>CM060360.1:64715914-67435914 GCA_030545235.1 Helianthus tuberosus
TTCGCCAAAGTCGTTGTGATCACTCTCTATTTGTTTATCATCATGTCACTGGCGTGGCTTACCTACTTATATATGTCGACGACATTATTCTTACAACCTCTACAGATCAGCTACGGGATCATCTTATGCATTGCTTAGGTGATGAATTTGCCATGAAAGATCTCGGTCCCCTTAGTCATTTTCTTGGTGTTCAAGTCACTCAAAAGGCCGACTCTATGTTTCTCTCGCAGCAGCAATATACTAATGACATTATTGAACGGGCCGGTATGACGTCTTGTAACCCGGTTGCCACGCCTGTTGATTGCAATCCGAAGTTGAGTGCCACATCCAGTCCAGAATTTGATAATCCCACACAATACCGTAGTTTGGCAGGTGCACTACAATATTTGACATTCACCAGACCTGACATTAGTTACGCGGTTTAGCAAGTGTGTATGTACATACACTCACCTCGTATTGATCACTGGAATGCTCTCAAGCATATCATCCACTACTTAAAGGACACGGCCTCGTTTGGACTTACTTTAGGCTCTGTTGGTGATTTTTCTCTTCGTGCATACACGGATGCTGACTGGGCCGGGTGTCCCGACACACGTAGATCTACATCCGGGTACTGTGTTTATCTTGGTTCTAATTTATTGTCGTGGTCGTCCAAACGTCAAGCTGTTGTTTCTCGATCTAGTGCTGAAGCTGAGTATAGGGGTGTTGCAAATGTGGTTGCTGAATTATCTTGGCTTCGCAACCTGCTATTGTATCTTCACAAACCCATGCGTAAGGCCAGTATTGTTTTTTGTGACAATATCAGTGTTGTATATCTTTCGGGGAATCCCATTCAACATCAGCGTACTAAGCATATCGAATTAGACATACACTTTGTTCGTGAACTTGTTCAGCGTGGTCAGGTCCGTGTCTTACATGTTCCCTCCAGATTTCAGATCGCTGACATCTTCACTAAAGGCTTGCCTCGAATTCTATTCGACGATTTTCGGTCCAGTCTCAACATTCGGCCACCTCTAGCTTCGACTGCGGGGGTGTAAGAGAATATAGATATATATTTGGAATGTAAATATCCTATGAGATTGTGTAAATCTCTTGATTAGAATAGGAGATTATGTATGCATGTATATATTCGATTGATTGTGAATGAAGGAGGCAAGGTTTCAATCATAACATTTTAGGTAAATTTTGAGTTGGTTACTCTTTGATAAAGAACAACAAACCTGTTATTCAACTGCTTCCTTTTTGTTTTATTACATATAATTTATAAGTTATTTAATGAATTGAACAGGCTGTTAGTTGAATATAAGGTATAACTGTATACGTTATTTAATGAATTGAACATGTTGTCAGTTGATTTTATTACTAAGGGTGTAAGGGGCACTCCTCTAAGTGGGGAGTGATCTCTCTTACCCACAGCCAATCAGCACGTGCCACGTCAACTCCCCACTTAACTCCCCCCACACCCTCAATTTGATGGCGGCACTCCTCTCTTGGGGGACTTGTTTTTTTTATTTTTTTAATTAAGAAAATATTTTTATAAAAAGTAAAACATAATTTACATAAAATAAAAAATTACATTTCATTTAATAAAATAAAAATTACATCGCAATACTACATAAAAATTTTAGAAATTGCACGGCCATCCGTACTTGTTAACGATCTCGCGCTTTCGGGCGAGGATGAACGGCAACATTTCCGGCGGAGCATCGTCGTGCGGCTTGAGAAATGTTTTCATATCTCGATCGTGCGCGTAGTTTCTCATCGTCTCGCGTTGTTCCGTTATGAGATCGCGATCCTCCGACTCTTCCTCAATTCAATCGCCTCCATAGAGATAACGTGCTTCGCTTCTTTCATGGCGGTGTACTCCTTGAATTGTGCCGCCAACTCAGCCGAGCCCTCGGACGATGTCGCTTGACGCTTGTCTCGCCGTTGTGCTCTTTGTGGCGAGGGGTCTTCGTTCATATCGGGTATGGAAGGGTCCGTGTCAACGGACTTTCTTTTTTGTGCAGAACCTTCCCCTTCCTCACCCAACAATGGGATTTGGGCCCATTTATCGTGTTTTCGAACGACTTCCCATGCCTCAACATGTTGAAAACCACTCGGATATTTATTTTGAAAATCCTTTAAAGCGATTTTCATCACGTTGAGATCGTCACACCCGCTATCTCATGTGCGATTCTACATATTATAAAATAACAAGTGTTAAAAACATATGAACTTAGTAAACAAATTTAAAAAATATACAACGTTAAAAAATATAATTTTTACCGCTTGTTGGTATAGGCCGTTGAAATGGTTTATTTTCGTCATCATCGGTAGCCATTTAGACCGTACTTGATGCACGGTCCGGTTACTTCCACCAACGGTGGCGTTATAATGATCTAAAATCCTACGCCAAAAACCGTCGCGGGTTTGTTGATTGCCCTTCTTTTTGTCGGTAGAGCAATGTACCCACGCCTTCGCCAACGCCTCTTTTTGGTATTTTGACCAAGATTGGCGGTCCATTTTTGCCTTTTTACCCCAAGCGTCATCTTCTTCGTTGTCGGCGTCTTCATTCACATTATCTTGATCGTCGCCGGTGTCATCTTCATAGTCGCCCAAATTTTGAGTTTCGGGCACTACTTCCTCGTCCTCGTCCTCGTAAATAGGTATAGGACGTTCAACATTTTCTCGTGGAGATGGAACTTGTGGCGAACGAAAACCAAACGGGTTGAAGGAGGGGGCTTGAGGATCCATTAATAACAAATTTTGGAAATAGCCGAAAGGGGGTTGTGGTTGGGTGTTGTAAAAGGAGGGGTGTGAAGGTTGTGGGTAAAAAAACGGGGGTTGTGTAGTATATCCGAAAGGTGGTTGTGGTTGTGCACTTGCACCGCTCGAACCACTACGAGACGGTTGCGAGCCGCGTCCCTTTTTCTTGGCTTCGCGGGGTTGGTTCTCCATTGCTCGGTTTGGCTTTGTGTTGTATTTGAAAGAATTTTAAAGGAATAAGATTGAAAATTTGTGTGGTAAAAAAAGAGATTTAATGGGGTATTTATAGGTTAAAATTGGATTTTTTTTCACCTCATAGCCGTTGCCAAACGTTCAAAAAATCAAAAAGTTTGAAAACTTGTGCGGTGAATCAATGTCGCAGACCTGTCCCCGCTTAGCCTCCCCGAGGGGTCGGCGGCCGTGTTCCCGAGCGGGGAACTCACTCACCGCGCGCCACCCCGAGGGCGCCCCGTTCACCCTAACCTAAATGTATCAAGATAAATATATTTACTTGTTAGGCTGGAGGGTGTGGGGGCGCCACCCTAACCAGTTGGGCATCTATAGCGCCCCCCGGCGCTATACCACCATACCCCCGGCGCCATGGAGGGGCGCCATTGAACTCTCGCCACCATGGTAACGGGCTGGAATTGCGTTGATCGAGGATGAATGGTCAAAATGACCGTTTGACAACGGTCCAATATTAAAAAAAAAACTTTTTTTATTTTATTATATATATAGACTTATGTACGATTATTTTTGTGAAACTCCTTTGTACGATAAGCGTAGGTTTTGTATGAGCCGATGACTATTCGTTAAAATTTCCAACGATCTTGCGGGCGAATCCCTTTTTTTCATGCAAAGGGTAAGTGCAAGTCGCAAAGTTGGTGTCTCTGGACTACAAAAGTGTACAGTAGCAATTAGGCAACTAGACTACGGCACAGCGAGTGATGTGTAGGATGAGTATTTAAGGATGTCGTCAAGAATGTGTCGTGAGTCTCTTGAAAATTTTTGTGAAGGTAATTTTTATTAACACTAGTGTTTATTATTTTTATTTACGTCGTTCTTATTTTTTAATTAGCAATAATTAATTAGGTGTAATCTCTCTGTACGGGAGACGATATTTGAGGATGCCAACCGCAGCCGACGTTCCACTTCTATATGAGGCCCATCAGCGCATCCACGGGTTTCCTGAAATGTTGGGTAGTCTAGATTGCATGCACTGGGAATGGGGGGCATGTCCAACCGCTTGGAAAGGGCAACATCATCGTGGTGACCACGATGGTCCTACCCTAATATTACAAGCGGTTGCTTCTCAAGATTTATGGATTTGGCATGCGTACTTTGGCATGGCTGGTACGAACAATGACATTGAAGTTTTAATGTCCTCGAATCTATTCGGCGATGTCATAGACGGCGTTGTACCAGATACTTCATTCTATGCAAACGACGTGCAATATAAGTATGGCTACTATCTCACAGACGGTATTTATTCCAAGTGGGCAACGTTGGTAAAAAGTCTTTCGTGTCCAGATGACGAAAAAAGATTGTATTTCAAGAAAAAACATGAGTTAGCAAGAAAAGATATCGAGCGGGCTTTCGGTGTGTTAAAGAAAAGATGGTCTATCATCGCTCAGCCGTCGAGGATACTTGAAAAAAGTAAAATGAGAAACGTCATGTAGACGTGTATCATTTTGCATAACATGATATTAGAGGACTCGGGTAGAGCGTTTTGTGGAGAAAGCTATGATGAAAGTATCCAACCGACGAACCCGATAGCAACATACGCTGAGAAAGAAGATATCCGAGCGAAGATACGGGCTAGGCACACACACCATAACCTTCGAGCCGATCTGACAGAGCACCTATGGTTTTATCGTGAACAAGGATGAGTCGACACAGACGACGAGTAGTGTTTCTATTTTTTTAATGAAATTATGTAGTGTTTTTATTTTTTTTAATGAAATTATGTTTTTTTTTATTTTCTAGTTAAAAAATTAAATATTTAAATAAATAAATAATTAGGTAATCATGACATGAGGCTCCATCCACACCCTGCAATTTAAAGGGGGCCATGATAAAGCCCCAGGGGTGATATGGCGCTGACATAAAGCTTAGGTGGACTTGATAAAGCCCCATGGGGCTTCAACCACACCCTATAGCCTTAGTTGACAAAAAAAAATAAAAAGATTTAAGTTACGTGTGTAAACATTAAGGAAGTTTTGGTAAGATGGTCTAGTAGGTTTTAATTTACATAAAATAAAATCGTATATTCCACAAAATAATGGCTTATATCATTAGAAACTCAACCAACCGACTATAATCCTGCTATCTATACTCCTACATAGATAGCAGTGGTATTTTGCATAGAATCGAATATCTAATACTAGTTCCTACAACTATAGGAAGACTCGCTAAAGCAAAGAGGGTGGTTACTTATCCATCAAGTAAAACGCTTAGAGATGAGTCTCGTAGCCCCATTTTCCCTTACTTATGGGAAAAAGCATGCTTCCAGGTTATGTGGTTTAACTTTATTAGGGTGAGGGCCCTCTCTTACGCACACCCAATCAGGTTATGCCACGTCAACTCCCCTCTTAAACTCCCCTCGCACCCCAATTTGATGACGGCACTCCCCTCTTAGGGGAATTGTTTTTTTATTCAAAAAAAAAAAAATTCATTGGTTGAAAATGAGGGTGGCCCCACCTTCTCTCTCCTACCCTCTTCGGTGTCTCCCCACCGAAATTGGTCCCCGATTTGGCTCCCCTCTTTGTTGGTGGCACCCCTCCCGCTCGGCAACCTACTCCCCGATTGGGGTCACCGAGGGCGCCCCCCTCACCCTTATGTGGTTTAACTTTATGATGTGATATTGAATAAGATATGTTTTGCTGTCACTTTGCCTCGCGTTATTGAAACAACCATTAACTCTGGATTGAGCCGACGGATCATATGAGTAGTACTACTTGGGAATCCCCCACTGAGACCTGCGGGTCGTTGCGGCATATAATCTGCTAGTGTTTCTCTTATGTTGGTGACAGGACATATGATAGGGTTGGTTGGTTGTGGACTTATTTAATACACATCATACATGTTTATTTATACCCGCCTCGTAGCTCAGTTGGTTTTCGGCCGGGGGTTTGCCAATGGCCACCCCGGTTCGAATCCCGGCGTCTACGGCTTGTGTGGCGGGTTGTCGCAATGATGGATCGTATCCTATAGAGGCATGGTGCGGTCTTGAGGGCAACCCGGTTTTACCCAGCTTTTACCCCAGCGAGTCTCTCGTGTGGGGGCAGTATGGTTTCCGGGCGGAAGTCAGCTTGCGCGGCGGCCGGGGCCCAATCGAACATTGCGTTCGTAAGTGCGGGGCTGACGGGGGAATGTCTTCGACATGAACCCGGTGACCACTGGTCCAGTACATAGAAAGTCACCTTCCAAAAAAAAATCTATGAGCTCAGTGCTCACCAGCTTTTCTTAAAGTGACCTCATCTGATCTAATTTCGGTCCCACACCCATAAAACCTCCTAAACCCTGCATAGTCGGGTCATGTTAAAAAGTGACCTCATCTAATCTAATTTCAGTCCTACACCCGTAGCTCATATGAGACAACTTGTTTACGAATACGGTCAAACTGGTAATAATACTTATGATTCTGGTAAAACAACTTTGAGTGTAACCAGGCATTCTGGAATCGAAACTAGACCTTGATTGAAGATGACAATATACTGGATGGGCAACCACATATACAAAATCACTACCATCCGAAAGCACCTAACCATGGCATTTAATAAGAGCTTTCAGTGGTTCATTTAGCGAACAAAGTTAGGACAAGTATGAGACACAATTCAACAACTAACTTAATGCAAAATAAATCATTTGCTCCATTATGTATAACACTAGTACCATTATGTATAACACTAGGTTTTTGGGGTTTTTTTTGGTGAGTTATAGTTTTTTTTTTTTTTGCCGCGGAGGGGGGGGGGGGGGGGGGGTAGGTTTTTGGGTGGGGGGGTGGGTGGGGTGGGGGTGGGTGTTTAGGTTTTTGGTGGTGATGTAGTGAGTTTAGTTTTAGATTATTGGACACTTGTCACTCTATAAATCCTTCTTACACTTCTTACAATTAAAAGTCTTTATAGAATAACTTGACCCGTAAAACTATGACAGATTGAAAGACTTGTTTGTTTGGCAAGTGAATAGTTGAATTGTCTTTGTCCTTCCTTATTGGTGATTTTTCTGGAACATCAACAACAAGTCTATTTGTTGAAAGTTTTTTATATAGTTTCACACGGTTAGCATTTCAAACCCGTCACAATCAGGAATAGAACCACTGGCCAAGCATGATTAAGGACCTAGAGTAGAAGTGGTAGCAAAAAGGACCAGACATGAAACATGGCAATATTAATGATTTTCTTCTTTAGTTTTAGATCTCTATATTATTAATTTACAATTAATATATGATAAAATCAAAACTGAATGAACAATATCATTCAGTTTTGATTTTTTAATTCTTTATTTATTATGTGATGAGGGTCGGGCCGTCGTTTGGGTATAAATGCCCAAGTCATCACCCCGGGTGGGTTTGGGTTACGGCGTGGCCCCTTGGGCGGGAGTTTCAGCCCCGGCGTTGGGCATGCCTAGCGGTCCTCCGTGGTCGGCTCTCATCGGTTGGGTTGGCTAGGCCATAGCGGCTAGGTTTAAATTTTAAAAAATAACCGTTTGGCGCTAGGTCCTCCGTGGCCGGCTCTCATTGGCTTGGTTGGCTAGGCCATAGCGGCTAGGTTTAAATTTTAAAAAATAACCGTTTGGCTACTATAAAACCCCCCAACCCCACCGCCTGTCCACATCGCTACCCCACCCCGGGTGGGTTTGGGTTTCGGCATGGCCCCTTGGGCGGGAGTTTCAGCCCGGGCGTTGGGCATGCCTGGCGGTCCTCCGTGGCCGGCTCTCATTGGCTGGGTTGGCTAGGCCATTGCGGCTAGGTTTAAATTTTAAAAAATAACCGTTTGGCGCTAGGTCCTCCGTGGCCGGCTCTCATTGGCTTGGTTGGCTAGGCCATAGCGGCTAGGTTTAAATTTTAAAAAATAACCGTTTCGCTACTATAAAACCCCCCAACCCCACCGCCTGTCCACATCGCTACCCCAACCCTTCACTGCACCTACCCGAACCTGCTACCCACACTTGATACCGGCACAACGCGATGAAGGGCCGCCAAACTTACTGGCCGGAAGCTTTCGCTAGCTATCGGCACAACGTGGGGAACGACCGGCACAATTTTAACGCGTGCCAACACAAGTGGCGCGAGCTACGACCGAAGCTCGACCGTTTTAAAGTCTACTACGATAGTGTCCCGGGTGGTGATATAAGTCACGAAAACCGGGTGGTGGTGGCCAACATCGAGTTCCGGGGCAAGGAGCGGAAGCCGTTTGACAAGCTCGCCTTGTTCGAAATCTACTTAACGCTTTAGGCTTTTTTTCTTAACCGACCCAAGACGTCACTCACCAGCGGGGAGGCTCGAAGTCCACGTGTCAACCCATGCCCCAAACATGAATCCTGTAATTTTTACAGTGATTAAGTGGTGAAACAAGAGTTAGGGTCTACGTTCAGTCTTTGCAAGAAGTGAAACAGTTAAAAGAAGAGTTGCAGGATGATGTCGGTCGAAAACACCAATGCCTTTCGCGCAACGCGTGTCATTGAAAAACACTAGTTACTATAATAACCTAATTTTTTAAGGAAATTATTATAGTGTGATTTGGTTTGAATCTATTTTGGGCCGTTTTTTATACGTTTGGTCCCCTTTCATTCAGTTTGGGGAATGAATTACTTTAACCAGCTAGCTTTAAACTAATGTTGTTTGGTTGGTATTATAACGGAGCTAGCTTTAAACTACATATTTCTGATTTTTGTAAAAAAAAAAATACACAAGCAATCCTTCTAGAACATAGCATAATTTAAAACGGTTCGGTTTATGATTTAGCAAAAATTGTTAATGAACACAATATCCAAAGGTGTTGGAAGATAAAAACACTATTTAACTTCATAAAAACATACATCAAAGAGATACCAACAAAGTGCAAACCTGAATTGTTAAGCAAGATGTAAAAACCAACTACTGAATCATTCAATCATGGAATAACTTCTGCAGAATCATCAAGCCATGTCCTACTTATTTATAAAGGCAGCATACTTTCAACATAACACCCGATTTGATCGATCCGCATGGTTCTTGATAGTGAAAATTGATGACCCGGAGTGAATTGTAAATATTTAAAACATCTACTCTTCCTGTTATAGATCGATACACTCTTTGCACAATTCCTAGAAAAGTCGCTCGTGACAAAGATAACCTCGTCCGTATTAACAGAATCTGCAGGGAAAGGCTCGCCTAGTTTCTTCCAAGACTCGGGAAACGTAACGATTTCTCTAACCCAAACACGGTTTTCATAGTCTTGTAATATCCAGATATGCATTTCGTTTTTTTCCAACACAAGATCATGACAAACAACTCCTATACAGCCATTGATTTTTATGAAGCGAGGTATGTTATCTTTATACGAAATACTCCCCTTCTTAAAATAGCTAGTATAACATTCATGGGGCTTCACACCTTGAGGAGTGTTAATTATTGAAAACTTCTCTGTTCTCAAGTCAAACGCCAAAATGTTATACGATTCTAAAACCATTAGATGCACTACACTATTGACACAAACACCACTTTTGGTGCTATAGCACAACAGATCCCAAGTAAAACCAATAGGAGGCTCTACAATGATCTTTCTCCATGAATAATTTGACATTGAGTAAATCATAATCTCCATTGTATCAGTATCAACAAACTTCCTGAAGATTAAAATCTTATGTTCGTATTTAGACTCATCAAACCCAAATAAGTACTGCCCCGTTCCAAAAAGGTTCTTTGAAAAATCCAGATCGTGTTGTGGGAGTTTAAAAATCTTATGCGTGCTAGGGTTAACGACAAAAACTTGAGTGTAATAGCCATCGAAACACAATTCCTCGCAAGAAAAAGATACTAACCCGTTCAAATGTTGGGCTTCTGTGATATCATCAGAATAAAACTCGTGGAGCGTCATGAGATGTGTGACGGGACCACCTTCACGGGCGGCGGAGAACAAGTGTCGTTTGCCAGTAGAACGATCGAAAGTGGAAATAAATAAGGCGGAGCGGTGGGCAGCAGTGGCACGAGTGAAGTGGAGTTTGGTGAAGGATGGGTCGTTGATGCGAGAGAGCCATGGTTTAGAGATGGATCTGAACAGGAGTAAGGATTTGACAGGGAGTCTAAACAAGATTTCTTCAATGACTTCAGTTGGTAATGAAATATTTGTGTTGGTCTTCTTCAATGGATCAACAGTCGCCTTCGTCGATTCTTCTTCTAGGGTTTCCATGTCGAATAGGTGGGTGTTAGGGATTCCTTATTCTCCCAACTTATTGACTTATGAAGAAAAATGACTTTTTGAGTGTTTGGGATTCCTTGTGATGTGAGTGTAGAAGTTATAAGTTAGGAAATCCTGACTTATTAACTTATTGAACAGTAAAATAGAAGTGAAAAGGAGTTTTGAGAAGGAATCCCAAACACCCCTTAGATCAGGGCTTGTGAATGTTTGCAGGACAAGGGTTTCTTAAACTTTTTGCCCAATTTTTTTTATTTAAACATTTCCTTTTTCAAGTAAACATTAAAAAATACTAGAATAATTCTTTTTGTTTTCTTTTTTTCATTTTTTAATTTTTTATTCAAAGAGTCATGATATAATAAATATGTTTTAGGTAAGAATGTTTGGATATAAGACCGTGGGATATGGGGCGGGGGTTGGGGGAAAACGCCCAAGCCACCACCTCGGGTGGGCTTGGGTTGGGGCGTGGCCCTTGAGGCTTGGGTTTCAAGCCGGGCGTGGGGCGGTCTTGACATCCTAGCTGGCGGACTCTCATTTGCTCACCCCGCCATGTCATAGCAGTCCATATGAAAAGTTTGAATTTTAAATTCAAACCGTACACCCAACCCAAGCCCAACCCACGCCCCGCCATACCCCTCGGACACGTAACCAGGCGGTGGGGGGGCTCCCATTCCACGTGTCAGCAAATGCCCCAACCCAAGCCCCACCATACCCCACGGTCTAATTTTGACTATATGTTAAATAAGGTTAGCGAATAATTTTGATCATTCATTAAGTAATAAAGGGATGGGTAAGAATATAATAGAAAGTTTATTTGGGTAGGAAACCTAGCAAGTAATCTTAACCATCCATTTATTTAATCAAGTGCAAAGATTAAATAAGTGAAATTGAAGGGGAAATAACGAGGCGCGTGGGTTTGTATAGGGGCATTCTAGTCAATACAAGACAATAGTTTCTCTCTCCTCCAATTCCCCCTCATTTTTTAAACGTTAATAACTCTTTCATACGACATTATTTTTTTATAAAAATTGCAACAAAAAAAACGAGCGTTTTTTATCTTTAAAACGAGTATGCTATTGCTATATTTTCGAAAAAAAAATTTGAAAACCCAGTTACGTAAAACGCAATGCAAAAAAAACCCAGTTGCGTAAAATGCAATGGAAAAAAAACCTAAAAAATGACATTTTTCTAAAACGCAATGTACCAAAAACACAAAGAAATATCTTGTTTGTAAAACGCAATGGCCAGAAAACACAAATAAATGTCTTAATTCTAAAACGCAATAGCCTAAAAACACAAAAGAAAGTGTAGTTTCTAAAACGCAATGGACTGAAAACACATAAAAATGTCTTTTACCTAAAACGCAATGCACCAAAAACACAAACAAATGTCTTATTTCTAAAACGCAATGGCCAGAAAACACTTAAAATGTCTGTTTTCTAAAACGCAATGAACTGGAAACACATAAAAAGTGTTTTACCTAAAACGCAATGCACAAAAAACACAAAGAAATGTCTTATTTATAAAACGCAATGGCCAGAAAACATTTAAAAATGTCTCATTTCTAAAACGCAATGGCCTAAAAAACAAAAAAAAAGTGTTCTCTGTAAAACGCAATGGACTGAAAACACATAAAAAAGTGTTTTATCTAAAACGCAATGCATAAAAAATACAAAGAAATGTCTTATTTATAAAACGCAATGGCCAGAAAACATTTAAAAATGTCTCATTTCTAAAACGCAATGACCTAAAAAAACAAAAGAAAGTGTTCTCTGTAAAACGCAATGGACTGAAAACACCTAAAATGTGTTTTACCTAAAACGCAATGACTAAAAACACTTCAAAAATGTGTTTTTTCTAAAACGAAATGGCCAGAAAACACATAAAAATATCTTAGTTCTAAAACGCAATGGCCTAAAAACACCAAAGAAAGTGTTCTCTCTAAAATGCATTGAACCAGGACAATAGTTTGTCTGTGAATTGTCTGAACCAGGAATGCAGTTCTAAAACGCAATGGCATAAAACTGTCTACGACCCCAGCCAGGGGCTCTGCCCCTTGGACCCCGCCAGGGGCTGCCGCCCCTTGGACCCTGCTCCCAGGGGCGCTGCCCCCGGACCCCCGCCAAGATCGTAAAACGCAATGACTAAATCAAAAACCCAGATCGTAAAAAATAAAATTAAATAATTTCTTACATGGATCGAAGCTGATTTCTTCAACGATTGACGAAATTTGAATGATAGAAACACTTATCAGCGATCGAATTGAACGGATCGAGTGATTATCTTCAAAATCACGGGAAAAAACGAGATTTTGAATGAAACTAAACTGGGTTTTCTTCAAAAAAAAAAAAACTGAAGAACACGTTGATCGGGTGTTTGAATCATTGATTGATGACGAAAATCGCACTATAATGTAGTGATTATTGAGATAGTAAGTGAAGAAAAGGTTGAAGATGGTGGGTTTTAAAAATGGTGGGTTTTGAAGTTACTGGGTTTTGAAGTTACTGGGGAGAAGAAGGAAGAAGAAAGGATTGGATTGACTAAAATACCCTTTCTCTTTATTTTAAATTTTGCCACATGTCATAATCTTATTGCTTCCTATCCTTCCTAGCCAAAATAAACTTTTTATTTTATCCCCACCCTATTTCTCTTTATTATCTTTCTCTTTATTTTAAATGAGTTGAATTAACCAAAATGGGAGACGAGTGAGTTTTTATTAAGGGTATTCTAGTCAATCAAAGACAATAGTTTCTCTCTACTTCAATTCTCTTATGTTTTTTAAACGTTAATAACTTTATCATACGATATTATTTTTTTATAAAAATTGTACCATAAAAAAGAGCGTTTTTATGTTTAAAACGAGTATGTATACTATTGCTATACTTTTTTAGTTGGAACTGGTCTCGGAGCCCGAGATCTTTTTTGGAGATATCTTACTTTAAATGGTTACTGAGAGATCTGGATGCGGTAAGGATCGGTGCCCAGTGCGATAGGTGGAAGTGGCTTGGCCGGTCGAATGAAGAGTTTTCTGTTGGAGCTATTAGAAGGATAATGGAAGATGGGAATGCAGTGAACAGTAGCATATATATTATGAAATGGAACAAACAAATTCCGCTGAAATGCAATGTTTTGGTGTAGAGAGCTGAGATGTATCGTATCCCTACTGAGGATGCTTTGAAGACTAGGAACATTCAGATCGATGATGACGCTTGTCCCATGTGCAGTACGTGTGAGGAAACAACCAGACATCTTTTTTGTTTCTGTGTTGTTGCTGCTCGCATCTGGAATTATGTCTCAATTTGGTGTAAAGTGATCTACTTCGTTCTGACGTCGATGAGAGAGCTTCTGGAAGCGGGCGACTCAGTGGGCCTTAGCGGGTATGCGAAGGAAGCTTTTGATTGTATTATAAAGGTGGTGTGTTGGTGTCACAACCCCCAATCCCTGTTTCCCGGGAACGGGCGGACACGAGCTCAGAGTTTGGTGGTATCAGGTTGTTTAGTCTCGCAGCGGAATTTTCATCAGGACCGTAGTTAGGAAATGTTTATCAGAGTAAAACCACCTTCTTTTATATTAATAATAACATGGGCAAAACCCAAGTTTCTTATTACAATACATTATAGGGATAAACCCTATTTTATTGAATTTAAAACATCGTTTATTAGGTAACTTTTATAGCCATATTTTTCTCAAGCCTTCAGTGCTCTCCAGCTGGCTTATCACTAATTGGCTGTTCACATTGTGTTACCTGTAACGCGTTTTAAAAACATTTGTCAGTTGGAAATACTGGTGAGTGAATCCCAGTTTAATCAAGAAACATTTTATCAATTAAAACAGTATTGAGAGCGATCACATTGTTTATTTCTACACAATTACTCATTCAGTATTTGCCACTCGACCGGATCTATGGCTATGGTCAAATTACCCATTGGCTAACTCGTCGTCCAATGGTAATGCACTGTCATTCAGACTTACTACTACTCGTAGTAAATTTTGTATACAAAACCCCATAATACCGGCAGTAATTGAAGAACTACAAAGACTCAATCACCGCTTAATTTCATAGTAAAACATTTAAGGTTTGGTAAGACATTACCAAAAACATTAACAAAAAGAGGATAAACTCACATTGCTATCTTAGGCTTCTTGTAAGGGTTTCCTGGATATAATCTATAATTTATACAAATGTACATTGGTTAGTATCATAACCCTTTGAAATTATTAATGATACCCTCCCCGAGACGGCATTCCAACAACTACGTCGGGCAGAACCACGACAGTTGTTACGAAACCCTAAATCAATCGGACAGCGTAACTATTACGAAACTGGGGTTATAATACTTACAATGGAGCAGAACCTTGCTAATTAGGGGTATAGTACCCGACTATAATGCTTATAACTTTCAGATTTCAAGATTGAGAAAAAGAAATGAGCGACGGAAATTGTAATCTGATGCTATCTATTTATAGTTGCTGATTTCAGTCCTGTCGCGGCCCGCGTAAAAGACAAGGGATCTTTACGCGGCCCGCGTCAACATCGGTCAACTCAGTAGCTTAGCTGGGTCAGCTAGTAGGTCCGCCACGATGTCGACACGTGTCAACCTCTGGTGTAATCGCGTGTGATGATCTGTCGCGGCCCGCGTAAGGTTTAGGTGAGGTCTTACGCGGCCCGCCTCAACTTTATTTTTCTTATTTTTATTTTATTTTAAATACTCTAACGTATTTCGGGCTCGGTTTTCACATACGGGGTGTATTATAAGACACATTAGAATATTTTAAGATATAATAGGGTGTTGGTTTTACCGAGGGTTGTTACATTCTCCCCACCTTGTTTTAGAGCTCGTCCTCGAGATCTACTGAAACAAGTGCGGGTATTTCCTTTGCATTTCTGACTCAAGTTCCCATGTGTATTCCGGTCCTCTTTTGGAGTCCCACTTCACTTTGACTAGAACTAGTCTCTTATGCTTGAGATTCTTGACTTTCCTGTCTTCAATCTGTAGGGGTCTTTCTACAAACTTGAGTTGTTCATTTACCTCTATATCCTTAAGAGGAACTATCAGTGATTCATCAGCTAAACACTTCTTGAGATTAGATATGTGAAACACATCATGTATTCCTGCCATTTCCTCTGGCAGTTGTAGTTGATAGGCTACATGTCCTATTTTTCTAATAATCTTGAAAGGTCCAACATACCTGGGACTTAGCTTTCCCCGTTTGATGAATCTTACCACTCCTTTCCAAGGAGAGACTTTTAACAATACTCTATCTCCTACTTGAAACTCCAATGGTTTTCGCCTGTTATTAGCATAACTTTTCTGTCTATCACGTGTTGCTTTCAGTCGTTCCTTGACTTGAATAATTTTATCGGTTGTTTCTTGCACTATCTCAGGTCCAGATAGTTGTTTTTCCCCAATTTCTGCCCAACAGACTGGGGTTCGACATTTTCTTCCATAAAGTGCTTCAAATGGTGCAGCCTTGATACTTGTATGATAACTATTATTATAAGAAAATTATATTAAAGGTAAGTGATCGTCCCAATTACCTCCAAAATCAATTACACAAGCTCTAAGCATGTCCTCCATTGTCTGAATTATTCTTTCACTTTGTCCATCTGTTTGAGGATGATAAGCGGTGCTTAACCTTAACTTGGTTCCCATTGCCTTTTGGAAACTTGACCAAAAATGAGATGTAAAGCGACTATCTCTATCAGAAACAACTGATAAAGGAATACCATGTAAAGAAACAATTTCATTTACATACAATTTAGATAATTGTTCCATACTAATTGTTTCTTTCATTGGTAGAAAATGAGCTGACTTGGTTAGTCTGTCTACAATCACCCAGATTGTATCATTTCCTTTCCTGGTTTTGGGTAATTTAGTAACAAAATCCATGGTTATTAATTCCCATTTCCAAACTGGCATTTCTAATTGCTGTAACAAACCTGAGGGTTTCTGATGTTCAGCCTTAACTTGTGAACAGGTTAAACATTTAGAAACATAGGTTGCTATGTCCTTTTTCATTCCTATCCACCAGAAATTTTTCCTTAAATCCTGGTACATTTTATTACTTCTTGGATGCATTGTATATTTAGACTTATGGGCTTCTTCTAATATATGATGATGTAAATTTCCTAATTTAGGTATCCACATTCTCTTTTCATGGAATCTCCAAATTCCATCTGTTCCTTGTTTTAATTCTTTTAACATACCTTTTAACTTTTCAGTATCTTCCTTGATTACTGACTCTTGTGCTTCTGTTATTTGTTCATTTAAATCTACTTGCAGATTTAATTTAAGAGAACGTACTCTTTTTGGCTTTTCATGATACTTTCTGCTTAAACCATCTGCCACTACATTTGCTTTTCCTTCATGATACTGGATATCACAATCATAATCACTAAGAAATTCCATCCAACGTCTTTGTCTCATATTTAACTCTTTCTGCCCGAAAACATACCTTAAACTTTTGTGATCAGTAAATATGGTAAACTTACTACCATAAAGGTAATGTCTCCAAATCTTAAGAGCAAAAATTATAGCTCCTAATTCTAAATCATGAGTTGAATAATTCTCTTCATGATTCTTAAGTTGTCTAGATGCATAGGCTATAACCTTTTGACGTTGCATCAACACACATCCATAACCTAATTTAGAAGCATCACAATAGACTACGAAATCTTCAGTTCCTTCTGGTAATGCTAGTATGGGTGTATGGGTTAATCTTTGCTTAAGAATTCTAAATGCTTCTTCTTGTTTAAATCCCCATTCAAACTTAACAGATTTACAGGTTAGCTTAGTTAAGGGAATGGCTACTCTAGAAAAATCTTGAATAAACCTTCTATAATAACCGGCCAATCCTAAGAAACTTCTAACCTTAGTTGGTGACTCAAGGGTTTTCCATTTAGTTATTGCCTCGATTTTTGTTGGATCTACATGAATTCCTTCATGATTGACTAAGTGTCCAAGGAATTGTACATGTTCTAACCAAAATTCACACTTATTAAATTTAGCATAAAGCTTTTCTTTTCTTAATAAACTTAAAACTGCGTGCAAATGCCTTGCATGATCTTCTTTACTCTTAGAGTAAATTAGAATATCATCTATAAAAACAATTATGAATTTATCCAAATATGGCTTACATATTCGGTTCATCATGTCCATAAATGCAGCTGGGGCATTGGTTAAACCAAATGGCATGACAGTAAATTCATAATGTCCATACTAAAAGCGGTTTTAGAAATGTCCTCTTCTTGTACCTTTAATTGATGATATCCTGACCTTAAATCGATTTTAGAGAAAAATCGAACTCCTTGCAATTGATCAAACAGATCATCGATTCTCGGTAATGGGTACCGATTCTTAATCGTGACTTTGTTTAATTCACGGTAGTCAATGCACATACGCATTGATCCGTCTTTCTTTTTAACAAACAGTATCGGCGCTCCCCATGGTGATGAACTTAGCTGAATAAATCCTTTTTCTAACAATTCATCTAATTGTTTCTTCAACTCCTGCATTTCAGCAGGTGCCAAACGGTAAGGTGCTTTGGCAATTGGTGATGTTCCGGGTATCAAATGAATTTTGAATTCAACTTCTCTATCTGGAGGTTGACCTGGCAATTCTTCTGGAAATACATCTGAAAACTGAGATACTACTGGAATGTCTTTTAGTTCTTTTCCTTTAGTGTTAGTGATTATAGAAATCAAATACACTATAGAACCTTTTCTTATACAACTTGCAGTTTTCATCACAGATATGAATTTTGTGGATCTAAAGGGCTTATCTCCTTTAATTGTGCTCGTTTTACCTTTTGGTGAATTTACTTGAATTGACTTTTGATCACATAAAATATTGGCTTTATTGGCTATTAACCAATCCATTCCTAAAACAACATCAAATCCTACCAGATTCATGGGATAAAGATTTGCAATAAACTTCTGATTTGAAATTTCTATTCTTGCTCCCTGCAAGATTTCAGAAATTCTAACGGTTTCTCCATTAGCTGTCTCTACTAAGCATTCTAGTGGTAGTTTAGTTAATGACTGATTTAGAAATTTGCAAAACGATGTATTAATAAAACTTTGGTTTGCACCAGAGTCAAATAATACTTTAGCAAAGACATCATTAACTAAAAACGTACCAGCTTTGACATCTGGAATCATCTTGGCTTCTTCTGCAGTCAGAACAAATGCTCTAGCATTTTTAGTATTCTTGTTGTCTGCAGCTGGGACTAATTTTGGACAATTTAGCTTGATATGACCTTGTTCTCCGCAACTGTAACATACCCTGCTGTTAGCTTTCTTCCTGCAGTTTTCTTCTTTGTGTCCCGATAGTTTGCAAAAGTTACAATATATGGAACATCTTCCTGAATGCTTTCTTTTGCAATACCTACAGTAGGGTGCAGAGGTAGAACCTATATTTTTCCCACGGTTAGAATTTCCAGAACGAAATTCTTGGGTCAACTTCTGGGTTAGGTTCCTCCTTTGATCCTCTTCTCTGGTACGGACTAACTCATCAGTCAAGGTATTGGCTAATTCTACAGCTTCTTCTATGGTTTGAGGTCTAGCTGCCTTGACTACGTGTCTTATCTCCCCAATTAATCCCCAAATATAACGAGAGATTAATACTGGTTCTGGTGAAGCAAGAGTTGGCACTATTCTAGCATATTCAAAGAATATTTTAATGTACCCCTTACTATCTACACCAGTCATCCTAAGATTTAGAAATTTGTTTGCTATCTGTTCCTTCTCATTGGGTGGGCAGAATTTTCTTTCTACTTTGTTTTTAAATTCTTCCCATTCCATATTATAGGTTCTATCACTTCCTTTTGTTTGGAGGATAGTGTTCCACCATTCTAGTGCTGCATTCTTAAACAGATTAGAAGCAAACATTATCTTATCTTCTTCAGCAGATTTACTTATCCTTAAGACTGTCTCAGTCTTTTCTATCCAGCGTAAGGTTGCAATGGCCCCTTCGTTGCCCGAGAATTCTATTGGTTTACAAGACCAAAATTCTTTATAAGAACAACCGTAAGGCACAGTTCTTCTTCTTTTGGGAATGGGCATTTGAAGTACAGGTCCATTGTTCACGCTGTTTTCTGGTTCACTTGGTCGCTTACTGCTATGCTTACTTTTATTATCAGCATTTTAACAGTTTGAATAATAAATGGCATTGCATCTATAATTCCCTGTGCTACTATGTGTTGGATAGCACTATTGTCCACTTGATTGTTATTGTTATTGATGCTTGGATTCTCATTAACCACGTTAATGTTACTCTGGTTATCATTATTCAAATTTCCTTGATTTCCTTCGTCAGCCATCTGAATTTTAAACATTTATCCCATATTAATATCACAAGATAGTAAATAATATAGTTGATCACATGACACACAATCTAGCAAAAAACGTAGGTCATTGCTACTTTATTCTTTTCATATACTTATGCGTCTATTACACACTAGTACAGAAATAAAGATTGCAATACCAACAGAAATAAAATAGTAATATGCATCCATACACACATATCTTATTTTATTTTATTATATTATTATTATTACTACTGCTTCCTCCATTCTAACATTCACGGATATGGATTTATCCAAAAATCCATATTACGTTCATCGTATTTCCATACGAGACGCTCTCCCACCTGACGCATTCTCTCACTGCTCTCTAAAATTTCCTCCCCGAAAGTCCTAAGTTCTTGAACGTTTTCTGCACTCATTGGGGGTGCAGGTTCTCGGACTGGGTTTGGAATCTGGGGTGCGGTTTCCTGAAATTGGTAAGGATCCTCTAATATCTCCCTAATATAATCATCTTGATAATAGGGGTCTAAAGGGTCCATACCTGGGTAAGCTTCTATGTTCTGTATGGGTGGATAGTCCTGAATAGGGTAACGTTGCACAAAGTCCCTATTGTCATCCCACCAGGGGTCGTAATTCGGGTCTAGTGGGTTTGGTGCAGGTACCCTAGGGATTTCTTCTGGGTTAAAGTCGTGCATCTCCACTTGATTTTCCTGGTTTTCTATTTCCATGGGTTGTTCTGGGTTTTGTGGTTGTGGGGCTACTAATTGTTCCAGACTTGGGTCAGCAGCAGTTGTAGCTAAGATATGGAAATTAGCTAGGCTTCTATTTAACATATCTTGAGTATGGGCATATGTCTCTCGCTTAATAGCTGCTAAAGCCCTTTGCTGTTGCAATTTTCGCATTCTCTTCCTACGAGCAAAAGCTTCTTTACTGAACCATCCTCGTTTCTTAGTAGGAAATGGTTCCTCCGACTTAGCTCTAAAGGCAAATATCCCGTCTTCCTGATCAGCAGTATACCTAGAGAGGGCAGGCTGTGATGATGTACCTTCACTCCTAGGTGAATCAGCTAACTGACGATTCACGTCTGATGGTCCTTGATCACTCATATTGAAAACTAACAAATAGTCAAATAACACATAACAAATAAATACAGTTATGCACGTATTTCCGTAATGTATTTCCTAACAAAATATAGAATTTAAGTGTCAGCAGAACACTTCTTTGGCTCAGACCAGTGGCTAGGCTCTGATACCACCTTCTGTCGCAACCCCCGATCCCTGTTTCCCGGGAACGGGCGGACGCGAGCTCAGAGTTTGGTGGTATCAGGTTGTTTAGTCTCGCATCGGAATTTTCATCAGGACCGTAGTTAGGAAATGTTTATCAGAGTAAAACCACCTTCTTTTATATTAATAATAACATGGGCAAAACCCAAGTTTCTTATTACAATACATTATAGGGATAAACCCTATTTTATTGAATTTAAAACATCGTTTATTAGTTAAGTTTTATAGCCACATTTTTCTCAAGCCTTCAGTGCTCTCCAGCTGGCTTATCACTAATTGGCTGTTCACATTGTGTTACCTTTAACGCGTTTTAAAAACATTTGTCAGTTGGAAATACTGGTGAGTGAATCCCAGTTTAATCAAGAAACATTTTATCAATTAAAACAGTATTGAGAGCGATCACATTGTTTATTTCTACACAATTACTCATTCAGTATTTGCCACTCAACCGGATCTATGGCTATGGTCAAATTACCCATTGGCTAACTCGTCGTCCAATGGTAATGCACTGTCATTCAGACTTACTACTACTCGTAGTAAATTTTGTATACAAAACCCCATAATACCGGCAGTAATTGAAGAACTACAAAGACTCAATCACCGCTTAATTTCATAGTAAAACATTTAAGGTTTGGTAAGACATTACCAAAAACATTAACAAAAAGAGGATAAACTCACATTGCTATCTTAGGCTTCTTGTAAGGGTTTCCTGGATATAATCTATAATTTATACAAATGTACATTGGTTAGTATCATAACCCTTTGAAATTATTAATGATACCCTCCCCGAGACGGCATTCCAACAACTACGTCGGGTAGAACCACGACAGTTGTTACGGAACCCTAAATCAATCGGGCAGCGTAACTATTACGAAACTGGGGTTATAATACTTACAATGGAGCAGAACCTTGCTAATTAGGGGTATAGTACCCGACTATAATGCTTATAACTTTCAGATTTCAAGATTGAGAAAAAGAAATGAGCGACGGAAATTGTAATCTGATGTTATCTATTTATAGTTGCTGATTTCAGTCCTGTCGCGGCCCGCGTAAAAGACAAGGGACCTTTACGCGGCCCGCGTCAACATCGGTCAACTCAGTAGCTTAGCTGGGTCAGCTAGTAGGTCCGCCACGATGTCAACACGTGTCAGCCTCAGGTGTAATCGCGTGTGATGATCTGTCGCGGCCCGCGTAAGGTTTAGGTGAGGTCTTACGCGGCCCACCTCAACTCTATTTTTCTTATTTTTATTTTATTTTAAATACTCTAACGTATTTCGGGCTCGGTTTTCACATACGGGGTGTATTATAAGACACATTAGAATATTTTAAGATATAATAGGGTGTTGGTTTTACCGAGGGTTGTTACAGTTGGTGTATTTGGCACGCTAGAAACAAATTAAAATTCGAAAACAAGCAGACTCGGGTTGAAGATATTGTCAAGGATTTGAAGATTACTTTCTTCTTTTCGTATAGTAATAGAGTTAAAAATAGCTAACGGTTTCGTGGAATGATTGATGCAATTTTGTAATTATGAAAGTGTGTTTGTTCGGCCGCCCCGTTTTGTGGGTGTTGTGCGTTAAGGAAGTTCATGTTTCAAAAAAATACTATTGCTATACTTTGAAAATAAAAAATTGAAAGCCAGATGGGTAAAACTCAATTAACTATAAACACAAAAAACTGTGTTTTTCTTAAAAGGCAAAACGCAATGTACTAAAAATACAAAAAATGTGTTTTTCCTAAAATGCAATAAATAAAAAATACAAAAAATGTGTTTTTCCTAAAACGTAATGGACTAAAAGAACAATAAATGTGTTTTTCCTAAGCAATAGACTAAAAGCACATAAAATGTGTTTTTCCTAAAACACAATGCACAAAAACAAATGTGTGTTTTTTCTAAACGAAATGGACTAAAAACACAAAAAAATGTGTTTTTCCTATTAATTTAACTTGATCATCTTCATTAGAATTACTTTTCAACTCACTCGGTAAAGTATTTAGACGTGAACCAAATTAGGGGCAACACCTGTGTTTGTTTTATTTTCTAGTTCTTTCGGTTGAGTTCGCTTTAATATAAATCACATCTTCTTAGCTCGTTTTTCTTTAAACCAACAAAATTCAATATAAACTAATTAAATATCAGTTCACATGATATTTTTAAAAAAAGTGTTTAAAACAATGGGTTAATATGCGAACCAGGTTACCGGTTTGATGACCCAAACCTTCCACCCAGTCACAACCTCGTATTTCCTTGATGTTCCATAGCCTTTGATGTTTTTATAAACTTCGTTTTAAATCCAAAACTTTGTTTGAGTTATTTTACTTTCAAATCAAGAGTATCAATTCGATTGTCCACGTAATTGAATTCAGCTCATGATTATTAGCTAAATAATCAAAAGGTAAAAAGTTGATCCACTATTAAACACTATTTGCTTAGTTTATAGGATAATTTTAAGATGCATTCTCGCATCGTCAACTCGTTTCATGATAGCAAATAAAAGCCATAAACTATGGTTTTAACTTTATTAATTCTACACTTGAAACTAAAGTTCATACCGGCCCTATAGAGAAAGTTGCCTCTATATGAAATATTCTTTCAATCCTTCTCTTTTTTAAAACGATGTTATGGTTCGAGCCTAAAACTAATATATATATATATACTAGGTTATAACCCGGAAACTTTCCGGGTAGGAAAATTTAATTTACAATAAATAAAAGTATATAAATAACATTTTTAACCTCTAAAGTATCCTCTTTCCCTTATCTCCACCACAAATTTTTAATTCGGTTTCTTAAAGTTTTTCTGGTTGTAAAAAGTCATAAAAATATAAAAAAGCAAGATGAGTATATGTAATGTTTTTTTTTTGTATATATAAAGGATAGGTTATAACCACAACAGCATGAAAGGCGTCTCTCTTACGCGTCTTGCTTCAGCAACCACATAACCTGCAATAAATATTTGAGATCTTGCTATCACTACAATTCTTAAAGTGTTGAATCATAACTATGTTATAAGTTTTGCCCTAGAAATTGATGATTCATGTTAGTTTCATTGAGATTCATGATCTAATCACACATGAAAGTGAGATCATGAACTTATAATATGGTGATTTAGGGATGCATAGGACAAACTACATACATCTCATAACAATTTGTACTTATTTGTAGCACAAATGGCAACCAATCACTTTATTAGATAATAAACCCTTGTAACGATAATGATGGAACAGTCCACTTCTTTCAATTAAATAATCAAGTTATCATCCAAAGTAATGACACCAAACACAAAAATTAAATAACTTAACTATTTAAGTATATTAGAAAAAAGAAAAAAACAAATTAGAACATTGTTGCTATATACCTGTGAGAGTTTCAACGTTAATCTTTCCAATTCACATGCTTCGTTCTCCCACGACAACACCTAATAGTAAATGACAAAATTAAAATCAAGAAAATCACATAAATCAAGTAGGTAACATAGGGAAAATACAAACTACAAAGCTTCTTCTTAAATGTGATTAACATGAAAATGTAAGTTTGAATATCAAGAATTTTACAACCTTATGCAAAACATGATCAGAAGCACCATGGAGCAAAAGTCGTTATACATCATCATCCTCAGGAATCTCCTTTCCTTCTTCGCGTGCAAGTTCTTTCCAAGCACTCAATTTCAAAGCTTGAGTACCCGGCTGACCGCCATACACAAATTCATCTTAAAAATCAAATAGAAGAGTACGTTTAGCTTATCGAAAAGTAAACCATTTAATTGGCTTGCATTATGACCTACAAATATTCAAGAACTTACCATCACATTGTCCCATGAAAAAATAAGTCCATAAGCTTCATCAGGTTTCATCGCGTATCGAATCCTTTTTAGAAAACCCTCTTGTAATCTATCATTTAAAAAATCCTGCAAGAAAACCAACCACAATCTTACATGTTTAGCTTCTATGAATAAAATTAACACAAAATTACAAAGAAAATGTCGTAATTTACTCATGTTTTTCCGAAACAAAGAGATACAAATTGAAATCTTTAAATCAAATCATCAAATAATATGCTTAAGGATCAAATTTTCAATTCACAAGAAACAGGTTTGAATCAAAACTTAAAAGTGCAGCAACTACATTGGTTTAAAAAGCTTGTGGCGCTCCGATGCGCTTTGATGTGAAGCATGAGCATCACGTATGCTAGGCATTCATTATTAAAAAAAATATTAAACACTTGATATATAATATTTAAACTTGTTAACTATTAAAAACAATAAAAAAATATTCTCATCATCTCTTGTTAGATTTGCTCAATCAATGGTCCAATGTGTTCAAATACTCAAACCCATTGCTCGATGGATGGTTAGATTTATTCAATCAGAATTGAAAAAACTCAGACCCATTGTAATTTTCTAATTTGTTTAAATATTGGTAAACTGCATAAGGTGCCACGTCATGTGACACGCCCATCAACTACAGCGATGCGTCTCATCACGACATCATTTGTTGCGCTCATTATGCATTACTGACGCACGCATTTTAAAAACCAAGGAACACCTAACTCACAAACCCTGTGAATATATCCACCAAGAGACAGTAATACAGAGTACAATACTTACAACATCAACTTTCAAGGGCCCATCTGGACTAAAAATCTCAAACCCTTCTCCAAGCTATCTCACCAGCTTGGTTGTTGAAGAGTAGTTGCAAATGACCTTGCTGCATCACCAGCTATCTGAATAAGAAATATAACTAAAAGGGATTGTAATTGCAAAACCAAGCTATCTCAATAAGAAATGTAATTAGAAAATGATAGTAATAACCAGTAAGTAATCCTAATCATCCTATATCATTTATCTATTTATTTATACATTCACATTATGTTTTATATCCAAGTCAAAACACAAAATAATACATTGAAAGAAATTATAAAGCTAGAGAATTCAAGTAATAAAATGATTGAATTTTGATGTTAATTACCTTAGCGTCATCCCTTGTAAGCCGAAGAGAAGAATTAATTAACAAAGAAACCTTCTTAGAGCACTCCAACAATTCTGTCACATTAATGATAAATTAAGTTAATTGAAAAAAGGAATGGACTAAACGGGTGAAACACATTAATTGTTTTATTTCCAAATTTAAATTAAAATAATGATTGACTTCGAAATTTAAAATCCAACACAATAATGGCAAACTTTCAAATTTCAATTTAAAATAATATTTGACTTTGAAATTGAAAATTTAAAATCAAACACAATAATGGTTTACTTCAAAATTTAAATTTAAAATAATGATTGCCTTCAAAATTTAAAATCTGAAAATCAAATCACTAATATCCAATCCCGTAAATCAAGCAAACTTATTATGAAAGTCTAACCTTGCCAAGCAAAACCAACCGACATGGTACCAATTTCCAGCCACAGCAAGCATATCTCTGTCCAACATAGTTGTAGCCAAAAACTCCGGATCATCCAAAATAAACACCTAACGAATCAAAATAAAAACACATAAACCTTGAATATTACTCACTTTATGACTACTATCCCCCAAAACAAAACTTTGTCAACAAATTATACTAACTTATGCACTGGTAAACCAAAAAAATAACAAATTAATTTAGATGATTAGCCTTGCAAAAAAACCCAAATCATGAAAGTTTACCTGAATCGTTAACGAAAAAAATCAGACTCAGATTGGGTTACTCAAGCGGATATTAATCACTGGAATCAGATCTGGTATCAAACATAAGAGCACACATGAGTTGATTAACGGAACAAAATGGTGAAGAGAAGAATATACATCAGTGAATCCAATAGAGATCAATTTCCCATAGGATCCCGTCAAGATATAGATAAAGAACGGCGCAAGATATACCTTTCCTTCAACTTCCCATAGGATCCCATTCAAGAGTTCCTTGTAGGAGAAGGAGTCTGAAAGAAGCTCATCACCTAAAATTACAAAACACAATTTGAATTCGATATGCAACTCGAGTACAAAAACAATAGTCGAAGACTCGAAGCATCCCTAAAATTACAAATAATATAGTCAAAACATCTCATAAAAAATCAAGATTTCAAAACATTCAATTAATCAAAGTGATAAAAACCATTGATTTAAGCAACTAATCACAAGAGAAAAAATTCTGAAATTTTTAATTTTAATTTAAAGTAGTATTACTCCTTTTTCTCTGTTTGTGTTCATCATAATCAACTCAAAATCTTTTCTTGATTAATGTTATCAATGGAATAATGATATTAGTAAGAAATTATTCAATCCACTACATAACAATTAAGAGATAATAATTAATAAAACAGTAAATAAAACCTAAAATCAGCTAAAAAGATATAAAAAAATTATAGATTCTGACAAAAGATTAAAACTTCAAACATCAGTCACATGACAAATAATAAAAAGATTAAAAACAAATTAATAAAACCTAAAAAAGCTAATAAAAAACCATTACACAAAATAAACCTAAAAAACCAATCTTCAGATCTAAAAAACTTCACATCAAACAATAACCTAATGGTTTTACAGCCAAATTAAACCTAATCAATAACCAAAAACGCTACGCAATCAAAGACCTAATAAGCTTCAATTCATAAATACAAAATATATGTGAGATTGAAAGGAAAAGATTACCAGTAATCAAATCTTGATAGACCAACATAATGATGCTTCTGGAAAACGGTGGAAACAAAGAGAGCAAAAAGGGTAGCAACTTGCGAAAGAAAGAGAGAGGGTTTGGGAAGTAGCTAATGCAGATGAAGCCTGTATTCTTATCTCGAAAATAGAAGAATCACTGAGCGAAGTAAAAGAATACAAAAAATTGAAGGAGCCCTATGCAGAATAGAGTAAACACAAAATCCAAATACCTGTGAGTTCATCAAAGCACTTATTCTGCAATCCAAATAAAAAAAACCGGTAAAATAAGTTTGAAATATGCCTTCACATTATGTTTTATATCCAAGTCAAAACACAAAATAATACATTGAAATAAATTATAAAGCAAGAGAATTCAAGTAATAAAAAGATAGAATTTTGATGTTAATTACCTTAGCGCCATCCCTTGTAAGTCGAAGAGAAGAATTAATTAACAAAGAAACCTTCTTAGAGCACTCCATCAATTCTGTCATATATAGATGAATTAAGTTGATTGAAAAAAAGAATGGACTAAACGGGTAAAACACAATAATGGTTTACTTCCAAATTTAAATTAAAATAATGATTGACTTCGAAATTTAAAATCAAACACATTAATGACAAACTTTCAAATTTAAATTGAAAATAATAATTGACTTCGAAATTGAAAATTTAAAATCAAACACAATAATGGTTTACTTCATATTTTAAATTTAAATAATGATTCACTTCAAAATTTAAAATTTGAAAATCAAATCACTAAGGAAAAATAAAAATATAAAAAAGCATGATGAGTATATGTAATGTTTTTTTGTATATATAAAGGATAGGTTATAACCACAACAGCATGAAAGGCGTCTCTCTTACGCGTCTTGCTTCAGCAACCACATAACCTGCAATAAATATTTGAGATCTTGCTATCACTACAATTTTTAAGTGTTGAATCATAACTGTGTTATAAGTTTTGCCCTAGAAATTGATGATTCATGTTAGTTTCATAGAGATTCATGATCCAATCACACATGAAAGTGAGATCATGAAGTTATAATATGGTGATTTAGGGATGCATATGACAAACTACATACATCTCATAACAATTTGTACTTATTTGTAGCACAAATGGCAACCAATCACTTTATTAGATAATAAACCCTTGTAACGATAATGATGGAACAGCCCACTTCCTTCAATTAAATAATCAAGTTATCATCCAAATTAATGACACCAAACACAAAAATTAAATAACTTAACTATTTAAGTATATTAGAAAAAAGAAAAAAACAAATTAGAACATTGTTTCTATATAAGTGTGAGAGTTTCAACGTTAATCTTTCCAATTCACATGCTTCATTCTCCCACGACAACACCTAATAGTAAATGATAAAATTAAAATCAAGAAAATCACATAAATCAAGTTGGTAACATAGGGAAAATACAAACTACAAAGCTTCTTCTTAAATGTGATTAACATGAAAATGTAAGTTTGAATATCAAGAATTTTACAACCTTATGCAAAACATGATCAGAAGCACCATGGAGCAAAAGCAGTTATACATCATCATCCTCAGGAATCTCCTTTCCTTCTTCGCGTGCAAGTTCTTTCCAAGCACTCAATTTCAAAGCTTGAGTACCCGGCTGACCGCCATACAGAAATTCATCTTAAAAACAAATAGAATAGTACGTTTAGCTTATTGATAAGTAAACCATTTAATTGGCTTGCATTATGACCTACAAATATTCAAGAACTTACCATCACATTGTCCCATGAAAAAATAAGTCCATAAGCTTCATCAGGTTTCATCGCGTATCGAATCCTTTTTAGAAAACCCTCTTGTAATCTATCATTTAAAAAATCCTGCAAGAAAACCAACCACAATCTTACATGTTTAGCTTCTATGAATAAAATTAACACAAAATTACAAAGAAAATGTCATAATTTACTCATGTTTTTCTGAAAGAAAGAGATAGAAATTGAAATCTTTAAATCAAATCATCAAATAATATGCTTGAGGATCAAATTTTCAATTCACAAGAAACAGGTTTGAATCAAAACTTAAAAGTATAGCAACTACATTGGTTTAAAAAGCTTGTGGCGCTCCGATGCGCTTTGATGTGAAGCGTGAGCATCACGTATGCTAGGCATTCATTATTAAAAAAAATACTAAACACTTGATATATAATTTTTAAACTTGTTAACTATTAAAAACAAAAAAAAAAAAAATTCTCATCATCTCTTGTTAGATTTGCTCAATCAATGGTCCAATGTGTTCAAATACTTAAACCCATTGCTCGATGAATGGTTAGATTTATTCAATCAGAATTGAAAAAACTCAGACCCATTGTAATTTTCTAATTTGTTTAAATATTGGTAAACTGCATAAGGAGTGACACCCCTGGAAAACCAGGAAACCAACGCAACTTAACTAGCTTCCTCAGTAACCACGTGCTAAATTTCGGGACATAATTTTCTTAACAGGGGGAGAATGTGACAACCCTCGTAATTCCGTGTATCCGTACGATTTATTAATGATAATTAAAGTGCTTGACGACTGTGCTGAATCATTTAACTGCTTTCTGATTTCGGTGTTATACTTACGTGTGCTTGTTAACATACTAGTAGTATACAGAAAAGTTACTAAATAGTCCTGTGTGCTTTCCTAAGCGTTGATAATTAAAAGTGTTACAGAAATATAAATATAGGACACTCTACGGATTAATTAAGCACTTTAACGAACCGGTATCAAACCAAACAACCGGACTTTACCCGGAACACAAAAATATTGTCAAACACATTATTTCTATTTTTCTGAGCTAGTTAGGGTCCCCGAACACCCTAACGCACTATATAAGTGATAACACACACAAGACACCAACTAAACACTTAACTTCCTAACTAAAGCACTAACTAGACAATTGAAACCCAACTAGATCTACCCCCCCCCCCCAACCGGTTATGAACATATGGGACACCCTTGATTTTATTTTAATTGTTTAGGTGATCTTGTTTAGTACCTAGGGAACATATGGACCAAGAGTTAAAGGTGTGTTGGAAGAAGATTATAAAAACCCCTAGTTCTTCATTCTCATGACCATTCACAACTTCACTACTCAACATTAGCAAACACTCTCTCCCTCTTCCTTCTTCTTGTTCGGCCGCCACCCTACCACCACCATACCATCACCTTCAAGCTTCTTTCAAGCAATCCAAGAACATCCAAAGGTGTAAGAGACCCTACAAGTAAGCTTGGTGTATTTGGAAGCTCAAGGACCACTCTCGTTTTCTTTTATCCACCACTTTTACGCTCTTGAACTCTCCTAGCTCTAAGCTAGTGGTAAGTCTCTTAGATCTACTCATTTCACATTCTATGGAGGTGGTTAAAGTATGAAACATGATGGTAACTATGAAGAACTTCAAGAACACTAAAGAACATAAAGTTAAAAGTTAAACATAAGCTTTAAACATGAAGAAATAATGTTGTTGTAATGTGATGAAGTGATGTTAACATGAAGTTGTTTTGATCCTTGTTGATTATCTGATGATTTGCTTGTTAATATTGATGTTTGATGTTGTTGTGATCACTAAACATGTTAACGGAATCAATCGAACACGAGTTAGAAAGCTAAAAGCTGAAAAACAGCTTCTGTCCAAGCCTTTACAGCCAACTTCAGTTGGCTGTAAACAGGTCATAACTCAACGAAAAACTGATATTTTGAGTCTATAACATGTTATTATGAAATACGGTTCTAATTGCACCGGAATCATAATTTTTGGACTTCATTTACTATTTTTAAATTGTCGTTTTGTAACAGCAGCTAAAGCTGCATTTTTGCTGCTGAAAATATGAGTTCTTTTTTCTGTAATAACTTGAATTCTGTGTAGAGTTAGATCATGAAATTTGTACTGTAGATGACCACCGATGTATTTGTAATTTTCCCACTGAAATTTCGTAAATCGGACATTCGATGAATTTTAAATAAATTTTTCCGTGGACTGCAGTCAGAAAAAGATAAATCTGATTTCAGTCCGGAAAATGAATTTTTTTAAAATATTGGTAATTAATTGGATCCCGATATTTTTACACAATAATATTTGGATCGTTTAAGATATTCTGTAAAAATTTGGGAATTTTTGGAATAAGTTAACTATTTTATTAAAATGCCCGAAAACAGCCCAGTTTTGGATATTTAAGTTGAAATGACATAAGTAGTAATTTGCGTGTCTAAATGTCGAGTATGTTATCTGAGGATGATCTAACATGTTATATGTCAATGAAAGTAATATGTGCAATATCGTATGCTTGTTATTGAGTAGCTATAGGTGGAATGTTTATATGAGCATGAACTATTAAAGTGTGTACATGTTATGTGATAGAAGTAATGAGTAAATAAACTGTACATAGGATACGTGTTATGCATGAGAAACTGATTGTTATCCGTACCGTATTAGGACGTGATTGACCGACCTTGACTGTTAGCTATATTTGAGAATCTAACCGAGCAAACCGAGGTGAGTTCACACTTTTCTACAAAGCATGGTAATTCCCGGTGGGAATGGGAATGGGTTCAGGAATAGGGATTCCTCGTCCTTGGGACGTGTTCAGGAATGAGAATTCCTCGTCCTGTTGGGACGGAATTAGACTTACCGGACTAGAACTCTATCAGCGAAGTCCCTCCCTTTATATCGACTTAATCGCCGAGGCTATGGCGAGCGGGTCATTAGTTAATAGCGCTATTAGGTTTAACAAACCTCACACCGTGCCAGTTGGACGGGCGTGTACTAATGGACTATGGCACGTCGGTGATGATAGACACCGACGCTAGGGCACAAGTAATTTTCGTTAGTAGTCGATGTGATAAACGAGTCTGGTAGTTTAAATAATGGGGTAGCCCCCACGGCCGAAGTGTCGGGATGGATAGCCAGGGAAGGTGGACATGGGATGGTTAACTGTTAAACGTTTTTGAACTATGGGTTAACCCCCACGGCTGGATAGCTGATTAAGATTAAACTACGTTTTTGGAAACAACTCTAAAATGGACAACCAATCGTGAACTCACTCAACTTTGTTGTTGACTCGTTGTTACATGCTTTGCAGGTCGCTAGATGCTATGGGGCTTGCACAAGGAGGTGGTCGTTGTGGGATGCGAACTGTTACGTCCCGTACTTAATAAATAAACCTTATGAACTTATGAAACTTATGTTTTGAGTCTTTAAAACTTATGAACTACGAACTTATGTTTTGGTTTAATGTCTTATGCTTCCGCTGACTAAATTGAACTTGGTTAACTTACTTTTGGTCACCAATTGTATTATGGTTGGTTTCATTTACTTAAATACGTTGTTCAATATGATTGGTGGCTCGATCCTGGTCACGTCACGCCTCCAAGCGGTGATACTCTGCAGGGTGGATTTTGGGGGTGTGACATAAGGTGCCACGTCATGTGACACGCCCATCAACTACAGCGATGCGTCTCATCACGACATCATTTGTTGCGCTCATTATGCACTACTGACGCACGCATTTTAAAAACCAAGGAATACCTAACTCACAAACCCTCTGAATATATCCACCAAGAGACAGTAATACAGAGTACAATACTTACAACATCAACTTTCAAGGGCCCATATGGACTAAAAATCTCAAACCCTTCTCCAAGCTATCTCACCAGCTTGGTTGTTGAAGAGTAGTTGCAACATGACCCTGCTGCATCACCAGCTATCTGAATAAGAAATATAACTAAAAAGGATTGTAATTGCAAAACCAAGCTATCTCAATAAGAAATGTAATTAGAAAATGATAGTAATAACCAGTAAGTAATCCTAATCATCCTATATCAGTTATCTATTTAATTATGCCTTCACATTATGTTTTATATCCAAGTCAAAACACAAAATAATACATTGAAAGAAATTATAAAGCAAGAGAGTTCAAGTAATAAAAGGATAGAATTTTGATATTAATTACCTTAGCGTCATCCCATGTAAGCCGAAGAGAAGAATTAATTAACAAAGAAACATTGTTAGAAACATTGTAAGCCTTGGGGCAACACATGTCGGCTGTGGAATACCGTGCTATCCTTAGATACCGATTGATGATTCCTTTGTTCCCAGTTGACGAGCCATGTCCGGTATGCCGCAAAGCGTGTTTGGATTCTTTCGGCGAGCACGCGATCCACTGTAAAGAGCTACCAGGGTTTAAATATCGGCATGACTGGGTGAGAGATGTGTTATGCAATGTTCTTAAGCGGGCCGGGATCTCTGCCAAAAAGGAGGCTCCAGTAAATTTCCTGACTGACCCCTTAGAGGGGAGGTCCACTTTACGCCCGGCGGACATCCTTGTGTTTGGATGGGAAGGGGGGAAACACGCTTGTGTAGATCTAACTGGAGTCTCCCCCCTTGTCGGGCTCAAGGAAAAGGGTTTTGTCGTAGGGTAAGCGGTGCTCAAGGCAGAGGCGAGCAAAGTGGCAAAACATGAGTAAGCCTGCCGGGAGAATCAACATGTGTTTGTCCCGTTTGCGTTTGATACCTTTGGTGGTCTCGCTCCTGAAGCTGTGCGACTCTTGAATCGGGTTCAAAAAGTCGTTAATAGTAATTCTACGTCGCTAAAGGTTTCAAACTTTGTATTTAGTAGAATTGGTTTTTCTATTCAAAAGGGGGTGGCGGCACAACTTGTTGCCCGACTACCTGCCGTTGCTTTGTAATTGCCTTTTTTCGTGTGGAATGATATCGTTTATATGTTTCTATAAAAAAAAAAAATTAATCAGATTGAAAAAAGGAATGGACTAAACGGGTGAAACACATTAATGGTTTACTTCCAAATTTAAATTAAAATAATGATTGACTTCGAAATTTAAAATCAAACACAATAATGGCAAACTTTCAAATTTCAATTTAAAATAATAATTGACTTAGAAATTGAAAATTTAAAATCAAACACAATAATGGTTTACTTCAAAATTTCAATTTAAAATAATGATTGACTTCAAAATTTAAAATTTAAAATCTGAAAATGAAATCACTAATATCCAATCCCGTAAATCAAGCAAACTTGTTATGAAAGTCTAACATTGCCAAGCAAAACCAACCGACATAGTACCAATTTCCAGCCACAGCAAGCATATCTCTGTCCAACATTGTTGCAGCCAAAAACTCCGGACCATCCAAAATAAACACCTAACGAATCAAAATAAAAAAACATAAACCTTGAATATTACTCACTTTATGACTACTATCCCCAAAATCAAAACTTTGTCAACAAATTATACTAACTTATGCAATGGTAAACCATAAAAATAACAAATTAATTTAGATGATTAGCCTTGCAAAAAAACCCAAATCATGAAAGTTTACCTGAATCGTTAACGAAAAAAATCAGACTCAGATTGGGTTACTAAAGCGGATATTAATCACTGGAATCAGATCTGGTATCAAACATAAGAGCACACATGAGTTGATTAACGGAACAAAATGGTGAGGAGAAGAATATACATTAGTGAATCCAATAGAGATCAATTTCCCATAGGATCCCGTCAAGATATAGATAAAGAACGACACAAGATATACCTTTTCTTCAACTTCCCATAGGATCCCATTCAAGAGTTCCTTGTAGGGGAAGGAGTCTGAAAGAAGCTCATCACCTAAAATTACAAAACACAATTTGAATTCAATATGCAACTCGAGTACAAAAAAAAATAGTCGAAGACTCGAAGCATCCCTAAAATTACAAATAATATAGTCAAAACATCTCATAAAAATATCAAGATTTCAAAGCATTCAATTAATCAAAGTGATAAAACCATTGATTTAAGCAACTAATCACAAGAGAAAAAATTCTGAAATTTTTAATTTTAATTTAAAGTAGTATTACTCCTTTTTCTCTGTTTGTGTTCATCATAATTAACTCAAAATCTTTTCTTGATTAATGTTATCAATGGAATAATGATATTAGTAAGAAATTATTCAATCCACTGCATAACACTTAAGAGATAATAATTAATAAAACAGTAAATAAAACCTAAAATCAGCTACAAAGATATAAAAAAATTATAGATTCTGACAAAAGATTAAAGCTTCAAACATCAGTCACATGACAAATAATAAAAAGATTGAAAACAAATTAATAAAACCTAAAAAAACTAATAAGAAACCATTAAACAAAATAAACCTAAAAAACCAATCTTCAGATCTAAAAAACTTCACATCAAACAATAACTTAATGGATTTACTGCCAAATTAAACCTAATCAATAACCAAAAACCCTATGCAATCAAAGAGCTAATAAGCCTAAATTCATAAATACAAAATATATGTGAGTTTGAAAGGAAAAGATTACCAGCAATCAAATCTTGATAGACCAACATAATGATGCTTCTAGAAAACGGTGGAAACAAAGAGAGCAAAAAGGGTAGCAACTTGCTAAAGAAAGAGAGAGGGTTTGGGAAGTAGATAATGCGGATGAAACCTGTATTCTTATCTTGAAAATAGAAGAATCACTGAGCGAAGTAAAAGAATACAAAAAATTGAAGGATCCCTATGCAGAATAGAGTAAACACAAAATCCAAATACCTGTGAGTTCATCAAAGCACTTATTCTGCAATCCAAATAAAAAAAAACCGGTAAAATAAGTTTGAAATATGCCTTCACATTATGTTTTATATCCAAGTCAAAACACAAAATAATACATTGAAATAAATTATAAAGCAAGAGAATTCAAGTAATTAAAAGATAGAATTTTGATGTTAATTACCTTAGCGCCATCCCTTGTAAGCCGAAGAGAAGAATTAATTAACAAAGAAATCTTCTTAGAGCACTCTATCAATTTTGTCACATTAAAGATGAATTAAGTTAATTAAAAAAAAGAATGGACTAAACGGGTAAAACACATTAATGGTTTACTTACAAATTTAAATTAAAATAATGATTGACTTCGAAATTTAAAATCAAACACAATAATGGCAAACTTTCAAATTTCAATTTAAAATAATAATTGACTTCGAAATTGAAAATTTAAAATCAAACACAATAATGGTTTACTTCAAAATTTCAATTTAAAATAATGATTGACTTCAAAATTTAAAATTTAAAATTTGAAAATCAAATCACTAATATCCAATCCAGTAAATCAAGCAAACTTGTTATGAAAGTCTAACCTTGCCAAGCAAAACCAACCGACATGGTACCAATTTCCAGCCGTAGCAAACATATCTCTGTCCAACATAGTTGCAGCCAAAAACTCCGGACCATCCAAAATAAACACCTAACGAATCAAAATAAAAACACATAAACCTTGAATATTACTCACTTTATGACTACTTTCCCCAAAAACAAAACTTTGTCAACAAATTATACTAACTTATGCAATGGTAAACCATAAAAATAACAAATTAATTTAGATGATTAGCCTTGCAAAAAAACCCAAATCATGAAATTTTACCTGAATCGTTAACGAAAAAAATCAGACTCAGATTGGGTTACTAAAGCGGATATTAATCACTGGAATCAGATCTGGTATCAAACATAAGAGCACTCATGAGTTGATTAACGGAACAAAATGGTGAGGAGAAGAATATACATTAGTGAATCCAATAGAGATCAATTTCCCATAGGATCTCGTCAAGATATAGTTAAAGAACGGCATAAGATATACCTTTTCTTCAACTTCCCATAGGATCCCATTCAAGAGTTCCTTGAAGGGGAAGGAGTCTGAAAGAAGCTCATCACCTAAAATTACAAAACACAATTTGAATTCGATATGCAACTCGAGTACAAAAACAATAGTCGAAGACTCGAAGCATCTATAGTCAAAACATCTCATAAAAATATCAAGATTTCAAAGCATTCAATTAATCAAAGTGATAAAACCATTGATTTAAGCAACTAATCACAAGAGAAAAAATTATGAAATTTTTAATTTTAATTTAAAGTAGTATTACTCCTTTTTCTCTATTTGTGTTCATCATAATCAACTCAAAATCTTTTCTTGATTAATGTTATCAATGGAATAATGATATTAGTAAGAAATTATTCAATCCACTGCATAATAATTAAGAGATAATAATTAATAAAACCGTAAATAAAACCTAAAATCAGCTAAAAAGATATGAAAAAAATTATAGATTCTTACAAAAGATTAAAGCTTCAAACATCAGTCACATGACAAATAATAAAAAGATTAAAAAAATTAATAAAACCTAAAAAAATTAATAAAAAACCATTACACAAAATAAACCTAAAAAACCAATCTTCAGATCTAAAAAACTTCACATCAAACAATAACTTAATGGATTTACTGCCAAATTAAACCTAATCAATAACCAAAAACGCTACGCTATCAAAGAGCTAATAAGCCTAAATTCATAAATACAAAATATATGTGAGTTTGAAAGGAAAAGATTACCAGTAATCAAATCTTGATAGACCAACATAATGATGCTTCAAGAAAACGGTGGAAACAAAGAGAGCAAAAAGGGTAGCAACTTGCGAAAGAAAGAGAGAGGGTTTGGGAAGTAACTAATGCGTATGAAGCCTGTATTCTTATCTTGAAAATAGAAGAATCACTGAGCGAAGTAAAAGAATACAAAAAATTGAAGGAGCCCTGTGCAGAATAGAGTAACCACAAAATCCACATACCTGTGAGTTCATCAAAGCACTTATTCTGCAATCTAAATAAAAAAAAAACCGGTAAAATAAGTTTGAAATATGCCTTCACATTATGTTTTATATCCAAGTCAAAACACAAAATAATACATTGAAATAAATTATAAAGCAAGAGAATTCAAGTAATTAAAATATAGAATTTTGATGTTAATTACCTTAGCGCCATCCCTAGTAAGCCGAAGAGAAGAATTAATTAACAAAGAAACCTTCTTAGAGCACTCTATCAATTCTGTTACATTAAAGATGAATTAAGTTAATTGAAAAAAAGAATGGACTAAACGGGTAAAACACATTAATGGTTTACTTCCAAATTTAAATTAAAATAATGATTGACTTCGAAATTTAAAATCAAACACAATAATGGCAAACTTACAAATTTCAATTTAAAATAATAATTGACTTCAAAATTTAAAATTTAAAATCTAAAAATGAAATCACTAATATCCAATCCCGTAAATCAAGCAAACTTGTTATGAAAGTCTAACCTTGCCAAGCAAAACCAACCGACATGGTACCAATTTCCAGCCACAGCAAGCATATCTCTGTCCAACATAGTTGCAGCCAAAAACTGCGGACCATCCAAAATAAACACCTAACGAATCAAAATAAAAACACATAAACCTTGAATATTACTCACTTTATGACTACTATCCCCAAAAACAAAACTTTGTCAACAAATTATACTAACTTATGCAATGGTAAACCATAAAAATAACAAATTCATTTAGATGATTAGCCTTGCAAAAAAACCCAAATCATGAAAGTTTACCTGAATCGTTAACGAAAAAAATCAGACTCAGATTGGGTTACTAAAGCGGATATTAATCACTGGAATCAGATCTGGTATCAAACATAAGAGCACACATGAGTTGATTAACGGAACAAAATGGTGAGGAAAAGAATATACATCAGTGAATCCAATAGAGATCAATTTCCCATAGGATCCCGTCAAGATATAGATAAAGAACGACACAAGATATAACTTTTCTTCAACTTCCCATAGGATCCCATTCAAGAGTTCCTTGTAGGGGAAGGAGTCTGAAAGAAGATCATCACCTAAATTTACAAAACACAATTTGAATTCAATATGCAACTCGAGTACAAAAAAAATAGTCGAAGACTCGAAGCATCCCTAAAATTACAAATAATATAGTCAAAACATCTCATAAAAATATCAAGATTTCAAAGCATTCAATTAATCAAAGTGATAAAACCATTGATTTAAGCAACTAATCACAAGAGAAAAAATTCTGAAATTTTTAATTTTAATTTAAAGTAGTATTACTCCTTTTTCTCTGTTTGTGTTCATCATAATTAACTCAAAATCTTTTCTTGATTAATGTTATCAATGGAATAATGATATTAGTAAGAAATTATTCAATCCACTGCATAACATTTAAGAGATAATAATTAATAAAACAGTAAATAAAACCTAAAATCAGCTAAAAAGATATAAAAAAATTATAGATTCTGACAAAAGATTAAAGCTTCAAACATCAGTCACATGACAAATAATAAAAAGATTAAAAACAAATTAATAAAACCTAAAAAAACTAATAAAAAACCATTACACAAAATAAACCGAAAAAACCAATCTTCAGATCTAAAAAACTTCACATCAAACAATAACTTAATGGATTTACTGCCAAATTAAACCTAATCAATAACCAAAAACTCTATGCAATCAAAGAGCTAATAAGCCTATATTCATAAATACAAAATATATGTGAGTTTGAAAGGAAAAGATTACCAGTAATCAAATCTTGATAGACCAACATAATGATGCTTCAAGAAAACGGTGGAAACAAAGAGAGCAAAAAGGGTAGCAACTTGCGAAAGAAAGAGAGAGGGTTTGGGAAGTAACTAATGCGTATGAAGCCTGTATTCTTATCTTGAAAATAGAAGAATCACTGAGCGAAGTAAAAGAATACAAAAAATTGAAGGAGCCCTATGCAGAATAGAGTAAACACAAAATCCAAATACCTGTTAGTTCATCAAAGCACTTATTCTACAATCCAAATAAAAAAAACGGTAAAATACGTTTGAAATATGCCTTCACATTATGTTTTATATCCAAGTCAAAACACAAAATAATACATTGAAATAAATTATAAAGCAAGAGAATTCAAGTAATTAAAAGATAGAATTTTGATGTTAATTACCTTAGCGCCATCCGTTGTAAGCCGAATAGAAGAATTAATTAACAAAGAAAGCTTCTTAGAGCACTCTATCAATTTTGTCACATTAAAGATGAATTAAGTTAATTGAAAAAAAGAATGGACTAAATGGGTAAAACACATTAATGGTTTACTTCCAAATTTAAATTAAATTAATGATTGACTTCGAAGTTTAAAATCAAACACAATAATGGCAAACTTTCAAATTTCAATTTAAAATAATAATTGATTTCGAAATTGAAAATTTAAAATCAAACACAATAATGGTTTACTTCAAAATTTCAATTTAAAATAATGATTGACTTCAAAATTTAAAATTTAAAATCTGAAAATCAAATCACTAATATCCAATCCCGTAAATCAAGCAAACTTGTTATGAAAGTCTAACCTTGCCAAGCAGAACTCTGTATATTACAGAATTTTCAGAACTACTAATATACAATTATTTTATTTATATTTTTTATATTAAACATAATTTAAGGATATATTATATGTATTTTTATGATTACATATATGGAAAACCAATTTTTTTGTGTAATAACTAATTTAAATATGTATAAATGAATTAGTTTACATATGTGTAAAGGAACCAATTTACTTATATGTAATTATAAAATTACATATGAAAAAATGATAAAACTACTCTTTAAGTCTTAACACGCATGGAATCATAATAAATGATAACAAAATACCCTTAAACAATGTTAAATATAAAAATATATTAGTATGTTCTAACGGGTTTTAACCGTATGTTCTAACGGTTGTCGGTTACCCCCAAAAACCACACCCTTTTGGGTTCTGATCTTTGTGTCTCTGTTTTTGTTTTGTAAATTATGGTCAAACCTTTTGTCTGAAATTGTAAATTATGCCCCCCTTTTTTGTCCCGATCTTTGATGTTGGTGGCGGTGAACGACGGGTGAAGGGGGGGTTGTTGTGGTGGGTTAGGGGGCGGTGTGTCGAAGGCGGTGAATGATGGGTGGAGGGGTGGGTGAGGAGGGGGTGTGAACCGGTGAATGTTGCAAGTTGTTTGAATGTTTTTTGGATCTGGAAAAAGTGAGTTGCACTTGTAACAGGGACAACTAATACTAGACCGATTGTTTTACAGGTGACCGATTGCAAGTGGTCCAGATGGTGCCCCGTGGTGCCGATGGTGCCTGATTGGGGGTTTGAGCTGTGTTCTTGATTCTGATGGTATTTTGGTATGTTGGGGGTTTGATTTGTGTTCTTAATTTCTGTTTTGATTTGTATTCTTGATTCTGTGGTTTTTGATCTATTTGGATTGGGCGGCGATGATGCAAAAAAAAAAACGTAGATTTTGATGACAATGGCGCAACAAGGATGGTGGAGGGTAGGTTTTTGAACCTGTAACCTCACTTTGCAACCTTTCGATTATCGGAAAATCTGAGCCAAGCCCCGTTTTTTTTTCGAGATACACATTGTTTTGATATTGTTGGTTTTTTTATATTTTTTTTCCCCAGTCGATGATGATAACAATCTATCTGAGACACCTACCGAGTTGCGATTTCTGGGTGCGTTCGTTTTGCGTAAAAAAGTTTTTGTAAAAAAAAAAAGTTAAACCGTAAACTTTTAACGTAAAACGTAAAAAGTTTAACGTAAAACCTAAAAACGTAAAACATAAAAAGTTTAAGGTAAAACGTAAAAAGTTTAACGTAAAACGTAAAAAGTTTAACGTAAAACGTAAAAAGTTTAACGTAAAACGTAAAAAGTTTAGCGTAAAACGTAAAAAGTTTAAAAAATCTCTTAAAAATTTGGAATTTAAAAAGCTTTTAATAAAAAAAACTGTTTAAAAAATAAAAACTAATATAATAATACACAAAAAGTAATAAAAAATAATTAACACAAAAAGAAAAAAAAATAATTTTACTAAACTACCATTTTCAATTAAAATATTAAAAACATAATAAGATAAAAATTATTTAATATTATTTTTAATTACTTTTATTCATGTCCATCCATCTTGTTGATCTAGTGGCTAGAAAGTGGTTCTCTCGGTTCTTACAACTGGATGTGGTTTTCATTTTAGCGGTCCCCTATATATATATATATATAAAACAATAATAATAATAAAAAATATTTCTTAGTCCAAGCGATAGTCCCTTTTGATCTGATATAATTTTGCCAATTTACAAAATATAAATTTGCAACATTTTGTTACTTTACATTATTGTAACTTATGGATTGGGTGTTTTTCAAAAAAATTTTAGTATTTTCCATTTTTAACTCAAAAGTCCTTATCTTTTGCATTTAAGCTCTTTAACTTTTTTACTTTTAACCCACATCTTTTCATCTTTTACAATTTAACCCTCATACTTTTTATTTTTAACTTTCGTCCTCTCATACTTTTCATGTTTTGCAAGTTTTTCGTTTTACGTTTTGTTTTAAATTTTGCGAGTCAACACGCCGCAACGTGCGTGTGAGGTTCAACTGTTTTTCGTCTGCTTTTTCCTGTTTGACAGACCAGTCACAACGCGTCTATTTTTCTTCGTTTAACAAGTTCGTCGTAACATGCGGGCCCTAGATCGACTTAGTTATTATTTTCAACGTTTAACGTTTATGGTTAATTTCTTCGCATTAACACGTCGCAACGGACGTGCGTGGCTGAACGATTTTACATCTGTTTTTCGTTTGGTGTTATTTTTTTTTTACTTTTTTATTTTATTTTTACGAGCTCTTCTAACGTTGGTGGTTGTTGTCAGTGGTGTGACATTAGTGCTACTTGTCACAATTTTAAGAATGTATTTTGTGACAACCCGAACTTCCAAGGTTAGTCTTGTAATCTTGACTCCTCGTTAACCCTTTTCTAGGTGTTAGAACGTCCTACTCAGTTATAACTTCGTTAAACTTAAACATTTGTTAACTCGGTTAAATGACTTTTTGGCATTTGTTTGGGCCGCGCATGTTTTGGGTTACATAATACTACAATACAATTTCACACCAAATCGGCCCAAATGAATTAACTGAGCCCAATTAGCTTTTCTTGTGTTTTGATCAATTCGGCCCAAAAGGAAAGCTGTGTAACCTTATATTAATTTCGGCCCAAATGAATATTAGCCCACTTGTTTTAATAGTTAGAATTATATATGCATTTGTACGCAAATCCCTAAATCACAAACAACAAACCCTGCTTCCTCTCTCAAACTTGCGAACGACAGGCGCCCCCCCCCCCCCCCCCCATCGAGGCGATCTTGTAGTTCGAGACATCAGTTTGTTAGTCGAGCCCCTCTTGGTTAGTAGATTTATATTATGTCAATCCTTTAATTATTTGATCTGGTTATGATGGTATGGTTGTTTTATTAGTACATATGAGAGCATGATAATAGGATCTTATATGTATCAACTGTTAATCCAAAAGTATGATTAAAGTTAGTGGTTAATGAGAAAGGGTTTATGTGTGTCATGATTTGATAGCATGCTAAATGATCACTAAACAGATTAGTTGTTTCATGCGTAGTGTTCGGACGGATCGATGATTACATGATGATTTGTTAGGATATTGATATTGTATAATGAATTCTAAGAACTTGTCATGATATAATGGTTTGTTAAGCATGATTATTACATAATGGATTGCCAAATTATGTTACTGTACGATGATTCATTATTATATGAATAACATGAGGAACAAGTGGGGGTTGGATAATAATTGTACATTCATGACTAAACCAAATATTGGGTAAACAAGTATGGTTATTGCCATATTGAAATAATAACTTGGACCGATAAACTGGAATCTTGGGCCTGCGGCATAATTGGGTATATTTCGGGTAGGGTGCTTGGGTAAACATGTCATGTGGGTTATGTGATTGGGTCGAGTATAAGGTGTGGGCCGGGCACGAATGGGACATACACACCCACACAAACTAGCATACATTTTATGTATGACTTGTAATTGGGCCGCACTAGTCAAGGAGGATTAATAAATGGGCTAATGCACATCTTCGAGTATTAAGAATTGACTAGTATGTGATGTGTATATATGTGAACTCATGAGGTAAATTGGCTTAGGAACTGATTACATGCTAAAAGGCTACGCGATGATGTTAGGCTCGTATGTTGATTGCTATGACTTGAACTAAATGGGTGTTACTTGAATATTAGAAATGTGCGGTATGTGATTAAGTAATATGTGAGTCAATCATATGCGAGGCATGTAGTATATATGCACATGAAACTGACTGTTATCTGTACCCATGTTAGGACGTGCTCAATCACTGTTAAACAAAGTAATTAATTCTACCGGGCAAATTAAAGGTGAGTTCATTCCTCTTGAGCATGCGTCCCGGTGGTTGGGACAGTCATTGGGTATCCCTGAGAGGGATAAGTTTGGGTAAATCAATTGGGTATTCCTGAGAGGAATACGTCTTGTGGGAATCAATCGGGAATGTTGGATAATATACTCGTCCTATCACCATTAAAGTCCCTCCTTGTTGTTTGTTACCTGAGAGGTAACAGGGTATTAGTTGGTAGCGCTACTTAGGTTTGGCACCCTCACCCCGTACCGGAGAGGACGGGTGTGAACTAATGACCTAGTCATGACCAATGCTTTGATAGGAGCATTGGGGAAAGGGCAAAATAAATATGGAGCCGTCTTGTATCCGAGGTATTATCAACATTGTAATCAATGAACTGAACTAAACACTTGGTAACTAACGTTTTCGTAAAACTATGAACTCACCAGCGTTGTCTGATACACTTGTTGCATGCTCGCAAGTCGTTAGATGTCTTGGATTGGAACTTGTTGTCTGGTGTAGCTGGAGTGGTCATGGGTCGAACTGGATGGATTCATGTGATTGAATTATTGATATTAAACATTGGTTTTGAAACAGTTTAACTTTGGTTTACTATTTGCTTCCGCTGAACATGTTGGGTTTTATTTAAATTTATTGTTGATACTTTTTATTAAGAATTGACGATTTTATTTAGAAACTTGTATGGGTTCAATGTAATTAGTGGCTCGTTGTTGGTACGTCACACGCCTAGCAGGGGTATTCCCTAGGTGGTATTTTGGGGGTGTGACATATTTAACCTATTAAGTTATTACTAATAATTTGTTTTGAGTTTACCATCGTACCCCCTTTACTTAAGAAAAAAACTAATTTTTTACATGCATATTTTTGTACGTGTCAGTATAAATTAGATTTGCTCTATATTTCGACGTAAAATTTTTTGGGGAACGAGTCAGGTGAAATATAATATGTTTTCGTGATTATTTTATGAATGTTTTGTAAATTTTGTTTTGATCGGAGTGGAGTAAAATTATAGTTTCTTTTTTTTCCCTTTTTTTAAACGCTCTAATTAATCTTTTTTGATTATGCATGTCAACTTTTCCGTTATACCCATTACATTTTCTATGTATGACTATAGTCACATGTAATACGTTATGAATGTACGGTATAAATTTGATTTACTTTATTTTTCGATCCAATCACATTGTTTATATAGGTTACATTGAGTTCAATCGATTACGTCGAAACGTGTGTTTTCATACTGTTAACGCATCACATAACTTTTGGACTAATTTATTGATATTTGCGATGTACCCGTGCCGCAACGCGCGCGGATGTTAATGCTAGTTATATTAAAATAGTCGATAACTCCCTTTTGCAGTAAACCGAATCAACTCAAAATTTGTGTTTATTCCCAAATTTCGAACCATCCCAAATTTAGTGTGTCGATTCAATATTATAACAAATACAGGATCTCAGTCGTCTATCCGAACCCTTACCACTCACATTCAAACTGCTCGTTTCTGTGCATCGGAATCCATCGGTCCTCGCCGGAAAATAGGAAGCCCCGGCCTAAACCAAACTTGCAGGTCTCCGACCAGCGACCACTCCTTCTTCGCCTATTGTTCTACGCAAACGGTAAATTATTACATGCTTATATTCATATAACAAAGCCTCTTTAATGATTCGGATTAACAGTAACAATACATGCTTTGAATTCTAGGACAAAGCTAGTGATTAGAAGTCATGTTTAATTTGGAATGTTAGGTGTTTGTGTTTTGCAATTTAGGACCCAGCTATTGTCGCATGAAAATATGATTGTTACAACATCATGATCTTCCACTTTAGTCATGTAGCCTAGTTGGTTTGGACACTTGAGATAAAACACTGAGCCGGACCTCGACACAGTTTTGTATTATAGTCGATGTTATGTTTCTTTCTTTTCTAAAAAAACTATTAAGCTATTACTTTCCTCTTCTTAGATTAACTATAGTAAACGATTAAACCTATTTATTTAATTTAATTACCATTGTTAGATTAATTATATTAAACTGTTAAACCTGTGGAAATTACCAAATAAAACATAATATATAAAAAAAATTTAAATCAACAAACCTTATGTATATCGTTAGTTTTCATTATGCAAATCATAACCCAAATACAAATATCCTACCTAAACATTTTGTAAAACTATATGACCAACTTAAACGTGATTTTATTTATATGACCAACTTAAAACCTGATTTTATTTATAAAATGTAAAAACTATTTCTCTGTCGATAACCTACTTGCCTTCACTTTGTACATGTTACATGCTGGTTATGCGTAAACTATTTCGAACTCTATTATTATTATCAAACTTGTATGCTCACCTTTACACTATGTGTATTGACCTCTATTTTAACGTATGTGACAGGTGTTTGAATGCTTAGGATGCTGTGCTTACCTGCTTTAGTGGAATCAAGTTGGGAGGAGTCTAGAAACATACCAAAAACAATTTATTTATTTTGAATCTAAGTTGTCGGAACAAAACTATTTGTCTTTGAATTGTCTGTAATAACTATGCTACTTGTTATGTTATGGTATGGGACGTGATGCTTAAATAATTGGTAATCGTAGTTGTTATGGAAACTCCTAGACAATCTGTTTCGCTCAGTACCACGCCCCGATGTTTCCGTCATAGGTTGGGGTGTGACAGATTGGTATCAAAGCCATAACTGTAGGGAATTAGGCAAGACTCAACCTAGTCCGGGTCGATGTCTTAGAAATGACCTAGTCTATAGTCTAAGTACCAATAGACCGCCTTGTGCGAACCCATTAGGGGTTCCCTACAAGCTTATTGCTATTTCTAGATCGACTCGCACTCACGCTATACTATCACACTACCTTTCCTAAGGTAGTCGCACTGCACTATTTACAAAAATGAACGAGTGATTAGATCGAGATTAGGTGTGAAAACCGCAAACTCTCGATCAAATCGCTTGTTCGACCCACATTTTTACTATAAACACTGGAATTTGTGTTGAATCAGGAGTGAAATCCGTACTTCGACACAGATTCTTCTCTAAATCTCGAAATTTCATCACACAAACAGGAATGTTGTCGCTAAGTTAGGGGTGAAACCCGAACCTTGATGACTCGTTCCGATCTTTATTTTGGTTTACAAAACTCTCACCAAAGTCTCGATGGATTCCAACAACCCGAGTACGTAAATAACCGAAAGGATGCGTGCCATTCGCCGTATGCCGGTGATAGAGCACAGTCCAATAGGCTAAAACGTGTACTCGAAGTCAATGAGAATAGTCGAACCACTTTGGGTAGTGAAATGTCTATCTAGCCTTAGACAATCTATTTTCGATTTCAATCTCGCAATTGCTGATTTTATGTGTTTCGATTCTGAGCTCGCAACTGCTGACTCTGATATTTGCCGATTTCATGTGAATTTTTTATGTGTTTTATGTGGTTTTACCTATTTATATGTTTCGATTTTGGTGATTTATACGCCTTTCGCTGTACGCTTTAATCGACACACATGAATTGCACTGCACATCTATCTCAACACGCTAACAAATCGTTGCTACTTGTGGATGCTCGCATGCTATGTTACTCGCTTATGCTATATTACTCGCTGTGTGCTCGCTAATGGCAATCGCCATCCTCGGACACGCGAACTTTGAATGATAAGTTTCTGTGTTCTGACTGCCTTATGTGCTTATGTGTCCTACGTGCTTATGTGCTACTATGTGCCTTACGTGCTCCTACGTGCTTATGTGATTATGTGGTTGTATGGTTGATTGTGTTCCTGAGCTTTAGTAGTAGTACGTGTGAGGTGAGATTCGATTATACATAGCGTTTTGAATCCTGTGGCGCTGTCTATTGCAGACAATGTCGTCATTCGGATCATTCCATTCCCGTTCAGCTCGCCGAAACCACGATGACAAACGCATCGCCTCTCTGGTCACGAAACAGATAACAAAAGTCATCCCATAAATTGTTATCGTGCTGAATGAAAACGCTAGCAAGTCGTCTGAAGAGTCCCGGACAGATTCGCCAAAGTCTGCTTTTAGCTTTAAGCAGTTCAAAGCTTGCGGACCGAAATAATTTACCGGCGTAGATGGTCCTACGGCCATATTCCAATGGTTCGATTCGATTGAAGTCACCCTGCGTCAGAGCATCTGTCCTGACAATCTCCGAACTATTAACGCCACCAGCGTCTTCCAGTCCCGCGCTTTAGACTGGTGGACGGCCGAGAGAAACAAGAGAGGAAATGACGCAGCTTATGGATTGACGTGGGATGAGTTGAAGGACCTGATGATGAAAGACTTCTGCCCTCCCCATGAGCTCCAAAAGTTGGAGGACGAGTTCTGGCATCTGAAGCAGAGGGATGGTGACAACGCTGCTTTAGCCGCTCGCTTCAAGCAGCTCAGCATAATCTGCCCTGGGTAAGTTACTACGCCCGAAATCACCATCAAGAAATACATCCGTGCTCTTCCGGATTGTGTGGCTGATTTCGTCCAAGCTGCCAAGACGTCAACCATCGAGGAAAATTTTCTACTCGCCGCTGAGATCAACGACAAGCGAGTCAAAGCTGGGTATTGGGATAAAGCTTCCAAGAATCTGCATCAAGCCACCACCGCTGCAACCGCTGAAACCGCCGCCGCATCGCAGTCTTCAAAGTCCTCTCGTCGCAAGAGGAAGAACAACAAAAACAGTAGCAAAAATTGCGCTGTCACCACTGCTGCCCCGCTCCAAGCTGTACCAGCTCAACCGCAGCCTCAACACCGCCAAGTCACGGCACCGGTTACCCAAGCGCCGCCGGCAAAGCGTGCTTATACTGGTCCTCACCCGGCCTGCCCGACTTATACCTACCATCACCCAGTGGGAATCGCCTGCAGATACTGTGTGCATTGCAACATGTACGACCATTTCACCACCAACTGCCGTATAGGTCCACGTCAAGCTCCAGCTCTAGCTCAAGGTAAAGCTCCTGCTCAACAAGCTCTACTTCCTACTCCTCAAGGCCAACAAGCGGCTCCTGCACCCGTGATCCATGCTAGAGATTTCTTCGCGTGTGGTGATCCCAACCACTTCGAGAACATGTGCCCGAACTGAGTGGTGAAGCAAGAGCCACATCAGCAGCAGCCCCAGCAGCAACAACAGCAGCAGCAGCAGCCAGCAGCACGCGGACGCACTTTCAACATCAACGTCCGTCAAGCTCAGGTCGACAACAACGTGGTCAATGGTACGTTCCTTGTGAATGGTATATATGCTTCGTGTTTATATGATACTGGAGCCGATAATTGTTTTGTGTCATTTGAATTCGAAAAGCTCCTTAATCGTAAGCGCGCCCATCTCCCTTCGTCATTCGATGTTGAAGTTGCCACCGGAAGAACCGTCGCTGTCAATTCTGTTCTTCGTGATTGTACTCTTGAACTCAACAATCATGTCTCTCCTATCGACCTTATTCCGATACAGCTCGGTAGTTTTGACGTCATAGTAGGCATGGATTTTCTTCGTGAAAATCATGCTGAAGTTGTTTGTTTTGATAAGATGATTCGCTTCTCGCTCGCTAATGGTGATCTATTGTGTGTCTATGGTGAAGTCGCGTCGAAGAAACTCCAACTCATGTCATGTGTCCAAGCTAGCAAGTATCTCCGCAAGGAATACAGAGCTTTCTTGGCTAACATTGTAGTAGCGGAGAAGGAAAAGAAAGGTAATCCTGGAGTAAACGATGTCCCCGTTTTTTATGAAATTCCTAGCGTATTTCCCGATGAGTTACCCGGGTTGCCTCCGAGTCGTGATATCGACTTTCGCATCGACCTCATTCCTAGAGCCAATCCTGTTGCTAAAGTGCCTTATCGTCTTGCTCCGTCCGAAATGCGCGAAATCTTGAGTCAGCTCCAAGAATTGCTTGATAAAGGCTTCATTCGCCCTAGCACCTCTCCTTGGGGCGCACCGGTCCTTTTTGTCAAAAAGAAGGATGGGTCGTTCCGGATGTGTATCGACTATAGGGAATTGAATAATCTGACAATCAAGAATCGCTATCCTCTGCCTCGAATCGATGATTTGTTTGATCAGTTGCATGTTGCATCGTGCTTCTCGAAGATCGATATACGCTCAGGCTATCACCAACTTTGTATTCAAGAGGAGGATATACCCAAAACCGCTTTTCGCACCCGTTACGGCCACTATGAGTTCGTTGTTATGCCTTTTGAGTTGACCAACGCACCCGCGATTTTCATGGATCTGATTAATCATGATCTATTCCAAGTCAAAAACCGAACACGCGCAACATCTACGTTTGGTTCTCGAGCTACTCCAGGGGAATCGACTCTATGCCAAATTCTCCAAGAGCGAATTTTGGCTGGAGGAGGTTCAATTCCTCGGTCACATTGTCAATAGTCAAGGTATTCACGTCGACCCCGTGAAGATCGAAGCCGTTAAGAGTTGGGTTACACCTAAGAACCCGTCTGAAGTCCGTTCTTTTCTCGGACTAGCGGGCTATTATTGTCGATTTATCGAAGGATTCTCTAAAATCGATGTGCCGCTTACTTCTCTCACGCATAAAGACAAGCCTTTTGTTTGAGGAAATGGACAAGAGACTGCCTTTCAAACCCTCAACCATATGCTCTGCAATGCTTCCGTCCTTTCTTTACCCGACGGAAACGATGACTTCGTTGTCTATTGCGATGCCTCAAACCTTTGTCTTGGTGGTGTTGTCATGCAACGGGATAAGGTTATCGCTTACGCGTCTCGTCAGCTCAAGATCCACGAGAAGAACTATACAACCCACGACCTCGAGCTATTTGCGCAGTTGATTTTGCGTTGAAGATTTGGCGACACTACCTTTACGGTACTAAGTGTATGGTCTTCACCGACCATAGTAGCCTACAACAAATCTTCAGCCAAAAAGAGCTGAATATGCGTCAACGCCGATGGGTGGAACTTCTCAACGATTACGACTGTGAGATTCGTTATCATCCTAGCAAAGAAAATGTCGTTGCCGAGGCCCTCAGCAGACGAAGCTATTTTCATAGCATTCGTAATGTTCACGCCCAGCATCATCTCGAAACTCTCATCTGCGAAGCCCAACATGCCTGTTTTACCGAGCGCACTTTGAAGAAGGAAATGATTCTCAACGATGGAGCCCAGCTAGTGAATAAGTCGAATGGGATATTCCATTATCTGGACCGAATTTAGATTCCCAAGCGTACCGACTTGCGGCAAATTATGATGGATGAAGCCCATAAGTCTCGATATTCTATTCATCCCGGTGCCGACAAAATGTACCAGGACCTTCGCTACAAGTACTGGTGGCCGGGCATGAAGAAAGATATCGCTCTCTATGTTTCGAAGTGCCTGACTTGCTCAAAACTCAAGGTCGAGCACCAAAGACCCTCTGGCTTACTCGTCCAACCCGAGATTCCCATGTGGAAATGGGAGAGTATAGCTATGGACTTCATAACGAAGCTTCCTCGTACGCCATCAAGTCACGACTGCATCTGGGTTGTCGTTGACCGCTTAACTAAATCTGCTCATTTTCTGCCGATACGAGAAGACTACAAGGTAGAAAAATTAGCCCGAATCTACACCAATGAGATCATTTGTCGACATGGGACACCTCGCGACATCATCTCTGACCGTGATAGTTGGTTTACCTCGCGTCTTTGGGAAACGTTTCAATCCGCTCTCGGTACTACGCTTAATCTAAGTATCGCATTCCATCCCCAAACCGACGGTCAGACTGAAAGAGCGATTCGTACCCTTGAAGACATGCTTCGTTCGTGTGTCATAGATTTCGGTGGTAATTGGGACGCATACTTACCTTTAGTCGAATTCTCGTACAATAACAGTTATCATTCTAGTATACAAATGGCACCATTAGAGGCATTGTACGGAAGAAAATGTCGATCGCTGATTGTGTGGCATGAGATCGGAGATGCGCAGCTGACCGGTCCTGAGCTACTGCAAGAGACGATTGACAAAATCCTCCAAATTCGAGACAATCTGCTGAAAGCTTGAAGTCGTCAGAAAAGTTACGCCGATAGACGACGCAAGCCCCTTGAATTTGATGTTGGCGACCATGTACTCCTAAAGGTATCACCTTGGAAGGGTGTGGTCAGATTCGGCAAGAAAGGAAAGCTCGCGCCTCGATATGTTGGACCCTTTAAGATTCTGGAAACGATCGGCAAAGTGGCCTACAGACTCGTACTACCGGAGGAACTTAGCAACGTCCACCCGACTTTCCATGATTCGAACCTCAGAAAGTGTTTGGCTGAGCATGATTTACAAGTTCCACTGGAAGATTATAAGTGGACGAAACACTACACTTCGTAGAGAAGCCTGTCGAGATTATGGACCGAGAAACCAAGCAGCTCAGGCGCTCACGCATTCCCATTGTAAAGGTCCGATGGGAAGGCAAACGAGGCGCATAGTTCACCTGGGAACTCGAAAGCGACATGAAGGTGAAGTACCCGCAGTTGTTTGTTACGGCTAAAGCCTAATTTCGGGACGAAATTCCTTTAAGTAGGGGAGGCTGTAACACCCCGTGTTACGAAAGTCAAAGTCAAAGTCAAGATTGAAGTCAAAGGAAGAAAAGATTGCTAATTGCGATCTGTCACTCCTTGATCAACTCCTGTTTTAACTTCTTTGACTTGTAGATAATCTAATTGTTTTATCGTATTAGTTGTATTATGTGGAGTACATGTTAATAATCGAGGTTTAATCGCTATTTATCGCATGTTTTTTCGCTTTATCACTCATCGCATCGCAATCGCATTCGCAAACGCTAAACACAAGTTATTTATGATGATTGTGTGACAACTGGCACAAACCGGTAATTTCCGTACACTTTAATTATTGTTTAATGACTGCAATTATGTGCTTAAATGTCAACATTGACTGATTACATGCTAAACAAGTGAATTCATGCACGTTGTATACTACAAAATATTGCTTTATGCAAAAACGAGAGCGTTGCGTCAGAAATACTAGTAAACTCACCGGTAAGACACACTGTGTCAACAGAACTGCAGAAAGCAGTCAGACATTAAAATTGGAGCCTAGGTGTAGGTCCAACGACAAGAATACATTAAAACCCAAGAATACATACAAGGGTTTACATATATACCTTACGGAAGCTAAAATACGCACTAAAAAGCACCCGAAACGCACTTTAAGTGCAGAATTTTAATAAATTCAGCTCTAATCAGCTTTTAGACATATAAATATCATGAAAAAATGTCGTTTTATCATCCAGAATACTTCCCTAAGTGTCGGGAATTGAAAGTGCTACAAAAGGACACTTAAAAGACACTAAACGGTGCAATTTAGCACTTTAACGAATCGGTATCCAACCGAACAACCGGACAATACCCGGAACACCAAAATAATGCCAGAAGCATTGTTTTTATTTTTCTAAGCTAGTTAGGGTCCCCGAACACCCTAACACACTATATATTACTTAACATACTTAAACACCTAAATCTAATACTTAAAGCTAACTAGAAGCATGTAACTAAAGTTGAAAACCAACCATGCACCCCCCCCCCCCATAACCGGTTCTAGACAAGGGGGTACACCCCTTGATTTCTTTTAATAATTTATTTGATATGTTGTGTTGATATTGGACATATTACACAATGGTAGAACCCTTAAAATGGATTATAAGTAAGACTAGGGGACCATGAGCTTCATAACTCTCACACCACATAACACCCCACACTTCTTCTCTCCTCCTTCTTCTCCAATCGGCTGAAACCAAGCAGCCCCATCACCACCATCTTCAACCTTCAATCATCCATTCCAAGCTTGTATTAAGGTGCAAGGAGGTGGTTAACGAAGCTAGGAACATTTGGAGTTCGAAGGTCCTTCACCGTTTGCTTTTATCCACTCGTTTCCTTCTCTTGAACATCCCTAGCCTTGAGCTAGTGGTAAGAACTTAGATCTTTGTTTTTTTACATCTTGTTTGAGTGGTTAATGATGTTTAATGATCAAAATAATAAGAACTCTAATGAATCTTGTGAAGAAGTCATGAACATAGAGCTTTGCATAAAACATGAGATGAGAGATGTAATACCTGATAAATCTGAATTATATAAATGATAATCTGCTGTAAATGACATACGTAATGATATAAATCGTTATTAGAATGAATGGTAATCGTGTGTGTACATTTTAGTGGCATCTAGACTATAAAAAGTATGCTGAGTAAAGTTTCCAGCCAACTTCAACTGGCTGTAACCAGATCGTAACTTGACAAAAACTTGATTTTCTTGAGTCTATCACGTGTTATTATGAAATACGGTTCTAATGGCACTGGAATCATAATTTTTGGACTTCGTTTACTATTTTTAAAGACCCTTTTTGTAACAGTAGCTAAAGCTGAGTTTTTACTGTAGTAAATGGATGAAATGTTTTTAGTCATAACTTGAGTTCTGTGTAGAAATAGCTCGTGAAAATTGTACTGTAGATGACCACTGTTTTCGTAGTAATTCTCCCTCTGGAATTTCGTAAATCGGACTTACGATGAATTTTAGACGAATTAATCTGTAAACTGCAATCAGAAAGCGACAAATCTGATTACAGTCAGGGAAATAAATTTTTATAAAATATTGGTAAAGAACTAGACCCCGATATTTTTACACAATAATATTTGATTCGTACAAGACATTCTGTAAAAATTTGAAATTTTTGGAATAAGATAACCATTTTATTAAAATGTCCGAAAACAGTCCAGTTTTATATATTAAAACTGAAACGACAAAAGTGGTATCTTGCATGTCAGAATGTCAGGTTGATTATTTGAGAACGATCTAACGTGTTATATGTTAAAGAAAATGATATGCTACTTAGCATGGACACCTCCATTTACAAAGGAGACTATGACGAAATTTTCTGAAAATCCTAACACTTAGTAAATATTTTCTAGACAAATGTTTGCTAGTGTGTTCTAAACTATGCTTTTCGAATATAAACCTCGCCATAATTTTTGTACCAAAAATACACATACAACATACAAGATACATAACTCGGGTGCAAAGTGCAAAATACAAGAAACTTATATTTATTTTTGAGAAAATAATATAAGTAAGACACTTAGTTAAAAATACGAATTATTTTTAACACAAGAAAACATATACATAAAAGACAATGACTTGTACTTGTACAATACAAGACTAGTGACTAACGTTAAGAAAACACGTATTGGTCACGACATTAATTAAGCAAATCCAGGTGAAGTTTACGACGCAAGGAACGCAAAGTTGTGAGTTCATGCTCCCCCTTTTCTTTTAACTGTTTTCAGTTTTATAACTTCGGGGGTGAAATACATGTACAATGTTTACAAATGGTATGATAACAAGAAGCACACTTGGTGAGAACGAGTACCAAGTGTGATGAGATATAAGAATACAAGAAGCGCACTTGGTGAGAATGAGTACCGAGTATGATGCGTTATGAGACATGATACGAGAAATCGTGTCACGAATAGGGTACATAAGCACCATTAATCAACAATATACCTAGACCACAGAACAAAAGGTTAGATCTAACGGGTGCCGGGCAGCCACACTCTTGGTGAGGACGAGTACCGAGTAGTGCTTTTGTGTCTCAGAATATGCCAACTAGAAAAATGCCTAAGGCTTGGTGACTTCCTATGTCGTGTCACATGTTAATGGCCTTGCAACCCATTAACAATCCTGATACATACATGAATACTTTATTTACTTAAGATTCATACCATACTAAAACTTGATTTATACTTGAGTACGTGGGGTACACAAGTAAACTTGAATTATACATGAGTACGTGGTGTACACATGAAAACTTGATTTATATATGAAACCTTGATTTATAGATGACACAAACTATGTTTTCATACAAAGTATACAAACGTGAAATACAAAAACTGCATGAATTCACACCAACATTATGTTGACGTTTTTCCAAAACTCACATGTATTTCAGGTAACTAGGATGGATGTGCACTTTGTCTTACTCATGCTCGTGGATGTCGCTATGTTTTTTGTTAAATAAAGTTGTAACTTTTAAGACAATATGCTATCTCTTGTTGTAAACACTTGACTTATGTTTTCAGTAATGTAATGTTTGAAGTTATTTTTGAGCATGTAGTATGTTTACCTTTCGTATGCAATGAGAACCTTTCATGATCACACCTCGTGCTTCCGCCGCAGAAAGGGGTGTGACAGATTGGTATCAGAGCTGCGATTATAGTGAACCAGGATTCCTTCTCGAGTCTAGTCTACAATCTCTAGGATCCTTTCACGAAAACAATTTTTCAAAGAGTTTTCATTGCATAAAACGTCCCGCGACATCCACTACCTGAAACTGTTTACAAAGAGTCTAGAAAAGACACTACGAGACTTAGGGTGCACCGAAGTAGCACTTGTCTTTAACTGAGAAATTACTTGCAATTATGTGTGATAATTAGCATATACTAGTAGTAGAATGTCACAAGTATACGTGACTTTACCTGAAAGCAATGGCCTATCTGAAGGAAGAAATACGCGGATGAAACGAACTATGCGGACTGTGCAAGGAGTTACGTAATTATGGATGCATACATAATTATGGAATTCAGTGCACAGAAACCACAACAAGTCTTGTCACGTATAGATTCCTTTAGTGCTAGCCTAGTAAGTACTCTGCTAGAGTAATAATTGTTTAATGTCACTTATGTGGTATATACCTGTGAATATATATACTACTACTGTCTAGTATGACGATATCAAACAAATGTCTAACCCTGGTGTGTTATGTTCTGTCAGAACATGGCACCCAGGAAAGCTGTGAATGCTCGTAATGATGATCAACCTCCTCCTCCCCAACTGCCAAGAACCGCTGAAGAGCTGAACGCTCTACTGGAAGAAAGGATCTCCGCTGCTATCGCCCAGTACGAGGCGAACCGTACTCAAGACAGTGGAGGACCAAGCAACGCTAGACGTAGTGGAAATGGAGATTCATCTGGAGGAAACGCAGCTCAAGGCTGCACTTTCAAGCAGTTCCTCGACTGCAAGCCGATGAACTATGACGGCACAGGAGGTGCAGTAGCATTTGTACGCTGGACGAAGAAGACTGAAGCTACTATCCGCATGAGCAAGTGTACCACGGATCAGCAAGTCACTTTTGCTACTCGGTTGTTTGTCGATGAAGCTCTGACTTGGTGGAACTTGCAAGCCCAAACTCTGGGTGATGATGCCGCTTATGGCCTAACTTGGGATGAACTGAAGGAAAGAATTAGAGAGAAGTATTGCTCTCGTGCTGAACTCCAAAGGCTGGAAACGGAGTTCTGGCACTTGACCATGGAAGGTGCTGACATCAATGGTTATACTCCAAGGTTCCACGATCTGTCTAGAGTGCTTCCCTACATGGTGACTCCCGAATTCAAGCACGTTGAACGCTACATTTGGGGACTGGCCCCTGAGTTTCGTGGCATGGTGACGTCGGTCAAACCACAAACAATCACCGAGGCTGTAACTCTGGCTGTCAGCCTTACTGAAGATTGTGTCCGTATGAAGAAGTTATCGTTGAACCCAACAGAGAAGACCGAGACACATGCTGAGTCGTCCGGTGACAAGAAAAGAAAGCATTCGAATCTGAATCAAGCAACTCGCAACAACAAAGGTTTCAGCAAGAAGCGCGACACTAACCCGCCTCAGGAGACGAAAACCCTTGCAACCAAAGGATACCAAGGCACCATGCCTAAATGCCAAAAATGTAAGTATCATTGATGCGTGTGAAGTGTTATATATATTAGGTGTATATTTTAAGCCCCTTTAACACTTATTTTAAGCCAAGTTTTAAATTTATAAAACACGATATTTTACTAACAATAAACACACATATGGGCAAGTGCACCCATCGCGAGCGTAGTATAGTGTTGGCAAGATACCGAGGTCGTCCAAGGACACAAGAGCTTTTAGTACCGGTTTATCCTCAACGTCTAACCAAATCAAAAAGTTTAGAAAAATGTTTTAAACTAAGAAAAATAAAAACTAACTAAAATGCTGAAAATAAAAATAAAAAGAAAAAACAGATAGACAAGATGAATCACTTGGTTTCGACTTGTATCTAGTGTAACCTTTGATTATTTCCGCACTTTGGCACTATTTTAAGAGATTATCTTAGTTATTGTAGTAGGCCCCTCTTTTGGAGGTGACGTTACCCTCAACCCAGTAGTTTGAGTCAGCAAGGATACAATCCTAAAAGGGTGGATTATTGAAAGATAATTAATTAAGTTATTAATGCAAATTATGGTAGGCCCCTCTTTTGGAGGTGACGTTACCCTCGACTAAGTAGTCTGAGTCAGCAGGGATACAGTCCTAAATAGCCGGGTTATAGTATTAATAGTAGTTAACTTATGAGGGGATCAAAGAGTTTGGACCCCCGCCATCCAATACCGTGAAGTATTGAAGGAGGTCCTACTAAATTTGACCCAGGTCCATTGCAGGACCTCTAAACGCTGAACAATGGCAAGACCTTTACCAAACCGTTCCCTTAACCCCCGACCAGGTAGCCAACATACTTCCATATAGACCGTGGAGATATGAATGGTGAAAATCTTTTATTTTATATAGACAGTAAAATAATGCCAAGACACCACGGACAAACAATAAGGAAAGATCACCTTCAACATAAGCAACTAGTTATTAAAGTCATTAATACAAAACCAAGTAAAAAGTGCGAAAAGATTAGAAAAAAAGTATTACACTAGACACTTTGTCTTCACCAAGTGATGTAAGAGACTTAGGCAAACATGGCCTTGATTGTTAAGAACTCTTACGATCAATCTTGGATCCCGAGACGACTCACACACTCTATGATGGACAATGGATGATGGTGTTATGGTGGTGGTGGGTGGTGGGTGAAGTGTGAGAGAGGTGGTGTGCCAAGGGATGGTTTGAGCTTGAGCCAAGAACTCCTATTTATAGGCTGAACAGAAGCTCGGGCACGGCCCCGTGTCCAGTGGGCACGGCCCCGTGTCCAGTGGGCACGGCCCCGTGTCCACATCCTTCTCTTTCTTCATTTAATGCAGCTTTGTCTTATTAGTTGACCACGCCCCCGTGTCCGCTGAGCACGACCCCGTGTGCAGAAGAATCTTTGTACTATGAAGATTTGCCTGGATTGTGCGAATCTTATAGTTGACCACGGCCCCGTGTCCGCTGAGCACGGCCCCGTGGTGGGCAATAGAAGCTTCTACCACTTTGTCTTTTCTGCTGACACTTGGGCACGCCCCCGTGCTGGATGAGCACGGGGCGTGTTCAGTCTTCTGTTGTCTTGTTTTGCTTGAGAAGATGCTGTCGTGGGGTCGGGCATGTCACGTCTTGTTCCTTTTCTTGTATTTATGTTCGATTTTGATGTCTTTTTGCTTCTTTTGTTAATTTGAGCTCATTTAATCCTGAAAATACAAAAGGAAGACAAAAGCACACTTTTTCCAACATTAGTACTAAAAAAGGGTTACTTTTATGCCACAATTGATGTAATTTATATGTTGCATTTTGAACACATCAATCATCATGAAGGAGTTTGTCGCATTCCAAGGTGCGACAAATGTGGAAGGTTGGGTCATCAAACAGAAGACTGTTGGGGAAAAGGAAAGAACAGGAATGGAAATGGCGCTGGTAACAAGAATGGTAACGGGAAGGGGCGGAACCAAGGATGCTTCAGATGTGGAAGCAATGATCATTTCATGAAGGACTGCCCAGAGGGAAACAATGCTCAGGCTCGAGCATTTGTGATTGGAGCAAAGAACGCACGCGAGGACCCTAATGTGGTCACCGGTACGTTTCTCATTAACAATCACTTTGCATCCATATTATTTGACACTGGCGCTGATTATAGCTTCATGTCTGTGGAATTTAAACGTATGCTTGGAATAGAATCTAGTAGATTAGAAATTCCTTATTCCGTAGAACTAGCCAATGGTAAACTTGTTGAATCGGGCGAAGTTGTTAGAGGCTGCACACTAGAACTTGGCGAACGAAGATTTAGCATCGACCTCTTACCTATTCAATTAGGTAGCTTCGATGTAGTTGTCGGAATGGACTGGTTGTCCAAGAACAAAGCTGAGGTTATTTGTCATGAGAAAATCATTCGCATCCCTCTGTCGAATAATGAAACTCTCATTGTACATGGAGAAAAACGAAACGCGCCTCTTCGAATCATCAGTTGTATGAAGGCACAAAAGTGCTTAAGGAAAGGATGTGTTGCTTTCCTAGCACACGTTGTAGATAAGAAGGCTGAGGAGCCAAAACTCGAAGACATTCCTGTGGTGAAGGAATTTCCTGATGTTTTTCCCGAAGATCTGCCAGGACTACCTTCACAACGACAAGTCGAATTTCGCATAGACTTGGTTCCAGGAGCCGCTCCTGTAGCCAAGGATCCCTATCGGCTTGCACCATCCGAAATGCAAGAATTGTCTACACAACTTCAGGAGTTGTTGGATAAAGGATTTATAAGGCCAAGCTTCTCGCCCTGGGGAGCTCCAGTATTGTTCATAAAGAAGAAGGATGGAACTCTGCGGATGTGTATCGACTACAGGGAACTAAACAAACTCACGATCAAGAATCGGTATCCACTACCGAGGATTGATGACTTATTTGATCAATTGCAAGGATCAAGCTACTATTCCAAGATCGACCTTCGATCTGGATACCATCAGTTAAGGATACAAGAAGAAAGCATACCAAAGACCGCATTCCGAACGCGTTATGGACACTACGAGTTCCTTGTGATGCCATTTGGGCTGACGAATGCACCAGCGGTCTTTATGGATCTGATGAACCGTGTATGCAAACCATATCTCGATAAATTCGTGATTGTATTTATTGATGATATCTTGATTTACTCGTGAACGAAAGAAGAGCACGAGCAACATCTCAGAAGCATCTTGGAACTTCTGAAGAAAGAGAAACTTTATGCGAAGTTCTCAAAGTGCGAATTCTGGATTCGCGAAGTACAATTTCTTGGTCACGTTGTGAATGAGAAGGGCATTCATGTAGACCCATCCAAGATTGAAGCAATAAAGAATTGGGAAGCTCCCAAAACCCCAACTGAAGTTCGACAATTTTTGGGCTTAGCGGGCTATTATCGGCGATTCATCGAGAATTTCTCAAAGATAGCTCAGCCATTGACGACCCTTACACAGAAAGACAAGAAATACGACTGGGGTGACAAGCAGGAAGAAGCCTTCCAACTACTCAAGAACAAGCTATGCGATGCACCGATACTATCCTTACCCGAAGGCACTGAAGACTTCGTGGTTTACTGTGACGCTTCACGACAAGGCTTGGGTTGCGTGCTCATGCAACGCCAGAAAGTCATCGCTTACGCTTCAAGACAATTGAAGGTACATGAAAAGAATTATACCACTCATGACCTGGAGCTGGGCACAGTGGTATTCACCTTGAAGATCTGGCGACACTATCTATATGGTACTCGATGTACAATTTTCACAGATCACAAAAGCTTACAACACATATTTGATCAGAAAGAATTGAATATGCGCCAGCGGCGATGGGTCGAGCTACTAAATGATTACGACTGTGAGATCAAGTACCATCCTGGAAAGGCAAACGTTGTAGCGGATGCATTAAGTCTAAAAGATAGGGTTAAGACCCTAAGGGTTAGAGCATTAGAAATGACTATTCGAACGAACCTCACTACGCGCATTCGTGATGCACAACAAGAAGCCCTTAAGGAAGAAAACCGTAAAGCTTAATACCTCCGGGGTATGTTGAAATATATGGTGCCAAATGAAGAGGGAGCCTTATACTTCAAGAAGCGTATTTGGGTTCCGCTCTATGGTGGCTTACGAGAAGTCATCCTTGATGAAGCGCACAAATCGAGATATTCGATCCATCCAGGATCGGACAAAATGTATCAAGACTTGAAAGAATATTATTGGTGGCCGAGACTCAAAAGCAACGTTGCTGTCTATGTTGGAAAATGCCTAACCTATGCTAAGGTTAAGGCTGAATACCAGAAACCGTCTGGCCTATTACAACAACCAGAGATACCCATGTGGAAGTGGGAGAAAATCTCGATGGACTTCATAACGAAATTACCCAAGACCCCGAGAGGGCACGATATGATATGGGTGATAGTTGATCGATTGACGAAGTCTGCGCATTTCCTACCGATCCGAGAGAAGGATAGCACTGGAAAGCTTGCAGAGATATACTTAAGGGAAATTGTGGCACGTCATGGAGTGCCAATCTCAATCATTTCAGACAGAGATGGACGCTTTGTCTCAAGAATCTGGCAATCATTTCAGGAAGCCTTTGGATCCCAATTAGATCTAAGCACGGCATTCCATCCATAAACAGACGGCCAGAGCGAACGGACTATACAAATGTTAGAAGATATGCTTCGCTCATGTGTCATGGACCTAGGCGGCAGCTGGGATACTCATCTACCTTTAGTTGAGTTTTCCTACAATAACAGTTATCATACAAGCATAAAAGCCGCACCGTTCGAAGCTCTATATGGCCGCAAGTGCCGATCGCCCTTATGTTGGGCAGATGCTGGAGATAAACGTATGGTTGGTCCTGAGCTTGTACAAGAGACAACCGACAAGATTATGCAGATCCGAGAGCGCATTAAGGCGGCCCGAGATCGACAAAAGAGCTACGCTGATCGGAAAAGGAAACCAGTAGAATTCGAGGTGGGAGACAAAGTGTTGTTAAAGGTCTCACCTTGGAAGCGCGTAGTAAGATTTGGAAAACGTGGAAAGCTGAATCCACAATACATCAGACCATTCAGAATTTTGGAAAGAATTGGTACCGTGGCATACAAGTTGGAATTACCGGAAGAACTTAACGGGGTACATGATACGTTCCATGTATCCAATCTCAAGAAGAGTCCAACACAAGAAAACGTGATCCTCCCGGTGGATGAAGTGCATATTGATGACGCCCTCCGATTTACAGAACAACCCGTTGAGGTTACCGACTGGAAAATCAACAAGACCAGGAGGAGCACTGTTAAACTTGTCAAAGTATGTTGGAACTCTAAGCACGGACCCGAGTACACATGGGAACGTGAAGACCAGTTCAAAGAAAAGTATCCCCACCTATTCAAGAAGACTCCAGCGAGAGTTAGTTCAGCCTGAATTTCGGGACGAAATTCTTTTAACGGGGGGAGACTGTGACAACTGGCACAAACCGGTAATTTCCGTACACTTTAATTATTGTTTAATGACTGCAATTATGTGCTTAAATGTCAACATTGACTGATTACATGCTAAACAAGTGAATTCATGCACGTTGTATACTACAAAATATTGCTTTATGCAAAAACGAGAGCGTTGCGTCAGAAATACTAGTAAACTCACCGGTAAGACACACTGTGTCAACAGAACAGTAGAAAGCAGCCAGACATTAAAATTGGAGCCTAGGTGTAGGTCCAACGACAAGAATACATTAAAACCCAAGAATACATACAAGGGTTTACATATATACCTTACGGAAGCTAAAATACGCACTAAAAAGCACCCGAAACGCACTTTAAGTGCAGAATTTTAATAAATTCAGCTCTAATCAGCTTTTAGACATATAAATATCATGCAAAAATGTCGTTTTATCATCCAGAATACTTCCCTAAGTGTTGGGAATTGAAAGTGCTACAAAAAGACACTTAAAAGACACTAAACGGTGCAATTTAGCACTTTAACGAATCGGTATCTAACCGAACAACCGGACAATACCCGAAACACCAAAATAATGCCAGAAGCATTTTTTTATTTTTCTAAGCTAGTTAGGGTCCCCGAACACCCTAACACACTATATATTACTTAACATACTTAAACACCTAAATCTAATACTTAAAGCTAACTAGAAGCATGTAACTAAAGTTGAAAACCAACCATGCCCCCCCCCCCCCATAACCGGTTCTAGACAAGGGGGTACACCCCTTGATTTCTTTTAATAATTTATTTGATATGTTGTGTTGATATTGGACATATTTAACAATGGTAGAACCCTCAAAATGGATTATAAGTAAGACTAGGGGACCATGAGCTTCATAACTCTCACACCACATAACACCCCACACTTCTTCTCTCCTCCTTCTTCTCCAATCGGCTGAAACCAAGCAGCCCCATCACCACCATGTTCAACCTTCAATCATCCATTCCAAGCTTGTATTAAGGTGCAAGGAGGTGGTTAACGAAGCTAGGAATATTCGGAGTTCGAAGGACCTTCACCGTTTGCTTTTATCCACTCGTTTCCTTCTCTTGAACATCCCTAGCCTTGAGCTAGTGGTAAGAACTTAGATCTTTGTTTTTTTACATCTTGTTTGAGTGGTTAATGATGTTTAATGATCAAAATAATAAGAACTCTAATGAATCTTGTGAAGAAGTCATGAACATAGAGCTTTGCATAAAACATGAGATGAGAGATGTAATACCCGATAAATCTGAATTATATAAACGATAATCTACTGTAAATGACTTACGTAATGATATAAATCATTATTAGAATGAATGGTAATCGTATGTGTACATTTTAGTGGCATCTAGACTATAAAAAGTATGCTGAGTAAAGTTTCCAGCCAACTTCAACTGGCTGTAACCAGATCGTAACTTGACAAAAACTTGATTTTCTTGAGTCTATCACGTGTTATTATGAAATACGGTTCTAATGGCACTGGAATCATAATTTTTGGACTTCGTTTACTATTTTTAAAGACCCTTTTTGTAACAGCAGCTAAAGCTGAGTTTTTACTGTAGTAAATGGATGAAATGTTTTTAGTCATAACTTGAGTTCTGTGTAGAAATGGCTCGTGAGAATTGTACAGTATATGACCACTGTTGTCGTAGTAATTCTCCCACTGGAATTTCGTAAATCGGACTTACGATGAATTTTAGACGAATTAATTCGTAAACTGCAATCAGAAAGCGACAAATCTGATTGCAGTCCGGGAAATAAATTTTTATAAAATATTGGTAATGAACTAGACCCCGATATTTTTACACAATAATATTTGATTCGTATAAGACATTCTATAAAAATTTGGGAATTTTTGGAATAAGATAATCATTTTATTAAAATGTCCGAAAACAGTCCAGTTTTATATATTAAACTGAAACGACAAAAGTGGTATCTTGCATGTCAGAATGTCAGGTTGATTATTTGAGAACGATCTAACGTGTTATATGTTAAAGAAAATGATATGCTACTTAGCATGGACACCTCCATTTACAAAGGAGACTATGGCGAAATTTTCTGAAAATCCTAACACTTAGTAAATATTTTCTAGACAAATGTTTGCTAGTGTGTTCTAAACTATGCTTTTCGAATATAAACCTCGCCATAATTTTTGTAACAAAAATACACATACAACATACAAAATACATAACTCGGGTGCAAAGTGCAAAATACAAGAAACTTATATTTATTTTTGAGAAAATATTATAAGTAAGACACTTAGTTAAAAATACGAATTATTTTTAACACAAGAAAACATATACATAAAAAACAATGACTTGTACTTGTACAATACAAGACTAGTGACTAACGTTAAGAAAACACGTATAGGTCACGACGTTAATTAAGCAAATCCAGGTGAAGTTTACGACGCAAGGAATGCAAAGTTGTGAGTTCATGCTCCCCCTTTTCTTTTAACTGTTTTCAGTTTTATAACTTCGGGGGTGAAATACATGTACAATGTTTACAAATGGTATGATAACAAGAAGTACACTTGGTGAGAACGAGTACCAAGTGTGATGAGATATAAGAATACAAGAAGCACACTTGGTGAGAATGAGTACCGAGTATGATGCGTTATGAGACATGATACGAGAAATCGTGTCACGAATAGGGTACATAAGCACCATTAATCAACAATATACCTAGACCGCAGAACAAAAGGTTAGATCTAACGGGTGCCGGGCAGCCACACTCTTGGTGAGGACGAGTACCGAGTAGTGCTTTTGTGTCTCAGAATATGCCAACTAGAAAAATGCCTAAGGCTTGGTGACTTCCTATGTCGTGTCACATGTTAATGGCCTTGCAACCCATTAACAATCCTGATACATACATGAATACTTTATTTACTTAAGATTCATACCATACTAAAACTTGATTTATACTTGAGTACGTGGGGTACACAAGTAAACTTGAATTATACATGAGTACGTGGTGTACACATGAAAACTTGATTTATATATGAAAACTTGATTTATACATGACACAAACTAGGTTTTCATACAAAGTATACAAACGTGAAATACAAAAACTGCATGAATTCACACCAACATTATGTTGACGTTTTTCCAAAACTCACATGTATTTCAAGTAACTAGGATGGATGTGCGCGTGGTCTTACTCATGCTCGTGGATGTCGCTATGTTTTTTATTAAATAAAGTTGTAACTTTTAAGACAATATGCTATCTCGTGTCGTAAACACTTCACTTATGTTTTCAGTAATGTAATGTTTGAAGTTATTTTTGAGCATGTAGTATGTTTACCTTTCGTATGCAATGAGAACCTTTCATGATCACACCTCGTGCTTCCGCCGCAGAAAGGGGTGTGACAGATTGTATGTTAGATATAGTAATTTTGTGTTTATTATTAATCTATCGAATCGCAACGCTCAACACGCGAATCAAAACGACAAAACTCAACACGCCGGACACCAGGATCGAGTGGTCAACCGATCGAGTGGCCATCCGATCGGATTGCCATCCGATCGAGTTGCCATCCGATCGGTGGCAAATCCGACCCTACAACTTTCCTCTTTTGGATGTGACGGCTCCTCCACTCGACCAGCTCGCTCAAGCACTCATTTCTCCCGATTTCTCGTGATTCTTGTAAGTTTTAAACCTAAATCTTGTACTTCCATGATCTACACGCACTTCTTCATAATTTTCTCTTTTGAATCTCTACTTTTAATCGTGAAATCAGTGGATTTGAGGTGTTCTAGGGTGATGTCATCATGGAGTTCTTATGAACTTCAAGTCTTGGCTTCATTCCACCAAGAACAACTCAGATCTGAAGGATTTCCACAAGATTAAACAATATTTTCGCATAGATCTACACATATTCATGGTTAAAAGGATTGAAAGATGAATTTCTAACTTTCTTTCAAATCTTTTACACTCAATGCACTCAAAACCGATAGAATCGGAACTTGTACTGATCTTCTACTCCTTCTTGGTGATGTGTTGGTTCAAAATCTAGTTTCTATCAAAGAGGCTACCGATTTCGGGTTAAACATTAAAAACCATCTCGAACAGTTAACTGGTCAGACTAGGGTGATTCCTGTTCGATCGGGTCACTTGTGTCAAGATGGGGTTTCCGTTGTTTAGCACGTCATCACATCATCTCGATCAGAACTGCAAAACTTTCAATACAATCAAGTGTCAAAGACGATCAGGTCGTTGGGATGGATTGCCGTCCGATCGGATTGCCATCCGATCGAACAGCCATCCAATTGGCTTACACTTGGTCCCACACTTAAACTTTTTATTCAAACTTTCAAGGTTTCTGGATGTCGAACGAATTACTGTCCGATTGGATTGCCATCCGATCGAACGACCATCCGACCATGTGACGTTTTGAACTCCAACACTTAAAAAATTTTCAACATGTTCCATAATCAACGGATTGCCACCCGACCGGATTGCAATCTGATTGAGTGACAATCCTGCTGTGAACTTGTTCTCACTAAGTGTCCTACCAATCGGATCGCTATTGTGACAACTGTGCTCTGTAATCGATGAACAATACACTTTGTCGAGAAACCTGTGGAGATAGTGGACCGTACATACAAACAGTTGAAGAACAAATGAATTCATTTGGTCAAGGTTCGATGGGAATCCATACGTGGCCCAGAGTTTACTTGGGAACGTAAGGACCAAACGAAGGCGAAATATCCGCAATTGTTCTCACAAGTTTCCTCTAGTTAAAATTTCGGGACGAAATTTCCTAAAGTAGGGGAGACTGTGACAACTGTGCTCTGTAATCGATGAACAATGCAAAACAATGTTAATTATCAATAAAACAATGTGTTTTGGTGTTACTATATGTGTATTTGTGTTTTATGATTTTACGATTCGATTCGATTCGATTCCGATTTCAAGCTCTAAATCGCTTTCTGGAAAGTTATACGCAAACTGGTGCGTAAACGCAGTCAGTTTAATGCGAAAAACACTCCGGAATAGTGAAATAGGCTTAACATACCTTAAATAACCTTCACATAACTTAGAAATAAGTTTTGGATGGTTTGGTGTGTTGAAAACAAGTCTATTCGATCGCAGGGACTATTTGTGTCAAACTTCGAAACTATACCGATTCGTATGGTATCGAAGAGTCCGGAACTTGATCATAAGCTAAACATACCATAAATAACCTAAACATAGCTTAGAAATAAGCTTTGAGGGGTTCGGTGTGCGAAAGCATGCTTATTTGATCTTACAGGGACTAAAAGTGTCAAAAACGGCGTAAGTTTGCATTTTCGCGCATATCTTACGTTCTGACCACATCTGGACATCCAAAATTTTTGTAGACACTAAAATATTTTATTTTAGTGATCGGCATGCAAAAATACCCTTCGTCGCTTAATTTGGTTCGTTTTCGCGTCCGTTTGAGTTTCGTCGTAATTTAACGAACAACGCGACTGTACGACAAAACGAGCCGACATCCGAGAGTGTCCCGAGCATATTTTGAGTCCTATATACTTTGATCACCTTGTAGGGCCTTGTAAATGGCTTAACGGGTGTTAAAAGTGCCAAAAATGGGCTCAAACTCATGCAGGGACCAAAACTGTCAAATCTGAAAGTTATGCTGATCTGTTGAGTTAATACCGGCCGTGTAAGCCCACCCCATATGCTTACGCGGGCCGCCTGAGATGCCCAGTGACCAGAAAGTTATTTTTAGCAAACTGTTCAATGTTCAGGGGCTGTTTATGCAATTTCATTGTGTGGTAGCCAAGTTAACACTTCCCCAAGGCTTTGTACCTGCAACAAACAAGTGTATGGCCATGAATTAATGCTTGGGGACTACACAAACACTTGTTATGATCCTATGATCTTGCAACAAGTATAAATAGCCCATCCATTTCATTCATTCTTTGCTCATTTCCTTCTTATCTTCTCTACAATCTGAATTGAGAGCTCTCCCAAGTGTTTAGAGCTTTCTAATTTGATTATTCTTGTTAGAAAAGATAGCTAGGACCCTTTGTAAGTATTCTTTCATGCTTATTCTTTATGTTTAAGCAGAAAGTCAAACAGTTTGGCCAACGATTTGACTTTCGGTTTTGACCATCAATTGGTCAAGTCAAAGTTCAATTGAACTTTGCAACATGATTGTAATCACGATGGTTATAATCCTTAGCAATTATACCCACTGATTACCACGTTAACTAGGCGTAGTGACGAGTCAAAGTTTCGGTCAAAATGCGTTTTAGCACGCATTTTGCAACGGAACTATTTTCGGGTATCAAAACCCATTGTTTTGATACCAAATCAGTTTTCTAAGTAGGTTAAACATGTTTAACTCGTCACTATTAGTTTAGTGCTTGTTTAAGGTCGTAAGTTAAGCGGTCTAAACAACCGCTTAGGCTTTCGAACCCGACCCGTTTGGTCGATCTTTAGGATCCGACCAAGCTTGATTAGTGATCATAGTTGCATAGGGAATAACCACTGAGGTTATACCTTATGATCACATAGGATTGGTTAGTTATTTGTTAAGTAGCTTGTATGCCCATGGGAAATGACCAAAACGCCCTTTTGAAGCATAAATCCATATTTTACATATGTGAACATGTTTTTGACATATAATCTGATTTAGTAACATGTTTAGGTATTATTGGGCATATAAGACTTGACATAGCATATAGTTAACCATCCGAACATAGTTTTGCGCGAACGACGCGTTAAAGTAGCATAAGCTACCTTAACGGGTCGTAACGGGTCAAAAGCATTTAGGTTTGGTTCCGATTTAGGATGTAGGCTTTGTTAAACCATATCACATGAGTTCCACACTCATTTGGTTTACAAGACCACATTCTATCCGATCCTCCGATTTAGGTGTCAATTTTATTTACTAGTGATCCGATTACTAGGTACTACTTGAATTTCCTTGGTTTGTCTGAGCTTCGCTAAGTTCTTTAGATCAAGGATACCCTTCATTCAATGTGAGTACATAGTTCCCCTATTTTACTGTTTTCAATTGTTTTGGGGTGATTCATATGTATTAAAACGATTTCAATATTTTAACGATGTTTTTCAAAAACGATTAAGATGGTTTATATTCAACTAAATACGATTTCAATAATGTGAACGAAACTTGTTGGTTGTAACTACATAACGAATGACATTCATTAGCATTGATCAAGCCGACCAGTATTAGGTTATGGTACCATAGGATCTGACAAATCCTGTTATCAGACTACACCCATGGTTATGTGTGGGGGTTATGTAGGTAACGACCGAATCTGATGATTGTTAACTTACCCTTTGGTGGTTTGTTAATGCGAGAAGCGAGGTAGTCGAGTCACGAAGGTTTGAATGTTATTAACGAGACGACCAAAAGTATTTTCACAATTAAAACGAATACGATTTTGGGCCGAGTTAAAACGATTTGGAACGACTTAAACGAGATAAAACGATTTGAACGAACGATTGGTTTGGGTTGTGATTAGGTAATGAGATGGGTGTAACATGATAGAAGCATGGTAGATACGCCGCTGGTACATCTTATATATAAATGCTTTTATCATATTACATTTTATGTCATTATTTAGTTCACTTGGGAAACGATTTGAAACAATGTCACACAACGAGGTTTTCGAAATGATATAAACCATACGAGTTTTATTAACGAGTTTTTAACGAGATGTTTTACGAATTGGTTTACTAAAACAAAAGCTTTTGGGTTAAGAATCATGGCTACGAGATTTTATAAATTATAACCATCTTGATTTGAGTTGGTTAATCATGTTGCAATACTATACACATTTCAAAACAAGGTTTTCGAGGTATTGCAATATATGCAAACAAGCCATGATTCCGATACTCTTACAAAACCTATGTACTCGCCAGCATTTCTTTGCTGACTTTGTTTTTACATATGTTTCAGGTGATGTTGCGTGATGATTGCTAGGGAGCATGTTCACTTAGGATCTGGACGTGGCCTTAGTGACTTAAAAACGATAATAGACGATGTTCAATTTGTTTGTTTGGTTTAAGACAATGTACATTACTTAATAATTCAATAAAACGAAACTTTTAATTACCATGGTTGTTGAAACAATGATTCTATTGCAACACTCCCCGACGTTTCCGCCACGGTTTTGTTGTTTTAACGTGGTCGGGGTGTGACAGCTATTCGGTCGAACGATCGTTCGATCGATCGACCTGAAAAGTAGAGATACTTCTCTGTTTTCAAAATGTTACAACGAAAACTTCAAAGCCATCATACACAAACACATCCTTACCAAACAAGATGTCAATCTAATCAAATGGCCATCCGATCGGATTGTCATCCGATTGGATTGCCATCCGATCGGATTACCATCCGACACTTGGTACTTTGCACCGTTTTACGCGCCGCTTATCGTTTATGCTATCGTTAACTGTTCAGGCTAATCTCTCTCAGCGCTCCCTTCAATCCAAGATGGTGTTTACTTGTTAAACACAATCTGTGAGTATACTCGAACCTTTTTTTCTTGATGCACTTTTGGGTGTTACATACGTTACTTATACTAAATCACAATCTACACACAATACAAACACTATTTATACGCTGACCGTTATCGCATGCTACGTGTTATTCGATGAATGCTTGTATGTTATGTTAACACAGTGATTGTTGCCTAGCACCTTAGCAATGATAGTACTATAGTTTGGACTCAGCACTTGTCGTGGACAGGGGTTGTTAAGGGCTTTACTTCACGTGTCCCAGTGGGGATATGTGTTGCGCATTCTACAACTCGCAGTCATGTCTGTGCATATTTCTCTGTCGATAACCTACTTGCCTTCACTTTGTACATGTTACATGCTGGTTATGCGTAAACTATTTCGAACTCTATTATTATTATCAAACTTGTATGCTCACCTTTACACTATGTGTATTGACCTCTATTTTAACTTATGTGACAGGTGTTTGAATGCTTAGGATGCTGTGCTTACCTGCTTTAGTGGAATCAAGTAGGGAGGAGTCAAGAAACATACCAAAAACAATTTATTTATTTTGAATCTGAGTTGTCGGAACAAAACTATTTGTCTTTGAATTGTCTGTAATAACTATGCTACTTGTTATGTCATGGTATGGGACGTGATGCTTAAATAATTGGTAATCGTAGTTGTTATGGAAACTCCTGAACAATCTGTTTCACTCAGTGCCACGCCCCCGATGTTTCCGCCATCGGTTGGGGTGTGACAGATCTAAAGAAATGTTTTGATGACTTAGTGATTGGGGTTTTATCTCGAGACCATGTATCGAAGACATTGTTGTTAATGCCTTTAACTATTGTTCGTGACATGGCAGTTATGTATAACAGTGAGAATGGAATGAAGGACGTACAGTTAATGGCACGTCTCAAAGATTTACTCTTGCAAATCAATGCTTCAATGGAGTTGAAGCATAGGTTTTTACTTTCATATGAGTAGTTGTGTTAGGCTTAGTTTTTACCTTTTATATTGTGTATGTTTATATACTACGTATGTATTATGTATGCATATGAATTGTTAATGATTTTAATTTGTTGTTTTTGTTTATATGTTGTTTTAATATTTATCTATGTTGAATACTATATTAAATGAAACCGGAAAATTTGATTAGATGGCACATAACAATTTACCTGTTATTAATTTAACAAAATAGATGGTGCAAAAAGGAATCTTAAATATTTAAGGGTTGTTAATCCAGATTTATATCATTTGTATTAAAAAGAATAACTTACTTAAACCATGTACCATAAAAATAAATGTTTAAAAATATTGTATAGTAATTGAAAAAAAATTGTCATATGTTTTCAAACTTTATTAACTTATAAATTTCACATTTGCAAGTTGTTTTATAAAATTGTGTTATTGTCACTGTGTCTTTTTGTACCATTGTGTTATTGTGATTGTGTTTTTATATTAACTAGGTTTTGCCCGCCCGCGTTGCGGGGCATTAAGCCGAATATTTCTTTATCATAGCATGTACGTCTGTGTTTTAGTTAGTTGTACATACTACTTATAACACGATCTCAAAAAAAAAATTACATTGAGTAAACAAAGTAAAACAAAATACTACCATACTTTTGCTAAAAAAACTAAAACGATGGGAAAACTACCGCTTGGCATAACGAATAAAAATTAAATCGAGCCAACCAATTAAAACAAAACACTACCATACTCTTCTAAAAAATATTAAAACGAATTTTATACTCGGGGCAAAATCGTAAATAAACACAAAAAAATCATGTCAAAATGTAAATCAACTTAAGTTTATATCAACACGTAAATAAAAATAAAGACATAAAACTCGATTAAAAAGTATTTAGAAAATTAAGGGGTTGTAAGAGTCAATGATGAAAATTAAAGGACAAAAATAAAAAAGAAAAAAAAAACAAAAAGAAAAGAAAGAAATAAACAAAAAGGAAAAAAAATGACAACACCACTGTAGCAAAGTGAGTGGTGTTGTCATTTGATATATATAATAATTTTTTTAGTTGTTTGTTTTTGTATATTACATTGAATATAAAATGTAGTGCCATCTTATATCAAAGTATTATTATAATTTTATGATTAATTTCTTTTAAACAATTTAGAGACTCAAGATTTATAAAACAATACATCTCTCTCTCTCTCTCGCTCTCTCATATGTGTATTAGAAACGATTTTGCTATATATATGGTTATCTATACATACTACCCATAGTTTTAGCAATTTTTATTTACGTGTGTTAACTGTTAGTGTGATAATATTTAGTTGTATTTAGTGAGTAAAGTATACAAAATAATTTTCATGATTATACAAGTTATGAAATGTTATGTAAAATTTATTGTGTCATTACATATATTATATGTTTGATCGTAAATGATAGTTTTTTTTTTACTAATTTTACCTTCTAAATTTGAGAATATTGTAGAAGTATACATGAGTAGCAAAGAGTTTGAATACCTACAACATGTTGATTTCTTTTGTTGGCTTAAAGAAGCATTATTTCAGCATAAATGTGCTTTGTTTTTAAAGACTGTTGATTCAACTACGAATTAATATTATTGTTTTGTATTATGTTTTTTGTTATATTGTTAGCAACTATATTTATCCTATTTACTATTTCATTTGAATTATAATACTATTTTAGTATTTAAGCTATTATTGTTGAGAATATTTATAGGATTCCATTTTAGTATTAATGTTTGGTTCATTATTAATAGTTGTATTCCATATTCATTATTTTTTCATTAGTTTTTATTTGTTTGAACCAACTACATAAAAGCAAAATTACACGTAAAGGATGATATATATATTATATAAGTGATCACATCCATAGACATGGTTACATATTAAACTACCATCACATAAAGTTCTTTACTACTATTGTCTATAGTAGATGACATATGTGTTAATGATGCAATGGTATATAGAATATAGTAGATGACGTATGTTTTAATGGACAACCCTCTGGATATATCAGTTATAAAGTTGTCAAATGTAGATGGAAATGTATATACCATTGTGTTTTGTAGAAGAATTGTGTTTTTTATGTAGTGTGTTTTATATAACATTGTGTTTTATGTTAAACATACATCCAATTAAAAAGTAATATATTTTAAATTTTTAATAATGGCATCAACATCATCTAATGAAGAAGACCAATTCAAACAACTCCTTTTGAAACAAGTGAGGAAAAAGTATGAAGTGGATAAAGTGACTGCTATAGATCTAAATAAATGTTTTGATAAGTTAGAGAGTGGTGTTGTCTCTCGAGACCATGTATCGAAGACGTTGTTGTTAATGCTTCTAACTGTTGTTCGTGACATGGCACTTCTTTATAACAGTGAGAATAGATTGAAGGATGTGCAGTTAATTGTACGTCTCAAAGGTTTATTCTTGCAAGTCAATGCTTCAATGTAGTTGAAGCATAGTTTTTTTACTTTCATATGAGTTGTGTTGGTTTTAGTGTTTTTTTTTGTTTGTCTATGTTTACTTTCTACATATGTATTATGTATACATATGATATGTAATCCGTAGAGTGGATTAGACTCCAAAGAATTGAAGGAAGAAAGACAATTTTTGGGGCAATTTTCTGTTCTATTTCTTCATGCAAAATCCTAATTAAATATGCAGGAGACGTGGAAGTTAAGCACCCATGTCCCTTATTCCATGCCACTACCTCTACATGCATCCACTACCCTATCATGCAAATGGAATATTCTAAAAATATGCTGAAACAGTTCAATGCAATGCTAAACAATTTAAACGTGCAAAACAAACTAAAACATGTTGCATTCTGGATCATTCCTCGAGTCGGGCCGGCTTTCTGGTCTCACGCTTGGGCCTGCCTTGACAGCCTGGATCTGGTATCGAATGGGCCTGGCCCGTATCATCTCCCTCCCCTCGAAATTCAGCATTGTCCTCAATGGCTGTGAAATTAGGAAATTGTTCTTCAAGCGTCGTCTTATCTTCCCACGTAGCTTCCTCTAACGGCTTGTTTTCCCATTGAACCAAAAGTTGTGTCTTCCCGTCGCTATCCAAACGAGCGTCTAGAATTGTCTCTGGTAAATGTGCGAGTTCCACGTTCGGATAAAACTTAGCTAGATCACCTTTGTTAGCTGCCCCGGTTCCATAACTTGGCTTCAAAAGCGAGACATGGAAGACTGGATGGATCCGTGAAGATGGCGGTAGTTCGAGCTTGTAAGCGACCTTAACAATGCGCTCCAAAACTTTATACGGTCCATAAAATCGTCGTGATAACTTCTGGGTGGAGCGATGTTCAACCGACTTTTGACGATAATTTTGTAAACGTAGATAAACAAAATCACCGATTGCAAATTCTTTATCCACCCGTTTCTAATTTGCGTTATTTATCATCTTCTGTTTTGCAACTTCAATGGCTTGTTTGAGCTTGCTAATAAGACGTTGGTGTTCAGCCAATGAGGAATCAATTGACGCTGTTCGGGTTGTACCTGGTGTATACTCATGGATTGAGGCAACGTCTCTTCCATATAGAGCTCGAAAAGGAGACATGTTGATTGACGAGTGGTGCGCAGTATTATAAGAAAATTCTGCCAAATATAGATAACGCTCCCACTTCTTGGGTTCATTAAAAACAAAGGCTCTAAGATACATTTCGAGGCATCGATTGACGACCTCGGTTTGCCCATCCGTTTGCGGGTGGTAAGCACTTGAGTGAAGTAACTTAGTTCCTATTTGCTTAAACAATTCCTTCCAAAACCCACTGATAAACACCCGATCTCGGTCTGATACAATCGACTTTGGTAACCCATGTAAACGATAAACTTCCCGCATAAAAATGGAGGCTAGAGATACCGATGTGTAGCCCGTTGCCAGCGGAATAAAATGTGAGAATTTCGACAACCGATCAACAATCACCCATATTGTCGTTTTCCCTTTTGAAGGGGGCAAATTTGTAATAAAATCCATGGAAATATCATGCCACGGATGTTCCGGTGTCGGAAGAGGCTGAAGTAAACCATACGGTTTATGGTTCGGAGTCTTGATTGATTGACATATTTCACAGCTTCTAATAAATGAGGAAACGTCATTTTTTAAACCAAGCCAAGTGAACGAACCTGAAAGTCGCTTGATTGTAGCATTAATTCCTGCATGGCCACCTAAGAAAGACGAATGAAACTCTTGTAAAAGACGTTGACGAAGGTCGGTGATCGGTGGAATATACACTTTTCCATGCACATAGACCAAGCCATCCCGAACGAGATGGTGAGGAAACCCGAGCGGATCTTTTTGTATGCCTTCGAAGAAGTTACGACCATTAGCATCGTTGCGAAAATAAACACGTAATTCATCCAACCAAGTTGCTTTCGGGTATGATATCGCCAACATGGTAGGAATGTCAACGCGACTTAACGCATCAGCCACACTATTTTCTTTGCCCGGTTTAAAATGGATTTCAAAATCATAACCCATAAGTTTGGTAACCCACTTTTGTTGCTCCGGTGTTTGAATCGTTTGGGTGAGGATGTGTTTGAGACTATGATGATCAGTGTATATACGAAATCGGCGGCCTAGCAGGTATTGGCGCCATTTTTTAACAGCTTCAGTGATGGCGTATAGTTCTTTGGTGTAGGTGGATTGACCCTGCATGGTGGTGCATAATTTCTTGCTAAAAAAAGAAATTGGTTTATGATCTTGGGAAAGTACGGCACCGATGGCATGACCCGACGCGTCAGTTGTGACATCGAAGGGTTTGGTAAAATTGGGTAAGGCTAAGGTCACCAAGTGTTGCATGTGGGCTTTTAATGAGGTGAAGGCAGTTTGTGCTTCGGGGCTCCAAGAAAACTCCTTTTGCTTCAAAATGTCAGTTAAAGGTGTTGCGATATTTGCATAACCTTGTACAAAGCGTCGGTAATAACCGGTTAATCCCAGAAAAGCGCGGAGTGTGGTGAAAGATGATGGTGATGGCCACTGTTGAATAGCATGTATTTTATCGGGTTCCGGTGCGACGCCGTTGCATGAAATTATGTGGCCTAAAAAGGAAATCTCTTGCACACCAAAAACACATTTAGATGCCTTTGCATGAAAGTGGTTCGTTTGAAGAGTTTCAAAAACAAACTGAAGATGATGGTAATGCTCCTCCTTATTGCCACTGTAGATCAAAATGTCATCAAAAAAAACTAAAACAAACTTCCGAAGTACCGTACGAAATAAATCGTTCATTGCAGATTGAAAGGTTGATGGTGCATTGGAAAGACCAAACGGCATCACGAGGAATTCGTAGTGGCCATCCGTCGTGCGGAAAGCAGTTTTGTGGATATCTTCCTTTGCAACACGGATTTGATGATAACCGGAGCGTAGATCAATTTTTGAGAAAATTGTGGCACCATGAAGTTCATCTAGAAGCTCGTCAATGGTCGGAATTGGAAAGCGGTCACGTACTGTAGCGGCATTAAGAGCTCTATAATCGACCCAAAAACGCCAAGTTCCATCCTTTTTTTTAACCAATAAAACCGGAGAGGAGAACGGACTTTGGCTTGGCCGAATAATTCCGTTTTGGAGCATTTTGGATATAAGCTGTGACATAACCCGTTTTTGGTAGTGGGGATAACGGTAAGGTTTGACATTAACGGGTTGGGATTCGTTAACTAGCGGAATGTGATGGTCATGGAATCGGTTCGGTGGCAGGTTATGAGGTTCATCAAACAAGTTGTTAAAGTGTTGTAACAATTTAGCGATGGTAGGGTTTGCATGGGAGGGTGCAACAGTAGGCTTGATGGTGTGAGGATGGGTGGGTTCAAAGGTCAGTGTGTGAAGGGAAGCAATGGAATTGTGGCGTAATAAAGTCGATAACGAGCTTGGTGAACACGGTCGACCCAGTAATTCGCCATGGATACTATGAGTTATACCATCCTTGGTGAACGATATTTCCCGAATGGAAAAATCGGCAGAGAGGCGACCAAGGGAAGCAAGCCATGTAATACCAAAACGATATCAGTGCCTTCAACTGGTAAAACATAAAACGGAATCTGAAAACTTGCCTTTTGGACCTGAATATTAATCCCTGGACAAAAGCCGTTGCATTGAATAAACTCTCCGTTGCCGACCATAACTTCGAACTTGGGAATCGCGTTAATTGGCAGTTGTAGGAGGGAAGCGATACTGGGTTTGATAATATTATGTGTGCTTCCACAATCGATTAGAATTGTAACCGGTTGACCATTGATATAGCCCGTTGCTCGCAACGTCTGAGGTGAGGAAAAACCGAAATATGCCGCGTCAGATAACGAAAGCATTTGAGGTGGTGTTGGATCGAGCTGTGTTATAGTTTGGGTGTCGGAGTTTACGTCTAGGATGTCGTCACGATTGTGGTGGGGAACATTTGTGACCCGGAAAATTTTTTTCAGGGCATTTAAAACACAAACCATCTTTTTTTCGTTGTTGGAGAGCTTCAGCAGAAAGCCTCGTAAATGGTAGGGTATTGTTAGGTTTAGGTGGATTGGGTAAAAGTGGTTGAGTGATATTAGGAGTGTTGGTTGAAGGTGTGGTGGCTACTGATGAGGAAGGGTTTGAAGTGGAAAAAGATGGACGAGTGGGGTATGAGAATTTGGCTTTAGTTGGGTGGGCCACTTTGTCTTCAACAGTTTTAGCTAAACCAATGGCGTCGTATAGGGTTGAGGGTCGAAGGACGGCGAGTTCGTTTCGGATTTCCGGTTTAAGGCCCGAAATAAAACAACTACGAAGGGCTTGTTGGTTCAATCCGGTGACACGGTTACTGATTCGTTCGAATTCAGTAAGATAAGCCGTAACAGTCGATGTTTGAGTGAGCTTAAACAAGGTCGCTTCGTGGTCTTCAAAGGCAGAAGGTCCAAAACGGCGCTCGACCTCGCGTTTGAACGGGGTCCACGAAGGGAGGGTCTCGTTGTTTGCTTGGTTTTGATACCAAGCGAGAGCATCACCAATGAAATAAAAAACCGCTAATGACACACGCTCATCATCCGGAATTCTGTAGTAAGTGAAAAAGTTTTCCGCTTGAAAGATCCATCCTAACGGATTCGAGCCATCAAAAAATGGAAGAGTAATCTTGGGTGTTCGTGGGTGGTTATTGGACGAGGAGGGAGATGGGTCGGTAGGTTTTTTGAATTTGAAACCGGAAGGGGAGTCGGTGGTGGTCTTTTCAGATAGGGTTGTGAGAACATTGGCCTGGAGATCGAGTTTAGTGTGAAGGTTTCGGGTTTCGTCGATGAGTTGTTGAAAATGGGCGGCTTGTTGGGCGGCGGCGGCGGCGGTGGAGTTTATAAGTTGCTGCAGTAAGTCATTGGTGGTGGGGGGCAGGTCGTCGGTGTTGTCACGGCGAGGAGGCATGGTGGTGGAGGGGAGTTAGCTAATGAAAGCACCAATTGATATGTAATCCGTAGAGTGGATTAGACTCCAAAGAATTGAAGGAAGAAAGACAATTTTTGGGGCAATTTTCTGTTCTATTTCTTCATGCAAAATCCTAATTAAATATGCAGGAGACGTGGAAGTTAAGCACCCATGTCCCTTATTCCATGCCACTACCTCTACATGCATCCACTACCCTATCATGCAAATGGAATATTCTAAAAATATGCTGAAACAGTTCAATGCAATGCTAAACAATTTAAACGTGCAAAACAAACTAAAACATGTTGCATTCTGGATCATTCCTCGAGTCGGGCCGGCTTTCTGGTCTCACGCTTGGGCCTGCCTTGACAGCCTGGATCTGGTATCGAATGGGCCTGGCCCGTATCAACATATGAATTCTTAGTGGTTTTAATTTGTTGTTTTTCTTTATATGTGGTTTTAATATTTACATATGAATTCCATATTCTTCATTACAATAAAACTTTGTCGACCATTTCCAATGACACGGGTGTACATAAGTGTGATAAGTGTAATTGCATATTGATAAGAAGTCATAGTGATCTTAAATATACAATGAGGTTGGATGTTGATAATCTAAAATATCCGTCCCAGCGGACGGGTAAACTACTAGTTTTAATATGGTTAGTGCTAAATGACGTAGAGTGTAATGGTTTTACAAATAAAGAACCGTGACTGTAATTATTCAAGTTAAATGTTGTCTATTACAATTACAATCTGATACAAAATAAAGGACGAAAAAATGTAATTCATCCCTTTTTCAGTAAAATGTACTAAAATTTAATTTTCTTATTCCTTCTTCCCAAAATACTTTTCAGCTAAGGTAAAAGAGTAAACTGCCATTTTGGTCCTTGTGGTTTGGGCAGTTTTGCCATTTTAGTCCAAATCTCAAACTTTTTAAATCTGGGTTCCTGTGGTTTGCATTTTGTTGTCATTTTAGTCAAAAACTCAAAATCTCTCATTTTTGACTGTTTTAAGGTCCCTTTTTTTTTTTCTTTATCTGCAGGGGTAGTTTCACTACAAGAAACAGACACCTTTAGCGACGACACGTGTCGCCGCTAAAAGTCCCTTTTGTCGTCGCTATTGCCTTTTAGCGGCGACATGTCGTCGCTAAAGGGTTGCCGCTATAGATCGGCCGCTATTGGTCACCTATCGTCGCTAAAAAAGGTGTGTCGTCGCTATTGTGAATGACTTTTAGCGGCGACAAAAAGGACTTTTAGGGGCGACATATGTCGCCACTAAAAGTAAAAAAAAAAGAAAAAAAAAATAATTCACTGCTATTTACATTGTTACCCACATACAATTACATGCACATTTTTTAAGTTTTTCCTAAACATAACAAAAGACAAAGAAAAGAAGTTTTCAGACATGGACCAAAACGTTCATAAGTATACAAAGAATTAAACGGTAATTCACATTCAAACAACCAAAAAATACATAGCAGTTTCTTTATATCACCATATTAAAACAGTAGTAACTAGTGCTTTCAACCCGCGTGTTGTGGCGGGGATGACAAACATTTGTAGTTTGACATTGTATGAGTTAAACTACAATTTGATTCGCGGACCTGTTATGTATCGAAAAGCACCTGCCGCAACTTAACTTGTCGGAAGATGGTAGTTTCTGGCCTCTCTTCATATTGCTAATGCCTTAATCTGAAAAATACATTAAGTTAGTAATATGCAACTAATTTATTGTAATCTATGTCAGCAATTAAGTTACTAATGAGTTATTACTCATATTTAGTTCTTATGGCTTCTAACTTACCCAAATGTTCATAGTACGCTCGGGTCGGGTCACCTAAAGGACATGACTTCTTTTCTAAGACGAGCCCTTCTGCAAGCTGCACATGAGTTTATTAGTACATGTGTGTGTACAGTTATTGAGCACAAAAAAGAATAATGGGATATGATGGATTCAACACTTTAGATTTTCTATGCATTTAATGGCTGCGAACGGGCCATAAACGTAGCTGATAACCGCTGCATTTGCAGCCGTTAAACCGCTGCGTTTATGGGCCGTTTTCAGCTGTAATACGGCTGTAAACGCAGCCGTTTAACGGGCCGTAAACACAGCGGGTTAACGGCTGCAAACGCAGCGGTTAACCGCTGCGTTTACGGCCCGTTCGCATCCGTTATACGGCCATAAACGCAGCCGTTTAACGGCTACGAACGGGCCGTAAACGCAGCGGATAACCGCTGCGTTTGCAACCGTTAAACCGCTGCGTTTACAGCCCATACGCAGCCGTTATACGGCCATAAAGTGTTAGTAGAGATAGGTTCTCACGCTCTTTTACCCTTAAATTTTTGTGTTTAAAACATATCCATTTCAAAGGAAACTTTTGTGCAAGATCGAGGAGTGACAGATTACACTATATGTTTGCAAGAAAAAAACTATGTTACCATGTCAATTCCTTAAGGCTTGTGTGTAATTATCAAGGTATACTCTAATCAAAATTAAGACAACCATAACAACTATCAATAGTAGAACCATTAATATGAATAATCAGTTAGATGTATCCAATAAATAGGTAACGTTAAACCTTGGGAAAAAATATCAGTTAGATGAATAATCAATCCCGCTGTAAACGCAGCCGTTTAACGGCTGCGAACGGGCCGTAAACACAGCGGGTTAACGGCTGCAAACGCAGCGGTTAACCGCTGCGTTTACGGCCCGTTCGCATCCGTTATACGGCCGTAAACGCAGCCGTTTAACGGCTACGAACGGGCCGTAAACGCAGCGGATAACCACTGCGTTTGCAACCGTTAAACCACTGCGTTTACGGCCCATACGCAGCCGTTATACGGCCATAAACGCAACCATTTAACGGCTGCGAACGGGTTGCAAACGCAGCAGTTAACCGCTGCGTTTACGGCCCGTTCGCAGCCGTCATACAGCCGTAAACGCAGATACTTGATAAGTGTATATTAATAAGGGTATATTCACATAACCCTAAATCTATTGCATCTTACTTGATAAGTGTTGACGATACTGATTTTAATTCCATTGCAACTAAAGAGAAACCGTATGCTCATGCTTATGTCCTCCCTGCACCATCCCAGAAATCTTGCTACAACAAACCGGAGTTTTAGCAGCGACATTTGTAATTAGACAAACACGTGCAGCAAGAATTTGTATATAAACTAGCTACTTATTTTACTTATACCATATTGTGGCAGTAGCTGACTCCTGAAATGAGCTGCTGAAAGAAGAAATGAGCCAACAACAAGAACCATCAGTATATTTATTTAAAATAAGTGGCGGTTGATGTGAATGCAAAAACAAATAAAAGAACATACCTTGTCTTCTAGATACTGGTTAGCATTTCGCGAGTATCAATAGGCTTTATTTTGCATATTCAATACCTACATTCTTTTAGTTTTACCTCATTGAACTCCCCAGCTTGTGGCAGATATTCAGACCTGTCGTTCCATCCAAAATGAGTAAAAGTAGTAAATGAACCAGCGCTTCGCGACGGAATGATTTGCTAAAGTAATTAAACCAACTTCAAATGCATATGAACATTTCAAACTAACAATCCCTTTGCTAAAAACCACTAACATAGATGGAATCAACATTAATGTGTAATGAAATGAACATGAGATACCCTGTAGCCGAGTTTGACCATAGTTGGCCAGTTTGACCATAGATGAGCAGCGACTTTGTCCATGACGGTAAAAACACCGGTCGATTCCACAACATATCCGGCTCCAGTTTAGGCCCATGGGATCTTTTCCCCATTTTTTTGGTACCGGTACTTTCGGTACCGAACGGGTACCGTGCTCGTCCCTAAATACACATCCAAATTATCCTTGAGATTAATTTACTATATATGTTGATGAAGATCTACATAACAGATTGTTTTGTTGAAGGTTAGTATCTATGCAATAACATTGATAGAGCTCTAGAGGAGTCAGTTTTAGAAGGCTTGATTATGTGTGAAATTGAACAAGTGACGTTAATTTTTCAAAACTTGAATTTGATTTCAAAAAAGAATGAATACACATTAATTTAAGACACTATATTTTGCACTATTTGGAATCAATAATGGTCCTCAACCTGGACATTAACAGATGTGATTTTTATGTTTTTTTTTTGTTGGAGTTGCAATTGTGTGTTGCGTCGTATTGTGTTCTTACTAGTGGAATATATTGTAGTTAAAAAGGAAATTACTTTAATTTTTTCCTTCCGAAAAATCACCTATTAAACTTAGTTATTTAGATCATTGTCTATGCCTTTAAATATAGATGTGGGCTTTAAAGAGTAAAACATATATCTTAAAGATGTAACAGAAGATTTAGATCACTGTATACAAAAAATATAATTAGAGAGGTCTTTCTTTCCATCTTACTACAATTTAGTGTAATTTTTCACATGACTCATTTAGATATGACCCAATTTCCCCTCACAAAAGTTTTAACATTTGGTTGTAAGATATTTATCCCGATCCGGCCTGACCAAAAATTTTAACGTCTGATTGTGAAAAAATTGACCAGCGAAAAAAAGTGAACCCATAAGAAAAAAAAATCCTGGATCCGCCATTGTTTATTGTAAGTTTTTATAAAACTTATTATTAATATTGCTTTACAAATTGACAAATCCTCATTCACAGCAACCATCTCAATTGTTTATTGCTGGCCAAAATCATTTGGTTTAATTAATCTACAATTAATATATTTTTGTTTACCCAGCATCCCCGTTCCCAAGACCCACATCGTCACCCTCATTGTTCACTTATACCCCAAAATTTATTTAACAATCAAACTATCGATTTCCCAATACCCAAAATCCTAATTTCTAAAGTACCTTAAATCATCATTATGTGCAGATATTAATTCCAGTCAATGAGAAAAAGAAAACTAAATTCCGTTGAATCTAATATGAGCAGAATTCCAAGCATCATCAGTTTAAACTAGGGTTTAAACAAATCACTAAAATTAAAGGATGCAAGCACAAGGATTCGGTTATTTACCTGTTGCAAAGAAGCCGCAAACCACTTTCACACCAGAAAAAAAGCTTCACGTCTGAAAAAGGCATAATGCCGGAAAAAAATCTTCACGCCGGAACCCACTTTCATGTTGGAAACCACCTTCACGCCGGAAACCTTAACGCCTGAACTTTGGAAGGGGAGATTTAGGGCCGGGAAGAGAGCAACGAAGGGAATTTTGGGATGGAAAGAGAGAGAGAGAAATCGATTTGGGGGAGAAAATTACAGGCAAGGGGGGAAATTCTCCCGCTTATAAAAATGGATTTTGCATTTAAAACCCTAGCCGTCAGATCTAACTTTCATCAACGGCTGCCCCTGCTCCATTTATTCTAGACGCGGATTACACCTTTAGCGGCGACTTTTTAGAAGTCGTCGCTAATACTGTCGCCTCTATTGCTCACATTTGTTGTAGTGTTTGGCTACAGTCAAACATAAGAGATTTTGAGTTTTAGACTAAAATGACAACAAAATGCAAACCACAGGGACCCAGATTTAAAAAGTTTGAGATTTGGAATAAAATGACAAAACTGCCAAAACCACAGGGACCAAAATGGCAGTTTACTCAAGGTAAAATACATTAATTTAGTTTTTAATTAATTTTCTTTGAAGGGTTGGGTCCAATTTTTTTTTTTTTATTTTGAATGGCGACACTTATTACTCCTACTTTATTATACGAGTAATTCTAAATTATTCATTCTTGCTCAACATTAGACTAAACTTGAGACCTTTTCTTTAAGATGCATAAGCCTTTACTAAGTGAACTACATGTTAGGTTCAATTGGGAAAGTCATTGGAGTTAAAATGAATGCTTTTTTTTTGAACGATGAAAATTTTTGACTGTTGAGAGAGATCTCACACTCTCCCAAACAGAGGGCTCTAACCTCACTCTGTCAGAGTATGTTGTCTTAACGGGCCCACGCTGGCGTTAGAGTTTGGCCAGTGGCAGGGGCTTGCGCCACCACAAAAGAGAATCTCTCTGGCGTAACGCACGGTGGACTAAAACCCGGGGTGGCTTGGGCTCGAACTCTTGACCTAAGGTCTGTGAGAACTAGCATTCATTGCCTTTATCCACCAAATATGACATTAGTGGGGATTGAACTTGAGTATCTAAGGAGATCCCAAGTCTTTCCAACCACAAGTGATATATATAAGATAGTTAAAATGAATGTTAAGGGTTCGAGTCCAAATATTAAGGGTTCGAGTCCAAGGCAAGTTTGATGTAATATATTCTGTTTCAAAAAAAAAAAAAAAAAAACTAAATAAATAAAACCGTATATTAATTCCTTTTCAGTTATTTTGATGTGACCGTCCACTATCCGGGATTGGCGGTAGCTTAAGAGTCGACTATCGTTTACAAAACTGTTTATAACTTCTTCTTCATCCTTTCCACAAGCCACGACGATTCTCTGGTTCATTGTAAGGTTAGTTCATATTCCGATGATGAATTTTCGTAAAGTATTAGTATACGTGTTTTTTGCTATCTTTTGTTCACTTAGTTTCATGTACCCATTACCCAAAGCCATTGCTCTGCAAATTTTGCTAGGGGCATTTGATTTTTAAACTATATATGTGGATTAGGATCAAATACAAAGGATCCTAATTGTAAGAAGTGTAAGAAGGATTTATAGAGTGACAAGTGTCCAATAACCTAAAAAAACCCACTACACAAAAAAACCCACTAAAAAAAAAAAAAAAACTTAAACATCCACCACCACCAAAAACACCCACCCCCCCCCCCCCCCCACATCACCCACCCCAAAAAAAAAAAAAAAAAAAAAAAATTTTTTTTTTTTTTTTTGCCGAGGGGGTGGGGGTTTAGGTTTTTGGGTAGGGGTGGGGGTGGGTGTTTAGTTTTTTTTATATTTTTTTTTTAGGTTTTTGGGGGGTGGGGGGGGGGGGGGTTAGGTTTTTTGGGGGTTTTTTTGGTGAGGTATAGTTTTTTTTTTGTTTTTTTTTGCGGGTTTGGGGGGGGGGGGGGGGTTTAGGTTTTTGGGTGGTGGTGGGGGTGGGTGTTTAGGTTTTTGGTGGTGATGTAGTGAGTTTAGTTTTAGGTTATTGGACACTTGTCACTTTATAAATCCTTCTTACACTTCTTACAATTAGAAGCCTTTGTAGAATAACTTGACCCCTATATATGCTAGGGGCGTTTGATTATAAATTTATTAAGATAGTGATTATAGCATCATATAAATACACTACTGTATGTTTGTATGCATATAAATGGACTGGTTTAACGTTTCATTTGCTTTGCTTTGCTTTGCTTTGCTTTGCTTTGCTTTGTGAATGTGTAAGTGAAGTGACAATGGCCTCAACATCAAACCCACGAAAACGCAAGATGGTACTGGTACCAAAGCCCAAACAACAACCACAACCACAAACAACAAGGAACTTGTTGGAGCTTCCGCCAGATTTAACGGTGAATATACTTCAAAGAATTGGCGTGGTTGACGTACTAGAGAATGCCCAGAAAGTGTGCACTGCTTGGCGTGAAATCTGCAAGGACCCTGCTATGTGGACGGTTGTTTCTATGGTCTGTTTTTCAGGTCAAAGTCGAACCACATGTCAAGAGATGTGTAAGCATGTTGTAGATCGAAGCCAAGGTCAGTTGGTTGATCTTACCATTGTTGATTTTTGCAATGATGAGCTTCTACAGTATGTTGCTGAAAGGTATGAGTTCTTATTATTTTCGACCTTTACTAATTGGTTTTGCCAAGTATAATGGTTAGGTGCAACTGTTTTGGTATTCAAATCTAACCTTGTTATAAGACCTCTGTGCTGGTCGGGCTTGTTAGTGTTTTTGTTCTGTTACATATTTGTATTTGATTCTGCTTCTTTTCTGTTAACAGATCAAGTCAGCTTAGACGTCTAGAAATCGTATACTACTTTGGTCAAACATTGAGTGAAGCTCTAAAGAAATTATCATTACTGGAGGAACTCATCCTTGTTAAAATAAAAATGTCGCAAAAAGATATTGAAGCTGTTGGCCGTAATTGCCCCTTGCTAAAAACACTTGTACTGAACGAAAAACCATTTGGCTTCTCAGACGCTGAAGAAGATGTGGTAGCCGTAGCAATTGGAAAAAACTTACCTAAGTTAACACACCTTGAACTTATTGGGAACAGTATGACAAATGTTGGGTTGCAGGCCATTCTGGATGGTTGTTGTCACCTTGAATCACTTGACTTGCGTCGGTGCTTTAACTTTGATTTAAAGGGAGACTTGCGGAAAAGATGCTTACGACAGATTAGATGTTTTAAAGCTCCTGATGATTCTCTTGCAGGGTGTCGGTATCCACAAATGTATCCTGATTTTGATGATGATGATTATTATGATTATTATGATCCTCCTGGTGTCGACGACTACGATTATGTACCCTCAGACTGATGATGACTTGAGTGAGAAAATGGCTTTCATGGAGAATCTGGTATGCAGTAGTTTTTGTCTTCCCACAAGAACATTCTTATTTTTGGTGTTGCTTGAATGTTTGATCAATATTCTGCTCTGATGTTTTCTTTATATTTAAAAACTGGCTATATTCTAAGGATGTTTGTTTTGGTGTGATCATCTGTTCTTGGAATTGGAATGCATTGCTTGAAAACTGTACTATGTTTATTTTATGTTCTCATCCTTTTCTTCTAACTATTTTAATTGTTTTCTTTTTACCCATAAAAATATAAATTTGTACAAAATCAACACTATTTGGTTAGTTGCAATCAAAGAATATATATTTTTACATATATAAACTAGAGGAATTTATAACCATTAAAACCAATTAAACGTTCTAACTCAAGCAAATTCGTCCATGGATAAGTTTGAGATTAATATGGCTCGGTTCTTCTCTTACTGTTCGAAACAAAGGGTTTCACGGTATAGTATACTGTTTGTTTTAATTTATACAGTTAGACTTCATTTTTATCTTTTACATTTTTGAAATACACACCTATACATAGGGTTGTAAAAGAACCGAACGAACACGAACAAGACCTTGTTCGTGTTCGTTTGTTAAGAAATATATGTGTTCGCGAACCGTTCACGAACATTTATCGAACGAGATTTTATGTTCGTGTTCGTTTGTTAAGGAAATGAACTTGTTCGTGTTTGTTTGTTTGTGTTCGTTTGTTAATTTTAGGCAACGAACGTTGACGAACACAAATGAGCACAAACTAATGTTCATGAACACAAATGGAAACAAACAAAGAAAAACAATCGTTCATGAACATAATATATAATACGCCAACACTTATTAGATATTTAATTTGTCGAAATTTGAAGTATTTAAATAAATATAAAAACTAAAAACACTAATGAAGTATCAAACACAAACGAACACGTTACCGAACGTTCACGAACATAAACGAACGAACACGACCTCTGTTCATGTTTGTTCATTTAACTAAACGAACGAAATTTCTTGTTTGTGTTCGTTTGTTTAATAAACGAACGAACACAAACGAACTTCCCGCCGAACGGTTCACGAACTGTTCGCTGAACTTTTGGTTCGTTTACAGCCCTACATATACATATCTATAGAATTTAATAGAAAGGACAAGGGAATGCAATGTATCATTACTATTTCATGTCTTGTTTCGTTACCGTATGGTAGGCAAAAAAGATGAAGGAATAAAATTGATGGTGAGTGGTCGTTGATGGCGGTGATAGGTGGCAATGATGAGTGGCAACGGTGATGGTGGGTAATGAAGGCAGCGAGTGATGGTGGTGGCAATGATGAGTGGCAACAGTGATGGTGGGTGGCGAAGGCAGCGAGTGATGGTGGTGGCAACGATAGTTGGTGGTGATAGGTGGGTAGTGGTAGTGGCTAGCAATGCCAATGGGTGGGTGGTGGCGGCAGTGGCGGTGGGCGGCGACGAGTGGTAATGGTAGGGGCAGTGGTGATGGACGTTGATGGTGGTTGGTGCAGCGGTGGTGGCGATGGGTGGCAACGGTGGCAGGTTGTGAGTGGTAGCAACTAGTGGGTGGCGACGATGATAGGTGGTGGTGATAGGCGTCGATGGTGGGTGATGGTGGGGGACGGTGAATCGGTGATGGTTGTGGTGTTGTCGATGAAGGGTGTAAGAGGGATGAAGTGAAAAAAATGGGGTGGATGGAATGATTTTGAGGTAATAAAATATCTTATGGAATGAATGATTCCATTTCATTAACCAATCAAACACATTGTTTTTTCATTCCCTTAGACCACCCGTAGTGGGGCGGTTTTTGGGCATTATTTAAAAAAATAAAAAGCCCCCCCCCCCCCCCCCCCAATTACATAGGGCGTTTTGGGGGGTTATTTTTGAAAAAAAAAAATTGTATTGGCGTGATTAAGAAAACGCCTAAAATGGATTGTAGAAGGGTTGACTGGGTTTGACTGGCCAATGAGAAACTAGTTTTTTTTTTTTTTTTTTTTGTTTAATGATTGGAAGGGGCATTATTCCCACTACGCCACTTTTGCAATAACGCCCCATGCTGACTGGACTGCCACGTGTCGAATAATGCCCCATGGTGGGGGCATTATTTGGTTAAACCACTACACATGGTCTTATAATGATGCATTTTATTTCACATCTCATCCCTCCATACCAAACCGGCAACACTACCTTAATAAATTAGTTTTATTAAACTTATGTATAGAATTAATGAATTATATATAAATTTCATTCCAATCATCAGGGCAAATTACATAAGGATAGTAGGTAGACGAGCAACAAACTGCGCCGCCATCCCTTTTTGAATAGAAAACCCTAATCTACTAAAAACAAAGCCCCGCCCCTGAGGGGTCGAAAAGTTGCTATGGACCACACGCTGAACTCTAGACAAGAACCGAACTGCCTCCGGCGCCAAGGAGCCGAACGTGTCAAACGCCAGGGGGACAAAGGCATGTTGATTATCCTCACAAGCTTTCGCCGAACTGCCTCCGGCGCCAAGGAGCCGAACGTGTCAAATGAATTGGTTTTATCATTTTCAAAAATTTACTACAAACCAATTGTTTAATTTAAATACGATGTGCTCGATGCCAATATTTGTCTGATTTTGAATTGTAGCGGTCGATCTACAATTTTTATAAAAAAAAGTTCGAACAAGTTCAAAATAATATGAATGCTTTTATGACGGTTGCATTTCTCAAAACTATAAACATTTGACAAAGAAATTTTGGATTTGCTCCATGACGACTCTCATCTTTTAGAACATAACTAATCCATTAAACAATATCGACTTTGTTTATAATGGTCAACTATTGTACATTTTTGGTACCAGTGGCGAAGCTTGACACGAATGACAGGGGGTCGGAAACATATATACCCAAAAATTTCCATAGAATCGGAGGGGTCGAAAACGTATATACCCAAAAATTTCTATACGAAACTACATATATAACACTACTGAGCGAAAAGTTCGGGGTGTTGGGCGCCCCCCCCCCTCCGGCCCCTTCTATACTTCGCCCCCTACCCGACCACCACCTCCACCTGACCGCCACCATCTTGCACAACCCCCACACGCTCCGGCGGCCTCCTTAACTACTTAAAAATTCTTTAAAAGCAGATCTAAAACCAAATTTCAACGGACTTCACCATCATCAACATACTCCACCGTTATCACAGTTTCGTGTTCCTCTCTCTGTCTCTCATATTTCTCTCTCATTCAGTCCCTTTCTCTCTTTCTGTATACGCATTTTATTGGTATTTTCTGAATTAAACTGTAACACCCCGTGTTTCGGAAGTCAAAGTCAAAGTCAAGATTGATTGTTTTGACTTCTTTGACTTGTAGATAATCTATTTTATTCTATTCCTTTAGCTGTATTATGTGGAGTACTTATTAATAATCGAGGTTTATCGCTATTTATGGCATGTTTATCGCTTATCGCTTATCGCAATCGCACTCGCAACTCGAATTTACGCGCTTGGTTATTATTTTATGTGTGTGTGCCATTTATGTGTTAATTGTGCATGTTTATTTATGTTATGTTTATGTGGTGATCAATCGAAAACGCAATCGAAACTCAATCGCAGTTGAATCGCAAACGCTAACGCAGGAAAGTAGAATGATTGTATGTTAGATATAGTAGTTAGGATTAAAAGTAATTTGACTAGAAACTCTATCGCATCGCAACGCTCGCCATCGCAATCGAAACGGCAAACTCGTTGCACCAAACACTCGAACCAACTGGCCAATCGACCGGACTGCCACCCGATCGACCAGCCCCTCTCCACTTTAGGTAACCCTATAAATACCCCATGTCAACATCAAACTTTCCACTTTTGCTCTCTGACGTCCGACCAACGTTTCAACCTCACTTTTTCTCCGATTTCTCTCAATTCCGGTAAGATCCCAACCTAAATCTTGTACATCTTTGATCTACACATGATTCTACACCTTTCTATCTTTTGAATCTTAACTTTTAACCATGAAATCACTAGATTTAGGGTGTTCTAGGATGATGTCGTCATGGTGTTCTTGGGAACTTCATGCTTTGGCATCAATCCTTCAAGAACAACTTAGATCTAACCGATTTTCACATAAACCAACAAAGATCTTTCATAAGATCTAAACATATTTACGGTGAAAAGGATTGAGAAAATGTTTTCCAACCTTCTTTCAACTCTTTTACACTCAATGCACTCAAAACCGATAGAATCGGAGCTTGTACCGACTTCCTACTCAATCTTGTGGTTGTGTTGGTCCGAGATCTGGATTCTATCCACGAGACCACCGATTTCGGGTTAAACATGGAACACCGTCTCGAACAAGTTTACTGGTTGGATTTGGGTGATTCCTGTCCGATCAGGAGTACCAAGTAGGGACGAGGTTTCTGTTGACTAACACGTTGTCACGCCGTCTCGATAAAACGACAAACAACCAAAATAACCAAGTGTAAGAAGAACGGAACGACCAGGACGGAATGCCGTCCGATCGGACTACCATCCGATCGGACTGTCATCCGAACGGGTTGTCACCCGATCGATCTACACCTTGGTCCCACATTTCACTTTTGTTTCCAAAACCTTGAAGGATGAACATTGAACCAAGGGCTGAACGATCGGATTACCACCCGATCGGACTACCACTCAACCATGTAATGGTCAGACTTCAATACTTAAACAATTTTCAACATGTTTAATACCACGGATTGTCACCCGAACGAACTACTAACCGATCGAGTGATCGTCCTGCGGTGAACTTGTTCTCGCTAAAGTGCCCAACCAATCGGGTTGTCGTTCGATCGACCGACCTGAAAGGTAGAGATACTTCTGTGTTTTCAAAATGCTACAACAAAAACTTCAAAAGTCAAACCAACATACACAAACACATCCTTCCCAAAGGAATAAACAATCCACTCGAAAGGTCACCCGATCGGCTGACTATTCGAGCGGACTGTCACCCGAGCGACCGGCTAACTGATCGGACTGTCATCCGACCGGACTGCTGTTCGAACCACTGTCTCTCGTTTCGTTTTACGTGCCGCTTATCATTATGCTATCAATCTGTTCAGGCTAAATTTCTGCTCTGAGTCCTCCCTTCAATCCATCAAATCGCGGTGAGTATACTCGAACCCTTTTTGCTTTACGCACTTTTGGGTGTTACATACGTTACTAGTTCTAAATCACATCGAACACACTACTCAATACTTTAACGCTAACCGTTACAGCATGTATTACGTGACTAAATGAATGCTTGTTTGTTATGTTTACATGTAACACCCCGTGTTTTCACAAGTGAAAGTCAAAGTCAAGATCGAAGTCAACGACCGATTTCGCGCAACTTGACTCGTAGAAATGTTTTTATTTTATTTATATTATGTGGAGTAAATGTCGTACATTGCAATAATCGAATCATGTTAACCGTATTTCAATCGACCTATGACTGTGAATGATAGGAAGTAACAATGCGATAAAGTTAACCGACTACTAATCAAGCTATGTTAATCAAATCGACATCAAATCGTAACTCGAACTATGTATTTTTACTTATCGTTATTACGTGTGTGTGTGCCTTACGTGTTACCTGTGCATGTTTATTTATGTTTGTTGTGGAAATCAAGCGAACTCAATCGAACTCGAAGTCTAACTCGAATGTAATCGAACCCAAACTCGAATCCCGACTCGAACCATTTTATATACGAAGTAGTTGGGACTGAAAGTAATTTGACTAGGAAACCCTATCGAATCGCTCGCAATCGAAACCGAAGCGTCACCGCACTCGAACGCACCATTCAGTCGACATCCGGACGGATGGCCCATCCGCACGAATTGCCAGTCCGCACGGATGACCAGTCCGAACGGATAACCCATCCGGGTGACCTGCAATCCGCACGGATCACCCTTTCCCCTTTTAGCATCCTATAAATACCCGGGTCACTCTCCAAACTTTCCACTTTTGGCAAGTGACGTCCGACCAGCACGCATTCTTCACCTTTTCTTCCATTTCTCTCAATCCAGGTAAGATCTTGCTCTAAATCTTGTACATTCTTGATCTATACACACTTCTACACCTTTCTATCTTTCAAATCTCAACTTTTAACCACGAAATCACCAAGATTTGAGGTGTTCTCGGGTGACGTCATCATGAAGTTCCCCTGAACTTCAAGTGTGACCTCATTCCACCAAGAATAACTCAGATCTGAACGATTTCCACAAGATTTCACAACAACTTCACCTAAATCTAAGCTTTTCTAAAGGATAAAAGAGCTGAAAGAAATAAACAAGGTTTTCTCCTTCTTTTACCCTCAAAAGAGGTATGAATTTGATCGGTTCTAGTCCTCTGCTCGATACTAGTGATGCACTAGTCCTAGATCTGGATTCTACCCACAAGACACCTGATTTCGGGTTAAACCGGAATGACCGATCTAAACCGCCGACAGGCCGAGTTAGGGTGATTCCTGGCCGGCTTAGTCCTTCGGGTAAGAACGCGATTCCAAATGGTTGCCACGAAGTCAGAACGTCTCGATAGAACGACAAAGGCGACCAAGGGTAGCCGGACGGAACAACCAGGACGAGGAAGCTGTCCGCACGAACATGCTGTCCGCACGGACAAGCTGTCCGCACGGACAGGCGATCCGGACGGGTTGTCACCCGGACGAGCTACACTTGGGACCCACATTCAAAAACAAGGTTGAGTATCGACGAATGAACAATCCGGACGGACGACCTCTGAACGGATTACTCTTCGGATCATGAGATACTAAGACCTTGAACAATTTCAAACAATGTTCATCCACACGGACAAGTTGTCCGCACGGACAAACAATCCGGACGGATTGTCCTTGTCCGCGCGAACAAACTATCCAGACGGAATACCATTGTCCGCACGGATTACCATCCAGACGGATCCCACTAACTTCATCAAGTGACTCAGCCTCAGAGGCGTGTCCGCACGGATCACCATCCGGACGGATTGTTGTCCGCGCGATCGGCTTGAAAGGTAGAGATACTTAGATGTTTTCTAAATGCTACAAAGAAAACTTCAAAGCACAAGCCATCATACACAAACACATCCTTAGGAAGAAACAATCCACTCGAATAGTAATCCGCACGGACTACTTGTCCGCACGGATAAACAATCCGCACGAGTGACTAATCCGGATGGATTACCATCCGCACGGATTGTCCATCCGCACGGACTACCATCCGTATGGATTACCATCCGCACAGATTACCACCCGCACGGATTACCATCCGACCGGATAGGTTACTCGCACGGATAGTTGATCCGCACGATCAGCTATCCTACCCGCTCTCACTTCGTACTATTTTACGCGCCACTTATCGTTGCATTATCAAATCTATTCAGGCTAACCGTACTCGCTGCAAAGCGCTCCCTTCAATCCATAATCGCTGTGAGTATACTCGATCCCTTTTTGCTTTTGGCACTTTTGGGTGTTACATACGTTACGAATATTCAAACTACATTTATCACACTACTCAAGCTATTTTAACGCTAAACCATTAATGCATGTTATACGTGGCTTATGAACGCTTGTTTGTTATGTTTACACATGGAATGCTGTCTACCTGCCTTAGCAACGATAGTACTATAGTTTGGACTCAGCACCCGTTCACACGGGGGTTGTTAAGGATCTTTTACTTGCATGGGTTACGGTGGTAACCATGTATTGCGAACTGCCTCGGGCAGTCAACCCGCAGTCATTGGTATCGATGGATCTATGTCGATAACTAACGTGCTTCATTTCACTATGTGTACGTGCTGGTTATGCGTAAACGAATTCGAACACTATATGCCATTATCAAACTTGTATGCTCACCTTTACATTTTATGTATTGACTTTATTTTAACGTATGTGACAGGTGCTTAGGCTGCTTGTTTGCTCCTTGTGCTGTGATGAAATTGAGGCTAGGAACTGGAGTCCTAGAAACCAACAAATAAATTAGTTATGTTTAAATCTGAGTTGTCGGAACAGAACATTTGTCTTGATGCTTGTCTGTAATAATTATTTAACTATTTGAGATACGGTATGGGACGTATTACTTAATTGAATGGTAATGATAGTTGTTATGGAAACTTCTGGACAATCTGTTTCGCTCAGTGCCACGTCCCGATGATTCCGCCATCGGTTGGGGTGTGACAAATTGGTATCAGAGCCATAACTATAGGGAATTAGGCAAGACTCGACCTAGTCCGGGTCGAAGTCTTAGAGACCTAGTCTATAGTTAAGAACCAACAGACCAACTCGCGCGTATGCATAAACTCGCCACTATCACTTGCCCTTTACGCTTATTCTACACTATCATTGCACTCGAAATTTTAATTATGTGCAAGCACTAAGGCCGAGAATAGGTGTGAAAACCGCAAACTCTCGGCTAAAGTCGCTTAATCAACTTGCAATTTTAACTACAAACGAGGAGAATTATGCCAAATTAGGAGTGAAATCCACATTTTGATGAATAATCTCCTCTATTTTAGCAAAACAGGAACGAAGTTGTTAAGCCAGGGGTGAAACCCTAACCTTGACAACTTGCTCCGCACATTTTACAAAACTCCCACCAAGGTTGTAACAGACGATCTGTAGTCACCATAAAACCTAACGGGATTCACGCCAAACGCCCAAGAATCGAGGCCAAGGCACGATCCTGAAAGTTGAAAGTGCATAACAGATCCCCTGTGAATGATTGAACCACCTTGGTTAGTCGAAGTCTACTAGCCGCAGACAATCTATTCCCGATTTTTATGAGTTTTAAGTTTTGAGTCAGAACCATTGACTCTGACGATTCGTCGATTTCATGCGAATTACGTGTTTTATGCTTATTTGCTAGTGTTTCGAGGTACTACTGATTTCGATCTAATACCTTTTGCTTTTGCTACCCACACAACACACTACACATCGTTAACAAATCGCTCACGCTACACTGTATTCGAACAATCGTGAACTTTGAATACTAGGTTTCTGTTTTCTGAATGCCTCTAGTGACTAAAAGCGTATGTGCTTTCCTTGCTTCTGTGCTCTGTATGCTCAGGAATTATGTGATTATGTGCTCTACATGCCTATGTGACTTTGTGCTTTACATGTTAAGTAGTTACGTGAATGAACGTGTTACTGAGCTTTAGTAAGTAATAGACGTGTGAGGTGAGATTCGAATACAATATGTTGAGTTCCATGGCGATGTCTATTGCAGACAATGTCGTCTGGATCCCGTCATGCACTCTCTCGTCAAGAAAAGAGGGACAAACACCTTGCTTCCATCATCGCGAAAAGTGTGGCTAAAGCCGTGAGTGATGTTTACGAGAACGCCAGCAAATCATCCGAGGAATCAAGGACTGAAGGTCCTAAGGCTGTCACAAGACCTTTCAGTTTCAAACAATTCAAATCGTGTGGGCCGAAAGAATTCACAGGCGAAGGAGGTCCTACTGCACTATTCCACTGGTTTGACTCTATCGAGGTTACTCTGCGACAAAGTGGTTGCCCTGATGACCTTCGAACTCTGAACGCTACCGGCGTCTTTCAGTCCCGTGCTTTAGACTGGTGGACGGCTGAGAGAAACAAGCGAGGGAATGATGCAGCCTACGGTCTGTCGTGGGACGAGCTCAAGGAAGTCATGCTAGAGGAATTATGCCCTCCTCACGAACGTCAAAAGCTTGAAGATGAATTTTGGCACATACATCGGAAGGATGGAGACAATGCCGGCCTCACCGCTCGTTTCAAACAACTCAGCATTATCTGTCCCGACCAGGTCAAGACTCCCGAGATGACCATCAAGAAGTATATCCGAACTTTGCCCGACTGCGTTGCTGATTTCGTGCAAGCGGCTAAGACTACCACGATCGAAGAAACCTATCTGCTAGCCACTGAAATCAATGACAAAAGGGTTAAGGCTGGTGTCTGGGATAAGACCTCCAAGCATCTGCATCAAGCTACCGCTACCACACCAACTGTTGAACCCACCTCATCAAGCAGCAAGAGAAAGAACAACTCCACCAACAAGAACTGTGCGATCACTGCTGCACCAGTTCAGACTGTACCAGCTCAGCAGCGTCAAGTAGCGGCGCCTGTGGCCAATGCACCACCTGCAAAGCGTGCATATACTGGGCCGCACCCGCTCTGCCCTACTTGCACCTATCACCACCCGACAGCTATTCAATGCCGCTTCTGTGCTCACTGCAACGTGTACGGTCACTTTACTGCAAACTGCCGTATTCGTCAAGCTCCTGCCAATCAAGCTCTACTCACTGCCCCACAGGGTCAACAAGCTCCTCCGGCACCCGCAGTCAAAGCCAGAGCCTGCTTCTCATGTGGCGACCCGAATCATTTCGCCAACATGTGCCCGAACAGGGTAGTGAAACAAGAACCGCAACAGCAGCAACCACAGCAGCAACAACAACAGCAGCAGCAACAACAGGCCGCACGCGCCAGAACTTTCAATCTCAACGTGCGTCAAGCCCAGGCCGACAACAATGTGGTCAACGGTACGTTCCTTGTGAATGGTATATATGCTTCATGTTTGTTTGATACTGGAGCCGACAATTGCTTTGTGTCGCTCGAATTTGAGAAACTCCTTAGTCGTAAACGTTCCCAACTCTCCTCTGCATTCGATGTTGAAGTTGCTACCGGAAGAACCATCGCTGTAAATTCTGTTATCCGTGATTGTACTCTCGAGCTCAACAATCACCTCTTCCCAATCGACCTTATTCCGATGCAACTCGGAAGCTTTGACATCATAGTAGGCATGGACTTTCTTTGAGAAAATCATGCTGAAGTTGTGTGCTTCGATAAGATGATTCGATTTTCGCTCGCGAACGGTGATTCATTGTGTGTCTATGGTGATACTACTTAGAAAGGGCTCAAGTTTATGTCATGCCTGCAAGCTAGCAAGTATCTCCGCAAGGAATACAGGGCTTTCTTAGCTAACGTTGTAGCAGCAGAGAAGGAAAAGAAAGAGAAGAAGGAAGTAAAGGACGTTCCCGTGGTTCGGGAATTCCCTCAAGTTTTTCCAGAGGACCTTCCCGGACTACCTCCAAAACGTGATATCGATTTCCGCATTGACCTCATTCCAGGAGCTAATCCTATCGCCAAAGCTCCTTATCGACACGCGCCGTCCGAAATGCGCGAACTCTCAACCCAACTCCAGGAGCTACTTGAAAAAGGCTTCATTCGCCCGAGCACCTCTCCTTGGGGCGCGCCAGTCCTTTTCGTCAAAAAGAAGGATGGGTCGTTCCGGATGTGCATCGACTACCGGGAATTGAATAAGTTGACTATCATGAACCGCTATCCTCTGCCCCGTATCGACGATTTGTTTGATCAACTACAAGGCGCTACGTGTTTCTCGAAGATCGATCTACGCTCAGGTTATCATCAGCTGCGTATTCAAGAGGAGGATATACCCAAAACCGCGTTTCGTACTCGATATGGCCACTACGAATTCGTTGTCATGCCTTTTGGCCTAACAAACGCACCAGCGGTTTTCATGGATCTGATGAATCGCGTGTGTAAACCATACCTCGACCGCTTCGTCATCGTGTTCATCGACGATGTCTTGATCTATTCCAAAAGTTGGGTAACGCCTAAGAACCCGTCTGAAGTCCGCTCCTTTCTCGGGCTAGCGGTCTATTATCGACGATTTATCGAAGGATTCTCGAAAATTGCTGTACCACTTACCTCTCTCACGCATAAGGATCAGCCTTTTGTCTGGGGAACCAAACAAGAGTCTGCCTTTCGAACCCTCAAATACATGCTTTGCAATGCTCCTGTTCTCACACTACCCGACGGAAACAATGATTTCATTGTCTACTGTGATGCTTCCAACCTTGGTCTTGGGTGTGTTCTTATGCAACGAGACAAGGTTATAGCTTACGCATCTCGACAGCTCAAAATCCACGAGAAGAACTATACAACCCATGACCTCGAGCTAGGCGCGGTTGTTTTTGCATTAAAGATTTGGCGACACTACCTGTACGGTACCAAGTGTACGATCTTCACCGATCATAGGAGCCTACAACACATCTTTAATCAGAAGGAACTTAATATGCGTCAACGCCGATGGGTAGAACTTCTCAACGATTACGACTGTGAGATTCGTTATCACCCAGGCAAAGCAAATGTTGTTGCCGACGCACTTAGCAGACGGAGCTACCTGCTTAGCACTCGTAATGTTCAAGCCCAGCACAACCTCGAAGCTCTTATCCGCGACGCCCAACATGCGTGTTTCAACGAACGCACTTTGAAGAAGGAACGAATCTACCACGATGGAGCCCAACTTGTGAGCAAATCGAACGGGATATTCCACTTTTTAGACCGAATTTGGATTCCCAAACGAACCGAACTGCGACAGATTATCATGGACGAAGCCCACAAATCCCGGTATTCTATTCATCCCGGTGCTGACAAAATGTACCAGGATCTTCGTTATAGGTACTGGTGGCCGGGTATGAAACGGGATATCGCGCTCTACGTCGGAAAATGCCTAACCTGTGCTAGAATCAAGGCTGAACATCAAAGACCCTCTGGCTTACTCGAACAACCACCAATTCCCATGTGGAAGTGGGAGAGTATAGCTATGGATTTCGTAACCAAGCTTCCAACCACGTCATCAGGTCACGACAGCATTTGGGTCGTTGTTGACCGTTTGACTAAATCAGCCCATTTTCTGCCAATACGAGAAGACTACAAGGTGGAACGATTAGCCCGAATCTACACCGACGAGATCATTTGTAGACATGGGACGCCTCGTGACATCATCTCTGATCGTGATGCTCGGTTTACTTCGCGATTGTGGGAAACATTTCAAACGGCACTCGGTACAACGCTTAATCTAAGTACCGCCTTCCACCCACAAACCGACGGTCAGACTGAAAGAACGATTCGTACTCTTGAAGACATGCTCCGTTCGTGTGTTCTAGACTTCGGTGGTAATTGGGATAAACACCTACCATTGGTCGAATTCTCGTATAACAACAGCTACCAGGCTAGCATCCAGATGGCACCATTCGAGGCCTTATACGGAAGAAGATGTCGATCGCCTATTGTGTGGCACGAGATCGGTCACTCGCAACTAACCGGTCCGGAGCTGCTACAAGAAACGACAGACAAAATTTTCCAGATCAGAGACAACCTAGCGAAAGCTCGGGATCGACAAAAAGTTTACGCCGATAAAAAGCGCAAGCCCTGCGAATTTGGCGTTGGTGACTACGTACTCCTAAAGGTATCTCCTTGGAAGGGTGTAGTCCGATTCGGCAAGAAAGGGAAACTCGCGCCTCGATACGTAGGACCTTTTAAGATTCTGGAAAGGATCGGAAAAGTCGCCTACAGACTTGAATTACCGGAGGAACTTAGTAACGTCCACCCGACTTTCCACGTGTCAAACCTCCGAAAGTGCATCGCCGACCACGATTTACATGTCTCTCTAGACGATCTACAAGTGAACGAAACATTACACTTCGTGGAGAAGCCTGTCGAAATCATGGATCGCCAAACCAAGCAGCTCAGGCGCTCACGCATTCCTATTGTGAAAGTCCGATGGGAAGGTAAAAGAGGCGCGGAGTTCACTTGGGAACTCGAAAGCGACATGAAGGCAAAGTACCCACAGTTGTTTAATTAAGAAAATTTGTAGGCTTTTAGATCATGTAATTTCGCACAACATATCCAAATTTTAGCCGATTTTAACCGTAAAATCTTGTCTAATTTGACAAAAATTAGTAAAAAACGTGAATAGATGAAAAAGTGAAGAAATTGACAAATCTGTATGAAACCGACTCTGAATCTGATAACACGTCGCACGGTTAGTTCGCAATCGAAACGGAGTCAAAACCGATCCTGCAATCTTCATGATCGTGTACGGATTCCGCACGTTACGCGAGTCAAAATCGGTCTAAACAAAAACTTCACACATGATTCACGGTTCTGTTACGGCATTCAGCTTAATTTCGGGACGAAATTCCCTAAAAAAAGGGAGGCTGTAACACCCCGTGTTTTCACAAGTGAAAGTCAAAGTCAAGGTCGAAGTCAACGACCGATTTCGCGCAACTTGACTCGCAGAAATGTTTTTATTTTATTTATATTATGTGGAGTAAATGTCGTACATTGCAATGATCGAATCATGTTAACCGTATTTCAATCGACCTATGACTGTGAATGATAGGAAGTAACAATGCGATAAAGTTAACCGACTACTAATCAAGCTATGTTAATCAAATCGACATCAAATCGTAACTCGAACTATGTATTTTTACTTATCGTTATTACGTGTGTGTGTGCCTTACGTGTTACCTGTGCATGTTTATTTATGTTTGTTGTGGAAATCAAGCGAACTCAATCGAACTCGAAGTCCAACTCGAATGTAATCGAACCCGAACTCGAATCTCGACTCGAACCATTTTATATACGAAGTAGTTGGGACTGAAAGTAATTTGACTAGGAAACCCTATCGAATCGCTCGCAATCGAAACCGAAGCGTCACCGCACTCGAACGCACCATTCAGTCGACATCCGGACGGATGGCCCATCCGCACGGATTGTCCATCCGCACGGATTGCCAATCCGCACGGATTGCCAGTCCGCACGGATGCCAGTCCGAACGGATAACCCATCCGGGTGACCTGCAATCCGCACGGATCACCCTTTCCCCTTTTAGCATCCTATAAATACCCGGGTCACTCTCCAAACTTTCCACTTTTGTACATCTTTGATCTACACATGATTCTACACCTTTCTATCTTTTGAATCTTAACTTTTAACCATGAAATCACTAGATTTAGGGTGTTCTAGGATGATGTCGTCATGGTGTTCTTGGGAACTTCATGCTTTGGCATCAATCCTTCAAGAACAACTTAGATCTAACCGATTTTCATATAAACCAACAAAGATCTTTCATAAGATCTAAACATATTCACGGTGAAAAGGATTGAGAAAATGTTTTCCAATCTTCTTTCAACTCTTTTACACTCAATGCACTCAAAACCGATAGAATCGGAGCTTGTACCGACTACCTACTCAATCTTGTGGTTGTGTTGGTCCGAGATCTGGATTCTATCCACGAGACCACCGATTTCGGGTTAAACATGGAACACCGTCTCGAACAAGTTTACTGGTTGGATTTGGGTGATTCCTGTCCGATCAGGAGTACCAAGTAGGGACGAGGTTTCTGTTGATTAACACGTTGTCACGCCGTCTCGATAAAACGACAAACAACCAAAATAACCAAGTGTAAGAAGAACGGAACGACAAGGACGGAATGCCGTCCGATCGGACTACCATCCGATCGGACTGTCATCCGAACGGGTTGTCACCCGATCGATCTACACCTTGGTCCCACATTTCACTTTTGTTTCCAAAACCTTGAAGGATGAACATTGAACCAAGGGCTGAACGATCGGATTACCACCCGATCGGACTACCACTTAACCATGTAATGGTCAGACTTCAACACTTAAACAATTTTCAACATGTTCAATACCACGGATTGTCACCCGAACGAACTACTAACCGATCGAGTGATCGTCCTGCGGTGAACTTGTTCTCGCTAAAGTGCCCAACCAATCGGGTTGTCGTTCGATCGACCGACCTGAAAGGTAGAGATACTTCTGTGTTTTCAAAATGCTACAACAAAAACTTCAAAAGTCAAACCAACATACACAAACACATCCTTCCCAAAGGAATAAACAATCCACTCGAAAGGTCACCCGATCGGCTGACTATTCGAGCGGACTGTCACCCGAGCGACCGGCTAACTGATCGGACTGTCATCCGACCGGACTGCTGTTCGAACCACTGTCTCTCGTTTCGTTTTACGTGCCGCTTATCATGATGCTATCAATCTGTTCAGGCTAAATTTCTGCTCTGAGCGCTCCCTTCAATCCATCAAATCGCGGTGAGTATACTCGAACCCTTTTTGCTTTACGCACTTTTGGGTGTTACATACGTTACTTGTTCTAAATCACATCGAACACACTACTCAATACTTTAACGCTAACCGTTACAGCATGTATTACGTGACTAAATGAATGCTTGTTTGTTATGTTTACATGTAACACCCCGTGTTTTCACAAGTGAAAGTCAAAGTCAAGGTCGAAGTCAACGACCGATTTCGCGCAACTTGACTCGTAGAAATGTTTTTATTTTATTTATATTATGTGGAGTAAATGTCGTACATTGCAATAATCGAATCATGTTAACCGTATTTCAATCGACCTATGACTGTGAATGATAGGAAGTAACAATGCGATAAAGTTAACCGACTACTAATCATCATCATCATCATCATCATCATCATCATCATACTCAGTAAATCCCACCAATAGCAAAGCAAAGGTAGGGTCTGAGGAGGGTAAGATGTAGACAGCCTTACCTCTACCCCGTAGGAATAGAGAGGCTGCTTCCAGTGAGACCCTCGGCTCGATAGTAGTTTTGCATCAAGCCTTGGACATAAGGCACATAACACTCAGCAATCGGGACAAAGACCGATTAGTGCATGTACCCTTTTGTCTTTCAGCTATCAACGCCACCACATGATGCATGATTAACCGTCCTCAGCTTTTAACGTTATTTTCACGAAATTAGTAAAATAACGTTAAAATTAGTGCACTTTCACTTTTGCCCCCAATGGCCCACACATATATACATTATATGCGCATACCGCAAGCCGGGCGTAACCGACTACTAATCAAGCTATGTTAATCAAATCGACATCAAATCGTAACTCGAACTATGTATTTTTACTTATCGTTATTACGTGTGTGTGTGCCTTACGTGTTACCTGTGCATGTTTATTTATGTTTGTTGTGGAAATCAAGCGAACTCAATCGAACTCGAAGTCTAACTCGAATGTAATCGAACCCAAACTCGAATCCCGACTCGAACCATTTTATATACGAAGTAGTTGGGACTGGAAGTAATTTGACTAGGAAACCCTATCGAATCGCTCGCAATCGAAACCGAAGCGTCACCGCACTCGAACGCACCATTCAGTCGACATCCGGACGGATGGCCCATCCGCACGAATTGCCAGTCCGCACGGATGACCAGTCCGAACGGATAACCCATCCGGGTGACCTGCAATCCGCACGGATCACCCTTTCCCCTTTTAGCATCCTATAAATACCCGGGTCACTCTCCAAACTTTCCACTTTTGGCAAGTGACGTCCGACCAGCACGCATTCTTCACCTTTTCTTCGATTTCTTTCAATCCAGGTAAGATCTTGCTCTAAATCTTGTACATTCTTGATCTATACACACTTCTACACCTTTCTATCTTTCAAATCTCAACTTTTAACCACGAAATCACCAAGATTTGAGGTGTTCTCGGGTGACGTCATCATGAAGTTCCCCTGAACTTCAAGTGTGACCTCATTCCACCAAGAATAACTCAGATCTGAACGATTTCCACAAGATTTCACAACAACTTCACCTAAATCTAAGCTTTTCTAAAGGATAAAAGAGCTGAAAGAAATAAACAAGGTTTTCTCCTTCTTTTACCCTCAAAAGCGGTATGAATCTGATCGGTTCTAGTCCTCTGCTCGATACTAGTGATGCACTAGTCCTAGATCTGGATTCTACCCACAAGACACCTGATTTCGGGTTAAACCGGAATGACCGATCTAAACCGCCGACAGGCCGAGTTAGGGTGATTCCTGGCCGGCTTAGTCCTTCGGGTAAGAACGCGATTCCAAATGGTTGCCACGAAGTCAGAACGTCTCGATAGAACGACAAAGGCGACCAAGGGTAGCCGGACGGAACAACCAGGACGAGGAAGCTGTCCGCACGAACATGCTGTCCGCACGGACAAGCTGTCCGCACGGACAGGCGATCCGGACGGGTTGTCACCCGGACGAGCTACACTTGGGACCCACATTCAAAAACAAGGTTGAGTATCGACGAATGAACAATCCGGACGGACGACCTCTGAACGGATTACTCTTCGGATCATGAGATACTAAGACCTTGAACAATTTCAAACAATGTTCATCCGCACGGACAAGTTGTCCGCACGGACAAACAATCCGGACGGATTGTCCTTGTCCACGCGAACAAACTATCCGGACGGAATACCATTGTCCGCACGGATTACCATCCGGACGGATCCCACTAACTTCATCAAGTGACTCAGCCTCAGAGGCGTGTCCGCACGGATCACCATCCGGACGGATTGTTGTCCGCGCGACCGGCTTGAAAGGTAGAGATACTTAGATGTTTTCTAAATGCTACAAAGAAAACTTCAAAGCACAAGCCATCATACACAAACACATCCTTAGGAAGAAACAATCCACTCGAATAGTAATCCGCACGGACTACCATTCGCACGGACTACCATCCGCACGGATTACCACCCGCACGGATTACCATCCGAACGGATAGGTTACTCGCACGGATAGTTTACTCGCACGGATAGTTGATCCGCACGATCAGCTATCCTACCCGCTCTCACTTTGTACTATTTTACGCGCCACTTATCGTTGCATTATCGAATCTATTCAGGCTAACCGTACTCGCTGCAAAGCGCTCCCTTCAATCCATAATCGCTGTGAGTATACTCGATCCCTTTTTGCTTTTGGCACTTTTGGGTGTTACATACGTTACGAATATTCAAACTACATTTATCACACTACTCAAGCTATTTTAACGCTAAACCATTAATGCATGTTATACGTGGCTTATGAACGCTTGTTTGTTATGTTTACACATGGAATGCTGTCTACCTGCCTTAGCAACGATAGTACTATAGTTTGGACTCAGCACCCGTTCACACGGGGGTTGTTAAGGATCTTTTACTTGCATGGGTTACGGTGGTAACCATGTATTGCGAACTGCCTCGGGCAGTCAACCCGCAGTCATTGGTATCGATGGATCTATGTCGATAACTAACGTGTTTCATTTCACTATGTGTACGTGCTGGTTATGCGTAAACGAATTCGAACTCTATATGCCATTATCAAACTTGTATGCTCACCTTTACATTTTATGTATTGACTTTATTTTAACGTATGTGACAGGTGCTTAGGCTGCTTGTTTGCTCCTTGTGCTGTGATGAAATTGAGGCTAGGAACTGGAGTCCTAGAAACCAACAAATAAATTAGTTATGTTTAAATCTGAGTTGTTGGAACAGAACATTTATCTTGATGCTTGTCTGTAATAATTATTTAACTATTTGAGATACGGTATGGGACGTATTACTTAATTGAATGGTAATGATAGTTGTTATGGAAACTTCTGGACAATCTGTTTCGCTCAGTGCCACGCCCCGATGATTCCGCCATCGGTTGGGGTGTGACATTACACATGGAATGCTGTCTACCTGCCTTAGTGACGGTAGTACTATTAGTTTGGACTTAGCACCTGTTCACTCAGGGGTTGCTAAGGACAATTAGTTACATGGCTCACAGTGGTGAGTGTGTATCGCGAACTGCCTTGGGCAGTTAACCCGCAGTCATTGGTATCGATGGGTTCATGTCAATAACTAACATGCCTCATTTCATTCTGTGTACGTGCTGGTTATGCGTAAACGATTTTGAACTCTACTATGCTATTATTAAACTTGTATGCTCGCCTTTACACTATGTGCATTGACTTTTATATTAACGTATGTAACATGTGCTTAGGATGTTTACATGCTTTGTGTGCGGGTGATGAAAACAGGGATGCTCAAGAAGAAGACACATGTTTATCGGAGATTGGTACAGTTCAATCGCCGTTTGGATCTGAGCAAAACAGGGATGCTCAAGAAGAAGACACGGTTCAATCGACGCAGGATGGTGATGACGGGGGTGATCGGATGGGGGTGGTTTCGGTAGTCGTAGGAGATGGCTGTGGTGGTGTTTGTAAGAGGTGGTTGTGGTTGCGGTGGTTGTCCTAGGAGGTGGTTGTGGTGGCAGGGGAAAAGGGAGGTATGGTGGTGATAGTCTGTTACGGCAGAGACTAGAGAGAAGGGTAGAGGGATTTGGTAATATGTGTGTATATTACTAATAATAATACTTCTGTTTTTATTTTATTTTTATTTTCATTTTCAATATAAGAATGGATTTTTGAAATTAATAATAATTATTTAAATACTTATATATAAAATTACTAAAATACCCTTATTTTTAATAGACAATTTGGATGGAGTTAGACCGAACGTAATGGGCGTGGTTGCCCAGTTTTTCCCCCCAAAAACGCCAAAACACGCCCGTCACCCACCCCCATGGCATTTTCCGGCGTGATTTAACCAAACCCCCCCTCCAGCGTGCATTAAAAAACACTCAAATGTCAAAGTGTTTGGCCAATGAGTTTTTTCCATGTCAAATACAATTAATTTTAAATTAAAAAAACAAGAAAATAATAATTGGATAATCATTGATGGGGCATTATTGGGCATTATCCCACTACGCCCATTTGTGAAAAACGCCCATAATGCTCATTTGCTGACTGGGATGACACGTGTCGCACAATGCCCATGGGTGGGGGCATTATTCATGTGTACCACTACACATGGTCTTAGAGGCGGGGAGCAAAATGGTGATAAGTTACATAGATCAGGAAGTAAACTGGCTATTTTTAAAGGTTTGGGGCAAAATTATTAAAGTGACCAAACCACAGGGAGGAAAACGGAAGTTTACTCTTATGTTAATAAATGCTTATCTTTTATTTTTGTTTTTCTTATCAATAAAAAAGATGTTAAAATTATCTGGGATGGGAAAAGACTAAAATGCCCCTCATGTGAGGGGCATGTGACCAGGACTTAACAGTTGATTTGGATGGCGTTAGGGCGGGGAGTGAAATAGAGATAAGCTTCATAGATCAGGGAGTAAAATGTTTATTTTTAAAGGATTTGAGCATAATCGTTAAAACGACCAAAAGTAAAACAAAAATTTACTCTAAGATTAAATATGATTAGTTCATATGGAAAAAATTTGGCAGTTTACTTTTTCAGTCATCATATTACTTGTCTGTTAATTGATCAATTGATGCAATGGAGAGAAATTAGAGCTTGAGGTGTTTAGGAAATAAAGATTTTGATGCTTGTTTTGTATACAAATCGATGGTGGAAGCAAATAAGGATTTTTTTTTTAAATTGATGTTTTTGCCACATCACTTAAAACGTCTACATCAATAAAAAAATATTTTGGTTTAGTGTTAGGTTAATTTAGGAGTGATTCAGAAAAATAAATTGAAAGTTAAGAATAGTGTGATACAAATCGAAAATTAAGAGTGCTATCAATCAACTGGTAAAATTTTGGTTATTTAAATCCAACATTTCTTTTTTAAAACCAAAGATTTATTTTTGTTACAGCTATCTTCGTTGACAAAGGGACTAATGCCAAAAAAGAAAAACTAATTAAGACAAATTTCTACCAACGAAAACTTGTTGTCCATCACAAGTTACTTCATACTGATCACACGTGCCAACTTTAAAAATAATCATCATCTCCCAACTTTAAAAATAATCATTAGCAGTCCTAACTTTTAATAAATTTGCTTCCAAAGGACCCTGACTAACAGAAGCCTAACGCCGTTAGTCTCTGATCACCGGAAAAACGTTTTTTTTTGGCCGGAAAGCTCATTTTTGGCCGGAAAACTCAACATTTTTGTCCCGAACATCCTTGTAACCTTATTATGGACCTTTAAGAACCTTTTTCTAGTAAAAGCACCAATTATTAAAGTCACCAGAAAATTCCTTTTTCGGCGGAAAACTCAACTTGTTGGCCAGAAAACTCAACATTTTCGTCTCAAACCTCTTTGTAACCTTAGATCGAACCTTTAGAAACCTTTTTCTGGACAAAAACAGTTTTCCGGCGACCGGAGACTAACGGCGTTAGGGTTCTGTTAGTCAGGGTCCATTGGTGGCCAATATGTCAATAGTTGGGACTGCCAGTGGTTATTTTTGAAGCGGGGACTGTTGGCGGCCAACGACGAATAGTTGAGATTATTAAAATCCAATATTCCTTTTATTTTTATTTGTAATTTACTAGATTAAAACCCCGTGTATTACACGGGTTGTAAAAATATAATTTTATATAATAATATGATAACACAACAGTCGTCAAGATTTATCTTTTAAAAATGAACACTCCAAGTCGTTATAACGATGCTTTTAAAAACACTTACAATTTGATAGAAGCATATGCCCGACCTAGAATAAGTATTTAATTCTAGTGAAAAAAAGAAATAATACAATTATTAATATATATTAAACGGAAACCTTTGATTCTTAATTTGCCATAATTTCATTCACGGAACTTCAAAGTATATATATATATATACACACACACTCATAATATCTAAATTTTTGTTTAAAATTAATTATAGAAAAACAAATAATTGTTTTATCTATTCTTTTGTTTATTATTATTATTATTTAATATAACCATAATAAAAACAATCGTAGGTATTCTTATCTATTTTTTTAAATTGATTATTATTATTATTATTATAATAAAAACGAATATTTATCCTTATCTTAATTTTTGTTTAAAATTATTTGTAGAAAAAATATTTATTCTTATCTTATATTTTGTTTAAAATTATTATTATTATTTAATATAAGAGATAAATAGGAAAATAAAGTGAGAATGCATCAGAAACTGACACGTGTCCAAAATAGATTTTCATTTATTAGTATAGAAAGATTTATGCAATCTCATTATTATTTGTAAACATGTTTTTTTTTTTATTATGAGAAGACAAATGTACAAGACATTTGAAGTGTATAAAGTGTATGGGAGAAACTCATCAATTCATCTTCCAAAACCAATGGCTCAAAATTAGACGTCATATTGGTAAACATGAGATGTAAACAATTCAAAAAACATATACAGAAAGGGTATTCTGGTCTTTCCTCACTTGAACTCCTCCCTCCTTTATTTTCAAACAACTATAACTTTTTCATATGTTAAACCCCACTAAGTGATTACATAATTACGTAATAATAATTGGCTATGTATTATTACGTGACTATGTGATTTTGAATATCCATTTCGTGATTACGTATAGCATTTATGTAAATACCCACTGAGTAATTATGTAAAAACACGATATGTAATACATAATATTTCAGATATAATCACGTATTAAGGATAAATTATATACCGAAACATTAGCCAAATCAACCTATAATAACCACATAATGTCGTATATTAGATATTTAATCATGTAATAAAGCATAAACAATTAAGTTCTTACTATAGAATGTGTAATCACATAATAAACATAATTATAATAACATTAGTTATAAGAAATCATATTGAATGTGTAATCACGTAATGATTTATGTTGAATGTGTAATCAAGTAATTGGTACTCAAAATCCTGTAAATAATCTTTAAGAAAACTATAGCAATAAGTTGCTCGAATGAAAGAGAATGAAATGTTCGTTAATATTGTGTAACTTTTAAAAAAATATTAACGTATGAAAAAGTTAACATCGTTTGAAAATCAAGGAGGAAACTAGTTTACTTGATAAAAAAACAAAATTACTCTTTCTGCAAATGGCACTTGCCACTTCCTCATTCTCACGTATCCAAGCACTTTTTATTAGACCAACTGTAGTGGGGCAGTACATCGCGGGGAGGTGGCTCATGGCGCCCCATGGCGCCCAGCCACACCACTACAGCCGACGCTATGGGTTAGAAAACTCCAAGTCCGGTGAAAATTATAACGCGCAAATTTTGTTAATTTCAAAAAATTTGACCGTTGAACGGTCAGCAACTTAAAAAAATTAATTTCTTTTAAGTTTATATATGTATCACCTCTTCAACTCATTTTTTTTACAACCTATACACACTCTACACCATTCACTCTCTCTTTATTTTATAAAAATCTAGGTTTTTATATAATGTATCCCTGCAATTGCGTTTTTGTTCCACTGCGTTCTAATGCGGACACGAACCAAACGACCAATCCTAGCCAACCAGTTTCTCTGGTTCCCACTCGACCCACCGCCTACGGATCCGATTTTGTCGAGTACAATCAAAATCAAACCGGCTTCATAAACATATTGAACCAACCCCTTTCATGGAACCCAAATCTATACGGTTGGAACCCGAATCACAACATGGGAGGAATCGGGACGTCTCAAGCCTTCGGCTTGCCACTACGCGAGCCTGACTTCATCATGGATACACAAAAAGAGCCGCAACCGGTAGAAAAGGAGGCGCAAAAGAACAAAACCACACGCAACCATAAAAGCAAAACCAAGACCCGGGCAAAAAAAAACGTGCAACCATGGGATGATAAAGAGGAGTACGCATTAACTCGAGCTTGGCTCGACGTGTCGGAGGACCACGAAATTGGTAATATTTTTTTTTTACTTTCTTAAGGCTTTTGTATTATTTTTTTGTATTTTTTAGCAAACAACCAAACTACACACGTGTTTTGGAAAAGTGCACAAATTTTTAATAAGTTTACCAACGGTTAAAAAACGGATGAAAAAGCGGCCATAACGACGAAGACATTATGTGGGCCGCCTTAATAGAATATCAAGCCGCTCAAGGGAATTTCACCTACCTAAAGTGTTGGAAAATTCTTCGTAATAGCGCCAAATGGGCCAACGTCCCTACCACGGTAGAAACTACTTCGAGTCGGTCGGCAAATAAAAGGTCGTCAAAGAGATCGAAAACCACCGAGTCGGTTGAACCTGAAACGCCAACGTCCGACGCTCGAAACACGGACGTAAACGATGCTAAACCGTTATTCACCAGGAAGGAAGGGGCGGATGGGTCGGCAGAAGAGCTAGCACGACCACCCGGTAGAAGACGCGGTGCAAGATCGAGGAGGCCGGAGTCATCGTCGGTGGGATCCGACTTGACTAATGCCTTTTCGGAAATGAACCAACGCCTTCAAGACATACGCGACGTAAGGACTCAACTTATGCTAGAGAACCGAGAAGTGGCCGAGATTATGCGGGACAGACAACGGGAAAAAAAAACTTTGAACTCTACTCGAAACCGCATGACCACCTAACCGGAAAAACGTTGAAAATGGCGCTACAACAAAAAGAGCGAATCGAAAAAAAATATAATCTTTGAGTTTTAGAGTTTTTTTTTTTTAATTTTATTGTAATGTTTTTTTTTTTACTTTTTGTAATGATTTTAAATTTAATGAAATGTTTTTTTCTTTTTTTAATGGTTTTTAGTTTTATAAATTCAGAAATTAATTATAAAAAATAGAAAATTAATAATTGAGTAACGATAAGGTATGAGTTTATGACTACACCCTCTTGTGATATACAACCCATAAGGCCCCCTTATGCATTTTTTCGTCACTTGTCACATAACGCCAACTAAAAGGTTTTATGACTCCACCTTATACATGATTTTGCTAGCTAGTTTGCTTAATATGTTTATCAAACTATAGATTCATACATTCGTAACTCATCAGTTGATGACAAATTTAATAAATACATTGTACTGTTGATAGATTCAATTGATTTTGAGTATTCTAATTCTAAATGGTACTCCCTCCGTCCCACTAAATATGTCTTCTTTTGAATTTTCAAAGTCTTTATTTATAAACTTTGACTTTAATTATATATTTTTTGTGTTATATAAAACGTGATGAAAATTAACCCGATAAAAACACTTGTAAAACACACTCAAATCATATTACTTTCATCAAGTATATATTATCTAACACAAACAAAATTAGTTAAAGTCAAAGTTTATAAACAAAGACTTTGAAAATTCAAAGTAGGACACTTTTAGTGGAACGGAGGTAGTATTAAATTCCACCGCTTAAGAAACACCTATCAATCATTATTATTACTATTTATACCACAAACCTACAAAACTAATAAACATTATTCTCATCCAATATACTAATAGACAACTTTATTCCCATTTATATCCCCGCAATAATAACACACACAATCTTCAAAAGAATCAAGAGAGAACTGCATTTTACTCATTTGCCAATTTCCCATTACTTTAATACTTAATCACATTCTAGAACATATTCACATCTCCATCTAGAACTTTTGACTTTTGACTTTCACCAGTCAACAAAAGTCCGTCCATCTCCGTCGTCCCTCCGCCGTGAAACTATCCCTTCAAAATTTCAAAAATACCCCTCACCTACCATACTAAACTAGTCAACCTCCACCAAATAACCTGACAAAAATATTAAATACCGAAGGACAAAATGGTCAATTCATCCAACAAATTCTGTTCAAAAAGCAGCGGCCGGTGATCAATCAACACACACGTTCTAAATAGCTTTAAGTACATTGAAAGTACTTTGCGTTAATATCATTGGATTCACATGGAGAAAAATCTGGAAGAAATGATTGAAGCTAAAAGATCAGATGAAAAAGATGCAAATAACTTGAAGAGGAAGAAGAAGATGAAAAGGATCAGAAGAAGATCACTGATTGTGAAGAGATTAAGTTGTTTCAGATCACAGGATTTTGGTCATCCGACGATCGATGAAGTTGACGGTGATGGTAACGTGGATATGACGTCAGCTTCCACCGGCAACAAGCACTCTCCGACGCACCTCGTTGTTATGGTCAACGGCTTGATCGGCAGGTCTGTGTTTTGGATACACTTCAGTTGCTAGTTGAAATTGAAATTGAAACCCTAGGTTGTTATGTAGTGGTTAAATTAAATAGGAGATTATGAACTTTTAGGATCTGTTATTTTACCGGATAAATAGGTGAATAATCGCCGTTGATCTGGATGATTGTGTGATCATTTTGAAACTCTATGTCTAGTTTGTTAAAAAGTGAGTCAACTTGTCTGTTTTGATGGATGTTCATCAGTGAAATAGATGATTTAGGAAAATGGATGCTGAATAGATTAAATGTTTTATTGAATTGAACTGTAAGGAAATCTAAAATTGTTGTTGTTATGATTTGCCCTAAAGTGATGTTCATTTTCGGAATGTAGATGATGTTTGGCATGGAGCTTTTAGAAGCTTTTAAGAAAAAACTCCCACTAAATAAAAAGCTTTGTTTGGTTAGAGGAGCTTGAAGCTTTTGGTTGAACGCTCCTACTAGTAGCGTTTAGAAGGAGCTACAAGCTTTTAGTGAAAAAATGACTATTTTAACCTCTAAAGATAATTAACTTTTTAATGCACAAACTTTTTAAATTTTTAGTTATGTCCATTTTGGTCATTTTATACATTTTATTAAAAGCTCCGGCTACTCTGCCAAACACCAAATATATCTAAAAAGCTTCAGCTACCAGCTTCCAGCCACCAGCTACCTTTGCCAAACATACCCATAATGATATGTCTGGCTTTTTATTTTCTGGCAGTGCTCATAACTGGAGATATGCTGCAAAACAGTTCCTGAAGAAGTATCCTGAGGATCTCATTGTTCACTGTAAGTGTTTCTCTTCCTTATTTATAGTTGAGCTTCATTATCTAATTTCTGTATAGTTTGTACTCATATGGTTGGTTTGAATGAATACAGGCAGTGAACGCAACTCTTCACTATTAACATTTAACGGCGTTGATGTGATGGGAAACAGATTAGCAAATGAGGTTCATCATCTAATGTCTTTTCACTACCTTTAAAAACTTGAAATAACCTCCAAAGGGGTTTGTATAAACAACATTTAAAATCTTAAAATGACTTGTTTTTTCTTTTGCAGGTACTATCGGTAATAAAACGCCATCCTAATCTACAAAAGATATCTTTTATCGGTCACTCACTTGGTGGCTTAATAGCACGATATGCTATCGCTAAGCTTTACACACGAGATTCTACGGATATTCACTGCTTAGAGTGTGGCTCTAGTGAAAGAATTGCTGGTTTAGTGCCTATAAACTTTGTTACCATTGCCACTCCGCATCTTGGTACAGGTGGACATAAACAGGTGAGTTGTAAATTATAATTTAAATATTGTTGGTTTGCCAATAATACCAGTTTATAATAAATGTTTTAAATTACATCCCAGGTGCCAATGTTTGGCGGATCTAATACTGTTGAGAAAGTAGCTAACCAAATATCATGGGTTCTTGGAAGAACAGGAAGACACTTATTTTTAACTGATAAAGCTCACGGTCAACCCCCGTTACTTCTTCAGATGGTCAACGACTGTGAAGACTTAAAGTTTTTGTGAGCCTTCATATCTTATTTTTTGTGTTAATTGGTTTTTGTTATCGCGTCAACTATAAAAAAAAACTTGCTTTTATATCTTTGTTTTATTCATATTTGCAGTTCTGCACTGCGGTCTTTCAGGCGCCATGTTGTCTATGCGAATGCTCATTTTGACCGTATCCTGTTTCTAGTTACCTGCATGTAGTAACATTTCAAATTTTTATAAATTTTGTAAATTATTTTATTTTTCTTAACTAAACACTATAGATATTGTGGGTTGGAGCACATCATCGATTCGCCGAAGAAATGAACTGCCTCAGGTATTATCTCCGGTCTCAGACATAGCAATTTCATATATATTTCCATTATTTTGTATAGAATATCATTCGGGTTGTATCATATTGACGTAGCAAATTCTTATAAAATATATTTTGTAATTATTTGGTTTCAGCGGAAACATCTTGTAAGAAGTGGTAAATACCCCCATATATTGAAGGGAGAACAGGACACAACAAACACCGCAAAACAAGAAAACTCCATCAAATTGCCGACTAACAACTTCAAGGCGGCCCGTGCTTCCATGGAAGGTATTGTTTTACGAAATGATGACTTCTGTACTTCCGTAATTTTGACTTTATGTTAACTATTTTGACTTGCAGAAGCAATGATCAGAGGGTTGACTAAAATAAGTTGGGAAAGAATTGATGTTAGCTTTAAAGGAAGCAAACAAAGATACTTTGCCCATAACACAATCCAGGCAAGTATATATGATAATTGCATACTCCATATTATATTGCAATAATTTGTGATAAGAATAAGGTTTGCACGTTGATATTGACAAATTTCCAAAAGTCAAAATTGATATAATCATTCAGGTTATTGTCAAAACTTAATATTAATTTCTTTTTTTTTTTTAATTTATGGTCACAGGTAAACACTCCTTGGATAAATTCTGATGGTGCTGATGTAATACAACATCTTGTTGACAATTTTCATTTGCATCATCTTTAACAGAAGTTTAGTATTCATTTATGGGGCTTTTACAAATTGAAGCCCCCAATTTTGTAATCTTCATTATTGTTGTATCAGTAGTTATTATAGTTGAAAATGTGACATCGTTGACCACGTAACGATGTCCATATTTCATTGACCTGTATGTATGCCAACTATATAACTTGTTTGTTTGTGGATGGTCATTTCATTCAAATAGGCTGAAACCAAAACTGTAACTGATGTTTAGTTTTGTGATTTTAATAACTGAGTGGCGTTGGGTACAATGATTAGCTTTTAGTGGTATAAGTGATTTGGTTAATTCAATTAGTTGTTAATACAATCAAGTTATATGTCAAATAAAAAGCAACAAACATGTTAGTTTGTAAATGGGAAGGAGACAAGTGATATAATGTATATGAAAATTTGTAATAAACTAGGTGGGTTCCCAACGAGTTCATCATCATCAGTAAATCTCCTATCAATAGCAAAGCTAAGTTAGGGTCTAAGGAGGGTAAGATGTAGACAACCTTATGTAAGATTAAATATATTATGATGTAAGGATTCTTAGCCGACATAATTGTTAGGGACCATATCTGTATTTTATAGATAGTATATATTGTAAATTGTGATACATATCTTTTCCTAAATTAGTGGTAGGGTTTTCATTGTATTCATCCCCATATAAAGGGATCTGGTTAATCAATAACGTCATCAGAAAATATTATACCATTGAAACTTTTATGGTATCAGAGCTACGGTTCTGATTACCTTTCTTTCGATCCCTACCTTGATCCTGTGTTTCTTTTTCTTTCATCAGCCATTACAGCCTCAACAGACCCCGTCTGTCATCATGCCCAAAACCGATGATAAACCCGAATCTGAATCATCTTCTTCTGCCAAACCAACTTCTCTACACCCCGCCTATTCGGTCTCTAATATTCAAACCAAGATCCGTACCTTAGACGGATCAAATGTAACATATTCTTCTTGGGTGAAACTTTTCAAGTTTCATGCTATTGCCTACAAAGTTATGGATCACCTCGATGATACCCCGGCACCGGATGAATCTGATCCCGCGTATTAGTCTTGGAAAGAATTGGATGCTCTCGTTTCACAATGGATTTACAGCATGATTTCAGATGATCTTCTCACCAGGGTTCTTAATACTGAGGCCTCTGCACGTACCACTTAGCTCAAACTTGAGAAGATCTTCTTGAGCAACAAGCAAGCCAAAGCCACAGCCCTTGAAACCCAGTTTGTTAATCTAACTCTTGCAGCCTGTAGTTCAGTAGAAGACTATTGTCAGCAGCTTAAAGACCTGGCCAACCAGCTTGTTGCTGTGGACCAGCCTGTTACAGAACAACGTCTCGTACTCCAGCTTGTTCGCGGTTTGTCACTCGAGTTCGATACCACTGCATCCCTTATCAATTCTCAAAACGCTGACTAGGATTTGGCCAGAAGTATGCTTACGGATGAAGTCATCCGATAGGAAGCCCGTAAACAACTGTCCTCCTCGGTTCTGGTTGCACTCGCCGTTGCCCCTGCTACACAACCGACGCCTGCCCAGACAACCCAATCTGACCAGCCGAATACATCCAACCATCAGCAGCATTATCGCGGCAGGGGGAGGGGCCGAAGCCACCAATTTCGTGGACGAGGATGCGGTAGAGGAAATCGGCAGTTTCAGTCTAATTGGGCCTTCCAGAATAATTCTTACCCTCAATGGGCCTGGTGGAACACTCCACCATGCCCTTACCCAACACAAACATCATGGAGGCCCAATCAACCACCCTCCTACCTGTCCCCCAACACCAACCCATCGGCTCACTATGCGGGTTTCTCCACAAGTCAGTTTGGCAGCCCTCACTACATCGGTTTTGATGCTCTAAATCCATTAGCCCTTAGCGCCGCTTTCAATACAATGCATCTCCAGTACACAGATCCGAATTCATACATGGACACCGATGCTTAACAACGTATCACTGATAACCAAGGTATGATCAAACACCCTAGTTCTTTTCCTGTTCATACTAAATTACTTGTTGGCAATGGCGATGTCTTACCAATTGCGGGCTCTGGTATGGGTTTTCTTCCCATCCACAACCGTACCTATATTCTACCCGACATACTTTACAGTCCACAAATCATTAAAAAGCTTTTATCTGTTCAAAAATTTACCCGTGACAATAATGTTTCCATTGAATTTGTTCCTTTTGGTTTTTCTTTGAAGGACCTCCAAACGGGACGCCTCCTGTCCTGCCACAATAGCGCGGGCAACCTATATCCAGTCACTCCACCAACACTTCCACCACAAGCATGCTCAATCACCTCCTCTTCTTTACCTTGGCATGATCGACTTAGACACCCCGACGCTCAAGTCTTAGATCTTCTTAGTCATCATTTTAATTTTTCATGTAATAAAACCCATGGTTCTATTTTTTTTTTTGCAATTCTTGTCACTTGTCAAATAGTAAACGTTTGCCATTTTATGAATCTACTTCTTTTACTTTTATACCTTTTGACATTATACATTGTGATTTGTGGACTTCCCCGATTCCTAGTAAAACTGGGTACAAATATTATATGGTGTTGATAGATAATTTTTCACACTTTATCTGGGTTTATCCATTAAAATATAAATCTGACACCTTCCCTACCTTTGTCAAATTCCACAAGATGATCGTCACCCAATTCAATCGTCACATCAAAACATTCCAGTGTGACTTGGGCGGTGAGTTCGACAACCATGCCTTTAAAAACTTTGCCACTCAGCACGGCCTATTGTTTCGTTTTTATTGCCCACAAACATCTTCCCAAAATGGTCGTGCTGAACGAATGATATGTCACCTAAACGACATCATTCGTGCTTTACTCATCCATGCTCACCTACCACCCAGCTTTTGGGTTGAGGCCTTACACACTACCGCCTACCTTCACAACATCCTTCCCACCAAAAGACTAAACTTTTTCACCCCTACTTTTGCACTATACCTTCGCCACCAAACCTATGACCATTTACGTGTTTTTGGGTGCGTGTGTTACCCTAATTCCTCGGCCACCCAGCCTCACAAACTTCACACCTGATCCGTTCGTTGCATCTTTCTTGGGTATCCTCCTGATTGTCGAGGGTATCGATGCTTCGACCCCACCACTGGCAAGGTTACCGTCTCTCGTCATGTCACCTTTGATGAGAACACCTTTCCTTACACTATTCCTACCCCTCCTACCACCTACAACTTTCTTGATGACTTACCCCGACCTGGATTCACCTTTTCCCGATCCACCTCCCACCCTATGCCCAAACCGTCCCAACCGACCCTTCACACCACCTCACCCTTTCCAAATACCTACACACGCAGACCGAGACCAGCCAACACTTTACCCGCTGATCCGCTCACAACCACAGTCCCTATACCGAACCCAATTCCCATTCCGGCTGCCACATCTGCCCCTATGCCCGTCCCTCCCCAAACCAACACCCATCCCATGACCACCCGTTCTAAATCTAAACACACTCTCCTTTCCACGACTATCTCTTCCGTTCCTACCTCTTACTCTAAAGCCTTTACCGACCCTCATTGGTTACACGCCATGCAAGAAGAGTTTAGTGCGTTACAGGTTAATGATACTTGGGAATTGGTCCCACGTCCTGTTGATAAACCGGTCATCCGCTGCATGTGGTTATTTCACAAAAGGCCTTTCCAAGCGGTTGTTTCAATCATTTCGTTCCAGTTTAAGCGTCTGCCAACCGATCGCTCAAACTGCGGGGGAGTCTTAACCGACATAATTGTTAGGGACCATATCTGTAATTTATATTGTAAATTGTGATACATATCTTTTCCTAAATTTGTGGTAGGGTTTTCTTTGTATTCATCCCTATATAAAGGGATCTGGTTAATCAATAACATTATCAGAAAATATTATACCATTGAAACTTTTAAGGATTAGGATCACATACAAAGGCTCCTTAAAATAAGAATTGTACAAAGGCTTCTAAAAAACCCACTACACAAAAAATTAAAAAAATTAAAAAACTAAACACCACCAAAAAACCTAAACCCCCCACCTCCCCCCCACATCACCACCCCCCAAAAAAAATTGACCGGGGGGGGGGTAGGTTTTTTTTTTTGGGGGGGGGGGAGGTGGGAGGTTGGTGAGGTATATATATATATATATATATATATAATTTTTTTGAGGGGGGTGGGGAGTTTAGGTTTTTGGGTGGTGGTGGGGGTGGGTGTTTAGGTTTTGGGTGGTCGTGTAGTGTGTTTAGGTTTTAGGTTATTGGACACTTGTCACTCTATAAATCCTTCTTACACTTCTTACAATTAGGAGCCTTTGTAGAATAACTTAACCCTATGATGTAATATTTAATCTAGTAGCCATTATAATCATTTACATTAAATAGATCAAAATATATAACAACCTATTAAATAATTAGTTGATAATTGTTAATGGACCATATTACCCTTATTAACTAATTAAGTTTCCTCTTATATGCATATATAAGGAGAGTAATATAGAGGTTCTAAGGATACACAACCTAATTATTCTAATAACATCAATCTCGACCTCCTCTCCATAACCGAACACCCTATTCGGTTTTCATCATCACCATCATTAGATTGCACCCTAAGGAGGAACCAGATCACCTTGACAAGCATGTCGACTTCGATGGCTGCATCACTTACTAGATTCTCTGCTGGCCTGTCTGCAATCACGGGTATGTTTTCATGTTTTCCATTACGCATAAAACATAACTGATTAACATGTGGTATCAGAGCATATATTGATAAATCAGTTCTGTTTTCGTATCCATTAGTTCTGGGATTGAAATCTGGAAAACGGAATTTTGAAAACTTAATAATGTTAACAGCCGGTTTCGAGTCAGAAAGAACTGTCTCGAAATCACTGTTTTGAGAAAAGGATGTTTAATCATTCACTCGAAATCATATGGGTAATATTAATGTCCGAAATCTGTTCATAAAACATTAAAAAATTCAGGTTTCGGGTTCCAGAAACGATGGGTTTTAATCTAGGGTTCATCATGTGTTCTTAGGAAAATTCAAGATTCCCTTATGTTTTGGAATATAATTTGGATTGTTAAGTGTTTCTACTGTTTAGATCTAATTATATCTAATTAAAGTTTTCGAAAACTGTTAAAAGGATAGACAGATTATGATTTTCGAAATATTTTGATAAAATTAGATCAATGTTAAAAACAGGAAACTCTATCACAATCCCTAAGAATACGAATTTTCAACATTATCTCCATTAACAACTGTTGATGAGTAGGTTTCGAGACTTGGAGAATAAGTTTCGAGAATTTGATGGTTTCGACTAAGGTTCCGACTGAGATTCCGACTCGCAATCTGGTGGTTGCGACTCGTAACCTCATAATGAACTCGGAATCTCATTAAGGCATCTGAGATTGCGACTGAGATTTTAACTCGCAATCTGGTGGTTGCGACTCGAAACCCCATAATGAAGTCGAAATCTCATTAAGGCATCAATCTTCATCACTCGAAACCGAGAGTGAGGTTGCGACTAGAATTAGTGACTCGCAATCAGGTTGTTGCGACTCGAAACCTCATAATGAGTCGAAATCTTACTCGAAACCTCACTCGAGATCTCACTCGAAATCTAAAGCTAAGTCGAGACTTCATAACTGAGTCGAGATCTCACTCCAAATCTAAGATGAACTTGAAATCTCATTATTTTATTAAGTTGTTAATGTGAACTAAAATTTAGCTGAGTTCGATCCATGCTAACAGGTGGTTTGCTATTAAATAATTGGTTTTTGTAAATACTTAGTTAATTAATCAGAATCAGATAATGTTTTACAAAACCAAAATGGCTTAACTTGAATGAGCTTCTGATGTATCATTTCTGGCCAAAGCTGATTTGATACATCTATTTATTTTTCAAGTATTATAAAAGCTATGTTGAGTATGCATTACAAACGTGAATGTCTTAATATCTGGCCAAAGCTTATTTAATTCATTCATGTATAGCATACTTAACAAGTGCATAACTAAAGTGAGTGTCTCATTTCTGGCCAAAGCTGATTTGTCACGATCACTTTGCACACATGCTTAAATGATTACACTTCTGGCCAAAACTGATTTGTCTTCATCTAAGTAGAATTTTAAGTAAGTCCATTATTTTGATGTTAGTAATAGACAATATCACAGCTTCATAATTAAAATGGTCATTATTTATGCATGCTTTAGTATAACATACCCTTAGATCACATTAGGACTTCTTGATTAGTATCATAATTCGTTCATCTTATTTCCACTATCAGCACCCAGTTGCGGGATTCCACCTTTGACTGGTGATAACTTTGCTGCATGGAAGGTCTCTCTCATGCTTACGCTTGGATTGCTGGACTTCGATTATGCTCTAAGAGAGAATAAGCCAGCGGACCTTTCTCCTCAAAGTACTGTTGCTGAGCAGATGATTCATGAAAAGTTGACTAGGTGTAACTGCATGTCTCTCATGTTTATGAAGCAGTCCATAAACAATGCAATCAGAGGAACCATTCCTGATTCTGATGATGCTAAAACCTACCTGGCTTCTGTGGAGGCACAATTCAATGGGACATCTAAAGCACACGCTAGTACTTTAATCCTCAAGCTGGTGACAACTAAGTATGATGGGAGGAGCGGCATTCGCGAACACATCATGATGATGAATGCCATGGCCAATAAGTTGAAGGGGCTAGACATGGAAATCAGTGATGGTTTCCTCGTTCATTTCATCATTACTTCGCTTCCTTCGTCCTATGAAGCATTCAAGATCAATTACAACACTCAAAAGGACAAATGGACGATGAGTGAGCTGGTCACTATGTGCGTATAGGAGAAAGAGCGTATGAAGATGGATCGCACTACTGATGTTGCTAACTTCACCACCTCTAACTCTAAGAAGAGGAAGAACAATTATCAACGAAAGGATACTTCCAAAGTCCAAATGACCAATCCTAATACAAGTGCACTTTCCAGCTCTAAGAACTCCTTAGGCAAAATCCACTACAAGTTCTGTAAAAAGACATGACATATGCAGAAGGAATGCCCTGACTTTAAGGAGTGGCTGGCCAAGAAAGGTAACGATTTTTTCATGATACTTGAGTCTTATAATTTAAATGTTCCTGCTAATTCTTGGTGGTTTGATTCTGGTTCTATGTTTCATGTTACCAACTTTACTCAGGGATTCCTTTCAATTCGGAAGCTGGGAAGAAACCAAAGAACACTTAAGGTTGGGGATGATCGAGAATTAGAAGTGAAGGCCATTGGAACATTACAATTATTTATGAAAACTGGTTTATGTATTAAACTTCATGATACCTTATATGTTCCTGAGGTAACTCGGAACCTTATATCAGGACCAAAGTTAGACATAGACGGTTTTGTTGTTTCCCATGGTCATCGCAAACTCTCTATCCTCTATGATTATGTTCTTTTTGGTACTTGTATTCTGGATGGTGGTCTCTATAGATTAGAACTAGATGATAACTTTTCCAAATCTTTGTTGTCATATAACATTAATGAATCACTCACAAAGATGAAAGAGAAACGAGACTTAGAGACTTCATCAGTGTTGTGGCATCAACGTTTAGGCCACATCTCAAGAGAACAATTAAATCAACTCATAAAGGATGAAGTCTTACCTCATCTCAATTTCTCTGATCTTGGAACATGTGTCAAATGTCTTAAAGGTAAAATGACATTAGCGAATAAGAAAGGTGCCACTAGGAGCTCTAATTTATTAGAACTCATTCACACTGACATTAGTGGTCCCTACCAAATCGCTGGCATAACAGAACATACTTCATTTATCACTTTTATTGATGATTATTCTCGTTACATGTACGTGTATCTTATTAAGGAAAATTCTGAATCTCTTACAACTTTTAAAGATTATAAAGCTGAAGTTGATAAACAACTAGATCGTCATATTAAAGTTGTGAGATCAGATAGAGGCGGTGAATATTATGGAAGACATACTGATGTGGGTCAAGCTCCTGGTCCATTTTATGAGTTTTGTAAGGGCCAGGGGATTGTGAACCAATACACCATGCCTGGTACACCTCAGCAGAACAGTGTCGCCGAACGAAGAAACCGTACCCTTATGAACATGGTGCGCAGTATGTTAGCCAACACTAATTTACCATTATTTCTCTGGACTGAAACGTTAAAAGCAGCTGTTCATATACTCAATAGAGTTCCTTCTAAGTCTGTCCCTAAAACTCCTTATGAACCTTGGACAGGAAGGAAACCGGGTATTAGTTATATGAAAGTATGGGGCTGCATTGCTGAAGCAAAACTTTACAATCCTTTTCTAAGAAACTTGACATTAAAACAGTTACATGTTTCTTTATCGGGCATCCTGATCACTCAAACGGTTATCGTTTCTACTGTCATTCCCATGTCACTCGTATTGTTGAAACCAAGCGTGCTGCGTTCCTGGAGGATTTCAAGGACAGTGGGAGCAGTACCAACCCTTACGAAGAATTGCAAGAAGTACAAGACGTGGGTGGGGGGGGGGGGAGACTCGTTGCTTACCATTACTCCATTTACTCCTCTTGTACCCAATGCAACTAATGCACCTGAAGCTACTGTACCAACTCCAAATTTACCTCCACAATCAGAACCCATTATACCTCATAATGAAGGTACATTAAATGCTCAAAACCAAGACAACGCTGAACCCGATAATCAACTCAGGAGGTCATCCAGGCCCAGAAGGCCTACTAGTTGGGATGATTATGTTACCTACCTGACTGAAATGGATCCTGGAAAGCTCACTGATCCTATTTCTTACAATGAAGCCATTAGCAGTTATCAGCCTTCTGAATGGAATAAAGCAATGATTGATGAGCTTGAATCCATGAAGAAAAATGACGCTTGGGATTTGGTAGAATTTCCCAACGGTGTCAAACCCGTAGGATGTAAATGGGTGTTCAAAACAAAACTGGATCTGAATAGGAACGTTGAACACTACAAAGCGAGATTGGTTGCAAAGGGCTACACTCAGAAAGAAGGAATTGATTATCAACAGACGTTTTCCCCTGTGTAAAGAATCATTAAGGATCGTCATGGTCCTAGTAGCTCATTTTGATTTAGAGCCGCATCAGATGGACGTTAAAACCGCTTTCCTTAACGGAGACTTCGACGAAGATGTTTACATGAACCAACCTGAAGGCTTTAAACCCAAAGGTCAGGAGCATCTAGTATGTAAGTTGAAGAAATCCATTTACGGGTTAAAACAAGCATCACGTCAATGGTATCTCAAGTTTGATGAAGTTATGAAGACACAAGGTTTTATAAAGAATCAAGTGGATCAATGCACCTACCTCAATATGAGTGGGAACAACTTTACTATACCTGTCCTTTACGTAGATGATATTCTATTGGCAAGTAATAGTTTAGACATGTTGCATGAGTCGAAGCGGTTACTCTCGCATAACTTCGACATGAAGGATCTCGGAGATGCTTCTTACGTCATTGGCATCGAAATTCACCGAGATAGACACAAAGGGAACTTAGGATTGTCTCAAAAGACTTACATAGATCGTGTCCTTACACGTTACAACATTCAACAGTGAAAACCCTCAGTCGCTCCAGTAGTAAGGGAGATGTTTTCGGTTCATTGTAGTGTCTGACAACAGAGGTTGAGAAGGAGCAAATAAGCCAGATACCTTACACGTCAGTAGTCGGGAGCCTGATGTATGCTCAAGTCTGTACTCGCCCAAATATTGATTATATTGCTGGAATGTTAGGCCGTTATCAGACTAACACTAGCCTAGATCACTGGAAAGCAGCTAAGAAGGTACTTCGATATCTGCAAGGGATGAAAGACTATAAATTGACTTATAGAAGAAGTGATCATTTAGAAGTGGTAGACTATTCTGATTCTGACTTTGCCAAATGGATAGATGACAAGAAATCCACTTTGGGCTATATCTTTATGTTAGCAGGCGGACCCATTTCATGGAAGAGTCATAAACAACAGTTGATCACAACTTCCACAATGATGGCAGAGTATATTGTTGTTTATAATGTAACTTGTCATGAAATGTTGCATGGGAATCTGATCACTGGACTCAAAATCATTAATTCCATTTCTAGACCATTGAAGCTTTACTGTGATAACTCAGTTGCCGTTAGTTTCTCGAACAGTAATAGTTCGACTAGAGCTGGTTTATATCTCGATACAAAATATATGTTCGTACGTGAACAAGTCAGGGAAAATAATCTTTGTATTGAGTATATTAGTACTAAAAATATGCTTACGGATTCGATGACTAAAGGTCTCCCACCTAAAGCTTACGAAGAACATGTTCGGAATATGGGATTTACTAAAGACCTCATTTAGCATATTGTACTAGCTTATGCTTTATGTTTTAATGAAATTTCATCAGTTTGATTTTTGTATGTCTCTAAGAATACATATATTCAACCGGTATAATGGCATATAGACAAATAAAGTTACAAATCAAACAAATGGCTTATGCGTATTTTGATCATAACGATTATGTTTTAAATTAAGACTGTAATATGACTAATGGGGTCCTGAGTCGCATAATGATTCAACGACTATATTTCTCTGATACAGTTCTTGGGTTAGAGCTAAAATGAGTGTTAACTCCTGATCAGGCTTATCTAATACTCATAGTAAATGATTACTCGGCTAGTTGATGGACCATATTACCCGTATTAACTAATTAAGTTTCCTCTTGGGTGCATATATAAGGAGAGTAATATAGAGGTTCTAAGGATACACAACCTAATTATTCTAATAACACCAATCTCGACCTCCTCTCCATAACCGAACACCCTATTAGGTTTTCATCATCACCATCATTAGATTGCACCCTAAGGAGGAACCCTATCACATTGACAAACATGTCGACTTCGATGGCTGCATCACTTATTGGATTCTCTGCTGGCATGTCTGCAATCACGGGTATGTTTTCATGTTTTCCATTACGTATAAAACCGAACTGATCAACACCTTATCTCCATCCATAGGAATAGAGAGTCTACTTCCAGTGAGACCCTCGGTTCGATAGTAGTTTTGCATCAAGCCTTGGACATAAGACACACATAACACTTAGCAATCAGGACAAAGACTGATTGATGCATGTACCCCCTTGTCCTTCGGTTATCAACGCTACCACATGTGCATGATTAACCGTCCGTTGCTTTTAACGTAATTTTCATGAAAGTAATAAAATAACGTTAAAATTAGTGCAATTTCACTTTTGCCCCCGAACGCTCACACATATATACATTATGTAGGAATTAGGTTCACTTTTTATTAAAATATATAACAAAATATATTATAATGAGACTCTCGTTATTTGTGGGAAATTCTTCTAGTACAATACCGGTTACAAAAATAAACAAACGAATATAAAATACAATAAAATTGTACCAATCTTGATTCAAGCCAGCGTATTTGGAAGAACTTCAACTGCACCATCTTGTACGAATCTTCGCTGTAAGAATAAACAAACTGTCATTGACGGTTTTGGTTGAGGATCGTGTTTGACATGGGGCCCTTAAAACAGATTCCGCGTCTGCTCTCAGACGGTCTGTTTCCAGGATACAACAACCTAAGCAGTAGTTGTACTGCCGGAGATGGCTCTCACACCAGAGATTACACCGAGTATAATTTGATGTTTTAGGAAAATAAAGAAAATAAGTTGTATTATATTTAGAGTACTCCTCTAAAATTATGTAGTGAATGTTTCTACTAGTTATTTATGAGATCCTCTCATCTCGTATCTTTCGTATGTCAAAATATGAACCCAACGTTCATATATATACACATTCACAAAAAGTTGAAACATTTTTTGCCTTGAATTCTCTAATTAACGAGGCAATAAATCTTGTAATAAACAAGATTTAATTATATTAAAATGGAATTCATGTGGTCAACGAAACTGTCATATTCATTCATGACAGAATTAAACGAGTTGAAACAACTAGTTTGACCAAGTCCAACCAGCTGTTTTGTTTCCGTTGCAAACCTGTGCACGCGCTAGAACTGATCCGCCAGTCCGCGTGCCATGCTTCAAGGATCTCATGCCATGCCATATGGAGTCGCGCACCACACGGATGCGACTACGCATACCAGGACGCCACCTAGTCATGCGCCATCCATACTCGCGCGCCACACGGATGCCACTATGTATACCAGGACGCCACCTGGTCATGCGCCATCCAAACTTGTGCGCCACTTGCATTCTTCGCCATAGCCAATGACATGTGCTACACCATGGAATCTGCCTACTACACCCAAGGGTGCGCCATAAGCAGACCCGCCATGTGTCTGACCACGCGCTCATGGGCAATAACACAAAAGCGGTGTGCGAAGTTCAAAGTGTACTACATAGGGCCTATAGCCCACGGCACGCGCGCATATGTGCACGAGTAAGGGTGCTCCGCACCCTTTAGAGTCCCCACTAGTGTTTGCCTTTAAGGAAACAATATACAAGGAGTGCTCCTCCTTATAAACCACTTTAAGTTTTGTCATCCCACCTATGTGGGACAAGTTGACAAAACTAATCCATTTTATTCATCTTTGTTTGTTCCAAACATACAACTTCAAGCTTCGATATCTCATTCATCTTAGCTCTATTTGGACATAGTTTGAACACAAACCCAAAAATTATTATTTATACAACACATATATAAATATTATTGATGTCCAAAATATTTAGTGAAAAACCTATTTTCACTAAAATTTCCAACAATCCCCCACATGAATGGAGATCGATTAAAACACACAAATTCCCTGATGAAAACTCGACAGTTGAGTATTGCAGGATAAGTAGGTGTAGCCTTTGAACCTTCCTTTGTGACGCATACTTAGCCTACTAGGGTTTTGTAGACGTGATGTCCTTGAACAACCCCCCATTTATGTAAACGGCAATATACATTCACACAATACTTTCCCTAGCCGGGCCATCTTGTGACACTTGTGCTCCGCAAACACACACAATGTAGGACACTATCTTTTATCAAAGAAACAATGTGTTTTGGTCTCAAAAATTTATTTAATTTGGTTTTACAACTTCACATTTTGATTCTAGTTCATTTTCAAGCTTTAAATCGCTTTCTGGAAAGTTAAACGCGAACTGATGGGTAAACGCAATCAGTTTAATGCTGAAAACACTCCGGAACAGTGACATAGGCTTAACATACCTTAAGTAACTTTTATATAACTTAGAAATAGGTTTTGAAAGCTTTGGTGTGTCAAAAACAAGTTTATTCACACTCAGGTACTATTTGCGTCAAACTGCAAAAGTCTACTGATTCACATATTATCGTACATTCAGGAACTTGATCATAAGTTAAATATGACCTAAATATCCTTTACATAACTTAGAAATAGGCTTTGAGGTGTTTGGTGCGCAAAAATTGTGATAACTGGCACAAAACCGGTAATTTCCGTACAATTCAATTATTATTTAATATCTGCAGTTATGTGATTAAATGTCAACTTTAATTGATTTCATGCTATACTTATGAATTCATGCACGTTTTATAATACAAAAATTGCTTTATGCATTAATGATAGAGTCGCGTCAGAAATACTCGTAAACTCACCGATAAGACACATTGTGTCAACAATTCTGCAGAGAGCAGTTCGACAATAGAATTAGAGCCTAGGTGTAGGTCCAACATTAAGAAAACATTAAAACCCAAATATATATACAAGGGTTAACATATAGACTTTCCGGAAGCTAGAATATGCACTAAAAAGCACCCGAAACGCACTTTAAATGCAGAATTTTGCACAAACCAGCTATAATCAGCTTTTTAACACATAAATATTATGCAGAATTCATGATTTATTATCCAGAATACCCTCCTAAGTGTTGGGAATTAAAAGGGTCACAAAAGAGTACTTAAAGGACCCTAAACGGTGCAATTTAGCACTTTAACGAACCGGTATCTAACCGAACAACCGGACATTACCCGGAACATCAAAATATTACTAGAAGCATTGTTTTAATATTTCTGAATTAGTTATGGTCCCCTAACACCATAAAACCCCTTATAACATAATAACACATCAAGTCCCTAAACTTTACACTTGTAAACTAACTTATTTATGAAATTAGAAATTGGAATTTACACATTACCCCCCCCCTCATGATTTACGGTCATGGAGTGGCCCCACCAAAATATTGCCAAGATCCTACAAAATCCATTTTGATCTTTCTTGGATTCACTTTGATTTTCCTTGGATACAATTAGATATTATGTGATCTTGTATAGATATGGTGGAAGATTGTATAAGCTCTCATTCATTCACACACACCACACTTCTTCTTCCTCTCCCCCTCCCACCTACGGCCGTGAGCCACCACCCACATCACCACCACCTTCATCTCACTTCCATCAATTCCAAGTTAGTCACATGGTGCTAGAAGGTGTTTAAGGAGGTTTAGAGCTTGTGGATCTTGAAGAACCTTCTCCATTTGCTTTTATCCAACCCATTTATCATCTTCAACCTCAAGTGTTCTTCCCTAGCCCTTGTGCTAGTTGTAAGCTTCTTATAACTTGTTACTTCATATTTTGATGGTTAAAAGATGATGAAAATTGTTAATCACAAGAACACAAAAGAACATGATCATGATACTTTAACATAAGCTTAAATACATAAGAATACATGTAAATGATGATGATTTGCTTCTTGATGAATGATGATTTGTGTTAGTGATGCTAGACATCATAAGAAACCTACTAGATTGTGATTAAACACATGATCTAGTAAGTTAAAGTGGTGATCTTGTGAAAGACCAAGATCTTCATGCTTTATGTCTTCATGAACTTGAATGATGAAATTGATTTTCATATGTAAAAATGATTTAAACAAAATACAAATCTTGTAAATGGATGATTACAAAAATATTTTTCTCAAGAAACCAATTTTATTTACTAGGTTTACAAAGTCATGGTTTCTAAATAAACTAATCATATTTTAGTGTTTAAACAATACTAGGAACATGATTGTAACAAGAAAAATACAAAAGAAATATTTTTAGAAAAATCATCTTACAAGTTGTAAGTGACTAAATCTTTTAATAAAATTATTTACAAACAAATAACCATGTTTTTAAGGGTAACTAAACCTACTAAATAACATGGTAAGTTACTACAAGTTTTTACAAAACTTCAAGTTCATGATGTAGTGTAATTTACTTGATTTTGACACTCGGTAAGTGTTAAATGAGTTGATGATTGTTGTGATGATTTTAAAAGAAAATAAACACATGTTTTAAAACATGGGAAACCTCCATTTTTAGGGGAAACCATGTCAAAATTTTTATAAATTTTGACACTTAGAAAAATATAAGTTTTGGTGAAACTTATTCCCTAAAAATTCACCTAAACATATTTACCAAGGTTTCCCTAATTTTTATGAAAACTTCAAAGTTAAGAAATGATGATTTCTTCAAGATAAAAATTGATATTAAGTATGTATATTTTTGAGAAAAATATTGATCACCAAATTTTGTGCTAAGTGTATGTAGTATGTATTATATGTAATGGTGTGTTAAGACTAGAAAATACACTAAATACTCCTAAGGGGTGAAAATACAAAAATACACATACAACATGCTTAGACAAATACAAGAGAATATATTTATAAAAATATATTTCTTAATAAATTATGTAACTTAGACGAGTTACGAACTAAAATGAAGTTTTGGACAAAAATACACAACTCGGGTGAAAAATACAAGATACTTATATTTATTTTTGAGAAAATGATATAAGTAAAATACATAGTTAAAAATATAAATTATTTTTAACACACAAAGAATACATACATAAAAGATGGTGACTTGTACTTGTGCGATAGAAGTCTAGTGACTAACGTTAATAAAACACGTTTAGGTCACGACGCTAAATAAGCAAATTCGGTGAAGTTTACGGCGCAAGAAACGCAAAGTTGTGAGTTCATGCTCCCCCTTTTCTTTTAACTGTTTTCAGTTTTATAACTTCGGGGGTGAAGTACATGTTACTAAATGTTTACAGAAAAGTGAGATTATGTCCCCACTTTTAAACTTTTACATACTTTTTAAACTTGGGGAAAATACATGAGTTATGGTATGATGGATACAAAAATGAGGAATGATACTTGAAATAGTGTCGCAAATAGGGTACCAGAAGCACCATTAATCGTGTACATACTAAGACCGCAGAACAAAAGGTTAGATCTAATGGGTTTTCGGGCAGCCACACTCTTGGTGAAAACTAGTACCAAGCAGTGCTTTTGTGTCTCCGTCGTGAATCGACAACTAGAAAAATGCCTATGGTTTGGATGCTTCCTATGTCGTGTCACATGTTAATGGCCTTGCAACCCATTAACAATCTTGATACATACATGAATACGTGATTTATACAAATTACATACCATGTTTTCATACAAAGTATACAAACGTTCAATACAAAAACTGCATGAATTCACACCAACATTATGTTGACGATTTTCCAAAAACTCACATGTATTTCAGGTAACTAAAGTGGATGTGCGCGCGGTCATACTCTTGCTCTGGGATGTTGTTTATGTTTGTCTTTGAATAAAGTTGTAATCTTTTCAGACAATATGCTGTCTTGTGATGTAAACACTTAACCTATGTTTTCTGTTACGTAATGTTATTGGCATTTGAAGTTATTTTACGAGCATGTAGTATGTTTACCATTCGTATGCAATGAGAACCTTTCATGATCACACCTCGTGCTTCCGCCTTAGAAAGGGGTGTGACAGATTGGTATCAAAGCTGCGATTGTAGTGAACCAGGATTCCTTCTCGAGTCTAGTCTACAATCTTTAGGATCCTTTCACGAAAACAATTTTTCAAAGAGTTTTCATTGCATAAAACTTTCCACGACATCCACTACCTGAAACTGTTTACAAAGAGTCAAGAAAAGACACTACGAGACTTAGGGTGCACTGGAGTAGCACTTGTCTTTGACTAGAAATTTCTTGCAACTATGCGTGATAATTAATATATGCATATACTAGAAATAGAATGTCTCAGGTACTCGTGACTTTACCTGAAAACAATGGCCTATCTGAAGGAAGTGATACGAGGATGAAATGAACTGTGCAAGGACTTACGTAATTATGGATGCATACATAATTATGGAATGCAGTGCATAGAAACCACAGCAGTCTTGTCACGTATCATAAGAGATTCCTTCAAATACAAGAGAAGGTCAAATGTGAACACCCTTCCCCCAGCCTATTAAATACTCTTTTGGAGTAATAATTTAGGGTACAGAGACAAGAACCGCCAATGTGAAGTAAGATATTTTGTCCTTTACATATATTAAACTTGTACATTGGGGAGATGTAACCCTTATGCATTTTGCTTACCTTGCAAGCAATGACGTAACAAGTTGCCCTGATATGTATAAAGACATCAGTGAATATCTTATGACACATCAGTATTTATCTAATTATGCTTGCCTGTTGCTGTATGAATTGATTTATACATTTGGAGGATTGTTTGATGTCACTTATGTGGTATATGCCTTTGTATATATACTACTATTGTCTCGTATGACGATATCAAACAAATGTCTAACCCTGTTGTGTTATGTTCCGACAGAACATGGCACCTAGAAGAGCTGTGACCAATCAAGGTTCTGATCAACCCCCTCCTCCTCCTCTGCCAAGGACCGCTGAAGAACTAAACGCCCTACTAGAAGAAAGGATCTCCACAGCTATTGCCCAATACGAGGCGAACTGCACCAAACAAAGTGGAGGACCCAGCAATGCTAGACGTAATGGGCAGGTAGACACATCCGGAGGAAACACAGCTCAAGGCTGCACCTTTAAGCAGTTTCTCGACTGCAAGCCGCTGAACTACGACGGCACTGGTGGTGCAGTGGCGTTTGTACGCTGGACGGAGAAGACTGATGCCACTATCCGTATGAGCAAGTGTACCATGGATCAGCAAGTCACTTTTGCTACGGGGTTGTTTGTTGATGAAGCTTTGACTTGGTGGAATTTGCAAGTCCAGACTCTGGGTGATGATGTTGCGTACGGCATGTCATGGTATGAACTAAAGGAATGAATGAGAGAGAAGTAATTGCTCACATGCTGAACTCCAAAGGTTGGAGACTGAGTTCTGGCACTTGACCATGGAAGGTGCTGACATTACTGGTTATACTCGAAGGTTCCACGACTTGTCGAGAGTGATCCCCTACATGGTGACTCCCGAATTTAAGCGCGTTAAACGCTACATTTGGGGATTGGCCTCAGAATTTCGCAGCATGGTAACTTCGGCCAAACCTCAAAGGATCACTGAGGCTGTAACTCTGGCTGTCAGCCTTACTGAAGATGTTGTTCGTATGAAGAAGTTATCATTGAACCCTACTGAGAAGACTGAGACGCATGCTGAGTTGTCGGGTGACAAGAAAAGGAAGCATGCGAACCTGAATCAAGCGACACGTAACAACAAGGGTTCCAACAACAAGAAACGAGACCCCAACCCGCCTCAGGAGGCGAAAAATCTTGTAACCATGAATGACGCTCCTGCCAAAAGGTACCTAGGCACTCTGCCCATCTGTAACCAGTGCAAGTGTCATCATGAAGGAGTTTGTCGCATTCCAAAATGCGACAAGTGTGGAAAACTAGGTCACCATACTGAGGATTGTTGGGGAAAAGGAAGAAACAGGAATGGAAACCGCAACGGTGCTGGTAATAGAAACAATGGTGGAAATGGAAATGGCAATGGTAACCGGAATGGTAATGGAGCTGGGCAGAACCAAGGATGCTTCGATTGTGGAAGCAAGGATCATTTCATAAAAGATTGCCCAAGAGGAAACAATGCTCAGGCTCGAGCGTTTGTGATTGGAGCAAATAACGCACGCGAGGACCCTAATGTGGTCACCGGTACGTTTCTCGTTAACAATCACTTTGCATCCATACTATTTGACACTGGTGCCGATTATAGCTTCATGTCTGTGGAATTTAAATGTATGCTTGGAATAGAATCTAGTAGATTAGATATTCCTTATTCCATAGAACTAGCCAATGGTAAACTCGTTGAATCGAGCGAAGTCATTAGAGGTTGCACATTAGAACTTGGTGAGCAAAGATTTAGCATCGACCTCTTACCTATTCAATTGGGTAGCTTCGATGAAGTGGTCGGAATGGACTGGTTACCCAAGAACAAAGCTGAAGTTATTTATTACGAGAAAATCATTCGCGTACCTCTGGCGAATGATGAAACACTCATCGTACATGGAGAAAAACAAGACACGCCTCTGCGAATCATCAGCTGTATGAAGGCGCATAAGTGCTTAAGGAAAGGATATGTTGCTTTCCTAGCGCACGTTGTAGATAAGAAGGCTGAGGAGCCAAAACTCGAAGACATTCCTGTGGTGAAGGAATTCCCTGATGTTTTTCCCGAAGATCTGCCAGGACTGCCTCCGCAACGACAAGTCGAATTCCGTATAGACTTGGTTCCAGGAGCCGCCCCTGTAGCCAAGGCACCCTATCGGCTTGCACCATCCGAGATGCAAGAATTATCTACACAACTCTAGGAGTTTTTGGATAAAGGATTCATAAGGCCAAGCTTCTCGCCTTGGGGAGCTCCAGTATTGTTCGTGAAAAAGAAGGATGGAACACTGCGGATGTGTATTGATTATAGAGAACTGAACAAGCTCACAATCAATAATCGGTACCCACTACCGAGGATTGATGACTTATTTGATCAATTGCAAGGATAGAGCTACTATTCCAAGATCGACCTCCGATCTAGATACCATCAGTTGAGAATCCAAGAGGAAAGCGTACCAAAGAATACATTCAGAACGCGTTATGGGCATTACGAGTTTCTTGTGATGCCATTCGGACTGACGAACGCGCCGGCGGTATTTATGGATCTGATGAACCACGTATGCAAACCATATCTCGATAAATTCGTGATTGTATTTATCGATGATATCCTGATTTACTCACGAACAAGAGAAGAGCACGAGCAACATCTCAGAACCATTTTGGAACTACTGAAGAAAGAGAAACTTTATGCAAAGTTTTCAAAGTGCGAATTCTGGATTCGCGAAGTACAGTTTCTTGGTCACGTTGTGAACGAGAAGGGCATTCTTGTAGACCCATCCAAGATAGAAGCCATAAAGAATTGGGAAGCTCCCAAAACCCCAACTGAAGTTCAACAATTTTTGGGCTTAGCGGGCTATTACCGGCGATTTATTGAGAATTTCTCCAAAATAGCTCAACCGCTGACTACCCTTACGCAGAAAGATAAGAAGTACGACTGGGGTGAAAAGCAGGAAGAAGCCTTCCAACTGCTAAAAAATAAGCTATGCGATGCACCAATACTATCCTTACCCGAAGGCACAGAAGACTTCGTGGTATACTGCGACGCCTCGCGTCAAGGTTTGGGTTATGTGTTCATGCAACGCCAAAAAGTCATCGCTTACGCTTCAAGACTGTTGAAGGTGCATGAAAGGAACTATACCACTCACGACTTGGAGCTAGGCGCGGTGGTATTCGCCTTGAAGATCTGGCGACACTATTTATATAGTACTCGATGTACAATCTTCACAGATCACAAAAGCCTACAACACATATTTGATCAGAAGGAATTAAATATGCGTCAACGACGTTGGGTCGAATTACTGAACGATTATGACTGTGAGATTAAGTACCATCCTAGAAAGGCAAACGTTGTAGCAGACGCATTAAGTCAGAAAGAAAGGGTTAAGACCCTAAGGGTTCGAGCATTGGAAATGACTATTCAAACGAACCTCACTGCACGCATTCGTGACGCACAACAAGAAGCCCTTAAGATGGAGAATCGTAGAGCTGAATACCTCCGAGGTATGCTGAAGAATTTGGTGCCAAACAAAGAGGGAACCTTATACTTTAAAGGGCGTATTTGGGTTCCGCTCTATGGCGGTATTCGAGAAGTCATCCTTAATGAAGCTCACAAGTCGAGATACTCGATCCATCCAGGACCGGATAAAATGTATCAAGACTTGAAGGATTATTATTGGTGGCCGAGACTTAAAAACGATGTTGCTATCTATGTTGGAAAGTGCCTAACCTGTGCTAAGGTTAAGGCTGAATATCAGAAACCATCTGGTCTACTGCAACAACCCGAGATACCCATGTGGAAGTGGGAGCATATCTCGATGGACTTCATAACAAAATTACCCAGGACCCCTAGGGGGCACGATATGATATGGGTGATAGTTGATCGATTGACGAAATCTGCGCATTTCCTACCGATCCGAGATAAGGATAGCACTGGAAAGCTTGCTGAGTTGTACTTGAAAGAAATCATGGCACGTCATGGAGTGCCTATCTCAATTATTTCAGACAGAGATGGACGTTTTGTCTCGAGGATCTGGCAATCCTTTCAGGAAGCCTTTGGATCTCAACTAGATCTAAGAACGACCTTCCATCCCTAAACAGATGGCCAGAGTGAACGGACCATACAAACTCTAGAAGATATGCTTCACGCATGTGTTATGGACCTAGGTGGCAGCTGGGATACTCACCTACCTTTGCTTGAGTTTTCCTACAATAAAAGTTATCATACGAGCATAAAAGCCGCACCGTTCGAACCTCTGTTTGGCCGTAAGTGCCACTCGCCCTTATGTTGGGCAGACGCCGGAGACAAACATATGGTTGGTCCTGAACTTATGCAAGAGACAACCGACAAGATTATGCAGATCCGAGAGCGCATTAAGGCGGCTCGAGATCGACAAAAGAGCTACGCTGATCGAAGACGAAAACCGTTAGAATTCGAGGTGGGAGACAAAGTTTTGTTAAAGGTCTCACCTTGGAAGGGCGTAGTAAGATTCGGAAAACGTGGAAAGCTGAATCCACGATACATCGGACCATTCAAGATTTTGGAAAGAATTGGTGTCGTGGCATACAAATTGGAATTACCGGAAGAACTTAACGGAGTACATGATACGTTTCACGTATCCAACCTCAAGAAGAGTCCAACCCAAGAAACAGTGATCATCCCTGCGGATGAAGTGCATATTGACGACACCCTCCGATTTACAGAAAAACCCGTTGAGGTTACAGACTGGAAAGTCAACAAAACCAGAAGGAGTAGTGTCAAACTTGTCAAAGTATGTTGGGACTCTAAGCACGGACCCGAGTACACGTGGAAACGTGAAGACCAGTTTAAATAAAAGAACCCCCACCTGTTCAAGAAAACTCCTGCGAGAGTTAGTTCAGCCTGAATTTCGGGACGAAATTCTTTTAACGGGGGAGACTGTGACAACTGGCACAAAACCGGTAATTTCCATACAATTCAATTATTATTTAATATCTGCAGTTATGTGATTAAATGTCAACATTAATTGATTTCATGCTATACTTGTGAATTCATGCACGTTTTATACTACAAAAATTGCTTTATGCATTAATGATAGAGTTGCGTCAGAAATACTAGTAAACTCACCGGTAAGACACATTGTGTAACACCCCGATGTTTCCACGTTTTACCGGTGGGCCCGGTGGGGAGTATCATGACGTAGTTGATATCGTTATAGTCAAACAACACAATATTTAAACGCACAGCGGAAGCAAAAGATAGATATATTTCAACCAAACAATATTGTAATATCAAGTATCACAAACAGTTGAAAATAATCCACAGGTGGATCAAAATAAAATGGAAACATTGTTCAACAGTTTTGACATCCAAGCTTGCGAGACTTATTGTGGACGCTTGGAGAAAGCCAGCCTAGTTTGCGTAGTACCTGCACTTAACCTTTTTTTGGGGAAAATACGTCAGTTTACACTGGTAAATACAATTAACTGACTCAGTTGAAAAGGTTTATTTAGGCACTGACGGGTGTACGCCTACACCCCGTGCTTAGGTCGTGGCCATTTCGTAAAATGATGCCAAGGATATCCGGGACATGGTCATTAACCCCCCAAAGGCTTTAAGCAAACAAAACATTTCAAAATGGAGCATATCAATGGTTTAACCTCTATCCAATTAAAGATTCAATGCCCGACCAAGCGGTATTTTATATACCATACCCTAAGCCCGTATAGGGAAAATAAGTTAAAAGTATTTACCTTTGCAAGTACCAATCACAAATAGCAAGTGCGTGTAGCTTTTACCGGGTCTCCTATTCTGGAACGAAGGTTTATAATAACCTATTAGAATCCTAACGGGTCTTTAATTAAGTCTAAACTTAGACCGGTTAGTTTTAAGGAAAGATACGGTTCAAACGCACGATTAAGCGAAGACCGGAATAGAATGTGATTTAGACCCGACAAGTTTGAAGACTTGTATTATATGGGTAATCTAAACACATCCTGGATTTTGAGATAAAAACGATAAGGTTCGACCCGTTTCGGCTAATTTATGCAAACTAGTTACATAAACCGAACCGAACGCGCAAGAGGCGTAACGGGTAACCATGAGAGTCATTTACATGTTTCCTAAGTTAATATGCCTTAAATAGGTTGTGATATCAGTAGGATACCTTCCATTATGCCCAAAACGAGTTTAATCTCAATTTAAGCCCCTTAGGGGTATTTTGGTCATTTTAAAGGGTATAAAAGAGATTAAATGAAATTCTGAGATTCGGGTCTGAATAAATCAGTAAATTAACTTAATTTATTAGGTTATATCAGTTGGTGATAAGTCTTATATGACAAAATAGTTTTAAACCCATACTAGGTGTTTAATACGTGTAAAAAGCCGTTTTAAGCGATTTCCGGGTTATACAGGAAATCTGAGTTTTCTGATCAGGTTATAAAGTTCAAAATACTTCATTTATTATATAAAATCAGTAGCAATTGGATTGGTTTCAAAATATTATGTAAAACTCATTTTATACACAAAAAGGGTATAATCGGTATTTACCGAATCGATGCCATAACCTTAGGTTATGAGCAGGCTAAAAATAATTAAAAATCTTCAAAAATCCCAAAATATTATATTACATCAGTGGGTAAAGGTTTGGTGTCAAAAATTAGGTTTAGATAGGCTTTATGCTAATTGCGCCGTTTAATTAACAAAAGCTTTTTAAATGCGCTATTTAGCATATCTCCTATTCTGGACCTCGAAATGATATGAAAATTTAGGGACATGTTTATAAATCAGTAACAAGGATTATTGTCCTTTCACATTTCCAAAATTCTTGTTTTATGATCAAAAGGGCATTATGGTCAACATTAAGCAATTAACGGAAACGTGTAAACGAATCGGGCAATCAACGAACCAACCACAGAGGGTTATACTATCATGTAACCTGGTCCTAAGGAAGCTCTGTGGAATTACCAAATCATACTAAATCGGTTCAGAACTGAAGTCAAAGAAAAAGTCAAAGTTTTGCGACTTTCGGTTCCGAACCGAGCCTAAACAGAAAATTGTCGGATCAAACAAGCTTAGACCAGTTCTTATACTTATTACCAAGTTATATGAGTGATAAAATAGGTTACACGTCTTCTACATTGCTAATTAGGTGTTAATTCGCAAATTAATATTCTGTTGACTTTTTATAAACAACTTTGACCCGACAAAAGATCTAGTTAGAGTGGGAATCAGAGGGTGCCCTTTTAAGGGTTTAATGCCCACATAATTACCAACTTATAACTACTTTTAATTTGACTAAACACTGAATCATTAATGATTAATCGATAAGTCAAACCTTAATTACGACGGTTTGACTTTTAAGCTAATAACTAAGCAAAACTCAATCAAGGAAGGTCAAGGATACTTACCAAGGTATAATGCACGACCAGAGATGCTTAGAGAAGGCTCTTGAGCTCCAGAGATGATCAGAAGATGAGTTGTGGGTGAATGATCAAAGTTGCAACCAATGGGGCTTTATATAGTGCTTTTGATTCCTTATGATCATGACAAACAACTCTACCATTTTTCCTTGATCATCAACAAGTGTCCCTAAGGTCTAAAAACAAGCTTAGGCAGCCCTTGGTGTTGAGAAAAGGCAATGTAAGTCGGTTACAATGGAAATAGCAGACACCAACCATGTTTTTCGGCATCAGAGGACCCCTCGAGTCACGCGTAGGTCCCCTAAGGGTCCTACGCGTCGCGCGACGCCCCCTCTGATTCAAATCCAATTTTTCAGATTTTGGTCCTTGGTCCATATAAAAGTTGTTTCGACATTTCTTTTTGCACTAAGAGCCCTCTAATTTGATTTCCAAGGACTCCAAGACATAACCAATCCTTGTGAAGCCCTTGTTTAACTTTGTTATCACCCGAAAAGTCATAAACTTCATCGTTGACGGTTTTAACCCCTCGTATACGAATTTTATCATAACTTTATCATACGATAACGAAACTTGGTGAAATTTTTATCATGTATTCTAGTGAGCATAATTAATCGTTACAATGCTTCGGGTTTGCTAAAAGGTCACTCAGAGGTATACTTTAAACATGTTGACACATTTAACCCCTGTATTTTGAAATCTCTCACTTTCATTCACAATTAGCTTCGCATGATCCATGATTCATTCGTTTAAGGGTATAAACATCGTGTAGGGTTATTGTAAAGTATATTTATCCATTGTTGACATTTTGAACCCTTACATTATCATACTTTCCTTGTTTGTCAACTTTAGTCCCTCTAGAACATTCTTTCACACGTTTAAAGCTTATGACACGTGTCAACACATTATGGGACGTGAATTTTTCGAGGCGTCACATCCTCACCCCCTTAAAATAAATCTCGACCTCGAGATTTACTGAAATAGATGAGGGTACTTTTCTTTCATTGTGGACTCTACCTCCCACGTATATTCGGGACCTCTACGGGCATCCCATTTAACCTTTACGATCGGTACATGCTTCCTTTGAAGCTTCTTAACCTGTCGATCCTCGATCGACACGGGTTTTTCAACAAAATTCAAGCTCTCATCGATGTGCACATCTGTATGTGGTATGACTAGTGATTCATCAGCTAGACACTTCTTCAGATTGCAGACGTGGAATACATTATGAATACTACTGAGCTCTTCAGGCAAATTTAACTTATAAGCAACAGATCTGACACATTCGATGATCTCGAATGGTCCTATCTACCTCGGGCTTAACTTGCCTTTCTTGCCAAAACGCATCACTCCTTTCCAGGGTGATACTTTAAGTAGAACTTTATCACCTACCTCGAATTTCCGAGGTTTACGCTTTAAATCTGCGTAGCTTTTCTGCCTGTCTCAGGCAGCTTTCAGGCGGTCACGAATCTGGACAATCTTGTCCGTCGTTTCAAAGACTATTTCCGGTCCTGTCATTTGGACATCTCCAACTTCCGCCCAACAAACGGGTGTTCTGCACTTTCTACCGCATAAGGCCTCGAAGGGCGCGGCCTTGATGCTCGTATGATAGCTATTGTTGTACGAGAACTCGATTAATGGCAGGTGGTTATCCCAACTACCACCTAAGTCAATCACGCATGCACGAAGAATGTCTTCCAACGTTTGGATTGTACGCTCACTCTGGCCGTCCGTCTGAGGATGGTAAGCCGTACTAAAATTTAAGCGCGTGCCCAAAGATTGTTGGAAACTCTTCCAAAAATGTGACGTGTATCTAGTATCTCTGTCAGAGATAATAGACACAGGCATGCCATGTAGAGATACAATCTTATCTACGTACAATTGGGCTAACATGTCGGAGCTATAGGTCTCCTTAATGGGTAGGAAATGTGCTGACTTAGTCAGTCTATCTACTATCACCCATATAGTATCATTTCCTTTCCTTGTCTTCGGAAACTTGGTGATGAAATCCATTGTCACCATTTCCCACTTCCACGTGGGAAGTTCAGGTTGTTGTAGCAAACCTGACGGCTTTTGATGTTCAGCTTTGACTTGCGCACATGTCAAACATTTAGCTACATAGGTAGCTATAGACTTCTTCAAGCCTATCCACCAAAAGTTTGCTTTCAGATCCTGGTACATCTTATCAGCTCCAGGATGAACGGAGTATTTAGAACTGTGGGCTTCCTGGAGGATAACATCTTGAAGTCCTCCATACACTGGAACCCATATTCATCCATTTAGCCTTAGAATTCCGTCCTTGCCATAGGATAACTGTTCTTCAGTTACTCCTAGCTTTTCATTAGGATAGTTAGCTTCCAACACAGCTTCCTTTTGTGCAGCTAACAACCTTTCATTCAAACTGTTCTTTATCTCAATGCTCTTGGCATTGATTCTTATGGGCTTCACCCTTTCCTTTCGACTTAAGGCATCAGCGACTACATTCACCTTGCCAGGATGGTATCTTATCTCACAGTCATAATCATTTAAGGTTTCCATCCAACGTCGTTGCCTCGTGTTCAAATCCTTTTGGTTAAACAGGTGCTGGAGGCTCTTGTGATCAAAATAGATCACACATTTAGTTCTATATAGATAGTGCCTCCAAAGCTTTAGTGCAAATACAACGGCACCCAATTCCAAGTCATGGGTGGTGTAATTCTTCTCATGCACCTTTAACTAGCGTGAAGCATAGGCAATAACCTTGCCTTTCTGCATAAGCACACACCCCATGCCAGTGTGTGATGCGTCGCAGTAAACCACGAATTCTTCGGTACCTTCAGGCAATGTCAGTACAGGCGCATTGCTTAGCTTCTGCTTAAGGATATCAAAGGATTCTTGTTGCTTGGGTCCCCAGTTGAACTTAATATCCTTCCTAGTCAAAGAAGTTAGGGGTGCAGCAATCCTTGAAAAATTTTCAATAAAGCGCCTGTAATATCCTGCCAATCCCAAGAAACTGCGAATTTCTGTGGGCGTCTTCGGCTCTTGCCAATTCATGACAGCTTCAACCTTAGTGGGATCTACTTGGATTCCGTGTTCGCTAACCACATGTCCAAGAAATTGGACTTCATGAAGCCAAAATTCACACTTAGAGAATTTAGCGTAGAGTTTCTCCTGCTGAAGTAGTGAAAGAATACATCGAAGATGTTTCTCATGGTCGGTCTGATTCTTTGAATAAATCAGAATGTCGTCAATGAAGACGTTAACAAATTTTTCCAAGTATGGTTTGCAGACACGGTTCATGAGATCCATGAATGCCGCTGGTGCATTAGTGAGCCCAAAAGGCATCACCAGGAACTCGTAATGACCATAACGAGTCCTAAATGCAGTCTTGTGTACATCTTCATCTCTAACCTTCAGTTGATGATAGCCTGACCTTAAGTCAATCTTAGAGAAGTAACTTGCCCCTTGAAGTTGATCGAATAGATCGTCGATCCTGGGCAATGGATACCTATTCTTGATAGTGACCTTATTAAGCTCACGGTAATCGATGCACAGACACATCGATCCATCCTTCTTCTTGACAAATAAGATTGGTGCTCCCTAAGGAGACGAACTAGGTCTAATGAAACCTTTGGCTAGCAATTCATCTAGTTGTGTTCTCAATTCCTTCATCTCTGTTGGTGCCAACCTATAAGGTGCTCTAGCAACAGATGCTGCTCCAGGGATGATGTCAATTCTGAATTCCACTTGCCTATCTGGTGGTAAACCAGGTAGTTCTTCAGGAAAAACTTCAGGGTATTCAGAAATGACGGGGATATTCTTAATCTTGGGGGTTTCGGCTCATCAATAGTCACTTGTGCCATGTAGATGACACAACCCTTCTTCAAACACCTAGAGGCCTTGAGCATAGTCACTTGATCAGGCAGTCCATACTGGGTATCTCCCTGAATGGTAAGTGATTCACCAGAAGGAGTCTTGATCACCACTTGCTTCTTATTGCAGACAATCTGGGCCTGGTTATGAGATAACCAGTCCATGCCTAAAACTATGTCGAAACCGGCTAACTTCAAAGGAAGTAGAGACAAAGGAAAAGAGTGGTTCTTAATGGATATGAAACATCCATCTAATATGGTTGAGGCGATTTCTAAGGTGCCATCTGCTAATTCCACCTCATACTTCACACTTACGGTTTTAATAGGTAAATTCAGTAACTTACAAAACTTATTATCTACAAATGATTTATCAGCTCCTGAATCAAATAGCACTCTCGCAAAAACATCATTTATGAGGAAAGTACCTGTGATCACATTGTCGTCCTGCACAGCTTCCTTTGCATCCATCCTGATGACCCTAGCATTGGTCTTCTTTCCTTCATCAGCTTTCTTTGCATATTTTGGGCAATTTGTCTTAATGTGCCCTTTTTCGTTCCAACTGTAGCACGTTGCGTCCTTCAGCTTCTTGCATTCTAGAGTCTTATGTTCCGAAGATTTGCAAATCCCACAAGGCCTTGGCTGAGATTGGGATTTTGAGTCAAGTCTGCACCTCCCAAAGTGGTGCTTCTGACAAATCTTACACTTGGGCTTATCTCCAGATTGATGACCATCCTTCTTAGAACCAGACCCCTTCTTGTGGTCATTTTTTCCCCTGTGCTTCTTATCTGACCGTCGTGAATTGCCATCTCCACGCTTCCTTTTCTCGGCATCCGTGTTCCTCAGCGATCTCTGTCTGACCGCGTCCAGTGTGAGGGACAAAGATATATCAGCTACAGATCTGAAAGTAGCTGGCCGAGAGGCTTTTACACTTGCCTTGATCTCTGGGGCTAAGCCCCCAATGAAACGAGCTATTCTTTTGGGTTCCGGGGTCACGAGATAAGGAACCAACCTTGACATTGTATTAAAGCTCGTAAGGTAAGCTTGGCAATCCAGATTTTTCATTACCAATGACAGAAAATCTGACTCAATCTTTTTAACCTCATGCTGAGGACAGTAGTTCTCCCTGATGAGGGTAACAAATTGTTCCCATGTCATATTGTACAGTGGAATCTTCCCAGTAGCTTGAATCAACGATCTCCACCAGGCTAAGGCCTCACCTTTGAACGATTGAGACACAAACTTTACTACATCCTTATCAGCGCAACCGCTGATATCAACCACGGTGTCCATCTCATCCAACCATGTCATGCAGTCTATAGCTCCTTTCCCCCAGTGAAATCCCTGGGTTTGCATGAGACAAAATACTTGTAGGAGCAAAACTTATCACGGGGTCCTTGATTCAGTACGATCCTTTGAGATGGAACGCTTTGCTGATTCGAAGATTGACGATCGTCATCGCCTTTCTTTGGTTCTTCCTTCTTGGAGGGTGTCTTGCTGTGAGCCTCTGAGTGAGTTTTAGGCTTGGAATGGGGTACTAATTGGGCTCTGCTTCGAGTACCACTTGACTCACTATACTGCCTATCCAAGGCTTTTGTAACAGCATTGTCAATTAATGCTTGGAGCTCCGCACCAGTCACATTGATCATGGTGGCGTCATGATTCTCCCTTGGCCGACTGTTGATCTCATCCGAGTCAGCCATGTTGTTGAACTGTTACATAAGATATTGACAATAATTTATTTGGGAGTTTATTAGGGAATTGCCTTTCATGGCAATTCATTAACCATGGTAAACACAGACCATATTTGGTTAATTTGTTAATCATTTCTATTTAGGATTTCTATTATAATTTATCCTAATTATAAAACAATAACAGTATTATTAGCATGAAAGGCCTAGTCACAGGGACATTTTTAAATTATAAGCCATGATTTCAGAGAATCAAGGCATGAAGGTTTGAACATAGTTCTTTACCTTTCCCTGACAGGGAGTCGTAGACTACTACTGTCTTTTGTCTTATATGACAATGAGTATGGCCCGTAGGCACTACATCACCAAGGGATGTTTAATATATGATCATCTTAATTGATGATTTAAACCCATGATTTATAGATCATCAGGTTAGGATAGGAATCTTTTGAAGAATCCTTATATAAGAATGACGTGTGTGATTTTTAACGAATCACTTCTGCCAGGAGCGTTAACATGTTTTTCAGATGTTAACAGGGATCCGAATCTTTTAAACAGGTCTTACTATCTTGGCCAAGTCTTATAATGACATGCAGGCTAGGATATACCTTTAAGATTCTTATTTAATATTTAATAGGCAGATTATTTTAAAAAGAATGATTTTGATTTATTTATTTCATATATTTGTGCACACAATGACAAAAGTGAAATTTATAAACTTAACATTCCATTAATTATTAAAGGATTACACATTGCCCCAAACGGGACTTTTAATAGACAAATTACCCACGCAGGGGTTAAACTGAAATTACAAGTCCACGCAGGGACCAATTACTAAAATAGATGTCCACGCAGGGACTAAAAAGACAAGTCCACGCAGGGACTAAATACACAGATAAATGTCCACGCAGGGACTTGATTGAAACAGGAAATACAACAATACATATGGGGATTTAATGATCCCTCTTCTTCTTCCCTTTTAATAAGCTCGCTAGGTCCTTGAGGAAACCCCTGTTGTTCCTACATTCTTCTTGAAATTCATGCTCCACCCAACTTAGTCTTTGGAGGATCTCCTCCTGCTCTGGTGGGGAAAACCGTGGTGGCTCCGGATGATGCTGAAACAGGGGTCGAGCAGGTACTTGATACCCATGAGTTGAGTATCCCATTCCCCAAGGGGTTCCATATGGTCCTTCGGGATGAAGGGCGAGGTAGTCTGCTGCTACTCGGTAAGGGTCGGCTTCAGCATAGTTATAGTTTGTGTGAGCCGGCTGCTCGAATGGGTTGTACACTGTTGACCCAGAGTACGTGGGAATCGGGTTACCAAAACCCATTGGTGGCGGTGGTGGCGCCACTGGTGCAGAATTCACCTCTGTAACTGGGTTTGAAGGCCCACCCATTTGCGGGTCTTCATGCAGTGGCGGATAGTGACTGGCACTTGAGTGATGGGGGGTGCTAAAGTGAAAATCCCTTCCTCGCGCGGATATTTTTGCGCCCGTTCTCCTACGCCTTGGTGGTTCTGGAGGTGCTTGATGAACTGGCGGCGGTGGCGTGACTGCCACGAAACATGAATCCTCGGAGGGATCCTGCTTCTGCTGCTGCTGCGGGTTATGAGAGGGTGTAAAGTACCACTCATATTGGTTAAACCTCGCTTGATAACTGTCTGGACCACGGTAGGGTGATCCGTGAAAGGATGAACCTTCAGAGACCTCAATAGGGTGTGTGGGGGTTCCAGTCGGTGGTTTCATAGGGTCGGTATCCTCATCCATATCCATGGCGTGATCGCCGAAAAAGTGATCCTCCGGTCCCAATGGGTTAAAACCCACTGGTTCTTGAATATAGTTTGCCGGGTTAAACCGGCCCTGAAAGATAGGAGTGGGGTCGCCGAAGGAATGATGCAAAAAGGATCGCTGGAAAGGTATATATGAAGGTTGTGGGTTATCGGGCTCGTTTTCCGAATGCGGCCCAAAGGAATGACGATAGGGAGGTGTTGAGCTATGCGAAGTAGATCGTCTGGCGGGCTCCAGATAGGTCCTCCAGTTTCGTTGCGGATCGGCACTCATAGTAGTGGAAGGAGTTCGCCGGTGCGAAGGCCCATCTTCGTGATCGTTGGGGGCGTTGATTAGCCCCTTACCTCTTCCTCGCAATCTTGGCGGCATTGTTAAACCTGTCAACATAAACAAAGATAACAACCAGAATATATATAAAATAAAAGACAAAAATAAAACAAAACAAAATTTGTCCTATGTTATTTGTCTAGACTCGAAAATTTAGGAATGTGCAATTGTGTTATTGAGATTAAACACAAAAGGCTAGTGTTTAATTCACTCAATATTGGCTCTGATACCAACCTGTCACACCCCGATGTTTCCACATTTTACCGATGGGCCCGGTGGGGAGTATCATGACGTAGTTGATATCGTTATAGTCAAACAACACAATATTTAAATGCACAGCGGAAGCAAAAGATAGATATATTTCAACCAAACAATATTGTAATATCAAGTATCACAAACAGTTGAAAATAATCCACAGGTGGATCAAAATAAAATGGAAACATTGTTCAACAGTTTTGACATCCAAGCTTGCGAGACTTATTGTGGATGCTAGGAGAAAGCCAGCCTAGTTTGCGTAGTACCTGCACTTAACCTTTTTTTGGGGAAAATACGTCAATTTACACTAGTAAATACAATTAACTGACTCAGTTGAAAAGGTTTAATAAAATTGATTTGAATGCACTGGCACAAACTTTTTATAACTTGGGATAATTATTTGAATATAATCTTGTAAAAGAATTACATGTTCCTTATGCGTTCAGTAGCCCGATCCGTAGACCGGGTTAAAGATCAATAGACACACCACATTATTTATTTAGGCACTGACGGGTGTACACCTACACCCCGTGCATAGGTCGTGGCCATTTGTAAAATGATGCCAAGGATATCCGGGACATGGTCATTAACCCCCCAAAGGCTTTAAGCAAACAAAACATTTCAAAACAGAGCATATCAATGGTTTAACCTCTATCCGATTAAAGATTCAATGCCCGACCAAGCGGTATTTTATATACCATACCCCAAGCCCATATAGGGAAAATAAGTTAAAAGTATTTACCTTTGCAAGTATCAATCACAAATAGAAAGTGCGTGTAGCTTTTACCGGGTCTCCTATTCTGGAACGAAGGTTTATAATAACCTATTAGAATCCTAACGGGTCTTTAATTAAGTCTAAACTTAGACCGGTTAGTTTTAAGGAAAGATACGGTTCAAACGCACGATTAAGCGAAGACCGGAATAGAATGTGATTTAGACCTGACAAGTTTGAAGACTTGTATTATATGGGTAATCTAAACACATCCTAGATTTTGAGATAAACACGATAAATTTTCGACCCGTTTCGGCTAATTTATGCAAACTAGTTACATAAACCGAACCGAACGCGCAAGAGGCGTAACGGGTAACCATGAGAGTCATTTACATGTTTCCTAAGTTAATATGCCTTAAATAGGTTGTGATATCAGTAGGATACCTTCCATTATGCCCAAAACGAGTTTAATCTCAATTTAAGCCCCGTAGGGGTATTTTGGTCATTTTAAAGGTTATAAAAGAGATTAAATGAAATTCTGAGATTCGGGTCTGAATAAATCAGTAAAATAACTTAATTTATCAGGTTATATCAGTTGGTGATAAGTCTTATATGACAAAATAGTTTTAAACCCATACTAGGTGTTTAATACGCGTAAAAAGCCATTTTAAGCGATTTCCGGGTTATACAGGAAATCTAAGTTTTTTGATTAGGTTATAAAGTTTAAAATACTTCATTTATTATATAAAATCAGTAGCAATTGGATTGGTGTCAAAATATTATGTAAAACTCATTTTATACACAAAAAGGGTATAATCGGTATTTACCGAATCGAGGCCATAACCTTAGGTTATGAGGAGGCTAAAAATAATTAAAAATCTTCAAAAATCCCAAAATATTATATTACATCAGTGGGTAAAGTTTTGGTGTCAAAAATTGGGTTTAGATAAGCTTTATGCTAATTGCGCCGTTTAATTAACAAAAGCTTTTTAAATGCGCTATTTAGCATATCTCCTATTCTGGACCTCGAACTGATATGAAACTTTAGGGACATGTTTATAAATCAGTAACAAGGATTATTGTCCTTTCACATTTCCAAAATTCTTGTTTTATGATCAAAAGGGCATTATGGTCAACATTAAGCAATTAACGGAAACGTGTAAACGAATCGGGCAATCAACGAACCAACCACAGAGGGTTATACTATCATGTAACCTGGTCCTAAGGAAGCTCTATGGCATTACCAAATCATACTAAATTGGGTCAGAACTGAAGTCAAAGCAAAAGTCAAAGTTTTGCGACTTTCGGTTCCGAATCGAGCCTAAACAGAAAATTGTCGGATCAAACAAGCTTAGACCAGTTCTTATACTTATTACCAAGTTATATGAGTGATAAAATAGGTTACACGTCTTCTACATTGCTAATTAGGTGTTAATTCACAAATTAATATTCTGTTGACTTTTTATAAACAACTTTGACCCGACAAAAGATCTAGTTAGAGTGGGAATCAGAGGGTGCCTTTTTAAGGGTTTAATGCCCACATAATTACCAACTTATAACTACTTTTAATTTGACTAAACACTGAACCATTAATGATTAATCGATAAGTCAAACATTAATTACGATGGTTTGACTTTTAAGCTAATAACTAAGCAAAACTCAATCAAGGAAGGTCAAGGATACTTACCAAGGTCTAATGCACGACCAGAGATGCTTAGAGAAGGCTCTTGAGCTCCAGAGATGATCAGAAGATGAGTTGTGGGTGAATGATCAAAGTTGCAACCAATGGGGCTTTATATATTGCTTTTGATTCCTTATGATCATGACAAACAACTCTACCATTGATCCCTGATCATCAACAAGTGTCCCTAAGGTCTAAAAACAAGCTTAGGCAGGCCTTGGTGTTGAGAAAAGGCAATGTAAGTCGGTTAGAATGGACATAGCAGACACCAGCCATGTTTTTCGGCATCAGAGGACCCCTCGCGTCACGCGTAGGTCCCCTAAGGCTCCTACGCGTCGCGCGACGGACCCTCTGATTCAAATCCAATTTTTCAGATTTTGCTGTTTTGGTCCTTGGTCCATATAAAAGTTGTTTCGACATTTCTTTTTGCACTAAGAGCCCTCTAATTTGATTTCCAAGGACTCCAAGACATAACCAATCCTTGTGAAGCCCTTGTTTAACTTTGTTATCACCCGAAAAGTCATAAACTTCATCGTTGACGGTTTTAACCCCTCGTATACGAATTTTATCATAACTTTCTCATACGACAACGAAACTTGGTGAAATTTTTATCATGTATTCTAATGAGCATAATTAATCGTTATAATGCTTCGGGTTTGCTAAAAGGTCACTCAGAGGTATACTTTAAACATGTTGTCACATTTAACCCCTGTATTTTGAAATCTCTCACTTTCATTCACAATTAGCTTCGTATGATCCATGATACATTATCATACTTTCCTTGTTTGTCAACTTTAGTCCCTCTAGAACATTCTTTCACACGTTCAAAGCTTATGACACGTGTCAACACATTATGGGACGTGAATTTTTCGAGGTGTCACACATTGTGTCAACAATTTTGCAGAGAGCAGTCAGACAATAGAATTGGAGCCTAGGTGTAGGTCCAACGTCAAGAACACATTAAAACCCAAATATATATACAAGGGTTAACATATAGACTTTCCGGAAGCTAGAATATGCACTAAAAAACACCCGAAACGCACTTTAAATGCAAAATTCTACACAAACCAGCTATAATCAGCTTTTTAACACATAAATATTATGCAGAATTCATGTTTTATTATCCAGAATACCCTCCTAAGTGTTGGGAATTAAAAGGGTCACAAAAGAGTACTTAAAGGATACTAAACGGTGCAATTTAGCACTTTAACGAACCGGTATCTAACCGAACAACCGGACATTACCCGGAACATCAAAATATTACTAGAAGCATTGTTTTAATATTTCTGAACTAGTTATGGTTCCCGAACACCATAACACCCCTTATAACATAATAACACATCAAGTCCCTAAACTTTACACTTGTAAACTAACTTATTTATGAAATTAGAAATTGGAATTTACACATTACCCCCCCCCCCCTCATGATTTACGGTCATGGAGTGGCCCCACCAAAATATTGCCAAGATCCTACAAAATCCATTTTGATCTTTCTTGGATTTGATTTTCCTTAGATACAATTAGATATTATGTGATCTTGTATAGATATGGTAGAAGATTATATAAGCTCTCATTCATTTACACACACCACACTTCTTCTTCCTCTCCTCCCTCCCACCTACGGCCGTGAGCCACCACCCATATCACCACCACCTTCATCTCACTTCCATCCATTCCAAGTTAGTCACATGGTGCTAGAAGGTGTTTAAGGAGGTTTAGAGCTTGTGGATCTTGATGAACCTTCTCCATTTGCTTTTATCCAACCCATTTATCATCTTCAACCTCAAGTGTTCTTCCCTAGCCCTTGTGCTAGTTGTAAGCTTCTTATAACTTGTTACTTCATATTTTGATGGTTAAAAGATGATGAAAATTGTTAATCACAAGAACACAAAAGAACATGATCATGATACTTTAACATAAGCTTAAATACATAAGAATACATGTAAATGATGATGATTTGTTTCTTGATGAATGATGATTTGTGTTAGTGATGCTAGACATCATAAGAAACCTACTAGATTGTGATTAAACACATGATCTAGTAAGTTAAAGTGGTGATCTTGTGAAAGACCAAGATCTTCATGCTTTATGTCTTCATGAACTTGAATGATGAACTTGATTTTCATATGTAAAAATGATTTAAACAAAATACAAATCTTGTAAATGGATGATTACAAAAATAATTTTCTCAAGAAACCAAGTTTATTTACAAGGTTTACAAAGTCATGGTTTCTAAATAAACTAATCATATTTTAGTGTTTAAACAAGACTAGGAACATGATTGTAACAAGAAAAGTACAAAAGAAATATTTTTAGAAAAATCATCTTACAAGTTGTAAATGACTAAATCTTTTAATAAAATGATTTACAAACAAATAACCATGTTTTTAAGGGTAACTAAACCTACTAAATAATATGGTAAGTTACTACAAGTTTTTACAAAACTTCAAGTTCATGATGTAGTGTAATTTACATGATTTTGACACTCCGTAAGTGTTAAATGAGTTGATGATTGTTGTGATGATTTTAAAAGAAAATAAACACATGTTTTGAAAACATGGGAAACCTCCATTTTTAGGGGAAACCATGTCAAAATTTCTATAAATTTTGACACTTAGAAAAATATAAGTTTTGGTGAAACTTATTCCCTAAAAATTCACCTAAAAATATTTACCAAGGTTTCCCTAATTTTTATACAAACTTCAAAGTTAAGAAATGATGATTTTTCAAGATAAAAATTGATATTAAGTATGTATATTTTTGAGAAAAATATTGATCACCAAATTTTGTGCTAAGTGTATGTAGTATGTATTATATGTAATGGTGTGTTAAGACTAGAAAATACACTAAATACTCCTAAGGAGTGAAAATACAAAAATACACATACAACATGCTTAGACAAATACAAGAGAATATATTTATGAAAATATATGTCTTAATAGATTATGTAACTTAGACGAGTTACGAACTAAAATGAAGTTTTGGACAGAAATACATAACTCGGGTGAAAAATACAAGATACTTATATTTATTTTTGAGAAAATGATATAAGTAAGATACATAGTTAAAAATATAAATTATTTTTAACACACAAAGAATACATACATAAAAGATGGTGACTTGTACTTGTGCGATACAAGTCTAGTGACTAACGTTAATAAAACACGTTTAGGTCACGACGCTAAATAAGCAAATCCGGTGAAGTTTACGGCGCAAGAAACGCAAAGTTGTGAGTTCATGCTCCCCCTTTTCTTTTAACTGTTTTCGGTTTTATAACTTCGGGGGTGAAGTACATGTTACTAAATGTTTACAGAAAAGTGAGATTATGTCCCCACTTTTAAACTTTTACATACTTTTTAAACTTGGGGAAAATACATGAGTTATGGTATGATGGATACAAAAATGAGGAATGATACTTGAAATAGTGTCGTGAATAGGGTACCAGAAGCACCATTAATCATGTACATACTAAGACCACAGAACAAAAGGTTAGATCTAATGGGTTTTCGGGCAGCCACACTCTTGGTGAAAACTAGTACCAAGCAGTGCTTTTGTGTTTCCGTCGTGAATCGACAACTAGAAAAATGCCTATGGTTTGGATGCTTCCTATGTCGTGTCACATGTTAATGGCCTTGCAACCCATTAACAATCTTGATACATACATGAATACGTGATTTATACAAATTACATACCATGTTTTCATACAAAGTATACAAACGTTCAATACAAAAACTGCATGAATTCACACCAACATTATGTTGACGATTTTCCAAAAACTCACATGTATTTCAGGTAACTAAAGTGGATGTGCGCGCGGTCATACTCTTGCTCTGGGATGTTGTTTATGTTTGTCTTTGAATAAAGTTGTAATCTTTTCATACAATATGATGTCTTGTGATGTAAACACTTAACCTATGTTTTCAGTTACGTAATGTTATTGGCATTTAAAGTTATTTTACGAGCATGTAGTATGTCTACCATTCGTATGCAAGGAGAACCTTTCATGATCACACCTCGTGCTTCCGCCTTAGAAAGGGGTGTGATAAAAATAAACTTTCTTGATCAATAGGGACTAAAGGCGTCAAAAAGTGCGTAAGTTTGCATTTTCGGGCTTCCAAAAATTTATGTAATCATTAAAATATTTTATTTTAGTGATTGACATGATAAAATTCCATTCGTCGCTTAATTTGGATCGTTTTTGCGTTCGTTACGACTTCCGTCGTAATTAACCGAGTAACGCAACCGTACGACCAAACGAACCGACATACGAGATATTTTTGAGCATATTTTAAGTTCCCTATACTTTAAATTCATTTTAGAGCTTTGAAATGGGGTTAACGGGGCTTAAAAGTGCCAAAAATCAAGTTTTAAAAGTGCAGGGACCATTTTTGAAATTTCTGACAGATACATTGAACTTGGTCCATTTTTGAGGTTTTGATGGTTTTAACCCAAGGTTTTCCACTCTATGGTCTGGAATTTGATGGTTTTAATTATTCCCATGGTTTTGAAAACCATGTGCCCACTTGTAAGGTCAAGATCAAAGCACGAATTGCGAGAAACGATCCTAGCGGTTCTCCGAAATCTATATATACCCCTTCCATTTCATTTGCAAACTCACCTTTGATCTGATTTTGTTCTCTAAGTTGAAGTTATACACTTCATACCTGAGAATAATTAGATCAAACCTCCATTTCTTGGACCCGTTGTAAGTATTCTTTCGTTCTTTTATGCGTTTTTAAGCGTAAAAGTCAAACAGTGTTTCACTTTCTGCTTTGACCAGTCTATGGTCAACACGAAGTTCGTTTGAACTTCATAACATGAGCGTAATCACGATGGTTATAGTCTCTTGCGACTATACCTACTGATTACCACGTTATTCAGGCGTAGTGACGAGTCATAGTTTCGGTCAAAATGCGTATTCTTGCGTATTTTGCAACCAAACTATTCTTGGGTATCGAGACCCTTTGTCTTGATATCAAACTTGTTTTCAAACTTCGTTAAACATGTTTAACTCATCACTTTTAGATTAGTGCTTATATAGGGTCGTAAGATAAGCGGTCTAAACAACCGCTTAGACTTTCGAACCCGACCCGTTTGGTCAATCGGTAGGATTCGACCAAACATATTTTGTGACCATAGTTGTATAGGGAATAATCTTCCGAGGTTATACCTTATGGTCACTTCGTTTAAGTAGTTGTATGATAGGTAGTTTATATGCCTTAGGTAAATGACCAAAATGCCCTTTTTACTCATAAATTCATTTTAAGCATATGTAACACATGTTTTGACATCTAAACTGATTATATAACATAATTAGATACGTTAAGGTATATAATACTTGTCATAGGACTAGTTAGGCGTCTCGAACGCGCTTTTGCGCGAATGACGCGTTAAAGTGGCGTAAGCTACCTTAACGGGTCGTAAAGGGTCGTAAGCACTTAGGATAGGTTCCGATTTAGAATGTAGGCTTTTGTTAAACCATATCACATGAGTTCCAATGCTCGTTTGGTTTACAAGACCTCATTCTATTAAATCTTCCGATTTAGGTGTCGATTCGCTAACATAGTATCTCTTACCCTAGGAGCCGCTTCAACACTTGAACTCTTGGTCTTTTGAGCTTTGTTATACCCTTTGAACCGGGACTATACGCAACCCCAGGCGAGTACATAGTTCCCCTCTTTTACCGTTTTCAAATGTTTTGGGGTGACTCATATGTGTAATTGATCTGTTTTCAAAGTGTATGGCATATGTGTGTTCACTAAGTGCTTTTATGTGTATTATTTCGATTATGCAAATGTAATGTTTTATCCTTAAGTGATCTACCTATCTTCATAGCTAGATTCATATAGGATATTTGAAGTACAGTCTTAGATCTTCCTATCTTCATAGTAAGGTTTTTAAGAAGTACTTTACAACTCGAAGGTTGGTTTTTGTGTAGTTTGTTGGTGATTTAGATAACGAAACTAGATAATACAATAAGCACATGGTGGATACGCCGCTGGTACTTCCTATGTATAAGTGTGCTTATTGTATTACCTTTCATGGCGTTATCCCGAATCACCATTAGGATTTAGGATTGTTTCGATTCAATGTGACAAAACCCAAAATCCTTATAGCATCTATCTATCTTCATAGGTTTATTCTTGTAGGATGTTTAGAGTACTGATATTGGAGTCCCTGTTTGGATTCATTGTGTACTTTAATGCGTGTTAGGTTAGACGATGTGACGAGAACCTGATCCCTGTAGTATCTACCTATCTTCATAGTTACACATATGTGGGATAGAGTACTGATATTGGAGTCCCTGTTTGGATTCATTGTGTACTTTAATGCGTGTTTACGAGGTGGAACAAGTTGACGATTATGTGTTTATGTGGTAGTTGTGATTTAGATAACGAAACGGGTGTAATAAAATAAGAACATGGTGGATACGCCGCTGGTACTTCCTATATATAAGTGTTCTTATTTTATTATTCTTGTAGCGTTATCTTGATCACTTTAGGATTTTGTGTACAATTGTTTCAATGTTTGATTATCAAAATCTTTGTAGAATCTCCCATACTTTTATATGTTAGATTCTTCGAAAGATATCTGAAGTATTATCATGACTCACTGATTTGATTTATATAATACTTATATAAGTTTTGATTTATTTCAAAACAGTTATTATTAATCCTTGATTGGTGATGCGTGCGAAGTGTTACTTATTTTAGGTGTATATTTTAAGCCCTTTTTAACACTTATTTTAGCCAAGTTTTAAATTTATAAAACACGATATTTCACTAACACTAAACACACATATGGGCAAGTGCACCCATCGTTGAGTGTAGTATAGCGTTGGTAAGATACCGAGGTCGTCCAAGGACACAAGAGCTTTTAGTACCGGTTTATCCTCAACGTCTAACCAAAATAGAAGTTTAGAAAAATGTTTTAAACTAAGAAAATTAAAAACTAACTAAAATGCTGAAAATAAAAATAAAAGAAAAAACAGATAGACAAGATGAATCACTTGGTTCCGACTCGTATCTAGTATAACCTTTGATTATTTCCGCACTTTTGCACATAATTAAGAGATTATCTTAGTTATTGTAGTAGGCCCCTCTTTTGAAGGTGACGTTACCCTCACCCCAGTAGTTTGAGTCAGCAGGGATACAATCCTAAAAGGGTGGATTATTGGAAGATAATGAATTAAGTTATTAATGCAGTATTGTGGTAGGCCCCGCTTTTGGCGGTGACGTTACCCTCGGCTAAGTAGTATGAGTCAGCAGGGATACAGTCCTAAATAGCCGGGTTATAGTATTAATAGTAGTTAACTTATGAGGGGATCAAAGAGTTTGGACCCCCGCCATCCAATACCGTGAAGTATTAAAGGAGGTCCTACTAAATTTGACCCAGGTCCATTGCAGGACCTCTAAACGCTGAACAATGGCAAGACCTTTACCAAACCGTTCCCTTAACCCCCGACCAGGTAGCCAACATATCTCCATATAGACCGTGGAGATATGAATGGTGAAAATCCTTTATTTTATATAGACAGTAAAATAATGCCAAGACACCACGGACAAACGATAAGGAAAGATCACCTTGAACATAAGTAACTAGTTATTAAAGTCATTAATACAAAACCAAATAAAAAGTGCAAAAGATTAGAAATAAAAAGTATTATACTAGACACTTTGTCTTCACCAAGTGATGTAAGAGACTTAGGCAAACATGGCCTTGATTGTCAAGAACTCTTACGATCAATCTTGGATCCCGAGACGACTCACACACTCTACGATGGACAATGGATGATGGTGGTGGATGATGGTGTTGTGATGGTGGTGGGTGGTGGATGAAGTGTGAGAGAGGTGGTGTGCCAAGGGATGAGATGAAATGAATCCAAGCACTCCTATTTATAGGCTGAACAGAGAGCTGGGCACGGCCCCGTGTCCGCTGGGCACGGCCCCGTGTCCGCTGGGCACGGCCCCGTGTCCGTCTGACAATCTCTCTCCTCATTAATTGTAATTCGCAATTACAATAAATGCGCCTGCTGTACTTTCGACACGCCCCCGTGTCCGCTGAGCACGGCCCGTGGTGGGCAATAGAAGCTTCTATAGGTTTGTATTTTCTGCTGCTTCTTGGGCACGGCCCCGTGCTGGCTGAGCACGGGGCGTGTTCAGTCTTCTGATTTCTCTACTTTGCTTTGGAAGGTGCCGTTGAGGGGTCGGGCAGTCCACTAATATTCCTTTTCTTGTATTTATGTTGGATTTAGCTGTCTTTTTGCTTCTTTTGCGTTTTTGAGCTCATTTAATCCTGAAAATACAAAAGGAAGACAAAAACACTCTTTTTCCAATATTAGTACTTAAAAAGGGTTAGTTTTATGCCTCATTTGATGTAATTTATATGTTGCATTTTACATACATCAAATACACCCACACTTGAACTTTTGCTTGTCCTCAAGCAAAACTCTTTAATATGTGGCTTACACTCCCAAATGGAATAGGTAGAAGAGAAGGTTTTGGGCTTGTCGTAGAGTGTCGGGATTTCCAAGATCTTTTTGGGTTTTATTTTTATTTATTTACACTCCTATTCGTAATGATTTATTTAGAACTTTTCATAAAAGAAATTACTTATTTGGGCATAACATGCCTTTTTAAAATTCTATTTTATATACAAGTTCACATACCTCACGGGGAAATCACTCACACTCGGCCGAATGTGTATTTTTAGTGAATCACTCGAGAGCGGCATGGAACTTATTCCTACCATAGGCTTGCCAAGAAATCAATCCTCCTCCTTTTTAACTTTTATACCTTTGTAGATATCAAGAGGACTTTGTGGGTTAAGGGTTAGGCTAGGGTTAAAGGTAGGTGGTTGGGTTAGTGGTTAGTAGAAAAAGGGCTAAAAGCGTAACAAGTGTCGGTTTTCGTATTTTTGCAACTTTTTATTTTGATGAAGCTTTTATTCAAACTAAGTTATCTTTGATTAACTTGTTTGTTTATTTTCTTTTTGCTTCATCATTATCACACAATTTTTTTTTTTTTTTTTTTTTTTTTTTTTTACGAAGAACCGAACTTGTTACTAAAATAAAGGGTTAAAAATGAAAAAGGTTTTGGTGGGTAAAAGGGTTTTTGTTTGGGTGATGAAACGAAAAGGTTTAGGCTCAAAGGGGCTAACTAGGGGGATTTTTGGGTAGGTGGTAAAAGAAAAAGAAAAAGAAAAATAATGGTGTAGAAATAAAAAGGGTTAGTCCTAATGCCTCCATCATTTACTTACTCGGGTTTAAGTTGATAAGGACCGGGAATGTATTGTCATGGCAAGTTCTAGAGTCGTAAGAACCAAGCGGCTATTCACACAAGAAACGAAAAATGAGCATTTAGTCAAATGATATGTAATTGTGTACTCAATAAAGGCTCAAAACTCACTTTTGTGGGAATGGGTTTTTATGTGATCAAGTATATATAATCAAATTTTAAATAAGTTTGCTATGCCTTTTCATAATTTTCTTATGTTGGTTCTTTTTATCACTACGCTATCGGTTGTAAATTTGTAAAAATATAACCTTTTTGAGAACTTGAATTTTCCGAATTAAACCTAGACAAGTAAAAAAAAAGTGTAAATTTTTGAAAAAATTTGGGGTGATTAGCGGTTCCAATAGAGTTTTGTGTAAGGCTTGTATTTAGGACTTGCAAAATTCAAGGTTTTAGCATCCCCCCCACACTTAAATTACACATTGTCCTCAATGTGTCCCAAAAATAAATTTTTAGGTTGATTAGATGTGTAAAATAGTGTTTAAAAAGCAAAAATTTGTGTTACTGGGCACTGAACACGGCCCCGTGTTGTCCGGGCACGACCCCGTGTTCAAGTGCCAGTAACAGAATTAAAACAAGAGAAACAGAAGCCTGGACACGGGGGCGTGTTGGGTGAACACGGCCCGTGTCCAGTTACCTGAACTGGGCGTTTTCTGCAGGGTGCTCAGCACGGGGCCGTGTTGGTTGGGCACGACCCGTGTTGAACCTTCTGAAATGGTGAGAATTGTCGGGTTGCCTTGTTCTTGTGCATGGGTTCATTTTTCTCGTTCCCCTTTTCATCCTTTACCACCACGAGTGTGTTTTATTCATTACAAACCATCCAAACCTTAAAACCATCATTTCATTTCATCATAGAGAGAACTTACATAGTCCTAAATTAAGATAAAATTAAAACTTAACTAAATAGGTCAGCAGGTGCACGAGGTTATCATAAGAAGTTCTACTTATTTTAAGAAAATTTCGAGAATAGTTTCCCGATATAGTAGGACTTTTAGCCGAATAATTTCTTCCCTAAATGTTATTTAAAGCCATTCTTCGATTTCCCTAGGAAGGAAGAATGCGGCTTCATTTTCCTCCGCAGCTGGTGGTTGAGGGGGAACATTCACCGGGAATCCTTGCACCACTCTTCGCGGAGGTTCTTGGTGCATGGAGTACCATTCGGCTGGAATGACAACTTCGGGTACCATGTTCCACGCCCTTTGGGTTATTATAGGTACCAAATGCGGGGAGGCGAGAAGGTTCAACCTCTGGTGCAAGAGGTTTACTTCATGGAGACAGCCCTCCAGCCCCACTGTAAGATGGTTGATACGGTCGACCAATGCTTCCTCCACTCCCGTCATTTCGTCAATAGCCTCTCTTAGAGCGTAAACATAGTTTACAAGAGAGTCTTCTGCTGTTGAAGATCTCCTCCCTTGTCGGTTACTTCTTGAAGATGATCCGCTTGTTCTGCTTGCCATTTTCTGCGAAGGGAACCGAAGAAAACTAAATTTTTACAAAACAGATTCTCGGACACGGCCCCGTGCTCACTGAGCACGGCCCCGTGTTCATTTGTCTGCAGGATTTTATGCTAGGGAGTCTTGGAGTTTAAATTATTCTCATGATTTTTAGCTAGTTTTTAGGCTTAGATAATTTAAAATAAAGTTATACAACTAACTTTAAACAAGAATCCTTAGCAAATAATCTTACAAACTTCACATAGAGGGTTGGAATCAAGAGATTTCCAAGCTTCCATGGAGGAAATTTTTGAAAAATTTTTAAAGAGGAGGAAATGAGTAAAAGTGGAAGGGACAAGAGGGTCTTTGGGAACCTTCTTTTAGCACTTACCTAGGATGGTATGAGTGAAAATCCCAGGAATCTCTGTCTTTTGAAGTGGTAAAAAATGAGCAGGATTCAGGCTGCATTTAAAGAAAACGACAGTGCACTGGACACGGCCCCGTGTTGACTGGACACGGCCCCGTGTGCAGAGGAATTCCTGACACATTTTGTCCGTATTCTGACCAAATCAGCAGAGAATCTCTTTGATGAGCACGGGGGCGTGTTGACCTGGACACAGCCCCGTGTCTGGAGGCTGTTTTATGGAGTTTTGCTTCTTCTAAGGATTTCGTCAAAATCGGGTGGTTCCTTACTGGTTGGGACAACCCCAAAGTGCCTAAGATACCTTAATTGTCCTAGACTAAGGCGAGAACGCAAGAGATTGTCGGTGAGGGTAATTCCTATTTTCATTCTAGGTGGACAAGTCCAACCCTTTCCCGGGCTCTCGTTAAAGAAGGTGTATGCCGAATCGCTCAGGTCTATGTATGCACCGAACGAAGTCGATGGAGAGTCCTTCACGGCACAATCGACACAGGGACGACTATCGTCCAAGTCTTTGCTAGGTACGAAGGTATTTTCGGGAGCAACGAGGTTGTCGGAATGCGGTTCCAACATTTCTTCATGGGTATCGTCTTGGGGTGGATCAATCAAATCCTTCCCAAGCTCTTCTAACCATTTCAGAATTAGCTCTTCTAGTTGAAATAACTCGTCAAGGAGCATTTCCCCTAGAATATCTGGCTGGGCGCATTCGAGGGAGAAATAGTGCTTATTTTTACTTTCGCCCCTCTTAAGGTTGTGAGAAGTTGGTGGGTTCATGTAGTGGGGCCTATAACTTAGGAAGTAGCATTTTACTTCTTCATGTTCGCCACCACATAATTGACACCACGTACCATAAGAGTGCCGAAAGTAAAAATAATTACTATCACTCATGTTTATGTCAGAAATTACCAACCGCCGGGATCTAACGGTTCTGTTTTCAGTAACTGAAACTTGGGCACGGGGGCGTGTTGAGTGGGCACGGCCCCGTGTTCAGCTTACTGTCTGATGTAAAACAGGATTGCCAGTTCCAATGATTGAGCACGGGGGCGTGTTCAGCGGGCACGGCCCGTGCTGAGCTCTGCAGAAGCTGAAAAACTAAGAAAAAAAAACTAAAAAAAATAAAAAATGATTAGGCCGTTGATTCCTAACTTTCTTAAAATCCTTGTGTCCCCGGCAGCGGCGCCAAAAACTTGATGCGTGCGAAGTGTTACTTATTTTAGGTGTATATTTTAAGCCCTTTTTAACACTTATTTTAGCCAAGTTTTAAATTTATAAAACACGATATTTCACTAACACTAAACACACATATGGGCAAGTGCACCCATCGTTGAGTGTAGTATAGCGTTGGTAAGATACCGAGGTCGTCCAAGGACACAAGAGCTTTTAGTACCGGTTTATCCTCAACGTCTAACCAAAATAAAAGTTTAGAAAAATGTTTTAAACTAAGAAAATTAAAAACTAACTAAAATGCTGAAAATAAAAATAAAAGAAAAAACAGATAGACAAGATGAATCACTTGGTTCCGACTCGTATCTAGTATAACCTTTGATTATTTCCGCACTTTTGCACATAATTAAGAGATTATCTTAGTTATTGTAGTAGGCCCCTCTTTTGAAGGTGACGTTACCCTCACCCCAGTAGTTTGAGTCAGCAGGGATACAATCCTAAAAGGGTGGATTATTGGAAGATAATGAATTAAGTTATTAATGCAGTATTGTGGTAGGCCCCGCTTTTGGCGGTGACGTTACCCTCGGCTAAGTAGTATGAGTCAGCAGGGATACAGTCCTAAATAGCCGGGTTATAGTATTAATAGTAGTTAACTTATGAGGGGATCAAAGAGTTTGGACCCCCGCCATCCAATACCGTGATGTATTGAAGGAGGTCCTACTAAATTTGACCCAGGTCCATTGCAGGACCTCTAAACGCTGAACAATGGCAAGACCTTTACCAAACCGTTCCCTTAACCCCCGACCAGGTAGCCAACATATCTCCATATAGACCGTGGAGATATGAATGGTGAAAATCCTTTATTTTATATAGACAGTAAAATAATGCCAAGACACCACGGACAAACGATAAGGAAAGATCACCTTCAACATAAGTAACTAGTTATTAAAGTCATTAATACAAAACCAAATAAAAAGTGCAAAAGATTAGAAATAAAAAGTATTATACTAGACACTTTGTCTTCACCAAGTGATGTAAGAGACTTAGGCAAACATGGCCTTGATTGTCAAGAACTCTTACGATCAATCTTGGATCCCGAGACGACTCACACACTCTACGATGGACAATGGATGATGGTGGTGGATGATGGTGTTGTGATGGTGGTGGGTGGTGGATGAAGTGTGAGAGAGGTGGTGTGCCAAGGGATGAGATGAAATGAATCCAAGCACTCCTATTTATAGGCTGAACAGAGAGCTGGGCACGGCCCCGTGTCCGCTGGGCACGGCCCCGTGTCCGTCTGACAATCTCTCTCCTCATTAATTGTAATTCGCAATTACAATAAATGCGCCTGCTGTACTTTCGACACGCCCCCGTGTCCGCTGAGCACGGCCCGTGGTGGGCAATAGAAGCTTCTATAGGTTTGTCTTTTCTGCTGCTTCTTGGGCACGGCCCCGTGCTGGCTAAGCACGGGGCGTGTTCAGTCTTCTGATTTCTCTACTTTGCTTTGGAAGGTGCCGTTGAGGGGTCGGGCAGTCCACTAATATTCCTTTTCTTGTATTTATGTTGGATTTAGCTGTCTTTTTGCTTCTTTTGCGTTTTTGAGCTCATTTAATCCTGAAAATACAAAAGGAAGACAAAAACACTCTTTTTCCAATATTAGTACTTAAAAAGGGTTAGTTTTATGCCTCATTTGATGTAATTTATATGTTGCATTTTACATACATCAATTGGATTCCTAATAACATATTAACAAGTTTTTACAATGGTTTAATCGAGATTTCAATGTAAGGCATAAAATGACTTAGTAAATATCATATTGCCATATACAAACCTATTTTGTCACGAGTTTTCACAATTAAGATAAATACTAAATGTTTTGCCATTTATTTGGCTAATAAAACCTATGTATTCGCCGACATTTTTATGCTGACTGTTTTCGCATATGTTTTAGGTTTTTGACTGTTCAAGCATGCAACACATAGGACTGTATACGGGCCTTAGACTTCTGTCACGGCCCCCGACCCACCCTGGACGGAATCGGGAGCCGCGAACAGCCAAGTGGTACCGATGATTATTTTGAAAAAATATTGCAGCGGAAATTTCATCAGGACCGTGAGTTAGGAAAAATATCAGAGTTTAGAAAACACCGGATTTTATTTAAATAGATGGGATAAACCCATGTTTTACAAAGGTAGCTTTAATAAGGGATAAACCCTAATTACATAAAACAATATTTCTTAATTTGATTTAATTGATAAAATAAGCCACTTCTTGAAGCCTTTCAGTGCCGTATCCATCTCTTACTCCAATCTACTGTAATTACCTGAAACGTGTTTTAAAAAGGTTTTGTCAGCAGGAAATACTGGTGAATCATTCTTTTTACTAAAACGACTCGTTTGTTATAATTTACAGTATTAAGAGCGATTACAATGTTTCCATATATTAACCAACTACCCACAGTATTTGTCACTCGAACATCCATCAGTAACCTCAGAGTCCAATGGTGTCTGTGACTATGGTCATATCACCCCTTGGCTACCCCGTTGTCCAATGGTGACGGTTATCAAGCAATGTATACAAAACCCCACATACCGGCTGTAATTTGGTGACTACAAAGACTTAATCCCCGTAATTATAACCTTGAAAATAAACATGATTTTGAAAGTAATTTGATAAAAAGAGAATGACTCACATTATAAGCATGCAGATTTATATGGGCAGAGTTTAGCCTACCGGTTAGCCTTGCTATTGCAGATTTATACAGGCAGAGCTTAGCCTATTGATTAGTCTTGTAACCTAGTGTACACGAACTCGGTAAGTAACTAATACAGCATTTACGATAACCCACGAGATTAAAACCTTCACAACAAATGACAAGTGCAATACTTAAACATCCATCGAATTAACGACGAATGACAAAGCATAACCCAAGTTTGAGCAGCACTTAAACATTCATCGGATAATTTAAATCAATCGGACATTGAATCGTAGCAGCGATCGAGTTAATACCCTGTTTTGCGGCAGCGTTTAGTGTTGTGTGTGTTTGGTAGTAATCCGGTGATATCTCGAGGTATAAAGCGAATTTTAACATCGAACGAATTCCAGAAATCAAGTCCCATACCCCTCTATTTATATCTGGAAAAAGGCGTGGTCGCGCCACGCGACACCCTGTCGCACCACGCGATGGGGACCCTTTTAGCATAGGGTAGCCACGTGTCTTTGAAGCCTTGGTGAGTCGACAGATCGATTAAATTCGAATTACACGTAAAACTGTGATGATAATATCGAAAGGGGAAATGCCCCCCCCCCCCCTGAGTTTTAGTGGCCCTGATCCTGATTGTTCTGAAATTTTTAGGAATTATACAGGATCACTTGGGGGTTTTAATTAGGGTTTCTTATTGTACAAAATATAATAAGAAATAATAGTTTTGGTGAGAGTTGTTATGGTTTGGGACAAAAGGGAATAAAACGATGAGAAAAGAGAATAGACCCACTTTGTAACTTTAGGGTTCAACTAGAAAACCTCCTGGTAGAATTTTGGGTATAATTTCTAAATATATATATATATATATATATATATATATTTGTACTCGTGTTAAGTATAGTACCCCTAATTCAACCTTGTCCCTATGTCACGAGACAGAACCCCAACGAACTTAGTTAGGCAGAGCCTTGACATGTGTTATGAGGCTCAGATCAATTGGAAAGGGTAGCGGTGATCGGGAGTTAAAACACTTAAAACAGGGCAGAGCTTTATTATTATTATAAATATAATATTTTAAGAAAATGTGAGAATAGAATTTAGACAAGGGAAACTCGAGTGAAACTTGGCAATTTTGTAGCTTCTGTATTGTCTCTTATTTATACTAACAATTGAAATTCACTTAAAAGCTACGCAATTGTTCCCTGCTATACACGTATGATTTCAAAAGGCATAATGATTTTCAATTCTTATCCTTACACTTACACGTATACTTTGAACATAAATTCAAAGGTAAATTATGATTATTATTTTATATTTTATTTTGAGTCTATCTTCGACATGCATACATATAAACAAAATTTCAATTGTTAATTTTATTATTATTATTATTTATATATTATAATTAATTCAACTGCTTCAGTTATTTGGCGCGTATAACTTCTAAAATATGGCGTTCTAGAAAATAATAAATATGTTATTAGAACGAGAATATTTTCGTCTACATTTTGAACCAAGTTTCATTAAAAATAGAGTAGGTTCAAGTACAATGTATTTTTATAATTTAATTATTATATGGTTCCTATGTCCGTTTAGGAACTTCATATTTCTAATAGTCAACTTACCCGTAAACTAAACTACCTGTCTAATAATATAAATTTTTTATATACTTTTTTTTTATTTAGAAAGGTCACCCATATTAGGGCCAATTAATTAGTATAATATTTCAACCAACTATATATAAAATAGTTTTTAAAACTATTTTGGGTCGAATAATTATATTAAAAATAAACTAGTTACTAGTGGTTAATAAATTTAACCAAACTTATAATTCTTATATAAAAATAGGAATGTTACATACTCCCACCTTGTTTTAAATCTCGTCCTCGAGATTTGGATTACGATATTTCTTTTAGACTTATGTCATATTTTAGTCAATAAAAACAATATTAAGGTAGATGACACAGAATTAAAATATCAAATTTTGTGAATACGAGTTGTACAATAAGTAGGATTCAATGGTTTAACTGAATAAGTTCAAGAAATCGATGACAAACGAATGAGATGAAATGATATAATTTCCAAGGTGACTACGTTCAAGCCAAAAGATATATGATCAATAGATATTTTAAAATGAATGTGAAGGACTTTTAGAAAATAATAAAATTCTTTGTCAAAAGAAAGCTTACTTTGATTGACAACTGAGGAAGACTTAGAATTGACAGGTTCCAAATGAAATAAAAGCATGAAAATGATTTGTCAAATATTAAATTATGATATGAGAAAATCAATCTGTTGAGATGAGTGAATTGCAATGATACACGAAAAGACAATAGAGTTAGTGTATCATTGTCTTAATACATAATTGTATTAAGACTTTTTTCGTCTGTACCTTAAGCGATGATCGTGAGATAATAGATTACGTCTAGACGATCGTGAAATCCTATAATATTGTTATAACCATATTTAGATATGTTAAACTCTAATTAGTATTTTGTTCATTTATTAAATTTTTCGGCTACCTTAAGACTAAAATTTTAATTGGCTTGTAAACATTAATTTCACACAATTAATATGAGTCCTCTGTGAACTTTATAATAAACTTAATATAGAAAGTCATATGAACTAAATTTGTGAAGGTAACAAATTTATTAAATTTATATATACGCACACTAAATCATATGTATAACTAAAAATATATATATGCAGAAAGTTATACTTAGGTATTTTATTCTTATTACTATATAATAGAATAGTAAAAAAAAATAATAGTAACTATACGTATAAAAGTAAATTTGAATATCTAAACATAAGTTTATCAAATATAAAATTCATTTTATGAAATTTTATCAAAAAAAAAATATTTTAAGATTAGAACTTTTAAAAGACAATAAGAATCCTTATAAACTTTTATGTGATACTATATTTATTTTATTCACTTTAGATAGTAATTTATGTGTATGGTTGTAAAATAATAATATTTTTATAATATATAAAGTAATTCTACTACACATGTAACTTTCATAAGCTGAATATAAGAAAACCAAAACAAAATTTAGTGTTATTATTATCCTTTTTAACATGAGCTACAAGTTTATACCAATACCGCAAGGTGTCGTAATGATTTGAAATAGTTTAATAATTATGTTGTATGAACAAATTCACCGTGTAATCAACTGAAAGCTTTTAATAAAAACTCTAGAGGTTTATGTCTCTGATCTGCATAATTCTTTTGTTGATCTTGATACATAATACTTCTATAAGTATTTAATAGTTGTGAAATATAAGATAAACAATTACTTATAAGTAGAAAATGTCTTGTCTATGAATATTTAGACAGTTATTTATATAATTTTATTTGTCCCTCTAATTCTTGTATTGTTTTATGAAAATATGTCTTCTCCTTACAGTACAAAGTATATATATTTTTATATATATATAAAAATATTTTTACATATAATTAAAATTTACTAAATAAGTATGATGACTTAATTTATATACATTAACTAGTCATTATCATGGTTGGATATTGATTAGTGCTGCCTTGTTTAAGCATAGGTGATCAGTCCATGCCTAACTAAGGCTAGGCTACCCAATACTTGCCCCTGACAATAACCCTAGTACCTAAAAATAATACTAACACTACTACTATTAATATATTATTACTAATAATAAAACTAATATTAATTACCAATAATAAATAACTAAACATAAACTTAAATGAGAGTATACCTCAAACATAATTTTTTATACATATATATAAAAATATAAATTCTTCACCTCAATGGTTTAACAAGAATAAATATAGTAATACTATATTGTAAATTAGGTACTTACTTATGTAAGTTATCAGTAGTTCTCCCACTGCCGGGATTAGTATTGTTGTTGTCGTGCCCAATCATACTTTCCAAAGGTCTTGCCTTGAAAGTCGTGTGTGATATACTTCGATGTCTGTGGACGTATAATTTAAGTTTTATGTGTTTTCTAGTGCACTAGCACAACTTTACATGTTTCTTACTTGCGTCAATAGTCTATGGTAACGCATTTGGAAATTTTTACATTTTTGATGGTGTCCCAACTTAAAGGGTTCTCATTGCACGAGTTACAAGGTAGATGATCAAATGAAATAATGTTTGATATCGATATATGTAAGAGATTCTTGATAAAGGAATCTAAATTTATTATTGACACATATGCTTGTGCTTTATTCCTAATTGACTTTTGGAATTTCTTATAGATATACATATCTATATAATCATATATTTCACATGCTGTAATATACATACCTTTCATAAGGTTAATGTATTTAACAGATTCATATTTCCAGAAACAAATCAAATATCAGGTCATGATACTATTTAGGGAAATCTTGTCACTTGTTTGACATATTATATACCCCGTCTTATCCGGTTCTTGCCGGAGAGGTAGCCCCATTATATTCGGACAAGCTGGAGAGTCTACTACACCATACCCAGTCTTGCCGGAGAAGAAATTTATATTTCCCAATAAATAGTATTTTTAAAAGTGCCTCTTTTATTTAAGGCTTTCATCCTGAATCAAGGAAATTTGTATTCCCATAACATATTTTATTCTAGACCAAGTAATATCAATAAGCAAGGATTAATAGCAATTAAGTGTTATTGCTTATTTATCGTACCTTGCAATGTTCTAATCACCATTCTTATGGCATACCAATATTCATTACATTATACTTATATAAGTAATTTATCTTGAAGCTTATATTAAGGCAAAATTCTTAAGTTCAAGTCTAAATATCATCCTGAGTGCTACCAGATAATATTAAGTTCCTAACTCTCTGTTTAAACTTAGGTATTATTACAACACCTAATTACTTAAACAAGTGGCTTAGCTTATACTAAGGCATCATTTCTTAAGTTCAATTCTAAATGCTATCAGGTGTGCTACCAGTTAATAGCAATCTCCTAACTCTTTTATTTAAGCTTAAGTATTATTATCACAACACTTATAGGCTAAAAGCAGTGGCTCTGATACCACCTTCTGTCACGACCCCCGACCCACCCTGGGCTGAATCGGGAGCCGCGAACAGCCAAGTGGTACCGGTGATTATTTTGAAAAAATATTGCAGCGTAAATTTCATCAGGACCGTGAGTTAGGAAAAATATCAGAGTTTAGAAAACACCGGATTTTATTTAAATAGATGGGATAAACCCATGTTTTACAAAGGTAGCTTTAATAAGGGATAAACCCTAATTACATAAAACAATATTTCTTAATTTGATTTAATTGATAAAATAAGCCACTTCTTGAAGCCTTTCAGTGTCGTATCCATCTCTTACTCCAATCTACAGTAATTACCTGAAACGCGTTTTAAAAAGGTTTTGTCAGCAGGAAATACTGGTGAATCATTCTTTTTACTAAAACGACTTGTTGGTTATAATTTACAGTATTAAGAGCGATTACAATGTTTCCATATATCAACCAACTACCCACAGTATTTGTCACTCGAACATCTATCGGTAACCTCAGAGTCCAATGGTGTCTGTGACTATGGTCATATCACCCCTTGGCTACCCCGTTGTCCAATGGTGACGGTTATCAAGTAATGTATACAAAACCCCACATACCAGCTGTAATTTGGTGACTACAAAGACTTAATCCCCGTAATTATAACCTTGAAAATAAACATGATTTTGAAAGTAATTTGATAAAAAGAGAATGACTCACATTATAAGCATGCAGATTTATATGGGCAGAGTTTAGCCTACTGGTTAGCCTTGCTATTGCAGATTTATACAGGCAGAGCTTAGCCTATTGATTAGTCTTGTAACCTAGTGTACACGAACTCGGTAAGTAAGTAATACAGCATTTACGATAACTCACGAGATTAAAACCTTCACAACAAATGACAAGTGCAATACTTAAACATCCATCGAATTAACGACGAATGACAAAGCATAACCCAAGTTTGAGCAACACTTAAACATTCATCGGATAATTTAAATCAATCGGACATTGAATCGTAGCAGCGATCGAGTTAATACCCTGTTTTGCGGCAGCGTTTAGTGCTGTGTGTGTTTGGTAGTAATCTGGTGATATCTCGAGGTATAAAGCGAATTTTAACGTCGAACAAATGCCAGAAATCAAGTCCCACACCCCTCTATTTATATCTGGAAAAAGGCGCGGTCGCGCCACGCAACACCCTGTCTCGCCACGCGACGGGGACCGTTTTAGCATAGGGTAGCCACGTGTCTTTGAAGCCTTGGTGAGTCGAAAGATCGATTAAATTTGAATTACACGTAAAACTGTGATGATAATATCGAAAGGGGAAATGCCCCCCCTGAGTTTTAGGGCCCTGATCCTGATTCTGATTGTTCTGAAATTTTTAGGAAATATACAGGATCACTTGGGGGTTTTAATTAGGGTTTCTTATTGTAAAAAATATAATAAGAAATAATAGTTTTGGTGAGAGTTGTTATGGTTTGGGACAAAAGAGAATAAAACGATGAGAAAAGAGAATAGACCCACTTTGTAACTTTAGGGTTCAACTAGAAAACCTCATGGTAGAATTTTGGGTATAACTTCTAAATATATATATATATATATATATATATATATATATATATATATTGTACTCGTGTTAAGTATAGTACCCCTAATTCAACCTTGTCCCTATGTCACGAGACAGAACCCCAACGAACTTAGTCAGGCATAGCCTTGACATGTGTTATAAGGCTCAGATCAATCGGAAAGGGTAGCGGTGATCGGGAGTTAAAACACTTAAAACAGGGCAGAGCTTTATTATTATTATAAATATAATATTTTAAGAAAATGTGAGAATAGCATTTAGACAAGGGAAACTCGAGTGAAACTGAGCAATTTTGTAGCTTCTGTATTGTCTCTTATTTATACTAACAATTGAAATTGACTTAAAAGATACGCAATTGTTCCCTGCTATACACGTATGATTTCAAAAGGCATAATGATTTTCAATTCTTATCCTTACACTTACACGTATACTTTGAACATAAATTCAAAGGTAAATTATGATTATTATTTTATATTTTATTTTGAGTCTATCTTCGACATGCATACATATAAACAAAATTTCAATTGTTAATTTTATTATTATTATTATTATTTATATATTATAATTAATTCAACTGCTTCAGTTATTTGGCGCGTATAACTTCTAAAATATGGCGTTCTAGAAAATAATAAATATGTTATTAGAACGAGAATATTTCCGTCTACATTTTGAACCAAGTTTCATTAAAAATAGAGTAGGTTCAAGTACAATGTATTTTTATAATTTAATTATTATACGGTTCCTAGGTCCGTTTAGGAACTTCATATTTCTAATAGTCAACTTACCCGTAAACTACCTGTCTAATAATATAAATTTTTTATATACTTTTATTTTATTTAGAAAGGTCACCCATATTAGGGCCAATTAATTAGTATAATATTTCAACCAACTATATATAAAATAGTTTTTAAAACTATTTTGGGTCGAATAATTATATTAAAAATAAACTAGTTACTAGTGGTTAATAAATTTAACCAAACTTATAATTCTTATATAAAAATAGGAATGTTACAACTTCTAAAACAAAAGAACAATTACATGTATTCTTTGTTTGTAAAACGATGGTAATGATATTGAAACAATTTAGTACCAGTAGTTGTGAGCAATTTGTAACGTGACTCCCCGGTATTTCCGCCGCATGTTGTTATATTACGCGATTGGGGTGTTACACATCTCCTCATTATCGTCTCCAATAATGGTCATGGAGCACTTTCCTGGTTCTGCGGGAGCTCTAGGAATTATGCCCTAATTCCATTCGAAGAGACCACACTTCTCTCCAACATAGGTGATTTCCCTTTAAATCATTAAAAGCATTATGGTTTACTATGATTTACACGAATCATTAAACCACATATTTTGCTTAACCTCACAACAATGTCACTGGATATTATTGGAATGGACTAGGACGTATTTAAACACCCTTTTATAGTTTTAGGGGGATATATGAACATATACACTAACTTATATATAAACATATATATTAGCTATGCCGCCATAGTGACTACCACTCGGTTCATGATTAAGTTAGCCTATTGAACCTAGATCTTGGGATCTCCAGTTTAACTAGGTTAGGTTTCCCTCATGTCCCTTTTTCCATGGCTTTAGTCCCATTCCACAACCTGGTCTCTTATCAACCTACTGGTTGTTGGATCCAACATTATCTTTGACTTCGCTAAGTCACCAACGACAATTTAAATTGAGATCAGTTGTTCTAACGTGTTTCTTGACATGCTAGTCACTTTTGCCTTTTAGTCGATTCATATGACTTATAACTCGTGATCTCAACCTGGATCCAGTTATGTACCTTATCTTAGAATGACATGAAACTCAATTCATGGCTAGACACGTTTTCACCATGCCTTTGGTGAGTCATGACTGACATCTTACTAGATTTTGAATCTAACCAATTGGCATTCGAGTCCAATCTACTCGATTGGCTCCATATAACCATTGTGTACTCCACTTGGTCATGCAAGTCACCCCCACATTTAAGTGTAATTGGATAGCATCCAAACAGGGTGATGGAAGGTTCTCCCTTTCATTTCGAGTTTGAGAAAACTTCTTAACTACCATTTCCACATACCCTAAAGGGTTTGTTTCTTAAATGGCCTCCTCCCCCACATTTCTTGCATTTTAATGAAGTTATATTTATAGTTTTGTTTAGCACAAAATTCGTTCTTATGTCATCACATATTTTGAATGTTTAAAGCTAATTTAATCTCCGTCAAGCATATAAATTAACAAGTATTAGTCTAGCATGCTTTAGACTACAATACTCTAGCATGTGAACAGAAGATGCATCATTCTGATTCTTCACAGCCTTAAGAGATAACGCACTATCTCTTCCGAACATTCGTTTCTTAGTTTAGACACAATAATGAAATTTTATTTCACCATTCCAAAACCATCGGTTTTTAGGAAGGCCTCAAAACCATAGTTAACAGCATCCATTAGGATCATAACTCGTTTGCCTTTTTATCTCCAAGGCTTCACCATTGACTTCCTAAAGACTTAAATATAAGTTTTAATCCAAGTCACTTTGATGAAAGATCTTTGTGTAAAATCACTTGAGTCTTGAGATATAGCCAATTAGATTGACTCTCAACAACAAAGCATTCACGTATGCCTATAGTGATATATACATTTACGTTGTTGTTTCATTAATACCATGTATTGGGATAATCTCCCAAATTGTGGACCAAGCCTCCACATAGTTTAAACAACATTGATGGTGGTAGAAGCATCTACAAGTCCATCACTATTGTAAATTTCCGTTAATAAATTTGCTAAATTTATTAAAATCATTTACAATAATAACATATATTTCTTTCATACGTTATATTCTTTGAAAACTTACATGTGCATTTCCATGTTGATGCTCTCAACATTAGATGACATATCTTGTTTTCGTGCATTTCATCTCAAACCATGCACCACGTTTCTCACGAACTCGTTATACGTTTGATGTTTGATTTGTGACTTATTACATAAGTCATGATCACAACCCGCTCGTTGTGTCCGTGTAAATTAGTTTTTACACTTTGTATCAAAATGTGTATCCTTTTGACAACTTATTAGTAGTCCAAAATAACGGATACACCAATGATATCTAAACATCAAATCCCAAAGTGTTATTATTTTCAACACACTTTAGAATGAAATAAACGCAATTACATCGTTCTGTCATGTTTTGAGGTACTCCCTCGATGGAACACCTATAACTTGTTTCGTCTTGAAACTCTAAACTTGAATAATCACAAGTTGTCCAAAATATAAAGTTGTTTACAATTAACTACTCACAAGTAGTTGAGCAACTTATTATATTTATAACAACATCGAGTTGTTTTTCACCAAATAGTTTTTCCAAGACTATTATATGGTTCAACACGTTATACTTCTCGTGGAAGTATCGAATCATTTATAATTCGCAAAGACATGTTTTATTCGTTCAAAACATTTCTCGTTTTTGCAAGTGTTTTAATATTAAACTATATATTTATGTTTTGATTACAAATCAAGACAATAAACCTTATAATAGTTTAAAAACAATTTCAAACTCGCTCGTTTGAAAATAAAACGAATACACATCGTTTTAGTAAATGGTTTATCATATTCAAACCATTTCTAACCGCTGTTAGATAATAACGATTATCAATCGTTCAATGAGTGGTTTGTATAATAACCAATTCTAATATGCTAATTAGAATTTAAACATTGAACAAACATTCAAAAATATTCGGTTTTATAAAGTAAACCGCTTCTAACGCGCTCATTAGAAATAAAACGAATACATTTATTCCCTTTTGGTTTATTTAAATGAACGTTTTCTAACACGCTCGTTAGAAATAAATATAAAGCTTTTCTAACACGCCCGTTAGAAAATATATATTACAAATCATCTTAAATAGTTTATCACAGTTAACCCGGTTCTAACCCGCTCGTTAGAAATTAACGATTGCAAATCGTTAAAATAGTTGGTTATAAGATAAACTAATTCTAATACGCCCATTAGAAAATTAGACGATTATTTATTGCCATAAGCCGTTTTTGGTTTATATAAAATAAACGTTTTCTAACCCGCTTGTTAGAAATAAATGATTGACAAAGTCGTTAAATCGTTTCTGACACGCTCGTTAGAAAATAAACAACTATCAAACTCTTTAAATCGTTTCTAACACGCTCGTTAGAAATAATCGATTACAAAACTTGTTTCGAAGTTTATAAAAAAATATAAACTATTTCTAATACGCTCATTAGAAATAAACAAATAAAAATCGTTTAAATGTATGTGGAAAAATCCGTTTCTAACTCGCTCGTTAGAAATTTAATAGTTTAGACGAAACCGTTACAAGGTTTATTATCCAAAATAATTGTCTCCAACACGCTCGTCAGTAATTATTTGAAATAATAATATTTTCTAACATGCTTGTTAGAAAATCTAAACGTATATTTTCTAGCACGCTCGTTAGAAAATCTAATCGTCTTTTAACAAGTTAGTTTTACACAATCATCGTATCTAACACGCTCATTAGATATCAAAGATGATATTAAAACTTGTTATTCTATAACATTCTAACATGCTCGTTAGAGATATAAAAAGTTTTAAACTTGTTATTCTTTCAACAACGTTTCTAACACGCTCGTTAGAATATATTAAAACAAGTTATTTTATAAAATAATTATTTTCTAATATGCTAATTAGAAAATAAATATATTTCAAGACTTTTAAAAACCAACATTAATATATCAATTATGGTTACTAAAAGCTTATAATTAAGAAAGTAAACGTTACAAAAACATTTGTAAGGGGTTACAAAATAAAATTTTCTAATACGCTCATTAGAAAATTTAGTATTTCAAAACATATTAAAATACATTTTATTTTGTATATGGTTTGGTTTATCAAAAACACGAACACAAGCCATGAAACTCCAAAACTTGAATCAAAACGTCTGTTGTTATAACACGGTATTCAGATTAAAGATTGTACTCCAATCATAAGAATAATCCGACTCGTTTGTACTACATATTATTTCCCAAAAAAAAATATTTACAAGATTTTAACAAAAATCCCATTAAATATTTTAACTTTCGTGAACCTAAATCCTCGTAGAGAAGGGATTTAAGATTGTAGCAACAATCTTCACGAAAGTCTGTTTTAAGATTGTAGGAACCTAAGGAATTAGGTTCACTTTTTATTAAAATATATAATAACGAGACTCTCGTTATTTGTGGGAAATTCTTTTAGTAAAATACCGGTTACAAAAATAAACAAACGAATATAAAATACAATATAATTGTACCAATCTTGATTCAAGCCAGCGTATTTGGAAGAACTTCAACCGCACCATCTTGTACGAATCTTCGCTGCAAGAATAAACAAACTGTCGTTGACGGTTTTGGTTGAGGATCGTGTGTTGGGTCAAAATGGATAATGATGTTATCAATTATGGCGACCTTATTAGCGATATTATTGTTCGTATGATGTAGCGAGTTTGTTTTATATGGTTTGTATTTTTTAGCGTCTTTAGATGGTTTTCCAAGCAAGGGGCGGCTTGCTTTAAGGACAAGGCTCAGGGTCTATATATAGGGATATAAACCTCACTTGTGGGGTGTGCATTTGGGAGCCACCACCCCGAGGGAGCTCACCCGGGTGGATGATTATCCTTTGTATTGTTTTTATCACTATCAATGAAACTTTCCATTTCCATACTTCAAAAAAAAAATATTGTTGGGTCAAAATGGAGAATGAAGTTATCAATTACGCCGACGTTTGTTGGTGCACAAATGTCTGTTAACTTCGTTTTTATCGAGTCTTATGTCTAGATAGGATAAACTAGCACACAGCAGGGTTAGAAATTAGGGTTTATGTGTGTTTGTGTGTAATTTCGCTTGAAAGTGCCATTGGAAGTTTCAAACGAAATTAACCATTGTAATTCCACTTGAAATGGCCAGTGCCACTTTCAAGCGAAATCACCAACACTATAAATAGGTGTGTTGCTAGTTCTTTTGTAACTTTTCCGATTAAGAGCCGAGGTGATGCCAGTTTGTCAAACGATCTGTAAAAGCTTTGGAATCGATAATAAGAAGATAATTAAGAGGAATCTTGCTGTATTCACGTCGATATCATTGATTCCGCCTTTGATATTGATGTTTAACTCTTCTGATTGACTCGTTAGGGTCACACGACGATCCAACAAGTGGTATCAGAGCACAGGAAGAAGAGTTTGTACCAATTCAGCTTGTTTTCATCACTTCTACTCCTTCTTTTCTGAAATAAACAAGATTTAACGGACAAAATGGACTAAATTTCACATATATCACGTAAAACACAGTTTTAACTAATCCTTGAAAGAATTGGACCAAAATTCGATCAAAATCCGGGTCACTTTGACAAATTGGTGGCCGACAGGATGATGTCATCCTAATTCCGCTTGAAATAGCACGTGTGATTTCGCACGGAATTAGCTTTTGTGGTTAATTCCGTTTGAAATTGTTGTTTGATTTCACACGGAATCACTAATTCTGTTTGAAAGTATTGTTATTTCACACGGAATCACTAATTCCGTTTGAAAGTGTTGTTATTTCACACGAAATCTCTAATTCCGTTTGAAACTGTAGCTGATTTCACACGAAATCAGATTCCGTTTGAGAGTTTCAAACGAAATTAGCTATTCCGCACCAAACCTGATTTAGTTTGAATTGGGTATTTCGTGTGAAAAGATATCTCGCTTGAAAAGAGTTATTTCGCGTGAAATCTAATTCCGTTTGAAGCTGATTTCGCGTGAAGTGATTCCGATTGAAATTGTTGTTTTTAAAATCCAAAATTTTTCTAAGTGTTTGTTGATTGTTTCAGATACGTAAAGATGGATGAGTTCATGAATCCGTTCTGTGATGTTTTTGCTTTCACGGGAAACAGCGGAGATGATACATCAAACAACACAAATGAGAATGCTCCTAATCCGAATACGAAGAAAACTCTTTCTGATGCTTTGAGTGTGGAGAGTGCTTATGGGACGTACAACAAACCTCCCAAACTGATGGCGATTGAGGATTACAATAAATGGGCGAAAAAGTTTGAAGAATGGCTAAAAGCATTCGCATATCCAAGTTAGAAGATGTTGAAGAATGGTTTCAGTATGGGAAGATCGGATTATGAAAATTTGACAGAAACTGAGGAGGTAGAAAGATATGTTGCTGAACAAAAGTGCATTGCATTGATTCATCAGTATGTGAGAGACGACATAATATCATTGATTGAATACATAAATTCAAAAGATCTATGGGAAAAATTGAGAGTGAAATGTGTGGGTATTGCCGAGATAGTTAAAAACAAAAAGTAAGTTGTTAAAAAAGGAGTTTGATCTGTTTGGATGTTTAAAAAATGAATCTGTGTCAAAAATGATTGAAAGATTCGGGCATTTGAAGATGAAGCTTGCAAGACATGGAGTCATATATACTCGAGAAGAATTGGTTAACAAATTGTTTGACTCGCTGCCGGATGATAATGACTGGCAATACTTTGCCTTGATGCTGAAAAACACAATCAAGTCGGAGGATCTGACGGTTGATCTGCTAATCGAAAGATTGGAGAGTCATGAACTGGAGATCAAGAAATCAAACAAAGTCAACAACTCCTCGTACCAGCAGAATGTAGAGTTGTATTATTGAGGAAGTATGATCCCGAAAACCGTGTCACCAAAGACAGCTTTCTCTATAGAAAATGCAAACATGACAAGTCAAGAAAGTCTAAGCAGCGGCTATCATGGAGGGTCATCATCAACTACTTCAAGTCAACAACAACAGTCAACTTCAAAGAATCTGTTTCAATGTAATATTGTTGTGGATTTGAAGAATGCTTAGAACTTCAGTGAGGAATCCGCCAAGCAGCAAATGGTGTTTTTAGCGTCTGTTTTAGAGTCATACGAGAGTCTTGTTGCAGGTAAGATTGGAAACACTAACCTCACCAAGGAGGACTATGATTAGATCGACCCAGAAGAGATGGAGTTGATAGATATCAGGTGGTGTATGGCTAGTGCAGTTAGACGAGCTCAAAGGTTCATGGAGATTACAGTCAGACATTCTATTGGCGGACCTTCCACCAAACTTGGTTTTGATAAATCAAAGGTTACGTGCTTCAGATGTAAACAAAAGGGACATTTTAAACATGAATGTCGAAATGCACCTGCTGATGATACTACAAATCCATTCAGAGAGGATTACTACAAAAGAGCAATCTATCATCAGAACAAATCTGAACCTCCCAGAATGAAGCAGCTTGAAGATAACCCCAAAGAAAAATCAAGAGCTCTTGCTGTTATTCATGATGACGAGGGATACGATTGGAGTGAACTACTACCAGAAGAGGATGCAGTGGGCTATGCGTTTGTGACAAAAGTTGTTCCTTTTAGAGATAGCAGAAACGAAGAAGAGAAATACATCAATAGAAAGATGAAAGCCCAAGACAGGAAGATTAGAATCGGTTATATATACAAAGAAGCAAAACAGGCGAAAAGATGGGATGCTGATAGAGAATGTTACCTAGATCCTCAGGGTAACATAGCTATTGATCCAAAAACCATTGATGTTGAAACCCTCACCAAACAAATTGCTGATGAAGAAGAAGCCAGACAGAGAGAGTGGTGGGGAAGTGGAGAAGCTGAAGAAAAAGTTGAATAAAAAGAAAAAGAAAAGGAGAAAGAGCAGCAGTGAAATAAAATTGATAACGGGATTATTGACACGTCACAAGAGTTTACTGCTGAAAATTTGAGGAAGATGGCTGACAAAGTGTTTGCTGCGAAAGAACTAGAGGTAGTTTCTGGTTCTGGCACTGAGTCTAAAAACAAGGTCAGTCAGCATGATGCAATCAATGAGACAGGTAAGAAATCTAAAACTGAGAGCGACTGCAAAAATTGCATGAAAGACTGCAAGGTTTGTAGTATAATTGCTTACCTCAGTGGTAAAAAGATTGATGAACTGACAGGAAGAGTCAGAGATGTTGAAGATCAGATCTTAAACCGTGACAAAATGTTAAAAGCTTCAAATGAACGATTAAAAGAATTAACTGAGAAAATTAAAAATGATAAAAGTGACGTAGAAAGAATTAGGAAAGAAAACGAAAAGTTAATTCATGAAAATCGTCAAATTTCAGAAAATTTTGAGAAGCTAAAATGCACGGTAAAAGATTCTGATGAGAGAAATGGTAAGACATACAAAGAAAATGTTCAGTTGACAGGTGTTCTGAGAGTAAAAGAAGAGCTAATCAACCAACAACTGGATGAGATTGCTAAGTTGAAGCTTCAGTTTCAAGAAGCTAAAATTGAAAATGAACGTATCCAGTTGAAACTGAACAGTTACAACTCCGCAAGTTTTATTCTACAACATATCGTTCCTAAACCAATTGGGAAGAACAAAGCAGGCGAAGATGTATACTTTGATGGAACCGGGGTTGGTTTTCATCAGGTTCCACCGCCCGTTTTAAATAATTTTTCAAAGAAAAAATCAGGGTTGGTTAATGATGAAGAAGAAAATGAGGATAAACTTCCAGACACAATTGATGTAACATTCACTTCATCTTCTGATGAAGATAGTGTCCAGTCTGAAATTGTTAAAAGTATTGCTGAAAATGTTTTAAAATCTGAAAGTGACACTACTGAGGAGAATGAATGCTTTTTGGATAAATATATTCCAAAATCAAAATCCAAAAACAACTTAAATGAAGAACCTAATCTTGTGATGTACAAGATGGCGGGATCTGATAAGTTGTATTCGGATCGTGATTTTCCTTTGGAGAATGTGAATATTGGTAAATTGAGAAATGTGTTCAAGCTGATTGAGATTGATGTGTTTGAGATCGAAGGTTTGAAACATTCCAAAAGGCAATTGAATTTTGAAAAAGATAAAGCTTACTAAAAAAACCTGTTGTACCACCGCGTTTTTCTAATAACAATCAAAACAGATGGTCGGGTGGTTATCAGGGTGGTAAGAATTATCCAAGAAGGAATTTTCAAAACAAAAAGTTTGCTAAGAAAAAGGTGTTTGTCAAAAGCTCGAGTTCTCATTCTGAGCAAGAGTCTGAGATTTTTTCAAAATCAAACGAAGAGTTCTTTGAGGAGAAGGCCTCACAGCCTCAGACTGAAGGCACAAGTCGGGTAGCTGATACTCGTACATGCTTTAAGTGCAACAAAGTTGGACACATTGCACGAAAGTGCACCAACTTAAAGCCTAAGTCTGAAGTTGTTGAGATTCAGAAAAAGAAAGCTGATGCTAAAGGCAAAGCTCCAATGGTTGTTGAGAAAATTTTGAAAAATGAGAACACAAAATTCAAAACTGAACCTGTTAAAAAGTTGGAAACTAAAATTGACAAATTTTACAAACGGGTTGCTTCGTCTCAACAAGCATGGAAACCAAAATCAGTTGAAAAGAAACCAAGTTCTCCAAAACCAAATGTTTCTGAGAAAGAAAAACAATCGTCTTCTACCATTCCGGTAAAGATGAATGTTTCTGTGGATTACTATGAAAAACTTGAACCACAAGAGGCTACTACTTCTGAAAAGAAGAATGTACCAAAGAAAGACCAATCGTCTGGTCAACCTCTTAAAAATGATTTCTTTTATACAAAGAGGTTGAGATTAGATTTGAGGAGAGCTTGAAGATGAATGACAAAAATTTTCCGCCACTTTACACTGCTAAATCTCACATCAAAGTCAACCTACCTGAGTCAAAAGAGGCTTGGGTAGCATCAAAATCTAAGTAAGTGTTTTTGAAATGTGCAGGAGCTTCCAAGATCCGTTTCGCGTTGGATTATGGATAGTGGAGCTTCTCGGCACATGACGGGGAAGAAGACCCTACTGTATGATGTTCGAGGGTTTAATGGAGGTTATGTAGGATTTGTAGGAAATCAAGGTGGTCGAATAGTTGGAGAAGGAACTTTATCAAATGGAATTGTCACGTTTGAAAGAGTTAACTACATCGCCGAGCTTGAAAACAATCTTCTAAGCATATCTCAAATCTGTGATCGCATGTATACAACGCACTTTACAGACAAAGAATGTTTGATCTTGAAACCAGGATTTGTTGTTCCCGAAGAGTGGATAATCATGAGAGCACCCAGAGTCAATGATCTATACGTGTTGGACATGAGCGTAGCTACTACTACCACGGGCCAGGCTCGCTGTTTTATGTCATGAGCAACAGAAAAAGAGTCACGTTATGGCATCGAAAGATGGGCCATATTCACCTGAGGAAAATGAATCACCTGGTGCATAACGATTTAGTTATTGGTGTTCATGTGAAAGGTTTTCATCTGGAAGGGGAGTGCATTAGCTGCATAGAAGGCAAGCAAAAGAAGAAATTACATCCTCAAAAGAAAGTCAACTCAGTCTCAAGACTGTTAGAGAGACTCCATATGGATCTGTTTGGTCCTGTAAACGTCAAAAGTATAACTGGAGATCTTTACTGTCTAGTAGTAACTGATGACTATTCCAGATTTTCATGGGTATCATTCTTGAAGTCAAAAGATGAGGCGTTTGAAAGTTTGATGGCATTGTTTAGAAAAATTGAAAACTTGTACCAAACACGAATCAGAAGAATCAGGAGTGACAACGGTACTGAGTTTAAGAACAACAAGATGGAAGAGTATTGTGATGAGAGAGGTATATTGCAAGAATTTAGTGCTCCTTACACTCCACAACAGAATGGGGTAGCTGAACGAAAGAACAGGACGCTAATTGAAACGGCCAGGACGATGCTTGCTGATTCGAAATTACCAGTCAATTTTTGGGCAGAAGCAGTATCAGCCGCTTGTTATACACTCAACCGGGTTCTCACAGTGAAGAAATTCAACAAGACATGTTTTGAGTTGATCAATAATCTTAAACTGAATCTGAAGTATTTAGAACCGTTTGGGTCTCCCTGCACAGTTCTAGAACCCTTTGGAAAGTTTGGTGCAAAGAGCATTGAAGGAATATTTGTGGGTTACTCAAGTCCATTAAATCGAGTCTTTGTTCCAAGCTTGAAGCGGATCATCGAAGCACACAATGTTGAATGTCAAGGTTACACAATGCCACCGGAGAACCCAGGCGACTCATGGCGCTTTAACTACGATACTCTGTGGGATTCGTTTGACATGGAAGAAGAAGAACCAGAGTTCTTTGATGAGTTCGATATTCTAAGAGAGTATGAGTCATCAGGAGAAAGATTTCCAGCGGAGTATACTACAAGTCGATGGCAAACTTCAAATGACGATGAAGCCGGTCCAAGTAATGCTGGAGAACATGATGATGTTCAACAATCTTCGGAACAAGAACAAGCTCCTGAAAATAAGACGACAGTCAATGATAATCAAGAATCTGAGAATAGACCAATATTTGATCGTGGTGATTCAGATTCTGAGGGGGAGCAGATCCAGATATCAAGTCAAACAATTCCAGTCAGTGAACAAGGTGCAAATCAGAATGTCACAAATTTGGAAGGCGAGGTAGATGTTCCAGGCGAGGTGATGCCAAGAACTCTTTCATACCATCCAGAGGAGTTGATTATTGGAGAATTACAATCAGGCGTTCGCACTAGACGACAAATTGACCAAGGCCTTACTTGTTTTTATTCTACAGTTGCTCCTTTACAAACTGAGTTTTCACTTAGTTGTTTTATTTCGCAGATCGAACCGCGAACATACAAAGATGCGCTAACTGAAGATTTTTGGGTCAATGCTATGCAAGAAGAGTTGAGTCAGTTTGAGAAGTTAGGAGTGTGGAAATTGGTAGACTTGCCTGATGGTCACAGGAAGATAAACACCAAGTGGGTGTTCAAGTGTAAGAGAGACGATAGAGGAGTTATTATTCGTAACAAAGCTCGACTCGTAGTCCAGGGCTTTAGTCAGCAGGAGGGTATAGATTTCACTGAAGTATATGCTCCAGTTGTGTCACACCCTGATATTTCCACGTATTACCGGTGGGCCCGGTGGGGAGTAACGTGACGTAGTTGATATCATCATAGTCAAACAACACAATATATAAATGCACAGCGGAAGCAAAAGATAAAATATATTACATTCCGATATAAAGTAATATCAAAGTATTACAACGGAAAGTAAAGGATCCACAGGCGGATCAAATAAAAGAAAACTGTTCAACAAACTTTGACATCTAGAGCTTGCAAGACTTGATTATTGATGTCTGGAGTAGCCAGCCTATTTCGTATAGTACCTGCACTTAACCTTTTTGGAAAATACGTCAGTTTACACTGGTAAATACAATTAACTGACTCATTTTGAAAATGGTTTAGAAAATTGATTTGAATGCACATGGCACAAGATATCTTTTTAACTTGGGATAATTATGTGGAAATAAACTTGTATACAGTTTTACATGTTTGTCGTCCATTTAGGACCCGGTTAGAAGAGCCGGTTTAACAAGATTAATAGACACACCACGCGGTATGATTCCACAAGAAGATACCCTTCTTGTGAACTACCCTTTTTACATACGCAGCTGTCAGGTGTATGCCTACACCCCGTGCTTAAGTCGTGGCCATCCCTAATGAATGAGCCGAGGATATCCAGGACACGGTCATTAACCCCCCAAAGGCATTGCATCAAACAAGACAGAATAAGACGGGTTATGCATCTTTTTAATCAACATATGATTGTACGACTTCATACCCGACCAAGCGGTATTATAATACCGTACCCCAAGCCCGTATAGGGAAAATAAGTTAAAAGTATTTACCTGAGCTAAATATAAATTCAATCCCAGCCGTATATCAATTCAGCAAGTACAGATAGCGTTTATCGGGCTCCTAATCTGGAACGAAGGTTTTTAATAACCTATTAGAATCCTAACGGGTCTTTAATTTAGCCTTGACTTAGACCGGTTAGTTTTCAAAAGGAAGATACGGTTCAAACGCATGATAAAGCGAAGACCGGATTAGAATGTGGTTTTGACCCGACAAGCTTGTATGCTTGTTTAATATGGGTAACTTAAACACATTCTTGATTTTGAGGCAAAGATGATATGGTTTGACCCGTTTCGGCTAATTTATGCATACTAGTTACATAAACCGAACCGAACGCGCAAGAAGCGTAACGGGTAACCCTAAGAGTCCTCAACAGGTTTCCTAAGTTAATATGCCTTAAATATCTTGTGATATCAGTAGGATACCTCCTATTATGCCCAAAACGCATTTAAACTCAAACTATGCCCCGTAGGGGCATTTTGGTCATTATAAAAGTTATAAAAGAGTTCGAATGTAAATCTGAGATTCGGGTCTGATTTAATCAGTAAAATACTTAATTTAATAAGTTACAACAGTAGGATGTCAAGTCTTATATTTATAAAATGGTCTTGATATATACTATGCGTTAAAAACGCTTAAAAAGGCGATTTGGAGCCATTTCCGGGTTTTCAAAGGAAAGCTGACATTTTTATAATTCCAGAAGGCTCAAAATAAGTTATTTATCATATTATATCAGTAGAAAAAGGTTTGGTATCAAAAGGGTTTGTAAAACTCATTTTATAGCCCGAAAGGGCAAAACCAGCATTAACCGAAATAAAGCTACAACCCTATGTTATGCTCAGCCTAAAATTAATTAAAAATCTTCAAAAATCCCAAAATATTATATTATATCAGTGGGTAAAAAGCTTGGTATCAAAGATTGGGTTTAGATAGGCTATACGCTAATTACGCCGTTTAATTTATAAGAAGCGTTCTAATTACGCTATTGAGCATAACTCTTAATCTAGACCTCCAATTGATGTGAAACTTTAGGTACAAGTTTATAAATCAGTAACCAAGGTTTCTATTCTTTTACATTTCCAAAATTCACGTTTTAAGGTCAAATGGGCATATTGGTCAACATTAGGCATTTAACGGAAACATCGGACAATCAATGATTCAAGTAGTATCAACGCAGAGGGTTATACTATCATGTAACCAGGTCCTAATGGAACTTTAAGGCATGTCTAAACCTACCAAAATCGGTTCAGAACTGAAGTCCAAGCAAAAGTCAAAGTTTTGCGACTTTCGGTTCCGAAACGATCCTTAACTGGAAATTGTCGAGTCGGACACGCATAGACATGTTTTTATACTAATTACCAAGTTATATGAGTGATAAAATAGGTTACACGTCTTCTATATTGTTAATTATGCGTTAATGCGAAAATTGCATTTCTGTTGACTTTTTATAATGCACTTTGACTCACAAATGATCTAGTTTGAGCGGGAATCAGAGGGTGCCCTTTTAAGGGTTTATTGCCCACATAATTACCAACTTATAACTACCTTCAATTCGACTAATCACTGGACCAATAATGATTAATTGATAAGTCAACCATTAATTACAACGGTTTGACTTTTAAGCTAATAACTAAGCAAAACTTAATCTAGGAAGGTCAAGGGTACTTACAATAGTCTAATGCACGTCCAGGGATGATTAGAGAAGGTTCTTGTGCTCCAAAGATGATCAGAATGCAGATGGAATGAATGCAAGTAATTGTGCAACATTTGAGGCCTTTTATAGTAAACTTTATGGCTTGTGATCATGACAAATCACTCTACCATTAGTCCCTTATCATCAACAGGTGTTCCTAGTGTCTAAAAGTTAGTAGGGGGCGCACATGAATGAGGAAAATATCAATCAAAGTCGGTTACTAGTTCAAAACAGCCAACTGTCGAATTTTTAGTCGTTGGGCAACCCTTACGGACCGTAAGGGGTACTTACGGTCCGTAAGCCTTTTGCAGAAGACAAAAATTTTTGGCCTTTCAAGCTTTGAACGGGTAGCATGTATAATACGAATTTTGGGCCATTATTTTCAGTAAGGGGCCTCTTGATTGGGTCATGAACATTTTACACCCCTTGTTATGATATAAAGTTTCCTTGGATCCTTCTGAAAGTGCCGTAAATGCAGGTTGTCGTGCACATCCTCGTAGGATCCAATTCTTGTGTAATTCGAATCAATCATTGCTAGCATTTACCGGATTTGAGTATACCAAATGTTTATAACATATATTAGGGTCTTGGGATTTATAATTGGGTCGTTCAGAGGTGTTTAATTAACATATCTACGCTTTAAATCCTACCATACATCTTTGATTAGATCCGGGTTTATAACACTTTTGTTTTGTATGACACGTGTCGCTATTTTATTGAACACGAATTTTCGAGGTGTTACATCCTCACCCCCTTAAAAGAAATCTCGACCTCGAGATTTACTGAAATAAATGAGGGTACTTTTCTTTCATTGTGGACTCAACCTCCCATGTGTACTCGGGACCTCTACGGGCATCCCATTTAACCTTTACGATCGGTACATGCTTCCTTCGAAGCTTCTTAACCTGTCGATCCTCAATCGACACAGGTCTTTCCATGAATTTCAAGCTCTCTTCTATGTGCACATCTATATGTGGTATGACTAGTGATTCATCAGCGAAACACTTCTTCAGATTGCAGATGTGGAATACGTTATGAATACCACTGAGCTCTTCAGGCAATTTTAACTTATAAGCAACTGATCCGACACATTCGATGACCTCGAATGGTCCTATGTATCTCGGGCTTAACTTACCTTTCTTACCAAATCGCATCACTCCTTTCCAGGGTGATACTTTGAGCAACACTTTGTCACCTACCTCGAATTTCATAGGTTTACGCTTTAGATCCGCGTAGCTTTTCTGCCTATCCCTGGCAGCTTTCAGGCGATCACAAATCTGGACAATCTTGTCCGTCGTTTCAAAGACTATTTCAGGTCCTGATAATTGGACATCTCCAAGTTCCGCCCAACAAACGGGCGTTCTACACTTCCTATCGTATAAGGCCTCGAAAGGCGCGGCTTTAATGCTCGAATGGTAGCTATTGTTATATGAGAACTCGATTAATGGCAGGTGGTTATCCCAACTACCACCTAAGTCAATCACACATGCACGAAGCATGTCTTCCAAAGTTTGGATTGTACGCTCACTCTGGCCGTCTGTCTGAGGATGGTAAGCCGTACTAAAATTTAAGCGCGTGCCCAAAGATTGTTGGAAACTCTTCCAAAAATGTGACGTGTACCTAGTATCTCTATCAGAGATAATAGACACTGGTACGCCATGTAAAGCTACAATCTTATCTACGTACAATTGGGCTAACATGTCGGAGCTATAGGTCTCCTTAATGGGTAGGAAATGTGCTGACTTAGTAAGACTATCTACTATTACCCATATGGTATCATTCCCTTTCCTCGTCTTTGGTAACTTGGTGATAAAATCCATTGTCACCATCTCCCACTTCCATGTGGGAAGTTCAGCTTGTTGTAGCAAACCTGACGGCTTTTTATGTTCAGATTTGACTTGAGCACACGTCAGACATTTAGCTACATAGGTAGCTATAGACTTCTTCAAGCCTATCCACCAAAAATTTGCCTTTAGATCCTGGTACATCTTATCAGCTCCAGGATGAACGGAATATTTAGAACTGTGGGCTTCCTGGAGGATAACATCTTGAAGTCCTCAATAAACTGGAACCCATATTCGTCCATTCAATCTCAGGATTCCGTCCATGCCATAGGATAACTGCTCCTCAGTTACCCCTAGCTTTTCGTTAGGATAGTTAGCTTCCAACACAGCTTCCTTCTGTGCAGCTAACAACCTTTCATTTAGACTGTTCTTTATCTCAATGCTCTTGGCATTGATTCTTATAGGCTTCACTCTTTCTTTTCGACTTAAGGCATCGGCGACCACATTCTCCTTGCCAGGATGGTATCTTATCTCACAATCATAATCATTTAAGGTTTCCATCCAACGTCGTTGCCTCATGTTCAAATCTTTCTGGTTAAACAGGTGCTGGAGGCTCTTGTGATCAGAATAGATCACACACTTAGTTCCATATAAATAATGCCTCCAGAGTTTTAGTGCAAATACAACGGCACCCAACTCCAAGTCATGGGTGGTGTAATTCTTCTCGTGCACCTTTAACTGGCGTGAAGCATAGGCAATGACTTTGCCTTTCTGCATAAGCACACATCCCATCCCGGTGTGTGATGCATCACAATATACTACGAACTCATCGATTCCATCAGGCAATGTCAGTACTGAAGCATTGCTCAATTTCTATTTCAGAATATCGAAGGATTCCTGCTGCTTAGGACCCCAGTCAAATTTAATCTTCTTACGCGTCAGCGAAGTCAGGGTGCAGCAATCCTTGAGAAGTTTTCAATAAATCGCCTATAATATCCTGCCAAACCTAGAAAGCTACGAATCTCTGTAGGCGTCTTTGGCTCTTGCCAATTCATAACAGCTTCAACTTTAGCGGGATCCACTTGGATACCACGCTCACTAACAACGTGTCCAAGAAATTGGACTTCTCGAAGCCAGAATTCACACTTTGAGAACTTCGCATAGAGCTTCTCTTGATAAAGTAGCTTCAGAATGCAACGGAGATGCTTCTCGTGATCAGCTTGGCTCTTTGAGTAAATGAGAATGTCATCGATGAAGACGATGACGAATTTATCCAAGTAGGGCTTGCAGACGCGATTCATGAGATCCATGAATGCGGCAGGTGCATTAGTGAGCCCAAAAGGCATCACTAGGAACTCGTAATGACCATAACGAGTCCTAAATGAAGTCTTGTGTACATCTTCATCTTTAACTTTCAATTGATGATAGCCTGACCTCAAATCGATTTTGGAGAAGTAACTTGCCCCTTGTAGTTGATCGAACAGATCGTCGATCCTGGGCAATGGATACCTATTCTTGATAGTGACTTTGTTAAGTTCGCGGTAATCGATGCATAGACGCCTCGATCCATCCTTCTTCTTTACAAACAGGATTGGTGCTCCCCAAGGAGACGAACTATGTCTAATGAAACCCTTGGCTAGCAAATCATCTAGCTGCATCCTTAATTCCTTCATCTCTATTGGTGCCAACCTATAAGGCGCCCTTGCTACTGGTGCTGCTCCAGGAATAATGTCAATCCTGAATTCTACTTGCCTATCTGGTGGCAAACCAGGTAGTTCTTCAGGAAAAACTTCGGGATATTCAGAAATGATGAAAATATCTTCAATCTTGGGCTTCTGCTCATCAATGGTTACCTGTGCCATATAAATTACACAACCCTTCTTCAAACATTTAGATGCCTTGAGCATAGACACTTGCTCAGGCAGACCATACTGGGTATCTCCCTGAATGGTAAGTGATTTACCAGACGGAGTCTTGATCACCACTTGCTTTTTATTGCAGACAGTCTGGGCCTGGTTATGAGATAACCAGTCCATGCCTAATACTATGTCGAAACCGGCTAACTTCAAAGGAAGTAAGGTTAATGGAAAAGAGTGGTTCTTAATGGATATAACACATCCATCTAACATGGTTGACGCGGTTTCTAAGGTACCATCAAATAATTCCACCTCATATTTCACACTTAATGTTTTAACAGGAAATTTCAACAATTCACAAAACTTATTATCTACGAACGACTTATCAGCACCTGAATCGAAAAGTACTCTTGCATAAACATCATTTATGAGGAACGTACCTGTGATCACGTTATCATCTTGCACTGCCTCCTTAGCATCCATTCTAAAGACCCTAGCGTTGATCTTTTTACCTTCTTCTGGTTTCTTGGCATATTTTGGGCAGTTCGACTTAATGTGCCCTTTCTCTTTGCAGTGATAGCAGGTTGCATCCTTCAACTTTTTGCAATCCAAGGTCTTGTGTTCCTTGGAATTGCAGATCCCACATGCAAAAGTCCTGGACTGTATCTGCGGGTTCGATTCAAGCCTACACTTTCCAAAGTGATGTTTTCGGCAAATCTTGCACTTTGGCTTTTCCTCTGTTTGTCGACTATTCTTTCCAGACCCAAAATTCTTGGACTCAGTGTTTCCCTTGGGCTTCTTCTCTGACCCTCGTGAGTTATCATCCTCACGCTTCCTCTTATTTTCTTCAGAATTCTTTAGCGACTTCAACCTGACCGCATCTAAAGTAAGGGACAGAGAGAGATCAGCTGCTGACCTAAACATAGCAGGTCTTGAAGCCTTAACACTGGCTTTGATTTCTGGGGCTAAACCCCCAATGAAGCGAGCAATTCGCTTGGGTTCCGGTGTTACTAGGTAAGGAACCAGCCTGGACAGTGTATTGAAACTGGTGAGGTAAGCTTGACAATCTAAGTTTGTCATAACCAATGATAAGAAATTTGACTCAATCCTCTCAACCTCGTGTTGAGGGCAGTAGTTCTCCATAATGAGAGTAACAAACTGTTCCCATGACATGTTGTAGAGCGGGATCTTCCCAGCAGCTTGAATGAGAGACTTCCACCATGCCAGTGCCTCTCCTTTGAATGATTGTGATACATACTTCACCACATCCTTTTCAGCACAACCGCTGATATCGACAACTGTGTCCATTTCATCCAACCAGGTCATACAATCAATTGCCCCTTTCTCCCCAGTGAAATCCCGGGGTTTGCAGGATACAAAGTATTTATAGGTACAGGACTTGGTATGCGGTTCATTATCGAACACTATCCTCTTGGATGGAACACTGAGTTGATTAGATGAACGTCGATCATCATCTTTCTTTGACTCATCTTTCTTTGAGGGTGGCTTGCTATGAGCCTCAGAATGAGTATTAGGGACAGACTTAGAGTGGGGTACAAATGAGGCTTTACTATGAGTCCCACTATACTCCCTGAATTGCTCCTCTACAGCTTTAGATACAGCTGTATCAATCAGTGTACAAAGTTTTCCTCTGGTTATATTAATCTTATCATCATCGTGGTTTTCCAGAGGATGACTATTTATCTCATCAGAGTCAGCCATGTAGTCTTAATTGCTACATAAAGAAAATAAGGGCAAGGTTTATTTAGAAGCCCATACAGTACTATCGTTCTTGACGATTTATTAACCATGTTTTTAATACACATTTTAGTTAATTTGTTAAATATATAATTGTTCAGGATCTTTATCATAATCCTAAATTATAAGTTAATAATAGCACAAAAGGCCTAGTCACGTAGACAAGTTTAATTTATAGGCCTTGATTTTACGGAATCGAGGCATTAAGGTTTGAATCGAAGTTCATTACCTTTTCTTGATAGGGAGTTGTAGGCTACCGCTGTCTTTAGTCCAGAGGACGTTAATTATAGCCCGTGGGCACTTCATCCTTAAGGGATGATTATATAAATAAGGGAATTTAGAATAACCTATGTAAGAATGACTTATGTGATTTTATCGTATCACATTTTTTGTCAAGCATGTTAATATGCTTTCAGACATTTAACAAGGATTTGAATCTTTTGAATAAGTTTTACCATCTTGGCCATGTCTGCAATGACATGTAGGCTAGGTTTTACCCCTTAGACTCTTTTAATATTTAACCCAGAACAATCCTAAATCGAAATGATAATCAAGGATCTGAATCTAATTGTGGAACTACCATCTTGGCCTTGTCTTAATGTGACACATGGGCTAGGTCTTGTTCTTTTTAGATTTTGCCATTTTATTATAATGGTAGATCTTATAATATAGGAATGATATTTTAAACATTATCGTTCCAATAAAATTTAAACAAGTATATGGTTGCCCTAAACGGGACTTCTTAATAGAAAATGACTTTCCCATGCAAGGGCTAATCAGAAAATAACAAAGGAACCAAATAAGAACAAAATAAAACAAATTAGGATTAGTCCTATGTTCTTGTCTAGACTCAAGAATGTGCAACTGTGTAACTGAGATTAAACACAACAGGTTAGCGTTTAATTCACTCAGTGTTGGCTCTGATACCAACCTGTCACACCACGATATTTCCACGTATTACCGGTGGGCCGGTGGGGAGTAACGTGACGTAGTTGATATCATCATAGTCAAACAACAAAATATATAAATGCACAGCGGAAGCAAAAGATAAAATATATTACATTCCGATATAAAGTAATATCAAAGTATTACAACGGAAAGTAAAGGATCCACAGGCGGATCAAATAAAAGAAAACTGTTCAACAGACTTTGACATCTAGAGCTTGCAAGACTTGATTATTGATGTCTGGAGTAGCCAGCCTATTTCGTATAGTACCTGCACTTAACCTTTTTGGAAAATACGTCAGTTTACACTGGTAAATACAATTAACTGACTCATTTTGAAAATGGTTTAGAAAATTGATTTGAATGCACATGGCACAAGATATCTTTTTAACTTGGGATAATTATGTAGAAATAAACTTGTATACAGTTTTACATGTTTGTCGTCCATTTAGGACCCGGTTAGAAGAGCCGGTTTAACAAGATTAATAGACACACCACGCGGTATGATTCCACAAGAAGATACCCTTCCTGTGAACTACCCTTTTTTCAAACGCAGCTGTCAGGTGTATGCCTACACCCCGTGCTTAAGTCGTGGCCATCCCTAATGAATGAGCCGAGGATATCCAGGACACGGTCATTAACCCCCCAAAGGCATTGCATTAAACAAGAAAGAATAAAACGGGTTATGCATCTTTTTAATCAACATATGATTGTACGACTTCATACCCGACCAAGCGGTATTATAATACCGTACCCCAAGCCCGTATAGGGAAAATAAGTTAAAAGTATTTACCTGAGTGAAATATAAATTCAATCCCAGCCGTATATCAATTCAGCAAGTACAGATAGCTTTTACCGGGCTCCTAATCTGGAACGAAGGTTTTTAATAACCTATTAGAATCCTAACGGGTCTTTAACTTAGCCTTGACTTAGACCAGTTAGTTTTCAAAAGGAAGATACGGTTCAAACGCATGATAAAGCGAAGACCGGATTAGAATGTGGTTTTGACCCGACAAGCTTGTATGCTTGTTTAATATGGGTAACTTAAACACATTCTGTATTTTGAGGCAAAGATGATATGGTTTGACCCGTTTCGGCTAATTTATGCATACTAGTTACATAAACCGAACCGAACGCGCAAGAAGCGTAACGGGTAACCCTAAGAGTCCTCAACAGGTTTCCTAAGTTAATATGCCTTAAATATGCTGTGATATCAGTAGGATACCTCCTATTATGCCCAAAACGCATTTAAACTCAAACTATGCCCCGTAGGGGCATTTTGGTCATTATAAAGGTTATAAAAGAGTTCGAATGTAAATCTGAGTTTCGGGTATGATGTAATCAGTAAAATACTTAATTTAATAAGTAACAATAGTAGGGTGTCAAGTCTTATATTTATAAAATGGTCTTGATATATACTATGCGTTAAAAACGCTTAAAAAGGCGATTTGGAGCCATTTCCGGGTTTTCAAAGGAAAGCTGACATTTTTATAATTCCAGAAAGCTCAAAATAATTTATTTATCATATTAGATCAGTAGAAAAAGGTTTGGTATCAAAAGGGTTTGTAAAACTCATTTTATAGCCCGAAATGGCAAAACCGGCATTAACCGAAATAAAGCTACAACCCTATGTTATGCTCAGCCTAAAATTAATTAAAAATATTCAAAAATCCAAAAATATTATATTATATCAGTGGGTAAAAAGCTTGGTATCAAAGATTGGGTTTAGATAGGCTATACGCTAATTACGCCGTTTAATTTATAAGAAGCGTTCTAATTACGCTATTGAGCATAACTCTTAATCTAGACCTCCAACTGATGTGAAACTTTAGGTACAAGTTTATAAATCAGTAACCAAGGTTTCTATTCTTTTACATTTCCAAAATTCACGTTTTAAGGTCAAATGGGTATATTGGTCAACATTAGGCATTTAACGGAAACATCGGACAATCAATGATTCAAGTAGTATCAACGTAGAGGGTTATACTATCATGTAACCAGGTCCTAATGGAACTTTAAGGCATGTCTAAACCTACCAAAATCGGGTCAGAACTGATGTCAAAGCAAAAGTCAAAGTTTTGCGACTTTCGGTTCAGAAACGATCCTTAACTGGAAATTGTCGAGTCGGACATGCATAGACATGTTTTTATACTAATTACCAAGTTATATGAGTGATAAAATAGGTTACATGTCTTCTATATTGTTAATTATGCGTTAATGCGAAAATTGCATTTCTGTTGACTTTTTATAATGCACTTTGACTCGACAAATGATCTAGTTAGAGCGGGAATCAGATGGTGCCCTTTTATAGGTTTATTGCCCACATAATTACCAACTTATAACTACCTTCAATTCAACTAATCACTGGACCAATAATGATTAATCGATAAGTCAACCATTAATTACGACGGTTTGACTTTTAAGCTAATAACTAAGCAAAACTTAATCTAGGAAGGTCAAGGGTACTTACAATAGTCTAATGCACGTCCAGGGATGATTAGAGAAGGTTCTTGAGCTCCAAAGATGATCAGAATGCAGATGGAATGAATGCAAGGAATGTTGCAACATTTGAGGCCTTTTATAGTAAACTTTATGGCTTGTGATCATGACAAATCACTCTACCATTGGTCCCTGATCATCAACAGGTGTTCCTAGTGTCTAAAAGTTAGTAGGGGGCGCGCATGAATGAGGAAAATATCAATCAAAGTCGGTTACTAGTTCAAAACAGCCAACTGTCAAATTTTTAGTCGCTGGGCAACCCTTACGGACCGTAAGGGGGTGGCTTACGGTCCGTAAGCCTTTTGCAGAAGACAAAAATTTTTGGCCTTTCAAGCTTTGAACGGGTAACATGTGTAATACGAATTTTGGGCCATTATTTTTAGTAAGGGGCCTCTTGATTGGGTCATGAACATTTTACACCCCTTGTTATGATATAAAGTTTCATTGGATCCTTCTGAAAGTGCCGTAAATGCAGGTTGTCGTGCACATCCTCGTAGGATCCCATTCTTGTGTAATTCGAATCAATCATTGCTAGCATTTACCGGATTTGAGTATACCAAATGTTTATAACATATATTAGGGTCTTGGGATTTATAATTGGGTCGTTCAGAGGTGTTTAATTAACATGTCGATGCTTTAAATCCTACCATACATCTTTGATTAGATCCGGGTTTATAACACTTTTGTCTTGTATGACACGTGTCGCTATTATATTGAACACGAATTTTCGAGGTGTTACATCCTCACCCCCTTAAAAGAAATCTCGACCTCGAGATTTACTGAAATAAATGAGGGTACTTTTCTTTCATTGTGGACTCAACCTCCCATGTGTACTCGGGACCTCTACGGGCATCCCATTTAACCTTTACGATCGGTACATGCTTCCTTCGAAGCTTCTTAACCTGTCGATCCTCAATCGACACAGGTCTTTCCACGAATTTCAAGCTCTCTTCTATGTGCACATCTGTATGTGGTATGACTAGTGATTCATCAGCGAAACACTTCTTCAGATTGCAGATGTGGAATACGTTATGAATACCACTAAGCTCTTCAGGCAATTTTAACTTATAAGCAACTGATCCGAAACATTCGATGACCTCGAATGGTCCTATGTATCTCGGGCTTAACTTACCTTTCTTACTAAATCGCATCACTCCCTTCCAGGGTGATACTTTGAGCAACACTTTGTCACCTACCTCGAATTTCATAGGTTTACGCTTTAGATCCGCGTAGCTTTTCTGCCTATCCCTAGCAGCTTTCAGGCGATCACGAATCTGGATAATCTTGTCCGTCGTTTCAAAGACTATTTCAGGTCCTGATAATTGGACATCTCCAACTTCCGCCCAACAAACGGGCGTTCTGCACTTCCTACCGTATAAGGCCTCGAAAGGCGTGGCTTTAATACTCGAATGGTAGCTATTGTTATATGAGAACTCGATTAATGGCAGGTGGTTATCCCAACTACCACCTAACTCAATCACACATGCACGAAGCATGTCTTCCAAAGTTTGGATTGTACGCTCACTCTGGCCGTCTGTCTGAGGATGGTAAGCCGTACTAAAATTTAAGCGCCTGCCCAAAGATTGTTGGAAACTCTTCCAAAAATGTGACATGTACCTAGTATCTCTATCAGAGATAATAGACACTGGTACGCCATGTAAAGCTACAATCTTATCTACGTACAATTGGGCTAACATGTCGGAGCTATAGGTCTCCTTAATGGGTAGGAAATGTGCTGACTTAGTCAGTCTATCTACTATTACCCATATGGTATCATTCCCTTTCCTCGTCTTTGGTAACTTGGTGATAAAATCCATTGTCACCATTTCCCACTTCCATGTGGGAAGTTCAGGTTGTTGTAGCAAACCTGATGGCTTTTTATGTTCAGCTTTGACTTGAGCACACGTCAGACATTTAGCTACATAGGTAGCTATAGACTTCTTCAAGCCTATCCACCAAAAATTTGCCTTTAGATCCTGGTACATCTTATCAGCTCCAGGATGAACGGAATATTTAGAACTGTGGGCTTCCTGGAGGATAACATCTCGAGGTGTTACAAGTTGCTAGACTTGAAGCGATCAGAATCTTCCTAGCATTTGCATCTTGGAAGAGTTTTAAAGTTTATTAGCTAGATGTTAAACGGCTTTTCTCTATGGGAAGGTAAAAGAGGAGGTATATGTCGGTCAGCCACCGGGCTTTACCGATCCAATCCACAAAGACAAGTTTTATTTGCTGGATAAGGCACTGTATGGTTTACACCAGGCCCCGAGAGCTTGGTACGAGACATTGTCTCAACACCTACTTACCAACAGCTTCATCCGTGGAAAAGTGGATGCCACTCTCTTCACCAAAGAAGTCGACGGACATCTTCTGATAGTTCAAATATACGTGGACGACGTCATATTTGGGTCTACAAATGAAAATCTGTGTAAAGATTTTGAAAGAGTTATGAAGCAAAAATTTGAAATGTCATCGATGGGTGAGATGAAATTCTTTTTGGGACTTCAGGTTGATCAACTGCCTGAGGGAATATTCATACATCAAACAAAGTATGTTCATGATATCTTAGAGAAATTTGGGATGTCAGGTTCTACTCCAGCTTCCACCCCATTAGCAACGAATCATGGGATAAACCCTGATCTCACCTGAGAGAATGTAGATGAAACAATGTATCGTTCCATGATCGGATCGCTGATGTACTTGACAGCTTCAAGACCCGATATTATGTATCCAACCTGCCTCGCAGCAAGATTTCAATCTAACCCAAGGGCTTCGCATATGGTGATTGTGAAATGGATATTACGCTACCTGAAAGGAACTCCATCACTGGGGTTGTGGTATCCAAGGGAAAGCGATCTCACGCTCGAAAGGTATTCCGATTCCGATTTCGGATGCTGCAAAGTTAACGCTAAGTCAACAACAGCGGGGTGCCAGTTTTTCGGACCACGATTGGTTACCTGGCAATGCAAGAAGAAGACCTCTGTAGCTTTGTCCACATGTGAAGCTGAGTATGTATCTGCTAGTAGTTGCTGCTCTCAGATCTTGTGGATCCAGCAACAGATGCGCGACTATGGTTTGCAATTTCTTAACACCCCTATCTTTGTTGATAATAAGGCAGCAATTAACATCACTAAAAACCCTGTTCATCACGCTAAAACGAAACACATTGAAATTCGTCATCACTTCATCTGAGATTTCTTCGAGAAGAAGTTGATACGAATTGAGAAAATCCACACTGACGAACAAAAAGCTGATTTACATACCAAAGCGTTTGATAAAACTCGTTTTCAATCTCTTTTAAAATTGAACGGTATGAATCTTTTATCGGTGTTGGAGGAGATTCTTGGCGTTGATGAAGGTACCACTGTAGATGATGATGTTGAGAAGCAATCTACAATGGTTTGTCGATTTTTTACTTGTTTTGGTATTTAGGGGGGAGTATAGGGTAATATTTTCAGAAAATACAAAAACAATAAAAATTTAAAAATCCAAAAACATGAGATATTTCAAAATCCAAAAAAAATAGAAAATGAAAAAGAGCTTGTGTAAAAAGGGAAAATGATAGTACATTGGCTTGACAGTTACAGTATGCTAAAGATATGTAAAGTTTAAAAAGTCTTAAACAGTCTCGCTGATGATATGCCGATAGGTTTTTACACATTTAGTAGGTTTGTTCGGGATATAAACCTAAATCTTTACTTGCTTATTTTGTGGGGAACACTACTTGGATATATAGGTAACCCCTGAAATCTTGTTTGAAAGATCCCTCTTTCTGAGATACTAGGTCTTTATACTCAGTGATATCTGAGGTATTATCCTGGGACTTCTGATATTACGGAAGCAATGGCCTAGTCCCCGTATAATACTTTACGCTTGCTTGAAATATAACACCACCCTCAGCATAAAAAATGACGGAACATTGAAAAATGTTAATCATGTGCTGTTGAAGAAAAGATCCTCTAAAGGGGACACACCAAAAGTCGAAGCCGTCATCTCTCTGATTTTGCGAAAGAAATAGCCTGAGCTCTCACGGCCCTCGCAATTTAAACCCCCCTTTACAGTTATAATCTGTGGTATACTCACCTGGAAGACTGAATATTGGGATTTGGATACGGGAGTATATTCAAGAGGTGGGACACATGAATGAGTTTAAGTTCTTAATTCACCTAATCCGTATCCTGGACAGATTGAAAATTGTATGAGAATTTAAGTGGATCAGTATATCGACAATCTAAGCGAATTGTTTAATTCTGAGTATGAAATAAAAGCTTAACGGTACTTGTGACTGGTTATACAGCTGATATGATTCCCTAACACGCTCACCAAAAATATGTTTGTAAATAGTTTATTTTTATTGCATTTTATTTCGGTAATTCATTTCTAGTATAGAAACTTTATTCTAAATCCAAAAAGATTTTACACTTCTGCTTTATTTTTGACAAACCAAAGTGGAAAGCTGATCTTCAGATTCGCAAATTTGAAGCAGATGCAGGAAGTTTCTGAGCTGGAAGATGAGTTGGAAGCTTATCATGTTATACCTGTGAAATTGAAAAGTCAAAACAAGTTCATTAATTTGAAACTTGTAAATTTCAGAAAATTATTTGAACTAGTTTGTACAGAGTGTCAGTGTGCTTTGTCTCAGGTCAACCAAGGTCATTAAGTTGGACTTGGTAGACAAATTAAGTACTTATTTGAACCTGGATACTTAAGTGGATTTCTAAATTCTGACAAAACCAACAAATGAAGTCAAATGGTAAGTTTGGATTGAAATTGTCATAATCATAAACCTTATGTTTAGGTAGAGATTGTGCAGGTAACAGGTTTGTAATTGAGAAAACAGCTAAGCAAAATTCCAACTAATTGATATGGGGAGTCTGAAGACTTAAAAGTCAGATACAGTTCCTGAATCTACATTCAAGGGGGAGTTTGAAGGTTGTTAAAGATTCAGATTCTGTGATTCATGCTAGCTGTTGATAGAAGAAGAGAAAAATTGAAGAATGCTTACATTGTTAGATAAACTGGAAAGAGATCAAGACTGAAGACTCGACGTCGAAGACTTCGTCAACATCCAAGGGGGAGTCTGTTGGTGCACAAATGTCTGTTAACTTCGTCTTTATCAAGTCTTATGTCTAGATAGGATAAACTAGCACACAACAGGGTTAGAAATTAGGGTTTATGTGTGTTTGTGTGTAATTTCGCTTGAAAGTGCCATTGGCAGTTTCAAACGAAATTAACCATTGTAATTCCGTTTGAAATGGCCAGTTCCACTTTCAAGCGAAATCACCAACACTATAAATAGGTGTGTTGCTAGTTCTTTTGTAACTTTTCCGATTCAGAGCCGAGGTGCTGCCAGTTTGTCAAACGATCTGTAAAAACTTTGGAATCGATAATAAGAAGATAATTAAGAGGAATCTAGCTGTATTCACGTCGATATCATTGATTCCGCCTTTGATATTGATGTTAAACTCTTCTGATTGACTCGTCAGGGTCACACGACGATCCAACAACGTTATTTAGCATATTTATTGTTTTATATAGGATGACATTTTTATTTGTGATAATCGGATGTTTTAGTGAGTTTAGTAGAAGGGGCTTTAAATAATAGAGTAAACCTCACTTGTGAGGTGTGCATTTTGTGAGCCACCACCCCGGGGAGCTCAACCGGGGTGGATGATAATCTTGTAGTTTGTCTATTCACATTCAATGAAAAATATCTTTCTTTCAATCTTATCTTTGTCTATTTTTCTATTGTTTATCTTTGTTCTTGGCTCAAAATCACCCGTCTCATTATTTTTACCGAATCGAAACTGAAATCGGATCGTTATGGACCTATCATTTGGTATCAGAGCCTCGGTGGCTCGTTTTGGTTTTCGGTTCGGTCGGGTCTTTACCGAAAAAACCGCCGGAGACGTAAAACGGAGTGTAGATCTATGCGTTTTAAGATGTTTCAGATTTGGTGTAGTTGAATCTAGTGTTTTTGTTCATCACATTCATAGTGTTAGTCAAGATTCACACCTAGTTATGTGTGTGTTTTGTAGAGGGAGAGAGACAAGGTTCTATGGTTTCTAGTCATTGCTTTTGTTCAAAGAAGAGTGTACAGTGTTCGTTTTTGGCAGAAGGTAGCGGCTATGTAGGTGCTCGATTAAGTAGCTGAGTGCTTTCAGGTTTGAAGATTGTTATTATCGGAAAGGACAACGGAGATTAACCGAAGAAGATGATGATTCCGACTTTCCGACGATAGTTCACGGTGAAGACAACGGTTTCGGCGGTCAATGCCGATGGTGAATGGTTATTGACGGTCATTTAGGGGTGGTACACAGTGGTTTTCGGCGGCGCACGGTGTGAACAGTGAGACAGTGATGGTGGTTTAGTGTTGTAAAGATGGTAAACGGCGATGGGTTAATCAGCTAGCCGGTTCACGGTGATGACGGCTTTAGGATGTCGTGATTCCAGATTCGATTGCGTGGGCATGTTACAACCGGTGACGGGTGTTGCTGGAATACGGTTTCCGGCCAGGGAGGTCGCCGGTGACCATGTGAGGTAACGCAAGATGGTGGCTGCTGTGGTGGTTGTCGGCTACGGTTTTCGGCTGGTGTATATAGTCCGATGAAGTTTGGCGGCTGGGAATGTTTTTTTGGCAACTAGGGTTCCAATCATTGGGCCATGATTATTTTATTTGGCTTTGTGAGCTATTTCTCTAATTTTAGCTGAATATTGTGGGGCCCAACAGTGATTGGAGAACGTTTGATATGTCATACGTCACATTCTCAGGTAATTAAATTTTTTTTTAGTGTACCTATTCACACACTCATCTCACTATCTACACACTTAAAAAGGTGATTTTTGTCTTTACATGCACACCCTGTAGTGTCGAACTGTGTCCAAAACGGGGCGTTTTGGTCCGATTAACCAGACAAAGACTGACGGGTGTCTGACGGGTCTGTTGACCGGACCAAAACGCTGAGCTTTGGCCGCGATTTGGTCCTGTCAACCAGACAAAAGACTGATACCCGGTCTGGTTGACAGGACCAAAACGCGGCCAAAGCTCGGCGTTTTGGTCCGGACAACAGACCCGTCAGACACCCGTCAGTCTTTGTCTGGTTAATCGGACCAAAACGCCCCGTTTTGGCCACAGTTCGACACTGCAGGGTGTGCATGTAAAGACAAAAATCACCTTTTAGGTGTGTAGATAGGCAAAATTGGTGTGTGGATAGTTTGGCCCTTTTTTTTGGGGGGGGGGGGGGGGGGGGGGGCTCACTAAATGAATCGGAGTAGAAATTTATTTGATGATGATGACTGAAGTTTTATTCGGGGGCAAGGGTTTCATATGTATTATTTATTTTTGCACATTGGGCTGTGATTGATTATACATTGTTGTTTGGGCCACACATGAAACCCACTAAAGATTGGAGGATGATGTTGCATATACGACATTCCCTATAGTTGCAATTCTTTTTGGGGCCCACCTAAGATCGAGTAAATTTATGTTTCGGCCTATTATATGTTTTCAAGCTGGGTTGCAGTGGCGGATCTAGGATTCACGCCAAGCCGTAACGTTTTATAAATAAGCCGTAACGAAATCAAAAAAACATCAAATTTTTCCAAAATTTACACTAAAAACGTCAAATTTTTTCGAGCCAAGCAGTAGTGGAGGTTACCCCCGGTTAAGGCTAGGTCCGCCCCTGCTGGGTTGTGTGACACCAGCTATTGTTTGGGCTGAAAAACAACCGAGCTAAAATTTATTCTGATTGAGTTGTAGATTTTCTTAATGAAGTTGATTATTCGATTTTTATCATTAGAGTTCGAACCCTATCATATGCCTATTACATTTGTATCTTCAAAGGTAAGATAAGGAGCCTTGATCGACAAAATATAGGAGGGTCTACATTTGCGGGGGAAAACGGCAATGAAAATTTTGGGTATTTAGCCGATTTGTGAAGATTCGAAGACGACGTCAGATTTATTTTTGAAGATCATATGAAGAATTGATAGCATCATTCTCGGGGGAATATTGTTGGGTCAAAATGGAGAATGATGTTATCAATTACATCGACGTTATCTAGCGTATTTATTATCTTGTATAGGTTGGCGTTTTTATTTGTTTTAGTGGGGCGTTTTAGTAGTTTAGTATGTTTTCCAAGCAAGAGGCAGCTTGCTTGGAGGACAAGGCTCAAGGGGCTTTAAATAGTAGAGTAAACCTCACTTGTGAGGTGTGCATTTGTGAGCCACCATCCCGGAGGAGCTCACCCGGGGTGGATGAATATCTTGTAATCTTTTGTCACTATCAATGAAGCTTTCCTTGTTCAATCCTTAAAGTTTATATCTTTTTTGTTTGTTTATCTTTGTTCTTGGCTCGAATCACCCGTCTTCATATTTTTCACCGAACCAAAACTGAAATCGGATCGTTTCGGACCTATCATCGTGTTTGACATGAGGCCCTTAAAACAGATTCCGCGCCTCCTCTCAGACGATCTGTTTCCAGGATACAACAACCTAAGCAGTAGTTGTACTGCCGGAGATGGCTCTCACGCCCGAGATTACATCGGGTATAATTTGATGTTTTAGGAAAATAAAGAAAAGAAGTTGTATTAATTTTAGAGTACTCCTCTAAAATTATGTAGTGAATGTTTCTAATAGTTATTTATGAGATCCTCTCATCTCGTATCTTTCGTATGTCAAAATATGAACCCAACGTTCATATATATACACATTCACAAAAAGTTGAAACATTCTTTGCCTTTAATTCTCTAATTAACGAGGCAATAAATCTTGTAATAAACAAGATTTAATTATATTAAAATGGAATTCATGTGGTCAACGAAACTGTCATATTCATTCATGACAGAATTAAACGAGTTGAAAAAACTAGTTTGACCAAGTCCAACCAGCTGTTTTGTTTCCGCTGCAAACCTGTGTGCGCTGCAAACCTGTGTGCGCGTTAGAACTGATCCGCCAGTCCGCGCGCCATGCTTTAAGGATCTCATGCCACGCCATATGGAGTCGCGCACCACACGGATGCGACTACGCATACCAGGACGCCACCTGGTCATGCGCCATCCATATTCTCATGCCACACGGATGCCACTATGTATACCAGGACGCCACCTGGTCATGCGCCATCCAAACTTGTGCGCCACTTGCATTCTTCGCCATTGCCAATGACATGTGCCACGCCATGGCATCCGCCTACTCCACCCAAAGGTGCGCCATAAACCGACCCGCCATGTGTCTGACCACGCGCTCATGGGCAATAATACAAAGGCGGTGTGCGAAGTTCAAAGTGTACTACATAGGGCCTATAGCCCACGGCATGCGCGCATATGTGCACGAGTAAGGGTGCGGAGCACCCTTTAGAGTCCCCACTAGTGTTTGCCTTTAAGGAAACAATATACAAGGAGTGCTCCTCCTTATAAACCACTTTAAGTTTTGTCATAACACCTATGTGGGACAAGTTGACAAAACTAATCCATTTTATTCATCTTTGTTTGTTTCAAACATACAACTTCAAGCTTCGATATCTCATTCATATTAGCTCTATTAGTTTGAACACAAACCCAAAAATAATTATTTATACAACACATATATAAATATTATTGATGTCCAAAATATTTAGTGAAAAACTCATTTTCACTAAAATTTCCAACACATTATACGTGCATAACACAAACAGGGTAAATGGGTTCCCCATGAGTTGCACGAGGGAAACCGTATAAAAAGTTTATTCAACAGACATATTTGCTTTCGTGCTTTACTTGCACCGAATATACTCCGTGTAGTAACTAAAAGAAAAACAGACAAACCAATAACATGTTAAAAAAGGGTCCGTGGATGGTATCATGGTAGGCTTTTATTCATGGGGAAATAATAAGAGGACGCTATTAAAGCTACGGCCCGAATATGCTACGGTTGACTTTTTTGGTTTATTGATATTTGCTAGATTTGAGTGCGTATGGAGATTAGAACACGACAGATAATATTTTCTAATTGAGGGTGTCACTTCAGATAGCAATGTTTTCTAGTGGAAGTATGAATCTGGTTCCCCAAAGATGGACCACAAATGCATACTTTTTGGAGTGGTAGAGATTGTATTTGCATTAAGAGTAAAGCATTAATTTGCGAGAAATGACAAAATCTTTTAATGGATTACCATTTTTTATTTTTATTTTTTTAATAGGCCTTGACTTTATTGTTTCAAATATAACTTCAGAATACTTACAGTGACATTCAAGAAAGTAGTTATTTTAAGTGTGTGCTACGTCTATGATTATGTGTTAGATGAAGCCACAGTTGTGTATTCACCGGGTTCGCTTATGTCACTTTATTATATCAATGGATGCTCAAAACCGGTCTCATTCGAGACGTAGTTGATAAATTAGACAAACTCTTTAAGCACCGCACTCACATTCATACTTCTTCACCGCAAGGGGTGTATCCCATATCGGTTCAATATCTAATACCATATTCGGAATTGCTAAAGTTATTTCTAAGGCGATGGCTTGATGTTAGCGTAATACATTCGTTTGCAATGTAAGTTGTTTTAATACGGTACAATAACTTTTTAGATATAATTTAATTTACTAACTTTATCATTTATATATGTATTTTTTCTGTCTCTCAATTCCTGATGTGCATTTTTTGATCTGTACCAAATTAATGGTGCAAAATGCAAAAGTGATCTGGAAGATGTGATAAAACACATCAAAGAGGTATACAAGTATCATGATGACAAAAGATATTGTCTTGCACCTTATAATGACGAGTAATATACACTTTTCCTCAATACACACACACACATATATATATATATTAAATTGTTCTATAAATTTTATTTTTTAGCGATCACTGGAAGCTTTTACTATTTGAACCAACCACTTCAAGCGCATTTATTGTTGATTCAATAAAAAAGGGAAAGTCGGAGGAAAATTACCTGATTTCAAAGCTAATTCCTAGTGGTTTCGAGAGAAATTTTACACGGACAATGATCGATGTAAGTTTTCATTTTAAAAAAAAAATATTTTTTTCGGTGCTTAAAATAATTAATTGTGGATTAACTGTAGTGCCACCAACAACCGGGCTCATGGGAATGCGGTTATATGTTGATAAAACATATGTGGGAGTTTGTTGAGACAATTCAACATGACTTTATTAATCGTGTAAGTGTATTTCATATATTTAAGATATATCAGCCTTTTAATTTATTTGTATATATTTTTTCGGAAATGGAATACACAGGAGAAGACTTCGGGTGAGGAAATTGAATCTATGGTCGTAGACTTGATGGAGCGTTGGATTAAGGAGGTGTTTGGGGTCTGGACATGAACTCCGTAAAGGTGTCTCAAGGTTAACTCAAATTCCACCATTTAATGATCTTTCCAGTTTTAAAGCCTTTTCTTACAGTTCCTAATGTATATAATATATATTTCCATATCCATAATTATTGTTTAATGTCTTCATTTGGTAATCGCAGGAACCGAGTAAGATTGTTTTTGCACATGAAAAGCAGATAATTGTCAAAAGCCATCAGTGAGGTACAATAATATTAACAACATGTAACCAACTGGGGTAGCCCAGTTGGCCACCGACACCCACCTCTTCCCAGAGGTACTGGGTTTGAGTCTTGGGAGTGGCATATGTCGCCCAGGGTAAGAACTCGGCAAGGGGAAGTCACCGCGGAGCTAGCTTGGTCGGGTAGCGGCTCCCGGAGTGGGATCACTCCGGCGGTTGGGAGGACCGTGCACTATCCCCCCCCCCCCCCCTAATATTAACAACGTGTAACACAGACCGTACCCATGTATCAGTCTAGTCTCTTAATGGCATGTTTTTGCAGGTATGTTTGTTATCTTTATTTTCAAGTAACGATATTTTTCCGTTATGTGTCATTCATGCCAATGTCACATGACAATGTAAGAAAACGAGTAGACGTCAACTCGCGCATTGCAGCGGGATGTTGATTATAATTTCCCATTTGCTGAAACCAATTAGCCTCTGGTGCAAGCTGGAATTGAAATGCTTAATATGAGACTCACCTTTGATTAACTCAAATACCATACAAAACATCATAGTTTGTAAAGTAATGATCATATAATAATAGCTATGCTAAAGATAAGAGGTTCAAGGAACGAAATCAGTATATTGCGGAAACCGAATCACAATTCACGTGTTGAAAATACGCAATTGTTGATAATCAGTTTAGCACGTAAGCACGTAATTGATAATAATCTATTCAATGCGTAAACACAATTATACAAAATATATCAAATAAGTAAGGAAATTGGTAAGTGTACGCTGGTATGTAGACATCATATTTAAATGTATGAATCGATTAAAACTATAGTACTGAAGTGTAAATAAAAAATCTATGGGAATGAAGTGTGAATCAAAGATGGCATGGATACATCAAATCGACTAAAATCATAGGAATGAATATAAATTATTCTTTTAAGGCATTCAATTCCTTAGGCTGTTGTATGAGGTTATGGATTAGAAAAAACTATTCTAATGCAGTGAATCATAGAGGCACTTTTTTCTCACCGTTCAAAAGAAGTGTAATAAAAGGTGTTTGATTGAGGGTTTGATTAGTGATTAGATAATTTAGATTTTAACTATATTATTATTATTATTATTATTATTATTATTATTATTATTATTATTATTATTATGTCAGTTTATATATTAACAACGTAATTGAATATCGTTCAAAATACACACTTATAATAATAAATAAAAAACAACCAAATAGAAAAAAAAAAAAAAAAAAAGGAAAAACCCTTGTAGAAATCCCATTTTTCACATCACAAACAACAGAAAACACAAAGCATCAAAAATAAATAAATAAATAAATAAATAAACCAGTCACTTCATGATTTGAATTCACCATCCCCGACGGTAGCCATTTTTTCGGCAAAGAACATTTTTGCCAACATCAGAATGTCTAATAAAACATAATCTCTAAACCCAACAAAATATAAATAAAATCAGATAAACATCAACAGTTTAAAAGAACGCTGTCAAAAAAACTAAGCTTATCGTGTCGGCACAGACCCGTTCGTTTCACTGTTGCGGTATGTGATCCCACAACTCCCACGCATCCACTTTACCACGGTTAGCCAGTACGAAGATGATCAACTCAGAATCAGATCAGTCTGGTTAAATCAAGTAAAACTTTCCGACAAAATCGCCACTATACATCTCGTTGTGAAACTTTACCAATGACGTGATAGAATAGGCGGTGTATCGCCTGGCTGAAGAACACTTCCTCGACTTCTGGCTGTTCTCCGCCTATGTGAGATTTCAATGTGGAGATCTTGTTTCATATAGAACGCGTTGGTAAAACTTCACTCCCTCCGTCAAACACCTAGAAGATCTGGAAACACGTCCGTAATCTACACCATACTTCACTACGACAGTTTGAAAATTAAAGGCGCAAATCATAGTTTCCTATTCGTTGGAGACGGTTATGACGTTCTCTTCTATCTATCTTTCCCGATGTCCTCTTTCTCTCGGGTTTCCGTGCAGTTCGAGCCGGTTGGCGTTGTTTATTTCTTATAATGTGTGCAAACCTGAACTATATTACAAATTTACAAATGATGTTATATATAGGGCATTGGAACCCACCCACAGCCGAAGCGTTGCACTGCATTGCATTGCATTGTTCACAGAATCGTTGAAAAGGTGTTATAAGTGTTCATTTACGTTGGTTAATTAGGAGAAGGGGCGTTTTGATTCGGACTTATTCTCATTAGCACAACCGTCAATTTTAAGGTGGTTTTTTTAAACGGATTAGTTCAGGAGGAAGTTAAAGCGACGTGTCTGATTCGGTGCTTTCGATTGAAGTGATGCGATGATGTTTTGAGGCAAATTAAAAAGTAAAAGGAACCCATCAAATTATCTAAACGCATGATCACCAAATTTGCAATCACGCAACTATGTTCATGAATAAAATCAAAATTACAATAACAAACGAATTATCTATGAACAATTAAAACCAAAGAGAAGTAACGATAAAAAGGTAACATTGAATAAAAAAGGAAGAAATGACGCAGTGGCGGCAGGGAAATACAACCACCTCGGTCGCGGGTGGTGACCGATGGCGGTAAGCCGCTGTCCTCTGGAGAAAAATCGACGGCCATAACGTAGTTAACTGTTTCGCTAGATCTGAGGCGACCGATTGTATTCAGTTGCCTACGAACACACCGTCCGTTATTTATTTCAGTATTTTAATATCGATATGTAACAGGCATCTTTTGGATAAAAATTACAATTGAGTGAATAAAGTATTATCCATGGAAAACAACATGCAAATTTGCAAGGCAACGCAATGGAAAGCAGGAATACAGGATGCGGTTTAAGTGTTATAAAAATATAAATTGACGCATCAATTTATGAATCTTCAAACCTTTATTTATTACAGAATTTCAATCTACCAAGGAGAAATAACGTATCCCTTGGGAACGGACACATCAATTTACCAACGAACACACCGTTCCGTTATTTAATTCAGTATTTCAATAATGATGTACCGATTCTACATGGCTTCATGATAAGGATAGGGGTTGAAAAATAACAGTCGTAACCCTTTACCCAAACATTGTGTCCTATTTTGTATGTGTATATATATTATATTTACACTCTCTTCCCGAGTCTCATTTAACAGGGGGGAGGGGAGGAAAAAGAGATGAAAATATGAAAAACCATGTTTCCGAGTTTCATTTAACAAGGGGAGGGAAAAGGAAAGAAAATATGACCAAATATGACCATATATTCATCATCCCAAATTGGAGAGATTAGGAGAGAAAATTTTCCTTCCCCTCCACCTGTTAAATGAGACTCGGGAACATAGTGTTAGGGTATGTTTGGCTAAGCTTTTTAAAACAACTTATTAGCTTTTTGGAAAAATCAGTATGAGTCATTTTTTCCCCTGATATACACTCTCATTGTCAAACATCATTTAGAGCTTATGACTTTTCAATAAGTCAATAAGTTGTTTCAAAAAGCTTAGCCAAACATGCCCTTAATGAAAGGGTGTGAGTAAAATAAATTATAGGGTGTGACTTTTAAGCAAATGACATAACCCAAGTTGCTAATTGTATAAGAGTATAATATAATAATAATAATTTATTCATTTTACTTTTAATTTTATATTTTGAGGACTAAAATTTAAAACACCATGTGCAAAAAAACAGAAACAAAACACCTTGGTGTCAAAAATAGAAACAAAACACATGTCTAAAAATTTAAAATACCCTATAGATTTATTAAATTGTCTAAAAATTCGAAATACCCTATAGATTTATCAAATTAGATTTTCTATGCTTATCATATTTTGATTTAATTATTCGGTACTACACTCACATATGTTATATTTAACACTTTAAACCAAAACATGAACAATTTTATCGAATAACCATACCAATACTTGAATCAAATTATTATCATTCCTACCTTGAATAACATCAAGGATATTATTTAAACCAGGTATGTTTGTTATCTTTATTTTCAAGTAACCATATTTTTCCGTTATGTGTCATTCATGCCAATGTCACATGACAATGTAAGAAAATAAGAATTTATTCATTTTACTTTTAATTTTATATTTTGAGGACTAAAATTTAAAACATCATGCACAAAAAAAAAAAAAACAAAAAAAAAACAAAACAAAACAAAACAAAACACCTTGGTGTCAAAAATAGAAACAAAACACATGTCTAAAAATTTAAAATACCCTATAGGTTTATTAATTTGTCTAAAAATTTAAAATACCCTATAGATTTATCAAATTGTTACAAGAGTTGGTAACTAATTTATCTTAAAATTTAAAATAACTAGTTCACCCTCTTTATGTTCTTACACTAGCATAATGATATCAAATTATCAATTTATGCTAGTAACTATAAACAACCATAATTCAGTTAAACAATTTAGTTCTAATCTACCACAGATATTTTTTCAATCAACATAATTTGAACATTATTCTAGTATAAACGTAACTTTATGTATGCCCCCGTTTGGGAAAAGTTCAAGGACTCGTATTGAAGCTACTTACAAAAACCTAAAAGATAACAATTCACCTTTTACCTACCTAATTGACAATTCACCTTGTGGCACTAAGGTAGCGTTCGTTTCATGGAATGGAATGGGATGGAATTGGGAAGCTTTTCTTTGTAAAATTGATCTTGGTTGGGGGAGGGAGGAATTTGAAATCCAATGAATTTCTTTAATCAATGAAATTTGTGACTATTTCAATATTCCATTCCATTCCTTCATTAGAGTGAAGGATTTCTAAGGAATGTTGAAATAGTCACAAATTTCATTAGTGAAGGATTTCAAATTCCTCCCTCCCCCAACCAAGATCAATTTTACAAAGAAAAACTTCCTAATTCCATTCCATTCCATTCCATGAAACGAACGCTACCTAAGTGTTTATCCACATCAAAGTGGTTCGAGTCCGTCTAAAGTTTAACGTATACACCCAAGTGAAGTTCATAACATCTTGTGATCGCAGATAACACATATGGTTTCATGCGTGATTAATTAACATGAATAGTACATGGCTTTATGAATGATGAAGTTTTGGCTTTTTGGGTGTGCAAAAGTACAATACCTGGTGGTTTCTATAGTTGGATGTCATTTTGTTAAGTGAAGTAGGACTAACTGTTCAAATAGCTCCTAACTTGAAGTTTGCTTGAAAATGATTCGGTTTGTAAACAAACCAAGCTCATGACAAGGTTGGCTTCTCATTTGGCTCACTTAAATTAACCCCAACACTCTAACATCTTTATAGCCCAAATAAAACAACTTCAATCTTTTAAGCTCGACTCTTATTATCCGGCCCACTTCACATCAGGCCTAACTCGTTACCCAAACCTGTCCAACCCACCCATTTTGCCACCCCTAGTAATGAGTTAGGATGGGTATGGGTTAAGATGAGTTTGGGTTAGGATGGGTTTATTAAAAAATGTGTTAGGATGAGTTTAGGTCAAGATGGATTTAGGCATGGTAGGCTAAAAATATAAATAAATAAATAAATAAAAACCAAATAAAAATTTAAAAAATAAAAAAATCAAAAAAATATTTAAAAAAAAATAACTCCTCTCGGTTGATGGACGTGGGGTTGTTTCGGGCTGTGGTGTTGACGACGATTAAACATACGGCTGTTATGGGTGAAATTTTGAGCCCATATCCTGGAAAATATCTTGATCTATATTTTACTTATGTAGTATCTGTTTACATCCGGGATGCTGGTTCAGGATATTGGTAGTATCCTGAACGGTATCCTCGGGATTACTAATGGATTATGTGCAGGTACGTGTGTTAGAAACTAGCAACGTTCACAAAGACTTATTCCGCGGAAGACTCGGTCCAGGCCGTTCAAAGAAAGACGTTGAAACCATATTACTCGGTCTACAACGTTCGTGGTGGAATATTCGGAGCATCCCATATTTATAGGAATATTTGTTTGTACTTCGTTACTATAAATAGGAGGAACACCAGATCAAATAGGACACAACAATTTCACTGCAATCACACTCACTACACACTAACACTTGTTCTTTCGCAATTTGTACTCTCACACGAATTCATTGTAACACTTAGCGATCTGGTTGATATCCTGCACTGTATCCTGAAGTTTTAAGCAATAAGAAGAACAAGGCAGCTGCGATTGTCAGCTCCCGAGGTTTTATGCCGGCGATCTAGATTGATCAAGGGCTTTCCTCGTACATCTCGTGTCGTTTCCTTTACTTTTTGCTTATTATTTGCTCACTGTTTGATCGCAGATACAGCTCAATATCCTGAGCCATATCCTGAATACTGATTTTCTGAATAACTCAACAAGCATATTATCTATAAACTTTTTAGCACACTACCTCACGTTACTAATTTGATCACTAAATTGCTTCGGTAATTTTTGACCAAAACAATTTGGCGCCCACCGTGGGGCAAGTGGTGCTCTCTTTACTAAAAATTTTTGTTAAATCGCTAATCGGTTTTTTATTTTCAAAACTTTTTGCTACATTGTCCACAATGGCCTCACGATCAAACATGAGTTCCTCTACTATGTCTGCTACGACTTCTGCTACTACAGGTTCGGTGCTTCCACCACCTCCTCCAAGAATGCCAGCCTCTACACGACCTCAGGATATTATCCCTACCCGCAGTGTTCAGGAATCTGCCCCTGTTTTAGCATCTAACGACGAAATTTTAACCTTGTTTGGAAGTGTGCAGGAACAAATGAGGCAGCAGCAGGAAACGAACCAAATGCTTTTAAGGGAAATACAACTCATGAAGTCCGGCTCGAGCAGATCCGCTGAGGATATGGTCACTCCATTACAACCCAGAGCTTTGAACTTCAGTTCAGCCGTGTATACAGAGGATAACAGGGGGAATATTGTGCCCAGCCTTCCTCAGAATCATACCCCTGAAATACCCTCCTCGGTCAGGATATCGACCATAAGGAGCTCAGGATATGCTTCAGGATATGGGCAGAATCCTCCAACGGGTAACATATTAAATAATAATAATACTCATACTACTAACAATAGTGGATCCTTGCAGGATACAGGTGTGACGTCAGCACTTACCAGGGAACTTCAGAAGTTGAAGGACATGATATCAAGTGTACCCGGGGTGGTCCAGCCAATCCCGGAAGTGTCTCAAGACAGCTATAAGATATCTCGTTTCGCATATCCTATCTGTGATGCTGAAATTCCAAAGAGGTTCCAAACCCCCAACATGAAGCTTTACGATGGAACGACGGATCCTGAGGAGCATATTGCTCAGTATAGGGAGAGGATGGAGATCAACCCTATCCCTCCGGATCTCAAGGAAGCATGCTTGTGCAAGGGTTTTGGTTCAACCTTGACAGGATCAGCTTTGAAGTGGCTCTTGAATGTTCCTCCACATTCAATTACATCTTTTGCTCATTTAGTAAATTTATTTAATAGCCAGTTTTCTTGTAGTAGGAGCTTTGAAAAATTAACAAGTGATCTCTACAGGATAACGCAGGGGCCTCAGGAATCCCTTAGGGATTATGTGAACAAGTTTAGCCGAGAATCACTAGACATTCCTCATCTTGATGTTGCAACAGCTGTGCAAGCTTTCAAGATGGGGTTGCAAAAGGATTCTCAATTCTACCAAGACCTTGTAATGAACCCATGCAGGAACCTGGATGAAGCTCGGAACAGGGCCCTAAGATACATTCGGTTGGAAGATGACAGAAAGATGCAAGAAAGGATGAACTCATCCAACACTTATGAGTCAACTAACAGGAAGTCGGAATCCTCATTCAAGTCGTATCGGCCCAAGCCATATGGCAGGAATGAGAACAAGAGAGTGAATGCTGTCGAAGATGAGGATCCTGAAGAATATCCTGAACTATCTGAATATTGCTTTTCTGTTAACATTCCTGAATTGATGTATGCCATGCAGGGTCTAGGGGACAAGGCAAGATGGCCTAGAAAGAATCAACAAAAAGCGGATTGGAAAGACAAATCAAAATGGTGTGCTTTCCACGAAGATTTCGGACATATGACCGAGGATTGCATTGCTTTGAGGAAAGAGATAAGCTATCTTCTAAGCAAGGGATATTTGAAAGATCTCTTAGGAAGAAAGAAGAATAAGGGTCAGGATACTGAGAAGGATCCTGAACGAGCAGCCTCACCTCCCGCTGATGCCAAGATAATCAACTTCATTTCGGGAGGATCCGACATTTGTGGGACTTCGTATTCGGCAGCAAAGAGACATGCAAAAGAAGCTAAGGCCGAAAGGGGAGACAAACCTGTCAGGATGACTACACTCACAACTGACAAAGTGATCACATTTGATGCTGATGACAGGGATACTGTCCAGGATCCTCACCATGATGCTCTGGTAATAACGTTATATGTGGCTAACCATTTTGTACACAGGATATTGGTTGATAATGGCAGCTCCGTCAACATAATCCAACTAGAGACACTTAAAAGAATGAATGTATCTCCAATGGATATCACTTCGAAGTCCACTGTGCTTGTTGGGTTCAGTGGAGAGGCCAGAAACACAGTGGGAGAGATAAAGTTGCCGGTGTACGTTGAAGGAGTCAACTCGATACAACGTTTCTGTGTGATGGACTCTCTATCCTGCTATAACATTATACTGGGAAGACCGTGGATTCACGATATGAAGGCCGTGCCATCAACATATCACCAATGCATCAAGATACCTACCCCTTGGGGAGTTGTTAAAGTTGATAGCGATCAGCAGGAGGCCAAAGAATGCTACTCATCCTCGATGAAATCCTCAACCAAACCTAGTGCAGCATAGCAATTAAAGACGCGGGCCCAGGATATCGTGGAGGATCTGGAGCAGGATGTGAAGAAAATTGTCCTGGACCAGGATAATCCCGATATTTCGGTGCTCGTGGGGACCAATATCCCTCAGGATATTGAAGAGCAATTAATTAACTTTTTAAGATGCAGGATGTCAACGTTTGCATGGAAGCATGAGGATATGACAGGCATATCCAAAGATATTATCACTCACAAGCTTGGAATTGATAAATCATTCAAGCCAGTGCAACAAAAAAGAAGGAAGTTTTCTCCTGAACGCAATACAATTATTCAAGAAGAAGTTGAAAGATTGTTGAAGTCCAAAATGATTAGAGAAGTCAAGTTCCCAAGGTGGCTAGCAAACGTGGTTGTGGTACAGAAGAAAAACGGAAAATGGAGAGTCTGTGTGGATTACACAGACTTGAATAAAGCTTGTCCTAAAGACCCATTTCCTCTCCCCCATATTGATGCAATGGTGGATGCCACCGCTGGGCATGAAATGCTGACTTTCATGGATGCATCCTCAGGATTTCAACAGATCTAAATGGAGCCTTCTGACCAGGAAGATACTGCCTTCATGACACCAACAGATATTTATTGTTATACAGCTATGCCTTTTGGTTTGAAAAATGCAGGTGCAACATACCAGAGATTGGTAAACATGATGTTCAAAGACAAACTGGGGGACACCATGGAAGTGTACATTGACGATATGGTAGTAAAGTCAAAGAAAGCTCAGGATCACCTCCAGGATATTAAAGGAGCGTTTGATATCCTGGATCAGTATAATATGAAGCTGAATCCTACTAAGTGCCATTTTGGAGTGGGGGTAGGAAAATTTCTAGGATATATGGTGACCAAAAGAGGAATAGAAGCAAGCCCGGAGCAGATTAAAGCCATCTTGGATATTAAATCACCCTCAAATATGAAAGATGTTCAACGATTAACGGGGTGAGTGGCAGCATTAAACAGATTTATCTCAAGATCCTCAGAGAAATGCAAAGATTTTTATGATATCCTGAAGAAGAACAAAAAATTCGAGTGGGGTGAGAAGCATGAAGCGGCCCTACAGGAGTTAAAGCAATATCTTTCAACCGCACCCCTACTAATGAAGCCTGAGAATGGTGAACCATTATCCCTATACCTCGCGGTATCAGGGAACGCTGTAAGTGTCGTCCTTGTAAAGGACCATGAAGGTCAGCAATATCCTGTTTATTATGTTAGCAAAAGTTTGTTAGATGCTGAAACTAGGTATTCTCACTTAGAAAAATTAATACTAGCATTAGTCATGGCATCAACAAAACTTAGACATTATTTTGAGACTCATAGGATTCATGTTAAAACAAATTATCCTGTCAAGAATGTGCTTAGGAAACCAGAGATGTCAGGCAGGATGGCTAAGTGGTCAGTAAAGTTGAGTGCTTATGATTTAGTATATGAACCTAGGAATGCCATAAAATCTCAGGCTTTAGCTGACTTTGTGGCTGATTTTAGTAGTGACATCCAGGATGAGGTAGACCTAGAAGTTCAACAATTAGGAGAATCCTCAGGATCCTGGACATTATATACCGATGGTGCATCTAATATAAGAGGAGTAGGATTGGGAATACTACTAAAATCGCCACAGGGGGACATATTACCCCAGGCTATTAGGTGTGAATTTCCCGCTACCAATAATGAAGCAGAATATGAAGCTTTAATTGCAGGATTAGAATTGGCTAAGAATATGAGTATAAAAAATTTACAAGCATATGTTGATTCTTTGTTAATTACTAACCATTTTAATGGATCATATGCAGTTAAGGGTGAGAAATTGACTGAATATCTTGATATTCTCAAAAAATTAGCAGGATATTTCGATGTTTTTACACTTGAACAGGTACCAAGAGAGGATAATGCTGAAGCGGATGCCTTAGCAAATCTGGGATCATCAATCAGGATACCGGAAGGGATCCAAATACCAATAATACATGTCTTATATCCTGCAACTAATCCTCAGGGTAAAGAAGTAGCGGATATTCGGGATTCTGGAATGGAATATCCTGAACAGGATCCTAAATCCTAGACAACTCCAATTCTGAAATATCTTAAAGATGGACACATCCCCGAAAATGAAAATCCTAAGGCATTTAGGATGAAGGTATCACGATTCACTATTATAAATAATATTCTATACAAGAAATCTCTTGCAGGACCATATTTAAGGTGCTTGGAGGATCATGAAGCCAAAGAAGTACTTCAGGATATACATGAAGGGGACTGTGGTAATCACACTGGGGGCAGATCATTATTCTCGAAAGTATTGAGGACAGGATACTTTTGGCCAACAATGAGAAAAGATGCTGCAGAATATGCTCGAAGATGTGATGCATGTCAAAGGCATAGTAACATACTACATCAACCAGCTGAACCACTATATCCTGTAGTTTCCCCTTGGCCATTCATGAAGTGGGGGATGGATATAGTAGGGAAGTTACCAAAAGCTCCGGGAGGAAAGGTATTTATGTTAGCAATGACGGATTATTTCTCTAAGTGGGTCGAGGCTGAAGCATTCGTTCAAGTAAGAGACCAAGAAGTAGTATCCTTCGTAAAGAGGAATATCCTGACTAGGTTTGGAGTACCAGCTGAGATCATTTGTGATAATGGGTCCCAGTTTATAAGCAAAAGGACTACTGACTTTTGCAAGAGTTGGGGAATCAAAATGATCACATCTACTCCGGTACATCCTCAAGCGAATGGACAAGCCGAATCCTCGAACAAGATAATAGTCAATAACTTAAAGAAGAGACTTGGAGCCAAAAAAGGAAGATGGGTGGAAGAGTTACCCTTTGTTTTGTGGGCTGATAGGACAACGGTGAAGAATGCAACTGGCCAAACCCCGTTTTCCTTGGTATTTGGAGCAGAGGCAATGATTCCAACAAAAATGACGATACCTACTGCAAGATCTATGCTACAGGATCCTGAACAGAATCCTGAAGTCTTATGTCAGGATTTGGATACTATAGATGAAAAAAGAGATGCAGCAAGGCTAAGGATAGCAGCATATCAACAGAGAATATCCAGAGCATACAATAAGAACATAAGGACTAGAAGATTTCGAGTTGGTGATTGGGTGCTGAGAAAGGCTTTTCAAAATACCACTAATCCTGCCGATGGCAAGCTAGCTCCGAAATGGGAAGGACCTTATGAAGTCGAGTCAGAAGCAGGGAAAGGAGCATATCGACTCAGGAATGTGGAAGGGGATATGCTACCAAGATCCTGGAATGCAATACATTTGAAGCTCTATTTCAAGTAAGAGTAGAATTTATTTTCTATCTCGGAATGGTATGTGTTTTATCTCCTTTAAATATATTTGTTTATTATCTTGAACCCAATACTGACTTAAGCATCGGAGGGGTGTTAGCCAAGCTAACACCCACCTTAGTTTACAATTGTTTTGCAGGATATGTTTCAGGATATAGCTCCAGGATATATACTCAGGATAAGTCGAAAGACTAGAGGATTGGCCCCCTCTCTCACGTTTAAGGGATCCTGATCCCTTCAAAGGTTTAAAGGTATTCACCTTTCTTTCGAATTGGGTTTAAACACCTCGCCTGGAGCGCAAGTTATCTAGGTATAGTTCAAGGTAGCGGGACCAGTTCATGTAAAAGTGGCTGACAATTTCGTTACTATTGGCTATATCCTGGATCCTAAAGGTATATGAGGATTGATCACCCTCTCTCACGAAAGAGTATTTTCATACTCTCAAAGGTTTAAAGGTTTTCACCTTTCTAAGTCTAAGAGTTTATACACTCTCGCCTGTAGCGCATGAAATTCAGGGTTTATCCCCAGATATCAGGGTTTATCCCCAATATACTAAGGATTCTTTTCAGGATATCAGGGGTTCTGCCCTTGGGCATTCGGAATTCGTTCGAGTCAAAATGTAAATACATTTGTGTTTTTGTCGAACACAGGGGACATACGTAATACTGCTCAAAGGATGGATCTAAGTTTATAAGTATGCACTGGGGACAAACTTATGATAAAAAATCGGAACTGATCCTCTAAGGATCTCTGGTATGATTTCTCCTTTTTATTTGGTGTATTTTAATATCCTGATCAAGATATCTTTCAGGATATCTTCCAGGATTCATTTATAATATCTGCTCCTAAGAATGTTCAAACCAAACAATTTTCATAAGTAAAATTTGTATGACAATAACAATAAAGTCAAGAGAGTAGTTATATTATTAACATACCAAAAGATGTGCTCTTAGTTTCACCTCAAAATAAGGCCCATCCACTAAGAGCACTAGTAGTTCATAACCATATTTACCCAACAGTTGAGGGCTTCATCTCAAACCGAGACCCATCCACCTTCAACTGTTGTATTGTTCAAAAAGCATGCAGGAAATATAAATTGTTCAGGTACGGGAAAGTAAAATGCAGAAAAGTAAATTGTTTGTGGAACTGCAAACCAACATTCAAATTCAAAAAGGTGGGCTCTGGCCTTGGCACGTATATCCGTCATCGCCCACCTAAGTGCCCTCACATAGCGGCATCACCTCCAACCTTCTCAGACTTCTCCGCTCCAGCATCTTGACCAGCATCCTGCGCAGCATCCTAACCGATGTCCATCTCAGCATCACCTCCAGCATCCTTCTTCTCTCCAGCTTGGACCACCACCTCTGTTGACTTGGAAGACTCACCGGCTTCAGCAGGAAGTGGCACAGCTTTGCCTCCGAGCTCCTTCAATTTAGCCACCCAGGATTCAACTGGCCAAGATGGACAAACAAGGCCCGTCTCCTTGGCCTCATAGGCCATCTTGATGCGTGCTTGTAGCAGGGAGACGATAGCAGAAGCCTTGATTCCTTCTCGAAAGCTGATCAAGGCCTGATCATGGTCCATTTGAACGCTGGCAAGTTTGACCTCAGCATCTTGGGTGACCTTCTTTAGCAAGCTTTCATAGTGCCGGCTCTTTGCTTCGGCAATAGCACCCTGATCAGCAACGGTGCTCTCGAGCTGTTTGATCCTGGCTTCATGAAGTGCCACAGTACCACAAGCGTCATTGTACAAGTGGAGCAAATGCTGGAGGCCCTGCACATTGATCACAGGTATGGGGTTAGAATGTATGCTGACTAAGACATCCTACCAGGATATCCTGTTAGGATATACTTGCAGGATATATATGCAGGATATACATGAAGGATATGCGGCAGGATATTACCTTGTTGAGGAAGGATGTCATTGGCTCTAAGGAGTCAGAGAAGCTGAGTTCATCATAGGAGAACCCTTCTGAGCCTGGAGCACTGACCTCAAGGCCTTTTCTCTTTTTCGCTGCGGAAGCACGGGTTCTTGGATTGGCCTTGGGAGCCGGGAGTGGCTTGGAGCTGGTGGTAGCAGGAGTCTCCTTCTTGACTATGGCTGGAGTTGGATAGCTGTCAAGTTCATCCAGGTCTAGATAGACTGGGACTTTGCTGGAATCTGCACACAGGGAGTAAATTCTAAATCCCTCCTACAAATAACAGATAAGAAGCATATGTGTGCAGGATATCTTGCAGGATCCTTACCAGACATGTTGGCACTTGAAAGAGGACTTGGAGTTGGTGGAGAAGGATTGAAACTTCTTTCTGCCTCTGGGAGAAGTCTAATGGCGTCTATTCTTTCTTGGGAGTTAGCAAGAGGAGGAGCAATCTTCCTAAAATCAGCTGCACAATAATGAAAATTTATTAGTTCAGAATATGAGACAGGATAAGAGACAGGATCATTCTTAAACCCTAATTCCTACCCTTTCTTAACCATCTCATCGGATAATCCGTTCCACCGGGGATCGAATCCCTTTTTACAAAGAAAAACTTGGATTGCCAACCATCCTCGTTTTTGGTGGCACGAAGGATCAATGGGGGACCGGAGCTAGAGTAAAATAGAAACCTAGAAGAGCCATGACATCTAAGCTTGTAAGCTAAAGGAAGATCATGGACAGAAAGGTCAGGTATGTGGTTTCTCTTGATTTGGTCAAGAACAGACAAAACACGCCAAAGCATTGGCATGGTTTGGCTGAAAGAAATGTTAGTGATGTTAAAGAACTCGGTAATAAAATCCGGAAAGGGGAATCGTAGCCCTAAGGTGAAGGGGAAAGCATTGAAACAAATCCACTCGGTGGAAACCATATCTGACCGGATTTCTCTGTCAAAGGGTCGGAATATGGTTCCATCCGGAAAGATTCCGGAAGATTTCAGAGCCGACAGATGAGCACTATCAAAGGTGCATGTTTCATTCTCCGGTTCTTGGAGAAGATTCTGTTGGATGAATGTGGGAGCCGAGTCGCCTGAACTGGATCTCGTTTGCCTAGGCATTTGGTCGCCTGAATTCTTGCCGGAGTAAAATGAGAAATGGTTATGAAGATGGAAGAGAGAATATTACCTTTTCTTGACGACTGTGGGTAAAAAAGAAGATGAGGATGAGAAGATATAGGGTATGATGAGTAAATATAGGCTGGGTAGTTGAAAGCTGTCACATCAGAAGTCTTATCTCTTAATTGTCTCGGCCATTGTGAAAAAATGTAACCGTTAGGATATCAAACGGTAACATTTTTGGGGACAATTGTTATGGGTGAAATTCTGAGCCCATATCCTGGAAAATATCTTGATCTATATTTTACTTATGTAGTATCTGTTTACATCCGGGATGCTGGTTCAGGATATTGGTAGTATCCTGAACGGTATCCTCGGGATTACTAATGGATTATGTGCAGGTACGTGTGTTAGAAACTAGCAACGTTCACAAAGACTTATTCCGCGGAAGACTCGGTCCAGGCCGTTCAAAGAAAGACGTTGAAACCATATTACTCGGTCTACAACGTTCGTGGTGGAATATTCGGAGCATCCCATATTTATAGGAATATTTGTTTGTACTTCGTTACTATAAATAGGAGGAACACCAGATCAAATAGGACACAACAATTTCACTGCAATCACACTCACTACACACTAACACTTGTTCTTTCGCAATTTGTACTCTCACACGAATTCATTGTAACACTTAGCGATCTGGTTGATATCCTGCACTGTATCCTGAAGTTTTAAGCAATAAGAAGAACAAGGCAGCTGCGATTGTCAGCTCCCGAGGTTTTATGCCGGCGATCTAGATTGATCAAGGGCTTTCCTCGTACATCTCGTGTCGTTTCCTTTACTTTTTGCTTATTATTTGCTCACTGTTTGATCGCAGATACAGCTCAATATCCTGAGCCATATCCTGAATACTGATTTTCTGAATAACTCAACAAGCATATTATCTATAAACTTTTTAGCACACTACCTCACGTTACTAATTTGATCACTAAATTGCTTCGGTAATTTTTGACCAAAACAACGGCGTATAATCATTTTGTGGCGGGTGCAGATACTGTTGAAACGGGCCAGACTGTTAGGAGGTATCAAAACATTATATAAATTGACAGTGAACCGATCTTCAAATAATTCATCATCACTGTAATCAGCAAGTGGGTGGTCATTTGTAGCACTTGTGATACAAACTGGATAATTTCCCTGGTCATTTGCAGCACTTGTGGTCTTAAATCACAAGTTTAAATTAAAAAATCATGCAAGTCTAACACAAGCATTTCATCGAGCAGTTGGTATGCATATATTATAATACAATGTAAAAATGTCTAGTTTGATTCATTTCCGCCCTATAATCACAAATTTAAACAAGAATCATCATTAAATTCGAGCATTCATGCACTAATGCAAACTTTGATTTTCAAAATCGATAGGATTTACCACCAGCAAGCATCTGTCATGGTGAACAGTTGGCTTGAAGTTGTTACTTGTTTGGAGTCTACACGACTACAGTTGATCCAATATAAACAGTGGATTGCAGTTAAGCAGTGGGATTGTAGAACAGATTGGTTGGTTGGTTGGTTTCGGTCTTCATTTGCTACCCAGATCGCAAGACCAATCGATCAGATCAATTTCTAAAGATCAACTGTGTTAGGGTGTTTTTATACTAGCTCATTCTGGAATCTGGATTTGTAAATTATATGATAAACTTTATCATAGATATCATACAACTCATTCTGACCCACGAATTATTTTAAATAAATATCATACAACCTATCCTGACCCATCCTTAATTATTTCTTAACTCATCCTCATTTTTAAAATGACAAAAAATAACCCAAAAAAACCAAATGGGTTTTTATTACCAGGCCTACTCATTACCCAAACCTGCCAACCCACCCATTTTGCCAAATGGGTTAAATATGGCAAGGATGTAAAGGGGGTTTAACAAAAGAGGAACAGAACTGTAGGAAGTGTAAATGTTAGGACTTCACATTAAACCCTTAAACTTCAACTGTTTTAAATCTCAGTTGTAAAATATTTTTTCCTTGTTACTCCCACGAAACGAAACAACACACGCTTGAGAACCCATTTGGTCGAGTAGTCATTCGAGCATCAAGGCTAATTCTAACAAACCGACATCATGTAAAAAAAACGCACGATCAAATTGGTTAAACGCAGTAAGAAAGCGTATATATAAAGTCACCATGACCAAATTCCAAATCAAATATCTACAACACATGCAAACTGTTGGTTCACCATTTGCTACATTTAAAAGACGTCGGAATGCATAAACTCCTCATCTTTCTTCAGCAATAACATCAAGAAAACCAGTTGAATCTCGCAACTTTTTCTGCATGTTTGGCCACAACTTCATGGATGGTTAACTTCAGGTTCTAACCACTTCCAGCATCTTGTTAGCGACCCAACTTTATTATAATCTGGCGGTAAACCCTTTACGATACGCTGCCAGACCGTTTTTTGTACTTGCTTTTCGCCAAATTCAGAAGAAAGTCGGTAAATATATGCTCGTATTCTGGCATTTTACCATACCCTGAAAGTGTAACATCCAAAACATCCGTAAGATCATAAATTTTCAAGTACAAAATAGATCTAAAGTTGAAAAGCATAAATTACCAGGAAAATAGTTTATATCGATTACATAAAACCGATTCTTGGTTCCATGCTCACGAATCATATCCAAGTTGAACAGATGAAGCCCCTGCACCAAACAACATACAAAATATAAATAAAGCGATTTTATTTATTTATTTATCTGTTTTGAAAAAGAGAAGGAAATTGGGGTATACTAGACGACGACGAAGTTCTCTAGCAAGGCGTTCAAGTAAGGCCCGTGGAGGAAGCTCTGCAAGAGAACATAGAAAACGAATCAGGTTATCATGTACTTCACCACAGGTGATTAGTGCCTTTTCTAACATTTTTACAAGTAAGAAAAAGATTTACCGCCAATACATGGGTCTAAATCTGCATCATCTGCTGACTGGGAAGCAGATGAGACCCGAGGAAACCGGAATACGCCAACACTTCTTGACAGCTCACGCTTGCTGACATCAGGCAACGAGAAACGCCTAACAACCTTGATTGCATCCCCAACAATGTACACTTTGAACAAAACACCTCCTAAAATCACATCAGTAATAACCATTTTCAATTTTCAACATACCAAACATACGGATAATTTCATATCTACCAACAAAAAATCATAACATCAACTATACCCGTTTTTTGAATTTATGACATTTATACCCTTCCTTCAAACTGGCATTAGGATATAGTCGTCATATTATAAAATATGGATTGTATTTATAAACGGATAAATATGAAATATTAAGTATTTTGAACGGGTATATTTGATATTAATATTTTTAGTTGGGTAAAGGTGAAATCTTAATTGCAATTAAATACCGTGATTAACAAACTCTTGAAGAACAAGTGGAGGCTCTAGCTTCTCAAGGGAATACTCATCGAAAGCTAGTGATAGCTCATGTGACTTTGCAACCAATGGCTTTGCAACTGCAACACGTGTATAAATTATAAGAAAATTAAGATTATTAATATATATTTTTTTATAGAAGTGTGAGAACTTACCAAGAGGAAGGGTTAATCCTGCCTTCTTAACCGCACTAGAGATGGAAGATGGGTCCTTTTCTATTACCAATTGTTTCGGGACACCTACTGTACCTGCATCCGGTACTAACATTTGAGAACAAATTCTTTCGGTAACATAAAGCTTTAAAATATTAACTTTAGTGAAAAGAATTACCATATGCATCAGAAAAGTCCAGATCAGCTACATCTTGAAGCATAGATTGTCGATTGTGAACATGTTGTATCGCATCTGGAGGATCCAGGACCGTTACTTCTGGATGTGTCAGCCGATAATCCTACAAAAATCATACAAAAGAAAATAGTTAATTTATAATAAATATTGTATAGTTTTCTTGTCATTGTAAAATATCGATTATAGAAACATAAAACACAAGTATTACTGGAAATTATCAACTTTATATAAAATAAAAAATTTATATCGTAATCCAAAATGATAGCTATGAATAATTGTGGTTACATATAAAACTAATATTATATAACAAATGTCACGGAATCAAGAAGAAATGATAAAATGACATAAATCTCACAGAATTAATATGGTTTCACAGAATTCGTATATATATTTTTTTAAATCAAGTAGGATTTGTTGCATCTTTTTCTTCGTCCCAAAATATACATAGCTCAACTAATCATAGAGCATTGTGTATTTCTAAGAAAAATTTCAAAAAGATAACAAAACTTACAAAAATAACAAGGAAAACCAAACTATTCACAGTCAAATTATATATAAATAATTCATTTAAAAATTGATCCTCCTAAAATCTGTGTTTATTGTAGCAGCATAAACAAAATGATATAGCAATAATAAGTAATGTTTATAATAACTATTATAAAACAATTAGGAAAGTTTGAATAGTTTAAAACTGTTAAAATGTATATTGTTATGCCATTTTCACGGAAGCAGGACAGTCAAATTCAGGTAAACCTCAATACCATATATATTGTCATTGTGTATATTGATGACAAAGATGTTATACGTATATTAATAATGATATTACAATAAAGAAGATGATTAACAAGACCAACCTCAAGAATTTGTTGCCACTCCTTCCCAGACAACTGCACAAAAAAATTAAAACAAAAACATCAGTCAAATCATATATTAAAGAAATGTTGAAAAGAAAGAAATGAAATAGAATGAAAACTTCACCATTGTAGTTGATATATGTATTCAGACCAATATTGAAGAATAGGCCGCACTGACCTTATGCAACACAATGTCAAAAGGACCTTGATCTGAAAGAGGCCTTGTTTGATCAATAGGAACAAAAAATATCCCCTTATTCCTGAAACCATTACAACCAAGATTATTTAAATAATAAATTTATTTTGAAATTAGAAATCGACGAATCACTATTTATTGAAGATTCATTTCACCTAATCCGAAACCCAAAACTGAATAAGTCATTTATTGCACAAAATACCCAAGTAGTTGACCCCGGGCTTCCGAATAATAGGGGTATGAATCTAACATGTATTGTCAACAATACAGTAAGCAAAGTCTATTATGACCCACAGTTGAAAAGTTATAAGAGAGGGTCCAAAGGGTCAACATATCAGAGGGGGTCTGCTATGTTGATCCTCTATTTGTCAAATTTTTTTATTAATATTAAGAATATCCAACTTGTATTGTCGACGATACAGTAGGCAAAGTCTATCATGACCCGAGGTCAAAACGTATCAAGATCAACAGGGGTATCCAACTTATAATGCCGACGACATAGTAGGTGAAGTCTATTGTGACCCGCGATTGAAAAATCCTGGTTCTAATGTCACATCGCAAAAATATATACAAATAGTCACACACAAGAATCATTCTAGAAAAGTATAAAAATCCAACTAACCAATGAAAGGTGGGTGATACTTATAAAATAAAAAACAGCTGTTCCTTACACCTAAAGGTACAACAACTTCAAACTTATAGTACAAGTCACTAAATCATTATACTTCATGTCTAACTAACAATATTGCTTGCAAATACCATCTCTCTATTCCAACATGCAACTCATCTTTTACAAAGCAGATAGAATCAAAGCCAAAACATATAAAAAAAATATGAGAATATTCACACAATAGAATCATTCTAGAGAAGTATACAAATTCCACTAACCACTTGTGTGTGTGTGTGTGGGGGGGGGGGGGGGGGGGGGGGGGGGGGTATATTGTTCCTTACACATAAAGGTACAACTGCTTCAAACTTATGGTACAAGTCACTAAAACAATGCAGTCCATATCTAACTAACAATATGCTTGCAAACACCATCTCCCTGTCCCAACTCATCTTTTACAAAGCAGATATAATCAAATCAAGAACATGTCAAAAAATATTAAAAAAATATTCACACAATAGAATCATTCTAGAAAAGTAAACAACTTGTGTGTGTGGGGTGGATAGGGATATTTATAAAGAAAGAAATATGTTGTTCCTTACACCTAAAGGTAAAACTACTTCAAACTTACAGTACAAGTCACTATATCAATATAGTTCATATCTAACTAACAATATTACTTGCAAATACCATCTCTTTACCCCAACAAACAACACAACTCATCTTTTACAAAGCAAATAGAATAAAGCAAGATTATATGTTCTTTATATTTTTCATCAAAATCAACACAAAAAGGTACAATTTTTCATCAAAATTAACAAAAAAAGAAATAAGGGTTATTTAAATTAGATCAAATTAAGACAACCCAAATAACAAGATCAACAAAATACCTAGCCAAACCTTCAAATTTGGGCTGCAAAAAGCTCTTAATCTTCTTAGACGTAAGAGCATAACCCACAACAACCACCTTCTTCTGGAACCCTAATTCAACAATCGACCCACAATCACTATTCGATTCCATATCTCGATCCTCTTCGCTCTCATACCTCATAATTGTACGGACGATTTAGAACCGAATTAAGGAGAAATGTAGGAAGAATTTTGGGGATTTTGAGGGGAGATAAAAGGAATAATAATAATAAAGGGACAAAATCAAAATATGAAATATGAAATGATTGAAATTGGATGTGAAATTGGTGTGTGGTTGTGGTGTATATATAGACAAACAAACCCTAGACCTCGGAGAAGGTTCGGGTGGCCACTTGGTTAGATGTTGTGTATGGTATGAGATATACATGAATACCCATTATCAATTTGTCATCTTTTTTGTAAGTATTGTGATGTGGGGGTGATGAGTTGTGACCCATTTTGGCATATTTCTATGTGTCACTAAGAATCAAGAATTCTCACCCACTCCTTTTTTATTTGGGGGTGTTGGTGTTCATGGGCGAAGTATAGAAGGGGCCGGGAGGGGCGCCCGACCCCCCGAACTTTTCGCTTAGTAGTGTTATATATGTAGTTTTCGTATAGAAAGTTTTGGGTATATACGTTTTCGACCCCCCGGTTTTATAGAAATTTTTGGGTATATACGTTTTCGACCCCCCAGTCATTCGGGTCAAGCTTCGCCACTGTTGGTGTTGAGGACTTCTTATTATTCCATTAGTTATAAGTCGTATACCGATCATTTTCTGGTGTATTGACAGTTTCATGATCTTTTAAAAAATGTAGGTCATGAGTTCGAGATTCGGCTGAAGCAAAATTTCTCTGGGTTGAACAAGAGGTTTTTCACAGTGAGCGTTCGGGTGGTGGGTTTCATCTGGAATGGCGAGGGGTCGTGTCTCCAACGTCATCTGCGTTCGTAGACGTAGGTGGCCTTTTGCCATTGGATTTACTTAGGTGATCGAGCTTTTATTGATCGTTTAATAAATATAAGCGATGTGAAGGTTTTGTATAATTATAGGTTTCTTTTATGTTTTGGATAATATTTGTTGGATGACTCGATATTGTTAGGTAGCATGAGCTAGACTTGGGCTTTAGTTAACCTTTATATTTTAGGAGGTTATGATATTTCCTTCTTGTTATATAAAACATATAAAAAGCTATAGACTTAAGATATAAACTAGTTAAACAAGACATTTTTTAAGAAAACTAGATAAGGGTGACTACGGTTTTTTTAATTTCTTTGTTAACCATTTGTTTTACTTGATTAAACACATGTCAAGAACCCAACAATGCACTTTTAAGGGAAGGGATGACAAAACCGATTTATAGAGGTTTGAGAGATGTTAACTAATCTCTTTACGTCCTCTACCTGATCCTAAGATCGAGAGTTTCTCCACTAGTAGTCTCCCTTAATTCGGCGAGGATACTCGTTACACAATCATATCACTCTTCTAAAGGAAGTGATCACTTTCTACATCTCACTTATCTCAAGTGGTAGTGATCGCCATTTTCTATAATCATTAAACAAACTTAGTGATGCCCCTTTTTAATGTGATGCCCCTTTTTAATGTCTCACAACAACACTAAACATTCTTACAATACAAAGCTCATACACAAAAATGAATAATTGTTTAGTTATGGAAGAACTCTTCTTTTTGCTATTGATCTTGAATCTCTCTTGAATTTGGAGTTTGAATCGCAAGAGGATTAGAGAGATTTATCTTAGATTGATATTTTAGAAAGTTTAGAGCAAAAGGGGTGAGTGAAAATGTTGGGGTGGCTTGTATTTATAGTCAAAGCTTAACAATCAAGAAAACAACATTAGACGGTCTAATGGTCAATGCCACGGTTGATGATATCGAATGTGGACCGACAGGCTTGCTTTTTTGCTTTTTACAACTCTTGAACGTTGTACAACGACTATAAACAATTTGATCAACAATAGTTCTATCATGATTAAAATGCTCACTCAAGTATTTGAGAACCACTAGCTTCACAAGAAAAGCGTTCTAGCCCTTTTACGTATTTTGAAGTAGCAAATATGTCAAGTTGAGAACCAAGGGGTTCATATTTCTTAATAAGCATTCATTTGGGATCATATGAATCTCAATCTTTAAGCAAACATAATTATAAAGTTTTTAGATGTTTAAATAGTGAAAATAACAAATTAGTTAATAGTTATACACTTGTACACAAGATGCACACTAATGACTATTGGAGATTTTTTAGAAAATCAATAAGAAGTGTACAAGAATTAAGAAGTAGGAACTTTAATTAGCGATCTAGATGAATATATGTTTTTTTTTGTAAAATTAAGATGTTATTTGATTTTCTATTAAAGGATATAGAATGTTCTAATGAATGTCATACAACCTTGGACAATATGTGTATAGCTTAGAATTTTAATCATTACTTGTGATGTGTGAATATAGAAGAGTCCTATGTTTGATATCAATGACATCAACAAACAAAACTAAATAATATGTGGGCCTTTTGAGACTAGGAATGTCACCAAAGTTAGAAATATTTGAAACAAAACAATGATATTATGTAATATGAGAAAGAACATGCTATTCATTTTAAAAATGTGAGTTCATCTTTCCTTTTTGGAATGACTGTTAAATTCTTTGTTTGATGTTAATGAACATCAACTAAATAAGATGTTACAATTTGATGACGTGAGTGCTCGGAGGAACCCACTCAGCAAGGCTGAAACAATAAGTTAAACAAAATCACTCCAGTGACCGGAAGCCAGAAGCCGGAAGCTGGAGGTCAGAAGATCGTGTTACTGTACACATCGGGTCTTGAACTTGCAAAGTCAAAATGATGTGACTTTGCTCAAAAGTGCATAAAGTTACATGGAGACACACAATTCTTACATTAACCAATGGGGCAAGATCATCAGCACAAGCAACCTCATCAGAGATAAGCCTTACCACTTATGAAAGGTCTAAGCAGGCGAGGAACTTCCCTGGGCAGACCTTTCTGCCTATAAAAGGAGACCTTTCCCAGCAACTAGAGGTTATGTTCTTTCTACTCTCTTTCTGTCTCTAAAACTACTCTCTACATTTTGTCACACCCTGACTTTTGCGGAAGCGTGATTATGGTGTGACTTGCTTAATGCCATTGCATTCAATCATAACAACAACTATATGATAAAACTGAAGATGTTCATCCATTAAATAAGTTTAAAAACATAATAACAACATTGTTCTAAACCATAGAATTCAAGTTCGAGTGCAAACCATACAACTTGTTTAAGAGTTCACAAAGACTCGACAAAAGACATTAAACAAAACCAGGATTTGGAAGACGTGTCTCGTCCAGGAATAAGACACACTGACCAAAACTTAAGATCACCAATGGTTTGCAAGGCCATTGATATGTGTGACGTGATGCAGGAAAGCTCAAACCTAGTAGACTTTACACCGGGCTTCCGGCTGTAAGACATAGTCAACCCATGGGCTAAACCCTGGTCCAACATGGGTGGGGCTAGCTACACCCAAATAGATCTATTGTCACACCCCGATATTTCCACGTATTACCGGTGGGCCCGGTGGGGAGTATCGTGACGTAGTTGATATCATCATAGTTAAACAACACAATATTTAAATGCACAGCGGAAGCAAAAGGTAGATATTATTTCAACTGAATAAAAGTGTAATATTTAGGTATCACAACACAGTTGAAACAGATCCACAGGTGGATCAAATGAAAAGAAAACATTGTTCAACAGTTTTATGACATCCAAGCTTGCGAGACTTATTGCGGATGCTAGGAGAAAGCCAGCCTAGTTCGGGTAGTACCTGCACTTAACCTTTTTGGGAAAATACGTCAGTTTACACTGGTAAATACAATTAACTGACTCATTTTGAAAAGGTTCAATAAAATTGATTTGAATGCACGTGGCACAAAATATTTTATAACTTGGGATAATTATTTGAATATAATACTTGTAAAAGAATTACATGTTTCTTATGCGTTCAGTAGCCCGGTTTGTGCCGGGTTAAAGATCAATAGACACACCACATTATTTATTTAGGCACTGACGGGTGTACGCCTACACCCCGTGCTTAGGTCGTGGCCATTTCGTAAAATGATGCCAAGGATATCCGGGACATGGTCATTAACCCCCCAAAGGCGTTTAAGCAACAAAACATATTTTTAAACGGGTCATCTCGATAATACTTAACCACCAATCGATTAAGGTCGAATGTCCGACCAAGCGGTATTTTATATACCGTACCCCAAGCTCGTATAAGGGAAAATAAGTTAAAAGTATTTACCTTTGCAGGTAATAATCACAACAAGCAAGTGCACGTAGCTTTTACCGGGTCTCCTATTCTGGAACGAAGGTTTATAATAACCTATTAGAATCCTAACGGGTCTTTAAATAAGCCTAAACTTAGACCGGTTAGTTTTAAAGGAAGATACGGTTCGAACATGTGATTAAGCGAAGACCGGAATAGAATGTGATTTGGACCCGACAAGTTTGAAGACTTGTATAATATGGGTAAACTAAACACATTCTGGATTTTGAGATAAAAATGATAAGGTTTGACCCGTTTCGGTTAATTTATGCAAACTAGTTACATAAACCGAACCGAACGCGAATAACGCATAACGGGTAACCGAATGAGTCACTAACAGGTTTCCTAAGTTAATATGCCTTAAATATGTTGTGATATCAGTAGGATACCTTCCAATATGCCCAAAACGAGTTTAATCTCAATTTAAGCCCCGTAGGGGTATTTTGGTCATTTAAAAGATTATAAAAGAGATTAATTATAATCCTGAGATTCGGGTCTGAAATAATCAGTAAAACAACTTAATTTAATAGGTCATATCAGTTGGGGATAAGTCTTATATGACAAAATGGTTTTAAACCCATACTAGGTGTTTAATACGCGTAAAAAGCCGTTTTAAGCGATTTCCGGGTTAAACAGAAAATCTGAGTTTTCTGATCAGGTTAAAAATAATTAAAAAACTTCAAAAATCTCAAAATATTATATTACATCAGTGGGTAAAAGGTTTGGTGTCAAAAATTGGGTTTAGATAGGCTTTATGCTAATTATGCCTTTTAATTCAAAAGAAGTGTTCTAATTACGCTATTAAGCATAACTCCTAATATAGACCTCCAACTGATGTAAAATTTTAGGGACATGTTTATAAATCAGTAACAAGGATTATTGTCCTTTCACATTTCCAAAATTCTCGTTTTAAGGTCAAATGGGCATATTGGTCAACATTAGGCATTTAACGGAAACATCGGACAATCAACGAGTCAAGTAGTATAAACACAGAGGGTTATACTATCATACTAGCTGGTCCTAACGGAGCTCTAAGGTATTTTTTAATCTATCTAAATCGGGTCAGAACTGAAGTCAAAGCAAAAGTCAAAGTTTTGCGACTTTCGGTTCCGAACCGAGTCTAAACAGAAAATTGTCGGGTCGAACATGCTTAGACATGTTCTTACATTCATTACTAAGTTATGTGAGTGATAAAATAGGTTACACGTCTTCTACATTGCTAATTACATGTTAATTCGCAAATTAAGGTTCTGTTGACTTTTTATAAACAACTTTGACCCGACAAATGATCTAGTTAGAGTGGGAATCACAGGGTGCCCTATTAAGGGTTTATTGCCCACATAAATACCAACGTATAGCTACCTTAAGTTTGACTAATCACTGGACCATTAGTGATTAATCGATAAGTCAAACCTTAATTACGACGGTTTGACTTTAAGCTAATTAACTAAGTAAACACGATTAAGGAAGGTCAAGGAAACTTACCAAGGTCCTAATTACGACCAGGAATGCTTGGGGACTGATCTTATGCTCCAGGAAGTTCCACAAATGAAGTTGTGAATGAATGATCAAAGTTGCAACATTGTGCTCCTTTATATAGTGAGTTTGATCTCACTAGATCATGCCAAGCAATGCTATACATGTTCCCTGATGTTAAACATGTGTCTCTAGTGCCTAAGAACTAGTAGGGGTCGCTCATGGAAGTGAAAATATCCATTTAAGTCGGTTATATCGTTCATAACAGGTACCTGTCATATTTCTGTCGCTGGGGATGCCTTACGGACCGTAAGGCAAGACCTTTACGGTCCGTAAGCCTTTACTAGAGGGCAAAAATTTGTGACCTTTCAAGCTTCGAACAGGCAACTAGATATTATGAATTTGGGCCTCTATTATCAGTATGGGGCCTCTTGATTGGGTCCTGAACAGTTTACACCACCTTGATATGTTTTAAAGTTTTCCTTGGATTCTTTTAAAATGGCCATAAACGAAGGTTGTCGTGCACATCCTCATAGGATCCCATTCTTTCAATTTGGATCAATCATTGTTAGCATTAACCGGATTAGGATGCTTATCAGATGTTTATAACACAGGTTAAGGGTTGGGATTTATACATAGGTCGCTCAGAGGTATGTATTAACATGTCGACGCTTTTAACCCCTCGTATACGAATTTTATCATAACTTTCTCATATGATAACGAAACTTGGTGAAATTTTTATCATGCATTCTAGTGAGCATAATTAATCGTTACAACACTTCGGGTTTGCTAAAAGGCCACTCAGAGGTATACTTTAAACATGTTGACACATTTAACCCCTGTAGTTTGTAATTTCTCACTTTCTTTCACAATTAGCTTCGTATGATCCATGATTCATTCGTTTAAGGGTATAAACATCGTGTAGGGTTATTGTAAAGTATGTTTATTCATTGTTGACGTTTTGAACCCTTATATTCACATACTTTCCTTGTTTGTCAACTTTAGTCCTTCTAAAGTATTCTTTCACACGTTCAAAGCTTATGACACGTGTCAATACATTATAGGACATGAATTTTCGAGGTGTTACATCCTCACCCCCTTAAAAGAAATCTCGACCTTGAGATTTACTGAAATAAATGAGGGTACTTTTCTTTCATTGTGGACTCTACCTCCCATGTGTACTCGGGACCTCTACGGGCATCCCATTTAACCTTTACGATCGGTACATGCTTCCTTCAAAGCTTCTTAACTCGTCAATCCTCAATCGACAAAGGTTTTTCAACAAACTTTAAGCTCTCGTCAATGTGCACATTGGTATGTGGTATGACTAGTGATTCATCAGCTAGACATTTCTTCAGATTGCAGACGTGGAACACGTTATGAATGCCACTGAGCTCTTCAGGAAAATTTAGCTTATACGCCACTGATCCGACACATTCGATGATCTCGAATGGTCCTATGTATCTGGGGCTTAACTTGCCCTTCTTGCCAAAACGCATTACCCCTTTCCAGGGTGATACCTTAAGTAGTACCTTGTCACCTACCTCGAATTTCAGAGGTTTACGCCTTAAATCTGCGTAGCTTTTCTGCCTATCCCGGGCGGCTTTGAGACGATCGCGTATTTGCACAATCTTATTTGTCGTCTCCAGGACTATTTCAGGTCCTGCTAGTTGGACATCTCCAACTTCCGCCCAACAAACGGGCGTTCTGCACTTTCTCCCGTACAAGGCCTCGAAAGGCGCAGCCTTAATGCTGGTATGATAGCTATTGTTATAGGAGAACTCGACTAATGGCAGGTGGTTATCCCAACTACCACCTAAGTCAATCACACATGCTCGAAGCATGTCTTCCAAAGTTTGGATTGTACGCTCACTTTGCCCGTCTGTCTGATGGTGGTAAGCCGTACTAAAATTTAAGCGCGTGCCCAAAGATTGTTGGAAACTTTTCCAAAAATGTGATGTGTATCTAGTATCTCTGTCAGAGATAATAGACACTGGTACGCCATGCAGAGATACAATCTTATCTACGTACAACTGGGCTAACATGTCGGAGCTATATATCTCCTTAATGGGTAGGAAATGTGCTGACTTAGTCAGTCTATCTACTATCACCCATATGGTATCATTTCCTTTCTTTGTCTTTGGCAACTTGGTGATGAAATCCATTGTCACCATTTCCCACTTCCACGTGGGAAGTTAAGGCTGTTGTAGCAAACCTGACGGCTTCTGATGATCAGCTTTGACTTGCGCACACGTCAAACATTTAGCTACATAGGTAGCTATAGACTTCTTTAAGCCTATCCACCAAAAGTTTGCTTTCAGATCCTGGTACATCTTGTCAGCTCCAGGATGAACAGAGTATTTAGAACTGTGGGCTTCCTGGAGGATAACATCTCAAAGTCCTCCATAAACTGGAACCCATATTCGTCCATTCAACCTTAGAATTCCGTCCTTGCCATAGGATAACTGTTCTTCAGTTACTCCTAGCTTTTCACCAGGATAGTTAGCTTCCAGCACAACTTCCTTCTGCGCAGCTAACAACCTTTCATTCAAACCATTCTTTATCTCAATGCTCTTGGCATTGATCCTTATAGGCTTCACTCTTTCCTTTCTACTCAAGGCATCGGCGACTACATTCGCCTTGCCGGGATGGTATCTTATCTCACAATCATAATCATTCAAAGTTTCCATCCAACATCGTTGCCTCATGTTCAAATCCTTTTGGTTAAACAGGTGCTGGAGGCTCTTATGATCAGAATAGATCACACACTTGATACCGTATAAATAGTGCCTCCAAAGTTTTAGTGCAAACACAACGGCACCCAACTCCAAGTCATGGGTGGTGTAGTTCTTCTCGTGCACCTTTAACTGACGTGAAGCATAGGCAATAACTTTGCCTTTCTGCATAAGCACACACCCCATACCGGTGTGTGATGCATCACAGTATACCACAAACTCTTCTATTCCATCAGGCAATGTCAACACAGGTGCATTGCTTAGCTTCTGCTTAAGGATATCAAAGGATTCTTGTTGCTTGGGTCCCCAGTTGAACTTAATATCCTTCCTAGTCAAAGAAGTTAGGGGTGCAGCAATCCTTGAAAATTTTTCAATAAAACGCCTGTAATATCCTGCCAATCCTAAGAAACTGCGAATTTCTGTGGGCGTCTTCGGCTCTTGCCAATTCATGACAGCTTCAACCTTAGCGGGATCTACTTGGATTCCGCGTTCACTAACCACATGTCCAAGAAATTGGACTTCACGAAGCCAAAATTCACTTTTAGAGAATTTGGCGTAGAGCTTTTCTCGATGAAGCAGTTTCAGAATGCAACGGAGGTGCTTCTCATGGTCAGCTTGATTCTTCGAGTAGATAAGAATATCATCGATGAAGACGATGACAAATTTATCCATGTAGGGCTTGCAGACGCGATTCATGAGGTCCATGATGCGGCTGGTGCATTAGTGAGTCCAAAAGGCATCACTAAGAACTCGTAGTGACCATAACGAGTCCTAAATGCAGTCTTATGTACATCTTCATCCTTGACCTTCAGTTGATGATATCCTGACCTTAAGTCGATCTTGGAAAAGTAACTCGCTCCTTGAAGCTGATCGAACAAGTCGTCGATCCTGGGCAATGGATACCGATTCTTAATAGTAACTTTGTTAAGTTCCCGATAATCGATGCACTGACGCATCGACCAATCCTTTTTCTTCACAAACAGAATTGGTGCTCCCCAGGGAGATGAGCTAGGTCTAACAAATCCCTTTGCCAACAAATCATCCAGTTGAGTTCTCAACTCTTTTATCTCTGTTGGCGCCAATCTATAAGGTGCTCTTGCAACAGGTGCTGCTCCAGGAATAATGTCAATCCTGAACTCCACTTGCCTATCTGGGGGTAAACCAGGTAGTTCTTCAGGGAATACTTCTGGATATTCAGAGATAATGGGTATGTCTTCGATCTTAGGCTTGGGTTCATCAATAGTTACTTGCGCCATGTAGATAACACAACCCTTCGTCGGACACCCTGATGCCTTGAGCATGGACACTTGCTCAGGCATTCCGTACTTAGTATCTCCTTGGATTGTCAAAGGCTTGCCATGAGGAGTTCTGACAACCACTTGCTTCTTAGCACAAACAATCTGGGCTTGGTTGCGAGACAACCAATCCATGCCTATTACTATATCGAAATCGGCTAATTTCAAAGGAAGTAAAGACAATGGAAAAGAGTGGTTCCTAATGGATATAACACATCCATCTAACACGTTTGATGCGGTTTCTATGGTTCCATCAGCTAATTCCACCTCATATTTCACACTTAAGGTTTTAACAGGTAAATTCAGCAATTCACAAAACTTATTATCTACGAACGACTTATCAGCGCCTGAATCAAAAAGTACTCTTGCATAGACATCATTTATGAGGAAGGCACCTGTGATCACATTGTCGTCCAAGACGGCTTCCTTTGCATCCATCCGGAAGACCCTTGCATTGGTCTTTTTCCCATCCTCAGTCTTCTTTGCAAGTTTCGGGCAGTTGGACTTGATATGCCCTTTTTCATTGCAGTTATAGCACGTAGCATCTTTCAACTTTTTGCAATCCAAGGTCTTGTGCTCAGACGACTTGCAAATCCCACATGCCCTTGGCTGAGACTGGGATTTCGACTCATATCTGCACTTCCCGAAGTGCTGTTTCTTGCAGATCTTGCAATTTGGTTTATCACCCGACTGAAGACCATCTTTCTTAGATCCAGAATTCTTTTTGTGGTCATTGTTTCCTCTATGTCTCTTATCCGATCGCCGTGAGTTATCATCCTCACGCTTCCTTTTCTCGGCATCAGTGTTCCTCAGCGATCTCTGCCTGACCGGATCCAGTGTGAAGGACAAGGATATATCAGCTGCAGACCTGAATGTATCTGGCCGAGAGGCTTTTACACTTTCCTTAATCTCTAGGGCTAAACCCCCAATGAAACGAGCTATTCTTTTGGGTCCCGGAGTCACAAGATAAGGAACCAATCTTGACATTGTATTAAAGCTCGTAAGGTAAGCTTGGCAATCTAGGTTTTTCATCACTAATGACAGAAAATCCGACTCAATCTTTTCAACCTCATGCTAAGGACAGTAGTTCTCCCTGATGAGGGTAACAAATTGTTCCCATGTCATATTGTACAGTGGAATCTTCCCAGTAGCTTGAATCAACGATCTCCACCAGGCTAAGGCCTCACCTTTGAACGATTGAGACACAAACTTTACCACATCCTTATCAGCGCACCCGCTGATATCAACCACGGTGTCCATCTCATCCAACCATGTCATGCAGTCTATAGCTCCTTTTTCCCTAGTGAAATCCCTGGGTTTGCATGAAACAAAATACTTGTAGGAGTATCCATTATCACGGGGTCCTTGTTTCAGTACGATCTTTTGAGATGGAACACTTTGCTGATTTGAGGACTGACGATCGTCATCGTCTTTCTTTGGCTCTTCCTTCTTGGAGGGTGGCTTGCTGTGAGCCTCAGAGTGAGTCTTAGGCTTGGAATGCGGTGCGGACAGGGTCCTACTTCGAGTCCCGCTATATTCATTATACTGCTGCTCTATTGCCTTTGTAACAGCATTGTCTATTAATGCTTGTAGTTCTGCACCCGCTATGTTAATTCGGGTATTATCATGATCCTCCCTTGGGTGACTGTTTATTTCATCCGAGTCAGCCATGTAGTTTGAACTGTTACATAAGATATTGACAATAATTTATTTGGGAGTTTATTATGGAATTGTCCTTTATGGCAATTCATTAACCATGGTAAACACAGACCATATTTGGTTAATTTGTTAGTCACATTTATTTAGGATTTTTATTATAATTTATCATAATTATAAAACAAATAAAAGTTTTATTAGTAGCACAAAAGGCCTAGTCACAGGGACATTTTTAAATCATAAGCCATGATTTCAGAGAATCAAGGCATGAAGGTTTGAACATGGTTCTTTACCTTTTTCTGACAGGGATTCGTAGACTACTACTGTCTTTTATCTTATATGACAATGAGTATGGCCTGTAGGCACTATATTACCAATGGATGGTCTACATATGATCATCTTAATTGATGATTTAAACCCATGATTTATAGATCATCAGGTTAGGATAGAAATCTTTTGAAGAATCCTATTATAAGAATGACGTGTGTGATTTTAACGAATCACGTCTGCCAGGAGCGTTAACATGTTTTCAGATGTTAACAGGGATTTGAATCTTTTAAACAGGTCTTACCATCTTGGCCAGGTCTTATAATGACATGCAGGCTAGGTTACACTTTTCAGATTCTTATTCAATATTTCATAGGCAGATTATTTTAAAAGGAATGATCTTTAATTTATTTATTTCATGTATAATATAGTTACGCATACAATGATAAAATGAAATTCTTTAAATTTAACATTCCATTAAACATAACAAGAAGTACACATTGCCCTAAACGGGACTTTTAACAGAACAACTTGCCCACGCAGGGGCTAAATCGATAATACAAGTCCTCGCAGGGACTGATTACTAAGCTAGATGTCCTCGCAGGGACTAAAAGACAAGTCCTCGCAGGGACTAAGGAAAGACAAGTCCACGCAGGGACTAAGTACATAGATAAATGTCCACGTAGGGACTTGATTGAAATAAGTAAATACAACAATACATAAAGGAATTCAATGGTCCCTCTTCTTCTTTCCTTTTAACAAGCTTGCTAGGCCCTTGAGAAATCCTCTGTTGTTCCTACGTTCTTCTTGAAATTCATGTTCCACCCGACTTAGTCTTTGGAGAATTTCCTCCTGTTCCGGTGGGGAAAATCGTGGTGGCTGAGACTGCTGCCGAATCGGAGGTCGAGCAGGCATTTGATACCCATGAGCTGGATATCCCACTCCCCAAGGGGCTCCATATGGTCCTTCGGGATGAAGGACGTTGTAGTTTGCCGCTACAAGGTACGGGTCGACTTCAGCATAGTTATAATGAGTGTGAGCCGGCTGCTCAAACGGATTGTACGCCGTTGAACCGGCGTATGTAGGAATCGGGTTATCAAAACCCAATGGTGGCGGCGGTGGTGCAACTGGTGCAGTATTCACCTCTGGAATTGGGTTTGAGGGACCACCCATTTGTTGGTCTTCATGCAGTGGCGGGTAGTGACTGCCATTGGAGTGTTGAGGGGTGCTAAAGTGAAAATCCCCTCCTCGCGCGGATATTCGTGCGCCTGTTCTCCTACGCCTTGGTGGTTCTGGAGGTGCTTGATGAACTGGTGGCGGTGGAGGCGGTGGCGTGACTGCCACGAAACGCGAATCCTCGGAGGGATCCTGCTGCTGCTGCTGCGGGTTATGAGAGGGTGTAAAATACCACTCATACTGGTTAAACCTCGCTTGGTAACTTTCTGGACCACCGTAGGGTGATCCGTGAAAGGATGATCCATCAGAGATCTCGATGGGATGGTTGGGGGTCCCGGTTGCAGGCTCGACGGGATCCGTGTCCTCGTCCATGTCCATTGCATTGTCTCCTGAGAAGTGGTCATCAGGTCCTAATGGGTTAAAACCCACTGGTTCTGCAATATAGTTTGCCGGGTTGAATCGGCCCTGAAAGACAGGAGTGGGGTCACCTAAGGAACGGTGCGAAGCAGATCGCTGCAACGGTAAGAAGGAGTGGCGTGAGTCATCGGGCTCGTTTTCTGACTGCGGCCCAACGGAGTGATGGTAGGGAGGCGTTGAGCTGTGCGAGACAGACCGTCTAGCAGGCTCCAAATAGTTCCTCCAGTTTCCCTGAGGATCGGCACTCATAGTAGTCGAAGGAGTTCGCCGGTGTGAAGGCCCGTCCTCGTGATCGTTGGGGGCGGTGATTGGCCCCTTGCCTCATCCTCCTCTTCGGAATCTTGGTGGCATATTTCCTGTCAAAACAAATGAGAGAACAACAAAACAATAAAGGACAAAATAAAATAAATTAGGAATCATCCTAAGTTCTTTGTCTAGACTCGAGTATGTGCAATTGTGTCATTGAGATTAAACACAAAAGGCTAGTGTTTAATTCACTCAATGTTGGCTCTGATACCAACCTGTCACACCCCGATATTTCCACGTATTACCGGTGGGCCCGGTGGGGAGTATCGTGACGTAGTTGATATCATCATAGTCAAACAACACAATATTTAAATGCACAGCGGAAGCAAAAGGTAGATATTATTTCAACTGAATAAAAGTGTAATATTTAGGTATCACAACACAGTTGAAACAGATCCACAGGTGGATCAAATGAAAAGAAAACATTGTTCAACAGTTTTATGACATCCAAGCTTGCGAGACTTATTGCGGATGCTAGGAGAAAGCCAGCCTAGTTCGGGTAGTACCTGCACTTAACCTTTTTGGGAAAATACGTCAGTTTACACTGGTAAATACAATTAACAGACTCATTTTGAAAAGGTTCAATAAAATTGATTTGAATGCACGTGGCACAAAATATTTTATAACTTGGGATAATTATTTGAATATAATACTTGTAAAAGAATTACATGTTTCTTATGCGTTCAGTAGCCCGGTTCGTGCCGGGTTTAAGATCAATAGAGACACCACATTATTTATTTAGGCACTGACGGGTGTACGCCTACACCCCGTGCTTAGGTCGTGGCCATTTCGTAAAATGATGCCAAGGATATCCGGGACATGGTCATTAACCCCCCAAAGGCGTTTAAGCAACAAAACATATTTTTAAACGGGTCATCTCGATAATACTTAACCACCAATCGATTAAGGTCGAATGCCCGACCAAGCGGTATTTTATATACCGTACCCCAAGCCCGTATAAGGGAAAATAAGTTAAAAGTATTTACCTTTGCAAGTAATAATCACAACAAGCAAGTGCACGTAGCTTTTACCGGGTCTCCTATTCTGGAACGAAGGTTTATAATAACCTATTAGAATCCTAACGGGTCTTTAAATAAGCCTAAACTTAGACCGGTTAGTTTTAAAGGAAGATACGGTTCGAACGCGTGATTAAGCGAAGACCGGAATAGAATGTGATTTGGACCCGACAAGTTTGAAGACTTGTATAATATGGGTAAACTAAACACATTCTGGATTTTGAGATAAAAATGATAAGGTTTGACCCGTTTCGGCTAATTTATGCAAACTAGTTACATAAACCGAACCGAACACGAATAACGCATAACGGGTAACCGAATGAGTCACTAACAGGTTTCCTAAGTTAATATGCCTTAAATATGTTGTGATATCAGTAGGATACCTTCCATTATGCCCAAAACGAGTTTAATCTCAATTTAAGCCCCGTAGGGGTATTTTGGTCATTTAAAAGATTATAAAAGAGATTAATTATAATCCTGAGATTCGGGTCTGAAATAATCAGTAAAACAACTTAATTTAAAAGGTCATATCAGTTGGGGATAAGTCTTATATGACAAAATGGTTTTAAACCCATACTAGGTGTTTAATACGCGTAAAAAGCCGTTTTAAGCGATTTCCGGGTTAAACAGGAAATCTGAGTTTTCTGATCAGGTTAAAAATAATTAAAAATCATCAAAAATCTCAAAATATTATATTACATCAGTGGGTAAAAGGTTTGGTGTCAAAAATTGGGTTTAGATAGGCTTTATGCTAATTACGCCTTTTAATTCATAAGAAGCGTTCTAATTACGCTATTAAGCATAACTCCTAATCTAGACCTCCAACTAATGTGAAGTTTTAGGGACATGTTTATAAATCAGTAACAAGGATTATTGTCTTTTCGCATTTCCAAAATTCTCGTTTTAAGGTCAAATGGGCATATTGGTCAACATTAGGCATTTAACGGAAACATCGGACAATCAACGAGTCAAGTAGTATAAACACAGAGGGTTATACTATCATACTAGCTGGTCCTAACAGAGCTCTAAGGTATTTCTTAATCTATCTAAATCGGGTCAGAACTGAAGTCAAAGTTTTGCAACTTTCGGTTCCGAACCGAGTCTAAACAGAAAATTGTCGGGTCGAACATGCTTAGACATGTTCTTACATTCATTACTAAGTTATATGAGTGATAAAATAGGTTACACGTCTTCTACATTGCTAATTACGTGTTAATTCGCAAATTAAGGTTCTGTTGATTTTTTATAAACAACTTTGACCCGACAAATGATCTAGTTAGAGTGGGAATCACAGGGTGCCCTATTAAGTGTTTATTGCCCACATAAATACCAACGTATAGCTACCTTAAGTTTGACTAATCACTGGACCATTAGTGATTAATCGATAAGTCAAACCTTAATTACGACGGTTTGATTTTAAGCTAATTAACTAAGTAAACACGATTAAGGAAGGTCAAGGAAACTTACCAAGGTCCTAATTATGACCAGGAATGCTTGGGGACTGATCTTATGCTCCAGGAAGTTCCACAAATGAAGTTGTGAATGAATGATCAAAGTTGCAACATTGTGCTCCTTTATATAGTGAGTTTGATCTCACTAGATCATGCCAAGCAATGCTATACATGTTACCTGATGTTAAACATGTGTCTCTAGTGCCTAAGAACTAGTAGGGGTCGCTCATGGAAGTGAAAATATCCATTTAAGTCGGTTATATTGTTCATAACAGGCACCTGTCATATTTCTGTCGCTGGAGATGCCTTACGGACCATAAGGCAAGACCATTACGGTCCGTAAGCCTTTACCAGAGGGAAAAAATTTGTGACCTTTCAAGCTTCGAATAGGCAACTAGATATTATGAATTTGGGCCTCTATTATCAGTATGGGGCCTCTTGATTGGGTCCTGAACAGTTTACTCCACCTTGATATGTTTTAAAGTTTTCCTTGGATTCTTTTAAAATGGCAATAAACGAAGATTGTCGTGCACATCCTCATAGGATCCCATTCTTTCAATTTGGATCAATCATTGTTAGCATTAACCGGATTAGGATGCTTATCAGATGTTTATCACCCAGGTTAAGGGTTGGGATTTATACATAGGTCGCTCAGAGGTATGTATTAACATGTCGACGCTTTTAACCCCTCGTATACGAATTTTATCATAACTTTCTCATATGATAACGAAACTTGGTGAAATTTTTATCATGCATTCTAGTGAGCATAATTAATCGTTACAATGCTTCGGGTTTGCTAAAAGGCCACTAAAAAGTATACTTTAAACATGTTGACATATTTAATCCCTGTAGTTTGTAATTTCTCACTTTCTTTCACAATTAGCTTCGTATGATCCATGATTCATTCATTTAAGGGTATAAACATCGTGTAGGGTTATTGTAAAGTATGTTTATTCATTGTTGACGTTTTGAACCCTTATATTCACATACTTTCCTTGTTTGTCAACTTTAGTCCTTCTAAAGTATTCTTTCACACGTTCAAAGCTTATGACACGTGTCAATACATTATAGGACATGAATTTTTGAGGTGTTACATCTATCACTCATGTCCCTCGGTCCTACAAGAGGATTGATGGCCTTAAGCGTCATACCCACCACTCACATGATCTAGAAGTACCCTTCCTTAGGTAACCATACCGAATAATAACGTTTGTAAACATCTGTAACATGTAGTTCACCCCCGAAGTTATAAAACCGAAAACAGTTAAAAGAAAATTGGGAAACATGAACTCACAATCTTACGTCTTCAACAATCGTAACTCGAGTTTCTCTGGTGAACACGACTACCTACAACGTACTAATGTCTATTAGACGAACGGGCCGTGCCTTGACTTAGTATTAATGTCCATGAGTTACGTTTCTTTTGTGTCCTCGATATTATTCCAAGTTACATAATTATTTGTTAAAATAATTAATATTTTAACTTAAATTATATTTATAAATTTTGGAATAATTGTTAAACGATATTATTGCAATAATACTTCCCAAGTATTTATACTTGTATTTCCTTCCCAAGGATGGGGGTATCTTGTACATGTGTATTTTGCCATGTTTTGTATTTATACAATATTATTGCAATAATACTTCCGGTGTGTATTTATACGTACGAGAATACGTATTTTTTTATTGTATTTATTAAGTATCCTTACACTTAATTTTACATTAATTAATTCGGAATATTATCCTTAATAAAGATCTGAAGGGGTAAGGTCCCAAAAACCTCGTGATAAGTACTTGGGACCATACCACAACCTTATCTTTGGCCATCTTTTGGCCTTGCGCGGCCGCGCACTAGTCCCACAAAGAGAGCTTAAGAGAAAGATAGCAGGCAACACTTGCGCGCTAAAAGGAAATGCATAAATCCTTGCGCCAACTCTCCACAATAAAGGGATAAAAAACCCTAACAAACACTTCCGCTTAATTATACCCAGACTTGGGTATAATTTGCTAAGCTGATACCACACAATAAGGAGTCACACTGGATTATGGCAATAATCTTCTAGAATACTCAATCGTGTACCACCAGACGGTTATAACCGTCTGGGACACGTGTCATCACCCTAGGCCATCCTGAAAATCACGATGATGGCATGGAATTAGAGAGAAACCTCCACTTGCCCACTTTCGACGTGGCAACAACCCAACTGTCGATCAAGATCACGATCCGTGTGATCTCACAATCCGATCAAGAGAATTAACGGAGGGAAAAATAACCGCTCACGGAGTTGGCATCTTCCGTTAATATTTCAACAACGAGTTTTCCCGCCCAAATTCCCGGCTATAAATACGAGAATAAATCAGGTATGAACTTCAAGTTACACTCACTTCACCAATACTTCTTCTTCTTCTTCTTCATAAACACATACTTATTCTCACGCCGGAGTCGGGTTACAGAGAGAACCTCCCTTCTCCCCGTAACGAGGCTAACGGTGTTCTGTTTTGCAGTGTTCACCGGAGAAGGAGATCAGTCCCTTCGAATCGAACGAGAGAGAACCACCCTTTTATGCAGAACCTAACCCCCTGGATAATTTGATTCCGGTCATTTATCCAGTGTTTCTTTATTGGCGCCCACTGATTTCTCTGTTTCACCTGTTTTTTCTCGGTTCGATTCATATTTTCTTCACCCTCTGCTTCAAATGGCAAGTAATGCACCACTTCACCCATCAAGTTCTCAATCTGAAATCCATGGTTCTGTAACCCGAGATAACCAGATTGACGGAATCATGGGAATTAGAAGAAGCAACGATAGTCATTCAAACGAAAACGACTCATTAGGAGTCCGTAATCATTCCGATTCACTCCCAGAAAGAACTCCCGAATACTGGTATAACAGATTCCAGATCGCTATGAACCAGATCTTCACACAAAGGATCAGATCTGAGTCACCAAATGTCAGATCTGATACCTCGGCAGAAAGAGGAAGCACAATTGACACTACGGTATTGGACCCACAGACACATAGTCAGTGGTACATCTGATCCAGTAGTTATAACGGAATAACTCAAAAATCAGAAGATACCAACTATCAGAAGGCTAAACATAAGCAGATACACATGGTGCAAGGAGGCTCCTCCCAAAGGACAAACAAACGTAGCCATAACCAACATTGGAGAGAGCAACATGTCATATTTCCTATCGTCCCTGGAGGTCCTCAGGAGGAGCGACCAGTAATCATTACCGGCATCTTCGGCCACTATAGAATGGATTATATGTTCATAGATCCAGGAAGCTCAATGGATATAATATATGAACAGTGTTTCAAACAACTTGATCCAGAGGACAAAGCCCGTTTAGAGCCGGTTGATTTTCCTCTCACCGGTTTCTGCAACGAAGCCGTGTTCCCACTAGGCCAAATTGCATTTCCTGTGACTCTATCAGATGGTGAGCATTCACGCACAGTCACAGTAAATTTCATGGTCATGCCAGCAACATCGCGCCACGATGTCTTGCTAGGAAGAAGATCACAAAGAGAGTTTAGCATGATCACTTCTATCCCACATGATGCATGCGGGTTTCCAACTGAAAACGGAGTAGCAATTTTATACTCAAGTAAAGAAGTCATGTACGTGGACGACGAGCCACCGACAAAAGTGGCCAAACCGTCAGCACCAACTGAGCCAGAAAAATGGGTCCTCAATGAAGAATATCCAGAGCAGACCATCTTACTAGGGCACGCCATTTCACCGGTAATACGAATACAACTAAAGGAATTACTTTCGAACAATAAAGACATATTCGCCTGGTGCCCAGCGGACATGACTGGGGTTCCACGAGATATAGCACAACATTGTTTGAACGTCAGGCCCTCAGCAGAACCTGTCACGCAGGGAAGGCGCAGTCTCAGCGCAGAAAAAGCGGAAGCCATGAATGAACAAGTCACAGAGTTACTCAATGCCAGAATCTTGCGTGAAGTTCAGTACCATACTTGAGTCGCCAACCCAGTAGTGGTTCAAAAACACAATGGCGGATGGCGAATGTGCGTCGACTTTAAAGACCTAAATAGAGCCTGTCCGAAAGATTGCTATGCGCTTCCTAAGATAGACAAAAAAGTTGACTCTCTAGCATCTTTTCGCTGGAAGTGCTTCCTTGACTGTTATAAGGGCTATCATCAGGTCCAAATGAGAGAGGAGGATGAGGACAAGACTGCCTTCCACACAGACAATGGCATCTTCTGCTACACAAAAATGCCCTTTGGTCTCCGTAACGCAGGAGCTACTTACCAGCGCTTAATGGATACAGTCTTCGGGGAAGACATTGGTAAAACAGTCGAGGTATATATGGATGACCTCGTCATCATGAGCCACGAAGAGGAAACAATGCTTGCAAATATCCAGCGCACGTTCGATTCTTTGCGCAGCGTGAACTTAAAACTCAACCCAACAAAATGTTCCTTCGGGATGGAAGAAGGAAAATTTTTGGGTTTTATAGTAACAAGAGACGGTTTTAAAGTAAACCCGAAGAAAGTACAAGCCATCCAGTTGATGCCATCACCTGCAATAATAAAAGAAATGCAAAGGCTCGCAGGAAGATTAGCAGCCCTGAACAGATTCTTGGCAAATCATGCTGCAAAGTCTTATCCGTTCATTAGCACATTACGCAATTGCGCCAAGAAAACCCACTTCCAGTGGACACCAGAAGCGGAAGCAGCCTTCAAACAAATGAAGGAATGTTTAATTCAGCTGCCAACGCTAACAGCGCCACGAGAAAAAGAACCGATGATCTTATATTTATCCGCTACAGAAGTGGCGGTTAGTGCAGTGTTAATGGTGGAACGCGAGAACATTCAGACTCCAATTTATTATATCAGCAAGATGCTCACTGGCCCAGAGACGCGTTACTCGATGATAGAAAAACTGGTCCTCGCTCTAGTACATGCATCACGACGCCTACGCCGGTATTTCTCTGGTCATGTTATCACAGTTCTCACCAATTACCACTTAGGACAAATTCTATCCAAACCCGATGTCGCGGGAAGATTAGCTAAGTGGGCTATTGAGCTGGGAGGATACAATATCCTATATAAACATCGACCAACAATCAAAGGGCAAGTTCTAGCAGACTTCGCCACAGAAGTTCCCATAGACAAAGTCCAAGAATGTGAAGCAATCCAAAAGCCTGTTCCTGTTTTCGACGATAGGGTCTGGACTCTGCACACAGACGGAGCTTCTAATGACGATGGAGCAGGCGCAGGCCTCCGATTGGTCAGCCCAGACAACCACGAACTTACATACGCTATACGTTGGGATTTTCTGAGCACAAACAACGAGGCAGAATACGAAGCGTTTCTAGCAGGCCTCCGCTTAGCGCTGAAAATGGGGGCGAAAAATCTTGAAGCTAACGTTGATTCAAAATTAGTGGCCGAGCAAGTTAATGGGCACTACGATGCAAAAGGCGAAGCTATGGCGTTATATCTGGAACAAGCGTGAATGCTAATCAGCCAATTCCAAACGTTCAAAATAAATCACATTAACAGAAGCGAGAACAAGCATGCGGATGCACTGAGCAAATTGTCCACCACCAGCTTCAGGCATCTAGCAAAAGAGGTGCGAATTGAAGTACTATCCAATCCTTCCGTCCCTCTTAAGCAAGTAAACATCGTAGAGGTTGGCAACTTATCCTGGATGTCCCCGATTATTATGTATCTACAACATGGCAAACTCCTAGAAGGGAAAGCGGAAGCTAGGAAGATCCAGAACAAAGCAATAAATAATGAAATGGCTGACGGAATTCTATACCGCAAGTCATTTATGGGTCCGCTCCTGCGCTGTGTTGACAAAACAGACGCACAGTACTTAGTCAGGGAAATCCATGAAGGCTTATGTGGGATACACGCCAGACCGCGCATGGTAGTGGCAAAGATAATGAGCGCGGGCTACTATTGGCCGGGGATGCATGTGGACGCGGTAGAGTTATTACTAAAATGCGTAGCTTGTCAGCACCACGCGCCAAAAACCCTCTGTCCAAAGAATCCGCTCGTACCGGTCACGTCCGCCTGGCCCTTCCAGCAATGGGGCATTGATCTTGTTGGCCCATTCCCTGACGCGCCAGGCGCAGTAAAATTCATTATCGCAGCAGTAGACTATTTCACAAAGTGGGTCGAAGCCAAGGCATTAGCTTCAACCACATCAATGGTAATCCGCAAATTTATATGGGAACATATTATTTGCAGATTCGGATTACCATTGCGCATCATCTCTGACAACGGCACCAATTTCGCCTCGGAAGATCTTCAGAAGTGGTTCAAAGAAATGAAGATCGAACACAACTTTGCCTCTGTGGCGCACCCACAAGCAAACGGCCTAGTCGAGAGTGTCAACAAACAAATAGTCGATGGCATAAAAGCGAGGCTTGGGACAGCGCGCAGAGGATGGGTCGATGAGCTCCCCAGCATCTTATGGGCCCATCGTACCATGCCAAAAACCAGCACGGGAGAAACCCCATTCAGTCTTGTCTACGGATCGGAGGCGGTAATCCCAGCCGAAATTGGCCTTCCATCATCGCGCATACTTTCCATGGAAAAACAAAACAATGAGCAGGAACGAAGAATGGATTTAGACCTTCTTGAAGTAAGGCGCGAAAACGCCGCCATCACATAGGCAAGGTACAAATCCAAACTTGAAAAGTATTACAACGCGCGCGTACGTGTATGTACTTTCGTTCCGGGAGACTTCGTCTTGCGCGACAACGAAGCTTCCAATGCGGAAAAACCGGGCAAACTAGCGCCAAAGTGGGAAGGGCCATATATTATCAACGAGGTCCTAGGCAAAGGGGCATACACCCTGAAAAGAATTGACGGGACACCGGTTCCCCGCACCTGGAACGCACAGCAGCTGCGCAGGTGTTATATATAGCCGAGCTATTCAACAAGTCAAATCTATACAAGCATTGAATTTTCCTATTTTACTTTGTATTATTGGCCCTGCGCCCTATTAATGCAAAAGTTATCCTTACACATGTTATTGTTTGATACAAATTGCATATAATTCTTTTGGTTTACGCGAAAACAATATGGTAAACATTGTACGCCTCATGAACAGTCTAAAAAAGCACAACCTCGCGCATTTTAGACATACGCTCACACGTGAGCACAATACCATTCTCATTCGCCCTACCTAAACAAAGAAATTAAGCATATGCAACATATTGTAATTCAAACACAACTTATAAACCATCAAAACAGATATGCACAGTAGTGCATCAAAAAATATCATTAGTGCAAAAAAGCACTCTAAACAAACCATGTACAAAGAACACAACATTGTTTCTTCAAAAAAAAAAAAAAGAGTACTAGTTACAAAATAAAACAAACTAAGAAAGCTGATCTAGCACCCCATACGGAGTATAGAGAACCTCACCATACTCAGACAAGGTATGGGGATCAACAATCCAAGGGTTGACATCCTCTTCACCATACTCAGCAACACCAGCCGGAACTTCAGCCGGAATGACAACACGGCGGCGTCGCTGGTAAGCAATCGACGAACTCCCTCTCCGATCAACCGGAAAGGACCGGGTCACAAGGTGTGCTGACAGCCGAGTAACTCCACCATTGTTGTCATCTGCAAGACAGATCCGGTTCTCCGAAGCATCCCGACGATTTGCATCCTCAACACCTTTGTCTCTAACAGTAAGATCAGTCAACGTATTGGAAAGCAGCAGCAAAGCATCGGCGGCGTCAAGCACCTTCAAAACCTTAGAAAGTCTTCTCTACCGAATCGGTCGCCTATTCTCCATTTTTTCCCAAAATTAGGAAAAGAATATCACACCCAAAGTGAATATATAAACCAAAAAAGAGAAGCGGTAACATCGAGATAAGAATTGCGATGATTGAGTGTCTAATCAACTGCCTTCTCAACGGCGCTGCCACTGCAAGTATCACATCCCATTTAAAACCATCTAACAGGGTCCATACGCATTCCCAGAAACTACAGTTAATCCAGAAGACGAAGGGTCAACAAAAGCTATAAGAAATGACGTAAGCTGTCGTCAGCTCATAATTACACAAACTCTTCGCCCAATATTACAACAGTTCAGAATAAACAAAGGTATAAATATCTTTTCTCACAAACTGTACATCTTACCCAAAGTCAAAGATTTCCAAACATCAGCATAATAAGCAAAGTGTATCTTCTCATAGAAGATTCCATACTTTCGCGCCCAAAAGCATTTCTCTCATATAGTCCAGTGCTCCACTTATTTGCATAAGAGCAACACTAGACTGGGGGACTTGAAGGGGTAAGGTCCCAAAAACCTCGTGATAAGTACTTAGGACCATACCACAACCTTATCTTTAGCCCTTTTTTGGCCTTGCGCGATCGCGCACTAGTCCCACAAAGAGAGCTTAAGAGAAAGATAGCAGGCAACACTTGCGCGCTAAAAGGAAATGCATAAATCCTTGCGCCAACTCTCCACAATAAAGGGATAAAAAAACCCTAACAAACACTTCCGCTTAATTATACCCAGACTTGGATATAATTTGCTAAGCTGATACCACACAATAAGGAGTCACACTGGATTATGGCAATAATCTTCCAGAAGACTCAATCGTGCACCACCAGAAGGTTATAACCATCTGGGACACGTGTCATCACCCTAGGCCATCCTGAAAATCACGATGATGGCATGGAATTGGAAAGAAACCTCCACTTGCCCACTTTCCACGTGGCAACACCCCAACTGTCGATCAAGATCACGATCCGTGTGATCTCACAATCCGATCAAGAGAATTAACGGAGGGAATATAACCGCTCTCGGAGTTGGCATCTTCCGTTAATATTTCAACAACGAGTTTTCCCGCCCAAATTCCCGGCTATAAATACGAGAATAAATTAGGTATGAACTTCAAGTTACACTCACTTCACCAATACTTCTTCTTCTTCATAAACACATACTTATTCTCACGCCGGAGTCGGGTTACGGAGAGAACCTCCCTTCTCCCCGTAACGAGGCTAACGGTGTTCTGTTTTGCAGTGTTCACCAGAGAAGGAGATCAGTCCCTTCGAATCGAACGAGAGAGAACCACCCTTTTATGCAGAACCTAACCCCCTGGATAATTTGCTTCCGATCATTTATCCAGTGTTTCTTCAAGATCCAATATATATTTCCAAAATATATATATTTTAAGGAATATTACTTAGAAAAATTATTTATAATTTTTCTTTGGCAAAAATATTTGTATTCTCTTATAAGTTCCAAAAATCAATATATTTTCAAGTCCACTTGGAAAATATATATATAAACTCATTTTTCCCAAAAATGATATATTTCATATTTATTTGAGAAAATATATATTTCTCCCAAAAGTATTGCATTTCATGTTTGTGTAAGAAAATATATATTTCTTAAGAATAATATATCTTCTAAAAATTTCAAGAAAAATACATATTTCACACTTGCCAAAAATAAAATATTTTTCTCTTGTCAAAAATATGATATAACTTTGTAGTAATTGTAAAAATCATATTTTTACCTCCTTGGTGTCCAAAATGTTATTTACCAAAATATTCTTTGTGAATATATTTTCCCGGAATATTTCGTAAGTCTCATATTTCATAGTTCGGTTACATCAATAGTTTGTGTAAGTATGTATATCTATTCCTTGGAATTTTTGGTAATATTTTGGATGGTAATTCTTGGTATTTTTGTGAGTTACATTATTTCAAGCCTTAAAATAATATAACTAATACTCAAAGTATGCAAATAATCACACATATATGTCTTCAATGTATATATATACTAAATATATATTTAGCCACTTTTATTTATAAAAACCAATCTCCAACACTTATATTTTTGTAACAAAAATTATGGCAAGGTTTATGTGGAAAACTCATCGTTAAAATACACTTGTAAATATTTGTTTAAAATATTTTTCTAAGTGTTAATAATTTTAGAAAATTTTGCCATAGTTTCCCCTAAAAATGGAGGTTTCCATGCTTTCAAGCATATCATTTTCTTTTGTAAAAATCATCACAATCAATTTACAATTATCAACAAACAACCTTTACTTACCAATCTTGCCAAAATCATGCATATTTCACTACTTCATGAACTTGAATATTTGTAAAAATTTGTAGTAACTTACTAGTATTCTTAGTAACTCTTGTTATCCTTTAAAATGTGATTACTTCTTTAAAAACTTTATTTTTAAGGAAGTTGGATGTTTACAACTTTAAAACATATTTTCTAAAAATATTTCTTTATGCATTCTTTTTGTTTCACAAGTGTATCTACACTTGGTTAATCACTAAAAACAAGTCTTGTTTATGTACGAACCAAGATTATATGAAACTTATGTTTTTAACTTGGTTTCTTTGAAATACCATTCATAAATCTTTAGATCTATATGTTTAACAACTTACTTTGATCATGGTTTTTCAAGAAAACAACTTTATTCTTTCAAGTTCATGATTTTCATAAGGATGATCCATTCACTTTCATCAAGTTCATCCTCTCATCTTGCTAGACTATGTTTTTAATCATGATCTAGCAAGATCATATGATGATCAACATCATTTCTACAAACATTCAATGATCAACAAGCTTAACAACTCATATTCATCAAGATTACTTCATTTAACAAGCTTATGTTCATGTTTCATGCTTATGATCTTTAGTGTTCTTCAAGTTTTTGATTACGATTCATCATTAACCACTAAAAATAGAAATAATATAGAGTGTACAAGGTTCTTACCACTAACTCAAGGCTAGGGATGATTTAAGTGTAGAAATCAAGATGATAAAAGCAAATAAGAAAGGTCCTTTAAGATCCAAAGCCACCAAGCTTCCTTGTATGAACTTTAACACCTTTGTATGAGCTTGAAATGTATGAAGAAGACTGAATGAAGGTGATGGTGGTGTGGTTTGGGGTCGGCCGAGAGCTCACAAGGGGGAAGGAGGATTTGTGTGTGTTTTAGTGTGTGCACAAATGAGCTTATAACCTCCCATGTATACTTATAACCCATTTAGAGACCTTAACGCTTGTGTAATATGTTCCAATTGTGCCAACAAGATCTAATATAATATTGAAAGAAAATCAAGAGTGGGGCCCATGTTGGGGCCGTCCACTAGGTGGGGGGGGGGGGGTCTAGCATAGGTTTTAACCTACTAGTTACATTCTAGTTCAAATTCAAGTGTTAGTTACATGTTCTAGTTATTAGATATTTTTAGGAGGTGTTATGATGTTCGGGGACCATAACTAGCTTGGAAATGTTAAAACAGTTCTTCTAGTGTAAATTTGATGTTTCGGGTAGTGTCCGGTTGTTCGGTTGGATACTGGTTCGTTAAGGTGCTAAACTTCGCAGTTTAGTGTGCTTTATGTACCCTTTTATAATAGTTTCGATTCCTGACACTTAGGAAAGCATTCAGGACCATTCAACCATACTTCTGCATAATATTAAAGTGCTTAAATGCTGAATTTGTTGATTTTCTGCAGAATTCTACAGTTTAAGTGAGTTTTAGGCACTTTCCGGCACTTAAACTATATCTAGGAAGGTAGTTTTGTAATCCTTACTTTCCGACACACTATACTAGTGTAATACTTGCTTTCTGGCCCATTCTATGTCTCAATACACTGTCTGTCTATGTACTGAACTCCGTCAGCATTTTCCCGGTTTGTCTGATAACTGTGCTAACTGTGTTTCGTGCATCATTCGAGTCAATAAAGTTCTCATGTAATAATGATATGACATTAAGCAATATGTGATGCACATGTATGTATATGACAATAATCAGAAAGCAATTCAAGTAATTAATTGTAATTCAGCACAGTCATTAAGCACTAATCATTATTTAGTAATTGTACGGAACCATGCAAATTTGACAGTTGTCACATTCTCCCCCTGTTAAGAAAATTTCGTCCTCAATATTTATACTACCTTAACTCCTTAGGGTTACGTTATGCATGCATGGATATGAATAATACCGTAGTAATTAACCTCAAAACCGAATCAAGACTTATTCGAATCAGGTGAATCCAAGGACATCTTACTACGTTAAGAATCCAACGGTTAAAAGGTATGTGTATGAGAATTTGATGTCAAAAGATACGAGACGTACAGATGTCTAATCTGGTGTAACTCAGTTATCAGGGGTTCAATAAAAGAAGAGTTTCGACCAATAGAATTCCGATGGATCGTTTACAATATGCAACTAAGTTTTAGAAACAATATCATCCCCGAGATGAACTCAAAATCGGCAAGCTCAATTGTAACCGTAACATGAAAATGATCCGTCAACTTTCAAACAATGAATAAAATTAGTGTGTTGACAGTATTAAATTGCAAGAATACACCGAAATGAAATACAATCGAAGCTGGTGTATCATTGTCTTAATTCATAGTTGCATTAAGAATGTTTAAAAGACAAGTTAAGCAAGGTATGCGTAGTTGCGTGTGAAACAGTTGACCACGATTAGCACAAGCTACAAGTTTGTACCGACACCACAAGGTGTCGTAATGACATAATTCAATAATAGTGGTGACCGAACAAGTTCACCGTGTTTAGGATCAAATGTAAATGTAGTGAAGCAAACCTGAAAATTTGATTCAAACGACATCGCCAGATTTTTCAATTGAATATAGAACATCAAAGAACTACTATTTTCGATTGAAGATGAACAAGTAACAAATTCCACAAGGCATTCGATTAATAATGAAAGAATCGTTAGGAGGTACACTGGGATATAGAATGAATTTATGTACCATCGTCTTAACACACGATTGTGTTAAAACTGCTTTAATCGTGATAAAACAAAACGGATTTAGAGCAAGTCAATAAATAAATGTTTAAATCCGTGCATGAGATGTGTATATATGATTAGCGCAGGATTTGAATCAACGACACACCACCACAAGGTGTTGGAACCAATAGACGACTCACTGGAGCCGTAGAGCAAACAAGTCTACCACGACTCAGGACAAAAGAAACACTGGCAAGGACGAAATTTGAACATGATGCTCTCAATACATCATATGGTGTCTTGAATTGAATATACGAGATGGGCAAGTTCAAGCAATCGAACTTGGATTTAGCGAAGTTTGCCAATGAATACATGTAAGGAAATCTTGGCATGGTTACAAATATAAACCATGTATGTAACTTGAAAGAAAAGAAGTTTCAAGAAAGTGTGTTGACTTGATAACAAAGGAGTCAATACTTACAATAACGCAGGTTATCCAAGTCACAAAGTAATATCTGGATATGGCGAGATAGGTCTGAAACGTTGATGAAAGCAATCATTCGAAGGAAAGCCACATGCGTAGCAAACGATGCGTGTGTAACATATGAAATGATCAAGTACCAAAACAAGGAAGTGTTTGCTTTAATGAAGAGAATTGTCATGTTGCAACTACCATTAAGAGGAATAGAGATGTAACGATCTACTCGTTAGAAGCAAAAGTGGAAATTTCAATGTAAGAATTTCAAGTATTTCACCTGTTCGGTTAACTTAGAATAGCATATACCACAGATTAATGGTGTTTGCCCGAGTTAATAGACGTGGTTTCCGAAGCGATAACCTTCAGATGAGTTTTGACCTAAGTTCCCGAAGGTCTAAGTACATGTTTCCTAGATTCTCGAAGTCTTGTATTCTGTGTAAAACTGTTTTGTGTATCGTGTAGAAAACACCATATTAGTGTATGTTTAAAACCAGTTGTTGACTCACTGTACGTTTGGTATACTTTCTTCCTAAGTTCACAGCTAATGATACTCGATCAATGAACAATCTTAGGATAGTAGTTGGATCCTTGCAGCTGATCGAAAACATTATTAATCCTTAGCAGGGATACTATTTTCTTGATGGTTAGCTTGTTCAGCTTCTGGTAGTCTATACACGCTCGAAAGCCACAGTCCTTCTTCTTAGCGAACAGAACTGGAGCTCCCCAAGACGAGAAGCTTGGTCTGATAACTCCCTTCTCTAGCAACTCCTGAAGCTGCGCTGACAATTCTTGCATCTCTGAAGGTGTAAGTCGATAAGGTGCCTTGGCTGCAGGCACGACGCCTGTAACCAAGTCAATGTGGAATTCGACTTGTTGTTAAGGAGACAATCCCCGCAAGTCCTTCGAGGAAAACTTCCGGATATCCCCTTACCATAGGGGTATCTTCAAGCTTTGGTTCTCCGGCTTCCTTGTCCATGACATGTGCCAAGAGGGCAACACATTCTTTGTGCAAAACTTTCGTGCCTTCAAGCAACTAACAATTCGTAGAGGCATATCCTGTTTTTCCTCATGAATCGCGATCGTCTCTCCATTTGCCAACAGGGGATATGGATAATCTTCTCATAACCTACGATCTCAGCTAGGTTACTCGACAACCAATCCATCTATGACGTCAAATCTTCCCAATCTCAACTGGTAGAAGATCTATCGAGAACTCACGCTCTCTAAGTTCTATCATGCAGCCTTTAATCACTTAATTGGCATTCCAATAGCTTCTCATTAGATAGTTCTATCAAATACGGGAAATCTAACTTACTGCTACTAAACCAAGTATATCCTTAAGTTCTAGAGATACGAAGCTATGGTCGGCATTGGTATCAAACAGCACAGATGCAAAATTTTTGGTTGATAGAGAACGTACCAACAACCACATCTGGATCCCGGCATGCTTCACGAGCTCCAATGCTACATGCTCTTTCAAGGTCCTGGTCGTTCTTTAGGCATTCCTTCCTAAAGTGCCCCACTTCCCCGCATTTGAAGCAACCTGGAGCTCTACCATCATCGTTTCTGTCTTGGTTGTCGTCACCATTCCCTCCTTGTCTAGGATACTTCATTCGACAGGCATACTTGTTGTGTCCTTCCCTCCCGCACCTATCGCACCGAGGCTTCTGGCATCGACCTTCATGGTGAAACTTGCACTCATCACACTTCGGCTTAGTCCCCAAGTAAACTCTCCGGAAATGCCCTACGCCACCACAACCCTGACCTTGTCCTTGATTATCACTGTTTCCGTCCTGGTAACCGTTGTTGTTGTTTTCTCCGCGATTTCCGCTGCCATCCTGACCTTCATTCCTATGTCCGGTACCATACCAACATGTCTCCTTAGGGTGACCAACCTTTCCACAAGTTCCACATTTCCCATACCTGCATCGCCCGTTATGATAACGTAGACAGTTGTTGCACTTAGGTGGGATACCTATGCGCTCTTTTCCCTTTTTGGCCCTGTTCTTGTTATTCACCCGAGTGCCCTTCTTGAACCTTGCGAACTTCCTCTTGTTATCTCCCGATGGCTCCACATGAGTCTCCTCCTTCTCGTCAGGGGTTGAAAGTTTTTCCAGTCTAAGTGCTTCCTTAGCGAGCGCCAAACTCAAGTTGCTCGCAGCAATAGTTGTTGGTGGAGTTGATGCTGTCATCAAGTTCAGGATCTGAGGTGCCAGTCCCCAGATGAATTGCTCCATCCTTTTCAACTCTGGTTCCACCAGATATGGAACAACTCGCGACAAATCATGAAGTCTCTGTACGTACTCCACCACCTTTGGACCTTCCATCATTAGGTTCCGGAATTCAATTTCCAGCTTCTGGGTCTCCATCTGAGAACAATACTCCCTACACATCATTTCTTTCAACTCATCCCATGTCAAAGCATACGCAACAGCCTTGCCCATTATCTGAATCCAAAAGTTCCACCATAACAGAGCCTCTACTTGAAACAATCCAGAGACATATGGGACTTGTTGCTCAGGCGTACATCTGCCCATTCGCAAAACAGAATCCACATTCTCGACCCATTTCACAAAAGCTATGGCACCTCCAGTGCCATCGAAGTTCAGAGGCTTGAAGTCTAAAAACTACTCGTAGGTACAACCGTTGGGTTGGTTATTCCCTGAGGTACTTTCATTGTGTTTGTAGCGAAGGACCTCGTGCCGAGCTATGGCCCGTGAGATGTGCGCTTGCCATTCTGCCTTGGTCAGCCGAATGATCTCTTGATGAGACATCTTCTAAGAAGAAGTTCGGATTGGTCAGGTCTCATTTGTTCAGGGAGTGTACATAGTTGTTTAGAGGTTATATATACATACACACATTAAGTCATCATCTCAAACAATCAAACAATAGAACCATCATAGTATAATCAAGTAATTGGGAACATGTTTAATAAGGACATAGCAAACAAGTATGTTGTTGATTTATATGCTTAATGAGAACATGATGATTGGGCTATCATTAATCATTGACCACAAAGTATTGTTACGTGTTTTACAAAGTGCATCATAACAAAAGGAAACACAGGGTCACATTACCCTTGTCCAACAAGTCTACCAATCTACAAAGGTCATACAATCAAATAGTGGTCTCCAAAAGGCTTCACAAGCTCAGCTCAATGGTGGTGCTCTCACCACAGGTAATGCATCTGCATAAAACCAAAAACCTACTGTACTGATGGCGGAGGAGGAGGAGGAGGGAGGGAAATCAAACTGAGAACATGTGCGAGCTCCTCTTCGAGCTTGTGCACATGACGAAGCAAATAACGGACCTACTGTTCAATAGTAAGGAATCGAGCATCAAACTCTGAAAAAGGAGTAAGAGGTGCTGGTGAACGTGCAAAAGGAGGCGGTGGTGAACTAGGGGGAACGGAAGTATGCTGACAAGGACATGGTAAAGGATGCAGTATCGACTCAAGCTCCAAGACTCTGCGACTCATAACTTCAAATCGAAGCTAAAGCGAAAAAAGTAACTCATCCTGTGTATAGCCAACAAAATGCGAAGGATGGTAGGGGTCTGAGGTCGGCATGGAATATGGCGGGGACCCTCTGAATGGCTCATCAGTTGGTGAAGAAGTAAAAGGAGCAAAAGGTGCAGACTGGGGAATGTGTGGGTAAGCTGCTGAAATATGGAGGTCCTGACTAGTCTGCTGGCCTGAAGTGCCTTCCCCTGGACGGGGTGTGGGTATGTTCTGCAAGAAATCAATAGGTAAATCAACACAATGGGCATCTGATTCCACAGTATGAGAAGGAGCAACATCGGTGGGTGCAGGTGCAAGTGGAGGAACAAATGTCTCAACAACAGGAGGATCAACGGTTGCAGGAACTGGATCACGTATGAGGGGTGCAATGTTAGGTATGCCAAAAGGAACACCCTCATGATCAGGCAATTGCTCAGGAGCAAATATTGGCTCAGGATCAGCGGATGCATCAACAGGCTGATCGACAGGGATAAAATCAAGCTCAAGTCCAGGATCAATGTCATGTGGAGCAATCGGTGCAGCTAACATGGCCATCTCCTCATTAGAATTAGTAGCATAACGTCGCAAACCAACTGCCTGTAAGGCGGAAGATGACACAGACTCAAAGGAATCTAGGACGAAGTGTAAACTAGTGTCAGGGGAAATTTCGATAACAGGGATCTCAAAAAGTGGAATAGCAACAATGTCCTCGTTTAGCCTTTCATCACCATGGGCTTCATCAAAAGGACCATCAACAAGTAAGTCAACGTTAACATCAATCAAATCGTTAAAAGGCAAATCCTCAAGAGGAATGGCCACCAAAGGATCGGGAGCGAGGATCGGTGCCACGACATGCTCACCATCGGGATGCCTGATGACAAGATGATCGTGAACTGGAATGGGAGCTACAAAAGGATCCTCGTCTGGAATGCTATTAGTAGTCGGTGTATCATTTCCCAAGTCGGGCAGCGCAAATGGCTGGAAATCGTCATCGTCGTCGGACATCATCTCCGGGTCACTCTCTTCATCGAAAGTAAAGATCTCTGGCTCAGGGATAATCTCATCGTCAGAAACAATGGCCATAGGGTCGTGGTCATCGGACAATCCACTATCGGATGACGACATGGTATCTGTAACATAACAATCACCACATATGCACGTATATTACTAACATTAAGTATATAATCAAAGACAATGTAATCATGTATCCTCGTGATTCCTCATGAACCCTTTCTATTCTTCCTAGTCTCCTAGACTAACCACCCAGTCTCTCAGACTGAACTACCTAGTCTCCCAGACTAAACCACCTAGTCTCTCAGACTGAACTACCTAGTCTCTCAGACTGAACCACCCAGTCTCTCAGACTGAACCACCCACTCTCTCAGACTGAACCACCCAGTCTCTCAGACTGAACCACCCAGTCTCTCAGACTGAACCACCCAGTCTCTCAGACTGAACCAACAAGGTAACTGTGCATTGTGTTTCTTGTCTTTTTATTTTGTAAAAATGTTTGTTTTCCCTGGATCTGGGCATTTCGTGTATGCAATGAAAACATGTTGTAAAAATTATTTTCGTGAGAGCCTTAATGATTGTAGTCTAGACTCAAGAAAGAATCCTAGTTCGCTACAATCGAAGCTCTGATACCAAACTGTCACACCCTGACTTTTGCGGAAGCGTGATTATGGTGTGACTTGCTTAATGCCATTGCATTCAATCATAACAACAACTATATGATAAAACTGAAGATGTTCATCCATTAAATAAGTTTAAAAAAACATAATAACAACATTGTTCTAAACCATAGAATTCAAATTCGAGTGTAAACCATACAACTTGTTTAAGAGTTCACAAAGACTCGACAAAAGACATTAAACAAAACCAGGATTTGGAAGACGTGTCTCGTCCAGGAATAAGACACACTGACCAAAACTTAAGATCATGGATGACATCTTTTATTCTTAAACCAACTTGGAACATCCAAACGCCCGCCAGATCCACTTTTAATTTCCTGAAATACATGTAGTTTGAAAACATCAACAAAAGTTGAGCGAGTTCATGTGTGTGTTTGTGTGCACGAATAAACCTTTGTAATCATTGAAAGTATGTATGTATGTTTGTAAACTCCTGGTACGAAAGCAACAAGGAAAAACAGATCACCAATGGTTTGCAAGGCCATTGATATGTGTGACGTGTGCAGGAAAGCTCAAACCTAGCAGACTTTGCACCGGGCTTCCGGCTGTAAGACATAGTCAACTGGTCCAACATGGGCGGGGCTCGCTACACCTAAATAGATCTATCACTCATGTCCCTCGGTCCTACAAGAGGATTGATGGCCTTAAGCGTCATACCCACCACTCACATGATCTAGAAGTACCCTTCCTTAGCTAACCATACCAAATAATAACGTTTGTAAACAGTTGTAACATGTAGTTCACCCCCGAAGTTGTAAAACCGAAAACAGTTAAAAGAAAAGGGGGAAACATGAACTCACAATCTTGCGTCTTCAACTATCGTAACTCGAGCTTCTCTGGTGAACACGACTACCTACAACGTACTAATGTCTATTAGACGAACGGGCCGTGCCTTGACTTAGTATTAATGTCCTTGAGTTACGTTTCTTTTGTGTCCTCGATATTATTCCAAGTTACATAATTATTTGTTAAAATAATTAATATTTTAACTTAAATTATATTTATAAATTTTGGAATAATTGTTAAACGATATTATTGCAATTATACTTCCCAAGTATTTATACTTGTATTTCCTTCCCAAGGATGGGGGTATCTTGTACATGTGTATTTTGCCATGTTTTGGGGTCGTATTCCGGTGTGTATTTATACGTATGAGAATACATATTTTTTATTGTATTTATTAAGTATCCTTACACTTAATTTCACATTAATTAATCCGGAATATTATCCTTAATAAAGATCCAGTATATATTTCCAAAAAATATATATTTTAAGGAATATTACTTAGAAAAATTATTTATAATTTTTCTTTGGCAAAAATATTTGTATTCTCTTATAAGTTCCAAAAATCAATATATTATCAAGTCCACTTGGAAAATATATATATAAACTCATTTTTCCCAAAAATGATATATTTCATATTTATTTGAGAAAATATATATTTCTCCCAAAAGTATTGTATTTCATGTTTGTGTAAGAAAATATATATTTCTTAAGAATAATATATCTTCTAAAAAATTCAAGAAAAATACATATTTCACACTTGCCAAAAATAATATATTTTTCTCTTGTCAAAAATATGATATAACTTTGTAGTAATTGTAAATATCATATTTTTACATCCTTGGTGTCCAAAATGTTATTTACCAAAATATTCTTTGTGAATATATTTTCCCGGAATATTTCGTAAGTCTCATATTTCATAGTTCGGTTACATCAATATTTTGTGTAAGTATGTATATCTATTCCTTGGAATTTTTTGTAATATTTTGGATGGTAATTCTTGGTATTCTTGTGAGTTACATTATTTCAAGCCTTAAAATAATATAACTAGTACACAAAGTATGCAAATAATCACACAAACGTGTCTTCAATGTATATAGATACTAAATATATATTTAGCCACTTTTATTTATAAAAACCAACCTCCAACACTTATATTTTTGTAACAAAAATTATGGCAAAGTTTATGTGGAAAACTCATCGTTAAAATACACTTGTAAATATTTGTTTAAAATATTTTTCTAAGTGTTAATATTTTTAGAAAATTTTGCCATAGTTTCCCCTAAAAATGGAGGTTTCCATGCTTTCAAGCATATCATTTTCTTTTGTAAAAATCATCACAATCAATTTACAATTATCAACAAACAACCTTTACTTACCAATCTTGCCAAAATCATGCATATTTCACTACTTCATGAACTTGAATATTTGTAAAAATTTGTAGTAACTTACTAGTATTCTTAGTAAGTCTTGTTATCCTTTAAAATGTGATTACTTCTTTAAAAACTTCATTTTTAAGGAAGTTGGATGTTTACAACTTCAAAACATATTTTCTAAAAATATTTCTTTATGCATTCTTTTTGTTTCACAAGTGTATCTACACTTGGTTAATCACTAAAAACAAGTCTTGTTTATGTAAGAACCAAGATTATATGAAACTTATGTTTTTAACTTGGTTTCTTTGAAATACCATTCATAAATCTTTAGATCTATATGTTTAACAACTTACTTTGATCATGGTTTTTCAAGAAAACAACTTCATTCTTTCAAGTTCATGATTTTCATAAGGATGATCCATTCACTTTCATCAAGTTCATCCTCTCATCTTGCTAGACTATGTTTTTAATCATGATCTAGCAAGATCATATGATGATCAACATCATTTCTACAAACATTCAATGATCAACAAGCTTAACAACTCATATTCATCAAGATTACTTCATTTAACAAGCTTATGCTCATGTTTCATGCTTATGATCTTTAGTGTTCTTCAAGTTTTTTATTATGATTCATCATTAACCACTAAAAATAGAAATAATATAGAGTGTACAAGGTTCTTACCACTAGCTCAAGGCTAGGAATGATTCAAGTGTAGAAATCAAGATGATAAAAGCAAATAAGAAAGGTCCTTTAAGATCCAAAGCCACCAAGCTTCCTTGTATGAACTTTAACACCTTTGTATGAGCTTGAAATGTATGAAGAAGACTGAATGAAGGTGATGGTGGTGTGGTTTGGCGTCGGCCGAGAGCTCACAAGGGGAAGGAGGATTTGTGTGTGTTTTAGTGTGTGCACAAATGAGCTTATAACCTCCCATGTATACTTATAACCCATTTAGAGACCTTAACTCTTGTGTAATATGTTCCAATTGTGCCAACAAGATCTAATATAATATTGAAAGAAAATCAAGAGTGGGGCCCATGTTGGGGCCGTCCACTAGTTGGGGGGGGGGGGGGTCTAGCATAGGTTTTAACCAACTAGTTACATTCTAGTTCAAATTCAAGTGTTAGTTACATGTTCTAGTTATTAAATATTTTTAGGAGGTGTTATGATGTTCGGGGACCATAACTAGCTTGGAAATGTTAAAACAGTTCTTCTAGTGTAAATTTGATGTTTCGGGTAGTGTCCGGTTGTTCGGTTGGATACTGGTTCGTTAAGGTGCTAAATTTCGCAGTTTAGTGTGCTTTATGTACCCTTTTATAATAGTTTCGATTCCTGACACTTAGGAAAGCATTCAGGACCATTCAACCATACTTCTGCATAATATTAAAGTGCTTAAATGCTGAATTTGCTGATTTTCTGTAGAATTCTGCAGTTTAAGTAAGTTTTAGGCACTTTCCTGCACTTAAACTATATCTAGGAAGGTAGTTTTGTAATCCTTACTTTTCGACACACTATACTAGTGTAATACTTGCTTTCTGGCCCAATCTATGTCTCAATACACTGTCTGTCTATGTACTGAACTCCGTCAGCATTTTCCCGGTTTGTCTGATAACTGTGTTTCGTGCATCATTCGAGTCAATAAAGTTCTCATGCAATAATGATATGACATTAAGCAATATGTGATGCACATGTATGTATATGACAATAATCAGAAAGCAATTCAAGTAATTAATTGTAATTCAGCACAATCATTAAGCACTAATCATTATTTAGTAATTGTACGAAACCATGCAAATTTGACAGTTGTCACACATTTTATGCTTAACTCTTTGAGATCAATCGACCGATTCTCATGCCGAAGTCCAAATGTGGGAGACCATCTATCACGTTAAGGCTAACGGTGTTCTTTGACTATAAATCCAGACGAGAAAGCTATCATTTGGAGTGGATCTTGGACCTTCCTCCTGCCATACTCTTGTTATTTTAATACAACTAGGTTTTTTAACTGTCGCCGCGTTGCGGCGACTTAAATTGAAGTATTATGAGCAGTAAGGCTTAAATTGAATTCTTAAATTGAAGTATCATGACCAGTAAGGGGTAAATTGAATTGTCATAAGCAATATGGAGATTCAACTCGCACGTTGCGGTGCGAAAAGGGGAGTGGGATTGGATGTACCCTAGACGTGGTTTTAGGTTTTGTAAAAACTGGAGTGGCTTACAAAAAAAAAAAAAACATTCATGCGGTTTAAGTCGGCAAGTTGCATAAAATCAAGATTAAAATATAAAAGAAAACATGTATCCTAGTCGAGTTAATTGTACAAAGATTCAAATTCATGAAACATAAAGAGGAAATTTCAAATTGGTCCCTATGATGTTGCTCAAACAGCGGCTTAGTCGCATTTAACTTATATATGTGTTCCGCAAATGACTTTTTATAACGATTTGTATCTTAATGCCATCACTTATATGGTAAGAAGTAGCCTTTTATTGTATCCTCGCTTCACTTTGCAGTTGTGTCATCGTCACCCATGCAAGCTACAAAGATCCTCGTGGCTCTTTTATGCCTTGAAGTTATCTACACACATTAAATAAACAGTTGTAAAAGAGGAAGTGAATCTAAATCAGCTAACCACTTGTATTTGCGGTTGAATGGGTCGTGCTCGGGTCAACCCATGAATATTCGGGTCGTGTTTAGGTTCATATGTATTTGAGGTCTAATGTGTAAAACTTAGAATTAACCTTATATTACAATTCTAATAAAATATTGTCTAGACGACATACCAGCAGCAGCAACCTTTGTTCTAGAATGCAATCTTATCCATTCTTCCGTCCCGGGCTTGGTTTTTAAAAAGTGCGCCTCCGACGCGCTGAGGCGCGAGGCATCATTGGCTCAAGGCCTCGGTTTTGGACCTTGTCGCTTTTGTGCGCTTCACGCTTTTTTTAAAACCAAGGCCCCAAGATCATCAAGATGTGCATGAATAAAAGGAAATCGTGAGAATTATAGGAATTCTTTGCCTGTCTGTAAATCTCTAAACTAACATCCTATTAAGTTATTAATAAATTACAATCTAATTAACATACCAGCAACAACCATTGTACAACCATTGTTCTTGATGAAAATCCTTTCCATTAGCGTTGTAGACTGCCTGCAAACGCTCTAAAAGACATATAAACACACACACACACAGAAGTTTAACTATGTATGCATACTGCAGTAGCAGGAGCGCTGCCAAGTCCAGCTGTGCAATTTGCTGACTACACAGGGAAGCCTTTGCCTCAAATCAAAAGCATCAAAGTCCCTACACCATACACCAAATGAAAAAAATAATAATAATAAAAGTCTAAAAAAACAATGCAGAATAGAAAGACAGACCTTAATTAGAACAATCATAGACTTTACTTTTGCACGCAAATACCTGGAAAACAAATATTAAGACCGTGGGGTATGGTGGGGCGGGGGTTTGGGGCATGGGTTGACACGTGGACTTCGAGGGGCACCGCTGGTCCGTTAAAACAACATGATAAATTAATGATCTTCGGCTACTAATTTAACGAAATCCCACACCGACAACTAACTGAAACTAACATTTAATGCCGCACTTACAGCCAACTGAAACTAACATTTAATGTCGCGCAACGCGCGAACGCTCGAATACCTCTAGTTTTGTTAATTGGCAACAGTGAATCACTAAAAAAAGTTATTAATATTAAGAAGATAATTTAAATTTTGCTTGTTCGACTCGAAATAATTAGACCATCTTCAAACAAGTAAAAGCATTCAAAACTTTTAAAACACCTCATGTTAAACTAATCAAGCTGTAAATTTTACTTAAGCTAGACCTTTGAACATACTTTAAAAGAAAATAAAAAATTAATTATGTATTAAACAGTTTATTTAGTTTGGATTATTGTAAATTATCAGAAATAATATATTTGGAAAATTACAGGTGGGTGAGTTGAAAAAAGGAATTAATCCTTCCTCTCTGAAAAATTTGAATTTTGATCCCAAATATATATCAGCACCAATTCAAGCAGGACTCATAACAGCCGTGATTGCTCTTACTGTAAGTATCCAATCCAGCCAATGAGAGCCGGCCACGGAAGACCGCTAGGCCCGCCCAACGCCCGGGCTGAAACCCCCGCCCAAGGGGCCACGCCGAAACCCAAGCCCACCCGGGGTGGTGACTTGGGCGTTTGTACCCAACCCACGCCCCAACCCCCACCCCATACCCCATAGTCTAAGGGAAAGAAAATGTCCCTCTCTAGATGTGCATACAAACATTACCAACCGAAAAACATAGAAATTTTTTACATTGATATCTTTATCTTTAACAGCTGTGTGTCAATCACAAACTTTTTCATATAAAAATAACCAGACACTTTGCTTTTCAAAGTTAAACCAACAATTCTTCAAGTTAAACTTCAATTAAAATTATATTAACTTCTATTAACACATGATCTAACACAGTAACACTACAACAATTTCTAAAATAAAACAAATAGAAAACTGATCTTCCTAACCAAATCCATAACGCTATGGTTCTCAAGGTATTTCATCGAAGAAGCATTTATTTTTTTTTACCCGGATTGAATTCTATGTGCTTGCAAATAGCCAAATCAGTTCCGAAATCAACCGTTGCAGAGCCAAAGTCTGAAATCTACAGTAGATTCAACAAAATCAAACTTTGAAGTACCCAAGTTCATGGTTCAAGCAATAAATAAAAAAATTGGTGTTGCTAAAAACATGTTAAGTTACCTCTTGTTTCTTCTCAGCTTGTTGCCCCTTCTGGACAGGAGATATTATCTCGAATCCGACCCCTTAGATGCCACTCCTCTGTACGTCCCTAAACATCTGTACGTCCCTAAACATCAATAACTATTCTGCAAAAAAAAAGGAATAGAATGAGAAGTAGCAGGGGGTGTTACCGTAAACATCGTCGGCCAAACATCCCTGCCGCCGCCGCGGCTCCGCCGTTGACTGCGGATCATCGCCGTCTCTGATTTCTCTTTCTCATCTCTCACGCTCTTCGTTTCTCTCTCTTCTCTCGTCTTGTGCAGTCGCCGCCATACGCCACCACCGAAATGGTGGTGGCCGGTCGTTCATCGAACAGAGATGGAGGAGTGGGTGAAACAGTTCAAGGAAAGAGGGTTTAGGGGGTTGTCGGATTACGGACCGGAGAAGACGAAAAGAAAAGGGAAAGGGGGTGTTAGAGAGAGTTGAAGATGATGATACTATTTATTAGCTTTGTGATGTGTCCCAGGTTAACTATTCACAAGGTTTGTTTTTTAATATATTGATTGTGATGTGTCCCAGGTTAACTATTCACAAGGTTTGTTTTTTAATATATTGATGATACCATTTGATACTATTAGTTTCACCCAACTATTACAAACGATAAGTAATTATGCCCTTCTTGTAAAACCTCAAGGTTGCATATCGTTGATTTAGAAGTCGTAAGGTTTTAATGTGACGTGTTGGTTGAATATTGAGTATGCTTAGTCAAGTAACTTGCAACGTCTATGTTGTGATGACAATAATGACATGTTAATCAAGTGTAGATTAATGTTAACTTGATGTAAATAAGTTGGAAAGGGGTTCGTGGGGCAGGGGCGGACTTAAAGTGTTAGTAGGGGTAGCACGTGCTACCCCTCAACCCCTTCTACGTAGTGTAAAAATACACGTTAACTCCATTTCCGTAGTGTAAAAATACCACTCAACTTCGTTTCCGTTATATAAAGAATACCTCTGATCCTAAAAAAAAAAATAGGATACCCCTAACCTTTTGGGTTAGTTCCGCCACTGTCATGGGGCGTGAGATGTGTAAATAAGTAAATCCAAGAATGAGAATCTGGTGCTAAAAAAGGGTTCCGAGCATGAAGAGGTTGCTTCAACTCATAAATTTTGTGTAATTTATGCTTAACAGTTTTAAGTATTTATGCATATGAGTTTTTTTTTTTTTTTAACGGCTAATTTTTCCTCTTAAATAATTACACCTCACAAGAATTAAACCTTGTTCTCCCATGTGAGTTGATTTGCAGTTTTGAACGCCATATGTGTCAATATATATTTTGTCAAATACTTTATAATACGATCATATATAATGTAAAAATCTTAAATGAGATTTATATTAACACATAGAAGAAAACAATTATACCACGTTTTGACAACCATATGCACATGCCAACACATGGATTGATTGTGCAACATCCAGTCAAATCACAAATATCTCACACATATTTAAAGAATTTTCCTTCCAACATTATGGTGTATTATGTACTTATCAACTATTCGGTCTAAACAGGCCTTATTGTTGGACATTATCTGCTGCATTTCGATCCCACTAGCCATGGTTAATTGATGTGAGATCGCTAGTTGTATTTGCCTCAAAGAATAGTTATGTTGTACCTCTGTAGGAGCTATTTCAATATCCTATTAATCAGTCCTGTATAAACATAATAAAAAACATGTAGAAATACGTGTAACAGCAGACAAGCTAGTAGAGAATCTAGTCAGAGACGCAGCATGGAGTTCGACATAGTTGTCAGGATGATCTGGTTCCTCCTTAAGTGTAAGTTTTTTATGGTAGTACCGAACTCTAGGGTTTGAGTTCGTATGGCCATGGAGAGATGTAGAGGGGAACGATTTTGATGTTATGGTGATGATAATAATTGTGTAACACTTAACCTCTCTAATTATTTCTTTAAATATACACCAAGAGAGAAAACCTAATTAGTTAATAAGGGTAATATGGTCCATCAACAATTATCAACTAATTGTATAATATGTTTAATATATTTTGTTCTAAATATTATATAAATGATTATATGGCTACAAGATTAAATGCCACATTATAATATATTTAATCTTACATATCCGACTCACACCATTGTACTAAATGATGATGGATCATTTTTCAACAACAATTTTTAGATTCTCTAAGATAAATGCACAACATGGACACTATAGAATTTAAACTCCTAACATTTTGGTTGTGAAGTACATCACTTAATCATCAAGATGTCCATTTGAGGACCAACTGATGATGGACGTAGACCGCCTTTAACAAATTTTAAAAAGCTTTTCCCATTTGAAAAGATGAAGAGGACTCGTTTATTTGTGGCTTTCTTGAATAGATAATTGTAATATCTGTAATTGTCTAAGATATAGCAATAATACAATCATATTTTTCAAAGTATATGAATAAGTTTCACTCTATATTTTTTAAACTCCATTTGTAATTTAGTAAGGTTCACAACTACTAGGTTCAATATTATCATATTTACAAAACACATCACTATATGATTTTTAAACTCAATTTGTAATTGAATAAGCCTCACACCACTAAACTTATAATTTATAAATATCTCCTTGAATCTTTTCATATGTACTATAATATATTTTATATGGGTGACTTTTAAAAAACATAAAAAATCATTCTGAAGTTATTTTGACATGTAGTACACTAGATGTCACCTTTTAATGTAGAAACAAAAACTACAATATAAACAAATTTGTCCACAATTATTAATCCATGATAGAAAAGTTCGCTTATTTGTGAAATGGATGGAGTACACGTATCGTGAAAAGGAGATGCAACATGTGAGAAAATTATTTATTTATTTATTTATTTATTTATTTAGGCTTTTTCTCCGTGTCCTATTTTTCTATTTTTAATGATTCTCATTCAAAGATGATAGATATTAAAGTTTTTTAGATCAAGATTATATGTATACTTATTTATTTATTTACTTTTTAAGATTTAGTTTGTATAATCATTGAACTCAAATTCTACTACAATGTGCTAGTTTATGTAGTTTATACATAACTGTTGATGCAACAAATAAGAGACCAAGGATGGTAGCTATGCTGGTTAGGCAAAAGGGTTGAAGGGTTCAACCTTGCCTAACGCAGGTCGTGGGGTCCCCCCACGTTTGCAAGACGTGGAAGGAGGTTCACTAGTTTATTGTTGTTGTTTGCTGAAGATCCTTCTCTGAAGTATACTCAGATTCGGATGTGGGAGCAAACGGAATGTGTGTGTTGGATGTGAAAGTGAGTGACTTGCATAAAGCAAATACTCAATGTGAATGACCAGAGTTTAAGGAAACAAGCCTGGCTAAGAATGTCCTAACTCAGTAAATGAAGTGTCACTTATATAGGAGAAGACATCTCCCAAAGAGGCATTCATTTGACTAGCGACCTTGCTTGCAGCGAGGGGCTTACCCTTTCGGGGGTAAAAGCCTTTTGACCCCTGGATAATAGCGTGTGCTCTGCAGACCTGCATTGCTTTTGCGGCTGTGGGTTGGTGAAGCAATCCCTGGATGTGACTGGCTACTGTTTCCGTATTGCTTTTCCCCTCCTCACAACTTTTTAACCCTTGAACCATTTAACCCTTTGAGCATTTACGTATTTAGTCATTTTATTTAATCTTGGGCTACCCCCGTCATCAGCCCCCCAAGTCAGAGGTTTTTGGGGAGTGAGCTCAAAGACTTCTGACTTTTATACGTGTATTTTATTGCCTAAAGGTTTCAAGGGTTCGATGCTTGAAGGCTTGAAGGGTTGTGAGCAGTTAATATTTGAATTTTAAATAACTGACAATTGATGTGATTGATGTATGGCGGTTCATAGGGTGGCGGTTACTGTTTGCCATTATTACCCCTATTGTAGGTTATTTTATATTTACATATCTCATTTATTTACACATTTTACTTTGAAGAAACATCACTTTGCTCCTTTTTTCTCTCCGGTATCCCCCTTTTTTTCAAAATCAGGTCAGTTCCGATTTGCTTACTTTTTCTTTAATTGTTCATTGTGATGGGTGCTCGGAAGGATATGGCAAAATCCTTCTCTCGACTGACCCAAGAGGAAGTCGATTTATTTTGTGTGGAATGGGGAATAGGGACAAAGTATAAACCGGTTGCACCGGCTTGTGATAAATCTATCAATGCCTGTCCTTCTGGTATGATTGCCTTGTATTGCCGTCATTTTGAGTTTTCAAATCTTCGTTATCCGTTTTCAAACTTTGTCTTGAATGTATTGGAATATTATCGGGTGTCTTTTGGTCAAGTTCATCCCCTAGGCATGGCTAGGGTTTTGCATTTCGAAATTCTGTGTCGGGCCTGTGGGTATGATCCATCTCTGTTGTCCTTCCGTCGCTTTTTCCGGCTTGCTAAGAATGGTGATTGGTTCACTTTTGAAACCAGTCAAGTTGACACTTGCTTAATTTCGTCCATGGTTTCTACACTTGGGGTGTGGAAAGATCGGTTTTTCTGGGTGTCGGAGGAAATTGTCCCTTTCAAACCTGTTTGGAGACACCCGGATGCTGTTCTGAACGAGCCGGAGCCATCTGATTCCGAGATAAACACTCGTTTTTTAGAAATTCTTAGGGAGTGCCCTTCGAGGCTTCGTCCTTTCCCTGAGCATTTGTTGGAGTTGTTGGGTATAAGTAAACTGTGGGAAAAGGCTAACCGGGATCCGGTGCTTATTAGAGATGGGAAGGGTATGCATTTGTTATTTCTTGCCATTTTGTTCCTTTTTCTTTATTTGCTTATGTGCTTTTACATTTTTTATTACAGTCATGTCTGCTCTTGATTTCATCAAACGCGGTGATACCTCTGACGTTGTTCTTGATGATGTTGCTGCTACTCCTGACGAGAATGCTGTTGTTAAGGGTTCTGATTACAGGTTTGAGGGTTCTGGTTATGTGAATTTTCCAAACGTTAAAGGCTTTACCAAGGTTACTGCCTCCAAAGGTTCTACTCGTCGTTCCCAACGCCATTTAAAAGGTGTTGATCAGCCTTCTGGTTCAGAACCTATTGATGTTAGTGATGATGTTGAGGCTTCAGGGGATCAAGTTGTGGATGTCAGTAAAGGCAAGGAAAAGGAATTGATTATTTCAAGCAAGAAGAAGAAGTTGGTTAAGAAGGGTGCCATTTCTGCTATTCAAGGTTCGTCGGCCAAAAGCGTTGAAAGCTTCGAGGGTCCAGAGGACATTTATGTGCCTAATTGGGGGGTTAAGGTTGGTGACAATTTTAAGGATCCTGCTGTTTGTGCTGAAGCCTTGGCTCATTTTGCTCCTCCCGGTGTTCGAAGTGCCATATCTGAGATGGAGGGTGATCATCTTATTTCTAGGATAATGCTCAGTTCCTGCAACCTTTCTGCCTTTTTGGCTGAAGGTGTCACTCGCTTTGCTAAAGGGATGCAGGAATATGAGGAGGCCTCCAAGAAGAAGGAGAAAATGAAAGCTTCAATTGCTGCCATGAAGAAGGAAATCGAGATCTTTTCTGAGAAAGAACTGGCTTGGACCAAGAAAGAGGAGGAGTTAATAAAGAGGCACGAAATTGAGATGGGTGATCTCAAGAAGAGCTTTGAAGCTAGCCTGTTGAAACTGAAAGCTGACCGGGAGACCTTGGCTGTGCAAAAGAAGGCTTTTGATAAAGAGAAGGAGGGTTTGAAGACTTTGGTTGCCCAGGCTACTAGGGATAACCAATGGCTCATTGAGCAGGGCTTTCACCAGGTGGTTACCTATCTCTTGCATTCTAAAGAATTCAACTCCGCTCTTGGTGATGTCTACACTAAAATGCTCAACCTGGGAAAACACCAAGGTCTTATTGCAGGTTATAAGCTTCACGAGTCTGGCCATCCCTTGGAGAAGTCTCCCCTGTACCATCCCGAGGCTTCCGATGTTTTTAAGAGTTCTGTTGAGCAAATGGAGAGGTTGTCATACCCGTATGTGAGCCAGGTTGCTTCTTGCTATGGTAAGCCTCTCTCCGTTTTGCAGGAACTGAAGCCAGATGGTTTGAATGAAAAGTTGTGTGCTGAAATGCTCAGCTCCCTTTCAAGGAAACGTTCCTACTCGGGAGACAGTGAAGATACTTTTCCTGGGGAATCTGATGCTCCGAAGGATGTCGGCTTGGAGGGTTCAGCTGTTGAGGATCTGGGTCCAAAAGCTAAAAAGGTTAAGAAGACTAAGAAGGCCAAAGGTAGTAGCTTTGGGGCTTCTAAGCCTTCTACTGATGCATGAATTCGTAGCTTTCTTAGCACTCTTAAAACGATTTATGTTTTGTAACCTTTAAACAATGTTAGGTTTTCGGGAGCCCTTAAAGTTCCCGTTGGTTGTGTTTAAGGCCTGTATGGCCATTTGAACAATAGTTAAATTTGCAAGTTACTAGGACTTGCCTTAACTTGTATTTGAAAGTCTTTTAGGGCTTTCTTTGATATGGTATGATGTTTAGCTATTTTCCTTGTGTTACGTTTTTATACTTGTGCCTTTTTCGTTAAGGCAGTTTGTTTGGCTTTAACCTTCCAGGCCTTTTGGCTGTCTGTTAGTAGGTTAAAGCCTTGGAGGCTTTGAGTTGTTACCCGGGTTGCTTGAAGCCTTGAAGGCTTCTCAGTCTTGTGATCTGATTTGGTTTGTATCTTTATAATTTTTTGTCTAAGTTGTATTGTTCTTTTAGATTTTCTTTGTCTTTTTGTAACTTTGTCTTTGTCGAGTTTGTGCTGTCCTTATGTTTTTTATACCTTAAAGGGTTCAGTGCTGCAGTCACTTAGCCTTGGTATTTTTAACAAGAAGATACAACACCTATCCTTTTTATCATTTCCTTGTTCTTCACTTGACTTTATAAAGCCTGTTTGTTGATTATATTTTAAGGCTTAGGGAACATTTGGTGTAGGCTGTTCAAACCCGTCTATGAGACAATTCTATTCTTTCTTAACAAGTCTCATGGAGTTGTATTGATTTAGGAACTCACCCCTTATATAGGTTCATTCAACCCTTGAACCTATTGAGCGATGTGGCCTGGGAGCTCATCCCCTTACATGGCCCTTGCCATGGAGTTTTTTGCTAGGTTCTCAACCTGATCTTAGGATAGAAAGACAAGTTTGATAAAACAACTTCATTCATTCAAGCAATACTTGCTTTTTTCAAAAGGTATTCATAGTGTTGTTCGAAATACATTTTGATACAAACCAAACTTTCCTGTCTACACATGGAACCTTTTCAGGGTTTTGCCATTCCAATGCCTTGGAAGCCTTTTGCCTTCTGAATCTGCTAGCTTGTAGGATCCACCCTTGTGTGCTTCGAGGATGGTATATGGACCCTCCCATTTTGGGCCAAGCTTTCCTTGATTTTCCTTTTTTCTAGCTTCATTGTTTCTGAGGACCAGGTCTCCTGGCTTGAATCTTTCATTCTTGACTTTCTTGTTGTAGTAGGCTTCCATTTGTTGCTTGTATTTGGCTTCTTGGATTGTAGCTTGATCTCATGCTTCCTCTAGGAGTTGTAAATTCAACATGGTCTCTTTTTGGTTTGTTTCGGGATCCATGTTGACAATTCGCTGGGTTACAACTCCTATCTCAGCGGGGATCACGGCCTCTGACCCAAATACCAAGCTATAGGGTGTTTTCTTATGGCTTGTTTTTTCGGTTGTCCTGATTGCCCATAGGACACTAGGCAATTCTTCGAGCCAGATGCTTTCGTATCTTCCCAATCTTGTTTTAATACCTTCCACTGTGCTTTTATTCGTCCTTTCAACCTGACCGTTTGATTGCAGATAAGCCACTGAGCTAAAAACCTGGTTGATTTTGTGTTCTTTACACCAAACGCTGAAAGGCTTCTCAACAAATTGCCTCCCGTTATCAGTGACAAGTACTCCCGGCAATCCGTAACGGCAAATGATATTCTCCCAAACAAAGTCAATGACCTGCTTTCCCGTGATCTTAGCAAGTGGTTTGACCTCGGGCCATTTGGTGAAATAATCTATTGCCACCAGCAAGAATTTTACTCCTCCCTTGCTTGGGGGAAATGGACCAACGATGTCCATTCCCCATTTATGGAATGGCCATGCCGAGGTTATTGGGACCAAGTCATGTTTGGGACTTTTCGGGATTGGTGCATGAATCTGGCAAGCATCACATTTCCTTAACTGTTCAGCTGTATCACGATGCATTGATGGCCAGAAATACCCAAGGTTCATGAGCTTTGCAACCACCGACCTAGCTCCAAAGTGAGCTCCACATATGCCTTCGTGAATTTCTTTGATCAAGTACTTACTTTGCTCAGGACCAACACATCTTAGCAAGGGAGCAAGGTAACCCTTTTTGTAAAGGGTTTCTCCTTGTAGTACGTACTGCCTTGCCTTGATCTCAGCCCTTTTAGCTTCTACTTGATCATTGGGCAATTCACCATTTTTAAGGAACTTTTTGATGGGGGTCATCCAGTTTGGATCTTCTTCGGTAACTACATCTTGAACTTCCAATTCATCGATTGATGGGGTCTTCAACACTTCTACCAGCACCTTCTTGGTAAGGTGGGCGAAAGTGAGAGATGCAAGCTTACTTAGGGCATCAGCCTTTTTGTTTTGAGATCTGGGGATCTGTTTGATGTTGCATGTTTGGAAGGTACTCATCAGTTCCTTGGATTTTTCTCAGTATTTTTTCATGTTGGGCTCTTTAGGTATGTAGCTATCATTCACTTGGCTCGAGACCAGCAACGAATCTGTGAACACTTCAAGCTTTTCAACCTTCATTTCTTTAGCCAGCCTTAGGCCAGCTATTAGTGACTCATATTCAGCCTCGTTATTGGTGGTCTGAAAATCAAAACGGAGAGCATACATGAATTCCAACCCTTCTGGGTTGATCAAAATTAGCCCTGCCCCTGACCCTTCAACACTTGAAGCCCCATCGGTAAAAAGCTTCCAGGCTTCAGGGTTGGAAGGTTCAGTGGTGGTAGTGTTTACTTTAGTGATTGCTTGGCTCGGGATTTCCACAATGAAATCGGCCAAGACTTGGGCTTTGATAGCTTTTCGTGGGACGTAGGTGATGTTATGTTCACCTAATTCCACTGCCCATTTGGCCAGTCTTCCCGAATTTTCTGGTTTTTCAAGCACATTTTTAATAGGTTGGTCAGTGACCACTTGTATAGGATGTGCTTGGAAATACCTTCGAAGCCTTCTAGCTATTTGAACTAGGGCTAAGGCAAGCTTTTCAAGGGGGGGGGGGGGGTATTTGGTTTCAGCCAATTTTAGAGTTTTACTGAAGAAATAGACGGGTACCTGAGCTTTGTCCCGTTCGATGATGAGGACTGCACTTATGGCCTCTTCAGCAATTGATAAGTAGACTGAAATTGGTTCCCCCGTTTTAGGAGCTGCGATGTCTGGTAAGGAAGCAAGATGTTGTTTCATCTGGTTGAAGGCTTCTTCAGCCTCCTCGGTCCATTTGAAGTTCTTCTTATCAGAGCAACTCTTGAGCGTTTTGTAGAAGGGTAGAGACCTTTCAGCCAGCTTGGAGGTAAAACGCTTCAAGGCAGCAAGCTTCCCGTTTAAACTTTCGACTTCTTTCCTGGTTTTTGGTGGTTTGGTTTCGAGGACGGCTTTCACTTTATTTGGGTTGGCTTTGATGCTTTGCTTCCCAACAATGTGCCCCAGGAATTTTCCTTCTTCGAATCCAAATGAGCATTTTTCCGGATTAAGCTTCATGTTAACCTTTCTGAGGTTCTTGAAAGTTTCTTGAATATCGTCGAGCATTTGATACTCCGTCTTGCTTTTAATTACCAAGTCATCGACATATGCCTCCATGTTCTTACCAATCTGGCTACCAAAGGCTTTGTCAACGAGACGTTGGTAGGTTGCACCGGCATTTTTGAGGCCAAAAGGCATCTTTTGATAGCAAAAGATCCCCTTGTCCGTGTGAAAAGGCTGTTTTTTCCTCATCTTCTTCCTTCATGAGGATTTGGTGGTAACCTTTGTATGCGTCAAGAAAGCATTTGAACGAGTAACCGGTGAGGGAGTCAACCTTGAGATCAATTTCCGGTAGTGGATAGCAATCCTTAGGACAAGCCTTGTTAAGATCCTTGAAATCTATGCACATCCTCCAAGAGTTGTCGGGTTTCTTGACCATAACCGGGTTTGCAACCCATGATTGGTACTTGACTTCTCGGAGAATGCCGGCTGATACAAGCTTTTCAACTTCTTGGCAGGCTGCCAGACTCCTCTCGGGTGCCAGGCTTCTTTTCTTTTGGACCACAGGCTTGACATCCGGTGGTATTCTTAACTCGTGCTCGGCAATGTCCCGAGGGATCCCTGTCATATCTTCTGGACACCAAGCGAAGACATCGCTGTAATGTGTCAGCAGCTTTTCGAGATACGAAAGGGTTTCTTGTGAAAGGCTCAGATTGACCCTTATTCTTTGTTCAGGGTACTTAGGATTTATGATTAGCCTTTGCTTGTCTTCTTTGCTTTTGGAACTTTCACCTTCAACTAGGTATGCTTCTTGAGAGGGTTGAAGGGTTGCTATACCCCTTTCGGTGGGAAATTTGACTGTGCCATGGCCAATAGACACGGCCATGTAGAATGCACACTGTCCTGGCCTTCCAATGATCACATCATAACTTGAGGGGATGTTAATAACCACAAAGGTGAGTGGTTGGGTTCTTTCTTTCAAACCTTCACTGAAACGAACATTAAGTGTCAGTTGCCCTAAAGGCTTGAGGGGTATATCAGCAATACCTTTTATGGATGTTCCAGAGGGTTGAAGCCTTGAACGTTCTTCATTACTCAATCGGTTGAAGAATTTTTCGAACATGATTTCAGTAGCTGCCCCAGTGTCTATGTATGCCCTGTGTGTTTGCAACGTTCCCACAGTAGCTTCTACCACAAGAGGGCTAGAAAGAGGGTCTTTCTCCGTTGGGGGGAAACAGACACACTGAAGCTCCCAAGCTTCCAACCGCTGCCTTTTATGAGGAACCCTTCCATCAAAATCCACCATGTTGACTTCCTTGCCTTTCCCTTCAGCCATTTTGTCTCGGACTCCCTTTACCAAATGAGCGAGTTCTCCGGACTTAACAGCTTCTTCAATTCTTTTCTTGAGCTGGAAGCAATCGTTGGTGTGGCGACTTTTTTCTTCATGAAATTCACAATATTGTGTGGAGTTCTCATTTTTTCTGCTTTTGGGGAGAGGTCTAGGAGGCCGAAAGTTTTGCTTGACTTCTTCCGTCGCGAGGATTTCTTGAGGGGTCTTCGTGAGGGGTGTGAAACTTATGCCTTTCTCCCTGCTTGAAGGGTTCCGGCCTTCAGACCTTCGAGGGTCTGAACCCTTTGACCGCCTATCATAGGAGTTGAAGTTTCCCTTTTTTCTGGCTGGACTATTGCTTCGCCAGCTGGACCCTCTTTTCCTTTGTTCTTTAATGTCTACCGCCTCCTCTCCCCGGATGTGGGCTTCAACCCTTTCGAGAGCTTCTTCCAAGGTCTTGGGCTGGGACTTGTTGGAATCTCTTATGAGATATTTAGAGGTGATGGCATTCATGAAACCAGCCACTCTCATTTTCTCATCTGCCCCTACATAAGTCAGACCTTCCTTTTTGTATCGTTCAATGAATGCTCGAAGACTTTCGTCATCACGTTGTTTTATCTGGAAGATTACTGTTGCGTCTTTAACATATCGCCTTTGTTGGGAGAAATTGGCCAGAAAACCCTTGCTGAGGTCGTCAAAGCTTCGAACGCTTCTAGCAGGCAAGTCGTTGAACCAGATTCTGGCTGATCCAACAAGGGTTTGCATGAACATTAGGCAACATTCAGCGTTTGACCATTTCTCTATCCTTGCTGCACCGGCAAAGATCTGAAGATGGTCCTCAGGATCTTCAGTCCCATCGTAAGTTTTGATGTGAGGAGGCATCTTGATCTTTGCTTGAAAATCATAATCAGCTATTTGCTGTGAAAAGCATGAAAGGTTACTTGGCTTATATGGTTTGGCCAAGTCTTCTTCAGCCCCTGCACCCATATTATTGCCATTGCCGTTGTTTCCCTGAGTGGCTAGCACCTGATTAATAAAGTGTTGCCACGGGAAGTTGGCCATCATCTGGGTCATCATTGAGGGCATGAGGTTGAAGCCTTGAAGGCTTCCGGGTGCAACTGAGCAGCTTACTCCAAAGGGAGTACTCATAACAACACTTTGTGCCAAAGGGAGCACGGACAGGGCTTGCTCCCATGTGGTTGTCATAGATGCTGGAAAGCTCGTTACTGGGGACTGTAGGAGCTGGTCAAGGGTTAGCTCATGTCCCAAAGGAGCACCACTAGTAATTGGTTGGGAAGAGAAGATGGGATGCACTGTGGGATTTGTCATCGTGGATAGATATGGGTGAGGGTTTGGAGCATTACTGGGACCAACCTCATTTCTAGTTGTGAAAGGAAGGGGAGGTGGTCCGGGAGACAACGTTGGTTCTGGCTCGTCATAATCTAGTCGGATTCTCACCCCCTTTTCTCTCTCTCTATTCACATGCTGGTTGAGGAGAGACCTCAATTCCAGGAAATTGTTGGCAACCCCCTCGGGGGTGAGTTCAACACGCGCCGGGGTGTCAGAGACACCGACATTGGGAGAAGGAACTCCGGATCTGGACGGAGTTGGTCTGTTGAAGGTGAGGAACTCGGGTGTGCTCCCCGGAGTTGAGAAAGAGGTTGGTATAGCCACATGAGCTTGGCTACTACCTGGGGTAGAGGTGTTTGGGATCTGATTTACTTCACCCGGGGATCCACTTTCAGACATGGTGATTTTAAGTGAAGAGAGCTACACTACTAGGTCTTTTTGAGGAGAAATAGCGGCGTAGCCCCACGGTGGGCGCCAACTTGTTGATGCAACAAATAAGAGACCAAGGATGGTAGCTATGCTGGTTAGGCAAAAGGGTTGAAGGGTTCAACCTTGCCTAAAGCAGGTCGTGGGGTCCCCCCATGTTTGCAAGGCGTGGAAGGAGGTTCACTAGTTTATTGTTGTTGTTTGCTGAAGATCCTTCTCTGAAGTATACTCAGATTCAGATGTGGGAGCAAACAGAATGTGTGTGTTGGATGTGAAAGTGAGTGACTTGCATAAAGCAAATACTCAATGTGAATGACCAGAGTTTAAGGAAACAGGCCTGGCCAAGAATGTCCTAACTCAGTAAATGAAGTGTCACTTATATAGGAGAAGACATCTCCCAAAGAGGCATTCATTTGACTAGCGACCTTGCTTGCAGCGAGGGGCTTACCCTTTCGGGGGCAAAAGCCTTTTGACCCCTGGATAATAGCGTGTGCTCTGCAGACCTGCATTGCTTTTGCGGCTGTGGGTTGGTGAAGCAATCCCTGGATGTGACTGGCTACTGTTTCCGTATTGCTTTTCCCCTCCTCACAGCTTTTTAACCCTTGAACCATTTAACCCTTTGAGCATTTACGTATTTAGTCATTTTATTTAATCTTGGGCTACCCCCGTCATCAATAACAATGACTAATTATATAATTAGATGTAAATTTCTAAAAGGTCACATGACTATCCATGTGAATTATGATTCTACGATTGATCATATTGTCTTCTGACCTATCTTTTGATCCCATGTTTAAAATGATCTTATATCAATATATGATTCTATATATTGTTCTTAAAGGATGTCTTAAGACCGATCTTTTGATCCCATGTTCAAAATGATCTTATCCATATATGATTTTATATATTCATAAGGGAGGGTTCAAGTGAAAACTCCTTTTATCGTGAAAATTCGAAAACTAACTAAAAATGTCTAAAAAACATATCAAAATTTTTTTACAATTTTTTATTAAAAATTGCTATTTTTATATATAAATTTTTTTTTCAATTTTTTTTTGTAGTGCATATATGTAATAATACACATGTGCAGTACAAATTTTTTTTTTTGAATTTTTTTTATATATATAAGGCATTGAAAATTGGTAAAAAAAAATTAGTATGTTTTTTTAGGCTTTGTTAGTTAGTTTTCAGGTTTTCACTAACTAATGATTTTTAATTGAACCTTCTCCTATATTCATATACCCCCAATATATTGTTAATAGTTTTTAATTGAAGCTTCCCCTATATTCATATACCCCCAATATATTGTTCTTAAAGGATAAAAACGAAAGTAGAGAAAAAAATGTTTAATTATAAGTTTATCATATTCATTTTGTTGAAATGAAAGTGCATACTAACTAAAAAATTCATTTATTAAAATTGCCTTGCGTAGTAATATTAAAATTCTCTTATATTTCTTTTGTAATATACGCGTTACGCAGGGTAAAAATTTGAAACTACATTTTGCATTCAAGAAATGTGTTAGAACCAAATATAAAAGGTTTTTAGAAGTATTTGGAAATATTTTGAATCATTTAAAATTACAAATTGAATTCTTAAGTTTAAGTGGGTGTTTGGGTTAGCTTATTTTGGAACAACTTTTAACTTATTGACTTATAATAAGTTAATAAGTTGGTTTTTAGTGGGTGTTTGGGTTAACTTATTGACTTATAAGGAGTTTTTGTGTGATGAAAAGTTAAAAAGTAGAAGTCAGGAAATCCTGACTTATTGACTTATAATAAGTAGAAGTTAAAAAGGAGAAAAAGAAGGAATCCCAAACACCTCCTAAATGGTAAGAAGATCTTACTAATTCTTAGGGTAAATTACTTTTTGAGTACCTATGTTTTAGGTGTTTTAAACAGCTGAGTCTAAAAATTAAAATGTTTAACGTCCTGAGTCCCTATAGCCACTTTTCTTAACCATTTGAGTCCAAATTTCTAACATTGTTAGGATTTTTTGGTTAAATATTGTTAAATGACCAAAATACCCTTATAGTTAAAAAAAAAAAAAAACAAATTATCAGTTTCTCTCCTGTCAATTATAAGTTTCTATCTTCTTAAATTTTCAAAACCAGTAGATTCAATCCAATCCCAATCGGAATCGTAATCGCAGTGGCGCCATCAATTGATTCATCCATCTGATAATCGACTAATTATCTCCACCCGTGGATCATGGAGGTTCGACAGGAAACAACAATGGATAATCTATCGCCAGAACAACAACTGCATCCCTCACCTTCAAAGCACCCCAAACCTTCTCCCCTTCCCGTCGATACTAATTCCATCACTCAGAGGTTTGTTTACTTGTTATTCGGTTCTGATTTTGTGTTAAGAGTCTGATTTCGTTTGTGATTTTTTTTGCAGGCTTCAGAAAGAACTTATGGCTCTTATGGTTTGTGATAATACTGTATTTTTAATTATAAGTTAGTTATTAAACATCTTTGATTGGGGTTCGAGTAGAGTTGAGAAGGATCAAGGTGAAGTTAACATAGTTTTGTAAAATTAGGTGTTGTTTTAGCCTATGGCTAATTGATTATGCTAGGTTTAGTGGGTTTGAAGATGGCGGGTGAGGATTTTGGTCCAGAAATTGACTCGATCCATGATGGGTTCAGAGAATTCTGTGTATTTTTTGTAGGATCTGGACAACGATTTTGGTGGGGATGGTGGTGCAGGGGTGGGAATGATGGTGGTGATAGTGGTGGGGATGGTGGTGCGGTGGTGAGGATGATCGTAGTGTGGTGGTGGTGGTGCGGTGGGGATAGTGGTACAGTGGTCGGGATGATGATAGTGCAGTGGTGGGGATGGTGGTGGTGCGGTTGTGGCACCCGCGGAGAATGGACAGTCATCTTGATCTAACACCGTACTGTTTTGGGTTGCTTATCAAATTTTGGGACGAAATTTCTTTCAAGTTGGGGATGATGTGATAACCCGAACTTTGAAGGTCTTTCTTCGACACGTTACTTGTTTACAAATTCTGTTATTGTATATTGTTTGTGCATGAGTTGTATTGGATTGACTAGATAATGTAAACTTGTTATAAACTTATGTATTGGCAAAACATCACTCGACGAAACACATGAGTGTTTCGCCACAAACTGTAGTCGACGAAACCTGTAGTGTTTCGCCGTCTCCTTACCTGACGAAACTTGGGTATTTCGTCGTATGGGCCAAGGGCCCAGATGAGGCCCAATAATGGTTAGATTATATTGTTTTGTTTTCACACAATTCGTACGTAAGGCGTCAGTTATTAAACTCTAGTTTCTCTACACCTAGTGACGGCAACAAACCCCTTTACGAAGCACCACCTTCTCTGTTCGATTTTCCCTAAGCACGCATTCGGTGTTCTAGCGCGAGACTACATTCTATCTCGGTTAGTGTTTAACCATTATGATTTTGATAATAGTCAATCTATGTGATTATCAGTTATGGTTATGTATGGTGTGTAAATTAGGGTTTCATGATTATGATCATATGTTTAGAATATGTGGTTGAATTGGTATGTAACTCTGATGTACTTAATGATTGGGATTTATGTTAGGATTGACTGAGCATGACGAATATGTTAGATGATGAAACTGATTTTGTGATATTGATCGTATGGATGCTTCGATTGTTGAGATCTGTTAGGGTTGATTGGATTGTATTGTTCATCTAATTGGTAATTAGGGTTGTTTGAAAGTAAATGATTTCTGGACTAATTGCGCTGTTTGATCTAGATTGAACACGAAACTGTTAATGATTCTGTTTGCGAGAAAGCAGGGGATAGTGATTGAAACTCGGTGATTGAAACTTGCGTAACTGATGCTATGTGATCTCGACGAAATATAGAATGTTTCGCCATAAGCTGATCTTGACGAAACTTAGGGTCTTTCGTCACACCCATCAAGTCGACGAAACTCACTGGTCTTTCGTCACTCACCAAGTCGACGAAATACTAAGGTATTTCGTCGTTTGAAGTTTCGTTGCTTAAGTGATTGGTTCACAATAGATTGTAGTTGTTAGGGCACATATTTTATGCTAAGGATCATCTATCCTGAGACTGAGCATGGATCACGGATCCTTAATGGATGATGCAGAGAGTCTGAGGATCCAGAGTCTGAGGATCTAGAGTCTGAGGATCCAGGATCCTTAACATTACTTATGATTTGTAACAATTGTCACGTTTTTAATGTTTATAGGCAGAAAATGGACGTCGTGGACTAAATCTCAGCTAGAATCTCGGGAATATTCCTTCAAGATGCCCCACATGTGCTATTTTCACGATGGTCATGGGGAGAAAACGTGGTCTTCCTTAATTTTCGGACTTGTTGGTTATTTCTAATTTAAGGGGTTGATCAAGTTTAGATAACACATTATGCAATCAGCAGAAAACACACACTCTCTCTCGAATGTCAGCTCTCAAACATACTCACACTTTAGAAAATATTGTACAACACTTGATCAACTTCCGAAGTTGTAAAACTTTACTTGTTTAATGCATTTGGTGATCGGTAGTTTCCATCACCCGAGGTTTTTTATGCCGGAGATCTTCTAAAGATCAAGGGCTTTTTCCTCGTATAAATCTCGGTGTTCATCGTTGATTTCATATACTTGTCGTTCATACAATTAACGAAGCATCATACCTCACAAAATCAGATTTGGTTGCATTATCCTTGTGTGATTTTTGACCAAAACAGTTTGGCGCCCACCGTGGGGCAATTGGTGCTTCATTTCTGAGAAATTTTGTTTATTTCGGTCATTTCGGTTCATCACCTTCAACCACATGGCTTCTCAGGGAAAAACTTCTTCAAGTTCTATGTCGGCGGTTACCTCATCACAGGGCATTCCACCGTTGCATCATCTTATCCCTGCATTCCAGAAGAATGCTGAGAATGCTCCGAAGAAGACAACCCCCGTTTTCACAAAACCAACTGTTGTTTCTTCCTCTACACTTACTAACAGTGATCTTTATGCTTTGATTTTGCAGATGAGAGGATACATGCAACAACAGAACCAAACTAATGGCAGGATCCTTCGCGAAATTGATAAAATCAGCAGAGGATCACTCCCCTCTGATGCTGAGGTCGCTAAATTTCGACACTCCGGTCATAACTTCCCAGCACTTTGCAGCTCCAGATGTCCAATACCAGGGTGGATCAATAGGAATGCGTTCTGGATCATTGGCAATGTCTCAGGCTCAAGGATCCTCTTTCCAGCCTTCATGATCCTCATTTCAGCATCAGGGATTCTTCACCAGTTTAGGAGGATGCATGGGGATGTAGCTGATTCAAGGATCCTCTCAGGTTTAAGGATCCTCTCAAGTTCAAGGATCCTCTCAGGTTCAAGGATCCTCTCAGGTTCAAGGATCCTCCTTCCAGGTTCAAGGATCCTCATCTCAGGTTTCCGGATCCATGGATTATCCTCCAAGACCTTCATTCACAACACATCAAGGATCCAACATCTTCCAGGATCAAGGATACTTAAGGAGTGTGCAACCCGGAAGTTCAGATGTTCATCTAGGAGACTTCATACCGATGCAGACTATTGCTTCTTCTGGTCCCCCAGTTATACCAGAATCCCGTCAATATGGATTCACATCTGGAATTCCAACCTTGAATCCATTAGGAGGTAACACTTTGAATACTTCTTATAATGCTAACCATGGCTTCGTGCAGGATACAGGAATCAACCAAGCTATGGCTAAGGAATTGCAGAAACTCAAAGATATGATATCCAGCGTTCCAGGAGTGGTTAAGCCCATTCCTGAAATTCCAGATGGAAGTCACAAGGGAAAGAATGGAGATCAATCCCATTCCTGAGAGGTTAAAAGAAGCATGTCTATGCAAGGGTTTTGGATCCACACTCACAGGATCTGCTCTTAAATGGCTGCTAAGTCTTCCCCCTTACTCTATTACTCCATTTGCTAATCCAGTTAATCTGTTTAATAGTCAATTTTCATGTAGTAGAAAATTTGAACGATTAACTAGTGATCTATATAGGGTAACACAAGGTCAAAATGAATCACTTAGAGATTACATCACTAAGTTTAGTAAAGAATCCTTAGATATCCCTAACTTGGATATAGCTACGGCTGTAGAAGCCTTTAAAATGGGTTTACTTAGGGATTCAATGTTCTATGATGATCTTGTCATGACCCCTTGCAGGAACTTAGATGAGGAAAGGAACAGGGCCCTTAGGTTCATCCGTTTAGAGGATGACAAAAGGATCCACGAGAGATTGTCAGGATCCTCAAAGCAAGACAAATAAGGATCCTATCTTAAGGATAACTGATCCAAGCAATACTCCAAGCATGACAACCAGAATGTGCATGCTGTGGAACAAGAGGAAGATGATGAGGATTATCCTCCTATTTCTGAATATTGTTTTTCTGCTGATAATAATGAACTAATCCTTTCTATGCAGAGTTTAGGTGACAAGGTTAGGTGGCCAAGGAAGAATGACAAACCGCCTGCCACCAAAGACGAATCGAAATGGTGTGCTTACCATGGGGATTCTGGTCATCTCACAGATGAGTGCATAGCATTAAGGAAGGAGATAGGTTATCTTTTGAGCAAAGGATACTTGAAGGAATTGCTTGGAAGGAAAAAGTCAAGGATCAAGGATCCTGAGAAAGTTCCTGAAAAAGCTCCTCCTCCACCAGCTGATGCTCAAATCATCCATTTCATCTCCGGAGGTTCTCAGCAGCTAAGAGACATGCAAAGGAAACAAAGATGGAGAATAGGGACAGACCTGTTCGAAATTCCATCCTTACCCAGGAAAAAGTCATATACTTTGATGGGGATGACCGTGTCGACATACATGATCCTCATCATGACGGTTTGGTTATTACATTATTTATATCTAACCATTTTGTTCGCAGGATTCTCATTGATGGGAAAAGCTCAGTGAACATAATCCAGTTGGATGTCCTCAATAGAATGGACGTCCTTGAATCTGATATTGTCCAAAGATCATCTGTCCTTGTGGGATTCAGTGGAGAGACAAAGATTACATTGGGGGACATCAAACTTCCTATCTATATAGAGGGAGTGAATTATGTTAAAAAAATTCTATGTTATTGATTGCTTATCTTGCTGTAATGTTATCTTTGGCAGGCCATGGATACACGATATGAAGGCAGTCTCCCTCAACATATCATCAATGTGTCAAGCTCCCAACTCTATGGTGAAGATAGAAAGTGATCAGCAGGAGGCAAAGAACTGTTACACTTCTTCAATGAAGCCAGCCTCCAAGGAGCAAGACGTCATGGAGGCAAGAGAGCAAGACATCAAGGATATTCTGTTGAACCCAGAGGATCCTGAATCCAAAATTTTTATAGGATCCGGGATCCTAGACAGTATTGAGCAGGATTTAGTATCCTTCTTGGAAAGAAGAAAATCTACCTTTGCTTGGAAACATGAAGATATGACAGGTATATCTAAGAATGTTATTACTCACAAACTTGGTATTGACAGGTCTTTCAAGCCAATACACCAAAAAAGGAGAAAGTTTGCACTTGAAAGGAATGCCATTATCCAAGAAGAGGTAGACAAATTGCTCAAGGCAAGTTTGAGTGGACTGATAAGCATGAAGCTGCACTCAAGGTTCTTAAGGATTATCTATCCTCAGCACCAGCCCTGATGAAACCAGAAAATGGAGAATCGTTATCCTTATACTTAGCTATTTCAGCTAAAGCAGTAAGTGTGATCCTAGTTAAGGATCATGAAGGCTCTCAACATCCGGTATACTATGTAAGTAAAATTCTACTTGATGCTGAGGCCAGGTATTCTCATTTAGAGAAATTAATTCTTGATTTATTTATGGCTTCTGCTAAACATAGACATTATTTAGAAACTCACACCATTATTGTGAAAACTAACCTTCCTATCAAGAATGTTCTCAGGAAACTTCAAATGTCAGGTAGAATGGCAAAGTGGGCAATCAAGCTTATTGCATATGACATTAAGTATGAACCCAGGACTGCCATCAAGTCCCAAGCTTTAGCTGACTTTGTGGCTGATTCCAGTAGTGATCTACAAAGGGAAGCTGAATTAAAAGTTTAACAACTTGAGAAGACCAAGGATCCTTAGACACTCCTCACGGATGGAGCTTCAGATGTTAAAGGAACTAGACAAAGCACACTACCAAAATCGCCACAGGGGGACATTATACCCCAATCCATTGCATGTGAATTCCAAACTACTAATCATGAGGCAGAGTACGAGGCCTTGATAGCAGGTTTGTAATTAGCTAACAATATGAGGATCAGGTATCTTCAAGTATATGTAGATTCTCTATTAATTACTAATCATTATAACGGTTCTTACACTGTCAAAGGTGAAAAGCTAATAAAGTACTTAGAAATAGTCAGGAAACTGGCAGACTCTTTTGCTTTTTTCAGTCTATCACAGGTACCCAGGGAAGAAAAATGCAGAAGCTGATGCTCTAGCCAATCTTGGATCATCACTGAAGATTCCAGAGGATGTGAAAATACTCATCATTCATGTCTTAGCCCCTGCTATTGAAGATCACATAGCTATGGAGATAGCAGAGGATTCTGCAATCATACATAGTGATGGTGCACAATCAAATTCAGGATCCTGGATCCTTCCGATCCTGAGATATATACAACATGGAGAAATTCCTACAGGAGAAAACCCCAGAGCTTTCAAAGTCAAGGTATCTTAATTCACCATACTAAATGACATGTTATACAAGATATCTCTTGCAGGTCCCTAGTTGTGGTGCATTAAGGATCCAGAAATTCAAGAAGTTCTAAAGGATTTTCATGAAGGAGACTGTGGGAACCACACTGGGGGCAGAGCACTATTCTTAAGGATCCTCAGAACAGGATGCTATTGGCCTATGAGGAAGAAGTATGCTGTGGAATACACAAAGAAATGTAATGCTTGTCAAAGACATAGCATTATCCTTCATCAACCAGCGGAGCTCCTTCATCCTATTATTACCAGATTTGATGGCCAATTATCAACAAAGAATGGCTGGAGCATACAACAAGAATGTCAGGTTCAGAAGATTTCAAGGTCCCTACTTAATTGAAGCTGAAGCAGGAAAGGGGGCATATCATTTATTAACAATAGATGGTGACCTCTTACCAAGAGCTTGGAATGCTGTTCATCTAAAGAAATACTTTAAGTAAGAAGGATCAGGGATCCTCAGCGATACCAGTATTCTGATTAAGGATCCGGGATCCTCAAAGGATATATGATTCTACATTTGGTAACACATTACTTTCATTTTCATTCATTTTATACTTATTACTTATCATAAGGCAAAGATGTTAAACATTTAACATCTATTTTCATAAAGTTTAAGCTTTTGCAGAGTTATTATCATTTTACAGAAGATCAAAGTGGTTGGCCAACTCTCCAAAGTTTATTTGGGCTTGTCCCCGGTTTTGGGCTTGTCCCCAGTTTGGGCCTGTCCCCAGTTTCGCCAGTAGCGCACGATGATCCTGGTACAGTTCATGGCAATGGGACCAGTACTCGCTTTAGGGGCTGACAATTTCATTGTACTGGCTGTATCCGGGATCCTACGTATAATGGTAGACGTACCATACATCCGTTCCTAAGGTTTCTAACGTTTTCACGTTAGCTAAGGTTTTGGCATTTTCAGGTCACTAAGTTTGGATAGTCGCCAGTGAGGGCCATACTCCAGTTTACACAAGATCCTTTGGGCTTGTCCCCAGTTTTTTGGGCTTGTCCCCAGTTTGTTGGGCTTGTCCCCACTTTATTTGGGCTTGTCCCCAGTTTATTTGGGCTTGTCCCCAGTTTATTGGACTTGTCCCCAGTTTGTTGGGCTTGTCCCCAGTTTGTTGGGCTTGTCCCCAGTTTGTTGGGCTTGTCCCCAGTTTGTTGGGCTTGTCCCCAGTTATTATGGGTTCATTCCCAATTATTTGGCTTGGTCCCAAGTTTGTTTTTCTTACAGGATCTTGGAGCTCTAAAGTTATACAAGTTCTGACAATAAGGATCCTGGATCCTGGAAACTTTACTTTTCACACATTTTATTCAGTATTAGTTTACAAGGATATAGAATCCTAACTTGGATTCTCTGGTATGTTATATTCTAACTCTTTCTAAGCTGCAAGTTGTCTCTTATCCTTTTTGGTTAAGGATCATTGATCCACATTTGTCCCAACACTTCAAGTTTTTTTTGTTAAAAGTTTAACATTATCATCAGATTTCCAATAACTTTCCAGTTGTTTGGCGATGATATCTTTGGAAATAGAAAGCATACATGGAAAATAAAGAGGAAAGAAACAACAAATGTAGCTAAAAAAGGTTTAATGTTATTACCTATTCATTATGTATCAAAATCATCTGGCCTGGATTTCACCAGCAAAACCATGGACCATCCACCCAGGCCGGATAGGGCTATCTAACAGTTAAAGTGTCTATGCAGAAATTAAAGTGCAGGGAGGTTAGTAGCGAACAGTGTAGAAGGATTCATCTTCCACAAACAGAAGGATCTTGCGATCTGTAAAGGCACTTGAGGAGTTATCTCTAACTCTATATTTTTCAATGATGATTATAACAGGTCTTATCAGTGACGACAGGCAGTGTAACGACTAGTTACCAGCAACAACGGCTAGTCCGCTTCTAATGGAAATATGACAGCTGTGAATCCTTATCACAACTGCCATATTGGGGGCAATTGTTAGGGCACGAATTTTATGCTAAGGATCATCTATCCTGAGACTGAGCATGGATCACAGATCCTTAATGGATGATGCAGAGAGTCTGAGGATCCAGAGTCTGAGGATCTAGAGTCTGAGGATCCAGAGTCTGAGGATCTAGAGTCTGAGGATCCAGGATCCTTAACATTACTTATGATTTCTAACAATTGTCACGTTTTTAATGTTTATAGGCAGAAAATGGACGTTGTGGACTAAATCTCAGCTAGAATCTCGGGAATATTCCTTCAAGATGCCCCACATGTGCTATTTTCACGATGGTCATGGGGAGAAAACGTGGTCTTCCTTAATTTTCAGACTTGTTGGTTATTTCTAATTTAAGGGGTTGATCAAGTTTAGATAACACATTATGCAATCAGCAGAAAACACACACTCTCTCTCGAATGTCAGCTCTCAAACACACTCACACTTTAGAAAATATTGTACAACACTTGATCAACTTCGGAAGTTGTAAACCTTTAATCGTTTAATGCATTTGGTGATCGGTAGTTTCCATCACCCGAGGTTTTTTATGCCGGAGATCTTCTAAAGATCAAGGGCTTTTTCCTCGTATAAATCTCGGTGTTCATCGTTGATTTCATATACTTGTCGTTCATACAATTAACCAAGCATCATACCTCACAAAATCAGATTTGGTTGCATTATCCTTGTGTGATTTTTGACCAAAACAGTAGTGATCATGTACAAGAAACTTGAATGATTGTTACCTGCTTGTTAATGATGTTGATCATGATTGAGGAAACATGTATCTGCATATGAAACATACATATGATCTGTGAACTTGATTGAGTTATATAACTGCTATGTGTTACTCGGAAACTGATGTTTGAATGCAAATCATGACTATAATTTATACGTGAACATTGAGAATGTGAAACTGATTATGCGTACGTGAATATCATAGGCTGTGACTGTTTAAGTGTGAACAAGTAATTAATCAAACCGAGCAAACCAAGGTGAGTTCACTGCTCTTTTTCCAAGCATGCATCCCAGGGAGGGATATCGGGTAACGTTCCGGGGAGGAATGTCAGGTTATTGGGATGTTTGTTATTACACTCTTTTCTATCATATAAGACCCCTTACATCTACCGATTAGTTGCCGGGGAGGCAACGAGGTTATTAGTTGATAGCGTTATTAGGTTTGGCACCCTCACACCGTACCGGGGAGGACGGGCGTGAACTAATTACCTTAACCACTTGACCAATGTTTTGATAGAGACATTGGGGTTGGGCAAATAAATCTTGTAGCCATTTGCGGTAATCGAGTTAATAACAACATCAAAACAAATCATTGAACTGTGTTATACTCATATCTGGTAACTAAACGTGTTAACAAAACTTTGAACTCACCAGCGTCGTCTGACACACTTGTCTGCATGCTTGCAGGTCATTAGAATCTTGATATGGACTTGCTATCTGGGAGCACTGGAGTGGTCATGGGTCGAGACTCTTGATTACCTGCTTAGTTGATTATGAACTCATGTTTTGAAACAATTGATTTACAGTTTACATTATGCTTCCGCTGAATATTTACTTTGGTTTAACTTATGACTTGGATTTACATTTGAAATGAATGGAATGTTTTATCTAAATACTATGCGTAGTTCAATGTGATTGGTGGCTTGGATCCTGGTACGTCACACGTCCCACGGTGATTCCGCATGTGGTATTTTGGGGGTGTGACAACGGTGGTGGGGCTGGTGGTGGAGGGTGGTGGTGATAGGATGTCTAGAGAGAGGAAGAAAGAGAGAGAAAGTGCAGTGTGAATAACATACATTTATATTTTTTATATAATTGTTTTTATATATAATATTAAACTCTTATGCATTAAAGACTTGTTCTATATACTCTTATGCATATGCGAGTTGTACTTTGTGTGTAAATGACCAAATTACCCTCATAGTTAACAGACTTGGTGGATGGTGTTAGAAATTTGGACTCAAATGGTTAAGAAAAGTGGCTATAGGGACTCAGGGCATTAAACATTTTGATTTTGTACTCAAGTGGTTAAAACCCCTAAAATACATGGACTCAAAAAGTAATTTACCCACAAATAACAAAGTGAATATTACTATAAAGTGTAAAAAACACTGGGACTCAAATGGATGTGAGGGTGGGAGTTGTCTACAAAGTCCATTTTTCCTATAAAGTGTAAAAAGTCATAAAACAACATAAAGTTAACCATAAAACACACTAATACCCCACAAATAACAAAGTGAATATTACTAGAACGCCATATTTGTGGGTTTTGTGTGGTGTTTTGGATGATAAGGCTTTGATTATCGAATGACTAACATTAGTGTGTTTTATGTTGATTATTATGTTGTGTTTTATATTCATAGTTCTACGATGACGTGTTTGAAATTTTTATGGATTGTTAGGGTTTGGATATTGTGTTTTAGTGATCTTCACTCTGTTATTTGTGGGTTTTGAGTATGTTTTATGGCTGAAATTATGGTATTTTAGGACTTTGTTTACTTTGTAGGAAAAATGAACTCTATAACCGAACCCACCTATGATGGTGAAAGGGCAAAAATGAATAGTGAGAGGGAGTCATCCCATTACCCCATAATTTTTCATGTGCTACATTAGCGATTTTCCCCACTTTCATCACTTCCCTATTTTTCTTGAAATGTCGCTAAAACCAAACTATTTTGATTTAAATGAATTTTAAAACATTAATATATAACTAGGTCTGTTTGGTATGAGGTAATAGAATGGACGAGAGAATAAAATGAATGAGGTAATGGAATGAATCATTACTTTGTGTTTTTTTGAAGGCTGAAAAAGACAAAAGAATAAAATCGGTGGTGGGCAGCGGTAGTGGGTGATGGCCATGGTCGTAGTGGGTGGCGAGAGGCAGTGATGGGGGGTGACGACGATGGGTGGTGGTGGTAGCGGTACATGTGGGTGGCGATGGTGGCGGGTGGCAGTGGATTGCGGTGGTGGTTGGTGGCAGGTGGTGGGTGGTGGCGTGGTAGGTGGCGTATAACAACCCTCCTAAAATATTTTCGACACTCTTAAAATATTTAGAACACCCTTATACGTCCTAAAATACACACTGTATACGAGGAGTGACCCCAAATACCTTTAATTTGATAAAAATAAAAGAAAATCAAAATCCAGGTGGCGCTCGCGGGCCGCGAAGGCTTTGCCTTCAGCTTACGCGGGGGGCGACTGCTCAACCACCAGGCCGCTCCCGGTGCCGCCACGTGGCGTGCGCGTCTCAAGCCTAGTGGCCAAATCAGCCAAGCTAGGGCCTACCCTAGCTGGCCTCGCGAGTCGCGAAGCCCTTTGTTGACACTCTTGCGGGGCGCGAGAGACTGGTCGACCAGCCCTATAAAAGGAGGCCATCAGCCTTCAGTTTCCGTCATTCATTTCACACAATTCTCTCTCAATTTCTATAGTGTAGACATAATTCCTGGGCATAATACCCCCCTAATTAGCGAAGCTCTGCCTTGTTGTAAGTATTTTAACCCCCCGGTTACATATTAGATACGCTGCCCGATTGATCTAGTGCTCCGTAACGGCTGTCGTGGTTCTGCCCGACGTAGTCGTTGGAGTTCTGTCTCGGGGAGGGTATAACTAATGTAAAATTTGGGTTATTATACTAACGCGTGTGCATTGTTTAATTTATTAGATTATAACCAGGAAACCACAAAGGAAAAATCTAAAGTAACAATGTGAGTAATCTCCTTTTTGTAACTTTTTTTCCAAACTATTTTTTACAAAACCTTAATTGTTTTGAAATATAATTAGCAGTGATTGAGTCTTTGTAATTCTTCAATTACTGCCGGTATGTTGGGGTTTTGTATACAAAATGTGGAACACGTTACTATTGGACAACGAGATAGCCAATGAGTAATATGACCCACCAGTCAGGATTGACAGTACTAAATGAGTAATTGTGTAGATATAAACATTGTAATCGCTCTCAATACTGTAAAAATGGTAAAACCTATTTTGATTAAACTGGGATTCACTCACCAGTATTTCCCACTGACAAAATATTTTTAAACGCGTTTCAGGTAACAAAATGTGAAAGCCAAATAGAAGCCAGCTGGACAGCACTGAAGGCTTGGAAAATGTGGCTATAAAAGTTACCTAAATAAAGAAGATGTTTTATTTAAATAAAATAGGGTTTATCCCTATAAACATGTTTGTAATAGAAACTTGGGTTTTACCCATGTGTTTATTATTATAAAAATTTGGTATTTTACTCTGATAAAATATTTCCTAACTACGGTCCTGATGTAAATTCCGCTGCCAAAATGATAAAACCACTGATACCACTAAATCTGAACTCGCGATCGCCCATTCCCGGGAGACAGTGACCGGGGGTTGCGACAGAAGGTGGTATCAGAGCCTAGCCACTGATTTCAGCCACAGAAGTGTTCTGCTGACAATGAAGTGGTCAATTTTGTTAGGAAATAATCTATGTAATTATTGTTTATAGTATGAGTGATCAAGTACCGTCGGACGCTTACCGTCAATTGTCCAGTTCCCCTTGAGACGAAGGAACTTCTTCTCAGCCTACCCCCTTGGGGTATTCAGCTGATACCGAAGAAGGCATTTTCGTATTCAAGGCGTAATCCGAGGAGCCATTCCCTACCAAAAAGAGAGGATGGTTCAGTGGGGGAGCTCACGTGCGTAGAAAAAGAATGACAAAACTACAGCAACAACGAGCTTTAGCAGCCGCGAATAGGGAGATGAACAACCAAACTCAAGACATACTCAATAGGAGACTAGCTAACTTTCATATCCTAGCTACCACAGCCGCATACCCGAACCTAGAACAGATCATAGCACCACAGCCACTGTCGTTGTTCCCAACACAATCCATGGAAGTAGAAATTGACCCAGCTGACCAGATCCCACTACCTGCCTTTGACCCAGCCGAAATCTCTAGAGTCCCAGCACCCCATCCCCCATATTATGACCCATGGTTAGATGACCATAGAGATTACCAACAACGTTACCCACTAGAGGAGCCCATACAAAACCCAGTAGCACCCTATCCAAACCTTGACCCTCTAGACCCATATTTTGATAATGATCAATACATACAGGAAATTCTAGAGAACCCCTACCCATATGAGGAACCAATGCCACAGTACCCTGATCCGATACCAGCACCCGCACTACCCATGAGCACTGAGAATGTGCAACAACTTCGCACCTTTGGTGAGGAGTTGTTAGATGAAAGTGAACGAATAAGGGAAAGAGGGGATAGACTCGTCTGGAAATACGACGAGCGTAACATGCAATATTGGATGAACCCCTATTAGTAATAGTAATAATAATAATAATAAAAATAATATATATATATAATATCCACTAAGACAGATAATCTAATAACTGCTGATGCATACTAGTATTGTATTTTAATTTCCAGTTTTGGTTTGTAATAGACCCATATATATAAAATAGAGTAAAAGTCACAATGTACGACGCTTTTGACCAATCTGTTTGTATTGTGAGATTGTTGCATTTAATATTGATTTGCAATATTAATACTTGGTAATTGTTTACAATTCAGATGGCCAACGACGCAAATCGGGAAAACCAGAATAATGATAACCAGATAAATAATAGTGCCATTCGACACATAGTAACCCAAGGAATTAGAGATGCTATGCCAGCTATCATCCAAAATGTTAGGGAAGCGGAAAATAATAATAAAAGTGATAATGGAAGTAAACGATCACATACTGAACCCAGTCACAGCATAAACAATGGACCATTACTTCAAGTGCCCATTCCAAAAAGAAGAAGAACCATGTCTTATGGTTGTTCTTACAATGAATTATGGTCTTGTAAACCAATAGAATTCTCGGGCAATGAAGGAGCCATTGCAGCTCTACGCTGGATATAAAAGACAGAAGCAGTCTTAAAAATAAGCAAGTGTGCAGAGGAAGACAAAATCATGTTTGCTTCCAATCTGTTTAAGAATGCTTCTTTGGAATGGTGGAACACTATTCTCCAGTCTAGGGGAAGTGACAGAGTCTACAATATGGAATGGACTGAGTTTAAGAATATGGTTGAAAGGAAATTCTGTCCTCCTAATGAAAAGGAACAGATTGCCAATAAATTCTTAAACCTTAGAATGACTGGAGTAGACTGTAAGGGTTACACTACTGTATTCTTCGAATATGCAAGAATAGTGTCAACCCTAGCTTCACCAGAACCAGTATTAATCTCCCGTTACATCTGGGGATTAATCAGTGAGATTAGACATGTAGTCAAGGCAGCTAGATCCCCCACCATAGAAGAAGCTGTAGAACTAGCAAATACCTTGACTAATGAACTAGTATGTACACAAGAAGAAAACCAGAGAAAGAACCTAGTTCAGAAACTTACCCAGGAATTCCGCTATGGAAATTCCAATCATGGGAAAAATGTAGGTTCTACCTCTACTCCTTACTGCAAATATTGCAAAAGAAAGCATTCTGGAAGATGCTCTATATACTGTAATTTCTGCAAAATATCTGGACACAAGGAAGAAGACTGCAGGAAGAAACTTAACAGTAAGATATGCTACAATTGTGGGGAAAAGGGACATATCAAGCCGAACTTTCCGAAACTAGCTCTAGCCATAAACAACAAGACTACTAAGAATGCTAGGGCATTTGTTCTGACAGCTGAAGAAGCAAAGATGATTCCGGATCTGATTGCCGGTACATTTTTAGTTAATGATGTTTTTGCTAAAGTATTATTTGACCCTGGTGCAAACCAAAGTTTTATTAATACTTCATTTTGCAAAATTCTCAACCAACCATTAACTAAACTCCAACAAGAATGTCTAGTAGAGACAGCAAATGGAGAAACCATTAAGATTTCTGAAATCTTGCAGGGAGCAAGAATAGAAATTTTAAACCATAAGTTTATTGCTAATCTTTACCCAATGAATCTGGCCGGATTTGATATTGTGTTAGGAATGGATTGGTTAATAGCCAATAAAACCAAAGGGTGAACAAATCACAATCAAAGGAAATAAACCGTCTCGATCCGTAAAATTCATCTCTGTGATGAAAACTGTAAGTTGTGCAAGAAAAGGATCACTAGTATATATGATTTCCATAATCATTAACACTAAAGGGAAAGAATTGAAAAATATTCCCGTAGTATCTCAATTCTCAGATGTATTTCCAGAAGAATTACCAGGATTACCGTCGGACAGGGAAGTTGAATTCAGAATTCATCTGCTACCAGGAACTGCACCAATTGCCAAAGCACCTTATCGTTTGGCGCCAGCAGAAATGCAAGAACTGAAGAAACAGTTAGACGAACTTTTGGAGAAAGGATTTGTACAGCCAAGTTCATCACCGTGGGGAACACCAATTCTGTTTGTTAAGAAGAAGGACGGGTCAATGCGTATGTGCATTGAGTACCGAGAGTTGAATAAGGTCACGATTAAAAATCGGTACCCATTACCGAGAATTGATTATCTGTTTGATCAATTGCAAGGAGCTCTATTTTTTTCAAAGAACGATTTACGCTCAGGATATCATCAATTAAAGGTACAGGAAGAGGACATTCCTAAGACCGCCTTTAGAACAAGGTATGGCCATTATGAATTTACTGTCATGCCATTTGGTCTAACCAATGCCCCAGCCGCATTTATGGACATGATGAACCGAATATGTAAGCCATATTTAGATAAATTCATAATTGTCTTTATAGATGATATTCTAATTTACTCTAAGAGTAAAGAGAAACATGCTGCGCATCTGCGTACACTTTTAAAATTGATAAGAAAAGAAAAGCATTACGCTAAATTTTCGAAATGCGAATTTTGGTTAGAAGAAGTACAATTTCTTGGACATTTAGTTAATCATGAAGGGATTCATGTGGATTCCACAAAGATTTAGGCGATTACTAAATGGAAAGTCCCTGAATCACCAACGGAAGTTAGAAGTTTTCTAGGACTAGCCGGTTATTATAGAAGGTTTATTCGAGATTTTTCTAGAATAGCCATTCCCTTAACCAAGTTAACCTCTAAGTCTGTTAAGTTTGAATGGGGACCAAAACAAGAAGAAGCCTTTAGAATTCTTAACCAAAGATTAACCAACGCACCCATACTAGAAGGAACTGAAGACTTTGAGGTCTTGAAGGGGTAAGGTCCCAAAAACCTCGCTTTAGGTACTTGAGACCATACCACAACCTCATCTTTAACCCTCTTTAGACCTTGCGCGGGCGCGCATTGGTCCAACAAAGAGGACACAGAAGAAAGACAACAAACAACACCTGCGCGCCAAAAGGAAATTAATAAACCCTTGCGTCTCTCTCTCATAACGAACAGAGATAAAAATCCCAACAAGCACTCCCGCTTAAGTAATACCCAGACTTGGATATTATTCACTACACACTGATACCACACGATAAGGAGTCACACCGGATTACGGCTGTAATCTTCTAGAAGACTCAATCGTGCACCACCAGACGGTTATAACCGTCTGGGCCACGTGTCATCATCCCGGACTCCCTTGAAATCGCGATGATGGCATGGAATTGGAGAGAAATCTCCACTTGCCCACTTTCCACGTGGCAATACCCCAACCGTTGATCTAAATCGCGATCCGTGTGCTCTCACCACAGATTAAGAGAATTAACGGAAGGAAAAGTAACCGCTTATGGAGTTAGCATCTTCCGTCAACATTTCAATAACAGGTTTTCCCGCCCAAACTCCCGGCTATAAATAGAAGAGTAATTCAGGTATAATCTCTAAGTTACATTCATTTCACTTATACTTCTTCTTCAAATACCGATACTTATTCTTACGCTGAAGGGTGGTCACGGAGAGAACCCCCATTCTCCCCGTGGCGAGTCTGACGGTGTCTGTTTTGCAGCTATCGAGAAGAAGAGAAGATCTGTCCCCCTGAATTGAGCGAGAAAGAAATAACCCTCTTTATGCAGAACCTAACCCCCTGGATTATCTGATTCCGGTCATTTATCCAGTGTTTCTTCATTGACGCCCACCGATTTCTCTGTTTCATTCGTTTTTTCTCGTTTTGATTCATTTTTATTCATTCTCTGTTTTCACATGGCAGAGAATTAATCATTTCACCCATCAAGTCCTCGATCTGAATTCAAGGATTTTGCAGCCCAAGATGTCCAGATTGACGGAATCATGGGAAATAAAGAAAGTAACAACAGTCATTCGGAAGGAAATGACTCCACGATACAAACAGGAGTTCATAACCGTTCAGATATACTTCTAGAAAGAACTCCAGAATACTGGTTCGGCAGATTCCAGATCACTATGAACCAAATTTTAACACAAATCAACAGATCGGAGTTGCCAAATATCAGATCAGATACTCTGGAAGGAAGTAAAAGTAAAATTGACACTGCAGTATTGGACCCACAGATACCTTGTCAGTGGGACATCCAATCCAGTAGTCATGTTGAGATGATTCAAAAATCAGAAGATACCAATCACAAAGAAGCCGGATCAAAGCAGATAAACATGGTGCGAGGAGGCCCCTCACGAAGGCCGAACAAGCGAAGCTATAATCAGCATTGGAGAGAGCAGCAAGTTGTATTTCCTATCGTCCCCGGAGGCCCGCAGGAAGAACGTCCAGTAATTATTACAGGTATCTTCGACCACTACAGAACGGACTATATGTTCATAGATCCAGGCAGCTCAATGGATATAATCTATGAGCAATGTTTCAAACAGCTTGATCTAGAAGATAAAGCACGTTTAGAGCCGGTTGACTTCCCTCTCACCGGTTTCTGCAATGAAGCTGTTTTTCCATTGGGACAAATTGCCTTTCCTGTGACTCTCTCAGATGGCGAGCATTCACGCACAGTCACATTGAACTTCATGGTTATGCCAGCAACATCAGGCCATGATGTATTGCTGGGAAGACATTCGCAACGAGAATTCAGCATGATTACTTCTATACCACACGCTGCTTGCGGCTTTCCAACGGAATCCAGAGTAGCAATTCTGTATTCAAGCAAGGAAGTCATGTACGTAGACGAAGAGCCACCAGCAAAGGTTGCCAAACCTTCAGCACCAAATGAACCAGAAAAATGGGTTCTCAACGAGGAGTATCTAGAGTAGACCATCTCACTAGGGCACGCCATTTCAGCAACAATACGGATACAGCTGAAGGAATTATTGTCAAACAATAAAGACATCTTCGCCTGGTGCCCAGCAGACATGACTGGGGTACCTTGAGAAATAGCTCAGCATTGTCTGAACGTCCGCCCCTCAGCGGAACCCGTCGCGCAAGGAAGACGTAGTCTCAGCACTGAAAAAGCAGGAGCAATGAACGAACAAGTTACAGAGTTACTCAACGCCGGGATCCTACGCGAAGTAAAATACCAGACCTGGGTCGCTAACCCTGTAATGGTTCAAAAACACAATGGCGGATGGCGCATGTGTGTCGACTTCAAAGACCTCAACAAGGCTTGCCCGAAGGATTGCTATGCGCTACCAGAAATAGATAAGAAAGTCGACTCTCTAGCATCTTTCCATTGGAAGTGTTTTCTTGACTGTTATATGGGCTATTATCAGGTCTAAATGAAAGAGGAGGATGAAGACAAGACATCCTTCCGCACAGACAAGGGCATCTTCTGCTATACAAAAATAGAGCTCACATCGACGGGAAGGTTTGGCACCTCGATGTCGGCTCTTCGCCTTGGGCTGTTTGCCCCTTTGGTCTCCGCAATGCAGGAGCTACTTACCAGCGCTTAATGGATACAGTCTTCGGGGAAGACATTGGTAAAACAGTAGAAGTATATATGGATGACCTCGTCATCATGAGCCAAGAGGAGGAGACCATGCTCGTAAACATTCAGCGAACATTCGATTCTTTGCGCAGCGTCAACCTGAAACTTAACCCAACAAAGTGCTCCTTCGGAATGGAAGAAGGAAAATTTTTGGGTTTCATAGTAACAAGAGACGGTTTTAAAGTCAACCCGGAGAAAGTGCAAGCCATCCAGCTGATGTCGTCACCTGCAACAGTAAAAGAAATGCAAAGACTTGCAGGACGATTTGCAGCCTTGAACAGATTCTTGGCAAATCACGCCGCAAAGTCTTATCCGTTCATTAGCACACTGCGCAATTGTGCCAAGAAAAGCCACTTCCAGTGGACACCAGAAGCGAAAACAGCCTTCAAGCAAATGAAGGAATGTTTAATTCAGTTGCCAACACTAACAGCACCGCGAGAAAAAGAACCGCTAATCTTGTATTTGTCCGCAGCAGAGGTAGCGGTTGGCGCAGTGTTAATGGTAGAACGGGAGAACATTCAGACACCAATTTATTATATTAGCAAGATGCTAACTGGCCCAGAGGCGCTACTCGATGATAGAAAAACTGGTCCTCGTTCTAGTACATGCATCATGACGACTACGCCGGTATTTCTCTGGTCATGTTATTACAGTTCTTACTAATTATCACTTAGGCCAAATTTTATCCAAACCCGATGTCGCGGGGAGATTGGCTAAGTGGGCCATTGAGCTGGGAGGATACAATATCCTATATAGACCGCGACCAGCAACCAAAGGGCAAGTTTTAGCAGACTTCGCCATAGAAGTTCCCATAGACAAAGTACAAGAATGTGAGGCGATCCAAAACCCCATTCCAGTTTTCGACGATAGGGTTTAGACGTTGCACACAGACGGGGATTCTAATGATGATGGAGCAGGCGCGGGCCTGCGATTGGTTAGCCCAGATGATCACGAGCTTACATACGCTATACGCTTGGATTTCAAGAGCACAAACAACGAGGCAGAATATGAATCGTTCCTCGCAGGCCTCCATTTGGCACTTAAAATGGGAGCAAAAAATCTCGAAGCTCACGTCGATTCAAAGTTAGTGGCCGAACAAGTTAATGGGCACTATGATGCAAAGGGTGAAGCCATGGTGTTATACCTAGAATAAGCGTGAATGCTTATCAGCCAATTTCAAACATTTAAAATAATTCACATAAACAGAAGTGAAAATAAGCATGCGGATGCACTGAGCAAATTGGCCGCCACTAGTTTCAGACATCTAGCAAAGGAGGTACGTATGGAGGTATTGTCCAATCCTTCCGTTCCTCTTAAACAAGTAAACATCGTCGAGGTCGGCAACCCATCCTGGATGTCCCCGATCATCATGTACCTTCAGCATGGCAAACTTCCAGAAGGAAAAGCAGAAGCTAGGAAGATCCAGAACAAAGCAATAAATTACGAGATGGCAGACGGAATTTTATACCGAAAGTCATTCATGGGACCACTCCTACGCTGTGTTAAGAAAACAGATGCGCAGTACTTAGTCAGGGAAATCAATCAAGGATTATGTGGGATACACGCCAGACCGCGCATGGTAGTGGTAAAGATAATGAGCGCAGGCTATTATTGGCCGGGGATGTACGTAGACACGGTGGAATTACTACGAAAATGCGCAGCTTGTCAGCGTCACGAGCCAAAAACTCTTCGTTCGAAAAATCCGCTCGTACCAGTCACATCCGCCTGGCCTTTCCAGCAATGGGGCATCGACCTTGCTGGTCCATATCCTGATGCACCTGGCGCTGTGAATTTTATTATCATAGCAGTGGACTATTTCACAAAGTGGGTTTAGGCCAAGGCGTTAGCTTCAACCACAGCAATGGTGGTCCGCAAATTTATATGGGAACATATTATTTGCAGATTCGGATTACCATTGCGCATCATTTCCGACAACGACACTATCTTCTCCTCAGAAGATCTCTAGAAGTGGTTAAAGGAAATGAGGATCGAACACAACTTTGCCTCGGTGGCGCACCCACAAGCAAATGGGCAGGTCGAAAGTGTCAATAAACAAATAGTCGATGGCATCAAGGCTAGATTGGGGACGGCGCACAGAGGATTGGTCGATGAGCTCCCCAGCATCTTATGGGCTCATCGTACCATGCCAAAAACCAGTACGGGAGAAACCCCATTTAGTCTGGTGTACGGGTCAGAGGCGGTAATCCCAGCTGAAATCGGCCTTCCATCGCCGCACATGCTCGCTATGGAGAAGCAAAATAATGAAAAAGAACGAAGAATGGATTTAGACCTTCTCGAAGAAAGGCACGAGAACGCCGCCATCGCTGAAGCAAGATATAAATACAAACTCAAAAAGTACTACAACGCGCGCGTACGCGTGTGTACTTTCGTTTCGGGGGACTTCGTCTTACGCGACAACGAAGCTTCCAATGCGGAAAAACCTAGCAAGCTAGCACCAAAATGGGAAGGGCCGTACATTATCAATGAGGTCCTGGGCAAAGGGGCATACACCCTAAAAAGAATTGATGGAACAATTGTTCCTTGCACCTGGAGCGCGCTGCAGCTGCGCAGGTGTTACATTTAGCCAAGATATTCAACAAGTCAGATTTATACAGGCAATGTATTTTTCTATTTTACTTTGTATTATTGGCTCTACACCCTATTAATGCAACACTTATCCTTAAACATATTATTGTTTGTTACAAATTGCATATAATTCCTTTGGTATGCGCGAAAACAATATGGTGAACATTGTACGCCTCATGAACGGTCTAAATAAGCAAAACCTCGCGCACATTTTAGACCTACGTTCACACATGAGCACAATATCATTCTCATTCGCTCTACCTAAACAAAGTAATTATGCATATGCAACATATTGTAATCCAAACACAACTTATAAACTATCAAAGCAAATATACACAACATTACATCAAAATGTTACTAGTGCAACAAAAGCACTTTAACAAGTCATTTACAGAAACATAACAGTGTTTCTTTCAAAATATCAGATACAACATAAGCAAACTAGGAAAGCATATCTAACACAGCAAACGGAGTATGAAGAACTTCACCATACTCAGAAAAAGGGTGAAGATCAACAATCCAAGGGTTAGCATCTTCTCCGGCAACAGCGGCAGCATTCTCACCAGTCAGAGCTTCAGCCGGAACTGCACGGCGACGTCGTTGATAGACAATAGAACAACTCCCTTTCTGATCAGCTGGAAATGATCGAGCCACAACATGTGCTGACAGCCTAGTAACTCCACCATTGTTATCATCTGCAAGACGAGAACGGATTCGATCCTCCAAAGAATCACAGAAGTTTGTATCATTAACATCTTCGTCCCTAACAGCAGGACCGGTCAACGAGTCAGAAAGACGAAGCAGAGCGTCAGCTGCGTCAAGAACCCTAAGAATTTCAGAGACTCTTCGACGCCGGAATAGTCGCCTAGTCCTCATTTTTTCCCCAAATTGAAAAAAGAACTTCAAACCCAATAAAAATATATAGGCCAGAAAAGACTGGTGTCAGCATTGAAAGAAGGATTGTGATGATTAAGTGTCAAATCAACAGACTTCACAACGGCGCTGCCACTGCAAACGTCACGTCACATTTAAAACTCTCTGACAGCGTCCACACGCATTCCCAGAGCTATAGTTCAGTTAGAAGATGAAGAGGCAACACAAAATGTATTTCTAAAGATGACGTAAGCAATCGTCAGCTCATAATTACAAAAACTCTTCGCCCAAGATAACAACAGTTCACAATAAAGAAAGACATAAATATCTCCCCTCAAGATTCTCCATTTTCACGCCAAAAAACCTCTAAAGCAAGAAGCACCTCTCTCTCATAGTCTAGTGCTCCACTTATTTGCATAAGAGCAACACCAGACTGGGGGGGGCCTTGAAGGGGTAAGGTCCCAAAAACCTCGCTTTAGGTACTTGAGACCATACCACAACCTCATCTTTAACCCTCTTTAGACCTTGCGCGGCCGCGCATTGGTCCAACAAAGAGGACACAGAAGAAAGACAACAAACAACACCTGCGCGCCAAAAGGAAATTAATAAACCCTTGCCTCTCTCTCGTAACAAACAGGGATAAAAATCCCAACAAGCACTCCCGCTCAAGTAATACCCAGACTTGGATATTATTCACTACACACTGATACCACACGATAAGGAGTCACGCCGGATTACGGCTGTAATCTTCTAGAAGTCTCAATCGTGTACCACCAGACGGTTATAACCGTCTGGGTCACGTGTCATCATCCCGGACTCCCTTGAAATCGCGATGATGGCATGGAATTGGAGAGAAATCTCCACTTGCCCACTTTCCACGTGGCAATACCGTTGATCTAAATCGCGATCCGTGTGCTCTCACGACAGATTAAGAGAATTAACGGAAGGAAAAGTAACCGCTTACGGAGTTAGCATCTTCCGTCAACATTTCAATAACAGGTTTTCCCGCCCAAACTCGTGGCTATAAATAGAAGAGTAATTCAGGTATAATATCCAAGTTACATTCACTTCACTTATACTTCTTCTTCTTCTTCAAATACCGATGCTTATTCTTACGCCGGAGGGTGGTCACGGAGAGAACCCCCATTCTCCCCGTGGCGAGTCTGACGGTGTCTGTTTTGCAGCTATCAAGAAGAAGAGAAGATCCGTCCCCCTGAATTGAGCGAGAAAGAACTAACCCTCTTTATGCAGAACCTAACCCCCTGGATTATCTGATTCCGGTAATTTATCCAGTTTTTCTTCAGGTCTATTGTGACGCTTCTAAGTTAGGTTATGGATGTGTGTTGATGCAATGTCAAAAGGTTATAGCCTATGCATCTAGACAACTTAAGAATCATGAAGAAAATTATTCAACCCATGATTTAGAATTAGGAGCCATAATTTTTGCCCTTAAGATTTGGAGACACTATTTATATGGAAATACATTTGTTGTCTTCATTGATCATAAGAGTTTAAGGTACATTTTTGGGCAAAAAGAGTTGAATATGAGACAGAGACGCTGGATGAAATTTCTTAGTGATTATGATTTCAATATCCAGTATCATGCAGGGAAAGCTAATGTAGTAGCTGATGATTTAAGTCGAAAATTTCTTGAAAAACCAAGGAAAGTACGTTATCTTAAATTAAATATGCAGATAGATTTAAATGAGCAAACTAGAGCCGTACAAAAATCAGTAATCAAGGACGATACTGAAAAATTAAAAGGAATGATTAAGGAATTAGAACAAGGAACAGATGGAATTTGGAGGTTCCATAAGAAAAGGATTTGGATACCCAAACTAGGAAACCTACGCCACCGAATATTAGATGAAGCCCATAAATCTAAGTATACGATACATCCTGGAAGTGATAAGATGTATCAGGATTTAAGAAAGAATTTTTGGTGGATAGGAATGAAAAAGGATATAGCAGCTTATGTTGCCAAGTGTCTAACCTGTTCACAGGTTAAAGCTGAGCATCAGAAACCCTCAAGTTTATTACAGCCATTGGAAATGCCTGTATGGAAATGGGAATTTATAACAATGGACTTTGTTACCAAATTACCCAAGACCCAAAAAGGTAATGATACAATCTGGGTGATTATAGATTGGTTAACCAAGTCTGCTCATTTCCTACCAATGAAGGAAACATTCGGTATGGAACAGTTAGCCAAATTATATGTTAATGAAATAGTTTCATTACATGGTATTCCTTTATCAATTGTTTCTGATAGAGATAGCCATTTTACTTCTCATTTTTTGACAAGTTTCCAAAAAGCAATGGGAACCAAGTTAAATCTAAGCACCGCTTATCATCCTCAAACGAACGGACAAAGCGAAAGGACCATTCAGACAATGGAAGATATGCTTAGAGCTTGTGTAATTGATTTCGGAGGAAATTAAGACGATCATCTACCATTAATAGAATTTTCTTATAATAACAGTTATCATACCAGTATTAATGTTGCACCTTTCGAAGCACTTTATGGACGAAAGTGCCGAACTCCAGTCTGTTGGGAAGAAATTGGAGAAAAGCAATTGTCTGGACCTGAAATCGTACAAGAAACCACGGACAAGATTATTCAAGTCAAGGAACGACTGAAAGCAGCACGCGATCGACAAAAGAGTTATGCTGATAACAGGCGAAAGCCATTGGAATTTCAAGTAGGAGACAAGGTGTTGTTAAAAGTTTCTCCTTGGAAAGGAGTAGTAAGATTCATCAAAAGAGGAAAGTTAAGCCCCAGGTATGTTGGACATTTTGAGATTATTAGAAAAATAGGAGCTGTAGCTTACCAGCTACAACTGCTAGAGGAAATAGCAGGAATACATGATGTATTTCATGTATGTAATCTTAAAAAGTGCTTAGCCGATGAATCATTAGTAGTGCCTCTTAAGGACATAGAGGTAAATGAGAAGCTTAAGTTCGTAGAGAAGCCACTACAGATTGAAGACAGGAAAGTCAAGAATCTCAAACATAAGAGATTAGTTCTGATCAAAGTGAAATGGGATTCCAAGAGAGGACCAGAGTACACGTGGGAGCTTGAATCAGAGATGCAGAGGAAATACCCACTCCTGTTCTAGTAGACCTCGAGGACGAGTTCTAAAACAAGATGGGGAGGATATGACAACCCTCCTAAAATATTTTCGACACTCTTAAAATATTTAGAACACTCTTATACGTCCTAAAATACACTCCGTATATGAGGAGTGACCCTAAATACCTTTAATTTGATAAAAATAAAAGAAAATCAAAATCAAGGTGGCGCTTGCGGGAAGGCTTTGCCTTCAGCTAACGCGGGGCGCGACAGCTCAACCACTAAGGCGCTCCCGGTGCCGCCACGTGGCGTGCGCGTGTCAAGCCTAGTGACCGAATCAGCCAAGCTAGGGCCTACCCTAGCTGGCCTCGCGGGCCGCGAAGCCCTTTGTTGACACTCTCGCGGGGCGCAAGAGACTGGTCGACCAGCCCTATAAAAGGAGGCCATCAGCCTTCAGTTTCCGTCGTGTAGACATAATTCCCAGGCATAATACCCCCTAATTAGTGAAGCTCTGTCTCGTTGTAAGTATTTTAACCCCCGGTTACATATTAGATACGCTGCCTGATTGATCTAGTGCTCCGTAACGGCTGTCGTGGTTCTGCCTGACGTAGTCGTTGGAGTTCTGTCTCGGGGATGGTATAACTAATGTAAATTTGGGTTATTATACTAAAGCATGTGCAATGTTTAATTTATTAGATTATAACCAGGAAACCACAAAGGAAAAACCTAAAATAACAATGTGAGTAATCTCCTTTTTGTAACTTTTTTCCAAACTATTTTTACAAAACCTTAATTGTTTTGAAATATAATTAGAAGTGATTGAGTCTTTGTAATTCTTCAATTACCGCCGGTATGTTGGGGTTTTGTATACAAAATGTGGAACACGTTACTATTGGACTACGGGATAGCCAATGAGTAATATGACCCCCCAGTCATGATTGACAGTACTGAATGAGTAATTGTGTAGATATAAACATTGTAATCGCTCTCAATACTGTTAAAATGATAAAACCTATTTTGATTAAACTGGGATTCACTCACCAGTATTTCCCACGGACAAAATGTTTTTAAACGCGTTTCAGGTAACAAAATGTGAAAGCCAAATAGAAGCCAGCTGGACAGCACTGAAGGCTTGGAAAATGTGGCTATAAAAGTTACCTAAATAAAGAAGATGTTTTATTTAAATAAAATAGGGTTTATCCCTATAAACATGTTTGTAATAGAAACTTGGGTTTTACCCATGTGTTTATTATTATAAAAATGTGGTATTTTACTCTGATAAAATATTTCCTAACTACGGTCCTGATGTAAATTCCGCTGCCAAAATGACAAAATCACTGATACCACTAAATTAAAGCTCGCGGCCGCCCGTTCCTGGGAGACAGGGACCGGGGGTTGCGATATGGCGGGTAGCGGTGGTGGTGCGTGGTGGGTGATGTGAGGGTGTTTCACCATTTTTAAAGTGTTTAACTATGACGTTTTACATGATTATGTGTATGAAAACAATTTACTTTGAGTTAATTTTGATTTGTAGGTACCCCGGAGCATAACGGATGACTTTGGGAGCTTGACGGATGGTTTTCGGGAAGCATTATGGAGTATTGGAAGCATAGGCAATTTAGCGCACTAGGCGTTGTTTTTGGCGCACTGGGCGCTGAAACCCAGATCTGACTCGTGAATTTCATGTTTTTCCACCCTATTTAAGCTCAAACATTCCCCAAACGAAATTATCATTAACCCAAGCCGTTTTCCACCTCCCAAGGACGAATTTTGGAGTTCCCAACCTCAATCCAATCATCAATCATGCAATTCCTCATCAAGATTGAAGATTGAATCAAGAACATGAGCGGCTAAACCACTCGTGATCATCTCCGGGGCTATGGTTTGTGTTAGGAAGCGGGTTAACTTGTATTTACATTCTTTTGGATTGAGATTTGCCTAATCATTCGGTTAGTTTATCTTTATGTTTACTTGTTTTTTATTAAACGGTTATTGGATTATTGTATACACACTTGTTCATCAGTAATTTGGTTTTGTTATCAACAATTGGGATTAAATTCTAAGTTATCATTGTATCTTTAACCTTTAACCATTGAATTTGATTGTGTTTATGAAATCTAGGATTGGTAATTAACTAGGTTACGATTCAGTTGCATCAATCTTTCGATTTCGATCGTGGAACATTGCAACTAGATATATTATCTATTAGTTATTTATAAAAACAATAGGTTAATGTCACGACCCCCGCCCCGGTTTTACCCGGTTCAGAAGCCGCGAGACAGAAACCCGTGGTATTGGTGTTATTTCGCAGCGGAGATTTTAACAGGATCGTTTAAACTGAAAATACCCAATTATTTTATTTCACATTTTGGGACAAACACCTATACTTTACAATAAAGGAATTTCACGGGGAAATTCCCTGTTTATAAAAACCTGTTTATTTATTTACTGGCCACTTTATCCAAGCAGGTAGTGCTACGCGACACTCTTCATTGTTCACAGTAAATCACCTGAAACATGTTTAAAAAGATTTTATCAGCGGGGAAATACTTGCAAGTCATTCAATTTGCACAAAATGACACATTGTTACAATTTACACCATTAAGAGTTTTTACATTTGCCCCTATCTTATAATTATCTGGTCCAGTTGTCACTCGACCGGATCTATGACTGTGGACATATCACTAATTAGGCTCGCCCACCTAAGAGTGATAAATCATTAGTAGTAATGTGCACAAAACCCCCACATACTGCCAGTAATTAAAGATTAGCAAAGACTTAATCACTGCAAAGTATAACCGAAAAACATTTAGGGTTTTGTAAAGCAATTTGATAAAAAGAGAATGACTCACATTGCAAGTTTAGTTGGACAGAGTTTTGCCTACTGATTAAGCCTGGTAACCTAGTTAAATAACAATGCACACGAAACTAGGTTAGTAACTTAATACAAAATTTACGATAAACTCACAAAATCAAAACCCTCACGACGAATGACAAAGTATAGCCCGAATTCGGGCAGCACTTAAACATCCATCGGATCAGTTTCAATCAATCGGACATTGTATCGTAGCAGCGATCGAGTTATTACCCTGTAATCGTAGCAGTTCTCGACCTCTAAACACTCGAATCTAAGCAGAAATTTGTTATTTTAAAAGGATTTTGGGAACACAAAAGCCAGGCCATGCAACGTCCAATTTATAGCAAAATTTTGAGTTTTACGCGGCCCGCGTAAACTTCGGAGGGACTCCTACGCTGCCCGCGAGGGCCACCCTAGCTACGGCTAGGGCTGCCGTGTCACGGTGTAGGTCTGCCACGTGGCCTAAAGCTTATCCAGAGACTTACAAAGCTGTCGTGCCCCACGTAAGCTTTGGTTAACTCTTACGCGGCCCGCGAGCGATCAACAAATTGTGAATTTCTTGATTTTTCACAAGGATTAGGGTTTTATGGGTCCGGGTTTTCACTTACAGAGTGTTGTGGGACATTTTTGCAGGTCCTTACATCCTCCCCGCCTTATTTAAAATCTCGTCCTCGAGATTTATTGGAACAAGTGAGGATATTTTCGCTTCATTTCTGATTCTAGTTCCCACGTATACTCAGGTCCTCTTTTTGAATCCCACTTTACTTTGACTAGTACCAATCTTTTGTGCTTGAGGAATTTGACTTTTCTGTCTTCTATTTGAAGTGGTTTTTCTACAAATTTTAACTTTTCATTTACCTCTATATCTTGAAGAGGTACTACCAGGGATTCGTCAGATAAGCATTTCTTGAGATTAGATACATGAAACACATCATGTACCCCCGCTAGCTCTTCTGGTAGTTGTAAGCGATAGGCAACGGGTCCTATCCGTTGGACAACTGTGAATGGTCCTATGTACCTTGGACTTAGCTTTCCCTTTTTACCGAACCGAACTATCCCTTTCTAAGGAGAAACTTTCAAGAGTACCTTGTCTCCAACTTGAAATTTTAACGGCTTGCGTCGATTGTCTGCATAACTTTTCTAGCAATCTCGAGCCGTTTTCGGTCTTTCCTTGATTTGAGTTATCTTGTCGGTGGTTTCCTGTACGATCTCGGGACCTGATAATTGACTTTCTCCTATTTCTGCCCAACATACTGGAGTTCTGCACTTTCGTCCATACAGTGCTTCGAACAGGGCAGCCTCGATGCTTGCATGATAACTATTGTTATAGGAGAATTCAATTAAGGGTAGGTGGTCATCCCAGTTTCCACCAAAGTCGATGACACATGATCTGAGCATGTCTTCCAGGGTTTGGATCATCCTTTCACTTTGCCCATCTGCTTGGGGATGGTATGCAGTACTTAAATTTAATCGCGTCCCCATTGCTTCTTGGAAACTTGTCCAGAAATGCGAAGTGAAATGACTATCCCTATCTGACACAATGGAGAGTGGGACTCCATGTAAGGATACTATCTCATCTACGTACAACTTTGCTAATCTTTCCATGCTAAAGGTCTCCTTCATTGGCAGGAAATGAGCTGATTTGGTTAATCGATCCACAATCACCCAGATTACGTCGTTACCTTTCCTGGTCTTGGGAAACTTAGTAACAAAGTCCATTGTTATTAGTTCCCATTTCCATACAGGCATTTCTAATTGTTGGAGTAACCCTGAAGGTTTCTGGTGCTCTGCCTTAACTTGCGAACAAGTTAAGCACTTAGAAACGTATCTAGCTATGTCTTTTTTCATCCCTATCCACCAGAAATGGTTTCTTACATCTTGATACATCTTGTTGTTACCAGGATGCATCGTATATCTAGATTTATGGGCTTCTTCTAAAATCTTATTTCTTAAGTCTCCTTGTTTAGGTACCCAAATCCTTTTCTTATGGAATTTCCAAATTCCATCAGTCCCTTGTTCTAATTCATTTATCCGTCCTTTCATTCCTTCAGCATCATCCTTGATTGCTGTTTCTTGAACATTTTTCAATTGTTCCATTAGATCTAATTGGAGATTTAATCTAAGAGCACGAACTCGCCTTTGCTTTTCATGATACTTACGACTTAGGGCATCTGCTACTACATTTGCCTTTCCTTCGTGATATTGAATATCACAGTCGTAGTCACTTAGAATTTCCATCCATCTTCTTTGCCTCATGTTTAATTCTTTTTGCCCAAATATGTATCTTAAACTTTTATGATCTGTATAGACTGTAAACTTACTCCCATACAGATAATGTCTCCAAATCTTAAGGGCAAAAATTATGGCTCCTAATTCTAAGTCATGAGTCGTATAATTTTCTTCGTGCTTTTTCAACTGTCTTGATGCATACGCAATTACCTTTTTGCGTTGCATCAACACACATCCTAACGTTAGCTTAGAAGCATCACAGTAAACTTTAAAATCTTCTGTCCCTTCTGGCAGGGCAAGAATCGGAGCGTTTGTTAATCTTTGCTTCAAGATTTTAAAGGCTTCTTCTTGCTTAGGTCCCCATTCAAACTTAACTGCCTTACAGGTTAATTTAGTTAATGGAACAGCTATCTTAGAGAAGTCTCTTATGAAGCGCCTGTAATACCCGGCTAATCCTAGAAAACTTCTAACTTCGGTTGTGGATTGCGGGACCTTCAAATTCGTGATTGCCTCTATTTTAGAGGGATCTACGTGAATACCTTCGTGATTCACCATGTGACCTAAAAATTGCACCTCTTGTAGCCAAAATTCACACTTCGAGAATTTGGCGTAAAGCTTTTCCTTTCTTAATAGGGTTAAGAGTGCATGTAGGTGCTCACAGTGCTCGTTCTGACTTTTGGAATAAATAAGTATATCGTCAATAAAGAAAATTATGAGTTTATCCAATTACGGCTTACAAATTCTATTTATCATGTCCATAAATGCTGCAGGAGCATTTGTTAGACCAAATGGCATGACTGTAAACTCGTAATGACCATACCTAGTCCTGAAAGCAGTTTTAGGTATGTCTTCTTCTTGTACCTTCAGTTGATGATATCCGGAGCATAAGTCTATCTTAGAAAAATATCTAGCTCCCTGAAGTTGATCAAAAAGATCATCAATCCTAGGTAATGGGTATTGATTCTTTATGGTAACCTTATTCAATTCCCTATAATCGATACACATCTGCATCGAACCATCCTTCTTTTTCACAAACAACACAGGTGCTCCCCACGGGGATGAACTAGGTTGTATGAATCCTTTATTTAGCAATTCATCTAACTGCTTTTTCAATTCTAGCATTTCGGTGGGTGCTAACCGATAAGGTGCCTTAGCTATTGGTGTAGTTCCAGGAATTAGATGAATTCTAAACTCTACTACTCTATCTGGTGGTAACCCAGGTAGTTCTTCGGGGAATACATCCGGATATTCCGACACTACTGGAATTTCCTCGAGTTTCTTACCCTTAGTGTTAATGATTACCGAAATCATATACACTATTCCTTGTTTTCGTTCATAACTAGCAACTTTCATTACTGAAATGAACTTCATTGGTTTACGCGGCTTATCTCCTGTAACCATAATTACTTCTCCTGCAGGTGTATGGATTTCTATGGAATTCTTATCGCAGGGGATTCGAGCATGGTTGGCTACTAACCAATCCATTCCTAATACAACATCGAATCCAGCTAAATTCATAGGTAGTAGGTTTGCAGAAAATTTATGGCCTGAGAGTTCTATTTTTCCTTCCTTAAGAACCTTATCTATATTAACAGAATTTCCATCTGCCGTTTCTACCGTAAAAACTTGCCTAAGTTTGGTTAAAGGTTGCTTAAGAGCTTGGCAGAATAAAGTATTTATAAAACTTTGGTTTGCACCAGAGTCAAATAATACTTTTGCATAAACATCGTGTACCAGAAACGTACCAGCTATCACATCGGGGATCAGGTCTGCTTCCTGTGTAGTCAGCTGGAAGGCTCTTGGATTCTTTTTATTTGTTCCCTCTGCGGGTTTGGCTTTGTTGTCAGCTGATTTGATCAATTTTGGGCAGTCGGGCTTGAAGTGTCCTGTTTCACCACAGTTGTAATAGATTACTGATTTCTTCCTGCATTCCTCCTCTCGGTGGCCTGGTCTTTTGCAGAAATTGCAATTTTCCTTACATTTTCCAAAATGTTTCTTTTTACAATTTCCGCAGAATGGCGGGGTGGAAGATTGCCCAGTTCCCTTTTTCTTGAAATTACTATTATTACCCACACGGAATCCTTGGGTAATCTTTTGGGCCAATTCCTTTTTCCTGTTTTCTTCTCTTGTGTGCACCAATCCGCCTGTCAAGGTGTTGGCCAGTTCGACCGCATCATCAATTGTGCGGGGTCTCGCAGCTTTGACTATATCACGAATCTCGCTAATTAAACCCCAAATATAGCGAGAAATAGGGTAAATTACACTTTTCGTCCTTTATGTTTGTATCGGATTGCAATAGATGACCTTTAACTTTAATAATTGCAGTCGCAGTCCTTTTTTTGTAAAACTCATTACACCCTACGTCCTTTAGCATTAACTAGGTTAAATTTATCAGTTTAGTCTGGTCATATGCAAGGCACATGAGGGCAATTTAGACATTTTACATATTTACTTACAAAGAAAAAACTATATTTAAAAAGATAACAAAAAAAAAAAAAACTAAATTACCCTATCTCTCTCATCCAGCACCACCTCCACTCACCACCACCCACCACCAGATCTAAGCCTCTCACCTCCAATATCACCCCATTTCTTTCTCAACTAATCTCACAAGCCCTTAATATTCAGAACTCAATCAACCCAAATTAATCACTTCATACCCAAAAAAAGAGAAAAGCTTATGTGAATTAAACCTGACAGCGGCATTCGAGAGACCGGCGAGGCTGTGGACGTAGCCGGGGTCGGAGACGGTGAGGAGGACGCCGGGGTGTGAAGTTAAATCGTGACGATCAACCCCGCGGTTTCAACTGGTGACGCGCCTAACCCACACACGGCACCCTCTCCCTCATACTCCTCTCTCTCTAGGGTTATTATTATTAGACAGTTTCCCAATCTTGATTTCCATTGATGTCGGCGGTATCATCCAATGCGTTGTCTCCACAGGTACCATTCCATTCTATCCCTAATTTCTATTCAATATCTTGATTTTTCCACAGTTAGGGTTTCCTTCACATAATAAAAACCAAAAATTTGTGGTTGCAGTCGATTGTAGTGGTGTTTGGAGTCCCCATTGGTATGTTGGTGAAGTGAGAATTGAGAATTGAGAATTGAGAATTGAGTAGGTGTTAGGTTGCAGAGAAGTGTGAAGAGTGTAGGAAATTGGGTGGAGGTAAAATGGTCAAAGAAAGTGGATCAGATTACAAAATTACAAAATATTTTTTTTTTTAAGTAAATAGGTAAAATTACAAAATTACCCTTAAGTGAATAAACTTAACAAAAAAAAAATAACCTAGTTAGTGCTAAAGGACGTAGGGTGTAATAAGTTTTGCAAAAAAAGGACTGTGACTGTAATTATTAAAGTTAAAGGTCATCTATTGCAATCCGATACAAACATAAAGGACGAAAAATGTAATTTACCCCGAGAAATAAGTACTGGTTCTGGCGAGGCCAGAGTTGGTACAATTCTAGCATACTCGAAAAATTTCAAAGTATACCCTCGACACTCAACATTCACCATTCGGAGGTTTAAGAACTTATTTGTCATTTGTTCCTTTTCATAGTAGGGACAAAATTTGCTTTCCACCAATCCCTTAAATTCCTCCCAACTCATGGCATAAGCCACATCACTTCCCTTAGCCTGCAGCACCGTGTTCCACCATTCTAACGCCTCTTCTTTAAAAAGGTGGGATGCATACATGACCTTGTCTTCCTCGGCACATTTACTTATTTTAATTACTGCTTCGGTTTTCTCCAACCATCGTAGTGCGGCAGTTGCCCCTTCATTGCCTGCAAATTCAACTGGCTTACAGGCAAGAAATTCCTTATAAGTGCAACCAGGTGTTGCGACTTTCATTTTCTTAAGTATTGGGGCTTGAACCACATTATTATCATTATTGCCGCCCCCGTTTACACTGTTACTAAAATTATCGTCGCGAGTGCGTTTGCTGTGGTTGGCTTGTGAAGGTTCAACGGGGTTTTTAACAGCAGCGATGATTGCCGGGATAACATTGGCTATACCCTGGGCAACTATATTTTCGATATCTTGTTTGTTGAGAAAGTGGTCTTCATTATTTTGTTCAGATTGGTTAACTTCGTTTACCGGTTGATTTTCTGCGTTTTCCATCTGAATCATTAACAATATTTATATTATTGTCACAGAATGGATAACAACCAAACACAACCAAGTAATTACAACACATAATCACGTCAACACATATAGCCAAAACCGTCGACTTTGCGACATTCATATATATATTTATAATATTATGCGTCGATATAAACTATTTATTTTACAAAAGTTTTATTTTTTAGTTATTATTATACAATATTATATTATTATTATATTATTTTTATATTATTATTATACAAAACATTCCACCACAGTCAGCTGGCCTTTTCAGAAACGACGCTCCCTCTCGTCGTACTTCCACGTGATGTTTTCCCCCACTTCTTGAATCCGGTTTCCTGCGTCCACCAGTTCCTCGCCATAGCGGTGTAATTCGGCAACGTTTTCTGCGCTCATAGGTGGGTATGGTGCAGGTTCAGGATCAGGATCAAACTGGGGAAAATAAACATTAGGGTTATTCATGAAATTCTGAAAATGCCAGTCGCTCGTCCACCACTCTTCCAACTGCCCTGTAAAAGGTTGTGGGTTGACAATAGGGTCCGGTATAACAGGTTCCAAATTAATTGGAAGTTCAGATTGGGCTGGGAAATTGAAAAGGGTTTCGTCTGCAGGTCCGATGAGGTCACAATTTGCAAGTTTTCGATCAAGCTCTTCCCAAGGTGGCATCTCCTGGGCCTGACCCAAGCTTTCCCCTATCTCCTTTCCTTTTCTTTTGTCTTTTGGGTCCTCCGTCTTTTTCACCTTTTGGGCAGGTGGCTTCTTCCTTCGTCCGCGTTTCCAGTCCAGGATTCTTCTCCTCTTTTTAGGCTTGGGTTTCTCCTGGGGCTGGGCCTGGAACATTAGTGGCTCCTCAGTATCAGCTTGATAGCCGGACGGGTTTCCTGTTGTATCCATATCGGTAGTATGGATGGTAAAGTTTCGGAGTGCCTCCGACAGTTCATTCATGCTGTTAGCACACATGAAGAAACACACAAAAATTTAGGTTAAAATTTTATTGGTTAAATTGAGTTTTTACAGAATCATAGAATGACAAATTGGAAAATTAAGTATTTCTAAATACTTAATTGGCTTAGATCAGTGGCTCTGATACCACCTTTTTCTGTCACGACCCCCGCCCCGGTTTTACCCGGTTCAGAAGCCGCGAGACAGAAACCCGTGGTATTGGTGTTATTTAGCAGCGGAGATTTTAACAGGATCGTTTAAACTGAAAATACCCAATTATTTTATTTCACATTTTGGGACAAACCCTGTACTTTACAATAAAGAATTTCACGGGGAAATTCCCTGTTTACAAAAACATGTTTATTTATTTACTGGCCACTTTATCCAAGCAGGTAGTGCTACGCGTCACTCTTCATTGTTCACAGTAAATCACCTTAATCATGTTTAAAAAGATTTTATCAGCTGGGAAATACTGGCGAGTCATTCAATTTGCACAAAACGGCACATTGTTACAATTTACAGCATTAAGAGTTTTTACATTTGCCCCTATCTTATAATTATCTGGTCCAGTTGTCACTCGACCGGATCTATGACTGTGGACATATCACTAATTAGGCTCGCCCACCTAAGAGTGATAAATCATTAGTAGTAATGTGCACAAAACCCCCACATACTGCCAGTAATTAAAGATTAGCAAAGACTTAATCACTGCAAAGTATAACTGAAAAACATTTAGGGTTTTGTAAAGCAATTTGATAAAAAGAGAATGACTCACATTGCAAGTTTAGTTGGACAGAGTTTTGCCTACTGATTAAGCCTGGTAACCTAGTTAAATAACAATGCACACGAAACTAGGTTAGTAACTTAATACAACATTTACGATAAACTCACGAAATCAAAACCCTCACGACGAATGACAAAGTATAGCCTGAATTCGGGCAGCACTTAAACATCCATCGGATCGGTTTCAATCGATCGGATATTGTATCGTAGCAGCGATCGAGTTATTACCCTGTAATCGTAGCAGTGTCTCGACCTCTAAACACTCGAATCTAAGCAGAAATTTGCTGTTTTAGAAGGATTTTGCGAACACAGAAGCCAGGCCATGCAACGTCTAATTTATAGCAAAATTTTGAGTTTTGCGCGGCACACGTAAACTTCGGAGGGACTCCTATGCGGCCCGCGTGGGCCACCCTAGCTACGGCTAGGGCTACCGTGTCACGGTGTAGGTCTGCCACGTGTCTGACACGTGGCCTAAAGCTTATCAGGAGACTTACCAAGCTGTCGCGCCCCACGTAAGCTTTGGTTAACTCTTACGCGGCCCGCGAGCGACCAACAAATTTTGAATTTCTTGATTTTTCACAAGGATTAGGGTTTTAGGGGTCCGGGTTTTCACTTACAGAGTGTTGTGGGACATTTTTGCAGGTCCTTACAGTTAACAAATCATGTCTATGTGATTTCCACTTGGTAGTAATTAGGTTACCCGACTTTCTTCACAGCCTGAAAACTCGGAGATTGGTCCTTTTTCTCACAATTGTTTACAACTACACCAATTAAATTCGTTTTCACAACAATTCTCTCAATCAGCAAAAACCAAATTGTTTAGAATTAGATAGCTACTAAAAGCAATGAACTTTAACACTTTCTACTAATACCCCGTGGATTCGACACCCTACTTGCTTTTTACTAGTAAAGGTGATTAGAACACTTTTTCATTATATTTTTGACTGACCTTGCGACATCGATCAGTGGGTGGCGGTGGTGGTTGTGGTATCTGTAAGGCCCTATAATTGGGTAGGTTTACGCTTATCTTTGTCAAACATAATTATAGGCTATTGGGCTTAGCCTTGTAGTGCGTTAGATAATATTGGGATAAGCCATGTGGGCCATTTAAGTGATTTGGGCTTGTTTGGTTAGTAATATTGTGCATGTGGGCCTGGCCCAGTCTGTAACTAGGTCACCCTATGTAACTATAAATAGGGTGAACCTAGGTCATTATTAGGTTAGACATTTTTTGATTGGCTGTTTATTTCCGTTCTTCTCAATATTTTCGATTTCTTTGTTGGTGTACCAGACGGTTCTCTAGAAACCGTGTGCACTTTGGTTATTCAATCATTCAAGTTCTTGTTCTTATCACTTTCATCAGTATTCCGCGCTTTTAATTGTGATTTTGATATCCGATTGGTAGTTTTGGGACTTACAATTGGTATCAGAGCCTAAGAAGTCTTTCGAAGGCTCGGTTGTGTTGGATATCATTCGAAGAACAAGAATTTTTTTTCAGATTCGAAGAACGCGAAGAACACACTTGAAGATATAAAGAACAGTCAAAAATTGGTGGTTTGATCTTGTTTTGGGAAGAATTAAAGTGTTTTGCATGTTTTTCGAATGTTATTGGTGGAAATAAATCAAAGAGATTGATTTTCAAATCAACTCCTTGATTCTCGGGGGATTTGATTAGTTGAATTATCTACAAAGATTGCAGCCATCATCATTCAAATAAAGTCAAAGTGTGTAAATTTTTGCTTGTGCGACCAGAAAAATTTAAACTTGTGCGATCAATCTTGAACAGCTCCTCCTTGTGCGACCAAACAAAGTTTACTTGTGCGATCAGAATCATCCTCCTTGTGCGATACATATCTACTGTGCAACATCCTTATCTTGTGCGATCAAATCATTCTTGTGCGACTGAAAAATATTGTGCGACATCATCAACTGCTCTACATCATCTTCTTCATCACGTCAACAGCTTTCAATAACCATCTTTTCCGATCACATTCCGACGTTGATACCAGCCATCATCGTCATTTACATTACCAGTTATAAACATCACCTCCAATCTCCGCCGTACCGACTCCGAACCCGCACACCGTTTCGAGTTCACCGTAACTGTACTTCGTTGAATCGAACAACATCACTCATCTTCGAACAGTGGACATCATCATCAACATCAAGTGTGCGACATTATACACACATATCACCGTTCAAATCATCTGTGTTCTTCATCAACGTATCATCATCGGCCATCATTAAACATCATCAGAATTATCATCACATCTCGCACACCATCTTCGATCTTCATCACCACCATCACCGTCTTCACCGTACACCTCCGCCGCATCGACACAACTATCAACTACTGATCATCTTCACCATCTCAGACCTCCGGTCACCTGTTTACACACGATAAACCACCATCTCCGACGATCTGCCACCGTGAAATATCACCGTCTCCGGTTACTTGTTACATTTCTTTCTCGGGTCACCGTCTTCATCGTTACATCAGTTCATCATTATCATCGTTCTAACTGTCGTCACCTTCAATCTCACTGCCATTAACAACATCCTGCAACTCATCACCACCATTCCATACTGACATAACCCGACCTGCCACTCCGATCATCATAATCACGATCGTCATCATCGTCACTCGCCAACCTTCAGAACCTGCAACTCCACGTCTCCGTCTCCGTAGCTACATCACCATCCGAGAACAACCACCTTTCATCACCTTCGATAATCATCTTCTCAGTTTCAACTCCGATATCTCCGACGACGATCTTTTTCATAATCATTGTCGTTCATCGCTCCGATCACCAGAACTTAATCTCCAGCCACCGCACAACGTTCTATCTATTCCATCGACATCATCATTGTTGCCGTTCATCATCTTCATCACTTTGGCGACTAAAAAAAAATTAGGGTTTGGTTTCGGTTTGTAATCGAAGAAGAAGATCAGACAGTTTATTTTGTTTTGATTAAGGTTTTATTATAATAAACAATAATCATAAGCTAATAATTATTCAATCATTATTTTCTTTTTATAATATTAATCATAATAATAATAATATCTTTTATTACTTTATATAAAAGTATAAAAAATAAATAAATAAATAAATAAAAATTATATATATATATATATATATATATATATATATATATATATATATATATATATATATAGGGGAGAGTTTAAATGAGAACACCCATTTTTTGTGAGAACCATAAGAACAAATCTCAGCCACTCATTTATATCCCTTGTGTTTTAATGAAAAGGTTAAATTGGTAATTATACAATCCCCATTTCCATTATCAGGCAACATCAATTCTTCTCTAATTCACACTCCACCCCCAAAGATCAGAAACTAGGGTTATTCATGCTCCACGCTTGAAGATCTTGGATTAGGATTCATTCACACTCGATTTCGATTGGTGTTTGTGTTCTTCATTCGATTCCAAATCAACTTCAATAATTTATTATGTGATCTTCAACCATTCCAATTGCAGGTATCTTCAACGATTCATTCTTTGAACATAATGATTTGTGCTTTTTTCTATGTTGAATTAATGATCTGTTGTTGTTTAACCTCATGAAAGTAACCCTAATTCTTAACTTTTAATTGAAGTTCACAATTGGATGAAGATTGCACTTCTTACCAAATAGTATTTAGGTGTTATACCCATCTGAATCATCAGGTACACTTAATTTCTAATGCACTGTGATTGAGAATTGGAATCTTGTAATTTCTATTTTCGATGAATGGTGGCAAACATAATTGAATTTGTTTACCATTTATTGAAGGTCTAGATTGTGAAGGATTATAATGTGTTGTAAATACTGGTTATAATATTACAAAATTATATAAAGATTTATTATTGTTTGGATGATATTCGGTTTGCAGAAATACTGAATCATGTGAAGTCAGTTTCTAATGAAAATATATTTAATTTATAGTCAAAATGACTCAAAGCTGGGGAATCAAAAGGTGAATCAGGGGATTTCTTCTTGTTGGTTTTCCTCAAGCTATTAGATAAGTTGTAAGTAATTTCTACCATCTATAACAATCCTACAATGAAGCTTGCGTATTGTTAGCCATGTGGAACTTGTGGAACTGGTAATGTTCACAAACCAAATCAATTAGCTTTCATGTTCAACATATTTATTTTTTGTTTTATTTCATCAATTAGATGCTAGCTATTATGTAAGGATGGGCAAACAGTAGCCGTACCGAATTTCTCGGTACTGATTTAGTATCGACATTTTGCATGTTCGGTACCTATTCAACATTTTGCGTGTTCGGTATCTATACATATCGGACTTTACCTTCAAATGCCGGTTCGTACCGACACCGAACTGTACCATACCGGGTATTTTCGGTACCGGGTATTTTCGGTACCGGTACCCATTTTTTGGAATTTTCGGTACCGGTTGATACCGAACTCATCCCTACTATTATGTACACAATCACTACATGTTCCTTTCTATCCTTATTTTCTTTCTAATAAGCTGTCATAGCATTTAATTGAATTTAAATAATCTTTCAGTAACTGTTTCTATAAATGTCATATGTTTTGACTCGTTAATCAACCCATTTTAAACATATTTACTAGATACACAAATTGTTACCCAACTCACTCTCTTATAATATTTTATTTATGATAGGGTGGTGCAGGCATTGCTAGGGATGTTTGATACCGCATAAGAGGAAGCCCGTGCTTATGACGTTGCAGCAAGGCGACTAAGAGAGTAAAAAATGAGACCAACTTTGAGATATCATTGGTGTTCCCATTGTATATATCACTAACAATAAAAGGAAAAGAAAATGAAGTCTGACGACTGTAGTAGTAGCAGTAGCAGTAGCAGCAGCAGTAGCAATAAGATGAAGCCTAACGATACCACAAATCAATAAACTTATTATAACGATGTAGAAGTCGGTTTGAATCTTGGTAGTCGTTTGAAATCAAAAGCTCAGACTATTTGTACGCTTTATTAATTCAATTTAATTATTATTTATGTTTTATGTTTGTTCTGTTGGTGGAGTTTTCATTTCTATATTTTATCATCACTAATCCAATATTATTACTGGAACGAGTCTGTTTCATTATATGTGTATTCTTATTTATGTATGTGTAAGAGTTGATTGTACATATGTGTAAATCTTCAGATTACACATGTGTAAGTCTGTGTTTTTATATATGTAAACGTCATGTATTATGTACTATTATGAAATATGTATTACATATTACACATGTGTAAATTGTTCCGTGGTCACTTTATTTTTTATGCTTTACACATTTTTAGCTCATATACACGTGTAACTTGTTCCCTATCAATTAATTGTTTCCAATTTACACATTTGCAACTCATTTACACATGTGTAAACTGTGAATTAAACAAGATAGTATCTTATGTATAGGGGATTGAACCCCTATAAGTTTTATTGATATCAAAATATATTTACAACCTACTGGCATTGGGCTTCCGGGGATATACCCAAAGATACCAACCCAAAACCATTAGCTATGGTCAAACAATTAGAACCTAACTAGGCCACGACCATAAGCTAAACTAGAAATTAAAAAAAAAGACGACATGTTCTAGACATAAAGCCACACCCAACCCGAGTCGAACGTAAAATTATATCTATACAATCAAGTTTCGAACAACCTAAACCATCCAAAAAACAAAAAAACAATCATACACGACCAAAACATTAAAAACAACATCTAAAGTATAACATCCGAGAGTCCATCTTGAGCTTCCCAAAAAACCTTGAACTCGACCAAGAAGCAGCATCATCCTCATTCCTCAACCTACACAAAATCCAAACAACCATACACCAAAGAATATGACCAGTAAACACCAAACCAATATTTAAGTCACTTGTTTTACATGCCAATATAAACAAATAAACATTCTGAATTACACATGTGTAAATTCTGGGCTACACATGTATAAATTTATTCTACACATGTCTAAGTTTCTGTTGTACACATGTGTAAATTCTTAGTTAAGCATGTGTAAATTTATTTTATAAAGTGTTTGTTTTACACATGTGTATATTTGTTTTACAAAATTTCTGTTTTACACATGTGTAAATTCTCAGTTGCACATGTGTAAATTTGTTTTACACATATGTAAGTCTCAGTATCCCTTCTTGGGCGGTTAATTAAACATAACTATTATGATTTACACATGTGTAACACTTTCGTATATATGCTTATTTTTTAAAAGTATTATGATTTACACATGGGGGTTGGGTCCATTTGGCAAAGCCATTGGAGTTAAGGTTTTACTTCCCTTGAGGTCAAGTGTTCGAGCCACGCCGAAGGTGGATTTTAGTGCATAATTAAGCCGTTCAAAACAAATTTTGTTTTACACATGTGTAAATCTTCATATTTATGCTTATTTTATTTTTAAATTATTATGATTTACACATGCGTAAACCTTCATATTTATGCTTATTTTTTAAAGTATTATGTTTTACACATGTGTAAACCTTTTTATATATATGATTTACACATGTGTAAAAACATATGGAAATCCATGAAACGCGATATCGACACAGTTTCCAAGTTAATCGCATCAATCTGCATTAAACTCACACACATTATTAGCAATAAACAAAAAGCAGCAATAACATATACTTAAAAACGGTTCATCAACTTGTATTCTCAAAAGCTTAGTTGACCCATGAACATAAGACACTATATATCTCTATACTTGAATCAACCCAGTCCTTTGTTGTGAAGCTTTGTTCAACAAGAAAATAAACTACTTTACCATTAATCACAATTCCTGTCGGTTTACGCCTACATGGCATTAATCATTCTAGTCATTTCTCAACTTTGCTTCTTATGGTCCGGTTACCCTTTTCCGACTACAAAAGATTAGAAAAAGCTCTTCACTAATAATTTTACCACATTAGAGTTACAAAATTAGATTACACATAGCTAACTATTGCATTATATTGCATAATGACAACATAGTACCACAATTTCCACAACAATATCTATTTTACACATGTGTAAGTGTCTTTTTTACACATTTATAAGTTGTTCATTGTCACATGCATTTTTTTTTTTAAGAAAGACTCATTAATATGTGTATGTAAATGAAAAACCCTAAGCAAATCAGACACTAACAATAGAACAATGAACTGTGAATCGATACTTATAGACGTTGCGGAAGTTTTGAAAAGTTAATTGGTACTGATAAATGAAGATATGATAACGTGATCAGAACTCCATCAATTCTCCTAGCATACATAACTAAAAATCACATCAATATCCAAACAAACCTTACAATTTCATATTCAAATTGAGTCATATAAACCCTAATTTCCCCATAACTAAAATTCACATCAATATCCAAACAAACCTAACAAATTTAGACTCAAATTCAGTCATAGAAACCCTAACTCCACCAATTATCAATATATAGAGCTAAAAATTACATCAACGTCCAAACAAACCAAAAAAATTCATTCTTAACTACTAAAAACCTAATAATAATACTTCACACCATCAATTAGATCCAAATCACAACAAAGATCAATACCTGAATAAGATGAGCAAAAAGTGAATCGATTCAGAGATTGACTCTAAATTCTTCAAGCGAGTGAAATCGCACTGTTGTAATCATAAGATTACCTGAATCGCATCCTAATTAGAAGATTATGATTCTCAGATTCCTCTATTTCAATCAGAAGGTTGATTCTTCACTGTTGTAATAAGAAGATTATGATTCTTCAGATTCCTCTGTTTCAATCAAAAGGTTGATTTTTCATGATTTTGAAATTGATGGGTTTTTTGTTACAGGGATCGAGTGAATGATTTTATTGGGTTTTTGTCTTTTGACAATAATACCCCTTTAATTATTTAATTTAAGTTTCATCCTTATTTAAACTCCTCTAATCTTAGCCCTTAAATTAGGATGATCTATGGATGAAAATTGTTCCTAGTGTTCTCACAAAAATGGGTGTTCTCAAGATAACCCTCCCCTATATATATATATATATATAGGGCAAGGATAAATTGAAAACCCGGTTGAGTTGACTAAACCCTGAAAACCCATTAATCACCATTAATCAAACTAAATGAATGGCTGAGATTCACTTTGAGCCATCAGTTTGTTTTGTTCCCCTTTTTCTCTATTTTTTAATACATTTATTGTACCTTAAGGGTAATATGGGAAAGATTAATTCAATCTCTTACAAAGAGACAAAACTCTGCATGGATCCAGACAATCAGTACATCACTTTTCATTATTTCAAAACATCAAAAGACATTCTCTCTCTTCCAAAATCTTCATCAACCCTTCTTCATCTATACCCAAATCACCATAGATGTTCATCTATACCCACAATCACCGGAGAAAAATCGCTTAAGATATTCAAAATCGCCGGAGAAAATCAACGATCGTCGGAGAAAATCAACGATCGCCGAAGATCTTCAACAGTCACTGGAGAATTTCAACGATCCCCGCCGGAGATAATCAGCCTAAAAACGAGGGAATTTCAGGTGCGTCGGTTCTTTGTTGACTAAAATTATCAACTTTCTTTTAGCTATACAGATTTAGGGTGTATTAAATAGAGATTATAGGGTTTTAAAGACTTTTCAAATTGCTCGATTCTTTTATACCCATTTGGGTTTTCTTAATGACAGGTACCGTTAGGGTTTTTTGTTTGTTTTGAATAGTCTCACTTGTTAAAAGAAAGTTGATAATTTTAGCTAATATGGATGAATAGCGTTCTTTGTTGACCAAAATTATGAATTTTCTTTTAGCTATACAGATTTGGGATGTGTGAAAATAGAGACTATAGGGTTTTAAACAGTTTTGAAAGTGCTCGGTTCCTTCATACACATCTTGCTTCATACACATTTGGGAATGTATGTTTTTTTATGTATAGAAGTTTCTTGGTTACATTTTTTTTAAATCTAATATTTTTGTACATGAACTCTCTAAAACATTCTAAGTTGACGGCGATGCGGGCGGGCCAGCAACACATACTACAGGAGGTACAGAACTGTTTTAGACGTGGTCTTTAGGAATCTAAATAATATATGTTTCGATACTTTAATGCTAATTGTTAATCTTTCTAAATAGTGACATCGGATGCTAACACGGGCGGTCCAGCAACGCGAACAAGAGGAGGTAAAAAAGGTTTAAAATTATTTTGTTAATAGTTTGTGATTTATATAAAACTTGTACAAATATAAGTAAGCAAGCGCATCGTGACAAGAAGTTGCAAAAAAGAAAGCTAATAAGTACGTAAGCATTTTTTTTTCTTCTTTCGCTTGTCTTATAATTATGTTTTATATAAATAATAAAACAAAGTTGGTGTCTCAGATTCACCAGACAGTGATTTGGACACCCCCGGGGAAAACATGGAAACCCCCCAAGGAGACCCCCCCGGCAGTTGATCCAAAGACTACCGATGATCCTGAAGATGATCCTATAGATGATGATTACTCTTGTTACTCTCCAAACACTCTTGTCTTGTGGGCCAACCACAACCCGTGGGAGAGTGAGCTTAGCCCAGAACCACTCAGCACTGAAATCGAGTATGGCACTCCAAGATCGTTTCTTGACTAAAAAGTGGTGTTTATGTGAAGTTACTAGTATGTGTGTGAAAAAAGAATGTGCCCCCATTTTCCCTATCTCATGCAATATAGGGGATACTTTCCTTATCCTATGTTGTTTACCATATCTAGTGTGAACGTTATTATGTACTCAACTATTGTGTTAAATCTATGTTTTTCCAATCTATGTTATTAAAAAATCGTGTCATTATTATATGTTTTCAACAAATACTGACTTCTAACATAACGAAAAACTAAAAAAATAGTTGATATCTTAAAAAAAAGCTTACATAAGATACACGCTTTAAGAAAAAAAAAAAAGAGTCACATGATCAAACACAAATACAACAAATCTAAAAAAACGTACAACATTCTCATGAAAAAAAAGAGATTCAAGCAACCATCAACAAAAGCACATGATCAAACACACATAGAGCAAAAATGTACAAAAATCTCAGGGGAAAAAAAAATGTAACACGGTACGTAAGCACATGATCAAACACAGATACAACAAAAATGTACAAAAATCTCAGGGAAAAAAAATGTAACATGGTAAAAACAAAACCAAAAAAATCCATAACATTGTAAATTCTCAGATTCAACACAACAAAAATGTACAAAAATCTCAGGGAAAAAATGTAACATGGTAAAAACAAAACCAAAAAATCCATAACATAGAAAATTCTCAGATTCAACCAAACATCAACAAGTACATACTACTGAAAATGTCATTAGCATACTAACAAGGATAATCCAACTAAGTACCACCTATTTCTTAATCTCAACAAACAATGGCAAAAACCTCAACAAACAGTGCTAACAAGTAAGCTGCCAATCACTAACGCTAATATCAGTAACCATATAACCCTCTTCTTCTTCCGAATTTCTTGCTCACGGACAAACAGTTCAGCTTGCAGGTTGTTGATGTTCCTCAAAAGACCTGGTATGATCCTAGTTGACCGTAGGCACATCAGTGGGTCGACCCAACCAATGAAAGGGTAGTTGCTGGGCTACATTAAAATAATGGGGATAAAATACGATTAGAACATACATTTACTTATTAAAACAGGGTTCGAAATTTTTACCTTAAACAGACATGAATAGAACCTTCTTCCTCGGTTGTCATCTGTCCATGATGTCCGGATGGTAGTAATCCTCCCACATGAACACCTTTTCATCTTTTTTGAGAGGTAGATGAATTGTAAAGAAAAAATAGAGATAAGAAAATCATATATTTGAATATAGTTGGAGATAGTTAGAAGCCTATAGTTGGAATGATGTATCTAACATGAAACCTAACAAACTGATGCATTTTACTGTATTGTCAATACAAGTTTAACACGTTTTGCTACAATGCAAACAAAACATGGTGGTACATTTTTTGATGTCACCAAAAAGTGTAGATGCTGGTGCATTTTTTTTATATGTTCTAAAAATGTAATCTCGAATGTTTTTCCCTTCCAAAAAATATAAAAACTTAATACAAGTGTAACCACGCATGTTTTTACCTTCTACAAAATATAAAAGCTTGTTTCATAAAAACAAAAAATAAAAATGGGATTGTTAATACAAGTTTACCACATTTTCAACCAAACTAACCAACACATCATCTGTTTTTTTTCCTCATCTACCAATAAAAAAACTAATAATAACAAACTACAAACATTAAAAAAATTTGTAACCATAACTAATGCAGCAATTTAGTTAAAAAAAAAAGAATGAACTATAAACGTTTGTAGGTCAACCTCTATAATCTGTTGAGGACACATTTAACTGCTATAATCAAATTTATTTAAGCTTGAATACATGAAAATGAAGAACCAACCTCTGTAATCTGAGCCTCTTCTGAAATTGAGTCTTCATGCTCTTTGGTTGCCAATTTGAAGTCAACCTCTACCTGTGGCTTGACTTGATTCGAGCCTTTAATATTTTCTCAATTCCCATTCCTCCCAATCTGTAAACTGAAAAATAAACAAAACAACTTTAAAAAGTCAATAACACTAAAAGTAATAATATAGGATTCGAAAATATATCTGAACTTAATCTCAAACCAACCTATTCTAAAAGCAGATAACAAAACATTGTGAAACCAAGGGTGTTACTTTGATCTGTTCAATCATTTTACCAAGTGTTCAATTTCAATCTATGATTTAGATATGTAGAACAAAATACCAAAGGCCATCATCTGATGTTCTAAACAAATTAACAACCTGAGATCTGCTCCAAAACACTACATAGTTAAACACTGAAAACAAAGTTGTTTCAAAAATTGAAACAAAAAGGGGCATCTTTCATTGAGGTATTAAAACAAACACCTGGTGTGCATGTAAACTCAGTAGCTAAAATCTCTTCCAAAACAAAACTAGCAAACGTACAACAGCACAACATACATCCCCAATTTTACATCTATGGACTGAACACGAAACACTTCACAAATCAACCGCAAAACAAAAATATGAACAAGAAAACCCTGGTCACAAATAGCAGAAATCTACAATTAATAACCATAAACAAGCACATTTGTAAACTAGCACATTTGTTTCATCTAACAAAATTTACTCTATCTTTATTATACAAAACTCACTTTGTTTCATGATTGTATCAAGAGAAAACTACAATTAATAACAATAAACAAGAAAAGTAACTTTGATTTAATTCAATAAACAAGAACTTAAAACAAATTGTTTCGATTTGTTTAGAAATCTGCAACAAATTTTACACAAAAAATTGATAAAATCAATAATAAAAAGCAAGAGATATAGAAAACAAGAACTTAAAAACCTTCATCTTCTTGAACAAAAAATAAAAAAGTTATAGATCCACAAAACACAACAAAAATGCAGAGTAAAAAAATTGCAGATTTGCAAACAAAGCTTAAAAACATACATATTCACCTTCTTGAACAAAAATTTCGAACAAAACCCTTCAGCCTCCTTAAAAACATAAAAAAGTGTGTAATTTCACTGGATCTTTGCCTGGTTCGAACTCAAACCTTCAGCCTCTGTTCGAGATCTGATTCTTCATCACCAAAGTTTAGATCGGATTCTCTCTAATTTCTGGTTGGAATAAATGATATGTGAGATATGGAGATGGATATGTAATAAAGAAGATATGTGAAAGAGGAGAGAGATTATACAAGTACAATTATTAAATGGGAGAAAGTTGAAAAGAAGAAAAGTCTGCACACACAGACTTACACATCTCATCCTCTCAAAAGTTTAAAACAAATGGACGATTATGCCCTTCTCTCTTCTCAAACAAATATCAAACGTGGATCAATCTTAGCCACATGTGAGAGTTTTCAGGGTTTAGTCAACTGGAGTGGGTTTTCTCCTTATAATTAGCATATATATATATATATATTAAAAAAGGGGTTTTAATAATTGTTTGGAAATAAGTTTTAACAGGTTTGTAGGCGTGGTGCAGAAAGTTGATTCGTGCGTGCGGAAAAGGGTTTCAGTTAAGGGATCACATATTTGGGGGATCACATTTTCGGGGGATCACACTTTCGGGGGATCACATTTCTGGGGGATCATACTTTCGGGGGATCACAGTTAAAAATCTTAAAAAATGTCTTCTAAGAGAGAGGTGCTTGAACAGGAACTACAAGGATTCAGATACTCAAATGGTGAATCTATAGAAGCACTTACAGGCCGGTTTGTTGAACTGCTCTCTGAAATGGAGAAGGCTGAGATGATGGTGTCTACTCACACGAGCAACAGAAAGCTTCTGGATGCTATAAAAAGGATTCCAGATCAGGCAAACTGTAGTTGGTTTAGAAATGTTAATCAGATAATTGTGACTACCGACTGCTACTGTTACAAAATGAAGTCGGATGAGCTGATCTCACTCATCAAATCATATGACAACGCTGACAAGCAGTCTACTCAAGGCAACACATCTGATGCAGTTTGCTCACCCACTCCTACTGCTCCATTGCCTGTTGAGTTTGCTCATACACTTCTGCTGATTCATCACAAAATTCAGAATCAGGTTGCTGTACAAGTATTCAAATTCATGACTTCACTCCTATTCCCACTGAGGTATGTGTAGATGATATCTGCTGTACTCCTAAATGTAGGGAAAAGGTTAAGGGGTTCAAGGAGCAGGCAGACTCGCTCGTTATGCAACTTCAATATATCAAATCTAGTAGTTATGAAATTAAAAAGAAACTGGGTGGGTATAAGGATATGGTGGAGGCACAAAAGCGTGATATCTGAAAGTTGCATAACGATCTGAGTGAGGCAAATTGTAGACATCTCCACTTCAAAGAACTGTCTGAAAAATTAACTGTTGAACTTGATAATTTAAAATCAACTTTTGAAAACACAGAGTTTAATTTTAAAAAGTTTGATGTATCAAGTGAAAAAGTTGAAAATATGATTAATCAACAGTTAAAATACAGTAAGAAGGAAGTGAGGAATAAGGGATTGGGATTGGTATGTATACCTCCACCATACAATCACAATTACACCTCTCTTCCTATGACTGAGGAGGAGATAAATAATCTGCCTAAAATGGAGTATGGAAAACCCAATGACATCAAGGTTGAGCCGGTAAAATCAACCAAGGTTAGAATCTCAAAACCTAAAAGAGATGAAACAAAGACAACTGAACCAGCATCTACACCCGTCTTTGTAAAATCAAATGATGACTCTAAGCAAATAGAGATATTGAGTTTTGAGAAAAATGAAGAATCGGCAGATACTCCAACTGAGCAAGTTGCTCCATATGATTCCAAATGTGAATAACCTGAAGCAACTGATTCTGAGAAATTGGAATCAGTTAAATCTTGTGAATCTAACTGTGAATCTTCTGGAGTAGCTGACTCAGCAGAAGAAGATTCAGCAAAGTCAGTACAAAAGGAATGTAACTCAAGTGGTTCAGCTGAATCAAGCAGCGAAGCAGTGACTGAGCCCACAACTTCTAAAATTGAAACAACAAGGCCAGTCCCTGATTTAAATTTTGTGAACGTTACTGATGCTTCTACTTCATGTGCAGATGAGGTAATAATTGAGGATTGGGTTGAGGGGGATGATATTGTTTGTCAAAAAGCTGACGATGTTTGTTTAAAAACATCAAACTTATCTGCTGATGCCCCTCCTTATGTGAGAAAGGCTATTTCTGAGCCAGCTTTGAGAGGCCCTACAAATAAATATGTGCCTCCAAAGCCAACAGTTAGAAATGAAAATGTTAAATTCAGTAAATGTACTAACTGTTGTAAACAGGGACATATGAAGCAGGGAAGAAAGGCTGAGCAGGCTGCAAACAAATCATCCAACAAGTCTTATAACTCAAATACAGCATCAGTTGGATCTAATGGATCTAGATATGCCCCTTATGTAAAGAAGCAGACCTGCTACAACTGCGGCATCCCCGGTCACATAGCAAGGAATTGCACATATCGTCCCTATGTTCCATACTATACACAACATCTGAGGGTTACACCAAGGGACAAATCTTATTCTAAGCCGATGAAGGTTGAAAAGCCTAAGGCAATGATGAATAAGCATCCCCAGGTTAAACCATCTGATGGAGATTGGAATGCTACGAAAGCCAAACAAAAACAAGCTTTGAAACCAAAACAAGTTTTGAAAAACAAAAAGGTTGAAAAGCAAACTGTTTTGCCCAAGGCCCCTAAGAAATTAGAGAAGCCTAAACAAGTTTGGAAGGCAAAACAAAATGCAGCGACATCACCAGTCCTTAAAATAAAAGGGAACATGTGCTTTCGAGAAGTGTCGTATGTTGATGCTTCAGGAATACCCAGGACCGCGATGGCCTGGGTACCAATGACTTACTAATCTCCTTACTTTTCAGGGACAACCAAGGAGGAGCTGTTGACAACCTTTGGATATTGATAGCGGTTGTTCCAGATACATAACGGGTAACATTTCACTGTTGCAAAAAGGTATATTCTTTTACAGTTGATATGTTTCGTTTGAAGGAGATAAGAGAGGTGAGACAAGATCAACGAAATGGTACAAAATTTGAATTTCGTATTCTAATTTCAATATTGATTAGTCTTAAATCTTGTGATGGAACGGTTAGGCCAAAACAACAAAAATATTTTCTTTTTCTTTTGAGTTTCCCGTTGTATATATGTTTTCGTTGTTAGGTAAATTTGCGCGTAAGATTTACGCACAAATTTAGGGGGATATCCTGAGATATTTGTAAATAGAGAAAATGAGAAAATACAAAAACATTCGAAAAACAGAACAATCAAAAATACTTTGTTGCATATATGGGAAATGAAATAAATTTTCACTATGTGGATTAAGGCTGAGTCATGTAAGATCAATATTGAAACGGTCTGACTCTAGAGCGATATGTTGGTAGGCTTTATCCTGATGGCTAGATTCTTTGACTGGTTCTGTGCAGAACATAAAATTAACTTATGGCCTCAGGAAAGAATGTCACTTGGAATTAGGACATGTCTATTTGAATACGTGTGTGACGTCCCGATACACACAATTTCGTTCTAGTTCTGAAATCTTTTCTGACCAACTCGTGTATCTCCTTTGTTTTGCGTGAGCAAAGACCTGGAGGTGCTAGGCAAAGTCGGCTTCTGTTTTGCATGAGCAAAGACCTAGCTGTACGTTGTTGCGCTATAGATCAAATACACCCGAAAGAGGCCCTCAAGTGCCCAAAAGAAACCCGAAAAACCTATATCAAATTGAAAGAAAAATTCATTTGATCTGTATATTATATCCATCTCTGCAAATGATCTATTCTGTTCTCTTCTCAATCCAGTCCCAGTCAAGATTTCAGAATCCTAGAACGGGCTTGTGAAATATGTGGTAGGGAAACTGCATGTATGATAGCGTGCTCTGTTTAAAAATTCCAGGATTTGATTGTGATTGAATTGAGTGTTCATATAAATTAAATTAAAAACATGATAAATCAGTTGTAGACCGTCACTTGAAAAAGGCCTAGGGAGATAAGTTTAAGTGGACAAACATACTGGCAATCGCTCGGATCATCCAAAGTAAATTAGTGTTGATAAGTGTAGTCTAGTCTGAAACACTGTGATTTGATCCCATTGCAATTTGTAATTGTATATTATTTTCTTTTTTTATTTATGTTTCAGTTTATATCATTAGATTTAAAAATAAAATGAAAAATCCAAAAATAGTGTTTTATTTTTATAAAAATCAAAAATCCAAAAATAGAGTGTTTATTTGTTTTATTAAAAAAATTACCCGTTCTTGAAGATTTGATTGATCATCATAAATTGAATGAAATTTGAATTGTGAAATCCGAGTACAAATACTTGGATGTACCAAGTGTTCATGTGGTATTTCCCTATGTTGCTTAGAAATGTTGCTTATGAGTTTCTGAGCATGTGCAGAAATTAATTAAAATCAAGTAACAGGGGTTGTTGAAGTTTGAGATGCTGTTGGTTGCTGATAAAGCATGAAACATCACAACAACAAGATGTGCCTAAGTCAGAAGAACCAGATACGAGTCATCATCTTACAGTGATAGTACATTTGAAGAAGTACCTGTGAACTTGCTTGAAATAGAAGACATTGACAAAGAAAAGAGTTGCCGAGAATCCTCCTCTTGCATTCTTTTCAACAAGTTTTTCAAGCAAAGCAGATTGTGATTAAGAAGAACAACGAGCCCAAGTTTGAAGATTAAGAGATAAAGCATCTTCCCACAGATTCATGATGAAGACAACAGTTTGATAAAGACAGCATAAACCTAGGGGGATATTGTAAGGCCCTATAATTGGGTAGGTTTACCCTTATCTTTATCAAACATAATTATAGGCTATTGGGCTTAGCCTTGTAGTGGGTTAGATAATATTGGGATAAGCCATGTGGGCTATTTAAGTGATTTGGGCTTGTTTGGTTAGTAATATTGTGCATGTGGGCCTGGCCCAGTCTGTAACTAGGTCACCCTATGTAACTATAAATAGGGTGAACCTAGGTCATTATTAGGTTAGACATTTTTTGAGTGGCTGTTTATTTCCGTTCTTCTCAATATTTTCGATTTCTTTGTTGGTGTACCAGACGGTTCTCTAGAAACCGTGTGCACTTTGGTTATTCAATCATTCAAGTTCTTGTTCTTATCACTTTCATCAGTATTCCGCGCTTTTGATTGTGATTTTGATATCCGATTGGTAATTTTGGGACTTACAGTATCGACGGTGGATGGTAGGTCGCGACCACGATGGTGGAGGGTGGCGATTGGCTGCAACGGGTGGTGGCAACGGGTAGTGGTGGAGGGTGGCGGGTGGCGACATCGGTGGGTGGGTGGTGGATGGTTATGATGGTAGCAGCGGTGGTTGGTGGCGACGGTGGGTGGCGACAGAGAAGATGGTCGGTGGCGATAGTTGTAACACCCCGACCGCGTATAAAAACAACCCGCGATGGAAACGTTGGGGAGTCACGTTACAAGAATTGTTTCAAACACATGGTATTCAAGGTTTTGTTTCATTTTTTTATTAATAATTTACATTGTTTTGGGAAACCACATGTAACACTTGTGTCATTTCAACCATCAAACAAATGCCAAACCAATGAAATATTGTATTTCATACTTTGGACTTGTATAAATATGTGTATCTTTTGCACATATCAACTCATGTTCGATTTCAAGCTCTAAATCGCTTTCTGGAAGGTTATACGCGCACCGATGCGTAAATATAACCAGTTTAATGCAACAAACACTCCGGAATAGTGACATAGGCTTAACATACCTTAAATAACCTTTACTTAACTTAGAAATAAGTTTTGAAGGTTTTGGTATGGCAAAATCAAGTTAAATCGTTTACAGGGACTAAAGTTGACAAACTGCGAAAGTATGTCAATTTGAACTGTAACGAACATTCCGGAACATAACCATAAGTTAAACACACCTTAAATATCCTTTACATAGCTTAGAAATAGGCTTTGAGGGGTTCGGTGTGCTAAAATAAACTTTTGGGTCATTCAGGGACTAAAAGTGTCAAAAAGTGCACAAGTTTGCATTTTCGCGCATAACATACGTTCTGAATACATCCGGACATCCAAAAATTTATGTAAGCACTAAAATATTTTATTTTAGTGTTTGGCATAAGAAAAATCCATTCGTCGCGCAATTTGGATCATTTTTCGCGCTTATGCGCATTCCGTCGTAATTAACCGAACATCGCGATCGTACGACCAAACGAACGTTGGTGACCGACCGGATAATATTTAAATCCCACAAATATTCTGTTATGATTAAAATCTTATTTTAATCAGGTCCGTGTTGAAAAATAAATTAAAACGCGTAAAAACGTTATTTTTCAAAGTTTAAGCGCGTACCGTGTGTTTCTGCGCAACACAGTGCTTCTACTGCAAAACGCAGACAACGCAGCCAGTCATGGCAACTGAAATTTATTTTAGTAATATCTTGGCGAGTTTATTTTTATAGAGTAATAAAAATAATTTAGAACGCCATAAACCGGGATTTAAACGCTAGATAAAATACCCGGTACCCAGTTAAATACCCGTCTTAGCCATTCTAGGAATATGCTTGGAATATGCTAAGGTATATGCTTGGAATATGCTAAGGTATATGCTTGGAATATGCTAAGGTATATGCTTGGAATATGCTAAGAATATTCTAGGAATATGCTTGGAATATTCTAGGAATATTCTAGGAATATTCTATATGGAAAAACTATAAATACCCCACCCCCCCATGCTTTAAAACTTACAAGAATTCTGATTTGAGAGCTCTAAGTTGAAACCATTGTTTCATACCTGAGTTCTTGGATCGGGATTAGCATTCGGGGACCCTGGGTTAGTATTCTTTCGTTCTTTTCCTTATTTTTACTGCTTTTCGAGTCAGAAAGTCAAACTTTGTTTGACTTTCAGCGTTGACCAGTAATGGTCAATGCGAAGTTCGTTTGAACTTCGCAACGTGAGTGTAATCACGTTGGTCATAGTCCCTTGGGACTATGCCCACTGATTACCACGTTGTCTAGAGTCGTAGGGTAGGCGATCTAATAAGTAGCCTATACCTTCGAACTCGACCCATTTGGTCGATCATTAGGATCGGACCAAATACATTAGGTGACCATAGTAGGTAGGGAATAACCTTCCGAGGTTATACCCTATGGTCACATCGTTTGAGTAGTTGTATGATAGGTTGTTTATATGCCTTAGGTAAATTACCAGAATACCCTTTTTATGCATAATTGGTAATTTAGCATATGTAACATAACTTTTGACATCTAAACTGATTTGACAACAATATTAGACATGTTAAGGCATATTTTACTTGTCATAGGACTAGTTAGGCGGTCCGAACGCGTTTTACGCGAACGACGCGTTAAAGTAGCATAAGCTTCCTAAACGGGTCGTAATGGGTCGATAAGACTTAGGTTAAGTTTCATTTAGCATGTAGGCCTTGTTAAACCATATCACATGAGTTCCTACACTCATTTGGTTTACAAACCCTAATGCTACCCAGTCTTCCGATATAGGTCCGGTTTATTAACATAGTTACCTATATTAGGTGCCGTTTGATTCCGAGATCTTTAGCATTACTGGGTGGTTATCTTTAGACATCTGAGCAATCACAAGTGAGTACATAGACCCCTCTTTTACTGTTTTCCAAACTGTTTTGGGGTGGAACACATGTGCCTACTTGTTACTTTCATGCTTTCCTGTTTTCACATCATATACCGGCTATGTTTGATAGTACATTATAGTACATCGTTTACATTGCATTTCATGCTAGGTGTGCCCATTGTGTGCATTACTTAGTACATCGTTTACATTACATTTCATGCTAGGTGTGCCCATTGTGTGCATTACTTAGTACATCGTTTTACATTACATTTCATGCTAGGTGTGCCCATTGTGTGCATTACTTAGTACATTGTTTTACATTGCCTTTCTGTTGCATATGCTTATCCAGCGTATGAACACATTATACTACATTTTGAACCGTTGTAATAATTTGACATGGATATTCGACATAGACATTTTAACATGATTGACATTTGATCATGTATTACCCACAAAACATAACTTTGATTTAAACCAAGTTTACTTCAATACTTTGTTTTTGTGCATATGGTTTAGTTGAGACATTTCACTTGCCATACATGACATTTTGACATAGACATTTGACATGGATATTTGACATAGACATTTGACATGGATATTTGACATAGACATTTGACATGGATATTTGACATAGACATTTGACATGGATATTTGGCATAGACATTTGACATGGATATTTGACATAGACATTTGACATGGATATTTGACATAGACATTTTGACATGATTTACATCTTGACATGAACATTTTACATTGTTGGTTTGGTTTGATAAAGTGATTAAGTAACGATGCGTGTGTAATATGATACAAGCATGGTGGATACGCCGCTGGTACTTCCTATATATAAGTGTTTGTATGGTATTACATATCGTAGCGTTATTTGAATCATTTCAGGTTGAGACATAGAACATTTTATACAAATAACATATTTTTTCACAAGACATTGATTTACAAACAACTTATCTTATACAAACTCATTTTATATGGTTATTCATTTAACCATACATTGTTCTCTTATTTATACGTATCATTTGATCTTATCGTTTTTCAAATGATTTACAAGACAAAGCAAATTACAAGGTTCATGACTAAACATTTTCTCAAACATATGTCATGAAACCTATTTTCACAAAACCTATGTATCTCACCGGCATTTTTATGCTGACGTACCATATTTTCACATGTGTTTTTCAGGAGTTGTTGCATAAGATGATCAAGATACATATAGGCAGACTTGGGCTTTAGTGAAAATAAAAGATGCAAGACTAGTTAATTATGTTGTTTTTCCTTGTTTGTTAAGTCATTGTAACACTTTTAATTAAATAAACGAAACTTCAATTGCCATGGATTTGAAACATTAATTCTGTTACAACACTCCCCGACGTTTCCGCCACGTTTTGTATGTTCCACGTGGTCGGGGTGTGACAGAAAAGATGGTATCAGAGCTAATGGTTATAGGGAATTAGGTTATTAGTAATGCTTTGACCTAGTCTATAACCTTTCTAGGACCCTAACGCGAGTTTACTTGCGTTTAGTCATAAAACAATACCGTCACCTATCCTTAGGCGACGACCACAACAAGAACATAAATTTCAAAACCGCTTTGAAAACTAATCATCTGTTCTTGGATGATTGATTACTAGGTTTTGAACCCTCTATTGTAAGGTTTTGAACTCTCTATTATAAGGTTTTGAACCCTTTGAGTTTTCAAAATCTCGTCAAGGTTTTGGGTTTTAAATAATGTGAACACGTGCAAACTGGAAGGGTGAATGCCTGTATTCTGGGTTTTCTGTCTAGGCAAGCACTTCGTATACATCTCATCAGACGCGAGACCAGTTGTGCTTACCTGGGAATTCTTGGGATGAGTGTTCACTTATAGGCGAGCATGTCTTCATGATACATTATTTTTGACTCATCTACTTTGATTAGTCACTGTGTGTCGTTTGTTGCTTTGTAGTAACAAACAAATGACCACTATCCTTGCTTTCAGCAGATTTGTTCATCTCATTCTTTTCGTCTAATTCTCTCACTCGTTTCCTTTCATGTTTCCTCTTTTAGAATGCCTCCTCGACGCGAAAACCAGATAGCGACTGCCGAGCTGGCAGAAATCATTGCGCAGCAAATGGCTGCTCAATTCCCAAACCTCTTTGCTCTATGGAATCAAGCCAACAACAACAACAATGGTCCATGCAAATACAAGGATTTTAACCAGGCTAAACCACTCAAGTTTAGCGGTTCTGAAGGGGCGACTGGGCTTCTTCAATGGTTCGAGAGCATTGAGAATACTTTCCGCCACGTGCAGTGTCCTGACAATCGTAAGGTCGAGTTTTCTTCGAGTGTGTTTCAGAAGAGGGCTCTCACATGGTGGAACGGGGTTATGAGGGATCGTGGTGCAGAAGTTGCTCTAGCACAGACATGGGCTGAACTTAGAGCCCTTATGATGAAGGAGTTTTGTCCTCGTCACGAAATCAGGGCTCTGGAAAGGGAATTTGATGATCTTAAGCAAGATAGCGGTGAGCATCGAGCCTACACGGACCGTTATGAGGAGTTAAGTCTGTTATGCCCAAACATGGTCACGCCTTTGGATAAGGCAATCGAAAAGTATATTGATGGCCTTCCCGACTCAATACAAGACATTTTGACTGGTAGCAACCCTACTACTGTTAGGCAGGCCATTGAGCTATCTGCAACCTTGACCGAATCCCAGATCAGGAAACGTAAGCTTTTCCGAAAGGGTGACAAGAAACCGGTCGAGGAATCGAAACCAATCGAGGAATCAAAGACCATGGATGAACAGACTGGATCCTCTAAGAAGTCAAAGAAGCGAAAGGCTTCTCAGAACTTCGCCGTGGTCGCTCACAATGATCAAGCCGTCCCCAACCAACTAGCTCAACCCCTTGCCAGGAAACCTTACAACGGAACTGCACCCTTGTGCAACCAATGTGGCCTACATCATCATGCTGGTGTGAAGTGCCGCACATGCCAAGTTTGTGGACTTATAGGTCATACAGTGAGGGTTTGCCCAACAGCAGCAGCACCAAATCAGATTAACAACAATCCTGCTCAAGCTCGTTTTCCACCGGGATCTTGCTACAACTGTGGCGAGATGGGCCATTTTAGTAGGAATTGCCCAAGACTTGCTAATGCAAATCCAGCATAGGGATGAGCATATGACCAACCAGAAGACAACATCGTTTAGAAATAATCACGTCTTATGTATTATTTTCTTTTGTTGTCACGATCCATGAAACGGTTGTTGTTATCATTGTTTATAAATAAATCTTTTATTTACATCGCAATGTATTTATGTGATTGTATGTATAAACAACATATCCTCTACAATACCGACAATCAAGGAACCGCATTCCTTGAAGAACAGACTACCCCCAAATTTCTTCCATTGTATGATCTCTTGCGTTTTCCACGAAGATCCTAAGTACCCGTTTCTTCCAAGAGAAACAAAGTACGAGGTGCCAAGTTTATAGCAATTAATAACAAGATAATGACAATTAAACAAATATGTGGTTATGTGCTTATGTGTTCCCTTTTATGTGTCGTGTGATCCAAATTATGTTATCCCAATCCTCGTAGAATCTTACATATCTTTGTACCAGAGATTCATAGTAGGATACCCAAAGGTACTATCTAAAAATCCTTAATGGACTTCTACGTTGTAGATAAGTCCCTTGGATTATAAAGTACTACTTCATAATTAGACCCCCTTTAGTGGTCTAGTTTAACAGATTGATTCAAAAATCTGGTTAGGGATATCATGTGATGATATAGCTGAAAGGACTCCTGGGAGGCCTAATTAAGAAGATCCTCTGTGGATCTAATTAAAAGGATCCTATGGTAGTCTAGTCACCGTCATCACAAGTTCGACATCCTTCCCCACAACATTATAAAACAAACTGTGCGGACTATGCAAGGAATTACGTAATTATGGATGCATACATAATTATGAAATTTAGTGCACAGAAATCACAGCAAGTTCTATCATGTATCTAGAGTAAACCCTATTCATTTCCAATTCTGATGAAGCATCCGTTGAGGAAAAATGAACTAGCTATTCATTTTTCACTTCTGAAGAATATCCGTTGAGGAAATGAATATCCGTTGTTTATCTTTTCATTTCCATTCTGAAGAATAACCGTTGAGAAAAATGAATTATCCATTCATTTTCATTCTGAAGAATATCCGTTGAGGAAATGAATACCCGTTGTTTATCTTTTCATTTCCAACTCTGAGGAAATAACCGTTGAAAATGACTCCGTTAGTTCATTTTCGTTTCTGAAGATTTATCCGTTGAGGAAATGAATATCCGTTGTGTAATCCTTCATTTCCAACTCTGAGGAAATAACCGTTGAAAATGACTCCGTTAGTTCATTTTCGTTTCTGAAGATATATCCGTTGAGGAGATGAATATCCGTTGTGTAGTCCTTCATTTCCGTACCTGAGGAAACAACCGTTGAAAATGACTCCGTTATTTCATTTTCGTTTCTGAAGATTATCCGTTGAGGAAATGAATATCCGTTGATTTTTCTTTCATTTCAAATTCTGAAGAACAAACCGTTGAGGAAAATGACCCCGTTTGTTCATTTTCGTTCTGAAGAATATCCGTTGAGAGAAATGAATATCCGTTGATTTTTCTTTCATTTCAAATTCTGAAGAACAAACCGTTGAGGAGAATGACCCCGTTTGTTCATTTTCGTTCTGAAGAATATCCGTTGAGAGAAATGAATATCCGTGGATTATTTCCTTCATTCCCATTTCTGACGAAGAATCCGTTGAGAAAGAATGAATCATCCATTCATTCTCACTTCTGAAGAATATCCGTTGAGGGAAATGTATATCCGTTTAGTTAATTCCTTTATTTTCCATTTCCGAAGAACCCGTTAAAGAAAATGACTCTGTTCGTTCATTTTTGCTTCTGAAAAATATCCGTTGAGGAAAATAATCAGATTATGTTTTACATATCTTTGATGACTATTTGACACAAAGTCATAGATAGACTCCTACGAATTAATTTCGGGACGAAATTTCCTAAAGTAGGGGAGACTGTAACACTTGTGTCATTTCAACCATCAAACAAATGCCAAACCAATGAAATATTGTATTTCATACTTTGGACTTGTATAAATATGTGTATCTTTTGCACATATCAACTCATGTTCGATTTCAAGCTCTAAATCGCTTTCTGGAAGGTTATACGCGCACCGATGCGTAAATATAACCAGTTTAATGCAACAAACACTCCGGAATAGTGACATAGGCTTAACATACCTTAAATAACCTTTACTTAACTTAGAAATAAGTTTTGAAGGCTTTGGTATGGCAAAATCAAGTTAAATCGTTTACAGGGACTAAAGTTGACAAACTGCGAAAGTATGTCAATTTGAACTGTAACGAACATTCCGGAACATAACCATAAGTTAAACACACCTTAAATATCCTTTACATAGCTTAGAAATAGGCTTTGAGGGGTTCGGTGTGCTAAAATAAACTTTTGGGTCATTCAGGGACTAAAAGTGTCAAAAAGTGCACAAGTTTGCATTTTCGCGCATAACATACGTTCTGAATACATCCGGACATCCAAAAATTTATGTAAGCACTAAAATATTTTATTTTAGTGTTTGGCATAAGAAAAATCCATTCGTCGCGCAATTTGGATCATTTTTCGCGCTTATGCGCATTCCGTCGTAATTAACCGAACATCGCGATCGTACGACCAAACGAACGTTGGTGACCGACCGGATAATATTTAAATCCCACAAATATTCTGTTATGATTAAAATCTTATTTTAATCAGGTCCGTGTTGAAAAATAAATTAAAACGCGTAAAAACGTTATTTTTCAAAGTTTAAGCGCGTACCGTGTGTTTCTGCGCAACACAGTGCTTCTACTGCAAAACGCAGACAACGCAGCCAGTCATGGCAACTGAAATTTATTTCAGTAATATCTTGGCGAGTTTATTTTTATAGAGTAATAAAAATAATTTAGAACGCCATAAACCGGGATTTAAACGCTAGATAAAATACCCGGTACCCAGTTAAATACCCGTCTTAGCCATTCTAGGAATATGCTTGGAATATGCTAAGGTATATGCTTGGAATATGCTAAGGTATATGCTTGGAATATGCTAAGGTATATGCTTGGAATATGCTAAGAATATTCTAGGAATATGCTTGGAATATTCTAGGAATATTCTAGGAATATTCTATATGGAAAAACTATAAATACCCCACCCCCCCATGCTTTAAAACTTACAAGAATTCTGATTTGAGAGCTCTAAGTTGAAACCATTGTTTCATACCTGAGTTCTTGGATCGGGATTAGCATTCGGGGACCCTGGGTTAGTATTCTTTCGTTCTTTTCCTTATTTTTACTGCTTTTCGAGTCAGAAAGTCAAACTTTGTTTGAATTTCAGCGTTGACCAGTAATGGTCAATGCGAAGTTCGTTTGAACTTCGCAACGTGAGTGTAATCACGTTGGTCATAGTCCCTTGGGACTATGCCCACTGATTACCACGTTGTCTAGAGTCGTAGGGTAGGCGATCTAATAAGTCGCCTATACCTTCGAACTCGACCCATTTGGTCGATCATTAGGATCGGACCAAATACATTAGGTGACCATAGTAGGTAGGGAATAACCTTCCGAGGTTATACCCTATGGTCACATCGTTTGAGTAGTTGTATGATAGGTTGTTTATATGCCTTAGGTAAATTACCAGAATACCCTTTTTATGCATAATTGGTAATTTAGCATATGTAACATAACTTTTGACATCTAAACTGATTTGACAACAATATTAGACATGTTAAGGCATATTTTACTTGTCATAGGACTAGTTAGGCGGTCCGAACGCGTTTTACGCGAACGACGCGTTAAAGTAGCATAAGCTTCCTAAACGGGTCGTAATGGGTCGATAAGACTTAGGTTAAGTTTCATTTAGCATGTAGGCCTTGTTAAACCATATCACATGAGTTCCTACACTCATTTGGTTTACAAACCCTAATGCTACCCAGTCTTCCGATATAGGTCCGGTTTATTAACATAGTTACCTATATTAGGTGCCGTTTGATTCCGAGATCTTTAGCATTACTGGGTGGTTATCTTTAGACATCTGAGCAATCACAAGTGAGTACATAGACCCCTCTTTTACTGTTTTCCAAACTGTTTTGGGGTGGAACACATGTGCCTACTTGTTACTTTCATGCTTTCCTGTTTTCACATCATATACCGGCTATGTTTGATAGTACATTATAGTACATCGTTTACATTGCATTTCATGCTAGGTGTGCCCATTGTGTGCATTACTTAGTACATCGTTTACATTACATTTCATGCTAGGTGTGCCCATTGTGTGCATTACTTAGTACATCGTTTTACATTACATTTCATGCTAGGTGTGCCCATTGTGTGCATTACTTAGTACATTGTTTTACATTGCCTTTCTGTTGCATATGCTTATCCAGCGTATGAACACATTATACTACATTTTGAACCGTTGTAATCATTTGACATGGATATTCGACATAGACATTTTAACATGATTGACATTTGATCATGTATTACCCACAAAACATAACTTTGATTTAAACCAAGTTTACTTCAATACTTTGTTTTTGTGCATATGGTTTAGTTGAGACATTTCACTTGCCATACATGACATTTTGACATAGACATTTGACATGGATATTTGACATAGACATTTGACATGGATATTTGACATAGACATTTGACATGGATATTTGACATAGACATTTGACATGGATATTTGGCATAGACATTTGACATGGATATTTGACATAGACATTTGACATGGATATTTGACATAGACATTTTGACATGATTTACATCTTGACATGAACATTTTACATTGTTGGTTTGGTTTGATAAAGTGATTAAGTAACGATGCGTGTGTAATATGATACAAGCATGGTGTATACGCCGCTGGTACTTCCTATATATAAGTGTTTGTATGGTATTACATATCGTAGCGTTATTTGAATCATTTCAGGTTGAGACATAGAACATTTTATACAAATAACATATTTTTTCACAAGACATTGATTTACAAACAACTTATCTTATACAAACTCATTTTATATGGTTATTCATTTAACCATACATTGTTCTCTTATTTATACGTATCATTTGATCTTATCGTTTTTCAAATGATTTACAAGACAAAGCAAATTACAAGGTTCATGACTAAACATTTTCTCAAACATAAGTCATGAAACCTATTTTCACAAAACCTATGTATCTCACCGGCATTTTTATGCTGACGTACCATATTTTCACATGTGTTTTTCAGGAGTTGTTGCATAAGATGATCAAGATACATATAGGCAGACTTGGGCTTTAGTGAAAATAAAAGATGCAAGACTAGTTAATTATGTTGTTTTTCCTTGTTTGTTAAGTCATTGTAACACTTTTAATTAAATAAACGAAACTTCAATTGCCATGGATTTGAAACATTAATTCTGTTACAACACTCCCCGACGTTTCTGCCACGTTTTGTATGTTCCACGTGGTCGGGGTGTGACACCACAAATAAAACGCAAACAATTGTCTTTAAGTTTTAAAGTAAACTAAGTTCCGATTTCATCCTATGTGTAGCATGCTTTCATAATCGTCACACATTAGCACCTGAAACATATGTGAAAAAGACGGTCAACAATGAATGCAGGTAAGTAACATAGGTTTTATGAGTAAAATTCGTGACTTTGTATTTGTTATTGCAATAACTCGTCTGACTACGAGAGTCGATGAGTGATATACCTTGTATTTAAACTTGTATTAAAATGATTGGTATTGCAACACGTTTAACCAACTATAAAAGTTGGTATGAATAATAAAACCTTGTAGCCATGAATCTAGAGAAAAGTGTTTCGTTTCTAAAACTGTATAAGAAATCGATTTAAAAGAAAACTTTGTATGGTTTATATATCTTTAATTGAAAACTGTTCGTGACTTGTCTAAAATCATTTGTCCTTGTTTGAAGTGATTTGGATAACATTACGAGAGTAATTGACGTGTGTGCGGGTGTATACAATTTTTAGATATATTTTAAGCTGTTTTTACTCACTAATCAAGTTTTAAATTTATAAAACACGATATAATACTATCACTCTACACACGTTAGGGCAAGTGCACCCATCGCGGACGTAGTATAGTGATGGCCAGATACCGAGGTCATCTAAGGACACAAGAGCTTTTAGTACCAACTTATCGTTAACGTCTAATCTAACCAAATTTTGATAAAAAGTTTTGAAAGTTATAAAAAGATAAACTAGAAAACAAAAATAAAATATAAGGAAAAACAAATAGACAAGAAGGAATCACTTGGTTCCAACTCCTCTTTTATGTATCCTTTAATGATTTCCGCACTTTGACATTTTAAGAGATTATCTTTAAGTTATAGTAGTAGGCCCCCTTCCAGGCAGCGTTACCCTCAACCTATTGGTCTAAGTCAGCAAGGATACAGTCCTGCAAGGTCGGATTATTGAAAGATAATTAAGTAAGTTATTAATGCGAATAGTGGTAGGCCCCCTTTCAGGCAGTGTTACCCTCAACCTATTGGTCTGAGTCGGCAATAATACAGTCTCGCAAGGTTGGTTTAAAGATTTAATAGTACTTTATAGATAAGGGATTCAAGCGGTTCTTACTTCTACTGAGGCAGATTGGACCACCCACTCGTGAAGTCTTACTGAGCTTGAACCAGGTTCTCGCAGGATCTATACACTGAACGAGACAAAAATTTACCCAACCACCCTTCTAACCCCCTTCTAGGCAGTTAACGTGCTTTATATAGACTGTAAAGACACGGATGGGTGAATCAACAGAATGATTAAGTAAAATTCGCCTTCAATATAGAAAACTAGTTATTAAAGTCACTAATACATACCCAAAGAAAAAGGAGCCAAAGTTGGAAATAAAAAAGAAATACATAAAGATTTGTCTTCACTAAGTGATGTAAGAGTTTAGCCAAGCATGGCCTTTGTTTGAAAAGAACTCTTACGATCGATCTTGGATCCCGAGACTACTACACACTCTAAAAGATGAAAGATGGATGATGGTTGTGGGTGTTGGTGTTGTGTGGTGGTGGAGTGGTGGCAAGTGTGAGAGAAGTGGTTTGCCAAGGGATGGATTGGAATGAAACCAAGCACCCCTATTTATAGCTAAAGTCAGACAGTTCACACGTCCCCGTGCCCACCTGGCACGGCCCCCTGGCCTTCCTTCTCTCTCTTCCTCATTAACTGCAGTGTCAGATCTTGTACTAACACGGCCCCGTGTGTCAATGGCATGACCCATGGCAATTATACTTGTTGTACTATCTCAGATTCTGCGAATCTTAGAGTTAACCACGCCCCGTGTTAAGTTAGCACGGCCCTGTGTTGGTTTGTCTGGTTTGTCTTTTGCTGTTGTCTCTTCTTTTGTAGAGAATCTTGACTGGACACGGCCCATGCTAGGTAGGCACAACCCCATACCAGAGCTTCTGTTCTTGTTATTTTTGTTGGTTTGGATGTGGATGGGGGCTTGGTGAGTCGTGTCAATCCTTCTTCTTTGTATTTATGTTGGTTTCTGTTGTTAATTTGCTTCTTTTGTGCGTTTAAGTTCCTTTGACCCTGTAAATTAAAAAGGAACAAAGAAACACGCTTTTTCCAACATTAGTACCGAAGAAGGGTTGATTTTACGCCGTATTTGGTATAATTTATATGTTGCATTTTACGCACATGAAATATCACCACACTTGAATCTTTGCTTGTCCTTAAGCAAAACTCTAAAATGTGGCTTACATACCCAAACGGAATTGGTAGAAGAGAATGTTTTTAGGCTTATCTTTAGAGTGTCGGGAATCCAAGTTCTAAATTTATTTTGTTTTTATTTTATTTACAATTTTATTTGTTATGATTTATTTAAAACACATATTAAGAAAAATTATTTGTTTTGGACGTAACATGCCTTTAAAAATTCCATTTAGTTTTATACAAATTTACACACCTCACAACTGGTCACTCAACACTCGACCGAAGTTGTTTAAGTGGAAACCCTCGTGCCTGGTTTGGAACTTACTCCTACTATAGGCTTGACAAACAATCAAACCTCCTCCTTTATGACGTTTAATCCTTGTAACTATCGAGAGACCTTTAAAGGGTAGGTTGTGGTTTGGGTAGGTGTGTTTTATTGAAAGTGGCGATAAAGTGTAAAAAGTATCGGTTTTTACATTGCTTTGTGGCTTAGCAAAAAATACTTTGGTATTTTTTTTACCAAAGTTAAAACTGAGCCATACTTGTAATTTTTATAATTGAACTCTTTAAAAAATGAAGGAAGAAAAATAAAAAGGTTTGCGGATGTGGGTGGTTGTTTTTGTAAAAATATATTTTTGCGGGTTTAGAAATGAAAGGGTAAAGACTCAAATGGGTTTATCTAGGGGGTGTTTTTGGTAAAGAAAGAAAAGAAAAATAAAGATTTGAAGTGAAAAAAGGGTTTAATCCTAATGCCTCCATCATCTACTTACTTGGATTTGTGTCGGTAAGGATTTGGAATGTATCGTTTTGGCAAGTTTTAGATTTGTAAGAACCAAACAGACTATTCACACAAGAAACGAAAATTGAACAATTAGTATGGATGTGTATTTACATGCTCGGTAAAGGCTCAAAACTCACTTTTGTGGGAAAAGGGGTTATAGTGTAAAAATGTATATATAATCAACGTTTTACAAAGATTTGTTATACCCGTTTTTTATAATTTTCTTAATTGGTTCTTTTTATCATGACGCTATCAAGTGTAAATTAGTAAAAACATAATTTTTAAAACTTATTTTACCCAACTAAACCAAGATAAGTAAAAAGAAAATAAAAAATATTTAAAAAAGTTTGGGGTGATTAGTGATTTTCCAAGGCGAGTTTTGTGTAAGGATTGATTTTAAGACAAACGATTCAAGGTTTTAACATCCCCCCACCACTTAAATTACACATTGTCCTCAATATGTCCGAAAGAAGATTTTTTTTTTATTAAATGTGCAAAACGTGGGTGAAAATAACAATTTTTATCGTTACTGGCACTGCAGCACGAGGGCGTGCTATGGGGACACGGTCCCGTGGCCAAAGTGCCAGTAACAATGTTGAATAGAAAACTTACAGTATGGTGGACACAGGGGCGTGCTGAGTTGACACAGCTCGTGCCACCTTCTCGGCAGAAAAGTTTTGACATCAGACAGTTGAGCACGGGGGCGTGCCTAGTGGACACAGCCCCATGCCGCAGACACTGATCTGTAGTTTTTTAAGCGGGAGGCTCTGGTTTACGTGCATGGGGTCCCCTTTTCAACGTCCGTCATCCTCTTTTGAGCGTGCTTTATTCCTACAAAGATAAAATTTAAAAGCAACCTTAACTAAAGATTAAACTAAGATTTAAATTACTTAACTAATGGATAGTCCATGGAATGCCTCCATGGTGCGCCACATTTATAAGGGTCCTTGGCTAGACCCAAATTCGATCAAATGTTACCCGAGTGGGATGACTCGCATCCCGAGTTGCATCGTTGAAGGGCGTCGTCTAGGCTTGAGTCAATTGCTTTGATGTATTTGACCGGATCATCCTCTGCTTGTTGTCCCACCTCGAACTTGATCTCCTTTTCACCAACCCTCAATGTTAATCTTCCATCGCTCATATCCACCATAGCCCGTGCGGTGGCCAGGAATGGTCTTCCTAATATGAGCGGGATTTCGATGTCTTCTTCCATGTCTAAGATAACAAAGTCGGCCAGGAAAACAAATTCTCCGACCTTCACCAATAGATTTTCTATGACACCTTGAGGGTATTTTACTGACATGTCCGCAGGTTGTATGCTCATCCTTGTAGGGTGTGGCTTACCTAACTCAAGTCGGTTGAACATAGAGGTCAGCATTAGATTAATGCTAGCCCCCAAGTCGGTTAGTGCATTGCTTATTGGTGATCCACCAATAGAGCAAGGAATGGTGAAGCTTCCGGGATCAATCTTCTTTTGGGGGAGCTTGTTGAGGAGTGCCGCCGAGCATTCTTCACTTAAGGTGACTTGTTGAGTGGATTCAATCTTCCTTTTGAGAGTGAGGAAGTCTCTCATGAACTTGGAGTATTTTGGCATTTGAGTGAGTACTTCCACAAAAAGGAGATTGGTGTGAAGTTGTTTAAGAAAGCTTACGAACTTAGTGAATTCCTCGTCGGTCTTTTGTCGAAGTAAACAACCGGGGTAAGGGACCTCGAGTGGTTTGGTTGTGTCGGTATTTTGGGGTTGAGTATTTTCTTGGTTATTGCTAATGGGTGTTTTTGTGGGGATTGGATCGGGTTGTTGTGGTGTTGGTGTCACACCCTGGCTTTTGCGGAAGCGTGGTTTATTTGGTGTGACTTCTTAATACCATAGCAACAATCATAACAATGCTATATGATAAAAACACAAGATGTTCATCCATTCATTAAGTTTAAAAGTACCACAACATCATTGTTTGAAAATGTCGACACTTAAAATAAGTTACAAACCATACTTGTCTACAACGTGTTCATGAGACACAGCAAAAGACTTTAATTAAAACGTGGTTTAAAGACATGTAACCCGTCCAGGTAAGGGTTACACCTCCTAAACCTACTACCCTGGATGACATCTTTATTCAACGTAGCTAAACACATGCATACCCTGCCAGATTAATGCTAAACAGGTCAGCATTAGATTAATGCTAGCCCCCAAGTCGGTTAGTGCATTGCTTATTGGTGATCCACCAATAGAGCAAGGAATGGTGAAGCTTCCGGGATCAATCTTCTTTTGGGGGAGCTTGTTGAGGAGTGCCGCCGAGCATTCTTCACTTAAGGTGACTTGTTGAGTGGATTCAATCTTCCTTTTGAGAGTGGGGAAGTCTCTCATGAACTTGGAGTATTTTGGCATTTGAGTGAGTACTTCCACAAAAAGGAGATTGGTGTGAAGTTGTTTAAGCAAGCTTACGAACTTAGTGAATTCCTCGTCGGTCTTTTGTCGAAGTAAACAACCGGGGTAAGGGACCTCGAGTGGTTTGGTTGTGTCGGTATTTTGGGGTTGAGTATTTTCTTGGTTATTGCTAATGGGTGTTTTTGTGGGGATTGGATCGGGTTGTTGTGGTGTTGGTGTCACACCCTGGCTTTTGCGGAAGCGTGGTTTATTTGGTGTGACTTCTTAATACCATAGCAACAATCATAACAATTCTATATGATAAAAACACAAGATGTTCATCCATTCATTAAGTTTAAAAGTACCACAACATCATTGTTTGAAAATGTCGACACTTAAAATAAGTTACAAACCATACTTGTCTACAACGTGTTCATGAGACACAGCAAAAGACTTTAATTAAAACGTGGTTTAAAGACATGTAACCCGTCCAGGTAAGGGTTACACCTCCTAAACCTACTACCCTGGATGACATCTTTATTCAACGTAGCTAAACACATGCATACCCTGCCAGATCCGCTAGTTCCCTGAAATACATGTAGTTTGAAAAATCAACAAAAGTTGAGCGAGTTCATGTGTATGTGAGTATGTATAAACCTTTGTAAACATTGTATGTATGTATGTATGTCCCGGTATGATTGCAAACAAGGAAAAGATCACCAATGGTTTGCAAGGCCACTGATATATGTGACGGTGTAGGAAGACTCAAACCTAGCAAAGTTGTACCGGGCTCCCGGCTGGAAGACATAGTCACCACTATGGGCCGCCCCGGCCTCATGGGTGTGGCTCACTATACCCAAATAGATCTATCACTCATGCCCCTCGGTCCTACGACGAGGATTGATGGTCCCAAGTATCCGCCTACCCTATCACATGATCTATGGTTCTTTCCTAGGCTAATCATACCAATAGTATTGTAAGTATCCCTTTGTAACACGAATTTCACCCCCGAAGTAAGTAAACAAAACAGTTTAAGAAAAGGGGGACATGAACTCACTGTATTGCGTCTTCGGTATGTGTAACCCAAGTCTCCTCAGCAAACACGACTACCTACAGTGTACTAACGTCTATTAGACGAACAGGCCGTGCCTTTGCTTAGTATGAAGGTTTTTGAGTTACGTTACTTGTGTTCCCAAAATTATTCCAAGTTATAACTTCTTGTTAAAATAATAATAATTATTTTAATTTAAGTTTTATTTTTAGGTTTTGGAATAATAGTTAGGCAACTATTTCGTATCCATACTTCTCAAGTATTTTATGTGCGTATTTCCTTCCCAAGGATGGGGGTATTTATACATGTATATTTGTAGTTTCGAAAAATATATTTTAAGTCCCACTTTGGAAAATATATTTAACTTATTTGTCCAAAAATAACGTATTCCCAAAATATATGTATTTTTTCCCAAAAATAATATATTTTTACTTCTTTAGTTTCCAAAATAATATTTTACCAAAAATATATGTGTAAGAGTATTTTCTGGAATATTTTATAAGTTACGTTTCCGCGTTCGGTTTCACAATGCCAAGTGTGTAAATTAAATATTTTATTCCTTGATGTTTTTGGTATTATTTTGGAGTTGTAAATGTCAAGGTATTTTGTTAAGTTATATTATTTTACCCTAAAATAATATGACTAGTTCACAAAATATACAAATATTCACACAAGTGTTTTAGTAATAAATATATACTCTAAATATATATTTATCCATTTTACTAGTAAAAATCAACCTCCGATACTTTGTATTCTTGTAACAAAACCTATGGCGAAGTTTATTTTGAAAAACAAAGTTAAAAGTATACTCGTAACACTTGTTTAGAAAATATTTTCTAAGTGTTGGAATTTTAGAAAATTTCGCCATAGTCTCCTTTGTAAATGGAGGTGTCCATGCTATTAGCATATCATTTTCTTTTCAAAAATCATTCAATCAATCAACAACAAGTTACTAAACAACATTACACTAGTCAAGTGCAAAAACAATGCACTTTACATAATAACATGAACTTGGTTTTTCATAAATACGCGTAGTAACTTAGTGGGGTGTTTAGTGGGTTTAGTTACCCTCCAGAGTGCGTTTACTTTTGTTAAAATCTTACTCTTGGGATTTTTAGATGTTCACAACTTGTGAATACTGTTTACGAAAATATTTGTTTACAATATTTTCTTGTTTTACTAGTATCCATATACTTATTTCATTCCAAAAATAGTGTAAGAATCATGATCTTTCAAAAGTCGTCTTTTTAACTTTGTTTATTTAGGAAAAACCATTTGTAAACCTCGGATCCATACGATCATCAACTCACTTTGTTTACATATTTTTCAAGAAATCATCTTGTTACCAAGTTTATGTTGAAACATGGAGGTGATTCTTTTATGTACATCACTAATCACCTCCTAACTTGTTAACTTAAGTTTTTAATCTTACTTTAACAAGTTCAACCATGATGTTCAACATCATATTACTAGTAATCATCAAACAAGCATCAAGTAATCAACAACATAACAAAAAAACTTTATATTATCATTATTTCATCTTGTTTCATCATCATGTTAGCTTTATGTTCAAGACTTATGTTTATGATCTTTTAGTGTTCTTATATTTTCATCAAGATATAGCTATTAACCACCATAAACATGAAGTAAATGAGGATCAAAGAAGCTTACTACTAGCTTTTAAGCTAGGGAAGATCAATGGGGAAAAATGAGTGGATAAAAGCACACGAGAGAGGTCCTTGATGATCCGTGAGTTCCACACTTCGTTATTTACCTTGATACACCTTGTAGTGACCTTGGAAAGCTTGAACAAAAATCAAAAATGGTGGTGGTGACAAGAGGGGTGTTCGGCCGAGCTTTAATGGAGGAAGAGAGAGAGTTTTGGTGTGAAGATGATGACAGATGTTAAGTGATTATATAACCTCTAAATTCTATTACCCAATGGATAATGTGTTCTCACAAGTACATACATGATCACACTTAATCCAAGAAAAGATTAGAGAAAGATTGAAGATTTAAATCAAATCTTGTGGGGCCATGCTTTGGTCCGAAAATCAGCCAAGGGGGGGGGGGGGGGTTAAATGTAATATTATTTGGTAAGTAGGCTAATTAGTGGAAGGTTATAGGTAAAAGTCTAGTGTTATGTGTTACATGCATTATGTAATGTGTTTAAGTGTTCGGGAACCAATACTAGCTCAGAAAAAGTGAAACAATGTGTTTAACAATATTTTTGTGTTCCGGGTATTGTCCGGTTGTTCGGTTAGATACCGTTCCGTTAAAGTGCTAAGTGATATCATAAAGTGTCCTTTATGTATCTTTTAGTGGCCCTTTTAATTCCCGACACTTAGGAAAGCATACAGGACCATTTTGCCATGTTTTTGCACATTACTAGCATATTAAAATGCTGAATTTTGTTAATTAATGCAGAATTCTGCACTTTGAGTGGGTTTTAGGCACTTTCCGGCACCTAAACTATCACCTAGTGACGCAGTTTTATGGTCCTTACTTCCCTACACTCCATACTAGTGTAGTACCTTGACTCTGGCTCATACTGGGCCTCAAAACATTGTCTGTCTATGTGCTGGCATTGTCAGCATGTTTCTGAGTTATCCGCTCACTGTGCTAACTGTGATTTGTGCATCAAGTATGTCACTAAAGTTTGTATGTAATAAGTAGTGTGACAATATGAAATGTGATGCACATGTATGTATGATACAGAAATCATAAAGCAGTTTATATCATCAGTTGTAATCAAGCACAAATTTAATATTAATTAATTGTACGGATACCTTTAATTACGAGGGTTGTCACATTTTCCCCCTGTTAAGAAAATTTCGTCCCGAAATTTTAGTTCTGCTACTAGATGCAGGGGTCTTGGGGAATAAATGTGGGTATTTTTCTTTCATACGATCCTCATGCTCCCACGTGAATTCTGGGCCATGTCGTGCATTCCATCGAACCTTGACGAGTTTGACACTACTTCGTCGTGTCTTGTTAACTGATGTGTGCAAAATGCAACATATAAATTACATCAATTGTGGCATAAAACTAACCCTTTTTTTAGTACTAATGTTGGAAAAAGTGTGCTTTTGTCTTCCTTTTGTATTTTCAGGATTAAATGAGCTCAAATTAACAAAAGAAGCAAAAAGACATCAAAATCTAACATAAATACAAGAAAAGGAACAAGACGTGACATGCCCGACCCACGACAGCATCTTCCCAAGCAAAACAAGATAACAGAAGACTGAACACGCCCCGTGCTCAGCCAGCACGGGGGCGTGCCCAAGTGTCAGCAGAAAAGACAAAGTGGTAGAAGCTTCTATTGCCCACCACGGGGCCGTGCTCAGCGGACACGGGGCCGTGGTCAACTATAAGATTCGCACAATCCAGGCAAATCTTCATAGTACAAAGATTCTTCTGCACCACGGGGTCGTGCTCAGCGGACACGGGGGCGTGGTCAACTAATAAGACAAGCTGCATTAAATGAAGAAAGAGAAGGATGTTGACACGGGGCCGTGCCCACTGGACACGGGGCCGTGCCCGAGCTTCTGCTCAGCCTATAAATAGGAGTGCTTGGCTCAAGCTCAAACCATCCCTTGGCACACCACCTCTCTCACACTTCACCCACCACCCACCACCACCATAACACCATCATCCACCACCATCATCCATTGTCCATCATAGAGTGTGTGAGTCGTCTCGGGATCCAAGATTGATCGTAAGAGTTCTTGACAATCAAGGCCATGTTTGCCTAAGTCTCTTACATCACTTGGTGAAGACAAGTGTCTAGTGTAATACTTTTTATTTCTAATCTTTTCGCACTTTTTACTTGGTTTTGTATTAATGACTTTAATAACTAGTTTCTTATGTTGAAGGTGATTCTTCCTTATCGTTTGTCCGTGGTGTCTTGGCATTATTTTACTGTCTATATAAAATAAAAGATTTTCATCATTCATATCTCCACGGTCTATATGGAGGTATGTTGGCTACCTGGTCGGGGGTTAAGGGAACGGTTTGGTAAGAGTCTTGCCATTGTTCAGCGTTTAGAGGTCCTGCAATGGACCTGGGTCAAATTTAGTAGGACCTCCTTCAATACTTAACGGTATTGGATGGCGGGGGTCCAAACTCTTTGATCCCCTCATAAGTTAACTACTATTAATACTATAACCCGGCTATTTAGGACTGTATCCCTGCTGACTCAGACTACTTAGTCGAGGGTAACGTCACCTCCAAAAGAGGGGCCTACCATAATTTGCATTAATAACTTAATCAATTATCTTTCAATAATCCGACCCTTTAGGATTGTATCCTTGCTGACTCAAACTACTGGGTTGAGGGTAACGTCACCTTCAAAAGAGGGGCCTACTACAATAACTAAGATAATCTCTTAAATAAGTGCAAAAGTGCGGAAATAATCAAAGGTTACACTATACACGAGTCGGAACCAAGTGATTCATCTTGTCTATCTGTTTTTCTTTTATTTTTATTTTCAGCATTTTTTAGTTAGTTTTTATTTTTCTTAGCTTAAAACATTTTTCTAAACTTTTTGATTTGATTAGACGTTGAGGATAAACCGGTACTAAAAGCTCTTGTGTCCTTGGACGACCTCGGTATCTTACCAACACTATACTACGCTCACGATGGGTGCACTTGCCCATATGTGTGTTTAGTGTTAGTAAATATCGTGTTTAATAAATTTAAAACTTGACTAAAAAAAGTGTTAAAGGGGCTTAAAATATACACCTAATATATATAACACTCGACACCCATCAAGTTTTTGGCGCCGTTGCCGGGGACACAAGGATTTTAAGAAAGCTTAAAATCGACGGCCTAATCAGTTTTTCAAAACCTTTTTAAAACGCGTGCACATTTTTCTGCATTTTAGTTTAGATTTGCATTTACAGTAACCTGTACACGGGGCCGTGCTCGCTGAACACGGGGCCGTGCTGCACATTTTTATAAAAACACCCAGTAACAGTAGCTTGAACATGGGCCGTGCTCACTGTACACGCCCCGTGCTCAACGAAATCAGTAAATTTAATTAAAACGCCCAGATACAGACCCTGAACACGGGGCCGTGTCCAACCTCTGTTTCCGTTTTTATTTTTGTTTTCTGATCTCGAGACTTGGTTGTGGTCTGCTGAATGATTCTTATGGATCAATACTCAGGAGGTTACAACTACACCTATGAGGAGGATGATTATAGGGGTAATTATTGCACTAATTGTCGTAACACACACTCGGTTCAAAATAGTCACTCATATCAACCATCCAATTCATACACCTACTATGAGGAACCCAGGTACGAACCATCAACTTCATACACATCATATGAAGACCAAAGGTATGAACCTCCTCCCTCATACTCATATTTTGATGAACCAAGGTATGAGCCTTCTTACTCATACTTTGAGGAACCAAGATATGAGCCACCACCTTCGTATGCTTATTATGAGGAACCATGGCATGAACAACCCACCTCATATGAGTATTATGAAGAACAAAATTACGACCCTTATCCATCATATGCTTACAATGAAGAACAATGGTGTGAACCATCTACTTCATATGGGTATTATGAGGAACAAAGGATCGAACAACCGGATTCAAGCTTTGAAAATCCCGATTCTTTTTCTATAACCGAAGTGACCGATAGGATATTAGAACACCTTAGAGTTATCGATCGCTATATAAAAGAATCTCGCGCAAGGGAAGAGGAGTCCCGCGCAAGAGAAGATTTAAAAAAAGAAGAGATAACCGAGAGTGTAAAAATGGAAGAACAAGTAAGTGAAAAACCGACACATGAGTTAAACAACGAAAAAGGTGAGTCCGACAACGTTAAAATTCAAGAAGAGTCTAATTTTGAAGAAATTAATCTCTTGTCACCTTCTTTTGAAAATCATTGTTTAGTACCCACTCATGCTAAGTTTTTAAAAGAATTAAACACTAACACTAAAATTGACGAAACGGTAAGTCTTAAGTTAACTAATGATCAAACCTCGCTAATAAAAGAAGACCCATTTGAAATTAACATTACACCGGTTCCATGTTTCTTTCAAAATTCGTTTATTAGTAATGTCACAATTGATAAAGATCTTTGTGTTAACATAATGCCTAACTACATTTTCAAAAAATTAAGTATTAGTGATTTTTCTCCACTTCAAATACCCATTTTTCTATCCAATCGGAAAGTAATAAAATCAATCGGTATAGTTGAGGATGTCTTGGTTCAAACAAATCAAATGGTAATCCCGACCGACTTTGTCATCCTCGATGACGCTCCTCTAGTGTTGGGACGACCATTTGTAAAAACTCACGAAGCTTTGAAAAACCGGAAGTTCAACAATCTACTTCTTCAATTAGGGGCATTTAAAAGAAGTGTCGACCTTGAGCGGTCAATGAAATATCCATTCGGCAATAATGACCCCCTAATTGAAGATGAAGATGAACCACCCGATACAAGTAAAGAGATTGACCACTTTGTTGAAGAAGAGGTCGCCATAGAACAAACTTTTAAAGTTCTTGATCGAAATGAGCAACCAAATAAGGAGTCTCCTAAGGACCCACCACTTGAGCTCAAAGAACTTCCAAAAGGTTTGGAATATGCTTTTCTAGACAAAGATGGTAATTTATCTGTAATTATTTCGTCTAAATTAGATAGCTTAGAAAAAGAAAAATTAATTAGTCTTTTGAAAAAACATAAAAACACAATAGCTTGGAAACTTGTAGACATAAAAGGAATTAGTCCTTCCATGTGCACACACAAGATTTTAATGAATGATGACTACAAATCGGTAATACAACCACAACGTCGAGTAAATCCAAATGTTCAAGAAGTGGTTAAAAACGAGGTCATCAAATTACTTGACGCCGGACTTATCTATCCTATCTCTGATAGTCCTTGGGTGAGTCCCATTCAAGTAGTTCCAAAGAAAGGAGGTATGACGGTGATAACTAACGAAAAAAATGAATTAATACCAACGAGAACCGTCACAGGATGGAGAGTATGTATAGATTATAGACGATTAAATGAAGCAACAAGAAAAGATCACTTTCCTTTACCCTTCATTGATCAAATGTTAGAAAGATTATCCGGTCATAAATTTTACTGTTTCTTGGATGGTTTTTCAGGTTACTTTCAAATCCCGATAGCACCCGAAGACCAAGAAAAGACAACTTTCACATGTCCCTATGGAACTTTTGCTTATCGACGCATGCCGTTTGGTCTATGTAATGCCCCCGCAACATTCCAACATTGCATGGTAGCCATCTTCCATGACATGATAGAAAAGACAATGGAAGTCTTCATGGACGACTTTTCTATCTTTGGGGATTCATACGACCAATGCCTCGATAACCTTGCACGAATGCTATCCCGATGTGAGGAAACTAACCTCGCCCTTAATTGGGAAAAATGCCATTTCATGGTAACGGAGGGAATAGTACTCGGTCATAAGATCTCAAGCGAAGGAATGGAGGTGGATCGAGCCAAAATAGATACCATTTCTAGATTACCACCTCCATCCTCCGTAAAAGCTATCAGAAGTTTCCTAGGGCATGCCGGATTTTATAGGCGGTTTATCAAAGACTTTTCAAAAATCTCAAGACCTCTAACAAAATTACTTGAAAAAGATGCCCCTTTCATCTTTGATAAGGATTGCAATCAAGCATTTCTAACCTTAAAGGAAATGTTAGTCAATGCACCTATCATGATAGCGCCTGATTGGAAATTTCCTTTCGAAATCATGTGTGATGCTAGTGACTTTGCAGTTGGAGCTGTCTTGGGACAAAGAAAAGAAAAGCATTTCCACCCAATTTATTCTGCTAGTAAAACACTAAATGATGCACAAGAGAATTACACAACAACTGAAAAAAAATTACTAGCTGTGGTATTTGCTTTTGATAAATTTCGTTCTTAACTTGTTCTTTCTAAAACTATAGTCTATACAGATCATGCAGCCATTCGATATCTCTTCAAAAAGCAGGACGCAAAACCACGTTTGATTCGGTGGATTCTACTCCTCCAAGAATTTGATATTGAAATCAAAGACAAAAGAGGAGCAGAAAATACCGCAGCAGATTATCTTTCACGCTTAGAAGACTCAGCTTTGGAGGCAACCAGGGACGAGCAAATCAACGAAAAATTCCCAACTGAGTCCCTGGAAATGGTAGAATACAAGGAAGAACCATGGTACGCCGACTATGCTAACTACCTAGCTAGCGGTATAGTCGCAAAAGGTTGGCCACATCATCAAAGAAAAAAATTCTTTGCCAATGTGAAACACTATTTTTGGGAAGATCCATATCTTTTCAAAATGTGTGCCGACCAACTCGTCCGACGATGCGTACATGGTAGCGAAGCACGAAGAATTCTCCGCCATTGTCATGAAGGTCCATACGGAGGGCATCATGGTGCCGCTAGTACCGCACGAAAGGTATTTGATTCAGGATTTTAGTGGCCAACCATTTACAAAGACGCCCAAAGTCTTGTCAAGACATGTGATGCTTGCCAAAGAACAGGTAATATTTCTTCCAAAAACGAAATGCCACAAAATGGCATTCTTGTTTGTGAAATTTTTGATGTGTGGGGACTCGACTTTATGGGACCTTTCCCACCATCGAAAGGAAACAAATATATACTTGTGGCAGTAGACTACTTGTCTAAATGGGCCGAGGTCGAGGCACTTCCAACGAATGATGGAAGAGTCGTGGTAAGATTTTTGAAGAAATTATTCTCTCGTTTTGGCACACCTAAAGCATTAATAAGTGATAGAGGTACCCATTTTTGCAACCATCAACTTGAAAATTTTTTAACAAGATATGGGGTCTATCACCGGGTCTCAACAGCATATCACCCTCAAACAAACGGACAAGCCGAAGTGACTAATAGAGGTTTAAAACGAATACTTGAAAAAACCGTAGGGTTAAATAAAAAGGAATGGGCAGACAAATTAGATGATGCTTTATGGGCTTTTCGAACTGCCTATAAAACAACAATAGGTACAACCCCATATAAGCTAGTCTATGGAAAAAAGTTGTCACTTGCCAGTAGAAATTGCACACAAAGCCTACTGGGCAATTAAAAATGTAAACTTAGATTTAGAATTTGCTGGTAAAAATCGATTTTGTCAATTAAATGAATTAGACGAACTTAGGAATTATGCATACTCAAACTCCGAAATTTATAAGGAAAGAATGAAAAATTTGCATGACAAACATATTAAACCTAATGAATTTCGAGTAGGAGATCTAGTTCTTTTGTTTAATTCACGACTTCGATTGTTTCCTGGTAAATTAAAGTCTAGGTGGTCAGGACCTTTTTCCATCACCCATATTTTCCCACACGGTGCAGTAGAAATTAAATCTCGAAATGGGCCTCCATTCAAAGTCAATGGCCAACGGCTAAAACTCTATCAAGGATTCATTGAGGATGAAGAGGAGGAGATCTCGTTTCAAACGGTGGAAGAATGAAACCAACATCATACCTGGTAAGTTACGAACGATTGGGACGACATCTAAAGCGGTAAGTTTTCTAACCAAAGCTTATGGGAAACAAGGGCACTCACACGAGCACTAAAAAAAAAAAAAAAAAAAAACCTCTGCTCGGCACGGGGCCGTGTCCGCTGGACACGGGGCCGTGTTCGCGCTGCAGACGGGATAAAACCCCTTTTTCAAAACAGTTACAACATTACACACGCCCCGTTTCCCTGAAAAAGCTCTGGTTCCAGGCGATTTTTCGCAGATTCTCGACGTCTCCCATCACTCTAACAACATCAAGGTATGATTCTATCACTTTTAGTAGTTAGATTAGTTACTTGCATCTAGTTAAAACACCAAAAATTTGGGGAAAATCTAGGGTTCTTGAAGTTCATCCGGATCGAACCTCAATTTTTTGTTTAGATCTGTTTGCATTTAGTTAGATTAGTGTTATGGGAAGTAAATACACTTGTATTGTTCACAGATTCACCCGATTTCTCATGAAAACCCCAAACCCTTGTTTTTGAACCGAAAAAGATAAAATTGATAGGGTAAACGGGTTATTTTGGGAAAAACGACACTTAGGGTTTCATTTTCGGGGGAAACCGCACCTATTGGACCAAAAATTTTCAAGTTTTCGAAACCGGGACAAAAAAAAAATGGAATTTTTGTGTAACAGACGCCTGGACACGGGGCGTGTCCGCTGAACACGGGGTCGTGTCCAGCCCACTGTTTGCAGTTTTGTCCGAAAATACTTCTGCTTCGTGCTAACTTTTGGTGTATTCTTTCAGATGGCTAGGAAGTTCACAAGATTTAACGCCAATGAGCTCGATGCTAGAGCTAGATACGAGATACTTCAAACAAGGCCGAAGGAATACCCGAGGCAAGCATGCACGGAGCTGTTAACTATGGTGAATCAAATCGACCGTTTCAACAACATTGTCACGGGACCACTCAGAGTCGCTTTAACAACTCGACTCCGTTCCGTCCACGAATGCACTTTGGAATTCTATAGCACCTTCACATTCAACTCGAGGTGCGACCCATTCGACAATGATGGGGTAGCATTCCGATGTGGCGGAACCAAGTATTCGATCTCCATGGCACAATTTGGATCGATTGTCGGGTTGTATGCGGAAGAGGATGCGGGAAACGAGGAAAATACCGGAGGGATGCGAGAGATAGGTGAGAACGAACGCCAAGCCGCGTGGGCTCAGATTGGTGAAGGGTACTACAATCCGAGTAGCACTAAGAGTACGAAGTTGAGGGATCCGCTCTACAGATACATCCATAGGCTCCTCGGCTACTCTCTTAGTCAAAGACACGATAGCGGTGGCGTCGTTGGGTTAAGAGATTTGGTTGTCCTCCACTGCATCCATACCCGCAGGCCGCTTGATGTTCCGTTCCTCATGCTCCGAAACATGCATAATAACCGCCTTGCTAGTGCACCGACCCCTATCTTCTTCGGGGGATGGGTGTACCGTCTCTTCAGGCACTTCACTCGCATACCTAGGTCATTCGAGAGGAGCCCATGGTCGGGTAGGGTAGATATACACATTTGCCGCTCGATGAGCCTAATTTATGAAGCTGAAGACGGGACGGTAAGCTTTCAAAGGATGCAAGGTCATGCATGGAACCCGCAAGAAGCACTTGTCCTCCACGCTCCACAACATCATCAGTACCAATACCAGCCCCATGGTGATCCGGGCCAATCCTCCTCCTCGGGAGGCGGTTTTCCTAACTTTCAAAGTTTACATGATTTGTTGCAGGAAAACCTCATGTGCACCAGGAACACCTACAATATGGCAAGCTACACGTACAACCGGGTTGGGGCCATCGAAAGAAACATATCCGATATCCAAGATGATATTGGATATATTCGGGACCACATTGCGGGCCATGGAGGGGACGACGATGATGATGATGATGATGATGCCATGGAGTAGGCGGGAGGAGCGGAGGAAGAAGCGGTTGGTTGATGATTCCCCAGGTTAACCTTTTCTAATCTTGAACAATTGATGGCCTGCGTGCCAAGTGTTGAACAATTTACTTTCCCTAACTTCTTTTATTTTCTGCATTTATTTTTCTTTTAACTTTGACATGGATGTTGAATTTGGTAAAAGTAGGATGTTTGCTATGGTATGGTATGGTGTTTATTGATTAAGCAGGTACATACACGGCTTAGAGTACTAAACATCAGTACTACTAAAGCCGTGACAGGAAAACCGAGGAAAGAAACCTGTTTTTCAACCTTGCAGATTGTCCGCACGGGGCCGTGTCCAGCCGACACGCCCCCGTGCCCACTCCCCTGAACATGCTGTTTGTTTTAATTCTGCAGACCTTGACAGACACGGGGTCGTGTTCACTCAACACGCCCCCGTGTTCACCTTCTGTAAGTTTTCGTTACTGGCACCTGAGCACGGGGTCGTGTCCACTCAACACGGGGTCATGCCCAGGTAACCAGTAACATAAAATTTTTGCTTTTTACACCTTTTTATACATTCAATCAACCTAAAAACTTATTTTTTGGGACACATTGAGGACAATGTGTAATTTAAGTGTGGGGGGGGGGGGATGCTAAAACCTTGAATCTTGCAAGTCCTAAATACAAGCCTTACACAAAACTCTATTGGAACCGCTAATCACCCCAAATTTTTTCAAAAATTTTCATTTTTTTTTACTTGTCTAGGTTTAACTTGGGAATTTCAAGTTCTAAAAAGGTTATATTTTTACGAATTTACAACCGATGGCGTCGTGATAAAAAGAACCAACATAAGAAAATTATGAAAAGGCATGACAAACTTAATTAAAATTTGATTATATATACTTGATCACATAAAAACCCATTCCCACAAAAGTGAGTTTTGAGCCTTTATTGAGCATACAAATACATATCTTTAAACTAAATGCTCATCTTTCGTTTCTTGTGTGAATAGCCGCTTGGTTCTTACGACTCTAGAACTTGCCATGACGATACATTCCCGGTCTTTACCAACTTAAACCTGAGTAAGTAAATGACGGAGGCATTAGGACTAACCCTTTTTATTTCTACACCATTATTTTTCTTTTTTTTTTACCACCTACCCAAAATCCCCCTAGTTAGCCCCTTTGAGCCTAAACCTTTTCATTTCATAACCCAAACCAAACACCCTTTTACCCACCAAAACCTTTTTCATTTTTAACCCTTTGTTTTAGTAACCAGCTCGGTCTTTCGTATGACTTTTGAAAAAAAAATTAAATAAATAAATAAATAAAAAATTTTGTGTTGATGATGAAGCAAAAGAAAATAAACAAACAAGTTCATCAAAAATAACTTTGTTTGAATAAAAGCTTCATCAAAATAAAAGTTGCAAAAAAAAAAAAAAGTCTTACGAAAACCGACGCTTGTTACGCTTTTCGCCCTTTTTCTACTAACTACTAACCACTAACCCAACCACCTACCTTTAACCCAAGCCTAACCCTTCACCCAAAAGTCCTCTTGATATTTACAAAGGTATATAAGTTAAAAAGGATGAGGATTGATTGCTAGGCAAGCCTATGGTAGGAGTAAGTTCCATGCCGCTCTCGAGTGATCCACAAAAATACATCTTCGGCCGAGTGTTGAGTGATCCCCGTGAGGTATGTGAACTTGTATATAAATAGAATTTTAAAGAGGCATGTTATGCCCTAATAAGTAATTTATCTTATGAAAAGTTTTAAATAAATCATGACGAATAGGATTGTAAATAAATAAAAATAAAACTAAATAAAGAATCTTGGAAATCCCGACACTCTATGACAAGCCCAAAAACCTTCTTCTCTACCCATTCCATTTGGGAGTGTAATAGCCACATTATAAAGAGTTTTGCTTGAGGACAAGCAAAGATTCAAGTGTGGGGGTATTTGATGTGTGCAAAATGCAACGTATAAATTACATCAATTGTGGCATAAAACTAACCCTTTTTTAGTACTAATGTTGGAAAAAGTGTGCTTTTGTCTTCCTTTTGTATTTTCAGGATTAAATGAGCTCAAATTAACAAAAGAAGCAAAAAGACATCAAAATCTAACATAAATACAAGAAAAGGAACAAGACGTGACATGCCCGACCCCACGACAGCATCTTCCCAAGCAAAACAAGATAACAGAAGACTGAACACGCCCCGTGCTCAGCCAGCACGGGGGCGTGCCCAAGTGTCAGCGGAAAAGACAAAGTGGTAGAAGCTTCTATTGCCCACCACGGGGCCGTGCTCAACGGACACGAGGCCGTGGTCAACTATAAGATTCGCACAATCCAGGCAAATCTTCATAGTACAAAGATTCTTCTGCACCACGGGGTCGTGCTCAGTGGACACGGGGGCGTGGTCAACTAATAAGACAAGCTGCATTAAATGAAGAAAGAGAAGGATGTGGACACGGGGCCGTGCCCATTGGACACGGGGCCGTGCCCGAGCTTCTGCTCAGCCTATAAATAGGAGTGCTTGGCTCAAGCTCAAACCATCCCTTGGCACACCACCTCTCTCACACTTCACCCACCACCCACCACCACCATAACACCATCATCCACCACCATCATCCATTGTCCATCATAGAGTGTGTGAGTCGTCTCGGGATCCAAGATTGATCATAAGAGTTCTTGACAATCAAGGCCATGTTTGCCTAAGTCTCTTACATCACTTGGTGAAGACAAGTGTCTAGTGTAATACTTTTTATTTCTAATCTTTTCGCACTTTTTACTTGGTTTTGTATTAATGACTTTAATAACTAGTTTCTTATGTTGAAGGTGATTCTTCCTTATCGTTTGTCCGTGGTGTCTTGGCATTATTTTACTGTCTATATAAAATAAAAGATTTTCACCATTCATATCTCCACGATCTATATGGAGGTATGTTGGCTACCTGGTCGGGGGTTAAGGGAACGGTTTGGTAAGAGTCTTGCCATTGTTCAGCGTTTAGAGGTCCTGCAATGGACCTGGGTCAAATTTAGTAGGACCTCCTTCAATACTTAACGGTATTGGATGGCGGGGGTCCAAACTCTTTGATCCCCTCATAAGTTAACTACTATTAATATACTATAACCCGGCTATTTAGGACTGTATCCCTGCTGACTCAGACTACTTAGTCGAGGGTAACGTCACCTCCAAAAGAGGGGCCTACCATAATTTGCATTAATAACTTAATTAATTATCTTTCAATAATCCGACCCTTTAGGATTGTATCCTTGCTGACTCAAACTACTGGGTTGAGGGTAACGTCACCTTCAAAAGAGGGGCCTACTACAATAACTAAGATAATCTCTTAAATAAGTGCAAAAGTGCGGAAATAATCAAAGGTTACACTATACACGAGTCGGAACCAAGTGATTCATCTTGTCTATCTGTTTTTCTTTTATTTTTATTTTCAGCATTTTTTAGTTAGTTTTTATTTTTCTTAGCTTAAAACATTTTTCTAAACTTTTTGATTTGATTAGACGTTGAGGATAAACCGGTACTAAAAGCTCTTGTGTCCTTGGACGACCTCGGTATCTTACCAACACTATACTACGCTCACGATGGGTGCACTTGCCCATATGTGTGTTTAGTGTTAGTAAATATCGTGTTTTATAAATTTAAAACTTGACTAAAAAAAGTGTTAAAGGGGCTTAAAATATACACCTAATATATATAACACTCGACACCCATCATTAACCTTCCAATCAGTAACCTCAACGGGTTCTTCAGTAAAGTGGAGTGTGTCGTCAATATGAACTTCGTCGGCAGGAATGACCACTGTTTCTTGAGTTGGACTCTTTTTCAGGTTAGATACAAGGAATGTATCATGGACGCCATTAAGTTCAGCAGGTAAATCCAACTTGTATGCTACAAGACCAATCCTTTTCAGGATTTTGAATGGACCAATGTATCTGGGGTTCAACTTCCCAAGCTTTCCAAAGCGTGCCACACCCTTCCAGGGTGAAACTTTCAACAAAACCATATCTCCCACCTCAAATTCCAGAGGCTTCCTTCTCAGGTCCGCATAACTCTTTTGTCGATCACGAGCCGCTTTGATGCGCTCTCGGATCTGTGCAATCTTGTCTGTCGTTTCCTGGACCAATTCCGGGCCAACCAGCTGTCTATCACCTGCATCAGCCCAGCATAAGGATGATCGACACTTGCGTCCATAGAGAGCTTCGAACGGTGCGGCTTGGATGCTTGCATGATAACTGTTATTGTATGAAAATTCAACCAACGGTAGGTGAGTGTCCCAACTTCCACCTAAATCCATTACGCAAGCTCGCAACATGTCTTCCAAAGTTTGAATTGTTCGTTCGCTCTGTCCGTCTGTTTGCGGATGAAATGCAGTACTCAGATTCAACTGAGAACCAAATGCTTCTTGAAAGGATTGCCAAATCCTTGACACGAATCTCCCATCTCTATCAGAGATAATTGAGAGAGGCACTCCATGTCGTGCAACAATCTCTCTCATGTATATTTCAGCAAGTTTACTCGTGTTGTCTTTTTCCTTGATTGGCAAAAAGTGCGCAGACTTCGTTAGACGGTCTACTATTGCCCAAATCATATCATGGCCCTTAGGCGTCCTTGGCAATTTCGTTATGAAGTCTATAGAAATTTGTTCCCATTTCCATTGGGGTATTTCAGGTTGCTGCAAGAGACCTGAAGGCTTTTGGTATTCAACCTTTACCTTGGCGCAAGTTAAACATTTGCCAACATATATCGCAACATCGCCCTTCATTCTCGGCCACCAATAGAAATCCTTAAGATCTTGGTACATTTTATCCGCTCCTGGATGGATCGAGTACCGTGACTTGTGAGCTTCGTCAAAAATAACATTTCTCAAACCACCAAACAAAGGAACCCAAATTCGTTTCATGAAGCACAAAGTTCCTTCCCCGTTTGGTACCAATTGCTTCTCCATCCCACGGAGATACTCATTCTCAACATTCCTTTCCTTGAGTGCTTCTCTCTGCGCGACATGAATGCGCAATGAGAGGTCCGTTTGTATGATCATTTCCAAAGCCCTTACCCTTATGGGCTTAATCCTTTCTTTCCGACTCAGGGCATCGGCGACCACATTCGCCTTCCCTGGGTGATACTTGATCTCACAATCATAGTCGTTCAATAGTTCAACCCAGCGTCTCTATCTCATGTTAAGCTCTTTCTGATCAAATATGTACTGCAGGCTCTTGTGATCTGTGAAGATTGTGCATCGCGTTCCATATAAGTAATGTCGCCAGATTTTCAATGCAAACACCATCGCGCCCAATTCCAAATCATGCGTGGTGTAATTTTTCTCGTGGACTTTCAACTGGCGAGATGCATATGTTATAACCTTTTGACGCTGCATCAACACGCAGCCTAAACCTTGGCGCGAGGTGTCGCAGTATACCACGGAGTCGTCCGTACCTTCGGGTAGAGATAAAATTGGTGCGTCGCAAAGTTTGTTCTTTAACAACTGAAATGCTTCTTCTTGTTTGTCTCCCCAATCAAACTTCTTGTCTTTTTGTGTGAGGGAAGTCAATGGTTGAGCGATTTTCGAGAAATCCTCAATAAACCTGCGATAGTAACCAGCAAAACCTAAGAACTATCGAATCTCGGTTGGCGTCTTCGGAGTTTCCCAGTTCTTGATTGCTTCGATCTTTGTGGGATCCACATGAATTCCATTTCCATTAACCACATGACCAAGAAACTGGACTTCGCGTAACCAGAACTCGCACTTCGAGAACTTTGCATATAACTTTTCTTTCTTAAGCAGCTCTAGAATAGCTCTTAGGTGTTGTTCGTGCTCATCCTTCGTCTTTGAGTAGATCAGAATATCGTCAATAAACACAATCACAAACTTATCGAGGTACGGCTTACAAACTCTGTTCATCAAATCCATGAATACTGCTGGCGCGTTTGTCAACCCAAACGGCATGACCAGGAACTCGTAATGTCCATAGCGAGTCCTAAAAGCAGTCTTGGGAATACTTTCCTCTTGAATCCTCAACTGGTGATAACCTGATCGTAGATCGATCTTCGAGTAAAAACTTGAACCTTGTAACTGATCGAACAGGTCATCGATCCTTGGCAAAGGATATCTGTTCTTGATAGTCAGCTTATTCAGCTCCCGGTAGTCGATACACATGCGAAAACTACCATCCTTCTTTTTGACGAACAAAACTGGAGCTCCCCAAGGCGAGAAGCTTGGTCTGATAAATCCCTTGTCTAGCAACTCCTGAAGTTACGTCGACAACTCCTGCATTTCTGACGGTGCAAGTCGATAAGGTGCCTTAGCCACAGGCGCAGCGCCTGGAACTAAGTCAATGTGAAACTCGACTTGAAACTGTGGCGGCAATCCTGGCAAGTCTTCAGGAAAGACTTCAGGATACTCCTTCACGATCGGAATATCTTCTAGCTTCGGCTCAGCTGCTTCTTTATCCATGATGTGTGCCAAGTAAGCAACGCATCCTTTCTGTAAACACTTTCGAGCTTTCAAACAGCTAATGATCCTCAGAGGCGTATCGCGCTTCTCCCCGTGTACCACAATTGTTTCTCCATCTGCCATTGGGATGCGAATGGTCTTCTCGTGACATACAATCTCGGCTTTGTTGCTTGACAACCAATCCATCCCTACTACCACGTCGAAGCTTCCCAACTCGACTGGCAGTAGATCTAGTGTAAACTCGTGTTCTCCCAGCTCTATTAAACATCCTCTGATGACTTCGTTCGCTTCTACTAGCTTTCCATTAGCCAGTTCAATTGAGTACGGAATGTCTAACTTACTAGCAGTTAACCCAAGTATTTTCTTAAATTCTAGCGATACGAAACTATAGTCAGCACCAGTATCAAATAGCACAGATGCAAAGCGTTGATTAATAGGGAACGTACCAGTAACGACATTTGGATCTTGGCGTGCTTCCCTCACACCGATATTGAAAACTCTTCCTTGTGCTTGGTTGAGTTTTGGGCATTCTCGCTTGAAGTGCCCGATGTCTCTGCAGTTAAAACATCTCGGTCCTCGACCATTACCATTACCGCCCTGAGCATTGTTCTGGTTGCGATTCCCACTTCTAGCTTGATTCGTAAAATTACCACGGTTACCATTTCCACCGTTCCCTCCTTGTGGGCGGTTTCCATTTCCATTACCTCCACGGTTATAGTTACCAAAACCCCTTTGACCAACACGGCCCATACCAACCCAGCATGTTTCTTTTGAGTGGCCCCCTCTTCCACAAGATTCACATTTCCCAGATCTGCATCGTCCCTCATGATGCAATTGACAAGCGTTACACTTGGGCAAGGTGCCCATATACCCTTTTCCTTTGGCCTTGGACGGTGCGCTTGTCTCACCCTTCTTGTTCGAACTGCTGGTGCCTTGCTTAAAGTTGGAGAACTTTCGTTTGTTTTCTCCAGAGGACTCCACTTGAGCTTCTTTCTTTTTCTGATCAGAATTTGAAAACTTGTTGAGCCTGATGGCTTCTTCAGTCCGTGACACGCTCAGATCGATAGCTTCAGTAATTGTTGTCGGTTTTGATGATGTAACCATGCTCATAATCTGAGGTGCCAACCCCCAGATGAAACGCTCCACGCATTTGAATTCAGGCGTAACCATGTATGGTACCACACGGGACAGATCATGAAAACTCTGAACATACTCGGCGATCTTCGGGCCATCCATTTTAAGATTCCAAAACTCAGTTTCCAGCTTCTGTATCTCGGCCCTGGAGCAATACTTTTTACGCATGAGCTCTTTCAGCTCGGTCCAAGTCATAGTGTATGCTGCAGCTTCCCCTAGGGTTTGGACTTAGAGATTCCACCATGAGAGTGCTCCATCAGTAAACAACCCGGAAATGTAGGTAACTTGCTGCTCGGGTGCGCATTTGCTCATTCGTAGCACTGAGTCGGTCTTCTCTGTCCAGCGGACGTAAGCCACAGCACCTCCGGTGCCGTCAAAGTTAAGCGGTTTACAGTCTAGAAATTGTTCGTAGGTGCAGCCATTTGGTTGGTTGTTGTTTCTTGAGGTATTCCCGCTAGTCTCAGCGCGGGAGGCCTCGTAATCAGCAATGGCTTGCGAAATTCTTGCTTGCAATTCTGCCTCAGTGGTAGGCAGACGATTTTCTCTTCTTGGTGGCATTTTCTATAAGAAGATTGTATTGGTCAAGTCATACTATATACAGTGAGTACGTAATACACGCATGTAGTAACATTCATCAATCTCGTAACACATAACATCCCATGTTATAATATAAAACAAATAATTCAACACTTTATGTAGTGAGAACGTTGCCATTGAGCTTTCATTTAATCATGACCACAATATAGTTTTACATGTTTCACAGTACATCATACATCAAAATAAGATCATAGGGTTACATCACCCCAAAATACAAGTCAGTCTACACAAATCATATACAAAAACGTGGTCTTCCAAAAGTCTTCATATGTTGGCCCAGTTGCGACTCTTTCACCAAAACAATCTACCTGCACCAAACCAAAAATATAGCTACGCTGATGGCGGAGGAGGAGGTGGAGGAGGGAAGAAAAGCAAACGGCGCAAATGCACCCAATCCTCCTCGAGGGCGTGGATAACGTGCAACAGGTAAGCAATCTACTGCTCAGGAGTGAGGAAGCGGACATCAGAATCCGGGTGTAGTGGAAGAGGAGCTGGTGTAGCAAATGGAGACTGGCAATGACAAGGGGGAGGACGCGGAGTCCTCTCCAGCTCCTGGAATCGTCGGCTCAAAGCATCCTGCTGTAACTGCAGGGATATAAGTATGTCATCCGTGGTATATCCAACATGAAAAGGGTGGTATGGGTCGGACAAAGGCATGATATTGGGCGAAGACCACAGAAATGGCTCGCCTGAGGGTGCTGACGAAGGAAAAGCCGTGTGTGCAGCAGGTGCAAAAGGTGATGTAGTGCGAGGAAGCTGAGACATGAATGGATCAGCTGACGACACAGGCGGGACAAAAGTAGGCTGCTGTCTCGAAGTTCCCTCTCCAGGACGAGGTGGAGGAATGTCCTGGAGAAAAGTGATAGGAAGGTCAGTGCGATGGATATCTGACACATGGGGAAAGTAAGGGGTAACATCAATCGGTGCAGAGATGGGTGCATGAGGGGGAGTGACTGGTCTAACATGTGGGGGATAATCGTCATCATTGACCCACCCATTGTGGGTGTCAGCATATCTAGGATCGATGTGGGCGGCAAACGGAGCATGGTCATCAAATACAAGGACTGGATCAGGTAATATCGGTGCAATATCAGGTATCCCAGCAAAGATAGAGTCATGATCTGGCGATGGGACAGGGTCTGCTGGGGCTAGATCTAGATCAGCGGGTACAACAGGGGGCTGATCGATAGGAGCAACAGGAGCCTCTAGGGGCTGATCATCGTGCACAAGCCCAATCTCATGATCTGGGTCGAAATCGTGAGGAGAAACAGGGGCCTTGAATGTCTGCTCATCAGGAGCATAGTCTATCTCATGCTCGGCGTCATCAGCAAGGTCAAACTTATGATCGGGGTCATCAGCAAGGTCAAAATCATGATCGGGGTCATCAGCAAGGTCAAAATCAGGGTCCTGATCGTATGCGGCTGACATGACCATATCGGAATCTGAGTCGGTGGGGTATCGCTCTAACCCCAGTGCATACAGAGTAGAAGATGATACTGACTCAAAAGAGTCTGGACCAGAAGAATCAGAAGGAACCTCCTCAACAGGAGCCTCAATGACAGGAATAACGACATCATCATCAAGTGGCAGATCCTCAACAGGAACTGCAGCAAGGGGAATGGGAGTAGGGATCTTAGCAAGAGGTAGATCCCCGACTAGAATACCATCAGCGAGCTGAACATCGTCTCCGAAATCCGGCAAAGCAAAAGGCTGGAAATCGTCATCATCTGTACTCGTGGTATCCGATGTATAGACCTCGTCCTCAGGGACAATCTCGTCGTCCGACACAATCGCCATAGGATCCAATGTGTCTGACACTCCGGTATCAGAAGATGATGGCATGGTGTCTGTAACACAACCACACATATGCACATATATCAACATGAAATCAAATAAGCATGTAAGTCACAACAATGTAAGCAAGTAATCATCCTAGTCTTCCCCAGACTATCCTCCCCAGTCTCTCAGACTAAACTCCCTAGTCTCTTAGACTAACTCCCTGGTCTCTAAGACCAACTCCCTGGTCTCTAAGACCAAATTTCCCCAGTCTCTAAGACTAAATCCCTGCTCTCTAAGACCAACCTCCCAGTCTCTAAGACTAAATCCTCCCTCAGTCTCTAAGACTGATCCTCCCTCAGTGTCTAAGACAGATCCTCCCTCAGTCTCTAAGACTGATCCTCCCTCAGTCTCTAAGACTGAATTATAAATATAAATTTGGAAATGTGTATTTGTGCCTTTTGTTTGTAAAAATGTTTGTACCCTGGATCTGGACCTTTAGTGTATGCCATGTAAAAATGTTTGAAAACATTTTCATGAGAGCTCTGATGATCATAGTCTAGACTCGAGAAAGAATCCTAGTTCGCTATGATCGAGGCTCTGATACCAAGCTGTCACACCCTGGCTTTTGCGGAAGCGTGGTTTATTTGGTGTGACTTCTTAATACCATAGCAACAATCATAACAATGCTATATGATAAAAACACAAGATGTTCATTCATTCATTAAGTTTAAAAGTACCACAACATCATTGTTTGAAAATGTCGACACTTAAAATAAGTTACAAACCATACTTGTCTACAACGTGTTCATGAGACACAGCAAAAGACTTTAATTAAAACGTGGTTTAAAGACATGTAACCCGTCCAGGTAAGGGTTACACCTCCTAAACCTACTACCCAGGATGACATCTTTATTCAACGTAGCTAAACACATGCATACCCTGCCAGATCTGCTAGTTCCCTGAAATACATGTAGTTTGAAAAATCAACAAAAGTTGAGCGAGTTCATGTGTATGTGAGTATGTATAAACCTTTGTAAACATTGTATGTATGTATGTATGTATGTCCCGGTATAATTGCAAACAAGGAAAAGATCACCAATGGTTTGCAAGGCCACTGATATGTGTGACGGTGTAGGAAGACTCAAACCTAGCAAAGTTGTACCGGGCTCCCAGCTGGAAGACATAGTCACCACTATGGGCCGCCCTGGCCTCATGGGTGTGGGCTCGCTACACCCAAATAGATCTATCACTCATGCCCCTCGGTCCTACGACGAGGATTGATAGTCCCAAGTATCCGCCTACCCTATCACATGATCTATGGTTCTTTCCTAGGCTAATCATACCAATAGTATTGTAAGTATCCCTTTGTAACATGTATTTCACCCCCGAAGTAAGTAAACAAAACAGTTTAAGAAAAGGGGGACATGAACTCACTATATTGCGTCTTCAGTATGTGTAACCCAAGTCTCCTCAGCAAACACGACTACCTACAGTGTACTAACGTCTATTAGACGAACGGGCCGTGCCTTTGCTTACAGTAGAAACTCTATAAAATAATACACTTGGGACCACCAAAATTTATTAATTAAAAGAGTTATTAATTAATCGATAAATTAATAATTATTAATTTATATATTAATTAATATTTTATTAATTTATAGTAGAATACTTAGTTTACAAACACCTTTCAAGCTTCCACTTAATTATTGTATACAATGCATGTATATCAAATGAACGGCCCAATTTGAAAGAAACCTTCAATCTCCCACCTTATTATGCTTCTTGTGTTCAATGTATCACTTTATGGACATTAAAAATATTTTCTATATAAATACAAGACCAAAATAGGTTAACACAAGCAAATCATACACACAACATGGCTTCCCATCTTAAAGGTGTGAAAAAACAACAATGACAGACGAGATTCGAAGAGCATTATGCAAGCACAACAAGGATAATCCAAGTCTCACTCAAAAGCAATTGCAAGAATGGGTTCATAGTAACTATGGTTTGCAATGGAGCCCCCTTCATGAAATGTTATTGCAATGGAGCCCCCTTCATAGTAACTATGACTGATGAAGAAATTATTGAAAGCGTTATTGGAATTAATAAAGATGATATCGATGAAGAAGATGATGAAAGTTCTACAATGGAGCCCCCTTCAGGAAACGAAGCTATTAAAGCGGCAATCATATTGAACAATTTCTTGTTGAGCTATGAGAAAACAACACCAGAAGTTCTTACCATGCTAAGGAAAATTAGAGACGAGATTCAAGGGGAAATTGATTTCAACAAAAAACAAACGACAATTGAGTCATTTTTCAAGAAACCTTCATAAATCATTCATGTAATATGCTATATATAAGGAATTATTAATTTATATTTTATATAGGGTCTAAAGAAATTATCAAAAATGTATTATCTTATAATTTTAGCGAATGATTAATTTAGCACCCTATCCCCGAGTCGGGACCGGCAAAAAATATTATCTTAGAGAGTTTATTAAATAATCGAGTATTAATTTATCGAGTTTCTACTGTAGTATGAAGGTTTTTGAGTTACGTTACTTGTGTTCCCAAAATTATTCCAAGTTATAACTTCTTGTTAAAATAATAATTATTATTTTAACTTAAGTTTTATTTTTAGGTTTTGGAATAATAGTTAGGCAACTATTTCGTATCCATACTTCTCAAGTATTTTATGTGCGTATTTCCTTCCCAAGTATGGGGGTATTTATACATGTATATTTGTCGTTTCGAAAAATATATTTTAAGTCCCACTTAGGAAAATATATTTAACTTATTTGTCCAAAAATAACGTATTCCCAAAATATATGTATTTTTTCCCAAAAATAATATATTTTTACTTCTTTAGTTTCCAAAACAATATTTTACCAAAAATATATGTGTAAGAGTATTTTCTGGAATATTTCATAAGTTACGTTTCCGCGTTCGGTTTCACAATGCCAAGTGTGTAACTTAAATATTTTATTCCTTGATGTTTTTGGTATTATTTTGGAGTTGTAAATGTCAAGGTATTTTGTTAAGTTATATTATTTTACCCTAAAATAATATGACTAGTTCAAAAAATATACAAATATTCACACAAGTGTTTTAGTAATAAATATATACTCTAAATATATATTTATCCATTTTACTAGTAAAAATCAACCTCCGATACTTTGTATTATTGTAACAAAACCTATGGCGAAGTTTATTTTGAAAACCAAAGTTAAAAGTATACTCGTAACACTTGTTTAGAAAATATTTTCTAAGTGTTGGAATTTTAGAAAATTTCGCCATAGTCTCCTTTGTAAATGGAGGTGTCCATGCTATTAGCATATCATTTTCTTTTCGAAAATCATTCAATCAATCAACAACAAGTTACTAAACAACATTACACTAGTCAAGTGCAAAAACAATGCACTTTACAAAATAACATGAACTTGGTTTTTCATAAATACGCGTAGTAACTTAGTGGGGTGTTTAGTGGGTTTAGTTACCCTCCAGAGTGCGTTTACTTTTGTTAAAATCTAACTCTTGGGATTTTTAGATGTTCACTACTTGTGAATACTTTTTACGAAAATATTTGTTTACAATATTTTCTTGTTTTACTAGTATCCATATACTTATTTCTTTCCAAAAATAGTGTAAGAATCATGATCTTTCAAAAGTCATCTTTTTAACTTTGTTTATTTAGGAAAAACCATTTGTAAACCTCGGATCCATACGATCATCAACTCACTTTGTTTACATATTTTTCAAGAAATCATCTTGTTACCAAGTTTATGTTGAAACATGGAGGTGATTCTTTTCTGTACATCACTAATCACCTCCTAACTTGTTAACTTAAGTTTTTAATCTTACTTTAACAAGTTCAACCATGATGTTCAACATCATATTACTAGTAATCATCAAACAAGCATCAAGTAATCAACAACATAACAAAACAACTTTATATTATCATTGTTTCATCTTGTTTCATCATCATGTTAGCTTTATGTTCAAGACTTATGTTTATGATCTTTTAGTGTTCTTATATTTTCATCAAGATATAGCTATTAACCACCATAAACATGAAGTAAATGAGGATCAAAGAAGCTTACTACTAGCTTTTAAGCTAGGGAAGATCAATGGGGAAAAATGAGTGGATAAAAGCACACGAGAGATGTCCTTGATGATCCGTGAGTTCCACACTTCGTTATTCACCTTGATACACCTTGTAGTGACCTTGGAAAGCTTGAACAAAAATAAAAAATGGTGGTGGTGACAAGAGGCGTGTTCGGCCGAGCTTTAATGGAGGAAGAGAGAGAGTTTTGGTGTGAAGATGATGATAGATGTTAAGTGATTATATAACCTCTAAATTCTATTACCCAATGGATAATGTGTTCTCACAAGTACATACATGATCACACTTAATCCAAGAAAAGATTAGAGGAAGATTGAAGATTTACATCAAATCTTGTGGGGCCATGCTTTGGTCCGAAAATCAGCCAAGGGGGGGGGGGGGGGGGTTAAACGTAATATTATTTGGTAAGTAGGCTAATTAGTGGAAGGTTATAGGTAAAAGTCTAGTGTTAAGTGTTACATGCATTATGTAATGTGTTTAAGTGTTCAGGAACCAATACTAGCTCAGAAAAAGTGAAACAATATGTTTAACAATATTTTTGTGTTCCGGGTATTGTCCAGTTGTTCGGTTAGATACCTTTCCGTTAAAGTGCTAAGTGATATCGTAAAGTGTCCTTTATGTATCTTTTAGTGGCCCTTTTAATTCCCAACACTTAGGAAAGCATACAGGACCATTTTGCCATGTTTTTACACATTACTAGCATATTAAAATGCTGAATTTTGTTAATTAATGCAGAATTCTGCACTTTGAGTGGGTTTTAGGCACTTTCCGGCACCTAAACTATCACCTAGTGACGCAGTTTTATGGTCCTTACTTCCCTACACTCCATACTAGTGTAGTACCTTGACTCTGACTCATACTGGGCCTCAAAACATTGTCTGTCTATGTGCTGGCATTGTCAGCATGTTTCTGAGTTATCCTCTCACTGTGCTAACTGTGATTTGTGCATCAAGTATGTCACTAAAGTTTGTATGTAATAAGTAGTGTGACAATATGAAATGTGATGCACATGTATGTATGATACCGAAATCATAAAGCAGTTTATATCATCAATTGTAATCAAGCACAGTCATTAAGCACAAATTTAATATTAATTAATTGTACGGATACCTGTAACTACGAGGGTTGTCACAGTTGGTTCAATTTCAGGTCCTACCTTCCGATTTCTTAGGTTGATTACGTTTACTTAGGCTTTTGGTTTGTTTCGATGTTACTAGGTAAGGCTCCTTGTGGTCTCTCGGAGAAATTTTGGGCAAGTTGGCTTACTTGTTTCTCTATATTTTGAACACTAGCCCATTGGTTCCTAATTTCCGCTACAGTTTGTAGGAACCTTTCTGAGTACCTTTTATCGGATTCAGAGAAAATGCGAGTGATGAGATCCTCAAGCCTTTCTCTTCCTCCTTGTTGTTGCGGTTGGAAACCTTGTTGCTCATTTCGGGGTTGTTGTTGAAAGGTAGATCGTTGATTTTGATTTTGTTGGTTATTACCCACCGATTCCCTCCAACTGAAGTTGGGATGATTACGCCACTCGGGAGTGAAAGAGTTACTTGGAGTTCCTGGTAGTCGTGGCCGATTATTTAGGTAATTTACCACTTCCGTTTGATTTTCTAAGACTTTCATACGACTCTAGTTTTCATGGGGGCCGCCTCATCCTTCGCAAGCCATAACCGAAGCCGTTTTGTTTAATTCAAGTTTCTTTATTTTTGTAGTTAAGGCTTCGATTTGGGCTTGCAAAGAAGTGGTTTCATCCACTTTATGGGCGCCTAGGGCTATAGATTTGAGCCCCTAGGGGTATGCCATTGAAAACTGTTTTGATCAAGTTCTTGAATTTGATTATAGATTTCCTGGAGACGCCGATTCCCAAGGAGTCCCCCGGAGCCAGAATCAAGGATTTGCCTTGTGTGTGGCAAGAGTCCATTGTAGAAAGTGGACACTTGTTGCCAACGTTCAAGACCGTGATGTGGGCATTTCCTTAATAGCTCCTTGAATCTTTCCCATGTCTCGTACAAAGATTCCCCGTCTTCTTGAGAGTAGGTGTTAATCTCGGTCGTGAGTTTGGCGGTTTTAGCGGGAGGGATATATTTGTAGAGAAATTTTTGGGCAAGTTCATTCCAAGTGTGCATGGACCCACTTGGGAGGGTGTTTAGCCAAGATTTCGCTCAGTCTTTGAGGGAAAAAGGGAACATACGGAGCCGGATAGCATCATTGGAGGCTCTGTTGATCCTAAAGGTGCCACATATTTCCCAAAAGTTGGTAATATGTAAAAGTGACGAAATTTTGGAGCATTTGGATTAAGTGTGGTCGAAGCTCAAAGTTATTAGCATCGACATTAGAAGGGTTAATAGCGGCTCCAAGATTACCAATCGTAGGCTGTAGGTAATCCATGAGAGTGCGTTGAACCGCTGTAGGGGGGTTTTGGGTCAAGGCTTTTTGTCGGTTTTTGGATTGAAGTCTTTTTCTCAAAAAAGCGCTCGGGTTCGTCAAGCGGTACTTTTATGTCTTTGTCGGAGGTGAAGGTCATGCACTAAACTATATCTCCTGTGAATTATACAGAATTGTGTGATTTTCTATGAACAAAAACAAAAAGAATGCCTGATCAGAAGATTAACACGGCCTCGTGCTGGTGTTGGCACGGCCGGTGTTGTCCAGAAAAAAGTTTCTGTTTTCAAGTTCCCAGATACTGGAAGTTTAACACGGCCCTGTGCTTCTGTAACACAGACCCGTGTCTCTGTTCCAGTAACAAGAAAATAACTTTTCCCAGATACTGTAGGTCTGACACGGCCCGTGTTAATCAAACACAGCCCCGTGTTATTCCTGCAGAAAGTAGAAAATTGGGGGAAAAGAAGAAAAACTTAAAAAGAAAAGATAAAAAATGATTAGGACGTTAATTTTAAGCTTTCATAAAATCCTTGTATCCCCAGCAACGGCACCAAAAACTTGAAGTGTGTGCGGGTGTATATAATTTTTAGATATATTTTAAGCTCTTTTTACTCGCAAATCAAGTTTTAAATTTATAAAACACGATATATTACTATCACTCTACACATGTTAGGGCAAGTGCACCCATCACGGACGTAGTATTGGGATGGCAAGATACCGAGGTCGTCCAAGGACATAAGAGCTTTTAGTACTGGCTTATCGTTAACGTCTAATCTAACCAAATTTTGATAAAAAAGTTTTGAAAGTTATAAAAAGATAAACTAGAAAACAAAAATAAAATATAAGGAAAAACAAATAGACAAGAAGGAATCACTTGGTTCCAACTCATCTTTTATGTATCCTTTAATGATTTCCGCACTTAGGGCATTTTAAGAGATTATCTTTAAGTTATAGTAGTAGGCCCCCTTCCAGGCAGCGTTACCCTCAACCTATTGGTCTGAGTCAGCAAGGATACAATCCCGCAAGGTTGGATTATTGAAAGATAATTAAGTAATTTATTAATGCAAAAAGTGGTAGGCACCCTTCCAGGCAGCGTTACCTTCAACCTATTGGTCTGAGTTAACAAGGATACAGTCCCACAAGGTTGGTTTAAAGTTTTAATAGTAGTTTATAGATCAGGAATTCAAGCGGTTCTTACTTCTCCCGAGACAGATGGGACCACCCACTTGGGAAGTCTTACTGAGCTTGAACCAGGTTCTCGCTGGATCTATACACTGAACGAGACAAGAATTTACCCAACCACCCTTCTAACCCCCTTCCATGCAGTTAACGTGCTTTATATAAACCATAAAGACACGAATGAGTTAATCAACAAATCATGAATAATCATTAAGTAAAATTCGCCTTCAATATAGAAAACTAGTTATTAGAGTCATTAATACATACCCAAATAAAAAGGAGCCAAAGATTGTAAATAAAAAATAAATGCATAAAATATTTGTCTTCACCAAGTGATGTAAGAGTTTAGCCAAGCATGGCCTTTGTTTGACAAGAACTCTTATGATCGATCTTGGATCTCGAGACTACTACACACTCTAAAAGATGGAAGATGGATGATGGTTGTGGGTGTTGGTGTTGTAGCGGTGGTGTAGTGGTGGCAAGTGCGAGAGAAGTGGTTTGCCAAGGGATGGATTGTAATGAAACCAAGCACCCCTATTAATAGCTGAAGTCAGATAGTTCACACGGCCCTGTGCCCACCTGGCACGGCCCTGTGGCTTTCCTTCTCTCTGTTCCTCATTAGCTGCAGTGCCAGATCTTTTACTAACACGACCTCGTGTGTCAACAGCACGGCCCGTGGTAATTGTACTTGCTGTACTATCTCAGATTCTGTGAATCTTAGAGTTGACCACACCCCGTGTTAAGTTAGCATGGCCCCGTGTTGGTTTGTCTGGTTTGTCTTTTGCTGTTGTCTTTTCTTCTGCAGAGAATCTTGAATGGGCACGGCCCATGCCAGGTGGGCACGGCCCATGCCAGGTGGGCACGACTCCGTGCCAGAGCTTCGGTTCTTGTTATTTTTGTTGGTTTGGATGTGGATGGGGGCTTGGCGAGACGTGTCAATACTTCTTCTTTGTATTTATGTTGGTTTCTACTGTTAATTTGCTTCTTTTGTGCGTTTAAGCTCTTTTAACCCTGTAAATTAAAAAGGAACAAAGAAACACGCTTTTTCAAACATTAGTACCGAAAAATGGTTGCTTTTATGCCGTATTTGATATAATTTATATGTTGTATTTTACGCACATCAGTAATACATTAAGAGCATTTATATATAGGATGTACCATCGGCGTATCCACCATGCTCTTATCGTATTACACTCGTCTCGTTATCTAAATCGCTTATTTTGTATAAACTAATCGTCCGTGTTATGTATAAACCAATCGTCCTTGTTTTGTATAAACCATTCGTCAGTTTTATGTATAAACCAATCGTCCTTGTTTTGTATAAACCAATCGTCCGTGTTTTAATTGTGTAAACAAGTGTGGTCGTTTTGGTGAATATATTCAAGCCTGTGTTGACTCATCTCGACTAACAAACCACCAAAGGGTCTATAAAAATACAGTTTCTGTCGTTCCCCAAACATCCCCACAAACCCTGGGAAAATTGGTAATGCGATTGTCATTCCTATGGTACCATAACATACTACTGGTCGGCTTAGCCAAATTTAATGAACATATTCGTGTCATGGAAAACGCACCAACAAGTTTCCCACATTATTGAAAACATATTGTTATATATAAACCATATACTTTGTTGAAATCTTGAAAATAGTTTAGCATATATGAATCACCCCAAAACATTTAGAAAACGTAAAAGAGGGGAGCTATGTACTCATTTGGATTACGTAGATGTCTTGTGTAAGCAAAGCTTAAGTGTTTCCTAATGTATCTGATAACTATAAGAAAGTGTATCGTGACTTTAAACAGAAGATTGAATAGAATGAGATTTATAAAAAAAATGAGTGAAGGATCTCGTGTAATATGGTTTGTTAAACCTTACATTCTGATTTGGAAGTATCAAAAGGTGTTTTGACTTGTTACGACTTGTTAAAGTGGTTTACGCCACTTTAACAAGTCGTATGCGTAACTACGGGTTCGGATGGTTGAATAAGTCCTATGACGAGTCTAACATGTCAAAACGAGTTTAATTTTGTTGTATGATGAGTTTATAAGTTAAAAATAATGACCATACATGTTTAAAATTTCTTTTGTGCCAAAAGGGCATTTTCGACATTTTAAACGTATATATAGTTGACTCGTCATTTGACTAACCAAACGATATGACCATAAGTTATAACCTCAAAGGGTTATTCCCTATATTACTATGGTCATATAAATGGGCTTGGTCGGATCCTAAAGTTGACCAAACAGGTCAGATTTGAAAGTAAAAGCAGAAGTCAAACTGCTCGACTTTCGACTAAGGAATAATTCTAAACTAGAAATGACGAGTTAGACATGTGAGAACATGTATAATAATGTTATAAAACTGATTTGGTTTCAAAACTTCAAGTTTTAATACCCGAAAACACTTTCGTCATAAAATGCATTGTTATGCACTTTTGACTTTTATTTCGTAAAAGTTTTACTCATCATTTTGCCTACTAAACGTGATGATCAAAGGGTGTAATCACGAGGGATTAACACCTTCACTTTTATGAACACGTTGCAAAGTTCAATTTGAACTTTGATTTGACCAAAATGGTCAGAACCGAAAGTCAAAAAAAGTCAATTTGTTTGACTTTTGGCTCATAATTAGCCAAAATAATGAAAAAGACTAAGGAAGAACACTTACTTGTGTTCAAGGGAAGCTTAGAAGTTCAGTAGGAGGCCTCTATAAGCAGAAGCAAGCTCCAAACAGAAGAGAGAAATAAAATTGAAGGTGCAAATTTTGAATGAGGTTGATCAAGGCTATTTATATTGATCTTGAGGTCACCAAATCAAGCCAAGTGTCCACCTAGGTGTTAAAGACATGCTTAGTGTCATCCCGGGTGTCCAAAGGAGGTGAATTGTGGCAAAAATCGTGACTTGGAGGCCAAGAAATGCAGCTGGGCAGGACAGCTGCCAATCTGCTGTAACTGGGTCCTTCTTACTGACCGTAAGGGTTGGGGTCTTACGGTCCATAAGACCCTCTGAAAGCAAGTGTTTCATATTTTGGCAGATTTAGCCCCTGGACTTGTATTATCACTGGTTTGTCATTTTTAACCCTTCTAACTTGTAATTTAAGCTGCATGAAGGGTATAAAGGCATATGGACCTCGGATTTTGTCCGATTATGTTGTGAATATCGTTTCTCTAGATCATATGATTACGTATTTCGTAAATAAAATATAAAATTTTATTAAATATGAAAATGATCGAATTTGTACAATGTTCGAAAATTGCAAATGTCACAGTCTCCCTTACTTTTGAAAATTTAGTCCCGAAATTTAATAAGTGGAAACTTGTGAGAAAAGATGTGGGTATTTCACTTTCATTTGATCCTCTCGTTCCCAAGTGAACTCTGGGCCATTTTTAGATTACCAGCAAACTTTAATAATTGGTATTCGACTACAGCTGAGTTTCTTGACTTCACGATCCATAATCTCCACAGGTTTCTAGACAAAGTGCATAGTGTCATCACTGCGAATTTCGTCAAGAAGGATGTGGAGGTTTTCATTGGCAAAACACTTTTTCAAATTGGACACGTGGAAAGTTGGGTGAACGTTCACAAGTTCAGGAGGTAGTTCGAGTTTGTAGGCCACCTTTCCGATACTCTCAATGATTTTAAAAGGTCCCACATATTGAGGTGCAAGTTTTCCTTTCTTTCCAAATCTTACCACACCTTTCCAAGGGGATACCTTGAGAAGGACGTGATCACCAATTTGGAATTCCAAAGGCTTGCGTCGTTTATCAACATAACTCTTTTGACGACTTCTAGCTGTCAAAAGGTTAAAGCGAATTTTTGTGATCTTGTCTGTTGTTTCTTGAATGAGTTCAGGTGCGGTGATTTAAGTTTCACCAACTTCATTCCAATAGACAGGTGAACGACATTTTCAACCATAGAGCGCTTCGAAAGGAGCCATGTTAATGCTAGAATGATAAATGTTGTCGTAGGAGAATTCGATCAAAGGCAGATGCGAATCCCAGCTATCACCAAAGTCGATCACACAAGCTCTAAGCATATATTCAAGTGTTTGGATTTTCCTTTCGGTTTATCCATCTGTTTGAGGATGATAAGCAGTGCTCAGACTTAATTTGGTTCCCATGGCTGATTGCATGGTCTTCCAAAAATGAGATGAGAAATGAGCATCACGATCTGATATGATGTTCAAAGGAACACCATGATGAGATACAATCTCATCAACATAGATCTTAGCAAGTTTGTCAGCAGATAAATCCTCACGAATTGGCAAAAAAGTGTGCTGACTTAGTCAGACGGTCAATGATTACCCAAATGGCATTATGACCTCTGGAAGTGCGTGGTAATTTAGTGATGAGATCCATAGCAATGTTCTCCCACTTCCATACCAGAATTTCTTGTTGTTCAAGCAAACAAGAAGGACGTTGATGTTCTGCCTTTACCTTAAGACAAGTAAGGCATTTGGACAAGTACAAGGCTATGTCCTTCTTCATACCCGGCCACCAATACTGGGTACGAAGATCCATGTACATTTTGTCTGCACCAGGATGAACAAAATAACGAGACTGGTGTGCGTTAGGTGTGATATGATTTTATTAATATTTTGAGCCCATTTTATGCATTAGTCAAGTTTTAAATTTATAAAACACGATATTCTACTAACACTAAATACACACTTGGCCAAGTGCACCATTCGTGAGCATAGTATAGCGTTAGTAAGATACCAAGGTCATCCAAGGACATAAGAGCTTTTAGTACCGGTTTATCCTCAACGTCTAATCAATCTAAATTTTTGAGAAAAGCTTTGAAATATGAAAATAAAAACTAAAAATGCAGAAATAAAATAAAATAAAAACAGATAGACAAGATGAATCACTTGGATCCGATTCGTCTTTAATGTATCCTTTGATGATTTTCGCACTTTCGGACTTTTTAAGAGATTATCTTAGTTATAGTAGTAGGCCCCTCTTTTGAAGGTGATGTTACCCTCAACCCAGTGGTTTGAGTCAGCAGGGATACAATCCTAAAGGGTCGTAATATTGAAAGATAATTAATTAAGTTATTAATGCGAAAAGTGGTAGGCCCCTCTTTTGAAGGTGACGTTACCCTCGGCTAAGTGGTTTGAGTCAGCAAGGATACAATCCCAAGAAGCCGGTTTAATGTATTGATAGTAGTTTACATATGAGGGGTTCAAGCTATTTGCACCCCCGCCATCCAATACCAGTGGATATTGAAGGAGGTCCTAGTAAGCTTAAACCAGGTCCTTGCAGGATCTATACACTGAACAAGGCAAGAACCTTACCAAACCATTCCCCTAACCACCGACCAGGTAGTCAACATGCTTTTATATAGACCATAAAAACATGAATGTTGTAATCTTTTACTTTATATAGACAGTAAAGTAACACCAAGACACCACGAAAAAATGATAGGAAGAATTCGCCTTCAACATAAGAAACTAGTTATTAAAGTCATTAATACAAAACCAAATAAAAAGTGCCGAAAATTAAAAATCAAAAGTAATACAATAAAGACTTGTCTTCACCAAGTGATGTAAGAGGCTTAACCAAACATGGCCTTTGATTGGCAAGAACCCTTACGATCAATCTTGGATCCCGAGACTACTACACACTCTAAAGATGGATGATGGATGATGGCGGTGGGTGGTGATGGTGTTGTAGTGCTGGTGGAGTGGTGGCAAAGTGAGAGAGTAGTGGTTTTCCAAGGGATACCTTTGAAGTGAACCAAGCACCCCTATTTATAGCCTCCACAGTGCTCTGGCCACGGCCCCGTGTCCAGCGGGCACGCCCCCGTGGCCAACCTTTTGTCTTCCTTCATTAAATGCAAGTTTCAGCAGAGGGTCTCACACGGCCCCGTGTCCAGTGGGCACGGACCCGTGGTCAGCATCGTATCTGTACTATCAAGATTTTGCAAGATTTTGCATATCTTTACGTTGACCACGCCCCGTCTTGAGCTGGGCACGCCCCCGTGGTGGGCGTAGAAGCTTCTACAGGTTTGTCTTTTCTGCAGGTTCCTGACCACGCCCCCGTGTTCGGCTGGGCACGGCCCCGTGGTCAGTCTTTTGTTGTCTTGTTTTTGCTTTTGGCATGCTGCCGAGGGGTCGGGCATGTCACATTTATTCCCTTTCTTTGTATTTATGTTGGTTTTGGCTTCTTATTTGTTCCTTTTGTACGTTTAAGCTCATTTGATCCTGTAAATTCAAAAGGAAGACAAAAACAAGCTTTTTCCAACATTAGTACTTAAAAAGGGTTAGTTTTATGCCTCATTTGATGTAATTTATATGTTACATTTTGCACACATCAAGACTTGTGAGCCTCGTTCATTAACAGGGTTAGGAACCCACAAACGGTTCAAGAAATAGAGTAACCCATCATCTTTAGTTTCGAGTTGAAGCTCAAGATTATGTGGCAGTTCGTTACTCATCATGCCATGGGTTACGCAAGTATGTTGGGCTTGGAAAATACATGTTTGAACATCAAATAGAACTCGAACACAATGAGGTTTTACACGTTCTTTACAACTAAGTGTATCAGCTAATACATTCTCCTTACCAGGATGGTAGCGAATCTCGCAATCGTATTCGTTCAGAAGTTCAACCCAACGTCGTTGCCTCATGTTTAGTTCCTTCTGATTGACAATATGTTGGAGACTTTTGAGGTATGTGAAAACCACACATTTCGTACCATAGAGGTAATGTCTCCAAATTTTGAGAGCGAAAAAAACATCACCTAACTCAAGATCATGAGTTGTGCATTCTTTTCATGGGTTTTCAATTATCTCGATGCATAGGCTGTAACTTTGTCTCTTTGCATGAGAACACAGCCAAGGCCTAGATTTGAGGCATCACAATATACAACGAAGTCGTTGTTGCCATCTGGTAAGGATAAAATAGGAGCATCACAAAGTTTTTGTTTCAACGTTTGGAAAGGTTCTTCTTGTTTAGGTCCCCACTCAAAAGGTTTATTCTTTTGAGTTAAAGAAGTGAGGGGAACTGCAATTTTGGAGAAGTTTGCGATGAAGCAGCGGTAATAGCCGACGAGACCAAGAAAAGAACGAACTTCGGTATGTCACACCCTGACTTTTGCGGAAGCGTGTGCGTGTGACTTGATCAGTTTCATTGCATTCAATCATAATAAACAACTATATGACTAAAATGATGTTCATCCATTCATAGGTTTTAGAAATATTACAAACATAAGTTGTTTAAGTTAATTTACAAACCATCCAAATAGTAATAAGTTCCATAAAAGGACTTTTTAACAAAAGCTAGTAAACCAAGGCTTTGTTTCATATATCTTATCCATGATAAGATATACAAATCAAACCCTTCAAAAACGGATGACATCTAATCTAGTAATTCACTTCTTGAAAACATTTCCAACGCCGCAAGATCCATTTAGTTTCCTGAAATACATGTAATTTGAAAACATCAATGAAAGTTGAGCGAGTTCATGTGTTTTTATGTGAGCTTGAGTAAACTTGTAAACATTTGAGAGAATTCGTTTGATAACCGATATGTAAAGCGTCTATGAACAGATCAATTAATATTTTTGCAAGGACATTAATATATGTGCAATGGCGCAGGAAGGCTCAAACCTAGCGAATTTTGCTCCGGTCCACCCAGCTGGAACGACATAGTCATTACATGCGGCCACACAAGGACCCATGAGTGGGGCTCGCTACACCCGATAGATCTACCACTCCTGCCCCTCGGTTTTAAACAAGATTAATGGTCTTAAGTGTGCGCCTACCCATCCACGTGATCTAACAGTTCATTCCTTAGCTAAACCATACCACTGAAACATGTATTTCACCCCCCGAAAGTTATAAATCCGAAAACAGTTAAGAGAAAAGGGGGACACGAACTCACTAGTTTGCGTCAGCAGCCTCGTGTACTCAAAGTCTCTATCCACAGGTCGTACCACTACCTACACACGTGCTATGTTTTGTTAGACACTTAGGTCGTGTAACGACTCTTAGCCTTAGTATTTATTAAGACTTATTTTAGAATTCTGGTATACTTTGAGTTACACGCTTGGTGTATGTTTTATATATAATTTTATAATTATATATATAATTCCAAATTTGTATATATATATTAGTTAAAATAAGGATATTTTAACTTAAATTATTTCCATACAATTATTCGAAATATTGTTAAAAATAATATATTTTTAACTTGTTTTGTCATATGGTTCATATATATGTATTTTCAAGTATAGGGATACCTGTATTTCGAGTATGTTACTTTGTATTCCCATACTTGTGCATAATACTTTTATATGGGTATTTTACCAAGTGTTGGTAGTGTATGACGGTATGTATTTATACATATAGGAATACGTATTTTCTTGTATTTATTAAGTATTCTTTACTTAATTTGTGTATAATTTTTCGATATATTGTTTTTGCATAATTAAAAATTACCAACTTTATATTCTTAAAATATATATATTTTAAGAGAATTTTATAGAAAAATATATATAAATTTTATTTGGTACAAATATGTATACATCCATATATATCTTAAAAATAATATATTTTTAAGATTAAAGTTAGAAAAATTATATATCTTTAGTTTTCACCAAAATAATATATTTTTTAGTTGTTTAAGAAAATATATATTTATTCCGCTTCAAAAATAGTATATTTTCAGTTTTGACACAACATGATATATTCCATAATAGTTGCAAAAATTCATACTTCGCCGTTTGTTCGGTTTCAAAAATATCATTTACCAAATTTGTCAAGATACGAATTTATTTCCGGAAAATATATATATATATATATATATATATATATATATATATATATATATATAGTCCAAAGTGTCCATTGTCCGAATCGTCCAATATTTTTTTGTAAGTTATATTTCTTGTGATTTTTGTAATATTTCAAATTACAATTTTTAGTATTTTGGTGTGGTGTATTATTTTTCCAAGTTCCTAATTTTTAGTATAGCCAATACAAGCAATATACATGTAGCACATAATTTTTGTGACTTCTAAATATATATTATCCTAAATATATACTTAGTCATTTTTATTTGTGAAAATCAACCTCCAATACTTGTAATTTTTATAACAAAAATTATGGCAAATTTTTATATTTGAAACCATGATCAAAATCACTTGTAATCACTTGTTTAAAAATATTTTTCTAAGTGTTGGATTTTTACAAAAATTTTGCCATAGTTTCCCTTGAAAATGGAGGTTTCCATGCTTATTAGCATATCATTTTCTTTTTCCAAAATTCACCAACAATCATCATCAATCAACACTACAACTTACCATGAGCCATAAACACATTTCTACAAGATGATATAAACTTGAGGTTTTGTAAAATCTTGTAGTATTTTAACATGATGTTTAACATAGTATACTAACACTAAAAACATGATTTTTATTTCATAAAAATCATTTTTACAAGATTTCAATCTTTACAACTTGTGACACACTTTTACAAAAATTCATCAACTTGAATTTTTCATGTCTCATACACTTTAAAGGTTCCATTTTAACACATAAAACATGTCTATTTTCTTTTAAAACCAAATCATGTTAAATCTTGAAGTAAAATTTATTTTCTTGAAACTTTTATCTTTGAAATCTCATATTTTTAAGACTTATAACTTGTAGTAACCATCATCCTACACAAAATCATGTTCATCTTTAAGTTCACACTTAACATAAAGGATGATCAACATAGATCTTTCAAGATTCATCCTCATACTTGCTAGATCATGTTTTAAATCATCATCTAGCAAGCTTTTATGTGGTGATCTACACCATACATTCAAGAAATCAACAAGCAAGTTCATCACACACATTAAACAACTTAGATCTTCATGATTTCAAGCTTTATTCTTATGTTCATGTTCTTGTTTTGGTGTGATTCTTAGATTCTTAGTTACTTACATACTTAAACCACTAAAATCAAGTGTAAAAACAAGATCAAGAGGGCTTACTACTAGCACAAAGGCTAGGGATGAACAAGATGCAAGATGAAGAAGAAAAGAGGTGGGTAATAGCTCCTCAAGATGGTCCTTCAAGTTTCCTTGCTTGCAACCTTCCTAAGTAGCCTTGATTCACCTTAGAACACACTTAGATTGCTTGGAAATGAGCTAGAAAGTGAAGATGAAGAAGAGGGAATGTTGGCCGTGAGCTTTGAGAGGGAGAGAGGAGTTGTGGAGTTTGAATTTTCAGAATGATAAGTGTTAGTGAAGACTAGTGGGTCTTGTGTCTTTTAACCTTCAACAATTCTTTATACCATGGTTAATGTGTCTAATATCTTTGTTACATTCACAATATTAAATTCAAGAAAATGGTGAAGGGTGGGGGCCACTTGTTGACCGTCCCATGGGGGGGGGGGGTCATGGTTTGATTTTGATGATTAGTTACTTAATCTAGTTGCATTTCAAGTCTTTAGTTAAGGGTTAAATGTGTTTAGGGGTTTTGAGATGCAATATGGTGTTTACTGTCAATAATTAATCTTATAATATTGAAACAATGCTTCTAGTTCAATTTTGGTGTTCTAGGTAGTGTCCGATTGTTCATTTGGTTACTGGTTCATTAAGGTGCTAAATTACGCAGTTTAGTGTGTTATGAGATACCTTTCTTGACAGTTTTCATTCCCGACACTTTACAAGTTATTCTGGACAATTACACCTTATTTCTGCATAGTATTTTGATGTTCAAATGCTAATTTTTGCTGAATTTTGCAGAATTCTGCATTTAGGGTGTGTTTCGGGCACTTTTTGGTGTTTATTCGTCACTCGGAAGGCTGTTTTATAACCCTTACTTTCCTACATAAAGTTCTAGTGTAAACTTTGTTTCTGGGACTCATTCTGTATCCTAACCTGATGTCTGTCTGAGTACTGAACTCCCGTCAGTACTACTTGTTTGTCTGATAATTGTGCTAGCTCTGTTCTATGCACTGACTGACTGTTCCGGATTGCATTTAACAATAATAAGTAGCATGCATCATGTAATGTATTTGTAAGTCTTTGAAAGTAAATCATGAAGTCATTCATATCATAGTGCATCGTGCACAACCATATATTACAAATTACTGTTCACATCATACGGAATTACATGAGAAAGTGCCAGTTGTCACATTCTCCCCCCGTTAAAAGAATTTCATCCCGAAATTCGAACTGTGTTATCGGTTGCAGGGGAGTTATGAAACAAATGCGGATACTTAGACTTGATTTGGTCTTCACATTCCCATGTAAACTCTGGGCCATTACGTGAATTCCAACAGACTTTGACGAGTTTAATACGACTTCTCCGTGTTTTGTGGACCTTCCAGTCCGTAACCTCAACAGGTTCTTCCGTAAATTAGAGTTTGTTGTTGATGTGAATCTCATCTGTAGGAATGACGACTGTTTCTTGAGTCGGACTCTTCTTGAGATTAGACACGTGAAATGTGTCATGGACACTGCTAAGTTCTTCTGGAAGCTTCAGCTTGTATGCAATGGTTCTGATTTTCTCCAGAATCTAGAAAGGACCAATGTAACGCGGGTTTAACTTTCCATGTTTCCCAAACCGCACTACGCCTTTCCAATGCGAGACTTTCAATAGAACCATATCTTCAACCTCAAATTCCAACGGTTTCCGCCGCTTGTCGGTGTAACTCTTCTGTCTATCACGAGCTGTCTTGATACGATCACGTATCTGAGCAATCTTGTCTGTAGTTTCCTGAACTAACTCTGGACCAATAAGCTATTTATCTCCGGTCTCCGCCCAACACAATGGGGATTGACACTTTCATCCATATAAAGCTTCAAACGGGGCGGCCTGAATGCTAGTGTGATAACTATTATTGTAGGAAAACTCCACTAAAGGCAAGTGAGTATCCCAACTCCCACCAAAGTCCATCACACAAGCTCGTAGCATGTCTTCCAGAGTCTATATCGTTCTTTCACTTTGGCCGTCCTTCTAAGGGTGAAATGCAGTACTAAGGTTCAACTGTGATCCAAAAGCCTTCTAAAACGTTTGCCAAATCCTTGACACAAAACGACCATCTCGGTCGGATATGATGGAAACATGCACTCCATGACGTGCGACAATCTCCTTAAGGTATATTTCTGCTAACTTCTTGGTGCTATCTTTCTCACTGATCGGTAGGAAATGTGCAGACTTCGTGTGTCAATCAACAATTACCCAAATCATAGCATGACCTCTTTGGGTTCTCGATAGCTTGGTAATGAAATCCATCGATATATGTTCCCACTTCCATACGGTAATCTCAGGTTGTTGCAGCAACCCTGATGGTTTCTGGTACTCCGCCTTAACTTTGGCACAAGTAAGACAGTTACCCACATATGTAGCGATGTCGGCTTTCATCTTGGGCCACCAATAAAAGTCCTTCAAGTCTTGGTACATCTTGTCGGATCCAGGATGGATAGAGTACCTTGACTTGTGAGCTTCATCCAAAATAAGTGTACGTATATCATCATAAAATGGAACCCAAACTCGTTCCATATAGTACAATGTTCCATCTTCCCTTGGCAACAATTTTACTTCCATTCCTCGTAATGATTCAACTCGTAGGTTCTCTGGTTTAAGCGCATCCTACTGAGCATCGCGTATCCGAGCGGTGAGATCAGTTTGTATAGTCATCTCTAAGGCTCGCACTCTTAGAGGCTTTGCACGCTCCTTGCGGCTCAAGGCGTCCGCTACCACGTTCGCCCTGCCCGGGTGATACTTTATCTCACAGTCGTAATCATTCAACAGCTCAACCCATCTTTGCTGCCTCGTGTTTAAATCCTTCAGATCGAAAATGTGTTGCAAACTCTTATGGTCTGTAAAGATCGTGCAACAAGTACCATACAAGTAATGACGCCAAATTTTCAACGCGAATATCACCGCACCTAGCTCAAGTTCGTGCGTTGTATAGTTTTTCTCATGCACCTTCAATTGGCATGACGCGTACGCGATGACTTTGTCCCGTTGCGACAACACGTAACCAAGACCTTGTCGAGAAGCATCACAATACACCACAAAACCATCAGTACCTTCGGGTAAGGACAAAATAGGTGCGTCGCATAGCTTATCCTTCAACGTCTGAAAAGCTGTTTCTTGTGCTTCACCCCAATCGAATCTCTTATCCTTCTGGGTTAAGGTTGTTAACGGTTGACCAATCTTCGAAAAGTTCTCTATGAATCGTCTGTAATAACCCACTAACCCCAGAAATTGTCGTATCTCAGTTGGCGTCTTTGGGGCTTCCTAATTTTTTATCGCCTCAATCTTGGCAGGGTCGACATGAATTCCATTCTCATTCAACACATGACCTAGGAACTGCACCTCGCGAATCCAAAATTCACATTTTGAAAGCTTCGCATATAGTTGTTCCTTCTTCAAGAGTTCTAAGATAGCTCGCAGATGTTGCTCATGTTCTTCCTTCATTCGCGAGTATATAAGGATGTCATCAATGAATACAATCATAAACTTATCCAGATACGGCTTACACACCCGATTCATGAGGTCCATGAATACTGCAGGTACGTTTGTTAAGCCAAACGGCATGACAAAGAACTCGTAATGTCCATAACGAGTCCTAAAGGCCGTTTAGGGATACTTTCTTCTTGTATTCGCAGTTGATGATATCCTGATCTCAAGTTAATCTTGGAGTAGTAGCTAGAGCCTTGCAATTGGTCGAACAAGTGTTGGTGCATATTCGGTGACAACAACTTAATAGTTTGATTATTTAGTCTTTGGATATTTTGTATTGGGCTTAGCTTATTGGTTAGGGAGTTTATTATTATAATGGGCTTGGAAAATGGCCTAGCCCTGTAGGAAGCCCAGTTCACAAACATGTGGTATATAAACATGTTTTGTGATTAGGGTTTTAGTAGTTGGAGGAGTTAGAGAATTCTAGAGAGAGAAAACGTAGAGAGAGAGTGAGAATTCGAATTTAGGGTTTAGCAAGATCACAGAGAGAGGCTGTGAGGTTGTGAGGTCTTGAGTTGATTGTAAAACTGCAAGTTTGGTTAATCAATAGAAGACCTGTTTGATTGTGAATTGATGTGTCTACTCGTTTCTGTGATATTCTGATCAAGAGGATTCCGCACTCTTGATTAGATTGACAATTCTGTGAAGATCCATACGAATAGGGGACCTACAATTGGTATCAGAGCGTTAGGCTCTTGAAGAAGCTCGGTTCAGAATTGTTGGCTGCAGAAACAGGAAGAATTTTTGAAAATTTTGAAACATGAAAACTAGGGTTTCGAAATTTTGTTTGGGTTTGATATAATTTTCGAAAATCTTAGGGTTGTTTGATCTGTTTGCGTATTTAATTTTGCTGTTTAAGTGTTTTTTGTTGCAGGTTTGGTTGATTTTTGAAGGATTTTGGATAGAAAGTCTTGAAGATTCGAAGATTGTTCTTCGTGCTCTTCATGTTCTTTGTATTTTCTTCAAAAAATTCGGCTGATTTGGTGTTTAATTTTGCAGGAAACTGTTAGAAGAATCTGGAAAATCTTCAGAAATTTCGAACAGATTGAGTTTCCAAAATTTTCTAGCAAATTTGCTGATTTCGGATAAATACTCTGACAGACCAGCGAATTTGTGATCCAGCAACTCGGTGACCGGCAAAATTAAATCCAAAGGCGACTTTGGTAACCATTTTAATAGTCCTCAGTGACATTATTACGCTGATCGGCGAAGTTACTAAACATCGTTTTAGCGAAATTAAAAACCAGCGAAATTAACCAGCGAATTTGATCAGCTAGCATAATTAACCAGCGAATTTGATCAGCTAGCATAATTAACCAGCGAATTTGATCAGCTAGCATAATTAACCAGCGAATTTGATCAGCTAGCATAATTAACCAGCGAATTTAATAAGCCAGCATAATTATAATTACTCTACCAGCATACTTATAATTACTCTATCAGCATATTTAACTTGGTTAACCAACATAATTAGCGTGACACAGCGAAATTAACTTGGTTTACCAGCAAAATTAAAAGGTGGAGTATTTATTTTTGTAGAGGAATTAGATACGTATAGAGGATTTAACATTTTTGAAAATAGAAAGTGACCCGTAGCTCATCTCGACAAACCGTTTGCACGGTTGGACTCGATTGATTTTAACCATCTTAAAAACTCTGGAAATTTCCGAATTTGGTTTTCGACATTATATATCATTGAATTCGTTTTTTTGAGACGATTCTAACGGTATAATTTGGTAAAAACAGTTTTCGGAGAAATTTTGCACGGTTTTATCAGTACGGTTACGGTAAAACTTGTTTTAAGATGGTTAAAATGGATAAGGTCAGTGAGACTGTTAAGAATTGGCCAAAGCTAAGAAACGTCAAAGAATATTTTGTCTGGAAACAGGAGTTTGAGGGATTTGTGAAAAGTGAAGATACTAGAATGTGGTATTTTATGATTGATGGATATGTTGCTCCTACACGTCGTGTTGAAGGAAGGGTTAAGGTGATTTCTTATGAGATGATGGATGAATCTGAGAAACAGGTGGTTGATGCTGAGAAGAAAGCTTTAGCTACAATAAAAATGTCCTTACCTGATGGCATCAAGCATACTTTTATGAAGTACACTAATTCAAAGGATATGTGGGATGCATTAGAAAAGCGATATCAGGGAAATGCAGATGTTGTGGTAGAAGAGAAGAAGAAAGCTGTTGAGAAGAAGGAGACAGAAGTTATAAAGTGCATGAATGGTGTGAATGAACTTACAACAGAGGTGAATGTAACATCAGAACCTGTAAGTCATACGTGTCATAATTGCACTGAACTACAGGGTAAAGTTAACAGACTATCGGAGCTGGGGTTTACTAAAGCTTCATCTTCTAAAAATCAAGACTACTCTTTTTTACCTGATGAAAATGAGTTAATTGATTTTGTGCCTACTACACCAGCTGTAGTGGATCCGATAGCTGTGGACTTGCCAAGTAGTCCAGTTTCTTTGAAAGAATCTGTTGAGTCTAATAGTACACCTCATACATCGGATGAGGATACTGAAAAGGAAAAGAAGAAAACTTTTAAAAAGAGATTTCAGAAAAAGAGAAATTATAAGACAAAATCTTGTTTTAGATGTCACAACAAAGGGCACGTGGCAAGTTGTTGTCCTTTGAAGAAAAATAAGCAAAAAGTTGATGAAGTTAAAGATGGGAATAGGGTTGGTTTAAATAATAATGTGCAACCACATTGTCAATATAATCAACCAAGATTTCAATCAAAGACTTCAACATCAGGAAGATTTGATAGACCAAGAAGCAATTCTATACAATTTAGTTATTATAATGGTAAATCAAATCGGTTTCAAAATCAAAATAGAAATTTTGGATATCAAAATCGATACCAAACGGCTGGTAATCGAAATTTTCAAAGAAGAAATGAATATAGGGGTTTTAGTAACTCAAATGTTCAACAAAATCCAAAATTTTTCCAAAATTCATGGTATGATAATGGGAGAAGAAGGTATCAAGATAATAATTTTCAAAGGTCAGAAAATCCAAGATTTTATTGGAACTCTCGCGATCAAAGACCTCGTGGAAGTTATAAAACTTGTTCAACAACATGGAAGACATCCAAGACACCAGAAAGGTGTGATGGATATTGGTTAGAAGCATCATATATGGATTTACATGGTCGACCCAAAACCGGTCAGGTTTGGGTTGTTAAGTCTAACTAAGTTGTTGAGTGTGTGCAGGATGACCAAGAAGGACTGTTGATGTGTTCAACAGTGGTTATTCCTGTAAAGCATCTGAGGTGAATAGTAGGTTAACCTTGGTAACGAACTATTTACTCCAGTGATTATTCTGATTATTCTAAACTTTAACATTGAAAAACTTGTTGTCAAGTTAAACTGGGAGTCTGTTTGTGTTTGTAAATTTCTGTTTTTTAAAACTTGCTCCATAAAAACAAAAATTTAGGGGGAGAAATTTCCCTAAGCCAAAATGAGTTTAGATAGTGCATAAGTTTAGGGGGAGTAAGTTATAAAATTAAAAAAAAATACAAAAACATTGAAAAATGAAAAACATAAAAAAATGAAAAATAAAAAAAAAAGAGATTTCATGGTGTGAAAAAGAAGAAATGATAGTACATCAGCAAGTTAGACTGTCACACTCAAACTGAATTAAATTGCTTAAGTGTGATAGCAGCTTCATCATATGATGTACCAGTAGGCAAAAAGCATGAAATAATCAACTTACCAATGTGATATAAACCTAAATGAACTGTGTATAAGTGGGGAACACATCAGTGGTGTATGGTTTAATGACCTTAAATCTTGCGTTGATAGATTGCCAAAATCTGGGTCTTTATACTGTTATTTCCTCCGGGGATATCAAGGGTGTCCTTCTGCTGCATCCAGATACATGCTGACCTAGGCACACCCAGGATATCTTAAAAGAGCAAAAAATGCCAAAACCCATAAATGAAGAAGCTCTCCTAGAGAGTCATTCAAAATGTGCAAAATGCATAAATCATACCAAAAAATGGTATTTGTCATAGCCCTCGTTAGATATTTTGGTCTCTTTGCTGTACGGAAGTACTGACCTGATCACCAATTATCTAAACGTTGAAAAACAAAACGGATGAATTCAGTATACTCACCTACTACGATGAATCTTTGTGCATACCTTGATCGCGGAGGTATATCCTGAAGTAGGACACACTAGTATATCAGAAATAAAATTATCTTAACGTATCATACGGTAATGGTACTTGAAATGTTCATGAATTTTGTTTAAGTGGACAAACATACTGGTAATCGTCTTGGACTGCTTTTCATGAAAAATTATATCAAGAATTATCTAATCGTTTGAAAACAGTTTGATTTTGCTGATATGATCTTCTTACACATGATTCTCACAAAAATATGAAATTGTAAATATTTTTTAGTTTAGTTTAGTTTGTTTAGTTTGTTTTGAAAAATATCAAAAAATACCAAACAGATTTCTTTTTAAAAGACTTCCATTTGAACTGAAAAGTAGTTGTTTTTGCAAATTAAGATAAAATATTGGTTTATCTTTAAATGTGAAAAAGACTAATGGTTTCTTGAGATACTTGCTTGGGTTGCTAAACAGATTGATGCAGTTATCAAAATGAAGTGCAGAATACAAGTAAAGTGCAGATTGAGAATGAAGTAAAGAATGTGTGAAGATGCATGGTAGGATCCTTCTACTACATTGCAGAGAGAAAGAGATATGGAAGAGTTGGAGCTTACTTACTTAACCAAAGATTGCTAGCTAACTGATCTACAACGAATGAAAGTTTTGGAGATTGGAAGCATCAGCTAAGGGGGAGTCTGTTGATGTCAGAAACTGTGTAGCTGACGCTATCCAAAGACCAAAAGAACACAAGATGTTTGAAAACAAAGTTACACTATGAAGCTATTGTCAAGGGGGAGTCTGTTGGTGCATATTCGGTGACAACAGCTTAATAGTTTGATTATTTAGTCATTGTATATTTTGTATTGGGCTTAGCTTATTGGTTAGGGAGTTTATTATTGTAATGGGCTTGGAAAATGGCCTAGCCCTGTAGGAAGCCCAGTTCACAAACATGTGGTATATAAACATGTTTTGTGATTAGGGTTTTAGTAGTTGGAGGAGTTAGAGAATTCTAGAGAGAGAAAACGTAGAGAGAGAGTGAGAATTCGAATTTAGGGTTTAGCAAGATCACAGAGAGAGGCTATGAGGTTGTGAGGTCTTGAGTTGATTGTAAAACTGCAAGTTTGGTTAATCAATAGAAGACCTGTTTGATTGTGAATTGTTGTGTCTACTCGTTTCTGTGATATTCTGATCAAGAGGATTCCGCACTCTTGATTAGATTGACAATTTTGTGAAGATCCATACGAATAGGGGACCTACAACAAGTCATCAATCCTCGGCAAGGGATACCAATTCTTGATGGTTAACTTATTCAACTCCCTGTAGTCAATACACATACGGAAACTGCCATCCTTCTTCTTAACGAACAGCACTGGAGCTCCCCAGGGTGAGAAGCTCGGCCTGATAAATCCCTTGTCTAGCAGCTCTTGCAGTTGAGTCGAAAGCTTTTGCATTTCTGATGAAGCTAACCAGTAAGGTGCCTTTTCCACTAGTGCCGCTCCGGGCACTAGATCTATATGAAACTCTACTTGTCGCTGTGGAGGTAACCCAGGCAAGTCTTCGGGAAAGACTTCTGGAAATTCATTCACAACGGGGATGTCATCTAGCCTTGGCTTCCTTGTCGACAACATGAGCGAGGAAGGCTATGCAGCCTTTTCGGAGGCACTTCCGCGCCTTCATGCAGTTGATAATTCGTAAAGGCGTCTCATGCTTTTCTCCATGAATCACAAGTGTCTCTTCATTCACTAACGGAATGCGGATGGTCTTCTCATGGTAAATCACTTCCGCATGGTTGTTAGACAACCAATCCATCCCAACAACAACGTCAAAGCTTCCCAATTCAACAGGTAGAAGATCAATAGAAAATTCTCGCTCTCCAAGCTCCAGAGTGCAACCCTTAATCACTTCATTCGCTTCAACTAACTTTCCATTTGCCAGTTCTATAGAATATGGGTCGTCTAGCTTACTTGAAACTAGGCCAAGTGTATTCTTAAAGTCTATAGATACGAAACTAAAGTCGGCGCCAGTATCAAACAGAACAGATGCATGGTGTTGGTTAATAGGGAACGTACCCGTAACCACATTTGGATCCTGCGTGCTTCTCTAGCTCTAATAGTGAACACTCTTCCTCGAGCTTGATTGTTTTTAGGGCAATCCCTCTTGAAATGCCCCATGTCCCCGTAGCCAAAACCGCCTTGGCCACATCCATTATCGTTCCCGCCTTAATTATTATTGTTGTTTCCTCCTCGGTTCCCATTGCCAGCTTGGTTACCGTTTCCACCCCTATTTCCATTTCCTCCCTGGTTACCGTTCCCACATTGGTTCCTGTTACCATACTGATTGCCGTTCCCACCTTGATTTCCATTTCCTCCTTGGTTCCTATTACCGCGTCCCGCACCATACCAACATGTATCCTTTGCATGCCCAACTTTTCCATAGTTGTCACACTTACCATATCTGCACTGACCGGCATGATGAAATTGACAGATGTCGCACTTGGGTAGGGTGCCCATATACCCTTTTCCCCTAGTTTCAGTGTTTTCACGCCATTTTGGGCCTCTGCTGGCGGATTTGTATCCCTATGCTTGTTGGCATTACTGTTTGCCCGCGTGCTCTTCTTGAAGTTCGTAGACTTTCTCTTGTTGTCATTCGAGGATTCCACATGAGTTTCCTTCTTGTTTTCACCAGATTTAGAGAATTTTCCCAAGCGAATAGCTTCCTCGGTAAGGGCAACACTCAGATCGATAGCCTCTGCGATGGTTGGAGGCTTTGAGGCAGTAACCATGATTAGGATTTGAGGAGCGAGTCCCCAGATGAATCGCTCATTCCTCTTGAATTCAGGCTCGACTAGATAGGGAACAACCCTCGATAAGTCATGGAATCGTTGGATATACTTAGCAATCTTCGGCCCATCCATTTTCAAATTCCAGAACTCAGTTTCCAACTTCTGGATTTCGGCCCTGGCGCAGTATTTCTTCTGCATCAATTCCTTGAGTTCATCGCAGCTCAGTGCATAAGCAGCAGCTTCACCAAGGGTTCGAACCTGAAGGTTCCACCAAGAGAGTTCACCGTCTAAGAACAACCCTGAAATGTAGGTAACTCTCTGCTCGGGCACACACTTACTCATTCTCAACACTAAATCAGTCTTCTCAACCCAACGGACGAAAGCAACGGCACCTCCTGTGCCATCAAAGTTTAAGGGCTTACAGTCCAGGAATTGCTTATAGGTGCAGCCTGAAACACATGCAACAATGTTTCACGAGTGAGGATTGACAAAGCACAATTTGGAAATATCCAAAAGTTTTGTAATGTGTCTTGGGTGACTTAACATTACCAGTTGGAGGATTGTTTCCTGAAGTGCCACCGCTGTGTTCAGAGCGGAGGGCTTCATGCTGCACTATAGCTTGGGATATGCGGTCATTGAGTTCAGCCTCAGTTCTCTGTAACGTGTTGGTGTTTGTGCTACGTCTGGGCGGCATTTTCTTCTAGCAAGAAGTATCGGGTAGGTTAGACAACATTCACCAAATAATTTTCTATGGGGTATATATATAGATATACATATAATATAAATAATCATCACAACAAGCAAACATGTAATCACATAAACATCACAAGCACATATAAATCAACAATGTATAAATAAGAAAACAACCACTGAGCTTTCATATATGTTCGACAACTTGATACATTGTTTTTAATAGAAGAAAAACAAAATGGACTCGAGGTTACATCACCTCGGTCATACAAGTTTTTAACAATACAAAAGTAGTAACTATTTTCCTTCTACATTGGTCTTCTTGGGTCTTCAAGTGTCTGGAGCTCAGTCTTGGTCTTCATGTCAAAAGGACCTGCAAAACAAAAAGGCCTAGAGTGCTGGAGGTGGCGGGGAGTAGGAAAGATCAGACTATGAAGATGTGCAAGCTCGTCCTCGAGCTCATGAACGCGTCGGACCAAGAAACTGATATGCTGCTCCGCAGTCAAAAATCGAGCATCGAAACCCTCAACAGAAACAGGAGCAGATGGTTGAGTCACTGGAGGAGGGAACGTGCTCTGGCGATGGCCCCGTGTCCAGCGGGCACGCCCCCGTGGCCAGCCTTTTCTCTTCCTTCATTAAATGCAAGTGTCAGCAGAGGGTCTCACACGGCCCCGTGTCCAGTGGGCACGGCCCCGTGGTCAGCATCGTATCTGTACTATCAAGATTTTGCAAGATTCTGCATATCTTTGTGTCGACCACGCCCCGTCCTGAGTTGGGCACGCCCCCGTGGTGGGCGTAGAAGCTTATACAGGTTTGTCTTTTCTGTAGGTTCCTGACCACGCCCCCGTGTTCGGCTGGGCACAGCCCCGTGGTCAGTCTTTTGTTGTCTTGTTTTTGCTTTGGGGATACTGCCGAGGGGTCGGGCATGTCACGTTTATTCCCTTTCTTTGTATTTATGTTGGTTTTGGCTTCTTATTTGTTCCTTTTGTACGTTTAAGCTCATTTGATCCTGTAAATTCAAAAGGAAGACAAAAACAAGCTTTTTCCCACATTAGTACTTAAAAAGGGTTAGTTTTATGCGTCATTTGATGTAATTTATATGTTACATTTTGCACACATCAAGACTTGTGAGCCTCGTTCATTAACAGTTCCTCTGTTAATTCGAGTCGGTAGGCCACTTTGCCAATTCTTTCTAGAATCTTAAAGGGTCCAACGTATCGAGGCGCTAGCTTCCCTTTCTTGCCGAATTAGATCACCCCCTTCCAAGGTGAAACCTTTAGGAGTATGTGATCACTAACGTCAAACTCAAGGGGCTTGCGGCGTTTATCGGCGTAACTCTTTTGACGACTCCGAGCTTTCAAGAGATTATCCCGTATCTGGAGGATCTTGTCAGTCGTTTCTTGTAATAACTCAGGACCGGTAATTTACGCATCTCCGATCTCGTGCCATACAATGGGCGATCGACATTTTCTTCCATACAATGCCTCAAATGATGTCACTTGAATGCTAGAGTAATAACTGTTGTTATATGAGAATTCGACTAAAGGTAAATGCGAATCCCAATTACCACCAAAATCTATAACGCACGAACGAAGCATGTCTTCAAGGTTGCGAATTGTGCGCTCTGTCTGACCGTCAGTCTGGGGATGGAAAACGGTACTGAGATTGAGAGTAGTATCGAGAGCAGATTGAAAAGTCTCCCAGAGACGCGAAGTAAATCGACCATCGCGGTCAGAGATAATGTCACGAGGTGTCCCATGTCGACAAATGACTTCGTCGGTATAGATTCGTGCTAATCGTTCTACCTTAAAGTTTTCTCGTATCGGCAAAAAGTGAGCGGATTTCGTAAGACGATCAACGATAACCCAAATGCTATCGTGACCTGATGGCGTGTGCGGAAGTTTCGTATCGAAATCCATAGCTATACTCTTCCATTTCCACATCGGGATTTCGGGTTGTTCGAGTAAGCCAGAGGGTTTTTGATGTTCAGCCTTAACCTTCGAGCAAGTTAGGCACTTCGAAACATAGAGAGCGATATCTTTCTTCATTCCTGGCCACCAATACCTGGCACGGAGGTCCTGGTACATCTTGTCGACACCGGGATGAATGGAATATCGGGATTTGTGGGCTTCAGTCATCAAAATCTCACGGAGATTATGACGATTAGGAATCCAAATGTGGTCGAGATAGTGAAAAATACCATTCGGTTTATTCACTGGTTGATCTTCGTTTCCAAGAATCCTTTCTTCCTTCAATGTGCGTTCGGTAAAACAAGCGTGTTGAACATCGCGAATGAGAGCTTCGAGGTCGTATCGGGCTTGAATATTACGAACGCTATGTAAATAGCTTCGTCGGCTAAGAGCATCGACAACGACATTTGCTTTGCCTGGATGGTAGCGTATCTCACAGTCGTAGTCATTGAGAAGTTCGACCCATCTGCTTTGGCGCATGTTTAGTTCTTTCTGGTTCAAGATGTGTTGTAGGCTCTTATGGTCGGTGAAGACCGTACACTTGGTACCATAAAGGTTGTGTCGCCAAATCTTTAATGCAAAAACAACTGCACCGAGTTCGAGATGTGGGTTGTGTAGTTCTTCTCGTGGATAATAGTATAGCATTTAACCAACATACTTATTATTATTACTGCATAAAGCTTAGGAACACGTAGGCACATAAAACATAGGCACTTAGTCACGTAGTCCACGTAAGCACATAAGCACATATGAGCACATAAGCCACATAAGCACATATTTTGCACGCATTCACCTTCCTAGTTTGCATGTATTCACCTACATATTTTGCACGTATTCACCTATCTTTCAAAATAGCGTCGCACGTTCGAGAGTTACGAGTAATAGCGAGTAGTGATAGCGAGTTGTATAGGCGTACATCAGCAAGTACTGCCTTGAATGAGAGTTCTTAGTTTGTCCGCGATTTGTTAGCGTTTTGAGATGACGATAGCGATGCGAATTGTGCGTGATTTGCAGAGCGGTGGAAGCGAAAAGCGTAGATCTCCAAAATCGAAACATATAAGCATATAAACATGTAAAAACCAATTTAAAGCATAAAATCAGCGATTGCGGGCTTGAAAATAGAATGTCCTGGGCGTTAGACTTCGACTACCCAAAGTGATTCGACTATTCTCAACGAGTTCGGGTACATGCTTTGGCATAATAGACTGTGCTCTCGCTATACTTACTGCGATCGGCACTCATCCTTTTGGTTACTACGTGACTCGGGTCGTTGGAATCCATCGAGACTTTGGTGAGAGTTTTGTAAAATCAAAGTAGAGAGTGGAACAAATCATTAAGACGCGGGTTTCACCCCTAACTTAACAACTTGGTTCCTGAAAGTGTGGTAAAACCACGAGATAGAGGTGGAGATCTTTGTCGAGGTATGGATGTCACCCCTAACTCGACAGATATTCTCGTGCTGGGAGTAAAATTACGCGTAGAGTGAGTGATTTTATCGAGAGTTTTCGGTTTTCACACCTAATCTCGGTCAAATTACTCGATTGTGTTATGCGAGTGTTTTCGAAAATGTGTGTTGTGTCAGCCTTAGGAAAGGCCATGTAGTGTCCAACCTTAGGAAAGGCTGTCTTTGCGCGAAGCTGTAATATGCGGTTTCCGCAAAAAGATGTAGTTTTCAAGAGTTCGAGCGAGATTAACAATAGTGTGATCGTGAAAAACCCCTACTGGGTTCGCACGAACGGTCTTTTGGTACTTAGACTATAGACTAGGTCAACGCTAAGTGTAACACCCCGAAAATATAAATCTTTTATTATAAAAATGTTGTCGGTAAATAAGCAAAATGAACTAACTAGGAATAAAAAAAAACCTAGTTAGATAAAAAGTCTTGTAGTGACTTATAAGTGGGTTAAAACACTTAAAATATAATTAAACGATTGTAGAGGGATCAAAATTGTCAACTTTGAAACTTGAAACCTTAATAACAAAATAACATAACAAACACACACAAATGTGTGTGTCTGGTCGATCAAACATAGGGGGCGACCAAGAGCTCACCTCCAAAACCCTAGTTCTTGCAAATTAGCCAAATTGAAGGATCAAATCAGTTCCAAAACAAAATCAGAGCATAGTTTTGTGATCTCCTCAACGAAGGGATCATAAGGTATGTAAATTTTATAAAAAAAAATCTCCATCTAAATTTCTGGATGAACTTAGGAAATTCGAAATTTATTGTTGCATGATTGTTGTATGGATGAAAATGGAATGATATGATGTCTACGGATAAACCCTAGACAATCATTTGTTGAAATCATACTTATTTCTTGTGAATTCACAATCACCATTGTAGGTGATTAATGGGTTTTGTAGAAACATGATAAACACTAGGATTATGATTGTTGTTCTAGTGTAATCTGAATTCTATGAAGTAATTTCTGATTTGTTGAAGTTAAAATTGATGTGAATTTGCCTAAATGATGTTAATCTTGGCCAAATGACAAGAATTGAACTTGATTATAAATGGTGAGAAATTATGCCCTTAAGGTGTTTGTAAAAATGCCTAAAAGGAGGCTTAAAAACTGGAAATTTGAGATAAAACGCATGTTTGTAAAATTATGGTGAACTATGCATTATAAGTAAGAAAAGAGTTCTAAATGGTTTGCGGTTGAACTCTATAGGAAAAGAAACCGGAGCGTCAAGTGGACAAGCCGGTGGTGAAGCGTGTTTGAAGGGTGTGCTTTGAAGGTATGTAACTTGTTTCGTTACATTATGTAAATTTGATATTGTGATCATTCATGGTTGTGTTTCAGAATAAAGATTTGTATTAGTCGAAGTGACAATGTTCACTACTTGATTAAATGAGTTAAAATTAGATTAGAAAGCGTTTAGTAGTCATTAGAAATGGAGGGTTCCATAAATGAGCCAAACGGGTCGAATAATTGTTTAGTAAGTAGTAAAAATGTGTTTTGAATACCTTTTGGCAATGATAGATCACAAAAGCATGAACCCATAGATTTGGTAATGAAATGACGGTGATCGTAAGCCCCGGATGTTGGGTAAATGCGCCTTAAGGTTACAATAACATTGGTAGTAGAATTGGTGCAAACTTGGTGGGTTGAATAAACACATTAGTGATTTTAGTCATTCGGTCAGTAAACTAAATTTTTGGTCAAATAAATGTAATAGACGCGTCGGTAATTAAATTACAGACGTGTAGGAAAAAGAATCGCCTAAAACGGACTTTCGGATCAAAAGTTATGAATGTTTGAAGTTAGAATTTTGCCAAACTTAAGAGCTGGGAATCTGCAGCTCAAAACAAGCAACAGTGTGTCAAAAACAGGGTGTCGCGTCACGCGACACCAAACCTAGTGTATCGTCGTGCAACGCGACGTCTGTCGCGGGCCGCGAAGGCTAACAAAGGATCCGTCGTGGGACGCGACAGACCTAAAGTTCAGAATTTTGTTTCGTTTTCATTGTTTGATATTAGAACTTGTTTATACGTGTTTTTAACATTGTCAAAACTAATATCAAAGTGGTTTTGACATTAGGTGATGTTAGTTTCACTCCGGATGGCGATCAAGCATGATTTCAAGAATCGAACACAACTTTTGAAGCTTCCACATTTAATTAACCTTGTTATAAACAATGTTCATGATGTAAACACTTAACTTGTCGTTTGGGATGTTTTAACTAGTTAGTAGTTAACTCAAATACTGTTGTTATGTAAACTGTTGTTTTGTCTACCTTTTAAGGAAGTGAAGTAATTGCTTTTAAAATGCGTATTTTATGTTAAAAATCTAATAAAAATGAGACGAGTGTTACAAGTTGGTAATCAGAGCTCAAGGTTGTCAACAAAGTGTGTTCGGTTCAAGCTTGATCAATCATCCGGTAAGAATTAGTTATTTTAGTAAATCTTATCATATATGAGAAAAAGGGATGTGAATTAATGTGCACGGGAAGAGCTTGTTAACACACTCAAACCCGGAAAGTGCATTAAATGAGAACGGTCAAAGCAAGTTATGAACTTGGCTAAACCGAAGCAAATAAAGTATATGTTATAAATGAAATCTTTAACAATTGATATAAACATTTCAGTTTCAAGATGACGGAAAGGGGTAACAATGATCCTGTGCCGACAGTCACCGAACAAATGAAAGAGGTAATTGCCGAAGAAGTAGGGATGGCAATTGAGAATAGTCTATCAGGTTTCATAGACAAAATCCAAAGTACGGTGCTGTCGTTAGTCGAGGAACGGGTTAAAAGGTTGGAAGACAATGTCAACCTTGTGTAAGAAAAATCCGGAGAACGTAAGGGTTGTTCATACAAAGAGTTTATGGCATGTAAACCGCCAATTTACAACTGGGAGGTTGACCCGATAATATGCCAAAGATGGCTAAGTGATGTTGAAGGGGTATTTGAATGGACCCACTGTGACGTAAGCGATTTTGTGGCTTACGGAACGGGTCAGTTGAGGGGTCAAGCCAAAGATTGGTAGGATAACAAGAAGAAGGAAATTGGAGCCGAAGCGGCAAGGGTTATGACGTGGGACTAGTTTAAGGTTCCATTCCTTAAACACCACAGTCCCAAGGCGGTCATCAACATAATCAAGGAGGAATTCATCCAGTTAAGGCAAATGGGTGAAACAGTTGATAAAATCACGGGTATCTTCATGGATAAGCTGAGATTCTGTGATGAGCTAGTGACTACCGAGGAGCAGAAAATATATTATTATTATTATTGTAGGATTATTTTCAGACCCGAACGAGTCGATCAGAAGAGTTTTTCTCAATACGAAAGGCGGAAACAGACGTATCGAGTTCAATTCAGCAAGAATATCATTTTAAACTGTCTATATATTGATTTGACAAAGAATTACAACGAGATGACACTTCGGCAGCACTTCGTGGCTCAAACCGGAATCATTACAAATGACAAAGCACACAAGGTATTTATAGGCATGTTAATTCCGTTTGAACATGTCTCAAACAGAATCACATTTCAAGCGAGATTACCTTCAAACGAAATCAGCTTGTTAATTTCGTTTGAAATGACACATGTGTCATTTCAAGCGAAATACCTGTGCCCTGATCTATCTAATACAACATGAGACTCGATACAAGATGAAGTCGACAGACGTATGCACCAACAGACTCCCCCTCGAATGTTGACGAGTCTTCAGTGTCGAGTCTTCGCATCTTCAGTCTTTATCAGTGTTCCCATGCTCTTTTGAAGTATCTAACAATGTAAAGCATCCTCAATTCTCTCTCCTTTCTCTATCAGCACCAACAGATAACCTCCTCCTCTCTGGCTCTATCTTCTCTTGATCAGATCTCTTGATTCCCTAAGTTCATCAGTATCAGCAATCTCAGAATCAGAACCTGGCTCTTTGTCATTCAGACTCCCCCTCTCAATGAGCTGGAATTGCAGTCTGACTTCCACAGGTTCAAGATTGTGACCTGACTCACATCCTGCTCAGAATCAAAATCTGGCTTTTATCTGTTTATCCCAAGATCTGTAGCTGGCTCTACTTTTTCCTGCACAAATCTCTACCCAAAAATAAATTTCACAAATTTAAAATTTGACAAATTTATACTTTGCTTACCGTTTGTAAAAACACTTCTCAAAATGATTTAACATTTAAAACATTTCAGATAAGCACTTATGGATAAGATATTAAAAGAATGATTTTACAATGTTAGTTTCTGATGAACCACTTGAAGAAATATCATTTTTCTTTTCAAAATCACACTCTCCCAAACCATTTGTCATCATGTTTAGCACTTGGAATTTTGAAAATTAGCTCTCCAACACCAGTTGTCGAAAATCTTTTTGAATTTTTCAAAATTTATGCTAAAACATACTAAAAATCTTTTTTGATTTTTGAATGTAAATGAAATGCAATAAAGAAATATTTACAGACAATATTTTTGTGAGTTTGTGTAAGAGGATCATATCAGATTTTAAGATAAATCACCAACACCGTTAAGCTTTAAACGTTTTAAGTTCTAAACGATTCACTTAGATTGTCAGTATACTGATCCACTTAAATTTTCACACAAAGTTCAACTGTTTCGAGATACGAGATTAATGTTTTAAGCACTTAAACTTATTCGCGTGTCCCACCTCAGAATATACTCCCGTATCCAGATCCCAATATTTAGTCTTACAAGTGAGTATACCACAGATGATATCTGTAAAGGGTTAAATTGCGAGGGCCGTGAGAGCTCAGGTCAGAACTTCCGTTCAGCAGAGAGATGACGGCTTCGACTTTTGGTGTGTCCTCTTTAGAAGATCTTTTTTACAACAGCACATGATTTGCATTTTTCAATGTTTCATCATTTGTTATGCTGAGGGTAGGCTATATTTCAAGCAAGCGTAAAGTATTATACGGGGACTAGGCCATTGCTTCCGCAAAATCAGAAGTCCCGGGATAATACCCCAGATATCACTGAGTATAAAGACCTAGTATTTCAGAAAGAGGGACCTTTCAAACAAGATTTCGGGGGTTACCCATATATCCTAGAGATTTTCCCCACGATATAAGCAAGATTGAAATTTAGGTTTATATCTCGTCACAATCTACTAAATGTGTAAAAACCTACTGGCATATCATCAGTGAGACCGTTTATCACAATTTAACTTTCCAATTCTTTAGCATGCTGTGATAGTCCACTGATGTACTATCATTTCCTCTTTTTCACAACAAAACTCATTTTTGATTTTATCATGTTTTTGGCTTTTTCAAATTTTCAAATGTTTTTGGATTTTCAGAAATTCTTACTCCCCCTAAAATTCAAAATCATTTAAAGAAATTTGAAAATAAACTGTACAAGTAAAGTGACAACTGTTGTGAATTGCTTCAATTCGCCATCCTCTTGGCATAAACAATCAGAACTCCCCTTGACAACAAACTATTTTCCCATTGTGATTTCAAAACACTTAAGTTTGTTTTAATCAAATGGTTTTTCCGGAAAATTAGTTTTGTTGATTGTACCACTTGTAAGTTAGGGGTTCATCACATTGTTTTTCAAAACACCACTTGTAAGAATGGTCCAATCAAGTTCAACCTAATGACCTTGATTAACCTACTTATAAAATCACAACCTCTTTTTCAACCACATAGCTTACCAACCAATACCACTTGTAAGTTGAATTCTCAAGATGCCGATTCCTACTCCTCACTTACCAACCTGGGAGTTCCGGCAAATCATACTAGTGAACAGTTTTCAATTTTTCAAAAACAATATAAGAATGATGCCGATTCATGCTCCACGATTACCAACTTGGGAGCTCCGGCAAGTCCAGGATTTTACCGATCATAATAAGTTCCATCCCAGTCACAAACCTGGGATGAAACACCCTTACCTGGTTTCTTCATTTTCTTCTCATAGAACTCTTTAACCCCTTTGACCTTCCCATTAACCATTTTTCCAAAAATGTTATGAACTGTGGTGTTAAATGCCTTTTCAATATCAAATTCTTTCTTTTCAGAGAAAATTTGATCTGAAATCTCCACTTTATCAATTTTCTTCTTAAAATTTTCAGCCCGAAGTGGTGGAAAGTTCACATCATCCACTATCGGCACTGATTTTTCACCTTTTTCCATAACCTGTGGCTCATCTGATTTTGTGGAATCAGATTCATCGCCCGAAGTTAGCTCCTCTGATTTTGATGAATCAGAATCATTGCTAGACCCATCATCAGATTTCTTAACAACCCATTTTTGGTTGTCAAGATTTGCACTTTTCTTGTAAAACCTCTTTGAACATTCACCAATTTCAAATTTTGAATTTTTGAAAAGTTTAGTTCTCTCAATTGGTGGTTCAAACACAACCTCTTTATTTTTCAGTTTAGAAACTCCCTGTTTAGTTTGATTTGCCTGTGAACTTTTCATGGCAATATGACCACTTTTTCCACATTTGAAACAGGTTCGAGTTTCCTTCTTCTGATCAACAGTCTGCATCTCTTCTTGCTTATTCGCAAGGAAATCTCTGTTCGACTGTTTTCTGAATAATTTTTCTTTTTCTTCTTCAGAAGATGTACCTGAAACAAATATCATTTTTGATTTAAAATCTCTAACATATTTTTCATTTTTATAATTTTCTGGTGGAATAAAACCAAGCCCTTTCTTTTTTAAATTACCGTTATGGTTTGGTTTCTTTCAATAACCAGAACCAGAACTGTAACCTTTTTTCTTGTTTTGTCTTTGTTGAACTCTTGAGGTGTATTTTTTAGGTTTGTCAGAAAGATTTACATCTTTTATTTCAGAAATATTAATTTTCGTTAGTTTGAAAACCTTTTTTATCATTTCTGGTTTAACACCTCTTATTGGAAATTCCTTATCGGAATATAATTTGTCGGAATCATTTAATGTATATGCAACTTTGAATGTTTCTTCATTCAAATTAGATTTTGATAGAAGAAATTCATTATTGTAAACCCGTTTCTCCCTTTTGACTGTAGGACTTGACATGTCGGATTTAGACTTTGACTCTGATTTAAACTCCGACTTTGACTCCTCAGTTTCATCATTATCTAACACGTGATCCACTACTTTCTTCATCAATTGAGATTGTTGATCAGTGTCAGACGATGTAAAAGTGACATCAATATTTTCTGGCAAATTAACTGAAGACTCCGACTCCCACTGTAAATTTGTTGCCTTTTCGACTCTTTCTGAATTTGGATTTCTCGGAGAATATTCATTTTCAAGCGGGGGTGGACACTTGTTGTAACTGACACCTTGTTTCTTACCAGATGTCTTAACTTTAGTACTCTTCTTTTGTTCAGAATTCTTTCTCTCAGATGTCTCTTCTTCTGTGTCAATCTTTTTCTCTTCAGGGATGTCTTCCTCAAAAGCCTTCATGCCTTCCACAGTTGGATAAATCCTGTCAATAACATAATAAGTACATGAGTAACTTTTTAACAAACGGTTTACTCTTTCTGTCTCAATCCTTTGTGTCTCCAGTTTTTGTTCAAGCACAGCACACTTCTCAATGTAACTGTTAACACTTTTCTGCTTTGTCATGAAAGCTCCTTGTAGTGTTTTCATTGCTGTTGCCTGTTCACTGCTTATTTGGTTGTACTGATTCATTGTTTTGTTCAGAACATCATATAATTCTTTCAATCTGTTCATGTTATGAATCAATGTGATGTTCTGCTTCTTTACTGCTTCACAGTTTTCACATGTCACAGGAACCTTTTGTGCATTAACTTCTTCTTCAACTTTGAATTCTAGAATGTTTTTCACCTTTTTCCTTATCACAGGAACATCTTCATCATCACTGCTGACTGGTGTTTTGACCTTTTTCTTTTTCTTTTTAGCTTTTTCATCTTCACTATCACTTTCTGCCATCATTTTCAAATGCTTTTCCATCCTTCTTGCATAATAATCATTATCATCATCACTATCTTCTTCAACTCGAGCAACAAAAGCTTTGTGATTTGAAGTTTTGTTTGGATCATAATCATCCCAATTGAAATTTGCCCAGCTAAAGCCTTCTGGCAACTTTTCATCATCTTGATTGATTAGGCATGCTTTATTGTCGGCTGAAATATATTTGTCCCAGCTGAAATTTTCTTGATTCACCAAACATGCTCTCTTAGATGATTCTTCAATCTCCTTTCTGCCATGAGCAGTTTGCATCTGTTGTTGATGTGGCTGTTGAGCAACTTGATGATAAATCGATTTCCGATAGTAATCGTTGTTTCCAAAAGGATTTTGAGCTCCACTTGCTTCGCGGTTTTTGCACTCTCTCTTGAAATGTCCTTTTTCCCTGCAACGAAAACAAGTGACTTTAGATTTATCATAGCCTAAAGTAGAAACATTTGCATCACGAAAATCATCTCTTCCCGTGATCTGTTTGAACTTTTCGGCTCTCCTCAACACACTTGCCAAACACCATTTTATATCCATTAATTCCATCTCTTCAGCATCTATTTGATCGTAATCCTCTTTTGTCAACATTGGATTCCCGATCCGACCAGCCACTAAACTTCCATAGGACTCTAACACGGTTCCCAACAAAGACATGTGACTTTTCGCAACTTCTTCAGAATAATCCTGATCATTCTCAAGATTCAATACAATATTGCATTGTAGCTTCTTGCCATTCTTGGTTGCTGAAATGTTCGGATCAAAAGATGGATATGATGAAAAACTTGTGTTGCTGTTTGATCCTTTGGATGAACTTCCTGATGAACTCTTTGCATTGAATGCAGTCTCAACCTTTGGTGACATGTTGATAGTTTTGTCATTCAACCCTGCTTTGTAATACAGCCCAATGTCTTGTTCACCATCAAAATCTTTCATTCTTAAGACCTTTCTCTGTTCCATCTCCTGAGCCTCAATCTTTTCAATAAATTTGCTCAATGTCAGACTGCTAAACCCTTTCTTGTTCCTTAACATCATGAGATATGTGCCCCAAGTCTCGTGTGGCAATGCATCAGCAAGCTTTTCAATCAACTCTTCATTATCTTTAGTGATGCTTAAGTTTCTTCATATTTTCTAATAGATTGCAATATCTTTCTATGATCTGCTTCGTGTTTTCATTTTTTAATCCTCGAAATAAATCGAATTCTTTTTTCAAAAGTGACTTTTTGTTCTTGACCATCTCTTGGCTTCCAACAAACTTCGATCTTAATGCCTTCCATATTGAATACGAAGTTCCATTGTGTTGCAATAAAACCAAGATATCTTCCTTAACAGCTTGATGCAATAAACTCGTCATCATTTTCTCATCTTTGTATTTCTTTTTATCTTCGGCACTTAGATCTTTAATTGCAATAATCTCCTCATCATCAGTCATCGGTCTAACATATTTCGTCTCAACACATTCCCAAGCATCTAAGTAGTTTGCTTGTACCCAATTCTCAAATCGTTCCTCCCAACCATTATACTCCTCAATGTTCATAAGCTTTGGCGGTTTTTGCATAGTACCCGTTTCATTTTCTAACATTGTGTTCTGTGCAAGAGTAATCGGAGTAACCGGAGTAGCAAATGCGTTGTAAAATTCCTCTTCCATGATTCGGTTTTAAAATTTTCTCAAAACAGTCTTAAAAAGGAATTATACTCTCAAACGAAATTACTTGTTCAAAAGGAATCAACTTCAAGACAACTTCAAGCGAAATCCCTACTTCAAACGGAATAACCATTGGAGCGAAATCAGCACTTTCAAACGGAATATCTAATTTCGTTTGAACAAACACCTTTTTCAAACGGAATCACTAATTCCGTATGAAATTCTCAAACGGAATTACAAGTTGGAGCGGAATAGCAAGTTCAAACGGAATCACTCAAGCGGAATTATCTATTTCAAACGAAATCAACCCACTTTTCAAGCGAAATACCGGTTTCAAGCGGAATTAAGAACTTATTCCGTATGAAATGCTGCTGACGTCATCATTCTCGAACTATTTTTCAAACGAAATTACAGATTTTACCAAATTTAGATCGAATTTTAGTCCAATTCTTTCAAGGATTCATTAAAACACAATTGCGCACATGTTGTGAGAAAATTAGCCGATCTTAACCGTAAAAATTGTTAATTTTGAAACAGAAGGTGTAGAAATCAGAAATTGCAGCTGAATTGGTATGAACTCTTCCTCCTGAGCTCTTATACCACTTGTAGTATCGTTTTCAGACCCGAACGAGTCGATCAGAAGAGTTTTTCTCAATACGAAAGGCGGAAACAGACGTATCGAGTTCAATTCAGCAAGAATATCATTTTAAATTGTCTATATATTGATTTGACAAAGAATTACAATGAGATGACACTTCGGCAGCACTTCGTGGCCCAAACCGGAATCGTTACAAATGACAAAGCACACAAGGTATTTATAGGCATGTTAATTCCGTTTGAACATGTCTCAAACGGAATCACATTTCAAGCGAGATTACCTTCAAACGAAATCAGCTTGTTAATTTCGTTTGAAATGACACATGTGTCATTTCAAGCGAAATACCTATAAACACAATTTCCCGTTTACCGTGCCCTGATCTATCTAATACAACACAAGACTCGATACAAGAGGAAGTCGACAGACGCATGCACCAACAATTATAATATGTTAAGTGCTGAATATCGAGAGTTTATGACTCCTTCCAAGCATGAGACGCTCACCGAGATCATAAATATGGCTCGGGAAAGAGAAATTGAACTTAAAAAGCAAATTGAACGAGGTGAACGAAGGGTAGTGGATGTTAAACCGAGCCCTACAAAGAAGGATCGAACGACTGAGTCGGTAAAGAAGACGGATGCAAAGGGTAGATCACCGAGCTGCAAGGTATGTGGGAAAGGGCACACGGGCGAGTGTCGCTTCAAAGACAAACTGTGTCCCATATGCGGGAAGACGGGGCACACCGCGTCATTATGTCCGGGAAAGGTCTTTGTTTGCTACAAGTGTTACCAACCGGGCCATAAGAAGTCCGAATGTCCGGACTTGGTTGGAAAGAAAGACACCAAAGAATCTCCCATAGAAACTCCGAAGGCGAAGGCCAGGTCCTTCTAACTAACAGCGGCTGAAGCAAAAACAGAACCCGATGTGGTCTCAGGTATATTCGCAATAAATTCGATCCCTGCACGTGTATTATTTGATACGGGTGCGAATAAATCCTTTATTTCACATGGATTTATTCGATATCCTTCATTTGTATTGACAAAATTATCTGTGCCCTTAGAAGTTGAAATAGGAGATAAAAAAAGTTTCATAGTGTGTAACGTTTGTCAAGGCTGTAAATTGATCATCGATGACGAGGAGTACTCGATAGATCTAATCCCGATGTCGATGGGGGAGTTTCAAGTAGTTGTTGGGATGGATTGGCTATCCCGACACCACGCAAAAGTTGTGTGTTTCCGTAAAGAGATAAAGTTAACATCTCCGAGCGGAAAACACGTTACCATCTATGGCGAGAAAGGAAGCAATCCTGTAATATGTTCGATGTTAAAAGCTCACAAGCTCATAAGGCACGGATGTAGAGCGTTTATGATATACGCGAATGAACCTAGGAAAGAACCGACGAAGATTGGAGACGTACCGGTGGTATGTGATTTCGAAGATGTGTTTCCGGAAGACTTACCGGGAATACCGCCCAAACAGGAAGTAGAGTTCGGAATCGAATTGGTTCTGGTCACGAAACCCGTAGCTAAGGCGCCGTACCGACTCGCGCCATCGGAATTACAAGAGTTAATGTCGCAAATTCAAGATTTGCTCGACAAAGGATTTATAAGGCCGAGTATGTCTCCTTGGGGCACACCAGTACTATTCGTGAAAAAGAAAGACAGAAGCATGCGAATGTGTATCGATTACCGGGAGTTAAACAAACTCACGGTGAAGAATCGATACCCGCTTCCAAGAATAGATGATTTATTCGACCAACTACAAGGTGCGAATTGGATTTCAAAAATTGACCTTAGATCGGGGTATCATCAGTTGAAGGTCAAGGAAGAGGATGTACCGAAGACGGCCTTCCGTACGCGGTGCGGACATTACGAGTTCCTCGTGATGTCTTTCGGATTGACGAATGCACCCGCGGCTTTCATGGACCTCATGAACCGGGTTTGTAAGCCTATGTTGGACAAGTCGGTAATCGTGTTTATCGACGACATTCTAGTGTATTCGAAAAACGAGGCGGATCACGCGCATCATTTACAGGAGGTGTTAGAGACGCTCAGACGAGAAAAATTGTATGCGAAATTTTCAAAGTGTGCCTTTTGGTTACGAGAGGTACAATTCCTCGGCCACATTATAAGTGCCAATGGAATATTGGTAGATCCGTCGAAGATAGAAGTCGTGTCGAAATGGAGCCCTCCGAAGAATCCGTCGGAAATTAGAAGTTTCTTAGGGCTTGCGGGCTACTACAGGAGATTCATTTAGGATTTCTCCAAGATTGCTTTACCGCTAACTAAATTAACTCGGGAGGAGGAAAGATTCATATGGGGTGTTGAACAGGAAAAGGCGTTCCAAACGCTAAAGGAGAAGTTAACTCACGCTCCGGTATTAACGTTGCCGGACGGAGTCGAAGATCTAGTAGTCTACTCGGATGCGTCACATTCGGGGCTCGGATGTGTTTTGATGCAACGAGGCAAAGTGATAGCTTATGCCTCGAGACAACTAAAGGTGAACGAAAGGAAATATCCCACACACGATCTTGAATTGGCGTCGGTGGTGTTTGCATTAAAAATATGGAGGCACTATTTATACGGAGTAAAGTGCACCATATTTACCGACCACAAGAGCTTAAAATACTTCTTCGATCAGAAGGAGATAAATATGCGGCAAAGGCGATGGTTGGAAACGGTAAAAGACTATGACTGAGAGATACATTACCACCCCGGAAGGGCCAATGTTGTGGCGGATGCCTTGAGCAGGAAAACAGACTATGTTCCAATACGAGTGCGCTCGATGCAGCTTGTTGTAACCTCGGTTTACTTGAATGAATCCGAGAAGCACAAGCCGAGGCGGTGAAAGAGGAAAACTTGAAAAAGGAAAGAATATTTGGTCAATTGAAAGAATTTGTGGATGGTAACAACGGGTTAAAGACTCGGTTCGAAAGAATATGGGTCCCAAATTCATGTGGAGTCAAGACGCTGCTACTTGATGAAGCTCACAAATCCCGTTATTCTATCCATCCAGGGGCAACCAAGATGTATAATGATTTAAAGCAAAACTATTGGTGGCCCGGAATGAAAAGAGATGTTGTAAAATATGTGGAGAAGTGCTTAACTTGTTTACAAGTCAAGGCGGAACACCAAAAGCCATATGGTAAACTGCAACCATTGGAAATTCCAGTTTGGAAATGGGAACATATCACCATGGATCTGTTGACCAAACTGCCTAGGACGAACCAAGGATTCGATGCTATTTGGGTGGTTGTTGATAGACTAACGAAAAGCGCTCACTTTATTCCGATACGTGAGACTTATACGTCAGAAAAGATGTCGGAGGTGTATACCAATGAAATAGTGGCACGCCTCGGAGTACCAGTATCCATTGTGTCTGACAGGGATACCTGGTTTACTTCACACTTCTGGCGAGATTTTCAAGAACAGATGGGAACGAAACTTTTTATCAGCACTACATACCATCCTCAGTCGGATGGACAGAGTGAAAGAACGATACAGACACTAGAAGACATGCTGTGGGCGTGTATTATCGATTTCGGGGGCAGTTGGGATGTGTATTTGCCGTTAGCAGAATTTTCTTATAACAACAGTTATCATGCCAGTATCGGCATGGCCCCGTATGAGATGCTATATGGTAGAAAATGTAGAACCCCGGTGTGTTGGGGTGAAGTGGGTCCGTGTGAATTGGCCCATAAAGACGTAGTTCAAGCCACCAATGAGAAGATTGACGTGGTTCGAGCTCATTTGAAAGCGGCCCAAGACAGAAAAAGTCTTATGCCGACAAAAGACGGAAACCCATTGAATTCCAGGTGGGCGACATGGTTATGTTGAAAGTATCCCCATGGAAGGGTGTTATCCGATTCAGAAAAAGATGGAAACTAAGCCCGAGGTTTATTGGGGCATTTAAAATCATCGAACGGGTTGGCAAGGTAGCATATCGCCTTGAATTACCGGACGAATTAAGCGGAATCCATGGCACGTTTCATGTGTCACAACTCCGAAAGTGCTTAGCTTAGGAAACGGCTTATATCCACTACGATGATATCAAGGTGGACAATAGCCTTAATTATGCGGTAAGGCCAATTGAGATTCTGGAACGGAAGGTTAAAGATTTGAGAAATAAGAAAATTGATCAAGTTAAGATCAAATGGGAGCATAGAAAGGGTTCGGACATTACATGGGAGTCCGAAGAGGAGATGCGGCGTCTCTACCCGACATTATTTGGTACGTATTCCGGTTTCGAGGACGAAACCCTTTTAAGGGGGGTGGACTTGTAACACCCCGAAAATATAGATCTTTTATTATAAAAATGTTGTCGGTAAATAAGCAAAATGAACTAACTAGGAATAAAAAAAATAACCTAGTTAGATAAAAAAGTCTTGTAGTGACTTATAAGTGGGTTAAAACACTTAAAATATAATTAAACGATTGTAGAGGGATCAAAATTGTCAAGTTTGAAACTTGAAATCTTAATAACAAAATAATACACCAAACACACACAAATGTGTGTGTCTGGTCGATCAAACATAGGGGGCGACCAAGAGCTCCCCTCCAAAACCCTAGTTCTTGCAAATTAGCCAAATTGAAGGATTAAATCAGTTCCAAAACGAAATCAGAGCATAGTTTAGTGATCTCCTCAGCGAAGGGATCATAAGGTATGTAAATTTTATAAAAAAAAATCTCCATCTAAATTTCTGGATGAACTTAGGAAATTCGAAATTTATTGTTGCATGATTGTTGTATGGATGAAAATGGAATGATATGATGTCTAGGGATAAACCCTAGACAATCATTTGCTGAAATCATACTTATTTCTTGTGAATTCACAATCACCATTGTAGGTGATTAATGGGTTTTGTAGAAACATGATAAACACTAGGATTATGATTGTTGTTCTAGTGTAATCTGAATTCTATGAAGTAATTTCTGATTTGTTGATGTCAAAATTGATGTGAATTTTCCTAAATGATGTTAATCTTGGCCAAATGACAAGAATTGAACTTGATTATAAATGGTGAGAAATTATGCCCTTAAGGTGTTTGTAAAAATGCCTAAAAGGAGGCTTAAAAATTGGAAATTTGAGTTAAAACGCATGTTTGTAAAATTATGGCAAACTATGCGTTATAAGTAAGAAAAGAGTTCTAAATGGTTTGCGGTTGAACTCTATTGGAAAGGAAACCGGAGGGTCAAGTGGACAAGCCGGTGGTGAAGCGCGTTTGAAGGGTGTGCTTTGAAGGTATGAAACTTGTTTTGTTACATTATGTAAATTTGATATTGTGATCATTCATAGTTGTGTTTTAGAATAATGATTTGTATTAGTCGAAGTGACAATCTTCACTACTTGATTGAATGAGTTGAAATTAGATTAGAAAGTGTTTGGTAGTCATTAGAAATGGAGGGTTCCATAAATGAGCCAAACGGGTCGAATAATTGTTTAGTAAGTAGTAAAAATGTGTTTTGAATACCTTTTGGCGATGATAGATCACAAAAGCATGAAACCATAGATCTGGTAATGAAATGACGGTGATCGTAAGCCCCGGATGATGGGTAAATGCGCCTTAAGGTTACAATAACATTAGTAGTAGAATTGGTGCAAACTTGGTGGGTTGAATAAACACATTATTCATTTTAGCCATTCGGTCCGTAAACTAAATTTTTGGTAAAATAAATGTAATAGACACGTCGGTAATTAAATTACAGACGTGTAGGAAAAAGAATCGCCTAAAACAGACTTTCGGATCAAAAGTTATGAATGTTTGAAGTTAGAATTTTGCCAAACTTAAGAGCTGGGAATCTGTAGCTCAAAACAAGCAACAGTCTGTCGAAAACAGGGTGTCGTGTCACTCGACACCAAACCTAGAATATCGTCGCACAACGCGACGTCTGTCACGGGCCGCGAAGGCTAACAAAGGATCCGTCGCGGGGCGCGACAGACCCAAAGTTCAGAATTTTGTTTCGTTTTCATTGTTTGATATCAGAACTTGTTTATACGTGTTTTTAACATTGTCAAAACTAACATCAACGTGTTTTTGACATTAGGTGATGTTGGTTTCACTCCGGATGGCGATCAAGCGTGATTTCAAGAATCGAACACAACTTTTGAAGCTTCCGCGTTTAATTAACCTTGTTATAAACAATGTTCATGATGTAAACACTTAACTTATCATTTGGGATGTTTTAACTAGTTAGTAGTTAACTCAAATACTGTTGTTATGTAAACTTCTGTTTTGTCTACCTTTTAAGGAAGTGAAGTAATTGCTTTTAAAATGCATATTTTATGTTAAAAATCTAATAAAAATGAGACGGGTGTTACACTAAGACATCGACCCGGACTAGGTCGTGTCTTTCCTAATTTCCTATAGTTATGGCTCTGATACCAATCTGTCACACCCCAACCGATGGCGGAAACATCAGGGCGTGGCACTGAGCGAAACAGATTGTTCGAGAGAATCCATAACAACTATTAGTGACAATATATTTAACGTTAATGTCCCATACCATGAACATATAAAGCATAAACAGTCATTACAAATAGAGTTTCTCATAAACAAAACATTGTTCCGACAACTCTGATTTTATTGTGGGTTTCTAGACTTCCTACTTCGTTTCATCACAGCAAGCTTATCATCCTATCAACCTGTCACATACGCTAAAATAAAGTCAATACACATAGTGTAAAGGTGAGTACACAAGTTTGCATAGCATATAGTATAGCGAAAAACATTTACGCATAACCAGCATGAATCACGTAATGGGCAAAGCAAGTAACAATCAGACTATGTTCACACTTAATCACGAGACTGTGTTGTAGAGTATGCGCGACACATGTCCAACGGACACGTGAAGTAAAGTAATGTGATCCCTAGCAACCCCCGTCCACGACAGGTGCTGAGTCCAAACTATAGTACTATCGTTGCTAGAGGCGATACCGTGTAACACCGTCTAAGAATAGTAACAAGCATTCATAGATCACGTATAACATGCGGGAGCAGTTAGCGTTAAAAGTGTTGCGTTGTGTGTTGTTGTGTTTTGATAGCGAACGTATGTAACACCCAAAAATGCGTTAAAGAAAATGGGTTCGAGTATACTCACAATTCGTGTTTAGCTAGTAAACACAGACTTGGATTGATGGGAGCGCGTTGGAGATTAGCCTGAGCATAGAACAGTAGCGTAAGCATTTAAACAGCGTGTAAACAGTGCGTTGGACGAGTTGAGCGTCGAATGGTGAGTAGATCGGATGGTCATCCGGACGGATGACCATTCGGACGGTTGGTCATTCGATTGGATGAGGGTGTTTGTAAATCGTTTTGAAACATTTAAGGTTTTCGTTCTAGTGTAAATCAAGTCATTTGATCGGATGGTCATCCGGACGGATGGCCATTCGATCGGATGGCTATTCGATTGAGAGTTTGATAGTTTGAAGTTTGAGCAAATTGTTTAAGTGTTGAAAGTTGTAAGGGACAAGTCACATGGTTGAATAGTCATTCGATTGGTGGTCATCTGGTCGGATGGCTATTCGATTAAGCGACCAGGTGCTTTGAAAAGCTTGTAAAATTTTCTAAGTTAAAAGTTTTAATAGAGATGGCGTGATGACGTGTCAGACAACGGGAATCCACAATCCAGCTCAGCCGATCGGATGGGAATCACCCCATTCGATCGTACTAATTGTTCTTTTGATGAAGTTTCATGTTCAACCTGTGAATCGGTTGTCTCTCCGGTGGAAATCCATTTTCAGATCGGCATCCCAACTAGAGAGTGAGTAGAGAGCCTGAATGAGTTTAGATTCCATCGGTTTTGAATGAAAAGTTAGAGAGTTGAAGAAAAGTATGAAATCAGGTGATTTTATGGTGGAAATCAGTGATTTCAGTGGAGAAGATGTTGTAGAAGTGTGCAGTGATGATGGAAGTACAAGATTTAGGGAGAATTACTTACGAAATGGCCTTGAATCGTTGAGAAAAGTGCTTGAAAGGGACTTGAGAGCGTCTTGTCTAATGGAGCTGTCACATCAGTGAACAGTGATGTGACAGGCGGGTATTTATAGGGAGAGAGAGAGATAGAGAGTAAGGCGGTAGGAAGTGGGTCGGATGGCTAGTTGATCGGATGGCCATCCGATCGGATGGTCATCCGGTCGGATGTCCATTCGATCGGTTGGTCATTCGACTAGCCGAGTTGCGTTTTGTTGTTTTTCGACTTCTGTTTCGTGCGTTAAGCGTTGCGTTGCGTTTAAGCGAGTTGCGAGTGAGTGTTGCGTTGAGATAACCATATACAAGTAATCATAAACTAAATGCATAAAAGTAAATCCGCATTTCGAGTTGCGTTGAGATTGTGTTGCAATAGAGTTGTGACTGTGTTTGCGAATTCATCCCAAAACATATATAAAGCACACACAAGTAAGCACATAATAACACACACATAGAACAATACTAATAACCATGTTTCGATTTTGTGTTGCGTTGTGATAGTGTTTTAGTCATGCGATGTAATAATGCGATAAAGTGCGTTTAAATAGTAGTAACCGTTGTAAACAGCGTTTATAATGCGATAACTGCGTTTTGTAATAAGCGTTCCGAAAATATAGTCTTAAATAGTCAAACCCGTAGCGATAATCGAAATCTCGAGAGTACAAGGCAATTAAGCAATAAATGACAGATCTAAGTAATGACATGACTTGACTTGACTTGACTTTGACTTTGACTTGACTTTCCAGGAAGTCGGGTAGTTACAACAAAAACATGTTGGTTCGCTGCACAAGCTTTAGCGTGCTTATCAACTTTCTTCGATTCTGCCTTTCTTGTTGCTTGTCCAGCTACAAACTCGTTTTCCCTTAAACCAACTAGAGGGGAAACCCCCGTGAGGTCCACACAAGCATGTTTCCCCTAGCCCAACCAAAGACGAGCAGATCCACTGGTCGCAGAGTAGATCGCCCTTTCATAGGGTCCGTAAGGAAATTCACAAGAGCCTTTTGCTTAGTCGAAATTCCAGCTCTTCTCAGGATGTCCCACATAACATCTCGCACCCAGTCATGCCGATATTTGAACCCATGGAGCTCTTTACAATGCACTGCGTACTCTCCGTATTTATTCAAACAAGCTTGACGGTATATCGGGCAGGTTTCATCTTCTGGGTACATAGGGATCATTAGCCGGTATTTAAGGATGGCTCTGTATTCTACTGCTGACATACATTGTCCCAACCCCTCAATTGGGATAACGGTCAAAAAACCCTGAGAATGGGGACCTTTCAGGCACTCCAACACCGCCTTCTGGCGAGATGACAAATCAAAAATTTATCCCAGGCTTTGAGGGATTTTGCTAAACAGAGCATTCTCCAAAGTTTTTTATGGCTTCGAGGGGCGGTGTCCTTGTTAGAGAAATCGCCGATAAAGTCTGGGAGATAAACGTTTAAGTGTTCGAGCGCCTGCAGATAGTCCCGGTCCAGCCCGACAACCCATTGTTTCGAAGGATATGATCCTGTAGTTCGCAAGACTGAGCTCTGGATGACACAAAAGCATAAATCCCAACATCTCGAGCTGAGAGGAGGCCCAAACCACTTAGACGCATTGGCAGAGATGCCAGACGCCATTCGAGGTCACCAAAGAAGGGGCCACCACCTAGATGTATTGATATAGCTTTTTAAATCATTTTTATTGGTAGGTGATTTTATATAAATCTGATGTGTGTCTATATAACATAGCAATACGTGTTATATAACCTACTATGTAAATATATAACATGGTAGTAAGTTATTATATAACCTAGTAGTATTTGATTATACGTGATTATATAACCTGATAGTAGTTGATTGTACATTATTATAGTCTTGATTGATACGTAATTATATATGGACATTTATGCCCCTAATCTGAAGTATACGTATCACATCTTGATAACTCTCTACACTTTTTACAAAGAAGAGTCCATTCAAAATAAAGTGAAAAGTTTAAAAAAGAAACATAAATCGTATCTTGTTATGTATGTTATCTTATCTTTCTCTAGTTTAATATGTCGATGGTTGGGGTACCCTTTTTGAAATTGTATCTCTATATTGATATGTCGATGGTTAGGGGTACCCTTTTTGAAATTATATCTCTACTTTAATATGTCGATGGTTGGGGTACCCTTTTTGAAAGGGTTTTTTGCATATTTCCCCTTAAAAAACATTGAAATTGCATATATACCCGAGCCAAAAATTAAATTGCATATTTCCCCTCTATTAACTAGTAAAATTGCAAATTTATCCATTTTGATTTAATTTATTAAAATTAAATTATAGAAAGACTATTTTACCCTTCATTTTACTAACTCCTGAGCTTGATCAACCTGACCCGCTTTAAAATGAGCCTTCAATACCAGATTAAACGACTTAACACCCGGCAAAACACCGGCGAATTTTACGAATGTTTCATAAGTCTGATGAAACTTATCATCGTGAATCTTGTTATCCAGCATCACAGAAAGCACCCCACAAAGCGATTTTTCAGTCAACGTGCATGTTTTTCTCTGAAGCATTTCGTCGAACACCTTGAGTGCGTTGTCCACCATTCCAGCTTGTGAGTTTAACATGACAATTCTGAGCTAAAACCCTTCTAAAGCGAGTTGTGAGGCGGGTGAATCAGTGATTGATTTGGATAATATACTTTGAACACTTGAAGACCCGAGTTGTGCAAAAGGTGCAACACTTGGAACACCTGGAACACTTGAAGATTCCACTAAATGATGCATCACCGACTATTTTACCCTTCATTTTAATGGAACACCTATAGCCATTAAACGCATTAATAAAAGAGAAGACGAGCAGGGGGCAGAAGGATTCTTTGCAGAACTTCAAACACTTGGTAAAGTTCAAAAACTGAATCAGGTGGTTTTGGAACAGGACGTAGCAGGATGTTATTCATATATTGTGAGAAGCACATAAATGGAGGATTTTGCAAGTGGAAAGCTTTGCCAATGATCTTACGTTTTGTACTTTTCAAAATGAAATTAATTAATCAAAACCATAAAATGGATTCAGGGCATTGAGAAGAAGATGTATGATGCAGAGAGGATTTAGAGGTGGGTAGTTTTGTCATTTTAATAGAGAAGGGGAAATATGCAATTTTTATTTTAGTTTGGGTAAATATGCAATTAAGGGTGTTTTTAAGGGGAAATATGCAATTATTCCTTTTTGAAATTATCTCTCTATTTTAATATGTCGATGGTTAGGGTACCTTTTTGAAATATATTTAGATGTTTGCTTTGTTTAATGTTTAGTGACGAATCACCTTGTTTAATAAGATGCTCTCTAGAAATATTTATGTAAACCAATGAAACATTTACTTTTGGTTTGGTGAAAAGGTATGATATATGAGTTTAGCCTAAAATGTAATCACCAATCGCAAACTTGTAGAGTCTTCTATTTGGTGAATTACATCGTACCAAATGCTCTTTACATAGAGCTACATTTTCAATATTCCCATTAGCAAATGCAAAAGGTGACCATTTTATATGGGTCGTATTATTGGCACACTTTGGGGATTAAATCGACACCCTCAATACGCATCGTATAGGCCTATACGAGGCCTATACGATGCGTATTGAGGTGGGTTCAAACTTCTATGTCTGCCAAAGGCTGCCATTGTCCCCTACCAAAAAGTAATACGCATCGTATAGGCCTATACGATGCGTATTGAGGGTGTCGATTTAATTTTTTAATTTTTGCAAGGTAGCTTCCTGTCACGCGGTAGCTTTCCGTCACGCAAACGAAAAAGCAGCACTTTGGACATTTGTTGGTTTTCAAACATTTAGGAAACATTATTTGAGAATACCCCTGAATTTATCGAAGCTGTAGAATGAGATCCTCCACTGTTGGGTTATCATCTTTCAACCCCATTTTCCCTAAATTTATCGATTATGTTTTTCAACAGGGATGTAATGCAATGATTCCTCTCAATTGAATACACCGACACTTGTTTCATAGGACTCACTTGAATCGTCTCGGATGTAATAACAGTACGTTCAGCATCAGTGCCTGCTTGAATTGCAGAAAGCAAATGATAACATCTCCGGTTTCATCAGCTGCATTTGGAACAGGAGAGTTGAAAAAACTGCAATTGGAATTGATCTTGGAACAACACACTCTTGTTACCATATGACACATGATAAAAGCGCTTCTCTAGGCAATCTGGGATTAAGTTCCGCAAATTGGGGACCACATATTTTCTTCAAGATTTACGTCTGATGTCCAAGTTTCCCATAGTCACAAAAAAGATTGCGGTTTACAGATTCAATCTTCATTGCTTCATTAAAATTAACAAGGCGGTCTCTTTGCTTCGTCCACTAGAACTATTTGTGTATGCATTCTGTTGGTACTGAACAACGGAATCAGGTTCTCAAAACAAGGATCGTTCTAATAGATTAAAGAGAATAAACCCTCGTTCCAACCAATTGTGGGTTAATAGATTCCGAAGCTGTTATTTCAGTTATTTCTGTTGATCCACAAATTCCAACAAATTGTGTCTAATGCAAGGATCTTCGAATGCGGTGTGTACGTTAAATACCGTTCACCGCTTTTTTGGTTGCTTCTCTTGTTAAGTTTCTGAACCAACCGAAATCCACAAATTCCAACAGTTTCTCCGTCGCTAATTTCTCCACTCACCATGAAATCGAACAGTTTCTTCGTAGATTCCGTCCGGTTTCAAAGCCGGTTGAGGATTACGAGTGTTCTAGAACTATTTGTGTATGCATTCTTTTGGTAGTTAACCGAATGGTCTCTTTGCTTCGTCCACTAGAACTATTTGTGTATGCATTCTTTTGGTAGACAACAAACGGATAATAAACTGAAACATCTTGACACGATTTAATTGCAAGACTGTTTGTCGGGTTTCCAATGCTCACACAAGGTGATAAACAACGCTAATACGAACACATGTGTTTTGAAATAGGCTTTGCTCTTTTCAGCAGCCATTTTTCCTTTTCCTTCAATTTCGAGAACATGTAACATGATAGATAAAGATCCCGACACATGTAACATCTAGTTATATTCCTACATCTATATTTTTTGTCATGACAAACTATGTGACATGTGTCTATTCCAGTGGTCCCGGTACTATTTGTGTATGCATTCTTTTGGTAGTTAATAAAACGAAAGCTATCAATGCGGGGATGGGTACAGAACCAGACATGTCTTCCTGAATCTGAACCTGAAACGAAAGCTATCAACTCTAAGATTAACAAGGCAGTCTCTTTGTTGCGTACTGATTATTGAAAAGATTTGTTGAAATCGAAGAAAAGAGTAAAAAAGATGAATTGAGACGTACATTAGGAACAAGAAGTCCAACAATCCATTCATTATCTGTTGTTGTCTAAAACAATATGAATGCACGCAACGAATTTGACAACTGTGGAGCGTGATCAACTACTTTGGGTATATTCGAAACCAACTAAAATACGTTAAAATATGCTAAAATACCCTAAAATACGTTAAAATACGCTAAAATACCCTAAAATACGTTAAAATACCCTAAAATACGTTAAAATACGCTAAATTACGTTACAATACGCTAAAATACGCTAAAATATGTAAAAATACCCTAAAATAGGTTAAAATAAGCTAAAATACGTTAGAATACGCTCAAAAACATCAAAAATACTATTAAATACGCACCAATATGTTAGAATACGTCAAAATACGCAAAAAATACGTCAAAGTACGCGACTAACGATATTTACACACACGTATACATATAACACGGAACTATGGAGTCCAAGTGGATTTCAAACAAAACTGTACGTGATCATTGAATACGATATTCGCACGCAACCGAACGGAACCAAAACGACTTATGTTGAAGGTATACGTCATAAAACGACAAAATATAAGAAAGTTCGGCAAAAAACGAGAGGTATACGCGTCGAACCGAGGGAAACACGATAAAACTAAATTTGAAATAATGCCCAATACGATCGTATAGGCCTATGTCGTATCGTATATCAGCATAATACGCATCGTATAGGCCTATACGATGCGTATTAAACTTTGAATTTTCTCAAAAATACCCCTGAATTTATCAGAAAAACAGGGGTATTTCAATAAATTCATCGCTCAACACGCATCGTATAGGCCTATAGGATGCGTATTGAACTATAAATTTCACAAAAATGTTTTTCAAATCAAGGGTTCCATCATTACAACCATTTGTTTTCAACAGGAATGTAATGCAATGATTCCTCTCAATTGAATAGACAGACACTTGCTTCATAGGACTCACTTGAATCGTCTCGGAAGTACTGAACAACAGAAATAACACTCGTAATCCTCAACCGGCTTTGAAACCGGACGGAATCTATGAAGAAACTGTTCGATTTCACGGTGAGTGGAGAAATTAGCGACGGAGAAACTGTTGGAATTTGTGGATTTCGGTTGGTTCAGAAACTTAACAGGAGAAATTAGAAGTTTTCAATAAAATTTCATTCTGCTGTGAACGTGTTCTCTATGAAATGTCTCACTTAACAAGAGAAGCAACTAAAAAAGCGGTGAACGGTATTTAACGTACACACCGCATTCGAAGATCCTTGCATTAGACACAATTTTTTGGAATTTGTGGATTTCGGTTGGTTCAGATCTCTATTCGGTCATCTTTCATCACAATTTGGATCTCTATTCGGTCATCAAACAGGCATGCCTTGAAGTACTGAATCAACAGAAATAACTGAAATAACTGAAAGATGAGATATCGGTAGTTAGCTCGAAAAAGTTTCTCTCAATCAGTTGTTCCAATAGATTCTCCCTTTTAAAAAACGGTTGCGGTTTTGCACACTCAATCTTCATTGCTTCATTATAATTAATAATGCGGTCTCGATTGAACATGTAATTGCAAGACTGTTTGTCGGGCTTCCAATGCTCACACAGGGTGATAAACAACACTGATATTGAACGGAATATTGAACCAAGAAAGTCATTTGACTGCCGCAGATGAAGTCAAATGTGATCAAACTTGGACATCAGACGTAAATCTTGAAGAAACGGAACATGATCCCAGATTGTCTAAAGAAGCGCTTTTATCATGTATGATCCAGAGGTCGGTCTCGGGTGGGCAAAAGATCCGTGGGCCCTATTGTTGGATTATTGAACCAAGATAGTCGTTGGACTGCCGCAGATGAAGTCAAATGTGATCAAACTTGGACATCAGACGTAAATCTTGAAGAAACGGAACATAATCCCAGATTGTCTAAAGAAGCGCTTTTATCATGTGTGATCCAGAGGTCGGTCTCGGGTGAGCATAAGATCCGTGGGCCCTATTGTCGGATTATTGAACCAAGATAGTCATTGGACCGCCGCAGATGAAGTCAAATGTGATCAAACTTGGACATCAGACGTAAATCTTGAAGAAACGGAACATAATCCCAGATTGTCTAAAGAAGCGCTTTTATCATGTGTGATCCAGAGGTCGGTCTCGGGTGGGCATAAGATCCGTGGGCCCTATTGTCGGATTATTGAACCAAGATAGTCATTGGACTGCCGCAGATGAAGTCAAATGTGATCAAACTTGGACATCAGACGTAAATCTTGAAGAAACGGAACATAATCCCAGATTGTCTAAAGAAGCGCTTTTATCGTGAATGTTTCGAATCATCATAGAAGACGTATCGGGTGAGTTGTGGTTGATTTATAGGAGGAGGTTATGAAACGAATATATGTTTATACGAATTTAAAGGACAATACTGACAGAGGTGCTAGTCTTTTCTCCCACTGTGCAAACTTGAAAAATCTCACCATAACACATCTAATATGACACATGATAAAAGCGCTTCTTTAGACAATCTGGGATTATGTTCCGCAAATTGGGAACCACATTATAGACTGGTGGGCTTGAATGGTTTTAATAATACTTGAAAATGGAAATAATCATGTCAATATCTTTATCTATCATATCATCGACTAACTGCTCGAAATCCCTTTCGTTTCTCGGGTTCGCATTCGACACAACACAATAAAAAATAAATTCAAAAAAATAGTGGCCTGATACGCATCGTATAGGCCTATACGATGCGTATCAAGCCCGCCGCCAGACATAGCCTGCACCTGTCAGTCTGCCATGTCTTTTACTTTATTTCAATACGCATCGTATAGGCCTATACAATGCGTATTGAATTCAAAAAGTGTGTAGATAGATAGGGAGTGTGCCATTAGAATACCCCTTTTATATATCATGAAAGAGAATCCTGAAATTTGAGGGGCCAGAATCTAGACGAGTAGAAAAGACATGCATTTAAAATTTAAGCTTAATAACTAATAGAGAAAAATGCCCGGATAGTCCCTGTGGTTTGCTTCATTTTCACCTTTAGTCCTCAACTTTATAAAATTACATCTATAGTCCCCAACTTTTGCAAAATCGTTCTCGGATTGTCCCTGAAACGGATAGAGGTTAGTTTTTGGTGTTAAGTAGGTGTGAAATGACTAAAATACCCTTACTAATAAATAAATATAATAAATGGAGCCCACCATACTCATCTTCCTCAACCCATCCCCACCCACCATCATCAACCTTCAACAATTGAACCATCAACAACCTGCACCATTGGCTCCAATTCACCCCTTTCAAACAACCACCATAACCCCTTTTCCAAATTGGCACGTTGCCGGTTAACATTTTATTTGATACATTTACCAAATCAACAGGTATGCACAAATTTTCAAATATTAGTACATCGTGCTTTTAAAAAAGAAAAGAAAAGAAAAGCTAACAATAAAATGATACATAGTGACGATTGAAACTGTTGTATTAGTAAACCAATACACCTATGACATATCTTTATTCTTCAAAATCTTAGAAGTGCAGAGCAATTTAAAGCTATAAAATCATCAAGCTGAAATCGAACCGTATAGATGCAGTGAGAGTACGTTTTCATGGCAGCACATACAGAGGCTTTCGACCTAATAAACAGGGGCTTTATTATCGTCGGTTGAGATGGGTTCAACCACCGACCTCACGTCTAGAATGGGTGTTGCTGCGTCTTTCGATGTTTCCATTTGATTTGCACTCTGGCGCGGCTATCTAGTATTGTTATTGATCTTTGAAAGCTGAAGCAGAGATGACAGAATGTTTTCTGCGTTGGAGATCTGGATTTGCAGTGGTAGTTATAGTGAAGTGGAGCTGGGTAGATGGTGGTGAAAGGTGGAGATGGTGGTATGTGGTTTAAAGCAGGGAAGATTGGGGGTGTGTTGGGTAAAGAAGATGAGGATGGTGGGATAAGGTTTGGGGTGGGTTGGGGTGAAGAAGATGAGGATGGTGGGCCTCATTTAAATATTTCTTTTAATATTAAATAATTAAAACATTTTTATTAGTAAGTGTATTATAGTCATTTCACACCCACTTAACAGCAAAAACTAACTTCCATCCACGTCAGGGACTATTCGGGAACGAAATTGCAAAAGTTGGGGACTGTAGGTGTAATTTTAGAAAGTTAGGGACTAAAGGTGAAAATGAAGCAAACCACAGGGACTATCCGAGCATTTTTCTCTAACTAATACATTAAAATATCAAAAATACGACGATAATTGTGATAACAATAAATAATACAAAATATTGTTTGGGCCTCATGGGTTGTATGATATTACATTACATTACATTCTTATGCAAAAAGTAACAACGGACACTTGTTGTTACACCCTTCAATATTCAAGGAATTTGGGCGACCCGGTACTTGGAACCGGTGGACATAGCATATTGCAAATCGGCACACACCTTTTCCTTTGTGAACCGTCATACGAACCGACGTATTAGAACCAGTGGAATTTTCCTAAGCGGGTACTTGATCTCCACAAAGTCACAACGGTTTGTGCAAACGGTATTTCAACCCTATAAATTAGCAACCTTTATTATCCCATTTACATTTGGAAAATCAAGAACCGTTGTGCACAATCTTCTGACGATGTCTCCTCGTCTCCGGACCGCAGCCTCTTCATCTCCGGCGAGTCGTAACCGCTGCCTCTACGTCTCCGGTGAGTCATGACCGCCGCCTCTACGTCTCCGGCGGGTCGTAACTGCCGCCCCTTCATCACGCATATGGATCTCTCTAAAATTTGATTCATTAAACTTTTGCCACAAAGGTTTCACATATTATATTTGAATTTGATCATGAAATTAGTTCACTTTAAAGCATACTATTCATCCACATAAAGAAAGTCAAAATTATATCCCATTTTGTCTTATTTCTAATGCACCATTGCCTTTTTACATTTCGCATCCCTTCACTACCAAGGTTCGACATGTCAACTGCGTTTCGTGTTTTTATAGTACCCAGTCTAACCCATTCACTATTTTACCATTAAAAATTCTGACTTCGAACAAGTAGTTCTAAAATTCTCTTCGATGCGTTTTGCGTTAAACAAGATTTGATTTTTTTTTCATTATATTTTTTCTTTCCATAGATAGTTTCTTTGTCCCTCTATTTCAATTTTCTTTTCTTGATTGTAATTTTTTTTTAATTTATTGCTTCGACTTAATGGTGTTCAAAGATGATGTTCTTAATTTTGGTTTGAAGATATCAAGTGAGAGATTAAAAACATTCAAAATCAATTTCCCGCCGCAACGCACGGGTTGGAGTTAACTCGTTTGAGTTTATTAGTTAATATGAATCTGATACGGATTCGTAACAGTGGACGCTAGAAAACCCTAGCGTGATTGATAACCCTTCACCGAAAACCCGATGAAGATCCGGCGATCTGGAACCGATCGGCCAAGAGTTGGTTCATCTTCGTTATCCTCGATCGGGTTAGTCGTAGGCGGATCCGTATCATCCTCCCCCTCTAAAAAACGACTCGTCCTCAAGTCATAATCATCATCCGGAACATAGGGAGCGAGATCAGCGACATTGAATGTAGCGGAAACTTTGTAATGGCCCGGTAAATCAACTTTGTATGCATTATCATTAATTCTTTTTAAAACTCTAAACGGACCATCCGAACGAGGAGCTAACTTTCCCGCACGACCAGTTGGAAAACGTTCCTTCCTCAAATGAACCCAAACCAAGTCGCCCTCATTAAAAATAACCTTCTTTCGGTGTAAATTGGCACAGGATTGGTAACGAAGGTTATGTTTAATAATCTGTTCACGTACCCGTTCATGCAACTGTTTGATTTGTTGGGCCCGTTCTTCACCTTCTGCGCTATAATGCTCAATCATAGGGTAAACCGCTAAGTCAAGAGGCGTAAAAGGGTTTCGACCGTAAACTATCATGAAAGGAGTTTGCCCCGTCGAGCCATGAGTGGATCGGTTATATGCAAATTCAGCTTGCGGAAGCACAGTATCCCACTTCTTTTGATTTTCCCCAACAAGACTTCTCAATAAATTCCCCAAGGTACGATTTGTCACTTCAGTTTGCCCGTCCGTTTGCGGGTGATGCGAACTGCAGAACTGTAACTTAGCACCCAAATTCTTCCACAAAGTGCGCCAGAAGTGACTGACAAACTTAACATCTCGGTCTGAAGTGATAGATTTCGGTACCCCGTGTAAACGAACAATCTCATCAAAATAAAGTCTCGCCACCTGAGATGCATCAAATGTTTTATTACATGCCACGAAGTGTGCCATTTTTGAAAACCGATCTACCACCACCATAATTGAGTCTTTCTTTCTTTGCGTTACCGGAAGGCCCATAACAAAATCAATACTAACGTCCTCCCACGGCTGAGTCGGAACCGGGAGTGGTGTGTACAAGCCGGCATTGGTTTTTTTTCCTTTTGCGAGATGACAAATTCGACACCTAGCCACCACCATGTTCACGGTTTTCGCTAAATTGGGCCAAAAAAAACTCTCGGCCACCAAGGAGATGGTTTTGTCTCTACCAAAGTGGCCCGCTAAAGCCCCCTGATGGGCCTCCAAAACAACTGCCTCGCGGAATGAATAGAGTGGCACACAAACCCGGTTTCCTTTGTATAAAAGCCCATTTTTTCTGCAAAAATTTTTGAAGGTTCCGGTTTCTGTTTTCTCCCATACGGTATGAAAATCTGGATCATCCACATATAAGTTAGCGAACGAATTAAAACGATTAACGTGTACCTCGGTTGTAACCGTGAGAGCGGTCCTTCGGCTTAGGGCATCGGCCACCGAATTCGAGACCCCCGACTTATGCCGAATGACAAACGAAAAAACTTGCAATGTCTCAACCCATTTTGCGTGCTTCGGGTTAAGCTTTGCCTGGCCCTGTATGAACTTCAATGCTTGATGATCAGAGTATAGGATGAATTCGTTTGGTAATAAGTAGTGGCGCCAATATTCCAAACTCCGAACAATTGCATAGAACTCCTTATCGTAGGTGCTGTACCGTCGTCGTGTGTTATTCAGTTTCTCGCTAAAATACGCTATCGGGCGGCTATTCTGACTCAAAACACCTCCAATCCCAACCCCCAACGCATCACATTCCACTTGAAACACGACCGAAAAATTTGGTAAGGCCAAACACGGGGCCTTTGTCACGGCCGACTTCAATAACTCGAATGATTTTTCAGCAGCGGGTGTCCAAAAAAACTTTAACGATTTGAGGCATTCGGTGATCGGAGCAACGATCGTACTAAAGTTTCGGATAAATCGATGATAGAACGAAGTGAGGCCATGAAAACTACGTATATCGTGTAGCGATTTGGGGGCGGGCCATGTAGTGATGGCTTCGACCTTTGCTTCATCCATTCGAATCCCGTTTCCGGACACCAAATAACCCAAAAATATTACTTCATTCGACAGGAAATGGCATTTTTTCGGTTGGCGTACAACTTTTGTTCTCGCAAAACTATAAAAACTTCGCAAATGGTCAAGGTGTTGTTCGAGTGATGTACTATAAACCAAGATGTCATCGAAATATACCACCACGAACTTCCCGATAAAGTTTTTAAAAACATGATTCATCAAACGCATAAAGGTGCTTGGGGCGTTCGACAAACCAAATGGCATAACCAACCATTCAAACAACCCATCACGCGTCTTAAACGATGTTTTCCACTCGTCCCCCGGGCGCATTCGAATCTGATGATAACTGTAGGATCGTGATTCGACCCGAATGAGTCGTTCAGAGGCGTTCAACTTCGTTTCAGGTGCGGAATAACAAGAAACGGAGGTAGAGACAGCTTGCAATTCACTTAATCTACTGATTTTATTAATCTGACAACGTTTACAGCTCGATCTTCACACCGGCAGCACCTCGGTATGGAATTTGACAAGGTTACAAATGAGTTCGCTTATGTGGTATTTATAGTGTTGGTAGGTTCGCTTATACGGACATGTACGAATAAGCGGACCTGACACATAAGCGGACCTCCTAGTGACATATAAGCGGACCTGACACATAAGCGGACCTCCTAGTGACATATAAGCGGACCTGACACATAAGCGGACCTCCTATGTCCATATAAGCGGACCTATCAGTTTAAACCTATATGCCATCCTATTTTCTCGTAAAACATGCCCTGATCTAACAATCTAAAACTAAGACTCGATACAAGACGAAGTCGACAGATGTAGTGCACCAACAGACTCCCCCTCAGATGTTGACGAGTCGACTATCGAGTCACGACAATGCTGTATCTTCACATCTTCAGTCTTGATCAGTCTCTGGGCTTTTCTCTCTCTATCTTCTTCAACAGACTCTCTTTAACTTGAAAATCTTCAGACTCCCCCTAATGATTTGCTGGCATTTCTTTGTTCTTCAGCAACATCTACTTCAGGATCTTTGTCTGGCTTTCTTTGTCTTCAGAATCTTAAACCTGGCACACTATAGAATCTTCAATTTCCAGAATCGAAACTTGGCTATTCCTGCACTTCTTAACCCAGAAATAAGTTTTACATTTATCAAGTCGTATGCACCAACACTCTGAAATAATCAGACGACTCCCTCTCATAATCATATGCATCAACAATCACTCTCCCTCAAATCACAAACTCATGATGAACCACTTGTTGATTTAGAAAATACATTTTGACATTTTAAAACACACTCCCCCTCACAACAATGTCATCATGTTTAGCACTCGGAATTTTGAAAATCAGCTTTCCAATCATCAGTTGTCGAAAATCTTTTTGAATTTTTCAAAAGTTTATGCTAAAACACACTGAAAATCTTTTTGAATTTTTGAATGTAAAGAAATGCAATAAAGAAATATTTACAGACAATATTTTTGTGAGTTTTGTGTAAGAGGATCATATCAGTTTTTGACAAGTCACAAGTACCGTTGAGCTTAGTTACACATTAAGAATTAAACAATTCACTTAGATTGCCAATATACTGATCCACTTAAATTTTCACACAAATTTCAACTGATTCAGGATATGAGTTAAGTGTTTTAATGACTTAAACTCATTCATGTGTCCCACCTCTTGAATATACTCCCGTATCCAGATCCCAATATTCAGTCTTACAGGTGAGTATACCACAGATGATATCTGTCAGGGGAATAAATTATAGTGCGAGGGCCGTGAGAGCTCAGGTCGATCTTTCGATACGCAGAGAGATGACGGCTTCGACTTTTGGTGTGTCCCCTTTAGAGGATCTTTTGCATTACAACAGCAATGACTATCAATTTTATTGTTTCATCAATTTGCTGAGGGCTGCGCTATATTTCAAGCATGCGGAAAGTATTCTCCGGGGACTAGGTCAGAAATTCCTTTCAGCAGAAGTCCCGGGATAATACCCCAGATATCACTGAGCATAAAGACCTAGTATCTCAGAAAGAGGGACCTTTCAAACGAGATTTCAGGGGTTACCTATATATCCAAGTAGTGTTCCCCACGAAATAAGCAAGTTTGAATTTATGTTTATATCCCGAAAAAAGTTTACTAAATGTGTAAAAACCTATCGGCATATCATCAGTGAGACTGTTTAACACTATTTAAACAATACAAATCTTTAGCATACTGTGACTGTCTACTGATGTACTATCATTTCCTCTTCTTTGACACTAAAACTCATTTTTGATTTTATCATGTTTTTGCCTTTTTCAAATTTTTTAATGTTTTTGGATTTTCTGAAATTTATATCTACTCCCCCTAAAATGCAAACACATTAAAAAAAATTGAAATCAAACTGTACAACAAACTTGACAACCGATATCGAATCGCTTTAAATCGCCATCCACTTGGCATAAACAATCAGAACTCCCCCTTACACAAAACTATTTTCTCATAATGATTTCAAAACACTTAAGTTTGTTTTAATCAGAATGATTTTTCCGGAAAATAAATTTTGTTGGTTTTACCACTTGTAGGTTCGGGGTGTGGTTCATCACATTGTCTACTTTTAACCACTTGTAGTAGATCAAGTACAACTTAATGTCCCTGATTTACCACTTGCAAGTATGCAACCTCTGTACCTCTTGTAAAAATATTCACAACAAACAAACCTATGTAGGAATAAACCTCTACACAAACCATTTTACCAATCAAAATGCCGATTCCTGCTTCACACTTACCAACCTGGAAGCTCCGGCAAGTCACACTTAACCTGTAAAAACTAAACACATTTAAAAATCTTTCACAAAATCTAAAATAACAAGAAGGATGCCGATTCCTGATCCACGATTACAAACTTGGGATCTCCGGCAAGTCAGGTTTTTTTTTTATTTAAACAGATTCACCCAAGCCTGACGGTCCTTGGGTGATTTTGAATTCTTGTTCAACAATGGTGGAAAATTTGCATCATCCATTGTTAGACCAGAATTCTCATTTTTTACCTCAACACATGGCTCTCCTGGTTTTACCATACCAGAATCATTGCCTGAATGTGGCTTGTCTGACTTTGATGAGCCAGATTCATCGCCTGAAGGTGGCTTGTCTGACTTTACCATGTCAGATTCATCGCCGACCATTTTCTTCTTCTTCTTTCCCTCTTTCGTCCTCAGATTTGTATCTGATGAATTTGTCTTGCTTGACTTTGCAGTTGAGAGAGTTGATTCATCAGAACTCTTATTCGTTCTATCCGATGAACCCGAGGACAAAATATTCTCCAGGTACTCTCTGGCTTTCTTCCTTTTCTTCCTCAGTCTGTCTTTTTGCCCTTGTGAAAGCTTCACTTTCTTTTCTTGAACTTTCTGTTCTTGAATTTTAGATTCTTGAACTTTCTGTTCTTTGGGCTTGACATTGACTGGTTTCTTCATTGCCATTTTCTGAGATTCATCCCTCGATCTTCCCTTTGATCTCATTGGACAATCTCTAGCAATGTGTCCTCTGATATTGCATTCATAGCATCTTCTAGTCTCAAACCACCAATTCTGGCAGTTAACAGCAATGTGTCCTCGAATACCACAAGAGTAACACACTCTGTTATCGTACCATTCACCACTATCACACCAAACACTCAGATCATAACATTGTCTAGCTTTGTGGTGATCATCATCCCTCCTGAAAACTGGATTTGGCTTTAAAGCACTGTGGTCCAACCTGCACCACTTATTACAAACAGTTTTTGAGTTTTCATTTTTCAATTTTTGTGATTTTTGATTGCAATTGGATGATTGAACTGATGAGCTTTTATTTTCTTTTTGAAGATTTTTCGGCTTTTTATCTTTTTGTTTTTGTTCCACATTCTTCTTTACAGGTTTTTGCTTTGAGCATTCACCTTTCTCAGTCGAATGTAAAACAGTTTCTTTAAACATTTCTTTTAATTTCAAAAATGTTTTCTTTTTCTCATCATCATCAGTTTTCTCATCATAATCTTCAACTTTGACATTGTCAAAGTTTGTGACATTGTCACTTATTGGAACAGAATTGATCGGTTTTGGACATGAATAATCTGGTGTTGATGACAAAGTCTCAAAACCTATCAATTTCTCTTCAAGCTCTTTGATTTTAATCCGAGCTTTTTCAGCTTCATTTTCAAGTCGAATGATTTTCTGAAGATGAGAATTTATTTCAATTTGTTTTTCAAGATTATTTTTAAAAATAACAGATTTCTCATCTTCTAAAATCTTCATTTGACTTTGAAAATCTTTTTCAAATTTTAATTTTTCATTTTCAAATTCTTTTTCCTTTTCTTTCAAAATCTCGTTTTTCAATTTCAAACTGTTCAAATCTCTTAACAGTTTGTCATTTTCTGATTTCAACTTCTCACAATTTTCCGTTAAATCAAAAATCTGTTTCTCATCAGATTTGTTTTCATTCTTCAACACTAAAATCTCTTCAGTTTGTTCCTCTCCCACTTGGACACCTTTACTCTTGCTATTCTTTAATATTGATTTTACACTTTGACTTTTCTTCTTCTCAGCATTTCTCTCCATCTGTTCTTCAAGTTTCTTAATGAATTGACCAATTGTCAATTCAGAGTATTCTCCAGTTCTTTTTAAATCCAAAAGATATGTACCCCACTCTTGTTGAGGTATGGCATTGGCCAATTTTTCAACCCATTCTTCTGATTCTTTTTTAATACCCTTCTCAGACATTGAGCGAACAAGATGGCTATACCTCTCAATGATACTCTTTGTACTTTCTCCTGGATAACCTGAAAATGAATCAAATTCTTTTGTTAATACATTTATTCTATCAATTGTTTCTTTAGTCATATTAAAAAAATTGATATCCATAATTCGGAAACCCGTTTTTCAAGACAGTCCCTCCAAGTAAGATAACTTGTTCAATCTAATACACCTGCAAACACTTATCAACTCACATGCACACAACAATCAAAGATATGTACTCAAATACAATTGACTGATAATTGTGATTGGGCCGAAAAGTCTGTAGTGGACTGACAACAATCCACTTAATCTTTGTTGTTCACAAAAGCGAAACACCAAAGTGACAGAAAAGCGGAACCTCAGTTGTCACTAAAAGCGGACCAACTTTTGTTCAAATAAGCGAATCAGATGTTGTTCACTGAAGCGGACCAACAATGAGCGGAACTAATATGTTCACTTAAGTGAACCTCTTGAGCGAACCTACAACAATCAAGTTTCTAAAAGCGAACCTCTCAAACGAAACTACTCCTTATCACTTGAAGCGAACCTTTCAAGCGGACCTCCGAATTGTCACTTGAAGCGAACCTGACAAGCGAACCACAAATAAATGTCACTACAAGCGGACCACTTGAGCGGATCTAAGTGTAATTTGGAGCGGATCTGCTGAAAAGATGTCTGAATAAGCGAACTTGAATGGTCTTAAAAGCGGACTTGAATGATCTTTTGAGCGGATCTACTCCAAAAATGTCCAAATAAGCGGACTTGAATAGTCTTATAAGCGAACTTGAATGATTATTGGAGCGGATCTACCAAATGTCCGAATAAGCGGATCTCCTGATGTTCGAATAAGCGGATCTCCTGATGTTCGAATAAGCGGATCTCCTGATGTTCGAATAAGCGGATCTCCTGATGTTCGAATAAGCGGATCTCCTGATGTACGAATAAGCGGATCTCCTGATGTACGAATAAGTGGATCTCCTGATGTACGAATAAGCGGATCTCCTGATGTACGCAAGAGCGGACCTACTGATGTACACAAGAGCGGACCTATCAGGTGTCCGAATAAGCGAACCTAAATCCGAAGGTCATTTGGTCCATTTTTAGTCCGTATTTTGGTCCGAAACTTTCCAGGGTTTGTCTATGATCAATTGCGCACAATCCGTGAAACTTTGAGTGAATTCCGACCGGTAAAACTTGATCTGATGATGAAAGAAGGTGTAGAAGTAAGAATTGATAATGAATTCCAGCTATTCTCTGTAGAACTCCTCCTCCTGAAGCTCTGATACCAATTGTAGGATCGTGATTCGACCCGAATGAGTCGTTCAGAGGCGTTCAACTTCGTTTCAGGTGCGGAATAACAAGAAACGGAGGTAGAGACAGCTTGCAATTCACTTAATCTACTGATTTTATTAATCTGACAACGTTTACAGCTCGATCTTCACACCGGCAGCACCTCGGTATGGAATTTGACAAGGTTACAAATGAGTTCGCTTATGTGGTATTTATAGTGTTGGTAGGTTCGCTTATACGGACATGTACGAATAAGCGGACCTGACACATAAGCGGACCTCCTAGTGACATATAAGCGGACCTGACACATAAGCGGACCTCCTAGTGACATATAAGCGGACCTGACACATAAGCGGACCTCCTATGTCCATATAAGCGGACCTATCAGTTTAAACCTATATGCCATCCTATTTTCTCGTAAAACATGCCCTGATCTAACAATCTAAAACTAAGACTCGATACAAGACGAAGTCGACAGATGTAGTGCACCAACAATAACCGCTTCGTAAATCTATTTTTTTTTAAAACTGTGCGCCATGTAGATGATCCAACAAATCATCGAACCTCGGAATGGGGAAACGGTATTTAATAGTAATCTTATTTACCGCCCGACTGTCAACACACATACGGAACGTACCGTTCGGTTTAGGGACCAACAGAGCTGGAACGGCACAAGGACTCATACTCTCCCGAATCAGTCCTTTTTCGAGTAACTCGGTCACCTGATTGTGTAGTTCTTGGAACTCTTTCGGATTCATCCTGTACACCGGTTTATTTGGAATACTAGCCCCCGGTAAAAAGTCGATGCAGTGTTGTATATCCCGCATTGAAGGTAAACCTGCAGGAATATCATCGGGAAAAACATCACAAAATTCAAGTAACAATGGTCGAACCTGGATTGGAACTTCGTCAACCTCAACATTTGGCTCGGCAAAAAAAAGACCGTAGATGACGTGTGGTGGCTCGCATTTCAAGGCAGCCATGAAAACGGTACGGGTCACCAACATCGACGAGGGCCCGTCTTTCCGTGGGTCGCATGGAGCTAATGTGATGTTCACGCCATCCTTTTTAAAGGAATACGTGTTGCGAAAGCCGTCGTGTTTAGCTCTCCGATCGTATTGCCAAGGTCGGCCCAATAAAATGTGACATGCATCCATAGGCAAAACTTCACACCATACCTCATCCGAATATTTATCTCCAATGGAAAATTGCACCAAACATCGATGAGACACTTTAAAAATATTTCCCTTTTTAAGCCAAGTCAATTGATAAGGTGCTGGGTGATCGTGAAGCGGTAATTTTAACTTATCAACCATAGTTTGGGACACAATATTTTCGCAACTCCCACCGTCAATAATAACATTACAGATCTTACCTTTGGAAGTGCATCGAGTACGAAAAATGGTAGTTCGTAACCAGGCTGTGTCGTCCGAACTGGGTGTCTGTTCGGTGTGCAAAATTCGTTGGACAACAAGGGCTTCCCCCTTGTCTGGGTAAACGACTTCCGAAGGATGTGGCTCGTTGTAACACCCCGTGTTTTCACAAGTCAAAGTCAAAGTCAAGATCAAAGTCAACGACCGTTATACGAATTTAACTTGTAGAAGTTTCTTTGTTTTATTTGTATTATGTGGAGTAAGTGTTGCTAATGACAATAATCAACGTATGTTAATCGCTATCTAAACGACTTACGACTGTGAACTATAGGAAGTAACAATGCGATAAAGTTAATTAATCAAAAATCAAACTATGCTAATCGAATCGACAACGAATCGCAACTCAAGCTACGTATTTTGATTATTATTATACGTGTGTGTGTGCCTTACGTGTTATCTGTGCATGTTTATTTATGTTGTGTTGTGGTAATCAATCGAAACGCAATCTAACTCAAATGCAATCGAACTCAATCGAAACTCGAAATTGAACTCGAACACGAATCACAATCAAACTATGATATTTAGTAGTTGGGACTAAAAGTAATTTGACTAGGAAACCCTATCGTGTCGAACCGCTCGCAATCGAAATCAAAACGCCAAAAATCGTCGTGTCGAACATTCAAACCAAGTGCCATCCGGCCGGATAGCCATCCGACTGGATAACCTCTTGTCCGCAGATCAGATACCATGCGACCGGATAGCCATCCGGGCGGTGTGTCATCCGATCGGATAACCCTTTCCTCTTTTGGAATCCTATAAATACCCCTGTCATTGTCATTCTTTCTACTTTTGGAAACCCTCTGTCCGAACAGCCTGTGCTCCCCACCTTTTCTTCGATTTCTCTCGATCAAGGTAAGATCTCGTCCTAAATCTTGTACTTTCTTGATCTGCACGCACTCCTACACCTTTCTATCTTTTAAATCTTAACTTTTAACCATGAAATCACTAGATTTCGAGTGTTCTAGGATGATGTCATCATGTGTTCTTCAAGAACTTCATGTTTTGGCCTCAATCCACCAAGAACAACTTAGATCTAACCGATTTCCACAAAGATCTTGTAAAGATCTCGACACAAGTGTGGTGAAAGAGGATTGAAAGATGGTTTCTAACTTTCTTTCAACTCTTTTGCACTCAATGTACTCAAAGCCGATAGGATCGGACCCTGGTTTAGTCTTCTACTCAATTGTAGTGTTGTACTAGCTCAAGATCCGGATTCTACCCACGAGACTACCGATTTCGGGTTAATCAAGAACAACCGTCTCGAGCCGGTAACCGGCCGGACTAGGGTGATTCCTGGTCGGGTTGGTCATCTGGGTCGAACTAGGGGTTCTGTTGGTTAAAACGTTGTCAAAGCGTCTCGACATAACGACAAACCACCAAGGCGACCAAGTGTAGGACGAGCGGAACAATCTGAACGGACTGCTGTCCGACCGGATTGCTGTCCGATCGTATAAGTCATCCGAACAGATTGCCATCCGAACGGATCACACTTGGGTCCCACCTTTAAGCAACCTTATCCGAAGTTTGAGTATTGAACGAATTGCAATCCGATCGGACGACCATCTGACTGGATTACTCTTCGGATCATAAGATACTAAGACTTTAAAGACTTAAACAATTTTCAACATGTTCATTAACAGGGTTGCCACCCGATCGGATGGACATCCGATCGAGTGACACTTCTGCTGTGAACTTGCCTTCACTAAGTGATCTCACCACTAAGTCGCCGTCCGACCGGATGACCATCCGAACGAACTGTCATCCGCACGACCCACCATCCGATCGAACGACTTGATGGATAGAGATACTTCAATGTTTTCAAAATGCTACAACGAAAACTTCAAAAGTCAAGCCATCATACACAAACACATTCTTCTTATAGGAAGAAACAATCCACTCGAATCGTCATCCGACCGGACAAGCTGTCCGACCGGATGACCATCCGAACGGATTGTCATCCACACGGATTGCTGTCCGCTCGGATAACCATCCGAACGAACTACCATCCGATCCATCCGCACTTTGTATCGTTTTACGTGTCACTCATCGTTATGCTATCGAATCTATTCAGGCTAACCTTACTCGCTAAGCGCTCCCTTCAATCCATTAACCGCTGTGAGTATACTCGATCCCTTTTTGCTTTACGCACTTTTGGGTGTTACATACGTTACGAATATTCAAACTACAACAATCACACTACTTGATACTATTTGACGCTAACCGTTAATGCATGTTATACGTGGCTTATGAAAGCTTGTTTGTTATGTTTACACATGGAATGCTGTGTACCTGCCTTAGCAACGATAGTACTATAGTTTGGACTCAGCACCCGTTCACACGGGGGTTGTTAAGGACCTTTACTTGCATGGATTACGGTGGTAATCATGTATTGCGAACTGCCTCGGGCAGTCAACCCGCAGTCATTGGTATCGATGGATCTATGTCGATAACTAACGTGCTTCATTTCACTATGTGTACGTGCTGGTTATGCGTAAACGAATTCGAACTCCATATGCTATTATCAAACTTGTATGCTCACCTTTACATTTTATGTATTGACTTTATTTTAACGTATGTGATAGGTGCTTAGGACGCACACTTGGTAGGAATTTGAAGCTAGAATAAAGCTTTAGAGCCCAACAAATAGTTGTCTGTAGTGGTCAAACTAAGGGTCTCTAGAAGCAGATAAACAATTGCTGACTATTTTAAATCTGAGTTGTCAGAACAGAATAATTGCCTGGATTTATGTCTGTAATAATTATTTTACTGTTTGAGATACGGTATGGGACGTATTATTTAAATTGAATAGTATTGATAATTGTTATGGAAACTTCTGGACAATCTGTTTCGCTCAGTGCCATACCCCGATGTTTCCGCCATCGGTTGGGGTGTGACAGATTGGTATCAGAGCCATAACTATAGGGAATTAGGCAAGACTCGACCTAGTCCGGGTTGAAGTCTTAGAAACCTAGACTATAGTTAGGAACCAACAAACCGACTCGAGTACATCCAGTAGGGATTACGTATGAGCTTATTCCTCACTAATCTCACTTATACTACACTATCACTACACTCGAATTTTCAACTACAAAAAAAGGGCGATAAAGTCGAGATTAGGTGTGAAAACCGCAAACTCTCGACTAAATTGCTTAATCGATGCTGTTTTGTCACCTTATCAATGATCTCTTCATTCTTTTTCAATAACGAACGTTTGTTCAGCGGGGTAATTATACCAAATTAGGGGTGAAACCCATATTTTGATGAATAATCTCCTCTATTTTATCAAAAACAGGGACGAAGTTGTTAAGCCTGGGGTGAAACCCTAACCTTGACGACTTGTTCCGTACATTTTACCAAAACTCTCACCGAGGTCTCGACGGACTCCAACGACCTAAAGTGACGACCTGACTAACGGGATGCGTGCCAAATGCCCAAGAATCGAGGCAAAGGCAAAGTCCTGAAGGTTAAAAGTGCGCAGTGGATCCTTGTGAATAGTCGAACCACTTTGGGTAGTCGAAGTCTACTAGCCGCAGACGATCTATTTCCCGAATTTTATGTGTTTCGATTTTGAGCCGCAACTACTGGCTCTGATGATTCGTCGATTTTATGCAATTTATGTGGTTCATGTTTATTTGTTAGCATTTTGGGGTACTACTGGTTTCGATCTAACACCTTTTTGCTTCCGATAGTCACAACGCACTACCGCACGTTAACAAATCGTTGAATTATGGGCAACTTTATACTACGATATACACGCATGTCAGGTCCCGGTTTTCGCTCCGAAACGATTGCGAACCGAACGTGTGAGGTGTGGAATCCGTATACGAACGTGACCGAACACACGAGAACGTAATATAATCAGTGATTCTATTGACAGATCTGAAATCGTACAAGGCACCTGAATCACGTGGAGCACTTTCTCTCTCTAGCTCCTCTCTCTAGATCTAGAGTTCTTCAATTCTCCAAAATACCAAAAGTGTCAAAAGTTCTAAACCTAACACCTTAGGTTCCTATCTATAGGCCAAGGGATCTAGATCACTGTTTTCTGACTGCCTCTAGTGATTAAATGCGTATGTGTTTCCTTGCTTCTTTGCTTTACGTGCCTAGGTGTTATGTGATTATGTGCTCTACATGCTTATGTGATTTTGTGCTCTATGTGTTATGTGTTTACGTGAATCTGCGTGTTCCTGAGCTTTAGTAAGTGGTAGACGTGTGAGGTGAGATTCGAATACAATATGTTGAGTCCCGTGACGATGTCTGTTGCAGACAATGTCATCTGGATCCCGTCACGCACTTTCTCGTTAAGAAAAGAGGGACAAACGCCTTGCTGCCATCATCGCAAAAAGTGTGGCAAAGGCCGTGAGTGATGTTTACGAGAATGCCAGCAAGTCATCTGAGGAATCGAGGACTGAAGCTCCTAAAGCTACCACCAAGTCCTTCAATTTCAAGCAGTTCAAGTCGTGTGGACCAAAAGAATTCACTGGCGAGGGAGGTCCGACTGCACTATTCCAATGGTTTGATTCCATTGAGGTCACTCTGCGACAGAGTGGTTGCCCTGATGACCTTCGAACTCTGAATGCTACCGGCGTCTTCCAGTCCCGTGCACTAGACTGGTGGACGGCCAAGAGGAACAAGCGAGGGAACGATGCAGCCTACGGTCTGTCGTGGGACGAGCTCAAGGAAGTCATGCTAGAGGAATTCTGCCCTCCTCACGAACGTCAAAAGCTAGAGGATGAATTTTGGCACATACATCAGCACAAAGGTGACAATGCTGCTCTTACTGCTCGTTTCAAACAGCTCAGCATCATCTGTCCCGATCAAGTCAAGACTCCAGAGATCACAATCAAGAAGTACATCCGAGCTTTGCCCGACTGCGTCGCAGATTTCGTGCAAGCGGCTAAGACTAAGACGATCGAAGAAACTTACCTACTGGCCGCCGAAATCAACGACAAGAGGGTTAAGGCTAGTGTCTGGGATAAAACTCAGAAGCACCTGCATCAAGCTACTACCGCCGCACCAACTGCTGAACCCACCTCATCGAGCAACAAGAGAAAGAACAGCTCCAGCAACAAGAACTGTGCGATCACTGCTGCACCAATTCAAGTTGTACCAGCCCAACAGCGTCAAGTAGCGGCGCCTGTGGCTAATGCACCACCTGCAAAGCGTGCATACACTGGGCCACACCCGCTCTGCCCTACTTGCACCTACGACCACCCAACTGCCATTGCTTGCCGTTTTTGTGCTCATTGCAATGTATACGGCCATTTTACTGCCAACTGCCGTATTCGCCAAGCTCCTGCTCATCAAGCTCTACTCACTGCCCCACAGGGTCAACAAGCTCCTCTGACACCCGCGGTCAAAGCCAGAGCCTGCTTCGCATGTGGCGACCCGAACCACTTCACCAACATGTGCCCAAACAGGGTCGTGAAGCAAGAGCCTCAACAACAGCAGCCTCAGTAGCAACAACAGCCGCAGCAGCAACAACAGGCCGCACGCGCCAGAACTTTCAACCTCAACGTGCGTCAAGCCCAGGCCGACAACAACGTGGTCAATGGTACGTTCCTTGTGAATGGTATTTATGCTTCATGTTTGTTTGATACTGGAGCCGATAATTGCTTTGTGTCGTTCGAATTCGAGAAACTCCTTAGTCGTAAACGCTCCCAACTCTCCTCGACGTTCGATGTTGAAGTCGCTACCGGAAGAACCATCGTCGTCAATTCTGTTCTTCGTGATTGTACTCTCGAGCTCAACAATCACATCTTTCCAATCGACCTTATTCCGATGCAACTCGGAAGTTTTGATGTCATAGTAGGCATGGACTTTCTTCGAGAAAACCATGCTGAAGTTGTGTGCTTCGACAAAATAATCCGATTCTCACTCGCGAATGGTGACTTATTATGTGTATACGGTGATACTACTTCGAAGGGTCTCAAGCTTATGTCATGTGTGTAAGCTAACAAGTATCTCCGCAAGGAATACAGGGCTTTCTTCGCAAACATTGTAGTAGCGGAGAAGGAAAAGAAAGAGAAGAAGGAAGTGAAAGACGTTCCTGTGGTTCGAGAATTTCCTAATGTTTTTCCAGAGGAACTTCCCGGGCTACTGCCGAGTCGTGATATCGACTTTCGTATCGACCTCATTCCTGGAGCCAACCCCATTGCCAAAGCTCCCTACCGCCTCGCACCGTCCGAAATGCGCGAGCTCTCAAATCAACTCCAGGAATTACTTGAGAAAGGCTTCATTCGCCCGAGCACCTCTCCTTGGGGCGCGCCAGTCCTTTTCGTCAAAAAGAAGGATGGGTCGTTCAGGATATGCATCGACTATCGGGAATTGAATAAGTTAACTATCAAAAACCGCTATCCCCTACCTCGTATCTACGATTTGTTTGATCAACTACAAGGTGCTACGTGTTTCTCGAAGATCGACTTACGTTCAGGCTATCACCAACTGCGCATACAAGAGGAGGATATACCCAAAACCGCGTTTCGCACTCGTTACGGCCATTACGAATTCATTGTCATGCCTTTTGGTTTAACCAACGCACCAGCGGTTTTCATGGATCTGATGAATCGCGTGTGTAAATCGTATCTCAACCGTTTCGTCATCGTATTCATCGACGATGTCTTGATCTATTCCAAATCGAAAGCCGAACACGCGCAACATCTACGTTTGGTTCTCGAGTTACTCTAGGGAAACCAACTCTATGCCAAATTCTCCAAGTGCGAATTCTGGTTGGAGGAAGTTCAGTTTCTGGGTCACATTGTTAATAGTCAAGGTATTCACGTCGATCCTGTGAAGATTGAAGCTGTCAAGAGCTGGGTTACGCCTAAGAACCCGTCTGAAGTCCGCTCTTTCCTCGGACTAGCGGGCTATTATCAACGATTTATCGAGGGATTCTCAAAGATCGCTGTGCCGCTTACCTCTCTTACGCATAAAGACAAGCCTTTTGTTTGGAAAACTGAACAAGAGTCTGCCTTTCGAACCCTCAAGCACATGCTTTGCAACGCTCCTGTTCTCACATTGCCCGATGGAAACAATGATTTCATTGTCTATTGTGATGCTTCCAACCTTGGTCTTGGTTGTGTTCTCATGCAACGGGACAAGGTCATAGCTTACGCATCTCGTCAGCTCAAAGTCCACGAGAAGAACTATACAACCCATGATCTCGAGCTAGGCGCAGTTGTTTTTGCATTAAAGATTTGGCGACATTACCTGTATGGTACCAAGTATACGATCTTCACCGATCATAGGAGCCTGCAACACATCTTTAATCAGAAGGAACTTAATATGCGTCAACGCTGATGGGTAGAACTTCTCAACGATTACGACTGTGAGATCCGTTATCACCCAGGCAAGGCGAATGTTGTTGCCGACGCACTTAGCAGATGGAGCTACCTGCTTAGCACTCGTAATGTTCAAGCCCAACACGATCTCGAAACCCTTATCCGCGACGCTCAACATGCATGTTTTAACGAACGCACACTGAAGAAAGAAAGAATCTACCACGATGGAGCCCAGCTTGTGAGCAAATCGAACGGGATATTCAACTTTCTGGACTGAATTTAGATTCCCAAACGAACCAATTTGCGACAGATCTTGATGGACGAAGCCCACAAATCCCGGTATTCTGTTCATCCCGGTGCCGATAAGATGTACCAGGACCTTCGTTATAAGTACTGGTGGCCGGGTATGAAAAGGGATATCGCTCTCTACATCAGAAAATGCCTAACTTGTGCTAGAGTCAAGGCTGAACATCAAAGACCCTCTGGCTTACTCGAACAACCAACAATTCCCATGTGGAAGTGGGAGAGTATAGCTATGGACTTTATAACCAAGCTACCGCATACGTCATCAGGTCACGACAGCATTTGGGTTGTGGTCGACCGCTTGACTAAATCAGCTCACTTTTTGCCAATACGGGAAGACTACAAGGTAGAACGATTAGCCCGAATCTACACCGACGAGATCATTTGTAATCATGGGACGCCTCGTGACATCATCTCTGATCGTGATGCTCGGTTTACCTCGCGACTGTGGGAAACGTTTCAAACGGCACTCGGTACATCGCTTAATCTAAGTACCGCTTTCCACCCTCAAACCGACGGTCAGACTGAAAGAACGATTCGTACTCTTGAAGACATGCTCCGTTCGTGTGTCATAGACTTCGGTGGTAATTGGGACAAATACCTGCCGTTAGTCGAGTTCTCGTATAATAACAGCTATCATTCTAGCATCCAAATGGCACCATTCGAGGCATTATACGGAAGAAGATGTCGATCGCCTATTGTGTGGCACGAGATCGGTCATTCGCAATTAACCGGTCCTGAGCTATTACAAGAAACGACAGACAAAATTTTCCAAATTCGAGACAACCTGGTGAAAGCTCGGAATCGACAGAAAAGTTACGCCGATAAACAACGCAAGCCCTGTGAATTTGACGTTGGTGACTACGTACTCCTAAAGGTATCACCTTGGAAGGGTGTAGTCCGATTCGGTAAAAAGGGAAAACTTGCGCCTCGATATGTTGGACCTTTTAAGATTCTGGAAAGGATCGGAAAAGTCGCCTACAGACTCGAACTACCGGAGGAACTTAGTAATGTCCACCCGACTTTCCACGTGTCAAACCTCCGAAAGTGCCTAGCCGACCATGACTTACACGTTTCTCTCGATGATCTGTAAGTGAACGAAACATTACACTTCGTGGAAAAGCCTGTCGAAATCATGGATCGCCAAACCAAGCAACTCCGACGCTCTCGCATTCCTATCGTGAAAGTCCGATGGGAAGGCAAACGAGGTGCAGAGTTCACTTGGGAACTCGAAAGCGACATGAAGGCAAAGTACCCGCAGTTGTTCAAAGAGAAAGTCTAGAAGTAGAAAGTTCTCAAACGTGAATCACGGCGTTGTACAACTTCCAGCCTAATTTCGGGACGAAATTCCCTAAACAAGGGGAGGCTGTAACACCCCGTGTTTTCACAAGTCAAAGTCAAGATCAAAGTCAACGACCGGTTATACGAATTTGACTTGTAGAAGTTTCTTTGTTTTATTTGTATTATGTGGAGTAAGTGTTGCTAATGACAATAATCGACGTATGTTAATCGCTATCTAAACGACTTACGACTGTGAACTATAGGAAGTAACAATGCGATAAAGTTAATTAATCAAAAATCAAACTATGCTAATCGAATCGACAACGAATCGCAACTCAAGCTACGTATTTTGATTATTATTATTATACGTGTGTGTGTGCCTTACGTGTTATCTGTGCATGTTTATTTATGTTGTGTTGTGGTAATCAATCGAAACGCAATCTAACTCGAAATGCAATCGAACTCAATCGAAACTCAAAATCAAACTCGAACACGAATCACAATCGAACTATGATATTTAGTAGTTGGGACTAAAAGTAATTTGACTAGGAAACCCTATCGTGTCGAACCGCTCGCAATCGAAATCAAAACGCCAAAAATCGTCGCGTCGAACATTCAAACCAAGTGCCATCCGACCGGATAACCTCTTGTCCGCTGATCAGATGCCATCCGACCAGGATGTCATCCGACCGGATAGCCATCCGGGCGGTGTGTTATCCGATCGGATAACCCTTTCCTCTTTTGGAATCCTATAAATACCCCTGTCATTGTCATTCTTTCTACTTTTGGAAACCCTCTGTCCGAACAGCCTGTGCTCCCCACCTTTTCTTCGATTTCTCTCGATCAAGGTAAGATCTCATCCTAAATCTTGTACTTTCTTGATCTACACGCACTCCTACACCTTTCTATCTTTTAAATCTTAACTTTTAACCGTGAAATCACTAGATTTCGGGTGTTCTAGGATGATGTCATCATGTGTTCTTCAAGAACTTCATGTTTTGGCCTCAATCCACCAAGAACAACTTAGATCTAACCGATTTCCACAAAGATCTTGTAAAGATCTCGACACAAGTGTGGTGAAAGAGGATTGAAAGATGGTTTCTAACTTTCTTTCAACTCTTTTGCACTCAATGTACTCAAACCGATAGGATCCGACCCTGGTTTAGTCTTCTACTCAATTGTAGTGTTGTACTAGCTCAAGATCCGGATTCTACCCACGAGACTACCGATTTCGGGTTAATCAAGAACAACCGTCTCGAGCCGGTAACCGGCCGGACTAGGGTGATTCCTGGTCGGGTTGGTCATCTGGGTCGAACTAGGGGTTCTGTTGGTTAAAACGTTTTCAAAGCGTCTCGACATAACGACAAACCACCAAGGCGACCAAGTGTACGACGAGCGGAACAATCTGAACGGACTGCTGTCCGACCGGATTGTTGTCTGATCGGATAAGTCATCCGAACGGATTGCCATCCAAACGGATCACACTTGGGTCCCACCTTTAAGCAACCTTATCCGAAGTTTGAGTATTGAACGAATTGCAATCCGATCGGACGACCATCTGACTGGATTACTCTTCGGATCATGAGATACTAAGACTTTAAAGACTTAAACAATTTTCAACATGTTCATTAACATGGTTGCCACCTGATCGGATGGACATCCGATCGAGTGACACTTCTGCTGTGAACTTGCCTTCACTAAGTGATCTCACCACTAAGTCGCTGTCCGACCGGATGACCATCCGAACGAACTATCATCCGCACGACCCACCATCCGATCGAACGACTTGATGGATAGAGATACTTCAATGTTTTCAAAATGCTACAACGAAACTTCAAAAGTCAAGCCATCATACACAAACACATTCTTCTTATAGGAAGAAACAATCCACTCGAATCGTCATCCGACCGGACAAGCTGTCCGACCGGATGACCATCCGACCGGATGACCATCCGAACGGATTGTCATCCACACGGATTGTTGTCCGCTCGGATTACCATCCGAACGAACTACCATCCGATCCATCCGCACTTTGTATCGTTTTACGTGTCACTCATCGTTATGCTATCGAATCTATTCAGGCTAACCTTACTCGCTAAGCGCTCCCTTCAATCCATTAACCGCTGTGAGTATACTCGATCCCTTTTTGCTTTACGCACTTTTGGGTGTTACATACGTTACGAATATTCAAACTACAACAATCACACTACTCGATACTATTTGACGCTAACCGTTAATGCATGTTATACGTGGCTTATGAAAGCTTGTTTGTTATGTTTACACATGGAATGCTGTCTACCTGCCTTAGCAACGATAGTACTATAGTTTGGACTCAGCACCCGTTCACACGGGGGTTGTTAAGGACCTTTACTTGCATGGATTACGGTGGTAATCATGTATTGCGAACTGCCTCGGGCAGTCAACCCGCAGTCATTGGTATCGATGGATCTATGTCGATAACTAACGTGCTTCATTTCACTATGTGTACGTGCTGGTTATGCGTAAACGAATTCGAACTCTATATGATATTATCAAACTTGTATGCTCACCTTTACATTTTATGTATTGACTTTATTTTAACGTATGTGACAGGTGCTTAGGACGCACACTTGGTAGGAATTTGAAGCTAGAATAAAGCTTTAGAGCCCAACAAATAGTTGTCTGTAGTGGTCAAACTAAGGGTCTCTAGAAGCAGATAAACAATTGCTGACTATTTTAAATCTGAGTTGTCGGAACAGAATAATTGCCTGGATTTATGTCTGTAATAATTATTTTATTGTTTGAGATACGGTATGGGACGTATTATTTAAATTGAATAGTATTGATAATTGTTATGGAAACTTCTGGACAATCTGTTTCGCTCAGTGCCATACCTCGATGTTTCCGCCATCGGTTGGGGTGTGACACTCGTCATCAACGTTGTCGGGTTCTTCGTCAAAAGTTGGTTGCGGCTCGTCGAGTAACGCCACAACCTGTTTGTTCGGACATTCCCGTTTTAAATGACTGATCCCGTTGCACTTATAACATCGTTGGGAATTAGTTTGGGCCAGTGTGGGTAAAATAACTGGCCCAGATGCGGGTGGCTTGGGCTGCTCGGCTTTCGGCGGTACTTGGGCCGATGCAGATGGCCTGTTACCGGCAAACCGGGTGGATGGCTTGGGCCTTGAAAGTATTTGTTTTTCGACACGTTTAGCTAATTGACAAACATCATCAAACGACCAAAATTGTTGCAAGTGTACGACATTGACAATTTCTGGTTTTAAAGCCCCTAAAAATCGTGCAATAACGTTTTCTTCATCCTCATCAAGGTCACAACGCATCCGTAACTGTTCAAATACAACTAAAAATTCCTCGAATGACATAGTGCCCTATTTAACATTATGGTAATCCAAAAAAACACTCCTGCTTATGATTAACAGGCAAAAATTTGGATTTCAGCAATCGTTTCAATTTGTCCCACGTAACAACCTTTGACTTCCCCTCCCTTGCCCGCGTCTTTTGAATATGTTCCCACCATAAAGATGCATACTTACGAAAACGGATGGCTACCAGTTTTACCTTTAGTTCTTCGGGGACCTGGCGGAGGTCAAAAATTCGTTCGACTGTGTGTAGCCAGTCAACGAACTCGTCGGGGTGTAAACGACCCTCAAATTCCGGGATTTCTGTGCGCAAACCCAAAGCCTTGATCGGGTCCGTGGGTAGCGGTGGCTGCCGAGGACGGCGTTGTGGTGGTGGCTGCTGGTCTCGGCCCGCAAAAACGTTATGAAAATCCTCATCATAATCGTGGTACCCGTCGTAACGATTCCACACGACTGACTCGGTCTCGGTTCTCTCCTCATCATCCCGCTCCGGATGATGCAAATTGTGAAATTCCTGCTGATTGAATTCAAGGTCACGAATCCGTTGATTCAACCGTTCGATTTCGATGTCACGAGGATCACGTCGATCTGGTCCACTACCTCTGGCGGCGAATCTGTTCCCCTGCCTACGATCTCTCCAAGCTTCCGACATCCTGGCAACCTGAAGCTGCTGATACCACTTGATACGGATTCGTAACAGTGGACGCTAGAAAACCCTAGCGTGATTGATAACCCTTCACCGAAAACCCGATGAAGATCCGGCAATCTGGAACCGATCGGCCAAGAGAGAAATTCTCGATGAACAATTAATTTTTCAGAACTAAATTTTCTCATTCCATCCAACAAGAGTTTTAAACAACCAAACAAAGGATAAGACTAAAAGTTTGAAACAAAATAAAAAGGATAATACTGAAATAAAAAAAACAAAAGAAATAAACGAAATAATAAAACCGGCCGGATGGAACGTGTCTCGTGTGGTCGACCCCTTAGCCACTTTGAGTTGGTTCATCTTCGTTATCCTCGATCGGGTTAGTCGTAGGCGGATCCGTATCAGAATCTAAGCTAATAAGATAAGTTGAAAACATATTAGGTTTTTACTTTTTTTTTTAAACGTATATTAGGTTTTAACTTTGAAACTTATTTTTATGCAGTTTCCCAACTTACCCTTCCCGTGTCCAGCTTACCCCTCCCATAGGCCTGCTATGATAAGATGTATATTAAAGCATTTGCATTTAGAAAAGCTTTCATCTAGTAGGTGATCATTTTTTGATATTAACTTCTAATGAATGCCAACTGTTTACATACCGAGTTCATGTAAGTAGGCAGTTCTACTGTATAACCGATAAACCAATCTGGTAATTCAAATCTCAAACTATAACCTAACTAACTACTGGATAACGATAAACAATAGAATAATGAAAAAAAAAATATAACCAACATTTCTAACTTATATATAGCTAACATTCACTCACAAGTTGAACGATTGTGTTAAAAACATAAAAACCTGTAGGGCACAATTTTAAATACGTTTGTAATGACGTTTGACGTATTTTTAGTGATTATATACATTTTAGTTTGATATTCTTTTGTCTTACATGACCCGACCCGCTATGAACCAGTTTTTTTATACAACTAGGGGCTTAAAAGTCTTTAAAAATATTCCACACCCACAAGAAAAAATTCTTGGGTCCGCCACTAATGATACAATCCAAACCAATCAAGACAAAGTTTTTAGATCAATAAGATAGTTATGTGCAATGATAAAATCTTATCGGGTCAACCTAACAGGTCACGTATATATTCAAACAAAATCCTTTGGATACATTATGGTCTTTCCAATCAATAAGTGAAAACTAAGTCCTCGTAACCAAGGATCAAATGATCCCCATTTAGCCTTATCGAAGTAAGTCCATGCAACTCGAGAATCTAATATTCTTTGCAATATGATTATCAAGTAGTAACTAATTATTGATATGGAAGCAAGCCCTCGCACGCAATATAGAGACTTAGCTTGCAAACATAACCGAACACAAATTTCTAACGCATAAGATCTAAAACTAACATGTTATACCATATACGAAACACATAGAGTTATTTGATCCAACAAAACATTCAACTACATATTTGCATACAATTTAATTAACTTGAGCAATATTTATCCTTAAATTGTTAACACTTATATAGCTAACTTTTAAAATTTCTACGTACTCAATTTAGTAAATTTAGGTTCTGATTATAAAATATGCACCCTCAAAGGGATAAGACCACAATGTGTATGATGTGCTATACATGCACGTAACTAGATAGATATGCTTATGAATAATCTAAATATCATAAATATCTAATAAATGTTTTTAAATAATATAGGACTGATCCATCTTATCCAATATAGGGTCGTCGCTCATAGTTGTTTATAACTCATAGTTTTGTTAATTAGGACTGATCCATCTTATCCAATATAGGGTCGTCGCTCATAGTTGTTTATAACTCATAGTTTTGTTAATTTTAGGTTTTAAATTCTTATCATACTCGTTACGTGTCAATGCATATATAAAAGTATGTCTTTTGTGAAAAGAGAAGATAAGGCCCAAATTGTGCACTGACATTTGTTATATACTAATTATATAAAAATATTACGTACCATTTAGTGGAAATTTCAAAATTGCTGCTAGTGCTAATATAAAAATATGTTTTAATATACTAGGCCCTTTGTGATAGTGGTGTTTTATTCATCTATACAGGTTTAAGTCCCATGTATTACACAGATGTTTTCTTAATAAATTATATTATTAACAATATTGAAAAAAATGTTTACATAAAATTTTAAATGAAAGAAGTGTTCCATTACTAATTTTGATTTTAATGTTAATGAAATGATTATGCTTATTAAATCAAACTAGAATTGAGACCCGCCGCAATGCGGCAGTGATTCTTTAGTTATAACTAAGTCGATATATGACTCGCACGTTATGTTAAACCTATCAAACGGGGAAAAAATAGACGATGTAAAAACATTCACCCACATACGCACATTGCGTCGTATTAACTCACAAAATTTAGAACAAAACGTAAAAACGTTTTACCAAAGACCCACGTTGCGATGTATTAAGTCACAAAATTTAGAACCAAGCATAAAGTGAAAAATTTGCGGAAAATAAAAACTATAAAGGAACAAAGTTGAAAGTAAAAAAAGTTGTGAGGATAGATTGGAAAAGATAAAAAGTTTTGAGTTAAAAGTAAAAAACAAATACTTTTGGGTTAAAAGTAATTTATGAAATACTTTTGGGTGAAAAGCAAAAAAAAATTAATTTTTTTTGGAAAACCCCCAGAGCCAAGGTTACGACAACCATATGCATAACCATTTTTTTCTTAGGAAAACCCCCAAAGCACACCCCGCGTTGTGGCGTGGCGTAAAACGGTGTCAAATAGTACTAATGTCACTCAACTGTCATCGATCACCAACACTGACTCGACCTAGGATCTCCGTGTTGCGACGAACCTGTTAAACATGAAAAAATAAAGGTAAAAACGTTGAAACACACATGCACGTTGCGCCATGTTAACTTGCAAAATTTGAAACAAAACATAAAAAAGTTGAAACACACTCGTACATTGCATCGTATTAACTCGAAAAATCCAGAACTATACGTAAAACGGAAATTTTAGAAAGATGAAAAGTATAAGTGACAAAAGTTGTGAAGTTAAATTGCAAATAATGAAAAGTTTTGGGTTAAAGTTAAAAAAAATTATGTAGGGTTAAAATTGAAAAAGGTAAAAACTTTGGGTTAAAAGTAAAAAAGCAAAAAAAAAAATTGAAAAAGTCTCAAAGCATAAGGTACAAGTGGTTATGTACAAAAAAGTTGTTTATTTATATATGGAATAATTATTTTATTCTATAAGTATTGTTGACGAAAAACGATTAATAGTAACTTTATTTTTATAATAACAATATGGTTTGTTTTTCTTTTATTTAATATATTATAATAGTTTATTATTATATTTACTTTTAGGAAAAATTACAAGTTTTGTCTTTTATCTTAATACCACTTATCAGGCGGTGTCCTTTTTAACAAATTTTGACAAGTTTTGCCCTTTACAAGGAATTTTGTTGCACGTTTTGTCCTTTAGACTTAATCTAGTTAGATTTTCTTGTTAAATCTTGTCACCCAAGGGTATTTTAATCTTTTTACCCATTTATTTAATATTATTTAAAAGAATAAAACAAAATATTTTAGGGTTGACTCTTGAAATAAATGGGTAAAAAGACTAAAAATACCCTTGGATGACAAGATTTAACAAGAAAATCTAATTGGGTAAGTCTAAAGGACAAAACATGCAAAAAATTTCTTCTAAAGGGCAAAACTTGTCAAAATTCGTTAAAAATGACACCACCTGATAAGTGGTATTAAGATAACGGACAAAACTTTTAATTTTCCTTAGAGTAAACTGCAATTTTATACCCTGAGGTTAGGGGTCATTGGCATGTCTACCCCCCTAAGGAAATAATTGCAATTTTACCCCCCACTGTTTGCTGTTATGTCGCACAATTACCCCCTGCCGTCAGTCAACAGTTATTTGACTGTTATAGGCAGGGGTATTTTGGTAATCTTACCTTATATTTATTATTATTATTTATAAAATCAAATTATCATCTTCTTCTTCAACAAACTCACAGATACATCATCCTCATCTTCAAATTATCATCATCTTCTTCAAATAATCCCCTGCCGCCGCTCCTCCACCACTAGCCGCCGCTCCTCCCCCACCGCAACCACCCACCCCCTTCTTAACATTCATCACGCTTAATTTGTTATTTTGTTGTAGAATTTTTTAAAAAGTGTTGTTAGATCTAAAAATTAGGGTTTCGATTTGATTAAGCAGGATGAATGTGATGATGCGTCGGTTGAAGAGTATCGCCTCTGGTTGTACATCCGTTTCGGATTCCGTAAGTTTTCTCATTGTTTTATTTGATTTGATAAATGAATGAATGAATTTCATGTTGTGTTCGTTTTCTAATGTGAAATGACTAATCGCATGTGTTTGTTGATTTATTTTGATGAAATGATTTAAGAAACATATACTGATTTTCAAATGATTTAAGAAACTGCAACTTGGTGAAAAGGGGGTTTTGGGAAGCAAAAAGATGCAGAGAACTGATGCATTTGTGAATGGAGGTTTGAAAGTTGCAAATCAAAGTGGTGGAAGATTCAGTGATGAGTTTTTGGATATGATTGGTGGTGGGTTTGATTGTGTTCTCTGTGAATATATTCCATCAACATTTTGTTTGATGAGAATTTAACTTCTTATGAATCTAGTTCATCAAATCTGTAAGTCAACACTGTTTGAGGCACTTCAAACAGCAATTGCAGTCACTGTCATGGCTGTCATGGCACTTCAAGAAACAAATGTCCTAAATCAGCACGCGTCACTCAAGAGCAGCTTCAAGATCATTTTTCAAAAGAGGAAAAGGTTTGTTTACTTTAATGAACATAACATACTTTTTGCTAACATAATTACTAATGACTATAACACTGTTTAGGTCGCCAACTGCTTTCTGGTTGTGGAGCCTCGTTCACGCATCTCTCGTGGGTTTGCTTTTATAACAATGGAAACTGTTGAAGATGCCAACCGCTGCATAAAGCATCTTAATCAATCGGTTCTGGAGCATCGTCAAATAACTGTTGAGAGGGTTCGTAATTAGTTACTTTCAACTTTTAGTATAGTTAGGATGTTTTACTTTTTTTCGTTTTAATTTTAAGGTTTACTTTACTTGCTACATATTGGATCAGTTATGTTGGCAGCAATCAAAGTTGAGTTCATCAGTGCAAACTCTTAAATGGCTTGATCTCAATGGCCAGCTGTTTGTTTACTTTACTTGCTACATATTGGATCAGTTATGTTGGCAGCAATCAAAGTTGAGTTCATCAGTGCAAACTCTTAAACGGCTTGATCTCAATGGCCAGCTAAAACAACATCAATCATTTCACATGCATCATCTGATCAACTAAACATACCTAACCTCGGCTTACATTCAACTATCAACTAATTCAACGGTCATTATCAACTGCAAATTTATTCAACTGTCAACTAATTGGAAGATGCTATATTATGAGCCGTTGCTGAATGGTGATTCCAAAATGTTGTCGTAGTGCATTTGGAAGATGCTTTTTGTGTTTGTTTGTCTAGAGGGGTGAATTTGACGGATGTTGAACTGTTGTTGTGGACATCTAGTTTATGGTTTGTTAAGGATATTGCAGGTGATTTTAGCTGATACTTGTTTGAATTGTTATGGTGGTGGCGGCTAATGATGGTGGGGGGTAATTGTGCGTCATAACAAGAACGTTGGGGGTAATATTAAAGGGCAATATAGTCATTTCACATTAAAGTTAACAGATCTGTTAACAAATTTGAGGCCGGGGGGTAATTGTGCGACATAACATCAAACAGTGGGGGGTAAAATTGCAATTATTTCCTTAGGGGGGTAGACATGCCAATGACCCCTAACCTCAGGGTGTAAAATTGCAGTTTACTCTTTTCCTTATCTAAAATAGGGTTGAGAGGGAATTTATCATTTTACCCTCATTGCACATGACGGTTTTTAACTAAGATTTCTAATCAGGTTTGGCCTAAAGGACAAAACGTGCAAGATTTTGAAAGGTTAAGGACACCTTCTGTAAACTTTTGGCCAAAAGGACAGCGCCTGCAATTTGATGTAAACATAAAAGACAAAACTTGTAATTTACTCTTACTTTTAATAACATATTTTAAATTTTTTCTCTTCTTTTAAAACCATATATTTCCTATACCATTTTTTTAATAATTTGTTTTCTTCTTTTTTAGAACATATGTTAATTTATCGATGAATTTGATACTTATTTAATAATTTACGTTTATAACTTTTTTCTAAAAACTTAAGTACGTAGTTGTGCTTGATTCTTCCCCGACATTCTATTATAAAGTTTGTTAAAAACAAAGTTGTACTCTAAATAAAGTATTTATTTGGTATCTGTTGACGAAACACGATGAATAGTAACTTTATTTTTATAACAATATATAGTTTTTTTGTTTTTCTTTTATTTAAATATTATAATAGTTTATTATCATATTTACTTTTAATAACATATTTTTAATTTTTTTCCCTTTTTTAAAACCATATATTTCCTATACCATTTTTTTAATAATTCTTTTTTTTTCTTTTTTAGAACATATATTAATTATCGATAAATTTGATACTTCTTTAATAATTTACGTTTATAACTTTTTTTCTAAAAACTTAAGTGCGTAGTTGTGCTTGATTTTCCTCCCGCCATTCTTTTATAAGTTTTGTTAAAAATGAAGTTATACTCTAAATAACTAATTTATTTTGTATCATAAAACTTTTATAAGTTTTGTTAAAAATGAAGTTGTACTCTAAATAAAATATTTATTTTGTATCATAAAATTATAAGTTTTGTTAAAAATGAAGTTGTACTTTAAATAAAGTATTTATTTGGTATCATAAAACGATACAATAATAAACTAAACCGTTCTAATAGCTTGACTTTCTAAACAACATGCTTTATTTTCAAATCGTATTTATTTTACATTCTCATTTGATCGGTTTTGCCGCAACACGCGACCTAAAAAAACTATATATATATATATATATATATATATATATATATATATATATATATATATATATATATATATATATATAGGGTAAGGTTCATGCGAGAACCGCGAGAACCAATGTGAACACAACCTAAAATAGCTAAAAAAACCTAACCCCCCCCCCCCACCCCACCCCCCAAAAAACCTAAACCCCCCACCCCCAAGCTAAAATGCTAAAAACTAAACCCCAAAAAAACCTTTAAAAATCTAAAAAAAAAAATTTTAATATTTTTTATGTTAAAATCGCTACTTTTAGTAGCCAAAAAAAAATTTTTTTTTTTTAAATTTTAAATTTTTTTTTTTTTTTTTTGCTACTAAAAGTAGCAATTTTTTTATAAAAAATATTAAAAAAAAATAAATTTTGTGTGTGTTTTTAGCTATTTTTAGGCATTTTTGGTTGTGTTCACATTGGTTCTCGCGGTTCTCGCAATAAAGGGTGGTTCCTAACGGATCTTTGTCATATATATATATGTTTGTGTGTGTGTGAATTTAGAGTCCTGATGAATAGTATTCATCATTCACCATTTTTAATTTAGAGTCTTGATGAATAATATCTATCAAGGATTTGTTTTTTATTCTTTATTAGTACTTTATTTATCATTTACTTTGATTTTTAATTTTAATAATAATAATAAATAAGAATTTATCATATTTAAGTATTTGTTTTTGTAACTTTTATTATTTATTATTATATTTCATTTTATAGTAATAACTTGTTTATAATAAAAGCATCAGTGAATTAGTAAGTGTCACCCTAACAGATGGCGAAAACATCAAAGTGAGACGAAAACGAGATTGTAAGAGACTTCATAACACTATTTTTGATAATATTTAATTCAAAATTCGATTTCATAGCATAACAAGATTGTCAAATTACAACACAAGTTTCAAAGTACAACAAAGTAAACAATACAACAAGTTCAACAACAAAATGACTAATCTGATAATTTGAAATTGGTTTCTAGTGTCGTCCCTACTAGATTTCGTCATAATCAACCTCATCAACCTGCAACATGTTAACAAAGTATAGTTTAACACAAAAATGCATTGGCGGGTACACAAGTTTAAGTACATAAGTATAAGTTTAAAAGTTTAAAACGAATCCACATAACAACCTAAGTTATTCAAGATCAACATATCATGGCATGCAATATTTCTAGTCAACCCACTGTTTACGCAAATAAGAATGAAATTTAACATGACCACAAGACTACGGGCGGTGCGTTACTCCTATAGCGCTATACATGTTAAATGGAGGCTCGTACGAAGCTAATGAGTATGGTATCACATAAGAATCACCCAAGTATATGCATCAAGTATAACAAGTTAAGTATTCATGTATTTGGATTGTTTCATGCATTTGCATAAAGAATAAAGTGTTGTGATTTTTGATAAGGTTAACATATTGCACCCAAACAGTGTTAAGATGAAAATGGGTCAAGTGTACTCACGGTTTTGCAAGCTTCCACTTGTTAATCCGCGAGGGTTTGTTGGTTGTTGGAGGATGGAGGATGGAACACCGAGTCCTTCTACATGAGGAAAATAGGTGTATGAGTATTGGATGATAACGGAGGATTAGGAATTTGGAATGAAAAGTATATCGAAAGTAAGCATATGAGAAAATAACCATCTAGCACCTAATACTCGTTTTTGACACTATGAAACCCATAGGGGTTTGAATGTTTTCATGGGTTAAAGTACCCATTAGAATCATAACGAGAACTAAGTTCTTAGATGACGTAACTTAATATTTTGACAAATAATCATATGATTATCATCAAAGGTTCGGTTACTATAAGTATTATATATTCTATATAGTAATATATCATAAGTTGTAGTCCATCAAGTATAACAAGATTATCATAGAAGTCATGCATGAGGTAGGAGGATGAACCTTCCATTTAAGACCTCTTTTGTATTTTCACCAATGCACAAGTTGTCAAAGATAACAAGGATGGTCATGAATGGATTATTACGGAATGGAATATACATACTAACTAAGAGAAATCATCAAGTGAAGTGTGGATTTGTAAGTAGGATAGCCCAAGCTATCCAAATAATCACACATACACAAGTTCAAGACTTGTTCATCACTTGTGGATTAAAACCCTTTTAAAACAGAAAGTTTTGAGGAATAAAACCTCTAGATTTACATGTTATAACCTTGGTTTTAAGCACACATAATAATAGTCTTGATTAGGGGCATAAGGACATAGGAATGTATGAAGAAATCACAAGTTTAAGAATGTTTAACAAGTGTTTGTACAAAATAGAAAGTTTCTTGCACTTTTAACCTTATTATGGTGATGTTCCATCCTTGGTTTTCCATGGAAAACCTGTGGAAACATACCTAAGGTTGTTCCAAGTGCTAAGAAGCAAGACCTAATGAAAAAGATGGAAGATAAGTGAAGTTATGCTCACTTTTGCAACTTGTAATGAATCTGTCTTGCTACTGATTTTCCAGCTGAATTTAGAGTGTTTGAGAGTGAAAGTGAGGTGTTTGCAAAGTAGAAAATGTGTGGGAATGGGTTGGTCATTTAATGGAGAAAACACAACCTAACACACCCATAATCGCCCAATAAACGAGCTGGAAAAAGGATTCCGCGGATTCGGGCTGCTGGCGGGGCGCGAACCACATGGGGGTCCGGATCGCGGGCCGCGAGCCAATATGGCTGGTGAGATTGTTTGTTATTTTGACAATTTTAGCCCTTGTACTTTCATATAATTATGTTTTAAGTTGTTTTAAGGTGCTTTAGGGTGTTTTATGTATAAGGGGCCATGTGTAAGGGTATGTAAAGTAATTAAAACATAAAAATAAGAGTAAATTGCCATTTTGGTCCCTGTGGTTCGGGCACTTTTGCCATTTTAGTCCAAATCTCAAACTTTTTACATCTGGGTCCCTGTGGTTTGCATTTTGTTGCCATTTTAGTCCAAAATCCAAAAACCCTCTATTTTGACTGTTGAAACCTGATTATTTTGTCCTTTAGTGCAGGGGCATTTTGGTCATTCTGATTTTACTCTTCTAATAAATTAAAACAAAATTAATTATATATTATATAATATATATATATAACCCTCGATCTCTCTCTCTCACTAAAACAACACAGATACACCACACTCTCTCTCTCTCTCAGTTCTCTCTCTCTCTCTACACCGTTCACCACCGTCATCACCACGGATCACCACCGTCCACCGCCATACACACACACTCTCTCTCTCTCTCTCTCAGTTCTCTCTCTCTCTCTCTACACAGATCTCTCCTCCATCCTTCTTTCTTTTCAGATCTGTAAATAGGGGTGGTTGACGATGACTGATTATGATGATGATGACTGATGACTGATGATGATGATGGACGGTGATTATGATGATGATGTAAGGGGGTGGTTGACGACGGCAGTGGAGGTGGTTATGGTGTGGCTCGGGTTTGGGTTTGCTTTGAGTTTGGTGAAGGTGGTGACGGCGGCAACTCCGGTGATAGGGATACATCGTCTGGTAAGTGATAATGTGAGTATTTGGGGATTTTGGGTGTTTTATGAAGTTTCTAGTTAATATTTGGGGATTTTGAGTTTTTGTTTCTAGTGAATATTTGGGGATTCTGGGTGGTTACGGTGGTGGATTTGAGGGTTTTTCATGGTGGGTTTTCGGATTTGAGGGGTTTTCACGATGGTTGTGGTGGCAGGTGGATGGTGGTGTTGGTGGTTACAGGTGGGTGGTGGTGACGGTGGTTGTGGGGGTGGGAGTGGGTGATGGCAGGTGGCGGGATTGAGAGGTGGTGTAGAGAGATGGGGGCGGTGGTGGCAGATGGGGCGGTGGTGGCTGGTGTTTGCTGCTGCTGGTGTTCATCTTCATCATCGACAACTTCAGGGTTTTATTTGCGGAGCCGCTGTCACCGGAAAATGAGGAAGGAGGTGTGGGTGTGACTGTTGGATGGGACGACGGTGGTGGTGGTGGTGGTGGTGGTGGTGCTATAGAGAGAGAGAAGAGAGAGAGAGGGAGGAGGCGGCGGTGGTGGTGGTGCTGTAGAGAGATAGAGAAAGATGTGATTATGTTGGAGATGATGATGATTTATTTGATCTGCTGGTTGAACAAATGAAATTATATTTAAAAATGACCAAAATGCCCCTGCACTAAAGGACAAAATAATCAGTTTTCAACAGTCAAAAATCAGGGATTTTGAGTTTTGGACTAAAATGGCAACAAAATGCAAACCACAGGGACCCAGATGTAAAAAGTTTGAGATATGGACTAAAATGGCAAAAGTGCCCAAACCACAGGGACCAAAATGGCAGTTTACTCTAAAAATAAATATAGAGTTAATTACTGTTTTCGTCCCTATGGTTTGTCAAAAATCACTATTTCAATCCATTAGTTTAAAAATTACGATTTCAGTCCCTGTGGTTTCACTTCCGTAACCATTTCAGTCCCTGTGGTTTCACATTTGTAACCATTTCATTCCCTGTGGTTTCACTTTTGTAACCATTTCAATCCATTATTCTGTTAAGTATAGGACTGAAATGGTTACGAAAGTGAAACCACAGGGACTGAAATCGTAATTTTTAAACTAATGGACTGAAATAGTGATTTTTGACAAACCACAGGGACGAAAACACTAATTAACTCATAAATATATAACAAGTATGAATAAGTATGGATGTCAAGAATAAGTATTGTATTCATATGAATTGAGCACACATGTTCAAGTATTTGTAAGTTTAACGTATTTTGCATAAATGACGAATAAAGTATAACATGTATGATTATTCCAAACGTATGAACATGTATGAATATGTAGAGCATGAATTTAAAGAAATACGAATTTTATTTATGATCCAAGTCTCGGATTTTACAATGATTACAACGAAAAGACGATTACAAGAATACAAGATTTCCAAAAATAGAAATACGAACAAAGCTTTCTAATTATGGAAAGTACGAAGAAGCGGGGCGTTACAGTAAGTCTCAACAATTCTAGAATCCATAAGTAGCCAATTTTTGGTGTCAGCTATTTCAATTTTTTATTTTATTAAATTAGGCTTAAACTTATTTAGTTAAATCAAATTTGGATTAAACTTATTATTAGTTATTTAATTTAATTTAAATTAAATTAAACTCCAAAATGATTTCCTACTATATACAAGTTCATAAAAATCATAATTATTTGATAAGTTAAGAAAGATATAAATATTATATTTATTTTTAATCTTAATGACACACTTACCACTTACGTATTTTAAATCAAATTTTGCAATAAGGAAATGATTAATTGCGGATTTTGAATTTGAATTAGAGTCGAAACGATTTACTATTTCAAAATTTTAAAATTCAATCCAGTTGATAATTTAGGAAAAAAATAGTTATTATATTTACTTTTAATGTTAATGAGACTATTACGTTTTTAATATCAAATTTTAGTTCATAATTAAGGAAAATTTTAAATATATATTCAAGATTCAATGAACAAACTTTAAACCATATGCGGTTAGCAAACCCTTGTGTTTTCCCTCCTAAACACAATAACAATTGATTAAGAGGTTGCCACGTGGCACTTAATAATCTAAGTGAACTCCAAGTGGCCCAAGTTTGTTTTTATTTATTATAATGTATAGATACGTTTAATGTTTATTTAAGTGTATCCTATACAAGCTCATCGTTTTTGTATTTCATTGATACATATGGTCCAATTTTTCGTTTACTGATTTTTCTTTCAAAGTGTATGAAGTATTTAGGATGTGATATATGTATTTTCGGACGCTGATCTATTTGTCTGTTAAGTTTATTGTGGTTTTAGATGCATTGTTGTAATGGTTTAAACGCAACATTTTAATCAAATAGTGTGTTCATGCGTCGCATATGAACACTTGCGCACATCGTAGTATTTTAGACATACCCTTGTAATTGGTTCATAATGCATTGTAGTAACTAGTTTAGTTGTATCATTGTATTTAGACAATTTAGACCCATCATTGTAAGTAGGCCATCACATGAGCTGAATCGAGCCGAGCCATGGCCAGCTCAAGTTCGGCTCGAATTCCAAACGAGTTATCTAACCTCTGTTGATGTGTGCAAAATGCAACATATAAATTACATCAAATGAGGCATAAAACTAACCCTTTTTTAGTACTAATGTTGGAAAAAGTGTGTTTTTGTCTTCCTTTTGTATTTTCAGGATTAAATGAGCTTAAATGAACAAAAAAAGCAAAAAGGCAGCTAAATCTAACAAAAATACAAGAAAAGGGATAAACGTGGCATGCCCGACCCCCCGACAGCATCTTCCCAAGCAAAACAAGAAAACAGAAGGCTGAACACGCCCCGTGCTTAGTGAGCACGGGGGCGTGCCCAAGTGTCTACAGAAAAGACAAAGCTGTAGAAGTTTCTATCACCCACCACGGGGGCGTGCCCAGCGGACACGGGGCCATGGTCAACTCTAAGATTCGCAGAATCTGAGGAAATCTTGATAGTACAGATACGCTTCTGCACACAGGGTCGTGCCCAGCGGACACGGGGGCGTGGTTAACTAATGCAGACAAACTGCAATTAATGAAGAAAGAGAAGGAAGATGGACACGGGGCCGTGCCCGAGCTGCTGTTCAGGCTATAAATAGTTGTGCTTGGCTCATTTGCAAACCATCCCTTGGCACACCACCTCTCTCACACTTCACCCACACTCCACCACCACCACAACACCATCATCCACCACCATCATCCATCATCCATCATAGAGTGTGTGAGTAGTCTCGTGATCCAAGATTGATCATAAGAGTTCTTGACAATCAAAGGCCATGTTTGCCTAAGTCTCTTACATCACTTGGTGAAGACAAGTGTTTAGTGTAATACTTTTTATTTTTAATCTTTTCGCACTTTTTATTTGGTTATGTATTAATGACTTTAATAACTAGTTTCTTATGTTGAATGTGATTCTTCCTTATCGTTTGTCCGTGGTGTCTTGGCATTATTTTACTGTCTATATAAAATAAAAGATTTTCACCATTCATATCTCCACGGTCTATATGGAGATATGTTGGCTACCTGGTCGGGGGTTAAGGGAACGGTTTTGTAAGAGTCTTGCCTTGTTCAGTGTATAGATCCTGCAAGGACCTGAGTCAAATTTACTAGGACCTCCTTCAATACCCACTGGTATTGGATGGCGGGGGTCCAAACTCTTTGATCCCCTCATATGTAAGCTACTATTAATATTTTAACCCGGCTACTTAGGACTGTATCCCTGCTGACTCAGACTACTTAGCCGAGGGTAACGTCACCTTCAAAAGAGGGGCCTACCACATTATGCATTAATAACTTAATTAATTATCTTTCAATAATCCGACCCTTTAGGATTGTATTCTTGCTGACTCAAACTACTGGGTTGAGGGTAACGTCACCTTCAAAAGAGGGGCCTACTACAATAACTAAGATAATCTCTTAATAAGTGCAAAAGTGCGGAAATAATCAAAGGTTACACTAAACACGAGTCGGATCCAAGTGATTCATCTTGTCTATCTGTTTTTTTTTTCAGCATTTTAGTTAGTTTTATTTTTCTAGTTTAAAACCTTTTTCTAAACTTTTGATTTGATTAGACGTTGAGGATAAACCGGTACTAAAAGCTCTTGTGTCCTTGGACGACCTCGGTATCTTACCAACACTATACTACGCTCACGATGGGTGCACTTGCCCATATGTGTGTTTAGTGTTAGTAAATATCGTGTTTTATAAATTTAAAACTTGGCTAAAAAAGTGTAAAAAGGGCTTAAAATATACATTAAAAACCATACACACTTCACACGCATCAAGTTTTTGGCGCCGTTGCCGGGGACACAAAGATTTTAAGAAACTTTAAAATCGACGGCCTAATCAGTTTTTCAAAACTTTTTCAAAACGCGCGCACATGTTTCTGCATTTTATTTTAGTTTTGCATTTACAGTAGGTTGAACACGGGTCGTGTTCACTGAACACGGGCCGTGTTCACTGAACACGGGGCCGTGCTGCATATTTTTATAAACACCCAGATACAGAGCTTGAACATGGGGCCGTGCTCACTGAACACTCCCCGTGCTCAACGAAACCAGTATCTTTTAATTAAAACGCCCAGATACAGATCCTGAACACGGGGCCGTGTCCACTGAACACGGGGCCGTGTCCAGCCTCTGTTTCTGTCTTTATTTTTGTTTTCTGGTCTCGAGACTCTGTTGTGGTCTGCTGAGTGATTCTTATGGATTAATACTCAGGAGGCTACAACTACACCTATGAGGAGGATGATTATAGGGAAGACTATTGCACTAATTGTGGTAACCCGCACTCGGTTCAATATTGTGACTTATTTCAACCATCCACTTCATACACCTACTATGAGGAGTCCAGGTACGATCCATCAACTTCATACACATCCTATGAAGACCAAAGGTATGAACCTTCTCCCTCATACTCATATTTTGATGAACCAAGGTACGAGCCTTCATACTCATACTTTGAGGAACCAAGATATAAGCCACCACCTTCATATACTTATTATGAGGAACCATGGCGTGAACAACCCACCTCATATGAGTATTATGAAGAACAAAATTACGACCCTTATCCATCATATACTTACAATGAAGGACAATGGTGTGAACCATCTACTTCATATGAGTACTATGAGGAACAAAGGATAGAACATCCGGATTCAAGCTTTGAAAATCCCGATCCTTATTCGATCGCCGAAGTAACCGATAGGATACTAGAACACCTTAAAACTATCGAACGTTGCATAAAAGAATCTCGAGCAAGGGAAGAGGAGTCCCGCGCTAGAGAAGAATTAAATAAAAAAAAAGATAGTTGAAAGTGTAAAAATGGAAGAACAAATAAGTGAAAAACCGACACATGAGTTAAACAACGAAAAAGGTGAGCCCGATAACGTTAAAATTCAAGAAGAGTCTAATTTTGAAGAAATTAATCTCTTGTCACCTTCTTTCAAAAATCATTGTTTAGTTCCCACTCATGCTAAGTTTTTAAAAGAGTTAAACACTAACACTAAAATTGACGAAACGGTAAGCGTTAAGTTAACTAATGATCAAACCTCGCTAATAAAAGAAGACCCATTCGAAATCAACATTACACCGGTTCCATGTTTTTTTCAAAATTCATTTATTAGTAATATCACGATTGATAAAGATCTTTGTGTTAACATAATGCCAAACTACATTTTCGAAAAGTTAAGTATTAGTGATTTTTCTCCACTTCAAATACCCATTTTTCTATCCAATCGGAAAGTGATAAAATCAATCGGTATAGTTGAGGATGTCTTGGTCCAAACAAATCAAATGGTAATCCCAACCGACTTTGTCATCCTTAATGACGCTCCTCTAGTGTTGGGACGACCTTTTGTAAAAACCCACGAAGCTTTGAAAAACCGAAAGTACAACAATCTATTTATTCAATTAGGGGCATTTAAAAGAAGTGTCAATATTGAGCGTTCAATGAAATATTCGTTCGGCAATGACGACCCCCTAATTGAAGACGAGCCAGAACCACCCGATAAGGTGGGTCTAGCCAAGGACCCTTATAAACGTGGCGCACCACGGAGGCATTCCGCGGAACTATCCTTAGTTTTAGATTAGTTTAACTTTTATGTTTTCTAGTTTAGTTTTAATTTTCAGGAATAAAGCACACTCGAAATGGTGGAGGTTACTAAGGGAAACTAGAACCAACACCCCATGCACAAAAACAGAGCCTCCCGACATTTTTTCTTCATTACAGCAAGTTCGGCACGGGCCGTGTCCAGCCAACACGGCCCCGTGCTGAACAGTCTGCAGAAAATGCCCAGTTCAGGTAACTGGACATGGGGTCGTGCTCCCTGAACACGCCCCCGTGCCCAGCCTTCTGTTTAAATTTGATACTGGCAATCTGACCACGGGACCGTGCTTAGCCAACACACCCCGTGTTCAGCTACCCAGTAACATAAAATCTTGTTTTTTAACCCTTTGTACACATTCAATCAACCTAAAAACTTATTTTTGAGACACATTGAGGACAATGTGTAATTTAAGTGTGGGGGGGATGCTAAAACCTTGAATCTTGCAAGTCCTAATTACAAGCCTTACACAAAACTCTATTGGAACCGCTAAACACCCCAAATTTTTTTCAAAAATTTTTCATTTTTTTTACTTGTCTAGGTTTAAGTTGGGTATTTCAAAGTCTAAAAAGGTGATATTTTTACAAATCTACAACCGATAGCGTCGTGATAAAAAGAACCAACATAAGAAAATTATGAAACGGCATGACAAACCTAGTTAAAATTTGATTATATATACTTGATCAGATAAAAACCCATTCCCACAAAAAGTGAGTTTTGAGCCTTTATTGAGCATACAAATACATATCTTTAAACTAAATGCTCATTTTTCGTTTCTTGTATGAATAGCCGCTTGGTTCTTACAACTCTAGAACTTGCCACGACAATACATTCCCGCTCCTTACCAACTTAAACCCGAGTAAGTAAATGATGGAGGCATTAGGACTAACCCTTTTTTTATTTCTACACCGTTATTTTTCCTTTTTTTACCACCTACCCAAAATCCCCCTAGTTAACCCCTTTGAGCCTAAACCTTTTCATTTCTTAACCCAAAAACAAACACCCTTTTTACCCACCAAAACCTTTTTATTTTAAACCCTTTATTTTAGTAACAAAGCTAGGTTTTTGTGTGACTTTCTTATGTTGAAAAAAAAAATTGATTAAGAAGAAAAAAAAATGAAGTTTGCAATAAACAAACAAAGCTCACAAAAAGAAAGCTTGTTTGAATAATACTTCATTGGAATAAAAAGTCACAAAAACAATATGTTTTGCAAAAACCGACGCTTTTTACGCCTTTTCACCCTTTTTTTTTACTAACCACTAACCCAACCACCTACCTTTAACCCAAGCCTAACCCTTCACCCAAAAGCCCTCTTGATATTTACAAAGGTGTATAGTTAAAAAGGAGGACGATTGATTGCCTGGCAAGCCTATGGTAGGAGTAAGTTCCATGCCGCTCTCGAGTGTTTCACAAAAATACATCTTCGGCCGAGTGTTGAGTGATCCCCCGTGAGGTATGTGAACTTGTATATAAATGGAATTTTAAAAAGGCATGTTATGCCCTAATAAGTAATTTATCTTATGTAATGTTTTAAATAAATAATGACGAATAGGATTGTAAATAAATAAAAATAAAACTTAATAAAGAATCTTGGAAATCCCGACACTCAATGACAAGCCCAAAAACCTTCTCTTCTACCCATTCCATTTGGGAGTGTTAAGCCACATTATAAAGAGTTTTGCTTGAGGACAAGCAAAGATTCAAGTGTGGGGGTATTTGATGTGTGCAAAATGCAACATATAAATTACATCAAATGAGGCATAAAACAAACCTTTTTTTGTACTAATGTTGGAAAAAGTGTGTTTTTGTCTTCCTTTTGTATTTTCAGGATTAAATGAGCTCAAATGAACAAAAGAAGCAAAAAGGCAGCTAAATCTAACAAAAATACAAGAAAAGGGATAAACGTGGCATGCCCGACCCCCCGACAGCATCTTCCCAAGCAAAACAAGAAAACAGAAGGCTGAACACGCCCCGTGCTCAGTGAGCACGGGGGCGTGCCCAAGTGTCTGCAGAAAAGACAAAGCTGTAGAAGCTTCTATCACCCACCACGGGGGCGTGCCCAGTGGACATGGGGCCGTGGTCAACTCTAAGATTCGCAGAATCTGAGAAAATCTTGATAGTACAGATACGCTTCTACACACGGGGTCGTGCCCAGCGGACACGGGGGCGTGGTCAACTAATGCAGACAAACTGCAATTAATGAAGAAAGAGAAGGAAGATGGACACGGGGCCGTGGCCAATGGACACGGGGCCATGCCCGAGCTGCTGTTCAGGCTATAAATAGGGGTGCTTGGCTCATTTGCAAACCATCCCTTGGCACACCACCTCTCTCACACTTCACCCACACTCCACCACCACCACAACACCATTATCCACCACCATCATCCATCATCCATCATAGAGTGTGTGAGTAGTCTCGGGATCCATGATTGATCGTAAGAGTTCTTGACAATCAAAGGCCATGTTTGCCTAAGTCTCTTACATCACTTGGTGAAGACAAGTGTTTAGTGTAATACTTTTTATTTTTAATCTTTTCGCACTTTTTATTTGGTTATGTATTAATGACTTTAATAACTAGTTTCTTATGTTGAAGGTGATTCTTCCTTATCGTTTGTCCGTGGTGTCTTGGCATTATTTTACTGTCTATATAAAATAAAAGATTTTCACCATTCATATCTCCACGGTCTATATAGAGATATGTTGGCTACCTGGTCGGGGGTTAAGGGAACGGTTTGGTAAGAGTCTTGCCTTGTTCAGTGTATAGATCCTGCAAGGACCTGGGTCAAATTTAGTAGGACCTCCTTCAATACCCACTGGTATTGGATGGCGGGGGTCCAAACTCTTTGATCCTCTCATATGTAAGCTACTATTAATATTTTAACCCGGCTACTTAGGACTGTATCCCTGCTGACTCGGACTACTTAGCCGAGGGTAACGTCACCTTCAAAAGAGGGGCCTACCACATTATGCATTAATAACTTAATTAATTATCTTTCAATAATCCGACCCTTTAGGATTGTATCCTTGCTGACTCAAACTACTGGGTTGAGGGTAACGTCACCTTCAAAAGAGGGGCCTACTACAATAACTAAGATAATCTCTTAATAAGTGCAAAAGTGCGGAAATAATCAAAGGTTACACTAAACACGAGTCGGATTCAAGTGATTCATCTTGTCTATCTTTTTTTTTATTTTATTTTATTTTTCAGCATTTTAGTTAGTTTTATTTTTCTAGTTTAAAACCTTTTTCTAAACTTTTGATTTGATTAGACGTTGAGGATAAACCGGTACTAAAAGCTCTTGTTTCCTTGGACGACCTATGTATCTTACCAGCACTATACTACGCTCATGATGGGTGCACTTGCCCATATGTGTGTTTAGTGTTAGTAAATATCGTGTTTTATAAATTTAAAACTTGGCTAAAAAAGTGTAAAAAGGGCTTAAAATATACATTAAAAACCATACACACTTCACACACATCATCTGTAAACAAACTAAATTACTTATAAAGGCTACCTACATTCTAGCCTCCAAACTTTATTAAATCTTACTTTTTACCCCTGCAAACAAATTAAATTATAACAACCCTTAAAAATGCCCTAAAACACTCCATAATTGATAAACCGAACCCGCATAACCTTATTTTATTAAAAATTAAATAAAATGAATTTTTAATACCTGTTGCGGGTAGCGACAGGCTTGACGGGAGACGGTCACGGGGCGCGATAAGCCTTTACTTGCCGGACACTTTTGGTGACACGTGTCACCCACGTGTCACACCTACCTGCTGACTAGGCAACCCTAGCCGTAACTAGGGTGCCCCTCGCGGGGCATGACGGGAAGGGGTGGGAGCGGTCGCGGGGCGCGACAGCCCTTAAAATCACCTATAAATTGAGCGGGCATTCAACATTTCAAATTCGTTCATTTTTTTTTCTTCTCTCATTATATATATGTTACGAAAATAATAGCTAAAAAGCCCCCTAAATCACGAAGCTCTGCCCCGTTGTAAGGATTTTAACCCCCGATCACTGATTCGATACCCTGTCCGATTGATCTGGAACCCAACAATTGATGCCAAAGGGCTGCCTGATTAGGGCTATGCTTTGTAAACTAAGTTGGGGGTTCTGTCTCGTGACGTATTGATAAAGTTGAATTTGGGTTATTTTTATTAACGCGCGTGCATTGTATATTTTTAATAGAAACTCAAGAAAATTAGCATAAAATATCACCAGGAAGCCTGTAGAAAAACCTAAGTTTACAATGTGATTCATTCTTCTTTTCATCAACTTATTTTACAAAACCCTAAATATTTCTCAGTTATACTTACAGTGATTAAGTCTTTTTATTCTACAAAATACTGCCGGTGATATGACCATAGTCACAGATCCGTCGAGTCACAAGTACTTGGATTTTTTTGTTAGATATAAACATCGTAATCGCTCTTAATACTGTGAAGTTATAACAATGTGCTTTTCATAAAATGGAATGTACTCGCCAGTATTTCTTGCTGATAAAATATTTTTAAAACGCGTTTCAGGTAACTTGATGTGAAGCTACTAGAAGCCAGCTATGGAGCACTGAAGGCTTAAATAAAGTGGCTATAAATTACCTGAATAAAAGAAGTTATATTTTCAGCAAGCTAGGGTTTATCCCTATAAAAATATTATAAAATGAAATATGGGTTTTATCCCATATTGTTTAATATAAAAAGTTTGTGTTTTGTAAACTCTGAATTTATTTCCTAACTACGATCCTGATGTTTTAATTCCGCTGCCAAATTAAATAAACACCAATACCACCGGCTCGTGTTCGCGGCTCCCGCTCCCAGGGTAGGGTCGGGGGTTGCGACAAAAATTAACCAAGCAAATTAAAATCAAACTAAATACATGTGTAAACAACTTCTTATACTAATCAAAGATAATGATCGAATGAAACTAAGGAGGTGTTTGTTTTTTCAGAAAAACCTCTTCTGGCCTCTTATGTCTGCGCCTTGCAGACCACGCGCAGACGTTTAGCTCTACAGACCGTTTGTTTTTTAGAAGACATTTCATTAAAAAAATGTCTTCAAACCTCTGCGCGTCCTCTTCCCCACGCAGACATGGTCCAATGTCTTCTCACCTCTTCCAACCCTTTCAAACCTTTTTTCCCTTTCTCTTCCAACCCTTTCAAACCTCACGACCTACAACTCCAAATCAACCTCACAACCAGTTCTAATCAAAATCAGAAACACAATAACAAAAAACAAGCACAAAAAAAAAACTACCGGAGATCTAACAATCAACACTTCAGCCTCCTGATCCACACCACTAACGCAATTGCAACAATCAAAGCCATTTCCACTCAAAAACCGATGATAATCATCAGCGGGAATAAACGGCGACTTCGTCGGATAGAGCGACAAGTTTCTGCGGATGCGGAATCGGAGCTCTTCCTCCGGCGACGGTTGACGATGGCGGCGGCGATGGCGCTGCGTGGTGGTTCGGAGCTCGAGCATCGGACATCATGCAAAATTGGAAGCTGTGAAGCAACCAATGTGAGATATTGTTGTGGAATTGAGTTAGGGTTTAGGTTTTGGAGGTTTTAGAGAGAGAAAGTAGAGAGAGTGTGAGATAATCAAACACTCTTTTTATTACACTCTACAGACATTTGTCCACCTCTTCTCGTGCAGATGTTTGCAGATGTGGTCCGCAGACTGCAGACCTTTTGCATCTGAAAAAACAAACACCACCTAAATGTAATCAAATAAATTCTTTCGTAAGAGAAAATATATACACAATTGCACCAATCAAACGAAGTAAATGAAATAAACAAAATATTTATTATGTAACACCCCGAAATTATAAAAGCTTTATATTTGAATTATAAAGTATAAAATAAACGAGAATAAACTAACTAGGAATAAATAACCCAGTTAGTCATGAGTCTTGTTATAACAAAGAAACTTGATTAAAACACATAAGATAAAGATCTAATAATAGATGGGGGACCAAAGTTGTTAAGTTTGAAACTTGAATTATTAAAAACAAAATAAAACACCAAACACACAGTGTGTGTCTGGTTCGATCAGAGCACAGGAGCGACCAAGGAATCCCCCATCAAACCCTAACTCACACAAATTGCCCAAATTGAAGACCAAATTCAGTTCCAAATCAAAATCTGAGCATAGAATAGTGATCTCCTCTAAAAAGGGGTCATAAGGTATGTAAATTTCATAGAAAATTTCCATCTAAATTTCTGGATGAATATAAGAAATTCAAAATTGATGTTGCATGATTGTTGTATGGATGAATTTGAAGTGAAATAGTGCCTAGGAGTAAACCCTAGTCATTAGATTGATGAAATTAAGCTCAATACTTGTGAATTCCATAATCACCAATGTAGGTGCTTAGTGGGTTTTGTAGAAACATGATAAACACTAGGATTATGATTGTTATTCTAGTGTAATTTGAGTTCTATAAAATGATTTCAGAATGTGAGGTGAAAAATTGACATGAACTTGCTTAATAGATGATTTATTTTGGCTACATAGTTAGTCATGAGCTTAATTCTAAATTTCCAGAAATTATGCCCTTTAGGTGTTCGTAGAAATGCCTAAAAGAGAGCCTAATATTGAAAATCTGATTGAAAAACGCATACTTGCATATTTAGGCGAATTATGCGTGGAATGTTAAAAAAAAGAGTTCTAAACAATATTTGGTTGAACTCTATAGGCAAGGAATCCGGATCGTCAAGTGGACAAGCCGGTGGAGACACACGTTTAAAAGGAGTGCATTAAAGGTACGTAACTATTAGTTTCGTTACTTAGTTACAAAGAATGTTTAGTATGTTTGTAAATGATATGCTAGTGTGATAAGAATGTTTGATGAATAACTGAAGTGACAAAGTTCACTTAATAGATCAAACGGGTCAATTTGAATAAATCATGGTAGTCATCAAAGTGAAGGTTTTCACATGACAACGGAATGGGTCAAAACAGTGTTTTCAAAATAACAATGTATGTAAAGACTTGGAAGTCACATTATAAGTTAATAATAGTAGGTGATATGCCAAGAGATTGGATGCACCAAATTGATGTTTACAAACCCTTGATATTGGGTCAAAGGTCTAGAAATTGCTTGCAAAATTTGTTTAAAGTGTTTTGCTCGAATTATAGAAAACGAGCATGAAATTATAGTGTGTGCGTAAAACCATGTTATGGTAATAATACGCCATAGTTGACAAAGCCCGGGGAGTGGATAACAAAGTTTAGAAATCAATGAAATTGAATAATGACAAATATGTCATAAGGCAAACGGGTCAAATAATCGAAACAAGGATTTGTGAACAATTTGTTTATAAACCGGGTTTCGATGCGTGAAATTTGGATGATTGGATCCGTAATTTTATTACGGACGCGTAGGAAAAAGAATCGACTAAAACAGCCTTTAAAGTTAGAATTTTGGAAAATTCAGAGCTGGGCATAAATGCAGGAAAAAGACCTGCACCCGCTGGAAAATCGTCTCCGCCGCGGCACGCGAAGGGAGACCCTGAACCTGTCGCGACACGCAAGGCTTTATCACGGCCTGCGAAAGCTTATAGGGGATTTGTCGCGGGGCGCGACAGACCCAAATGCTGGAATTTTTATTTTTTTTCCGTTGTTTGATATTGGAACTTGATTACATACATTTTAATGTTGTAAAAACTAACAATCGATGTGGTTTTGACCTTAGGTGATGTTGGTCGTATCCTGGATGGCGATCAAGCAAGAATCCAAGAACCGAACACTAATTTTGAAGCTTCCGAGCTAATCTAATCATGTTTTAGACGATCTTTGTTTTGTAAACACTACTTAATGTTGAATGTTTTAAACTAGTTAGTTGGTTATATTAGAACACCATAATCATGTAACCTTAGTTTTATCAACTAAGTTTTTGATAATTATGCATTTTGGTTTTAAAAGTGCGTATTTTATAATAAAATAATAAATAAATGAGACGGGCGTTACAAGTTGGTATCAGAGCTAAAGGTTGTTAACAAAGTGTGTTCGGTTCAAGCTTGATCAAACATCCGGTAAGAATTAGTTATTTTGGTAGATTTTATATTAAATGTTAGAAAAAGGAATGTGAATTAACGTGCATGGGAAGAGCGTGTTAACACACTCAAACCCGGAAAGTGCACTAAATGAGAACGGTTAAAGCAATTTATGAACTTGGCTAAACCGAAGTGAATAAAGTATATGTTATAAATGAAATGTTTAACAATTGATATAAACATTTCAGTTTCGAATACGACGGAAAAAGGTAACAATGATGCGGTGCCGATAGTCACCGAACAAGTAAAATAAGTGATTGCCGAAGAGGTAGGAAAGGCAATCGAAAACAGTCTATCCGGTTTTATAGATAAGATCCAAGATATAGTGCTTTCAGTGGTTGAAGAGCGGATTAAAAGGTTGGAAGACAATGTCAACCTAGTGAAGGAAAAGTCCGGAGATCGGAAAGGTTGCTCATACAAAGAGTTCATGGCGTGTAAACCGCCAATTTACAACGGGGAGGTTGACCCGATGATATGCCAAAGATGGTTAAGTGATGTCGAAGGGGTATTTGAAAGGACCCATTGTGACGTAAGGGATTTTGTGGCTTACGTAACGGGTCAGTTAAGGGGTCAAGCCAAAGATTGGTGGGACAATAAGAAGAAGGAGATTGGAGCCGAAGCCACAAGGGCTATGACGTGGGACGAGTTTAAGGTACCATTCCTTAAACACCACAGTCCCAAGGCGGTCATCAATAGAATCAAGGAGGAGTTCATCCAGTTAAGGCAAAAGGGTGAATCATTGATAAGATCACGTGTATTTTCATGGATGAGCTGAGATTCTGTGATGAGTTAGTAACTACCGAGGAGCAAAAAATATATTATTATTATAATATGTTAAGTGCAAGAAAGATGTACAAATGGAGACCCAAAAAGCAAAGGCTAGATCCTTTCAACTAACAGCAGCCGAAGCAAAGACAGAACCCGATGTGGTCTCAGGTATATTCGCAATAAACTCGATTCCTGCACGTGTATTATTTGATACGGGTGCGAATAAATCCTTTATTTCACATGGATTTATTCGACATCCTTCATTTGTATTGACGAAATTATCTGTGCCCTTAGAAGTTGAAATAGGGGATAACAAGAGTTTCATAGTATGTGATGTTTGTCGAGGCTGTAAATTGAGTATCGATGACGAAGAATACTCAATAGATCTAATCCTAATGTCGATGGGAGAATTCCAAGTGGTTGTTGGGATGGACTGGCTATCCCGACTCCATGCAAAGGTCGTGTGTTTCCGTAAAGAAATAAAGTTAACATCTCCGAGCAGAAAACACGTTACCATCTATGGCAAGAAAAGGGGTAACCCCATAATATGCTCAATGTTAAAGGCTCGCAAACTTATGAGACGCGGATCTAGAGCGTTCATGATTTACGCAAACGAACCCGAGGAGGGATTACCAAAGATTGAAGACGTACCGGTGGTAACGTGAGTATGCAGATGTGTTTCCGGAAGATTTACCGGGAATACCGCCTGAATGGGAGGTAGAGTTCGGAATTGAATTAATTCCGGGTGCGAAACCTGTAGCTAAGGCGCCATATCGGCTCGCGCCATCGGAGTTACAAGACTTAATGTCTCAGATTCAAGATCTGCTCGACAAAGGGTTTATTAGGCCGAGTGTGTCTCCGTGGGGTGCACCGGTGCTGTTTGTGAAGAAAAAGGACGGGAGTATGCGAATGTGTATCGATTATCGGGAGTTAAACAAACTCACGGTGAAAAATCGATACCCGCTCCCAAGAATTGATGACCTATTTGACCAACTACAAGGTGCGAGTTGGTTCTCCAAGATTGACCTTAGATCGGGTTATCATCAGTTGAAGGTCAAGGAGGAGGATGTACCGAAGATGGCCTTTCGTACACGGTATGGACATTACGATTTCCTCGTGATGTCCTTCGGGTTAACCAATGCACTCGCGGCTTTCATGGACCTCATGAACCGGGTTTGCAAGCCGATGTTGGATAAGTCGGTGATAGTGTTCATTGATGACATCCTAGTGTATTCAAAGAATGAAGCAGAACACGCAAGTCATTTACGTGAAGTGTTGGAGACACTAAGAAGAGAGAAATTATTTGCAAAATTCTCGAAATGTGCTTTCTGGTTACGGGAAGTGCAATTTCTCGGGCACATTATTAGTGCGAACGGGGTGTTGGTAGACCCGTCAAAAATAGAAGCAGTGGCGAAATGGAATCCACCGAAGAATCCTTCAGAAATCAGAAGCTTTTTGGGGCTTGCGGGATATTATAGGAGATTCATACAAGATTTCTCCAAGATTGCTGCGCCGTTGACCAAATTAACTCGTAAAGATGAAAAGTTTATATGGGGCGTTGATCAAGAAAAAGCGTTCCAAACGCTTAAAGAAAAATTGACCCACGCTCCGGTATTGACATTGTCGGACGGGGTTGATGATATGGTAGTTTACTCGGATGTGTCACATTCGGGGCTCGGGTGCGTTTTGATGCAACGAGGCAAGGTTATAGCCTATGCCTCAAGACAACTGAAGACTCATGAAAAGAAATACCCTACACATGATCTCGAATTGGCGGCGGTGGCATTTGCCTTAAAGATATGGAGGCATTATTTATATGGGGTAAAATGCACTATCTTTACCGACCATAAAAGTTTGAAATATTTCTTCAAACAGAAGGAATTGAATATGAGGCAGAGGAGATGGTTGGAAACAGTCAATGATTTCTATTGTGAGATACATTAACATCCCGGGAAAGCTAATGTGGTGGCGGACGCGTTGAGCCGAAAGGTAGACTGTACACCAATACGAGTACGATCGATGCAACTAATAGTGACATCGGGTCTACTTGAACAAATCCGAAAATCTCAAATTGAAGCAATGAAAGAGGAAAACCTAAGGAAAGAAAGAATAGTTGGCCAATTGAAAGAATTGGTGGATGGTAACCACGGGTTAAAGACTCGTTTCGGAAGGATATGGGTCCCAAATTTGTGTGGAGTTAAGACGCTCCTACTTGACGAAGCTCATAAATCCCGTTATACTATCCATTGGGGTAACCAAGATGTATAAAGATTTAAAGTAAAACTATTGGTGGCCCGGAATGAAAAGAGATGTTGTAAAGTATGTAGAGAAGTGCTTGACCTGTTTATAAGTCAAAGCAGAGCACCAAAAGCCATATGGTAAACTGCAACCGTTGGACATCCCAGTGTGGAAATGGGAGCAAATCACAATGGATTTATTGACCAAACTGCCCAAAACCAACCGCGGATACGATACTATATGGGTAGTTGTGGATAGATTGACAAAAAGTGCTCACTTCATTCCGATTCGTGAGACTTATACGTCCGAAAAGATGTCAGAGGTGTATACCAATGAAATAGTGGCACGCCACGGGGTACCGATATCCATCGTATCCGATAGAGATACTCGGTTCACTTCGAACTTTTAGCACGAATTCCAAGAGCAAATGGGAACTAAATTATTCATTAGCACAGCGTACCATCCACAAACGGATGGACAGAGTGAAAGAATAATACAGACATTGGAAGATATGTTACGGGCATGTATTATCGACTTCGGGGGAAGTTGGGATGTCTATCTACCATTGGTCGAATTTTCATATAATAACAGTTACCATGCAAGCATCGGTATGGCTCCATACGAGATGCTTTATGATAGGAAATGCCGAACCCCGGTGTGTTGGGATGAGGTTGGTCCACGTGAGCTTGCACATAAGGATGTAGTCCGAATCATGAATGAGAAGATTGATTTGGTCCAAGCCCATTTGAAAGTGGCTCAAGATCGACAAAAATCGTACACGGACAAAAGAAGGAGACCGATTGGGTTTCAAGTTAGTGATAATGTAACACCCCGTGTTTTGAAAGTCAAAGTCAAGTTTAACTGTTTTGGCTTCTTTGACTTGTAGATAATCTATCTATGTTGTTATGTTAGCTGTATTATGTGGAGTACTTATTAATAATCAAGGTCTATCTCCATTTATCGCTTATCGCATCGCACTCGCAACTCGAACTTACGCGCTTTGGTTATTGTTGTATATATGTGTGTGTGCCCTTTATGTGTTACTTGTGCATGTTTAAATTATGTTTTTGTGGTGATCAATCGAAACTCAATCGCAATCGAATTGCAAATGCTAAACGCAGGAAAAGTAGGATGATTGTATGTTAGATATAGTAGTTGGGATTAAAAGTAATTTGACTAGAAACTCTATCGCATCGCAACACTCGCAATCGCAATCGAAACGGCAAACTCGTCGCACCAAACACTCAAACCAACTGGCCAATCGATCAGTCGACCGGGCTGCCACCCGATCGACCAGCCCCTTTCCACTTTGGGTAACCCTATAAATACCCCATGTCACCATCAAACTTTCCACTTTTGCTCTCTGACATCCGACCAGCGTTTCAACCTCACTTTTTCTCCGATTTCTCTCAATTCCGGTAAGATCTCAACCTAAATCTTGTACATCTTTAATCTACACATGATTCCACACCTTTCTATCTTTTGAATCTTAACTTTTAACCATGAAATCACTAGATTTGGGTGTTCTAGGATGATGTCATCATGGTGTTCTTAGGAACTTCATGTTTTGGCATCAATCCTTCAAGAACAACTTAGATCTAACCGATTTCCACATAAACAAACAAAGATCTTTCATAAGATCTAAACATATTCACGGTGAAAAGGATTGAGAGAAGGTTTTCCAACTTTCTTTCAACTCTTTTACACTCAATGCACTCAAAACCGATTGAATCGGAGCTTGTACCAACTTTCTACTTAATCTTGTGGTTGTGTTGGTCCGAGATCTGGATTCTATCCACGAGACCACCGATTTCGGGTTAAACATGGAACACCGTCTCGAACAAGTTTACTGGTTGGATTTGGGTGATTCCTGACCGATCAGGAGTACCAAGTAGGGACGAGGTTTCTGTTGATTAACACGTTGTCACGCCGTCTCAATAAAACGACAAACAACCAAAACAACCAAGTGTAAGAAGAACGGAACGACCAGGACGGAATGTCGTCCGATCGATCTACACTTTGGTCCCACATTTCACTTTTGTTTTCAAAACCTTGAAGGATGAACATTGAACCAAGGGCTGACCGATCGGATTACCACCCGATCGGACTACCACTCAACCATGTAATGGTCAGACTTCAACACTTAAACAATTTTCAACATGTTCAATACCACGGATTATCACCCAAACGAACTACTAACCGATCGAGTGATCATCCTGTGGTGAACTTGTTCTCGCTAAAGTGTCCAACCAATCGGGTTGTCGTCCGATCGAATGGTCGTTCGATCGACCGACCTGAAAGGTAGAGATACTTCTGTGTTTTCAAAATGCTACAATAAAAACTTCAAAAGTCAAACCATCATACACAAACACATCCTTCCCAAAGGAAGAAACAATCCACTCGAAAGGTCACCCGATCGGATGACTATTCGAGACGACTGTCACCCGAGCGACCGGCTAACCGATCGGACTGCCATCCGATCGGACTGCTGTTTGACCCACTGCCTCTCGTTTCATGTTACGTGTCGTTTATCATTATGCTATCAATCTGTTCAGGCTAATTTCCGCTCAAAGCGCTCCCTTCAATCCATCATCGATGTGAGTATACTCGAACCCTTTTTGCTTCACGCACTTTTGGGTGTTACATATGTTACTTATTCTAAATCACATCAAACACACTACTCAATACTTTAACGCTAACCGTTATCGCATGTATTACGTGTCTAAATGAATGCTTGTTTGTTATGTTTACACATGGAATGCTGTCTACATGCCTTAGTGACGGTAGTACTATTAGTTTGGACTCAGCACCTGTTCACTCAGGGGTTGCTAAGGACAATTAGTTACATGGCTCACAGTGGTGAGTATGTATCGCGAACTGCCTTGGGCAGTCAACCCGCAATCATTGGTATTGATGGGTTCATGTCGATAACTAACATGCCTCATTTCACTCTGTGTACGTGCTGGTTATGCGTAAACGTTTTCGAACTCTATTATGCTATTATTAAACTTGTATGCTCACCTTTACACTATGTGTATTGACTTTTACTTTAACGTATGTAACAGGTGCATAGGATGTTTACATGCTTTGTGTGCTGGTGATGAAATTGAGGCTAGGGACAGAGTCCTAGAAACCAATAAACAAACTATCTATTTGTAAATCTGAGTTGTCGGAACAGAACTACTTGACTAGATTTTGTCTGTAATAATTATATTATCTTTTATGACATGGTATGGGACATGTTGCCTTAAATATTTGGTAATTATAGTTGTTATGGAAACTTCTGGACAATCTGGTTCGCTCAGTGCCACGCCCCGATGATTCTGCCATCGGTTGGGGTGTGACAGATAAAGTTATGCTAAAGGTATCTCTATGGAAGGGTATTATTCGGTTCAGAAAAAGGGGGAAATTAAGCCCAAGGTTTATTGGGCCATTTAGAATCATTGAACGGGTTGGTAAGGTCGCATACCATCTCGAACTACTCGAGGAACTTAGTGGAATTCATAGCACATTCCACGTATCACATCTTCGGAAATGTCTAGCCGACGAAACAGCTTATATCCACTACGACGACACTGAGGTGGATAATAGTCTTAACTACGTAGTGAAGCCGATTGCCATTTTCGATCGTAAAGTGAAAAGTTTAAGGAACAAAGAGATTAACTAAGTAAAGGTTAAATGGGAGCACAGAAAGGGTTAGGACACCACATGGGAGTCAGAAGATAAGATGCAACGACTCTACCCTACATTGTTTGGTACGTACTCTGGTTTCGAGGACGAAACCCTTTTTAAGGGGGGTGGACTTGTAACACCCTGAAATTATAAAAACTTTATATTAGAATTATAAAGTAAAAAATAAACAAGAATAAACTAACTAGGAATAAATAACCCAGTTAGTCATGAGTTTTGCTATAACAAAGAAACTTGATTAAAACACATAAGATAAGGACCTGATAATAGATGGGGGACCAAAGTTGTTAAGTTTGAAATTTGAATTATTAAAAACAAAATAAAACACACACCTAAGTGTGTGTCTGGTTCGATCAGAGCACAGGAGCGACCAAGGAATCCCCCATCAAACCCTAACTCACACAAATTGCCCAAATTGAAGACCAAATTCAGTTCCAAATCAAAATCCGAGCATAGAATAGTGATCTCTTCTAAAAAGGGGTCATAAGGTATGTAAATTTTATAGAAAATTTCCATCTAAATTTCTGGATGAATACAAGAAATTCGAAATTGATGTTGCATGATTGTTGTATGGATGAATTTGAAGTGAAATAGTGCCTATGAGTAAACCCTAGTCATTATATTAATGAAATTAAGCTCAATACTTGTGAATTCCATAATCACCAATGTAGGTGATTAGTGGGTTTTGTAGAAACATGATAAACACTAGGATTATGATTGTTATTCTAGTGTAATTTGAGTTCTATAAAGTGATTTCAGAATGTGAGGTGAAAAATTGACATGAACTTGCTTAATAGATGATTTATTTTGGCTACATAGTTAGTCATGAGCTTAATTCTAAATTTCCAGAAATTATGCCCTTTAGGTGTTCGTAGAAATGCCTAAAAGAGAGCCTAATATTGAAAATCTGATTGAAAAACGCATACTTGCATATTTAGGCGAATTATGCGTGGAATGTTAAAAAAAAGAGTTCTAAACAATATTTGGTTGAACTCTATAGGCAAGGAATCCGGATCGTCAAGTGGACAAGCTGGTGGAGACACTCATTTGAAAGGAGTGCATTAAAGGTACGTAACTATTAGTTCCGTTACTTAGTTACAAAGAATGTTTAGTATGTTTGTAAATGATATCCTAGTGTGATAAGAATGTTTGATGAATAACTGAAGTGACGAAGTTCACTTAATAGATCAAACGGGTCAATTTGAATAAATCATGGTAGTCATCAAAGTGAAGGTTTTCACTTGACAATGGAATGGGTCAAAACAGTGTTTTCAAAATAACAATGTAAGTAGAGACTTGGAAGTCACATTATAAGTTAACAATAGGAGGTGATATGCTAAGAGATTGGATGCACCAAATTGATGTTTACAAACCCTTGATATTGGGTCAAACGTCTAAAAATTGCTTGCAAAATTTGCTTAAAGTGTTTTGCTCGAATTATAGAAAACGAGCATTAAATTCTAGTGCGTGCGTAAAACCATGTGATGGTAATAATACGCCATAGTGACAAAGCCCGGGGAATGGGTAACAAAGTTTAGAAATCAATGAAATTGAATAATGACAAATATGTCATAAAGCAAACGGGTCAAATAATCGAAACAAGGATTTGTGAACAATTTGTTTATAAACCGAGTTTCGATGCATGAAATTTGGATGATTGGATCCGTAATTTTATTACGGACGCGTAGGAAAAAGCATCGACTAAAACGGACATGTAGGTAAAAAGTTATGAGCCTTTAAAGTTAGAATTTTTGGAAATTCGGAGCTGGACATAAATGCAGGAAAAAGACCTGCACCCGCTGGAAAATCGTCTCCCCCGCGGAACGCGGAGGGGGACCCTGAACCTGTCGCGACACGCGGGGCTTTCTTGCGGCCCGCGAAAGCTTATAGGGGATCTGTCGCGGGGCGCGACAGACCCAAATGCTGGAATTTTTATTTTTTTTCCGTTGTTTGATATTGGAACTTGATTACATACATTTTAATGTTGTAAAAACTAACAATCGATGTGGTTTTGACCTTAGGTGATGTTGGTCGTATCCCGGATGGCGATCAAGCAAGAATCCAAAAACCGAACACTAATTTTGAAGCTTCCGCGCTAATCTAATCATGTTTTAGACGATCTTTGTTTTGTAAACACTACTTAATGTTGAATGTTTTAAACTAGTTAGTTGGTTATATTAGAACACCATAATCATGTAACCTTAGTTTTATCAACTAAGTTTTTGATAATTATGCATTTTGGTTTTAAAAGTGTGTATTTTATAATAAAATAATAAATAAATGAGACGGGTGTTACATATTAGCTGAAAAGTCTAAGCAGCTTATTTGTAATAATTAGTTTAAAAATGGCATTTTCACCCCTTTTATTTTGTATGAACTTTGTATAATGTCTTTTCGGTCCCTCGAGAGTATATACAATCTGATTCTTCCTTAATAACTTTCATTAGTTAACTGGAAAAAAAAAATTGTTGCGTGCTTATTTTTATGTACATATTGGTAAAAATATGAGTTGGTCTACGTTTCGTCGTAATTTTTGTTTAGAAACAAGTACATTTTCTTGCTTACATTTTATGTACATTTTGACTATTAGTCTATTACTATATATTTTAAAAACTAAAGTCGGTGGCTTTTGCCATCGACCAAAACAGTCCATACACTTTTAAAACTAACACTTTCCACCTCCTTACACTATCTAAAAACTTTATAAAATGTCATTTTCACCCTCTTGAGTTTCTAACGTTTCAAGTTTTACCCCCCCCCCCTTTCGTATTTTCAATTTTTAACTTAAAAATACTATTTTTCTCACGTGGTTATGTTTATGTACGTGTTATTTTAGTGTACGTATTTAGTTGGTCTACATTTTGATGTAAATTAAAAAAACACTAATTCTTACACAGTTATTTTTATGTGCATTTCGGTATAAATTCATGTTTCGACGTAAACGATATAAATTCACATTTCGACGTATTTTTTTAGAAACGGGTCGGGTCAAATATAATACGTTTTTATGCTTATTTTTATGTACGTTTTCAGTTGGTCTACATTTTTACGTAATTATTGTTCAGAAACGAGTCGAGTCAAATATAATACGGTTTCATTTGACAGTATAAATTCTAGTTGTTGTACATTTTGACGTTGTTAAGTCTTCATACAAATGTAAGAGTGGTGTAGCAGGTGGGTAAAACCCCACTAAATGAACCAACCTGGATTCGATTTCGTTTCTTTTGTATGGTATATATTCGATTTACTTTAGTTTTTGATAAGTTGAAACAACCATTTTCATATGGCTATCACATCACATAACGCTTGGACTAATTGTCACACCCCGACCGCGCTAAAACAACAAACCGCGGTGGAAACGTCGGGGAGTGGAGCGACAGAATTATTGTTTCACAACACATGGATTAAAGTTTCGTTATATTAAATTATTAAACATTTAACATTGTCTTAAAGTAAAACAAACAAGTTCAAACACATTGTCTTTCTTGTTTTATAGTCACTAAGGCCTCGTCCATTCCTACGTGAGCATGCATAGTCATCATCAACATCATCAAACAACACCACCTGAAACATATGTGAAAATAAAGTCAGCAAAGAAATGCCGGCGAGCACATAGGTTTTGTGAATATGTCAGATTCATGGCTTGTATAATGTTGCAATACCTCGTATGACTACAAGAGTCGATAATTGAAATCCTTGTTTTGAAAAGAGTTTTGTATTGCAATATGATTAACCAACTTAAAACAAGTTGGTTATAGTTTATAAAACCTCGTTGCCATGAATCTTGACTAAAACATTTGTTTTTGTAAACCAAATTGTAAATCGTCCTCGTAATAAAACTCGTATGGTTTATATATAGTAAACATCATTATGTGGCATCGTTTAAATTCGTTCGTCCAAGTGAACTAAATAACGCCACGGAATGTAATATGATAAAACCACTTATATATAAGAAGTATCAGCGGCGTATCTACCATGCTTTTATCACATTACACTCGTCCCGTTATCTAATCACATATCAAAAACCAGTCGTTCAATTGTACTTGTTCTCAAAACGTTAGTGTTATCAAAACCAATCGTTCTATCGTTCAAATCGTTCATGTCGTTCAAATCATTCTAATCGTTCATGTTTTAATTGTGAAAACTAACCTTTGGTCGTCACGCTGAATACATTCAAACCTTCGTGACTCGTCCATCGTACAACTCGTATTAACAAACCACCAAAGGGTAAGTTAACAATCATCAGGTTCAGTCGTTACCCATATTACCCCCACACATAACCATGGCGATAGTCCGATAACGGGATTTGTCAGATCCTATGGTACCATAACATACTACTGGTCGGCTTGATCATTTTTAATGAATGTCATTCGTTATGTAAATACATCCCAAACAAGTTCGTTCACATTATCGAAATCGTTGTGTTTAATATAAACCATAGTATTTGTTTTTGAAATCAACGAAATCGTTTAACACATATGAATCACCCCAAAACAATTGAAAACAGTAAAATAGGGGAACTATGTACTCACATTGAATTGCAAAGATATCCTCGATTAAGTGAACTTAACAAAGCTCGGGCAAACCAAGGAAATCAAGTGACACCTAGTAATTCGGATCGCTATGTTAATAAATCGACACCTAAATCGGGAGATCGGGTAGAATGAGGTCTCGTAAACCAAATGAGTATTGAAACTCATGTGATATGGTTTAACAAAGCCTATATTCTGATTCGGAACCTATCCTAAGTGCTTACGACCCATTATGACCCGTTAAGGTAGCCTACGCTACTTAAACGCGTCATTTGCGCAAAAGCGCAAACGAATAGCCTAACTAGTCCTATGACAAGTATTATATGCCCTAACATGTTTAAATATGTTGCATAATCAGTTTAAGTGTCAAAAATTAAGTTACATATGCTTAAAACTAAATTATGCATGAAAAGGTCATTTTGGTCATTTTCCTAAGGCATATAAACTACCTATCATACAACTAATTAAACTAAGTGACCATAAGGTATAACCTTGGAAGGTTATTTCCTATACAACTATGGTCATAATATATGTTTGGTCGGATCCTAACGATCGACCAAACGGGTCGGGTTCGAAAGTCTAAGCGGCTGTCAAGACCGCTTGACTTACGACCCTAAACAAGCACTAGACTAAAAGTGACGAGTTAAACATGTTAAAACATGTTTAACTAAGTTAGAAAACAGGTTTGATATCAAAACAAAGTGTTTTGATACCCGAAAATAGTTCCATCGCAAAATGTGCATAATCGGCATTTTGACCAAAACTTTGACTCGTCACTTCGACTAATCAACATGGTAATCGGTAGGTATAGTCACAAGGGACTATAACCATTGTGATTACGCTCACGTTGCAAAGTTCAAACGAACTTTGACTTGACCAATTCATGGTCAAAGCAGAAAGTCAAACACTGTTTGACTTTCATGCTTGAAAAGCATAAACAAGCATGAAAGAAGCTTACAAAGGTTCCAAGCTTGGATCAAGATCAAAGAAAACTAAAGAATGGAGCCTTCAACCAAGAAGGGATAGCTCCAATCAGATCCAAAGAGCAGATTTGAGGTGAATGAGCAATGAAGATGGCAAAAACCCAAGCTATTTATAGAAATCAAGAAGCCATAGGATCATTCCATGTGTTATGAGGCTAGATCTTGACCTTACACTTGTTAAACATTGATTGGTCAGCTTGCTAAACACACAAACCAGCCCATAGATTGCAAAAACCAAGGATTAACACCATGATTCAGCAGCTGTTTGCTGAAAACTGGTATTTCTGGAAACTGGTCCTATCACGTGGCACGCCAGGGACTACCTGGGCTGGCGCGTGGTGCGAGGCAGGTCAGTTAAAAGTTTCATGTTTTGGCAGAAATGGTCCCTGCATGCTTAAAACTTGATTTTCGTCACGTTTAAGCCCCGTTAACCCCATTTCAAGGCTCTACAATGATGTTAAAGCATAGGGAACATGAAATATGCTTGAAAACATCTCGGATGTTGGTTCGTTTGGTCGTACGGTCACGTTATTCGGTTAATTACGACGAAACTCGAACGGACGCGAAAACGACTCAAATTACGCGATGAATGGTATTTTTGCATTCCAATCACTAAAATAAAATATTTTAATGATTACAAAAATTTTTGGATGTCCAGATATGTTCAGAACGTAAGATATGCGCGTAAATGCAAACTTATGCACTTTTTGACGCTTTTAGTCCCTGTTGATCAAATAAGCGCATTTTCGCATACCGAACCCCTCAAAGCCTGTTTCTAAGCTATGTAAAGGATATTTAGGGTATGTTTAGCTTATGATCATGTTCCGGAATGTTCGTTACTATACGAATCGGCATACTTTCACAGTTTGTCGCAAATAGTCCCTATGATCGAATAAACTTGTTTTCGACACACCAAACCCTTCAAAACTTATTTCTAAGTTATGTAAAGGTTATTTAAGGTATGTTAAGCCTATATCACTGTTCTGGAGTATTTGTCGCGTTAAACTGGTCACGTTTACGTAATAGTTTGCGTATAACTTTCCAGAAAGTGATTTAAAGCTTGAAATCGAACTAGAATCAAAACGTAAAATCGTCAAACACAAATACATAAATATAGAGATCAAAACACATCGTTTCATTGATAATTGATATTGTTTTACATTGTACATCGTTTACAGAGCACAAGTGTCACAGTCTCCCCTACTTTAGGAAATTTCGTCCCGAAATTTTAACTAGAGGATACTTGTGAAAACAGGTGTGGATATTTCGCCTTCATTTGGTCCTCACATTCCCAAGTAAACTCTGGGCCATGTTTGGACTCCCAGCGAACTTTGACTAAGCGTATTCGCTTGTTCTTCAGTTGCTTGACTTCACGGTCCGTTATCTCCACAAGTTTCTCGACAAAGTGCATCGTGTAATCCACTTGAATTTCGTCGAGTGGAATATGAAGATCAGTATCGGCTAAACACTTTCGTAGATTGGACACGTGGAATGTTGGGTGAATATTCCCAAGTTCTGGAGGTAGCTAGTCGGTAGGCAACCTTTCCGATTCTTTCAACAATCTTAAATGGCCCAACGTATCATGGTGCAAGTTTTCCTTTCTTTCCAAATCTCACCACACCCTTCCAAGGGGATACCTTGAGTAGGACATGGTCTCCGACCTGAAATTCCAAGGGCTTGGGTCGCATATCCGCATAACTCTTTTGATGGCTTCTAGCTGTCAGAAGATTATCGTGAATTTTCTTGATTTTGTCCGTTGTTTCCAGAATGAGTTCAGGTACAGTAAGCTGAGCTTCACTGATCTCATTCCAACAGACAGGTGAACGACATTTTTGATCGTATAAAGCTTCGAACGGTGCCATATTGATGCTAGCATGATAACTATTATTGTAAGAGAACTCGATCAATGGTAGATGCGAATCCCAATTACCACCAAAGTTTATCATGCACGCTCTAAGCATATCCTCCAATGTTTGTATCGTCCTCTCGGATTGTCCATCCGTTTGGGGATGATAAGCAGTGCTCAGATTTAGTTGACTTCCCATAGCAGATTGCATGGTCTTCCAAAAGTGAGATGAGAATCGAGCATCATGGTCAGATATAATGTTCAAAGGAACACCGTGTCGAGATACAATCTCATCAACATAAATCTTGGCAAGTTTATCAGTAGATAGATCCTCGCGAATCGGTAAAAAGTGAGCTGACTTTGTAAGATGATCAATGACTACCCAAATAGCATCGTGAGCTCTAGATGTGTGCGGTAACTTAGTGATGAGATCCATCGCAATGTTCTCCCACTTCCATACCGGTATCTCTGGTTGTACAAGCAAACCAGATGGTCGTTGATGTTCAGCCTTGACTTTGAGACAAGTTAGGCATTTTGACACATACAAGGCAACATCCTTTTTCATACCAGGCCACCAGTACTGAGTACGAAGATCCTTGTACATTTTGTCAGCAACAGGATGGATAGCATAACGAGACTTATGAGATTCGTCCATCACTAAAGTGTGAAGATTGTCTTGTTTCAGAATCCACAAACGATCCTTGAAATAAAGTAACCCATCGTCTTTTGTTTCGAGTTTAAGCTCAAGTTGACGTGGTAATTCCTTACCCATCAAATCTTGTGTAACACAAGTATGTTGAGCTTGAGAGACACGTGATTGGATATCGGATAGAATTCGAACACGATGAAGCTTGACACGTTCCTTTTGACTAAGCGTATCGGCTACAACATTCGCTTTACCAGGATGGTAGCGAATCTCGCAATCGTAATCGTTCAATAGCTCAACCCAGCGTCGTTGTCTCATGTTCAGCTCCTTCTGATTAAAAATGTGTTGGAGACTTTTGTGGTCTGTGAAAACCACACATTTCGTACCATAAAGATAGTGTCTCCATATTTTGAGAGCAAAAACCACAGCGCCTAACTCAAGATCATGAGTTGTGTAGTTCTTCTCGTGTATTTTCAATTGTCTCGACGCAGAGGCTATAACTTTACCTCGTTGCATAAGAACACAACCAAGGTCTAGATTCGATGCGTCACAATAGACAACAAAATCATCGTTTCCATCGGGCAGAGATAAGACAGTAGCATCACAGAGTTTCTGTTTCAGTGTTTGGAAAGCTTCCTCTTGTTTGGGTCCCCACTCAAAAGGTTTATTCTTCTGAGTCAAAGCAGTAAGAGGAACCGCGATCATGGAGAAGTTCGAAATAAATCGACGATAGTAACCAGCGAGACCAAGAAAAGAGCGAACTTCTGTGGGTGTAGTAGGTGTGTTCCAATCCTTAATAGCAGCAATTTTGGAAGGATCCACATGAATACCCTGCTCGTTGACAATATGACCCAAAAACTGAATTTCCTTGAGCCAGAATTCACACTTGGAAAATTTGGCAAAAAGTTGTTCCTTCTTCAGGAGTTCCATTGTCAAACGAAGGTGTTGTTCGTGATCGGCTCGAGACTTCGAATAAATAAGAATGTCGTCAATGAACACAATGATGAACTTGTCTAAATAAGGTTTGCAAACCCTATTCATTAAATCCATGAAAACAGCTGGGGCATTCGTTAAACCAAAAGGTATGACAGTGAACTCGTAATGACCATATCTCGTGCGGAAAGCAGTTTTGGGAATATCTTCTTCGAGTACACGAAGCTGATGATACCCAGAACACAGATCGATCTTGGAAAAACAGGTAGCACCTTGCAGCTGATCAAAAAGATCATCAATTCATGGTAGGGGATATCGATTCTTGATGGTGAGCTTGTTAAGCTCATGATAGTCGATACACATCCTGAAAGATCCATCTTTCTTTTTCACAAACAGGACTGGAGCGCCCCAAGGTGAATAACTCAGACGGATGAATCCTTTACCAGATAACTCTTGAAGCTGTTTTGACAATTCTTGCATCTCAGACGGTGCAAGACGATAAGGTGCTTTAGTAATCGGGTTAGCATTTGGTACAAGATCAATATGAAGTTCGACTTGACGAACTGGGGGCAAACCAGGCTGTTCATCAGGGAACACTTCTGGATAATCTTGAACAATCGGAATATCTTGAATACTTTTGTTCTTGCTCTTCTCCTCTGTGACATGTGCCAGAAAGGCCACATATCCTTTTCGTAAGTATCTTTGGGATTTGGTACACGACATGAGTTTCAAACCACCGGATGGTTTCTCGCCACGAACTTCTAGAACTTCACCAGATGAAAGAGGAATACGAAAAATCTTATTAAAAAAAACAACTCAGCATGATGTTTAGTTACCAATCCATTCCTACAATAATATCGAAACTCCCAAGTTGCATCGGTGTGAGGTCAATAGGAAAAAGATGGTTATCGAGGTTCAATTGACAATCGCGAATAACAGAATCGAGTACAAGAGGTTCTCCAGTAGCAACTTCAATAGATAAGGGCTTCCTTAGTTTAGTTCTAGGTATCGCAAGTAAAGGCTCAAATGATAACGATACAAAACTTCTATCAGCACCAGAATCAAAAAGAACAGATGCAGGTTGATGGTTAACAAGGAACGTACCATTAACAACTTCGTTATCAGCACGAGCCTCGTTAGCATTCAGATTGTATGCTCGTCCACGAGCGGGATTAGCATTCGCATTGGCATTCGCAAGCCTCGGACAGTTGTTTCGGAAGTGACCCATCTCTCCGCAGTTATAACATGAACTAGGTGGGAAAGGAGGTCTAGCAGCATTTCCTTGAACTGGAGCTTGTGTTGGATTCTGAGCAGCTTGATTCGGACCCAATCGACAAATGTTGGCCGTGTAGCCAAGTTTACCACAAGAGGTGCACTGTTTACACATTTGTTGAGCGACATGATGACCATTGTACCGATTGCAGTAAGGTGCAATACCAGCATAAGGTTTCTTGGCAGGAGGCTGTGCTGGTGGGTTCTGAGTGTTCTGTGCGGTAACAGCAAAGTTCTGGGAAGCCTTGCGCTTCCTCGACCTCCTCGATGACTCACCTTTCTTCTTACCCTTTCCCTTGTCATGAGTGGTGTCGGTTGACTGTTTCTTGTCACCCTTGCGGATCAGTTTTCCCTTCCTGACTTGTGACTCAGTTAGGGTTGCAGCCAATTCGATAGCCTGACGGACACTGGTAGGGTTACTACCAGTAACTATATCTTGCACAAAGTCAGGCAAAGCATCTATATACCTCTCGATCGCTTTCTCCAATGGGGTAACCATAGTAGGACACAGCAAACTTAACTCCTCATAACGATCCGTGTAAGCACGGTGTTCTCCCCCATCTTGTTTCAAATCATCAAACTCTCGTTCCAATGCCCTTATTTCGTGTCGGGGGCAGAATTCCCTCATCATGAGAGCCCGAAGCTCTTCCCAAGTTTGTACCAAAGCCACATCGGCACCCCTATCTCTCATCACACCGTTCCACCATGTTAGAGCACATTTCTCGAAAACACTAGATGTGAACTCGACCTTTCGCTCATTCGGACATTGAACATGTATAAAGGTACTTTCCAGACTCTTGAACCATTGTAGGAGCGCAGTTGCTCCTTGAGACCCATAAAATTTCAGTGGTTTAGCCGAATTGAAAGTCTTAAAACTGCACTGAACATTGTTATTGTTGTTGTTGTTGTTATTATTCACTTGATTAATCTGAGTTATTAGGTTCGGAATCACAGCAGCTATCTGCTGAGCGACAAGTGCTACAAGTGGAGCATCCTGTTCTGGATCACGTCTAGGTGGCATATTCTAAAAAGAACAAGGAAACATGAGAAACGAGTGAGATCGACAATTGGATAATCAAAAGAGGTATTGAAAAACATCGACAAAACAAAAGGAAGGCGATCATTCGTTCGTTACCTCAAACAAACAAACGACACACAGTGACTAATCAAAGTAAATGGGTCAATATAATGTATCGCGAAGACATGCTTTAGCCTATAAGTGGACAATCACCCCAAGAGTTCCCAGGTAAGAGTGACTGGTCCGATTATGTGGATTTGTACGAACACTCTAGCCTTAGACAGAAAACTCGAGATACAGGCACCCACCCTTCCAGATTACACGTGTTCACATTATAAGACCCAAACTTTGACGGGATTTTGAAAACTTTGAAGGTTCAAAACCTTATAACAAATCATCTAAGAATGGATGATTGATTTTCAAAATGGATTTGTAATTGGTGTTCTTATTGTGGTTATCACCTAAAGATAGGCGACGATATTGTTTTAAGACTAAACACAAGATAACTTGTGTTAGGGTCCTAGAAAGGTTATAGTCTAGGTCAAAGCATTACTAATAACCTAATTCCCTATAACCATGTGCTCTGATACCAACTCTTCTGTCACACCTCGACCGCGTTAAAACAACAAACCGCGGCGGAAACGTCGGGGAGTGGAGCGACAGAATTATTGTTTCACAACGCATGGATTAAAGTTTCGTTTTATTAAATTATTAAACGTTTAACATTGTCTTAAAGTAAAACAAACAAGTTCAAACACATTGTCTTTCTTGTTTTATAGTCACTATGGCCTTGTCCATTCCTACGTGAGCATGCATAGTCATCATCAACATCATCAAACAACACCACCTGAAACATATGTAAAAATAAAGTCAGCAAAGAAATGCCGGCGAGCACATAGGTTTTGTGAGTATGTCAGATTCATGGCTTGTATAATGTTGCAATACCTCGTATGAATACAAGAGTCGATAATTGAAATCCTTGTTTTGAAAACAGTTTTGTATTGCAATGTGATTAACCAACTTAAAACAAGTTGGTTATAGTTTATAAAACCTCGTTGCCATGAATCTTGACTAAAACATTTGTTTTTGTAAACCAAATTGTAAATCGTCGTCGTAATAAAACTCGTATGGTTTATATATAGTAAACATCATTATGTGTCATCGTTTAAATTCGTTCATCCATGTGAACTAAATAACGCCATGGAATGTAATATGATAAAACCACTTATATATAAGAAGTACCAGCGGCGTATCTACCATGCTTTTATCACATTACACTCGTCCCGTTATCTAATCACATATCAAAAACCAATCGTTCAATTGTACTTGTTCTCAAATCGTTCGTGTTATCAAAACCAATCGTTCTATCGTTCAAATCGTTCATGTCGTTCAAATTGTTCTAATCGTTCATGTTTTAATTGTGAAAACTAACTTTTGGTCGTCTCGCTGAATACATTCAAACCTTCGTGACTCGTCCAACGTACAACTCGTATTAACAAACCACCAAAGGGTAAGTTAACAATCATCAGGTTCAGTCGTTACCCATTTACCCCCACACATAACCATGGCGATAGTCCGATAACGGGATTTGTCAGATCCTATGGTACCATAACATACTACTGGTTGGCTTGATCATTGTTAATGAATGTCATTCGTTATGTAAATACATCCCAAACAAGTTTGTTCACATTATCGAAATCGTTGTGTTTAATATAAACCATAGTATTTCTTTTTGAAATAATCGAAATCGTTTAACACATATGAATCACCCCAAAACAATTGAAAACAGTAAAATAGGGGAACTATGTACTCACATTGAATTTCAAAGATATCCTCGATTAAGTGAACTTAACAAAGCTCGGGCAAACCAAGGAAATCAAGTGACACCTAGTAATTCGGATCGCTATGTTAATAAATCGACACCTAAATCGGGAGATCGGGTAGAATGGGGTCTCGTAAACCAAATGAGTATTGAAACTCATGTGATATGTTTTAACAAAGCCTATATTCTGATTCGGAACCTATCCTAAGTGGTTACGACCCGTTATGACCCGTTAAGCTAGTCTACGCTACTTAAAGGCGTCATTTGCGCAAAAGCGCAAACGAATAGCCTAACTAGTCCTATGACAAGTATTATATGCCCTAAGATGTTTAAATATGTTGCATAATCAGTTTAAGTGTCAAAAATTAAGTTACATATGCTTAAAATTAAATTATGCATGAAAAGGGCATTTTGGTCATTTTCCTAAGGCATATAAACTACCTATCATACAACTAATTAAACTAAGTGACCATAAGGTATAACCTTAGAAGGTTATTCCCTATACAACTATGGACATAATATATGTTTGGTCGGATCGTAACGATCGACCAAACGGGTCAGGTTCGAAAGTCTAAGCGGTTGTTAAGACCGCTTGACTTACGACCCTAAACAAGCACTAGACTAAAAGTGACGAGCTAAACATGTTAAAACATGTTTAACTAAGTTAGAAAACCGGTTTGATATCAAAACAAAGTGTTTTGATACCCGAAAATAGTTTCGTCGCAAAATGCGCATAATCGGCATTTTGACCGAAACTTTAACTCGTCACTTCGACTAATCAACTTGGTAATCAGTAGGTATAGTCACAAGGGACTATAACCATCGTGATTATGCTCACATTGCAAAGTACAAATGAACTTTGACTTGACCAATTCATGGTCAAAGCAGAAAGTCAAACACTGTTTGACTTTCATGCTTGAAAAGCATAAACAAGCATGAAAGAAGCTTAGAAAGGGTCCAAGCTTGGATCAAGATCAAAGAAAACTGAAGAATGGAGCCTTCAACCAAGAAGAGATAGCTCCAAACAGATTCAAAGAGCAGATTTGAGGTGAATGAGCAATGAAGATGGCAAAAACCCAAGCTATGTATAGAAATCAAGAAGCCATAGGATCATTCCATGTGTTATGAGGCTAGATCTTGACCTTACACTTGTTAAACATTGATTGGTCAGCTTTCTAAACACACAAACCAGCAAATAGATTGCAAAAACCAAGGATTAAAACCATGATTCAGCAGCTGTTTGCTGAAAACTGGTATTTCTGGAAACTGGTCTTGTCACGTGGCGCGCCAGGGACTACCTGTGTGACACCTGTGTCTGTAATCTATGTAAACTGTTCGGTTATCAATAAAACAAAGTTATTTGATCCCAATGTTTGTTTGTTTATGTTTGACATTTTTCATGTTTTGACTTTTGTTCAATTTCAAACTCTACATCGCTTTCTGGAGAATTATACGCAAACTGGTGCGTAAATGTAATCAGTTTAACGTGAAAAATACTCCGGAACATCAACATATGCTTAACATTCCTTAAATAACCTTTACATAACTTAGAAATAAGTTTTGAAGGCTTTGGTATGGCAAAAACAAGTTTAATCGCCTACAGGGACTAAAATCGACAAACTGCGAAAGTATGACGATTCGTACTAGAACAGTCATTCCAGAACATGACCATAAGTTAAACATACCATAAATATACTTTACATAGCTTAGAAATAGGCTTTAAGGGGTTCGGTGTGCTAAAATAAACTTTTGGGTCATTCAGGGACTAAAAGCGTCAAAAAGTGCACAAGTTTGCATTTTCGCGCATAACTTACATTCTGAATACATCCGGACATTCAAAAATTTATGTAAGCACTAAAATATTTTATTTTAGTGTTTGGCATGAGAAAAATCCATTCGTCGCGCAATTTGGATCGTTTTTCGCGCTTATGCGCATTCCGTCGTAATTAAGCGAACATCGCGATCATACGATCAAACGAACCAACATCCGACATATTTTTGAGCATGTTTCATGTCCAAAATGTTTAGGCATCATTTTAAGGCCTTAAAGTTGGCTTAACGGGCCTTAAACATGTCGGAAATGGCTTTAAAACACAACAGGGACCAAAACTGTCATTTTGCAAAGTTGTTTGCTGATCAGAAGGCTCAGGCAGCCCGCGTAAGCCCCCATAAAACCTTACGCGGCCCGAGTAAGCATGTCAGATATGCAAAACCAGTTTAACAGCCTGTTAACAGCTGTTAAACACTCAAAACCCACTTGCAAATGGTATTTCTGAAACTATGGGCCATTACTAGGGGCTCCAATGGTTTTGTAAAACCATGGGCACGAGGTGTACGGCTGTGATTGAATCTCGGTTTACGAGGGACGATCTTAACGGTCCTAAGAAATCTATAAATACCCCTCACCCCTCATTTTCAAAACCCACACCTTTGAATCTGAATTTGTTCTCTAAGTTGATGTGTTTATCACTTCATACCTGAGAATATTCGGATCAAAACTTCCGTTCTTGGACCCGTTGTCAGTCCTCTTTCATTCTTTTAGCGTTTCTGCATTTTTAGCGTTTCTGCGTTGACCAGTTTATGGTCAACATGAAGTTCGGTTGAACTTCGCAACGAGAGCGTAATCACGATCGCTATAGTCCCTTGTGACTATGCCTACTGATTACCACGTTATCTAGGCTCAGTGACGAGTCGTAGTTTCGGCCAAAATGCGTATTCTTGCGTATTTTGTAACCAAACTACTTTTAGGTATCAAAACCATTTGTTTTGATACCAAACTTGTTTTCTAACTTAGTTAAGCATGTTTTAACATGCTTATCTCGTCACTTTTAGTTTAGTGCTTATATAGGGTCGTAAGGTAAGCGATCGAAACAATCGCTTATACTTTCAAACCCGACCCATTTGGTTGATCTTTAGGATCCGACCAAACACACTAGGTGACCATAGTATATAGGGAATAACCTTCCGAGGTTATACCTTATGGTCGCTTCGTTTAAGTAGTTGTATGATAAGTAGTTTGTATGCCTTAGGTAAATTACCAAAATTTTTACGCCAAAATTCATTTTAAGCCTATGTAACATAATTTTTGATATCTAAACTGATTTAGCAACAATATTAGACATGTTAAGGCATATTTTACTTATCATAGGGCTAGTTAGGCATTCTGAACGCGTTTTACGCGAACGACGCGTTAAAGTAGCATAAGCTACCTAAACGGGTCGTAATGGGTCGTAAGCACTTAGGTTAGGTTTCATTTTAGTATGTAGGCTTTGTTAAACCATATTACATGAGTTCCCATACTCGTTTGGTTTACGAACCCTCATTCTATCCGATCCTCCGATTTAGGTCCGGTTTATTAACATAGTTACCTATATTAGGTGCCGTTTGATTTCCGTGATCTCTAGCATTGTTTGGTTGTTACACAAGGACTTCTAGGCAATCTCAAGTGAGTACATAGACCCCTGTTTTACTGTTTTCCAAACTGTTTTGGGGTGAAACACATGTGCCTACTTGTTACTTTCATGCTTTCCATGTTTTCACATCATATACTTGCTATGTTCGTTAGTACATTTATAGTACATGATTTACATTACATTGTTTTGCTATGTATGTTTACTTAGCATATTTAGTACATTGTTTTACTTTACATTTCTGCTATGTATGTTGACTGAGCATGCTAGCACATTGATTTACATGACTTTTCTGCTTTGTATGTTAACTTAGCATACTTAGCACATTGTTTTCATTTAACATGTTTACAATCGGTATGACATTTGGTTTGTACAAACGGGACTTATATACGTTCATTAACATTAGCTTCGCCGCTCGGTAGTAAGTAGTGGTACCATAGGACTTGACAAATCCCGTTCCTGACATCCTGGGTTTGTTTGGATGTAAGGAATGACTGAATCCGGAAACATTTCTTTTGATAACCTTGACTTAGGGTTATCCGTCTGTCTCAAGGCTTGAATGTATGCGTTAACTTACCACATAAGTGTTTGTATCAATAAAACATGCATTTACTTTGCAAAACATAACTTTTTGATATATTCAAAATACTTTGTTTTGTACATTTTTTTACATTTGGTTTATGTAACAACACATTACTTACCATACATAACGATTGTTGCACATTACTTGACTACATTTGGACTTTTAACATTTGACATGGTTTATACAAGGACTTTTTGACAATTGGTTTAAACATAGACTTTATACATTGGTGGCTTGTTTAAGTGACTTAAGTAACGAGATGTGAGTAGTATGATACAAACATGGTGGATACGCCGCTGGTACTTCCTATATATAAGTGATTGTATTATATTACATATCATAGCGTTATTTAAATCATTCATTTTGGACTTATACATTTTACACAAGTAACATGTTTTTCACAAGACTTTGGTTTACAAAACAGTTTACTTTATACAATTCATTTTACTTGGTTATTCATTTAACCTTACATTGTTCTTTTATTTACACATATCATCTGATCTTATCGCTTTTTTTTAAATGATTTACAAAACAAAACAATTTACAAGGTTCACGACTAAATTTTATTAAACATTTTCTTAACCTTAAGTCATGAATCCTAATTTCACAAAACCTATGTATCTCACAGGCATTTTTATGCTGACGTACCTATTTTCGCATGTGTTTTCAGGAGCTTTTGCATAGGATGATCGAGACACACTTAGGCGGACCTGTGCCTTAGTGACTAAAAATGAAGCAAGAACTAGTTAAATTATGTTATGTACTCTTTGTTTCTCGTTTAAGACAATGTAACTTTCTTGTTTGATAAATAAAACGTAACTTTAATTTCCATGGTTGTGAAACAATTAATTCTGTTACAACACTCCCCGACGTTTCCGCCACGTTTTATTGTTCTACGTGGTCGGGGTGTGACAGAAAAGTTGGTATCAGAGCCAATGGTTATAGGGAATTAGGTTATTAGTAATGCTTTGACCTAGACTATAACCTTTCTAGGACCCCAACACAAGTTGTCTTGTGTTTAGATTTTAAAACATGCACTTCACCTATCCTTAGGTGATAACCACAACGAGAACATCAAGTTCGAATCCGCTTTGAAAATTAACCATATGTTCTTGGATGATTGATTACTAGGTTTTGAACCCTCTATTGTAAGGTTTTGAACCCTCTGTTACAAGGTTTTGAACCCCTTTTGAATTTTCAAAATCTCGTCAAAGTTTTGGGTCCTAAATAGTGTGAACACGTGCAAACTGGAAGAGTGAATGCATGTACCCTGGGTTTTCTGTCTAAGGCTAGAGTGTTCGTACAAATCCACATAATCGGACCAGTCACTCTTACCTGGGAACTCTTAGGGTGAGTGTTCACTTATAGGCGAGCATGTCTTCGCGATACATTATTTTTTACCCATTTACTTGATTAGTCACAATGTGTATGTGTTGTTTGTTTGCCTTATGGTAACGAACAGATGACCGCCATCTTTGTTGTTATCAATTTTTTGTATCATCTTATTCTTTTCATCCAATCATCTCACTCGTTTCCTTTCATGTTCCTCTTTTAGAATGCCTCCTCGATGCGACAATCAGATAGCAAATGCCGAACTGGCATAAATCATCGCGCAGCAAACGGCTGCTGCTTTCCCAAATCTTATTGCTCAACGGAACCAAGCCAACAACAACAATCATGCTCCATGCAATTTCAAGAGTTTCAATTCGGCTAAGCCACTCAAGTTTAGTGGTACTGAAGGAGCAACTGGGCTCCTACAATGGTTCGAGAGCACTGAGAGTACGTTTTGCCACGTTCAGTGTCCTGATAATCGCAAGGTCGAGTTTGCTTCCAGTGTGTTTCAGAAGAGGGCTCTTACATGGTGGAACGGGGTTATGAGAGACCGCGGTGCTGAGGTTGCTTTAGCACAGACTTGGGCCGAACTTAGGGCACTTATGATGAAGGAGTTTTGCCCTTGTCATGAACTGCGAGCTTTGGAAAGGGAATTTGATGATTTGAAACAAGATAGTGGCGAGCACTGGGCATATACTGATAGGTATGAGGAGCTGAGCTTGTTATGCCCAACAATGGTTACCCCACTCGACAAGGCTATCGAAAGGTACATCGATGGTCTACCTGACTCAGTGCAAGACATCATTACTGGTAGTAACCCTTAGCAGCGACATTGACTGAGTCACAGGTTCGAAAGGGAAAGCTGCATAAAAAGGGTGACAAAGGTAAGAAGCAGGCGGCTGACAAAGAAGATAGCAAGAAAGGTAAAAACAAGAAGGGAAAGGATTCTAGTTCCTCAAAGGGGTCTAGGAAGCGGAAGGCTTCCCAAAACTATGCCATTACTGCACTGGCTCAAGCTGCACCAAATCAGCCTGCGCAACCACCCACCAAGAGGCCTTATCTTGGCAACGCACCTTTGTGCAACAGGTGTAACGGCCATCACCTACCACATCTCCAATGTCGTCATTGCACTAACTGTGGAAGAAATGGTCATCTTGCCACTACATGCCGCATTCCTGTCAACCAGAACCAGGCAGTTCAGAACCAAGCCCAACAAGTTGCTCAGCCTCTTGCTCAGCAACAAGGTCAAGCTGCACGACCTCATTTTCCTCCTGGTTCGTGCTACAATTGTGGGGATCTGACCCACTACAGAAACCGGTGTCCAAGACTAGCTAACGCCAATCCAAATCAGAATCAGGCTCAGGCTCGAGGTCGAGTCTTCAACATGAATGCACAAGAGGAACAAGCAGATGCTAGTTGCCTCAAGCGCATGTCCTGTACTCAGGCTCGGAAGTATCTGCGAATGAATTATGTGGCCTTCTTGGCACATGTTACAGCAGATAAAGGCAAAGGTAAGTCTATTCAAGATATTCCTGTTGTTCGGGATTATCCGGAAGTTTTCCCTGAAGAGTTACCTGGTTTACCCCCAGCACGCCAAGTCGAGTTCCGTATTGATCTCGTACCTGGTGCAAATCCCATTGCCAGAGCTCCATATCGTCTTGCACCGTCTGAGATGCAAGAGTTGTCTAAGCAACTTCAAGAGCTCTCTGACAAAGGTTTTATCCGTCCTAGATTTTCACCTTGGGGTGCTCCCGTTCTTTTTGTCAAGAAGAAGGATGGATCTTTTAGGATGTGTATCGATTATCGTGAGCTTAACAAGCTTACCATCAAGAATCGATATCCCCTACCTCGCATAGATGATCTCTTTGATCAGTTACAGGGCGCTTCTTATTTTTATAAGATTGATCTGCGTTCTGGGTATCATCAACTTCGTGTGCATGAAGAAGATATTCCCAAGACAGCGTTCCGCACTCGTTATGGGCATTATGAGTTCACAGTTATTCCATTCGGTTTGACTAATGCTCCTGCTGTTTTCATGGACTTAATGAATAGGGTATGCAAACCTTATTTAGATAAATTCATCATCATTTTTATTGATGACATCTTGATATACTCTAAGACGCAAGCTGATCATGAGCAACATCTTCGTCTTACTCTGGAACTCCTAAAGAAAGAACAACTTTTTGCCAAATTCTCCAAGTGTGAATTCTGGCTTAAGGAAGTTCAATTTTTAGGACATATTGTCAACGAACAAGGTATTCATGTAGATCCCTCCAAGATCAGTGCGATTAAGGATTGGGATACGCCTACTACTCCTACTGAAGTTCGTTCTTTTCTTGGTCTGGCGGGTTATTATCGCCGCTTCATTAAAAATTTCTCAAAGATTGCAGTTCCTCTAACTGCTCTAACTCAGAAGAACAAACCCTTTGATTGGGGATTCAAACAAGAGGAAGCTTTTCAAAACTTGAAGCAAAAGCTTTGTGATGCGCCTATTCTATCATTGCCTGAGGGTAATGATGATTTTGTCGTATATTGTGATGCATCAAATTTGGGTCTTGGCTGTGTTCTCATGCAAAGGAACAAAGTCATAGCATATGCATCGAGGCAGTTGAAGATACATGAGAAGAACTACACCACTCATGATCTTGAGTTGGGTGCAGTGGTCTTCGCTCTAAAGATCTGGAGACACTATTTGTACGGTACAAAATGTGTGGTTTTCACGGACCACAAAAGTCTCCAGCATATCTTCAATCAGAAAGAACTCAACATGAGGCAACGACGCTGGGTTGAGCTTCTAAACGACTATGACTGCGAAATTCGCTACCATCCTGGTAAGGCGAATGTCGTAGCCGATGCTTTGAGTCGTAAGGAACGTACTAAGCTTCATTGTGTTCGTGTTCAATCTAATATTCAAGCTTGATCCGATATCCAAGAACGCATCACTCAGGCTCAACACACTTGTGTTTCACAAGGTTTGATGGATAAGGAATTTCCCTATCACATAACACCTGATCTTGAACTGAAGGACAATGGATCGTATTACTTCATGGACCGTTTGTGGGTCCCAAGCCAAGATGATCTTCGCACCTTGCTTATGGATGAAGCCCATAAGTCTCGTTATTCTATTCATCCTGGCTCAGATAAGATGTATAAGGATCTTCGTATTCGGTATTGGTGGCCTGGTATGAAGAAAGACATTGCCTTATACGTATCAAAATGCCTTACTTGTCTTAAGGTTAAGGCTGAACATCAACGTCCTTCTGGTTTATTGGAGCAACCAGAGATCCCAGTTTGGAAATAGGAAAACATTGCTATGGATCTTGTTACCAAACTTCCGCGCACAAAGAAAGGTCATGATGCCATCTGGGTAGTTGCTGATCGTCTTACTAAGTCAGCGCATTTCCTGCCAATCCGTGAGGATTTTTCTGCTGACAAACTTGCTAAAATCTGTGTGGATGAAATTGTATCTCGACATGGTGTTCCTTTGAACATCATTTCTGACAGAGATGCTCGCTTCACTTCTTATTTTTGGAGAACCATGCAATCTGCTATGGGGACCCAACTTAATCTGAGCACAGCTTATCATCCGCAAACGGATGGTCAATCTGAAAGAACAATCCAGACTCTGGAGGATATGCTTAGAGCTTGTGTGATCGATTTTGGTGGTAATTGGGATTCACACCTTCCGTTAATTGAATTCTCCTACAACAACAGTTATCACTCCAGCATCAACATGGCTCCTTTCGAAGCTCTCTATGGTCAAAAATGTCGTTCACCAGTCTGCTGGAATGAGATCGGTGAGGCTCAGCTTACTGGACCTGCCCTCATTTTAGAGACAACTGATAAGGTTAAGAAAGTTCGTGATAACCTTCAGACAGCTAGAAGCCGTCAAAAGAGTTACGCGGACCAACGACGCAAGCCCTTGGAATTTCAAGTCGGTGATCGCGTATTACTTAAGGTCTCACCTTGGAAAGGTGTGATCAGATTTGGAAAGAAAGGAAAACTTGCACCACGATACGTTGGACCATTCAGGATCGTCGAAAGAATTGGTAAGGTAGCCTGCAGACTTGAGTTACCTCCTGAACTTGGGAATGTTCATCCAACTTTCCACGTATCCAATCTCAAGAAGTGTCTAGCTGATGAGAACCTCCACATACCACTTGACGAAATTGGTGTTGATAAAACACTGAAATTTGTTGAGAAACCTATGGAAATTATGGATCGTGAAGTCAAGTGGCTTAAACGCAAGCGCATTCCTTTGGTTAAAGTTCGCTGGGAATCTAAACGCGGACCTGAGTTTACTTGGGAACGTAAAGATCAAATGAAGGCAAAGTATCCGCATCTATTCTCACGAGTTTCCTCTAAATAAATTTCGGGACGAAATTTCCACAAGTAGGGGAGACTGTGACACCTGTGTCTGTAATCATTGTAAACTGTTCGGTTATCAATAAAACAAAGTTATTTGATCCCAATGTTTGTTAGTTTATGTTTGACATTTTTCATGTTTTGACTTTTGTTCAATTTCAAACTCTACATCGCTTTCTGGAGAATTATACGCAAACTGGTGCGTAAACGTAATCAGTTTAACGCGAAAAATACTCCGGAACATCAACATATGCTTAACATGCCTTAAATAACCTTTACATAACTTAGAAATAAGTTTTGAAGGCTTTGGTATGGCAAAAACAAGTTTAATCGCCTACAGGGACTAAAATCGACAAACTACGAAAGTATGACGATTCGTACTAGAACAGACATTTCGGAACATGACCATAAGTTAAACATACCATAAATATCCTTTACATAGCTTAGAAATAGGCTTTAAGGGGTTCGGTGTGCTAAAATAAACTTTTGGGTCATTCAGGGACTAAAAGCGTTAAAAAGTGCACAAGTTTGCATTTTCGCGCATAACTTACATTCTGAATACATCCGGACATTCAAAAATTTATGTAAGCACTAAAATATTTTATTTTAGTGTTTGGCATGAGAAAAATCCATTCGTCGCGCAATTTGGATCATTTTTCGCGCTTATGCGCATTCCGTCGTAATTAAGCGAACATCGCGATCATACGATCAAACGAACCAACATCCGACATATTTTTGAGCATGTTTCATGTCCACAATGTTTAGGCATCATTTTAAGGCCTTAAAGTTGGTTTAACGGGCCTTAAACATGTCGGAAATGGATTTAAAACACAACAGGGACCAAAACTGTCATTTTGCAAAGTTGTTTGCTGATCAGAAGGCTCAGGCGGCCCGCGTAAGCCCCCATAAAACCTTACGCGGCCTGCGTAAGCATGTCAGATATGCAAAACCAATTTAACAGCCTATTAACAGCTGTTAAACACTCAAAACCCACTTGCAAATGGTATTTCTGAAACTATGGGCCATTACTAGGGGCTCCAATGGTTTTGTAAAACCATGGGCACGAGGTGTACGGCTGTGATTGAATCTCGGTTTACGAGGGACTATCTTAACGGTCCTAAGAAATCTATAAATACCCCTCACCCCTCATTTGCAAAACCCACACCTTTGAATCTGAATTTGTTCTCTAAGTTGATGTGTTTATCACTTCATACCTGAGAATATTCGGATCAAAACTTCCGTTCTTGGACCCGTTGTAAGTCCTCTTTCGTTCTTTTAGCGTTTTTGCATTCTTAGCATTTCTGCGTTGACCAGTTTATGGTCAACATGAAGTTCGGTTAAACTTCGCAACGTGAGCGTAATCACGATGGCTATAGTCCCTTGTGACTATGCCTACTGATTACCACGTTATCTAGGCTCAGTGACGAGTCGTAGTTTCGGCCAAAATGCGTATTCTTGCGTATTTTGTAACCAAACTACTTTTAGGTATCAAAACCGTTTGTTTTGATACCAAACTTGTTTTCTAACTTAGTTAAGCATGTTGTTAAGCATGTTTTAACACGCTTAGCTCGTCACTTTTAGTTTAGTGCTTATATAGGGTCGTAAGGTAAGCGATCTAAACAATCGCTTATACTTTCAAACCCGACCCGTTTGGTCGATCTTTAGGATCCGACCAAACACACTAGGTGACCATAGTATATAGGGAATAACCTTCCGAGGTTATACCTTATGGTCGCTTCGTTTAAGTAGTTGTATGATAAGTAGTTTGTATGCCTTAGGTAAATTACCAAAATGCCCTTTTTACGCCAAAATTCATTTTAATCCTATGTAACATAATTTTTTTATATCTAAACTGATTTAGCAACAATATTAGACATGTTAAGGCATATTTCACTTATCATAGGGCTAGTTAGGCATTCCGAACGCGTTTTACGCGAACGACGCGTTAAAGTAGCATAAGCTACCTAAACGGGTCGTAATGGGTCGTAAGCACTTAGGTTAGGTTTCATTTTAGTATGTAGGCTTTGTTAAACCATATTACATGAGTTCCCATACTCGTTTGGTTTACGAACCCTCATTCTATCCGATCCTCCGATTTAGGTCCGGTTTATTAACATAGTTACCTATATTAGGTGTCGTTTGATTTCCGTGACCTCTAGCATTGTTTGGTTGTTACACAAGGACTTCTAGGCAATCTCAAGTGAGTACATAAACCCCTCTTTTACTGTTTTCCAAACTGTTTTGGGGTGAAACACATGTGCCTACTTGTTACTTTCATGCTTTCCATGTTTTCACATCATATACTTGCTATGTTCATTAGTACATTTATAGTACATGATTTACATTACATTGTTTTGCTATATATGTTTACTTAGCATATTTAGTACATTGTTTTACTTTACATTTCTGCTATGTATGTTGACTGAGCATGCTAGCACATTGATTTACATGACTTTTCTGCTTTGTATGTTAACTTAGCATACTTAGCACATTGTTTTCATTTAACATGTTTACAATCGGTATGACATTTGGTTTGTACAAATGGGACTTATATATGTTCATTAACATTAGCTACGCCGCTCGGTAGTAAGTAGTGGTACCATAGGACTTGACAAATCCCGTTCCTGACATCCTGGGTTTGTTTGGATGTAAGGAATGACTGAATCCGAAAACATTTCTTTTGATAACCTTGACTTAGGATTATCCGTCTGTCTCAAGGCTTGAATGTATGCGTTAACTTACCACATAAGTGTTTGTATCAATAAAACATGCATTTACTTTGCAAAACATAACTTTTTGATATATTCAAAATACTTTGTTTTGTACATTTTTTTACATTTGGTTTATGTAACAACACATTACTTACCATACATAACGATTGTTGCACATTACTTGACTACATTTGGACTTTTAACATTTGACATGGTTTATACAAGGACTTTTTGACAATTGGTTTAAACATAGACTTTATACATTGGTGGCTTGTTTAAGTGACTTAAGTAACGAGATGTGAGTAGTATGATACAAACATGGTGGATACGCCGCTGGTACTTCCTATATATATAAGTGTTTGTATTATATTACATATCATAGCGTTATTTAAATCATTCATTTTGGACTTATACATTTTACACAAGTAACATGCTTTGCACAAGACTTTGGTTTACAAAACAGTTTACTTTATACAATTCATTTTACTTGGTTATTCATTTAACCTTACATTGTTCTTTTATTTACACATATCATCTAATCTTATCGCTTTTTTTTTAAATGATTTACAAAACAAAACAATTTACAAGGTTCACGACTAAATTTTATTAAACATTTTCTTAACCTTAAGTCATGAATCCTAATTTCACAAAACCTATGTATCTCACAGGCATTTTTATGCTGACGTACCTATTTTCGCATGTGTTTTCAGGAGCTTTTGCATAGGATGATCGAGACACACTTAGGCGGACCTGTGCCTTAGTGACTTAAAACGAAGCAAGAACTAGTTAAATTATGTTATGTACTCTTTGTTTCTTGTTTAAGACAATGTAACTTTCTTGTTTAATAAATAAAACGTAACTTTAATTTCCATGGTTGTGAAACAATTAATTCTGTTACAACACTCCCCGACGTTTCCGCCACGTTTTGTTGTTCTACGTGGTCGGGGTGTGACAACCTGGGCTGGCGCGTGGCGCGAGGCAGGTCAATTAAAAGTTTCATGTTTTGGCAGAAATGGTCCCTGCATGCTTAAAACTTGATTTTCGACACGTTTAAGCCCCGTTAACCCCATTTCAAGGCTCTACAATGATGTTAAAGCATAGGGATAGGGGTGTAGACGAGCCGAGCCGAGTCTGAACTCGACTGGGCTCGAGCTCGGCTCGTCATGTTTTTATGAAGCTCGAGCTCGAGCTCGGCTCGGTTCGAGCTTACTTGTTTGAGCTCGAGCTCGGCTCGCAAGTAAAACCCAAAGCTCGAGCTCGGCTCGAGTTATTTTAAGAACAACGGCTTAAGCTCGTTTCAATATCGCTTAAATGAGCCAAAGCTCGGTTCGAGCTCGGCTCGCCAATGTTATCATCATTTTTATTGTATTATATATAATAAAAATAAAATTTTGTTTGGACTCGTTTAGGCTCGGCTTTGTATTCAGGCTCGAGCTCGGGCTCGATAACAAAACGAGCTCTATTTCAGGCTCGAGCTCGGGCTCGAGCTCGTTAAAGCTCGGCTCGTTCGAGCTTTTAACCGAGCCGATAACGAGTAGCTCTCGAGCCTCTGGGATTGTTTACACCCCTACATAGGGAACATGAAATATGCTTGAAAACATCTCGGATGTCGGTTCTTTTGGTCGTACAGTCACGTTATTCGGTTAATTATGACGAAACTCGAACGGACGCGAAAACGACTCAAATTATGCGATGAATGGTATTTTTGCATTCCAATCACTAAAATAAAATATTTTAATGATTACAAAAATTTTTGGATGTCCGGATATGTTCAGAACGTAAAATATGCGCGTAAATGCAAACTTATGCACTTTTTGACGCTTTTAGTCCCTGTTGATCAAATAAGCGCATTTTCGCATACCGAACCCCTCAGAGCCTGTTTCTAAGCTATGTAAAGGATATTTAGGGTATGTTTAGCTTATGATCATGTTCTGGAATGTTCGTTACTACACGAATCGGCATACTTTCACAGTTGTCGCAAATAGTCCCTATGATCGAATAAACTTGTTTTCGACACACCAAACCCGTCAAAACTTATTTCTAAGTTATGTAAAGGTTATTTAATTTATGTTAAGCCTATGTCACTGTTCCGGAGTGTTTGTCGCATTAAATTGGTCACGTTTACGTAATAGTTTGCGTATAACTTTCCAGAAAGTGATTTGAAGCTTGAAATCGAACTAGAATCAAAACGTAAAATCGTCAAACACAAATACACAAATATAGAGATCAAAACACATCGTTTCATTGATAATTGATATTGTTTTACATCGTACATCGTTTACAGAGCACAAGTGTCACACTAATTCACTCTATGTTTGCAACGGGCTCGCGAATCAACGCCCGCGGATCTTAGGGTGGAGGGAGTGGTCACCATTTGGGGAGTGTTTAACTTATTTTCTAACCAATAATGTCATGCCATGTCAAGTCCCCAATCCACTCCTCATTTTGCACTCAATCACTAGCAATGGTCAAACACATGGAGAGTGGTACACAATTTAAAAAAATGTGATTGGTTGAAGGAGTTGGGTCCCACCATTAACCCTCTCTCTCCCAACTCTTCTCCTCTTCCCCGACTCGGTGAATACTCACCTATTACACCACCTCTCTCCTCTTCCCCGATCACCGAACAACCACCGGCACTCCTTCCCCACTCGGTAAACCCCACTCCCCGATCAAGTCCCCGCAACCACTCCCTCCACCCTTATTACTAATTACATACCAAATTGTGAAACAGCCAAACAGGTACTTGCCCAATTTAAAATCAAAACATCTTCATGTGTATGGAATTTTGGGATCTAAACAAAATAATAATAAAATAGAATTGTGACATAAAAAATGATATTGATGTGGTTTCGATTTAATTATTTGAGTTAAATGCCATTTTAGTCCTTGTGATTTGGGTTATTTTGTCAGTTTAGTCCAAAAGTTTCATTTTTCGTATGTGGGTCCAAAAAGGTTTCATCGTTGTCATTTTAGTCCACTGGATTAACTTCATCCATTTTTTTTATTAACAAGAAGCGCAATTCGGTCATTTTATATATAATTCTGTGAGCTATAAGGGCAATTCGGCCATATAAAATGACCGAATTGCCTTTATCGTTAACATAAATAATGGATGAAGTTAACTCAGTGGACTAAAATGACAACGGTAAAACTTTTTTGGACCCACAGGTGAAAAATGAAACATTTGGACTAAACTGGCAAAATGACCCAAACCACAGGGACTAAAATGGCATTTAACTCTAATTATTTTTATATTCTATAATGTTTAATATTTAGTTAACATCGTGTAATGTGCGTACATGGTTTAGCATTTTAATGTCTATTTTTTGTTCGGTTTGACGGTTCTGATATCATAAGGTACTCTATGTCTACTTCTATGATTTTATCCATACGTTGGTTCATATCTACAAGGATGCTAGACAAGCTTCAATTGAACAACAAGGCCCAGCCCACGCAAAGGATTAGGAACTAATGGATCAGAAAATATGATCTTAAAGGCAAGAAATTGTAATGCAGTTGGACCACACGATCCGGTTCATCTGGTCCACCAGTCCAACCGATAACTCCCCAATTTGGTTCAAAGATGTATAACTTAGTTGCCTGCTTTGAGTTCCGACTGACCGGTTTAACGTTTTTATTGTTGAAAACATTAAAACCAACAAACGTGTTTACAAGATCATAAAATCAGTAATCAGAATTGATATAATCCTAAAATTCCCATGGAAGGAAATACTTTTAGGCAGAAACTTTTCCATTGATCTAAGCCAAATTACGATTTTACTCCGTTTAAATTTACAGTTTTACCATTGGTTTTGTTTTTTCTCTATCAGCCAAATTACAATTTTGTCCTTACTTCAAATTTATAATTTTGCCATCGTTTTTGTTTTTTTTTTTCACTGTAAAATTACAATTTTGCCCCAGTGTTAAATTATAGTTATCCTATCGTTTTAGTTTTTTTTTTTTACAAAACTATGGTAGTGTTTTGTTTTGTTTAATTTTTCTACAAAACAAAGGTAGTGTTTAGTTTTAATTAGTTGACTCGATTTAATTTTTATTCGTACCAGGCGGCTGTCTGACACACACTCATTTGTCCTGAAAAATTACAATTTTGCCTCCAGTTTAAAATTATAGTCATTCCATCGTATAGTTTTTTATTTATCAAAACTAGTATTAAGCCCCCGCATTGCGGCAAGAGCGTAAACCTTGCCAAGTAACAACAATGTCACAACACTATCAGCGACCATCAACATTGGAAAAGTTTGTAAAAACAAAATAAATAAAAAAAGGAAAAAAATAAAACCGAATGAAAAGCAGAAGTAAATTCATTGAACCGCACACCCCCGTTGCGCGTGTTAATGCGAAGAAATTAGTCCGAAACGTAAAACATAGAAAAAATAACTAAGTCGATCTAGGACCCACGTGTCACGACAAACATGTCAAACGAGAAGAAATACGCGCCTTGCGACGAGCCTGTCAAATGGGAAAAAATAGACGAAAAAACAGTGAATCTTACACGTCCGTTGCGGCGTGTTAACTTACAAAATATTCAGAACGAAACGTAAAAGAAAAACTTGCGAAAGATGAAAAGTAAGGGGGGCCAACCTAGAAAGTAAAAAATGTTTGGTTAAATTACAAAAAATAATAAGCTTTGTGTTAAAAGTAAAAAAAAAAATCAAATAGGTTAAGGGCATGTGTGGCTAAGCTTATTTAACTCAAAAAGGATTTTTTGTTAACAGGACTTATTGACTTATGATTTTTTGAAAATTAGTTTTTAAAATGGTGTTTGGATTAGCTTATGTGTTGGGTAAAGCCAATAAGCCAAAAAGTTTTGAAAAGTCAGGATATTCTAGCTTTTTAAAATAATTTTTCCACCTTAGCCAAAAAGTGGTTTTGAAAAGTCTTTTTCCTTTATCCAAACATTATTTTAACTTATTGGATTTTAAAAAGCCAATAAGTCAATAAGTTGTTTTAAAAAGCTTAGCCAAACATGCCCTAAATTTAAAAAAGATGAGAAGTTTTTTGTTAGAAGTGAAAAATCATTTTTTTTTATAAACCCCCTAAGCATAGGGTACAATGCTATAAAGCACAAAATGTTATAAATTAATAGTATGGGAATCGAAATTACTATTTTCGGTTACACTTTTATAGTTTATAAATCAGTATTTTTATTTTTCAAATTGTAAATATTAATTCATGTTTTACGATAATATCATTAAATAATCAGATATATAAAATAATACCTAATTAGTTGTTCTTATAACTTTAATGTTCAACTAAATCCACATATCCGATTTTTATTAGATATTAGATATTCATATTAATTCAAGAGATATTAATAATTTATAGAGTAATTACAAAAATCGTCCTTTATATATGTCACTTATTACAAACTGTGTCCTTTGTCTTCAATAATTACAGAAAACGTACTCGATGTTTGCAAACCCTTGCAAGTTATGTCCTTTAGCCCTAACTCAGATAATTTTTGTGGTTAAATTTGACCAAATGGACCCCACATGAGGGTATTTTTGTGGTTAAATATGAACAAATGGACCTCACGTGAGGCTAAAATGACCAAAATACCCTCATGCGGGGTCCATTTGATCAGATTAAACCACAAAAAATTAACTGAGTTAGGGCTAAAGGACATAACTTACAAAGGTTTGCAAACATCAAGTACATTATGTAACAACCTGCACGTTCGTGCGTTGTTACTACTCGTTATACTCGTTACGCCTAGCACCAGAGATTCAGATCATAATGTAGCTATATCGCTTACATCGCTACTTCGCAGTATTTTCGCATATTACGCATACTTTATCACTATAACACATCACATCACACATACTAACACTCACGAGGACGTTGAGTGTGGACCTATTCTACCCTCCTCGATGACCGTGATGCGTCGCAACGCAACGCATATTCGAAACACGCAACTCGATTATCGCAACGCAGAAATTGAAATGTGGATATTTGTACGGCCCTGTGTGTCTAATTATAATAAATATAAGAATGTGTGTATGAGAATGTGTCGCCCAACTATCGCAACGCTTAACGAACAAAACGAAACATCGAAACGCAATTCGCCGGAGACCACCGATCGAATGACCATTCGATCGGATGGCCATCCGATCGGGTGACCATCCGATCGGATTGTCATCCGATCCATGGCACTGCATCACCTTCTCCCCTCTCCACCTATAAATAGCACTTGTCACATCACTTGAACAGTGGTGTGACAGCTCTCACTCGACCTGCACGCTCAAGCTCGCTTTTCTCTCGATTTCTCGCGATCTTTGTAAGTTTTCAACTCAATTTTTGTACGTCTATGATCTACACGCACTGATTCATCATTTTCACCTTTGAATCTAAACTTTTAACCATGAAATCAGTAGATTTGAGGTGTTCTAGGGTGATGTCATCAAGGAGTTCTATGAACTTCAAGATTTGGCTTCATTCCACCAAGAACAACTCAGATCTGAAGGATTTCCACATGATTAAACAATATTTACGCATAGACCTAAACATTTTAACTTAAAAGGATTGAAAGAAGATTTTCCAACTTTCTTTCAACTCTTTTACACTCAATGTACTCAAAACCGATAGAATCGGAGCTCGTTCTGATCTTCTACTCCTTCTTAGTGATGTGTTGGTTCAAGATCTGATTTCTATCTAAGAGACGACTGATTACGGGTTAAACATGAACAACCGTCACGAACAGTTAACTGATCGGACCAGGGTGATTCCTGTTCGACCGGATAACTTGGGTTATGATGGGGTTTCCGTTGTTTAGTGCGTTGTCATACCGTCTCGAGCAAACCGCAAAACTTTTTAAAATAATCAAGTCAAGACGATCAGATTCGTTGGGTCGGATTGCCACTCGACCGAACTGCAATCCGATCGGATTGCACTTGAGCTCCCATACTTAGTCAACTTTTCAAGATCAACTGAATGCCGAACGGATTGCCCTCCGATCGAACGACCAACCGATTGGTTGACATTGGACTTCAACACTTAATCATTTTCAAAGATCATCAGTAAATAACGGATTGCCGCCCAATCGGATTGCTATCCGATCGAGTGACAAACCTCCTGTGAACATGTTCTCACTAAGTGTCCTGCCAATCGGATCGGTATCCGATCGAACCGCCGTTTGATCGAACGACTTGAAAGGTAGAGATACTTCCCTGTTTTCAAAATACTACAGCGAAAACTTCAAAGCCATCATACACAAACACATCTATCCCAAACGAATGTCAATCCAATTGAATGGCCATCCGATAGGATGACCATCCGAACGGATTGACATCCGATCGAATGACCATCCGATCGGATTGCCATCCGATCGGATTACCATTTGACACTTGGTTCACTCCCCACCGCTTAACGCACCTTTCAATGCTTACGCTATTATTCTGCAATCAGGCTAATCTCAGACGCGCTCCCTTCAATCCAAGATTGTGTTACTTGGTGAACACGAACTGTGAGTATACTCGAACCCTTTTTATCGCATTTTGGGTGTAACATACGTTCCTATCAAATCGAACTTATCAAAACGAATTATACAATTAAACTTTTTATCACTTGCGAATAACTGTTATGCATATTTACACGTGATTCTAGTTACATATGTGTTAGGACTTATACTCGCAAGGTCCCGCCTTAACTAGTATAGTACTATAGTACCTGACGGGGTCTAGTTAGGATGAATAGCAATCGCAATCGCAGCTCGAGTGACTTAGCTGGTAGTATCTGTCTTATATGGATGTATGTTGAGGTATCTCGTTTATGTATTTGGTAATTCGCAGCACTTTTTACCTATTTCTCGCTACTATCAAAACTTGTATACTCGCCAATACTTTTGTATTGACGTTGTTTTAACGTATGTTGCAGGTTTAGTCGCAGTCTACATCAAATCAAGCTAGGAAGTCTAGAAACTCACCTAAAATCTAGGTTGTCGGATTTGTATTATTCGAGGACAAGAAATCTGTGATAACTTATGTGATTGTATTGTTTGTTAGTATGGGATAACAAATGTAATAAATATTGTCACTTTATAGTTGTTATGGATTCTGTTGAGCAATCTGATTCGCCTAGTGCCGCGCCCCGATGATTCTGCCATCGGTTGGGGGGTGACACATTATTTGTAATTATTGAAGATAAATGACATAGTTTGCAATAAGTGACAAACATAAAGGACGATTTTTGTAACTTACTCTAATTTATAAGATATTAGATATATCTAATTAGGGGAATGTTCATTTGAGAAAAAATTAAATTAAGAAGAAAAAGAACAAAGGGTATAAATGTAAAACATTAAATTGTTTTTCTCACAACTCATTTATTATTATCTTTGACTAATTAATTAGTCATAAACACTATTATCCTCCACACTTAAATTTTCTCTTACACACATCAAATTTTATCTTACACTTTTTGAAATTTATCATACACATATTGAAATTTATCATACACAGCTCGTAATTCATCTTACACACCTCGTAATTTATGCTACACTTTAATTATATATTTTTTCTTTTTTTTGAAAAAATATGTTATTTGAAAATAAGTTACAAATTTAATGTAGTTAGCTATTAAAAAGAAAGACTACCAATTAATGATCCATCTAAGTTTACCAATTTACCCTTACACTAATATTAAATACAAAAATTAAATAAAGTAAAATGAAGCATTCTTATTGGTTAAAATTTCTTCTTTTTTATTCTTAAAAAAAATCTTCTTATTTGAACTCTCCACTCTCTAAATATTAATAAAAGACTACAAATAATCTCACATGATATTCTCTCCTTCAACCTCATAAATTTTATTTATATTTGTTTAATATATTTCTTTTAATATTAATAATAAATACATAGATATCACTTATCTTTATCTTTATCTTTATCTTTATCTTAATATTAATAAATTCAAATAATAATACTATAAATATCTAAATTTAATATCTAATAAATTATTAATATCTCTTGAACTAATATGAAAATAACTAATTCATAAATATTAAACTAATCAAAGAATAATAAATAATTTGAAACCATATTATGTATTTGTAACACCCATACTAAATTAATATTAATATATATAGTTAAAGTAAGTATTTTATAAGAAAATGTCACTTATTAAAAACTTTTATATTACGAGTGTTTAAACATGTTTACAACATCCAAAACATGGTTAAAAGTGTTTACATAATCCACTTGTACGAAACATAACAAGATCAAATGCGGAAGCTTCATTTAACGTGTGTTCGGTTCTTGTTCGTCGCTTCATCTTTATCCGGGACTCTCGACATTCACTTATGATCAAAACCAACTTAAAAGTTAGTTTTGATAGTTAAATAACAAGCACAACAAGGTAAATGGGTCAAACAAACAAAATAAACAAAAATTTCAAGTTTTTACCCCGTCGCCGCACGCGACGGTATTTCCCCTTGGGCGTCGCGCGACGCCAAGGCTCTCTTTCAACAGAATGTTTTTTCTTTTGAGCTGCTGATTCCCAGCTCAATTTTCACTAACTTAACATACACCAAAATGTTCATATCTTTCAATTCACAAATCCGTTTTACGCGATTTTTTTTCCTACGCGTTCGTAATTTAATTCTCCATCTTAGGGAGTAAAAACCTGACATCTAAATTCACAAGATTTTAGATTTCAAGCTCTCGGCTTGAAATTCAATTATGACACTTCTTGACCCGTTCGTGATTTTATCAAACAAACTTGTTTGTCGCCTTCGGTTTTTTGTAAACATATTATTATAATTATTTCCTATTGTACAAGGTTCAAATCACGGGTTTATACGCATTCTTAACCCATTTTTGCTTATACTCTTATTTTGACCCGTTAAGGGTATTTATGCACTTTTAAGCTTAAATTACGCTCATCCCTTGTATGCATCATAATTTCACCCATCCATATGGATTAGTCTTCCACCACAACTATGATTGTGGTGGATTTAATGTAATAGACTATTTATTCCGAGTTCTATCCCTCAGATATGTCATTTTACGGAAAATACTCGTTTCAACTCATTGGACACTAAGGTCCTATATCATCCCTTTTTATACTTACCCTAAGGATTTAATCTATCAAAATACTTATTTCTAACAACCTTTAAAGGTCGTTTGCCCGATTTACCCATCAAGGGCGTTTTGGTCAACTTTAGCCCCTCATTTACGACGAAGGGCTTTCGCTACTTATTTGACCCAAAAATGTATGTTTAACCACAATCGTATTTATACGTACCTGGCTCGAGTCAACCTAGTGACCCGTTTCAACACCTTGCTTTTATTACTGAGATTCTATGGCGACGCAATTATCCAAATTACTATTCGCTCCTGTAAACACATGACTTGACAACCACGTTAGTCGATTTTATCAAATGGTGTTATCACCACCATTTGATCTGTTCGGCCTATATGACCCAACATTTTCATATGCAACAAAACATGGTTTTTAATTACCAATCACACATCCGGCCCATTTCGGATTTTCTCACTAGATCCCTTTTCTCCTAAAGTAATTTCTTATATTTTTAACCCATTCGGCATACACTATGGGTGTCCTTTTAACTTTAATTTACTTTAGTCGATACTTGACTAAATTCCCATTTTTACCCATTTTTAACCCATTCGGCTTACGCTATGGGTGTCCCTTTAACTTCAATTTACTTTAGTCGATACTTGACTAAATTTCCATTTTTACCCTTTTTCTCGTTATTAGTTACTCTATAAAGTAATCTTAACGGAAACTCATTAATTTTTAGTCATTACATGACTAAATTACCGTTTCGCCTCCTTTCACCATGACCCATTTTTTTTATCATTTATATTTGTTCCGACTCGTATTAATCGCGTTGAAATCCTTATTTCGGATATTACACTTATCGCATTTATAGTTTACAAAATAAACGCATATTCTACAAAAAGGGTGTAAGCTTTGCTTACCTCGCATCCAAGCCACGCGTTTCTCTTCATGCTTGATTTGTTTGACCCGCTTCCTCCACAAGCTTCACCTAGCTTGTTAAGCGTCAAACTATCATCATAATTCGCAAGATGGTTAGTTTAGTCATTGCTAATCACGACTATTCCACCTCACGTATTTTCTATCAAAATTATCATTCGATCTTGTTAATGGTCAGTTTGACTTTTCAAAAGTCAACTGACCCTTTTTAATGTATGAAATCCACAATTGAGTTCAACGAACCCACTTAAGCATTTCTTCGACTATTCGGTAGTCGCTATTTTTAGGCAACAATTTAACTACATTCATCAACATAGTTTATGTACATCATAAAATCATCTAAATATATAAAACTCGTTCTTTCATTAGGCAAATTCTACGGGTTCCATCTATAAGTGAAACCCGTTTCATCATGTCATTAGGTATTCCTTCGGTTACCTATTCAAATCAAGTTCTATATTCAAACTAATTGATATCATGGTTTCAAACCTCCATATTCATGAAATAATTTACCAATTTCGTTGCAACATTCAAAAAAACCCATCTCAATCATGTATGAACAAGTACTCAATCATGTAATTTGTTCAAGTACCTTGTTTCTACTATCAAATATGATGATTTTAAACACAAACTTATCATCATCTTCACTATTAAATCAAAACCCACTTCTTAGTTTACTTGTTAATCACTTACAAGTAACATTACTTCAAGTTCTTCATAATTTCATCATAACTAACGAAATTATACATACATAAACACTAAATTTCAACTTTGGATCATAATCCAACAATCTATTTGCATGTAACCCACTTGTCTCAAATTTCAACTTTAACCAATCTAGGTTTTATGACATACCTTATGATCCCCACGACTAGGTGATCGTTTCTATGTATTCATGCATCGATTTTGGCCTTGAATCAAGCGTCAATTTGATGATTTTGTTAAGTTTAGGGTTTGAGCTCTATAGGAGCACCTCCTGGCCATCTTCACGCACGCACACACACACACACACACACTCTTGTGTGTGTTGTGTTATATTTTTATGTTTATAACACCATTTTCAAGTTATCCGACTTTGGTCCCTCATGTTTGGTCGGTTATTAAGTAGGACACAACCTAATTATTTCTAACATTCCCATTTATTAAGTAGGTTAAATATTCCTAGTTATCTTAGTGGGTTCAGGGAATTTATGACTCTGTTTATTTTAAGTCCCGTTAACTCGGGCATTTTATCCATTTTATTTCTTGTAAGTTCTTATTCGCTTTTTGATTAATATTAGGGTTATTCATTTAAATCCTAATATTTACCGGGTTACTTTTACCACTAACGGTACTTTATCCGTCTTTTAGTATTAACGGGGTTTAATCACCAAACCTGTTTTCGGGGTGTTACAGTATTATGCTGATAATAAATAAGTATTTAACCATTAACTAGAGTTTTCTCTATTAATATAATAGTTTATTCAAGTTTTACAAAAATAAAATTTTTAACTTTTTTGTAATTTATGGTGGTGTACATCATGTATAGGTTTTTTTTTTTCTTTTTTCATTTCTAACTCAAACTTTTACTTTTTTGCAGTCCCTTTGTTTTTTACCTTTAACTTAAAGTTTTTCGTCTTTTGCAATTTAACCCCAACTCTTTTCATCATTCCCAAGTTTTTCGTTTCGTTCTAAATTTTTGCGAGTTAACGCATCGCAACATGCGTGTAGGGGGGTTCAACATTTTTTGTGTATTTTTTCCCGTTTGGCCCGTCGCAACACATCAATATTTCTCCATTTGACAAGTTCGTCACAACACGCGGGTCCTAGATTAACTTAGTTATTTTTCTATGTTTTACGTTTCAGTTTAATTTCTCTGCAACGAGCGTGCATAATATTGATAAAGATATAATAGATTTAAATTTAAATAACAGAGGATATTGATAAATATAATAACTAATCGAATGATCACACCATATGATTGTGTGGATCTCACAGGAGTCTCCCCCTTAGCTGGTTTAAAGGAAAGCGGGTTTGTAGCAGGACAGGCTATAAGGAAAGCGGAATCTAAAAAGGTGGATAAACACGCTAAAGCATGTGCTGATAACCAACATGCATTTGTCCCCTTCGCCTTCGACACCTTTGGCTCCCTTGCTCCAGAAGCTATCCGTTTGTTGACTAGGGTCCAAAATGTTGTCCACAGCAGTTGCTCATCAACAGGGGGCATATGTTTGTCTTTAATAGGCTAGGGTTTACTATTTAGAAAGGGGTAGCGGTGCAGCTTGTTGCTCGCTTATCTGCGATATTGATGTAACTCGGTAAGTATTTTATATATAAATATAAATGATGGTGAAACCATATGATCAAAAGGTTATAATATAATCTTATCCATAATCACTTCAAATTTTCTTTTTATCGGCAAATTTCTTTTTGTTCCAATTGTGTTTGAGACAACCTTCCCCTCCTACGATATCTTTGTCAGTACGAATGTACCACCATTCTAAAACCAAATTTGTAGCAGCAACATACTCGCTGAATCCCAATCCCTAAATCTCTTAAAACTCCTAAATCATCACCAATTTAGATCAAATATAAGTATACTTGCTGGATTTGACTGACACAGAAAGAAGCCGGTTACCTCTTCAAGGTATCGTATCTGCTCTTAATTTTAAACATCATCGACTTAACCCTAACGATCACTTATGTTTTGTTTTTGTAGAGATTGACCTACTTTACTGTGCTTTTGAGTTAATTAAATTGATTTCTTGTATCAAGAGTTTGAATTAGGGTCTGTTCATGTGTCAATTGAATAATACCGATTGTACAAAGGATGCTCTTTTTCTTATAAATTGTTTATCCTGCTGCAGATTAGTGATGGAAGATTTGTGTCTCCCAAAGGATGCTCTTTTTCTTGGATTTGATAGCTCCACACAGTAACTCTCTTTCTTTCTCTACTCTATGATCATTAAGTTATTCAAAAGTGATAATTTATTTTTAGTAGTTCAGAATATAACAACAGCTTTGAGTTGTTTTTTTGAGCCAACTACCCGCTTGCGGTATGCGCATATAATGTATACATGTGTGGGCTCTTGTGGGGGGAGTGAAAAAGCACTAAATTTAACGTTATTTTACTTATTTCGTGAAAATAACGTTAAAAAGCGAGGGACGGTTAGTCATGCATCATGTGGTGGCGTTAATAGCCGAAAGACAAGGGGGGTACATGCACTAATCGGCTTTTGTCTCAATTGCTGAGTGTTACCTTATGTCCAGGGCTTGATGCAAAACTACCGTCGAGCCGAGGGTCTCACTGGAAGCAGCCTCTCTATTCCTACGGGTAGAGACCCTATTTGCTATTGGTGGGCTTTACCGAGTATGATGATGATGATGACAAATTATTTATTAGAACAACTGTAGGGCTTTTCTTGAGCTAGGCATTTGTTTGATAAATCTTGAGCTAAGAACAATTGTGAAGTTTTCTTTAATAAGCTATATGTTAAAATGGGATCTTGAGCTAACTACTGTAGGTTTTTCTTGTTCAAACCAAACTTCATCTAGGTAGCAACAAATCGTTGGTTTGTTGAAATTGAGTATTTTTCAGAATCGGGTCATAAGATAAGAATAAATATGACCTCCTTGAATCGAGTATTTGTAAACGTATGATAATTTTGTTCACAGGTCACTCAAGGCGACTGTGTTGGATTCTAATCTCTGCATTTTGACTTCTGAAATAGTCAACTTTGATTCCGAACTACCCCATTACAAAACCAAAGACGGTGTCTACAGAGACTCATCAATCAACGGCAGAATCGTTTCCCCTACCCTAATGTGGGTTGAAGCACTAGACCTAATTCTTCAAAGACTTCAAGACTCAAAAAAATTCGATTTCAACAAACTCGCTGCTGTTTCGGGCAGCGGGCAGCAACACGGTAGTGTGTACTGGAAAAAAGGTAGCTCTAACATTCTATCATCTTTGGATCCTAGAAAGCCGTTGGTTGATCAATTCGGTCAAGCATTTTCAACAAGAGAATCACCGATTTGGATGGATAGTAGCACAACAGAACAATGCAGGGCTATTGAGAATGCTGTTGGTGGTCCGTTAGAGTTATCAAAGCTGACTGGATCCCGGGCCTATGAACGGTTCACGGGCCCACAAATTAGAAGGATTTTTGAAACGCAACCTGAAGTTTATAATGATACCGAACGGATTTCACTTGTGAGCTCTTTTGTTGCATCTGTTTTGATCGGAAAGTATGCATGTATTGATCACACAGATGGTTCTGGAATGAATTTAATGGATATTAAGGAACGAGTTTGGTCAAAACAGGCTTTGAAGGTTTGTATCTCATGAATATAATCAATTTATAGTTTTTAAATTAAAAACGGGTGCTTTTAATTTTGTATGTAGGCCACAGCTCCGGATTTAGAGGAAAAACTTGGGACGTTAGCTCCTGCTCATGCCGTTGCTGGTTTAATCGCGCCATATTTTGTTCAGAGGTTAGTGTATTACACATCAGTTTATTTTTATTTGCAAACGAGTAAAATGCCATTTTCGTCCCTCAGGTTTGACCACTCTTGCGACTTTTGTCCAAGGTTTGTTTTTTCGCATCTGGATCCAATAGGTTTGTAATCTTGCCATTTTCATCCGACTCGTTAACTCCATCCATTTTTAACGACAAGTCAGGGGTATTTCTGTCATTTAATCTTGCCATTTGAAATAAACAAAACACATAGCTAAAATGTTGAAAATGCCACTGACTGAACGTAAAAAATGGATGGAGTGAACGAGTCGGATGAAAATGGCAAGATTTTAAACCTTTTGGATCCAGATGCGGAAAAACAAACCCTTGGACGAAAGTCGCAAATGTGGTCAAACCTCTGGGACGAAAATGACATTTCACTATAAATTTTGAAATCAAGGGTATTATAGTAATTTCACAAGATTGTAACGTTGTGATTTTTTCAGGTACCAATTCAATAAGGAGTGTTTGGTTATTCAATGTTCAGGAGATAATCCGAACAGCTTGGCAGGTGAAACTTATCTTCGTTTTTTACATTTAATATCGTCAAACGGGTTAATCGTCGTATTCTTTGACTTGTGAAAGTCAAACTTGATACATATATACTAAAGGGAAACAAAATTTGACAGGATTAACGATCAATACACCAGGAGATTTGGCAATCAGTCTTGGCACCAGTGATACTGCAAGTTTAAGTTCATTTTTTTTTATTCTTTTAACCTCGCTGGTCAAATTTGTATTTGTTCACCGTAAGTTTAAGAAAATATGCAGGTATTTGGGATAACCATGGATCATAAGCCGAGCCTAGAGGGACATGTTCTACCGAACCCTGTTGATCCTGAAAGTTACATGGTCATGTTATGCTACAAAAACGGGTCTCTAACTCGTGAAGGTACTCTTCAAGATCTAACAAGAGTTTAATTATGAATTAATTGATGCTACGTAATGTATTAAACAATCTTGTGATCTTGATAGATATACGTGATCGATGTGCGGATAAATCTTGGGATGTTTTTAATCAGTACCTGAAGCAAGCTCCAGCCTTGAACGGTTTGTTTTATTTTATTATTATTATTAAGCTTTTATTTTTATTTTGCCCCACATAAATTATTCTTGCAAACTTAGTGCTAGGTTATTAAACGTATTATGTATCAAAGTAATAACGATAGCTGCAAATGTTTTTGCGGTGTTTGCATTTTTCTATTAAAAATCGATTTTCTATTGACAGACCATCTCTCTCTCATTGACATATGTTCAATGCAAAACCATTTTTAAGTAGAGAACTGCGAGAAGCGCATAAACATAGCCTTAAATGTGATATATAAGGTGGTTATGTAGTCACCTAATGCCCCCTGTATCTCTCCCACCATATCTGATCAACAATACGTACGAGTGCTTTTTATGGTTCTCTACTATAATGAACACACCCCTGTATATATATATACAAATGTTTATTTGTTAAGGCATCGTAAATGACTGTAACCGTTTTCAGGTGGAAAGCTAGGTTTCTATTACAAAGATCATGAAATTCTTCCGCCCCTCCCCAGTAAGTTACTTTCTTCGTTCTATTATCCTTTATAGTTTGCTTTTTTTTTTGGGGTAAAGGGTTACCCCGGTAAATTTTATATCAACAACCAAACAAAACCAAGTGAGAAGCAAAAACACTTCTCAGTTCTCTCGGAAGACATGCCAACCAAGAGTTTACAAGCTACAAGCAAACTAAAAACGCCAACAAAGTACACCAGTCAAACCAACTGACTCAACAAAGAAAAATAACCAAAAGCTAGCCGTTATCATCATCCGCTACTAGTAACCCCCGTGGAAGCGACCAATCACGTAAGAGATGTTCCATTTGCAAAGAACTCTTGAATTTCATCGTTTGGAGCTTTAACCGAACTGTAGAAAGAATCACCTCCACTAGCTGCGTCTTATTTCTTCGTTTGGTTGTGAATAATCTTCGATTTCTTTCATCCCACACAAAGTATGCCGCCGCACTGACCACAAGTTTTTCAATCACATGAGTGGCCTTTATAGTCTGCTTTCGATCTTTAAGATGTCAAATATTTATGTTGAGTTCAGTGTTAACACTTATACCATCATGTTTTTCATCATGGTGTGCAATAAATATTTTTATGGATAAATGCAATTATTGGAGCCGGAAAGATGGGCAGGTTGACCGGGTTTTGTTAACCTACAAACACTCTTTAGTTAATTTTATTAAAAAAATGTTTTTTAATTACTGATAAGTGATAGGTAATTATGATTACCAAAACAATAGTATTAAAATGATATTTTCTTTAAATAATTTTGACTTTTGTCTCTTAACTAATTTTTATTTGACCCATAAATCATTTGACTTGCAAAGTCTACGATGGACTCTAATTAGTAATTTAATTTTCTATTGTTTCTTGTTTATTAGTCGGTTACCATCGATACACCCTTGAGAATTATAAAGGTGACACGCTGGATGGTGTCACTGAACACGAAGTAAAGGAGTTTGACCCTCCTTCTGAGGTTAGTCAAACATTTTAGTCAACGTATACATTCATGAATCATATGGCAGGTCCTTTTCCCAAAGCCAAAATACCAAAAATTACTCACTAAATCAAGTTTCCGTAAATGTTTTTATGCAACAGATTAGAGCTCTTATTGAAGGTCAGTTCCTTTCCATGAGAGGTCATGCCGAAAGATTCGGGATGCCATCTCCGCCGAAACGGATAATCGCAACCGGTGGTGCATCTGCAAACCACAGCATTTTGACCTCCATAGCGTCCATTTTCGGTTGCAATGTTTACACAGTCCAAAGACCAGGTAAATCTTTTGGTCCAGATTAAAGGGATGGTGGTTCAAGCTGGGTATTGGTAAGATCATACCTGCTTGTAAAGTCGTGTTCCATACCTGGCCCAATATCATTCGGGTAGTTGTCGGGTAATTACCGGTCGGGTATCGGGTATACTCGTTCGTTTGTTAAAAAATTACCTGTTGGGATTTCCAAATACATTTCCTTTTAGCTGTTATAATTAGATAAACAGGATCAAGAACAATCGTGTTTGTGATGAACTCCAACCACGAATCTTTTTTTTTATTAGACCATGTGTGGCGTTATGCAACAAGTGGCGAAACGCGTAAGAGAGGGGCTTTATATCACAAGAGGGTGTAGTGGGGTTATATATGTATGGGGCTTTATATATATATGTATGTATATATATGTGTGTGAGTTAGTATATGAAATAATCCCCCCTCACGCCGTTATGATTTTCACGGGAGAAGAAAAAAACACCCTTTAGTGCCCGCCGTAGTGGTGTTGGCGGCGCAATGGGGGCGCCATATACCATTTTGGCGTGATATAACATGCCGCTACAGGTAGCCTTAAAGTCAAACCGAAAAACCACCACACTCTAACCCCTGTATACTAAACAAACTTGTGGAAGAAGAAAAACTATTCTAGACTCGTATTTTAATCTTAAATAAAAAGAAAGTAATTTAACTAAAAAAATATAAGCTAGTTTTTTTCCCAAGTTAACCAACTTGTCTTTATTTTTTCCTTTTTTATCTTGAGTTTTAACTTCTGTTCAATCTAATCAACATTATTTTTAACAAAATCCATGATGAAAAAGACGGATTTATCATTGGAACATGTAAAGATCTCAGTTTTGTTGCAACTTTGAACAGATTCAGCTTCGTTAGGAGCGGCACTGAGGGCAGCCCATGGCTGGCTGTGCAATCGTAATGGCGGTTTTGTGCCTATTTCATGCTTGTATAAAGATAGATTGGAGAACACAGCTTTTGGATCTAAACTTGTTGCGACTGTTGAAGATGATAAACTCGTCGCTAAATATGGAGTTTTGGTGAAGAAACGTATGGAGATTGAGAACCAGCTTGTTCAGAAATTGGGACGTTGATTATATTTTGTTAAGTTGAAGTCATGCTTTGGGTTGTTTTTTGTGAAAATAATTGACAATTGAAATTTTAATTTTTTAAGTTTTCTTGTATGTTTGATTTGTTTTTAGTTAGTATGAGCTTGATTTTAACGAAAAAAGACCAAGTTAAATCGCTAACTACGATTTTAACAGTTCGGTTTTAACAAGGTGAACTGATTTTTTTATCAATACCTTTACATAGAAACGTAGACGTCAGGGTAAAAATAATGTTAATAGTAGAATTTCGTTCGATATTGGTTCGGTGCATTACGTTATCGTTATGATATGGGCAGTCAATGTATCAACTGGATGTCGACACGTGTTTTAAAAAAACTAAAGCTTTGAATATATGTAAATTTAAGTGTTGGGAATTCGGTTGGGATCGGTTCTATTCGTTACAGTACCGGCACTCGGTATAAGTATAACAACCGAAAGAGAAACAAAAAAATAAAAAGCCGTGATATGGCTAAAAGGATATCAAAACGTGTTTTACATCAATCGAAAATAATAAAAACAAATATCGATACTGATATCAGCGTTGCTTAGTTGGGTATTTTCCTTGGTTGTTTCATTACCTGTATAATAGCGAGTGAGATTGAAACTTTAAAAAGAAAAAGAAAAACCTAAAAAAGACAAGAAAAACAATGACATTGTAGTTTTGCTTAACAACAATCAAAATTTTAGTGTTAAAAACTCAAAAGTCACATACATAACTATTCCTCTGGGCGTGTTGAATTAATATAACAATTTGAAATTCTATTTTCTCTAGTTTTTATGTATGTTTTACGTTGTGTTCCCGAGTCTCATCTAACAGGGGGGATGGAAAATGAATTAAGAGAGAAAAGGAAGGAAAAAATGTGTTTTTTTTTTTTTTTTTTTTGTTCCTGAGTTTAATGAAAAGTAAAGGAAAAGAAAAGAAATCAAACATTTTATGTGTTCCCAATTTAGAAGGAAAAGGAAAGAAAGGAACAATTTTACCATTATACCATTTAAACATAAAACATTTTAATTAGATATGAGGGTAATTTTGTAATTTTCTCTCCCAATCTCTCCGATTTGGGAGGATAAATACACGTACAAATTTTCTTCCATTTTCCCTCCTTTCCCCCTCTATCCTTAAAAAATATCCAGAACATGGTTTTTTCATATTTTCATCTCTTTTCTTTTCCCCCCCTGTTAAATGAGACTCGAGAACAGAGTGTTAGAGTTCGGCCCTTCAGCGGCTTAATATTTCGGTTTTAACGAATTTGATTTTTTTAAATAATCGGTAGCTTTTATTAAGATATACATAACTATACATTTTTAAAATTACAGAAACTATACAAATGTTAAATTTTAAGTGGTGAAAGCGAACCGTCAAAATCAAACTTGCTTAAAGTTTTTTGTTGAGAGTACTTGGCTTAGGCAAAGAATACTCGAGGAGTACCCGGACATGTTAAATTTATTAAGAAATTAGTTTTCGAATATGTCAAATATCATAAATTTACTAACATGTATAACAAAATATGTGTATCGATATAAATATAAAAAACACTTGTTGAAATAGTAAAACATTTTAAAAATTGATATCTATTCTTTAATATATAATAGACATGAAAATTATGTTTTATTTTTTCTAAAGTCAAACTTGGCCTGAATTCACCAACTATATCTGATTCTGGCCGAGGTTGACTGCGTTTGACGAAAGTTGTCTCGGCAACCTACCTTGTAGCAATTACTCGGGTAGTACTCGGCGGTTCTTACTGTTTGTTTTGGTTTTTACGGATTTGAATACCCACTTTTTCTTTTGGTGTTTAACTAATGCCATAATGCCATTATGTTTTTACAAAAAAATAAAAACTAAACATTAATTATAAAGAGATCGAAATTGAAGTCGAAATTTCAACATAGAGATCAAATGAATATTTCCAATTTTGATTTTTAGGTCAAACCCGAGAGCAACAACAATTAGTCAACAATCACAAAAGAGGGAAACAAAAACTTAAATCTTGATCAACACATCATTACCTTTTTAATATTTTCTAAAATTCTAAAACCACCCATCTACTCTAAACATATAATTAAAAAAAAAAGAAAATAAAAACTATTAACTATTTCCTGAAAAAAAAAAACATAAAATCTATATATTTTTAAACTAATCTTTTTTCTAGGTTAATGGAAAAGATTCATGCCTGGCTTCAACCTGTTATGCCTAAAAACCTCCCAACACAAACAAACGACGTCGTTCTTCATTCTTCCACCTCAGTCAGTAGAATCCCACAAAACCCCTTGTGTTCATCAATGAAGACACAGCTTTCTCTTTGTAACCCACAAGGGCATCTTGGTCATTGAACACATCATCATCAACAAGAAGCGCCATTGTTGCAGACAGAATGAGGGTAGCACCAGCATTGTTGTTGCAGTGTGGTTGAAGAAAGTGTGAGAGAGAAGGGTATGTTTGTGACTGAAAATGTGATGAGAAAACACCATTTTTGCACAGGAAATGAGGGGAGGGGGTATGGGGGTTGGATGGAGCACAAGTCTAGAGAGAGAGAGAGAGAGAGAGAGTATTGGGATTTGAGAGGTAATTCCCAACTTTATTTTTGTATCCTTTTTGTGGCAAGAAGTCTACGATTTGTCTCTGCTATGTGTGTGTCTTATACCCCTCACACTATGCCAAAATCTTTATTTTTTTCATTATTTCATTATTGGTTATTTTATCATATATGTCCTATGTACATATATAGATAAATTTTAGGGTACATTGTTACATGTTTTAGGACCAAGAAAAATGGTTTTTTAAAATGCATTATAGTTAATGATGCATACATAAGGAATTTATAGAACTAATAGAAGTGTTAGTTATGATCGGACTGGTCGGTCGGGGACTGAGAATTGATATGGGGTTGGTTTAGTTAAGGATGTGTTATTTGATGGTTCATTTATTACTTTAAGCTTCATATTTGTTAGGATAAGAGATCCCGATAATTAATACTATAAAAGTGTAATAAATACTGAAGGATACTTAGGCTTAGAGGTTGGCCCCCCTTTCTCGCGTAAAAGCGATCAGAATTCGAACACGTCGCGTTTTACTGGGAAGGTTCGAACCATGGGAACGAATTTACAGGGCTATCACCTTCTTTGGCCAGATCTTCCAACCTTTTCACAATTACAGTTCACAGCGCCCTTGACTAAACTAATAGAAAGTCAAGGGTCTTGAAAGCTTACCTGATTATTAGAGAAAGGTTTGGAACCCTAGTTTTGGAGTTTTCAGTTCAACCTAGGTTAGCCACCGGAGGCACTAGTTTTGGAGTTTTCAGCTACATTTGTGCTGATGTGTAGTTTCTACCGAACATCAAGTTTCAATAACTTGATTTTCTAGTGAAGTTTGTGACGCATGAGATTTCTAGTGATTGGGTGATGATACTATATGTTTGTGAATGGAGTTTAGTGCTGAGTATGTCGCTCAGTAAAAAGAAGAATAATCGATGCATCGTTTTCATTGTTGTTGAGGTTTCTATTGAAATTGAAGTTTTAACTAGTGTTGATGCAAACATCTCGGGTTACTCTCGGAGTACTCCGTTTGTCTAGTGGGTGCCCCGAGAGTGCTCGGGATTGATTCTGTTGGCCGTTCAAAAAAAAGAATATATGATTTAGAGAAAAAAAAACAAAACAAAACAATACAGAGAATTTTTAGTAGGGTATCGGGTAGGGCTGCAAACGAACCAAATGTTCGGCGAACAGTTCGTGAACCGTTCGGCGGGAAGTTCATTTGTGTTCGTTCATTTATTAAACAAACGAACATGAACAAGAAATTTCGTTCGTTTAGTTAAATGAACAAACATGAACAGAGGTTGTGTTCGTTCGTTTATGTTCGTGAACGTTTGGTAACGTGTTTGTTTGTGTTCGATAGTTCATTAGTGTTTTTAGTTTTTATATTTATTTAAATACATTCAAAATTCCGACAAATTAAATATCTAATAAGTGTCAGTGTATTATATATTCTGTTTATGAACGATTGTTTGTGTTTGTTTGTTTCCATTTATGTTCATGAACATTAGTTTGTTCTCATTTCGGTTCATGAGCATTAGTTTGTTCTCATTTGTGTTCATCAATGTTCGTTTTTGTTCGTTGCCTAAAATTAACAAACAAACACAAACGAACACGAACAAGTTCATTTCCTTATCAAACGAACACGAACATAAAATCTTGTTCGATAAGTGTTCGTGAACGGTTCACGAACACATATATTTCTTAACAAACGAACACGAACAAGGTCTTGTTCGTGTTTGTTCGGTTCATTTGCAGCCTCGGGTCACTTGTTCGGCTGTTCAACCGCCTTTAGTGAAAAAATGGTTGATCCAACCAGTGCTATTCAACCCATGCGAACTAAAGTACTAATGAGATGCCAATCGGATGGTGGTCCATTAGATAAGACAAAATTATTAAACACCTGGATTTGGAAGGAAGAGATTTTGAATTTAAGTCTTACAGGGATTAAAAAAAAAACTAAAGGGGTTCTTGGTTGTAGTTAGTCCAACTGTTAGGTGCTATCTCATCTTCTGTTTCTTCTATTTCTTTCACATTAAAAAAAGTAGTTTCCATGAGTATCTACAAGTACTTATACTTGTCACATTTCTCTACAATATTGGTTTTATATTAACAGCGTCCTATATATATAACAGGTGTATATGTATGTGTGTCTATCTATATATATGTTACAATGTAACTACTTTTGTATAAGTACCAGGGTAGAAGTGATTTCTGTCATCATACACATTAAAGAGTGGGGAGATTACATTAACACATTTATAGGTACATCAGACTATATAGCACTTTTATAGGCCATTGAATCTTAATGAATTTAGTGATACATATTTAATTTCCATTATTATTCATAACAAACTTCTTTGCATATATTTACTTACCATTTCTTAAAATTTTTAGTTTGGATAAGATACAAGGGGACTCGGGTGGTCCTTAATACACCTCCATCACATCCGTGATGGCGTGATACACCGTCGCAAGTGGGTGTATCATGTCGCAACCCCCGATCCCAAATCTCAGGGAACGGACGGCCGCGAGCCAGTTTCGGTGGTATCGTGTATTGTCTAATTTGGCAGCGGAATTTTTCATCATGACCGTAGTTATGAAATATTTGATCAGAGTAAAATACCACATTTTTATAATATTAAACATATGGGATAAACCCAAGTTTGCAGTACACACATTTTTATAATAGATGTTTTTATTACATAAAATAGGATTTTACATAAAATAGGATTTTACTGATCTTCTATTTGGCTTTCACAAATTGTTACCTGAATCGCGTTTTAAAAACATTTGTCAGTGGAAAATACTGGTGAGTGAATCCCAGTTTAATTAAGTTTAAATAAAAACCATTGTACAGTATTGAGGGCGATCTCGCAATTACATTTGTTTCCAAGTTATATCAATTAACATCCATGGTACTGTCAAACCCGACTTGTGGAAATGTTACTCCTTAACCAGGTGGTAACAAATTTTGTATGTAAAACCCCAACATACTCATGATAATTGTATTCTTACAAATACTCAATAACTGCTTAATATATAATTAATCATGTGAGGTTTTGTAAAAACAATTTACAAAAAGGTTTTATAAAAAGAAGTATTACTCACATTGCTGTCTTAGATTATCCTTTAGGGTTTCCTGGTGACAATCTATAATTTACACAAATGCACACGTGTTAGTATAATAACCCATTTTAACATTAGTAATACCCTCCCCGAGACGACATTCCAACGACTACGTCGGGCAGAACCATGACAGCCGTTACGGAACCCTAGATCAATCGGGCAGCGTATCTAATACGTATCCAGGGGTTATAATACTTACAACGGAGCAGAACTTCGCTATTTAGGGGGTATTAGACCCGTATATTATGCCTATTATTCAGAATTGAGAGAAAGAATTCGAATTTGAACGATTCTCGACTGAAGGCCGATGCCTCCTTTATATAGGGCTTTACTTCGGGTTCTACGCGGCCCGCGTAAGAGAAGACAAGGGCCTACGTGGCCCGCGTCAACTTCGGTCAACGGAGTAGCTTGTCCGGGTCACTATGTAGGCTTGACGGGTGTTGGGCCACGTGGCGGCCCAGGGTTTCGCCAGGTTTTAAGTTGTCGCGGCCCGCGTAAGAGTAGCCAAAGGGCTACGCGGCCCGCGTCAAACCCAAAAACTTGATTTTTAATTATTTTTACTAATATTTAGGGTATTCGGGGTCCGTTTTCACGTATGGGGTGTATTTTTGGATATATTGGGATATTTTAAAATATATTAGGGTGTTGGAAAATTTATGAGGGTGTCGGTTTTCTTTAGGGTTGTTATATCCTCCCACCTTGTTTTAGAGCTCGTCCTCGAGATCTACTGGAATAGGTGTGGATATTTCCTTTGCATTTCTGATTCAAGCTCCCATGTAGACTCAGGTCCTCTTTTGGAGTCCCACTTCACTTTGACCAGAACTAGTCTCTTGTGTTTAAGGTTTTTGACTTTCCTGTCTTCAATCTGTAGAGGCCTTTCTACAAACTTGAGTTGTTCATTTACCTCTATATCCTTAAGAGGTATTACCAGTGATTCATCGGCTAAGCATTTCTTGAGATTAGATACATGAAATACAACATGTATTCCTGCCATTTCCTCTGGTAGTTGTAGCTGATAGGCTACAGGTCCTATTCTTCTAGTAATATCAAAAGGTCCAACATACCTGGGACTTAGCTTTCCTCGTTTGATGAATCTTACCACTCCTTTCCAAGGAGATACTTTCAATAATACTTTATCACCTACTTGAAATTCCAATGGTTTGCGTCGGTTATCAGCATAGCTCTTTTGTCGATCACGTGCTGCTTTCAGTCGTTCCTTGACTTGAATAATCTTGTCGGTTGTTTCCTGCACTATCTCAGGTCCAGATAGTTGCTTCTCCCCAATTTCTGCCCAACAGACTGGGGTTCGGCACTTTCGTCCATAAAGTGCTTCGAATGGTGCAACATTGATACTAGTGTGATAGCTATTATTATAAGAAAAATCTATTAAAGTTAAGTGATCGTCCCAATTACCTCCGAAATCAATTACGCAAGCTCTAAGCATGTCTTCCATTATCTGAATTGTCCTTTCGCTTTGTCCGTCTGTTTGAGGATGATAAGCTGTGCTTAGATTTAACTTGGTTCCCATTGCTTTTTGAAAACTTGAACAAAAATGAGAGGTAAAACGGCTATCTCCATCAGAAATAATTGATAAAGGTATTCCATGTAAAGAAACAATTTCATTTACATATAATTTAGCTAACTGTTCCATACTGAAAGTTTCCTTCATTTGTAGGAAATGAGCTGACTTGGTTAGCCTATCTACAATCACCCAGATTGTATCATTACCTTTCTTTGTTTTGGGTAATTTGGTAACAAAATCCATTGTTATTAGTTCCCATTTCCATACTGGCATTTCTAACTGTTGTAGTAATCCTGAGGGTTTCTGATGTTCAGCTTTTACTTGTGAACATGTTAAACATTTAGAAACATAGGTTGCTATGTCCTTTTTCATTCCTATCCACCAGAAATTCTTTCTTAAATCCTGGTACATTTTATTACTTCCTGGATGCATCGTATACTTAGACTTATGGGCTTCTTCTAATATACGATGACGTAGGTTTCCTAATTTAGGTATCCACATTCTCTTTTCATGGAATCTCCAAATTTCATATGTTTCTTGTTCTAATTCTTTAATCATACCTTTTAGCGTTTCAGTATCATCCTTGATTACTGATTTTTGTGCTTCTCTTATCTGATAATTTAAATCTACTTGTAGATTTAATTTAAGAGCACGTACCCTTTTTGGCTTTTCATGATACTTTCGGCTTAAAGCATCAGCAACTACATTTGCTTTTCCTTCATGATACTGGATATCACAATCATAATCACTAAGCATTTCCATCCAGCGTCTTTGTCTCATACTCAATTCTTTTTGCCCGAAAACATACCTTAAACTTTTATGATCAGTGAATATGGTAAACTTACTACCATAAAGGTAATGTCTCTAGATCTTAAGGGCAAAAATTGTAGCTCCTAACTCTAGATCATGGGTTGAATAATTTTCTTCATGATTCTTAAGTTGTCTAGATGCGTAAGCTATAACCTTTTGGTGTTGCATCAACACACATCCATAACCTAGTTTGGACGCGTCACAATAGACTACAAAGTCTTCAGTTCCTTCCGGTAACGCTAGTATGGGTGTATGGGTTAATCTTTGTTTAAGAATTCTAAATGCTTCTTCTTGTTTTGGTCCCCATTCAAACTTAATGGATTTACAGGTTAACTTAGTTAAAGGAATGGCTATTCTAGAAAAATCTCGAATAAATCTTCTATAATAACCGGCCAATCCTAAGAAACTTCTAACCTCGGTTGGTGATTCAGTGGTTTTCCGTTTGGTAATCGCCTTGATCTTTGTTGGATCTACGTGAATTCCTTCATGATTGACTAAGTGTCCAAGAAACTGTACCTACTCTAACCAAAATTTGCACTTTGAAAATTTAGCATAAAGCTTTTTCTTTCTTAATAAACTTAAAAGTGCGTGCAAATGCTTTGCATGCTCCTCTTTAGTTTTAGAGTAGATGAGAATATCATCAATAAAAACAATTATGAATTTATCCAAATATGGCTTACATATTCGGTTCATCATGTCCATAAATGCGGCTGGGGCATTGGTTAAACCAAATGGCATGACAGTAAATTCATAATGACCATACCTTGTTCTAAATGCGGTTTTAGGAATGTCATCTTCCTGTACCTTTAATTGATGATATCCTGACCTTAAATAGATTTTAGAGAAAAATCGAGCTCCTTGCAATTGGTCGAACAGATCATCAATTCTTGGTAATGGGTACCGGTTCTTAATTATGAATCTTGGGTGGCCAAGCTAAAGGAGCTTGGGGGCAAAGCTGTGCCACTTCCTACCGAAGCTGGTGAATCTTCCAAGTCAGCAGAGGTGGTGAACCAGGCTGGAGACAAGAAGGACGCTGGAGCAGATGCTGGGACGGATACTGGTGAGGATGCTGCTCAGGATGCTGGTGCTGAGAAGTCGGATAAGGTTGGAGAAGATGCCGCTGTGTGAGGGCATTCAGGTGGGCGATGACGGATATACGTGCCAAGGCCAGAGCCCACCTTTTTAAATTTGAATGTTGGTCTGTAATCCCCTAAACAATTTACTTTTTTGCACTTTACTTTTCTGCATCTGGACAATTTACATTTCCTGCATGCTTTTTGAACAATACAACAGTTGGAGGTGGATGGGTCTCGGTTTGAGACGAAACCTTCAACTGTTGGGTAAATATGGTAAGGAACTATTAGTGCTCTTAGTGGATGGGCCTTGTTTTGAGGTGAAACTAAGAGCACATCTTTTGGTATGTTAATAATATAACTTCTCTTTTGATTTTATTATTGTTGTTATTAGTGTACAAATTTTACTTATGAAAATTGTTATGTTTGAATATTTTTAAGAATATTATGGGAACACATTCTGAAAATATCCTGACAAGTATTCTTAGAGATATCCTGGTCAGGATATTGTCATATAATTTGAAAAACTTAAGTCATTTGAAAAAAGGAGAGATCATACCAAAGACTCTTAGAGAGTCAATTCCAATCTTCCACCTTAGGAATGTCCCTAGAGCATACTTACAAACTTGGATCCAATCTTTGAATAGTATAATGTATGTCCCCTGTGTATGTCACAGAAATGCAAATATATTCATACTTTGGCTTGAATAAATTCCAAATACCTCGAGGCAAAACCCTTGATATTATGAAATGAATCCTTAGCATACTGGGGATAAACCCTTAATATCCTGGGGATAAACCCTGATATCCTGGGGATAAACCCTGATATCCTGGGGATAAACCCTGAGTTTCATGCGCTATAGGCGAGGTGTTTAAACCCAATTCGAAAGAAAGGTGAATACCTTTAAACCTTTGAAGGGATCAGTTCCCTTAAACGTGAGAGAGGGGGCCAATCCTCTAATCTTTCGAGTTATCCTGAGTGCATATCCTGAAACATATGCTGCAAAACAACTGTAAACTAAGGTGGGTGTTAGCTTGGCTAACACCCCTCCGATGCTTAAGTCAGTATTGGGTTCAAGATAATAAACAAATATATTTAAAAAGATAGAATACATACCATTCTGAGATAGAAATTAAATTCTATTCTTACTTGAAATAGAGCTTTAAGTGTATTGCATTCCAGGATCTTGGTAGCATATCCCCTTCCATATTCTTGAGTCGATAAGCTCCTTTCCCTACCTCTCAATCAACTTCATATGGTCCTTCCCATTTTGGAGCTAACTTGCCATCGGCAGGATTAGTGGTATGTTGAAAAGCCTTTCTTAGCACCCAATCACCAACTCGAAATCTCCTAGTTCTTATATTCTTGTTATATGCTCTGGATATTCTTTGTTGATATGCTGCTATCCTTAGCCTTGCTGCATCTCTCTTTTCATCTATAGTATCCAAATCTTGACATAAGGCTTCAGGATTCTGTTCAGGATCCTGCAGGATAGATCTTGCAGTAGGTATCGCCATTTCCGTTGGAATCATTGCTTCTGCTCCAAATACCAAGGAAAATGGGGTTTGGCATGTTGCATTCTTTACCGTTGTCCTATCAGCCCACAAAACAAAGGATAATTCTTCTGCCCATCTTCCTTTTTTGGCTCCAAGTCTCTTCTTTAAGTTATTGACAATTATCTTGTTCGAGGATTCAGCTTGTCCATTCGCTTGAGGATGTACCAGAGTCGACGTAATCATTTTGATTCCCCAACTCTTGCAAAAGTCAGTAGTTCGCTTGCTTATAAACTGGGACTCATTATCACAAATAATTTCAGCCGGTACCCCAAACCTGGTCAGGATATTCCTCTTTATGAAGGATACTACTTCTTGGTCTCTAACTTGAACAAATGCTTCAGCTTCAACCCATTTAGAGAAATAATCCGTCATCGCTAGCATAAAGACTTTTCCTCCCGGAGCTTTTGGTAACTTCCCTACTATATCCATCCCCCATTTCATGAATGGCCAAGGGGAAACTACAGGATATAGTGGTTCAGCTGGTTGATGTAGTATGTTACTATGCCCTTGACATGCATCACACCTTCGAGCATATTCCGCAGCATCTTTCCTCATCGTTGGCCAATAATATCCTGTCCTTAATACTTTCGAGAACAATGACCTGCCCCCAGTGTGATTACCACAATCCCCCTCATGTATATCCTGAAGTACTTCTTTGGCTTCAGGATCCTCCAAGCACCTCAAATACGGTCCTGCAAGAGATTTCTTGTATAAAACATTATTTATAATAGTGAATCGTGATACCTTCATCCTAAATGCCTTAGGATTTTCATCTCCGGGGATATATCCTTCCTTGAGATATCTCATGATTGGAGTCATCCAGGATTTAGGATCTTTTTCAGGATACTCCACTCCAGGATCCTGAATACCCGCTACTTCTTTATCCCGAGGATTCGTTGCAGGATACAAGATATGTAATATTGGTATTTGGGTCCCTTCTGGTATCCTGATTGATGATCCCAGGTTTGCCAAAGCATCTGCTTCAGCATTATCCTCCCTTGGTACCTGTTCAAGTGTAAAAACATAGAAATATCCTGCTAATTTTTTGAGAATATCGAGGTATTCGATTAATTTCTCACCCTTGACTGCATAGGATCCATTAAAATGGTTAGTAATTAACAAGGAGTCAACATATACTTGCAAATTCTTGATATTTATATTCTTAGCCAACTCTAATCCTGCAATTAAAGCCTCATACTCTGCTTCATTATTAGTAGCAGGAAATTCACATCTAATAGCCTGGGGTAACATGTCCCCCTGTGGCGATTTTAGTAGTATTCCCAATCCTACTCCTCGTACATTAGATGCACCATCAGTATATAATGTTCAGGATCCTGAGGATTCTCCTAACTGTTGAATTTCTAGGTCTACCTCATCCTGAATGTCACTACTGAAATCAGCCACAAAGTCAGCTAAAGCCTGAGACTTTATGGCATTTCTAGGTTCATATACTAAATCATAAGCACTCAATTTTACTGACCACTTGGCCATCCTGCCTGACATCTCTGGTTTCCTAAGCACATTTTTGACAGGATAATTTGTTTTAACATGAATCCTATGTGTCTCAAAGTAATGTCTAAGCTTCGTTGATGCCATAACTAATGCTAGTATCAATTTTTCTAAATGAGAATACCTACTTTCAGCATTTAACAAACTTTTACTAACATAATAAACAGGATATTGCTGACCTTCATGATCCTTTACAAGGACGGCACTTACAGCATTTCCTGATACTGCGAGGTATAGGGATAGTGGTTCACCATTCTCAGGATTCATCAGCAGAGGTGCAGTTGTAAGATATTGCTTCAAATCCTGCAGGGCTGCTTCATGCTTCTCACCCCATTCAAATTTCTTATTCTTCTTCAGGATATCATAAAACTCTTTGCATTTCTCTGAAGATCTTGAAATAAATCTGTTTAATGCTGCCACTCTCCCTGTTAATCGTTGAACATCTTTCATATTTGTGGGTGACTTAATATCCAAGATGGCTTTAATCTGTTCCGGGCTCGCCTCTATTCCTCTTTTGGTCACCATATATCTTAGAAATTTTCCTGCCCCCACTCCGAAATGACACTTAGCAGGATTTAGCTTCATGTTATATTGGTCCAGGATATCAAATGCTCCTTTAATATCCTGGAGGTGATCCTGGGCTTTCTTTGATTTTACCACCATATCGTCAATGTATACCTCCATGGTGTCCCCCAGCTTGTCTTTGAACATCATATTTACCAATCTCTGATATGTTGCACCTGCATTTTTCAAACCAAAAGGCATAGCCGTATAACAATAAATACCTGTTGGTGTCATGAAGGCAGTATCCTCCTGGTCAGAGGGTTCCATTTGAATCTGTTGAAATCCTAAGGATGCATCCATGAAGGTCAACATTTCATGCCCGGCAGTAGCATCCACCATTGCATCAATGTGAGGAAGAGGAAATGGGTCTTTAGGACAAGCCTTGTTCAAATCTGTGTAGTCTACACAGACTCTCCATTTCCCATTTTTCTTCTGTACCACAACTACGTTTGCTAGCCATCTTGGAAATTTAACTTCTCTGATTATCCTGGACTTCAACAATCTTTCAACTTCCTCTTGGATAATCGTATTCCGCTCAGGAGCAAATTTCCTTCTTTTTTGCTGAACAGGCTTGAATGATTTGTCAATTCCAAGCTTGTGAGTGATAATGTCTTTGGATATGCCTGTCATATCCTCATGCTTCCATGCAAACGTTGACATCCTGCATTTCAAAAAGTTAGTTAACTGTTCTTCAATATCCTGAGGGATATTGGTTCCTACGAGCACCGAGATATCAGGATTATCCTGATCCAGGATAATTTTCTTCACATCCTGCTCCGGATCCTCCATGATATCCTGGGCCCGCATCTTTAATTGCTATGCTGCACTAGGCTTGGTTGAGGATTTCATCGAGGATGAGTAACATTCTTTCGCCTCCTGTTGATCACTTTCAACCTTGACGACTCCCCAAGGGGTAGGGATCTTGATGCATTGGTGATATGTTGATGGTACAGCCTTCATATCGTGAATCCATGGTCTTCCCAGTATGATGTTATAGCAGGATAGAGAATCCATCACACAGAAATGTTGTATCGAGTTGACTCCTTCAACATATACTGGTAACTTTATCTCTCCCACTGTGTTCCTAGCCTCTCCACTGAACCCAACAAGCACGGTGGACTTCGAAGTGATATCCATCGGAGATACATTCATTCTCTTCAGAGTTTCTAGTTGGATTATGTTGACGGAGCTGCCATTATCAACCAGTATCCTGCGTACAAAATGGTTAGCCACATATAATGTTATTACCAGAGCATCATGATGAGGATCTTGGACAGTATCCCTGTCGTCAGCATCAAATGTGATCACTTTGTCAGTTGTGAGGGTAGTCATCCTGACAGGTTTGTCTCCCCTTTCAGCCTTAGCTTCTTTTGCATGTATCTTTGCCGCCGAATACGAAGTCCCACAAATGTCGGATCCTCCCGAAATAAAGTTGATTATCTTGGCATCCGTGGGAGGTGACGCTGCTCGCTCAGGATCCTTCTCATTATCCTGACCCTTATTCTTCTTCCTTCCTAAGAGATCTTTCAGATATCCCTTGCTTAGGAGATAGCTTATTTCTTTCCTTAGAGCAATGCAATCCTCAGTTACATGTCCGAAATCCTCGTGGAAAGCACACCATTTTGACTTATCTTTCCAATCGGCCTTTTGTTGATTCTTTCGAGGCCACCTAGCCTTGTCTCCTAAACCCTGCATGGCATACATTAATTCAGGAATGTTAACAGAAAAGCAATATTCCGATAACTCAGGATATTCTTCAGGATCCTCGTCTTCGATAGCATTCACTTTCTTATTTTCATTTCTACCATATGGCTTAGGGCGATATGGCTTAAATGAGGATTCCGACTTCCTGTTAGTTGACTCATAGGTGTTGGACGAGTTCATCCTCTCTTGCATCTTTCTGTCATCCTCCAATTGAATATATCTTAGGGCCCTGTTTCGAGCTTCATCCAAGTTCCTGCATGGGTTCATTACAAGGTCTTGGTAAAATTGAGAATCTTTTTACAGCCCCATTTTGAAAGCTTGCACAGCTGTTGCAACATCAAGATGCGGAATGTCTAAGGATTCCCGGCTGAACTTGTTCACATAATCTCTCAGGGATTCTTGTGGCCCTTGTGTTATCCTGTAGAGGTCACTTGTTAGTTTCTCAAAGCTTCTACTACAAGAAAACTGACTATTAAATAAATTCACTAAGTGGGCAAAAGATGTAATCGAATGCGGGGGAACATTCAAGAGCCATTTCAAGGCTGATCCTGTTAAGGAAGAACCAAAACCCTTGCACAAGCATGCTTCCTTGAGATCCGGGGGGATAGGGTTAATCTCCATTCTTTCCCTATACTGGGCAATATGCTCTTCAGGATCCGTAGTTCCATCATAAAGCTTCATATTAGGGGTTTGAAATCTCTTTGGAATCTCAGCATCACAGATAGGATATGCAAAGCGAGATATCCTGTGGCTGTCTTGGGACACTTCCGGGATCGGCTGGACCACTCCTGGCACACTGGATATCATGTCCTTCAGCTTCTGAAGCTCCCTAGTAAATGCTGATGTTACACCTGTATCCTGCAAAGATCCACTATTGTTAGCAGCATGAGTATTATTATTATTTGACACGTTACCCGTCAGAGGATTTTGCACATATCCTGAAGCATATCCTGAGCTCCTGATGGTCGACATCCTGACCGAGGAGGGTATTTCAGGAGTATGATTCTGAGGAAGGCTGGGCACAATATTCCCCCTATTATCCTCAGTGTACACAGCCGAACTGAATATCAGAGTTCTGGGTTGTAGTGGAGTGACGATATCCTCAGCAGATCTGCTCGAACCAGACTTCAGGAGTTGTATTTCCCTCAACAGCATTTGGTTTATTTCCTGTTGCTGCCTCATTTGTTCCTGCACACTTCCAAATAAGGTTAGAATTTCATCATTAGAAGCTAAAATCGGAGCAGATCCCTGAATACTCCGAGTAGGGATAACATCCTGGGGTTGCGAAGAAGATGGCATCCTTGGAGGAGGTGGTGGAAGCACCGGACCAGTAGTAGCAGAGGTTGTAGCAGACACAGTAGATGAGCTCACATTTGATCTTGAGGCCATTGTAAACAATGTGGCAAAAAATTTTAAAAACAGAAAACCGATTAATGATTTCACAAAAAATTTTAGTAAAGAGAGCACCACTTGCCCCACGGTGGGCGCCAAATTGTTTTGGTCAAAAATTACCGAAGCAATTTAGTGATCAAATTAGTTAAGTGAGGTAGTGTGCTAAAAAGTGTGTTGAAAATATGCTTGTTAAGTTGTTTGGAAAAACAGTATTCAGGATACGGCTCAGGATATTAAGCTGTATCTACGATCAAACAATGAGCAAAAAGTAAAGGAGGTGACACGAGATGTACGAGGAAAGCCCTTGATCAATCTAGATCGCCGGCATAAAACCTCGGGAGCTGACAATCGTAGCTGCCTTGTTCTTCTTATTGCTTTAAACTTCAGGATACAGTGCAGGATATAGACCAGATCGCTAAGTGTTACAATGCTTTTGTGCGAAAGTGAAAATTGCTAGAGAACAAGTGTAAGAGTGTAGCGAGTGTTGATGTGATGTCCTATTCGATCTGGTATACCCACCTATTTATAGTAACGAATTACAAACGAAAATTCCTATAAACATGGGATGCTCCGAATATTCCAATATTAACGTTGTTGACCGAGTAATGCGGCTTCAACGTCTTTATTTGAACTACTTGGACCGAGTTTCCCGCGAAATGATTCTTTGTGAACGTTGCTAGCTTCCAACCCACGTACCTGCACATAATCCGTTAGTGATCCTGAGGATACCATTCAGGATGTTACCAATATCCTGAATCAGCATCCCGGATGTGAACAGATATCATATAACCAAGATATAACCCAAGATATTTCTCAGGATATGGGCTCAGAATTTCGCCCATAACAAATATATATTCTCAAAATATATATTTTAAGAAATATTACATAGAAGAATTATTTATAATTTTTCCCTTGGCAAAAATATTTATATTTTCATATAAGTCTCAAAAATAGTATATTTTCAAGTTTAACTTAGAAAATATATACAAATCCATTTTTCATCCAAAAATAGTATGTTCCAAGTTTATTTAAGAAAATATATATTTTTCTCCCAAAAATAGTATATCTTCTAATAAATTCAAGAAAATATATATTTTTATTTACCCAAAAATAATATATTTTCTTCTTGTCAAAAATATGATAAAATCTTGTAGTAATTGTAAAAATCATTTTTTTTTCTCTTGGTGGCAAAATACCAATTACCAACATATACTTATGAATTAAATTTCGGAATATTTTTGTGAGTTATATTCCTTGTTCGGTTTCTCCAATATTTTGGGTATAAATTATATATTTAATTCTTGGAGTTTTGGTAATATTTTGTATTGTAATTTTTGGTATTTTGGCGAGTTATATTATTTCAAGTCCTAAAATAGTATAACTAATACACATAATATACAAATAATCACACACATGGTGACATCTAAATATATATTTCCTAAATACATATTTAGTCACTTTTATTTACAAAAACCAACCTCCAATATTTATAATTTTTTTGTAACAAAATTTATGGCAAACTTTATATGAAAATTCATGGTTTAAAATATACGTGTAAATATTTGTTTAAAAATATTTTTCTAAGTGTTAAATTTCTAGAAAATTTTTGCCATAGTTTCCCCTTAAAAATGGAGGTTTCCATGCTTTTAAAGCATATCATTTTCTTTTACAAATCAACACAATCAACAATAAACCAATCAACACTTACCCATTTGCCAAAATCATGCTTAAATTACTACTTCATGAACTTGAAAGTTTACAAAAAATTGTAGTAACTTACTAGTGTGTTTAGTAGGCTTAGTTACCCTTTAAAGTGTGATTGTTTATTTAAAAAACATCATTTTTAAAGAAGTTAGATGATTACAACTTGTATATCATTTTTCTAAAAATGTTTCTTCTTGAGTTTTTCTTGTTACATATATATTTCTACACTTGTTTAACCATTAAAAATGTGGTTAATCTCTTTAAGAACCAAGCTTAAGTAAATCTTGTATTTTTAACTTGGCTTCTTGAAATCATAGATTTACAAGACTTTACATTCACTTTGATCATCACTTTACAAGAAAAACAATTTACATTTCAAGTTCATGATTTACACAAGGATGATCTATTGATTCTTAACATAATCATCCTCTCATCTTGCTAGATTATGTCTTTAATCACTATCTAGCAAGATCACATGATGATTTACATCAATAACATGAGAAATCAACAATCAACAAGCATAACAACACTTAAACAACATGATTTCTTATGATTTTAGTCTTATGTTTAAGTTTCATGTTCAAGATTCATAGTGTTCTTCATGATTTACAACTTATACCATCTTTTAACCAACTTAAGAAGATGTAAAATGGAGTGTAGAAGATCTTACTACTAGCTCAAGGCTAGGGATGATCACAAGATGAAGAAGAGGTGGATAAAAGCACTTGCAAGAGGTCCTTCAACTTCCAAGAGTTCCTAGCTTCCTTATGTTGCTTCTTACACCCTTGGATATGTAGAGATTTGTTGAAGAATGAATGATGATGATGGATGTGTATGTGGGGGTTCACGGTCGTAGGTGAAGGGAAGGAAGAAGAGAGGAGTTCAAGTGTTGTGAGGAATGATGAATGATGAGTTAAGTTCTTAAGGTTAAACTTATAACACACCATCAACACATAAACTATTGTGTAACATGTATACTAAAGATGGAGACAAGATCCAATAAAGTATCAAAATAAAATCAAGATGTGGGGGCCACATGTTGGCCGTGACTAGGTTGGGGGGGGGGGGGGTCTAGAGTAGGTTGTAAATGGTAGTTAGTTTTGTTAGTTGAAATCCAAGTGTCTAGTTAGGGTGTTTAGTTACTAGTATGTTATATAGTGTGTTATGATGTTCGGGGACCATAACTAGCTTGGTAATGTTAAAACAATGCTTCTAGTGAAAATTTGGTGTTTTGGGTAGTGTCTGGTTGTTCGGTTGGTTACCGGTTCGTTAAGGTGCTAAACTATGCAGTTTAGGGTGCTTTATGTTACCTTTTGTGACAGTTTTGATTCTCGACACTTAGGAAAGCATTCAGGACCATTTAACCATATTTCTGCATGATATTAAGTTGTTTAAATGCTGAATTTTGCTGAATTCTGCAATTTATGTAAGTTTTAGGCACTTTCCGGCACTTAAAGTATCACTAGGAAGGCAGTTTTATGATCCTTACTTTCCTACACACTATACTAGTGTAACTCTTGGTTTCTGGCTCATTCTGTGTCTCAATACCATGTTTGTTTATGTACTGAACTCCGTCAGCATTTTTCTGATCTGTCTGATAACTGTGCTATCTTCGTTTCGTGCATCATTTGAATCAATAAAGTGTTGCATGCAATAATGATATGACATTTGCAATATATGATGCACATGTATATATGATAACAATAATCAGAAAGTATTCATGTCATAAATGTTAAATCAGCATAGTCATTAAGTACTAATTACTGTTTAATAATTGTACGGATACATGCAAATTTGACAATTGTCACAACATGTTCATCATATTAATGGAATGTTCATCACGTTAATGGAATGCTCATCATGTTAATAGAATATTCATCATATTATTGAAATGTTCATCATGTTAATGGAATGCTCATCATGTTAATGAAATGTTCATCATGTTAATCGAATGTTCATCATGTTTATGAAATGTTCATCATATTAATGGAATGTTCATCACGTTAATGGAATGTTCATCATGTTAATGAAATGTTCATCATGTTAATGGAACGTTCATCACATTAATGGAATGTTCATCATGTTTGTTGGAAGTTAGTCGGTTATGTTTATTCGTAACTGGATCGATTTGTATTGATATGTTTGTAGGTAAGGCTCAACTTTAGATGCTTGAGACGTTCAAAGTTTGATATTTGAATACGAATAAGTGAATGTGACTTGTATGCATGTATGTAGATATGGAACTGTAGCATGTGTAAGTAGTGTGAACTTGTATATACGCACATATGAATGGGATACGTATGAATGTACCTAGATATATGAATGTGTATACGCGTGTTGTAATCTAATGATTGTAGATCACTGGTATACATATATGTGAAGATGTGGGCTTTCAACATGTTTGAGATTACGTATTCTTAACCATGTTACTATTTGGAATGAAATGAAGTGTAGGTATGGGAACGCCGGACTCTCGAGGAATTGATGTCGGACTCGAGTAAATAAAATTGAGAGGATGTTTCAATGGAATACCTTACATAATTAGAATATGATATAGCCTTTTAAGTATATGTTTTAAATTATATATGATGTCACCATGTACTAACGTGTTGGTCATATATGGTGACCGCAGGTTAGTCAGATATTCATAATGGACAAGTGAACGAGGGTCGAGTTGAAGATCATGGATTGTACGGGAAAGCGGTCACGTTGTTTGTAACTATTTGTTAACATAGTTACATTAAATAAATGATCAATGATGTATTTATGTTAAAAGGGTTGACCTAAACGGTATTAAAGTGTGTTAGAGCAGTTAAAAGAAAGAAATTTTACGGTTCATTTTCCGCTGCGTCGTTTTGGGTCAAAGATTGATAAGGGTCTTACACACGCTGCTCTGACAATGGCCTTATCAACTGATGACTGCAACATGTTCGAAGAACGCACTACGAAAAATGAACTCTGGTTGGCCTTGATTTACTATTATGAAAGCAAAGAAGAAATGATTCAGAACAAGAGAGACATGGTTCAGAAAGAATCTGATATGTTCGGAAGCATTCACGGAGAAAGCCTGTCAGACCACATCAGTCGATTCTTGAACATGCTGACAAAAATGAAGAAGGCTGGTAATCCCGTTACCAACCATGCTGCAATCATGAAGCTTTTGGATTCTCTTCCAAAAGAATGGAGCTTGCAATGTATGATGATCAAAAGAGACTTCTAGAACAGTCCGAATCCAGTTACTCTCTCAGATCTAATTAACACTCTGAAATCCTTTGACATGGATGTCACCAAACGAGAAATGAATCAAGTTGGATACTCTCAGAAATCTATCCAATCAACTGCCGATCTAAAGCACGTAACATTCCTTGCCTCGGGCGGTTCAAACTCACAAGCTGCAAGTGTTTCATACTTCAATGCTTTCGCAAGCTCTGCAAAGGCTCCACAGTCTAACGAGAAAGCTACAGTGGTGGTGATGCTCAAGCTCTCAAGATCTCCACTGAACATGTTGCTATGTTTAACACCTTTCTGAGCAGCTATGAAGCCCTTATGTCAAGAGAGCTGAAACGACACGTTTTTACTGATGAAGATATGTATCAGGTAGACCCAGATGATATGGAGGAAATGGACTTGAAGTGACAGATGGCAATGATAACTCTAAGGTTGAAGAAATTTCAAGACAAGACGGGAAAGAGGTTGTCTCTTGGGAAGGCTGGCTTCGACAAATCCAAGCTTTGGTGCTACAACTGCAAGAACCTAGGGCACCTCAAAAGAGACTACCCATTGCTCAAAAATGAAAACACTGAAGCTGCTTCAGCTAGAAGGACGATTGCTATTGAAGGAATTGAAAATGCTGCTCCTAACACCCCGAAGGCATTGGTAGTGGAAGATTATGATTCGGACGAGGAAATCACTGAAGCAAAAGAGGAAGTCAACAAAGCTCTCATGGCAAAGATCTCAACTAGATCAGCTCCACTTTCATCAAACTTCATTGACAACAAAAATGCAGGTATTCCCAAGGGAGATAAAGCTGCTGATAAAGGACTGAAAAGCGTCGTTAACACTACCAAGCCTGCAGCTGACAAAGGAAAGAAAGAGGCTGAAAAATCTGAGTCAAAGGAGAAGGTCCAAGAAGCTAGCAATAGTGTTAAGAAAGAGAAAGATCAAGCTCCTGCAGCAGCAATGAAAGTCGAGTCCGCCAAAGAAAAGGGGGAAAAGGACTTGGTAAACAACATACCTTACGAATTCAAAGTCAAATTGTGCTCACAACTGTGTGTCAATGTCGTGGCTCATTATAAATCTCTCAACCGTGACGTAATCAGAGAAAAAGAAAGAGTTTTACAATTTAGCAAAGAACTGAAACAAAACGAAGCGGCATATCAGAGAAAGTTGAGCTCAACTTTAGCTGAAATGCAAACTTTAAAGGAATTTGTTTTTAGAAAAGATTTTCTTATAAATGATTTGACAGAAAGATTAGAAAAATCTAAAAATGAAAACAATAAATTGTAAATCACAATCGATAAACGGAATGTAAGCAAAAAGGCACTGGTTGATATCAAAAATTGCCAACGACCGACATACGTGAAGGATGGGATTGGGTACAAAGATAAGCTTGGAAATGAAAGAAAAATCTTTTCTTCTCCACACAACAAAAACTATGTACCCATGCCATCTCCTCATCCAGATAACGATTTAATTAATGAAAACCATTTAATTGCTCAAGATATCATTTACGAAAGGGATAAAATTACTAACATTTCTAAAAGCAATGCGGGTGTGATTGAGCGTGAGGAGGATGTGTGCGATGAGGATTGTGGTGGATCAAAAATAGGAATAGGGTATTCAGGCGACAGTTATACTACTGTTAACTGGTTCATCTGGAACTGTGATAAAACAAACAAGATTTTTATTCGCGATGAATGTAATAATTTAACTAGGATGGACGACTGTAATAAACCTAGTTTAAATATTCAGGATGACTATAAAAGGCATGCGCCAAAACCTATGACCCGCAACCATGAGAATGTAGTGGTTGAATCGTTTGATTTGCAATCTGTTTTTTTGTGATGAAAAAGTTGTGTGTGAACCTCATGTGTTTGTTCTAGAGTTGAAATAAAACAGATTCGGAAAGTTCCTCATCGAGGAAATTCCAGAATTTGTTCCATCTCATACAGGTATGTCAGAGTTTGATAAGGAAGCAAATGAAGAAAGCAGCAGTGAGGACTCAAGCACAACAACTTCAGAAAGTGGCGAAGGAAGCTCAAGTGAAGATCAAGAATCAGATGATTCAAGTGAAGATCAAGGATCAGATGCTTCATCAGACATCGAGAATGATGAAGATTGCATAGAAGACGAGAGTCTTCTTGACAAGAAAATGAACAAAATCAAAAGTTCAAGCTCCGCTGCATCATCGGACTTCGCATCATGCAGTTCAAGACTCTTATCACATACATCATCTTCCAACGCATCAACCTCCAAAATGAAAAAAAGCTCATTGCGTCAGATGTTTTCGTTGTGGTCGTTTAGGAAACACTACGAAACATTGCAAAAGCAAGAAATGTCCTAAACCAGAACAAAATTTTGCCAAAAATTTCACAGAGCAATTTGATAATTTTAAGAAACTGGTCAGAAATCTCATTAAAACAACTTGTTTTAGGAAAAGAAAAGAAGATATTCTCAAAGAAAATCATGATAAATTAAAAATTAAACAAGTCTGGGTTCCAAAAACTAACTAACTTATACATATTTCTTCTTTGTTTGTTTTTGTATAACAAAATAAAATCCAGAAATGGTTTCAAATGCTAATGGAGTCCATTATGTACCAGAATTGTGCTACAATCTTATGAGTGTATCACAAGTCTGTGACAAAGGAATATCTGTGCTTTTCAATGCTGTAGAATGTATCTTTCTCAATCTTGGCTACTTCGTTCCTCCTGAAATGATTATGCTTACAGCTCCTCGTCAAAACAATACTTATGCCCTTAATATGAAAAATGCCAAATTTACTAAACAAATGACCTGCTTAATTTCTAAAGCGTTAGAATCGGAATCACTGCTTTGGCATAGGTGAATGGGGCATGTGAACTTCAAAAATATGAATAAACTTTCTAAGTTAAACTTAGTAAGAGGTTTACCGGTAAAAGAATTTCCTTTTTCAGAAAAATGTATTGCATGCGCCCAAGGCAAACAACACAAAAAAGCCGCACAAGTCCAAAGCAGTGAATACGATAACTGCACCATTGCAATTGTTACACATGGACCTATTTGGTCCTATTAGTGTCAAAAGTTTGGCTAAAAGTTATTATTGATTATCTAAAAGTGAGACCGCTTTCATCCTCAAGACTTTCATTTCTTTGATCGAGAATGTCACCAAACTGAAGGTTAAGTCAATCAGAAGTGATAATGGGTCTGAATTAAAAAATCAAACGATTATCTCCTTCTGTGAAGAAAAAGGAATCCGCCTTCAGTACAACATAGCTAGAACTCCCAGCAAAACTGCGTAGCAGAATGAAAGAACAAAACACTTATCGAAGCTGCTCGAACTATGCTCATAGACTCCAAGCTACAAATCATCTTCTAGGCAGTAGCAGTCAACACAGCATGCTATGTTTTGAATCAGGTTCAAATTGTTAAACCTCACGGAAAAACTACTTATGAACTTCTTTTCAAATGAAAGCATCTGATAGATTTCATTAGACCGTTAAGATGCTCATGCACGCTTCTCAACACTCGAGATAATCTAATCAAGTTTGAACAGTTGGTGATGTGTGTTATTTCATGGGCTATTCATCTACTCAAAAGGCGTACAGAGTTTACAACAAAAGAACCAAAGTGGTGCTTGAATCTTACTATGTCGTTTTTCAAGAAGAAACTACACCAACACTGGAAGTTCTCCCGATTGGTTTTATGATGTAGACGTTGTGTTCAACACCTTTGATATTCCCGAAACCGTTCCTGAAACCAAACCTGATGAGGCCACTCAAATTGAACCTCTGTTTGACTCGTCAGACATTGGTCTCACTCCTTTGACCACCCGTTCCACTCCCTTTTTCAACTGATCTGATTCTTCCCATTGAAGAAGTAAATGGTGACACCTCAGCTGAGAATGCATCTGGAAATGATGCTTCTTCTTCACAGATGAATGTGGATGAACCAATTCAAGAAGACAGACCGCCAATCATCTATGTCGATGAACACTTCACAAAGCTACCTCAACAAATTGAAACCCATACCAACGCAGGTTAGAAGACAAATTGGAATCATACTCTTGAGAACGTCATTGGTCCTATGGAAGACAACGTGCGAACTCGTGGATAGACATATGACATCAACAAAGGACTGTACGCTGCTTTTCTTTTGCAAACTGTACCAAATGATATAGAACAAGGCAAGATTGGTAGTTCAGGGTTTTCGACAAGAGGAAGGGATTGATTACAAAGAAGTTTTTGCTCTGGTCGCAAGATTGGAAGCCATTAGAATCTTTTTGGCTTATGCATCATATAAAAACTTCAAGGTGTTTCAAATGGATGTGAAGAGTGCATTCCTCTATGGTAAGGTAAAAGAAGACGTTTATGTCTGTCAACCTCCTGGCTTCGAAGACCCACACTTCCCAATGATACTACAAGTTAGACAAAGCTCTCTATGGTCTTCATCAAGCTACTCGTGCTTGGTATGAGACTTTGTCAACATATCTTTTGGAATGTGGTTACACAAGAGGAAGAATCGACATGACTCTCTTCACAAAAAGGATTGGTGACGATGTAATGCTGGTTCCAATTTATATAGACGATATCATCTTTGGGTCAACAGATGAAGCGCTTTACAAGGAGTTCGAGATGGTGATGAAAGAAAAGTTCGAAATGAGCATGATGGGTGAGCTCAAGTTTTTCTTGGGTTTGAAGTGAAGCAGAGAGAAGACGGGATCCTCATTCATCAAGCAAAGTACATCAGGGATATTCTTGCAAAATATAGTATGAACGACTGTAAAAAAGCATGTACACCGTTTGCATCTCTGACTGAACTCACACTTGATCTCCAAGGAAAACCCATGAACAAGTCCTTTTATCGCTCAATGATAGGCTCGTTGATGTATCTGACCACAAGTAGGCCTGGCATTATGTGGGTTGTCTGCATTTGTGCTCGTTTTTAGACAAATCTTAAAGAATCTCATGAAACTGTGGTTAAACGAATCTTCCGCTATCTGAAAGGAACACCTAAACTCGGTCTTTGGTATCTTGAAGATAGTAATTTTGATCTTATTGCTTATTCTGACAGTGACCATGCAGGTTGCATAGTTGATTGCAAATCAGTTTAAGGAGGATGTCAATTCTTAGGGAATCGTCTCATATCTTGGCAAAGCAAAAAGCATACAACAGTCTCCAGCTCTACTGCTCATATTGAATATACGGTAGCCCATAGTTGTTGTTCACAAGTTCTCTGGATACAAAATCAGTTGCTGGATTACAGGATCAACATGACTTCGATATTCATCGATAATGAGGCGTGTCTAGGAATTGTGAAGAATCCAATCCACCACTCGAAGACAAAACATATCGAGATTCGTATTCATGTGATTCGAGATGCATACAAAAAAGGATACATTCAAGTGGTGCCAGTGGATACTACGCAATAGAAGGCCGACATCTTCACAACAACCTTCGATAAAACTCATTTCAACTAGTTGGTAACCTGGTTGGAAATGATCAATTTCCTTGAATGGAAATGAAGTTTGTTCTTATAACCTTCTGTATATACTCTATCTTTTTGGGGTTAAAAAACGCTTTTTAAATTAGACAAGTATCTTAAAACAGTGCCAACCAAAAAGATTTTTATAGATTATTAATATTTCATTTTTCGGGCAATGGACATACGAAAATAAAATTTTAGGGGAGAAGTTATCTAGAAAATTCATGAAGATTTGATCTCTCTCTCTGACACCTGTTAAAGAAATGATAGAAAACTGCTAACACTATGTCTATTTTTGAAACAGAAAAACAAGGAGAATCGGGGTACCAAGCAACGACGTGTCAGTGGATTCAGCAACACCATTGAGTAAACTGCGATTAGGCGATAAAAGATAAAGCTTACACAAAAATTCTAGATACCCACAATATTGTGTATCTTGCGGGTAACACATTGCGGCATATGGCTTAATGGTCTTAGATATTGCATTGATAGATTGCCAAAATTCGAGATTTCGGGTCTTTATATTGATTAATCATTTGGGGATATCATAGTCGCTCTTCTGTTGCATCCAAATATATGCAGACCTAGACACGATTATGATATCTTTTTAAAAGAGCCAAAGAGGCCAAAAACCTTACAATTGAAAAAGCTCAAATGAACGAGCCATTCAAAAGGAATCGTACAAAAAACGAGGTATCTGCCTAACCCTGGTCAGGTTAACATTGGTCGCTTTGATTGTACGAAAGTGCATACCTGTTCACCAATGCCCTGATCATGTATCTTTCAGACGAATGAAGTCAATATACTCACCTGTTATGAGGAAGCTTTGCGCCTACCTTGATCGCGAGGGTATGTCCTGTTACACCCCAACTGATGGCGGAAACATCGGAATGAGACGAACGAGATTGCTCGAGACTTCACGATGCTAAATGTGACAAGTATTTAATAAATAATTTCATTTCATTGCTAATAACAAGTACATTGGTTTGAAATTGAAATACAACAAGTTTGAAACGAACAGATTACAACAATTATCGCATGACTAAACTAATAAACACAAATTTAAACATGGTGCGTTTCTAGGCATCCTACTAAGTTTATTGCATCATCATCATCATAATCCTGCAACATGTATTAAAGTATAGTTCAATACAAAAAGTATTGGCGAGTATACAAGTTTTGAGTACTAGCATATAATAAAGGTTTGAATAATCCACATAGCAAACTTAGTTATTAAGATTAACGTATAAACTGGCATGTGAATAAACAAGTCAACCCAAAGATTATGCAAGTATGAATGAATGACTTAACATGACCTCACGAACATGGGCGGTGCGTTACTCCTATAGCGCTATACATGTTAAAGGTAGGCTCGTATGAAGTTAATGACAAGTTTATCACAAAAGAATAATCCCAGAATAACGAATCAAGTATAACATAATAGCATGCATGTATTAGATTGTTGTGTAATTGCATAAAGAATGTGTGTTTGTGTAAGTTTGTATAATGTAAACATGTTGCACCCAAAAGTGTAAATGAAAAAAGGGTGTTGAGTATACTCACAAGTTTGCAAAAGCTTTCCGATTATCCATGTATTGACGAGTTGATGAGAATAGGAGAATGAAGGTGTTTAGGTGTTTGGAGTTTATGGAATGTTTGGATTCGGAATTAAGTATAAAATTATATGTATGCAAAAGTATATCTCGCCTAGACACTCGTTTGGACACTAAGTTTTAAAGTGTTTTCATGGTTCCTAACATGCCCATTAGAATCACAAACGAGGAATAAAGAACAAAGATAATATAACTTATATTCGCGACGTGTAATCATGATCCGATTAACATCAAGAATTCGGTTATGTTTATATTTATATGTTATATAGTATGTCTAATATTAAGTTCGTCATCTACTATCATAGAGTTCATGGAAGTCAAGCAAGGAGGTATGAACACCTCATTGTACGATTCACCAATGCACAAATCACCACAAGGATGATTCGGATGGTCATGAATGAAAAGAAAATACTAATTACTATACCAAGTATCCAAGTAAGCTTTAACCCGGGTGAGCCATTCCTGACATGGAAACTACTTGGGATAGCAAGGTAAAACATCAGGTGAGGTGGTGGAATGAGGTTAGGATAGCCAAGGCTTCCAAGTATTCACACCTTGTACCATAACATAAGTCTTGCCATAAGCACTATGGTAGCCTTGGTTAGTTTCAACACTTTTGGGTTGTCTAAACCCTATTAAAACAGAAAGTTTAGAGGTGTTTGCACCTCTTAAACTCATAAGAATCTAACAAGTTAAATAGGTTCAAGAACAAGTAGGCACAAGATAAAATCAAGAAAAACATAGTTTTATAAAAGTTTAACAAGTATTCTTTCAAAACAAAAAGTTTGGACCTCAAAATGGTGATGTTCCACCTTAGTTTACCATGATGAACCTGTGGAAACACTCCTAGAGGTGTTCTAAGCTTTGTAGAGGAATAAGAAGTGATGAAAAGATGAAGAAAAGTGAGATGTAGCTCACTTTAGAACTTAAAATGATTTTATCCGAACTTGCAAATGTAACGGATTTGAGAGTAGAAAAGTTGGAAAAGTGAAAATGAGGTGATGGAGGCTTAGTTTTATAACGGAGGATTAGGGTTTAGTGTTTAAAGAGCTTGAATGGTGAATGGAGAAGAGAAAGGTGGAAGGAAAATGGCCAATCTTGGAGCTGGAATATCTTTCTGCGGATCAAGGGGCTTGGCGCTACGCCAAGCTAAATGGAGTTTGGCGTCGCATAGCGCCACGCCTCATTTAGGCATATTTTCATTTTTTACACTTTCAGCCCCTGAAGTTTGATATGTTTATTGTTTTAAGCTAAAACTTGTATATTTTGGCATTTTGTTAAGTATAAAGTATGCGTGAACCATAAATCGAGTATTGTGAATGTACGTAATAATATTTAGACGTATAAATGGTATTAAATTACGTATTTACGATTTTTTGTAAATAAGATGAGTACGAATTTGTGCGTAAAACGAATGCGTATCAAACATGTATGTAATTTGAAGGTAAACCGCGTATGTATAGTTGAAGTATAATTCACATAAATGATCGAGTTTTATTATAATTAAAGCCTCGGATTACAATTATTGGAAGTGAAATACGATTACATGAGAATACGAGTTTCCAGAAATAGAATACTAGACAAACTTTCTAAATAAGGAAGGTTCTAAAAAGCGAGGCATTACATGTCCTGACGCGGGACTCACGAGCATAATATTCTAATTTTCTAGCTTGAGTGGGGGGCATTGCAATTTTTGTCAGTATTACCACAACATGATAAAACGATCACCGAAAGCATGTTGAAAGAAGGATGCGTGGATTTAAAGGGACAAACATACTGACAGTTTTTTCTTGTGCCTCGATTAGACAAAAACAAATTTAAACTGACAAGTGTTGCCAGTATGATCTTTTGCAGGAAAGTGAATGAGTGTCAAGCAAAAGGAAATTACGAAAAGAAACGTTTCGGCTCGAAAAATAAATTTCGGAGTCCATATTGCCCAATTTTTAAGTTTCCTTAAATAATTTTTTATTTTTGCATGATTTTTTATCAAAAGGGGCACGTTTTTTCGAAAAAGTTTGAAATTTTTGAGCGTATTTGTTTGGGTTTCTTGAAACAAAAGTTTCCACTTTCAAAAATAATGGGGCGGCGTAATTAAACTTCCAGGTAATTGTTAATTACGCTGGAAAGTGAAAGCTGTAAGTATATATATACATATACCGTTTCAGTTTGATTTTAAGGTTTAAATCATCATCTTCTTCACCAAAATCGCTCAAAAACAAAACTTTCAAAATCTGATTACCGTTTTAGAACCGATTGAACAAGTTTGTTAAGGTCTATCTTATTCGGACAATAGATTGAATCATACTTTCTCTCACACGAATCGGGTTCATGCCATAGGTTGAAATGATTGGATCAGTTTGAGGTTTTTAAAAGGGGTTTTCAAGAAATTTTTGAAGACAACGGAATTGATGAACATGGCGTATTTAATCAAGATGATGGATCGCGTAATTGTGAAGTCTCGAACGCGAGTTCGAGCAACCAGCATACTTGACAAATACGTCAGGCTATTAGTGTAGATAAGTATCAACGCTGACTATGAACTCAAGACTTGACTCAATTACGCGACTCTTTGTCAGCTTAAATAACTTGTTTTTAACCAGCGCCTTTGACTAAATCGTGTAAATATAAATGCGTAATTGATTTCTATTGCCGTCGTAAATATTTTCTTTACTGGAATACTTAACCTTTAAACAGCATAATTATCAGCGCAATTAAGTGAGTTCTTTTTATTTTGGGATTTTATTTTTATTTTTGTAAATATAAATCTAACTTAACTGTTACGATTCAAAATCCAGATCTCACTTGGCTCGTTTCCGTGCATTTCAGAATGGCTAAACAAATAGCTTGGGACGGAATGAGGAAGCACAACCAACTCACAACTCTGTTTTTTATATACTAGAGAGAGATATCTGTATATATGTTTGTCTTTAGAGGGAGAAAAAGAGAAAGAGACAAAAAGAGTTTGTGCATATATGGGAAATGAAATAAATGTTCATGTTAAAGGGTTTGACCAACATACGTAAGGTGCTATAGCTGAAAGACTAGGATCTACTGTGATATGTCGATAGGCTTGACACTCAAGCTGATAAAAGATACTAAGTGATATATACATAACAAACTGTGTCATGGTGTGGGTAACATACCATCGACGTATGATTTTACGGACTTAAATCTTGCGTTGATAGATAGCCAACATCTTAGGTTTCAGGTCTTTATGTTGTTGAGTCATCCGGGGATATCATGGCTGTCCTTCTGTTGCATCCAGATTATATGCAGACCTAGCCATAGTCAGGATATCTTAAAAGAGCCAAATAGGCCAATACCTTAAAGGAAGATAAACTCAAATGTGGGAATTCCATGTGCTTATTAAAACATTAATTGTACCAAATAGGTATTTGCCTAACCCTCGTCGGACACAAATATTGGTTACTTTGCTGTACAAAAGTACTAACATGTTTACCAATAGTCTGACGTTGTAAATCAAAAGGATGAACTCAGTATACTCACATGCTATGATGAATCGTTGTACTTACCTTGATCGTGGGGGTATGTCATGGTATAGGACACATGGGTACTATAGTATAATATACCTTAAGCATATCACGAGGTTGAAAATTGAAAGTTAAGCGTTAAAGTTTAAATGGACAAATATATTGGCAATCACTTAGACCAATTTGAATAAGTTCCCACAGAAAAATGTTTCTTGGTCTGCCTGAAAACGATTTTGATCCCATTGCAATTGTAAATTGTATTGTAACTGTTTGAGTTAGTTTCTTCGTTCCTATTTATGTTCTCATTTATTTAAAAAAATTGGAAAATTCAAAAATCCAAAAATAGTGTCTTGTGTTATAAAATAAAAAAATTCAAAAATAAAGTGTTTTATTTGTTTTAATTAAAAATTTAACCGTTCTTGAACATTTGACTGATCATCAAAATTTGAATAAACTTGAATTGTGAAATTGAGTACAAGTACTTGGATATACCAAGTGTTCATGTGGTACTATACTTTGTTGCATGTAAACATTTGCTTATGAATTTTTGAACATATGCAGAAGTTGATTTAAATCAAGAAACTGGGGTTGATAAAGATTGAGATGCTGTTCGTTGCTGACAAAGCATGAATAATCACAATAACAAGATGTACCTGAGTCAGAAAAATCAAATATGAGTCATCGTTTGACAATGATAGTACATTTGAAGAAGTATCAGTGAATCTGCTTGAAAGAGAAAGATTGAAGAAGAAAAGAGTTGTTGAGAATCCTCATCTCGCATTCTTTTTAAGCAATATGTTCAAGCAAAAGCTGATGATGTTCAAGAAGAACAAAAGACCCAAGTGGAGAATGAAAAAAATGAAGTATCTTCCCACAGAGACATGATAACTACAACATAAACCTAGGGGGATATTGTAAAGCCATAAATTTAAGTAGGTTTACGCTTGTCTTTATCAAACATACTTATAGGTTATTTTGACTTAGTTATCTAGTGGGCTTAGGTTAGGCCATGTGGGCCGATTTATATGTGGACCTTATATAATGTTATGATTAGTTTATTATTAGGGTTAGGTCTAAGAGTTGTTGGCCGTGTACGGTTTTGATCTTGAACAATTTTGTACTAGACAAGCTTCAAGCTTGTGTGCAATCATAATATACGATCATTCTTCTTGTTTCTTGTGTTCACTTTCAATTGTTTTCCACACTTTTGATTGTGTTAGTGGTATTTACTGAAGATCTCTGGACTTACAATATCGTCTCCCAAGCTTCAATCCCGTTTTAAAACGAAATTCTCCCGCTGGAGACCCGTTAACCTAAACTGAACCCCTACTCGATTCAAGGCAACCTTTGACCCATTTAACTCACAAAGCTAGAAATCCTATAAATTTCATCGTGTTGTGTAAGAATTTCTTAGTTTAAAGAGTCGTACGCCTTTTAATAATCAACTTAAAAAATTAACATTTTCTTTTTTATTTAGTCCAGGAAACCAACTCACTAACAATGAGTGGGTTGTCCAAAATATTCCTTCTTCCCACAAAAGTCGCTTGGCTCATAGATATTAGGGCGTTTAAGAATTGCCAGAGCCGATTAGACAAGACCTTAGATGCGACACCCCGACAACGTATAAACAACCCGCGGCTGAATCGTTAGTGGGTCATGTTATAATTGTTCCCAACACATGGTACTAAAGTTAAATTGTATTGATTATTTGAACTGCAATTCTCCGTGTATAACTTGAAGCCCCTGGTACAAAAATCAACAAATCAAAGTCTAATCATGTGAATATAAACCAAAAACAAACTTCACTAAATTGTAAGAAAGTTTTTTCGAGCATGAATGTGATCTTTGGCGACACTAAAAAACAATTGAGAGATCGACAATAGAAAATTGTTGAATGATCTAAAATGGGGGAAAATGTACTATAAATAATAAAAACAACTTTAAATATAAAAAAATTAAAAGAAAGAGCAACTTTTTACCTGTATACTCTTGAAGAACTAATAACTTTTGTAGCTTTCTTTAATGCTTTTCACAACACTTTCAAACTGAAACAGAAATGTTGTTCAACCTCATAAAGTTCTCATACGCAGAAGCATTCTCAGCCTGTATATGCAATCAAAGCAGTAAACACTCTTACCACATCCTCTGTCGGTCACTGTGAGATATAAATCAAACACACCTACCATAGCAACAGATTTCGAAAAAACTAAAGAGAGAAGTAAATTCATCTAAAACAGGTGACTTGTCGAACATAAGATTAAAAATACTGAGGTTTCGTTTATATAAGATTCAAAATACACCTTACCTCAGCCAAATGCAAGCACGAACTGTAGTTAAAAAAATCCATACATTGAAGTAAAACCCTAGATCTGCAACTTTAGAGCAAACACAAACATGGATTCAAGAACTGAAGCACGTGACCTAAACAAATCAAAAGGAGGTCGCTAGACATACCTTAGTTAGTGAGAACCTACCTCATCCACCATTTGCAGTTGGGAACTCGTCTCTATTTCCACCGATTTGCTTGAGAATGCTATCGCCGGAACCCTAGTCCACATATCTTTTGCAAGGTTCAAATCAGCAACATAACTAAGAGTGTGTTGCTCTCCAGGACCGTGCATGATTCTGAGAATGAGTATGATTGTGATGAACAGGTGGAAAACAGGAGGATACTAATTTGAAGAAGGAGAGGGAAAATTGAAGATGAAAGATGATTCTGGAGAAAGAGAGGGAAGAAGTGAGCATTATATGATTGAATGATACATCATCACAGTATAGAACATTAATTGAGCCCCCTTCTAATAACCCACATTTGAATTCTAAAATTCAAATGAAAAGGTTAATTTAATTTATGTATTTGTATTTTATATAAATGAGATGATTTTTGTAAATAAATGAAAGTAATATTGATGATGTAATAATAAAGTAATGAAAACTGAGTTGGCATAGCTCATTGCTCGCCACATAAGCTTTTGCGATTTAAGCGTTAAATCTCCTTTAATAGTAAGTAAACATATGAAACAAAACTAAATAGGTGGTATTAGACCGGAGGGAATGGGGCTCGTCCCTGGCCCGTCCTCCCGCCGCCGCCCCAAAAAGACCACCCCCAGCCCCGTCGCCGTCCCAGCTCCGTCCAAAACGTCCGCCCACACCCGAAGTCGACGCCCCTCTCTCCTCTCTCCTAACACACACACATCTATACATACATACATATATATATATATATACATACATACATATATATACATACATATATATATATATACATATATATATATATATATATATATAGGGTAGGGATCCTAAGAGAAGTCCACCCTATTTGAGAAACTTGAGAAGCAATCTGGACCATACATTTTCCCTAAGCAAAAAATGCAAAAAAAGGTGAAAAAAATGAAATTTTTTTGTTTTTTTATTTTTTTTGGAAAAATCGCAGCTTTTTCTTTGAGGATTAAATTTTTTATTTTTTATTTTTTAATTTTTTTTTTGAGATTTATACACATGTGTATATTGTTAATCTTTTAACTATACATATATGTATATTGTCAATTATACATATATGTATATACATGTTTAAAATTGAAAAAATATGTGTTATAAATCCTAAACCTTATACCATAAACACTAAAGCTAAACCTTAATGCTAAACCCTAAACCCTAAAGCTAAACCCTAATTCTAAACCCTAATGCTAAACCCTAAAGCTAAACCCTAATGCTAAACCCTAAAGCTAAAACTAAACCCTAAAGCTAAACCCTTAATGCTAAACCCCAATGCAAACCGTAAAGATAAAGCTAAACCCAAAAGTTAAAGTTAAACCCTAATGCTAAACCCAAAAGCTAAACCCTAATGCTAAACCCAAAAGTTAAACCCTAATGCTAAACCCTAAATACTATTACTAAACGCTAATGCTAAACCCTAATGCTAAACCCTAAAGCTAAACCCTAAACCATAAAGCTAAACCCTAAACCCTAAATACTAATGCTAAACCCTAAATAACACTTATTTTTCAATTTTAAACATGTATATACATATATGTATAATTGACAATATACATATATGTATAGTTAGAAGATTAACAATATACACATATGTATAAATCCAAAAAAAAAAAAAAAATTAAATCCTTAAAGAAAAAGCTGTGATTTTTCCAAAAAAAAAAAAAAAAAATTGCTTTTTTTTTTGTATTTTTTTGCTTAGGGAAAATGTGTGGTCCAGAATGCTTCTCAAGTTTCTCAAATAGCCTACTACTTCTCAAATGATCCTTATCCTATATATATATATATATATATATATATATAAAGAGGTTCATCCCCCACCCCTAGGTCCATCCCCTCCAAGCCGAGCCTACGTGGCGCTGACGTGGCGGCCCATCCCCTTGGGGATGAGGCTTTCCATACCCACTAGTTTTATATATCCGGTCAACTTATTTTATTAATTTACATATTTATAGAAAACAATATCTCTCGTAATTAATAGCAATTAACACATAAAATATGAAAATTATTTAGAAAAGAAAATATAATTCAATATTTAGTCCGACGTATTAAAAATTTTAAATTTATTTGATTTTAGATGAGAAGGCAAAGGGGAAAAGTTAACATTGCCGTTAAAAGTTAATATACTCTGTTTGTTGTACACATTCTGACGGATTTGTCAATGTTTAAATAATAAATACCATTATTATCATTAGTCCTTGCGTAGTGGGGCGCCATGTGGCCTTATAAAGCCCCATAAAGCCCTTGAACACCATTACAGGGGGCTTTATGAGGGCGCTATAAATGAAAATTGGGGGTATAGCGCGATAATTATAACGGCGCCATGCATGTTGCTTTTTTCCTCTCCACACACAGACATATATACATACATATATATATGTATAATTTAAGGGTTTATTAATTAATTGGGTAATGATGAGGTAGGGGCGTTATGACTACGGGCTTAAATGCATAACGCCCCATAACGCCCACACGCTGACGTGGCGCGCCACGTGTCGCATAACGCCCCCAAAGGGGCGTTATGACTACGCATGGCCTTATTATTTGCTGATTCAACTGTACTCTTTTACTTAATAAAATAACCTTTTCAGTCTTATACTTTAATATTAAAAATCCATATTTTATAAGACATCCCTTTCCCAGTTTCCCCTTTCTCTTTATTTATATATAGATATTATATATTTATATAGAGAGATAGAGTGAAAAAATGTGAGAATAAGACGTAGGTGTGTGAGAACAGTAAGAGTCATTTTACAAAACTAATAAAATTATAATTAGTAATTAGATGTTTAATTTAGTTTATATACAAGCAAAACCAAAGAAATTCATGGACAAATATAGAAGTGTAATATTTCTCAGCTCGTTTTAAGCTTAATGTTTAAAGCTTAAGTATTGTGAAAATTATTTTTAGTTTGATAGAGCTCGTTATTTATTAATATTACACTTACAAAATTTCTATAATTTTTAATTTTCGTTGCAGATAATTGAATCCAGGTAATGGGTCAGCAGGTATCACCTAACACCATAGGTCTTAAATCCACGAACGTTTTATAATTTATCTCAGAATGCTTCCATTTCTGTCTTTCTGAACACCCTTCCCCCTTGTATGTCCTGATTGTTTTGAATTTTTCTACCGAGTTCGAGTTATTTTTCCACCCTAAAATTGCATGGACACGAGTGGATACTTGTTTGAAAAAAAGGATTGGTATGTGTTAATAAGTAATCTTTAATTAAAATATAATAATATTGAAAGTTCCATTTATTGAACAAGAAGTGTCTTTTTTTAACGGCCAACGAATGCTATACAACTCAGGATATCCGGGTAAATCTATTGGCGAAAGGCCACTCACGTCCTGCGAACACAGACAACGCTGGTAACGAGCCCCGCCCATCATTCCAAATAATATGTCTTAGAACCATTCAAATTGTATTTCTAAGACATGTAATTTAAATGACTTTTAAATCAAAATCGTATGTCCACACCATTACAGGTGATTGCCGACCATATTGGTAAAATCGGACAAATTGTCCATTTCCTTTATACTTCTTATCAAAAAGTTAAAATATAATTTTATCAGATAAACTGTAATTTAAACGTATTTTAACTAGCTCTATGTCATGTATTACAATTTTGTGGACTTAAATATTTTCTCCGCTATTCTTATTTTAGTATTTTACCCTTTTGTATTCTATTTATTAATTAATAAAAGTTAATTAAAAACAGTAGAAAATAAAACATAATATTTAATAAAGCTCCATCACTAACTATTTAACATTTTCCTGTACATAATTTTAGTAATGTCTTATTTTAAAATATTCTTTTATAATTCATAAATTTTTCATTACTAACTATTTAATATTTATTTTATTACATGTTTATTATTAAAAGAGAGAGATAGTCGGAGAGAGAGATCATGTTTAATATAAAACTTACACAAAGATCAACACTCTACATAGTGTTAACAATATATAATGGGAAAGAGACAAAATTATAAGAATTGTTGTTTAAAGCTAGTGGGGTTCTACGTTACGTAGCGGGAATTCGGCCAGTATCATTCGATTCATTAATACTGACACTTGCTAAAGCAGTCGAAAAAGAAAACCAAAAAAATAAAGCTGTGTTATTCCCAAAACGATAGTAACACATGTTTTACATCGATTGAAACCATAAAAACAAATATCGGTACCAGTTTCGATCAAACCAATACTGGTACTGATGTTGTTTGGTTTGTCACGGTATGGCACCAGCACTCGTATAACTTACGATGCCAAAAACATGTTCTATTATGAACACTCATTTATATCCGAATATCAAAGAAAAAATTTAAACACGGTTGCTTATTCAGTTGCGTATTATTTACTAAGTTAGAAACGTGTGTATTACACGTGCCGAATAAAGAAAATAATAAATGGTTATTAATAAAATGAATTATAAATCAATATTTTGAGATAAGATATGACTGAAATTGCATATAAAATATATTAAATCGTTAGTAATGAAATTTAGTAAATATTATTTTTTATTACTATTGTCTTATTAAATTAAGAAATAATATATGAAGTGCTAAAATAAGAGAAGTAAGAAAACGAATCAAGTTCTTAAACAAGTTTGTGGTTCTCTAATGATCCTTACCCTATATATATGTATATATATTTATATAACGTCAACTTACAAAATTTTTATGCATTGTAAGTTGTACATTTTGCTTTGTTGTTTTTCCTTGCTTGTTTGTTTTGCTTTTTGGTCTGTACGTTTTGGGTCGGTGAGAGGTTTAAAAGATTAACCCATTACCGCTTCTCCTCCTTTACGCTCCCTCTATCTCTCTACACGGCTCTCTCTCTCTCTCTCTACACTCAGGCTACTTTAGGTTACTTTTTCCGGTGACTTTTGGTAAGAGCTTTCTACGTTTGTTTACGTATGTTGTTCGATCGTCTTGCGTATTGGGTCTTACTGTTTGAATGATTTCTTTTTCTAGCTTTGTGTGTTACTTATGTACATTTCCTACCAACATCGCTGAGTGTTTGTTTCTTGTTTTGATGTATTTTGTTTCACCGTCTTTGATTTTGGGTTTCCGTCTTTTTGACTTTTGGTTTGTTGGGTTTGTTTGTTACTGATGTTATTGGAGCTTTTGCGTCACCATATGGTTAGTGTTAACTTCTTTTGTAAGGAAGACGTATCTTAGGGTTTTCTTACAGTTGCCTGATGTTTTAGTTTTACAGATAGCTTATGATGGTCCGTATCTGATGTTGTCTTTGATGATGTTTTGTTTGGTTTTATATGTTTTAACGTTCGATCACATAGTTGCATGTGTTCAAAAGTTGTTGGATTTTGTGTCTTTGATGTTGCTTTGACGATGATGATTGCTGTTTAGTTTGTAGAGGCTATTTAGATTGTTCGGTTGGTTCTATGGTTCTTTATTTAGACGTAGTTTGTTGGGTCTTGCTGTGTTAATGTGTTATTGGTCTATGATGATGACTATTTAGTTGTTCGAGACTATATTATGTTTGAGTATAGGTATATGATGATATGATTTTGGGATTGTTTTTGGAAGGTTGTGTATTATATGTACGGTGAGGGTGGCTCTTCAGCGTCTGAGACTGTTTACCTTCTTTGGTTAGGTTTGTGATGCTTTGCTCAGACGATGTTTGCTTAGAATTTGTGAGTTGCTGGTTATTCGATGGGAGATGATGATGCGATTGTTGTATGAGACTCCTTGGTTTGGGTTGTGTGTCTGTGGCGCTATGCAGAGAGACACAAAGTTGTAGGTCAAATCACCAATGCATAGAATTCTTTGAATTGGTTCTTTTAAATGGACTATGATGTTCTTCATGTATGTGATGCTCTGCTGGGATTTTTGGTAACATATTGATTACAAATTTATCTTTCATGTTGTTTGACTATTGTATCCGTTTTCCTAATAATATTCACAAGAGAGTTAAGTCACATATTTTATATGTTTCAAAAGAACTGAATTTTACTAAAATAAAGGGTGTAAAAAAAAGTTTCTGGTGAAAGGTGATTTATGCAAAATTTGTATTTTGCGAATTTTAAAATGAAAGGTTTTTGGCTCAAATAGGTTAACTAAGAGATTTTTGTTTTTGGTGCAGAGATAAAAAACAAAAATAAGGTTGAAACGAAAAAGGGTTTATAGTCATAATGCCTCAATATAGGTAAGGTCCGGGAATGTATTTGTCTTGTCAAGTTCTAGATTTGTAAGAACCATACGGGCTATTCACACAAGAAATGAAAGATATCATCTAGTAAACATATGGTATTGAATGCTTGGTAAAGGCTCAAAATTCACAATTTGTGGGGAAAAGGGTAAAAGTGTGAAAGTATATATACAATCAAATTTTAAAAAGATTGTCATGCCTTTTTATAAACTTTTCTTATATGGTTCTTTCTATCATGGCGCAATCGTTTGTAAATTTGTAAAAACATAAAATTTTAGAACTTGGTTTTCTAACTTAAACTAAAAACAAGACAAAATAAAAAAAAAAATATTTTTAAAAAAGATTTGGGGTGTTTTAGCGGTTCAAAGTAGAGTTTTGTGTAAGGCTTGTTATAGGACAAACAATTCACGCCCCCCCCCAACACTTAAACTACACATTGTCCTTAATATGTCCAAAATGGGTTAATTTTGATTAAATGTGTAAATGTGGGTTAAAAGCAACAAATTTATTAAAAATCAGATACAGGACACGGGGGCGTGCTAGGTGGGCATGGCCCCGTGTAAAAAGTGCCAGTAACGTGTGTTTATCAAAACTTACAGAAGGTAGACACGGGGACGTGTCTATGAGACAAGACCCGAGAAGAAAAATTATTTATGCGACGAAGAGGCACAAGGGCGTGTCTGAGAGACACGATCCCCTGTTAAACTGCTATTTTTTCGAGAAGAAGGTAGTTAAGGTGTTGGGCTTCCTGTTTCGGGTCCGGGGTGTGACAACCCGAAATCTCAAGGTCCTTTCTCTACGCATCAGTTATCTGGTAATCCTGTTTCATCAAATCATTTTATGCTGTATTATATGCACCATTTATGTATTGTTATGTTGGTTGTTTAATGAAATACTTAAGGGTTGTTTATGTTGCATCTTGTATTCGACGAAGAATGATAGTTCTTCGTCATCTCGTCTTCGACGAAATACATTGTTCGCCGTCATCTTGTATTCGACGAAGAATGACAGTTCTTCGTCACCTTGTGTCCGACGAAATATATTGTTCGCCAAGATGGGCTTCGGCCCAAGAGAAACCCGGTCAGGGCCAGGGCCTGCTCGCACCATAAACTTACACCCGGTTGTGTGATTTCTCAAACCCTAATCCCTTCCAAACACACAAGTCGACGGCAGTTCACCATCTTCTCGAAGCCCTCTTCGGATTGGAAATATCATCCTTCTCTCATACTCCTTACCTCTCGGTTAGTATACTGATTCCAGTCTAGAGTTGATTGTTCTTGTTAATCCTGGTTGTGTGATACTTGATAGTATTGTCATGGTGTGCATACGAAAGTAAATCATGATGCAGGGTCTTGTTTGTATGTTAATATGAATACTAGTAAACCAATTTGATTTAATGGTTAGCGATTGGTGATGAACCGATGTTGCTACTGATTAATGTATGATGACGATTGCTTTTTGAATAATAATGTTACTCGATTTGTCGGATATAAGGTTCACGAGCAGACAATAGGAATATATAGTTTTGGTCCAGGAATCTCGATGGCTAGGGACTGTTAGTGAGCCACAAAAACTGTGAAATCATAATTCATATATGTGAAATCATAATTCATTGATGGGCTATATTCGATAATATGATTGGTACTTGATTCGTATGGCAATGTAACTGTTAATTGATGATTCAGTATTGTTTGGAAATGTAAATGCATGATGAATGAGTATGGAAATTTACTGTTATGATGCTTAATTTGGTTTGATTTCGAATGATGAGGATGATGAAACTGTTTGAATACTTGAGGTAATGAATTAATTGAATAATTGATGGATTGTGCAAAGATGGAATGTAACTGTTTTGCCATAAATTAAGGAGATCCTAAAACCCTAATTGTCTGTGTACATCCACGACGAAGAATGATACTTCGTCACACACACACCCACGACGAAGAATAATACTTCGTCACATGTGATTGTTCGTCGGGGTTTGTTTATGACGATGAATAGGGGTTCTTCGTCAGACGGTTTTTCGCCGAAGGGTAATCTTTTTGGGCTTGGGCTTGGTTAAGTAACCCAGTTAACTGTTGTGAGATTATTGTGTATTATGCATGGGATGTGAACTGAGTATATGCTATATAATATACGGTGATTTTGTGATAGATACAAACTGTGTGAAATACATGACTTACTGTGTACAAATACGTGACTTGTTTGATTATGTAACTGATGTTGATTGGTGACCTCGGTAGGGTTTGGGTTGACCAACTTGGACGGGTAATTTGACATACCGAGCAAATCAAAGGTGAGTTCATTCCTCTTGAGCATGCGTCCCGGTGGTTGGGACAGTCATTGGGTATCCCTGAGAGGGATAGGTTTTTGGGTAAATCAATTGGGTATTCCTGAGAGGAATACGTCTTGTGGGTAAAATCTAGAATGTTGGATAATACACTCATCCTATCACCTTTAAGTCCCATCTTGTTTGGTACCTGAGAGGTAACGGGGTATTAGTTGGTAGCGCTATCTAGGTTTGGCACCCTCACCCCGTACCTGAGAGGACGGGTGTGAACTAATGACCCAGTCATGCCCAATGCTTTGATAGGAGCATTGGGGAAAGGGCAAAATAATTCAGGAGCCGTCTTGTATTAGAGGTATTATCAACATTGTAATCAATGAACGAAACTAAACACTTGGTAACTAACGTTTTCGTAAAACTATGAACTCACCAGCGTTGTCTGATACACGTGTGTGCATGCTCGCAGGTTATTGATACGTGTGGACGTGGAACTTGCTGTCTGGGATGCTGGAGTGGTCATGGGTCGAGGAACATGGAAACTTGAAACGAGGCTAGCTGATTTCATACACTTGGGTTTAGTTAAACTTGTATTATGCTTCCGCTAAACACAACGAGTTATAAATATGTTTTGTAACACTTTATCGTAATGAATGAAAGTTTTTATTAGAAATCTTGTTATGAGTTCAATGTGATTAGTGGCTAGATCCTTGTACGTCACACATCTCGCGGTATTCCCGCATGTGGTATTTTGGGGGTGTGACATGGGGTGCCGTATGCTTGGTGGATCCAAGCATCCCTAGGTACCTGTATGCCCATTCATACCACAACAACAACAATCTAACAAGAAAAGTAAAACCCTACATTATCAATGTTTCAAGTTCCATCATCCAAACCACACAAACATAAAAAGAAAACAAAGTGTAGAAAGTAAATTGTTTGAAAAGTAAATTGCTTAAGACGTGTCGCAGCCCGCAATTAACCACATTGTTCAAAGAGAAGATGGATTTAACCTGATACGTCGCCTGACATGCCACCATCTTTGACATCATCGCCTAGTCTAAATCCATGTCCTCACCTTCCTCCTCATCAACCTGGTATGCCATATGCTCCCAAATTACGTAATGTCGGATTGCATGGAGGCAATGTTTCTCTCTATGCCACCGACTCGGGTGCTGGTGCTTTGACCCAAGCTGAAGGCATTTCAGGATACCTGAAGCGTTTCCAGCATGATATTATATAAGTTATGCATGTTAGGAAAGTCGCTTCCCCCTTGGGAGGAAGATCTCGGAGTGTAACCGTAGGAGTAGCGTAGAGGAGGGTCAGGGTTTTCCTCGATTAAAAGGACTTGATCCGGATCATTCGGGCTCCAAATTTTTCCTTTGTTGTCTTTGAAGCGTAAGAGCCCGTTTTGCAATCGACGATGAGACTTAAACTTCAGCATAGGCTGATGTCGGCCCGAGTAATGCCAACCCCGGTGGTGAAGCTTCGTGGGGTGCGTTCTACGTAGGCCTTGTAGACCCGGGAAATCCAATCACCGAAGAAGATAGGCGTCAGATGTGCGTGATATGCACCAAATGCAACATATAAATCATATCAAATAAGGTATTGAGTAAATTACATTTTGTGTCCTTTATGTATTACCAGAATTATGATACGTGCCCTTTAAATAAAATAACTACAGATTATGTCCAAAATCTTGGCTTTTCTAACATGTTTTGTCCTTTAAATCAAACCGAGTTAGTAAAGTCAGCTAATTTCAATTAGAGAAGGGGCTTAATAGTCCATTCACATGTCTTTGACTCAAAAACAACTTTATAACCCCATTTGACCAAGAAAAAGTCAAAACAAATAAAGGAGTTGCAACTTTCACCTGCTTAACATGTTCTAAAATACATTTCAGATTCAATTCAAACACAGTAGGTTAAAACATATAATTCAGTCACACATTTCAAACTGCATAACCTATCCTATCATATACACTTTAGATCCACTTCAACAAAACAAGGAAATTTTTAATTTCCACTAGAGATAACCGATGAACTAATGGCAAAATCTTTGTTCAACTCTCCTCGGGAACACCGACATCTCTAAACCTTAAGTCCGAGTCTTAAATTGACTATCAACTGCAAGATGTTTCTAGCGATTTTAAGGCCGATTGTTCCGATGAGGATTTTTCAGTTAGAAACCCTAGCCTCTAGCCATGGACTAACATGCCGAACCTCCACCACTTGGAAAATTTTCTGGCAAGGTCTCCAACGGCGGTTCTAGTAGATCGGATGTGCCGTCAATAAAGCTAAGCATCTCGTGGCCTTTGAAGAGGCAAGCATCTGTGTTGCCATGGTAGATAGTTGTGGCCGGATAGCTTAAAAAAGATGAAATTGGTGACGTTGACGATGTATGAATACGAGTATACTTCTCGTAGTGGAGATGGTTGGTGACGGTGATGGCGAGTTAGACACCATTGTTTTGAAGGTTTTATATGTGAATGGTGGTGCGTGATCGGAGTGGGTGATGGTGACAGGGGTGGTGGCGGTTGTTCATGGTGGCAGATCGATGAGGGTAAATAATGACGGATGGTGCATGACGGTGACATGGTGGTCGGTTTGTTTGGGGCAGAAAAATGAAGAGAGAGTTAGAGAGAGAGACGTTAGAGAGAGGGGGGAGGTAGCGAGAAAGATTTTCTAAAAGGGTATATGATGAAATGGGGTATGAAATACCCATTATGCCCCTTCTTTAATTGAAGTTAACTAAGCAAACTAAATGGGTTTGATTTAAAGGACCAAACTTGTTACAAAATCCAAGATTTTGGACATAATGTGTAATTATTTTTTTAAAGGGCATGTTTCATAATTCTGGTAACACATAAAGGACACAAAGTGTAATTTACTATAAGGTATTAAAACAACCCTTTTTAGTACTAATGTTGTAAAAAAGTGCGTTTCTTTGTTTGCTTTTGATTTTCAGGATTAAAAGAGCTTAAATGAACAAAAGGAACAAATTAATGACAAAAACCAGCATAAATACGAAGGAAGGAAGTTGATACACTATACCAACCCTCCAAGCTTCACCCCAAGAATAAAAACAATAAACATAAGCCTAACACGGGGCCGTGCCTACCAAGCATGGGGCCGTGCCCCACTCAAGATTCCTTGAAGAAAAAGACAAACAAAAGCCGATAAGGGACACGGGTCATGGTCAACTCTCAGATTTGCAAATCTGGGTTCGTATAGCAAGTACAAGGGCCACAGGACCGTGCCGTTGACACACGGGGCCGTGTGTGCAGATGGGCTGACAAGTGCATTAAATGAAGACAGAGAAGGAGAAGGACACGGGGTCGTGCCTACCAGACATGGGGCCGTGTGAACCCACTGTTTCCAACTTTAAATAGATGTGCTTGGCTAACTTGCAACTCATCCCTTGGCAAACCATTTCTCTCATTTCCACCACCACAACACCATCATCTTCCACCACAATAGTTAGAGTTAGAGTAGGTAGTAGTCTGGAGATCGAAGATCGATAGTAAGAGCTTTCATCAAACTATGGCCATGCTTGGTTAATCTATTATATCACTTGGTGAAGACAAAATCTTTTATGTATTTTGATTTCCAATCTTTGGTCACTTTTTAATTAGGTATGTATTAATGACTTTAATAACTAGTTTTTATATTGAAAGTGAATTTTATTCTATCATCTCTTCATGTTTCGTTGATTCACTCATTCGTGTCTTTACAGTCTATATAAAGCGTGTTAACTGCCTGGAAGGAGGTTAGAAGGGTGGTTTGGGTAAAGTTATTGCCTCGTTCGGTGTATAGATCCTGCGAGGACTTGATTCAAGCTTATTAGGACTTCCTTTGAGGTAGATAGCATCAAATTGGGGGAAGTAAGAACGGCTTGAATCCTTTATAAATAAAATACTATTAAAACTTTAAACTGGCCTTGCGGGACTGTATCCCTGATGACTCAGACCAATATGGCCGAGGGTAGCATTGCCTCCAAAAGAGGGACATGCCACTTTTTGCATTATTAACTTACTTAATCATCTTTCAATAATCCGTCCTTGCGGGACTGTATCCCTGCTGACTCAGACCAATATGGCTGAGGGTAGCGTTGCCTCCAAAAGAGGAACATGCCACTATAACAAAGATATTCTCTTAAAAAACCCAAAGTGCGGAAATCATCAAAGTATACATAAATGATAAGTCGAAACCAAGTGATTCTTTCTTGTTATTTGTTTCTTTTATTATTTTTATTTGTTTAAAAACCTTTTCTCCAAATTTGGGTTAATTAGACATTGACGATAAACCAGTATTTTAAAGCTCTTATCTCCTTGGACGACCTCGATATCTTACCATCACTACACTACGCCAACGATGGGTGCACTTTCCCTAACGTGTTGTAGAGAGTGATAGTATATCTCGTGTTTTATAAATTTAAAGCTTGATAAAAGAGTAAAAAGTACTTAAAAATATATCAAAAATCCGTACACATTCGCACATACGTCAAGTTTTTGGCGTCGTTGCCGGGGAACAAGGATTTTAAGAAAGCTTAAAATGAACGGCCTAATCATTTTCTTTAGTTTTCTATTCAAATTTATTTTCAGTTTACAGTAACTAAAAATCTTTTCCAGAAGGCTCACACGGGTCACGTTTCATTCGACACTGGGCCGTGTTAAAAGCACCCAGTACCGAATTAAACACAGTCTGAGGCTCGGGGCCGTGTTCACAGAGCACGGGGCCGTGTAAACCTTCTGTATTCGCAAAATTTTAATTTTCGGAAACTGTAATCTTCTAAGTACTATCCAAACAATGGATTATTACATGGAAGATTATGATTACTATGGTTATGATGATTATGAGGAACCATATTGTACCATTGGCAGTGAATCCCATTTGGTACAAAATTGTTACCTCTCTCAACCATCAACCTCATACACAACATATGAGGAACCAAGGTTTGAGCTTCCAAAATCAAGCTTTGATTGGGACACTCTAGCGTTTGAAACGTACGAGACATCACCCACATTAGTTCCCGAAGCCGAAAGACTCATACAAAGTCTCAAGAACTTATAATTCTTGATCAATCAATCTCGTACAAAAGAAGAGACTATTTGTATAAAAGAAGTAATAATAGAAGAAGTAAAACCTCAAGAGCCAACGAAGGAAGAACCACTAAAAGAAGACTTAACACATGAAGAAAACTCCGAACCAAGCCATTTAGAAGGTAAGTTATCAAAGGTTAATTTCGAAGAGGAACAAAAAATGACCTCCAAGAAATACACATCTTACAACCTTCTTTTGAAAATCATAGTTTGGTTCCACCTCATGCTAATTTCTTAAAAGAGTTAACCACTAGTCCTAACATTAAAGAAATAGCAAGTGTTAAATTAACTAAAGATCAAACTTCGCTAATACAAGATGAACAAAATGAATCAAACATAAAGCCGGTAACATGTTTTCTTCAAAACATCTATATTAGTAACATCTCAATAGATAAAGATCTTTGTGTTAACATAATGCCAAGCTACGTTTTTGAAAGGATATGTATTGGTGATTTTCTTCCAATTAAAATTCCAATCTTTTTGGCTAATCGAAAAAATAAAAATGCTACAGGAGTGGTTGAGGATGTTCTCATTCAAACTAACCAAATGATTGTACCAACCGACTTTGTCATCTTAGATGATGCTCCGCTCGTGTTGGGACAACCTTTTCTTAAAACCCATCAAGCTTTGATCAAACAAAACTTGGGGCCAACAAGCGAACTTTCAATTTAAATAAATCAAAGAAGTATCCAATCGGCAATGACGACCCCTTGTTGGAAGATTAAGTTGAACCACCCGAAACGGAGGAACCAAATGACCAATTCGTTGAAGAGGAAGTCACCACCAACCAAAGTGTTTCGTCCATCGAGCACGATGACGAACCAAAGACTAAGCCATCTATTGAAGACCCACCTTCTTTAGAACTCAAAGAACTTCCAAACGGCTTAGAATATACATTCTTAGATAATAAAGGTAAATTTCCCGTCATCATTTCTTCGTATCTCACCCCTCATGAAAAAGAAAAATTATTAAATCTACTTAAAAGACATAAAACGGCGATTGCATGGAAATTAACGGACATCAAAGGAATAAGTCCTTCCAGGTGCACACATAAAATTTTAATAGAAGATGACTACAAAGCGGTAATCAAACCACAAAGACGCATTAATCCCAATGTCCAAGAAGTAGTAAAAAAGAGGTAATAAAACTCTTAGATGCCGGACTCGTCTACCCTATCTCTGATAGTCCGTGGGTAAGTCCCGTCCAAGTCGTGCTGAAAAAGGTGGACTGACAGTTGTAACTAATGAAAAAAATGAGCTCATACCAACAAGAACCGTCACCGGATGGAGAGTTTGTATTGACAATAGGAAACTCAATGAAGCCACAAGAAATGACCACTTTCCTTTACCCTTCATTGATCAAATGCTAGAGTGATTATCCGGTCATAAATTTTATTACTTTCTTGATGGATTCTTAGGGTACTTTCAAATTCCCATTGTGACAACTGTGTTCTGTAATCATCGTATTACGTAAAACAATGTCAATTATCAATAAAATAATGTGATTTGGTGTTATTATATGTGTTTTGGTGTTATTATATGTGCAATTGTGTTTGATGATTTTACAATTTGATTCGATTACGATTTCAAGCTTTAAATCACTTTCTGGAAGGTTATATGCAACCTGGTGCATAAACGCAATCAGTTTAACGCGACGTACACTCCGGAACTGTGACGTAAGCTAAACATACCCTAAATATCCTTTAAATAGCTTAGAAATAAGTTTCGAAGGATTCGGTATGGCAAAAACACGTTTAGTTGAACTAAAAGAACTAATTACGACAACACTGCGAAACGAACGTTGGTGACCGCCCGGATAATATTTAAATCCCAAAAATATTCTGTTATGATTAAATTTTATTTTAATCAGCTCCGTGTTGAAAAATAAATTAAAACGCCTAAAAACGTTATTTTTCAAGTTTAAGCGCGTACCGTGTGTTTCTGCGCAACACAGTGCTTCTACAGCAAAATGCAGATAACGCAGCCAGTCTCGGCAACTGAAATTTATTTCAGTAATATTTTGGTAAGATTATTTTTATAGAATATTAAAAATAATTTAGAACGCCATAAACCGGGGTTTAAACGCTAGATAAAATACCCGATATCCAGTTAAACACCCGTTTTAGCCTACATATAGCATATTTATATAAAAACTTACACTTGGACCCCCTCCCCCTTCAAATTTTCGGTCATCATTATGTGGCCCCACCAAATATTTTCTAGATTATGGCAAATATTCCATTTTATCTTGATTGGCCAAGTGTTGGTGCATGCACCCTTCCCAAATCTCTACATAATCTTCCAATTCCAAGAATCATCATCACTCAACATCTCTCTCTCTCTCCCTCCTACAACCATCCACCATCTCTCTATCCTCCATCTTCAAACATTCAAGTCTTGTTCTTGAGAATTCAAGCTCCTTTCTAGCAACCTTCAAGTTGGTGTGAAGATCTAAAGAGGTTTCTAAGGTGTTGTCAAGTAATTACAAGCTTCCTATCACCAAAATCTCATCCTACAACCTGCTTGAATCTTGAAGGTATAACATTTTTTTTAAATCATACTTTGATTCTTGGTTGTTCTTGGTGATTGAAGTTTCTCTTGAATCTTGGGATTTTCACTAAACTTGAAATCTAAAATGAAATGGGTCATGATACAAAAATAAAAAAATGGTGGTGTATATATATGTGTATAACCGTACATATATACATGTGTGTATGAGTTTTGAGCTTGGTTGTTGTTAAGTACTTGTTTATGTTGTTACTTGTTCTTGAATACTAGTTAAAATGCAAGTGTTTAGTGATCTATGTATGATATGTTAGATGACCAAGTACATCAGCAAATAAACCAGAATAGGACACATATTTGATGCATCTAAACCCATATAAAATGTGGATGTTATGATAGTATGCTTTAGACACTTGTACATGAAGATACATGTTGATGTAAAGCTCAAGAAATGGTAAAAAAGGGTTGTATGATAAAAATAATTTTGAACAGATTATAAGCACTAAAAATGACCTTATTTGGTATATTATGATGGCATGAAACTTTGACATAGGGTTGATAGCATTGCATGTTGTACATATAGCTTAAAAAGTGGTAAATTATGTGAAATTTGCATGATTTGTGTGCTCTATTTAAGACCTGCACTATCATGAGTATAACCATTATTTTATTCAGTAAATAACATGGATTGTGTTAAAATTTCGAGTCGTTTCGATTTGGGATGGTTCGGGTAACGTTTGATGCAAAACTATGCGGTAAAATGGTTAAAAATCGGCTTTTCGGATGACTTTTATTAAACTGTTTTAGATCAGTAACCAAACTGATATTTTTGATATAAAAACAAGTATTTTAACTTATATTAAGTTTACTTGGTGTTTGGTTGGTCATACGTGACTTCCGACGCCCAAAAATGTTACCAAAACGCTAAAATAAGTGTTTTTCGACATAACTAGAATGGGTGGTTCATAAGTAAATTTTATGTGTTACAATGTGCTATGTGTTTTACAATATGTGTATGATGATGTGTTAGTGTTATCAAGATTATGTGTATTACGCTTGAGTACATATATACAAATACACCAAAATAATCAAAAATAATAACTTTTCGAGAGATCTCAAAGTTATGTGAAAATTCTAAGTATCGGAGAAACTTCGGTATTTTTATGGGTTTTTGATTATTAAATCATTCTTATTTAATTTAGGACGAATAAACAATTTGAGGGATTGTGTATAAAAACGCACCCAAAGGTGAGTACATAGATCCCCTCTTTTATTGTTTTCGATTGTTTTGGGGTGATTCATATGTATCAAAACGATTTGAATATTCTAACGATGGTTTCAAAACGATTGAGATGGTTTATACAAAACTAATAACGATTTCGATAATGTGAACGAGCTTGTTGGTTGTAGTTACATAACAAATAACATTAATTAATTTTTGCCGAACCGACCAGTATTAGGTTATGGTACCATAGGATCCGACAAATCCCGTTATCAGACCGGACCCATGGTTATGTGTGGGTTAGGTGGGTAACGACTGAATCTGATGATTGTTAACTTACCCTTTGATGGTTTGTTAATGCAAGAATGAGTTGAACGATGAACGAGTCACAAAGGTTTGAATGTTATTAGCAAGATGACCAAAAGTAGTTTTCACAAATAAAACAAGAACGATTTGTACGATTGAACGATTATGAACGATTTAAACAAGTGAACGATGATCTATAACGAGAACGGGTCAAACGATGTCACACAACGAGGTTTACTCAACGATATAAACCATACGAGTTTTATTACAAGAACGATTTATGATTTGGTTTACATAAACAAATGTTTTGGGTTAAGATTCATGGCATCGAGGTTTATAAATTATAACCAATCTATTTTGACTTGGTTATTCATTTTACAATACAAACATTTTTCAAAACAAGGTTTCAAATATCAAATAACAAAGTTGTACGAGATATTTCAATGAGCCATGAATCTGATACTCACACAAAAACTATGTACTCGCCAGCATTTCTTTGCTGACTTTGTTTTTACATATGTTTCAGGTGAAGTTGCTTAATGTTGAATGCGAATAGGATTCTTGCTCACTTAGGACTGGACGAGGCCTTAGTGATTTAATAACAATGATAGACTATGTTTGATTTGCTTATTTAACTTTAAGACAATGTCTAATATTTAATAAAACGAAACTCTTTGTATCCATGGTTTGAAACAATAATTCTGTTACAACACTCCCCGACGTTTCCGCCACGATTTGTTGTTTTACGTGGTCGGGGTGTGACAGAAGAGTTGGTATCAGAGCCAATGGTTATTGGGAATTAGGTTACTAGTAAAATTTTGACCTAGACTATAACTTTCTAGGACCCCAACGTAAGTTGATTTGCGTTTAGAATTTTAAAAACAAAATCCGAATCTGCTTCGAAAATTAATCATCCGTTCTAGGATGATTTATTTCTAGGTTTTGAACCCTCTGTTATAAGGTTTTGAACCCTTCTAGTTTGACTCATTTTTTGGCTTAGTGCCTTCTGAGTTTTCAAAATCTCGTCAAAGTTTGGGTCTAAATAATGTGAACACGTGCAAACTGGAAGAGTGAATGCCTGTACCCTGAGTTTTCAGTCTAAGGCTAGAGTGTTCGTACAAATCCACATAATCGGACCAGTCACTCTTACCTGGGAATTCTTGGGGTGAGTGTTCACTTATAGGCGAGCATGTCTTCGCGATACATTATTTTGATTCATTACTTTGATTGGTCACTGCGTGTCGTTTGTTTGTTCGAGGTAGCGAACAAATGATCGCCTTCCTTATGTTTCGTCGATATTTTCGATACCTCTTTTGTTTTTCCTAAGTGTCGACCTCACTCGTTTCTCATATTTCCTTGTTAGACAATGCCTCCTCGACGTGATGCACAAACTTTTACCGCTGAAGAAATCGCAGCCCTTGTCTCTCAGCAAATGGCTGCTGTGCTTCCAGGCATTATGACCCAAATCCACGAGCTATACAACAACAACAATAACAATGCACAATGTAATTTCAAGAATTTCAATTCCGCTAAGCCGTTGAAGTTTTCTGGGTCACAAGGAGCAACTGCGCTCCTTCAATGGTTCGAGAGTATCGAGAACACATTCAGACATGTGCAATGTCCGAATGGGCGTAAGGTTGAATTTGCATCAAGTGTGTTTGAGAAGCGTGCTCTTACGTGGTGGAACTGAGTGATGCGTGACTGGGGTGCCGAAGTGGCATTGGCACAAACATGGGAAGAACTTCGAGCTCTCATGATGAGAGAGTTCTGTCCCCGTCACGAAATTCGGGCTTTGGAGCGAGAGTTTGACGATTTAAAGCAAGATGGGGCTGAACACCGTGCGTACATGGATCGTTTTGAGGAACTCAGTCTATTGTGTCCCACCATGGTTACCCCTCTGGAGAAAGCAATCGAGAGATATATTGATGGTCTACCCGATTCTATACAGGATATTATGACCGGTGTTAATCCTACTACCCTTCGTCAAGCAATCGAGTTGTCTGCTACCCTGACTGAGTCTCAAGTCAGGAAGGGTAAACTCACCCGCAAGGGTGATAAAAAGAAGGCGACTGATTCTGGGAAGGATAAGAAAAAGGGTAAGGGTAAAGAAGGTGAGTCGTCGAAGAAGTCGAGAAAGCGAAAGAGTGCTCAGAATTTTGCAGTAACTGCACAAAATGCTCAGAACCCACCAGCTCAACAGCTTGCGAAGAAAGCATATGCTGGTACCGCACCTCTTTGTGCTCGCTGCAACGGTCATCATGCTGCACAACAAGCTTGTAAGCAATGCACAACATGTGGTAGGTTTGGGCATCTGGCCAACGTCTGTCGTTCGGGTCAGAATCAGATTGTTCATAATCAAGCTCCAATCCAGGGGAATGCTGCTAGATTCCCACCGGGTTCATGTTTCAATTGCGGAGAGTTTGGTCACTTCCGCAACAATTGTCCGAGGCTGGTGAATGCAAACGCAAATGCTAATGCAAACCCGAATGCGAACGTCAATGCAAATGTGAATCCCGCTCGTGGGCGAGCGTACAATCTGAATGCTAACGAAGCGAGGGCTGACAACGAGGTAGTCAATGGTACGTTTCTTGTTAACAATCGAGCTGCATCTATTCTTTTTGATTCTGGTGCCGATAGAAGTTTTGTTTCATTATCTTTCGAACATTTGCTTGCGATACCTAGAACTAAACTGAGGAAACCCTTATCTGTCGAAGTTGCTACTGGTAAACCTCTTGTTCTCGATTCTGTTATTCATGATTGTAAGTTAAACCTTGATAACCATCTTTTTCCCATTGACCTCATGCCGATGCAACTTGGGAGTTTCGATATTATCGTGGGGATGGATTGGTTAACCAAACATCATGCTGAGGTGGTTTGTTTCGATAAGATTATTCATATTCCTCTTCCATCTGGCGATGTTCTGGAAATTCGTGGCGAGAAACCATCTGGTGGATTGAAGCTTATGTCGTGTACAAAGGCCCAAAGATATTTGCGAAAAGGATATGTTGCTTTCCTGGCACATGTCACCAAGGAGAAAGGCAAGAGCAAAAGTATTCAGGATATTCCGATTGTTCAGGATTATCCAGAGGTGTTTCCCGATGAACTGCCTGGTTTGCCTCCAGTTCGTCAAGTCGAGTTTCATATTGACCTTGTACCCAATGCCAACCCGGTTGCGAAAGCACCTTATCGTCTTGCACCGTCAGAGATGCAAGAGTTATCGAAACAGCTTCAAGAGTTGTCTGATAAAAGATTCATCCGTCTGAGCTATTCGCCTTGGGGAGCTCCTGTCCTCTTTGTGAAAAAGAAAGATGGATCTTTTCGAATGTGTATCGACTATCGTGAGCTTAATAAGCTTACCATCAAGAATCGATATCCCCTACCTAGAATTGATGATCTCTTCGACCAGCTGCAAGGTGCTTCATGCTTTTCCAAGATCGATCTACGTTCTGGGTATCATCAACTTCGTGTTCTCGAAGAAGATATTCCCAAAACTGCATTCCGTACAAGATATGGGCATTACGAGTTCACTGTCATGCCTTTTGGTTTGACAAACGCCCCAGCTATCTTCATGGACTTAATGAACAGGGTTTGCAAACCTTATTTAGATAAGTTCATCATTGTGTTCATCGACGATATTCTCATTTACTCGAAGTCTCGAGCCGAGCACGAGTAACACCTTCGTTTGACATTGGAACTCCTAAAGAAGGAACAACTTTTTGCTAAATTCACCAAGTGTGAATTCTGGCTTAAAGAAGTTCAGTTCTTGGGTCATATTGTCAACGAGCAAGGTATTCATGTAGATCCATCCAAGATTGTTGCTATTAAGGACTGGAATACACCAACGACACCTACAGAGATTCGATCATTTCTTGGTCTTGCTGGTTATTATTGATGGTTTATTTCAAACTTTTCAAAGATCGCGGTTCCACTCACTGCTTTGACTCAGAAGAATAAGCCTTTTGAGTGGGGACCCAAGCAAGAAGAAACATTCTAAACGCTGAAACGAAAGCTCTGTGATGCTCCTGTTTTATCTCTACCTGAGGGAAACGATGATTTTGTTGTCTATTGTGACGCGTCGAATCTAGGACTTGGTTGCGTTCTTATGCAATGAGGCAAAGTCATCGCTTATGCGTCTAGACAGCTGAAAATTCACGAGAAGAACTATACGACTCATGATCTTGAATTAGGAGCTGTGGTTTTTGCACTTAAAATCTGGAGACATTACCTCTATGGAACGAAGTGTGTGGTTTTCACAGACCACAAAAGTCTCCAGCATATTTTCAATCAGAAGGAGCTGAACATGAGGCAACGACGTTGGGTTGAACTCTTGAACGATTATGATTGCGAGATCCGCTACCATCCTGGTAAGGCGAATGTCGTGGCCGATGTGCTTAGTCGAAAGGAACGAGTCAAGCTTCATTCTGTTCGAACTCTATCTGATATTCAATCTCATGTTCTTCAAACTCAACGATCTTGTGTGATTAAAGGCTTATTGAAATATGAGCTACCACTTCAACTTGAGCTTAAACTCGAAAGGAAAGACGATGGTTTACTCTACTTCAAGGTTCGTTTGTGGATTCCGAAACAAGACGATCTTCGCACCTTGGTAATGGACGAATCTCACAAGTCTTGATATTCTATTCATCCTGGTGCTGATAAAATGTACAAGGATCTTCGTACTCAGTTCTGGTGGCCTGGTATGAAGAAGGATGTTGCCTTGTATGTATCGAAATGCCTAACTTGTCTCAAAGTCAAGGCCGAACATCAACGACCTTCTGGTTTGCTTGTACAACCAGAGATACCGGTTTGGAAGTGGGAGAACATTGCAATGGATCTCATTACTAAACTACCGTGTACTAGTAAAGGTCATGATGCTATTTGGGTAGTAGTCGATCGTTTGACAAAATCTGCTCACTTCTTACCAATTCGCGAGGATTTATCTACTGATAAACTTGCAAAGATTTATGTTGATGAGATTGTATCACGACATGGTGTTCCATTGGATATCATTTCCGATCGTGATGCTCGGTTTTCATCCCATTTTTGGAAGACCATGCAATCTGCGTTGGGAACCCAACTGAATCTAAGCACTGCTTATCATCCCCAAACAGATGGATAATCCGAGAGAACGATTCAAACCTTGGAGGAAATGCTTAGAGCATGCGTGATAGACTTTGGTGGTAATTGGGATTCTCATCTTCCACTGATCGAGTTCTCTTACAACAACAGTTATCATGCTAGTATTAATATGGCACCATTCGAAGCTCTCTACGGTCAAAAATGTCGTTCACCTATGTGTTGGAATGAGATCGGTGAAGCTCAGCTTACTGGACCTGAGCTCATTCTGGAAACAACAGACAAAATCAAGAAAATTCGCGATAATCTTGTGACAGCTAGAAGCCGTCAAAAGAGTTATGCGGATTTGGGACGCAAGCCCTTAGAATTTCAAATCGGAGACCGTGTCCTACTCAAGGTGTCACCTTGGAAGGGAGTGGTGAGATTTGGAAAGAAAGGAAAACTTGCACCATGATATGTTGGACCATTTAAGATTGTTGAAAGAATTGGAAAGGTTGCCTATCGACTAGAACTACCTTCAGAGCTTGGAAATATTCATCCGACTTTTCACGTGTCCAATTTGAGGAAGTGTTTAGCTGATGCTGATCTTCACATTCCTCTCGACGAGATTCAAATCGATGAAACAATGCACTTTGTCGAGAAACCTGTGGAGATAGTGGACCGTACATACAAACAGTTGAAGAACAAACGGATTCATTTGGTTAAAGTTTGCTGGGAATCCAAACGTGGCCCCGAGTTTACTTGGGAACGTAAGGACCAGATGAAGATGAAATATCCGCATTTGTTTTCACAAGAATCCTCTAAATAAAATTTCGGGATGAAATTTCCTAAAGTAGGGGAGACTGTGACAACTGTGTTCTGTAATCATCGTATTGCGTAAAACAATGTCAATTATCAATAAAATAATGTGATTTGGTGTTATTATATGTGTTTTGGTGTTATTATATGTGCAATTGTGTTTGATGATTTTACAATTTGATTCGATTACGATTTCAAGCTTTAAATCACTTTCTGGAAGGTTATACGCAAACTGGTGCATAAAAGCAATCAGTTTAACGCGACGTACACTCCGGAATTGTGACGTAAGCTAAACATACCCTAAATATCCTTTACATAACTTAGAAATAAGTTTCGAAGGATTCGGTATGGCAAAAACACGTTTAGTTGAACTAAAAGAACTAATTACGACAACACTGCGAAACGAACGTTGGTGACCGCCCGGATAATATTTAAATCCCAAAAATATTATGTTAAGATTAAAATTTTATTTTAATCAGGTCCGTGTTGAAAAATAAATTAAAACGCCTAAAAACGTTATTTTTCAAGTTTAAGCGCGTACCGTGTGTTTCTGCGTAACACAATGCTTCTACAGCAAAACGCAGATAACGCAGCCAGTCTCGGCAACTGAAATTTATTTCAGTAATATTTTGGCAAGATTATTTTTATAGAATATTAAAAATAATTTAGAACGCCATAAACCGGGGTTTAAACCCTAGATAAAATACCCGGTATCCAGTTAAACACCCGTTTTAGCCTACATATAGCATATTTATATAAAAACTTACACTTGGACCCCCTCCCCCTTCAAATTTTCGGTCATCATTGTGTGGCCCCACCAAATATTTTCTAGATTATGGCAAATATTCCATTTTATCTTGATTGGCCAAGTGTTGGTGCATGCACCCTTCCCAAATCTCTACATAATCTTCCAATTCCAAGAATCATCATCACTCAACATCTCTCTCTCTCCCTCTTACAACCGTCCACCATCTCTCTCTCCTCCATCTTCACCTTCTTCAAACATTCAAGTCTTGTTTTTGAGAATTCAAGCTCCTTTCTAGCAACCTTCAAGTTGGTGTGAAGATCTAAAGAGGTTTCCAAGGTGTTGTCAAGTAATTACAAGCTTCCTATCACCAAAATCTCATCCTACAACCTACTTGAATCTTGAAGGTATAACATTTTTTTTAAATCATACTTTGATTCTTGGTTGTTCTTGGTGATTGAAGTTTCTCTTGAATCTTGGGATTTTCACTAAACTTGAAATCTAAAATGAAATGGGTCATGATACAAAAATAAAAAAATGGTGGTGTATATATATGTGTATAACCGTACATATATACATGTGTGTATGAGTTTTGAGCTTGGTTGTTGTTAAGTACTTGTTTATGTTGTTACTTGTTCTTGAATACTAGTTAAAATGCAAGTGTTTAGTGATCTATGTATGATATGTTAGATGACCAAGTACATCAGCAAATAAACCAGAATATGACACATATTTGATGCATCTAAACCCATATAAAATGTGGATGTTATGATATTATGCTTTAGACACTTGTACATGAAGATACATGTTGATGTAAAGCTCAAGAAATGGTAAAAAAGGGTTGTATGACAAAAATAATTTTGAACAGATTATAAGCACTAAAAATGACCTTATTTGGTATATTATGATGGCATGAAACTTTGACATATGGTTGATAGCATTGCATGTTGTACATATAGCTTAAAAAGTGGTCAATTATGTGAAATTTGCATGATTTGTGTGCTCTATTTAAGACCTGCATTATCATGAGTATAACCATTATTTAATTCAGTAAATAACATGGATTGTGTTAAAATTTCGAGTCGTTTCGATTTGGGATGGTTCGGGTAACGTTTGATGCAAAACTATGCGGTAAAATGGTTAAAAATCGGCTTTTCGGATGACTTTTATTAAACTGTTTTAGATCAGTAACCAAACTGATATTTTTTATATAAAAACAAGTATTTTAACTTATAATAAGTTTACTTGGTATTTGGTTGGTCATACGTGACTTCCGACGCCCAAAAATGTTGCCAAAACGCTAAAATAAGTGTTTTTCGACATAACTAGAATGGGTGGTTCATAAGTAAATTTTATGTGTTACAATGTGCTATGTGTTTTACAATATGTGTATGATGATGTGTTAGTGTTGTCAAGATTATGTGTATTACGCTTGAGTACATATATACAAATACACCAAAATAATAAAAAATAATAACTTTTCGAGAGATCTCAAAGATATGTGAAAATTCTAAGTATCGGAGAAACTTCGGTATTTTTATGGGTTTTTGATTATTAAATCATTCTTATTTAATTCAGGACGACTAAACAATTTGAGGGATTGTGTATAAAAACGCACCCAAAGGTGAGTACATTGATCCCCTCTTTTACGGTTTTCGATTGTTTTGGGGTGATTCATATGTATCAAAACGATTTCAATATTCTAACGATGGTTTCAAAACGATTGAGATGGTTTATACAAAACTAATAACGATTTCGATAATGTGAACGAGCTTGTTGGTTGTAGTTACATAACAAATGACATTCATTAATTTTGGCCGAACCGACCAGTATTAGGTTATGGTACCATAGGATCCGACAAATCCCGTTATCAGACCAGACCCATGGTTATGTGTGGGTTAGGTGGGTAACGACTGAATCTGATGATTGTTAACTTACCCTTTGGTGGTTTGTTAATGCAAGAACGAGTTGAACGATGAACGAGTCACAAAGGTTTGAATGTTATTAGCAAGACGACCAAAAGTAGTTTTCACAAATAAAACAAGAACGATTTGTACGATTATGAACGATTTAAACAAGTGAACGATGATCTATAACGAGAACGGGTCAAACGATGTCACACAACGAGGTTTACTCAACGATATAAACCATACGAGTTTTATTACAAGAACGATTTATGATTTGGTTTACATAAACAAATGTTTTGGGTTAAGATTCATGGCATCGAGGTTTATAAATTATAACCAATCTGTTTTGACTTGGTTATTCATTTTACAATACAAACATTTTTCAAAACAAGGTTTCAAATATCAAATAACAAAGTTGTACGAGATATTTCAATGAGCCATGAATCTGATACTCACACTAAAACTATGTACTCGCCAGCATTTCTTTGCTGACTTTGTTTTTACATATGTTTCAGGTGAAGTTGCTTAATGTTGAATGCGAATAGGATGCTTGATCACTTAGGACTGGACGAGGCCTTAGTGATTTAATAACAATGATAGACTATGTTTGATTTGCTTGTTTAACTTTAAGACAATGTCTAATATTTAATTAAATGAAACTCTTTGTATCCATGGTTTGAAACAATAATTCTGTTACAACACTCCCCGACGTTTCCGCCACGATTTGTTGTTTTATGTGGTCGGGGTGTGACACCCATCGCCCTAGAAAACTAAGAGAGAACTACTTTCACTTGTCCCTATGGAACCTTTTCATATCGACGCATGCCATTTGGTTTATGCAATGCACCAGCAACGTTTCAACGATGCATGGTAGCAATTTTCACGACATGATAGAAAAAACCATGGAAGTTTTCATGGATGACTTCTCTATGTTTGGCGATTCATTTGACCAATACCTCGGTAACCTTGAGCGAATACTATCTAGATGTGAAGAGACTAACCTCTCCCTTAATTGGGAAAAGTGCCATTTCATGGTAACAGAAGGAATAGTAATCGGTTACAAAATCTCAAGCGCAGGAATGCAAGTCGACCGTGCAAAAATCAATATTATTTCCCGATTACCTCCTCCATCATCCGTTCGAGCCATTCGAAGTTTCCTAGGACATGCTGGATTCTATAGGAGATTTATCAAAGACTTTTCTAAAATCTCTCGACCTCTAACTAAGCTACACGAAAAAGATGGCCCATTCATCTTTGACGAGGATTACACGACAAAATTTCTTGCCCTTAAAGATATGATTGTCAAAGCACCAATCATGATCGCACCAGACTGGAAGCTACCATTTGAAATCACGTGTGATGCAAGCGATTTTGCAGTTAGAGCAGCCTTAGGACAAAGAAAAAAAACATTTTCACCGCATATATTACGCTAGTAAAACTTTTAACGTCGCTCAAGAAAATTACACAACCACTGAAAAAGAATTGCTAGCTGTAGTATTTGCATTTGATAAATTTCATTCCTATCTTGTGCTTTCCAAAACTATAGTATATACCAACCACACTACCATCCGACACCTTTTCAAAAAACAAGACGCAAAACCCGTCTCATAAGATGGATTCTTCTCCTTCAAGAGTTTGACTTAGAAATAAAAGACAAAAGAGGAGCAGAAAACACAACTGCTAACCACCTATCTCGTCTTGAACACCCTGCTCTAGAAGGAACTCGAGAAGAACTCATCAATACGAAATTCCCCACAGAATCCTTAGAAATGGTAGAATATCCAGAAGAACCTTGGTACGCCGACTATGCTAACTACTTAGCTAGTGGTACTATTGTCAAAGGGTTGTCCTTTCATCAGCGAAACAAATTCTTTGCTAATGTAAAACACTATTTTTTGGGAAGATTCATATCTTTTCAGAATATGTGCCGACCAACTCATTTGACGATGCGCCCATTGTCGAGAAGCAGGACAAATTCTTCGCCATTGTCACGAAGGACCATGTGGAGGACACCACGGAATAGCCAGCACCGCACGAAAGGTGTATGATGTAGGATTTTACTGGCCCACAATACACAAAGATGCTTATGTGATGCATGCCAGCGAGCAGGCAACATATCACGAAGAAACGAAATGTCACAAAACAACATTCTTATTTATGAAATCTTCGGTGTTTGGGGATTGGATTTTATGGGACCATTCCCACCTTCGAGAAGAAACAAATACATCGTGGTGGCTGTCGACTACGTTTCTAGATGGGTCGAGGCTAAAGCTCTTCCCACCAAAAGCCAGCATAAATACGAAGGAAGGAAGTTGATACACTATACCAACCCTCCAAGCTTCACCCCAAAAATAAAAACAACAAACCAGAAGCCTAACACGGGGACGTGCCTACCAGGCATGGGGCCGAGCCCCACTTATGATTCCATGAAGAAAAAGACAAACAGAAGCCGACAAAGGACACGGGTCCGTGTCACCTAGACACGGGTCGTGGGCCACTCTCAGATTTGCAAATATGCGTTCGTAAATCAAGTACAAGGGCCACAGGGCCGTGTCGTTGACACACGGGGTCGTGTGTGCAGATGGGCTGACAAGTACATTAAATGAAGACAAAGTAAGAGAAGGACACGGGGTCATGCCTACATTGCACGGGGCCGTGTGAACCCACTGTTTCTAACTATAACTAGATGTGCTTGGCTCACTTGCAACTCATCCCTTGGCAAACCACTTCTCTCACTTCCACCACCACAACACCTCATCTTCCACCACAATAGTTAGAGTTAGAGTGGGTAGTAGTCTTGGGATCCAAGATCGATAGTAAGAGCTTTTGTCAAACTATGGCCATGCTTGGCTAATCTCTTACATCACTTGGTGAAGGCAAAATCTTTTATGTATTACTTTTGATTTCCATCCTTTGCTCACTTTTTAGTTGGGTATGTGTTAATGACTTTAATAATTAGTTTGTTATATTGAAAGTGAATTTTATTCTATCATCACTTCATGTTTCGTTGATTCACTTATTCGTATCTTTACGGTCTATATAAAGCATGTTAACTATCTGGAAGGGGTTAGAAGGGTGGTTTGGGTAAAGTTCTTGCCTCGTTCAGTGTATAGATCATGCGAGGATTTAATTCAAGCTTATTAGGACTTCCTTTGAGGCAGATAGTATCAAATCGGGGGAAGTAAGAACGACTTGAATCCCTTATAAATAAACTACTATTAAAAGAGGGACATGCCACTATAACTAAGGGGTTGTTTGGTAGCCTCTGAATGGTCATTAAAAGGCTACCTCTTAATGGAACCATTAAGAATTTTACCAATGAGAAGGTAGAAGAATGTGACATGTGATGATTTACCATTCAGAGGTTACCTCTTAACCATTTAGACTTGAGGTTACCTCTTATTCATTCAGATGTTTTAAACCATTAAGAGGTAGCATGTGAATGGTCATTAAGAGGCTACCAAACAGCCCCTAAGATAATCTCTTAAAAAAACCCAAATTGCGAAAATCATCAAAGGATACATAAAAGATAAGTCGGAACCAAGTGATTCTTTCTTTTTATTTGTTTCTTTTATTATTTTAGTTTCTTTCTTTATTTTTATTTGTTTAAAAACCTTTTCTCAATATTTGGGTCGATTAGACGTTGACGATAAACAAGTATTAAAAGCTCTTGTGTCCTTGGACGACCTCGGTATCTTACCATCACTACACTATGCCAACGATGGGTGCACTTTCCCTAACGTGTTGTAGAGAGTGATAGTTTATATCGTGTTTTATAAATTTAAAGCTTGATAAAAGAGTAAAAAGTATTTAAAACTATATCAAAAATCTGTACAAACTTGCACACACGTCAGTGTGGCTTTAGCATTTGAGGCCATGTTCTTCAATAACCTGTAAGCGACGTTGAGGGGTTGTTGGTTCAGGATGCAATATAAGCAAGTTAGCTCCTGAAGATTTACAATACCCCCACTATATTTCCTCTGGAAAAGTGTACCACTTAGGACCCAATGTATGTATCGAATGATAGGGTCCTGTATCTTGGTGCTCTTGGTGTTGCTTGGGTTGTATGGCCCATCTCTTATTTGCACCCAGAATGCATTTCTTGTGTTGTCGGGCATTTCATAGATGTTATTCGTGAAGATAGGTTTGCCAACTTCCTCTTCGGTGTAGATTCCCACATCTACACCAAATTGAGCTACCGGGATACTGTAGCAGTCACCTCCACACTTGAACTGGAGTGTATCATTTTTGAACATGTCATCGATATCTTTCTTGAGAGTGAATGTGCTTAGAAACTCCAAATTTAATTTATGAACCAATTGTAGTGCAGTCTCAAGAAAGATACGAAGGGGTCCCATCACCGTACTGTCGTAATGTTCCTTTTGCCCCACTGTTTCCAATGTGTCATAGCAAACTTGTCTTGGAAGTTCCTCGTTTCGCGCCTTGAGCCTTTCTATTCGAGCTTCGTAGTCTTCATGTGCAGTTCTGAACCTGAGCCACTTGTAGGGAGCCATTTGCCTGCAAAGAATGAACATTTAAACAATTAAGTGCAGTAAAAATTGCGGAAAAAAGAGAAACATGAGTCTACACATGGCCCCGTGTCTGAGAGACACGGCCGCATGCTGCAGGTTTTTCAGGAGGCATGACCCCGTGTAAACTTACTGTTTTCACCAAAAATCCAACTTTCTTGAGCCGACTTCAAAATGTCCAAAATTTTTGGTCACCCATGCGCGGTTTACCCCAAAAAACAAACCCCAAGTGCTAATTTCAAGTGACCAACCCGTTTTGCCCTTCAATTTTTAGTTTTTTCGGTTATGAACAAGGGTTTACTAAAATTGCTTGAAATCGACTGATTTTTCAACAATGGTTTGATGTTTTACTTTTCAAAACACTTCTACTATCTACTACTAATAAGACCTAAGAAAAATTTTGGATTGACACAGTTCAAGTTCAAGAACCCAAGATTTTTCCCCAAATCTTGATGTTATTCAACATGCAAAACACTAATGGAACTAATCTAGATGTTAGGAACATACCTTGCTAGAGATTCGTGTAAAGAAATCGTAGAAAAGTGGCCGGAATCAGTGGGGAACCGGCGGTGCAGAGAAACGGTCCGTGTTGGTTATAAAAATAAAAAGACTGAGAAAAGGGGTTTTATCCCGTTTGCAGGTCAGGCACGACCCCGTGTCTCCCCTTTTTTTTAGTTATAAGCGTTTCTCTGCTGCTTGGTTCCTCGGCTTGTTTTTCCTGACATGAAGACTTTTTGGCATTATCTTTTCACGATATACCTGCACGATGGATTATTATAACAAAACAATAACTATATATACAAGTCATTTTTATTATCCGATTATTTATCTATCTCTCATAAGATTATTTCCGTTTCTTCATCCTCGAAGATTCCTTCATAGAATTTAAGCCTTTGTCCATTAACCTTGAATGGTTCTCCGTTTGGAGGCTTAATGTCACACCCCCAAAATCCACCATGCGGGGTATCACCGCTTGGAGGCGTGACATGACCAGGATCGAGCCACCAATCATACTGAACAACGTACTTAAGTAAATAAAGACAACCAAAATACGATTGGTGACCAAAAGCTAGTTAACCAAGTTTTTAATTTAGACAGCGGAAGCATAAACGTAAAGTTCAAAACATAAGTTCGCAGTTCATAAGTTTAAAGTCCAACACATAGGTTTAATAAGTTCATAATGTTTTAAACATTAAACACTGTACATAACCGTCCGCACACCACAACGACTCCTTCCTCGTGCAAGCTCCATATGTTTAGCGACCTGTAAGGCATGTAACAACGAGTCAACAACAAAGTTGAGTGAATTCACAGTTAGTTGTTTAGTTATAGCATTCGTTTTGTAAATCATCTGTTCGTTTTGAAAACCATGTATCGTATAAGTTTGCATCGCGGTCTTTCTGACATGTTTGCGAAGATTAGTGGGGGTTTCCCATGTGTTACTAGACCACGCGTATCGACTGCTACGAAAATGTAAGAGGTGCCCTAAGTCAATGTCTATCAGCATTGACCCTTTGCCCATAGTCCATTAGTACACGCCCGTCCGACTGGCACGGTGTGAGGTTTGTTAAACCTAATAGCGCTATTAACTAATGACCCGCTCGCCATAGGCCTCGGCGATTAAGTCGATAATTGAGGGACTTAAAGTGATAGAGTTGATGGTCTTATGATCGTGTACGTAGGTTTTACGTACGTGCCCTTCAATCCGAGGACAGTAGTAAGTATGAGTGTACGTAGGTTTTACGTACGTGCCCTTCAATCCGAGGACAGTAAAAAGTAGTTTAATAGTAATGATAGTACAAGTAGTTATTCAATCCCATTCCCAACCCCTGGGAACCCCATGCCTTAGAAAGAGTGTGAACTCACCTCGGTTTGCTCGGTTAGGTTCTCAAATATAGTTAACAGTCAAGGTCGGTCAATCACGTCCTAATAAGGTACGGATAACAATCAGTTTCTCATGCATAACACGTATCCTACGTATGGTTTATTTGCACATTACTTCGTCCACATAACAGGTACACACTTTAACGATTTATGCCCATATGAACTTCCCATCCATTCCCCACTCATAAACAAACATACGATATTGCACGTAACACATATAACATGTTAGATAATTCACCGATAGCATACTCGACATTTAGACTCGCAAGTCACAACTTATGTCAATTCAGCATTAATCTTCGAAACCGGCTGTTTTCGGACATTTAAATAAAATAGTCAAATTATTCCAAAAATTCCCAAATTTTTACAGGATGTCTTAAACGTTCCATATTTTATTGTGTAAAAATATCGGGGTCCGGTTCATTACCAATATTTTATAGAAAATCGTCTACCGAACTGTGATCAGATTTGTTACATTCTGATCACAGTTTACGGAATAATTCGTCAACAATTCCTCGTAAGTCCGTTTATCGAAATTCCAGTTCGAGGGTCACAAATACATCCGTGACCATCTTTGATAAAAGTTTCAGGGGCTGGTTCGGTTCAGGTTTTAAGTTGTGATCGAAAACACACAGCCCAATTTACTGCAGTAAAAATCCGCCTTAGCTGCTGTCACGAAAACAGATTTTTAAAATAGTAACCGACCTCAGAAAAATACGATTCCAGCGCCATTTTCTTCGTTTTTCGAAAAGCTACGATTTAGGCTTTTGAAATTCCGTTTTTCGAGTTTTTAAAGTCCGTTTATAGCCTGTTGAAGGCGGCTGGAAAAGTAACTCAGCATGTTATTTTTAAGTTTAAACATTACTAAATCGCATCAACGAGTGTCCGAACAATGGATTTAACAAGAAACCAACAATCAAACATCAAGTATGATTTAACCAACCCTCAACCAACAAGATTCCGCTTCATGATTCATACATAAGTAAACTTTTATGTAACTTTAATATTCTTTAATTTTGTTTAACATCTTCTAGTCTTTTGTTCTTTTAGTGATTTAAACAACAACACATCATACTACACATTATAATTTAGAACAAGATGTAACAAGTTAAAATGAGACTTACTACTAGCTTATAGCTAGGGATGAATCTAATGCAAAGTGATGAGGAAATGATGGTGAAAAAGACTAGAACAAGCTCCTTAGAAAGTCATTCAAGATGCAACCTCCATAGATCTTCTTGTAAGCTTTGTATGGCACTAGTAAATGAAGGAGATGAAGATGTTTAAAGGTGATGGTGGGTTCGGTTTAGGTGGTGACCGAAATGGGGAGAGAGGGTGAGGTAGAGTGTATGATCTTGAGTCATGATGATAAATCCAAGAACTCCATACATATAAGATCATCCATATATCATGGATACTTACACAAGAAATAAATCAAATCAAATATAATCTTGCCAAATATTAGAAGTATGGTTAGAAGATATGTGGGGTCCCACTTGGGAACTAAAATCGTTGGGGGGGGGGGGGTCTTAATGTAACATTTTGTGGTTAGATGGTAAAAGATAGTTACATCACAAATATGAACTTCATATGCTAGTTAGTTATTATTTTAGCGGGTGTTATGCCACACGGGGATCATGACTAGCCAAAAATAATTACACAATGTGTTTAACAAATATTTGGTGTCCCGGGTAATGTCCGGTTGTTCGGTCGGATACTGTTCCGTTAAGTTGTTAAATTGTACCGTAAAGTGTCTTATTTATATATTTTTGTAACGAAATAAATTCTTAACACATAGGAAAATATACCGGACCATTTAGTGACTTTTCTGTATACTACCAGTATGTTAACATGCTCATGTAAGTATAGTTCAGTAATCAGAGAGCAGTTAAATGATTCAGCACAGTCATCAAGCACTTTAATTATCATTTAATAAATTGCACGGATTACATATAATTTGAGGGTTGTCACACTTAATATCTATGGCACCGTGTGAATAGACCTTGGGGATGGAAAAAGGTCTGGACCATCGAGACTTGAGTTTTCCAGGAAAAAGACGTAGCCTAGAGTTAAAGAGGAGTACTTGGTCTCCTTCTCTAAATTCCTTTGGTCCGCTTATGTATTTGTCGTGTAATCTTTTTTAGCGTTCCTTATAGATTTCTGAGTTGGAATATGCTTGATTTCTGAATTCATCTAACTTATCTAACTTGTGTAGGCAATCTCTCCCTGAAGTCTCTGGATATAAGTTCAGATTTTTTTAACGCCCAATATGCCCTGTGTTCAATTTCTACTGGGAGGTGACAGTTTTTTCCATAGACGAGCTTATATGGTGTGGTACCTATTGGTATTTTGTAAGTTATTTGAAATTTCCATAAAGCATCGTCTAGTTTGTCTGCCCGTTCTTTTCGGTTTTAACCCACTTTTTTTCTAGGATTCCTTTTAAACCACGATTGGTCACTTCGGCTTGACCATTGGTTTGAGGATGATAAGTAATTGAGAGAAAGTGAGATACCCCGTATCGTGTTAGATTTTTTTCCATTTGCAAATTGCAAAAGTGGTTTCCTCTATCACTGATGAGGGCTTTTGGAGTACCGAAACGAGAGAATAGCTTTTTTCAAGAATGTTACCACTACTTTTCCGTCATTGGTAGGAAGAGCTTCGGCCTTGGCCCATTTAGAAACGTAGTCGACAGCCACAAGGATGTATTTGTTTCCTCTGGATGGTTGAAATGGTCCCATAAAATCCAAACCCCAAACATCGAAGATTTCACAAATGAGAATGCTATTTTGTGGCATTTCGTTTCTTCTTGAGATGTTACCTGCCCGTTGGCATGCATCACATGTTTTAACTAATACATAGGCATCTTTGTGTATTGTTGGCCAGTAAAATCCTACATCATACACCTTTCGTGCGGTGCTGGCTACTCCATGATGTCCTCCACATGGTCCTTCGTGAAAATGGCATAGGATTTATCTTGCTTCACGACCATGGACGCATTGCCGAATAAGTTGGTCTGCACATATTTTGAAAAGATATTGGTCTTCCCAAAAATAGTGTTTTACATCAGCGAAGAACTTTCTTTGTTGATGATATGACCACCCTTTGACGAGAGTGCCACTAGCTAAATAGTTTGCATAGTCTGTGTACCAAGGTTCTTCTCTATATTCTACCATTTCTAAGGATTCTGTGGGGAATTTTTCATTGATGAGTTCTTCTCGAGTCTTATCCAGAGCAGGGTCTTTAAGACGAGATAGGTGATCAGTAGCAGTGTTTTCAGCTCCTCTTTTGTCTTTTATTTTTTATTTCTATGTCGAATTCTTGAAGGAGGAAAATCCATCTGATGAGACGTGGTTTAGCATCTTGTTTCTTGAAAAGCTACTGGATGGTAGCATGGTTTGTGTAGATTATAGTTTTGGAGAGCACAAGATGTCATACCCCGACCACGTAAAACAACAAATCGTGGCAGAATCATCGGGGAGTGTTGTAGCAGAATCATTGTTTCATAACACATGGAAATTTAAATGTTGCTTTATTGATTAAAAGAAATTACAATGTCTTAACAACAAGGAAGCATAACATAATTAACTAGTCTTGCATCTTTTATTGTCACTAAGGCCCAAGTCCGCCTAAGTGTAACTTGATCAATCCTATGCATCATTTCCTGAAACACATGTGAAAATAGGTACGTCAGCATAAAAATTCCTGTGAGATACATAGGTTTTATTGATTTAGGATTCATGACTTATAAATTTAGAAAAAGTTGTTTAACAAAAGTCAGTCATGATCCTTGTAAAATGTTTTTGTTTCATAAATCGTATAAAAATCGATAAGGAAACAGATGTTATAAAGGAAATATATATGGTTAAAAAATAACCAAGTAAAATGAATTTGTATAAAATGTTTTGTTTGTAAAACAATCTTTTGTAAAGATATGTTAATTGTGTAAAATGTAATATGTCAAAATTGAAATGGTTTAAATAATGCTACGATATGTAATATCATAAAAGCACTTATATATAGGAAGTACCAGCGGCGTATCCACCATGCTTTTATCATATTACACACGTCTCGTTACTTAAATCACTTACCCAAACAAACCACCAATGTAAAAATGTCCATGTATAACTAAATGGAATGTTTAAACAAATGTTGAAATGTTATTGAGTAAACAAATGTGATGTGGAGTGAATAAAAAACCTTTATTGATTAAAAGCATTTACTTGACCCTATAAGAAAGGAATGTACAAAACAATGCATTTGATAAATTATAAATCAAAATTTATGTTTTGTAAAATAATGCATGCTTTACTGATACAAACATCTATGCGGTATTGTGAAAATGCATACATTCAAGCCTTGAGACTGTGGCGATAAACCCTTAAACAAATTAAAGATTTATCTGAGTTATGTTTATCGAATTCGGTCATTCCTTCCATCCAAACATTCCTAGGATGTCAGGAACGGGATTTGTCAATTCCTATGGTACCACTACCTACTAACGAACGGCGTAGCTAATGTTAATGAATGTATTTTTGAGCCATTTAAACAAACCAAATGTCATACCAAAATGTAAGCATGTTTTATGAAAACAATGTACTAAATATGCACTAAATGGACATACATAGCATGAAATGTAATGTAAAACGATGTACTAAGTATGCACTAAATGGACATACATAGCAAAAACATAATGAAATCATGTACTAATAGTGTACTAATGAACATAGCAAGTATATGATATGAAAACATGGAAAGCATGAAGGTAACAAGTAGGCACATGTGTTTCACCCCAAAATGTTTGAAAAACAGTAAAAGAGGGGTCTATGTACTCACTTGAGGGTGCTTAGAAGTCTTGAACAACAACCAAGCAAAGCTAAAGGGATCACGAAATCAAACAGCACCTAATATAGGTAACTATGTAAATAAACGGACCTAAATCGGAAGTTCGGATAAAATGAGGTTTCGTAAACCAAATGAGTATAGGAACTCATGTAACATGGTTTAACAAAGCCTACATTCTAAAACAAAACCTATCCTAAGTGCTTACGACCCATTACGACCCGTTTAGGTAGCTTACGCTACTTTAACGCGTCGTTCGTGTAAAACACGTTTAGACCGCCTAACTAGTCGTATGACAAGTAATATATGCCTTAACATGTCTAATAATGTTGCCAAATCAGTTTAGATGTCAAAAGTTATGTTACATATGCTTAAAATGAATTTTGGTGTAAAAAGGGTCATTTTGGTAATTTTCCTAAGGCATATAAACTACCTATCATATAACCAACTAAACGACGCGACCATAAGGTATAACCTTGGAAGGTTATTTCCTATACAACTATGGTCACCTAATGTGTTTGGTCGGATCCTAAAGATCGACCAAATGGGCCGGGTTCGAAAGTCTAAGCGGTTGTTTAGACCGCTTACCTTACGACCCTATATAAGCACTAAACCTAAAGTGAAGAGCTAAACATGTTAAAACATGTTTAACGAATTTAGAAAACAGGTTTGGTATTAAAACAAATGGTTTTGATATCTAAAATAGTTTGGTTACAAAATACGCAAGAATACGCATTTTGGCCGAAACTTCGACTCGTCACTAAGCCTAGATAACGTGGTAATCAGTAGGTATAGTCACAAGGGACTATAACCATCGTGATTACGCTCACGTTATGAAGTTCAAACGAACTTCGTGTTGACCATAAATTGGTCAATGCAGAAAGTCAAACAAAGTTTGACTTTCACGCTAAAAACGCGTAAAAGAACGAAAAAGGACTTACAAAAGGTCCAAGAACGGAAGTTTAACCCAATTATTCTCAGGTATGAAGTGAAATCACTTCAACTTAGAGAGCAATCAGATCAAGGTGTGAGTTTTGAGTGAAGGGGGGTAGGGTATTTATAGTTTTCTTATAACCGTTAGGATCGTTCATCGAAAACCGAGCTAAATCTGGACCTTACATGTGTGCCCATGGTTTTAGAATACCATGGGTACCCCAAAACAAGCCCCTAGTTTCATTAAAAGCATGTGAAAATGAGGGGAACAGCTGGAACAAGCTAGAATTCAGATTTTCAAATTTGGTCCCTTCCTAAGATAACTATGGCAGATTGTCAATTTTGGTCCCTGAATGATCAAAATATGGTTTTTGATGCATTTTTGACACGTTTAAGCCCCGTTAATACCATTTCAAGGCTCTAAAATGAAGTTAAAGTATAGAGAACATGAAACATGCTAAAAAATATCTCAGATGTCGGTTCGTTTGGTCGTACGGTTGTGTTGTTCGGTTAATTACGACGAAACACGAACGGATGCGAAAAACGATCCAAATTACGCGACGAATGGAATTTTTTCATGCAATCACTAAAATAAAATATTTTAATGATTACATAAAGTTTTGGATGTCCGGATGTATTCAGAACGTAAGATATGCGCGAAAATGCAAACTTATGCACTTTTGACGCTTTTAGTCCCTAAATGACCAAAAAGTTTATTTTAGCACACCGAACCTCTCAAAGCCTATTTCTAAGCTATGTAAAGGATATTTAGGGTATGTTTAACTTATGGTCATGTTCTGTATTGTCCATTACAGTACGAATCGGCATACTTTCACGGTTTGTCGAATTTAGTCCCTGTAAGCGAATAAACTTGATTTTGACACACCAAACCTTCCAAAACTTATTTCTAAGTTATGTAAAGGTTATTTAAGGTATGTTAAGCCTATGTCACTATTCCGGAGTGTTTGTTGCATTAATCTGATTACGTTTACGCATCAGTGAGCGTATAACGTCCCAGAAAGCGATTTAGAGCTCGAAATCGAACGAGAATTGATATGTGCAAATGATACACATATTTATACAAATCTCAGGTATGAAATATTATATGTAGGGGAAATATGTGTAGGGGAAACTAAATGAGCAAACCTGTGATGAGTGTGACTAGACCATCTTAGGGTCCTTTTAATTAAATCGATAAATGATTTAAATAGACTACCAAGTAGTCTTTTCAGCTTATATCATCACATGTCATTTTTAACCAGATTCTGAATCAATCTTTTGACTTAGACCACTCAAGGGGTCCCTTTGAATTTTGGAATGGTACTATATAATCCAAGGGTCTTAATTATTACATTGAAGCCCATTAAGGATTTAAGGTAGTACCTTTGAATATCCTACTATGAATCTTTCACATGAAGATATAGAAGATTCTATGAGGATTTGGATAATGAAAACAAAAACACAAAAGAAAACATATAACACATAATCACATAACCACAAAATTGTTTATCTTGATCTTTAATTTGTTATCATTTTGTTAATTTGTTTTCTTAATTTTGCACATGTATTTAAAGTACACCAGGTATCCAATCCGTGGATTTTGATTGGCACTTTAAATATTTTCCAAGAATCTAACTATAAAGATAGGGAGATCTTAAAAAGAAAATTCGATTTCGATTACAAGGAATCGTAATATTCGAATTTAGGTACTCAAGGAATCCAATTAAGGACTCCGGTTTGAAAGATACTCATCCACAAGGATCTAATTGTGAAGATAAAAAGATCCCATATGGATTTTGGGATTTAAAAGGCAGGAGGCATTTCAAATCCTTGCACTAGACGTGCTTAAGTTAAAACATGAGTTAAAATACTTATGAAGTTGAGGTGCTAGATATGCCAAGGCGACATACGAAGCAGAATTTGAAAGTTAAGTCAATGCATGAGAAAATGTTTTTGAAAACTATGCATGGGGTTTCTTTTTTAAACGTGTTTAATGTTTTTGAAACCTTATATATAATACTTTTGAAATCATAAAGTAGGTGTATTAAGTAAGTATATTTATAAAATGTTTTAAAATCATGCAAGATGAGATTTTGAAATTATGTATAAGGTTTTTGAAAATATGAATAATGCTTTTTGAAATCATGCATTTGATATATTACATAAAATTTGTTTTCAAACTATATGAAATATTTTGAAATCATGAAGGTTGTTTTGAAAACTTATGCTATGCATGTTGTTATGAAAATCAGAATGCAATGGGCATGAGATCGAAAAATTACCCTTAGTTATCTAACCAAGGATTTAAAGGCACAGATGTGCATAATGCACGATTACTCATAATGTCACTTATTTTCTGTACTTCGTTTCTTAGAATGAAACGAGTACTTAAAATTTTCAAGGAAATCATGAGTGATCACATGAAAGGGGGAATCACAAGAATAGTTTGTTTAAAGAACATAGTTCCTTGATGTAGGTATCATAGGGAAATGCCATACACATATGTAACTACACTTGTACATCAGAATTGTGAACAACCATTTATATAAAATAGATTGTTTCAGGGTTCAACAAAAGATACAAAGCATGAAAGTTCAGATTATTTAAAGCAACTTCTTCTGATCGGCCAAATGCTCATTTGTGGGTTGGATTTGCATTGACAATCTCTGGGCATTTGTTCCTGAAATGGCTCGTCTCGCCACAGTTATAGCACGATCCAGGTGGAAAACGAGCTTGGATAGGGTTGGCTTGTTGTTGATTTGGACCACCTTGGGTTGGGTTAGTTCGACAAGCACTTGCCAGGTGACCAATTCGCCCACATGATACACACACACGACACTGTAGATGAGCTTGGTGATGCCCGTTACATTTGTTGCATAACGGTGCCATTCCTTTGTATTGCTTCTTAGCTGGTGGTGCTGCCACCTGGCTAGGTTCTGCTTGATTTGGTGCAACGACTGGAGAATTCTTTGAAGCTATACGCTTCCTTAACCTTTTCGAAGGCTTGGCTTCTGCTTCTTTCGATGCTTCTTGAGTGGCTCCATTATTGAGACAAGACATGGCGATACCTAAATCCACAGACTTCAGGATTACTTCGCCTATTGGCTGGGCATTTGAGTGTCGCTGCGATGAAGAGACATTCTGGAGGAAGTGAAAGACATAGGAGGAAACAAGTGAAACGTTATTGGATAATCAAAACAGAATGGAAATGCATAAAATTGCGATCATTTGTTTGTTACCTAAGGCAAACAAATGAGACGGTGACAAATCAAAGTAAACGGGTCATATTAATGTATCACTGAAGACATGCTCGCCTATAAGTGAACACTCACCCCAAGAGTTCCCAGGTAAGAGTGACTGGTCCGATACTGCGGATTTGTAACGAACACTCTAGCCTTAGACAGAAAACTCAGAGTACAGGCATTCACCCTTCCAGTTTGCACGTGTTCACATTATAAGACCCAAACTTTGACGAGATTTTGAAAACTTAAAGGGTTCAAAACCTTACAATAAATCATCCTAGAACAGATGATTGGTTTTCAAAGCAGATTCGAAATTTGTGTTCTTGTTGTGGTTGTCGCCTAAGGATAGGTGACGGTATTGTTTTATGACTAAACGCAAGTAAACTCTCGTTAGGGTTCTAGGAAGGTTATAGACTAGGTCAAAGCTTTACTAATAACCTAATTCCCTATAACCATGAGCTCTGATACCAACTTTTCTTTCACACCCCGACCACGTAAAACAACAAATCGTGGCGAAATCATCGAGGAGTGTTGTAACAGAATCATTGTTTCATAACACATGAAAATTTAAATGTTGTTTTATTGATTAAAAGAAATTACAATGTCTTAACAACAAGGAAGCATAACATAATTAACTAGTCTTGCATCTTTTATTGTCACTAAGGCCCAAGTCCGCCTAAGTGTAACTTGATCAATCCTATGCATCATTTCCTGAAACACATGTGAAAATAGGTACGTCAGCATAAAAATTCCTGTGAGATACATAGGTTTTATTGACTTAGGATTCATGACTTATAAGTTTAGAAAAAGTTGTTTAACAAAAGTCAGTCATGATCTGTTAGGATCTGAGGCTCTAATGATTGTGTTTGTTTGTATAATTTGAACAATGAATGAATGTGAAATAATGTAAAGTGCAGCGGAAATTGAAACAAACTTTGTAAACACAATCAAAAGGGAGAATAGTTCTTATAAATACATGCTTTTCATTAGATCGAAAGATTACAAATCAAATCAAAAGATTACAATGCATGCTTACAACAAAAACTCCCCCTCAGCCTGATGCTTCCTGGTTGATTGCACAAGATGAAAGGATTGGAGGAGGAGAACTCACTCAAGCAATCAAATGTAACAGTACAGGGTACTATTCCATTTATAGGCAAATCAAACCACTGAAGCATCTAAGCTGACGTCACCATGAAAGTGACATCTAACAACCTAACAACATATAACCACTGTTCTTATACAAACACTGCTAATCTTAACCACTGATACTATACAATACAATACAAGTGACACACTAAACAACTGCTTTCTACTTTAATCAGTGCTTTCCTCAAGGTTGATCAGTCCTTGAGTAGGCAGTCCTTAGCATCAGTAGATTGAACCAGCAATGTTTCATCCTTAGCAATCTTCAGGGCTACATTAGTAGTTTGAAGGGCAGCAGCTGTTGGATACGGACAGTGGATAGAGGACATCAGATGTTATAAACACTTTCAAGGGGAAAGCCTGATGTAAACTACTGCTTATTATGAATCCACTGTTGTGAACCAGTTTTGGCTTTCATTATCTGTTCCTCTGATAGGGTTCAATCTCAACAATCCCCCCTGGAACAGATAATGCCAAAACACTTCATTATTTTGGATTTTTATTGTCTCATCAGAAGCTCCCTAACTTGTCCTTTAAATTGCAACTCAAAATCCATGGAACTTGTATCCTCCTCATCCCTACACAATATAAGCTCAAGGAGATCTTATAGATCTTCAACACTCAGGCCCAGTGCTTGTTCCCTTGATATGTGCTTTACTTCTCCATTGGATCTGATCAGGGTCAATACATGGGTGTTTTGATCAGACATCCATTTTAGTATTTTTAAACCCAATGGGTTTCTTGGGAGAGGTTTATTTACTGATGATTTTGGTGATGCTGGCCTTGTGATAATTTGAGCACTGTTCTGAGCTTTTGCTCGTTCATAATCTTCAGCTGTATTTTGTTTGAAAGCTCTTTTTATGATGTCATTTGCTGCAGCTATATCTTCTGCAACTTCTTTTTCAATATGCTCTTGTCTCTTTCTTTGATCTATCTCAATGTCTGAGACTTCTGCTGATGTGATCAGTGGTTCAGAAGTTTTGATCTGCTGCTTTGGCTTTTTGTAGTCAGGCTTCTTTGGAGTGTCAGAATCTGTCATCCTTCTTTTCTTAAGCCTTTCATAAGCCTCATCTGTTTACTGCTTTGTCCATTTTGCTATGGCTTTAGCAGTTCCAACCTTTGCATCCACCAACTCTTGTTTCTTCTGTTTGTACTCCAAGGTAAGTTTATCAATAGCCTTTTTGTATTTGCTCCAGTTTGGAGCTGTCTTTTTCTTTCCTGGATCACTCTTGATCCTTGTGATTCTGTTTACTTCATGCTTTAGTGCAATGAGTGGCCATTCACTGAATTGTTCTTCATTAGCTGGATAAAATTTTTCTTTCATGATGAATGCAAGATACTCCTTTCTCATTTCCTTTTGTAGGACAGCTCCAGGTGGCAGATTTGACATATCTTTGCTTAGATCTCTTGCATAATCTTCCATTTGTTTGACCTTAGTGAGGAAAAATTCCATTCTTTCAGAAATGGCTTTGTCACCTTGATCTTTGCATTCAATTCTTGCTCTTATATCTACTTGCTTGGTTTTGAGTTTTAGATATGCATCCATATTTTCTGGGTTCCTGAAGCCCTTGAGAGAAGGAAATCTTGTTTTTGAAGGATCAACTTCTGTATAGAATTGTTTCATCTCATCCTTTACAACTTCCAATTCCAGTGGATAACTTTCAGCAATGGATACAAGGTTAGCAGGGTTTATTGGTTTGACAAGAGTTGGTGAGGTGGATGGTTGTGGTTCGACAACATTGTAGGGTGTGGAGGATAAAGGAATGGGTGCTGGTATATCATCATTATTCTTCTGAAATTTCCTTTTCCTTGTATAAAGCTTTTTGGGTGAAGAGGGTTTTGGTTGTGATGTGGCAATGGGTTGTATGGTGATTGTTGAAATGGTGAGGGCAGTGGTTGAAGGCTGGCAAACAGCTATTGAAACAACTGGTGTTTCAACCTCTATTGTCATTACAACTACTGATGTGTCAGTAGATGTCTTCTGCTTTTCAGCAGGTGGTGATTTATGTGGTGGTGGTAGGGCAGTGGTTGTGGTGTGTGTTGTAGTGGTGGCAGCTGTTTGGCTAGTAGTTTTTGAAACACTGACATATCAACTGTTTGGGTGGAAGTTTGAGATTTTGTGGTTTGAGGTTTGGAGCCTTTGGTAGGTGGTTTGGAGGCATGCTTTGTGGGTCTGGATGGTGTGGATTTGGGTTGCCTCACTTGTCTAGTGGGCTTCTTCTTTTCATCCTTAGGATTTTCATCATCCTTTGTCTCAGAAGTACCCTGTGCATTCAGCTCCATATAAGCTCTCTTCTCCTATTCCCACCTGGCTTTATCCTTAGCCTCTCTATCTCTTTTAACACTTGCTTTTGCTTCTGCAAGTGCATTTGTGGTAGTATCAATTTTCTTACTACCATCTGGCAAAGGAATGTTTTTGGTCATGTTTTCTTTTTCTGGTTCAATATAGAGACCATCTTCTATTCCCTTCTTCTTCCACTCTTTGATTTTCTCCCCCTTTTTGGCATTATCTGAAGGAAGTTTATCAATGAAGAGAACAGTGGGAGGGGCTTTGCCAGTAGTGTTCAGGATGTGGGCCTTTATAGCCTTGATATCTGCTTGAGTATCTATAAACCTTGACTCCATCATGTTTCTCAGCTCTTGAACATGTATAGCATGCTGCTGATCAGCCATTTCTCTTTGTTGTTGGAGCAGGGGTTGAAACAAATTCCACAACTCATTTACAGCAGATGCTTGTGGTGGAGCAGATGCTTGAGTTGGAACAGCAGTGGTTGAGACCTTTTGGGCTTTTAACAACTGTTGCATCATATCTTTTATTTCAGCAACAGATTTCTCAAGGTTTTCAATTCTACCCGTCAATTCCTGATATTTTAAATCATCACCCAAATTAATGGGATCATCTGACTCCCCACCGGAAGTGGTTATATCAATGTGTGACTTAGGGACTGAATCCCAAAAATCACCCATTGATGCCCCTTGTTCTTGGTTCTGGGGTCTTCTTTCTTCAACACTTGATAACCTTTTGAAGGTACCAATGGTCAAAACAAACTCACTGGTGGTTACCAGAGGTGCTATAGAAGAAATTGCCTTCAAGGGAGTCTGACTGATGAAACAACTGTCCAAATGTAGATCTGTTGATCCAACACTTGTAGTTGCTTCTCCATTTGAACTACTGACATGAATTACTTGTAACTCCTGTAGTGTAACCTCCTCAGTTATTGCTGGGATAGCAGAGGTATAAACATCAGACCCAGTCACTTATGGGAGTGTACTCTCAGTGATAGGTGATAGAGAGGAACTGGTTTATGTCTGAGCTATAGCAACTGCATGCAACAATGGTATTATGGATTGTGGTAATGTGAGGGGTGACGATATGGGTGTTGAAAGAGACATGTCCTTGGGATCAGGACTGAGGAAGATGGATCCAATTGGATCCAGAGCTTCATAATGTGGGGTCCCTGTGCTTACAACCTGATTCTTTTGTGAGGATGCATGAGGAGTTTGAGGCAAGGGTGGAGATCTTTCTTCCATCTGCTGTGAGGAAGTAGCAGCAGTGGTTTTTGGTGACATTTGTGTTGTCACTGGCAGTGGCTCTGGGATCTCATCTTCCAGAGTTGCCATTTTTAGTGGGTTTGGAGGGCTTTTTGGATGGTTTCTTTTTAGGCTTTTTTGTGATGGCAGGTGTGGGTTTCATAGCAGTGGGTGTGTTGCCATGATCACCTGGAGCAGTGGGCTCAGCAGCAGATACCTAAGGACCAGTGGTAGCTGCTAAAGTCTGCTCAGGCACCTCTGCTTGTGTTTTTGCAGGTGTTAACATTCTAGTAAATGTTTCAGATGTTAAACCATTTATTTGAAAAGATTTACCTTGGATGAGCAAATTTTCATGTTCCTTTCCAAATTTTTGTTTAAAATAGTAACTTAAGAACCTTGGAAAAAGTAGAAATGATTTGCTATCTACATTTTTTACCAAATCATCAAAGATCTCCTGAGAATAGTTAAAATTTTCTTCATGTAAAATATCATATCCCAGGTTTTGGATCTTTAATGGTATTTTGTTAAAAGCAGTTGTTTTATTTGAAACACACATCAAAAGGGTATGAAATAGAAACCTTGGTGCAGAAGGGAAGAAGCCTTTTTGTAAGGTGTCCCTTTTTATTTCCGCACCATACCCTCTTTCTAGAAAATCAGTTTTTAATTCGTTTTTAGGAAAGGAAGTTTTACCTTCCTGATCATCGAGTGCGAAGACTTCTGAAATAGATTGTGGAGTGATTTGAATCTCTTTTCCCTTTATGGAAGAATTAATGGCTATAACTGTTTCTCCTTGATACTCAAGTGTGGCATTTTTCCAAAATTCTCTCTGGGTTTGTTCGTAAATGGGAGCATCAGCAGTTAACAAAGTTTTGTACTTTGAAGCCACAAGGGTGTCAATGATGGTATCAAAGGTTTTGTTGTTGGTGGGTTTTGTGAGTAGACCCAAGTAGTTGTGAGGTGCTTTGTAAGGGATTTCAATGGATTCAGTGGCCTTTTGAGCGACCTTCTTGGAAGATGATGATGATGATGATTTTGATTCTGATTTTGTCATTTTGGTGAAGAAGAATGAAGGATGAATTGAGATGGAAGTTTGGAAACTGCTTTGAGAAGAGAATTTTAGAATTCAATTCGACAATGTAAAACCCTGTTTGGGGGTTTTGATCAGGGTTTTATTTAGGAAAAAGTGAATGTTGATGTGGCAGCGGTTACAAAGATCTGATGGCTAAAAACTGACCATGTGCCAACCTGTGATGAAAAGATGAATTATGGAGGACAGTTGTTTAGGGAACCACTGATAAAGCAGGTATTAGTGGTTGCAACGGTCAAAGTGAAGACAATGGGTGATTTTTACTATTAGTGGATAGCATATCAGTGGATAAAACACTAATTTTGAACAACAGTGATTACCAAAAATAATGAAAGAACAGGGGTTGACTTTCAGCAGTGGACAATATTTAGGAAGCAGATGTTTGAACAGAACAGTAGTTAAGGGTGAGATAATTGTAAAGATTTGAAAGCCCATTATGTCAGCAACTTTTAGTGCAACAATGGATAAGCTCTTGACAAATGTTTTGAGCAACTGCTGTTCTAATGATAGGAATGATTTTATCTTGTGTAACCACAATATCATGTCCAGTCATCTGTTGATGATGATTATGAAATATCTGCAAAATTGCTATCCTCAACAAAATACATTTTAGATGCAAATTGTCAAGTTTAATATGTCAGCAGTTTTTACAGGGATTTACATTCAAGGTTTTCCCACATGTCTATTACAGGTTTTGAAGCTTTTATAGATTTCTGACAGTGGTTTAGTACCCTAGATGATGGAAACTTTTTACTATGGCTACTCATTTTTGTCATAATATTTGAATTAGAACATGAATACCCAAGTATTTTAAGATCTATTTAGCAATCAATCTGTGATCTGTGTTAAAAACAAACTTGAGTTTGACATGACCTTGACACTTGTACCATTTCCTTTTGATCCATTTTCAAGGATAATATCACCAAAAAAATGAAGGTTCTTCATCCTGACAGGTGTTTGAAACTTTTCCTATAAAAAACAAGTAAAAGTACAAAATATATCACTCTTAAGGAAAAATAAAGAGTAATATATCTTGCTTTATTTGAGAGAAACCTTTATATGAAAAATAATTAAAGGTTTTCATGAAAACAACATCAAAAGGATCTGGTATATTTTCCAATTATACTCATAACCACATCACTCTCAAGTTTTATGAAAATGGTCAGTGGTTTGAAGTACATCATAGTAACCACTGTTTGGGACCATTTCCTTGTTTAATTGATTGCAAAAATGAGGAAACATGTTCACATGAGTTTTTGAAAAATCCTGTTATAGACTTTGTTACCATGTGATGATTCTGAAAACTTGTCTAATCCTCTTGTAAGTTTGCTTACTGGAGATACTAATGTTACCTGAACTTTCCTGAACTAATGATTGCACACAATTGCTTGATGACCAATGTCAACCCAATTTTGGACTCTTAAGTGTTTTATATTTATACTCTTTTCTTTTGACATCAAAAGTTTTGAGATAAACACACTTTTGAGTTTTTGTGATTTTCCTTCTCCCCTTTTTACCCTTCCCATTCATAAGTAATGAAATACTTAATGGGAGGTTTTTATTGAAGAAATACTTAATCCAAAATCATTTTGCAGTAATGTTTTGAGAGATCTGGCCACATTTGTACATGTTTATTATCAAATCTCACACTACATATGATTCGGACTATTTTGACCCCTGATTTTCTTAATGTATTATCAACAAAGTTGATTTGGTCCTTTTGAGGATTCTCAACCTGTTTTTCAACACACAAGATCTAATAACTAAAGTTTTAATTTCCCTCTTTTTATGTTAACAAAAACACTAATGTTTTTACGAACATAGGTTTTTGTTGACCTGAGGTACACACCTTAGTAGCAAACATGATGGAAATAGCATGAACTTCAAAACAACAATTGAAATCAATTGTCGTAAATAATTATACCATAGTTATCAGATATATTTTCAGATCTGAAAACTATAGGTGATTTATGCATGACATCACTTGTTGTGTGAAGTTTGTGTCTTATGACATCTTGGTTGTTTTACAGAGTTTTTGAAAAGCAATTTTGAACGTGATTACTCGTTACTCTATTTTTCAACTGAATACAATCAACCTTAGTATCAATGAATTTTGAGCTGAACTGTTATGTCAAATTGATTGTTAGATCGAATTTGACTGTCCAGGCTCTGATACCAATTGTTAGGATCTGAGGCTCTAATGATTGTGTTTGTTTATATAATTTGAACAATGAATGAATGTGAAATAATGTAAAGTGCAGCGGAAATTGAAACAAACTTTGTAAACACAATCAAAAGGGAGAATAGTTCTTATAAACACATGCTTTTCATTAGATCGAAAGATTACAAATAAAATCAAAAGATTACAATGCATGCTTACAACAAAAACTCCCCCTCAGCCTGATGCTTCCTAGTTGATTGCACAAGATGAAAGGATTGGAGGAGGAGAACTCACTCAAGCAACCAAATGTAACAGTACAAGGTACTGTTCCATTTATAGGCAAATCAAACCACTGAAGCATCTAAGCTGACGTCACCATGAAAGTGATATCTAACAACCTAACAACCTATAACCACTGTTCTTATACAAACACTGCTAATCTTAACCACTGATACTATACAATACAAGTGACACACTAAACAACTGCTTTCTACTTTCATCAGTGCTTTCCTCAAGGTTGATCAGTCCTTGAGTAGGCAGTCCTTAGCATCAGTAGATTGAACCAGCAGTGTTTCATCCTTAGCAGTCTTCAGGGCTACATCAGTAGTTTGAAGGGCAGCAGCTGTTGTATACGAACAGTGGATAGAGGACATCAGATGTTATAAACACTTTCAAGGGGAAAGCCTGATGTAAACTACTGCTTAGTATGAATTCACTGTTGTGAACCAGTTTTGGCTTTCATTATTTGTTCCTCTGATAGGGTTCAATCCCAGCATGATCCTTGTAAAATGTTTTTGTTTTATAAATCATATAAAAATCGATAAGGAAACAGATGATATAAAGGAAATATATATGGTTAAATAAATAACCAAGTAAAATGAATTTGTATAAAATGTGTTGTTTGTAAAACAATGCTTTGTAAAGATATGTTAATTGTGTAAAATGTAATATGTCAAAATTGAAATGGTTTAAATAACGCTACGATATATAATATCATAAAAGCACTTATATATAGGAAGTACCAGCGGCGTATGCACCATGCTTTCATCATATTACACACGTCTCGTTACTTAAATCACTTACCCAAACAAACCACCAATGTAAAAATGTCCATGTATAACTAAATGTAATGTTTAAACAAATGTTGAAATGTTATTGAGTAAACAAATGTAATGTAGAGTGAATAAAAAGCCTTTATTGATTAAAAACATTTACTCGACCCTATAAGAAAGGAATGTACAAAACAATGCATTTGATAAATTATAAATTAAAATTTATGTTTTGTAAAATAATGCATGCTTTACTGATACAAACATCTATGCAGTATTGTGAAAATGCATACATTCAAGCCTTGAGACTGTGGCGATAAACCCTTAAACGAATTAAAGATTTATCTGAGTTATATTTATCGAAATCGGTCATTCCTTCCATCCAAACATACCTTAGATGTCATGAACGGGAGTTGTCAATTCCTATGGTACCACTACCTACTAACGAACGGCGTAGTTAATGTTAATGAATGTATATTTGAGCCATTTAAACAAACCAAATGTCATACCAAAATGTAAGCATGTTTATGAAAGTAATGTACTAAGTATGCACTAAATGGACATACATAGCAAAAACATAATGAATTCATGTACTAATAGTGTACTAATGAACATAGCAAGTATATGATATGAAAACATGGAAAGCATGAAGGTAACAAGTAGGCACATGTGTATCACCCCAAAATGTTTGAAAAACAGCAAAAGAGGGGTCTATGTACTCACTTGAGGGTGCTTAGAAGTCTTGAACAACAACCAAGCAAAGCTAGAGGGATCACGGAATCAAACGACACCTAATATAGGTAACTATGTAAATAAACGGACCTAAATCGGAAGATCAGATAAAATGAGGTTTTGTAAACCAAATGAGTATAGGAACTCATGTAACATGGTTTAACAAAGCCTACATTCTAAAACGAAACCTATCCTAAGTGCTTACGACCCATTACGACCCGTTTAGACCGCCTAACTAGTCGTATGACAAGTAATATATGCCTTAACATGTCTAATAATGTTGCCAAATCAGTTTAGATGTCAAAAGTTATGTTACATATGCTTAAAATGAATTTTGGCGTAAAAAGGGTCATTTTGGTAATTTTCCTAACGCATATAAACTACCTATCATATAACCAACTAAACGACGTGACCATAAGGTATAACCTTGGAAAGTTATTCCCTATACAACTATGGTCACCTAATGTGTTTGGTCGGATCCTAAAGATCGACCAAAGGGGTCAGGTTCGAAAGTTTCAGCGGTTGTTTAGACCGCTTACCTTAAGACCCTATATAAGCACTAAACCTAAAGTGACGAGCTAAACATGTTAAAACATGTTTAAAGAATTTAGAAAATAGGTTTGGTATTAAAACAAACAGTTTTGATACCTAAAAGTAGTTTGGTTACAAAATACGCAAGAATACGCATTTTGGCCGAAACTACAACTCGTCACTAAGCCTAGATAACGTGGTAATCAGTAGGTATAGTCACAAGGGACTATAACCATCGTGATTACGCTCACGTTATGAAGTTCAAACGAACTTCGTGTTGACCATAAACTGGTCAATGCAGAAAGTCAAATAAAGTTTGTTGACTTTCACGCTAAAAACACGTAAAAGAACGAAAGAGGACTTACAAAAGGTCAAAGAACGGAAGTTTGACCCGATTATTCTCAGGTATGAAGTGAAATCACTTCAACTTAGAGAGAAATCAGATCAAGGTGTGAGTTTTGAGTGAAGGGGGGGTAGGGTATTTATAGTTTTCTTACAACCCTTAGGATCGTTCATCGAAAACCGAGCTTAAATCTGGACCTTACATGTGTGCCCATGGTTTTAGAATACCATGGGTAGGGGTGTTCACGATCCGATCCGATCCGATTGAGGGTATGCTCATGCTCGGATTGAATTACAACCGATCCGATCCGAGCGGATCAAATTTGTAAAACCGATCGCAAAAGTGATGCTCATGCTCGGATTGAATTTTTCGAGCGATCGTCGAGCGATCTTCGATCGATCTTCGAGGTGACGAGGCCTGAAACAAGTCCGACGAGGCGACGAATAAAGACATACCGATTGAAGCCTGAAACAAGTCCGACGATTAATTAACAAAAAAACATACCGATTGAAGCCTGAAACGATTAATTAACAAAAAAACATACCGATTGAAGCCTGAAACAAGTCCGACAAGGCGACGAATAAAGACTGGAGCGAACAGAAACAGATATTTAACGATTATTGAAGAATGAACGGATACATATATTTAACGATATGTTGCAGGAACTGAAACAGGAGCGACTAACCTTTTAGGAGACACTTGAGCCGATGATTGTCCGATGAATTAAGTCGGAGACACTTGAGCCGATGATGAATTGAGTTGGAAAGGGAGACTGAGAGTCGACTGAGACACTGAGCAGTTGAGACTTGAGAGCGGCGACTGAATGAGTGAATTGTTATAGGAAATAGATTTAGGGTTAGATTTTTATACTAAATATGGGCTAATATTATTTGGGCTTTTAATTATTTTGGGCTATTATATTTTTTGGGTTTTTAATCTATAAAATATAATATATATATGTGTATATATATATATATATATATATATTAATTATTAATAAAAATAATTCGAGCGAAACCGAGCGATCGTCGAGCGAGCGGAGCCTTGCTCATGCTCGGATTGAATTTGAATCGAACCGATCCGATCGGCTCATTTACAAACTGAGCGGGAATCGAACGAGCATTTTTCGATCATTTTTCGAGCGATCTTCGATCGTCGAGCAGTTTGGACAGCCCTAACCATGGGTACCCCAAAACAAGCCCCTAGTTTCATTAAAACCATGTGCAAATGAGGGGAACAGCTGGAACAAGCTAGAATTCAGATTTTCAACTTTGGTCCCTTCCTAAGATAACTATGGCAGATTGTCAATTTTGGTCCCTGAATGTGCAAAACTTGGTTTTTGATGCATTTTTGACACGTTTAAGCCCTGTTAATCCCATTTCAAGGCTCTAAAATGAAGTTAAAGTATAGAAAACATGAAACATGCTCAAAAATATCTCGGATGTCGGTTCGTTTGGTCGTACGGTTGCGTTGTTCGGTTAATTACGACGAAACACGAACGAATGCGAAAAACGATCCAAATTACGCGACGAATGGAATTTTATCATGCCAATCACTAAAATAAAATATTTTAATGATTACATAAAGTTTTGGATGTCCGGATGTATTAAGAACGTAAGATATGCGCGAAAATGCAAACTTATGCACTTTTTTATGCTTTTAGTCCCTGAATGACCAAAAAGTTTATTTTAGCACACCGAACCCCTCAAAGCCTATTTCTAAGCTATGTAAAGGATATTTAGGGTATGTTTAACTTATGGTCATGTTCCGGATTGTCCGTTACAGTACGTATCGGCATACTTTCGTAGTTTGTCGAATTTAGTCCCTGTAAGCGAATAAACTTGATTTCGACACACCAAACCTTCCAAAACTTATTTCTAAGTTATGTAAAGGTTATTTAAGGTATGTTAAGCCCATGTCACTATTCCAGAGTGTTTTTTGCGTTAATCTGATTACGTTTACGCATCAGTGCGCGTATAACTTCCCAGAAAGCGATTTAGAGCTCGAAATCGAACGAGAATTGATATGTGCAAATGATACACATAATTATACAAATCCCAAGTATGAAATATAATATTTCATTGATTTGGTACTTGTTTGATGGCCGTGGAGGCACAGGTGTCACACAAGATAGGAAAAAAATTATCAAATGCAAATACTACGGCTAGTAACTCTTTTTCAGTGGTTGTGTAATTTTCTTGAGCGTCGTTTAGAGTTTTAATAGCGTAATATATAGGATGGAAAAGTTTTTCCTTTCTTTGTCCCAGAACTGCTCCAACTGCAAAATCGTTGGTATCGCACATGATTTCAAAAGGTAGTTTCCAATCTGGTGCAATCATGATTGGTGCCTTGACTAACATATCTTTAAGGGCAAGAAATGCTATCGTGTAATCCTTGTCAAAGATGAATGGCACATTTTTTTCAAGCAGTGAGGTCAAAGGTCGAGAGATTTTGGAAAAGTCTTTGATAAATCACCTATAGAATCCGACATGTCCTAGGAAACTTTGAATGGCTCGAACGGATGATGGAGGAGGTAGACGGGAAATAGTATCGTTTTTTGCGCGATCGACTTCCATTCTGGCTTTGGAGATTTTATGACCGAGTACTATTTCCTCAGTGACAATAAAATGCCACTTTTCCCAATTAAGGACGAGGTTAGTCACCTCACATCTAGATAACATTCGTTCAAGGTTATCGAGGCATTGGTGAAATGAATCACCAAAGATAGAGAAATTTTCCATGAAAACTTCCATGGTCTTCTCTATCATATCATGAAAGATGGCCACCATGCATCGTTGGAATGTTGCAGGGGTGTTTCATAGACCAAGTGGCAAGCATCAATATGCAAAAGTTCTGTAGGGACAAGTGAAGGTGGTTTTCTGTTATAACATTTTGAGACCGTTGGTACTTGAGTTTAATAGTTTAGAGCTTGTTTGTAATAGTTAGATAAGTTAGACGGGCCAAAACTGAACATTTTGTAAAGCTGTCCACCAGTGGCGGTGTAATTGTAACCCCAGCATAATTATAATTACGCTGGGTAATCAGACTCTATATATATTAGTGCACCACATCTTAGGTTTCCAAGTTTCTTGGAGTAAGGTGGTTTTGTGTTATTCATTTGTGCAATCTTCTGATTCTTGTGCTTGGATATGATATCCAGACTCTTTGATTGTGTTTATCATTATGGGATTACTAATCAACCTTGGTAGATTCATCCTTTGTCAAGATTCTTCATCTTATTCTTGGTTTTCTTACTTTTATAACTCAAACACCTAATCAATAGGTGTTTGTGTGTGTGTCAACCATTATTACTGTGATCCAAAGCTGATTTGGGACTCATAATTTGGTATCAGAGCCTTTATGCCCTTGATTGACTTATATTTGTTAAGATTTTCAAGGTTTATAAAGGTTTTTCAAAGTTTTCAAAGTTTTTCAAAAGTTTTGGTTGCAAATGTCTTGATTTGATGTGTTTAATGATTGGGTTGTTGTTAATCAAGGTTTTGTTTAGCATTTGGGTCATTTTGATACAAAATACGATGTTTTTTGGGTTGTTTTCATGTGATTAGAGGGTTTTGTTCATACTAAAACCCTTCTGGGCGTATGTCACACCCAACCGATGGCGGAAACATCGGAGTGAGACGAAGAAAGATTGCTCATCACACATAACGCTAATTGTGACAATAAAATTAAAAATAAATTGATTCCATTCAGAACAAAATGTTACAATACATGGAACTTGAAATACAACATATTCAATACAAGGAAAACAATACAACAACAAGTACAAAAATTTATACAACATATTAAACCTAAAACGTCTATATGTGTATTTAGGCATCATCACTACTTCAGTTTCATAGCATCGTCATCATCAACCTGTAACATGTTAAAAAGTATAGGTCAATACAAATATGTATTGGCGAGTATACAGGTTTTCATACGTAGCATAAAAAGATAAGTTTTAAACAATTCCACATGGCAAGCTAATCATACGAGATAAACAATAAAACCGACATGTGTTTAACTAATCAAACCAAGATGAAAGGCAATAAGCTCTTAAAATAACCCAACTTTCACAAGCGGTGCGTTAATCCAATAGCGCTATATATGTCAAGGATAGGCTCGTACGAAGTTAATGATAAGTCTAACACAGAACTTATAACTCCAGATTTAAAGTATCAAGTAATCAAGTATCCATGCATGTATAAGGAATGTTTGTGCATTTTGGAAATAAGTATAAGTGTAAGTTTTAATAGTTAACATGTTACACCCCAAAAGGTGGTAAACGAAAAGGGGGTTTAAGTATACTCACAAAATTGCTAAGTCTTCTGATTATCCAAGTGTTGACGAGTAAATGAGATTAGGAGGTTAAATGTATTCGGGTTGGAGTTCAAGGTATGATTAGAGTCGGAATTCGGAATTTAAAATACACAAAGTATGTATGTATGAAAGTAATATCTAAGTTTTAAGAGTTTGTTTATGACACCATATTAAGTGGTTTCATGGGTCTCAATTTGCCCATTGGAATCATAACAAGTACTCTAGAATCTATGATATGTTAGCTTAGGTTTATGGTGATTAATCATAGCTTGATTAACACCACAAACTCAGCCATGTTTCTATATAATAATAGGTATATTCATAAGGTAATAACATATCCTAGACTATGTCCAATCAAGTATTGTCATATAGCATCATGTATGTCAAGCATGGAGATTATAAAACCTCATTATAAGATTCACCACTACACACACCATCTTGAAGATGATTGGAGGGTCAGGATTAACGATAAAGTAAATCTAATCTAATCAAGTCGTAAAAGTGTTCAAATGGAGTGGAACTTAGTTTGGAAGGCCAAAGCCTCCATTTATTCACACTTCACAAGTCACAAGTTCATCATATAGAAGATGGTGACGTGTGCTTGTTTTAATCATTCGATTATCAAGTTTAAACAGAAATTAAATGGGTGTTTGAACCCAAAACTTTGATGGAAATCCCCTAAACACAAACCCACAACCATAGACTAAGTTGCGAGCTTGGTGGGAACAATATTCCATCAAGTTTTCTATCAAAACATAAAGATTTAAAAAGAAAAAAATGAGCAGAATTTAAAGTGCACTTTGGACCTAAAAAATGGTGAGCTTTCACCTTAGTTTGGCCAAGCAAACTTGTGAAATCCTTCCTTGAGGTTACTCAAGTGTTATAGAAGAAGAAACAAGAAGAAAAGAGTTGAAGAAGTGAGCTAGAACTCACTTTGAATGGGTTAAACTTTCTGCTCAAAGCAGGGAATTTCTGAGTGATTTAGAGTGAATTTTGAGAGTGTTTTGTGGAGTTGGAAAATGGAATAGCGTAGGGGAAAGGATGTATGTATAATGGGGATTAGGGTTAGTGTTAAGAGGGTAATAAATATAAGTTGGTGGGAGTTTGAATAATAAAAAAAGAGACAAAATAACAGCCAATGGCTGCTCATAGTCTGGCCGCCACTTTTGGCCTCATTTAGCTGAATTACCCTTTTTTTTATTTACCCACTAAAGTCCCTAAAGTTTTTATACAGTATATTAGAGTAAAGTACACGGATGGTCCCTGTGGTTTACCAAAATTTTGGATTTGGTCCCTAGCTTTCCAAAAGTACACAGATGGTCCCTGTGGTTTGCACTTTGTAACGCATTCAGTCCTCAGCTTTTTCCAAAAGTACATGGATGGTCCCTGTGGTTTGCACTTTGTAACGCATTTGGTCCCTAACCTGGACATGCTAAAACTTATTGATTTGTTATCGGGGACTAAATATGTTACAAAGTGCAAACCATAGGGACCATCTGTGTACTTTTGAAAAGTTAGGGACCAAATCCAAAATTTTGGTCAACCATAGGGACCATCCGTGTACTTTACTGCAGCATATTATATTGCTTTATAATTTGTGGACTAAAAATTGGGCATAAACCACCCAAATTTTTGGTTGTTTATGGCTGAATATGGGTCACATTTTGGCTGCCACTTACTTACCATATTCAGCTTTTGTTTCTATATTTTTGAGTGAATTTCAAATTTTGCCCTTTATTTTTGTAATGAATTTTAGACGGTGTCCTTTATCTTTCAAATTGAGGAGTTTTATCCTTTATGTTTTAAAATCCATCACATTATGTCCTTTAGGCCTAACGCAGTTTGTTTTTTCAGTTAAGTGTGACCATGTGCAAGTCACATGAGGGTAGATATGTCATTTGTTATACCCCCTTATCTTTTTCCCCAGTATAAACTAACCCAAACCCTCCCCTGAATCGTTTCTCCAAATTGAAATCACCCTTCCGCCACCTCCTTCCACCATCACAACTACAACCTCCTTCTGCCACCACCACCACTCCTCTCTTTCTCTCTCTTTCTCTCTCTCTCTGCACTACACCGCCCCACAACCAGCATCACATCCCTCACCAACCACCACCGCCACACTCTTCATCTTCGCCATGGTCGGTTAACCAATGAAACCCCTCTTACCCTCTCTTCGAATGAATGCTCGAACGTGTTGTATTCTCCCTTCATCAATTATTTTGAATTCCCATGGTGTGATTCCTGTCGGATTAGAGTTTTGCAGGGGCAGCGACGTCCAGAAACGGTTTCGATGAATCTGGTAAGTCTCAGAATTCTTCTTTCTGTCCTCTCTAACCGTTCTCTTTTCTCCAACACCTATTCACCGTTGAGCGCTTATATTGAGTTGTGTATTGGCTTTAGTTTTTTGTTAATTCCAGTAAACTCATTGTGCTATTTGAACTAGAGGTTTGGAAGATACCTTCAAAGTATTCTGGAAGTATTGAAATATAATTCGGGTTGCTTAATTTGTATCACTAATATGTTAATATTCTGTTTCTGTTCTCTATAGGTTTTTAATTTTTTGTTCTTTTAAATGTTTTTTAAAAAATAAGGTAAAAAAGACAAATATACCCTAATGTGTTTTGCACATGATCTGACTTGATAGAAAAAATTAACTAGGTTAGGGCTAAAGGATATAATGTGCAAGATTTTAAAACATAAAGGATAAAACTCATCAATTTGAAAAGGATACCGCCTGAAATTCACTATAAATGTTAGGATCGGAGGCTCTCATGATTGTGTTTGTTTGTATAATTTAATCAAATCAGTAAAGATGAACAGAGTTTAAGTGCAGCGGAAATGAACAACAGACTTTGTAAACACAATCATAAAGAGAAATAGATTTGATAAACACATGAATTGCATCAGTCGAAAGATTACAAAGTAAATCAAAAGATTACAAAGCATGCTTACAAACAAAACTCCCCCTCAGCCTGATGCTCCAAGGTTGATTGCACACAAGATGAAAGGATTGGACTAGAGGAGAAGAACTCACTCAGTCAATCAAATGTAACAGTACAGAGTACTGCTCCATTTATAGGCAAACCAAACAACTGAAGCATCTCAGCTGACGTCACCATGAAAGCGACGTCTAATAGCCTAACAACCTGTAACAACTATTCCTATACAAACACTGCTAATCTTAACCACTGATTCTACATAGGACAAGTAATACACTAAACTACTGCTATGTTCTTCTATTAGTGCTTTCCTCAAAGTTGATCAGTCCTTGAGTGGGCAGTGCTTTGTCCTCAGTAGATTGAACCAGCAGTGTTTACTTCTTCAGGACTATATCAACAGTTTAAAGGGTAGCAGCAGTTGTATACGGACAGTGGATAGAGAACCGTCAGTTGTTATAATCACTTTCAAGGGGAAAGCCTAATGTAAACAGCTGCTTATTGTGAATCCACTGTTGTGATCTAGTGTTGGCTTTAATTATCTGTTCCTCTGGTAGGGTTCAATCCCAACAATCTCCCCCTGGAACAGATAATGCCAAAACCCTTCATTATTCTGGATCTTTATTTTCTCATCAGAAGTTCCTTAGCTTGTCTTTTAAATTCTGCTTCAAAGTCCTTGGAACTTGAGTCCTCCTCATCCCTGCACAGTGTAAGTTCAAGGAGATCTTGTAAATCTTCAACACCAAGGCTTAGTGCTTGTTTCCTTGATATGTACTTCACTTCTCCACTAGATCTGAACAGGGTCAATACATGGGTCTTTTGATCAGACATCCACTTTAGTATTTTTGAACCCAATGGGTTTCTTGGGAGAGGTTTATTTACAGATGAGTTGGGAGATTTTGGCCTTGTGAAGATTTGTGAACTTCCAGCAGACATTTGTATGAAGGCGATTTTTATAACATCATTTGCTACAGCTATGTCTTCTGCAGTCTCCTTTTCAATCAGTTCTTTTCTTTTCTTTTGATCTAGCTCAATGGCTGTCATATCTGCTGAAGTATTTGATGATGCAGGTTCGTTTAAAACCTTTTTGGCAAGGTCTTGAAGCTTTGCTGATCTGTCTTTATCTAAAGCCATTTTCTTGATGGCTTCTTCAAAGTATTCAACTTCCTTTACCTTTTCTTCTGCAACAGTCAGCTGTTTCCTCTTTTCTTGGTTTATTACACTGATAGAGGTATCTGCTGATGTGTTCAGTGGTTCAGAAGTTTTGATCTGCCGCTCTGACTTTTTGTAGTCAGGCTTCTTTGGAGAGTTAAGATCTGTCATTTTTCTTCTTTTCAGCCTTTCATAGGCCTCATCTGTATACTGTTTTATCCATTTTGCTATGGCTTTAGCAGTATCCACCTTTGCATCCACTAGCTCCTGCTTCTTTCTTTTGTACTCAGACGTAAGGTCAACAATGAGCTTTTTGTATTTGCTCCAGTTTGGAGCTTTCCTCTTCTTGCTTGGATCATTTTTTATTCTTTCAATTCTGTTTGCCTCATGCTTTAATGCAACTATTGGCCATTCTTCGAATTGTTTTTCTTCAGCTGGATATAATTTTTCTTTCATGATGTATGCAATATATTCTTTTTTCATTTCTTTTCGTAGATCTACTTTGGGTGGTAAGTTTGACATTTCTTTGCTCAGATCTCTTGCATAGTCTACCATCTGTTTGACTTTAGTGAGCAAGAATTCCATTTTTTCTAGAAATGGCTTCGTCACCTTGGTCCTTGCATTCAAGTTTGGCTCTTATATTCTTTTTGAAGGATCATCTTCGATGTAAAATTGTCTCATCTCATTTTTTACAGCTTCTAGTTCCAGTGGATATTTTGCAGCCATAGGATCATATTTGTCCTCATTTGCATGAGTTATTTTTCTTTTTCTGGTGTAAGTTTTATTCAGTGAAGGAGTGCTTTTGGGTGATTTATTGATTGTAGTGAAGATGGTTTGAAGTGAAATGAGGGTAGTGGTGGATGGTGACTGACTAACAGTTGTTGAAACAACTGGTGTTTCAACTACTGTTGTCATTACAACGGATGTTGTAACATCTTATGTCTTCTGCTTTTTCGCAGGAGGTGATAGTCGTGATGTGATTTTAGGTTGTGATGGTAGGGCAGTGGTTGTAGTGTGTGTTGTAGTGGTGTGTGTTGAAGAGATGGCAGCTGTTTGGCTAGCAGTTTTTGAAACCACTGACATATCAGCTGTTTGGATGGAAGTTTGAGATTTTGTGGTTTGTGGTTTGGAGCCTTTGGGAGGTGGTTTAGATGTCTGTTTTTCTTGTTCTGGTTCAATATACAGGCCATCTTCTATTCCCTTCTTCCTCCACTGCTTGATTTTCTCCCCCTTTTTGGCATTATCTGGAGGGGGGTTATCAATGAAGAGTAGGGTGGAAGGAGCTTTGCCAGTGGTGTTTAGGGTGCTGGCCTTTATAGCCTTGATGTCTGCTTGAGTATCTTTAAACCTTGACTCCACCATGTTTGTCAGCATTTGTACATGTATTGCATGCTGCTGATCAACCATTTGTTTTTGTTTTTCAAGCAGGGGTTGGAATACACTCCATAGCTCATTTGCAGCAGGTGCAGGTTGTGCAGGTGCTTGAGCTGGAACAGCAGTGGATTGTGCTTTTTGAGCTTTTAACAGCAGTTGCACCATATCCTTTATTTCAGCAACTGATGTTTCAAGTTTTTTAACTCTGCCCGTCAATTCCTGATATTTTAAATCATCACCCACGTTAATGGGATCATCTGATTCCCCGCCAGCAGTGGTTGTACCAATGTGTGACTTAGGAACAAAATTCCAAAAATCATCCATTGATGCCCCTTGTTCTCGGTACTGGGGACTTCTTTCATCGGCACTTGATAACCTTTCGATGGTACCAGTGGTCAAAATAAACTCACTAGTGGTTACCAGAGGTGCTATGGAAGAAATTGCCTTCAAGGGAGTCTGATTGATGAAACAGCTGGCCAAATGTAAATCTGTTGATTTAACATTTGTAGTTGCTGCTCCACTTGAACTACCACCAAGAGTTACTTGTAACTCAAGGGGTGTAACCTCCTCAGTTGTTGCTGGGATAGCAGGGGTAGTAGCATCAGACCCAGTCACTGTGGGAGTGTACTCTCAGTGATAGGTGATAGAGAGGAACTGGTTTGTGTCTGAGCTATAGCAACTGCATGCAACAAGGGTATTATGGATTGTGGTAATGTGATTGGTGAGGGTATGGGTGTTGAAAGAGACATGTCCTTGGGATCAGGACTGAGGAAGATGGATCCAATTGAATCCAGAGCTTCATAATGTGGGGTCCCTGTGCTTACAACCTGATCCTATTGTGAGGATGCAGGAGGAGTTTGAGGCAATGGTGGAGATATTTCTTCCATCTGCTGTGAGGAAGTAGCAGCAGTGGTTGTAAGTGACATTTGTGTTGTCACTGGCAGTGGCTCTGGGATCTCATCTTCCAGAGTTGCCTTTGTTTTGGTTTTGGAGGGCTTTCTGGATGTTTTCTTTTTGGTCTTTTTGGTAATGGCAGGTGCGGGTTTCAAAGCAGTGGTTGTGCTGCTATGATCACCTGGAGCAGTGGGCTCAGCAGCAGATGCCGGAGGAGCAGTGGTGGCTGCTAAAATCTGCTCAGGCACCTCTGCTTTTGTTTTTGTAGGTGCCAACATTCTAGTGAATGTTTCAGGTGTTAAACCATTTATTTGAAAATAAGCACCTTGTTGGAGTAAATTTTCATTTTCTTTTCCAAATTTTTGTTTAAAATAATAGCTTAAAAATCTTGGAAAAAGTAGAAATGCTTTGCTATCAACATTTTTCACCAAATCATCAAAGATCTCCTGGGAATAGTTATAATTTTCATTATGTAAAATGGCATAACCCAGACATTGGATCTTTAATGGTATTTCATTAAAAGCAGTTGTTTTATTTGAAACACACATCAAGAGAGTGTGAAATAAAAACCTAGGTGCAGAAGGGAAGAAACCTTTTTGTAAGGTATCCCTTTTTGTTTGTTCTGCATACCCTTTTTCTAGAAAATCAGTCTTCAACTCATTTTTAAGAAAAGAAGTTTTACCTTGCTGATCATCGAGTTTAAAGACTTCTGATATTGATTGTGGAGTAATTTGAATTGATTTACCCTGTATAGAGGAGTTGATGGCTATGACGATGTCTTCTTGTTTTTCAAGGACAACATTTTTCCAGAACTCTCTCTGGTTTGTTGGTAAATGGGAGCATCTGCTGTTAGCAAAGTTTTATACTTTGATGCAGTCATGATGTCGATGATGGAATCGAAGGTGTGGTTGTTGGTGGGTTTTGTGAGTAGACCCAAATAATTGTGAGGGGATTTGTAAGGGATTTCAATGGGTTCAGCGGCCGTTTGAGCGACCTCTTTGGAAGAAGATGATGATTTTGACTTTGATTTCGTAATTTTTGATGAAGAAAGATGAAGAATGGTTTGAAATGGAAGGTTGGAAACTGCTTTGAGAAGAGAATTTTTAGAATTCAATTCGACAGTATAAAACCCTGTTTGGGGGTTTTGATCAGGGTTTTATTTAGGGAAAAGTGAATGCTGATGTGGCAGCAGTTATAATGATCTGATGGCTAAAAACTGACCACGTGCCAACCTCTGATGAAAAGATGAATAATGGAGAACAATTGTTTTGGAGAACCACTGATGAAACAAATATCAGTGGTTACAACGGTAATAATATGAGAGCAGTGGATGATTTTTACTATTAGTGGATAACATATCAGTGGATAAGACACTGATTTTGAGCATCAGTGTTTGCCAAGAAAATGAGGGATCAGAGGCTGACTTTCAGCAGTGGACAGTATTTTAGGAAACAGATGTTTGAACAAAACAGTGGTTTGGGGTAAGGTAATGGTAAGGATTTGAAATGCTAGTATATCAGCAACTGTTAGTGCATCAGTGGATAAGCTTTTGACAAATATTTTGAGCATCTGTTGTACTGATGAAAGGAATGATTTATCTTGTGAAATCACAACATCATCTCTTACATCTGTTGATGCTGGTTCTGAAATGTCTACAAGAATGCTATCCTCAATAAAATACATTTTAGATGCAAATCGTCAAGTTCAGCAAGTCAGCAGCTTTTATGATAATTTCATTCAAGGTTTTGCCACATGTCAATTACACAATATGAAGCTTTTATAGATCTCTGACAGTGGTTTAGTACCCCAGATGATTTAAACTTTTTACTATGGCACTCATTTTCGTTATAATATTTGAATTAAAACATGAGTATCCAAGTATTTTTAAGATCTGTTTGACAATCGATCTTTGATCAGTGTTCAAAGCAAACTTGAGATAGACATGACCTTGACATTTGTACCATTTCCTTTTAATCCATTTATGAGGATAATTTCACCAAATAAAATGATGGCTCAACATCCTGACAGGAGTTTGAAACTTTTGCCAACAAAAACAAGCAAAAGTACAAAATGTATCATTCTTAAAAAAATAAGGAATGATATACCCTGTTTATTTGAGAAAACCCTTTTAAAAAATGATTAAGGGTTTTTTCTGAAAACAGCATCAAAAGGATCTGGTAGATTTCCCAATAAAACACGCAATCACATCATTCTCAAGTTTTTATGAAAAACGGTCAGTGGTTTGAAATTGTATTAACCACTGTTTGAGACCTTTTTCTTGTTGATTGATTGACAACAAAAATGAGGACACATGTTCAAATTTGGTTTGAAAATTTGTCTAGTCCTCTTGTAAGTTTATTCACTGGAACTACTAATGTTACCTGAACCTTTTCCTGAACCAATGAATGCACACAGTTGCTTAATGACCATTGTTACCCCAATTTTTGACTCTTAAGTGTTTTATATTTATACTCTTTTCTTTTGACTTCAAAAGTTTTGAGATAAACACACTTTTGAGTTTTTGTGATTTTCCTTCTTCCCTTTTTACCCTTCCATTTATAAGTAATGAAATACTTACTGGGAGGTCTTTATTGAGGGAATACTTAACCCAGAATCATTTTGCAACAATGTTTTGAGATTTGGTCATTTCTGCATATGCTTATGCCAAATTTCACATTACCCATGATCTGGTCATTTTTGACATCTGATTTTCTTAATGTATTCTTAACACAATTGATTTTGGTCCTTTTGAAGGAATCTCAATCTGTCTTTCAATACATAAGATCTAAATGACTAAAGTTTTAATTTCCCTCTTTTTATGTGAGCAAAAACACTAATGTTTTTAGGAACATAGGTTTTTGATAATCTGAGGTTCATACTTTAGCATCAAACATGATGAAACCATCACAAATTTCATAACAACAGTTGAAATCAATTTTGAAAAGAAATGATCATACCATAGTTACCAGATATGTTTTCAGATCTGAAAACTATGGGTGACTTGTGCATGACATCACTTGTTGTGTGAAATTTGTGTATCTTATGACATCTTGGTTGTATTACAGAGCCTTTGAGTAGTCACTTTGAACGTGATTTCACGTTACTCTGTTTTTCAACTAAATACAATCAATCTTAGTATCAATGAATTTTGAGCTGAACTGTTATGTCAAATTGAATGTTAGATCGAATTTGACTGTCCAAGCTCTGATACCAATTGTTAGGATCGGAGGCTCTCATGATTGTGTTTGTTTGTATAATTTAATCAAATCAGTAAAGATGAACAGAGTTTAAGTGCAGCGGAAATGAACAACAGACTTTGTAAACACAATCATAAAGAGAAATAGATTTGATAAACACATGAATTGCATCAGTTGAAAGATTACAAAGTAAATCAAAAGATTACAAAGCATGCTTACAAACAAAACTCCCCCTCAGCCTGATGCTCCAAGGTTGATTGCACACAAGATGAAAGGATTGGACTAGAGGAGAAGAACTCACTCAGTCAATCAAATGTAACAATACAGAGTACTGCTCCATTTATAGGCAAACCAAACCACTGAAGCATCTCAGCTGACGTCACCATGAAAGCGACGTCTAACAGCCTAACAACCTGTAACAACTGTTCCTATACAAACACTACTAATCTTAACCACTGATTCTACATAAGACAAGTAATACACTAAACTACTGCTATCTTCATCTATTAGTGCTTTCCTCAAAGTTGATCAGTCCTTGAGTGGGCAGTGCTTTGTCATCAGTAGATTGAACCAGCAGTGTTTACTTCTTCAGGACTATATCAGCAGTTTAAAGGGTAGCAGCAGTTGTATACGGACAGTGGATAGAGAACCATCAGTTGTTATAATCACTTTCAAGGGGAAAGCCTAATGTAAACAGCTGCTTATTGTGAATCCACTGTTGTGATCCAGTTTTGGCTTTAATTATCTGTTTCTCTGGTAGGGTTCAATCCCAACAATAAAGATAAAGGACAAAATTTGAAATTCACTCTATATTTTTTTATCAACTTTAAGTTAATATAATAATGTTTATCATGCAACTTTACTATAAAATTAACACTTAACTAATGGATTAGCTTATTATTATTATTATTATTATTATTATTATTATTATTATTATTATTATTATTATTATCGACTAAGTTTGATATAGTAATGGCATATTATAGGATATAATATGTAATATTAACATGTAATTAAGTAATTTATTAAGCATATATATCTACTAATGTTTGATTTACATGTTAATAAGTTTGTATAAAATAAAAGTATAGGTTGCGTATTGTGAACGAAATAGTCAAGTGTTTGCACATAGCATATCTAGAATCATGTATTGATTGTAGGTTACACATGTGTTTACAAGGGTACGAGTATGTATCAAATATATATATAAGGACTGACTGTTTAAGCATGTAAAAATAAACGAAGTATAATTCATATGAAATAATTAATTTTATTACGATCGAAGTCTCTGATTACAATGATACAGAACGAAATACGATTACAAGAATACAAGTTTCCCGAAATAGAATTATAATACAAGCTTTCTAAAAAACGGAAAGTTACGAAAAAGCGAGGCGTTACAGCGTATTTAAGCTTGAAGGCAGCGTAGATATTCTTGAAGACATCGTAGATACATTTGAAGTCCACGTAATTATATTTACACCTGTTTTAAAACCAGCGTAATAGGAAAGTCAGTGTTTTTATCCGAAGGCGACTTCGGGGTCAGTGGTATAAATCTTTTGTGATTTTATCATGGTGTTCGGCGTTTTTAGCCAAGTCTTTGTGTGTGTCTGATCTATCAGCGTAATTGCTATTGTCGCCGGTCTAAGAAACTTATCACTTAAACCAACGTAAATAAATTCTCGAGCGTATTTGACTGTTTGGACTTTGAACTGACTCACCTGCGTAATTAATAGCGTTCTTAAGCCCAGTAACGCCCTTTTAGCGTAACTTTAGTGTATTTGTCCCCAACTCCATTTTAACCAGCGTGATTAACTTGCTTTTAACAAATTGAACTTAAAACGGATCAAAATGTCATTTAATCAACTTAACCTAATTGCACAAGTTGAACTTGAAACTGGAACCGCAACCCGACCTCCAAAACTGAAAGGATCATCTAATTTCGGTAGTTGGAAGAACCGAATCAAATCATTCTTCGAGTATATGGACTATTCTCAATGGATCTCTGTTACTGCCGGACCTCATGTCCCAATGACAGTCCGTGATGATATGCGTGTGATCAACAATGATCCCTCGACCTTCACCGGTGAAGATAAGGCATTGATCCAACGTGACCGCCGGCCTCACGCTGTTCTGACAATGGCCTTATCAACTGACGACTGCAACATGTTTGAAGAATACACTACGGTAAATGAACTCTGCTTGGCCTTGATTGACTATTATGAAGGCAACGAAGAAATTATTCAAAACAAAAGAGACATGGTTTAGAAAGAATATGATATGTTCGGAGGCGTTCGTGGAGAAAGCCTTTCAGACTACATTAGTCGATTCTTGAATATGATGACAAAAATGAAGAAGGCTAGTAACCTCGTTATGAACCATGCTGCATTAAAGACGCTTTTGGACTCTCTTCCAAAAGAATGGAGCTTGCAATGTATGATGATCAAAAGAGACTTCTTGAAGAGTCCGAATCCAGTCACGCTCTCAGATTTGATCAACACTCTAAAATCCTTTGAAATGGATGTCACCAAAGGAGAAATGAATCACGTCGGATACTCTCAGAAATCAGCCCAATCCAATGCTGGTCTCAAGAACGTAGCATTCCTTGCCTCAGGCGGTTCAAATTCACTAGCTGCAAATGCATCCTACTTTAATGCTTCCACAAACTCTAAAAAGGCTCCACAGTGTAACGAGAAAGCTAATATGGTCGGTGATGCTCAAGCTCTCTAGATCTCCACTAAACACGTTGCTCTGTTTAATACCTTTATGAGCAGCTATGAAGCCCTTATGCTAAGAGAGCTGAAACGAGACGTTTTTACCGCTGAAGAAATGTATCAGGTAAATCCAGATGATATGGAGGAAACATACTTGAAGTGGCAAATGGCAATGATAACTCTAAGGTTGAAGAAGTTTCAAGACAAAACGGGAAAGAGGTTGTCACTTGGGTAGGCTAGCTTCGACAACTCCAAGCTTCGTTGCTACACCTGCAAGAACCTAGGGCACTTCAAAAGAGACTGTCCACTGCTAAAAAATGAAAACACTGAAGCTGCTCCGGCTAGAAAGACGATTGGTATTGAAGGAGATGACAATGCTACTCCTAACACGCCGAAGGCTTTGGTAGTGGAAGATTAAGATTGGGCCGAAGAGATAGCTGAAGCAAAAGATGAAGTCAACAAAGCTCTCATGGCAAAGATATCAACTGGATTGACTCAATGTTCATCAAATTTCATTGACAACAAAAATGCAGGTATTCCCAAGGGAGATGAATCTGCTGACAAAGGACTGAAAAACATCGTCAACACGACCAAGGCAGCAGCTGACAAAGGAAAGAAAGAGGCTGGAAAATCTGAGTCAAAGGAGAAGGTTCAAGAAGCTAGCAGCACTGTCAAGAAAGAGAAAGATCAAGCTCCTGCAGCTGTAATGAAAGTCGATTCCGCCAAAGAAAAGGAGGAAAAGGACTTGGTAAACAGCATCCCTACGAATTCAAAATCAAATTATGCTCACAACCGTGTGTCAATGTCGTGGCTCATTATAAATCTCTCAATCGTGACCTAATCAGAGAAAAGAAAAGAGTTTTGCAATTTAACAAAGAACTAAAACAGAACGAAACTTTATATTAGAGAAAGTTGAATTCAACTTTAGCTGAGATGCAAACTTTAAAGGAATTCGTTTTCAGAAAAGATTTTGTTATAAATTATTGAACATAAAAACTAGAGAAATCTAAAAATGAAAACAATAAATTGTAAATCACAATTGATAAATGGAATGTTAGTAAAAAGGCATTGGTTGATATCAAAAATTGCCAACGACCGACATACGTGAAGGATGGTATTGGGTACAAAGATAAGCTTGGAAATGAAAGAAAAATATTTCATCCTCCTCTCAGTAAAAACTATGTACCTATGCCCACTCCTCATCCAAATAACGATCTTATCAATAAAAATGATTTAATTTATCAAAATGTCAATTGTGAAAATGATATAATTTCTAAAATTTCTAAAAGCAATGCAGATGTGATTGATCATAAGGAGGATGTGTGCGATGAGGATTGTGGTGGCACAAAAATAGGAATAGGGTATTCAGGAGACAGTTATACTACGGTTAATAGGTTCGCCTGGAACTGTGATAAAACAAACAAGACTTTTATTCGGGATGAACGTAATAATTTAACTAGGACGGGTGATTATATTAAACCTAGCGCAAATTTTCGGGGTGACTGTGTGAGGCATGTGCCTAAACCTATGACCCGCGACCATGAGAATGTAGTGGTTGAATGCTTTGATTTGCAATATGCTTTTTGTAATGAAAATGTTGTGCGTGAACCCCCTGTATTTGTTCCAGGGTTGAAATAAAACAGATTCGGAAAGTTCCTCACTAAGGAAATTCCAGAATTTGTTCCATCTCATACAGGTATGTCAGAGTCTGATAAGGAGCTAAACGAAGAAAGTAGTAGTGAAGACTCCAGCACAACAACTTCAGAAAGTGGCAAAGGAAGCTCAAGTGAAGATCAAGGATCAGATGATTCAAGTGAAGGTCAAGGATCAGATGCTTCAACATACAACGAGGATGGCGAAATTGCATAAAAGATATGAGTCGTCTTGACAAGAAAATGAAGAAAATCAAAAGTTCAAGCTCCACTGCATCGTCGAACAACATATCATGCAGTTCAAGACTCTCATCACAAACATCATCTTCCAACGCATCAACCTCTAAGAGGAAAAAGACTCGTTGCACTAGATGTTTTTGTTGTAGTCATTTAGGACACACTTCGAAACATTACAAAAGCAAGAAATGTTCTAAACCAGATCGAAATTTGCTAAAAATTTCACACAGAAATTTGATAATTTTAAGAAATCGGTCAAAAATTTCGTTAAAACAACTTGTTTTTTGTAAGAGAAAAAAAGATATTCTCAAAAAAATCATGATAAATTAAAAATTAGACAAGTCTGGGTTCCGAAAACTAACTAACATGTATATATTATTTTTCTTTGTTTGTTGTTGTATAACAGAATAAAATTCACAAGTGGCTTCGGATGTTAATGGAGTACATCTGGCACGTTAATGGTGGATGCTCTAGGCATATGACGGGTTTAAAGGAACTTTTCAAGTACTTCAGATTCATAGACGGTGATTTCGTCTCTTTCGCCAGAGATGAGAAATGAGGGAAAATAGTTGGCCTTGGAGATGTTGTCTCAAATGCTATAACTTTGGAAGATGTTAACTATGTACCAGAATTGTGCTACAATCTTATGAGTGTATCACAAGTTTGTGACAAAGGAATATATGTGCTCTTCAATGATGTTGAATGCATCTTTCTTAAGCCTAGCTACTTAGTTCCTCCTGAAACGATTATGCTTACAGCTCCTCGTCAAAACAATACTTATGTTCTTAATATGAAAAATGTCAAATCTGCTGAGAAGATAACTTGCTTAATCTCTAAAGCATCAGAATCGGAATCACTGCTTTGGAATAGGCGAATGGGGCATGTAAACTTCAAAAATATGAATAAAATTTCTAAATTAAATTTAGTAAGAGGATTACCTATCAAAGAATTTCCTTTTTCAGAAAAATGTATTGCATGCGCCAAAGGCAAACAACACAAAAAGTTGCACAAGTCCAAAGTAGTGAATATGATCTCTTTTCCATTGCAATTGTTGCACATGGATCTTTTTGGTCCTATTAGTGTTAAAAGTTTGGTTAAAAGTTCTTATTGCTTGGTGATTACATATGCCTTTTCTCGATTTTCATGGGTTTATTTCTTGAAACTAAAAGCGAAAGCGCTCTCGTCCTAAAGAATTTCATTCCCATGATAAAAAATGTCTTCAAACTGAAGGTTAAGTCGATCAGAAGTGGAACGGGTCTGAGTTCAAATATCAAATATTTATCTCTTTCTGTGAAGAAAAAGGAATTCGCCTTCAGTATAGTGTAGCTAGAACTCCTCAGCAAAATGGCGTAGCGGATCAAAAGAATAAAACACTCACTGAAGCTGCTCGAACTATGCTCGTAGACTCCAAGTTACCAATCATCTTTTGGACGGAGGCAGTCAATACGGCATTCTATGTTTTGAATCGATTTCTAATCCTTAAACCTCGCGAAAAAACTACTTATGAACTTCTTTTTCAAGCGAAAGCCTCTGGTAGATTTCTTTAGACTGTTTGGATGCTCATGCATGCTTCTCAACACTCAAGATAATCTGATCAAGTTTGAAGCAGTCGGCGATGAATGTTACTTCATGGGTTATTCATCTACTCAAAAACCGAATAGAGTTTACAACAAAAGAACCAATATGGTGCTTGAATCATACTATGTCGACTTTCAAGAAGGAAACTACACCAACATTGTAAGCTCTCCCTATTGGTTTTACGATGTAGATGTTGTCTTCAACACCTTCGACATTCCCGAAACCGTTTCTGAAACCGAACCTGCTGAGGCCACTCAAATTGAACCATTGTTTGACTCGGCAGACTTTGGTTTCACTCCGTTTACCACCCGTTTCACTCCCTTTTTGGCTGACCCAATCCTTCCCGTTGAAGAAGTTAATGATGGCACTTCAGTTGAGAATGCATTTGCAAATAATGCTTCTTCTTCACAGACGAATGTGGATGAACCTATTCAGGATGACGGTCCGCCAATTATTTATGTCGATGAACACTTCACCAATCTACCTCAACAAATTGAAACCCATAGCAACGTAGGTTATTAGTTCTGTGGAAGACGGCGTGCGAACTCGTGCACACACATACGTCATCAACAAAGGATTATACGCTGCTTTTTTTCCCAATCCGTACCAAATGATATAGAAGAAGCTATTCAAGAGTCCAGCTGGTTGCAGGCCATGCAAGAAGAACTATCTCAGTTCAGAAAGCTTAAGGTGTGGGAACTAGTTGATCTACCTAAAGGTAAGTATCCAATTGGCACAAGATGGCTTTTCCATACCAAGATGGATGATCGGGGTGTGGTTATCAAGAACAAGGTAAGATTGGTAGTTCAGGGTTTTCGACAAGAGGAAGGGATTGATTATGAAGAAGTTTTTGCTCCGGTTGCAAGATTGGAAGCTATTAGAATCTTTTTGGCATATACATCGTACAAAAATTTCATGGTGTTTCAAATAGATGTGAAGAGTGTTTTCCTCTATTGTAAGGTGAAAGAAGAAGTTTATGTATGTCAACCTCTTGGCTTCGAAGACCCACACTTCCCCAAACGATACTGCAAGTTAGACAAAGCTCTCTACAGTCTTCATCAGGCTCCGCGAGCTTGGTATGAGACATTATCAACATATCTTCTGGAATATGGATATACGAGAGGAAGAATACACATGACTCTCTTCACAAAAAAGATTGAAGATAATGTAATGCTAGTTTAGATTTACGTAGACGATATCATCTTTGGGTCGACAGATGAAGCGCTTTGCAAGGAGTTCGAGACGGTGATGAAATCAAATTTTGAAATGATCATGATGGGGAAGCTCACATTTTTCTTAGGATTGGAAGTGAAGTAGAGAGAAGATGGGATCCTCATTCATCAAGCAAAATATATTAGGGATATTTTTGCTAAATATAGTATAACCGACTGTAAAACAGCAAGTACACCGTTTGCATCTCATACTGAACTTACACTTGACCTTCAAGGAAAACCAGTGCACAAGTCCTTTTATCGCTCGATGATAGGCTCTTTGATGTATCTGACCGCAAGTAGGCCTGACATTATGTGGGCTGTCTGTATTTTTGCTCGCTTTCAGACTAACCCTAAAGAATCTCATGAAACTGCGGTGAAACGAATCTTTCGCTATCTGAAAGGAACACCTAAACTTGGTCTTTGTAATCCTAAAGATAGTAATTTTGATCTTATTTCTTATTCAGATAGTGAACATGCATGTTGTAAAGTTGATCAGAAATCAGTTTCCGAGGGGTGTCAATTCTTGGGAAATCGTTTCATATAGTGGAAAAGAAAAAAGCAGACAACGGTGTCTACCTCTACTACTCAAACTGAATATACGGCGGCCTACAGTTGCTGTTTGCAAGTTCTTTGGATACAAAATCAGTTGTTAGATTACAAGATCAACATTATGAAGATCTGATATTCATCAACAATGAGGCGTGTCTAGGAATTGTGAAGAATCCAATCCATCACTCGAGGACAAAACATATCGAGATTCGCATTCATGCGATTCGAGATGCATACGAAAAAAGATACATTCAAGTGGTGCCAATGGATGCTACACAACAGAATGCCGACATCTTCACAAAAGCCTTCGATAAAACTCGTTTTAACCAGTTGGTAACCTGGTTGGAAATGATCAATTTCCTTGAATGGAAATGAACTTTGTTCTTATAACCATCTCTATATACTCTATCCTGTGTTAAAAATATGCTTTCTAAAATAAACGAGTATCTTGAAACAGTGCCCATCAAAAGGATTTTCTTGTTATTAAAATTTCATTTTTCAGGCATTGGACATTCGAAAATAAAATTTTAAGGGGTAAATTATCCAGAAGATTCAAAAGAAAAGAAAAGAGCATTTGATCTCTTTATGACACATGTTAGTTAAAGAAATGATAGAACACTGCTAACACTTTGTCTATTTTTGAAACAGAAAAGCAAGGAGAATCGGGATGCCAAGCAACGACGTGTCAGTTGATTCAGTAACACTATCAAGTAAACTACGATTAGGCGATAAAAGATAAAGATCACACAAAAATTCCGGATACCCACAATATGGTGTATCTTGCGGGTAACATGTTGCGGCATATGGCTTAATAGTCTTAAATCTTGCGTTGACAGATTGGCAAAGTCCGAGATTTGAGTCTTTATATTGATTAATCATTCGGGGATATCATAGTTGCTCTTCTGTTGCATCCAGATATATGCAGACCTAGACACAATTATGATATCTTTTCAAAAGAGCCAAAGAGACCAAAAACCCTACAATTGAAAAGCTCAACTAAACGAGCCATTGAAAAGTAATCGTACCAAAATGAGGTATCTACCTATCCCATGTCAGGTCAACATTGGTCGCTTTGACTATACGAAAGTGCATACCTGTTCACCAATGCCCTGACCTTGTATCTCTCTAACGAATGAAATCAATATACTCACATGTTATGAAGAAGCTTTGCGCATACCTTGATCGTGGGGGTATGTCCTGACGTGGGACTCACGGGCATAATATTCTACTTTCGTAGCTTGAGTGGGGGCCATTGCAATTTTTGTCAATATTACCACAACATGATAAAACTTTCACCGAAAGCATGTTGAAAGAAGGATGCATGGATTTAAAGGGACAAACATACTGACAGTTCTTCTTGTGCCTCGATTAGTAAAAAAACAAAATAAAAACTAACAAGTGTTGCGAGTATGATCTTTTGAGGAATGTCAATGAGTGTCAAAAAAAAAAAAAAAATGCAAAAAGAAATCCGTCAGTTCGAAAAACGGATTTCAGTGTTTAAATTGCCAAATTTTTGTTTTTCTCAAAATAATTTTCTATTCTTGCATGAATTTTTAAACAAAAAGGGCATGTTTTTTGAGAAAATTGAAAATTTTCGAGCGTATTTGTTTTAAGTTTCTTTGATCTGAAGAATCCCCTATTTACAAAAAAGTGGCAGCGAAAATAAGTTTCCAGCATAATTAAAATTATGCTGGAAAGTAACTTTTCATATGTATATATACTTTTTTCAATTATGTTTTTAATAATTATCACCATCTTCATCAACAAAGTCTCATTACTAAGTTTATCAATAAACCGATTTCGATCAATTGAATGAGTGAACTAAGGTAAAGCTTATTCGGACAACGTTTTGGATTGCACATAATCTCATACGCATCTGATTCATGACGATTGCCTGAGGTGTTGAAAGAAATCGGATTAGTTGGGTTTTGTTGGGGTTTATCAAGAAGTTTTTGAAGATGGCGTATTTGATGAATGCAGCGTATTTGGCCGGAGACGAAGGGTCGCGTAATTATGAGTCTCGAAAATGAGTTCGAGCAACGGCATATTTGACAATACGCCGGGACAATCAGCAGAGATGAGTATCTACGCTGACCTTATTCTCGAGACCATACTAACTACGCGACTCTTTGTCAGCGTAAATGACATTACCGAACCAACGATTTTGAATAGACCTCAACGTTTTCACCACGTAATTAAATCAATTAACTGGTGTAAATATCTCTGCAAACGGCGTAATTAATTTTGATTTTATAAGATATGCAGCGTACTTACTAGTGTAACTAGCCGCAATTTTAAATTTTGGGTTTTTTATTTTCACTTTTTATTATTTTTGTAAATATTTAAACTAACCCAATTGTTACGTTTTGGAACCCGGATCTCTCTTGGCTCGTTTCTGTGTTTTAGAATTACTAAACAGATAGGATGGGATTGAACGAGCAAGCACAACCAGCCAATAACACTAGTTCCACCAGAACCAGACTTTGAAGACGTGATGGACTGGTTATCGAGGAGCAAGATAAGTTATGTAGTTCAAGCAGATTAAGTAATCTATTGCATACACATCGAAGAGTTTTGGAGAACCGCAAAAGTAAAAATGATAGACAGAGTCAAAACCATCATATCAACGGTTCGAAACAAGGAAGTGATCGTGACTGAATAAAGAGTTCGAAAAGTCTTGTGTCTCGGGGATAATAAAGACCTAATGAAGTTGAAGAAATAAGATATTTTGGAAGGGTTGAGGAGTATGAATTATGTTGGAGATTTTAGAGGAAAAAACAAGATAAAGAGAAACAGGTTGACGAAAGATTGGAGGTTTATTCTGCATGCTTTCAGTCTGAGTATCGGTAATCGAAAGGGCGGATATGATGGGTTGAATATAAAATTGTTGGCAGCGATGCTTAACTTGTGCACAAACCAGCCCTTCAATATATCTGGTTTGATTTTTTACTGCGTGTTGGACAATGCCAACAAAGTCACATGGGCCATGTATCCGAGATTCGTTCAACTGCTTATTGACGATCAACATCCAAACCTACCACACGATGGAAACTTGTATAAGTTTCAACTACCAACACGAAGACAAATCACCAAACTAAAGACAGATGAATGGGTGATGTTGCACCACTAGATGTACAGAGATGAAAGACTTTTGTTGGTTCTCAAGGCCTACAAGAAATACAGACAAGAAATACAAGCAAATGAAGAACAAGAAGCTGAAGAGGAACCCCAACTAGTTCGCAAACGAAAAGATAAAGGTAAGAAAATAGTCGAAGAGGGGGAATCGAAGAATAGCAAGAAAGATACGCCCAATCGAGAACGAATCATGGGTGATAGTATTCATGCTGGATCAAACAGAGAAGAGATTGAAAGAATGCAGGTTGTGCATACCGTGAGGGAGGCTGAAAAACAGAGAATGGAGACTGAAAAGAAGAGAAATGACTGAGTCTGAAATACCTGTGGTAGTTACAGCGGAAGAGGAGCAATTGAATCAATTTGTGGAAGGTTTGTTCGCGGATCCTCAAGAATCCTCTCCGAGAAAATCTCCTGCACATAAAATTAGAAAAACCGGAGAGGGATTTTCAAAAGATGTTCAAGCTGAGCCTACTGCACCAACTTGGGAACCTCCCCCACCTGCTCCAACATGACCTCGTCCGTTTCAAGAATTGTTCGATCTATTATCAAAAGAAATTGGTTTGTTCTCCTCTAAAGAATTATGTATGTTGAAGAACCAAGTGAATGACACCAATGTGTTAAGAGAAAAGTTGAAGGAACAGAGGAAGAAAAACAAAGAACTGCATAGTTTTGTGTCCGAGCAGTCAAACTTTTTGAGGATTTAGCACGAATGAATGATTAAAATGCATGAGATGCTCCAAGAATTGTATGCTACAGCAAATCTAGAGCCAAAGTACACAGGAGAAGATCTCTTCAATTTTGATAAATTCAAAGAAGAGGAAGAAAAACGTAAAGCTAAAGATGCTGCAAAGAAAAAGAAAAGGCTTGAATCGGCAGTGGATGTAAGTGAAGACGACGATATTGAAGAAGAGGAAGTTGAAAGGTATGCGATTCCTGCTAAGTTCGTTGAGTGGGGACTTGAAGACGAGGCGGTTTATGAGACTGAAGGATGTGAGGAAGTGGCTCCTCAACAACCTGAATGGTTTAAGAAGGAGCGAGAAAAGTTGCCCGACTTCTACCAAGTTGTCGCCGTTGAGAAGACTGAAGTAACTGACAAAATCAACGGGTGTAAGTATTGTAATCTTAAAGGAATGTTTATCGCCAAACGAAGGGGAGGCGTGATTCAACACTTCCGCATGGGTCTTGATATGCAAACTCTACCAACTTGGGATGCTCGTGAGCTAGGCAAACTAGAATTGATAGATCTAACGAACAACAGTATTGGAGCAGACTTTGAAAGAATAATCTTACGAGAATGCGTGAGAGATTTTACTGTGTTCAAGCCCAGACGTCCTAGAAGAAAAGTGTCAAAGACCACCAAAGACCCGATGACTGGAAAAGGTAAAGTGACATGGGTGATAAACCCAGCAAAGGTGGTAACCAGAGTGAAGATTCCTCCGGAACAACTAGTTATGCTCACCAACTTCAAGAAATGGTTCTAGGACGAAAAAACTAGTGAAGTAGTAATTAGATCAGACAATAACGAAGACATCACAATTTTTGATCCAATGGACGTCTTTATGTTCTGCCTATCTGACTTGAACATTCTTTACAGGCACAAGATACACGTGGGAGCTGGTAATGAGTATTTGGAGGAAGGAATGCTCTTTCAACGAGCTATAGAGAGAGCAAGAGAAAGGAAAAAGAAAATGATGGACATCCTGTTTAGATTCGAAGAACAAAAAGAGGGGGATGAAGCTAGAAAGAAGAAAGATGCTGAAAAATATGTTGAACCGCAATCATCCACTACTCAAGAAATGGATCTTTCATCGGAATCAGACGTGCAACTGATACCACCTCCGACTTCATCCACATATGAAGTCACTAAGGAGGACCCACCAACAACTAGTGAACCTGCTACTCATTAAACAACACCACCAAAGAATGCTGAAGAAGCAACCACAAGCCCCGAAGCTCGAGACAAGGAATGAAGACTCTCACAGTACGCAACGGTCTAGGGGGATATTGTTAGAATGTTTTGAGACCGTTGGTACTTGAGTTTAATACTTTAGAGCTTGTTTGTAATAGTTAGATAAGTTAGAGGGGCCAAAACTTAACATTTTGTAAAGTTGGCCATCAGTGGTGGCGTAATTGTGACCCCAACATAATTATAATTACATTGGGTAATCATACTCTATATATATCAGTGCACCACAACTTAGGTTTCCAAGTTTCTTGGACTAAGGTGGTTTTGTGTGATTCATTTTTGCAATCTTGTGATTCTTGTGCTTTAATCTGATATCCTGGCTCTTTGATTGTGTTTATCATTATGGGATTGCAGATCAACCTTGGTTGATTCATCCTTGGTCAAGATTCTTCATCTTATTCTTGGTTTTCTTACTTTTATAACTCAAATACCTAATCAATAAGTGTTTGTGTGTGTGTGTCAATCATTATAACTGTGATCCAAAACTGATTTGGGACTCACATTTTCTCTTGGTCTTCCGGTGCGATAGGAATTTGGAAGTACCCAGAGAATCCATCTAGAAAACAATATAGTTTATGACCAGATAGTCGCTCTAACATTTGATCAATGAAGGGTAAAGGAAAATGGTCTTTTCTGGTGGCTTCATTGAGCCTCCTATAGTCAATGCAAACTCTCCATCCGATGAGGGTTCTTGTTGGTATGACCTCGTTCTTTTATTTGGTCACAACCATCATTCCTTCCTTTTTTTGGTACTAATTGGACGGGACTTACCCATGGGCTATCAGAAATGAGGTAGATAAGTCTGGCGTCTAAGAGTTTGATGACTTCCTTTTTAACCACTTGTTGGACGTTGGGATTAACCTGTCTTTGTGGTTAGATCACCGCTGTGTATTCGTCTTCCATTAGGATCTCGTGTGTGCACATGGAAGGACTAATTCCTTTGATGTCCATCAGCTTCCAAGAGATTTCCATTTTGTGTTATTAAGTAAATTAAGTAATTTTTCTTTTTCAATAGAAATGAGATACGGGGAATTGATGACGGGAAACTTACCTTTATCATCTAAGAATGTGTATTCTAAGCCTTTTGGAAGTTCTTTGAGTTCAAGAGAAGGTGGGTCTTCTACAGGTAAGCTTAGTCTTTGGTTCTTCATTGCGGTTGATGGCCGAAAAGGTTTGTTCGGTAGTGGCTTCCTCTTCGACGAATTGGTCATTTTGTTCCTCCATATCGGGCGGTTCTACTACATCTTCCAACAAGGGGTCGTCATTTCCAATTGGATATTTCATTGATTTATTCACGTTTTTCAGCCCCAAGTTTAGTGGGTAGATTATGGTGTTTTTGTTTGAGCAAAGCTTGATAGGTTTTTATGAATGGTTATCCCAACACGAGTGGAGCATCATCTACGATGATAAAGTCGGTTGGTACAACCGTCTGTTGCGTTTGAATGAGAACGTCTTCAACCATCCTCGTAGCGTGTTTAATTTTTTGATTACCCAAGAGGATAGGAATTTTGATCGGAAGAAAATCACCAATACCTAATCTTTCGAATACGTAGCTAGGCATTATGTTAACACAAAGATCTTTATCTATTGAAATGTTACTAATATAGATATTTTGAATAAAACATGTTACCGGTTTTATGTTTAATACAATTTGTTCATCTTGTATTAGTGAAGTTTGATCTTTAGTTAATTTAACACTTGCCATTTCTTTGATATTAGGGTTAGTGATTAACTATTTTAGAAACTTAGCATGAGATGGAACCAAACTATGATTTTCAAATGAAGGTTGTAAGATATGTATTTCTTGTAGGTTTTATTGTTCCTCTTCGAAATTTACCTTCGTAGACTTACCTTTCGAGCGGCTTGGTTTGGGTTTTTATCTTCATGTGTTGAGTTTTCTTTAAGTGGTTCCTCTTTCATCGGCTCTTGAGGTTTTACCTCTTCTATGATTACCTCCTTGGTACAAGCGGTCTCTTCTTTTTCATGAGATTTGTTGATCAAAAGCTCTAAGTTCTTGAGACTTTGTATGAGGCTTTCGGCTTTGGGGATGATTGTGGGTGGTGTCTCGTATGTTTCAAACGGTGGAGTGTCCCAATTCAATCTTGACTTTGGGAGCTCAAACTTTGGTTCCTCATATGTTGTGTATGAGGTTGATGGTTGAAAGAGGTAACAATTTTGTACCGAATGGGATTCACCACATATGGTACAATATGGTTCCTCATAATCATCGTAATAATAGTAGTCATAATCTCCCATGTAGTAATCCATTGTTTGGATAATACCCAGAAAATTATGGCTCTCGGGAAAGAGTTTTTTTTTTTTTTTTTTTGTGTGTGAAAACAAAAGGTTTACACGGCCCCGTGTTTAGGACTGTTTTTATTTGATACTGGGCATTTTTAACACGGCCGCATGTCAATTGAAGCACGGCCCCGTGTGAGCCTTCTGTGAAAAAGTTTTGTTGTTCTTCAGTTACTACAGATTAGACACGTCCCCGTGTCAGTGTGGCATGGCCCCGTGTAAGGCTTCTATAACTTAAATTTTTAGAAAAAGAAGAAGAATTTGGACAGAAAACTGAAAAAGATAATTAGGCCATCGATTTTAAAATTTCTTAAAATCCTTGTGTCCCTGGAAACGGCACTAAAAATTGACGTGAGTAGAGGGTGTACGATTTTTAGTATATTTTTAGCACTTTTACTCGTTTATCAAGCTTTAAATTTATAAAACACGATATAACACACTCACTCCCTACAATACGCTAGGGCAAGTGCACCCATCGTTGGCGTAGTATAGTGATGGTAAGATACCGAGGTCATCTAAGGACACAAGAGCTCTTAATACCAGAATATCGTCAACGTCTAATCTAACCAAATTTTGAGAAAAGATTCTTGGTAAAAGAAAGAAAGAAACTGAAATAATTGAAAGAAACAAATAGACAAGATAGAATCACTTGGTTTCGACTCATCTTTTGCGTATCCTTTGAATATTTCCGCACTTTGTGTTTTTTAAGAGATTATCTTAATTATAGTGGCATGTCTGCTACTCTCAGCCATATTGGTCCGAATCAGCAGGGATACTGTCCCGCAAGGCCGGAATATTGAAAGATAATTAAGTAAGTTATTAATGCAAAAGGTGGCATATCCCTCTTTTGGAGGCAACGCTACCCTTGGCCATATTGGTCTGAGTCGGCAGGGATACAGTCCCGTAAGGCCGGTTTAAAGTTTTAATAGTAGTTTATTTATAAGGGATTCATGCCATTCTTACTTCCCCCGATTTGATGTTATCTACCTCAAAGGAAGTATTAATAAGCTTGAATCAAGTCCTTGCAGTATCTATACACTGAACGAGTCAAGAACTTTACCCAAACCACTCTTCTAACCCCTTCCAGGCATTTAAGCGCTTTATATAGACCGTAAAGACATGAATGAGTGAATCAATAAAACACGAGGAGTTGATAGAATAAAGTTCACTTTCAATATAAAAAACTTGTTATTAATGTCATTAATACATAACCAATTAAAAATTTAACCAAAGCTTGGAAATCAAAAGTAATACATAAAAGACTTGTCCTCACCAAGTGATGTAAGAGATTAGCCAAGCATGGCCATAGTTTGACAACGGCTCTTACGATCAATATTGGATCCCGAGACTAATACACACTCTAAACTCTAATGGTTGTGATGGGTAATGGTGTTGGAGTGGTGGAGAAGTAGTGGTGAAGTGAGAGACAGGGCTGCCAAAGGATGGATTGCAATTGAACCACGCACCCCTATTAATAGCTGGAAACAGATTGTTCAGACGGTCCCATGCCCGGAGGGCACGACCTCGTGTCTCCTTCTCCTTTGTCTTCATTTGATGAGTTGTGTCAGTCCGTATGCTCACATGGGCCTGTGTGTCAACGGCACGGCCCCGTAGTCCTTGTACTTGCTGTACTATTGAAGATTTTGCATATCTGGGATTTGACCACGAGCAGTATCCATGGGACACTGCCCCGTGTCTCTTGTCTGCTTCTATTTGTCTTTTTCTTCATGGAATCTGGAGTGGGGCACGACCCCATGCCTAGGTGACACGACCCCGTGCTTGTCCTCTAATTTGTTGTTTTTTGTCTTGTGGGGAAGCTCAGAGGGTCGGTATGAGGTGTCAACTTCTCTTCTTTTGTATTTATGTCAGTTTTTGCTGTTAATTTGTTCCTTTTTGTACATTTAAGCTCTTTTAATCTTGAAAATCAAAAGTATACAAACAAACATATTTTTTTCCAACATTAGTACATAAAAGGGCTGATTTTATACCTTATTTGATATAATTTATATGTTGCATTTGATGCATATCAGTGGCTTATATTAGATTAACGCTTTAAACTTCCATTTTTTGTTTAACTTTTCATTATTGTTTTTATGACATGATATTGAATGCCAAATTTGAGACTAACATAATGGATAATTCATTGCCAAGTATTTCAAGAGACAACTCCAAGGTGCTGCAACATATAGGTATAACATGTTTGATCGTGTTAGTTTATATGTGTAACACCACGTGTTTCGAAAGTCAAAGTCAAAGTCAAGATTGAAGTCAAAGGAAGAAAAGGTTGCTAATTGCGATCTGTTACTCCTTGCTCAACTCCTGTTTTGACTTCTTTGACTTGTAGATAATCTATTTTATTTATCGCATTAGTTGTATTATGTGGACTACATGTAATAATCGAGGTTTAATCGCTATTTATCGCTTGTTTTATCGCTTTATCGCTTATCGCATCGCAATCGCAACCCGAATTAAGTGTTCTGGATATTGTTTTAGGTGTGTGTGCTAATTATGTGTTACTTGTGCATGTTTACTCATATTTACATTATTGTGATTAATCGACACGCAATCACAACTCTATCGCAATCGAATCGCGGACGCTAAACGCAAGTTAATTATAGTGATTGTATGTTAGATATAGTAGTTGGGATTAATTCGCAAACTCACTTAAGCGCATCGCAAAACTCAACGCACGAAACAAAATGCCGAAACTCTAAACGTCGGAGCCACTCGATCGAGTGAGAACTCGATCGGATGGTCATCCGATCCGATTGCCACCCGATCGGATCACCACCCAATCGGACTGTCATCCGATCGGTGACCCACTTGATCCCATGCACACTTTCCTTTTTGGGAAACCCTATAAATACCCCCAACTGTCACATCACTTGATGTGACAGCCTCTCACTCGACCCAGCCGCACTCCCAAGCTTCTTTCTCCCGATTCCTCGCGATTCTTGTAAGTTTTTAACCTAAATCTTGTACTTCTATGATCCACACGCACTCCTTCACCTTTCTATCTTTTGAATCTCAACTTTTAACCATGAAATCAGTGGATTAGAGGTGTTCTAGGGTGATGTCATCATGGGGTTCTTATGAACTTCATGATTTGGCTTCAATCCATCAAGAACCACTTAGATGTGGACGATTTCCACATGAATAAACAAGGATCTTGCTTAGATCTGAACATATTCGAGGTGAAAAGGATTGAAAGAGTGTTTCTAACATTCTTTCAACTCTTTTACACTCAATTCACTCAAAACCAATAGAATCAGAGCTTGTTCTGATCTGCTACTCCTTCTTAGTGTTGTGTCGGTTCAAGATTTGTGTTCTATCAACGAGACAACCGATCTCGAGTTAAACACAAACCATCGTCCTGAACAGCTGACCGACCGGACTAGGGTGATTCCTGCCCGATCGGATCACCTGAGTGTTGATGGGGTTTCTGTTGTTTGGCACGATGCCATACCGTCTCGAGAAAACCGCAAAAAATTCAAAATAATCAGGTGTCAAGACGATCAGGCCGTCCGATCGGATTGCCGTCTGATCGGATTGCCAACCGATCGGACAGCCGTCCGATCGGCTTGCACTTGGTTCACACTTAAGCTATGTTTCAACTTTTCAAAAGTTTTGAACGTCGAACGGATTGCCTGCCGATCGGATTGCCATCCGAACGAATGACAATCCGACCATGTGATGTTTTGAACTTCAAACACTTAAACAATTCCCAAGATGTTCCATAATCAACGGATTGCCACCCGATCGGATTGCTATCCAATCGAGTGACAAACTGCTGTGAACTTATTCTCACTAAGTGTCCAACCAATCGGATCGTTACCCAATCGAATGACCGTTCGATCGATCGACCTGAAGGGTAGAGATACTTCTATGTTTTCAAAATGCTACAACAAAAACTTCAAAAGACAAACCATCATAAACAAACACATCTTTACCAAACGAGATGACAACCCAATCGAATGGTCACCCGATCGGATGACCATCCGAACAGATTGTCATCCGATCGACTGGCCATCCGATTGGATTACCATCCGACACTTGGTATCTTTCACCGTTTTACGCGCTGCTTATCGTTTATGATATCGTTAACTGTTCAGGCTAATCTCTCTCAGCGCTCCCTTTAATCCAAGGCTGTGTTTACTTGTTAAACGCAATCTGTGAGTATACTCGATCCCTTTTTGCTTTACGCACTTTTGGGTGTTACATGCGTTATCTATATTCAAATCACAATCGACACACAACGCAAACACTATTTATATGCTAACCTATATTGCATGTTATACGTGACTTGATGAATGCCTGTTTGTTATGTTTACACATTGATTGCTGTCTACCTGCCTTAGCAACGATAGTACTATAGTTTGGACTCGGCACCTGTCGTGGACAGGGGTTGTTAAGGATATTACTTCACGTGTTCGTAGTGGTGAACATGTGATGCGCACTCGTTACTCGCAATCAAATCGCAATCATTGGTATTGATAGAATCTTTGTTGATAACTTACATGCTTCACATTATACGCTGTACATGTTGGTTATGCGTAAACTTTTTCGAACTCTAGTATGCTATTATCAAACTTGTATGCTCACCTTTACATTTTATGTATTGACCTTTATTTTAACGTATGTGACAGGTATTTGAATGCTTAGGATGCTGTGCTTACCTGCTTTAGTGGAATCAAGTAGGGAGGAGTCTAGAAACAAAAAAACAATTTATTATTATTTGAATTCTGAGTTGTCGAAACAATTTATTGTCTTTGGGATATTTGGTCTGTATTAACTGATTTGCTAAGTATGTTATGGTATGGGACGTAACTTTAAATATTTGGTAAAATTAGTTGTTATGGATTTCTCTTGGACAGTCTGTTTCGCTCAGTGCCGCGCCCCGATGTTTCCGTCACCGGTTGGGGTGTGACAGATTGGTATCAGAGCCATAACTATTGGGAATTAGGCAAGACTCGACCTAGTCTGGGTCGATGTCTTAGAAACAACCTAGTCTATAGTCTAAGTACCAATGGACCGACTTGTACAAACTCTGTAGGGGTTCTGTACAAGCTTATTTGCTATTCTTGCTCGTACTCATGCTATACTATCACACTACCTTTCCAAAGGTAGTCGCTCTGCACCGTATACAAAAATGAGCAAGTGATTCGATCGAGATTAGGTGTGAAAACCGCAAACTCTCGATTAGATCGCTTGTTCGACCTGCATTTTTATTTATGAACAGGAGAATTTGCGTTGAATCAGGAGTGAAATCCGTACTTTAATGCAGACTTTCTGCTTGATTTCATCAAAACAGGGACCAAGTTGTTAAGTCAGGGGTGAAACCCGAACCTTGACGACTTGTTCCGCCCTCATTTTTGGTTTTACAAAAACTCTCACCAAAGTTTCGACGGACTCCAACGGCTTGACATCACACTGCAATTCGAGGGATGCGTGCCATTCACCCCAAATCGAGGCGAGAGCACAGTCCCGAAAGCCAAGTGTGTGCCAAAGGTCCTTGTGAATAGTCGAATCACTTTGGGTAGTCGATGTCTATCAGCCTAAGACAATCTATATTCAATTTCACTATCGCATTTCGCCGATTTTATGTGTTTTGATTTTGAGCCCGCAACTGCTGACTCTGATATTCGTCGATTTTATGTGGATTCTATGTGATTTATATGGTTTTTACATGTTATATGTTAGCAATTTGGGATACTGATGGTTTTGATTTAACGCCTTTTGCTTCCGCTGATCATACAACACTCACTACTCTACGCTAACAAATCGTTGCTACTTATGGATGCTCGCATGCTATGTTGCTCGCTTACGCTACACTATATGCTGTATGCTCGCTAATCGCAATCGCTATTCTCGAACGCGCGACCTTGAACGTTAGGTTTCTGTATTCTGACTGCTTCATATGCTTGTGAGTTTTTATGCATTAGGTGCTTCTGTGCTTTATGTGCTTATGTGATTCTGTGATTATGTGCTAATGTGGCTATACGTTTATGTGTTTGTTTGTGTTCCTGTATTTTATATGGCGTAGCTATTGGTGTTTCGCTAGACTATGCTAGGATTAATCGAAATAGTGTTTTTGAATCCTATGGCGCTGTCTATTGCAGACAATGTCGTCATTTGGATCTTTCCACTCACGATTAGCGTGCCGCAACCACGATGAAAAACGCATCGCCGCCATTGTCGCTAAGCAAATGGCGAAGGTCATCCCCCAGATCGTCAGTGAATTGAACGAAAACACTAGCAAAACGTCGGAAGAATCCCGGACAGATTCGCCGAAGTTTGCTTTCAGCTTTAAGCAATTCAAAGCTTGCGGTCCAAAGGAATTTACCGGAAAAGATGGTCCTACGGCCATGTCTCAATGGTTCGAATCCATTGAAGTCACTCTGCGTCAGAGCAACTATCCTGACAACCTCCGAACTGTTAACGCCACCGGCGTCTTCCAGTCCCTCGCTCTAGACTAGTGGATGGCCGAGAGAAACAAGAGGGGAAATGACGCAGCTTATAGTTTAACGTGGGATGAGCTGAAAGAACTGATGATGAAAGAGTTCTGTCCTCCCCATGAACTCCAAAAGCTTGAGGACGAGTTCTGGCATCTGAAGCAGAAGGATGGAGAAAACGCTGCTTTGACTGCTCGCTTTAAGCAGCTCAGTATAATCTGCCCTGATCAGGTGAAAACGCCCGAAATCACCATTAAGAAATACATCCGTGCTCTGCCGGACTGTGTGGCTGATTTCGTCCAGGCTGCCAAGACTACAACGATCGAGGAGACATTTCTACTCGCTGCTGAAATCAATAATAAGCGAGTCAAAGTTGGGTTTTGGGATAAACCTTCAAAGAATCTGCACCAAGCAACAACCGCTGCAACCACAGAAACCGCAACTGCTGCCCCGCAATCATCAAGATCCTCTCGTCGCAAGAGGAAGAACAACAGCAACTCCAGCAACAAGAACTGCGCGGTTACAACCGCCGCCCCACTTCAAGCTATACCAGCTCATCAACAGCCGCAACACCGACCAGCTGCAGCACCAGTTACCTATGCACCGTCTGCAAAGCGTGCATACACTGGTTCTCACCCTGCTTGCCCAACATGTACTTATCATCATCCGGTGGAAATTGCTTGCCTGTATTGTGTGTATTGTAATATGTACGGTCATTTCACAGCCAATTACCGTACTGGCCCTCGACATACCACAGCTCCAGCTCAAGCCCTAGCTGCTACTCATCAAGCTCTCATTCCTGCTCCTCAAGGGCAACAAGCTCCTGCACCCGCAATCCACGCCAGAGCTTGCTTCGCATGTGGCGATCCTAACCATTTCGCCAACATGTGCCCTAACAGAGTGGTTAAGTAAGAGCCACAGCAGCAGCAACAGCAGTAGCCCCAGCAACAGCAAGCACCACGCGGACGCACCTTCAACATCAACGTCCGTCAGGCTCAAGCCGACAACAATGTGGTTAATGGTATGTTCCTTGTGAATGGTATATATGCTTCGTGTTTATTTGACACTGGAGCCGATAACTGTTTTGTGTCGTTGGAATTCGAAAAGTTCCTTAATCGTAAGTGCGCCCATCTCCCTTCTTCATTCGATGTTGAAGTTGCCACCGGAAGAACCGTCGCTGTCAATTCTGTTCTTCATGATTGTACTCTTGAACTCAACAATCACATCTTTCCTATCGACCTTATTCCGATGCAGCTCGGTAGTTTTGATATCATAGTAGACATGGATTTTCTTCATGAGAATCGTGCTGAAGTTGTGTGTTTCTATAAGATGATTCGCATTTCGCTCGCAAATGGTGATCTGTTGTGTGTTTATGGTGAAACTGCTTCGAAAGGTCTCAAGCTCATGTCGTGTATCTGTCACACCCCGACCACGTAAAACAACAAAACGTCACAGAAACGTCGGGGAGTGTTGTAACATAATCATTGTTTCATAACACATGGAAATTGAAATATTGTTTTATTGATTAAAAGAGTTACAATGTCTTGACAATCAAAGAAACATAACATAAATAACTAGTCTTGCATCTTTTATTGTCGCTAAGGCCCAAGTCCGCCTAAGTGTATCTTGATAAATACTAAGCATCATATCCTGAAACACATGTGAAAATAGGTACGTCATCATAAAAATGCCTGTGAGATACATAGGTTTTGTGAAAATAGAATTCATGACTTATGTTTAAGAAAATGTTTAGTCATGAACCTTGTAATTTGCTTTGTTTTGTAAATCATTTGAAAAGTGATAAATAAACCAAATGATATATATGTATAAAAGAATAATACATGGTTAAGTAAATAACCAAGTAAAATGAGTTTATATCAGATAAGTTGTTTGTAAAACAATGTATTGTGAAAAGTATGTTATTTGTATAAAATGTTATATGTCTAAATTGAAATAATTCAAATAACGCTACGATATGTAATACCATACAAGCACTTATATATAGGAAGTACCAGCGGCGTATCCACCATGCTTGTATCATATTACACACGCCTCGTTACTTAAATCACTTACTCAAACCAAACCATCAAAGTAGAATGTTTATGTATAATCAAATGTCAAAATGTTTGTGTGAAAACCATGTCAAATGTCTATGTCTAATGTAAATCATGAATTGTGTATATCAATGTCAAAAGGTTTATGTCTAATGTAAATCATGAATTGTGTATATCAATGTCAAAATGTTTATGTCTAATGCAAATCATGTAATGTGTATCCAAAATATCATGTATGGTAAGTGAAATATATCAACTAAACCATATGTAAAATGCACAAAAACAAGGTATTGAAGTAAAACATGGTTTAAATCAAAGTTATGTTTTGTGGAACAAATGCATGCTATACTGATACAAACATCTATGCGGTATTGTGAAAATGCATACATCCAAGCCTTGCGACTGTAGAATAAACCCTAGCACAAAGTCTAAGGTCCACCTAGAAATGTATTCGGATTCGGTCATTCCTTCCACCCAAACAAACCTAGGGTTTCAGGAATGGGAGTTGTCAAGTCCTATGGTACCACTACCAAATGTCATACCAAAATGTAAGCATGTGATGAATAACAAATGTACTAAGTATGCACACAATGGACATACACAGCATAAAATGTAATGTAAAACAATGTAGTAAGTATGCACACAATGGACATACATAGCATAAAATGTAATGTAAAACGATGTACTAAGTATGCACACAATGGACATACATAGCATAAAATGTAATGTAAAACGATGTACTAAATATGCAACAAAGGACATACATAGCAAAAACACAATGAAATCATGTACTATAAATGTACTAATGAACATAGCAAGTATATGATGTGAAAACAGGAAAGCATGAAAGTAACAAGTAGGCACATGTGTTTCACCCCAAAACAGTTTGAAAACAGTAAAAGAGGGGTCTATGTACTCACTTGAGATTGCTTAGTAGTCCTTGAGTAACAACCAAACAATGCTAGAGATCACGGATATCAAACGGCACCTAATATAGGTAACTATGTTAATATACCGGACCTAAATCGGAGGATTGGATAGAATGAGGGTTCGTAAACCAAACGAGTATGGAGACTCATGTAATATGGTTTAACAAAGCCTACATACTAAAATGAAACCTAACCTAAGTGCTTACGACCCATTACAACCCGTTTAGGTAGCTTATGCTACTTTAACGCGTCGTTCGTGTGAAACGCGTTTGGAATGCCTAACTAGTCCTATGATAAGTAAAATATGCCTTAACATGTCTAATATTGTTACCAAATCAGTTTAGATACCAAAAGTTATGTTACATATGCTTAAAATGAATTTTGGCGTCAAAAGGGCATTTTGGTAATTTACCTAAGGCATATATATACTACCTATCATACAACTACTCAAACGATGTGACCATAAGGTATAACCTCGGAAGGTTATTCCCTATACAACTATGGTCACCTAATGTGTTTGGTCGGATCCTAATGATCGACCAAACGGGTCGGGTTCGAAAGTATAAGCGATTGTTTAGATCGCTTACCCTTACGACCCTAGACAAGCACAAAACTAAAAGTGCCGAGCTAAGCATGTTAAAACATGCTTAACTAAGTTTAGAAAACAGGTTTGGTATCAAAACAAACGGTTTTGATACCTAAGAGTAGTTTGGTTACAAAATACGCAATAACACGCATTTTGGCCGAAACTACGACTCGTCACTAAGTCTAGATAACGTGGTAATCAGTAGGTATAGTCACTAGGGACTATAACAATCGTGATCACGCTCACGTTAGGAAGTTCAAACGAACTTCGCATTGACCATAAACTGGTCAATGCAGAAAGTCAAACATAGTTTGACTTTCGAACTCGAAAAGCGATAAAAGAACGAAGGAACACTTACAAAGGGTCCCCGCAAGCTAATCTTGATCCAAGTAGCTCAGGTATGAAGCAATGGCTTCAACTTAGAGCTTTTAGATCAGATTTTGTGGGTTTTGCAAGGAAGGGGGGTTGGGTATTTATAGGATATGCAAGACCGTTAGGATCGTTTATCGAATAACGTGCTTTGATCTTGACCATACACTTGTTGAAATACCCATGGAACACCAAATTGGCCCCTCATTATCCTGAAGAGGCAAGTGCAAAAGGGATTAGGAGGGGGTAACAGCTGTTAACAGCTGTTTAAACAAGTTTCTGCTGTCTGACCCCTGCTTACGGACCCTAAGACTTAGAACCTTACGGTCCGTAAGGACCTTGCAGGTCTGATACTTTCAAAAATGGCAGAACAGGCCCCTGAAGCTCCAAACTTGCTATTTGATGCATTTTTGACACGTTTAAGCCCCGTTAACCCCATTTCAAAGCTCTAAAATGAAGTTAAAGTATAGGGAACTTAAAATGTGCTCAAAAATATCTCGGATGTCGGTTCGTTTGGCCGTACGATTGCGTTGTTCGGTTAATTACGACGGAAGTCGTAACGGACGCAAAAACGGTCCAAATTGCGCGACGAATGAATTTTTCTCATGCCAAAAACTAAAATAAAATATTTTAGTGCTTACATAAATTTTTGGATGTCCGGATGTATTCAGAACGTAAGTTATGCGCGAAAGTGCAAACTTGTGCACTTTTTGACGCTTTTAGTCCCTAAATGACCCAAAAGTTTATTTTAGCACACCGAACCCCTCAAAGCCTATTTATAAGCTATGTAAAGGATATTTATGGTATGTTTAACTCATGGTCATGTTCCGGAATGTCTGTTACAGTTCCAATCGGCATACTTTCACAGTTTGTAGAATTTAGTCCCTGTAAGCGATTAAACTTGATTTTGTCATACCAAAGCCTTCAAAACTTATTTCTAAGTTATGTAAAGGTTATTTAAGGTATGTGAAGCCTATTTAACTATTCCGGAGTGTTCATTGCATTAAACTGGTTATATTTACGCATCAGTGCGCGTATAACCTTCCAGAAAGCGATTTAGAACCCGAAATCGAACAAGAATTGATATGTGCAAATGATACACATATTTGTACAAATCCCAAGTATGAAACACAATATTTCATTGGTTTGGTATTTTTTTGATGGTCGCAGTGACCCAGGTGTCACAGTCTCCCCTACTTTAGGAAATTTCGTCCCAAAATTTATTTAGAGGAAACTTGTGAGAGCTTGAAACATGAAGTTGAAAAGATCAAACAACACTGGTTAGAGTCCTGAACTTCTAGTAACTTTAAATAACGTCATGCTTGCAATGTGAGAGGGACACTTATATACAAGTATATAAAGCGTTATTGGTGCGTCCACCGTACCTCTATTACGTTGTTCACATTCCGTTATGGTTGCCACTATCGGTTCTTACGCATAATAAGTCTTACTGTGGTTTCCGTGCACTGAACTTCGTAATTATGTATGCATCCATAATTACGTAATTCCTTGCATAGTCACGTAGTGCATCTTAAAATGTGTAGGGGAAGAAAACAATGAACGAGCCTGTGATGATTGTGACTAGACCTCCATAGGGTCCCTTTTATTAAATCAATAAATGATTTTAATAGACAACCAAGGAGTCTTTTCAGCTTATATCATCACATGTCATTCTTAACCAGATTTTCTTGAATCAATCTTTTTGACTAGACCACTAAAAGGGTCTCTTATGAATCATGGAATGGTACTATATAACCCAAGGGTCTTAATTATTACATAGAAGCCCAATAAGGATTTAAGGTAGTAACTTTTTGAATATCCTTCTACGAATCCCTCATATGAAGATATGAAAGATTCTACGAGGATTTGGATAACGAATATCCAGAGTATACAAAAACACAAAAAAAGCATAAAAGAAAACACATAATGCATAAACACATAGTCACATAACCACAAAATTGTTTAAATTGATTTGTTATCATTTAGTTAATTTGTTTGTTAATAGCGCACAAGCATTTAAAGCACACTAGGAATCCATTCCGTGGATTTCATTTGGTACTTTAAACATTATCAAGAATCTAACTATGAAGATAGAAAGATCTTAAAGAGAAAATTCGATTTCGATTATAAGGAACCGAAATGTTCGAATTTAAAGTACACAAGGAATCCAATTAAGGACCCTTATTTGAAAGATAATCATCCACAAGGGTCTAATTGTGAAGATAAAAAAAAGATCCCATATGGATTTTAGAAGTTGAAGATGTTTTGAAACCTTGCACTGGATGTGCTTAAGTCAAAACATGAAGTAAAAGTACTTATCAAGTTGGAAATGCTAGTTATGTCAAGGCGACATATGAAGCAAAATTTGAAGGTTAAGTCAATGTATGAGGAAAATATTTTGAAAACTATGCATGGGGTTTCTTTTTAAAAATGTGTTTAATGTTTTTGAAACCTTATATATAATACTTTTGAAATCATAAAGTAGATGTATTAGGTAAAAATGTTTTAAAATCATGCGAGATGAATTTTGAAATTTTGTATAAGGTTTTTGAAAAAATGATTGATGCTTTTGAAATCATGCACTTGATATAAGTAGTTATACTGTATTAATAACATTTTGAAATCGTGAAGGTTGTTTTTGAAAACATAGACAATGCTTTTGAAATCATGCATTTGATATGTTAAGTAAATACACTATATTAAGAACGTTTTCGAACTATATATAAAATGTTTTTGAAATCATGAAGGTTGTTTTTGAAACACTCATACTATGTATGTTGAAAAATCAAAACGTAATGGGTATGAGATTTGAAAACACCCTTAGTTATCTAACCAAGGATTCAAAGGCACAGATGTGCAGAAGCAAGATTACTCATAATGTCACTTTATTTTCTGTACTTCGTATCTTAGAATGAAACGAGTACTTAGAATTTTCTATGGGAATCATGAGTAAACACAAGAATAGGAAAATATTCACAAGAGTAGTTTGTAAGGAACATAGTTCCTTAATGTAGGTATTATAGGGAAATGCCATACACACATGTAACTACACTTGTATATCAGAATTTGTGATCAACGATTTATTTATAAACAAAACAGATTGTTTCACATTACAAGAAAATAGAAGAAACAAAAGCATAAGACAACAACATCTTCTAATCAGCCAACTGCTCATCCGTGGGTTGGATTTGCCTTAGCAAGCTTCGGCATTTATTCACGAAATGACCCATCTTGCCACAGTTGTAGCACAACCCAGGCGGGAAGCGAGCTTGAGCAGGATTGGCTTGTGGTTGATTTGGACCACCTTGGTTCGGGTTACATCGACAAGCACTTGCCAGGTGACCAACTCGCCCACATGATACACAAAGACGACACTGTAAGTGAGCTTGGTGATGCCCATTACATTTGTCGCATATTGGTGTCGTTCCCTTGTATTGCTTCTTGGCAGGTGGTGTTGCCACCCGGATGGGTCCTGCTTGATTTGGTACAGCTGCAGTTGAGCAAACCCTTGTTGTATGACCTATAAGTCCACAAATCTGGCATTTGCGGCACTTCACACTATGATGATGAAGGTTACATTGGTTGCACAAGGGTGCAGTTCCATTGTATGGCTTCCTAGCAGGGGGTTGAGCGGGTTGGTTGGGGATGGCTTGACCATTGTGAGCGACCACGGCGAAGTTCTGAGAAGCCTTTCGCTTCTTTGACTTCTTAGGGGATCCAATCTGTTCATCCATGGTCTTTGATTCCTTGATTGGTTTCTTGGCTGGTGGTGCTGTCACTTGGCTAGGTCTTGCCTGTTTTGGTGCAACCGCTGCGGGATTCTTTGAAGCTTTACGTTTCTTTGGTTTAGGTGAAGGCTTGGCCTCTGCCTCCTTTGGTGACTCTTGAGTGGCTTCATCCTGGAGATGATACATGGCAATGCCTAAATCCACAGTCTTCAGAATCACTTCGCCTATTCGCTGGGCAAATTTGGCTGTTCGCTCGGACATTTGACCGTTGCTGAGAGGAAGAGACATTCTAGAAGGAAATGAAAGACATAGGAAGAAACATGTGAAAGGTTATCAGATAATCAAAACAGAATGACAACGCATGGAAATTGCGATAATTTGTTTGTTACCTAAGGCAAACAAATGAGACGGTGACTAATCAAAGTAAACGGGTCATATTAATGTATCGCGAAGACATGCTTTAGCCTATAAGTGGACACTCACCCCAAGAGTTCCCAGGTAAGAGTGACTGGTCCGATTATGTGGATTTGTACGAACACTCTAGCCTTAGACAGAAAACTCAGAGTACAGGCATCCACTCTTCCAGATTGCACGTGTTCACACTATAAGACCCAAACTTTGACGAGGTTTTGAAAATTCAAAGGGGTTCAAAACCTTATAACAGAGGGTTCAAAACCTAGTAATCAATCATCCTAGAACAGATGATTAGTTTTCAAAGTGGTTTTGAAATTTATGTTCTTGTTGCGGTTGTCACTTAAGGATAGGTGACGGTATTGTTTTATTTCTAAACGCAAGTAAACTCGCGTTAGGGTCCTAGGAAGGTTATAGACTAGGTCAAAGCATTACTAATAACCTAATTCCCTATAACCATGGGCTCTGATACCAACTTTTCTGTCACACCCCGACCATGTAAAACAACAAAACGTGGCGGAAACGTCGGGGAGTGTTGTAACAGAATCATTGTTTCATAACACATGGAAATTGAAATATTGTTTTATTGATTAAAAGAGTTACAATGTCTTGACAATCAAAGAAACATAACATAAATAACTAGTCTTGCATCTTTTATTGTCGCTAAGGCCCAAGTCCGCCTAAGTGTATCTTGATAAATCCTAAGCATCATATCCTGAAACACATGTGAAAATAGGTACGTCAGCATAAAAATGCCTGTGAGATACATAGGTTTTGTGAAAATAGAATTCATGACTTATGTTTAAGAAAATGTTTAGCCATGAACCTTGTAATTTGCTTTGTTTTGTAAATCATTTGAAAAGTGATAAATAAACCAAATGATATATATGTATAAAAGAATAATACATGGTTAACTAAATAACCAAGTAAAATGAGTTTATATCAGATAAGTTGTTTGTAAAACAATGTATTGTGAAAAGTATGTTATTTGTATAAAATGTTATATGTCTAAATTGAAATAATTCAAATAACGCTACGATATGTAATACCATACAAGCACTTATATATAGGAATTACCAGGGGCGTATCCACCATGCTTGTATCATATTACACACGCCTCGTTACTTAAATCACTTACTCAAACCAAACCATCAAAGTAGAATGTTTATGTATAATCAAATGTCAAAATGTTTGTGTGAAAACCATGTCAAATGTCTATGTCTAATGTAAATCATGAATTGTGTATATCAATGTCAAAAGGTTTATGTCTAATGTAAATCATGAATTGTGTATATCAATGTCAAAAATGTTTATGTCTAATGTAAATCATGAATTGTGTATATCAATGTCAAAATGTTTATGTCTAATGCAAATCATGTAATGTGTATCCAAAATATCATGTATGGTAAGTGAAATATATCAACTAAACCATATGTAAAATGCACAAAAACAAGGTATTGAAGTAAAACATGGTTTAAATCAAAGTTATGTTTTGTGGAACAAATGCATGCTATACTGATACAAACATCTATGCGGTATTGTGAAAATGCATACATCCAAGCCTTGCGACTGTAGAATAAACCCCAGCACAAAGTCTAAGGTCCACCTAGAAATGTATTCGGATTCGGTCATTCCTTCCACCCAAACAAACCAAGGGTTTCAGGAATGGGAGTTGTCAAGTCCTATGGTACCACTACCTACTACCGAGCGGCATGATCGGTGTTAATGAATGTATATTGTCCCATTTAAACAAACCAAATGTCATACCAAAATGTAAGTATGTGATTAATAACAAATGTACTAAGTATGCACACAATGGACATACATAGCATAAAATGTAATGTAAAACGATGTACTAAGTATGCACACAATGGACATACATAGCATAAAATGTAATGTAAAACGATGTACTAAATATGCAACAAAGGACATACATAGCAAAAACACAATGAAATCATGTACTATAAATGTACTAATGAACATAGCAAGTATATGATGTGAAAACAGGAAAGCATGAAAGTAACAAGTAGGCACATGTGTTTCACCCCAAAACAGTTTAAAAACGGTAAAAGAGGGGTCTATGTACTCACTTGAGATTGCTTAGTAGTCCTTGAGTAACAACCAAACAATGCTAGAGATCACGGATATCAAACGGCACCTAATATAGGTAACTATGTTAATATACCGGACCTAAATCGGAGGATTGGATAGAATGAGGGTTCGTAAACCAAACGAGTATGGAGACTCGTGTAATATGGTTTAACAAAGCCTACATACTAAAATGAAACCTAACCTAAGTGCTTACGACCCATTACGACCCGTTTAGGTAGCTTATGCTACTTTAACGCGTCGTTCGCGTGAAACGCGTTTGGAATGCCTAACTAGTCCTATGATAAGTAAAATATGCCTTAACATGTCTAATATTGTTACCAAATAAGTTTAGATACCAAAAGTTATGTTACATATGCTTAAAATGAATTTTGGCGTCAAAAGGGCATTTTGGTAATTTACCTAAGGCATATATATACTACCTATCATACAACTACTCAAACGATGTGACCATAAGGTATAACCTCGGAAGGTTATTCCCTATACAACTATTGTCACCTAATGTGTTTGGTCGGATCCTAATGATCGACCAAACGGGTCGGCTTCGAAAGTATAAGCGATTGTTTAGATCGCTTACCCTTACGACCCTAGAAAAGCACAAAACTAAAAGTGACGAGCTAAGCATGTTAAAACATGCTTAACTAAGTTTAGAAAACACGTTTGGTATCAAAACAAACGGTTTTGATACCTAAGAGTAGTTTGGTTACAAAATACGCAATAACACGCATTTTGGCCGAAACTACGACTCGTCACTAAGTCTAGATAACGTGGTAATCAGTAGGTATAGTCACTAGGGACTATAACCATCGTGATCACGCTCATGTTAGGAAGTTCAAACGAACTTCGCGTTGACCATAAACTGGTCAATGCAGAAAGTCAAACATAGTTTGACTTTCGAACTCGAAAAGCGATAAAAGAACGAAGGAACACTTACAAAGGGTCCCCGCAAGCTAATCTTGATCTAAGTAGCTCAGGTATGAAGCAATGGCTTCAACTTAGAGCTTTTAGATCAGATTTTGTGGGTTTTGCAAGGAAGGGGGGTTGGGTATTTATAGGATATGCAAGACCGTTAGGATCTTTTATCGAATTACGTGCTTTGATCTTGACCATACACTTGTTGAAATACCCATGGAACACCAAATTGGCCCCTCATTATCCTGAAGAGGCAAGTTCAAAAGGGATTAGGAGGGGGTAACAGCTGTTAACAGCTGTTTAAACAAGTTTCTGCTGTCTGACCCCTGCTTACGAACCGTAAGACTTAGAACCTTACGGTCCGTAAGAACCTTACGGTCCGTAAGGACCTTGCAGGTCTGATACTTTCAAAAATGGCAGAACAGGCCCCTGAAGCTCCAAACTTGCTATTTGATGCATTTTTGACACGTTTAAGCCCCGTTAACCCCATTTCAAAGCTCTAAAATGAAGTTAAAGTATAGGGAACTTAAAATGTGCTCAAAAATATCTCGGATGTCGGTTCATTTGGCCGTACGATTGCGTTGTTCGGTTAATTACGACGGAAGTCGTAACGGACGCAAAAACGGTCCAAATTGCGCGACGAATGGATTTTTCTCATGTCAAACACTAAAATAAAATATTTTAGTGCTTACACAAATTTTTGGATGTCCGGATGTATTCAGAACGTAAGTTATGCGCGAAAGTGCAAACTTGTGCACTTTTTGACGCTTTTAGTCCCTAAATGACCCAAAAGTTTATTTTAGCACACCGAACCCCTCAAAGCCTATTTCTAAGCTATGTAAAGGATATTTATGGTATGTTTAACTCATGTTCATGTTCTGGAATGTCTGTTACAGTTCAAATTGGCATACTTTCGCAGTTTGTCGAATTTAGTCGCTGTAAGCGATTAAACTTGATTTTGTCATACCAAAGCCTTCAAAACTTCTTTCTAAGTTATGTAAAGGTTATTTAAGGTATGTGAAGCCTATTTCACTATTCCGAAGCGTTCATTGCATTAAACTGGTTATATTTACGCATCAGTGCGCGTATAACCTTCCAGAAAGCGATTTAGAGCCCGAAATCGAACAAGAATTGATATGTGCAAATGATACACATATTTGTACAAATCCCAAGTATGAAACACAATATTTCATTGGTTTGGTATTTGTTTGATGGTCGCAGTGACCCAGGTGTCACAGTATCCAAGCTAGCAAGTATCTCCGCAAGGAATACAGAGCTTTCTTGGCTAACATTATAGTAGCGGAGAAGGAAAAGAAAGGTAAGTCAGGAGTAAACGATGTCCCCGTTGTGCGTGAATTTCCAAATGTTTTTCCTGATGATCTTCCTGGTCTTCCTCCGAGTCGTGATATCGACTTTCGTATCGACCTCATTCCTGGAGCCAATCTTGTTCCTAAAGCGCCATATCGCTTCGCTCCGTCAGGAATGCGTGAACTCTTAAGTCAGCTCCAGGAATTGCTTGATAAAGGCTTCATTCTCCCTAGCACCTTTCCTTGGGGCGCACCAGTCCTTTTCGTCAAAAAGAAGGATGGGTCGTTCAGGATGTGCATCGACTACAGGGAATTGAATAAGCTGACCATCAAGAATCGCTATCCCCTGCCCCGAATCGATGATTTGTTTGACAAGTTATAAGGTGCCTCATGTTTCTCGAATATCGATCTGCGCTCAGGCTATCACCAGTTACGTATTCAAGAGGAGGATATACCTAAAACCGCTTTTCGTACCCGATACGGCCACTATGAGTTCGTTGTTATGCCTTTTGGTTTAACCAACGCACCCGCGGTTTTCATGGATCTGATGAATCGCGTGTGTAAACCATTTCTTGACTACTTCGTTATCATGTTCATCGATGATATCCTGATCTATTCCAAGTCGAAAGCCGAACACGCGCAACATCTACGTTTGGTTCTCGAGCTACTCCAAGGGAATCAACTCTATGCCAAGTTCTCCAAGTGCGAATTTTGGGTAGAGGAGGTTCAATTCCTCGGTCATATTGTCAATAGTCAAGGTATTTATGTCGACCCCGCGAAGATCGAAGCTGTTAAGAGATGGGTTAAGCCTAAGAAACCGTCTGAAATCCGTTCTTTTCTCGGACTAGCGGGCTATTATTGCCGATTTATCGAAGGATTCTCTAAAATCGTCGTGCCGCTTACTTCTCTCACGCATAAAGACAAGCCTTTTGTTTGGGGGACTGAACAAGAGACTGCCTTTCGAACCCTCAAGCACATGCTTTGCAATGCTCCCGTCCTTGCTTTACCTGATGGAAACGATGACTTCGTAGTCTATTGTGATGCCTCGAACCTTGGGCTTGGTTGTGTTCTCATGCAATGGGACAAGGTTATCGCTTACACGTCTTGTCAGCTCAAGATCCACAAGAAGAACTATACAACCCATGACCTCGAGCTAGGCGCAGTTGTTTTTGCGTTGAAAATTTGGCGACACTACCTTTATGGTACTAAGTGTACGGTCTTCACCGACCATAGGAGCCTACAACACATCTTCAGCCAGAAAGAACTGAATATGCGTCAACGCCGATGGCTAGAACTTCTCAACGATTACGACTGTGAGATTCGTTATCATCCTGGCAAAGCAAATGTCGTTGCCGACGCCCTCAGCAGGCGAAGCTATTTGTATAGCGCTCGTAATGTTTACGCCCAGTATCATCTCAAGACTCTCATTCGCGAAGCCCAACATGCCTGTTTTACCGAGCGAACTTTGAAGAAGGAAAGGATTCTCAATGATGGAGCCTAGTTAGTGAATAAATCGAATGGAATATTCCATTATCTGGACCGAATCTGGATCCCTAAGCGGGCCGATTTACGACAGATTCTGATGGACGAAGCCCATAAGTCTCGATATTCTATTCATCCCGGTGCCGATAAAATGTACCAGGACCTTCGCTACAAGTACTGGTGGCCGTGCATGAAGAAAGATATCGCTCTCTATGTTTCAAAGTGCCTGACTTGCTCGAAAGTCAAGGCCGAGCACCAAACACCCTCTGGCTTGCTTGTACAACCCGAAATCCCGATGTGGAAGTGGGAAAGCACAGCCATGGACTTCATAACGAAACTTCTGCGCACGCCATCAGGTCACGACAGCATCTGGGCTGTCGTTGACCGCTTGACCAAATCTGCTCATTTTCTGCCAATTCGAGAAGCCTACAAGGTAGAAAAATTAGCCCGAATCTACACAAACGAGATCATTAGTCGACATGGGATGCCTCGCGACATCATCTCTGTCTGCAATGCTCGGTTTACCTCGCGTCTTTGGGAAACGTTTCAATCCACTCTCGGTACTACGCTTAATCTAAGTACCGCATTTCATCCCCAAACCGATGGTCATACTGAAAGAATAATTCGTACCCTTGAAGACATGCTCCGTTCGTGTGTCATAGATTTCGGTGGTAATTGGGATGTATACCTGCCTTTAGTCGAATTCTTGTACAATAACAGTTATCATTCTAGTATACAAATGGCACTGTTTAAGGCATTGTACGGAAGAAAATGTTGATCGCCAATTGTGTGGCATGAGATCGGAGATTCGCAAATAACCGGTCCTGAGCTACTGCAAGAAATGACTGACAAAATCCTCCAAATTCGAGACAACCTGCTGAAAGCTCGGAGTCGTCAGAAAAGTTATGCCGATAGACGACGCAAGCCCCTTGAATTTGACGTTGGCGACCATGTACTCCTAAAGGTATCACCTTGGAAGAGTGTGGTCAGATTCGGCAAGAAAGGAAAGCTCGCGCCTTGATATGTTGGACCCTTTAAGATTCTAGAAAGGATCGGAAAAGTGGCCTACAGACTCGAACTACCGGAGGAACTTAACAACGTCCACCCGACTTTCCATGTTTCGAACCTCAGAAAGTGCCTGGCTGAGCATGATTTGCAAGTTCCGCTGGATGAACTCCAAGTAAACGAAACACTACACTTCGTGGAGAAGCCTGTCGAGATCATGGACCGACAAACCAAGCAGCTCAGACGCTCGCGCATTCCCATTGTGAAAGTTCGCTGGGAAGGCAAACGAGGTGCGGAGTTCACTTGGGAACTCGAAAGCGACATGAAGACGAAGTACCCGCAGTTGTTTGTTACAGCTTAAGCCTAATATCAGGACGAAATTCCCTTAAGTGGGGGAGGCAGTAACACCCCGTGTTTCGAAAGTCAAAGTCAAGATTGAATTCAAAGGAAGAAAAGATTGCTAATTGCGATCTGTCACTCCTTGCTCAACTCCTGTTTTGACTTCTTTGACTTGTAGATAATCTATTTTATTTATCGCATTAGTTGTATTATGTGGGGTACTTGTAACAATCGAGGTTTAATCGCTATTTATCACTTGTTTTATCGCTTTATCGCTTATCGTGTCACAATCGCATTCGCAACCTGAATTATGCGTTCTGGATATTGTTTTACGTGTATGTGCCAATTATGTGTTACTTGTGCATGTTTACTCATATTTACATTATGGTGATTAATCGAAACAGAATCACAACTCTATCACAATCGAATCGCGGACACTAAACACAAGTTAAATATAGTGATTGTATGTTAGATATAGTAGTTGGGATTAATTCGCAAACTCGCTTAAGCGCATCGCAAAACTCAACGCACGAAACGAAACGCCGAAACTCTAAACGTCGGAGCCAGTCGATCGAGTGACAACTCGATCGGATGGCCATCCGATCGGTGACCCACTCGATCCCTTCCAGACTTTCCTTTTTGGGAAACCCTATAAATACCCCCAATTGTCACATCACTTGATGTGATAGCCTCTCACTCGACCCAGCCACACTCCCAAGCTTCTTTCTCCTGATTCCTCACGATTCTTGTAAGTTTTCAACCTAAATCTTGTACTTCTATGATCTACACGCACTCCTTCACCTTTCTATCTTTTGAATCTCAACTTTTAACTGTGAAATCAATGGATTTGAGGTGTTCTAGGGTGATGTCATCATGGGGTTCTTATGAACTTCATGATTTCGCTTCAATCCACCAAGAACAACTTAGATCTGGACGATTTCCACATGAATAAACAAGGATCTTGCATAGATCTAAACATATTCGAGGTGAAAAGGATTTAAAGAGTGTTTCTAACATTCTTTCAACTCTTTTACACTCAATACACTCAAAACCGATAGAATCGGAGCTTGTTCTGATCTCCTACTCCTTCTTAGTGTTGTGTCGGTTCAAAATTTGTGTTCTATCAACGTGACAACCAATCCCGGGTTAAACACAAACCATCGTCCCGAACAGCTGACCGACCGGACTACGGTGATTCCTGCCCGATCGGATCACCTGAGTGTTGATGGGGTTTCTGTTGTTTGGCACGATGTCATACCGTCTCGAGAAAACCGCAAAACTTTCAAAATAATCAGGTGTCAAGACGATCAGGCCGTCGGGATGGATTGCCACCCGATCGGACAGCTGTCTGATCGGCTTGCACTTGGTTCATACTTAAGCTATGTTTCAACTTTTCAAAAGTTTTGAACGTCGAACGGATTGTCGTCTGATCGGATTGCCATCCGATCGAACGACCATCCGACCATGTGATGTTTTGAACTTCAAACACTTAAACAATTCTCAAGATGTTCCATAATCAACGGATTGCCACCCGATTGGATTGCTATCCGATCGAGTGACAAACTGCTGTGAACTTGTTCTCACTAAGTGTCCAACCAATCGGATCGTTACCCGATCGAACGACCGTTCGATCGATCGACCTGAAGGGTAGAGATACTTATCTGTTTTCAAAATGCTATAACAAAAACTTCAAAAGACAAACCATCATACACAAACACATCCTTACCAAACGAGATGACAACCCAATCGAATGGTCACCCGATCGGATGACCATCTGAACGGATTGTCATCCGATCGACTGGCCATCCGATCTGATTGCCATCCGATCTGATAGCCATCCGATTGGATTACCATCTGACACTTGGTATCTTTCACCGTTTTACGCGCCACTTATCGTTTATGCTATCGTTAACTGTTCAGGCTAATCTCTCTCAACGCTCCCTTAATCCAAGGTTGTGTTTACTTGTTTAACGCAATCTGTGAGTATACTCGATCCCTTTTTACTTTACGCACTTTTGGGTGTTACATACGTTATCTATATTCAAATCACAATCGACACACAACGCAAACACTATTTATACGCTAACCGATATTGCATGTTATACGTGACTCGATGAATGCCTGTTTGTTATGTTTACACGTTGATTGCTGTCTACCTGCCTTAGCAACGATAGTACTATAGTTTGGACTCAGCACATGTCATGGTCAGGGATTTTTAAGGATATTACTTCACGTGTTCGCATTGGTGAACATGTGATGCGCACTCGTTACTCGCAGTCAAATCACAGTCATTGGTATTGATAGAATCTTTGTCGATAACTTACATACTTCACATTATGCGCTGTACATGCTGGTTATACGTAAACTTTTTCGAACTCTAGTATGCTATTATCAAACTTGTATGCTCACCTTTACATTTTTTGTATTGACCTTTATTTTAACGTATGTGACAGGTATTTGAATACTTAGGATGCTGTGCTTACCTGCTTTAGTGGAATCAAGTAGGGAGGAGTCTAGAAACAAACAAACAATTTATTATTATTTGAATTCTGAGTTGTCGAAATAATTTATTGTCTTTGGGATATTTGGTCTGTATTAACTGATTTGCTAAGTATGTTATGGTATGGGATGTAACTTTAAATATTTGGTAAAATTAGTTGTTATAGATTTCTCTTGGACAATCTGTTTCGCTCAGGGCCGCGCCCCGATGTTTCCGTCATCGGTTGGGGTGTGACAACATGTTTTGTGTGTTCCAGTTTTCGCCATGCTTAATATTACGCAATCTTTGTTTGGCTCTTAACTTTAGAAGGTTGATAAGCTTATTGCCTTTGTTGGACTTATATCGATGTATAACCAATACATTTTTTTGGCTTTTATGCAATAGGTCGTTACCCCTTATGCATAAGTTTGTTTGTTTCGTTATTGTCTACCGACTTGAGTATGTATTTCAGATTCAAACGTCCATCGTGGATGCATGTGTAGGAGTTGATCACATCATGGTAAGCATACTTTTATCATTTTATTCATTTCATGTCTTTAGTTATTTTAACGGGTAATTTCCCCTATATACTTTACTAACTTTCTCACCTCACACGTGTTTACTATTCAATTGCTTTAGCTTTGATTGGTCTAAACAATCTCTAGTCTCTATTTTACACACATTTGATTAATACTAAATATATTATTTATATAAAGGACAATTTATTATTATAGTCTTTGTTATATTATATAATTTAGTACATAAACTTATTTTTTATGAAATACAATTTGTTCTTTTAATTTTGTATCTATATATTTATTAAGTTATGTGATTATATTCAGTTCTTAAAACGGAGTGACTGGTCTTACCGATCTGATCAACATACCCGTCAGCAGGTCAGTTCGATTTCCATCCAAATTTAAAAACATTATTTTGCGGGTCGCGTTCTTATTTTTTGGGTTTTCTCTTTTGGTGTTTAAATTTGTTGAGTTGACACCCCGCAGCGTCCGTGCGTGGTTCAACGTTTTTACGTCTATTTTTGTTCAGTTTAACGGTTCCGTCGCAACTCACGGGTTCTTAAAACTCGTTAATTATTATTTTTAAAGGTCAACAAGACCCATAATTTCAAGCCAGCCTTCGGATATGAGGAGTCCAACAAATTAATTTCATATCTAGCTCATAATGTTAGTCTTCTTTTTATTGATTTTCTTAGTGTCGCTGCTTAAATCGTGTCGAAGTTGTTTTACATTGGCTTTTAATGTTGTTGCTTGCAGCCTTCAGACAATTGAGTTATATCAAACTCACTAATATGTGATGGATATATTGGAATCGACGTGGATTATATAGATGCCAGTAATACAGGATAATATGTATACATGCAAGGAAACGCGATAGCATCATTGACAACTATGCAGAGTCATGTGAAATCGAAGAAAGACGTTTAAGAGTTGGTTATCAAAGTATGATGTATTCGAAAGTGACACTTTTGTATTACACATAATTTAGTTGGGTTGCTTATTTTTTAAAAGTATAGTCCTTATAGTTGCAATAGGTTTTCTGTTAGGTTAAAATTTTGTATGAAAGTCCTATGTGAGAAAGACGCTTCAAAACTGGTTATCAAATTGTTATCTATTCGAAAGGAACATTTTTTGTATTATATAAAAAATTGGTTGGTTTGCTTATTTTTGTAAACGTGTTGTCCTTATAATTGTAATTGGCCTTTTGTATCAAAGTCTTATGTATTTGAAAGTAACAATATGTAACAACCATTATCGGTACGTTCAACTAGACACTAAAACACCAATGAAAATCATTAACACTTTTGAACAATTATTAGAAAGAATAATTAGGAGGAATAAAATTAAAAAGAGGCATATGATCGCTCAAACCATCTTTTGCAACAAACACTATAAATGCTCTACGTTCATTGTTTGCGGCGCAACACGTACAAACATAATTCTAGTTATATATATATATATATAGTGTGAGGTTCATTGGGGAACACTAAAAAAGTGGGGAACAGTGGGGAACCGACTCAAACAAACTCCGATTGGACTCATTCCAGCGGCGTTGGAACCGTCTCGTCGAACCCTAACTAGGATCTCTTAACCCTAAACCCTAAATCATAACCCCTAAACCCTAAATATATTAGTGTTTGGCTTTTTGGGTTTAGCTTTAGGGTTTAGAGGTTAGCTTTAGGGTTTAGGGTTTAGCTTTAGGGTTTAGCTATAGTGTTAGCTTTAGGTTTAGCCTTTAGGGTTTAGCTTTTAGGGTTTATAGTTTAGATTTTACGGTTTAGCTTAGGTTTTAGCCTTATTTTTTAGCTTTAGGGTTTGAAGTTTAGGAGTTAGGATTTAGGGTTTAGGGTTAAGAGATCTTAGTTAGGGTTCGACTAGCCGGTTCCAACGCAGCTGGAATGAGTCCAATCGGAGTTCGTTTGAGCCGGTTCCCCGCTGTTCCCCACTTTTTTAGTGTTCCCCAATGAACCTTCCCCTATATATATATATATATATATATATATAGGTTCAGGATTTAGAGAAAACGGTAGAAAGTGTGAGAATGGTGAGAACGCTTAACGATCGTCCGATCAAAACAATCTATGGACTAGATTGGCGCGGTGGCGTTTTCGTAAATAACATCAATTTTATTACGTGGACGCGCTTCATAAAGATAAAAGGGTCTTTTGACTACTCCATACAAAACACCGTCTCATGAAATAAAACGCCAAAAACAAAAATCACAGACCATTCTAAGTAAAACGCCATTAAATATAAAACGCCAAACTTAATTATAGTAAAATCCCGCCTAAAAAACCGCCAAAAAAATCCTATATATACAACATCTCAAACCTTCAATTAAAAACACACACAAAAACCCAAACGGCATATTTGATATAACCCATTCGCCTTAGAAACGCCAAAAAACCCAAACATCAAATATCTTCTACCCCAAAAAGTTTTTTTGAAATTCAGTTTGGCTGTCAGTAAGATTTCGCTCAATGGAATAGACAAAATCCTTAAGTGAGGATATTGTCCATTTCATTGAGTAAAATCTTATTGACTTATCCTAAACTTCCATCCAATTTATAACGCCAAAAGATACAAAAACATTATTGAGGTTTGTTGTCAATAAAGTTTAGCTGTATGGGGTAGACATCATTGTCAGTTATCTTTCTTAACCGAGGATTAACAATGTTGTCCATCTCATACAGCAAAACATTATTGATTTTAGCATGATCAAAATTTGAGGTTTAAGGTGATCTTATTTCGTGGCGTTCTTTTATCGGTAAAACGCCAAAACGTTCAAAAATCAAACATCGTTGATTGTAAAAATTCAAGATTGTTGGCTGAAGGATCTAAACTAAATAACATTTTGCTACATGAGATGGACAAATCTTCAAGAAAAAGATTCTGATGTCAGACTGTGTGCTTCCAAACAGCAACACAAAAAAACTACTTGAAAAACAAAGAAAAAATGAATCATACGAAAGTCGAACCAGCCAGTTAACATGATTCAAAAAAGAAGAAAGAGACTGGTGACAGAGAAGATTTGGAAGATTAATTGTTTATGTATTCTTTTTTTTTTTTCCTTTTCAGTTAATTGTTATATATAAAAAAGCCATATATAATAAAAACGCCAAAACAGCCAAAATGCTTGTTTAAACGATATCATCCAGTTAAACGCCACCCAAAAACTCCCAAACTATAATAAAATTACTTTGAAAAATTATTATAAAAAACCCAAAAAAATAATAATAAATAAAAAGCAAACTTGAAAATGTAACTAGAAACAGTAAATACAAAATCAGTAATACTGAAGAAACTAAACGCCAAACTTGAAAGATGGGACGTGTTACAGACTTCAGAAATAAAGCTTATAAAAAACAACAATTACAAAACAGTAACTAAAAAAATGAATACTTTATTATAATAATGCACCGCCTAATTAGGCGCCAATGTAACACCTCGTAAAATCATGTCCAATATAGTATCGACACGTGTCATGGACTTTAAACGTGTTACAAATTGGATATGAGGGACTAAAGTTGACAAACAAAGAAAGTATATGTATATAAGGATTCAAAGTGTCAACATTTGATAATTATGCCTTTTAACAACCCTACACGATGTTTATACCCTTAAAACGAATGTACCATGAAGCATATGAAACCGTTTGTGGAAGAAAATGAAAGTTTACAAGACGCGAGGGTTAAAAGTGTCAACATGTTTAAGTTATACCTCTGAGTGACCTTTTAGCAAACCCAGAGCCTTGTAACGACTAATTATACTCCCAAGAATAAGTGATAAAAATTTCACAAGGTTTCGATATCGTATGAGGAAGATACGTTAACTTTCGTAATTAAGGGGTTAGAAGCGTCAACGAGGCAAAACTTGTGTTTTCGGTTATCGTTTAACGAAACCGGACCTAACGATGTTTGGTTATATCTCATGGATCATAGAAATATAAGTTATATGGGTTAAATGTGCTTAAAATGAAAGAAATTACGTTTTAGATGGTCCATGGGGCGAAATGTCATTGTTTGAAACTTGATGATCAGGTCAGCCACATGCTGGCGTCACGCCACCAACATCTCCCTCTGCTGTCGTGCGACGCGACGGCCTGAGCTGGGCAGATTTCATGCACGCCTGCGAGTACAGCCAGTTCCACCGCCTTTGAAGCCTTGTTTTTCATACCAGGGGCTGTGCAAATGGGATTTCATGCAATAGGGACACCTGTAGTGATCAGGAATCATCCCATAGACTTGTTTGGCATGATCTTGTAAGATTAAAATCCCTATATAAGAACATCTTGTTGGAACATTTTGGGCACTCACTTGAAATCATTCATAACTCAATTTCTGGAGTCTCCTGGAGCTCAAGACCATTCCCTAAGGATCATTAGTCGTGCTTAGGACCTTTGTAAGCTTCCTTAACCTCTCTAAATTCAGTTTTATTAGTTTAATGGCCTAAAGTCAAACCCGTCGTAATTAAGGTTTGACTTAGTGATTAAACACTAATGGTCCAGTCAATTCTCGAATTGAAAGTAGCTTTGAGTTGGTAATTATGTGGGTAATAAACCCTTAAAAGGGCACCCTCTGATTCCCACTCTAACTAGGTCAATTGTCGGGTCAAACGTAATTATAAAAAAGTCAACAGAAAGCTAATTTTCAAATAAACACATAATTAACAATGTAGAAGCCATGGAACCTATTTTATCATTCATATAACTTGGTAATCAATGTAAGAATGTGTCTAAACATGTTCAACCCGACAATTTTCAGCTTAAGCTCGGTTCGTAACCGAAAGTCGCAAAAGTAGACTTTTGCTTTGACTTTCAGTTCTGACCCAATGTAGCATATTTTAGAAATGCCTTAGAGCTCTATTAGGACCAGGTTATAGGTTAGTGTAACCCGCTGAGGTTATACAACTTGGTTCATTAGTTATTCGATTCATGTGCATGTTTCCGTTATATGCCTAAATATTGACAATAATGCCCTTTTGACCTTAAAAACAAGATTTTTGAAAATGTGAGAGGACAAAAACCTTTATTAATGATTTATAAACTTGTCCTAAAAATTTGACATCAGTTTGAGGTCTAGATTAAGAGTTATGCTCAATAGCGTAATTAGAAAGCTTTTTATTAATTAAACGGTAATTGTCGGTTATGCCCTTTTCGGTAATTGTCGGTTATGCCCTTTTCTTGAATAAAATAAGATTTACATAACATTTTAATACCAAACTTTTTGCTACTAATTTTATATGATAAATAAAATATTTTAAGCCTTCTGGAAAGATAAAAATATCAGCTTTTCTTATATACCCCGAAAAGCGCTTAAAAGCGACTTTTACGCGTTTTTAAGCGCATAGTATGTGTTAAAACTATTTTTAACATATAAAACTTAATACCTACTGATGTTTTAAGTAAATTTTTATAATTAAAGAGAAAGCTAAAGTTTTAAACTCAGATTTCCAGATTTGACATTTAAAGCCTATGTGAAATTACCAAAATGCCCCTACGATGCATAGTTTGGTTATAATAGATAAATTTCACATATATGCAATAACCTACTATTATGACTTATAAAAATAAATATTTTTACTGATTATATCAGACCTGAAACTCAGATTAGTATTTAAACTCTTTTATAACCTTTAAAATGACCAAAATACCCCTAAGGGGCATAATTTGAGTTTAAATCCATTTTGGGCATAATGGAAGGTATCTTACTGATGTCACAACATATTTAAGGCATATTAAATTAGGAAACCCATTCATGACTCATTTGGTTACCCGTTACGTATTTTTCGAGTTCGGTACGGTTTATGTAACTAATTTGTATAAATTAGCCGAAACGGGTCAAACCTTATCATTCTTATCTCAAAATCCAGAATATGTTTAGTTTACCCATATTATACAAGTATACAAACTTGTCGGGTCTAAACCACATTCTAATCCGGTCTTCGCTTAATCGTGCGTTTTGAACCGTATATCTTCCTTTAAAACTAACCGGTCTAAGTTTAGGCTTAATTAAGACCTGTTAGGAATCTAATAGGTTATTAAAACCTTCGTTCCAGATTAGTAGACTAGTAAAAGATACTTGCACTCGCTGATTGTGATATATACTTGCTCAGGTAAATACTTTTAACTTATTTTCCCTTATACGGGCTTGGGATACGGTATATAAAATACCGCTTGGTCGGGCATTGAATTTTTAATCGTATAAAGGTTAATTTATTGAGATGACCCGTTTAAGCTGTTATGTTTGCTTAAAGCCTTTGGGGGGTTAATGACCATGTCCCGGATATCCTTGGCATCATTCATTGAAATGGCCACGACCTAAGCACGGGGTGTAGGCATACACCTGCCAGTGTATATATATAAAAAGGTATAACCGACAGTTCGAGAATAACTCGCCACGGGATTATATCATGTGGTGTGTCTATTAATCTTTAACCCGGTATTTAGCCCGGGCTACTGAACATATAACAAACATGTAATTCTTTTACAAGTTTATATATAAATAATTATCCCAAGTTATAAAAGATTATTTTGTGCCTTATGCATTCAAATCAATTTTCTTAAACATTTTCAAAATGAGTCAGTTAATTGTATTTACCAGTGTAAACTGACGTATTTTCCAAAAAGGCTAAGTGCAGGTACTAAACGGAATAGGTTGGCTACTCCTAGCATCAATAAAGAGTCTTGCAAGCTTAGATGTTATAAATCTGTTGAACAATGATCTTTTGTGAACTTTGATCCGCCTGTGGATCCTTACAAACGTTTTTGTAATACACTTGATATTACTTTTAATTCGGTTTGTGATGATTTATCTTTCGATTTCCGCTGTGTATTAAACTGAGATAATTTTGACTATGATGATATCAACTACGTCACGATACTCCCCACCGGGCCCACCGGTAATATGTGGAAATATCGGGGTGTGACAGGTTGGTATCAGAGCCAACGTTGAGTGAATTAAACACTAGCCTTTTGTGTTTAATCTCAATGACACAGTTTGCATATTCCTCGACTTTCGAGTCTAGACAAAGAACTTAGGACTAATTCTGACTTATTTTGTTTTGTCCTTTATTGTTTCTTTTGTTGTTTCTATTGTTTGTTTTGACAGGGCCTACAAGGATGCAACCAAGAGTCCGAGGAAGAGGTAGATGCATGGGGCGGGGCCATTCATCGCCCCCAACGATCACGAGGCCGGGCCTTCACACCGGTGAAATCCATCAGACTCTTTAAGAAAAAGTCCTCAAGAAGACTGGAGGACCCATTTAGAACCCGCGAGGCGTTCAGTCTCACTGAGCTCCTCACCTTCCTACCTCAACTCTTTCGGGCCTCAATCGGAGAATGAGCCCCACAACTCACATCACTCTTTTATACCCCTTCAAAGCCCCAGCTCATACCATTCCTTCAACGACCCAACACCCCACTTTCAAAGCCGGTTCAACCCGGCAAACCAAATTGATGAACCAATGGATTATAACCCGTTGGGACCGGAGGACCATTTCTCCATGGACATGGAAGAGGATCCGGAACCTGACCAGCCGCTAACCGGAACACCTACTCACCCCATCTAGATTTCGGATGGGTCGTCATATCATGGATCACCTTATCATGGTCCAGACAGTTATCAGGCAAGATTTGCCCAATACGACTGGGTGTTTACTCCCAGTTACCACTCATCACAGCAGCAGCAGCAGGATCCCTCGGAGGATTCGCGTTTTATAGCGGTTACTCCACCGCCACCTCCACCAGTGCAGCAACCGCCTCCGGAGCCACCGAGGCGTAGGAGAACAACCGCACGGATGTCCATGCGAGGGGGAGTCCGTATCAGCACCCCTCAGCATTCAAGTGGCAGTCATTACCCACCACTATACGAAGACCCACAAATGGGTGGGCCTTCGAACCCTATTTCTGAGGTGGAGTCTGCGCCAGCCGCACCGCCACCAGTGGGTTACGATAACCCAATTCCTACATACGCCAGTGCAGCGGCGTACAACCCCTTTGAGCAGCCTGCCTACCCGGGGTATAACTACTACAATGCCCCCAATGTTGACCCATTCCTTGTAGCAGCCAACTACAATGCCCTTCATCCTGAAGGACCTTACGCATCCTCCTACCAAACCGGGTACCCACCTTATGGGTATCAAAACCCACCACCTTCTCAATCTCCGCATCAGCAGCAGCCACAGCCGCCGTTGATTCAGCCCCAGCAGCAACAGGAGATTCTACAGAGGTTGAGCCAGGTGGAACGGGAGGTTCAAGAAGAGCGTAGGCACAACCGAGGATTTCTCAAGGGTTTGGCAAGCTTAATCAAGGGGAAGAGCAAAAAGGATCATTAAATCCTTTATTTTTTTATTTGTATTTCTTTAATTTTCAATCAAGTCCCTGCGTGGACATCTATTTCTGTATCCAGTCCCTACGAGGACTTGTAGTTTCTGTTTAGCCCCTGCGTGGGCATGTCATTTATGTTTAGCCCCTGTGTGGGCAAGCTATTTCTGTTAAAAGTCCCGTTTAGGGCAACCATGTACTCTTTATAAATTTTTAGTGGCATGTCATCAGTTGAATTTTATTTTGTCATTATATGCATAAATGTAATATGTATGAAATAAATAAATAATTCCAAAATATGTCATTCCTTTTATAAGATCTGCCTTTAAATATTAAATAAGAATCTTAAAGGGGTATAACCTAGCCTGCATGTCATTATAAGACCTGGCCATGATGGTAAACCCTGTTTAAAAAGATTCAAATCCATATTAACATCTGAAAACATGTTAACATTCCTGGCTGATGTGATTAGTAAAAATCACACGTGTCATCCTTATATTGGATTATTCCAACTCCTTCTTTATTATTTTAAACATCCATTTGTGATGTAATGCCTATGGGCCATAATCATTGTCATATAAGACACAAGACAGTTGTAGCCTATAACTCCCTGTCGAGAAAGGTAATGAACTATGATTCAAGCCTTAGTACCTCGATCCTATAAGATCTTCACTTATAATTTGAATGTGTCCATGTGATTTGGCCTTTTGTGCCATTATTATATTTAATTATAACTAAGGATTATTGATGAAAAATCCTGAATGAAATACTTAATAAATTAACCAATATGGTTCTTAAATACCATGGTTAATAAGTTAATAAGATGACAAATCTATTATAAACCTCTAAGAAATCATTGTCATCATTTTATGTAGCGATCAAGCTACATGGAAGAGTCTGAAGAAGTCAACAGTCATCCAAGGGAGAATCATGATACTACTAGGATCAACGTAACTGGTGCGGAACTTCAAGCATTGATTGATAATGTTGTTACCAAGGCCATAGATAGGCAGTTTAATGAGTCAAGTGGTACTCGAAGCAAGAGCTCATCTGTACCCCATTCTAAACCTAAGACTCACTCTGAGGCTCATAGTAAGCCACCTCCTAAACATAATGGATCAAGGAGGGATGACGATCATCACTCCTCAAATCAGCATAGTGTTCCATCGAAGAGGATTGAGCTCAAACAAGAACCACGTGGAAGGTCCTGTACATATAAGTATTTCATCTCCTGCAAGCCTAGAGACTTCACAAGGGAGAAAGGAGCCATCGATTGTATGACTTGGCTTGATGAAATGGACACTGTGGTTGATATTAGTGGTTGCGCTGATAGGGACATTGTGAAGTTTGTATCTCAGTCATTTAAAGGAGAAGCGTTAGCTTGGTGGAGGTCTCTAATCCAAGCTACTGGAAAAGTCCATTTATATGGCATGTCTTGGGAGCAGTTCGTTACTCTCATCAAAGAAAATTACTGCCCTCAACATGAGGTTGAGAAGATTGAGACAGAATTCCTGACATTGGTTATGAAAAATTTGGACTGTCAGGCTTATCTTACGAGTTTTAATACTATGTCTCGATTGGTTCCTTACTTAGTGACGCCAGAACCAAAGCGGATAGCCCGTTTCATTGGGGGTTTAGCCCCGGAGATCAAAGCCAGTGTGAAGGCATCTCGACCGACTACCTTTAGATCTGTAGCCGATCTGGCACTATCGCTTACCCTTGATGTGGTTAGGCAGAGATCGCTGAGAAATTCTGATATAGTGAAGAGAAAACGTGAGGATGAAAACTCACACCGTTCAGACAAGAAGCACAAAGGGAACTCTGGCCAGAGGAAGAGTTCAGGGTTGAAGAAAGATGACCAACAGTCGGGCGAGAAGCCTAAATGAAAAATCTGTAAGAAGCACCATTTGGGGAGCTGCAGATACGAGTCAAAATCCCAATCACAGCCAAGAGCTTGTGGGATTTGTAAGTCAAATGAGCACAAGACGATAGAGTGCAAGAAGATAAAAGATGCAACGTGCTATAACTGTAATGAGAAAGGGCACATCAAGACCAATTGCCCTAAGTATGCCAAAAATCCTGAAGAAGTCAAAAAGACCAATGCAAGGGTCTTTCGAATGGATGCACGAGAAGCCGTTCAGGATGATAATGTGATAACAGGTACCTTCCTTATAAATGATGTTTATGCAAGGGTGTTATTTGATTCGGGTGCGGATAAGTCATTTGTAGATGATAAGTTTTGTAAGTTGTTGAATTTACCTGTTAAAACCCTAAGCGTGAAATATGAAGTAGAGTTGGCCGATGGTACCTTAGAAACTGCCTCAACTGAGCTAGATGGATGTTTTATATCCATTAGGAACCACTCCTTTCCGTTATCCTTACTTCCTTTGAAATTAGCTGGTTTCGACATAGTGATAGGCATGGCTTGGTTATCTCATAACCAAGCCAGATTGTTTGTGACAAGAAACAAGTGGTGATCAAGACTCCGTATGGTGAGCCACTTACCATACAGGGAGACAGTATGGATTACCTAAGCAAGTGTCTATGCTTAAGGCGTCAAGATGTTTAAAGAAGGGTTGTGTCATTTACATGGCACAGGTAACTATTGATGAACCGAAACCCAAGGTTGAAGACATCCATGTCATCTCTGAATATCCAGAAGTATTGCCTAAAGAACTACCTGGTTTACCCCCAGATAGACAAGTGGAGTTTAGAATTGACATTATTCCTGGAGCAGCACCTGTCGCTAGAGCACCTTACAGGTTAGCACCAACAGAGATGAAAGAGTTGAGAACTCAACTGGATGATTTGTTGGCAAAAGGATTTATTAGACCTAGCTCATCTCACTGGGGAGCACCAATTCTGTTTGTAAAGAAGAAAGATGGATCGATGCATCTATGCATCGATTATCGTGAGCTTAACAAGGTCACTATCAAGAACAGATATCCATTGCCCAGGATCGATGATCTGTTCGATCAATTTCAAGGGGAAAGTTACTTTTCCAAGATCGATTTGAGATCAGGTTACCATCAGCTGAAGGTTAGAGATGAAGATGTGCACAAGACTACATTCAAAACTTGATATGGTCACTACGAGTTCTTAGTGAAGCCTTTCGGGCTCACTAATGCACCAGCAGCATTCATGGACCTCATGAATCGCATTTGCAAACCCTACTTGGACAAGTTTGTCATCGTCTTCATTGATGACATCCTCATTTATTCAAAGAATCAAGCTGATCATGAGAATCATATTTGTTGTATTCTTAAACTTCTTCAGCAAGAGAAGCTTTATGCTAAGTTCTCTAAATGCGAGTTTTGGCTTCGTGAAGTCCAATTTCTTGGACACATGGTTAGTGAGCGTGGAATCCAGGTAGATCCCGCTAAGATTGAAGCCATCATGAATTGGCAAGAACCGAAGACGCCCACAGAGATTCGCAGTTTCTTGGGATTGGCAGGATATTATAGGCGTTTTATCGAGAATTTCTCAAGGATTGCAGCACCCCTAACTTCGTTGACTAGGAAGAATATTAAGTTTGATTGGGGTCCTAAGCAACAAGAATCCTTTGATATCCTTAAACAGAAGTTAAGCAACGCTCCTGTGTTGACATTGCCCGAAGGGATTGAAGAATTTGTGGTTTACTGCGACGCATCGCACACTGGCATGGGATGTGTGCTAATGCAGAAGGGTAAAGTTATTGCATATGCTTCCCGACAACTAAAAGTGCAAGAAAAGAATTATACCACCCACGACTTGGAGTTGGGTGCAGTTGTGTTTGCACTAAAACTTTGGAGGCATTATTTATATGGTACCAAGTGCGTGATCTATTCTGATCACAAGAGCCTTCAACATTTGTTTAATCAGAAAGACTTAAACATGAGACAGCATCGATGGATGGAGACTTTAAATGACTATGATTGTGAAATACGATACCATCCAGGCAAGGCGAATGTAGTCGCCGATGCTTTGAGCAGGAAGGAAAGAGTTAAGCCCATTAGAATCAATGCCAAGAGCATTGAATTGAAAAACAGTATGAATGAAAGGTTGTTAGCCGCTCAGAAGGAAGCTGTATTAGAAGCTAACTATCCTAATGAAAAGTTGGGAGTCACTGCAGAACAGTTATCATATGGCAAGGATGGAATCCAAAGATTGAATGGACGAATATGGGTTCCAATTTATGGAGGACTTAGGGATGTAATTCTTCAAGAAGCCCATAACTCCAAGTATTCTATTCATCTTGGAAGTGACAAGATGCACCATGATTTGAAGGCAAATTATTGGTGGATAGGCTTGAAGAAGTCTATAGCCACTTATGTGGCCAAATGTCTGACGTGTGCTCAAGTCAAAGCTAAACACCAGAGGCCGTCAGGTTTGCTGCAACAGCCTGAACTTCCCACCTGGAAGTGGGAAATGGTAACTATGGATTTCATCACAAAGTTACCAAAGACAAAACGAGGAAATGATACTATTTGGGTTATAGTGGATAGACTGACTAAGTCAACCCACTTTTAACCTATTAAGGAAACACACAGCTCAGATAAGTTAGCTCAGCTGTACGTGGACGAGATTGTATCTCTACACGGAGTGCCAGTGTCTAGCATCTCTGATAGGGATACGAGGTATACATCGCATTTCTGGAAAAGTTTCCAACAAACCCTAGGCACTCGACTAAATTTCAGTACTGCATATCATCCTCAGACGGATGGTCAAAGCGAGCATACTATTCAGACACTCGAAGATATGCTACGAGCTTGAGTTATTGATCTGGGTGGAAGTTGGGATGATCATCTTCCATTGATCGAATTTTCATATAATAATAGCTATCATTCCGGTATTCAAATGTAACACCCCGTGTTTTCGAGGAGTCAAAGTCAAGGTCAAAGTCAACGACCGATTTCACGCAATCGACTAATAATAGATTTCTTTTATTTTAGCTATTATGTGGAGTAAGTGTCTATAATTACAATAAATCGATGTATGTTAATCACTATTCAATCGACCTACGACTGTGAATTATTGGAAGTAACAATGCAATAAAGCTAACTAATCCAATCGACATCGAATCAAATCTCAACTCGAAATACGTATTTGGAATATTCTTATACGTGTGTATGTGCCTTACGTGTTACCTTCGCATGTTTAAATTTTGTATGTTGTGGAAATCAATCAAAACTCGAAATGCAATCGAACTCAATCGACATCGAACTCGAATCACAATCGAACTATGATAATAAGTGGAGAAGGGATAGTGCGAGATATGAGTGGTTGGGATTAAAAGTAATTTGACTAGGAAACCCTATCGTATCGAACCGCTCGCAACCGAAATCGAAATATCAAAAATTGTCGCACCGAACACTCGAAACGTGCAGCTGATCGATCAGGCTACCAGCCGATTGAACAGCCAGCCGATCGGACTGTTGTCCGATCGGACAGGCTGTCCGATCAAGCTGCCTGGCCGATCGGCCAACACTTTCTTCATTTGGCATCCTATAAATACCCCTGTCATTGTCATCCTTTCCACTTTTGGAAACCTCTGTCCGACCAGCACGCTTAGCTCATCCTTTTCTCAGATTCCCCTCGATTCCGGTAAGATTTCGTCCTAAATCTTGTACTTTGTTGATCTACACGCACTCCAACACCTTTCTATCTTTCAAATCTTAACTTTTAACCGTGAAATCATCAAGATTCAAGTGTTCTAGGATGATGTCATCATGGGTTCTTGAAGAACTTCATGTTTTGGCCTCAATCCACCAAGAATAACTTGGATCTAGCTGATTTCCACATAAACAAACAAAGATCTTTCATAGATCTAAACATATATACGGTGAAAAGGATTGAAAGATGGATTTTCCAACTTTCTTTCAACTCTTTTTCACTTAATGCCTTCAAACCGATAGAAACGGAGCCTGTGCCGGCTTACAAATCACTCCGGTGGTTGCATGGCTCAAGATCCGGTTTCTATCCACGAGGTTAACCGATTTCGGGTTAAACGTTAAACTCCGTTTCGAACAGTTCACCGGCCGGATTTGGGTGATTCTTGTCCGACCAGGGGAACCATGTAAGGACGAGGGATCTATGGTTCGACTCATTGTCAAAATACCTCAATAAAATGACAAACAATCAGAACAACCAAGTGTTAAGACGAATAGGCTGATCAGGTCAGGATGCTGACCGATTGGACTACTGTCCGAACGGACAACCAGCCGATCAGACAGTCAGCCGATCGACTGGCCAGCCGATTGGTTAACACATGGTCCCACTCTTAAATCAATTTATTTTAAAGACTAGTATTGAACGAACTGTTGTTCGATCGGACTACTGTCCGATCGGATTACTCTTTGGATCATGAGATACTAAACTTCAACACTTAATCAATTTTTCAACATGTTCGATGCACTAGGAGTGCCACCCGATCGAACATCCGTCCGATCAGGTGACACCCTGCTGAGAACTTGTCTTGCTAAAAATACCTAACCGATCGGGTTGCCGGCCGATCGAACAGCCGTCCAATCGACCGACCTGAAGGGTAAAGATACTTCAATGTTTTCAAATGCTACAACAAAAACTTCAAAAGTCAAACCATCATACACAAACACATCCTTCTCAAAGGAAGAAACAATCCACTCGAACAGCCATCCGATCGGCCTACCGACCGACCGGACAGTGGTCCGAACGGACTGTCAACCGAATGGTCAGCCGTCTGATCGAACTACCATCCGATCGACCAGCTGTCCGACTCTCCAACACTTGTTTTTAATTTTACGCGTCGCTTATTATTATGCTATCAAACTATTCAGGCTAACCCTACTCGCTAAGCGCTCCCTTCAATCCATCAACCGCTGTGAGTATACTCGATCCCTTTTTGCTTTATGCACTTTTGGGTGTTACATACGTTACAACTATTCAAATCACGTCAAACACACTACTCAATACTATTTAAACGCTAACCGTTAATGCATGTTATACGTGGCTTATGAATGCTTGTTTGTTATGTTTACACATGGAATGCTGTCTACCTGCCTTAGCAACGATAGTACTATAGTTTGGACTCAGCACCCGTTCGTGGGGGTTGTTAAGGACAATTACTTGCATGGATTACGGTGGTAATCATGTATTGCGAACTACATCTGGCAGTCAACCCGCAGTCATTGGTATCGATGGATCTATGTCGATAACTAACGTGCTTCATTTCACTATGTATACGTGCTGGTTATGCGTAAACGAATTTGAACTTTATATGCTATTATCAAACTTGTATGCTCACCTTTACATTTTATGTATTGACTTTATTTTAACGTATGTGACAGGTGCTTAGGATGTACATCTGGTAGGAAACCGAAGCTAGAATAAAGCTTTAGAGCCCAACAGATAGTTGTCTGTAGTAATTGAATCAAGGGTCTCTAGAAGCAGATAAACAATTGCTCTTTTTGAATCTGAGTTGTTGGAATAGAACTATTTGCCTAGATTTTGTCTGTGATAATTTGTTTACCATTTGAGACATGGTATGGGACATGTTACTTTAAATTGATTGGTAATGATAATTGTTATGGAAACTTCTGGACAATCTGTTTCGCTCAGTGCCATGCCCCGATGTTTCCGCCATCGGTTGGGGTGTGACAGATTGGTATCAGAGCCATAACTATAGGGAATTAGGCAAGACACGACCTAGTCCGGGTCGATGTCTCAGAGACCTAGTCTATAGTTAGGAACCAACAGACCGACTTGTGCATATCCGGTAGGGATTATGTGCGAGCTTATCTCTCGATATTCTCGCTTATGCTACACTATCACTGCACTCGAATTTTCAACTATGAAATAGTAACCAAGTCAAGATTAGGTGTGAAAACCGCAAATTCTCGACTGAAGTTGCTAATCAACTCGCGTTTTATTTACAAACGGGGAGAATTATGCCAAATCAAGAGTGAAATCCGTATTTTGATGGATAATCTCCTCTATTTTATTAAAACAGGGACGAAGTTGTTAAGATAGGTGTGAAACCCTAACCTTGACGAATTGTTCCGCCCATTTTACAAAACTCTCACCAAAGTCTCGACGGACTCCAATGACCTGAAGTCACGATACGACTAACGGGATGCGTGCCCAACGCCCAAGAATCGAGGCAAAGGCACTGCCCGGTAGGTCGAGCGTGCACGACAAGTCCATGTGAATAGTCGAACCACTTTGGTTAGTCAATGTCGAATAGCCGCAGACGATCCATTCCTCGATTTTTATGTGTTTCGATTCTGAGCCCGCAACTGCCGACTCTGATGATTCGTTGATTTTATGTGTTTATAGGTTAATTTACATGTTTATGTGCTTAAATTTTGGGAAACTTGCTCAGTTTTGTTTTCACATCGATCGACATGCACGACTCGCACTGCATTTCTATCTCAAAATGCCAACAAATCGCTAGATTGTGGACGATCTTAGGATGTGATATACACTAATACTACGCTATTTAACATACTAAAACGCGAACACTATATTCGAACACTCGCGAACTGGGAATAATAGGTTTCTGTATTCTGACTACATCTTGTAACTAAATGTGTATGTGCTTCTGTGCTTATGTGTTCTACGTGCTTACGTGCTTCTGTGTTTTGTGAATCGGTGATTATGTGACTACGTGTTTACGTGATGTATGTGTTCCTGAGCTTTCGTAAATGTTAGATGTGTGAGGTGAGATTCGAATACGTTGTGTTGAGTCCTGTGACGATGTCTGTTGCAGACAATGTCATCTGGATCCCGTCACCCACTTTCTCGTCAAGAGAAGAGAGACAAACGCCTTGCTGCTATCATCGCCAAGCAAGAAGCAAAAGCCGTAAGTGATGTCTACGAGAACGTCAGCAAATCGTCTGAGGAGTCGAGAACCGAAGCTCCTAAAGCTGCTACCAAGACTACTTTCAATTTCAAGCAATTCAAGTCTTGTGGGCCAAAAGAATTCACTGGCGAGGAAGGTCCTACTGCACTATTCCATTGGTTTGATTCCATTGAGGTCACTCTACGACAGCGTGGTTGCCCCGATGACCTCCGAACTCTGAATGCTACCGGCGTTTTCAAGTCCCGTGCACTAGACTGGTGGACGGCCGAGAGAAACAAGCGAGGAAACGATGCAGCCTACGGTCTGTCGTGGGACGAACTCAAGGAGGTCATGCTGGAAGAATTCTGCCCTCCTCATGAACGCCAAAAGTTAGAAGATGAATTCTGGCACATACAGCAGAAGGAAGGTGACAACGCTGCTCTCACTGCTCGTTTCAAGCAGCTCAGTATCATCTGCCCTGACCAAGTCAAGACTCCGGAGATCACAATCAAGAAGTACATCCGAGCTATGCCCGACTGCGTCGCAGATTTCGTGCAAGCGGCTAAGACTAAGACGATCGAAGAGACTTACCTACTGGCCGCCGAAATCAACAACAAGAGGGTCAAGGCTGGTGTCTGGGATAAAACTTCAAAGCACCTGCATCAAGCTACCACCACCGCACCAACTGCTGAAACCACCACCTCGTTGAGCAACAAGAGAAATAATAAGAGAAAGAACAGCTCTAGCAACAAGAACTATGCGATCACGGCTGCACCGATTCAAGCTGTACCAGCCCAACAGCGTCAAGTAGCAGCGCCTGTGGTAAATGCACCGCCTGCAAAGCGTGCATACACTGGGCCACACCCGCTTTGCCCTACTTGTAGCTACCACCACCCGACTACCATCGCTTGCCGTTTCTGTGCTCATTGCAACATGAACGACCATTTCACCGCCAACTGCCGTGCTCGACAAGCTCCTGCTCATCAAGCTCTACTCACTGCCCCTCAGGGTCAACAAGCTCCTCTGGCACCCGCGGTCAACGCCAGAGTCTGCTTCGCATGTGGTGATCCTAGGCATTTCACCAATATGTGCCCAAACAGGGTCGTGAAACAAGAGCCCCAGCAGCCTCAGCAGCAGCAACACCAGCAGCTAGCAGCACGCGCATGAACTTTCAACATCAACGTGCGTCAAGCCAAAGCCGACAACAACGTGGTCAATGGTACGTTCCTTGTGAATGGTATTTATGCTTCATGTTTTTTTGATACTGGAGCCGATAATTGCTTCGTGTCGTTCGAATTCAAGAAACTCCTAAGTCGTAAGCGCTCTCATCTCCCCTCGACGTTCAAGGTTGAAGTCGCTACAGGAAGAACTGTCGCCGTTAATTCTGTACTTCGTGATTGTACCCTCGAGCTCAACAATCACATCTTTCCAATTGACCTTATTCTGATGCAAATCGGAAGTTTCGATATCATAATTGGCATGGACTTTCTTCGTGAAAACCATGCTGAAGTGGTGTGCTTCGACAAGATGATTCGATTCTCACTCGCGAATGGTGATTTATTGTATGTCTACGGTGAAACTACTTTGAAAGGTCTCAAGCTCATGTCTTGTGTCCAAGCTAGCAAGTATCTCCGCAAGGAATACAGAGCTTTCTTGGCTAACATTGTAGTAGCTGAGAAGGAAAAGAAAGAGAATAAGGAAGTAAAAGACGTTCCTGTGGTCCGAGAATTCCCTAACGTTTTTCCAGAGGATCTTCCCGGACTACCACCAAGTCGTGATATCGACTTTCGTATCGACCTCATTCCTGGAGCCAACCCTATTGCCAAAGCTCCCTACCGACTCGCGCCATCTGAAATGCGTGAACTTTCAAACCAACTCTAGGAATTACTTGAGAAAGGCTTCATTCGCCTGAGCACCTCTCCTTAGGGCGCACAGGTCTTTTTCGTCAAAAAGAAGGATGGGTTGTTCAGGATGTGCATCGACTATCGGGAATTGAATAAGTTAACTATCAAGAACCGATATCCCCTACCTCGCATCGATGATTTGTTTGACCAACTACACGGTGCTACATGCTTCTCGAAGATCGATCTACGCTCAGGGTACCACCAACTACGCATTCAAGAGGAGGATATACCCAAAACCGCGTTTCGCACTCGTTACGGCCACCACGAATTCGTTGTTATGCCCTTTGGTTTAACCAACGCACCTGCGGTTTTCATGGATCTGATGAATCGCGTGTGTAAACCATACCTCGACCGTTTCGTCATCGTATTCATCGACGATGTCTTTATCTATTCCAAATCGAAAACCGAACACGCGCAACATCTACGTTTGGTTCTCGAGCTACTCCAGGGGAATCAACTCTTGGCCAAGTTCTCCAAGTGTGAATTCTGGTTGGAGGAGGTTCAGTTTCTGGGTCACATCGTTAATAGCCAAGGTATTCATGTCGACCCTGCGAAGGTTGAAGCCGTTAAAAGTTGGATTACACCTAAGAACCCATCTGAAGTCCGTTCTTTTCTCGGACTGGCGGGCTATTATCGACGATTTATCGAAGGATTCTCAAAGATTGCAGTACCACTTACCGCTCTCACGTATAAAGACAAAACTTTTGTTTGGGGAACCAAACAGGAGTCTGCGTTCCAAACCCTTAAACACATGCTTTACAATGCTCCCGTTCTCACATTGCCCGACGGAAACAATGATTTCATTGTCTGTTGTGATGCTTCCAACCTTGGTCTTGGTTGTGTCCTTATGCAGCGGGACAAGGTTATAGCTTACGCATCTCGTCAGCTCAAAATCCACGAGAAGAACTATACAACCCATGACCTCGAGCTAGGCGCAGTTGTTTTTGCGTTAAAGATTTGGCGACACTACCTGTACGGTACCAAGTGTACGATCTTCACCGATCATAGGAGCCTACAACATATCCTTAATCAGAAGGAACTTAATATGCGTCAACGCCGATGGATAGAACTTCTCAACGATTACGACTGTGAGATTCGTTATCACCCAGGCAAAGCAAATGTTGTTGCCGACGCACTCAGCAGACGGTGCTATCTGCTTAGCACTCGTAATGTTCAAGCCCAGTACGATCTCGAATCCCTCATCCGCGAAGCTCAGCACGCATGTTTCAACGAACGCACTCTGAAGAAAGAAAGAATCTACCACGATGGAGCCCAGCTTGTGAGCAAGTCGAATGGGATATTCCACTTTCTGGACCGAATTTGGATCCCTAAACGGACAGATTTGCAACAGATTCTGATGGACGAAGCCCACAAAACCCGGTATTCTATTCATCCCGGTGCCGACAAAATGTACCAGGACCTTCGTTATAAGTACTGGTGGCCGGGCATGAAAAGGGATATTGCTCTCTATGTTGGAAAATGCCTGACCTGTGCGAGAGTCTAGGCGGAACATCAAAGACCCTCTGGCTTACTCGAACAACCACCGATCCCCATGTGGAAGTGGGAGAGTATAGCTATGGACTTCATAACAAAGCTACCACACACGTCATCAGGTCACGACAACATTTGGGTTGTGGTTGACCGTTTGACTAAATCAGCTCACTTTTTGCCAATACGGGAAGACTACAAGGTAGAACGATTAGCCCGAATCTACACCGACGAGATCATTTGTAATCATGGGACGCCTCGTGATATCATCTCTGATCGTGACGCTCGGTTTACCTCACGACTGTGAGAAACGTTTCAAACGGCACTCGGTACATCGCTCAATCTAAGCACCGCTTTCCACCCCCAAACCGACGGTCAGACTGAAAGAACGATTCATACTCTTGAAGACATGCTCCGCTCGTGTGTCATAGATTTCGGTGGTAATTGGGACAAATACCTGCCGTTAGTCGAATTCTCGTATAACAACAGCTATCATTCCAGCATTCAAATGGCACCATTCAAGGCTTTATACAGAAGAAGATGTCGATCGCCTATTGTGTGGCACGAGATCGGTCACTCGCAATTAACTGGTCCGGAGCTATTACAAGAAACAACAGACAGAATTTTCCAAATTCGAGACAACCAGGTAAAAGCTCAGAATCGACAGAAAAGTTATGCCGATAGACGACGCAAGCCCCTTGAATTTGACGTTGGCGACTACGTACTCCTAAAGCTATCACCTTGGAAGGGTGTGGTCCGATTCGACAAGAAAGGGAAGCTCGCGCCTCGATATGTTGGACCTTTTAAGATTCTGGAAAGGATCGGAAAAGTCGCCTACAGACTCGAACTACCGGAGGAACTTAGTAACGTCCACCCGACTTTCCACGTTTCGAACCTCCGAAAGTGTCTGGCTGAGCATGATCTAATTGTACCTCTCGATGACCTGCAAGTGAACGAAACATTACACTTCGTGGAAAAGCCTATCAAAATCATGAACCGCCAAACCAAGCAACTCAGACGCTCTCACATTCCTATTGTGAAAGTCCGATGGGAAGGCAAACGGGGCGCAGAGTTCACTTGGGAACTCGAAGGCGACATGAAGGCGAAGTACCCGCACTTATTTAAAGAGAAAGTCTAGAAAGAGAAAGTTCTCCAAAGTAATCCATGGTGTTGTACAACTTTCAGCCTAATTTCGGGACGAAATTACCTAAAGGGGAGGCTGTAACACCCCGTGTTTTCGAGGAGTCAAAGTCAAGGTCAAAGTCAACGACCGATTTCGCGCAACCGACTAATAATAGATTTCTTTTATTTTAGCTATTATGTGGAGTAAGTGTCTATAATTACATTAAATCGACGTATGTTAATCGCTATTCAATCGACCTACGACTGTGAATTATAGGAAGTAACAATGTGATAAAGCTAACTAATCCAATCGACATCGAATCAAATCTCAACTCGAAATACGCATTTGGAATATTGTTATACGTGTGTATGTGCCTTACGTGCTACCTGCGCATGTTTAAATTTTGTATGTTGTGGAAATCAATCGAAACTCGAAATGCAATCGAACTCAATCGACATCGAACTCGAATCACAATCGAACTATGATAATTAGTGGAGAAGGGATAGTGCGAGATATGAGTGGTTGGGATTAAAAGTAATTTGACTAGGAAACCCTATCGTATCGAACCGCTCGCAACCGAAATCGAAATATCAAAAATCGTCGCACCGAACACTCGAAACGTGCAGCTGATCGATCAGGCTACCAGCCGATCGAACAGCCAGCCGATCAGACTGCTATCCAATCGGACAGGTTGTCCGATCAAGCTGCCAGGCCGATCGGCCAGCACTTTCCTCATTTGGCATCCTATAAATACCCCTGTCATTGTCATCCTTTCCACTTTTGGAAACCTCTGTCCGACCAACACGCTTAGCTCATCCTTTTCTCAGAATCCTCTCGATTCCGGTAAGATTTCGTCCTAAATCTTGTACTTTGCTGATCTACACGCACTCCTACACCTTTCTATCTTTCAAATCTTAACTTTGAACCGTGAAATCATCAAGATTCAAGTGTTCTAGGATGATGTCATCATGGGTTCTTGAAGAACTTCATGTTTTGGCCTCAATCCACCAAGAATAACTTGGATCTAGCATATTTCAACATAAACAAACAAAGATCTTTCATAGATCTAAACATATACACGGTGAAAAGGATTGAAATATGGATTTTCCAACTTTCTTTCAACTCTTTTTCACTCAATGCCTTCAAACCGATAGAAACGGAGCCTGTGCCGGCTTACAAATCACTCCGGTGGTTGCATGGCTCAAGATTCGGATTCTATCCATGAGGTTAACCGATTTCGGGTTAAATGTTAAACTCTATTCCGAACAGTTCACCGACCGGATTTGGGTGATTCCTGTCCGACCAGGGGAACCAAGTAAGGACGAGGGATCTATGGTTCAACTCGTTGTCAAAATACCTCAATAAAACAACAAACAATCAGAACAACCAAGTGTTAAGACGAATAGGCTAATCAGGTCAGGATGCTGACCGATCGGACTGCTGTCCGAACGGACAGCCAGCCGATCGGACAGTCAGCCGATCGACTGGCCAGCGATCGGGTAACACATGGTCCCACACTTAATCAATATATTTTGAAGACTAGTATTGAACGAACTGTTGTTCGATCGGACTACTGTCCGATCGGATTACTCTTCGGATCATGAGATACTATACTTCAACACTTAATAGATTTTTCAACATGTTCGATGCACTAGGAGTGCCACCCGATCGAACATCCGTCCGATCAGGTGACACCCTGCTGAGAACTTGTCTTGCTAAAAATACCTAACCGATCGGGTTGCCGGCCGATCGAACAGCCGTCCGATCGACCGACCTGAAGGGTAAAGATACTTCAATGTTTTCAAATGCTACAACGAAAACTTAAAAAGTCAAACCATCATACACAAACACATCCTTCTCAAAGGAAGAAACAATCCACTCGAACAGCCATCCGATCGGCCTACCGACGGATCGGACAGTGGTCTGAATTGACTGTCAACCGAATGGTCAGCCGTCCGATCAAACTACCGTCCGATCGACCAGCTGTCCGACTCTCCAACACTTATTTTTCGTTTTACGCGTCGCTTATTATTATGTTATTAAACTATTCAGGCTAACCCTACTCGCTAAGCGCTCCCTTCAATCCATCAACCGCTGTGAGTATACTCGATCCCTTTTTGTTTTATGCACTTTTGGGTGTTACATACGTTACAACTATTCAAATCACGTCAAACACACTACTCAATACTATTTGAACGCTAACCGTTAATGCATGTTATACGTGGCTTATGAATGCTTGTTTGTTATGTTTACACATGGAATGCTGTCTACCTGCCTTAGCAACGATAGTACTATAGTTTGGACTCAGTACCCGTTCGTGGGGGTTGTTAAGGACAATTACTTGCATGGATTACGGTGGTAATCATGTATTGCGAACTACATCTGGCAGTCAACCCGAAGTCATTGGTATTAATGGATCTATGTCGATAACTAACGTGCTTCATTTCACTATGTATACGTCCTGGTTATGCGTAAACGAATTCGAACTTTATATGCTATTATCAAACTTGTATGCTCACCTTTACATTTTATGTATTGACTTTATTTTAACGTATGTGACAGGTGCTTAGGATGTACATCTGGTAGGAAACCGAAGCTAGAATAAAGCTTTAGAGCCCAACAGATAGTTGTCTGTAGTAATTGAATCAAGGGTCTCTAGAAGCAGATAAACAATTGCTCTTTTTGAATCTGAGTTGTCGGAATAGAACTATTTGCCTAGATTTTGTCTGTGATAATTTTTTTACCTTTTGAGACATGGTATGAGACATGTTACTTTAAATTGATTGGTAATGATAATTGTTATGGAAACTTTTGGACAATCTGTTTCGCTCAGTGCCATGCCCCGATGTTTCCGCCATCGGTTGGGGTGTGACATCAAGCTACACCATTTGAAGCTTTATATGGAAGGAAGTGCAGGACGCCCGTGTGCTGGGCAGAAGTTGGAGATGTCCAACTAACAGGACCTGATATAGTCCTGGAGATGACAGATAAAATTGTACAGATATGAGATCGTCTCAAAGCTGCCAGGGATAGACAGAAAAGCTACGCAGATAAAAGGTGTAACCTCTAAAATTCGAGGTTGGTGACAAAGTGTTACTTTAAGTATCATCCTGGAAAGGGGTAATGCGATTTGGAAAGAAAGGCAAGTTAAGCCCAAGATATATAGGACCATTCGAGATCATCGAATGTGTCGGAACAGTGGCTTATAAGTTAAATTTGCCTGAAGAGCTCAGTGGTATTCATAATGTATTCCACATCTGCAATCTGAAGAAATGTCTAGCTTATGAATCACTAGTCATACCACATACGGATGTGCACATAGATGAGAGCCTGAAGTTCGTTGAGAAACCTTTGTCGATTGAGGATCGACAGGTTAAGAAGCTTCGAAGGAAGCAGGTACCAATTGTAAAGGTTAAATGGGATGCCCGTAGAGGTCCCGAGTATACGTGGGAGGTAGAGTCCACAATAAAAGAGAAGTACCCTCATTTATTTCAGTAAATCTCAAGGTCGAGATTTCTTTTAAGGGGGTGAGGATGTAACACCTCATAAAATCATGTCCAATATAGTATCGACACGTGTCATGGACTTTAATCATGTTACAGATTGGATATGAGGGACTAAAGTTGACAAACGAAGAAAGTATATGTATATAAGGATTCAAAGTGTCAACATTGATAATTATGCCTTTTAACAACCCTACACGATGTTTATACCCTTAAAACAAATGTATCATGAAGCATATGAAACCGTTTGTGGAAGAAAGTGAAAGTTTACAAGACGCGAGGGTTAAAAGTGTCAACATATTTAAGTTATACCTCTAAATGACCTTTTAGCAAACCCAGAGCCTTGTAATGACTAATTATACTCCCAAGAATAAGTGATAAAAATTTCACAAGGTTTCGATATCGTATGAGGAAGATACGTTAACTTTCGTAATTAAGGGGTTAGAAGCGTCAACGAGGCAAAACTTGTGTTTTCAGTTATCGTTTAATGAAACCGGACCTAACGATGTTTGGTTATATCTCATGGATCATAGAAACATAAGTTATATGGGTTAAATGTGCTTAAAATGAAAGAAATTACGTTTTAGAAGGTCCAGGGGGTGAAATGTCATTGTTTGAAACTTGATGATCAGGTCAGCCACATGCTGGCGTCACGCCACCAACATCTCCCTCTGTCGTCGTGCGACGCGACGGCCTGAGCTGGGCAGATTTCATGCACACCTGCGAGTACAGCCAGTTCCACCGCCTTTGAAGCCTTGTTTTTCATACCAGGGGCTGTGCAAATGGGATTTCATGCAATAGGGACACCTGTAGTGATCAGGAATCATCCCATAGACTTGTTTGGCATGATCTTGTAAGATTAAAATCCCTATATAAGAACATCTTGTTGCAACATTTTGGGCACTCGCTTGAAATCATTCATAACTCAATTTCTGGAGTCTCCTGGAGCTCAAGACCATTCCCTAAGGATCATTAGTCGTGCTTAGGACCTTTGTAAGCTTCCTTAACCTCTCTAAATTCAGTTTTATTAGTTTAATGTTCTAAAGTCAAACCCGTCATAATTAAGGTTTGACTTAGTGATTAAACACTAATGGTCCAGTCAATTCTCGAATTGAAAGTAGATTTGAGTTGGTAATTATGTGGGTAATAAACCCTTAAAAGGGCACCCTCTGATTCCCACTCTAACTAGGTCAATTGTCGGGTCAAACGTAATTATAAAAAAGTCAACAGAAAGCTAATTTTCAAATAAACGCATAATTAACAATGTAGAAGCCATGGAACCTGTTTTATCACTCATATAACTTGGTAATCAATGTAAGAACGTGTCTAAACATGTTCAACCCGACAATTTTCAGTTTAAGCTCGGTTCGTAACCGAAAGTCGTAAAAGTAGACTTTTGCTTTGACTTTCAGTTCTGACCCAATGTACCATATTTTAGAAATGCGTTAGAGCTCTATTAGGACCAGGTTATAGGTTAGTGTAACCCTCTGAGGTTATACAACTTGGTTCATTAGTTATTCGATTCATGTGCATGTTTTCATTATATGCCTAAATATTGACCATAATGCCCTTTTGACCTTAAAAACAAGACTTTTGAAAATGTGAGAGGACAAAAACCTTTATTAATGATTTATAAACTTGTCCTAAAAATTTGACATCAGTTTGAGGTCTAGATTAAGAGTTATGCTCAATAGCGTAATTAGAAAGCTTTTTATTAAATAAACGGCGTAATTAGCATAAAGCCTATCTAAACCCAATTTTGACACCAAACTTTTTACCCACTAATGTAATATAATATTTTGGGATTTTTGAAGATTTTTATTTATTTTTAAGTTGAGCATAACATAGGGTTCTTACTTTAATTCGGTAATTGTCGGTTATGCCCTTTTCTTGAATAAAATGAGTTTTACATAACATTTTGATACCAAACTTTTTGCTACTGATTTGATATGATAAATAAAATATTTTAAGCCTTCTGGAAAGATAAAAATATCAGCTTTTCTTATATAACCCGAAAAGCGCTTAAAAGCGACTTTTACGCGTTTTTAAGCGCATAGTATGGGTTAAAACTATTTTAACATATAAAACTTAATACATACTGATGTTTTAAGTAAATTTTTATAATTAAACAGTAAGCTAAAGTTTTAAACTCAGATTTCCAGATTTGACCTTTAAAGCCTATGTGAAATTACCAAAATGCCCCTACGGTGCATAGTTTGGTTATAATAGATAAATTTCACATATATGTGATACCCTACTGTTAGGACTTATAAAAATAAATATTTTTACTGATTATATCAGACCTGAAACTCAGATTAGTATTTAAACTCTTTTATAACCTTTAAAATGACCAAAATACCCCTACGGGGCATAATTGGAGTTTAAATCCATTTTGGGCATAATGGAAGGTATCTTACTGATGTCACAACATATTTAAGGCATATTAAATTATGAAACCTGTTCATGACTCATTTGGTTACCCGTTACGCATTTTTCACGTTCGGTACGGTTTATGTAACTAGTTTGCACAAATTAGCCGAAACGGGCCAAACCTTATCATTCTTATTTCAAAATACAGAATGTGTTTAGTTTACCCTTATTATACAAGTATACAAACTTGTCGGGTCTAAACCACATTCTAATCCGGCCTTCGCTTAATCGTGCGTTTTGAACCGTATATCTTCCTTTAAAACTAACCGATCTAAGTTTAGGCTTAATTAAGACCCGTTAGGAATCTAATAGCTTATTAAAACCTTCGTTCCAGATTAGGAGACCAGTAAAAGATACTTGCACTCGCTGATTGTGATATATACTTGCTCAGGTAAATACGTTTAACTTATTTTCCCTTATACGGGCTTGGGATACGGTATATAAAATACCGCTTGGTCGGGCATTGAATTTTTAATCATATAAAGGTTAATTTATTGAGATGACCCGTTTAAATTGTTATGTTTGCTTAAAGCCTTTGGGGGGTTTATGACCATGTCCCGGATATCCTTGGCATCATTCATTGAAATGGCCACGACCTAAGCACGGGGAGTAGGCATACACCTGCCAGTGTATGTATATAAAAAGGTATAACCGACGGTTCGAGAATAACTCGCCGCGGGATTATATCATGTGGTGTGTCTATTAATCTTTAACCCGGTATTCAGCCCGGGCTACTGAACGTTTAACAAACATGTAATTCTTTTACAAGTTTATATATAAATAATTATCCCAAGTTATAAAAGATTATTTTGTGCCTTATGCATTCAAATCAATTTTCTTAAACATTTTCAAAATGAGTCAGTTAATTTTATTTACTAGTGTAAACTGACGTATTTTCCAAAAAGGCTAAGTGCAGGTACTAAACGGAATAGGCTGGCTACTCCTAGCATCAATAAAGAGACTTACAAGCTTAGATGTTATAAATCTGTTGAACAATGATCTTTTGTTAACTTTGATCTGCCTGTGGATCCTTACAAACGTTTTTGTAATACACTTGATGTTACTTTTAATTCGGTTTGTGATGATTTATCTTTCGACTTCCGATGTGTATTAAACTGTGATAATTTTGACTATGATGATATCAACTACGTCACGATACTCCCCACCGGGCCCACCGGTAATATGTGGAAATATCGGGGTGTGACAGCCAAAAAGACATCCTATAAAATGATACGTCTCAGCAACTTCCATTTGATCAAACCAAAAAAACAAATGCCAATACTACTAAATACCACCCATTGTAAAACGCCAACAAATAAACTGAATGAATTGTTATCAGAGGGGAGTAACTCAGAAAGATTTTGCTGCATGAGATGGACAAAATTTCAAGAAAAAGATACTGATTCCAATCATATGGCATTTTGTATTTTTTGTTCTTGAAGAAGGTTTGGATGAGGAGAAGAGATCAATGACACTAAAGAGTGGGTTCACTATAAAGATGAAGATCCAGATAAAGAAAAAGCGAAAAACCCAATCACACGCCATAGATCTATGTCCCCAAACATCCACAAAAAAAACCAGTTCAACAGACGAGCAGGCAAAAAAAATAAAACCGATGGGTTTGTTAAGTTTTACATAAAACGCCATATATTTGGTGACAGTTCTTGTACTATTAAAGATGAGAGAGACTGATGATAGTGAAGATTGGGAAAAGAGATCCGATTAGGATTTTTAATTTATTTCCTTCCCTTGTATTTTTTTTCCTGTGGTTGAAATATAATTTAACAATAGTAAAACGCCAAGATACCACAAACGCCAAAATGTTTATAAAAAAATAATAGAACAATAGGCCATCTTGTTTAAAACCCCTTGGAAAACGCCATTCAAATAGATTTCTTGCCCCCTGGGTTCCAATGGCATACGATGTGAATAAACGCCATAAACGCCAAAATGTTGATACAATGAAACCATTAAAACGCCATTAATTATTGAATTTGGTTAACGTTGTTGGATCGTCATATGACCCTAAACAGTCAGTATGAGTAGTTCATCATCAAGAACAAAGGCGGAATCAATGTAAAAGATGTCAACACAGCTTGTTCCTTTCTAATCTTTCTCTATTACTGATTTCTTGAGCTTTTTACAAACAATTCTGACAAAAATCCGGCAACACCTCAGCTCTCACACACTTAATTCCGTTATAAATGAGATCACACAACATCTATTTATACTTGTTCTAATTTCGTTTGAATGAGACATGGATGCTTTCAAACGAAATTACTTGTGTTAATTTCGTTTGAAATTTTCCCTGTCATGTTCAAACGAAATTACACAATTAAACATGAACAAACCCTAATTTGATCTCTGTTGTGCACTCGTTTATCTAATCTAGACATAAGACTTGATTAAAACGAAGTTAACAGACACTAGATGCACCAACAGACTCCCCCTTGGATGTTGATGAAGTCTTCGGCGTCGAGTCTTTAGTCTTTGTCTCTATCCAACTTGTCTTGACATTGTAAAAGCTTCCTTCAATCTCTTTCAAACTTTAATCTTCAATCTCCTCTTTGAGTGTTGATCCAGAATTCTGACTCCCGCTTTCGCAGACTCCCCATCTCGATAAGCTAGGGTTCAAATTCTGGTTCAAACTTTGACATTTTCTTTGCCATGGGGATCTTAACTCCTGTTTCCGGCATAATCTCTACCTAAATATAAGATATATGACAATATCAGTTTCAATCCAAACTTACCATTCAAACTCATTTAATAATCTTGTCAGAATTAGAAATCCACTTAAGTATTCAGGTCCAAGTTAATGACCCTGATTACTCAATTAATCTACCAAGTCCAATTTAATGACCTTGGTTGATCTGAGACAATTCACACTGACTTTTTGTTCAACTTTTTCAAACATTTTTATGAAAATTACAAGTTTCAAATTAATGAACTTGCTTTAACTTTTCAACAATCACAAACTTATCATGTTAAGTTCACAACTCATCTTCCAGCTCAGAAATCTTCCTGCATCTGCTTCAAATTGAATCTGAAGATCACCTTTCCACTTTGGTTTGTCAAAAAATAAAGCAGAAATGTAAAATCTTTTTGGATTTTTTAATAAAGTTTCTAAACTAGAAATAAAATGCAGAACTAAAATGCAGTAAAAGTAAACTATTTACAAACATATTTTTGGTGAGCGTGTTAGGGAATCATATCAGCTATACGACAAGTCACAAGCACCATTAAGCTTTGATTATATACTCAGAATTAAACAATTCACTTAGATTGTCGATATACTGATCCACTTTAAATTTTCACACAAACTTCAATCTGTCCAGGATACGAATTAGGTGAATTAAGTACTTAAACTCATTCATGTGTCCCACCTCTTGAATATACTCCCGTATCCAGATCCCAATATTCAGTCTTACAGGTGAGTATACCACAGATGATATCTGTAAGGGGTTAGATTGCGAAACCGTGAGAGCTCTGGTCAGAACTTCCGTTCAGCAGAGAGATGACGGTTCGACTTCAATGGGTCCCCTTTAGAGGATCTTTTTTACAACAGCATTGATTAGCAATTTTATTGTCTCATCATTTTATGCTGAGGGCGGCGCTATATTTCAAGCAAGCAGTAAAGTATTCTCCGGGGACTAGGTCATTGCTTCCGCAAAATCAGAAGTCCCGGGATACTACCCCAGATATCACTGAGTATAAAGACCTAGTATCTCAGAAAGAGGGATCCTTCAAACAAGATTTCAGGGGTTACCTATATATCCAAGTAGTGTTCCCCACGAAATAAGTAAGTAAAGATTTAGGTTTATATCCCGAACAAACCTACTAAATGTGCAAAAACCTATCGGCACATCATCAGCGAGACTGTTTAACGCATTTAAACTTTCCATTTCTTTAGCATACCGTAACTGTCAAGCCGATGTACTATCATTTTCCCTTTTTACACAAGCTCTTTTTCAAATTTTCTATTGTTTTTGGATTTTAAAAATATCTCATGTTTTTGTATTTTTGTCATTTTTTATTGTTTTTGTATTTTCTGAAAATATTACCCTATACTCTCCCCCTAAATACCAAAACAAGTAAAAAATCGACAAACCATTGCAGATTGCTTCTCAACATCATCTACAATGTCTCCTTCATCAACGCCAAGAATCTCCTCCAACACCGATAAAAGCTTCATACCGTTTAATTTTAATAAGTATTGAAAACGAGTTTTATCAAACGCTTTGGTATGTAAATCAGCTTTTTGTTCATCAGTGTGGATTTTCTCAATTCGTATCAACTTCTTCTCGAAACAATCTCGGATGAAGTGATGACGAATTTCAATGTGTTTAGTTTTAGCGTGATGAACTAGATTTTTAGAAATGTTAATCGCTGCCTCATTATCAACAAAGATAGGAGTGTTAAGAAATTGCAAACCGTAGTCGCGCATCTGTTGCTGGATCCACAAGATCTATGAGCAGCAGCTGCTAGCAGATACATACTCCGCTTCACATGTGGATAAAGCCACAGACGTCTGCTTTTTGCATTGCCAGGTGACCAATCGTGGTCCGAAAAACTGGTACCCCGTTGTTGTTGATTTCGCGTTAACTTTGCAGCATCCGAAGTCTGAATCGGAATAACCTTCAAGCATAAATTCGCCATCTTTTGGATACCACAACCCCAACGATGGAGTTCCTTTAAGGTAGCGTAATATCCTTTTCACAATCACCATATGCGAAGCTCTCGGGTTAGATTGAAATCTTGCTGCGAGGCAGGTTGGATACATAATATCAGGTCTTGAAGCTGTCAAATACATCAGCGATCCGATCACGGAACGATACATCGTTTCATCTACCTTCTCTCCGGTGAGATCAGGGTTTATCCCATGGCTTTGTCTAGCAAGTAAACCTTGTCTTTGTGGACTGGATCGGTGAAGCCCGGTGGCTGTCCGACATATACCTCCTCTTTTACCTTCCCATAGAGAAACGCCGATTTAACCTCTAACTGATATACTTTGAAGTTTTTCCAAGATTTAAATGCTAGGAAGATTCTGATCGCTTCTAGTCGAGCAACCGGAGCATATACTTCAGTGAAATCTATCCCCTCTTGCTGACTGAAACCCTAGACTACGAGTCGAGCTTTGTTACGAACAACAACTCCTCTATCGTCTCTCTTGCACTTGAACACCCACTTGGTGTTTATCTTCCTCTGACCATCAGGCAAGTATACTAACTTCCACACTCCTAGCTTCTCAAACTGACTCAACTCTTCTTGCATAGCATTGACCCAAGAATCTTCAGTTAGCGCCTCTTTATATGTTCGCGGTTCGATCTGCGAAATAAAACAACTTAGTGAAAACTCAGTTTGTAAAGGTGCTGCTGTAGAATAAAAACAAGTAAGGCCTTGGTCAATTTGACGTCTAGTGCGAACGCCTGATTGTAATTCTCCAATGATCAACTCCTCTGGATGGTATGAAAGAGTTCTCGGCATCACCTCGCCTGAAACATCTAGCTCGCCTTCCAGATTAATAACATTCTGATTTGCACCTTGTTCACTGACTAGGTTTGTTTGAGTTGAGATCTGAATTTGCTCCCCCTAAGAATCTGAATCACCATGATCAAATACTGGCATGTTCTCAGATTCTTGATTATCATTGACTGCCGTCTGATTATCATGAGCAACTTCATTTTGTTGGATATCATCATGTTCTCCTGTATTACTCGGACCTTCTTCATGGTCATTTGAAGTTTGTCGCGGTCGACTTGAACACTCAGCTGGGAACCTTTCCTGCGATTCTTCATACTCTCTTAGAATATCCAACTCGTCAAAGAAATCTTCTTTTTCTTCCTTTTCTTCTTCCATGTCAAACGAATCCCACAAAGTGTCATAATGAAAACGCCATGAATCTCCAGGATTCTGCAGTGGCATTGTGTAACCTTGACACTCAACATTGTGTGCTTCAATAATCCGCTTCAAACTTGGAACAAAGACTCGTTTCAATGGACTTGAGTAACCCACGAAAATTCCTTCGATGCTCTTTGAACCAAATTTACCAAAAGGCTCTAGAACTGTGCATGGAGACCCAAACGGTTCTAAATACTTCAGGTTAGGTTTGCGGTTATTGATCAGCTCGAAACACGTCTTATTGAATTTCTTGACAGTGAGAACCCGATTGAGTGTATAGCATGCGGCGGATACTGCTTCTGCCCAAAAATTGACTGGAAGTTTTGAATCAGCAAGCATCGTCCTAGCCGTTTCAATTAGCGTCCTGTTCTTTCTTTCAGCTACTCCATTCTGCTGCGGAGTGTAAGGAGCACTAAATTCATGCAATATACCTCTTTCATCACAATATTCTTCCATCTTGTTGTTCTTGAACTCAGTACCATTATCACTTCTGATTCTTTTGATACGCCTTTGGTACAAATTTTCAATTTTTCTGAACAACGCCATCAAACTATCAAACGTCTCATCTTTCATCTTCAGAAATGAAACCCATGAAAACCTTGAAAAATCATCCGTTACCACTAGATAGTAGAAATCCCCTGTAATACTTTTGACGTTTACTAGACCAAACAGATCCATATGGAGTCTCTCTAACAGTCTTGAAACTGAATTGACTTTCTTTTTAGGATGTGATTTCTTCTTCTGCTTGCCTTTGATACAGCTAATGCATTCTCCTTCAAGATGAAAACCTTTGACATGAACACCAAGAACTAAATCAGTGTGCACCAAATGATTCATTTTTCTAAGATGTATATGACCCATCTTCCGGTGCCACAATTGCGATTCCTTCTCAGTTGCTCTAGAAACAAAACAATGTGCCTGACCCGTTGTTGTAGTTGCTACACTCATGTCCAATACATACAGATCATTTACTCTTGGCGCTCTCATGATAATCCATTCTTCGGGAACAACAAATCCTGGTTTCAAGATCAAACATTCTTTGTCTGTGAAGTGAGTAGTATACATCCTATCACAGATCTGAGATATGCTCAGAAGATTGTTTTCAAGCTCGGCGATATAGTTAACTCTTTCAAACTTAACAATCCCATTGGATAACGTTCCTTCACCAACTATTCTACCACCTTGATTGCCTTCAAAACCTACATAACCACCATTGAAATTTCTGACATCGTACAGTAGAGCTGTTTTCCCCGTCATGTGCCGAGAAGCTCCACTATCCATAATTCAACGCGAAACGGATCTTGGAAGCTCCTGCACATATCAAAAACATTTAGTGATATTTTGATGCTACCCAGGCCTCTTTCGACTCAGGTAACTGAACTTTAATGTGAGATTTTGTAGTGTAAAGTGACGGAAAATTCTTGTCATTCATCTTCAAGCTTTCCTCAGATCCAACCTCAACCTTTTTGTATAAGAAAAACTCATCTTTTTTAGGTTGACCAGTTGGTTGATCTTTCTTTGAAACATTCTTCTTTTCAGAAGTAGTATCCACTTGTGGTTCAAGTTTCTCATAATAATCCAAAGGAACATCCATCTTTACCGGTGTGGTAGAAGATGATTGTTTTTCCTACTCTGAAACCTTTGGTTTTGAAACACTTGATTTCTTTTCAACCACTTTTGGCTTTCATGTTTGTTGAGACGATGCAACCCGTTTGTAAAACTTGTCATTTTTAGTTACCATATTCTTAACAAGTTCAGTTTTGATCTTGGTGTTGTCATTTTTCAAAACCTTTTTCCCAACAACCAATGGAGCTTTTCCCTTTACACATCTTTCTTTCTTGAATTCATCACAACTTCAGTCTTAGACTTCAAGTTGGTACACTTTCGTGCAATATGTCCAACTTGATTGCATTTAAAGCATGTTCGGGTGTCAACTACCCGACTTGTGCCTTCAGACTGAGGCTGCGATGCTTTCTTCTCAAAGAACTCTTTGTTTGATTTAGAAAAAATCTCAGATTCTTCATCAGAAAGTGAACTCGAACCATTCACAAACACCTTTTTCTCAGCAAACCTTCTGTTTTGAACATTTTTCCTTTGATAATTCTTACCACCCTGATAACCACCCAACCATCTGTTTCGATTGTTGTTATAAAAACGTGGTGGAACAACAGGTTTCTTGTAGTAAGCTTTATCTTTTTCAAAATTCATTTGCCTCTTTGTCTGATTTAAACCTTCTACTTCAGACAAATCAATTTCAACCAGTTTGAAAACATTTTTCAATTTGTTCACATTAACATTCTCCAGTGGAAACTCAGAATCCGAATACAACTTATCCGATCCTGACATCTTGTACATGACAAGAGTAGGTTCTTCATTTAAGTTGTTTTTGGATTTTGGTTTCGGAATGTATTTGTCTAGAAAACACTCTTCATCCTCAACTGAATCACTATCAGACTTCAAAACACTTTCAGCCATGCCTTTCACAATATAAGTTTGAACACTATCATCAGATGAAGAAAATGTAACATCAATTGACTCTGAAAGTTTTATTTCATTCGTTTCATCTTCATCATTAACCAACCCGGACTTTTTCTTTGAATAATTATTTAAAACTGGTGGTGGAACCTGATGAAACCCAACCCCAGTTCCATCCGAGTAAACATCTTCGCCTGCTTTGTTTTTCACGATGGGTTTGGGAATAATGTGTTGCAAAACAAAGCTTGCGGAGCTGTAACTGGTTAATTTCAGATTGATACGCTCATTCTCAATCTTAGCTTCTTCAAACTGAAGCTTCAATTTAGCAATCTCATCCAGTTGTTGGTTGATTTGCTTTTCTTTGTGTCTCAGAACAACAGTTAAATGCTCATTTTCTTTATTGGTTTTACCGTTTCATTCACCAGAATCCTTTACCGTTCGTTTTAGCTTGTCAAAATTTTCTGAGATTTTACGATTTTCAAGAACCAATTTTTCATTTTCTTTCTTAATTCTTTCTACTTCAATTTTATCGTTTTCAATTTTCTCAGACAAATTTTTAGCTCGGTCATTTGAGGCTTTGAGCATTTTATCACGGTCTAGAATCTGATCTTCAACCTTTCTGACTCTTGTTGTCAGTTCTTCAACCTTAGTATCACTAAGGTAAGTGAGTGTACTACAAAACTTGCAGTTTTTCATGCAACTTTTGCAGTCACTATCACCTTTGACTTTCTTACCTGTCTCACATGTTGAACTGTTTAGACTGACCTTGCTTTTAGACTCAGTTTCAGACTTAGAGTCTACCTCAAGTTCCTTTGCAGTAAGCACTTTGTCAGCCATCTTTTCCAAGTTTTCAACTGTGAATTCTTGAGAAGTATCAATAATCCCATCATCAATCTTCTTAGACTGCAGCTCTTTCTCTTTCTCTACAACTTTCTCTTCTTCACCTCCCCACCATTCTCTCTGTAAGGCATCTTCTTCTGCAGCAAATTCCTCAATGAAAGCTTCTATACTAAGAGTTTTCGCATCAATAGCAATGTTTCCTTGAGGATCAAGATAACACTCTCTATCAGCATCCCATCTCTTTGCTCTCTTAGCCTCACTGTACACCCTAGATAACCTCATCATCTTGAATTCTGCTCTCTGCTTTCTGCTTTGGTATTTTTGATCTTCAGTTCTTGTGTCTTTGAAAGGAACTTCTTCTTCTTTTGCTACAAACGCATACCCTACTGCATCTTCTTCCGGTAATACATCACTCCAATCGTATCCCTCATCATCATGAATGACAGCAAGAGCTCTTGATTTTTCCTTGGGGGTATCTTCAAGCTGCTTCATTCTGGGGGGTTCAGATTTGTTTTGATGGTAGATCGTTATTTTGTAGTAATCTTCACGGAATGGATTTGCAGTATCATCAGCAGGAGCATTACGACACTCACGTTTAAAGTGTCCTTTTTGTTTACATTGGAAGCACGTGACCTTTGATTTGTCAAAGCCCAATTTGGCGAAAGGTCCGCCAATTGAATGTCTCCCAGTAATCTCCATAAATTGTTGTGCTCTCCGTACTGCACTGGCCATACACCACCTGATATCGATCAGTTCCATCTCTTCAGGATCTATTTGATCATAGTCCTCTTTAGTCAGGTTGGTGTTTCCAATCTTGCCCGCCACGAGGCTCTCGTACGATTCTAACACCGATGCTAAAAACACCATCTGCTGTTTTGCTGACTCTTCACTAAAATTTTGAGCGTTCTTCAGATCCACAGCGATGTTACATTGGAACAGATTCTTTGATGCAGATTGGCTTGGAGTTGTTGAAGAAGATCCACTATGAAAACCACTGTGAGAAGTTTCTTGATTCACATTTTTTGAACTCTCTGCAGAAAATGTTGTTCTTGGAGAACCAGTCTTTGGTAAATTTCCTCTGTAGTATAACTCCACATTCTGCTGATAAGTTGAGTTGTTGACTTTGCTAGATTTCTTGATTTCCAACTCATGAATCTCTAGTCTTTCGATAAGCAGATCCACTGTCAACTCTTCAGACTTGATAGTATTCTTTAGCATTAATGCAAAGTACTGCCAATCTTGTTCATTTGGCAGCGAATCGAACAATTTGTCAACCAACTCTTCTTGAGTATATACAATTTGATGTCTTGCCAGCTCCAATTTCAGATGTCCAAATCTCTCAATCATCTTGGAAACAGATTCGTTCTTTAAACAACCAAATAAATCAAACTCTTTTCTTAGCAGTTTCTTTTTGTTCTTTACTATCTCAGCACTGCCTACACACTTAACCCTTAGTTTTTCCCAAAGATCTTTTGAATTTTCATATTCAATCAATGAAATTATATCATCTCTCACAGACTGATGAATCAACGCGATGCACTTTTGTTCAGCAATATATCTTTCAATCTCATCAGTATCTGTTAGACTTTCACCAAAACGATTTCCTTTAACGTAACCAATCTTTAAACTTTTCCAGCTTTGATATGCAAAGGCTTGAAGCCACTCGTCAAATCTTGTAGCCCACCTATTGTAATCTTCTATCGCCAACAACTTTGGAGGTTTATTGTAAGTTCCATAGGCACTTTCAACACTTAATGTATCTGAAAGAGTCTTTTTCGCACTCGGAGCTTTCTCATTTGTGTTGTTCGAAGTGTCAGTTGAAGTATCATCTCCACCATTTCCAGCAAATGAAAAAATGTCACAGAATGGATTGAAATAATCCATTTTCACGTACCTGAAATGTTCAACAAACACTTAGAAATATTTCTGAATTTTTGAAAAATGACAGATTCAAACGGAATCTATTCAAGTGGAATTGCTCAAACAGTATTGCTTCAAACGAAATTATGTCACTCAATCAAAATGTCTAATTTCATTTAAGACTACACTTCTTTCAAACGGGATTACTTATCAAGTGTGAACTTCAAACGGAATTACAATAACATGCACTCTCAAACGAAATCAGTCAAATACTTTCAAACGAGATACCTCATTCAAACGAAATAACCCATATCCTTCAAATGAAATCAGGTCAATTGTATGTTTTCAAACGAAATTATCAGTTATTTCAAACGAGATCAGTATGACATCAGCATATTCGCAAAGTTTTTCAAACGAAATTATAGGTTTTTATCAGTTTTAAGTCGAATTTTGGTCCAAAACTTTCAAGGATTAGTTAACACTATGTTTCGCTTGATCTGTGAGAGTTTTAAGCCATTTCAACCGTGAAAACTTGTTCAAATCAGAAAAGAAAGAGTAGAAGTGAAAGAATCCGATGAATTCAAGCTGAATTGGTATGAACTCCTCGTCCTGAGCTCTGATACCACTTGTTGGATCGTCGTATGACCCTAAACAATCAGTATGAGTAGTTCATCATCAAGTACAAAGGCAGAATCAATGTAAAAGATGTCAACACAGCTTGTTCCTTTCTATTCTTTCTCTATTACTGATTTCCTGAGCTTTTTACAAACAATTCTGACAAAAATCCGGTAGCACCTCAGCTCTCACACACTTAATTCCGTTACAAATGAGATCACACAACATCTATTTATACTTGTTCTAATTTCGTTTGAATGAGACATGGATGCTTTCAAACGAAATTACTTGTGTTAATTTCGTTTGAAATTGTCCCTGTCATGTTCAAACGAAATTACACAATTAAACATGAACAAACCCTAATTTGATCTCTGTTGTGCACTCGTTTATCTAATCTAGACATAAGACTCGATTAAGACGAAGTTAACAGACACTAGATGCACCAACAAACGCCAAAAATCTTAAAAACCAAAAATTAAAACAACATTGGGAAAAGCGGAACTGTAAAAGCAGAAGATGAAAGGACAAAAAAGCCCCTCCGCCCTTTTCTAAGCGGCGTGACACGTGTTGGGCCAGGAAGCGTTCACACACTTTTGAGCGTTTTCTCCCAATCCGGTTTCTATATATATAAATATATATGATCAATTCATAGGGAGAGGATTATGAGAAAACTACATCTAAATGAGAAAACTAGAAAACTAACTTAAAAAGCCTAAAAAAGCTAAAAAAACATACCAATTTTTTTTTTACAAATTTATATAAAAAATCGCTATTTTTTATATATAAAAAAATTCAAAAAAAAAATTGTTGTACTGCACATGTGCATTTTATCCGTAATAGTGCACATGTGCAATACAACAAAAAAAAAAATTATTTTTTTTTATTTTTTTTGAAATTTTTTTTCCATACATAAAACATAGCGATTTTTTATAAAAAATGTAAAAAGAAAAAAGAAATTTTGTATGTTTTTTAGGCTTTTTTACTTAGTTTTTTTTTGTTTTCTCATTTAAACTAGTTTTCTCATGATCCATTCCCCTCAATTCATAAGATAAATTATTGTGAGAAGAAGGATAGAAAAAATAATTCATTTTTTTCAATTTTATAAATTTGAATAGAGTAAATTGCCAAAATTTAATAATATAAAGATATGCTTGGAATACTTATTCATCTATAAAGTTCAAGAAATTTGTTTATGTGATCATTCGGATCCTCATCTACAAGTCGTGGTACTGACACGAGTGCTGAATCATAGTGATGATCTGAGTAGGAATAGTGAAATTGGGGGCTCCAACTCTCGGCCGCGTGATGCTAGTTCTAATCGCATCTGCAGAGGGACGTAGATAATCTGAAATAGTTTGTTCTGCCGCCATTCTTAAGTGAAGTCTAGCGCATTAAAAGTACTAAGGCACACGAAAGAAAGCTAAAATCAAAGCAAAGATAACAAGAAATAAACTAACCTAAACTTAACTAATGGTTAAACTACTACAAATAAGATAGATGTGCAATAACTATGTGTCCCTGACAACGACGCCAAAAACTTGACGTGCTTAGATGATTACAAATAAATTGACACAGAACACGACTGAGTTTTAAGGATAAAAACACTAAATACCAACTACACAAGTTACAGGCAAGCGTACCTATCAGTATATAGTATAGCCTTGGTAAGTACCTAAGTATCAATCCATAGAGACTAGATCTATCAACCTATCTCTTTTGTAATATTTAACCTAAGTAACTTTTAGTAATCAGGAAAATGCTAAATAACCTATTTGATTAAGTTTAGAAAACAGTAATAAAAAGATCACCAGTTAAGTTCAGAATCATCTTATTACTTTTGCAAAATAGTTTCTTATGGTTCATATGAAAAAGTCACCCTAGATGAAACTAGTAATGAGGGTGTAGTGTTAAAAAGCTAGAGCCCCCTCGGGTTAGCCCCATATCCCCAAACAACCAAGCTATAGACACACCCAATTATTTGGTTTCAAGTAACTAAGACATTTACTCATCCCTTGTGATATAAGAGTCTCTTATATTGCTCTAGCAACCTAGATTAACGAATCGAGCGAATTATTATCTAGATTACGCAATTTAAAGCAAACCCTAATCTAGTTTCCAAACCCTTGTAATCGGATTCTTCCCATAGGTGACCCGTATGCATTACCAACATCCAATCAAGTTTATCCTTTGCCTACTGAACATCAAGCCCTAGACTAACGATCGATATGTAGCCTAAAGATAAATGAAATGTATGTAACATGCATAACCTCATAGAAAGACCTAATCATCCACACAAACTCAATTGAACATCAATACTCAACATATAGATTACACTATCACAAGTTCATAAGCACACCTTACAAAAAAACACACTTTTATTACAAAATCAACAAAGTCAATGCAAAGTAACAAGAATCATTATACCCTAACCGGCTATGGCACGTTTAGCTACTCATAGTAACAAACAAAGCTATAAAATTCATTGAATACATGATAGGAATCACAGGAAATGATAATATGAAGGGTGCTAACTCAGTAAGGAATAATCTCGTGTCCTCCTGTACGTTTTTCTTCCTTGAATCCTTACCTGAATCTCCGATCTTGAATCCTTGAGCTTCAACAGCCCATTTTCCGTTTCCTTCTTCTGGTTTCGTCCACTACCTAGGGTTTCTCGGCATCTCATTCTATTTATACAGTCCATGTATGATTCAGGTGGTTTATGACTCGTTAACCGAAACCCGGGTCACAGCCCATAACAAAGGAAAGTTGTTGTCGGTGTACTGACTTGGGGCTCACGACTCGTATTCTTATTCTAAGCTCACAACCTGTAAACAACATAACTGGGCATGATTTCTGCAATCTCTAATAATCTCTAGGTCTGGCCCGAAAATCCTTCATTTCACTTAGGAACCTGCAAAATACTCAGACACGAACATTTAATCCATTCGAAACAGTATTTATTACAAACAACTATCAAAATGCGGTTTTTATACTATAATAACTTGTAGTCTTTAAGAAACATCATTTATTATGTGAATTCACCCCCATTTATATGTACTTTTGAGGCAATTTACTGAAGGAAACTGTTAGGTCCAAGTTTTATCAACGTTTGTGATTATAGAACAATTAATATCAAAAGCAATATTGTAACACCCTGAAAACGGGTTTGGTAATCAAACCACGTTAATACTAAAAGATGGGTAAAGTACCGTTAGTGGTAAAATTAACCCAGATATATAACTAAACCTAATATTTAATAAATAGGGAAAAAGAATGCTTTTGAGAAAGAAAGCTTATAAAAGGCCCGAGCTAACGGGACTTAAAATAAAATGAGTTGTAATCTTCACGAACCCACTAAGTTAACTAAGAATGTTTAACCTAGTTAATTAGAGGGAATGTTATAGGAATTAAGTGTGTTGTAATCTACTTAATAAACTAACCAAACATGAGGGGCCAGAGTCGGATAAATTGAAAATTATATTCTAAAAAGAAATAAACAAAATAAAAACACTCAGAGTGTGTGTTCTGGACTTCTGTTCGACCAGAAGAAGCTTCCCAGGAGCCAAAACCCTAAGTTCCAACTAAATCATCAAATTGAAGGTCTAAACGAAGCCCAAATTCACAATTGAACGTGAATTAATGATCACCCAAGCTAGGGGATCATAAGGTATGTAAAATTTTGATGATTTGTGAAGTTGTAAAATTTGGTGAATATCATAATCCGCGAATTATGGGTGAATTATGGAAGTTATGGCTGAGTAATGATGTATAATTGCTTAGGAACAAAACCCTAAGTGAAAATTTTACACATGTAGTCATGATTTAAATGTTTAAATGATTTACCACACTAGGATTATTGGGTTTTAATCATAGGATGATATTGATGATAAACTTGTGTTTATAATCATCATACATGATAGTAATAAGGAAATACTTGATCAAAATGTGTTTTTGATATATAATCATACTTACTATGAATTGGGTTTTGTATGATAAAACGAAAAATGATGAGAGATTCATGTTAAAATGATGTTGACATCATCATGTGTTAAAAATGATTTATGTAATGATAATTCAGTGAGTTATGAATTTCGATTACATGTACTTCATTGAATAAGTAATTAAACCGGTAGCATAAGAATGATGCTTACCGGATATTGACAAAGTAATAAAACGAGTAGTTGATCTACATCGTGTAATTACTTTCGTCAATAGGTAGTTTGACTTTTAAAAGTCAAAATGACCAATTATATGATCGAATGATAAATTCGACATAAGAATTGTAGGATGGAATAGTCGTAAATGATTATGACTAATTTAACTATCTTACAAATTACAATGATAGTTTGACGCTTGACAAGCTAGGTGGAAGTTTGGGAATGAAATGGGTCAAACAAATCAATTATGAAGGAAAAGCATAATCTGGATGCAAGGTAAGTAAAGCTTACATCATTTATTGAATACCTATTTGTGTTATAGGTTATGAATAATAGAAAGTCATATTTAAGTTGTAATGTTCCGACACGACATGTGTGGTTCGGAACAAAGACAATGATAATAAACCATGTTTAATGGTTAAAAAGGACTATTACGATTATTTAGTCATGAAATGACTAATAGATAATGAGTTTTGAATGGTTACCTTATAGGGTAAAGCAACATACATAATAAGGGTAAAACGGTAATTCGGTCACTCGTTGATGACAACCATTAATTGTTGAAAGACACTTTATGGCGTAAGCCATAATGGGTCAAAAGAGTTAAGAAATGTGTTATAAGTAAAATGACCGTACGGTGTAAACCGGAGCGAGTTATGTAGACGAGATGATAATAAATACCATCTCGCAATGATACACGGTCACTTAGACCAAACGGGTCAAAAGGTGAAGATATCACCTTTTGACATATCGACTAATGATTATTGTCGAGTTATATGATTTCAGGAGTAAATATCGAATGGATATTTGCATCGCTATTACTTAGCGGTTGGTTATTAAAGCAAGATATTAAAATGCGTAATTATATATATCGGATCGAGGTATCCGTAATAGGATAACTCCTCATTTAGGACTTAAAGTTCAATGAGAGTTAAATGAAGTTAAAATGGACATTGGGTTACCTTAATAGGTAAACCCAATAATTTAAATTATAATCATGGTGTTTTTAGAAACATAATGATTTCTAAACAAGATTATAGTTAAAAGGTTGGATTTTTGGTCAAACAAGTTATTAAAAGTCCTTCGTCGTAAAAGAAGAACTAAACCTGACCAAAACGCCATTGTAAGCTAAATTGAGCAAACGACCCTTAAAGGTTGTTTGGAAACGAGTCTTATGATCAAATAAATACTTAGAATAAGTATAAAAAGTGAAAGGTGTTAATCTTTAGGTCAAATGACTCTATATGAGTCTTTGCCGTAAAAAGAGAACCCGAGGGGTAAAACTTGGAATAAATAGATTTCCACTTTAAAACCACCACAAATATTGTTCTGGTGGAAGATCATTTGATAAATATTGTGGAAATAAGATGCTAGAAATGAATGAGCGAAATTTTATGCTTAAAAGTGCTTAAACACCCTTAACGGGTCAAAATAAGTATATAAGCAAAAACGGGTTAAATATGTATATAAACCCGGGATTTGGAACTAATATAAGAGGCAAACATTTATAACATGAATTTCATGATTATTTGAATGTAACAAGCGTGTTTGTTTAATAAAATCATGAACGGGTCAAAATTTAGTAAAGATATATTTAGCCGAAGGCTTAAAAGTCTCAAATTTTGTTAATCCGGATGACGGATTTTAACTCCATATGATGGGTGATCAATTTACAATCACGTACGAAGAAACGTGATGTTAAACGGATAAAAAATGATCAAGTTATGATCGTTTAAGTCGAATTTATTGTTGCTGGAAATATACATCACCATAACAAAAACAGTCTGTCAAAAATACAGCCTCGCGCCGCGCGACGGAAAACACATGTGGTGGTCGCGGCCCGCGAGGGGTCTCGCGTCACACGACTGTGGTACTCAATCTCGTCGCGCCGCGCGACGAGTTAAAAACCCTGCATTTTGTTGCTGTTGGTTTGTTTGGTCTTATATACTTGTTAAAACAAGTTTTAACACTCATAACTAACAAATTTTGATGTTGTTGGTTTTAGGTAACTTACAATGAATGCCGGACGACGATCAAGCTCAACTAGGAATCGAACACAATCTAGAATTCAAGCTTCCGCTAAATGTTTCGTCGGCATATTTTAAACGACGAATTTACATACTAAATGTTGAAATGTTTTATTTCTTAAAATGTTTTAATAAATTCGTATTTTCAAGTGTATGATTAATCGTAAATACACTATAATAGTCGAAATTTATATGAAAATCATATAAATGGACTAAGGGTCTTACAAGTTGGTAATCAGACCTCAAGGTCAATGAGTAAAGTGTTTGGTTCGAGGCTTGATCGCAAAATCTGGTAAGTTATTCTGTACATTAATGGTCTAGCATGTAAAGTGTTAAAAACAACACATAGGGTTATCGTGTAAAACACGTTACCCCAAATAAAGCGATAAAAGACCGATATAGTTAAATGAATTACGTGTGTTAACTCGTGTCGTAGAAAGCCTTGTATTATAATACGGGTGCTTGTTAATGTCAACGTTACTAATATTTGTAGACGTTTTAAATTAAAGGATCCTCGCATCTGAAGATGACGAGAGTTTAAGGATCTATCGATACGATAAAGATATGGTCTGAAGTATGACAAGTAAGTCATACATGTCAAAGACATGAATCAAGAAATGATCTCGAATGAGAGATCGAATAACAAGGAGAGTTATCAGGGCGAGTATCTACAAGGTACACGTCTTAAACTTATAGTATAAATAGTAATATACAACAAACAAATAGTGAATGGCAGTTGCATATAGAATATGAAACTTGGAAAACCTGGATAGGTTACCTATCCAGGATGATGTTTCTAAGAGAAATTCAGTAGAGATATATATTATTCACAGTCGTGAATAATAAGACAATAACTAAATTTAGTTAAATATAAACTTGGACGAAAATAATCATCCAAGTAAGTATTCTCAATATAGATCCTATTGAGAAAAATAATGATCACATCAACGAATGTGATTGTATAAATGGGTATAAAAAGGGACATTTTATATGTTCAAGGATAAAATGGGTAAAACTAATAATTGGCAATTGGCAATTAAATAAAGTTTTACCAAATGAAATAAATCGAGAGGTTACTTACATGGGACGTGATGTGGTAATTATAATAAGGTCATGCGTACCAGGTGTTGATCGCTTACTCTGGCCAAGTAAGTAGTGAACACATAATACCATGAGCTTCTTCTAATGAGCACAGTTATGTCCAATGTGGTAAGGTCGAGACGAATGAAAAAGTTAAAAAAAAACTTGGGGTCAAGAAATCTTATGGGCATACTCGTATAAATGGTTTTCGAGGGAACCATAAAAACGATGTATGGCGCGCATAGAAATAGATGACCCAAGTGAATAGTGAAATAAGTCATAATGGACGAAAGAGCCATGGTTGACAAAAAGAGGCATGTAAAACCAAAGGATAAATGACCCGCGAGGTCATAGAAACGAAGGTATTGCCCATACAAAAAGATGATCGAAGTCATTGACTTTGGTCGTAGTAAAGAAAGGATGATGATGATGATGATGATAATCATCATTCAGAATTTAAAAGACCATCAAGCATGGTCACATAAAGAATAAAGGTTTGGTTAAATAAATGCGATGGATTTCGCTAAGACAACCAAACAAGTCAAAACGAAGTCTTAATGCATACCTAAATGGTTGCATTAATAATGACTTCGGTAAATCACCCAGTTGATGGGTAGGAAATTAAAACATGTGTAAACCGAGAGATGGGAACGCGGATTGAAAGTCAAAGGACTCGGATTATGAGTTATGACTAAAACACTATAAAATTTCGCAAATAGGAATTTGTGATAATAATGTTCAACTATTTTGAGGTTGAATGTGTTGAATAAAGAATAAAGTTTGATTGCTTATAAGTGATGGATTTCACATTAACAAGTCAAACAGGTTGAATACAATATAATGTCGAATGGCATAAGTAAGCGCAAGCTGGATAACGGTAGCGTTAAACGCAAAAGAATAATGAGCCCGGTAATGGGACATAATCAAATACAAATATATGTAAATCGGATAATGGTGAGCATAAGACAAACCGACGCAGAAATGGCGTGAGAAGTCATAGAGTCGGAAGAATTATCTTGAAAAAAAACGAGTGTAGATACGGACTACAGTCAAAATTAACGGATTTTAAACGTGAAAACAAATGATTTTCAAACATAAAAAGAATGATCTATGGGATCATTATAACCTTTGGGTTATAAACATTGAAAAGGTCTAGGGGACCAAAATGACCCTTGGGGTCATAAATAAAAAAAAATGAATTATAAGGGCCTTGCCTTAACAAGGTAAAAGCCTAATGAAATAGCCCACGAGTCTAAGTGAAAGAACCTACGGGTTACTTGGACAAAACGAGGGAAACAGTTGAGAATCCCCGTGTAAAACAAAGACTGTAAAACAAGGATAACTTCTTAATTGTCAATATCCTGGTATGGATAATTGACAATAAGTTAAAGAAAAGATTTTAACTAAAACTTCAGTTTTAGTAAGAAATAACGTTTTTACAAATATGAATTCTAATAGGAATTGAAATTGTAAATATAAAAGATACAGGTCTTGACACTGATAGGTGCAATACGATATATTCGAAAAGAAATATCTTCAATAATGAAAGGTTGATATAAATTTAAACATAACGTGACACGATCCCGGTCAAGAAAGGTAATGTGAAATGTAATCACATAGTAGCCCGAGAGATGGGTATAAAGTAACTAGACTAATAAATCTAGTTAGTGAGACCGGTTAAGGTCAAAATTCAAATTAAGAATTTAGTTAATACGCTAATTATTATGAAAATAGTGTGGAATAAACAAAATCAATAGATTTACATGATCAAATGGCCAAATTGGTGACTCGGTTACGTAAACAACAAGGGTATATAGATATAAGATAAAAGTGACGGCCCACGAGACCTCACTAACAGAAATTACTGATCACCTAAATTGAGGGATCATAAAGCTATAAGTTCACAAACAAAAGAGTTTGTTGTTAAAAGTGAAAGATTTCACTAAAGACCTCTGAACAGGTTAAAATAACGGATTCATGAAGAGTTCGAAAGTATAAAAGCGATGGATTTCGCTAAGTTAACCAAACCGGTTGAAATAACAAGATTGAGTTATTTTGAGTTGCGTTGTTTCATATGAAAGACGCACACGCTTTATAACCAAAAAGACATTATCATACTTTTATGGTAATACTAACAAATGGTTAAAGTATGAGTAATGCTTAAAAGATTACTCAGATCAAATGCATTTAGTTTAAAACTCAATGAATTATGTAAGAAAGGTTTCGAGGACGAAACCCCTTTAAGGGGGGTAGACTTGTAACACCCCGAAAACGGGTTTGGTAATCAAACCACGTTAATACTAAAAGATGGGTAAAGTACCGTTAGTGGTAAAATTAACCCGGAAAATATTAGGATTTATATAACTAAACCTAATATTTAATAAATAGGGAAAAAGAATGCATTTGAGAAAGAAAGCTTATAAAAGGCCCGAGCTAACAGGACTTAAAATAAAACGAGTTGTAATCTTCTTGAACCCACTAAGTTAACTAGGAATGTTTAACCTGGTTAATTAGAGGGAATGTTATAGGAATTAAGTGGGTTATAATCTACTTAATAAACTAACCAAACATGAGGGGCCAGAGTCGGATAACTTGAAAGTTATATTATAAAAAGAAATAAACAAAATAAAAACACACAGAGTGTGTGTTCTGGACTTCTGTTCGACCAGAAGAAGCTCCCCAGGAGCCAAAACCCTAAGTTCCAAATAAATCATCAAATTGAAGGTCTAAACGAAGCCCAAATTCACAATTGAACGTGAATTAATGATCACCCAAGCTAGGGGATCATAACGTATGTAAAATTTTGATGATTTGTGAAGTTGTAAAATTTGGTGAATATCATAATCCGCGAATTATGGGTGAATTATGGAAGTTATGGCTGAGTAATGATGTATAATTGCTTAGGAACAAAACCCTAAGTGAAAATTTTACACATGTTGCCATGATTTGAATGTTTAAATGATTTGCCACACTAGGATAAGTGGGTTTTAATCATAGGATGATATTGATGATATAGTTGTGTTTATAACAAGGAAATACTTGAACAAATTGTGTGTTTGAGTATATAATCATACTTACTATGAATTGGGTTTTGTATGAAAAAACGAAAAATGATGATAGATTTATGTTAAAATGATGTTGATATCATCATGTGTTAAAAATGATTTATGTAATGATAATTCAGTGAGTTATTAATTTCGATTACAAGAACTTGATTGAATAAGTAATTAAACCGGTAGCATAAGAATGATGCTTACCGGATATTGACAAAGTAATAAAACGAGTAGTTGATCTACATCGTGTAATTACTTTCGTCAATAGGTGGTTTGACTTTTAAAAGTCAAAATGACCAATTATATGATCGAATGATAAATTCGACATAAGAATTGTAGGATGGAATAGTCGTAAATGATTATGACTAATTTAACTATCTTACAAATTACAATGATAGTTTGACGCTTGACAAGCTAGGTGGAAGCTTGGGAATGAAGTGGGTCAAACGAATCAATTATGAAGGAAAATCATAATCCGGATGCAAGGTAAGTAAAGCTTACATTTTTTATTGAATACCTATTTGTGTTATAGGTTATGAATAATAGAAAGTCATGTTTAAATTATTATGTTTCGACACGACATGTGCGGTTCGGAACAATGACAATGATAATAAACCATGTTTAATGGTTAAAAAGGACTATTACGATTATCTAGTCATGAAATGACTAATAGATAATGAGTTTTGAATGGTTACCTTATAGGGTAAACCAACATACATAATAAGGGTAAAACGGTAATTCGGTGACTCGTTGATGACAGCCATTAATTGTTGAAAGACACTTTATGGCGTAAGCAATAATGGGTCAAAAGAGTTAAGAAATGTGTTATATGTAAAATTACCATACGGTGTAAACCGGAGCGAGTCATGTAGACGAGATGATAATAAATACCATCTCGCAATGATACACGGTCACTTAGACCAAACGGGTCAAAAGGTGAAGATATCACCTTTTAACAATATCGACTAATGATTATTGTCGAGTTATATGATTTCATGAGTAAATATCGAATGGATATTTGCATCGCTATTACTTAGTGGTTGGTTATTAAAGCAAGATATTAAAATGGGTCAATATATTGATCCAAGGCATGTATACGTAATAGGATAACTACTCATTTAGGACTTAAAGTTCAATGAGAGTTAAATGAAGTTAAAATGGACATTGGGTTACCTTAATAGGTAAACCCAATAATTTAAATTATAATCATGGTGTTTTTAGAAAAATAATGGTTTCTAAACAAGATTATAGTTAAAAGGTCGGATTTTTGGTCAAACAAGTTATTAAAAGTCCTTCGTCGTAAAAGAAGGACTAAACTTGACCAAAACGCCCTTGTAAGCTAAATTGAGCAAACGACCCTTAAATTTGGAAATGAGTCATATGATCAAATAAATACTTAGAATAAGTATAAAAAGCGAAAGGTGTGAATCTATGGGTCAAATGACTCTATATGAGCCTTTGTTGTAAAAAGAGAATCCGAGGGGTAAAACTTGGAATAAATAGATTTCCATTTTAAAACCATCACAAATATAGTTGTGGTGGAAGATCATTTGATAAATATTGTGGAAATAAGATGCTAGAAATGAATGAGCGAAATTTTATGCTTAAAAGTGCTTAAAAACCCTTAACGGGTCAAAATAAGTATATAAGCAAAAACGGGGTAAATATGTATATAAACCCAGGATTTGGAACTAATATAAGAGGAAAACATTTATAACATGAATTTCATGATTATCTGAACGTAACAAGCGTGTTTGTTTGATAAAATCATGAACGGGTCAAAATTTAGTAAAGATATATTAAGCCAAAGGCTTAAAAGTCTCAAATTTTGTTAATCCGGATGACGGATTTTAACTCCATATGATGGGGGATCAATTTACGATCACGTAGGAAGAAACGTGACGTAAAACGGATAAAAATGATCGAGTTATGGTCGTTTAAGTCGAATTTATTGTTGCTGGAAATATACAGCACTAGAACCAAAACAGTCTGTCAAAGATACACCCTCGCACCGCGCGACGGAAAACACATGTGGTGGCCGCGGCTCGCGAGGGGTCTCGCGTCACGCGACAGTGGTACTCAATCTCGTCGCGGCACGCGACGAGTTAAAAACCCTGCATTTTGTTGTTGTTGATTTTGGTCTTATATACTTGTTAAAACAAGTTTTAACACTCATAACTAATAAATTTTGATGTTGTTGGTTTTAGGTAACTTACAATGAATGCCGGACGACGATCAAGCTCAACTAGGAATCGAACACGATCTAGAATTCAAGCTTCCGCTAAATGTTTCGTCGGCACGTTTTAAACGACGAATTTACATACCAAATGTTGAAATGTTTTATTTCTTAAAATTCGTTAATAAATTCGTATTTTAAGGTGTATTATTAATTGTAAATACACTATAATAGTCGAAATTTATATGAAAATCGTATAAATGGACTAAGGGTCTTACAAATATTAGATTGTAATAGTGAAAGATAAATAATCACAAACAGGAAGTCATCATTAACAAGTTGTTTTTCAATTGATTCAAATGCTTCAAAAGTTTTACAAATGTAGACTCTACAGACTCCCCCTCAGCTTATCACTTAACAATTTTGTTCGTACACAAGAAAAGGTGATGTGTGTGATAGATAGATCACTAACAGGTATGATCTATTTATACTAAGTACGAAAACACTATTGTGTGATTGGCTGACATCACCCTAATAGTAACATCTAACATTCCACACAGAAAAAATTTCACAGATGTTGCAAACATCTGTGCAAATCCTATCATCTGTTCTAAACTAGTCTAAACACTAATACAAGATAAATACTATTACATTGAAAAACCACTTTCTAGACTGTCCTCTATTACTGAGAACCAAACATCTGTTTGGCCATACAGATGCTTGGTCTTCTTCATCAGACCTTTGGCTTCAATTAGACCTTTGGCTTCAACAGACTTTAGCCTTTGACAGATGTTGTTTCTTCTTGAACAGCGGTTCCAAGCCTTGATCAAATATTGCTTTGTTCTTCAACAAATGTTCTGAATAGGTGTTCACGGTTCACTATCTTTTGAGAGAATTTGGTTTAAGATCTTGTTTATTTCTTGATCAGAGGATCAAGCTTTCGCTTTTAGATATCATCTGTTCGTTTTTAGGTCTAACAGAAACACTACCTAAATCGTTTCTTTTTTAGTTTTGTAGGATTCGAAGGTCCAAAACTAAAAAGAAATAGAAAACGATGAAAATCAGACAAAAAATACGAAGTTTCCAAAATGCACACCCATGCACGCCAAGGTACACGACCGTGCATACCGCACTAGCCCGCCTTTTGGAAAAGTAGGAAGGATCAGATAAGTGTGGTGGGCAAGAAAGAAAAAGTGTCGCGCACACCCGTGCATCATCATGCATGCCCGTATCTACCACTAAAGACAAAGCAGATAAAATAAAATCTAGAGACCAGAAGTATACCTAGTGTTGGACATGTAGGGACACCTCATCATGCACGGTCGTGCATGAGCAGGCACGCTTGTGCGTAGTACAACCCCGGGAGACAAAAAGGACAACTTCTTGAAGATTCTACGAACATAAGGACAGCGCACGATAGTGCTACCCCTAGCACGCCCGTGCTCACCTGCATCATGCTGGCCTATAATAAAGGCTGCATTCCCTCATTTCTTTTTCTTTTTTGCTCTCTAGTTCCCTGGTTTACTATAACCCCAAGGATGATAGACTTGTGCCTTATTGGACTTGGTCTCTCTTCCTTAAAGGCTCTAGTTCCTTGGATAAAATGTGAATGATTCATGGAGCTTGGTTAATCAATATCTAAGTATGCCATCATCATGATGCTTCCTAAGCAAGATTTTCTTGGAAGATGAGAGGTTGATCCCTAGAGAAGGCCTTCATGCCGACCGAGACCTCTCCAAAGTTAGAATTCCAACATTTTATCTTTTATCGTCCATGTTAAGAATAAGGCATCATTAGATTAGTTCACTAAATATATGTAATATATAAAAGTTGAGAGACACTTGTTACACACACTTACTCTTAATATTGAGCTTAAAGATCATGGAAGAGTGATAATCGCCACTAGAAAAGTGTTAAGATCTGGTTGGTATTTTACTTTATATAATGTGTTTATCTTTTACTATTGGTTTATTATCTTTTGTGACATGATTACATGACCTCTTTGAAACTAAAGTAACTTAATTTAATCAAATTAATCTAACATAAACTTAACGTTGTTGGGTGTGTGTATGGCTTCCCATACCCTTAATCAAATCTAGTGTAAGCTTATGGAGTTTGACCAAGATCTTACTAGAGTTTTCTGACATTAAACCAGATTCGGGTGACAAGCTTATGGTATTGAACCAGATCTTGAGGTAAATTAATGGGGGAATAGGTTAATTCAACAAAGTACAAGAGACCGGTAAAATGGAACCTACCCTGTTTATTCAGTAACTTAATGAATTTGATGACTAAATTGCTCTGGTAATTAATAGGATCCTAACCCTAATCCCATTTGTGAGCTTGAAATAACAAGCACAAACGAATTAAGTTATAAAAAGATAATAAAACCAAGATGGTCTTAAACCGATCTTGTTGTGGCATATTGTTTACCCGTCGAGAGGCTAGGGATAGTTTGTTATAGAAGTATTTTCAGACCAGTCTACCAATATGTTGTGGCAAGGTTGCGAGAATGTCGGTAACCTTAACAGGAGCCGCTTTCAATTTTCATAAAAGATAAATTAAAAGATTTAAATGTCAATTTTCATAAAAGATAAAATAAAAGATTTAAACGTTTTCCTCATTTTATAAATAAGTTATATTAATTAAGAAAGACTTATCTAGGAGTCCATGCATTATTAGTTTAGTCTACTAAACTAACTATAAATAAGGATAGCTAGTATAATAATAAACGGTTGAGTAGGGAAAAGTATACTTGGACGATACTTGGTTTCTTATCTAAGCTATACTATACTCAATGGGTTCTGTGCCTGTTGTGTGTATTTAGTCTAAATAAAAATCATTTTTATAAATATTAAACTAGATAGCCGTGTTTCAGAGTTATTATATTAACGCACTTAAGCGTGCTCAATATTACTAAAACTAATACACCTAATAAACACACATCAATAGGTCATTGATTAACACTTGTAATGACTTCTACATGACACAATACAAAATACACAATACATTTGCCCTGTAACACTAAGCATCGATCTCCATTGCTCTCGAGTTGTAATCCATTCTCCAAGCAATAAGAGAAATAAGAGGCAGCATGACATTTAGTTACATCCTGTGGTTTTATATCGGAGATCCCAAGGATCAAGGGCTTTTCTCGTAACAAACTGTGTTATTTCATTATTTTCATTATTCCTTACATGAATCAATCAAGCACTCTACCTCATTTACAAATTTGATCACAAAGTTATAATTGATAACTTTTGACGAAAACAAGCATGGTATTGTTATATTAAAAAATAACTAAAATAATATGTTAGGTGATTACTGGTGTTGTGTTTCTCGCCGCATCACGCGGATGGACACCTTGGTAGTGTGTGTATATAAAATTAAATGATCTATAACATCTTGGTCATGTTTTTTTTATTATCTATAGGAGGATGGATGTATCCTTGTTGAAATAGTCTTTCTTCGCCGGTTGCCAAACGGCTCTTATCATAAAGACATTGTACCCAAGTTTAAATTACCACATGGGATATCATCTTTCAATACCAAATGAAAAGGACAGATAAAGTCATGGTTATAAGGCTATGCGGTATGGTGATGGTCCTCCCTTGGAGGATGACCCGTCACATAGGATCCACGTAGGATGGGTGTGAGGATAAAAGGATGGAGGTATGGAAATGGGGGATGGACTTAATATATATATACATATATATATATATATATATATATAGGGAGAAGATCATGCGAGAACCACCTCTTATTGTGAGAACCGCGAGAACCAATGTGAACACACCAAAAATGCCTAAAAATAGCTAAAAATCACACAAAAATTTTTTTTTTGATTTTTTTAATATTTTTTAGGTTAAAATCGCTACTTTTCGAAGCCAAATTTTTAAAAAAAAAAAATTTTTTTTTTGCTTCTAAAAGTAGCGATTTTAACCTAAAAAATATTAAAAAAATCAAAAAAAAAATTTTAGATTTTTTTTTGATTTTTTTAGATTTTTTTAGGTTTTTTGGGGGTTTAGTTTTTAGCATTTTAGCTTGGGGTGGGGGGGGGGGGGGGTTTAGGTTTTTGGGGGGTGGGGTTAGGTTTTTTTTAGGTTTTTTTTAGCTTGGGGGGGGGGGGGGGGTTAGGTTTTTTTTTTTGGGGGGGGGGGGTGGGGGTTAGGTTTTTTTCGGTTTTTTTTAGGTTTTTTTAGCTATTTTAGGTTGTGTTCACATTGGTTCTCAAGGTTCTCACAATAAGGGTGGTTCTCGCATGAGCCCCTCCCTATATATATATATATATTGTATTTATAGGTGTGTATGAGAGGGAGAGGGTAGGTTTTTGTCTTCTTGTGGATCGTCCCCAACGTCTCAAAGGAGACGGACTCGACGCTGAAGGAGGGGGCGGGGCGGTGTGCGGAACGGCGCCGGACCGGAACGGTAGGGGGACGACCCTCATACCGTGTAGTCTAAGGTTATGGTTTTGTTGACTGTTATTAATTCCGTTGGGATTACGTTAAATTATATTATTTTATATGATCTGGATACATGTAAGAGGAGACGAGGGGCGTTTGATTGGCAGGATCCAACCTATGTGTTAGGTCATGATGAACACACTTAAAATCGTGTTGTGTTTGACCGACTTATTTAATGTTAATTTGCAAACATTAGTAATAGAGTAAACTGCCATTTTGGTCCCTGTGGTTTGGCCAGTTTTGCCACTTTAGTCCAAATCTCAAACTTATTACATCTGGATCCCTGTGGTTTGCTTTTTGTTGCCATTTTAGTCCAAAATCCAAAAACCCTATTTTTTTTACTGTTGCAACCTCCTATTTTGTCCTGTAGTGCAGGGGCATTTTGGTCATTTAATTTTTCATTAAAGCAATTCTTTTATTAAAAACCCCCAAATATAAAAACACCTGATCATCATCATCTTCAACCTCTGCACAACCCAAACACCACCACCTCCTCCACCATCACAATCCACCACAACCTAGATTTAAAAAAAAAAAAAAACATATTTTCAAGAGAAAATAAATTAAATGCAAGGAGACAGGCTCAGATCTGTAATTGGGGGATGGGGACAAAGAAGAAACGAGTTACGCCATGGCTGCAGAATTCACAGTTGCTTGGTGAGAGAATGTCAAATTCTTCTTCACTATGCCATCTGGATTTTACCCCGCCAAGATGCGGGTCGGATCTTCAATGTCCCTTTAATTTTGCTCAGGATACTCTGATCATCATAGCCTTGAAACAGATTTAAGTAAACCTTGCATAAATCATAGCAGATGCAGATTCAAGTAACCTTGCAAAACAGATTCAAGTAACCACCAGATTCAATTAACAAAAACCAATCCAAAACAAATTCAAGTAAACCTTGCATAAATCATAGCAGATGCAGATTCAAGTAACCTTGCAAAACAGATTCAAGTAACCACCAGATTCAAGTAACAAAAACCAATCCAAAAACACAAGATAAATTACCTAATGTAACTTGAATCCGATTCGATTTCTGAACAAAATCAACAAACGACACGTCATCACCATCTCGCCAAGCACCACCACCTGCCACCACCACCACCCCCCTCTCGCCGCCAAGCACCACCACCTTCTCGCACCCCCTGCAACCACCGCCTCTCTCTCTCTCTCTCTCTCCTCCCCTGATTTCGTTACCGCCCCCATCTACCACCACCGCCCCCAGAAACCATCTCCGGTAACCTGCAACATCTCCGGCAACTAACTCCGATCACAATCAAACAGATGCCGCCGTTAACTGATCGATTTAGGTCTCAGTTGCTGCTGATTTATTTGGGGTTTTATGTTGTTTATTTGGGGATGATGATGATTGATTTAGGTCTCAGTTAACTAATCGATTTAGAGAGAGAAGAGAGAGAGAGAGAAGAGAGAGAGAAGGTCTCAGTTATTTGGGGATGATGATGAAGGTCTATGTTGTTTATTTGTGTATATGTATGTGTGTGTATATATATATATATATTAATTTTTGAATTAAGAAAATGTTAAATGAAAAGCAAAATGACCAAAATGCCCCTGAACTAAAAGACAAAATAGGAGGTTGCAACAGTCAAAAAAATAGGGTTTTTGGATTTTGGACTAAAATGGCAACAAAATGCAAATCACAGGGACCCAGATGTAATAAGTTTGAGATTTGGACTAAAGTGGCAAAACTGGCCAAACCACAGGGACCAAAATGGCAGTTTACTCTTAGTAATAACTAGTTACTTATTTAGGGTGTAAGGAGTGGTTAAACACTTGAGAGTGACAAACTAAAAAATCAACCAATCAGAGTGCGCCACGTCAATCAGTGAAAAGTGTTGGCAATGGTTAGACACATAGTGAAGTGGTAAACTTTTAAAAAAAAAGAAAAATGTGTGATTGGTTGAGATTGGAATGGACCCCACCCCACACTACCCTCTCTCTCATACCCTCCCTTCACCGCAGCGGCAAGCCCTCACCGATTCATCTTTGATTACCGCGCGGCAAAGGGGTCGGCGGCGGTGTTGCCGCGCGACGAAACCTTTTGCCGCTCAAGTTTGCCGCACCACTCCAGACACCCTTATAATTTAAACAACCACTCACTTCATATCAAATGAACTTTTTTCGTATTTGATGTCTTTTTTTAATGTTTCTTGTTATTTATATCTCATTCTGAATTAATAAACTTGGTTTTTTATACATTTTTAAACTTGGTTTTATACATTTATCTTGATATTAGAGGAGTAGAATGGAAGTAAAAAGATGATAACTATAACTTATTTTTGTTTGAACGGCAATTCCAAGATTTTTTTTTGGATTAATATATCATACCTGCACCCTGCATTATTTAAACACCCAACTTTTTAGTTGTGGTATACAATTTATGTGTGTTGCTAGAACGATTGATAATATTAAGACGGACTTGTTTATTTGGCTTAGGAATAGGTTTGTTGCAGAGTTGCGACGGGAGTTTGGCAAGGGATTTCAGCGTGGTGCAAAATTCCGTCGGTGTTTGCCTTCACAGTTAGTGATTTGTTCGACTTTCACAACACTTGCGCGGATTCGACCACGAGGAAGGAAGTCATTCGAGGAGTTTTTATTATAGCGTGTTGGTGGATTTGGCGTACAAGAAACCAAAGTTTGTTCGAGCACAAGAGTTTCAAGGTGGCGGATATTGTGGCGAATATCAAAACAACGAGTTTTCTTTGGTTTAAACATAGGCAAAACAAAGTGGTTGTGGACTAGAATGATTGGTGTAATTTTTTACTTTTTGATGTAATCGTTTTTGACCGGCCGGCTTAGTTTCTCCTCGAAACTTAGTCGGGGGTTTTGGTTTTTTTTAATGAGGTTTAAGTTTCAAAAAAAAAAGGAATAGGTTTGTTTTCAAAAATTTTAATTGGGAAAGATTTTGCGCTTTTAATTATGTAATTCCTTTGTAGGGATCTCTAGCTCCGTTCTTTCTTTTAATTGGGAAAGATTTTGCGCTTCTAAACCGTTCTAAGTTTACGGCTCTCTCGTGGGAAAACTGGGTAGACTTTAATGTTGTGGACCTTCTGTAATGTTTTGTTTTCTGTTTTTTTGTTTTGTTTTGTTTGTAATGTCTCCCAGTTCCTTGCTAGCTCTTATATATATATATATATATATATATATATATATATATATAGGGGAATGCTAAAATGAGAATCACCTCGAGTTGTAAGAACCGTGAGAACTACTTGATCCGGGGCGTGGTGGACCAATTTTTTTTTTTAATAAACGTAGATGCATGTATTATAACAACATTTGTAAAAAAAATTCAAAAAAAATATCGTGTGTGTAGTTTTGAGCACCACAAGTTTGAGTTTACGGGTACCGTAAATTAAACCGGAAAATTTACGGTACCCGTAAACACAAACTTGTGGTGCTCAAAACTACACCACGACATTTTTTTTTGAATTTTTTTTTACAAATGTTGTTATAATACATGCATCTACGTTTATGAAAAAAAAATTTGGTCCACCTCGCCCCGGATCAAGTAGTTCTCACGGTTCTTACAACTCGAGATGGTTCTCATTTTAGCGGACACTTATATATATATATATATATATATAGGGGAGGGTTATCTTGAGAACGCTAAATATTGCGAGAACCGTGAGAACGAATGAAAAAAACCAATCAAAACCAATTTTTTTAATACAAACCTCATTGTAATTAATATACAACATCAAAAAAAGAATTTACAATATCAAATAATTCATTTCTTCTTTCAAAATCACTCTTTTTAGATTTTTTTACACATGTGTAAATATAACAGATTTACACATGTGTAAATGGCAAACTTACACATGTGTAAATTTTCTTTATATACGAATTCACGTAAATTTAAATGTGCAAACTAAATTTCTAACATTGTATTCGAATAATAATGATAAGTGTAGAAAAAAATTTGAATTTGAATTGTTTTTTACCAAGTTCTCGCGATTTTTTTCATTTGTTCTCACGGTTCTCACAATATTTAGCGTTCTCATTTAAACCTTCCCCTATATATATATATATATATATATATATATATAAAGTGTTGTTGCCGTTGAAAAAAAAATAAAGAGCAATTGTTAAAACATAAACTTACCACCTGGAAATGGATAATTAAAACTTATGAATAAAGTAATTGGAAATAATCAATAGGATTACTAAAAATTAGTATAAAACTTTTAGTCATTATACTTTTTGGTAGGGTTGTGCAAAAAACCGAATTAACCGAACCATAACCGAATTAACCGACAAAACAGAACCGAAAAAACGAACCAAATAAAAAACCGGTGGGTCGGTTAATGGTTTTTTTGAAAACCGAATGTAGCGGGTCAGTTATGGTTATCATTTTTTCCATACCCACCATAACCGAACCGAACCGACATGTAATAAATCTTTGTAGGAATTAGGACTTTTCACCATATTTTTAATATTTGATGTTTTTTACCGAAGATTTTTAGTACTTATTGGTTTTTCATATTATTTTGTGGTTTTGGTTGAATGTTTATTTGAATTTATGGAATGTATCATATCACTTTATTTGAATATTCGGGGTATTAATATTATAGATTATATGTATTTTTTTAATACTATGTAATCTACAAATATGCAGTAACAATTTATTCCATCTTAAAATAATTAAGCTATTTTTAGCTAAGCTAAATACACGGTTAACCACTCATAACCGACCCGCTATAACCATCAAAACCGAATAACCATAACCACCATAACCGATCGGTTATGGTTATCAATTACCGACATCGCGGTTATGGTTATGGTTTTTGGTCAAAACCGACCCATGCACACACCTACTTTTTGGTTAACCTACCTTAAAATATAAATTTGTAAGAACTTTTTAAAAATCTTTGAACTTAAACTGGTAAACAAGTCAGCCAGTTTATTAAATAAGTCGTGTTCGAGTTAACACATTTACTAAACAGGTTGTATACGGGTTAACACAATTACTATTTTTTTTTTTTGAACGGCAGGGAATGACGTGCCAACCACCGTGACACCGGGCGTTGTTGCCAAGGTCAACTACTCGACCTCCGCTAGCCTCTTGGCTCTCCCCAGATGCGCGGAAACCCGACCTTCACCCGCCCGAAGGCACGGCAGTGGAATAATCGGTAAAACATTGCCTCCCATCCAAGTCGAACCGGCGCCACCCGTATTCGCTCTTCACCTGGATGCCGCAGAAAATAATGAGGAGAGTGGGAATCGAACCTGGGTCACAAGGAACACCAATTCTTTCTCCAACCACTCAACCACTACCTCATTTGGCGTTAACACAATTACTAAACCATCGTGTTTGGGTTGATTTGTTTAATAAACGAGCTATAAACATACCTTAAAAATTGATTGTTTTTGTGTCGTGTTAGAAATTGTTGTTTCTAAGCGAACCCATATAGTAAAAGACCGTTATGTATTTTATGGTATTAGGTATTTGTTTTTCTAGATGATACCTATTCGGAACATTATTTAAGATTAAGGCTAGTAAACATTTGTTGACCCGTCACTAGTTAAATCAGATTGTGGAAAAATTGAAACCAATTGTGTAAACATGAGAACCGTAAGAGAAAGCTCACATGAACCCACCAATACTATAAACATTTTACACTTGGCTAGTCGAACGTGAGACCTCTCCTAGAAAAGAACCTCACACTTATCACTTTTATAAGTTTAAAGCGCTCTATTATGAATTTGCTAGAGGTTCATCCTAAACCAAACAGTAAAAATAAGATTTTTTTTTTTTTTAATTTCAATTTAGGCTTTGGTTCTGAAAAAAAAAATAGATTTAAATTCTATAATAAATTTTGATAAAATAAATATAAAAAAAAAAACATTAGTAATTGTTATTTTAAATATTTATAAGAAGAAGAAAAAAAGGACAACAAAGGTAGGATAGTAAATGGGGTAGTAATTGAATGGTGACTGAAATGAGAAGCAAAGCTAAAAGCCGTCGTTAGCTGTCGTCTTAAACGTCACTAATGCTGGGGGCGACTGGTGGTCTAGGGCCTGGGACACCTTCTATTTAATCAACTCTGCAACTTTTTTTATTATCAAATATTTAATACATTTATTACTTATTCTACATTCCAATTCAAATGTCTTCTTTAATAAAACAATTAATATTAATATTTTTTTTATTGGTAAACGTTATTAACGTACTTATGTTATTAATATTTATTATCATAGATGATTACGAAATAGATATAACTCATATAGTCATATCATAACTAAAATTAATATTATAAAATCAATCTGAGGCTGATTTTCACCAAAAATAGAGTAAGTTATTTTTTATGCTGATAAGATAAATAACATTTTAATACTGAAGAATAAACATGATGATAACGAAAGGTTTCGATACTCATAAGCATGTTTGGTACCAAAGAACACGTTTCTAATGCTGAGCACAAGTCCAAGTGTTTGTGGTGATAAAGAAACGCCACCGAAGAACACTTAGGTAGTGTTCGTTTCATGGATTGTAATGGAATTGAAATAGAAATTCGTGCAGAAATTGAAAATTGATTTGTAATTTAAATGTGTTTATCTTGCAAAATAGAATGAAATTTGGATAGAATTGAAATGTGGATTCCCTTTTTTATGTTATTGTTCAATTACAATTAATTTTCTTGTTAAAATCAACAAAGTAAGGGTGGAGAGTATCATTCAATCACTTTAGGGTGTTTGAGTTACGGTCTAGCCAATAATATCATGTCATGTCAAGTCTTCATTTCACTCCCCATTTTGCACTCAATCAATGGCAATGGTTCAAACGCTATTAGGGTGTTTGAGTTATATATTTTTTAATTATTCATAAATCAATCCCACTCAACAATCCCACTCAAACAACCGGTGAGTATACACCGAACAAGACACTCACCGATCACAGAAAAGGGGGCGGCGACCATTCACCGTGCGGTGAAAACAACTCCCCGAAGGGGTCCCCGGCATCATACCGTCCGCCCTAAGGAGTGAAATCAACATTCCAATTTCATTAAGATTTCATTCAATTGTGTGAAACGAACACTGCCTGATGTCAGCAAGCATCTTTGTGTTAATTTTGTGTAGTGCGATGTCCATGTTCCACAAGAGGACAAGATCCTGTAAATTATGTCATGTACTATTTGTAGTTCTTTTCTCTATTTATCTTGCAAGCAATTACATTTGTTTTTTTTATGTTCTTGGGATCAATGGTCTGTATTGATCCTAAAACCCTAGAATAAATATAGTGAGTTGATTCTAGGTTTGTACACAACAATGTGTTGGTGTACGGTCCCATAAGTGTAGCCTAGTTCTCTTATTGTAATTGTGCTTCTGTAGGTCGGTTGTATGAACAATGTGTTTGGTGTAAAGTCCCATAAGTATAGTGTTGTTCTCTCATTGTAATTGTGCTTGTGGAAGTTGGTTGTATGCAAGTTTATTGTAACATGCTTTGGGGTTTGCCAATGAGGTAGTGGGAGAGTGGTTGAGAAAGACTTGGTGTTTCTTGTGACTCAGGTTCGACTCTCACTTTCCCCATTATTTTCTGCGGCATCCAGGTGAAGGGCGAATATGGGTGGCGCCGTTCGTCTTGGATGGGAGGCGAGATTTTACCGATTATTCTATTGTCGTGTCTTCGGACGGATGGCAATCTGGTTTCCGCGCATCTGGGAGAGCTAAGGGGCTAGGGGCGGTCGAGTAGTCGACCTTAATTGGCCACAATACCCGGTATCACGGTGGTTGACACATCCTTCATTACCGTTAAAAAAACATGCTTTGGGGTTTGAAGTGAATTCTTGTGTTCCTATTTGTGTTTATTATTGTTCACACAATTCATAGCGAGTAAAAGTGCCAATTGGTAAGTTTGATTCTGCCTAGTGTCAGAACTCGATCCTGTTAAGTATGCTTGGTATAAAAGTGCAACACTTTAATCACGAAATTAATAAGTAAATAGTGCGATTCTACGCGCTTTACAGCGTGCTTTTAGTCTTTATTGATTCGGTTCTTTACGGTACTGATTTAATTTCTTACGGTACTGATATGATACTGCCACTCATTAATGTAGGTGAAAGAGATATGTCCACAGGGGTATGGAAACGTGTTTTAAATGGATAGGAAAACCGTGATGATGAATATTGGTACCGGTACAACGTCGTATGGCCGATATTGGCTTGATTTGTTACGATACCATTATAGCACGTTCGTACCAATGTTGTTTGACACTTCGAGAAAACCATTAAAAATGGAATACGATACTATTATTGATGTTGTTTGGATGGTATCAATATAGTTTTCACGGCAAAGAAAAAGAAAATCAACTATATTTGATTCGTTCGAATAAAACTTGTATCGAATTGTAGATAAAACGTACATATATTCAAAATTTAGTGAACAATATATTATATTGCTAAAAACGAAAATGGTAAACACGTCACTTTATAAAAATAAAAACTAAACCTAACGTAATTTTTATGACGTGAACATTTGTGATTCGATCACTTATACACTACTATTTACAAATCCGTTTTCAGTAAAGTTTATATATAGACGTAGATAAAAATAAGTAAGTCAAAACACCATACTCGCAATTATATAAAACATCATATTTTAAAAGTTATAAGCGAAAAAACAAAATATGCTTAAAAGTAATTACAATAATAAAATTAAAATATTAAGAAAACCAACCAACATACATATTAATGTATAAAACATCGTATTCTAAAAGTTATAAGCAAAAAACCTAGTACGTTTTATAGCAAAAAAAAAAAAAAACAATCTACATACTATATTAATGGTATATATAATAAGAAGTTTATTCTTATATGTGAATAAAAATAACACATGCATACCTAGTTCTGGTCACCGGGTTCTCATTGAGTTAACCGAACCTCGTCGGAACCCTAAAAATTCCAAATCTCTAATCGGCAGAGAACCCAACACCCTTGGTCTAGTCTGTTCATGTTGCACCGCAGTTGCTGGAGTTGGACCCCACTAATACACCGTCTTCTCCAGGACTTAAAACCACTGCCGGCAGTTGTCGTCATCTAGTGGTTGGCCGGTAGGAACCTGCTCTATGAGAGGAAGAAAGCTGTGAAGGTTTAGCGTACATTTTGCACAAATGAGAAGACAAAGCCAAATAAAAGAGGCAATGGGTTTTCAGGTGGTGTGAAGACCACCATATTCAGTTCCAAAAAGAAAGAAAAAAATGAGACAAAGAAGACTAGAATTTGGGCCCATCATGTAACAAAACACCGCACCAACCGCTACACCAAAAGACTAAACACATCAGAATACCAAAAGCATAGTTATATATATAATAACAAAATGAAAACAAATAGCAGCCAACAACACACTGCCACGTGGCATGTGTACTATTCCCAACCATCTAATATTAATAGATTTATATTTATTATTATATTATATTATATTATTATTATTATTATTTATAATTTATAATATAATTATAAATTATAATACAATATAATTATAATTATAATTAGGCTGTGGGTGTGGTTTAAATCCCTAGGAGTTTTATTATGCCAATAGGCGCCTTCTCATATTGTGGGGGGTGGGGGGGCTTTAAAGCCCATTGCTTTTAACGCATGCAGTGGTTTAAAGCTCCTATCATGATTATCTAATTATTTGTTTTTTATTATATTTTGTATTTTTTTAATTTATTTACCATTTTTATTTAAAAAATTTTTAAAAACATAATTTCAATAAAATAAATAAAATATTACAAACTACTAAAAAATAAAAAACAACAAATTTACTTAAAAAACAACCAACTTAAAAATAAAAACCTACTAAAAAACTACATATATTTTGCTCGGATTTTTGCCTTACGAGCCTCTAAAATGACTCGATTCTCCTCCGGTAGGTTGGAAAAGTTTTTCTCGAGAAACTTCATATCTTTATCGATTTGTTTCTCCATTTTAAGTTCATGCTCTTTTCCTTGATCGAGAGAAGCTGAATGTAACGCCCTGCGTTTTCATACTTTGCATTATTAGAAACCCTTATTTGTAATTCTATTTATGGAAGTCTTGTATTCTTGTAATCGTTCTTTCATTGTTATCATTGTAGAATCCGAGACCTGGATCATAATGGAATTTGTATTTTTCGTTACCTTTATGTTATATACAATTCCGACATGTTCATACGTTCAAAAATATTATTCATTTGATACTTTATCAACAATTTGTGCGAAATATGTCAACTTGCAAACTTATGATCTATATACTCGATTTATGCGAAATACGACACTTATTCTCGACCAATATACATGTTTATACTCAATTTATGTTTACTTTGTGATATGTTTCATAACATGCCTTGAAATATGATTAGCGTGCTTAAAACATCTAAAATGCACCTTAAAACATCAAACTATGAAGTCTAGGGGTGCAGAATGTCAAAATATTAAACTTTTACCCAACCCAGCCTCCCTCACCGGCCGCGACCCGGCCTGGCTACCCCTTACGCGGGCCGCGAGCCCGTCAGCTCGTAGAAAACGTGAACATACTTGTTCTTTGGCGGGTTTTAGTGTTTTGTTTGAAGTTTAAACTTGTTTCTTGTAATAAATGTGCACCAAACCCAACCCTAATCACTTCCCTATAAAAACCAACTATCCTCCACACATTTTTCACTTTACAACACTCTCAATTCACTCTCAAATCACTCTCAATCTGCTGGAAATCAAGAACTTGGACAGAATCATAACAAGTTGTTCAAGTGAGTATATCTCACTAGTTTCTTATTCTTTTTCATTAATTCTTTTTCTCAATCAGTTGGAACAACCTAAGGGACTATTCCACAGGTTTTCCATGGAAAACCAAGGTCTGGAACGTCACCAAAAAGGCTCCAAAGTGGATTGAAGCTTTCTGTTTGATTCAAACTTTGTTAATCTTGCATAAACTTGAGTTATCTCATACACATTCCTATATCCTTATGCTCATAATCAATTGTATGGTTAGTTGGGCTTGAAAACAAGGCTGTGACACTAAAAATCAGAGGTTATAACCTCATAAATCTGTTTTGTTTAGGGTTTTACCCACAAGTAGCGTTCAACCTTAAAGCTTGATGTTTGTGTGATTATAGGACTAGCTTGGGCTATCCTACTTGAAAATCCACACACTACTTGATGTTTTCCTTAGATTAGTTGTTCTTATTCCTTTCTTATTTGTAAGTTCATGACCCTCCTTGATTGTTCATAACAAGAAGTGTAGTGGTGAACAAAGAGGTACCTAAAATGGAAGACTTGTTCTTCCTACCTCATGCATGATTTATATGAATTCTAAAGAGGTTCCTGTTTTGGTCAAAAATTACCGAAGCAATTTAGTGATCAAATTAGTTAAGTGAGGTAGTGTGCTAACAATGTGTGTTGAAAATATTCTGATTATGTTGTTAACAAAAACAGTTTCCAGGATATAGCTCAGGATACCGAGCTATATCAACAATCAAACAATGAGCAGAAAAGTAAAGGGTGACACGAGATGTATGAGGAAAGCCCTTGATCAATCTAGATCACCGGCACAAAACCTCGGGAGCTGACAATCACAGCTGCCTTGTTCTTCTTATTACTTCAAATTTCAGGATACAATGCAGGATATGATACGGATCAACTAAGTGTTACAACGAGTTTCGAGTGTAAGTGTTGGTGATTGAGAGTGATTGCAGCTAGTAGAGAGCAGAAGTGTGTGTGTGAAATTGTGTTCATCTATCGATCCTATCATTTCTTTTTATAGCAAAATAGAATCAACAAACTATCCTAAAAATAAGGGATGCTTCGAATATTCCCATTTGAACGTTGGAGACCCCTTCTTTGCGGCTTCAACATTCTCTTCTCAGCCGTTTAGTCCAAGTCTTCAGGAGAAGCAGTCCTTTTGAACGTTATGGGCATGCCTTGCAAATCTACACGTGAACAATTAGTCATTACCAGGATACTGTATCAGGATGTTACAAATATCCTGATCCAGTATCCTGGTCACAAACATAAATATTAAAGTCAGGATATAATTCGGGATGGGCTCAGAAAACCACCCATAACAATTGTCCCCAAAATATATCTGTTGGAATTCTAAATTCAAACAGATATATTTTAGAACTTATCCATTGGATCGAGGTAATTAAGTTGATAGACGCTTGAAGTGACAATGTGCAACTCCCCATGAGATAATTACTCAATGCGTATCTACGAAGCCGCTATATCTTCTCTCTTCTTGTTTGAAAATCAGCCAACTTCAAAAGAATTTCCAGGTAATCACTTATCCTTTCTTTTTCTCTCGTGACTTTTCTTGTTTCTCTCTCAATGGCTACCAGAACTCGTTCCCAAACTGGTGAATCGACTGAGACCTTTGTCCAACAGAATCTTCTCAAGAATCCCGAGAAGGAGATCTGTGCCTTTGATAATGCGGACATCGCAGCGTTGAGAGCCTCTGGCGCCTTCCCTGATAAGGCAATCATCAGGCCGTTTGACCGGACGTTTCGATCAGACGTATCGTCCGGCGAATGGATCTGTTTTCCGGCATATCCTTTTTCACTAGGCCTTCGGTATCCCTTCCCTGAATTTATGATGCAGTTCTTTCGCAAAACCGGCCTTAGCTTTTCTTAAACGATGCCTATGGTTTGGAGGGTGTTAATCGTTCTTAATGAGATCAAGGCCCTTCATGTTCCTGACCTTTGCATTGAAGATATCACAATCGCTTACCGTCTTCGATCTCACGGTTCTAGCCGATTTTTACTCTTCTCCACATCCAGTAACCCCCTCGTCCTCAAGGCGACCAAAAATGAGGACGGGTGGCAAAGAAAGTTTTTCTTTGTCAGGTGAGATTCCATCGCCGAGGGTAACAGTCTTCCGGTTAAATGGTTAACCACCGGTAGGGTTTAGGGTTTTAGGAATATCCCCAAACGTATCTCGAGTCTATATCCTGTACTGACATTCTCTTATTTATCCTGTAGCGAATTTCAGAGATCTAGCTCCCCCTACCGAAGAATCCGAAGGAAGAATCCAAGCGAGCTACCAGTTACCGGAAAGTGACAGAAGCTTTTCCACACACCTTCCGAGTTACAGTCAATACTCTTCATCCGACATGTCTGGTAAGGGTTATTTGATTCTGCATGTGTTTGGTTAGTTTATTATAATGAAAGATTAAAAAGAGTTTAGAGTTTCTCCCTTTTATGTAGCACCAACCAAGGCCCTTGAAGTTTTTGACCTTGAAGAATTGGACAGCTACTCCGGTCCCGTCCGAGTCAAGAAGGAACCAAGCCCTAAACCAGTCACTTCATCCAAGCCCACTGGTTCAAAAGTTGTTGCCATCCCGAAACCTTCTCTAGCTACCAAGACTCGTGCTTCCAGTGCCCGGAAGAGGAAGGAAACGGACTCTCATGCTACCTCCGATACCTTTCCTTACGAGAATCATGGATTCAATGAAGCCAGTTGATTCATGACTTCATTCCTCAACCAGGTAAAAATCCCTATCCCGTATCCTGCACATATATGTTGAACTAATATCCTGAATAGCTTATATATGCCGATACATGTGTTCTCGATTGCAGGGCCTTGAGCGTCTCATGCACCTATACGAGGAAGCTTGTGGGCTCAACAAGATGCTGGAGTCCAAGTTGAAGAAGGGTGAGATTACCATCGCGGACCAGGGTATGATCGCCGCCGCCAAGTCACAACACTATGAGGATAAATTCAAAGCCGTGACTCAAGAAGCCCAGACTACCATCAAAAAGGCCAACCAGGATGCTCAAGCCAAATTGGATGATGCCCAGCTTCAACACGAACAGGATATGAACTCCTACCGAGAGGGCCTAAAAGGATCCATTGTAATTTCCCTCCTCCAAGCCAGGTTGAAAATGGCTTATGAAGCCAGGGCCATGGGCTTTGAATGCCCTTCTTGGAATGTCAATGCTTGGGAGGCGAAATTAAAGGATCTTGGCGGCAATCCTGTGGAACATCCTGCTAAACCTGTGGTTGAGGAGCCTTCTAAGACGGCTGAAAAGGTAGCTGATGCTGGTGGCGATGCTGAGAAGGATGCTGGGGCTGATCTTGGACTGAGTGCTGGTGAAGACGCGATGGTTGAATAAGGTGGTGCTGCTTGATGGCAGCGAAGTGGGCGATGATGGATGTTGATGCCTAGGCCGGAGCCCACTTTTTTAATCTTTGATGGTTGTGGTTTACAAACAATTTACTTTTCCTGTCTTTCAAACAATTTACATTCCTGCACTTAGAATAATTTGATGGCCAAGGGTGGAGGGATCCTGAGTTTTAGGACGAAGCCCCTGGTCATCAATCTTTAGTACGTTTTATTTTGAACAGTTCAACAATTGAAGGTGGAGGGATCTTGGGTTCAAGACGAAGCCGTCAATTTTTTAAGTAAATATAGTTAAGACTAATTGTATTTTTGGTGGATGGATCTCGGTTAGAGATGAAGCCAAAAACACAATCTTTTGTTATGTTAATAATAAACTAACTGTAACACCCCAATCGCGTAACACAACAACACGCGGCGGAAATATCGGGGAGTCACGTTACAAATTGCTCACAACTACTGGTACTAAATTGTTTCAATATCATTAACATCGTTTTACAAACATAGAATACATGAAATTGTTCTTTTGTTTTAGAAGTCTAAGGCCCGAATGCAGTCCTATGCGTGGCATGCTTGAATAGTTGAAAACCTGAAACATATGTGAAAAGCAGTCAGCATAAAAATGCCGGCGAATACATAGGTTTTATTAGTCAAGTAAATGGCAAAACATTTGGTATTGCAATACTTTAACAGCTACGAGAACTGTTAATTGAAAATAAATCTTGAAGCCAAAGAATGGCAAAATTTTAGTATTGCAATACAATTCTTTAATTGTGAAAACTCGTGACAAAATAGGTTTGTAAATGGCAATATGATTATTACTAAGTAATTTTATGCCTTACATTGTAACCTTGTTTAAACCATCGTAAAAACTTGTTAATGTGTTATTAGAAATCCAATCAAGGATTAATAATAACTGTTTTGAAATAAATAAAAACTTATGTAAGTATTATATAAATCAAATCAATGAGTTATGATAATACTTCAGATATCTTCCTAAGAATCTATCATATAAATATGGGAGATTCTACGAAGATTTTGATAATAAAACATTGAAACAAATCATACACAAAATCCTAAGGTGATCTAGATAACGCTACAAGAATAATAAAATAAGAACACTTATATATAGTTCCGGTTCAAAGGGTATAACAAAGCTCAAAAGACCAAGAGTTCAAGTGTTGAAGCGGTTCCTAGGGTAACGGATACTATGTTAGCGAATCGACACCTAAATCGGTAGATTGGATAGAATGAGGTCTTGTAAACCAAACGAGTATTGGAACTCATGTGATATGGTTTAACAAAGCCTACATTCTAAATCAGAACCTATCCTAAGTGCTTACGACCCGTTACGACTCATTAAGGTAGCTTACGCCACTTTAATGCGTCGTTCGCACGAATGCGCGTTCGAGATGCCTAACTAGTCCTATGACAAGTATTATATGCCTTAACATATCTAATTATATTATATAATCAGTTTAGATGTCAAAATATGTGTTACATATGCTTAAAATGAAATTATGCGAAAAAGGGCATTTTGGTCATTTTCCTAAGGCATATAAACTACCTATCATACAACTAACTAAACGAAGTGACCATAAGGTATAACCTCGGAAGGTTATTCCCTATACAACTATGGTCACATTATATGTTTGGTCGGATCCTAACGATCGACCAAACGGGTCAAGTTCGAAAGTCTAAGCGGTTGTTTAGACCGCTTATCTTACGACCCTATATAAGCACTATCCTAAAAGTGACGAGTTAAACATGTTAAAACATGTTTAACGAAGTTAGAAAACAAGTTTGATATCAAAACAAACAGTTTTGATACCCAAGAGTAGTTTGGTTGCAAAATACGCATAGACGCGTATTTTGACCGAAACTATGACTCGTCACTATACCTAATTAACGTGGTAATCAGTAGGTATAGTCACAAGGGACTATAACCATCGTGATTACGCTCACATTGCAAAGTTCAAACGAACTTTGTGTTGACCATTGACCGGTCAAAGCAGAAAGTCAAACATTGTTTGACTTCCGTGCTTGTAAACGCATAAAAGCACGAAAGAATACTTACAAAAGGTCCAAGCTAGAAGATTTGATCTAAAAATTCTCAGGTATAAGGTTTTGAACCTCAACTTAGAGAAAATTCAGATCAAGTTGTGAGTTGAAGTGAAGTTGGGGTGGGTTTATATAGGATTTCCAAGACCGTTAAGATCGTTCCTCGATAAACGAGCATCAATCTGGACCGTGTGCCCCTTGTTTTAGAATACCATGGGTGCTTAAAACAAGCCCATAGTATAAAGAAAACCATGTCCAAAAGCCTGAAACCAGCTGCTGAACTAAAAACTGGGTTTTCTGATCTGTGCAGTTCTCACGGCCCACGTAAGGAAAGGCTTCCTCTTACGCGCCCCGTGTAAGACAACTATCAGGAAATGTTAGTTTTGGTTCCTGCAGCCCAGAAACTTGATTTTTGATGCATTTTTGGCACGTTTAAGCCCCGTTAGCCCCATTTCAAGGCTCTAAAATAAAGTTAAAGTATAGGGAACTTAAAATATGCTCAAAAATATCTCGGATGTCGGTTCGTTTGGCCGTACGGTTGCGTTGTTCGGTTAATTATGACGAAACACGAACGAATGTGAAAAACGATCCAAATTACGCGACGAATGGAATTTTATCATGCAAATCACTAAAATAAAATATTTTAATGATTACATAAATTTTTGGATCTCCGGATATATTCAGAACGTAAGATATGCGCGAAAATGCAAACTTATGCACTTTTTGACGCTTTTAGTCCCTATTGATCAAATAAGTTTATTTTTGCGCACTAAACACCTCAAAGCCTATTTCTAAGCTATGAAAAGGATATTTAGGGCATGTTTAACTTATGATCAAGTTTCGGAATGTTCGATACTATGTGAATCACCAGACTTTCACAGTTTGACGCAAATAGTCCCTGAGTGTGAATAAACTTCTTTTTGACACACCAAAGCTTTCAAAACTTATTTCTAAGTTATATAAAAGTTATTTAAGGTATGTTAAGCCTATGTCACTGTTCCAGAGTGTTTTCCGCATTAAACTGATTACGTTTACGCATCAGTTCGTGTATAACTTTCCAGAAAGCGATTTAAGGCTTGAAAATGAACTAGAATCAAAACGTGAAATTGTAAAACCAAAATAAACAAATTTTTTAGACCAAAACACATTGTTTCTTTGATAAAAGATAGTGTCCTACATCGTGTGTGTTTACGGAGCACAAGTGTCACAGTCTCCCCTACTTCAGGAAATTTCGTCCCGAAATTTGTTCGAAGGAGACCGTAGAGTGGAATTGAAACAACTGATGGATAAGCAGATTGCTAGATCCCAAAGATGCGGAGCATCATTTGGTGTTGAAGAATTTAAAATGTGATTTGGGATATTCAAAGTATCTCAAGGTGTTCAACCCTTTGAAACTTGTGATAGTCAACTAGTGTTCAAAAATCATTTAAGTATGGCACTATGTTATACTAAGCTCCTAGTGTAATTCCGAGCAAATAAAGGGGTGTACATTCAAGCCCTTCACGTACTCGGTTTCTAACATCCCACGAGGTACCTCCAATGTACCATGAGCATCCCATGCATAGGAGACAGGTCAACATACCTATGGCATCAAGGTCGTCACCTTTAACACCATACTATACTCCCGGTCGGCTCTATTTGAGTTAATGAATGTACTTGTTCTTGTCCATCGGAAATATCCACACAAGTAACAATTAAACACATAATCACATAATGGTCCAAGATAACATAAAATCACAAAATGATCTCAGCAACGTTCTGAAGAATAACACAATAAGAACACTTATATATAGGAAGTACCATCGGCATATCCACCATGTTACTCCTCCCGTTACCTTAATCATTCTAGATTTTATGCTACCATACTTAACAAGGCTTACTATGATTCTCATGCGTCGAATCTCATAATTAAGTGTGCACCCATAATTACTCGTTTCGTCGCATGGTCTACATAGCTCCTCTTGTTAAGCGAGGGTAAACAAATAATATGGTCGAACTACCATTTAAATCAACTAAACATCGTCACAACATAATATCTGCCAAATCGAATTGTATTTCATACTAGCAATGATAACACTACTTATTTTGCATACAACAATTTCAGTAGTAGGTGTTCTATTCTAGTACGAATGTTTATATATATGTTTCATATTAACCAAACATGTAGAATGCAACATATACTAATCATATATTATCATCATAATGTAAGCATATCAAGAAAATGTTCTCAAATCATGTGCTAGGTATGCTAAGTTAACATACTAAGCAAAAATGTATTAAGTATGTTCTATCAACATACGAAGCAAATTGTATTTACAACCATGTACTATACATATTAGATAAATAAATCATATATGTAATGCTATGATCATAAAGTAGTATTAACTTGTTCATAGTATTCGTATCGATCGTGTCACCACGTTCGTACGAATGCACCAGAGTGCATTTTATATTGTGCTAATATTATAAGATTTAGTTCCTAAAGAACGGAATCCTCAAAATTAGCATGAAATTTGAAATCATACATAGTGCAATCACATTAGAGTTTGAGATTGAAAATTGAATAACAAAGATAAAGATAAACTTCTTGAAATTTATATTGTCATTACAAACATAGTTAAATTATGTACATTGTTCTTGAAAATAAACAGGAAATTTAGAGGTTCAAATGATCAAAAGCGCTTGATCATTAGCTTGAGCCTCGTTGACGTTGAATACTCGTCCATTAGCATTGGCAAGCTTGGGGCAGTTTCGCTTGAAATGATTTAAGTCACCACAATTGAAACATATGTTGGGTCCCTCTCGTAAAGGATCTGTTCGTCAGGAACTTAGATGAATCGACTTTGATCAATGTGCGGAATCCATTGGATCAAATCACAGATGTACGACAAAGTATTCAACGCTTAAACACCGTCTGATCTTTCTATTCAACTGACATGAAAGTACACAAGTGCCAGTAGAAGTCAGACTTGACAGAGTTCTGCTAAAGTGACAAAAGTTCTAAGTGACGTACCCGGACGGGGTATTTATAGGCAACTCAGGATCTCACTTAAGTGCTGTCCGATCGGATGACATGGCTGCTGTCCGATCGGATGACAGTGCTGTCCGATCGGATGGCCCATCCGATCGGGTGACACAAGTCAACAATCGTTCAACACTTTTACATACAAGACCCATATCCTGAGTTGACTGACTACGTACAAACATACAATACATAATTGTTCACAAAGGACATAAACATACAAAATATGACTAAATGCTGACGGAAGCTACAGACGTATAAACTAACAGACTCCCCCTCGGATGTAGCTGCAGTTCCTTCCAGCATAGTCTTCAATCCTTCCTGTTACGCCTTCGTTCTTTCGCTCTCTGTCTTCTCTTTTCAGCCTTTTCTTCTAACATTCTTCGTCTTATATGCCTTCCCTCTTCGATCCACCATTTTCTATAAACCGGATCACCATCACGCTTCTGATCCCATTTGGGAATCTTGTTTTCCTCTTTCTCGATTGGCGTTTGATCCGTTGGTATCGATTTCCCAACTTGCGCTTGCCAAGCTCAGCTGCACTTTCAGCAATTTCTTTAAACTTCTGGTAGCACTTGTATCTTTTCAGGAATTCATCAATCTCAAGATCTCTCCATTTCGTCTTCCAATATCTTCCTGAGTTGATGTCTTGGGCAAAACACACATCCACGATCGTTTGATACTGCAACGCTTATTCTTTGTCTCTCTTCTCATATACAATCTTGTTATAGAACAAGCAGTCGATATCTTTCTTCGAACATTTAACAAGCCACATCGGATCTAGAATACTGATTCTTCGTGACTTTCCAGTGGACTTGTCGAACAGTGAGATTACTGCCTCAGCCGTTGTTTCATTGTATAGCCACCCTTCAAATAAATCATGAAAATCTTGCTCAATTGCTCTGAGAGGCATATTCTTCAAACATCTTGGAGGCTTGATATCTAACGTTATATCTTTCTCTCCGTTCTCCAACATTGTGACAATTTGCTTTGGTCGTTGAGGCTTCCAGTCAGGATATCCAACCTTGGCCTGCTGCTTTATGTAATCCCACAATTGTTGATCATGTACTTTCACTTCCAGACCATAATAGAATTGCTTTATATTCTTTGTCTTCACCAACTCATCTACATCCCACCACGGGAGGGTTTTGATGTCTGACAAAAACTCAAAATACTGTACCCCCTGTTCCTGTCTGATGGCGTAGACCTGTAAATCTTCCAGATAACCCCACCATAAAATATCACCCCATGAGATGTCTTTGTTGTGAGTGAAGTACTGAAGTGCCCTAAGAGTCTTTCTCTCTTTCGGCATCACTTTAAACCACTTTTTCCTTTCCTCAGCTAGTATTTCTCTTGGGATTGTCTTTGGAACACCTTCACTTAAAACCTTCTCCACAATTTTTCTCCTGATCTCATCTTCGTTTCGATCCTTGAATATTTTCGCGAAAGAAGGAAATGTTTCATCAATTCCAGAGTAGTGGAAATCAGTTTCTTCATCTGATGAATCTGAAGCATCTTCAACAATAACATCATTGTAGTGATTAGCTTCCTGAGCATACTTAGGCTCAAATACATCTTCAGATGACTGAGGTATCTCATCTTCAATGTCGAACTTAAATTTTCCATCATTCAAACCCAGTTCCTCCAACATTTCTGCTCTGGATCTCCGAACCTCAAGCTCCCCCTCATGTTGAGCATGTAAGTAAATAACAGTTGGATTTGTGAGGAGTACCTGGTCAACATGCTGTTTTCCAGATGTGGAGGCTTCTTGCTGATCATCATCCTCTTGTTCGTTGATTTCATCATTTAGAAAATCTTCAATTCTTTGCTCAACATTAGGATTCTCAACCAGCAATCCCGATGCACCCTGATCATCATCATCATCGCCCTTATCATCATTATCATCTTTATCATCTTTCTCATCTTCCTTATCAGACTTATCATGTTCATCTTCTTCTTCATCTTCATCACCAAGAGTTTCTAAATCAGAATCACTTTCAACAATTTCTCCACGAGCTCTCTTGGCTTCTTTTCGTCTTTCATCAATCTTAACTCTTCGAACAATCTCTTTAAGGCTATAAGGTACTGAAACCGCTTTACCAATAAGAACAAAATTTGGTGTCTCTTCCTCTACTTCTTCCTCTTCTTTCTATTTCAACATCAATACTTCTTTCGCCTTTCTTTTATTTTGAATAGCAAAAACTCGACGAATAACTTCATTAAAATCAAAGGACAGAGTAGAAGACTCACCAACCAGCATGAATCCCTTAGGATCTGCTTCTGCTTCAGACATTTCCACATCAATATGGCTTGAAGATCCACCAGCTTCTTGAGTTTCCTCAATAACACTTTTGTTCTTTTGTGTGGCTTCTTCAGCTAGTCGCCTTTCTCTTTCAATTCTTCTTTCCTCAGCTCTTTTGACTTCCAGATCATTAAAGGCATCATGAACATCGATTTTCAGGTGACTTTCTATGACAACATATAGCATGTTGAGCTGATTATCTTTCATCACTTTATCAGCTTTCATTGCTTCCATCTCCAGCTTCATAGCTTTCATTTCATTCGCTGATGCTTCAGAAAGTTCAATGATTAATTGATTCAATGTCTGGTTGGTATCGTTCATCTTTAGCAGCTTTTTATTCAAATCTGAGATTTCTTGTTGCATGTTATCGAAGAGCTTTGCGTTATCATCTTCCATCTTTTCCAACTTTTCTTCTTGATCTATCAAAACCATTCTAATTTCATCACTTATTTTCATCAGCATTTCAACCTGCTTCTTTAAAGCGTCACGCTCTGCTTCAGCTTTAGCTTTCTCTTTTTCGAGTTCAGAAACTTTCTTTAACAATTCTTTTACTGCTTCGTTGTTGAACATGTCGTAATCTTCATCTGGAATATCTTCTCTGTATACTCCAGTTGCAGGTGGAAGATTTCCAAACAGATTATCAAAAGCTTCATTTCTTTGTTTAGAAGATTCAGAAAAATCTGGAATCGGCTGATCTTGTGGTGGAGGTGTTGGTGGTGTAGCTGCTTTATATCCCGTAATCTCAACGTAATCATCACCACTTGTCTTCTTTTGAATCACAACCTCAGGTACTTCAACACTCTGCACCTCTGGTTCCTTTGGAATCTCAACACTCTGAGCTTTCTTTGCTTCTTGAACCTTTGACATTTCAACATGCTTTTCTTTCTTTCCATCTTTGTCTTTTGACAATTCAGCACCAGATTTCTTTGCCCGTACTCTCCTCGGAATTACTCCGGCTTGAACAACTTTACGTTTCGCCCTTTGTTTCTTTGGCTCATCAGGTACATAGGTAGAGTCTTCTTCATCTGAACCTTTCTGCTTCTTGGTAGGCTTTTTCTTCAGCTGTGCTTTACCTCTACCAAGTGTTGTTGGGTCGTGCTCTGACTCTGACTCAGTAGCTTCAGAATCATCTTCACTTAAATTATCCTGAACCACACCTTCAGGCTCAGTAGCTTTGGCACTTTCAACTTGAGCACTAGAACTTTGATCTTTCTGAGCAGCACCTGCAGCTTCATTGAGCTGAATGAATTGTTCCAATGTAACCTTTGTCAGATCAATTGCATCTTGTGGAATGCTTGAAGGATCTATCACTGTTTCATCCACCAATCTTTGTTGTGGCTCTGCAGAAGGCCCTGCAAAATAAGCATTGACAAAATTTATTAGAAAGATGTAACAATTTAAAATTCTAACTGCCTTATGACTCCCCCTTTCATTATACCCTTTACTACAATCTTCGGAATAGAAACTGCAGGGGACGTCTTTAGCGTTCTCTTTCTCTTTCCATCTCTTACGAACCACCATCTGGTTTTCTTTTCAACCAACAAACTCATCTTCTCATCCTCGTTATCAGAATCACTCTTTTCATGTATCCATTTATCATCCTCTGGAGAAACATATGCTGGCTTGCTGATTTTACATATCATTCCCTTAACTCTTTCATCAGTTCCTTTGGTCAATCTAGTGATGGTTTCAGATGTCATGTTTCTCAGTCCCAAAATATCACTATTATTCTTTGGAATATCCTTGAACTGATCGTCAATCATCATCATGATGAATCGAGGATACATGATATATTTCTCACTTCCAGCTTTGATATTTTCCTTCATGTATTCAAAAATTACTTGAGAAACATTGTAAGGTCTATTCAAAATCAGACATGCAATTGTGTTCATGATGTAATCGGATGCTTCGTCGTATGCTCCCTTCCTGTGAGATAGAGCATGTATCACACAGTGAATCATGAACCTATAAGCACTAGAGAACATCGTTTTAATCATCTTTCCATTGATACTCCCTGTGAATCCCATTCTGCACCATAAACCTTTAGCTAGACGTTCGGGAATGATGGTCGGATCATTGTCACTATCACCTAAGTCTAAGACTCGTCTAAGATCTTCAACATTAAACTTCATCTCCAAATCCACATCCTTTCCATTCTTATCCTTCTTTCTTACAGCAGAATAAATTGTCTTATCAGATTCTTCATATCTAGCTGAATTCCAGAAAATTCTCACATGAGATTCGTATACTATGATTTTATCAGTTAACGTTTTTCCAATCCTACTCTCTCTTAATAACTTAGCTATTTCCTCAACCACAGTTCCTTTTGTATGATCTTCATCAAATAAACAATATACATTATCAATCATTTGCACAGGGTTTGAGACATAAAGGATGAGTTATGAAAATTTTTGAAAAATTCAAAAAATTTTCTAACTCTTGGGATACTCTCTATGTGATAGCACTGATGGCTCGGATGGCTGTCCGATCGGATGACATTGTTGTCCGATCGGATGGCCTATCTTGTGCAATGAAGAAAGTCAACGTGGTCAACAGTATTTGAATTAGATGTCCGCTCGATCGGATTGCTGTCCGATCGAGTTGCCACTAGACTTTTTGGCAAACATGAAACAGTTGAAGAGTTTTGTCTTTTAGTGGCTGTTCGATCGGATTGCAAAAGCAGTCCTAACGGATTGCCACTTTGCACAGTTTTCAAGACATGACCATATGGATAGAAGGGCTGATCGATCGGATGACATTGCTGTCTGAACGACTTGCCACTTAGATGAAGGATTTTGTCATATAGTGGTTGTCCGATCGGATAGCATATGCTGTCCGAACGGATTACCAATTTGACATGAATGCATAAATTTCAACATAATGTTGTGGATAAGATGGCTGTCCGATCGGATTGCAATGCTGTCCAGTTGGATTGCCATCCTATTCATGGCATGATTGATAGACAAAGACACATGATTCAAAACAACAAACATTCTAACAGTTTAGGCACAGATTCTTAAATACAAACACGTAGAAATTTACCAAAATATCATGTATAGAATTCGGTGGTCGCCTGACGGGTGGTCCACGGGACAACCCTTAAGTGTGTTAAAAGATAAGTTAATCCCCCATTTGATCATGTAATTGTCTTGAATTAGATGACTACGTTTGCTTGTGTTTCAGGTACATTTGGGGCTTAAAAGTGTGGAAATTAAGCTTCGAATAGGCGCGACTGGATTGGAGAATTGAAAGATGGAGCATAAAGAAGAAAATATTTTTTTTGGAATTGAATAATTAAGAAGGTAGCATTATAGAGGATGAAATTACGAGAACGTAGGCGAAAACGGTGAAGAAAACGGAGTTGAAACGAAAATGCTATGAAGAAAACAAAATTGAATGCTGAAGGCTACCGTAGCTTACGGTAGCCCCCAGCATTTTTCTTCCACCGTAAGGCAGTAGAGACCCACCGTAAGCCATTCCAAGCCACCATAAGCTACGGTGGCCACCGTAGCTTACGGTGGAGGCCAGCGAGAAATGTGTAACTGCCCTATTTTATGATGTTTTATTGTGTCTTTTCAAATCCAATCATTCCCAACCGTTTTGAGCAGTCCTTGGAGGCGAAAATAGGTGTTCTTGTGTGGATTTTGGAAGATTCTAACATTGGGTTTGTTGTTTTAATTTCTATGAACAATATAATTGATGTAATGATGATTCACCATACTATGTACGGCTAATCTCGTTGGTGATCATCCCGAATGTAAGGTTTGCTCGTGACACTTATGTTTTGTTCTTTAATTTCTGGAATAATAGACTTTGCATGTGTTGTTTAGTTTATTATGGTGTTTGAGTGATTATTTGTAAATTGTTAATGTGTGTTTGATCATAGTTCTAAACCATACGTTCTTGGTGCCGTTGGCAATCGAGATATCATGGGAGGGATTAGGGTTGGATATATGTTGATTGGTCTTCGGGTAACAACCTCGCGTTCTAGGAATCCGAGTACTTAGTTCCCTTTCATCACAAACAATTGATCTTACATGAACCATGTCTATGTGGTTCTTTCCAGTTGAACATAAACATTGGTTGTCACTTAAAACCTGAAACTTGGGATGATCGCTACCTTCTTATCCTGTTACAAAACTTAACTTTGATTTGTAATCTAATTTAGTTCAGTTTAGATAATTAAAACCAAACAACCAAATCCATGAATTTACTTTTCTTGCAATTTAGTTAACATTAGTCATTTAGATAACCATTGAGATAGCACATATTCCACAAACTCCCTGTGTTCGATACCCACTTACCGCTAGCTATCTAGTTGTAATTGGTTTAAATTTGACTGAGACTTCGACCGCACGTCAAATTTTGGCGCCGTTGCTGAGGAGTAGTGCGCAACGTGTGTTTTCTTGTGTATTAGTTTTGAAAATAAAAAAAATAAAAACAAAATATAATAACAATTAAAAAACCCAAAAAAAAAAGATTTTCTTTGATGTTCGTGATTTACACTTGGTAGTTGAGTTGTGCAGGATGACAAAGCATTACACAGATTTCAGCTTTTCTACGTGTATATTGTGTGGGGGTCCACGTCATCCGTGTATTGGTTGCCATGAGGCCCACTACAGGAGGGAACATGGAAAACCGGTGTCTTATGTTTCACAGCTTCCACCTCCATCATACGCTGATGATTATGACTTAGAGATGGAGGATGATTATTACTCGGATGGATATGATCGGGAATATGATCGGGACGAGGATGCTTATTATGAGACAAGGATGGATGGTCTATGTTTTTGTTGCGGTCGCGATCATACTTATGATTATGATGTGTGCATGGTGTATTCGGAAAACCCAAAGTATTGGAACACAAAAATGATGGATGCGCACATCTTAAGACCGTATCAGGGATATCAACAATATCATCCTGAAGAATATTCTGAGCCCGAGGGTGTTTATACTTATCAGACTGAGGAGGAGAAAGAGCTTGCTATGTTGGAAGTGACTTTATCCAAACTCGAACTGTATATATCATCACCCTACCTTTCCGATGAAGACCGAATCAGCTGTTTAGTTTCTAAGTGTCAGAATTTAAAAATGAAGATAGAAATAGAACAACGCCTTTCACCATTACCTGATGATATTAGAGATTATTCTCACATGAAGGAGAAGGTTGTGGAGGATAATACCACACCAATGAGTCTTTTATCTGATGAAGAGTCACTGGTGGATCAGATGGTGTGTGCAGATGATGAGGCAGAACAGTCTGAGGAGATGAATATGTGTACCAAACCTCTTCCCTTATCAATCATTCAAATTAACAAGTGTGGGGAAGAGGGTTCGAGGAAGAAGATGAGAAGGGTGAAATTACAAGACATCAGGGTATATTGCATGAAGTGGATTAGCGAAACCCGCAGGTGTAGTCTGAATATGCCAATTATACTGACAAACTTATGGAGATGGCATGTAAATTTCCAGGCATTCATTGGAAATGTTTTGGGTAAATGTGCATTGAGACCACCATAACGCATATCAGGTATGGTCTGGCTGAAGACCTTTAAACTTAGCGCTCTCGGGAGGCAGCCCGAGGATGTAGAGTATTGTATTCGTGTTTTGTTTGGTTTTGTTTTGGTGTTGTGTTTGTGTTTTGGCAAGTTATTACGTTTCAATCCTCGCGGATACAATGATTCAAGTGTGGGGATGTTTGGCAACATCCCCGTTGAGATATCAGCGAATCCAAGAGATGTTTATGTTCCTATCCAATTACCGCAGCTGCATCACTACCAACACTGCTGATTTACTGATCAGGTTGTGTCTTGTTCTCATTTTGTGCACCTTTGAATATATTCATGTTTATGATCATGGTTGGGCGGATAGGTGGGTGTTTAATGTGTTTGATGTGTTTATGGGTTGTGAAAGTTGGTGGTGTTTTTAGTTATATATAAAAAAAAACAAAAAGAAATTTGGGTTTGAGTGGAAAAGCTACAATTGATGTTGTAGTGGTTTAAGCGATCTTCCCTTCAAAACCATACATTGGGGACAATGTATCCCAAGTGTGGGGAATAGGGGAAATTTTGATGATTTTGAAAAATTTTAAATCAAGCGAAACATGGTCGAAATTTAAACATCTTTGTACTAACCCCGTGTAACACACCGGCAACCCCATTCACCCTTTTTCTTGGTGAGAGTTGAAGCCACCTCTTTGATTTTGTGTAAACATTTTATATCTTTGAGGAGAGTGGCAATGGGTGGGGGTGCATTAGAACTTGTGCTTAAATGCGGTTCGAGGCCTTAACTTGATATGAAAGTGAAAACGATAAGGGCATTTAGGTAGCCTCGTCATGGTGTGTGCGAGTGTGGGATTTTGGGGGTTGGACCTCATAAGTTATATATATGAGCTTGGTAGCGAGAGGGGCATGGGTTTGGACATTTAGTTGCCTATTTTGAGCCTAGAGCCGATCAATTGTTAACCCTTGCCTAGTTCTCTAAAATTTACCCGTAATTGGCCCGGTCTTGTACGTGTTAGTAGTTCGTCTTAGCATGTGTTTATTAGTGCAATTTTGAAAAAAAAAAACAGGAAAGAAAAGAAGAAAAAAAAGAGAAAAAAAAAAGAAAAAAAAGAAAATAATTGAATGTTTTGTCTTGTATATAGAGGTTTATGTTTATGTTATGTTTTGTTGTTTAGTTTGTAATAAGAAGGCCGGGTTGAATCATGCGCTACTATACATATATATTTCCATTTCCTACCCATGTGCCTAGCCAAGTTACTACCTTCAAGTCCCTTTGATTCACATTCATGTTTTGGTAATTTTTAGGCGGAGGATCGATTTAGGTACAAGCATATTGTTGTGCAATCACCCATTTGCCTTGAGTGTGTTCTAGCTTATAGGTGCTAGTTGTTGATTGTCACCGAGATGAGAGATATAGTGAGGGGTGTGTTGTGTGGGTGTTAGGAAAAGGTTAGTAAAATGATGACATGTATTTGCTTGGTTTATGTTGATCGCTTGTGAACTTGGAAACGGTTTTTGATGGGTTGCTTGGGGGCAAGCAACGGTTAACTGTGGGGATGTGACGGGTGGTCCATGGGACAAACCTTAAGTTTGTTAAAAGATAAGTTAATCCCCCATTTGATCATGTAATTGTCTTGAATTAGATGACTACGTTTGCTTGTGCTTCAGGTACATTTGGGGCTTAAAAGTGTGGAAATTAAGCTTCGAATAGGCGCGACTGGATTGTAGAATTGAAAGATGGAGCATAAAGAAGAAAATAATTTTTTGGAATTGAATAATTAAGAAGGTAGCATTATAGAGGATGAAATTACGAGAACGTAGGCGAAAACGGTGAAGAAAACGGAGTTGAAACGAAAATGCTATGAAGAAAACAAAATTGAATGCTGAAGGCTACCGTAGCTTACGGTAGCTACCGTAAATTACGGTAGCCCCCAGCATTTTTCTTCCACCGTAAGGCAGTAGAGACCCACCGTAAGCCATTCCAAGCCACCATAAGCTACGGTGGCCACCGTAGCTTACAGTGGAGGCCAGCGAGAAATGTGTAACTGCCCTATTTTATGATGTTTTATTGTGTCTTTTCAAATCCAATCATTCCTAACCGTTTTGAGCAGTCCTTGGAGGCGAAAATAGGTGTTCTTGTGTGGATTTTGGAAGATTCTAACATTGGGTTTGTACTTTTAATTTCTATGAACAATATAATTGATGTAATGATGATTCACCACACTATGTGCGGCTAATCTAGTTGGTGATCATCCCGAATGTAAGGTTTGCTCGTGACACTTATGTTTTGTTCTTTAATTTCTGGAATAATAGACTTTGCATGTGTTGTTTAGTTTATTATGGTGTTTGAGTGATTATTTGTAAATTGTTAATGTGTGTTTGATCGTAGTTCTAAACCATACGTTCTTGGTGCTGTTGGCAATCGAGATATCATGGGAGGGATTAGGGTTGAATATATGTTGATTGGTCATCGGGTAACAACCTCGCGTTCTAGGAATCCGAGTACTTAGTTCCCTTTCATCACAAACAATTGATCTTACATGAACCATGTCTATGTGGTTCTTTCCAGTTGAACATAAACATTGGTTGTCACTTAAAACCTGAAACTTGGGATGATCGCTACCTTCTTATCGTGTTACAAAACTTAACTTTGATTTGTAATCTAATTTAGTTCAGTTTAGACAATTAAAACCAAACAACTAATTCCGTGAATTTACTTTTCTTGCAATTTAGTTAACATTTATCATTTAGATAACCATTGAGATAGCACATATTCCACAAACTCCCTGTGTTCGATACCCACTTACTGCTAGCTATCTAGTTGTAATTGGATTAAATTTGCGTGTGACTACGACAACACGTCATCGCCCGATCGAACGGTTGTCTGATCGGTCAGCACCTCATTCAAAGAACAATGAAGAACAAACATGATCATGAAAATTTTCTTAGTCAAAACATCAAATTGATCATAGATCTATGTAGAGAATCTCATCGCGATCAAAACCCTATGTTCATCGTGTTTTATCTTGGCCTAATCAAGGATTAATTTAACATTTAAAGGACCGAAAGTCGACATGTTCTTATCAATATATCTACACATTTAAACATGTAATAATGCAAATTGAACCGGTAAATCTATAGATCTAACCCTCGTGATCAAAACCTCATGCTTGAATCTCATCAAAATAGCCTAAATCTTCCTAGATCTAACAATAAAGGTCCGACAGATGACGCCGACATGAAGAATAGTTAATAATCATCAACTTTTTAACAGATTTGAGCATGAAAACATACCTTTGCCATTATGAAAGTTGAGCAAACCAACGATCTAATGTACTTGTGCAAAGAGAGTGTGAAGAAATCAGATCAAATGAGACAAAGTGTGAGAGAGAATAGGGCAGTCGGTCGGTCGAACGAGTGAAAGTTTGACTAGAACTATTGACCTTCTATTTATAGTGTGTCTTGAATCGGATTGCTATCCGATCGAATAGCTGTTCGATCGGATTGCCGCCCGAGCCAAGTTCACCTCTTTGATTCTCATTTGTTTGACCGTTTGGCCTTTTTGACTTTTTGACTTTGATTTTATCAGTTTTTAGGAATCCACTTAAGTATCTAGGTCCAAGTTAATGACCCTCGGTACTTAATTTTCCTACCAAGTCCAATTTAATGACCTTGGTTAACCCGAAGCAAAGCATACTGACGTTTTGTTCATTCCTTTTCAAACATTTTTTTGAAAATTACAAGTTTCAACTTAATGAACTTGTTTTGACTTTTCATTTTATCAGGTTTAACATAATAAGCTCCCAACTCATCTGTCCAACTCAGAAACTTCCTGCATCTGTCTCAAACTGTGAGTCTGAAGATTAGCTTTCCACTTTGGTTTGTCGATGAAAACAAAGCAGAAATGAAAAATCTTTTTGGGATTTTAAGACTAGAAAGCTATGAAATCTTTTTGGGTTTTGAATGTTAAACTGAAATGAAATGAAATACAGTAAATGTAAACTATTTACAAACATATTTTTGGTGAGCGTGTTAGGGAATCATATCAGCTACCGACAAACTACAAGTACCGTTAGGCTTTGATTTCATACTCAGAATTAAACAATTCGCTTAGATTGCCGATATACTGATCCTCTTAAGCTTTCACACAAATTTCAATATGTTCAGGATACGAATTAGTGTTTTAAAGCCTTAACTTATATGCGTGTACCACCTTAGAATATACTCCCGTATCCAGACTTCTATATTCAGTCTTACAGTTGAGTGCACACTAATGATATCTGTAAGGGTTAAATGCGAAGCCATGAGAGCTCAGGCTAGAACTTCCGTTCAATCAGAGAGATGATGGCTCGACTTTAGGTGGGTCCCCCTTGGGGATCTTCTTTTCAACAGCACATGATTAGCATTTTTCAATGTTTCATCATTTTATGCTGAGGGTGGGCTTTATGAATAAAGCAGTGCAAAGTATTATACGAGGACTAGGCTATTGCTCCCGCAAAATCAGAAGTCCTGGTATAATACCCCAGATATCATCACGTACAAAGACCTAGTATGTCAGAAATAGAGTCTTTCAAACAGGATTTCAGGGGTTACCTATATATCCGAGAGATGTTCCCCACGTAATAAGCAAGTAATGATTTAGGTTTATATCCCGAACAAACTTACTAAATGTGTAAAAACCTATCGGCATATCATCAGCGAGACTGCTTAACACTTTTAAACTTTACATTTCTTTAGTATACTACAACTGTCTAGCTGATGTACTATCATTGTCCCTTTTTACACAAGCTCTTTTTCGGTTTTCTATTGTTTTTGGATTTTTTATTGTTTTTGTATTTTCTGAAAATATAAACTATCTCCCCCTAAATGCCAAAACATGTAAAAATCGACAAACCATTACAGATTGCTTTTCAACATCATCTACAGTGGTACCTTCATCTACGCCAAGAATCCCCTCCGCAACCGATAGTAACTTCATACCATTAAGTTTCAAAAGATATTGAAAGCGAGTTTTGTCAAATGCTTTGGTATGTAAGTCAGCTTTTTGTTCATCGGTGTAGATTTTTTCTATTCGTATCAACTTCTTCTCGAAACAGTCTCGGATGAAGTGATGACGAATTTCAATGTGTTTGGTTTTAGCGTGATGAACAGGATTTTTTGTTATGTTAATAGCTGCCTCATTATCAACAAAGATAGGGGAGTTAAGAAATTGCAAACCGAAGTCTCGCATCTGTTGTTGGATCCACATGATCTGAGAGCAGCAGCTGCTAGCAGATACATATTCGGCTTCACATGTGGATAAAGCGACAGAGGTCTGCTTCTTACATTGCCAGGTGACCAATCGTGGTCCGAAAAACTGGCATCCCGCTGTTGTTAACTTAGCGTTCACTTTGCAGCATCCAAAATCGGAATCAGAATATCCCTCGAGCGTGAAATCGCCATCCTTTGGATACCACAACCCCAGTGATGGAGTTCCTTTCAGGTAGCGTAATATCCTTTTTACTATAATCATATGCGAGGCTCTGGGACTTGACTGAAACCGTGCTGCGAGGCAGGTTGGATACATAATATTTAGTCTTGATGCCGTCAAATACATCAGTGATCCAATCATGGTGTGATACAATGTTTCATCCACTTTATCTCCGGTGAGATCAGGGTTTATCCCATGGTTTGTCGCTAACGGGGTGGAAGTTGGAGTAGTTTCTGACATCCCGAATTTCTCTAGAACTTCATGAACATACTTCGTCTGATGTATGAACGTTCCCTTGGGTAGTTGATCAACCTGAAGCCCCAAGAAGAACTTCATCTCACCCATTGATGACATTTCAAACTTCTGCTTCATCACCTTTTCAAAATCTTTGCAGAGTTCTTCATTTGTAGACCCGAAAATTATGTCATCCACGTAAATTTGAACTTTAAGAAGATGGCCGTCGACTTCTTTTGTGAACAGAGTGGCGTCTACCTTTCCTCGGATGAAGTTGTTGGCTAACAGATGTTGAGACAGGGTCTCATACCAGGATCTCGGAGCTTGATGTAAGCCGTATAACGCCTTATCCAAGAGATAAACTTTATCTTTGTGAATTGGGTCAGTGAAGCCCGGTGGATGTCCGACATAAACCTCCTCTTTCACCTTGCCATAGAGAAATGGCGACCTCACATCTAGTTGAAACACTTTAAATCCTTTCCAAGATGCAAATGTAGGAAGATTCTGATCGCTTCAAGTCGAGCAACCGGAGCATACACTTCAGTGAAATCTATACCCTCCTACTGACTGAAACCCTAGACAACGAGTCGAGCTTTGTTGCGAACAATAACCCCTCGATCATCCCTCTTGCACTTAAACACCCACTTGGTGTTTATCTTCCTATGACCATCAGGCAGGTCCACCAATTTCCATACACCCAACTTTTCAAACTGACTTAGCTCCTCCTGCATAGCATTAACCCAGGAATCTTCAATTAGTGCTTCTTTGTACGTTCGCGGCTCAATCTGCGAAATGAAACAACTAAGTGAAAACTATGTTTGTAAAGGAGCAACTGTAGAATAAAAACAAGTAAGGCCTTGGTCAATTTTTCGTCTGGTGCGGACGCCTGATTGCAACTCTCCAATTATCAGCTCTTCTGGATGGTATGAAAGAGTTCTTGGCATTACCTCTCCTGGAACATCTACCTCACTTTCCAAATTCGTAATGTTCTGGTTTGCAACTTGTTCACTGACTGGAATTGTCTGATCTGGAGACTGGATTTGTTCCCCCTCAGACTCTGAATCACCACGATCGAATGTTGGCCTTTCATCAGATTCTGAATTATCATTGATTGTCGTCTGATTGTTAGGAGCTTGTTCTTGTTCTGAAGATGTCGGAGTTTGCATAACATCATCGTTTTCTCCAGCATTGCTTGGACCCGCCTCATCATCATTCGAAGCTTGTCGTTGACGACTATAAGTTTCTGCTGGGAATCTTTCTTGTAACACTTCATATTCTCTTAGGATATCCAACTCATCAAAGAACTCTGGTTCTTCCTCTATGTCGAATGAATCCCACAGAGTATTGTAATTGAAACGCCATGAGTCGGCAGGTTTCTGAGGTGGCATAGTATAACCTTGACACTCAACATTATGTGCTTCGATGATCTGCTTCAAGCTTGGAACAAAGACTCTTTTCTATGGGCATGCATATCCCACAAATATTCCTTCAATGCTCTTTGGACCAAATTTACGATAAGGTTCTAGAACTGTGCAGGGAGACCCGAACGGTTCCAAATACTTCAGGTTAGGTTTGCGTTTGTTAATCAGCTCGAAACACGTCTTGTTGAACTTCTTCACCGTAAGAACCCGGTGGAGCGTATAGCAAGTGGCTGACACTGCTTCTGTCCAGAAATTGACAGGTAGTTTTGAATCAGCAAGCATCGTCTTGGCCGTTTCAATCAGCGTCCCATTCTTTCTTTCTGCTACTCCATTTTACTGCGGAGTGTATGGCGCGCTGAATTCTTGCAGTATACCTCTTTCATCACAATATTCTTCCATTTTGTTGTTCTTAAACTCTGTACCGTTGTCACTTCTTATTCTTCTAATTCGAGTTCGGTACAAGTTTTCAATCTTTCTAAACATTGTCATCAAACTCTCAAATGTTTCATCTTTTGTCTTCAGAAACGTTACCCACGAAAATCTCGAAAAGTCGTATGTGACTACTAAGCAGTAGAGATCACCAGTTATACTTTTGACATTCACAGGACCAAAGAGATCCATATGAAGTCTCTTCAACGGCCTCGAGACTGAGTTTATCTTTTTTCCAGGGTGAGATTTCTTTCGCTGTTTACCTTTGATACAACTAATGCACTCCCCCTCAAGATGAAAACCTTTCAGATGAACACCATTTACTAAGTCGTTGTGTACCAGGTAGTTCATTTTTCACAGATGAATGTGGCCCATCTTTCGATGCCATAATTGTGACTCCTTTTCAGTGGCTCTTGACATGAAGCAATGAGCCTGACCCGTGGTAGTAGTTGCTACACTCATGTCCAACACGTACAGATCGTCGACTCTTGGTGCTCTCATGATGACCCACTCTTCGGGGACAACAAACCCCGGCTTCAATATCAAACATTCTTTGTCTGTGAAGTGCGTCGAATACATACGATCACAAATTTGAGATATGCTCAGAAGATTGTTTTCTAGCTCAGCGATGTAGTTCACTCTTTCAAACGTGACAATACCATTTGATAAAGTACCCTCACCAACTATACGACCACCTTGATTACCTGCAAATCCCACCTATCCTCCATTAAACCCTCGAACATCATACAGTAGGGTTTTCTTCCCCGTCATGTGCCGAGAAGCTCCACTATCCATTATCCAACATGAGATGGATCTCGGAAGCTCCTGTACATTTCGAAAACACTTAATGAGATTTTGAAGCAACCCAAGCCTCTTTCGACTCAGGTAGCTTAACCTTGATGTGTGTTTTTGCAGTGTATAGTGGTGGAAAGTTCTTGTCATTCATCTTCAAACTTTCTTCAGATCCAACCTCAACCTCTTTGTATAAGAAGAATTCGTCTTGTCGAGGTTGACCAGATGGTTGGTCTTTCTTTGGAACATATTTCTTCTCTGATGAAGTAGAAGTTTGTTTCTCAAGTTTCTCATAGTAATCCAAAGGAACATTCATCTTTACCAGTGTGGTAGAAGATGATTGTTTTGCAGACTCTGAAACCTTTGGTTTTGGAGAACTTGCTTTCTTTTCAACAGATTTTGGCTTCCATGTTTGTTGAGATGACGCAACCCGCTTGTAAAATTTGTCATTTTTAGTTACCAACTTCTTTACGGGTTTGGTTTTCTTAACTGACTCTTTTGTAGATTCAGTTTTATCTTTGGCATTTTCCTTCTTTAAAATCTTTTTCTCAACAAAAATTGGAGCTTTTCCTTTTACTTCATCTTTTCCTTTCGTATTCTCGACAACCACAGACTTAGGCTTCGAGTTGGTGCACTTTCGTGCAATGTATCCAACTTGATTGCATTTGAAGCATGTTCGGGTGTCAACTACCCGACTTGTGCCTTCGGTCTGAGGCTGCGATGCCTTCTTTTCAAAGAATTCTTCATTGGTTTTCGAAAAAATCTCAGATTCTTGCTCGGAGTGTGAACTCGAGCTTTTCACAAAGACCTTTTTCTCAACAAATTTCTTGTTTTGAAAGTTCCTTCTTTGATTATTCTTACCACCCTGATAACCTCCCGACCATTTGTTTTGGTTGTTGTTAGAAAAACGTGGCGGTACAACAAGTTTTTTGTAGTAAGATTTATCCTTTTCAAAGTTCAATTGTCTTTCGGAACGTTTCAAACCTTCGATTTCATAAACATCAATCTCAACCAGTTTAAAAACATTTTTCAATTTGTCGACATTCACATTCTCTAATGGAAACTCAAGATCCGAATACAACTTATCCGAACCCGTCATCTTGTACATCACAAGAGTAGGTTTTTCACTTAAGTTATTTTTGGATATTGATTTCGGAATGTAATTATTCAAAAAACATTCTTTGTCCTCAGTTGAATCACTGTCAGATTTCAAAACATTTTCAACCACATTCTTAACAACCTCGGACTGCATACTGTCTTCATCAGATGATGAAGTGAATGTGATATCGATTGTTTCCGGAAGCTTAATCTCATTTGTTTCATCATTATTAACCAACCCAGACTTTTTCTCTGAAAAATTATTCAACACTGGCGGTGGAACTTGATGATACCCAACCCCAGTTCCATCAGAGTATATATCCTCGCCAGCTTTGTTCTTCCCAATGGGTTTGGGAACTATGTGTTGAAGAACAAAACTTGCGGAGTTGTAACTGTTGAGTTTCAGATTGATGCGTTCATTTTCAATCTTAGCTTCCTGAAACTGAAGCTTCAGATTAGCAATCTCATCTAACTGTTGGTTGATTTGCTTTTCTTTTGACTGAAGGACTCCTGACAATTGAAAATTTTCTTTGCTTGTTTTACTGTTTCGCTCATCTGAATCTTTTATCGTTCTTTTTAACTTCTCATGATTTTCAGACAGTTGTCGGTTTTCAAGAATTAACTTTTCATTTTCTTTTCTTACTCGGTCTACTTCAATTTTATCGTTTTCAACTTTCTCAGTTAATTCCTTAATTCGATCATTTGAAGCTTTCACCAATTTGTCACGACTTAAGATTTGATTTTCAACTTCTTTGACTCTTTCAGTCAGTTCTTCGGTCTTTTTAGCACTGAGATATGCATGTGTACTACAAATCTTGCAGTCTTTCATGCAATTTTTGCAGTCACTATCAATCTTGGCTTTATCAGTCTTACCTGACCCATTTGTTGAATCATTAGAACTGACCTTGCTCTTTGACTCAGTTCCGGACTTAGAATCTACCTCTAATTCCTTAGCTGCGAGCACTTTCTCTGCCATTTTCTTTAGGTTCTCTGCATTCATCTCTTTCGTCATGTCGATAATCCCATCATCAACCTTTTGCGACTTTAACTTCTCCTCCTCAGCTTCTCTTGCCCACATTCTCTGTCTCTCTTCCTCCTGTTCTGCTATTTGTTTGACAAGAGTCTCAACAAGAAGCGTTGAAGGTTCAACAAGTATATTCCCTTTAGGATCCAAATAGCACTCTCTGTCAGCATCCCATCTCTTTGCACTTTTTTCCTCTTTCCATGCACGATAATGTCTGTCTTTCATGGTTTGTGCTAACACCTTTCTGTTGACATATTTTTCTTCCTTAGTACGGGTGTCTTTGAATGGCACAATCTTTGCCATGAAGGCATATCCCACAGCATCTTCTTCAGGTAACATATCACTCCAGTCAAAACCCTCATCATCGTGAATAACTGCTAAGGCTCTTGACTTATCTTTTGGAGCTTCTTCTAGTTGCTTCATTCTTGGAGGTTCTGCTTTGTTTTGATGGAAAATGGCCTTTTTATAATAATAATCACGGAATGGATTGGCCGTTTCATCAGAAGCTGCGTTTTGACATTCTCATTTAAAGTGCCCCTTTTGCTTGCACTTAAAACATGTAACCTTCAATTTATCAAAGCCCAATTTTGTTGAAGGTCCACCAATGGAGTGTCTACCGGTTATCTCCATGAACCTCTGAGCCCTTCGAACAACACTCGCCATACACCATCTAATGTCAATCAACTCCATTTCCTCGGGGTCAATTTGATCATAGTCTTCCTTGGTGAGGTTAGTGTTCCTGATATTTCCGGCTACTAAACTTTCATAGGATTCCAAGATGGATGCCAGAAATACCATCTGCTGTTTGGCTGCTTCTTCGCTGAAGTTTTGTGGGTTGTTGAGATTTACAGCAATGTTGCACTAGAAAATGTTTTTCGGAGCAGATTGTTGTTGTTAACTTGGAGTCGATGAAGACGATCCTCCATGATATCCGCTGCTTGGAGTAGGACTGCTGTTTTGATTTTCTTGACTTGGTATGCTTAAGTTTTCTGCTGAGAACGCAGTCTTTGGTGACACAGTCTTTGGAATCATGCTTCCTCGATAGTACAGATCGACATTTTGTTGGTACTGAGTATTGTTGACTTTATTTGTTTTCCTAATCTCCAGCTCGTGACTTTCAAACCTCTCAATCAGGAAATCAACTGTCAGATTCTTCTTCTCCACAGTGTTTTTCAACAACAAAGCAAACTACATCCAATCCTTTTCATCCGGTAGTGAATCCATCAACTTATCAACCAATTCTTCCTCGGTAAATGTAATCCCGTGTCTAGAAAGCTCGATCTTTAAGTGACAAAACCGTTCTATCATCTTTGATACCGATTCATTTTTCATATAACCAACAAGATCAAATTCCTTTTTCAACAATTTTCTTTTGTTCTTAACAATTTCTTCTCCACCCACACACTTTTTCTCTAATTTTGCCCATAAATCTTTGGAATTTTTGTAATCGATTAACGATATGATATCATCCCTCACTGATTGATGTAGCAATGTGATGCATTTCTGTTCAGCAATGAAGTTTTCTTGTTCATTATCGATTAAATTTTCATAGTTACTTCTTCCAATGTCAAACCCATTCTTCAAACACTTCCAACTTTGGTAGGCGAAAGCCTTCAACCAGTCCTCGAACCTACTCGCCCATCTATTATAATCTTCGATAACCATGAGCTTGGGCGGTTTGTTGTATGTGCCATAAGCATTATCCACGCTTAGTGAGTTAGCAATGGCTTTCTTAGGATTCGGGTTTGGAGCAGTGTTGTTTGTGTTGCTTGACGAGGCGTCTCCCATGTTGCTGGTGTAAGCAAATATGTCACTAAAAAGATTTAGGAAATCGTCCCCCATTTTGGTGTATCTGAAACAGTTTACAAACACTTAGACAAATTTTTGTGATTTTTCGAAAAGTTTCACACTTGTGCACTTGAATCGGATGGCTGTCCGATCGAGTGTCACAGTCAGGTATCAATTGGTGTTCACAAATCAGAATGCAACTCGAACGAATGGTTGTCCGAACGAGTGGTTGTCCGAACGAGTAGCAGACTGTTCGATCGGATGTCTGTTCGATCAAGTGGTAGGATGACGTAAGCACCAAGGATAAGAAAGAACAATGCTGTCCGATCGACCTGCCATTCGATCGGGTAACACTGATGATGTCAGCAACAAAGTTTCTCAGAACAATCTAATCCAAGTCGTTCGTACAGCTGTTCGAACGAATTGATGATGTCAGCAAATAAAATCTAAGAACAGCTAAGCCAATTCATTCGTGCAGTTGTTCGAACGGATAGATGACATCAGCATGCAAGAACAGTTCAACATTGTTTTTGATGATTTTGATTCAGTTTTATTAATAGAATTTTCTTATGAAATTTTGAAGATTTGTACTATGATTGATTGCGAATCGATTGATATCAGTTTTATCCAATTTTAAGCATAGATTCACGTTCAATTTTATGTTTTTCTATTTTTTAAGGTGTAAAAGTGAAGAACAATGTAAGAAATGAGTAGAAAGTGAGAGAATTCATCAAATTTCCCATGAAATTTGACTCTGATCTGCAAGAATAGCTCGAATTCTGGTGAATTTGCTGTCGTAGATCTCGATTCAGCTCCCTGGATGCTCTGATACCACTTGTTGGGTCCCTCTCGTAAAGGATATGTTCGTCAAGAACTTAGATGAATCGACTTTGATCAATGTGCGAATCCATTGGATCAAATCACAGATGTACGACAAAGTATTCAATGCTTAAACACCGTCTGATCTTTCTATTCAACTGATATGAAAGTACACAAGTGCCAGTAGAAGTCAGACTTGACAGAGTTCTTCTAAAGTGACAAAAGTTCTAAGTGACGTACCCGGACGGGGTATTTATAGGCAACTCAGGATCTCACTTAAGTGCTGTCTGATCGGATGACATGGCTGCTGTCCGATCGGATGACAGTGCTGTCTGATCAGATGGCCCATCCGATTAGGTGACACAAGTCAAGAATCGTTCAACACTTTTACATACAAGACCCATATCATGAGTTGACTGACTACGTACAAACATACAAATACATAATTGTTCACAATGGACATAAACATAAAAAAATATGACTAAATGCTGACGGAAGCTACAGACGTATGAATAAACAACATACTCTTGGGAGAGTCTGAGTAGGGGCTGCTCGGTTCTGGATACGACAGGTCACAACTAGATGTCCAAATAAACCACAAACTATACACTGGCGACAAGGGGAATTTGATGCATGATGATAATTGCAATGATTGCACCGAGGTTGCTTTCCACGATAAAACCCTTTGAAGGGTACTGAGTTTAGTGGAACAGGTGCAGGAATTGTAAAATTCTTTGAAGCCTTGCGCTTCCTAGAACTTTTAGAAGATTTGGCCTTTGTTCCTTTCGAATTCTCGGTAACAGATTCAGTGTTTTGTTTCTTGCCTCCTTTTCGAAATAGCTTACCTTTTCTAACCTGGGAGTCAGTCAAGATACCAGCAAATTCTTTAGCCTCCCTAAGCATTGTAGGTTGGCTGCCAGTGACAATGTCTTGGACAGGGTCAGGTAAACCATCGATGTATTTCTCAATGGCCCGACCCAAAGGTGTGACCATAGTGGGGCAAAGTAGGCTTAACTGTTCAAATCGGTCAGTGTAGGCATGGTTTTCCCCACTATCCTGTTTCAAATGATAGAACTCGCTTTCGAGTGCCCTTCTTTCACTTCATGGGTAGAATTCCTTCTTCATATGATCCTTAAATTCTTCTCACGTCAGTTCCATTGCTACATCGGCACCTCGGTCTCTCATAATACCATTCCACCAAGTGAGTGCTCTCCTTTGAAAGACACTCGAAGCGAAATCTACCTTGCACTCATTAGGACACTGAACATGGCAGAATGTGCTTTCTATACTTTCGAACCATTGTAAGAGTGCGGTTGCTCCTTTAGACCCAGAAAATTTTAGCGGTTTGGCTGAATTTAAGGTCTTGAAATTACACTGGGCGTTGTTGTTGTTATTGTTGTTGTATATCTGATGAACCTGGGTTACTATGTTCAGAAGCACAGCAGCCTTCTGCTGAGTGACAAGGGCTGCGATTTCTTCGTTGGTTTGAGGTTGTGTATCTCGTTGAGGAGGCATTTCGAAAGTACAGCTATAGAGAAAACCAAAAGTTAGATTTATCCAATTGTTATAAGTTTGTAACATTATTGTATTGTGAAAACTTTGATCTAGTAAAAATTTTTTCATTGGTCTTGTTCTTATACTTATGGTGTTGTGTATTTGTTTTGAAACAAGAGTTGTTTGAAAATAAACTTTTGTAATATTTTTGGATGAGAGAATACAAACCGGGTTAATGGTTTGTATCATAAATTCTTTACCTGTTAAAAATTTATTACTTTTAAGACAAAATGTTTTTAAATTAAAATTTTAAAATAAAGAAACTTTGTGTTGAAATTTTGAAAATTCTCATCCAAATGGTAAAAATTAGAAATTTTAAAAGACAAAGGTAGTATTTTGAAAATAAAATAGGATCTCGTAGAGTCGTGAAATGAAATGAGATTCATTTCAACTGTATTGAATCAAACATATCACCGAAGGTAATATGATGAAATGGTATTGGGAAAGGAAGGATGCTTCGATTATCATGAAGAGCAAACACATTACCGAGGGTAACATGAATGAGTAGGGTTACAAAGGTCGTTTAGAAATCATTTGGTAGGGTCAAGATGGATAGGTTTTTATAATGCTTCTCGAAGACATGCTTTAGCCTATAAGTGGACACTCACCCTAAGAGTTCCCAGGTAAGAGTGACTGGTCCGAAAATGCGGATTTGTACGAACACTCTAGCATTAGACAGAAAACTCAGGGTACAGGCATCCACCCTTCCAGATTGCATGTGTTCACATTATTAAAACCCAAGATTTCGATGAAAAACATTTGAAGAAAACATTTAAGAAATCTTTTAATACAAATCGTTTGAGATAAAACATGTGAAAAATTTTGACAAAAACGTTTGAGAAAACATTTTGAAAAAATATTCCAATGAAAACGTTTTGAGAAAAACATTTTGAGGAATACCTTAAGGCATAAAGCCTAAGGGTTTTAGGATAAATGTCACACCCCGATATTTCCATGTATTACCGGTGGGCCCGGTGGGGAGTATCGTGACGTAGTTGATATCATCATAGTCAAACAACACAATTTAAATGCAGAGCGGAAGCAAAAGATTGAATCATATTACAAACCGAATCAATAGTAATATCAAAGTATTATAACCGGACTGTAAAGGATCCACAGGCGGATCAAAAGATAAAAAGATCATTGTTCAACAGACTTTAACATCTAAAGCTTGCAAGACTTGATTAATGATGCCAGGAGTAGCCAGCCTATTTCGTCTAGTACCTGCACTTAGCCTTTTTGGAAAATACGCCAGTTTACACTGGTAAATACAATTAACTGACTGTTGGTGCATGCGTCTGTCGACTTCGTCTTGTATCGAGTCTTGTATTGTATTAGATAGATCAGAGCACGCAAAACGAGAAAAATATGTTTGTGGGTAGTTTCGCATGAAATTAGATTTCGTGTGAAATCTAATTTCGCATGAGATGGTCCGTGCGAAATTACCTTGTCTATAAATAGGTGCTTCCTGATTTCGTTTGACTAAGAGATATAACATTCCGGTTTGAGAGCCGAAGTGCTGCCGAAGTGTCTACTCGCTGTAAAACTTTGTCAAATCAATCTAAAGACAGTTTAAAGTGTATTTCTAGCTGAATTGAACTTGATACGTTTGTTTCCACCTCTCGTATTGAGAAAAACTCTTCTGATCGACTCGTTCGGGGTCAGAAAACGATCCTACAAGTGGTATCAGAGCTCGGGAGGAAGAGTTCATACCAATTCAGCTGCAAATTCTGATTTCTACACCTTCTTTTCAAAATTAAACTTGTTTTCACGGTCAAAATGTCTTGAATTTCATACATTGTGCTCGCAATTGTGTTTTAACAAACCCTAGAAAGTTTCAGATCTTAATACGGATTAAAACCTGATCAATTTTAACAAAAACATCTCGAGATGATGACATCAGCAGTATTTCGCACGAAATAAGGTTCTAATTTCGCACCAGTTTGTAATTCCGTTTGACAGGTTCACACGAAATTAGCTATTTCGCACCAAAGTGTAATTTCGCTTGAGTATTTCACACGAAATCACATATTTCGTTTGAAAGAGTGTTATTTCGCACGGAATTAGTAATTTCGCATCAGATTGGTATTTCATGTGAACAGGGTAATTTCGTTCCAAAGGGTATTTCGTGTGAGGAGGTTATTTCGCTTGAGATTGGGTATTTCGTTTGAAGGATAATTTCGTTTGAAAGTATCTGTTTTTGTGAAATTTGTTACCAAAACATGGAAGAGGAATTTTATAACGCATTTGCTACTACCCCGACTACTCCGGCTTCTGTTACTCAGAACTTGAACATGGAAAATGAAACGGGCACTATGCAAAAACAACCTAAGCTTATGAACATTGAGGAGTATAAAGGATGGGATGAACGATTTGAGAATTGGGTTCAAGCAAATTATTTGGACGCTTGGGAATGTGTTGAAACGAAATATATTAGACCATTGAATGATGAAGAAGAGGAGATTGCTATTAAAGATCTAAGTGTTTATGATAGAAAGAAATACAAAAATGAAAAAAATGATGATTAGTCTTTTGCATCAAGCGGTTAAAGAAGATATCTTGGTCTTACTGCAACACAATGGAAGTGCATACTCAATTTGGAAAGCATTAAAATCAAAATTTGTTGGAAGTAAAGAGATGATTAAGAAAAAAAGTCACTTTTGAAAAAAGAGTTTGATCTATTTTGTGGTTTGAGAACAGAGAGCACCAAGCAGATCATCGAAAGATATTGCAATCTGTTAGTCCAAATGAAGAGAGTGAGCATTAATAAAGATAATGAATAATTGATAGAAAAGTTGGCTGATGCGTTGCCACATGAAACTTGGGGCACATATCTCATGATGTTGAGAAATAAGAAAGATTTTAGTAATTTGACACTGAATAAATTCATTGAAAAAATTGAAGCTCAGGAAATGGAACAGAGGAAGATCTCAAGAATGAAAGATTTTGATGGAGAACAAGATATTAGGTTGTATTACAAAGGAGGTATGAGTGATAAGACAAACATGTCACCAAAGGTTGAAACTGCATTCAATGCAAAGAGTTCGTCTGGAGGGTCATCTAAAGGATCAAACAGCAAAATTGAATTTTCTTCATATCCATCATATGATCCAAATTTTTCAACAACCAAGAATGGCAAGAGATTACAATGCAACATTGTTTTGAATCTTGAAAATGGTGAAAATTTCTCAGAAGAAGTTGCAAAAGGTCACATGTCGTTGTTGAGAACTGAATTAGAATCATATGAAAGTTTAGTTGCAGGAAAGATCGGGAATCCAATGTTGACAAAAGAGGATTACGATCAGGTTGATGCTGAGGAGATGGAATTGATGGATATAAAGTGGTGTTTGGCGAGTGTTTTGAGAAGAGCCAAAAAGTTTAAACAAATTACGGGAAGAGATGATTTCCGTGATGCAAATGTTTCTACTCTAGGTTTTGATAAATCTAAAGTTACTTGTTTTCGTTGCAGGGAAAAAGGACACTTCAAGAGAGAGTGCACAAATCGAGAAGCAAGTGGAGCTCAAAATCCGTTCAACAACAATGATTACTATCGGAAAGCAATTTATCATCAAGTTGCTCAACAACAATAAGAACCACAAACTGCACATGATAGGAAGACAATCAAAGAGTCATCAAAGAGAGCTTGTATGGTGAATCAAGATGATAAAAAGTCAACAAAAGATTTAAGTTGGGACAAATATGTTTCATCTGATAGCAAAGCATGTCTGATAAATCAAGATGATGAAAAATTACCAGAGGGGTTTAGCTGGAAAAATTTTAGTTGGGATGACTATGATCCTAACAAAACTTCAAAACACAAAGCTTTTGTTGCTCGATTTGCTAAAGACAGTGATAATGATGATGATTATTATGCAAAGAGAATGGAAAAGCTCTTGAGAATGATGGAAGAGAGTGACAGTGATGATGAAAAAGCTAAAAAGAAAAAGAAGAAAGTTAAAAAACCTGGAAGCAATGATGATGAAGAAGTTCCTGTCATAAGGAAGAAAATAAAAGATATTCCAGTTTTCAAAGTTGATGCAGAAGCTGGTGCACAAAAGATTCCTGTGATATGTGAAAACTGTGAAGCTATGAAAAAGCAAAACAGTACTTTGATTTACAACATGAATAGATTGAAAGAATCCTATGATGTTCTGAACAAAGCAATGAATCAGTACAATCAGTCAAGCAGTGAATAAGCAACAGCTATGAAGACACTTCAAGGAGCTTTCATGACAAAGCAGAAAGTGGTCAACAATTATATTGAGAAGTGTGTTATGCTGGAACAGAAACTGGAAACCCAAAGAATTGAAACAGAAAGAGTAAATAGGTTGTTAAAAAGTTATTCATGTACTTCTTATGTTATTGACAGGATTTATCCAACCGTTGAAGGCATGAAGGCATTTGATGAAGAGGAAGTATATGAAGACAAGAGTTCTGAAAAGAAAAAGGATACTGAAGTGAAGATTTCTGGTAAGAAACAAAGTGCCAGTTACAACAAGTGTCCACCCCAGCTTGAAAATGGATATTCTCCACGAAATCCAAATTCAGAAAGAGTCAAAAAGGCAACCAATTTACAGCGGGAGTCTGAGTCTTCAGAAAATTTGCCAGAAAACATTGATGTCACGTTCACATCGTCTGACACTGATCATGAATCCGAATTAATAAAGAAAGTGGTTGAATCAGGTGTTGGATAACGATGAAATTGAGGAGTCAAAGTTGGAGTCAAACTCAGAGTCAAAGTCTGATAAGTCAAAGTCAACAGTCAAAAAGGACAAACGGGTTTACAATAAATAATTTTTGCTATCAAAATCTAATTTGAATGACGAACCAATCAAAGTGGCATATACTTTGAATGATTCAGAGAAATTATATTCTGATGAAGAATTTCCAATAAGAGGTGTTAAACCTGAAATGATCAAAAAGGTTTTCAAACTAACAGAAATTAATATTTCTGAAATAAAAGATGTAAATCTTTCTGAAAAACCTAAAAAGTACACCTCAAGAGTTCAACAACGGTTAAACAAGAAAAAAAGTTACAGTTCTGGTTCTGGTTTTCAAAAGAAACCAAACCATAACGGTAATTTCAAAAGAAAAGTATTAGGATTTATTCCACCGAAAAATCATAAAAATGAAAAAACCTATAAATCAAAAACTGTTTTTGTTTCAGGGACATCATCTGAAGAAGAAAAGGAGCAGTTGTTCAGGAATCAATCAAACAAAGAATTCCTTGCAAAGAAGCAAGAAGAAATGAAGAAGGATGTTGCTCAGAAAAAGGAAACGAGAACCTGTTTTCAATGTAAAACAGTTGGTCATATTGCCAGGAATTGTCCAAAGGCAATCCAAACAAAACAGGGAGTTTCTCTTAAAATGAAAGAAAAGATGGTTGAGAATGAACCACCAACCAAACAATTTAAAGTTTTCAAAAATTCAAAGTTTCAGATTGGTGAATGTTTTAAAAGGTTTTACAAGAGAAAAGCAAATCTTGACAACCACAAGTGGGTTGTTAAGAAATCTGAGAATAGTTCTAGCAATGATTCTGATTCATCAAAATCAGAGGAGCTATTTTCAGGGGATGAATCTGATTCCATAAAATTAGAGGAGCCACGTGTTGAGTTAAAATTGGAAACATCAGTACCGCCAATGGATCATGTCAATTTTCCACCATTGAGGGCTGAGAATTTTAAACAAAAAGTTGGTAAAATTGAGATTTCAAATCAATTCTTTTTTGAAAAGAAAGATTTTGATGTTGAAAAAGCCTTTAGCCCCAAAGTGCAACATATTTTTGGTAAAATGGTTGATGGTAAAGTCAAAGGGGTGAAGGAGTTTTATGAGAAGAAAATGAAGAAACCAGGTAAAGATGGGTCGTCCCAGGTTTGTGACTGGGATGGAACCTATTATGATGATTGAAAAAACAGGACTTGCCGGAGCTTCCAGGTTGGTAAGAGTGGAGCAGGAATTGGCATCTTTCTTGAGAAATTCACAACTGTGATATTAGATCTACAAGTGGTTGAAAAAGGTTTTCACTTACAAGTGGTAAATCAGGGACATTAAGTTGTACTTGATTTTCTACAAGTGGTATTGTTGATAGAATCTAAAAATGTTAAATTTTACAAAATGTTTGGAAAACAATGTGATGAAACCCCAACAAAACTAATTTTCTGGAAAAACCATTTGATTAAAACAAACTTAAGTGTTTTGAAATCATAATGGGAAAATAGTTTGTTGTCGGGGGGAGTTCTGATTGTTTATGCCAAGTGGATGGCGATTTGAAGCAATTCACAACAGTTGTCATTTTACTTGAACAGTTTGCTTTCAAATTTTCTTTAAATGATTTTACATTTTAGGGGGAGTAAGAATTTCAGAAAATCCAAAAACATTTAAAATTTGAAAATGTTAAAAACATGATAAAAACAAAAATGAGTTTTGTTGTGAAAAAGAGGAAATGATAGTACATCAGTGAACATATCACAACATGCTAAAGAATTGGAAAGTTAAACTGTGATAAACGGTATCACTGATGATGTGCCAGTAGGTTTTTACACATTTAGTAGATTGTGACGAGATATAAACCTAAATTTCAAACTTACTTATATCGTGGGGAACATCTCTTGGATATATGGGTAACCCCCGAAATCTTGTTTGAAAGGTCCCTCTTTCTGAGATATTAGGTCTTTATACTCAGTGATATCTGGGGTATTATCCCGGGACTTCTGATTTTGCGGAAGCAATGGCCTAGTCCCCGTATAATACTTTCTGCATGCTTGAAATATAGCACCACCCTCAGTACAAAAAATGATGAAACATTGAAAAATGCTAATCATGTGCTGTTGAAGAAAAGATTCTCTAAAGGGAACACACCAAAAGTCGAAGCCATCATCTCTCAGATTTTGCGGAAGCAATAGCCTGAGCTCTCATGGCCCTCGCATTTAACCCTTTACAGATATCATCTGTGGTATACTCACCTGTAAGACTGAATATTGGGATCTGGATACGGGAGTATATTCTGAGGTGGGACACGCGAATAAGTTTAAGTGCTTAAAACATTAATCTCATACCTCGAAACAGTTGAACTTTGTGTGAGAATTTAAGTTGATCAGAATACTGACAATCTAAGTGAATCGTTTAGAACTTAAAATGTTTAAAGCTTAACGGTGTTAGTGATTTATCTTAGAAACTGATATGATCCTCTTACACAATCTCATAAAAATATTGTCTATAAATATTTCTTTACTGCATTTCGTTTAAATCAAAGATCCAAAAACATTTTAGTATGTTTTAGTATAAATTTTGAAAAATTAAAAAAGATTTTTGACAACTGATGTTGAAAAGCTGATTTTCAAAGTTACAAGTGCTAAACATGATGAACAGGTTTGGGAGAATGTTTTTGATTTGAAAAATATAGTTTCTACAAGTGGTCATCAGATATTTTAAATGATAAATCATTCTATTCATACAAGTGGTTCAGCAGAGATTAAAATTGTAAAATCATTTATTGATTTGAATAATACCTGCAAATGATGAAGAAATTTGTCAAAATTTTAAATTTGTGAAATTTATTTTGAGGTAGAGGATGTGCAGGTAAGACAGGTTCCAGTTTCCGAGGATCATGTGGTTTCGAGAGAGCCAGGTTTTGATCCTGAACAGAGTAAGGGCCAGTCACAGATGTTGGGATAGAAGATTGTAGAGCCAAGTTCAGATTCTGAAGTTCACGCTAGCTGATGATGCTGATGAACTTAAGGAATCAAGAGAATTAGAGTGAGATTAGAGGCAGGTGGAGATCCTGGAGAAGAAGAGAAGATAGAGATTGAGGATACTTTACATTGTTAGATATTTCGGGAGAAGTCGAGAAGACTGATAAAGACTGAAGATGGAAGACTCGACACTGAAGACTCGTCAACATTCGAGGGGGAGTCTGTTGGTGCATGCGTCTGTCGACTTCGTCTTGTATCGAGTCTTGTATTGTATTAGATAGATCAGGGCACGCAAAACGAGAAAAATGTGTTTGTGGGAAATTTCGCATGAAATTAGATTTCGTGTGAAATCTAATTTCGCATGAGATGGTCCGTGCGAAATTACCTTGTCTATAAATAGGTGCTTCCTGATTTCATTTGAGTAAGAGATATAACATTCCGGCTTGAGAGCCGAAGTGCTGCCGAAGTGTCTACTCGCTGTAAAACTTTGTCAAATCAATCTAAAGACAGTTTAAAGTGTATTTCTAGCTGAATTGAACTTGATACGTCTGTTTCCGCCTCTCGTATTGAGAAAAACTCTTCTGATCGACTCGTTTGGGTCAGAAAACGATCCTACACTGACTCATTTTGAAAAGAGTTTAAGAAAATTAGTATAATGCACTCGGCACAAAATATCTTTTATAACTTGGGACAATTATTTAAGAATAATCTTGTATACAGTTTTACTTATTTGTCGTCCGTCAGGGCCGGTTAAAAGAGTCGGACTAGATTAACTGACACGCCACAGGTATAATGCCCACAAGGTTGATTCCTTTAAGTGGATTACCAGTTTTTACATAATGCAACTGTCAGGTGTATGCCTAAACCCGTGCTTAGGTCGTGGCCATTTCTTTGAATGATGCCAAGGATATCCGGGATATGGTCATTAACCCCCAAAGGCCATACACCAAATAATACTGATTAAAACGAGTTACGTAAATACATTAATCACAATCCGATTTAAATGACTACACACCCGACCAAGCGGTATTATTATAATACCGTATCCCAAGCCCGTATAGGGAAAATAAGTTAAGAGTATTTACCTGAGCAAATTTATACAATTTATCCCAGCCGTATACAACCAAGCAAGTACAGGTAGCTTTTACTGGGCTCCTAAATCTGGAACGAAGGTTTTTAATAACCTATTAGATTCCTAACGGGTCTTAATTAAGCATATGCTTAGACCAGTTAGTTTTAAAGGAAGATATACGGTTCAAACGCAAGATTAAGCGAAGACCGAATTAGAATGTGATTTCGACCCGACAAGCTTGTATGCTTGTTTAATATGGGTAAACTAAACACATTCTGGATTTTGAGATAAAAGTAATAAGGTTTGACCCGTTTCGGCTAATTTATGCAAACTAGTTACATAAACCGCACCGAACGTGAAAAGTGCGTAACGGGTAACCAAATGAGTCATGAGTAGGTTTCCTGAGTTAATATGCCTTAAGCATGTTGTGATATCAGTAGGATACCTTCCATTATGCCCATAACGAATTTAAATTCAAACTATGCCCCGTAGGGGCATTTTGGTCATTTTAAAGCTTATAAAAGAGATTAAATATAAATCTGAGTTTTAGGTCTGATATAATCAGTAAAAATACTTAATTTAATAAGTTATAATAGTAGGGTATAGCATATATGTGAAACTTACTATTTATAACCAAACTATGCACCGTAGGGGCATTTTGGTAATTTCAAATAAGCTTTAAAGGTCAAAATTAGAGAATCTGAGTTTAAAACTTTTATTTACTGTTAAAATATATAAATTTACTTAAAACATCAGTAGGTATGAAGTTTCATATGCCAAAAATAGTTTTAACTCATACTATGCGCTTAAAACGCGTAAGAGTCGGTTTTAAGCGATTTTCGGGTTTAAATAGGAATTATGAGTTTTTGATCAGTTTATAACATTCAAAATATTTTATTTATGATATAAAATCAGTAGAAAAAAGTTTGGTATCAAAATATTATGTAAAACTCATTTTATGGGCCAAAAGGGCAAAACCGACAATTACCGATTCAAAGCAAGAACCCTATGTTATGCTCAGCCTAAAAATAAATAAAAATCTTCAAAAATCCCAAAATATTATTTTATCTTATTGGGTAATAAGTTAGGTATCCAAATTTGGGTTTAAATAGGCTATATCCTAATTATGCCGTTTAATTAATAAAAAGCTTTCCATTTACGCTCTTTAGCATAACTCCTAATCTAGACCTCAAACTGATGTCAAATTTTCAGGAAAAGTTTATAAATTAGTAAAAAAAAAAGGTTTTTGTCCTCTCACATTTTTAAAAATATCATTTTAAGGTCAAAAGGGCATAACGGTCAACATTTGAGCATATAACGGAAGCATGCTCATGAATCGGATAACTATGAAACCAAGTTGTGTAACCTCAGAGGGTTACACTAATCTATAGCCTGGTCCTAATAGAGCTCTAAGGCATATCTAAACTAAGCTAAATCGGGTTAGAACTGAAAGTCAAAGCAAAAGTCAACTTTTACGACTTTCTGTTCCGAACCGAGCCTAAACTCAGAATTGTCGGGTTGAACATGCTTAAACATGTTCTTATATTACTTACCAAGTTATTTAAGGGTTAAAATATGTTCCATAACTTTTGTATTATTAGTTATTAATTTATTAGTAAAAACTGAATCGTTTAACTTTTTATTAAGAAGTTTGACCCGGCAATAGACTTAGTAAAGGTGGTAATTAGGAGGTGCCCTTTTGGGGTTTTAATACCTACCTAATTACGGTCACGTAGCCATGTTCGTTGCGAACAATGGCTCAACTGTTTAAAAGTCAAAGCGTTTATCGAAACGCTTGACTTTTCGGCTATAACGCTAAATAAAACAAACTAGTCACGAAAGGACACTTACAAAAGGTCCAAAGGACTGAATGGAGGTTCCTACAAGCTTAGAATCCTCCTTGAATTAGAGAACAAGATCAGAATGGAAGAGGTGCAAGTTGTAATGAAGTGGGGGAAGGGTATTTATAGGTTTTTCAAGACCGTTAAGATCGTTCATCGATAAACGAGCCTTGATCTGGACCGTACACCTTATACCCACTGTTTTGGCATTCTATGGGCGCCCAACACAGCCCATAGGATGAAGAAAAACCATGTGCAATACCGGAAACCCGCTGTTGATCAGGAAAAACAATTTTTGCAGGTCTAGGGACTTCTCGCGGCCTGCGTAGCCTGAGTCCCCAGCCTTACGCGGCCCTCCTGACAATCACATATCAGCAACCAACTTTCTGAATTTACAGAAATGGTCCCTGTGAGCACATAAGGTCCTTTTTGGCATGTTTAAGACCCGTTAAGCTATTATCAAGGCTGTACAATGATTCCTAAACATAGGGGACATAAAACATGCTCAAAAACATGCCGGATGTCGGTTCGTTTGGCCGTACGGTCACGTTGTTCGTCTAATTATTACGAAACACGAACGAACGTGAAAAACGATCCAAATTACGCGACGAATGGAATTTTATCATGCAGATCACTAAAATAAAATATTTTAATGCTTACATAAATTTTTGGATGCCCGAATATATTCAGAACGTAAGATATGCGCGAAAATGCAAACTTGTGCACTTTTTGAAACTTTTACTCCCTACTTGACTTAAAAGTTTATTTTTGCGCGCGAAACACCTCTAATCCTATTTCTAAGCTATGTAAGGGATATTTCGGGTATGTTTAACTTACAATCATATTCTGGAAGGTTCGATACCATACGAATCGACATACTTTTGCAGTTTGACGCAAATAGTCCTTTAATCGCACAAAGTAGCGCGAAATGTCATTTAGTGATATCCAAGCCTTCTATGGCCCATAATGGGCTTTCCCAAGCATGGGTTTAATTATTGCTATGCTCTCGATCGCTTAAATGGTCACCAAAAGGCGTAGATTCAAAAGTTGACGCTTTAGGTCCTTCTAATGCGCAAACTTGTGCATATCATCGTTTAATAGCATCGAAGCCTCATCTAATCCATATTAGGCATTCTTAAGAGTATTATTAAACATCACGATGCTTCGGGTTCGCTAAAAGATCATTCAGAGGTATAATTAAACATATTGACACTTTTAGTCCCTCTAACTTGCAAAGTTGCGCGTAACTTTACTTATAGGCATAAAAACCTTAGACGACCAATAATTGGCATTCCCGAGAATATAATCAAATATCATGAAGCCCCGGTTTGTTAAAAGGTCACTCAGAGGTAAGAATTAACATGTTGACGCTTTTAACCCTTCATTGCGCAAACTTTCAATTAATTACGCAAACGGCTACACTCGATCATCAAGTGGCTCATTTGTGAATATAAATATCGTAAGAGGTTATTTAGAAACTTATTTTAGGTATGCTAACACTTCCAGTCCTTTCATAATAAAAGTTTTTTGATTTTTCGAAAAATTAGTCCCTTAAATTCAATGTTGGACTTCATTAGGGTTTATTACACGTGTCAATACCTCATTGGACGTGATTTTACGAGGTGTTACATCCTCACCCCCTTAAAAGAAATCTCGACCTTGAGATTTGCTAAAAGGATGGAAGTACTTTTTGTCGCATAATGGACTTAACTTCTAGAGCATATCTGGAGCCTCTCCAAGCTCCCAAGTGCTGCTGAAGTGTCTACTCGCTGTAAAACTTTGTCAAATCAATCTAAAGACAGTTTAAAGTGTATTTCTAGCTGAATTGAACTTGATACGTCTGTTTCCGCCTCTCGTATTGAGAAAAACTCTTCTGATTGACTCGTTCGGGTCAGAAAACGATCCTACACTGACTCATTTTGAAAAGTGTTTAAGAAAATTAGTTTGAATGCCCACGGCACAAAATATCTTTTATAACTTGGGACAATTATTTAAGAATAATCTTGTATGCAGTTTTACTTATTTGTCGTCCGTCAGGGCCGGTTAGAAGAGCCGGACTAGATTAACTGACACGCCACAGGTATAATGCCCACAAGGTTGATTCCTTTAAGTGGATTACCAGTTTTTACATAATGCAACTGTCAGGTGTATGCCTACACCCCGTGCTTAGGTCGTGGCCATTTCTTTGAATGATGCCATGGATATCCGGGATATGGTCATTAACCCCCAAAGGCCATACACCAAATAATACAGATTAAAACGAGTTACGTAAATACATTAATCACAATCCGATTTAAATGACTACACACCCGACCAAGCGGTATTATTATAATACCGTATCCCAAGCCCGTATAGGGAAAATAAGTTAAGAGTATTTACCTGAGCAAATTTATACAATTTATCCCAGCCGTATATAACCAAGCAAGTACAGGTAGCTTTTACTGGGCTCCTAAATCTGGAACGAAGGTTTTTAATAACCTATTAGATTCCTAACGGGTCTTAATTAAGCATATGCTTAGACCGGTTATTTTTAAAGGAAGATATACGGTTCAAACGCAAGATTAATTGAAGACCGAATTAGAATGTGATTTCGACCCGACAAGCTTGTATGCTTGTTTAATATGGGTAAACTAAACACATTCTGGATTTTGAGATAAAAATAATAAGGTTTGACCCGTTTCGGCTAATTTATGCAAACTAGTTACATAAACCGCACCGAACGTGAAAAGTGCGTAACGGGTAACTAAATGAGTCATGAGTAGGTTTCCTAAGTTAATATGCCTTAAGCATGTTGTGATATCAGTAGGATACCTTCCATTATGCCCATAACGAATTTAAATTCAAACTATGCCCCGTAGGGGCATTTTGGTCATTTTAAAGCTTATAAAAGAGATTAAATATAAATCTGAGTTTTAGGTCTGATATAATCAGTAAAAATACTTAATTTAATAAGTTATAACAGTAGGGTATAGCATATATGTGAAATTTACTATTTATAACCAAACTATGCACCGTAGGGGCATTTTGGTAATTTCACATAAGCTTAAAAGGTCAAAATTAGAGAATCTGAGTTTAAAACTTTTCTTTACTGTTAAAATATATAAATTTACTTAAAACATCAGTAGGTATGAAGTTTCATATGCCAAAAATAGTTTTAACTCATACTATGCGCTTAAAACGCGTAAGAGTCGGTTTTAAGCGATTTTCGGGTTTAAATAGGAATTATTAGTTTTTGATCAGTTTATAACGTTCAAAATATTTTATTTATGATATAAAATCAGTATCAAAAAGTTTGGTATCAAAATATTATGTAAAACTCATTTTATGGGCCTAAAGGGCAAAACCGACAATTACCGATTCAAAGCAAGAACCCTATGTTATGCTCAGCCTAAAAATAAATAAAAATCTTCAAAAATCCCAAAATATTATTTTATATCAGTGGGTAATAAGTTTGGTATCCAAATTTGGGTTTAAATAGGCTATATCCTAATTATGCCGTTTAATTAATAAAAAGCTTTCCATTTACGCTCTTGAGCATAACTCCTAATCTAGACCTCAAACTGATGTCAAATTTTCAGGAAAAGTTTATAAATTAGTAAAAAAAAAAAAAGTTTTTGTCCTCTCACATTTTTAAAAATATCATTTTAAGGTCAAAAGGGCATAACGGTCAACATTTGAGCATATAACGGAAGCATGCTCATGAATCGGATAACTATGGAACCAAGTTGTGTAACCTCAGAGGGTTACACTAATCTATAGCCTGGTCCTAATAGAGCTCTAAGGCATATCTAAACTAAGCTAAATCGGGTTAGAACTGAAAGTCAAAGCAAAAGTCAACTTTTACGACTTTCTGTTCCGAACCGAGCCTAAACTCAGAATTGTCGGGTTGAACATGCTTAAACATGTTCTTATATTAATTACCAAGTTATTTAAGGGTTAAAATATGTTCCATAACTTTTGTATTATTAGTTATTAATTTATTAGTAAAAACTGACTCGTTTGACTTTTATTAAGAAGTTTGACCCGATAATAGACTGAGTAAACGTGGTAATTAGGAGGTGCCCTTTTGGGGTTTTAATACCTACCTAATTACGGTCACGTAGCCATGTTCGTTTCGAACAATGGCTCAACCGTTTAAAAGTCAAAGCGTTTATCGAAACGCTTGACTTTTCGGCTATAACGCTAAATAAAACAAACTAGTCACGAAAGGACACTTATAAAAGGTCCAAAGGACTGAATGGAGGTTCCTACAAGCTTAGAATCCTCCTTGAATCAGAGAACAAGATCAGAATGGAAGAGGTGCATGTTATAATGAAGTGGGGGAAGGGTATTTATAGGTTTTTCAAGATCGTTAAGATCGTTCATCGATAAACGAGCCTTGATCTAGACCGTACACCTTATACCCACTGCTTTGGCAATCTATGGGCGCCCAAAACAGCCCATAGGATGAAGAAAAACCATGTGCAATACCGGAAACCAGCTGCTGATCAGGAAAAACAAGTTTTGTAGGTCTGGGGACTTCTCGTGGCCCGCGTAGCCTGAGTCCCCAGCCTTACGCGGCCCTCCTGACAATCACAGATCAGCAACCAACTTTCTGAATTTACAGAAATGGTCCCTGTGAGCATATAAGGTCCTTTTTGGCATGTTTAAGACCCGTTAAGCTATTATCAAGGCTCTACAATGATTCCTAAACATAGGGGACATAAAACATGCTCAAAAACATGCCGGATGTCGGTTCGTTTGGCCGTACGGTCACGTTGTTCGTCTAATTACGACGAAACACGAACGGACGCGAAAAACGATCCAAATTACGCGACGAATGGAATTTTATCATGCAGAGCACTAAAATAAAATATTTTAATGCTTACATAAATTTTTGGATGCCCGGATATATTCAGAACGTAAGATATGCGCGAAAATGCAAACTTGTGCACTTTTTGACACTTTTACTCCCTACTTGACTTAAAAGTTTATTTTTGCACGCGAAACACCTCTAATCCTATTTCTAAGCTATGTAAGGGATATTTCGGGTATGTTTAACTTACGATCATATTCTGGAAGGTTCGATACCATACGAATCGACATACTTTTGCAGTTTGACGCAAATAGTCCTTTAATCGCACAAAGTAGCGCGAAATGTCATTTAATGATATCCAAGCCTTCTATGGCCCATAATGGGCATTCCCAAGCATGGGTTTAATTATTTCTATGCTCTCGATCGCTTAAATGGTCACCAAAAGGCGTAGATTCAAAAGTTGACGCTTTAGGTCCTTCTAATGCGCAAACTTGCGCATATCATCGTTTAATAGCATCGAAGCCTCATCTAATCCATATTAGGCATTCTTGAGAGTATTATTAAACATCACGATGCTTCGGGTTTGCTAAAAGATCATTCAGAGGTATAATTAAACATATTGACACTTTTCGTCCCTCTAACTTGCAAAGTTGCGCGTAACTTTACTTATAGGCATAAAAACCTTAGACGACCAATAATTGGCATTCCCGAGAGTATAATCAAATATCATGAAGCCCCGGTTTGTTAAAAGGTCACTCAGAGGTAAGAATTAACATGTTGACGCTTTTAACCCTTCATTGCGCAAACTTTCAATTAATTACGCAAACGGCTACACTCGATCATCAAGTGGCTCATTTGTGAATATAAATATTGTAAGAGGTTATTTAGAAACTTATTTTAGGTATGCTAACACTTCCAGTCCTTTCATAATAATTTTTTTTTGATTTTTCGAAAAATTAGTCCCTTAAATTCAATGTTTGACTTCATTAGGGTTTATTACACGTGTCAATACCTCATTGGACGTGATTTTACGAGGTGTTACATCCTCACCCCCTTAAAAGAAATCTCGACCTCGAGATTTGCTAAAAGGCTGGAAGTACTTTTTGTCGCATAATGGACTTAACTTCTAGAGCATATCTGGAGCCTCTCCAAGCTCCCAAGTGCTGCCGAAGTGTCTACTCGCTGTAAAACTTTGTCAAATCAATCTAAAGACAGTTTAAAGTGTATTTCTAGCTGAATTGAACTTGATACGTCTGTTTCCGCCTCTCGTATTGAGAAAAACTCTTCTGATCGACTCGTTCGGGTCAGAAAACGATCCTACACTAACTCATTTTGAAAAGTGTTTAAGAAAATTAGTTTGAATGCACATGGCACAAAATATCTTTTATAACTTGGGACAATTATTTAAGAATAATCTTGTATACAGTTTTACTTATTTGTCGTCCGTCAGGGCCGGTTAGAAGAGCCGGACTAGATTAACTGACACGCCACAGGTATAATGCCCACAAGGTTGATTCCTTTAAGTGGATTACCAGTTTTTACATAATGCAACTGTCAGGTGTATTCCTACACCCCGTGCTTAGGTCGTGGCCATTTCTTTGAATGATGCCAAGGATATCCGGGATATAGTCATTAACCCCCAAAGGCCATACACCAAATAATACAGATTAAAACGAGTTACGTAAATACATTAATCACAATCCGATTTAAATGACTACACACCCGACCAAGCGGTATTATTATAATACCGTATCCCAAGCCCGTATAGGGAAAATAAGTTAAGAGTATTTACCTGAGCAAATTTATACAATTTATCCCAGCCGTATACAACCAAGCAAGTACAGGTAGCTTTTACTGGGCTCCTAAATCTGGAACGAAGGTTTTTAATAACCTATTAGATTCCTAACGGGTCTTAATTAAGCATATGCTTAGACCGGTTAGTTTTAAAGGAAGATATACGGTTCAAACGCAAGATTAAGCGAAGACCGAATTAGAATGTGATTTCGACCCGAAAAGCTTGTATGCTTGTTTAATATGGGTAAACTAAACACATTCTGGATTTTGAGATAAAAATAATAAGGTTTGACCCGTTTCGGCTAATTTATGCAAACTAGTTACATAAACCGCACCGAACATGAAAAGTGCGTAACGGGTAACCAAATGAGTCATGAGCAGGTTTCCTAAGTTAATATGCCTTAAACATGTTGTGATATCAGTAGGATACCTTCCATTATGCCCATAACGAATTTAAATTCAAACTATTCCCCGTAGGGGCATTTTGGTCATTTTAAAGCTTATAAAAGAGATTAAATATAAATCTGAGTTTTAGGTCTGATATAATCAGTAAATATACTTAATTTAATAAGTTATAACAGTAGGGTATAGCATATATGTGAAATTTACTATTTATAACCAAACTATGCACCGTACCGTAGGGGCATTTTGGTAATTTCACATAAGCTTAAAAGGTCAAAATTAGAGAATCTGAGTTTAAAACTTTTCTTTACTGTTAAAATATATAAATTTACTTAAAACATCAGTAGGTATGAAGTTTCATATGCCAAAAATAGTTTTAACTCATACTATGCGCTTAAAACGCGTAAGAGTCGGTTTTAAGCGATTTTCGGGTTTAAATAGGAATTATGAGTTTTTGATCAGTTTATAACGTTCAAAATATTTTATTTATGATATAAAATCAGTAGCAAAAAGTTTGGTATCAAAATATTATGTAAAACTCATTTTATGGGCCAAAAGGGCAAAACCGACAATTACCGATTCAAAGCAAGAACCCTATGTTATGCTCAGCCTAAAAATAAATAAAAATCTTCAAAAATCCCAAAATATTATTTTATATGAGTGGGTAATAAGTTTGGTATCCAAATTTGGGTTTAAATAGGCTATATCCTAATTATGCCGTTTAATTAATAAAAAGCTTTCCATTTACACTCTTGAGCATAACTCCTAATCTAGACCTCAAACTGATGTCAAATTTTCAGGAAAAGTTTATAAATTAGTAGAAAAAAAAGGTTTTTGTCCTCTCACATTTTTAAAAATATCATTTTAAGGTCAAAAGGGCATAACGGTCAACATTTGAGCATATAACGGAAGCATGCTCATGAATCGGATAACTATGGAACCAAGTTGTCTAACCTCAGAGGGTTACACTAATCTATAGCCTGGTCCTAATAGAGCTCTAAGGCATATCTAAACTAAGCTAAATCGGGTTAGAACTGAAAGTCAAAGCAAAAGTCAACTTTTACGACTTTCTGTTCCGAACCGAGCCTAAACTCAGAATTGTCGGGTTGAACATGCTTAAACATGTTCTTATAATAATTACCAAGTTATTTAAGGGTTAAAATATGTTCCATAACTTTTGTATTATTAGTTATTAATGTATTAGTAAAAACTGACTCGTTTGACTTTTTATTAAGAAGTTTGACCCGACAATAGACTGAGTAAACGTGGTAATTAGGAGGTGCCCTTTTGGAGTTTTAATACCTACCTAATTACGGTCACGTAGCCATGTTCGTTGCGAACAATGGGTCAACCGTTTAAAAGTCAAAGCGTTTATCGAAACGCTTGACTTTTCGGCTATAAAGCTAAATAAAACAAACTAGTCACGAAAGGACACTTACAAAAGGTCCAAAGGACTGAATGGAGGTTCCTACAAGCTTAGAATCCTCCTTGAATCAGAGAACAAGATCAGAATGGAAGAGGTGCAAGTTGTAATGAAGTGGGGGAAGGGTATTTATAGCTTTTTCAAGACCGTTAAGATCGTTCATCGATAAACGAGCCTTGATCTGGACCGTACACCTTATACCCACTGTTTTGGCAATCTATGGGCACCTAAAACAGCCCATAGGATGAAGAAAAACCATGTGCAATACCGGAAACCAGCTGATGATCAGGAAAAACAAGTTTTGCAGGTCTGGGGACTTCTCGTGGCCCGCGTAGCCTGAGTCCCCAGCCTTACGCGGCCCTCCTGACAATCACATATCAGCAACCAACTTTTCCTGAATTTACAGAAATGGTCCCTGTGAGCACATAAGGTCCTTTTTGGCATGTTTAAGACCCGTTAAGCTATTATCAAGGCTCTACAATGATTCCTAAACATAGGGGACATAAAACATACTCAAAAACATGCCGGATGTCGGTTCGTTTGGCCGTACGGTCACGTTGTTCGTCTAATTACGAAGAAACACCTCTAAGCCTATTTCTAAGCTATGTAAGGGATATTTGGGGTATGTTTAACTTACGATCATATTCTGGAAGGTTCGATACCATACGAATCGACATACTTTTCCAGTTTGACGCAAATAGTCCTTTAATCGCACAAAGTAGCGCGAAATGTCATTTAATGATATCCAAGCCTTCTATGGCCCATAATGGGCATTCCCAAGCATGGGTTTAATTATTTCTATGCTCTCGATCGCTTAAACGGTCACCAAAAGGCGTAGATTCAAAAGTTGACGCTTTAGGTCCTTCTAATGCGCAAACTTGCGCATATCATCGTTTAATAGAATCGAAGCCTCATCTAATCCATATTAGGCATTCTTGAGAGTATTATTAAACATCACGATGCTTCGGGTTCGCTAAAAGATCATTCATAGGTATAATTAAACATATTGACACTTTTAGTCCCTCTAACTTGCAAAGTTGCGCGTAACTTTACTTATAGGCATAAAAACCTTAGACGACCAATAATTGGCATTCCCGAGAGTATAATCAAATATCATGAAGCTCTCGGTTTGTTAAAAGGTCACTCAGAGGTAAGAATTAACATGTTGACGCTTTTAACCCTTCATTGCGCAAACTTTCAATTAATTACGCAAATGGCTACACTCGATCATCAAGTGGCTCATTTGTGAATATAAATATCTTAAGAGGTTATTTAGAAACTTATTTTAGGTATGCTAACACTTCCAGTCCTTTCATAATAAATTTTTTTCGATTTTTCGAAAAATTAGTCCCTTAAATTCAATGTTTGACTTCATTAGGGTTTATTACACGTGTCAATACCTCATTGGACGTGATTTTATGAGGTGTTACATCCTCACCCCCTTAAAAGAAATCTCGACCTCGAGATTTGCTAAAAGGCTGGAAGTACTTTTTGTCGCATAATGGACTTAACTTCTAGAGCATATCTGGAGCCTCTCCAAGCTCCCAAGTTGACCTCTATAATAGGTACATGTATCCTTTTTGGAGCTTCTTAACCTGTCAATCCTCAATCGATACAGGTTTCTCATCATATCATAAATCTGCATATCATTATGTGATAATGCTTCTCGACTTATTAGTGAAACACATCCTTAAATCATTAGTGTGTAATGCATCGCGAGCTCCGCCAAGCTCCTCAAGTAGGTTTTAGCTTATAAGCTATTTGATCTTGATTCATCTGATTCCCTCGAATGATTCTATATATTTAGAGCTTAACTAGCCTGATAATTAATAAATTGGCACACCCTTCTAGGGTGATATCTTTTGTTGAACCTTATTCCTTAACAAGAACTTAGGAGGGTTGCTACTTTCATTAATCCTTGATTTTTATGCCGAATACTGGCAACTCACAGATGATTATGGATTTGTATGATCTTATTCATTGTTTCCAAGGGAACTTTCAGATCTTGATAATTGGACTTACTAATCTTCTATCTAACAATAGATGTTTAACATTCCGTCTATGCAAGGTCTCCAAAGAAGCAGCCTTGATATTTATATAACATCTATTATAAAAATGCATATTTATGGTGAGATGGTTATTCCAACTATAGCTTAAAACCAATCTTAAGGGATAGCTAATCCTTACAGTTAGTCGAACAAATCGACGATCCTGGGCAGCTGATGGCGATTCTTAATTGTTGCCTAAATAGGGTTACGGTAATCATTGCATAAGCAAAATGAACCGTTTTTCTTAATTAACAATACCGAACTTCCCAGAATAATGAATTAGGCTTTATGAACCTCTATCTTAAAACTCACTTAATCAGGGATTCGATTATCCGATAATCAACATGGAGTCTTTACAATACTACAACCCTAAGCGGGATGTTAATCTTAACTCTACTTGCCTCTCAGAAGGTAAACATGGTAATCTTTGGAGAAGATAACCAAGGTACAAGGAGGTTACAGAGATTTTCCAAATCTCAGGCTCTAGTTCATCTATCATAGTCTGTGTCAGATAAGTGACACATTTATGTTACGAGTCCACGAATTCCTTAATCGGAGACATTTACTTGGACAATTCCATTCTGGATATCTTCTCTGAATACCATTAGCTGACTTTAGTACCATATGACCATTGGAATATCCTTGCGGTTCCATGTATTAAACCTCCATACTGATCAGGCATGGAAGCAATCTATGGAACTTATTAAGATACATCAATCCTCATGTGGTGTTTTTGTCATACCATCTGGTATTCGCAATCGATAGGGATCAAGAGATATCAATTACATATGCTGACGCACTTCCTCTAGAGAGAGGATACTTCTAGAATTCTACGATTGGAGGTTTCTGACAGGAACAGAAGAAATGGTTCTTTTGATTTCGCCTGTAAGTTTTACCTTACACTTAATATCTGGGGTTCTTACAGGAAAATTTCTAAAAGTTTGCTAAGCTTATGGTCTTATGAGAGACTCAGCAGCACCTGAAACCAAACGTATCTCCTAGCAATAAAATCACAATAAGGGATTTATCTAGTGTCATTAATAATGTGAACTGCCTCTAATCATTCATCAGGAGGGTTAAACGGTTCCATTCTTAATCCTTTTAAACTTAGCTGTAAGATCTTTGACAAATTTTAGGGTGGACTCAGCTTTGACTGGTTGTTTCATAATCTATATAACATGAGTAGCTGAGGTAGATCCATAATGGATTTATAATAAGCAGGCTTTGAAACCTTAATGTGCCCTCTTATTGCCGTTGCTAACCACCAATAATTATTTGCATTAAGCTTAGATTTTGGGTAAATGGAATAGGGTACTATTTCAGCCAATGAATTAAAATTTGTAACATACTGTCGACAGTCTAGAACTTTTATGGTGAGAGTCAGAAAATTCTTATTCCATCTTTTTCCATCTCGTGATGCGGATAATAGGTTTTTCTAATAAGGTCCTTAAAACTTGGACCATCCCATATTGGATAAGAGGATCTTTCTTGTGGACTTCATTAATATCCTCACTAATTAAGGATATTACCATCGAATGACAGTGACGCATACCTCACCGTGTCCTTTCTAGCATAACCGCTGATACACCTAATGGTTTCTACTTCATCCAACAATTTTCTGCAATCGATGGCCCCTTTTTACTATTGAAGTCTCTTGACTTCCAAGAGACGAAGTACTTTTAAGTATATCCTAAAAAGAAATGGGGCTCCTTGCCACATATGATTTTGTTTAGTTCATTCTTCGCATATGAAGTATGAATAAAGCTCCTCTTATGAGCAGCGACATGTGTTTTAGAGCAAACAGCATTCGGCTTCTTGAACCTTTTTATGACTTTTCTCATAGCCTTTCTAACAGCTGTCTTAATTATAGTTTTGGAGATTAACTCCATTAACATTGAGGTTCACATGTAATACACCATTAACATTTGTCGCCCCTCTAGCATCGCGACTGCTGTTTGTCTTTTCTGAGTTTTCCATACTCGAAACTTGGTATTAAATACCAAATTCAACAAGTGCTTAGGCAATCCCTACTATGTGTCTCCTTGAATTGTCAAAAGGCTCACCATAAGGAGTCTTGATAACTACTTGCATCTTATCACACACAATATGGGCTTGGTTATAAGATGACCAATCCATTCCTATCACTATATCGAGTCCCTTTAATTTTAACAGGAACAAGGACCGCGGAAAAGAATGATTCCTAATGGATATAAAACATCCATCTAATATTGTCGAAGCAGTCTCTGAGGTACCATCGACTAATTCTACTTCATATTTAACGCTTAGAGTTTTAACAGGCAGATTTAATAATTTACAAAATCTATTGTCTACGAAAGACTTATCTGCACCTGAATCAAATAATACTCTAGCATAAACGTCATTGATAAGGAAAGTACCTGTTGTGACATTGTTATCTTGAACGGCCTCTTGAGCATTCATTTGAAAGACTCCAGCTTTGGTCTTCTTAGCCTCTCCAGGCTTCTTGGTTTTATTTGGGCAATTAGTTTTAATGTGCCCTATTTCATTACAACCATAGAAGGTTGCGTCCTTTATGTCTTGGCACTCCAAAGTTTTGTGCCCTTCTTTATTACAGATTCCACAAGGCTTAGCTTGTGACTCTAAAGTGCATTTCCCTTTAGTCGCCTTCTTTGGGCAGCGGGTCTTTATGTGCCCCTTCTCGCCACAACCATAGCATGTGGCATCCTTCAAGTCCTTGCATTCATGAGTCTTGTGATCCATCTCCTTACAGATGCCACATCCCCTGGTCTGTTCACGAAAACATTTTCCGAAGTGCTGCTTCCCGCAGGTTTTACATTTGGGTTTTGCCTCATTTGGCTTGGGCTGGTTTGAACCGGCCTTACCCTTTTTGTAACCCTTATTTGGAGTATTATCGCACTTTCGCTTATGCTCATTTAGTACCCAGTCCATGGATTTGTTTACGGTTGTATCTAACATAGCCTGTAACTCGGTGCCCGTTAAGTTCAGTCTTGTATTATTATTCTGATCAACTGGATGATTGTGAGCTTCAGATGAGTCAGCCATGGTGAAGCTTTGAAAGCTACAGACCAAGTAGTAATAATTTATTTAATTATATAGTGAATCGTTGAAATTTATGATTAAATAGCCATGGTGTAAATAAACCATATAGGCCTATAGATAGTATTAAATTTATTTGATTATGTTTTGTCTAGGTTTTTAAATAAACCATCTTTGGCGTTTAAACGGAATATAATCCTTCCTATTTATTAGACAGGGGACATAAGTCACGACTGTCAATGTCGTACCGACAATTTATATAGCACAAGGGCTTGTTCCAAAGGACTTTCTGATGGCACAGAGGCCTTGTCACTAGGGAAATTTTTTTTTTTAAACATAATCAATGATCCTTTGGATCGGAAAATTTCATAGTTCATTGTCTTGACAAGAAGTTATGAAATAAAACTATCTTTTTCATGTATACATCTTTGCCCGTAGGTATACATCCCAAATGGATGTTTTGATGTGTACATCATGTTCGACGTTTATTAGCCGTGATTCATATTGATCATTTAGGCTAAATAAGGGGTTTGGAAAATCCCAATATAAAGATGACATGTGTGATTTTATCGCATCACCGTTGCCAGGAGTGTTAACATGTTTTCAGATGTTAACAAGGATCTGAATCTCTTTTAAACAGGTTTTACCATCATAGCCAGGTCTTTAATGACATTCAAGCTAGGTTATACCTTTTAAGATTCTTTTTAATATATATACTGGCAGATCAATTTCAAAAGGAATGATATTTTGATTTATTTCATATATTATATTCATATATAATGATAGAAATGAAATTTAGGTAAAACATTCCAATGATTTAAAAAGAGGTACAGAATTGCCCTAAACGGGGCTTGAAAGAAGTAATGTTGTCCACAAAGGGACTGAAAGATAAGTATGCCCTTATAAGGACTTGTTAAGGAAACAAACTTCAGCAAAAGGAGTTTCTTCTTCATTTTTATTTCTGAATGTTTTCTCCTTGGTTGCACGTTTATCCTAGTCGCAGTACAAAGCTCGGCATCCCTAAGCTTCGGATGGGGAGAATTTCCATTACGGCTTCTTTTCTTGGAGACATATTAAAAATATATAGAATTGAAAGCAATAATTCTCTGAATAGAGATGAGAGTATTCCTATGTTAAGTCTAGACTCAGAAGGTTAAGGAATGTGCTACTGTGTCATTGAGATTAAACACAAAAGGCTAGTGTTTAATTCACTCAATGTTGGCTCTGATACCAACCTTTCATGCCCCGATATTTCCACGTATTACCGGTGGGCCCGGTGGGGAGTATCGTGACGTAGTTGATATCATCATAGTCAAACAACACAATTTAAATGCACAGCGGAAGCAAAAGATTGAATCATATTACAAACCGAATCAATAGTAATATCAAAGTATTATAACCAGACTGTAAAGGATCCACAGGCAGATCAAAAGATAAAAAGATCATTGTTCAACAGACTTTAACATCTAAAGCTTGCAAGACTTGATTAATAATGCCAGGAGTAGCCAGCCTATTTCGTCTAGTACCTGCACTTAGCCTTTTTGGAAAATACGTCAGTTTACACTGGCAAATACAATTAACTGACTGTTGGTGCATGCGTCTATCGACTTCGTCTTGTATCGAGTCTTGTATTGTATTAGATAGATCAGGGCACGCAAAACGAGCGGTATTATTATAATACCGTATCCCAAGCCCGTATAGGGAAAATAAGTTAAGAGTATTTACCTGAGCAAATTTATACAATTTATCCCAGCCGTATACAACCAAGCAAGTACAGGTAGCTTTTACTGGGCTCCTAAATCAGGAACGAAGGTTTTTAATAACCTATTAGATTCCTAACGGGTCTTAATTAAGCCTATTCTTAGACCGGTTAGTTTTAAAGGAGGATATACGGTTCAAACGCAAGATTAAGCGAAGACCGGATTAGAATGTGATTTCGACCCGACAAGCTTGTATGCTTGTTTAATATGGGTAAACTAAACACATTCTGGATTTTGAGATAAAAATGATAAGGTTTGACCCGTTTCGGCTAATTTATGCAAACTAGTTACATAAACCGCACCGAACGCGAAAAGTGCGTAACGGGTAACCAAATGAGTCAGGAGCAGGTTTCCTGAGTTAATATGCCTTAAAAATGTTGTGATATCAGTAGGATACCTTCCATTATTCCCAGAACGAATTTAAATTCAAACTATGCCCCGTAGGGGCATTTTGGTCATTTTAAAGCTTATAAAAGAGATTAAATATAAATCTGAGTTTTAGGTCTGATATAATCAGTAAAAATACTTAATTTAATAAGTCATAATAGTAGGGTATAGCATATATGTGAAATTTACTATTTATAACCAAACTATGCACCGTGGGGGCATTTTGGTAATTTCACATAAGCTTGAAATGTCAAAATTAGAGAATCTGAGTTTAAAATTTTTCTTTACTGTTAAAATATATAAATTTACTTAAAACATCAGTAGGTATTAAGTTTCATATGCCAAAAATAGTTTTAACTCATACTATGCGCTTAAAACGCGTAAGAGTCAGTTTTAAGCGATTTTCGGGTTTAAATAGAAATTATGAGTTTTTGATCAGTTTATAAAGTTCAAAATATTTTATTTATGATATAAAATCAGTAGCAAAAAGTTTGGTATCAAACTATTATGTAAAACTCATTTTATGGGCCAAAAGGGCAAAACCGACAATTACCGATTCAAAGCAAGAACCCTATGTTATGCTCAGCCTAAAAAAAAAAAAAAAATCTTTAAAAATCCCAAAATATTATTTTATATCCGTGGGTAATAAGTTTGGTATCCAAATTTGGGTTTAAATAGGCTATATGCTAATTATGCCGTTTAATTAATAAAAAGCTTTCCATTTACGCTATTGAGCATAACTCATAATCTAGACCTCAAACTGATGTCAAATTTTCAGGACAAGTTTATAAATTAGTAAAAAAAAAAAAAGGTTTTTGTCCTCTCACATTTTCAAAAATATCATTTTAAGGTCAAAAGGGCATAACGGTCAACACTTGGGCATATAACGAAAGCATGCTCATGAATCGGATAACTATGGAACCAAGTTGTGTAACCTCAGAGGGTTACACTAATCTATAGCTTGGTCCTAATAGAGCTCTAAGGCATATCTAAACTAAGCTAAATCTGGTCAGAACTGAAAGTCAAAGCAAAAGTCAACTTTTACGACTTTCGGTTCCGAACCGAGCCTAAACTCAGAATTGTCGGGTTGAACATGCTTAAACATGTTCTTATATTAATTACCAAGTTATTTAAGGGTTAAAATATGTTCCATAACTTCTGTATTATTAGTTATTAATTTATTAGTAAAACTGACTCGTTTGACTTTTTATTAAGAAGTTTGACCCGACAATAGACTGAGTAAACGTGGTAATTAGGAGGTGCCCTTTTGGGGTTTTAATACCTACCTAATTACGGTCACGTAGCCATGTTCGTTGAGAACAATGGCTCAACCTTTTAAAAGTCAAAGCGTTTATCGAAACGCTTGACTTTTCGGCTATAACGCTAAATAAAACAAACTAGTCACGAAAGGACACTTACAAAAGGTCCAAAGGACTGAATGGAGGTTTCTTCAAGCTTAGAATCCTCCTTGAATCAGAGAACAAGATCAGAATGGAAGAGGTGCAAGTTGTAATGAAGTGGGGGAAGGGTATTTATAGGTTTTTCAAGACTGTTAAGATCGTTCATCGATAAACGAGCCTTGATCTGGACCGTACACCTTATACCCACTGTTTTGGCAATCTATGGGCGCCCAAAACAGCCCATAGGATGAAGAAAAACCATGTGCAATACCGGAAACCAGCTGCTGATCAGGAAAAACAAGTTTTGTAGGTCTAGGGACTTCTCGCGGCCTGCATAGCCTGAGTCCCCAGCCTTACGTGGCCCACCTGACAATCACAGATCAGCAACCAACTTTCTGAATTTACAGAAATGGTCCCTGTGAGCACATAAGGTCCTTTTTGGCATGTTTAAGACCCGTTAAGCTATTATCAAGGCTCTACAATGATTCCTAAACATAGAGGACATAAAACATGCTCAAAAACATGCCGGATGTCGGTTCGTTTGGCCGTACGGTCACGTTGTTCGTCTAATTACGACGAAACACGAACGGACGCGAAAAACGATCCAAATTACGCGACGAATGGAATTTTATCATGCCGATCACTAAAATAAAATATTTCAATGCTTAAATAACTTTTTGGATGCCCGGGTATATTCAGAACGTAAGATATGCGCGAAAATGCAAACTTGTGCACTTTTTGACACTTTTACTCCCTGCTTGACTTAAAAGTTTATTTTTGCGCACGAAACACCTCTAATCCTATTTCTAAGCTATGTAAGGGATATTTCGGGTATTTTTAACTTACGATCATATTCTAGAAGGCTCGATACCATACGAATCAACATACTTTTGCAGTTTGACGCAAATAGTCCTTTAATCGCACAAAGTAGCGCGAAATGTCATTTAATGATATCCAACCCTTCTATGGCCCATAATGGACATTCCCAAGCATGGGTTTAATTATTGCTATGCTCTCGATTGCTTAAATGGTCACCAAAAGGCGTAGATTCAAAAGTTGACGCTTTAGGTCCCTCTAATGTGCAAACTTGCGCATAGCATCGTTTATTAGCATCGAAGCCTCATCTAATCCATATTAGGCATTCTTGAGAGTATTATTAAACATCACGATGCTTCGGGTTCACTAAAAGGTCATTCAGAGGTATAATTAAACATATTGACACTTTTAGTCCCTCTAACTTGCAAAGTTGCGCGTAACTTTACTTATAGGCATAAAAACCTTAGACGGCCAATAATTGGCATTCCCGAGAGTATAATCAAATATCATGAAGCTCCCAGTTTGTTAAAAAGGTCACTCAGAGGTAAGAATTAACATGTTGACGCTTTTAACCCTTCATTGCGCAAACTTTCAATTAATTACGCAAACGGCTACACTCGATCATCAAGTGGCTCATTTGTGAATATAAATATCGTAAGAGGTTTTTTAGAAACTTATTTTAGGTATGCTAACACTTCCAGTCCTTTCATAATCAAAGTTTTATCGATTTTTCGAAAAATTAGTCCCTTAAATTCAATGTTTGACTTCATTAGGGTTTATTACACGTGTCAATACCTCATTGGACGTGATTTTACGAGGTGTTACAATAAATCATCTAAGGTTAGATGATTCGTAAATCATGGAGTAGTTGTGGCACGAATAAGGATGAGGATTAGGAAAGAAGTCCTAAGTCTACTCATGTTTGGGTCCTAGGAAGGTTATAAACTAGGTTTAAGGCATGCTAATAACCTAATTCCCTATAACCAGTGCTCTGATACCAATCTGTAACACCCCAATCGCGTAATACAACAGCACGCGGCGGAATATCGGGGAGTCACGTTACAAATTGCTCACAACTACTGGTACTAAATTGTTTCAATATCATTTACATCGTTTTACAAACATAGAATACATGAAATTGTTCTTTTGTTTTAGAAGTCTAAGGCCCGAATGTAGTCCTATGAGTTGCATGCTTGAATAGTTGAAAACCTGAAACATATGTGAAAAACAGTTAGCATAAAATTGCCGGCGAATACATAGGTTTTATTAGTCAAGTAAATGGCAAAACATTTGGTATTGCAATACTTTAACAGCTACGAGAACTGTTTATTTAAAATAAATCTTGAAGCCAAAGAATGGCAAAAATTTAGTATTGCAATACAATTCTTTAATTGTGAAAACTCGTGACAAAATAGGTTTGTATATGGCAATATGATTATTACTAAGTCATTTTATGCCTTACATTGTAACCTTGTTTAAACCATCGTAAAAACTTGTTAATGTGTTATTAGAAATCCAATCAAGGATCAATAATAACTGTTTTGAAATAAATCAAAACTTATGTAAGTATTATATAAATCAAATCAATGAGTTATGATAATACTTCAGATATCTTCCTAAGAATCTATCATATAAATATGGGAGATTCTACGAAGATTTTGATAATCAAACATTGAAACAAATCATACACAAAATCCTAAAGTGATCCAGATAATGCTACAAGAATAATAAAATAAGAACACTTATATATAGGAAGTACCAGCGGCGTATCCACCATGTTCTTATTTTATTACACCCGTTTTGTTATCTAAATCACAACTACCACATAAACACATAATCGTCAACTTGTTCCACCTCGTAACCATGTATTAAAGTACACAATGAATCCAAACAGGGGCTCCAATATTAGTACTCTAAACATCCCATATATGTCTAACTATGAAGATAGATAGATACTACAGGGATCAGGTTCTTTGTCATATTGTCTAATCTAACATGCATTAAAGTACACAATGAGTCCAAACAGGGGCTCCAATATTAGTACTCTAAACATCCTACAAGAATCGATCTATGAAGACAGATAGATGCTATAAGGATTCTGGGTTCTGATATATTGAATCAAAACAATCCTAAATCCTAATGGTGATTCGGGATAACGCCACGAAAGGTAATACAATAAGCACACATATATATAGGAAGTACCAGCGGCGTATCTACCATGTGCTTATTGTATTATCTAGTTTCGTTATCTAAATCAACAACAAACTACACAAAAACCAACCATCGAGTTGTAAAGTACTTCTTAAAAATCTTACTATGAAGATAGGAAGATCTTAGACTGTACTTCAAATATCCTACATGGATCTTACTATGAAGATAGGTAGATCACTTAAGGATAAAACATTGTATTTGCATAATCCGAATAATACACATAAAAGCACTTAGTGAACACATATATGCCATACATTTCGAAAACAAATCGATTACACATATGAATCACCCCAAAACATTTGAAAACGGTAAAAGAGGGGAACTATGTACTCGCCTGGGATTGTGTATAGTTCCGGTTCAAAGGGTATAACAAAGCTCAAAAGACCAAGAGTTCAAGTGTTGAAGCGGTTCCTAGGGTAACGGATACTATGTTAGCGAATCGACACCTAAATCGGAAGATTGGATAGAATGAGGTCTTGTCAACCAAACGAGTATTGGAACTCATGTTATATGGTTTAACAAAGCCTACATTCTAAATCGGAACCTATCCTAAGTGCTTACGACCCATTACGACTCATTAAGGTAGCTTACGCCACTTTAACGCGTCGTTCGCGCGAAAGCGCGTTCGAGACGCCTAACTAATCCTATGACAAGTATTATATGCCTTAACATATCTAATTATATAATCAGTTTAGATGTCAAAATATGTGTTACATATGCTTAAAATGAAATTATGCGAAAAAGGGCATTTTGGTCATTTTCCTAAGGCATATAAACTACCTATCATACAACTAACTAAACAAAGTGACCATAAGGTATAACCTCGGAAGGTTATTCCCTATACAACTATGGTCACATTATATGTTTGGTCGGATCCTAACGATCGACCAAACGGGTCGAGTTCGAAAGTCTAAGCGGTTGTTTAGACCGCTTATCTTACGACCCTATATAAGCACTATCCTAAAAGTGACGAGTTAAACATGTTAAAACATGTTTAACGAAGTTAGAAAACAAGTTTGATATCAAAACAAACGGTTTTGATACCCAAGAGTAGTTTGGTTGCAAAATACGCATAGACGCGTATTTTGACCGAAACTATGACTCGTCACTATACCTAATTAACGTGGTAATCAGTAGGTATAGTCACAAGGGACTATAACCATCGTGATTACGCTCACGTTGCAAAGTTCAAACGAACTTTGTGTTGACCAATGACCGGTCAAAGCAGAAAGTCAAACAGTGTTTGACTTCCGTGCTTGTAAACGCATAAAAGCACGAAAGAATACTTACAAAAGGTCCAAGCTAGAAGATTTGATCTAAAAATTCTCAGGTATGTGGTTTTGAACCTCAACTTAGAGAAAATTCAGATCAAGTTGTGAGTTAAAGTGAAGTTGGGGTGGGTTTATATAGGGTTTCCAAGACCGTTAAGATCGTTCCTCGATAAACGAGCATCAATCTGGACCGTCCATGTGTGCCCCTTGTTTTAGAATACCATGGGTGCTTAAAACAAGCCCATAGTATAAAGAAAACCATGTCCAAAAGCCTGAAACCAGCTGCTGAACTGAAAACTGGGTTTTCTGATTTGTGCAGTTATCGCGGCCCGCATAAGGAAAGGCTTCCTCTTACGCGCCCCGTGTAAGACAACTATCAGGAAATGTCAGTTTTGGTCCCTGCAGCCTAGAAACTTGATTTTCGATGCATTTTTGGCATGTTTAAGCCCGTTAACCCCATTTCAAGGCTTTAAAATGAAGTTAAAGTATAGGGAACTTAAAATATGCTCAAAAATATCTCGGATGTTGGTTCGTTTGGCCGTACGGTTGCGTTGTTCGGTTAATTACGACGAAACACGAACGGACGCGAAAAATGATCCAAACTACGCGACAAATGGATTTTTATCATGCCAATCACTAAAATAAAATATTTTAATGATTAGATAAATTTTTGGATGTCCCCATATATTCAGAACGTAAGATATGCGCGAAAATGCAAACTTATGCACTTTTTGACGCTTTTAGTCCCTATTGGTCAAATAAGTTTATTTTTGCGCACTAAACACCTCAAAGCCTATTTCTAAGCAATGAAAAGGATATTTAGGGCATGTTTAACTTATGATCAAGTTACAGAATGTTCGATACTATGTGAATCAGTAGACTTTCATAGTTTGACGCAAATAGTCCATGAGTGTGAATAAAGTTGTTTTTGACACACCAAAGCTTTCAAAACTTATTTCTAAGTTATATAAAAGTTATTTAAGGTATGTTAAGCCTATGTCACTGTTCCGAAGTGTTTGCCACATTAAACTGATTACGTTTACGCATCAGTTCGCGTATAACTTTCCATAAAGCGATTTAAGGCTTGAAAATGAACTAGAATCAAAACGTGAAATTGTAAAACCAAAATAAACAATTTTTTGAGACCAAAACACATTGTTTCTTTGATAAAAGATAGTGTCCTACATCGTGTGTGTTTACGGAGCACAAGTGTCACACTAACCTTTTTTGGCCTTATCCATTGTTGTCCATTTTTACTTTGCAAACTTTGTTGTATGTTGTCTGATTTGAATATAGTTCCAATATTTAAAATATTCTGATTAAGTATCCTAAGGAAATATCCTGGTCAGGATATTCTTAATATTTTAATCACAAATATTCTATTAAGACTTTTTTGTCAAACATGATTCCAAAAACTTAGATAATTTAGATTAGGCTCTTAAAGGGTAAAAAAGGAGAGATCTTACCATAGATATTCATAGAATACATCTCAATCCTCAAACTTCAATTTTCTTACAACCTTCTCATCGAAGATGTCCCCTGTCTGGGAGACTTAGTAAACCAAGTCCAAACTTGATCCTTTGAGCTTTTTACAATGCCTTAGGAGGAATGTCCCCTGTGCACGTTGTTTTTAAACACTTAGGAATTTTTGTGCATCAACCCGATCACAACTGATGTTATACTTGTAATAACTTTAGTATTACAGGGGATAAGCCCTAAATATCCTGGAGATAGATCCTCAATATTCTGGGGATAAACCCTAAGTATACTGGGGATAATCCCAAATTTTCGTGCGCTACACGCGGGAGTGTATAAACTCCAAGACTTAGAAAAGTGAAAACCTTTAAACCTTAGAGAGTATGATAATACCCTTTCATGAGAGACGGTGATCAATCCTCATATACCTTTAGGATCCAGGATATAGCCAATAATAACGAAATTGTCAGCCACTTTTACATGGACTGGTCCCGCTATCTTGAATTATCCCTAGATAACTTGCGCTCCAGGCGGGGTGTTTAAACCCAATTCGAGAGAAAGGTGAATACCTTTAAACCTGTGAAGGGATTAGAATCCCTTAAATGTGAGAGAGGGGCCAATCCTCTAATCTTTCGATTCATCCTGAGTGTATATCCTGGAGTTATATCCCGAAGCATATTCTACAAAACAACCTTAGACTAAGGTGGGTGTTAGCTTGGCTAACACCCCTCCGATGCTTAAGTTAGTATTGGGTTCAATAGGAATAAAATAACATTACATTTAAAAGAGATAGAATTAAATTCTAAACTCACTTGAAATAGGCTTTGAGGTGTATAGCAATCCAGGATCTCGGCAATATATCCCCCTCCATATTCTTAAGTCGGTATGCTACTTTCCCAGACTCCGATTCAACCTCGTATGGTCCTTCCCATTTTGGAGCTAACTTTCCATTAGCAGGATTTGTAGTATTCTGAAAAGCCTTCCTTAACACCCAATCTCCAACTTGAAACCTTCTAGTCCTCAGGTTTTTGTTATAGGCTCTGGATATCCTCTATTGGCATGCTCCCATCCTTAGCTTTGTCGCATCCCTTATCTCATCGACAGTATCCAATTCTTGGCACAGAGCTTCAGGATTCTTCTCAGGATCCCGGAGGTTGGATCTTGCTGTAGGTATCACCATCTCTGTTGGGATCACCGCTTCTGCCCCAAACACTAAGGAAAATGGGGTTTGCCCAGTTGCACTTTTTACCGTTGTTCTATCAGCCTTAAGACAAAGGGTAACTCTTCTACCCATCTTCCTTTCTTAGCTCCTAGTCTTTTCTTCAAATTGTTGACAATTATCTTGTCAAGGATTCTGCCTGTCCATTTGCTTGAGGATGCACCGGAGTAGACGTGATCATCTTGATTCCCCTACTCTTGCAAAAATTGGTAGTCCTCTTACTGATAAACTGAGAGCCATTGTCACAAATTCTCTCAGCTGGTATCCCGAACCTAGTCAGGATATTCCTCTTTATGAAGGATACTACTTCTTGATCTCTGACTTGAACAAATGCCTCAGCTTCAACCCATTTGGAGAAATAATCTGTCATTGCCAGCATAAAAAGTTTTCCTCCTGATGCTTTTGGCAACTTTCCCACTATGTCCATACCCCATTTCATGAATGGCCAAGGGGAAGCAATAGGATATAGTGGTTCAGCAGGCTGATGCAGTATATTGCTGTGCCTTTGACATGCATCACATCTTCTAGCATATTCTGCAGCATCTTTCCTCATCGTCGGCCAATAGTATCCTGTTCTTAGCACCTTCGAGAACAATAATCTGCCCCCAGTATGGTTACCACAATCTCCTTCGTGTATATCCTGGAGTACCTCCTTGGTCTCAGGATCCTCCAAACACGTTAGGTATGGACCTGCAATTGACTTCTTATACAAAACATTATTTATAATAGTGAATCGAGATACTTTCATCCTGAAAGCATTAGGATCCTCATCCTTTGGGATGTGTCCTTCTTTGAGATATTTCATGATTGGGGCCGTCCAGGATTTAGGATCCTCCCCAGGGTACTCATCACCAGGATCCTGGATACTTGCTATTTCCTTATCCTGAGACTTGAAGAGCTCATTCGCAGGATACAGGATATGCACTATTGGTATTTGGGTTCCTTTCGGTATCCTTACTGGTGATCCTAAGTTTTCCAAAGCATCTCCCTCAGCATTATCCTCCCTTGGTACCTGTTCAAGTGTAAAAACATCGAAATATCCTGCTAATTTTTTGAGAATTTCAAGATACTCGATTAACCTTTCTCCTTTGACTACATAGGACCCATTGAAATGGTTAGTAATTAACAAGGAATCAGCATATACTTGCTAACTTTTAATATTCATACTCCTGGCTAACTTTAATCCTGCAATCAAAGCTTCATATTCTGCTTCATTATTAGTGGCAGGAAATTCACATTTAATAGCCTGGGGTAATATGTCCCCTTGTGGCAATTTTAGTAGTATACCCAATCCTACACCTCTCACATTAGATGTACCATCGGTATATAATGTCCAGGATTCTAAGGTTTTTCCTAGTTGTTGTACTTCTAGGTCTACTTTATTTTGAATATCACTACTGAAATCAACCACAAAGTCTGCTAGAGCGTGAGACTTTATAGCATTTCTAGGTTCATATACTAGATCATAGGCACTTAATTTTACTGACCACTTAGCCATTCTACCCGACATCTCAGGTTTCCTAAGCACATTTTTAACAGGATAATTGGTTTTAACATGAATCCTATGTGTCTCAAAATAATGTCTAAGCTTAGTTGATGCCATAACTAGGGTTAATATCAATTTTTCTAAGTGTGAATATCTAGTTTTAGCATCTAATAGACTTTTACTAACATAATAAACAGGGTACTGCTGACCTTCATGATCATTTACCAGAACAACACTTACTGCATTCCCTGATACTACAAGATACATGGATAATGGTTCACCATCCTCGGGCTTCATCAATAGAGGTGCAGTTGAAAGATATTGCTTCAATTCCTACAGGGCTGCTTCATGCTTCTCTCCCCATTCAAATTTCTTATTCTTGTCAGGATATCATAGAATTCCTTGCATTTCTCTGAGGATCTTGTTATAAACCTGTTTAATGCAGCTACTCATCCTGTTAACCTTTGCACGTCTTTCATGTTGGATGGTGGCTTGATATCCATGATAGCTTTGATCTGTTCCGGGCTTGCTTCTATTGCCCTTTTAGTCACCATGTATCCCAAAAACTTTCCTGCCCCCACTCCAAAATGGCACTTGGCAGGATTTAGTTTCATATTGTACTGGTCCAAGATATCAAATGCTCCTTCAATATCCCGGAGATGATCCTCAGCCTTTTTGGATTTTACCACCATATCATCAATGTATACCTCCGTGGTGTCCCAAGTTTTTCTTTAAACATCATGTTCACAAATCTCTGGTATGCTGCACCTGCATTTTTCAAACCAAAAGGCATAGCAGTATAACAATAAATACCTGTTGGTGTCATCAAAGCAGTATCCTCCTGGTCCGAAGGTTCCATTTGGATCTGCTAGAATCCTGAGGATGCATCCATAAAGGTTAGCATCTCATGACCGGCGGTTGCATCCACCATCAAGTCTATATGAGGTAGAGGGAATGGGTCTTTAGGACATGCTTTGTTCAAGTCCGTGTAATCTACACAAACTCTCCATTTCCCATTCTACTTTTGAACCACGACCACATTTGCTAGCCACTTGGGAAATTTGACTTCCCTAATCATCTTGGACTTCAATAACCTTTCAACCTCTTCTTGAATAATTGCATTTCGTTCAGGAGAAAACTTCCTTCTCTTTTCTTCGACAGGCTTGAAAGACCTGTCAATTCCAAGCTTGTGAGTTATAATATCCTTGGAAATACCTGTCATATCCTCATGCTTCCATGCGAATGTTGACATCCTGTATTTCAAAAAGTTAGTTAACTGATTTTCAATATCCTGAGTGATATTGGCTCCTATGAGCACCGAGATATCTGGATTATCCTGATCCAAGATGATTTTCTTAACATCTTGCTCTGAGGCCTCCACGATAACCTGGGCTCGTATCTTTAATTGCTATCCTGCTTTGGACTTTGTTGAGGATTTCATCGAAGAAAAATAACATTATTTTGCCTCTTGTTGATCACTTTCCACCTTGACAACTCCCCAAGGAGTAGGAATCTTGATACACTGATGATAAGTTGATGGGACATGTCACACCCTGACTTTTGCGGAAGCGTGGTTATGGTGTGACTTACTTATTATCATTGCATTCAACCATATCAAACAATCTATATGATAATACCAAAGATTTGTCATCCATAAATTGAGTTTAAAACATAACAACATTGCCTAAAACGTAGACTTCAAATCTAAGTTTTACAAACCAGATGAATTGTGTAAAAGTTTGCTAAGGACTCGTCAAAAGATAATAGTTGTAATCAAAGTTTGGAAGACGTGTCTCGTCCAGGATTAAGACACACCGGCCAAACCCAAAAGAAAAACCATGGATGACATCTTTATACCTAACATGACTTGAAACTCCAACGCCCGCCAGATCCATACTTAATTTCCTGAAATACATGTAGTTTGAAAAACATCAACAAAAGTTGAGCGAGTTCATGTGTATGTGAGTTTGTATAAATCGTTAATGTGTGTCTGCATAAATCGTTAAAATGTGTCTGTATAAATGTATGTTCTTGGTATGTAGCAATAAGGAAAAAAAAACAGATCAATTAATGTGTAGCTAATACATTAATAAGTGACATGGTCTAGGAAGCACTCAAACCTGTAACGCGTATTTCATACCGGTCGTTCCGGCGAAACGACATAGTCACCACATGCAGCCACACGCTGGCCCATGTGTGGGGCTCGCAACACCCAATAGATCTATCATTCATGTCCCTCGGTCCTTATACAAGGATTAATGGTCTTACGATAATAGCTTATCCATTCACGTGATCTAGCAGTAAATTCCTTAGCTAATCATACCATGTATAAAAGTGTCTGTAATAATTGTAACATGTATTTCACCCCCGAAGTTATAAAACTGAAAACAGTTAAGAGAAAAGGGGGACATGAACTCACTGTTTTGCGTCTTCATATCCAATGTAACTCGAAGCTTCCACTAGAACGCACGACTACCTACATGTGTACTAACGTCTATTAGACGAACGGGCCGTGCCTTGTCTTAATATTGATTGGTGCCTTTGAGTTACGTTTAAAAGTGTCTTTGGTAGTATTCCAAGTTATATAATTGGTTGTTAAAATAATAAATATTTTAACTTGCATTTTCTTTTGGAATAATTTGTTAAACAATATTTTTGTAGTAATACTTCTCATGTATTTGTATGCGCATTTCCTTCCCAAGGATGGGGGTATCTCATACTTTGTGTATTTTCGTATTCGTATTTGTATATCTTGCCTAGTAATGGCGTCGTATTTCGGTGCATTATTCCCATTAAAATATACCAATATATTCCCAATATATATTTCCAAAAACAATATACTTTCAAGTCTCACTTAGAAAATATATAACTTATTTGTCAAAAATAATGTATGCCAAAATATATATATTTTTCCCAAAAATAATATATTTTTACTTCCTTTGTTTCCAAAATAATATTTTACCCAAAGATATAGTGTAATGGTATATCTCGGAATATTTCATAAGTTACATTTTCTTGTTCGGTTTCATAATATTACGTGTGTAACTTCAGTATTTTATTCCTTGCAATTTGGTATTATTTTGGAGTTGTAATTTCCATGGTATTTTGTAAGTTATATTATTTTACCCTAAAATAATATAACTAGTTCACAAAATATACAAATGATCACACAAGTGTCTTAGTATAAAATACATATTCTAAATACATATTTACCCATTTTTATTCACGAAAAACCAACCTCCGATACTTTGTATTTAGTAACAAAATTTATGGCGAAGTTTATATTTGAAACACAAGTTATAAAGTATACTTGTAACACTCGTTCAGAAAAAATATTTACTAAGTGTTAGGATTTTCGGAAAATTTCGCCATAGTCTCCTTTGTAAATGGAGGTGCCCATGCAAAATAGCATATCATTTTCTTTAACATATAACACGTTAGATCGTTCTCAAATAACCAACCCGTCATTTAGACATGCAAAATACTACTTATATCATTTCAGTTTTAATATACAAAAACCGGGCTGTTTTCGGGCATTTTAGTAAAATAGTTATCTTATTCCAAAAATTCCCAAATTTTTTCAGAATGTCTTATATGATCCAAATATTATTGTGTAAAAATATTGGGGTCCAAATCATCACCAATATTTTACAGAAAATCATTTTCCGGACTGAAATCAGATTTATCTTTTTCTGACTGCAGTCCGCGGAATAATTTATTTAAAATTCATCGAGAGTCCGATTTACGAAATTCCACTGTGAGAATTACAAATACATCGATGGTCATCTACAGTACAAATTTCATGACCTAATCCTACACAGATTTAAAGTTATGACGAAAAATACAACACATATTTTCAGCAGAAAAATGCAGCTTGAGCTGCTGTTACAAGATGACACTTTAAAAATAGCAAACGAAGTCCAAAAATTATGATTCTAGTGCCATTAGAACCGTATTTCATAATAACACGTTATAGAATCAAGAAAATCAGTTTTTCGTTAAGTTATGATCTGGTTACAGCCAGTTAATGTTGGCTGAAAATGGAAATCAGCATGCTTTTTATAATATAAGTGTCACTAAAATGTACACATACGATTACCATTTATTCTAATAACGATTTATCTCATAACATAAGTTATTTACAGCAGATTATTGTTTGTTAAATTCAGATTTATCATGTATTATCCTCTTTCATCTCATGACCTTTATGTAAAGCTTTTATGTTCATGCTTTAAGTTATGATCTTTAGAGTTCTTGTATTTTCATCATCCTTTTCACTATTAACCACCAAAAATATGAACAAGATGAAGATCTAAGGCACTTACTACTAGCACAAGGCTAGGGGAGTTTCAAAGCGTAAAAGTGATGGATAAAAGAAAACGAGAGAGGTCCTTGAGCTTCCGAACACACCAAGCTTGCTTGTATGATCCCTTGCACCTTTAGATGTATGTGGATTGCTTGGAAGATGAAGTGAGGGTGGTGGTATGGTGGTGGTTGTTGGCGGCCGAACACAAGGAAGAGGAGAGGAGAGAGAGCTTGTTTGTGTTGTTTTGAAGATAAGAATGATAATGGTCCTCTAGGTCTACTTATAAACCTCCTAATCCTTATTAACCCATGTATAATGTGTTCCATTCATTGTGTAATATGTCTTGGAGTAGGAGACAATATCTTATATTATATGGAAAATAAAATCTATTAAATAGGCCATGTGTTGGCCATAGACTAGGTTTAACTAAACTAGTTAGTTACTAGTTAAATTTTAAGTATGGAGTTAAGATCTAGTTACTAGATATTTACATGGGGTGTTATGATGTTCGGGGACCATAACTAGCTTGGTAATGATGAAACAATGTTTCTGATAATATTTTAGTGTTCCGGGTAATGTCCGGTTGTTCGGTTTGGTATTGTTTCGTTAAAGTGCTTAATTAATCCGTAGAGGGTCTTTTATATAGCTTTTTGTGTCACAATTGATTCCCAACACTTAGGAAAGTATACAAGGTCCTTCTGCCCTATTTTTTGCAAGTGACTAGCATGATTAAATGCTGAATTTTGTTAATTGATGCAGAATTTTGCATTTAGAGTGGGTTTTAGGCACTTTCCGGCACTTAAACTATCACCTAGCGACGCAGTTTTATGGTCCTTACTTCCCTACACTCCCTACTAGTGTAGTATCCTGTCCCTGGCTCATACTGGCCTCAAAAACCTTATCTGTCTATGTGCTGGCATTGTCAGCATGTTTTCTGGGTTATCCGCTCAGTGTGCTAACTGTGCTTTGTGCATCAAGTTTGTCACTAAAGTTTGCGTGTAATAAATGGAGTGATAATATAAATGTGATGCATATGTATGTATGTAACAGAAATCAGAAAGCAGTTTAATTGTTGGGATTAAACCCTACCAGAGGAACAGATAATGTAAAGCCAAAACCTGGTCACAACAGTGGATTCACAATAAGCAGTTGTTTACACTAAGCTTTCCCCTTGACAGTGGTTACCTATCTGCTGATACACTCTAAGTACTGCTCTGAAGAACAACTGATGAACCAAACACTGATGAAACAACTAAAGACTGCTAAAAGGCAAACATTGAGCTCTATCTACTGCTGTCTCTTATGGACTGCTGAAGACCCAAGCACTGCTCATTCAAAGACTGATCACCTTTTGAAGAAAGCACTGATGGTCAAGTAATCAGTGCTTAGGCTACAACAGTGGAACGTGAACAGTGTCAAGACTTGTTTTGTAATTTATTATCAATCAGTTGTTAGACATCAGTAGTTGTGTATAGAACAGTGTTTATAGTTTGTTAGGCTGTTAGATGTCACTATCATGGTGACGTCAGCTGAGGTACATCAGTAGTTTGGTTTGCCTATAAATATGTCAGTACTCTGTACTGTTATATTTGATTCATTTTGAGAGAGAGTTCTTCTTCTCAATTCAATCCTTTCATCTTGTGCAACCAACTCTGGAGTATCAGGCTGAGGGGGAGTTTAGTTTGTAAGCATGTCTGTAATCTTTTGCTTTGATTTGTAATCTTTTGACTCTATGAGAAGCAAATGTTTATCAAACTATTTTCTCCTTTGACTGTGTTTACAAAGTTTGTTTTCATTTCCGCTGCACTTAACATGTGTTCATACTCATTGATCATTCATTTTACACAAACAAACACAATCATGAGAGCCTCCGATCCTAACAATTGGTATCAGAGCTTGGACAGTCAAATTCGATCTAACAATCAATTTGACATAACAGTTCAGCTCATAATTCATTGATACTAAGGTTGGTCGTATTTGTTGAAAAACAGAGTATCGAGTAAATCATGTTCAAAGTGGTTATTCAAAAACTCTGTATATCAACCAAGATGTCATATGACACACAAATTTCACAGAACAAGTGAATTCATGCACAAGACACTCATGGTTTCTAGATCTGAAGACAATATCTGTTAAACTATGAGATTATTTCTTATTTTCTAAATTGTTTTCAATTGTTGATGTGTAATCTGTGATGTTTTCACTAAATACTAAAGTATGAACCTCAGATTAACAAAACCTATGTTCATAAAACATTGATGTTTCGCTAAACACAAAAAGAGGGAAATTAAAGCTTTAGTCATTCAGATCTTATGTGTTGAAAACAGGTTGAGTTCCTCAAAAGGACAAAATCAACTATGTTAAAATACATTAAGAAAATTCACAAAAACTCGAAAGTGTGTTTATCTCAAAACTTTAGAAGTCAAAAGAAAAGAGTATAAACATAAAACACTTATGAGTCAAAGTTTAGGGTAAAAATGGTCATTAAGCAACTGTGTGCATTCATCTGCTCAGAAAAAGGTTTTGATTCCGATGAATGGACTCCAAAGAGGACTAGAAAAAATGTTCAAAAATTCATACATATGTCCTCATGTTTGCATTCAACTGACAAAGAAAATGGTACCAAACAGTGGTCAAAATGTTTTCAGAATGTTTTACCAACTGTTGTCAAACCACTGACCATTCTCATAAACTTGAAGAATGAGATGATTACGCATTTCATTGAAAATATACCAGATCCTTTTGATGTTGTTCTTAGATAATCCTTTAATTTTTTTTTACAAAGGATTTTCTCGTATAACCAGGATATATTGTTCATTTTTTTAAAAATAATATAGTTTGAACTTTTGCCGGATTTTGTTGGCAATAGCTTCAGTTCCTGTCAGGATATAATACCTTATTTTTTGATTGGTATTATTGTCCTCTTAAATGGGTCAAAAGGAAATGGTATATATGTCAAGATCATGTCATACTCAGGTTTACTCCTAAAATTCTATCAAAAGTTGATTGCTAACTTTGCTTGAATTACTAGGGTACTCATGTTTTAATTGAATATTAAACGAAAATGAGTTGCCTTAGCAAAAAGTTCTCATCATCTGGGGTACTAAACCACTGTCCTTCAAAATTGACATGTGGCAAAACCTTGAATGAAAATTCTCAAAACTGTTGCTGGAATACTTGTTCTTCAAAATCTGTACCATTTACCCTAACCACTGCCTGTTCAAAAATCTGTTTCCTAAATATTGTCCACTGCTAAATGTCAACCACTGATCCTTCCATTCTCTTGACAAGTACTGATGCTCAAAATCAGTATCTTATCCACTGATAGACTATCCACTGATAGTAAAAATCTTCCACTGTTTTCACTTTATTACCGTTGTAACTGCTGGTGTTTGGTACATCAGTAGTTCTCAAAACAACTGTTCTTCACCCTTCATCCATTTCATCAGTGTTTGACACGTGGTCAGTTTTTAGCCTTCAGATCAAAATAACCGCTGCCACATCAGCAATCACTTTTTCCCTAAATAAAACCCTGCCCTAAACCCCAAACAGGGTTTTACACTGTCGAATTGAATTCCAAAATTCTCTTCTCAAAGCAGTTTCCAACCCTTCTTCTCAAAATCTTCAAAATCATTCTTCGTTATTCTCCGCAAAATGACAAAACCAAAATCAAAATCGAAATCAAAACCAAAATCACCATCATCTTCCAAAGAGGTCGCTCAAACGGCCGAAGAACCCATCGAAATACCATACAAACAATCTCACAACTATTTGGGTTTACTCACAAAACTCAAAGACAACCACACTTTCGACTCCATCATTGATATAATCTCTGCCTCAAAGTACAAAACTTTGTTGACAGTAAATGCTCCCATCTATCTGCAAACCCAGAGAGAGTTTTGGAAAAAGGCGACGCTTGAAAAACAAGACGATAAAGTCATAGCCATTAACTCCTCGATACAGGGTAAAGTGATTCAAATCACACCACAATCAATCTCCGAAGTCTTTAAACTCGACGATCAGGAAGGTAAAATCTCTTTTGATAAAGCCGAGATGAAAACTGATTTCGTAAAAAGGGGATATGCAGAACAATCAAAGGTAGATACCTTACAAAAAGGTTATTTTCCTTCTGCACCTAGGTTTTTATTTCACACACTTCTGATGTGTGTTTCGAATAAAACAACATCGTTCAACGAAATACCATTAAAGATTCAATGCCTGGGATATGCTATTCTAAACAACAAAAACTACAACTACTCCCAGGAGATCTTTAATGACTTGATAAAAAATGTTGATAGCAAAGCATTTTTACTTTTTCCAAGATTTTTGAGTTATTATTTTGAACAAAAAGTTGAGAAGGAAAATGTAAATTTGCTTAAACAAGGTGTTTATTGTCAAATAAAAAGCTTAACAAATGAAACATTTTCAAGAATGATGGCACCTATAAAAACAAAAGCAGAGGTGTCTGAGCAGAATTTAGCAGTTACAACTGCTCCTCAGACATCAGCTGCTGAGCCCACTGCTCCAGGTGATCATGGCAGCACTACCACTGCCTTGAAACCCACACCTGATATTACCAAAAAGACCAAAAGAAAAACATAAAGAAAACCCACCAAACCCAAAACAAAGGCAACTCTGGAAGATGAGATCCCAGAGCAAATGCCAGTGACAACACAAAAGTCACCACAAACCACTGCTGCTACTTCCTAACAGCAGTTGGAAGAAAGATCTCAACCATTGCCTAAAACTCCTCCTGCATCCTCACAAAAGGATCAGGTTGTAAGCACAGGGACCCCACAATATGAAGCTCTGGATTCAATTGGATCCATCTTCCTCAGTCCTGATCCCAAGGACAAGTCTCTTTCAACTCCTATACCCTCACCAATCATATTACCACAAACCATGTTACCTTTGTTGCATGCAGCTGCTATAGCTCAGACACAAACCAGTTCCTCTCTATCACCTATCACTGAGAGTATACCCCCACAAGTGACTGGGTCTGATGCTACTACTCCTGCTATCCCAGCAACAATTGAGGAGGTTACACCCCCTGAGTTACAAGTAACTCTCGGTGGTAGTTCAAGTGGAGCAGCAACTACAACTGGTGGATCAACAGGTCTCCAGTTGGCCAGTTGTTTCATAAATCAGACTCCCTTGAAGGCAATTTCTTCCATAGCACCTCTGGAAATCACTAGTGAGGCTATTTTGTCCACTGGTAACATCAAAGATTTATCAAGTGCTGAAGAAAGAAGTCCCCAGTACCGAGAACAAGGGGCATCAATGGATGATTTTTGGGACTCAGTTCCTAAGTCACACATTGATACAACCACTGCTGGTGGGGATTCAGATGATCCCAGTAAAATGGGTGATGATTCAAGATATCAGGAATTGACGGGCAGAGTTGAAAAACTTGAAGAATCAGTTTCTGAAATAAAGGAGATGGTGCAAGAGATTTTAAAAGCTCAAAAAGCACAGTCCACTGCAGTTCCACCTCAAGCACCTGCTCCACCACAAGCACTTGCTGCAAATGAGCTCTGGAATCTGTTTCAACCCATGCTTGAAAGACAAAAACAAGTGTCTGATCAGCAGCATGAAATGCATATACAAATGCTGACCAATATGGTGGAATCAAGGTTCAAGGATACTCAAGCAGATATCAAGGCTATAAAGGCCAGCATCCAAACTACCACTGGCAAAGCTCCTTCAACCTTACTATTCTTTGATGACCCTCTTGCAGATAATGCCAAAAAGGGGGAGATAATAAAGCAGATGAAGAAAAAGGGAATAGAACATGGCCTGTGCGTTGAACCTGAGCAAGCAAAGCAAACATCTAAACCACCTCCCACAAAATCTCAAACAGCTGATGCAGCGGTAGTTACAAAAACTACTGCTAGCCAAACAGCTGTTACATCAACACACACAACTCCAACACACACCACTACAACAACCACTGCTCTACCACCATCATCATCTACAATCATATCACCACCACTGCATCCTGCCATAAAGCAGAAGACAGCAGATGTTACAACATCTGTTGTAATGACAACAGTGGTTGAGACACCAGTTGTTTCAACAACTGTTAGTCAGACTCTGTCCACCATTCAAACCACTGATTCACCAACAGCCCCTCCTCAACCAAAAAGGTGAAGGGTTTTCATTCCTTATGATTCATCACCACCATCACCATCATCAAAAACTACCTCACCACCGTCATCCCCTGCTCAAAAGTAGAAGACATCTGCTGACATATCAGCAGGTGTAATGACAATAGCAGTTGAAACACCAGTTGTTTCAAAAGCTGTTAGTCAATTATCCACCACTGCTCTCACCTTTCCTACATCACAACCAAAGCTCTTCAACAGAAAAAGAAAGCCAATCTCTGCCGATGAGGGTATACATGATCCTAATGCTGCACAATATCCACTGGAACTTGAAGCTATCAAAAATGAGATGAGGCAATTCTATACAGAAGAAGATCCTTCAAAAAGAAGATTCTCCTCACTCATAGGCTACATGCCACCAGATGATATGGATGATTACCTCAAAATCAAGGCAAGGCAAGCTAAACTAAGAGCTAAAGTTGAGAGTGAACGTGAAAGTTTAAGCGAAGATGGCATTGCTAAAAGACTGGAGTTCTACTTCACAAAAGTAAAGCAGATAGAAGAATTTGCACAAGACCTAAACAAAGAAAAGGCTGATCAAAAGAAAAAGTTAAGAAAACAATATCTAGCCTACATCATGAAAGAGAAATTCTATCCTGCTGAAGAACAACAGTTCGAAGAATGGCCAATAGTCGCTCTAAAGCATGAGGCAGAAAGGATTGAGAAAATCAAGAATGATCCTACAAAGAAAAAGAATGCTCCAAACTGGAGCAAATACAAAAAGCTCATTGCTGACCTAACTGCTGAGTATAAGAGAAAGAAAAAGGAGCTGGTGGATGCAAAAATAGATACTGCTGAAGCCATATCAAAATGGTCAAAACAGCAGACTGATGAAGCCTATGAAAGGCTAAAGAAAAGAAAGACAACTGTTTCAAGCACTTCAAAGAAGCATGAACAAAGAATGAAGCTTGAACAGCAGATAGAAAACCTCAAAACACTGTTCCGATCTACTTTCGTGACAAACCAAGAAGAAGGAGAACAACTGACCAGTGAAGAGGTGAAAGAAAAAGAAGTTGAGTACTTCAAAGAAACCATCATGAAAATGGGTCTAAAAGAAGAAAACTCGGAAAAACTTCAAAACCTTTTTAAGAAGGTGTTAACAAAGCCTGCATCACCATCTGCTTCAGAAGTTTCAGACATTGAGCCAGATCAACAAAAAGGACAGGAGCAGATAGAACAAGAAACTGCAGAAGACATAGCTGCTGCTAACAATGTTATTGAAATGGCCTTCAAAAGAATGTCTGAAAGTCTGCAAGTCTTCTCAAGGCCAATATCTCAAAACTCATCAGCAAATAAATCTCTCCCAAGAAACCCATTGGGTTTAAAAGTACTAAAGTGGATGTCTGACCAAAAGACCCACGTATTGACTCTTGTCAGATCCAATGGCGAAGTGAAGTATATATCAAGGAAAGAAGCACTAGGCCTTAGTGTTGAAGATTTGCAGGATCTCCTTGAACTTACACTGTGCCGGGATGAAGATGACACAAGTTCCAAACAATTTGAAGAAGAATTTAAAAGAAAAGCAAGGGAACTTCTGATGAGTAATAAAGATCCAGAATAATGACAGGTTTTGGCATTATCTGTTCCAGGGGGAGATTGTTGGGATTGAACCCTACCAGAGGAACAGATAATGTAAAGCCAAAACCTGGTCACAACAGTGGATTCACAATAAGCAGTTGTTTACACTAAGCTTTCCCCTTGACAGTGGTTACCTATCTGCTGATACACTCTAAGTACTGCTCTGAAGAACAACTGATGAACCAAACACTGATGAAACAACTAAAGACTGCTAAAAGGCAAACATTGAGCTCTATCTACTGCTGTCTCTTATGTACTGCTGAAGACCCAAGCACTGCTCATTCAAAGACTGATCACCTTTTGAAGAAAGCACTGATGGTCAAGTAATCAGTGCTTAGGCTACAACAGTGGAACGTGAACAGTGTCAAGACTTGTTTTGTAATTTATTATCAATCAGTTGTTAGACATCAGTAGTTGTGTATAGAACAGTGTTTATAGTTTGTTAGGCTGTTAGATGTCCCTATCATGGTGACGTCAACTGAGGTACATCAGTAGTTTGGTTTGCCTATAAATATGTCAGTACTCTGTACTGTTATATTTGATTCGTTTTGAGAGAGAGTTCTTCTTCTCAATTCAATCCTTTCATCTTGTGCAACCAACTCTGGAGTATCAGGCTGAGGGGGAGTTTAGTTTGTAAGCATGTCTGTAATCTTTTGCTTTGATTTGTAATCTTTTGACTCTATGAGAAGCAAATGTTTATCAAACTATTTTCTCCTTTGACTGTGTTTACAAAGTTTGTTTTCATTTCCGCTGCACTTAACATGTGTTCATACTCATTGATCATTCATTTTACACAAACAAACACAATCATGAGATCCTCTGATCCTAACATTAATCAACAGTTGTAATCAAGCACAGTCATTAAGCATAAATTAATTATTAATTAAACATACGGATGCATGCAAATTTGACAGTTGTCACATTCTCCCCCTGTTAAGAAAATTTCATCCTCGAAATTTGTACTACCTTAACTCCTTATGATTCTGTCACATGTGTATGTACATAAATAACACCGAGGTAGATAATCACCAAACTGAATCAAACCTTACTCACCTTAGGTGAGTCCAAGAATATATAACAACCCGAATCCTAGGGTTAAAAGGTATGTGCTTTTAGCATTTGATGTCAAAGGTACAAGACTTATTTGATGTATAATCTAGTGTAATCCAGCTAGCAGGGGGGTCCACAAAAGAGGAATTTTGACTAATAAGATTCTCAAACAATCGATCGCAATATGCAAACGAGTTTTCACAAACCATAGCATCCGCTATATGCATTCAAAATAAACAACTCAAACGTAATAGTAAAATGGTCTGTCAACTCATGAATAAATGTCTGGTAAGGTTTAGTGTGTTGTCATTTTTGAATCGCGAAAGTACGCCGAATGAAATTCAAGCAAAACCGGTGTATCATTGTCTTGGCTCGTAGTTGCATCAGAAATGTTTAAATGACAAGTCAAACAAAAGTACGTGTAGTTTAGTGGGGGGACGGTTGACCATGATTAGCACAAGTTACAAGTTTGTAATGCCACCACAAGGTGTCGTACTGACATAGTTTAAGTATAGTGGTGACTGAACAAGTTCACCGTTTCGGAAATCAAATGAAAGTATGCTGACACAATCTGAAGATTTGATTTACACAATGCCTTAAGGCTTTCAGTTGGATATGGAACGTCAAAGAACCACTGTTTCCGATGAAAAAAAGCAATGATTACTGCGGGACGTGTGACCAGAAATGAAAGAATCGTTAAGTGGTACATTGTGATATGAAATGAATCGATGTACCATTGCCTTAACACACAACAGTGTTGAGACTGCTTTGGTTGCGATAAACAAAACAGATTTAGAACAAGTCAATAAATAAGTAATTGAGTTTGTGTATGAGGTGCGTAACCAACTTAGTGCAAGCTTATTTTTGCGACAGTATCACCACTAGGTGCTGAAACCAACAAACGATTTAGTAGAGTCGTAGACCAAACAAGTCTACTACGACTTGAAATAAAAGAATCTTTGCTAATTATTTAAATATGACGCTCTCAATACATCATATGACGTCTAAAATTGTATAAGCGAGATGGATAAGTTCGAGCAATTGAACTTGGTTTTAGCGTGACCCGGCAATAAACGTATGTATCAACGAAGGAATCTCATCATGGTTACGAAAATAAACCGTGAGTGTAACTTGAAGGGAGAGAAGTCTCAAGACAGTGCGTCGACTTGGTAACAAAAGAGCCAATAATAACAATAATGTAGGTCATTCGAATCATGAATCAGTAATTAGGTTTAGCAAGATAATATTTAAATTTCAATGAAGTGTTTATTCGAAATGAAACCACATGCGTAGCAAATGATGCATGTATGTCAGATAAGTTTCCAAGAAAAGGAATAATGAGTATCTGCTAAAATGAAGAAATGACCAGATATCGAAACAAATGTGTGTTCGCTCTCAGCGAGAAAATTATTGTGATGCAACTACCATTAAAGGGGAGTAGAGATGCAAACATCTACTCGCAAGAAGTAAAAGAAATTCAAGTACTCTCTGTTTGGTCAACCGAACTGGCATATATGTCAGGTTAATGGTGTCTGTTTGAGTTAACAGATGTGGTTCCTAAGTAACAACTTTTGTGAATTTGGTCCTGGGTTCCCAACGGTCTAAGTACATGTTTTCTAGATTCTCAAAGTTTCGTATTTGGTGTAGAATCGTTCTTGCATCATGTAGGAAACGCCATTCTTGTGTATGTTTAAAACAAGTTATTGTCCCACAATTTTCCCCCGGTATACTTTCTTCCTGAATCCACAGCTAATGGCACTCGATCATTGATCGGTCGGGAGGTACTGGTTGGATCCTCGCAGTTAATTAAATAAGTGAGTCGTCAGTCCTTAGCAAGAGTCATTGACTATTGTTGGCTAGCTCGTTCGGCTCCTGGTGGTTTGATGTTCATTTGAAAATCATCGTCCTTCCTCTTGATGAGCAGAACTGGGGTTACCCAAATTGGAAATTTTGGTCTGTTATCTTCCTTCTCTATTCACCACTGAAATTACACTGATAATCCTTGCGTTTCCGAAGGTGTAATCCGTTAGGGTGCGTTGGTTGCAGGCGCAACGCCTGGAATCAAATTGATGCGAAATTCGACTTGTCATCGAGGAGATAATTCTGGCAAGTCTTTGGGAAAGACCTCAGGATATTTCCCTATCACGGAAATATCTTCGAGTTTTGGGTTCTTCGGCTCCCTTGTCCACAACATGAGCCAAGAAAACAACACATCCTATACGCAACAATTTTTGGGCCTTCAAGAAATTAGTAATCTGTAGAGGCGTATCTTGCTCCATGAGCCACGATCATTCCTTCGTTCGCCATCGGGATGCGGATACCAACTTCCGCTCGATTGCTTTGACAACTGGTCCATTCCCGTTACCATGTCAAGACTTCTCCTTGACTGGTTCTTATCAAGTACTGGATATCTATCTTACGTACTGCTAAAACAAGTATATTCTGAAGCTAAAATCTGACAATAATGTCAAATAGCACAGACGCATAACATTGACTACTATGAGACGTACCGATGGCCATGTTTGGATCCTGGCGTGCTTTCCTAGCTCCGGTGTTAGACATTCTTCCCATGATTTTGTTTAATCTCCCTTGGGCAACCTTTCCTAAAGTGCCCCATATCACCGCAGTTATAACATCCCTTACCTTTCCCCTTTACTTTCTTTCCACGCTTCGTCTTACGCCAACACGTTTCCCTGTTGTGTCCCACTTTGCCACAGTTGTCACACTTTCCATTTTTACATCGCCCGGTATGAAGACGTCAGCACCTGTCGCATTTAGGTAGTTTACCCATGTACTCTTTTCTCTTTTTGGCCTTGTTGTTGCTACTCGTCTGGGTACCCTGTTTGAAATTTGCTAACTTTCTCTTGTTGTCTCCAGATGACTCTACATGAGTCTCCTTCTTCCCCTCAGAGGTTGAAAATTTGTTCATCTTGATTGCCTCTTCAGTCAAGGCTACACTTAGATTGATGGCCTCAGTGATCGTTGCAGGCTTTGATGTCGTCACCATGCTCATGATTTGGGGTCAATCCCCAAATGAAACGCTCAATCTTCTTAAACTCTGGATCTACCATGTAAGGAACGATACGCGACAGAACTTGGAACTTCTCCACATACTCGGCTATTTTTGGACCTTCCATCTTCAAGTTCCAGAACTCAGTTTCCACCTTCTGGCTTTCTGTTCTCGAACAGTACTTTTTATGCATTAGCTCTTTCAGCTCGTCCCATGATAAAGCATATGCAACAGCCTCGCCCATCGTCTGAACCTAGAGTTTTCACCATGATAGAGCCCCATCTTGGAACAGTCCGGAAATGTACGTGACCTGGTGCTCTGGGGCGCATTTGCTCGCACACAAAACAGTGTTCGTCTTCTCAACCCAGCGCACGAAGGCTACGGCACCCCCAGTGCCGTCGAAATGTAGGGGCTGGCAGCCTAAGAACTGCTTGTAGGTGCAGCCTGCGATACAAGCAACTTTATTCGCGTAAGGTATTAGCAAAGCACTTGTGGAAATGTCCAAACAATTGTAATGTGTCTTAAAGGACTAAACATTTCCGTTGGGTGGGTTATTTCCCGAGGTACCTCCGCTGCGCTCAGAGCGAAGGGCCTCGTACTGTGCGATGACCTGTAAGTGGCGTTCTTGAAATTCCGCCTCTATCGTTGGCAGAGGGTTGTTGGTATCGGTGTTCCCTTGAGTCGACATCTTCCTAGAAGAAAGTCGGTTAGGTCAGGTCTTGTTAAGGACACGAGCACACAAGTCTCTATTTAATGAATAAGACCTCAGAGGTATATTACATATATGTATATACGCAGTTGTTATAACATTCAATCACGTATCATCACAATTATTGCACAACTTGTAAATAGGAACGTAGCAAGTAAGCATGTAGCATTATAGTTATAGCACAAATATGCTGATCAACAGCGTGCTTAGTGGGAACATAGCGACTGAGTTTTTCATTAGTTATTAGTCATAAGTATTGTCGCATGTTTAAAGATGATTGGGCTTTCGTTATCCTCCGGCCACAATCACTGTGTCTTACATAATGTATCACATCAGAAGGGACACAGGGTCACCCTACCCTTGTCCAACACGTATATTAGTGTATCAAAATTACGTAGTCAGAAGCAGTCTTCAAAAGTCTCCACAATCCCGGCTTATCATTAGTGTCTTTACCCAAGTGTAAAGCAATCCGCATAAATCCAGAAATCAACTACACTGGTGACTGAGGTGGAGGAGGAAAGAAAAGTAACTGCTAGCACACGTAAACTCCTCCTCGAGCTTGTATATACATCGAAGTAGTTAACTGATCTGCCGCTCGATAGTAAAAGAAACGAGCATTAAAAACCTGGAAAAGGCGTCATAGCAGTAGATGAGAGCGCAAAAGAAGTCTTTGATAATTGTGGAAGATCAAAGTATACTGATAATAAACAGGGTGGAGGTTGTGGTGTCAACTCAAGCTTCAACATTCTGCGACTTATATCCTCAAACTGTAGCTAATGTGACAGGTGTACTCATCCCTTGTGTAGCCACCATAATGTGAGGGATGACAAGGGTCTAAAATCAACATAGTGTAGCATAGGAACCATCGAAATGACTTGTCCAGCATTGTAGAGGTGAATGTAGCAAACGGTACAACTTGTAAAGTTAGGAAAAATGTTGCCGTAGCAGAAGAATCGTTATGCGGGTGCTGACCTGGAGCGCCTTCCCGGGGTGCGGGTATGTCTTGAAAGAAAGCGGTAGGCATGTCGGTGCAATGGACGTCGGCCTTCATAGGTGCAACATCAGCGGGTGCAGGTGCGGTAGAAATGTCTCAACAAAAGGAGATTCAATAGGTGCAGGTACGGGGTCTGGTAAGAGGAGTGCAAGGTATAGTAGTCCAAAGGAAATAAGGTCACGTTTAAGCAGGTTCAGCAGGTGCAACATCAAGCTGGCCCGCAAGGAACTGGAGCTGCCTCAGGGGCAGGTCCTGGGGCGTGTGAGGGTATGTGATCTTGAGCAGGTGTTAGTGCAGTAGTCAAAGCGGCATCGTCGTCCGTGTCTGGAGCAAAAAGCGGTAACCTGCCTGTTTGTAAATGTCGCAGACTCAAAGGAGTCTGAAATCGAGTGTATACTAGAATCAGAGGATAGTTTGATAATAGAGATCTCAAAACGTAAAGTCAGTAACAACGTCCTCATCTAACTTTCCATCATCCTGGGTGTCAACGGAAGGATCATCAATAAGCAAATTAACGTCGTCATCAAACAATTTGTCAAAGAGGCAGATTCTCGGGGAAAATAACCACGAGAGGTACGGCGTCGAGAATCGGAGCCACGATGTGCTCGTCATCGAAGTGTCCAAATGATAAGGTGGTCGTGGACCGAAACAAGAATGACAGGAAGTTTCTTGTCAAGGAAGCCATCAGCAAGGGTAATTCATCACCAGAGTCTGGCAGCGCAGATGGTTGGCAGTCGTCCTCGTTCTTGGTCAACATGTCAGGGTCACTCTCAGTGTCTGACGTAAATATCTCTGGCACAGGTACAGTCTCATCATCTGTGGCGGTGGTCGTAGGGTCGTCATCATCTGACAATTCGTTCCCTGAGGAAAGTGACGTGTGTGTGCCGGCATATAATAGTCATAGCATGCATATTCACAGTAATCTTTAACACTTTGTGTAAATAAGGGCAATTCATAATGTAATCATGTATCCACATATTCGTCCTAGTCTTCTCAGACTATCCCACCCAGTCTCTCAGACTAAACTCCCTAGTCTCTCAGACTAACTCCCTGGTCTCTAAGACCAATTTCCCAGCCTCTAAGACTAAATCCATGGTCTCTAAGACCAATTTCCCAGCCTCTAAGACTAAATCCCTGGTCTCTAAGACCATCCTCCCAGTCTCTAAGACTAAATTTCCCCTAGTCTATAACATTAATCCTCCCTCAGCCTCTAAGACTGATCCTCCCTCAGCCTCTAAGACTGATCCTCCCTAAGCCTCTAAGACTGATCCTCCCTCAGCCTCTAAGACTGATCCTCCCTCAGCCTCTAAGACTGATCTATAAATATAAATTTGAAATGTGTATTTGTGCCTTTTTGTTTGTAAAAATGTTTGTTCCCTGGATCTGGACGTTTTGTGTATGCAATGAAAACATGTCGTAAAACGTTTTCGTGAGAGCCCTAATGATCGTAGTCTAGACTCGAGAAAGAATCCTAGTTCGCTATGATCGAAGCTCTGATACCAAGCTGTCACACCCTGACTTTTGCGGAAGCGTGGTTATGGTGTGACTAACTTATTATCATTGCATTCAACCATATCAAACAATCTATATGATAATACCAAAGATTTGTCATCCGTAAATTGAGTTTAAAACATAACAACATTGCCTAAAACGTAGACTTCAAATTTAAGTTTTACAAACCAGATGAATTGTGTAAAAGTTTGCTAAGGACTCGTCAAAAGATAATAGTTGTAATCAAAGTTTGGAAGACGTGTCTCGTCCAGGATTAAGACACACCGGCCAAACCCAAAAGAAAAACCATGGATGACATCTTTATACCTAACATGACTTGAAACTCCAACGCCCGCCAGATCCATACTTAATTTCCTGAAATACATGTAGTTTGAAAAACATCAACAAAAGTTGAGCGAGTTCATGTGTATGTGAGTTTGTATAAATCGTTAATGTGTGTCTGCATAAATCGTTAAAATGTGTCTGTATAAATGTATGTTCTTAGTATGTAGCAATATGGAAAAAAAAAAGATCAATTAATGTGTAGCTAATACATTAATAAGTGACATGGTCTAGGAAGCACTCAAACCTGTAACGCGTATTTCATACCGGTCCTTCCGGCGGAACGACATAGTCACCACATGCAGCCACACGCTGGCCCACGTGTAGGGCTCGCAACACCCAATAGATCTATCACTCATGTCCCTCGATCCTTATACAAGGATTAATGGTCTTACGATAATAGCCTATCCATTCATGTGATCTAGCAGTAAATTCCTTAGCTAATCATACCATGTATAAAAGTGTCTGTAATAATTATAACATGTATTTCACCCCCGAAGTTATAAAACTGAAAACAGTTAAGAGAAAAGGGGGACATGAACTCACTGTTTTGCGTCTTCGTATCCAATGTAACTCGAAGCTTCCACTAGAACGCACGACTACCTACATGTGTACTAACGTCTATTAGACGAACGGGTCGTGTCTTGTCTTAATATTGATTGGTGCCTTTGAGTTACGTTTAAAAGTGTCTTTGGTAGTATTCCAAGTTATATAATTGGTTGTTAAAATAATAAATATTTTAACTTGCATTTTCTTTTGGAATAATTTGTTAAACAATATTTTTGTAGTAATACTTCTCATGTATTTGTATTCACATTTCCTTCCCAAGGATGGGGGTATCTCATACTTTGTGTATTTTTGTATTCGTATTTGTATATCTTGCCAAGTAATGGCGTCGTATTTCGGTGCATTATTCCCATTAAAATATACCAATATATATTTCCAAAAACAATATACTTTCAAGTCTCACTTAGAAAATATATAACTTATTTGTCAAAAATAACGTATGCCAAAATATATATATTTTTCCCAAAAATAATATATTTTTACTTCCTTTGTTTCCAAAATAATATTTTACCCAAAAATATAGTGTAATGGTATATCTCGGAATATTTCATAAGTTACGTTTTCTTGTTCGGTTTCATAATATTACGTGTGTAACTTCAGTATTTTATTCCTTGCAATTTGGTATTATTTTGGAGTTGTAATTTCCATGGTATTTTGTAAGTTATATTATTTTACCCTAAAGTAATATAACTAGTTCACAAAATATACAAATGATCACACAAGTGTCTTAGTATAAAATACATATTCTAAATACATATTTACCCATTTTTATTCGCGAAAAACCAACCTCCGATACTTTGTATTTAGTAACAAAATTTATGGTGAAGTTTATATTTGAAACACAAGTTATAAAGTATACTTGTAACACTCGTTCAGAAAAAATATTTACTAAGTGTTAGGATTTTCGGAAAATTTCGCCATAGTCTCCTTTGTAAATGGAGGTGCCCATGCAAAATAGCATATCATTTTCTTTAACATATAACACGTTATATCATTCTCAAATAACCAACCCGTCATTTAGACATGCAAAATACTACTTATATCATTTCAGTTTTAATATACAAAAATCGGGCTGTTTTCGGGCATTTTAATAAAATAGTTATCTTATTCCAAAAATTCTCAAATTTTTACAGAATGTCTTATACGATTCAAATATTATTGTGTAAAAATATCGGGGTCCAAATCATCACCAATATTTTATAGAAAATCATTTTCTAGACTGAAATCAGATTTATCTTTTTCTGACTGCAGTCCGTGGAATAATTTATTTAAAATTCATCGAGAGTCCGATTTACAAAATTCCAGTGAGAGAATTACAAATACATCGATGGTCATCTACAGTAGAAATTTCATGACCTAATCCTACACAGATTTCAAGTTATGACGAAAAATACAACACATATTTTCAGCAGAAAAATGCAGCTTGAGCTGCTGTTACAAGATGACACTTTAAAAATAGCAAACGAAGTCCAAAAATTATGATTCTAGTGCCATTAGAACCGTATTTCATAATAACACGTTATAGACTCAAGAAAATCAGTTTTTCGTTAAGTTATGATCTGGTTACAGCCAGTTAATGTTGCCTGAAAATGGAAATCAGCATGCTTTTTATAATATAAGTGTCACTAAAATGTACACATACGATTACCATTTATTCTAATAACGATTTATCTCATAACATAAGTTATTTACAGCAGATTATTGTTTGTTAAATTCAGATTTATCATGTATTATCCTCTTTCATCTCATGACCTTTATGTAAAGCTTTTATGTTCATGCTTTAAGTTATGATCTTTAGAGTTCTTGTATTTACATTATCCTTTTCACTATTAACCACCAAAAATATGAACAAGATGAAGATCTAAGGCACTTACTACTAGCACAAGGCTAGGGGAGTTTCAAAGCATAAAAGTGATGGATAAAAGAAAACGAGAGAGGTCCTTGAGCTTCCGAACACACCAAGCTTGCTTGTATGATCCCTTGCATCTTTAGATGTATGTGGATTGCTTGGAAGATGAAGTGAGGGTGGTGGTATGGTGGTGGTTGTTGGCGGCCGAACACAAGGAAGAGGAGAGGAGAGAGAGCTTGTTTGTGTTGTTTTGAAGATAAGAATGATAATGGTCCTCTAGGTCTACTTATAAACCTCCTAATCCTTATTAACCCATGTATAATGTGTTCCATTCATTGTGTAATATGTCTTGTAGTAGGAGACAATATCTTATATTATATGGAAAATAAAATCTATTAAATAGGCCATGTGTTGGCCATAGACTAGGTTTAACTAAACTAGTTAGTTACTAGTTAAATTTTAAGTATGGAGTTAAGATCTAGTTACTAGATATTTACATGGGGTGTTATGATGTTCGGGGACCATAACTAGCTTGGTAATGATGAAACAATGTTTCTGATAATATTTTAGTGTTCCGGGTAATGTCCGTTTGTTCAGTTTGGTATTGTTCCGTTAAAGTGCTTAATTAATCCGTAGAGGGTCTTTTATATAGCTTTTTGTGTCACAATTGATTCCCGGCACTTAGGAAAGTATACAAGGTCCTTCTACCCTATTTTTGCAAGTGACTAGCATGATTAAATGCTGAATTTTGTTAATTGATGCAGAATTTTGCATTTAGAGTGGGTTTTAGGCACTTTCCGGCACCTAAACTATCACCTAGCGACGCAGTTTTATGGTCCTTACTTCCCTACACTCCCTACTAGTGTAGTATCCTGTCCCTGGCTCATACTGGCCTCAAAAACCTTGTCTGTCTATGTGCTGGCATTGTCAGCATGTTTTCTGGGTTATCCGCTCAGTGTGCTAACTGTGCTTTGTGCATCAAGTTTGTCACTAAAGTTTACGTGTAATAAATGGAGTGACAATATAAATATGATGCATATGTATGTATGTAACAGAAATCAGAAAGCAGTTTAATCAACAGTTGTAATCAAGCACAGTCATTAAGCACAAATTAATTATTAATTAAACGTACGGATGCATGCAAATTTGACAGTTGTCACAGGACAGCCTTCATATCATGAATCCATGGTCTGCCCAATATAATATTGTAGCAGGATAAGGAATCTATGACACAGAAACGTTGCATTGAGTTGACTCCCTCAACATATACTGGCAGCTTTATCTCTCCCACAGTATTCTTGGCCTCTCCACTGAACCCGACAAGTACAGTGGATTTTGAAGTGATCTCTATTGGGGAAATATTCATCCTTTTCAACGTTTCTAGTTGAGTAATGTTGACGGAGCAGCCATTATCCACCAATATCCTGCGCACAAAATGATTAGCAATATATAAAGTTATTACCAAACCATCATGATGGGGATCCTGAACGCTATCCCTGTCATCACTGTCAAACATTATCACTTTATCGGTTGTGAGGGTTATCATCCTGGTCGGCTTGTCTCCTCGTTCTACCTTAGCCTCCTTTGCGTGTCTCTTTGCTGCAAAATAAGAGGTTCCACATATGTCAGATCCTCCTGAAATAAAGTTGATTATCATGGCGTCCGTAGGAGGTGATGCTGCTCGTTCAGGATCCTTCTCGGTATCCTGACCCTTATTCTTCTTTCTGCCCAAAAGATCCTTCAGATATCCTTTGCTCAGCAGGTAACTTATTTCCTTCCTCAGTGCTATGCAATCTTCCGTGACATGTACAAAACCCTTATGGAAGGCACACCATTTGGATTTATCCTTCCAGTCGGCTTTTTGCTGGTTCTTCCTGGGCCACCTTGCTTTGTCTCCCAAACCCTGCATAGCATACATTAATTCAGGTATATTAACAGAAAAACAATATTCCGATAATTCAGGATACTCCTCAGGATCCTCATCCTCAACAGCATTCACTTTCTTGCTGTCATTCCTGTCATATGACTTAGAGCGATATGGTTTGTATGAGGATTTTGACTTCCTGTTAGTTGATTCATAGGTTGAGGATGAATTCATCCTCTCTTGCATCCTTTTGTCATCTTCCAGTCTGATATATCTCAAACCCTATTCTGAGCTTCATCCAGGTTCCTGCAAGGATTCCTTACAAGATCCTAATAAAATTGGGAATCCCTTTGCAACCCCATTTTGAATGCCAGCACGACTGTTGCAACATCAAGATGTGGGATGTCCAAGGATTCCCTGCTAAACTTGTTCACATAATCCCTTAAGGATTCTTGAGGACCTTGAGTTATCCGGTAGAGATCACTGGTTAGTTTCTCAAAACTTCTACTACAAGAAAATTGACTATTAAACAAATTAACCAAATGAGCAAACGATGTAATTGAATGAGGTGGAACGTTTAAGAGCCATTTTAAGGCTGATCCTGTTAGAGTATAACCAAAGCCCTTGCAGAGGCATGCTTCCTTGAGATCCGGAGGGATAAGGTTAATCTCCATCCTTTCCCTATACTGGGCAATATGCTCTTCAGGATCCGTGGTTCCGTCATAGAGCTTCATGTTGGGGGTTTGAAATCTTTTCGGGATTTCAGCATCACAAGTAGGATATGCAAACCGGGATATCCTGTGGCTATCCTGAGACATTTCTGGAATTGGTTGGACCACCCTAGGTACACTGGATATCATATCCTTTAACTTCTTAAGCTCCCTAGAGAGTGCCGACGTCACACCTGTGTCCTGCAAAGATCCAATACCGTTAGTAGCAAGAGCAATTGTACACGTTACCAGCCTGAGGATTCTGGCAATATCCTGGAGCATATCCTAAGCTTCTCATAGTTGATACCCTGACCGATGCGGGTATCTCAGGAGTATGACTTTGGGAATGACTAGGTACAATATTGCCCCTGTTATCCTCGGTATATACTGCCGAACTGAAGTTTAATGCTCTAGGCTGCAAGGGAGTGACAGTATCCTCAGCAGGCCTGCTTGAGCTAGATTTCAAGAGTTGTATCTCTCTTATCAGCATTTGGTTGGTTTCCTGCAGTTGTTTCATCTGATCCTGTATACTACCAAACAAAGTTAGAATTTCATCATTAGAAGCCATAATAGGAGTTCTCCCTGAGGTAGCAGATCCATGGATATTCTTTGTAGGCACAATATCCCGAGTTGTTTGAGTTTTGGTCCTCCTTGGAGGAGCTTGAGGCTGAGATGAAGCTTGCGTCCTTGGAGGTGGTGGAAGCACCGAACCAATTGTTGCAGAGGTTATAGCAGACATGGTAGAAGAGCTCATGTTTGATTTTGAGGCCATTGAAAACAGTTGTGCAAAAAGTTTTGAGAATAGAAAACCAAGTAATGATTTTAAGAAAGCGTTTAGTAGAAATAGCACCACTTGCCCCACGGTGGGCGCCAAATTGTTTTGGTCAAAAATTACTGAAGCAATTTAGTGATCAAATTAGTTAAGTGAGGTAGTGTGCTAACAACGTGTGTTGAAAATATTCTGATTATGTTGTTAACAAAAACAGTTTCCAGGATATAGCTTAGGATACCGAGCTATATCAACAATCAAACAATGAGCAGAAAAGTAAAGGGTGGCACGAGATGTACGAGGAAAGCCCTTGATCAATCTAGATCACCGGCATAAAACCTCGGGAGCGGACAATCGCACCTGCCTTGTTCTTCTTATTACATCAAATTTCAGGATACAATGCAGGATATGATACGGATCAACTAAGTGTTACAACGAGTTTCGAGTGTAAGTGTTGGTGATTGAGAGTGATTGCAGCTAGTAGAGAGCAGAAGTGTGTGTGTGAAATTTGTTCATCTATCGATCCGATCATTCCCTTTTATAGCAAAATAGAATCAACAGACTATCCTAAAAATAAGGGATTCTTCGAATATTCCCATTTGAACGTTGGAGACCCCTTCTTTGCGGCTTCAACGTTCTCTTCTCAACCGTTTACTTCGAGTCTTCAGGAGAAGCAATCCTTTTGAACGTTATGGGCATGCCTTGCAAATCTGCACGTGAACAATTAGTCATTACCAGGGTACTGTATCTGGATGTTACCAATATCCTGATCTGGTATCCTGGTCACAAACATAAATATTAAAGTCAGGATATAATTCGGGATATGGGCTCAGAAAACCATCCATAACAGTTCCTAAATGGGGGATTCATCCTTCTACCTCATGCTTGACCTATATGACATAATGTACATTATATATTACTTATATATTATCCACGTAATCGAACTCTTGAAGATGAACTTGTGGTCATAGTAGGTTATATCATCTAAAGGACCATAATGCTTGTCTCGACTCTAATGGGCTTTCGCCACATGAAAACATTTAAACTCTTTCGAGTTTCATAGTGTCAAGAACAAGTATCATGTGTCCTAGGTGATTAATTCTCCATATGTTATTTTCATACCCTTAAACCATATGTAAACACCTCTGAAACTCCAAATCGAACAAATTAAACTTTCTAGTCTCAACCACTTCGTCACACTGGATAATCGGAAAGCATATGCAATTTTGTGAGTATACTCGAACCCATTTTACTTTTAACACTTTTGGGTGCAACATGTATTCCATATAAACGCACGAAACACTTGAAACTATTTGAATCACTCTCTATCCATGTTGAACATGAAACTATATGATGCTTGTTAATCTCGTATGTTATGTAAACTTTTCGTGTCTATATGCTCATTAACTTCGTACAAGCCTACCTTAACAATTATAGCGCTATAGGAGTAATGCACCGCCCATGAGTCTTGGGGTATTGTTAAGTTAAACATGTTAACCTCTCGTTATTCTTTGGGATAGGCTATATTAACGCATTGGATTCTTGGGTTTGAACATATAGCTTACACCGTTTCAACATACTAGTAACTTGCATATTGTTATTCATGTTGGATATGAGCCGTTAAACTATTTTAATCTATATTATGTTATGTGTGAAAACTTGTATACTCGTCAACTTTTGTTGATTGTATTTTAATACATGTTGCAGGTTTTTAATAGACAAGATGATGCTAAGTGAAGAAACAAGATTTAGGTGGACTTAGAAACACATTTAGATTAACCTATTTTGTCGATGTATGTTTGAAGCAATGTTGTCTTTTATTTGGAATCTTTGTATGACATATTAGTCTTGAAATGAAATTTGAATTTAATTTATATTGTCACATAGTGTTATGAAGTTTTGAGCAATTTGTTCGTCTCATCCCGATGTTTCCACCATCGGTTGGAGTGAAGTCCCCACCTTGATGAAGAATTTCAAATTTCAAATTCTAGTGGACCCTCGTCAACGTGTCGAAATTAAATTTTGACCCGACGAGTACCAACCACACTTAGGGTACAAAGTCGTCAAGTTAGGGGTAAACCCGCACCTCGTCGACTACTCCCACTCCTTGAATTATTTTCGTAAATCCCGCCAAGTCTCGAATTTTCGATTGAATTGGAACATGTAGTAATCGGAAGGGTGAATACCCTTAACCGACATGTCGACGAGAGTATACCACCTATTAGGCCAAAGCATGCTTCTCAATTTTAAAAGACTTTTCGACCACTTTGGTTAGTCAACGTTCTGTTTTGGAACCATCCAAGTTTTAATCGAACCTACGTTTTACTATTATCAACTTTATTTGATACAATCCTCTCTTTTCACATTCGTATTATCCTTGAGATTATCCTTTTTACACACTCATCATACTAAAACCTTTCATACACATATGTATTATCTCACATGCATGATCTCATATAATTTTATTTATATTCCTTGTAACACCAAAATGGAGACATGTCATCAAGATAGGAGTGACTCCCTTACCTTAACGATTAACTCCGCTTCTTTTCTCGTCCTACAACGACCTCACCAACGGATTAGGGGTGATTCCCTAACCTAGGTGATCGTTACCAAGACTTTCTTTTAATAAACTATATTATGTAAACACGATCATGTTTATACCTAAATTGTTCATCTTTCGTCAAAATCCCTATTTATTTCAAAATGCATTGTTTATTTAAATGTATTTCTTATCCTACAATCTATTTCCACATAACTCACATACGCGAAATTCTTAATCATACCGTAAACACTTGTTCCTCGATCTTCCACATCTTACGAAATGCTACTCATCAACTTAGTCGGACTAATAAATCCATTGCCCACAAAAATTTCGTATTCAACGTGATTATTAAAACACGCTCATCTCATATCATTATACCAAAGATTTTTATTTTAATTGGGAATCAAACCAACTTTTCGTACGCACCTACAAAATATTACAAATATGGTTCGATCGATCGCTAAAACTCTTTACAAAATCAATAAAATATTTTATTAAGAAACACATTTAGATTAATCTATTTTGTCGATGTATGTTTGAAGCAATGTTGTCTTTTATTTGGAATCTGTGTATGACATATTAGTCTTGAAATGAAATTTGAATTTAATTTATATTGTCATATAGTGTTATGAAGTTTTGAGCAATTTGTTCGTCTCATCCCGATATTTCCGCCATCGGTTGGGGTGTGACACCGAATGAGTCTATCGTCGAACTCGTCCAACCTTGATGGACCATCCGATGGCGTTAAAGAGGAGGTGTCTCATGCTCGTGTTGCTTCCTTGCTTCTATCCCTACCTTTTGGTCGTGGCAGCTCTTGAGGTTCTTCAAAATGCATTTCATCCAAGTCGTCATTTAAGTTAATAGTAGTACAAGCATCGGACTCGAATGGTTCGCTAGTCGTTGTTGATTTACATCGTTTTGACCTATAGGTCGTTGGGTTATACGGTGGTACAAGATGCCACTTTGGAGATTTGCATAGAAGCTATAATGAAGGTATCATTGTAAACGGATGGCCATCATACATTCTATATTCGTTGTGGGCGCGGTCATGATGTCCACGTCACTTGAACCGCTTCTTCTTGTGTTATTGTTAACGAGGCTATTGTGTATGTTGTCAAAGTTGTTAATCTTGGTGCGCATTGCAGTCCACTTGCCTGAACACGAATTGGGCGTACGATATTCACCATGACCCATTGCAGCAAAAAACTTCTCATGTATATGCCTCCAAAAGACGACTATATCTTGGTCAGTTGCTATAATTTGAAAAAAAAAAAATAGTAGGATCAAAATAAAAATATATTTATAGAAAGTTAAGGGAGAAAAAAATTACGGATCCTCCGACACGTCGAGCTATGCTTGTGACAATGTAAGTTCTTCGATAGGCATCCACCTCTCGATCGTTTTAGGAGCATGTTCGACATTCTTCCCCTTCTTTTGGTGCCTTCTCGATCGTCCACATTTTGAGGAAGTGGGTTGGGTTTTGGGTATGTTTTGGGTTTGGGGTATGTTTTGTGTTTGGGGAAAAATGGTGGTGCAGAATAGTATCTAAAAAACCGAGAAGCAGTAGTGGGCTTGTCGGATGAGGGGAGGTTGGGTGGTAGGTGGCACTGGATAATACCCAATCTCTCACCCGTCCACGAGTCTATTCGATATCGTTCTTCTTGCTCGTTGTTTGCTAAATTACCCCAAAACGGATTGTTAGGTTCCCACACGCTTTCATTGTTGGGAAACATTGTGTAAGTAAAAATGGTAGGATATATATAGTGTGAAATTTAAAAAATAAAAGAATTTTTTTTTATAATATTACTGTTGTCAAAGGTAAAGTGAATGGGGACCACCAACATCGAGCCATTGGCGCTCGTTACCAGGCTAGCGGTGGATCAGTGGCGCCCCCCTTTGGCGCCTGAAAAATGGGGGAGGGGCGCTAACGAGGGTGATGTGGCCAGAGACGGTATACCACACCTCCTGGCCTTATAATTAAAATATCATGTTGGGTGAATAACCAGGGAGTAAAGGATGAAAACAATGTTTTAAATACCGGTATGAACCAGCCGGTTACACCGGTTAAACCAGATATCGGACACGAGTCCAGTACGATAAAGGCCGGTAAAACCCGAATACGGTATGTCTTATGTACCGGTGGTAAATCTGGTTCAAACCGTTCAAATCGTTGAACCGGTTTGCATTATCTTAAGATTTGATTTCTTAATTTTAATAAAATATGATATTAAGATAATATTGATCTTCCATATTTCCGTTAATTAAGCTAGTGCCTTCTATTCTAATTGTTTTGGTCAAAAATCACACAAGGATAATGCAACCAAATATGATTTTGTGAGGTATGATGCTTGATTAATTGGTCAAATGTATGAACAACAAGTATGTAAAATGATTGATGAACACAAGGATTTATACGAGGAAAAAGCCCTTGATCAATGAATGATCTCCGGCATAAAAAACCTCGGGTGATGGGAACTACTGATCACCAATTATATTAAACAAACAAGGTTTACAAATCGGGATGATAACAAGCTTGGTACAAGGATCACTAGTGTGCAAAAGTGTGTAATCGCTGAGAGTTCTTGAGAGTTCGAGTGTAGTGCAGTTGTGTTGCTAATTGTTACTAAAATCAAGCTTGTATCCCCATTAAAAATAGAAATATCTAGCCTAACTAACTATCCGCAAATGGTGCAAGCTCCCCACGATCTCCATAACGGTCGAAGAGTTCCAGCACGTGCAGAATCACCAAGCATATTCCCCTAGAATCTCGGTTGGACCAAGTCCTATTCGAATTCACCTGCAAAACAAGCTTAAAAATGATGGAAACAATTGTTAGTGTTAGGATAATAATGAGGATCCTGGATCCTTAGTCTTGCAACGACTTCTGAGGATCCTTAATTCAAACTGAACTGAGGATCCGTGATCTAAGCTGCACTTGAGGATCCGTTATCCATAAGCTGTGAAATTCTATCCCTAACAATTGCCCCTAAACATGATTAGTTAGTATCCAATTCGATAGTCATGTTTGAACAATTTTCGGACTAGCCGTTGCTAAGAGATATAGCCGTTGCGATGCTGATGTCAGCGATAGTCATCCCTGCAACAAACAATCATTATAAATAGGATTAGAGATAGGGATGAAAATTGCATTTAAATTCGAGACTTCTCTCCTTTAAATCCTCATCCGAAGATCCAAGCAGGTATTCTCTTATCCATTTTTTTTGATCTTCTCTTCTCTGATCCTCTGTTCTCCGAATATTCATGACGAAGATGAACCTTCGTTCCTCACCTGCCAAAAATCCTGATCACAAGAGCCCATTTAAGAGTCAAGGTATCACCAAAAACCCTTCAATGGAGCTCTGTCGATTCACTGATCCTGAAGTTGATCAGTTCCGATCATGCTTCCCTGATGGCACCATCTTTAGGCCTTTTGATTCTTCTACCAAAAGTGATTGCATATCAGATACATGGATCACCTTTCCTACTGCTCCCTTCCAGATAGGGTTCACCTATCCCTTCCCACTTTTTACATAAAGCTTCTTCACACTTACCGGCAGGTGCTACATCCAAGCCATGCCGATGGTGTGGAGGGTTTTATTCACACTCGAGCACATAATAGAATAGGAAGTCATAGACATAGGAATGTCTGAACTGAGCCAACTATACAACCTTGTGAGCCATGGATCCTATCGATATCTTTTCAAGTCCAAACCCAAGAAATCTCACCCAATCTTGAAAACCACCAAAAACGACACCAACTTGAGGAATCAATTCTTTTTTGTGAGAAGGGATTCTATTCCAAATGGAAACCAACTTCCCAAAAAGTCGAACACCGATGGTAGGATATAGGATCCTTAGACTAGGATAAACGGCAAGAATTTTTCTTTTTCTTGATGAGGATAAATGATCCTTTATCTTTGTCTTTGCAGCTATAACTTTGTCACATATTCAAGAATCACCTGCCACCCAAGATAGAATTAAAGCATTTTGGAAGCTTGACCCTGCAATCAGAACTTATCCACCGAAATCAAAGGATCCAGTAGAGGTTTCATCAGCTTCCTACACCGTGTCAAGTAAGTATCTACATATGTATATATATAAATGTATGATAGAAATATGAATACTTGTTTGTTTGTCATATTTGTAGGTGCTGGAAAATCATCAAAGTCTGCTTCCAGGTTCAGCGTGAGTGATCTCCAGGAGTATGCATCCTCAAGGTCCATCAAAAAAGAGCAGGCTGCAAGCCCAAGCATCCCAGAGCCTAAGGGCATGAGCACCAGCGGCAAGGGTGCCAAGAAGAGGAAGACTGCTGAGCCCTCTGAAGGCCTCCCTCTCATGGAATGTCAGCTTCATGAATATGTTTCTAAGGTAAGGATCCTGAATCCTTAAGCCTGAGCTTTCTTTTCTGAGGATAAAGGATCCTGACTGTTAACTTTCTTTGTGCAGAAATTTGCTGAGGTTCAGATCCTCCTTGATCAACATCTGACAGAGGCCGAGCAGAAAAATCTGGACTTCCAGCAGATTTTCCTTACCAAGGATAAAAAGATCTCTTCCCTTGAAAAAGAGATAAACCTGCTGCAGAAGGAACTGCTCCTGGCTCAGATCACAGCCCAGAAAGAGAAGGCAGAAGTCATGGATGGGGCTAAGCTTTCTGCTACTATCACCATTTTGAAGATCAAGCTGCAAATAGCTAAAGAGGCTGAGGATCCTGCCTTTGACAGGTCAGAATGGGACCAGGAGGCTTGGAAGCAAAGGCTGGCTGAACTGGATGACAAGGATGAATCTGAGGGGGCAGCAGCTGGTGAAGCCGGAGGCAGCGGATTGAAGGATCCTGAGGTGGCAGCAGGTGGTGATGGCAAAGGTGACGGTGACAAGGTGGTGGAGGCAGCGAAGGTGTAGGTTGCATCAATGGGCAATGATGGACATTTCTAGAAGCAGCCGGAGCCCATTTTTATGGTTTTATAGTTTTTGGTTATGATGTTTTAAACAATGATGGTCTGTATGGTGAACAATAGTTTTTAGGTTTAAGGATCACTGATCCTTTGGAAAATAGGGGGTAACAAAGGTGGATGGGTCCTTCTGTTTGTGGAGGATGAAGCCTTTGATGCCCCTCATCTTTTGATTTCCAGCACTCAATGAACCTTATGAATATGGACACCCTTTGCCTACCCAAGCGGACGGGCCACGTTTTGCTGGTAGATGTTTGGGTAGGCAATTTTTGACAACCTTTTGAAGGGTTAAGTATGATAAATAAATAAAACTTTAACTTTTGGCTATCTCTGTGTTGTTTACTTTCTATACATTTTCTTGTCAACTGTCATTATACAAATCTAGAATTTATAAGTTATTGATAAATGTATAGAAGTCAGTTTATGTCAAAAATATTTAGGATATGATCAAGGATCAAATATCCTTTAATCAAAAAGTTTGAAAAATGAGACCAGTTTAGGATCATATATTCTGTTATCAAAGAATAAGGGTAATACTGATAAACTAAGATTAAAGTTAAAGTAAATAAGGATCATACCAGAGAATCCAAGTTAGGATCCTATATCCTTAACACTTATAATTGTGACAATCAAAAGACAGACACTTGTTGAAAGTTAGGATCCAGGATCCTTAACTGTTTAGCTTTGGAAACCTGAAATGAGACATAACTCTGGACTAAGCCAATTGTAAAAGAAGATGTTAGTATCTGGGGACAAGCCCAACAATCTGGGGACAAGCCCAAAAAAACTGGGGACAAGCCCAAAAAACTAGGGACAAGCCCAAAGAATCTTGTGTAAACTGGAGTATGGCCCATACAGGCGACTATCCAAACTTAGTGACATGAAAATGCCAAAACCTTAGCTAACGTGAAAACGTTAGAAATCTTAGGAACGGATGTATGGAATGTCTACCATTATACTTAGGATCCTAAATACAACCAGTACAATGAAATTGTCAGCCCCTAAAGCGAGTACGGGTCCCATTGCCTTTAACTGCACTAGGATAATCGTGCGCAACTAGCGAAGGTGTAAGAACCTAATTCGTAGAAGGTAATTGATGTGTGTAAAATGCAACATATAAATTACATTAAATGAGGCATAAAACTAACCCTTTTTTAGTACTAATGTTGGAAAATGTGTGCTTTTGTCTTTCTCTTGTATTTTCAGGATTAAATTAGCTTAAATGAACAAAAGAAGCAAAAATGCAGCCACATCTAACAATAATACAAGAAAAGGAATAAACGTGGCATGCCCGACCCCTCGACAACATCTTCCCAAGCAAAAACAAGAGAACAAGAGGCTGAACACGCCCCGTGCTCAATGAGCACGGGGGCGTACCCAAGTGTCTGCAGAAAAGACAAAGTTGTAGAAGCTTCTATCACCCAACACGGGGGCGTGTCCACCGGACACGGGGCCGTGGTCAACGCAAAGATTCGCAGAATCCAAGCAAATCTTGATAGTACAGATACGCTTCTGCACACGGGGCCGTGCCCAGCGGACACGGGGGAGGGGTCAACTAATGCAGACAAACTGCATTTAATGAAGAAAGAGAAGATGGATGGACACGGGTCCATGCCCAATGGACACGGGGCCGTGTCCGGGCTTCTGTGCAGGCTATAAATAGGGGTGCTTGGCTCACTTGCAAATCATCCCTTGACAAACCACCTCTCTCACACTTCACCCACCCACCACCACTATCACAAACCATCATCCACCACCATCATCCATCATCTATCATAGAGTGTGTGTAGTAGTCTTGGGATCCAAGATTGATAGTAAGAGTTCTTGACAATCAAAGGCCATGTTTGCCTAAGTCTCTTACATCACTTGGTGAAGACAAACATTTAGTGTAATGCTTTTTATTTTTAATCTTTTCGCACTTTTTATTTGGTTATGTATTAATGACTTTAATAACTAGTTTCTTATGTTGAAGGTGAAACTTCCTTATCATTTGTCCATGGTGTCTTGGCGTTATTTTACTGTCTATATAAAATAGAAGATTTACACCATTCATATCTCCACGGTCTATATGGAGATATGTTGGCTACCTGGTCGGGGGTTAAGGGAATGGTTTGGTAAGCGTCTTGCCTTGTTCAGTGTATAGATCCTGCAAGGACCTGGGTCAAGCTTACTATGACCTCCTTCAATTCCCACTGGTATTGGATGGCGGGGGTTCAAATTTCTTGATCCCCTCATATGTAAACTACTATTAAAACATTAACCCGGTTAATTAGGATTGTATCCCTGTTGACTCAAATTACTTAGCCGAGGGTAACATCACCTTCAAAAGAGGGGCCTACCACATTACGCATTAATAACTTAATTAATTATCTTTCAATAATCCAACCCTTTAGGATTGTATCCTTGCTGACTCAAACTACTGGGTTGAGGGTAACGTCACCTTCAAAAGAGGGGCCTACTACAATAACTAAGATAATCTCTTAAAAAGTGTAAAAGTGCGGAAATAATCAAAGGTTACACTAAAGGTGAGTCGGATCCAAGTGACTCATCTTGTCTATCTGTTTTTATGTTTATTTTTATTTTTCAGCATTTTAGTTTTTATTTACATGTTTAAACCTTTTTCTAAACTTTTGATTTGATTAGACGTTGAGGATAAACCGGGATTAAAAGCTCTTATGTCCTTGGACAACCTCGGTATCTTACCAACACTATACTACGCTCACGATGGGTGCACTTGCCCATATGTGTGTTTAGTGTTAGTAGAATATCGTGTTTTATAAATTTAAAACTTGACTAAAGTGTTAAAAAGGGCTAAAAATATACATAAAAATATATACACACCGACACACATCAAGTTTTTGGCGCCGTGCCAGGGACACAAGGATTTTAAGAAAGCTAGGAATCAACGGCCTAATCGTTTTTCTTATTTTTCTATTTTTTTTAGAAATTTTCTTAATTTTTCAGCTTCTGCAGAACTCAGCACGGGGCCGTGCCCGCTGAACACGCCCCGTGCCCAATCTTTGGTACTGCCAATTCTATTTTAAGTCAGACAATAGCTGAACACGGGGCCGTGCTCACTCAACACGCCCCGTGCCCAAGTATCAGTTACTGAAAACAGAACCGTAAGATCCCGACGGTTGGTAATTTCTGACACAACCATGAGTGATACTGATTTTTTTTACTATCGGCCCTCGTATGGTACGTGGTGTCAAATATGTGGTGGCAATCATAAAGATTTAGAATGTTATTTTCTAAATTATAAGCCCCACTATATAGACCCATTGTTTTCCTGTAGCCTTAAGTGGGGCGAAAGTAAAAATAATCCCTATCTCTCCCTCGAATGCTCTCAATCAACCCTTCTAGGAGAAATGCTTCTTGGTGAATTATTTCAAATGGAAGATCTAATTCTTAATTGAGTGAAAGAACTTGAGATGGATATCATTAATTCACCTCAAGACGAAGCCCAAGATGAATTATTGAGATCACATTCGGCTGAAAACAACTTCGTTGTTCCCGATATCACCTCTAACTCTAGCAAAGACGTGAGCGATAGTCGTCCTTGTGTCGATTATGCCATGAAGGAATACCCATCGACTTCGTTTGAAGCATACATACACCCGAGCGATTCGACATACACCCTCTTTAACGAGAGCCCAGGAAAGGGTTGGACTTGTCCACCTACATTTAGCATAGGAATCACCCTCACCGATAACCTCTTGCGTTCTCGTCTAAATCTAGAGCAATTAAGGTATCTCAGGCACTTCGGTGTTGTTCCGTCCAGTAAGGAACCACCTGATCCGGATAAATTCCTTAAAATAGATAAAACTTCATAAACAGCCTCTCGGCACGGGGCCGTGTCCAGGTCAGCACGCCCCCGTGTCCACCAAAAGATTCCCGTCTGACTTCCTGTCAGAATACGGACAAAATGTGTCAGGCTCTTGTCTGCACACGGGGCCGTGTCCAGCCGACATGGGGCCGTGTCCAGCTTGCTGTCGTTTTCTATAAATACAGCCAAGTTTTCTGCACATTTGGACCACTCCAAAAGACAGAGATATTATGGATCTTCACACATACCATCCTAGGTATATTCTAAAGAAGGTTCCCAACAACCATCTTGTCTTTTCTACTTTTGTCTATTACCTTCTTCTCCATTTTCACCTCAAAACACCTCCATTAAAGCCTGAATTTAACATTGTTCAAGCTTTATTGTGATGATTGTTAGATTTTTATTCAAGGAATCTTGTTAAAAATAAGTTCTACAACATTGTTTCAAGTTATTTCTGCTTAAAAATGCTTTAAAGTTATAAAAATAATTTGAAACTTCAAGATTCCTTGTTCCAAAAATCTGCAGAAAGTTGAACACGGGGCCGTGATTGAGCACGAGGCCGTGTTCGAGGTTACTGTTTCACTAAAATGAACTCTTTTCGGTTTATTTTCGTAGAATGTCAAGCCAAAACAGTGGAACCTCTTCTGCATATTCCAGAAACAGTCGAAGGGAAAGAAGGTCTTCAATTGAAGCAACTCTCGTACGCTAAGTGATGGCATTACGTGAAGCTCTTGATGAGATGACATCGGTAGAGGAGGTCCTGATAGACCGTATAAATTATCTTACGGTGGGGTTGGAAAACAGTTTTCAAGAAATCAACCTCTTGCACCAGAGGTTGAACATTCTTGTGACGCCTCCCATGGAACCAATCCTCCCTCAAGAGGATTGGAACCTAGCACTTGGAGTCAACAATCCTACTGGATCGGATGACATCCCCGTGGAACCTCCTCTTGACAACTTGGAAGAGGTTCCGGTGGAAGTTACACCCCCTCAAAATGATGCCAATGAGCCCGCCTTTCTTTTCCTTAGGGAGATAGAAGAATGGCTCGCCGACGTGTGAGGGACCCATATCTGGAGGAAGAAGTTCTTTAAGTCACATCCAACCGAGAAAATTATTCTCAGAAATTTTGCTATTAGAATAAACTATAGGCTAGAACTTCTTTTCGGGTTTAGACTTCTTGTGTTTTCTGACCTATTTATCTAAAATTTTAGTTTATTAGGAATATTGTGTAACTCTCTCTAATTAATTGAATACAACAACAACAACAATCATACCCAGTAAATCCCACAAATAGCAGAACTATTAGTAGGGTCTGGGGGAGGTGGGATGTAGGCAAACCATTCATCTATTCAAGAATAGAGAGGCTGCTTCCTGCGAGACCCCCGGCTCCAAAACAACCAACAGACAGATAGACGAAAAACGGGCAAGTAAATCGCGTAGCAGTAGGCAGATAAATCATCAGTAAGCAACATATATGCATATATACAAGAAAATCATCATATGTTGGTCTACCTAAAGTGTAAAAGAAATCTAACCCCCCTCTCCCAAGGAAAAGGTAGGACACATCTATACCCTCACCTACAAGTCCTTAACCTTAATCCTACGTCTCCGCGCACTCCTATCATGAACCATGTCCTCAGAGAGGTGCAATTCTACCAAATCTTTCCTAAGTCTTTCATCCCAAGTCAACTTGGGTCTGCCTCTACTCCTCCTTCCTTCCACTATCATGGTTTCCACTGCTCTAACTGGTTCTGTCAACTGCCTCCTCCTCACATGCCCAAACCATCTCAGCCTCCCCTCTTTTAACTTGTCTGATATACTAGCTACTCCTAACAATTCCCTAAAAACCTCACTTCTTATTCGGTCTAACATTGTTGGCCACACATCCACCTAAGCATCCTCATCTCTGCTACCTCCATCTTGCGCGCTTGTGTTTTCTTGATGGCCCAACAATCTGTCCCGTATAACATAGCCGGTCTAACTGCTACCCTATAGAATTTTCCCTTTAATTTTGTTGGGAACCTCCTGTCGCACAAAATCCCAGTGGCTGCTCTCCACCTACACCAGCCAACCTGGATGCGGTGAGATACGTCACTATCTATCTCCCCGTCCCTTTGCACAAACGATCCTAAGTACTTGAACTTAGTCGTTTGTGGGACCACTTGACCCTCAATGGTAACCTGAGTGTCCTCGTTGTCACCTGCACCGCTGAAATTACAATAAAGGTATTCGATCTTAGACCGACTAATCCTTAAACCATTGCCTTCTAAGGCTGCTCTCTAATTAATGGAATGATGGTTTTAATTAATTTGGTGTTTGGATAATGTGGTAATGGGTAAAACACACTCGGGATGGTGAAGGATACTAGGGGAAGCTTGAACCAACACCTGCACAAAAACAGAGCCACCCGACAATTTTTCTTCATTACAGCACGTTCAGCACGGGGCCGCGCCCAGCTAACACGGCCCGTGCTCACCCATCTGCAGAAAAATGTCCAGTTCAGGTAACTGGACACGGGGCGTGCTCACTGAACACGCCCCCATGCCCAGCCTTCTGTTAATTTAATAATTTTTTGTTACTGGCGATCTGAACACGGGGCCGTGCCCGGACACCACGGGGCCGTGTCCAGACGCCCAGTAACATAAATTCTTGCTTTTTCACACCTTTTACACATTCAATCAACCTAAAAACTTATTTTTGGGAGACATTGAGGACAATGTGTAATTTAAGTGTGGGGGGGATGCTAAAACCTTGAATATTGCAAGTCCTAATTACAAGCCTTACACAAAACTCTATTGGAATCGCTAAACACCCCAATTTTTTTCAAAAACTCTTTTTTTTTTTACTTGTCTTGGTTTAAATTGGGAATAATAAGTTCTAAAAAGGCTTTATCTTTATAAATTTACAACCGATAGCGTCGTGATAAAAAGAGCCAACATAAGAAAGTTATGAAACGGCATAACAAATCTAGTTAAAATTTGATTATATATACTTGATCACATAAAAACCCATTCCCACAAAAAGTGAGTTTTGAGCCTTTATTGAGAATACAAATACACATCTTTAAACTAAATGCTCATTTTTCGTTTCTTGTGTGAATAGCCGCTTGGTTTCTTACAACTCTAGAACTTGCCACGACGATACATTCCCGGTCCTTACCAACTTAAACTCAAGTAAGTAAATGATGGAGGCATTAGGACTAACCCTTTTTATTTCAACACCATTATTATTATTTTTTTTACCACCTACCCAAAATCCCTCTAGTTAACCCCTTTGAGCCTAAACCTTTTCATTTCTAAACCCAAAACAAACACCCTTTTTACCTACCAAAAACCCTTTTTCATTTTAAACCGTTTATTTTAGTAACAAAGCTCGGTTTTCTTGTGACTTCTTTATTATTAAAAAAAAAACAATTTGCAATAATGAAGCCAAGAAATAAAACAAACAAGTTCATCAAGAAAGAACTTTGTTTGAAGAAATGCTTCATTGAAATAAAAAACTAGAAAAATAAAGTCTTACGAAAACCGATGCTTTTTACGCCTTTCGCCCTTTTCTACTAACCACTAACCCAACCACCTACCTTTAACCCAAGCCTAACCCTTCTCCAAAGTACTCTTGATATCTACAAAGGTTTATAGTTAAAAAGGAGGAGGATTGATTGCTTGGCAAGCATATGGTAGAAGTAAGTTCCATGCCGGTCTTGAGTGTTTCACAAATACATCTTCGGGCGAGTGTTGAGTGATCTCCCGTGAGGTATGTGAACTTGTATATAAATGGAATTTTAAAGAGGCAAGTTATGTCCAAATAAGTAATTTCTCTTATGTGAATGTTCTAAATAAATCATAACGAATAGGATTGTAAATAACATAAAAATAAAGCCTAATAAAGATATTGGAATCCCGACACTCTATGACAAGCCTAGAAACCTTCTCTTCTACCCATTCCATTTGGGTGTGTAAGCCACATTATAAAGAGTTTTGCTTGAGGACAAGCAAAGATTCAAGTGTGGGGGTATTTGATGTGTGTAAAATGCAACATATAAATTACATCAAATGAGGCATAAAACTAACCATTTTTTAGTACTAATGTTGGAAAAAGTGTGCTTTTGTCTTCCTCTTGTATTTTCAGGATTAAATGAGCTCAAATGAACAAAAGAAGCAAAAATGTAGCCAAATCTAACAATAATACAAGAAAAGGAATAAACGTGGCATGCCCGACCCCTCGACAGCATCTTCCCAAGAAAAACAAGAGAACAGGAGGCTGAACATGCCCCGTGCTCAATGAGCACGGGGGAGTGCCCAAGTGTCTGCAGAAAAGACAAAGTTGTAGAAGCTTCTACCACCCAACACGGGGGCGTATCCATCGGACACGGGGCCGTGGTCAACGCAAAGATTCGCAGAATCCATGCAAATCTTGATAGTACAGATACGCTTGGGCCGTGCCCAGCGGACACGGGGGCGGGGTCAACTAATGCAGACAAACTGCATTTAATGAAGAAAGAGAAGATGGATGGACACGGGTCCATGCCCAATGGACACGGGGCCGTGTCCGGGCTTCTGTGCAGGCTATAAATAGGGGTGCTTGGCTCACTTGCAAATCATCCCTTGACAAACCACCTCTCTCACACTTCACCCACCCACCACCACTATCACAAACCATCATCCACCACCATCATCCATCATCTATCATAGAGTGTGTGTAGTAGTCTTGGGATCCAAGATTGATAGTAAGAGTTCTTGACAATCAAAGGCCATGTTTGCCTAAGTCTCTTACATCACTTGGTGAAGACAAACATTTAGTGTAATGCTTTTTATTTTTAATCTTTTCGCACTTTTTATTTGGTTATGTATTAATGACTTTAATAACTAGTTTCTTATGTTGAAGGTGAAACTTCCTTATCATTTGTCCATGGTGTCTTGGCGTTATTTTACTGTCTATATAAAATAGAAGATTTACACCATTCATATCTCCACGGTCTATATGGAGATATGTTGGCTACCTGGTCGGGGGTTAAGGGAATGGTTTGGTAAGCGTCTTGCCTTGTTCAGTGTATAGATCCTGCAAGGACCTGGGTCAAGCTTACTATGACCTCCTTCAATTCCCACTGGTATTGGATGGCGGGGGTTCAAATTTCTTGATCCCCTCATATGTAAACTACTATTAAAACATTAACCCGGTTAATTAGGATTGTATCCCTGTTGACTCAAATTACTTAGCCGAGGGTAACATCACCTTCAAAAGAGGGGCCTACCACATTACGCATTAATAACTTAATTAATTATCTTTCAATAATCCAACCCTTTAGGATTGTATCCTTGCTGACTCAAACTACTGGGTTGAGGGTAACGTCACCTTCAAAAGAGGGGCCTACTACAATAACTAAGATAATCTCTTAAAAAGTGTAAAAGTGCGGAAATAATCAAAGGTTACACTAAAGGTGAGTCGGATCCAAGTGACTCATCTTGTCTATCTGTTTTTATGTTTATTTTTATTTTTCAGCATTTTAGTTTTTATTTACATGTTTAAACCTTTTTCTAAACTTTTGATTTGATTAGACGTTGAGGATAAACCGGGATTAAAAGCTCTTATGTCCTTGGACAACCTCGGTATCTTACCAACACTATACTACGCTCACGATGGGTGCACTTGCCCATATGTGTGTTTAGTGTTAGTAGAATATCGTGTTTTATAAATTTAAAACTTGACTAAAGTGTTAAAAAGGGCTAAAAATATACATAAAAATATATACACACCGACACACATCAAGTTTTTGGCGCCGTGCCAGGGACACAAGGATTTTAAGAAAGCTAGGAATCAACGGCCTAATCGTTTTTCTTATTTTTCTATTTTTTTTAGAAATTTTCTTAATTTTTCAGCTTCTGCAGAACTCAGCACGGGGCCGTGCCCGCTGAACACGCCCCGTGCCCAATCTTTGGTACTGCCAATTCTATTTTAAGTCAGACAATAGCTGAACACGGGGCCGTGCTCACTCAACACGCCCCGTGCCCAAGTATCAGTTACTGAAAACAGAACCGTAAGATCCCGACGGTTGGTAATTTCTGACACAACCATGAGTGATACTGATTTTTTTTACTATCGGCCCTCGTATGGTACGTGGTGTCAAATATGTGGTGGCAATCATAAAGATTTAGAATGTTATTTTCTAAATTATAAGCCCCACTATATAGACCCATTGTTTTCCTGTAGCCTTAAGTGGGGCGAAAGTAAAAATAATCCCTATCTCTCCCTCGAATGCTCTCAATCAACCCTTCTAGGAGAAATGCTTCTTGGTGAATTATTTCAAATGGAAGATCTAATTCTTAATTGAGTGAAAGAACTTGAGATGGATATCATTAATTCACCTCAAGACGAAGCCCAAGATGAATTATTGAGATCACATTCGGCTGAAAACAACTTCGTTGTTCCCGATATCACCTCTAACTCTAGCAAAGACGTGAGCGATAGTCGTCCTTGTGTCGATTATGCCATGAAGGAATACCCATCGACTTCGTTTGAAGCATACATACACCCGAGCGATTCGACATACACCCTCTTTAACGAGAGCCCAGGAAAGGGTTGGACTTGTCCACCTACATTTAGCATAGGAATCACCCTCACCGATAACCTCTTGCGTTCTCGTCTAAATCTAGAGCAATTAAGGTATCTCAGGCACTTCGGTGTTGTTCCGTCCAGTAAGGAACCACCTGATCCGGATAAATTCCTTAAAATAGATAAAACTTCATAAACAGCCTCTCGGCACGGGGCCGTGTCCAGGTCAGCACGCCCCCGTGTCCACCAAAAGATTCCCGTCTGACTTCCTGTCAGAATACGGACAAAATGTGTCAGGCTCTTGTCTGCACACGGGGCCGTGTCCAGCCGACATGGGGCCGTGTCCAGCTTGCTGTCGTTTTCTATAAATACAGCCAAGTTTTCTGCACATTTGGACCACTCCAAAAGACAGAGATATTATGGATCTTCACACATACCATCCTAGGTATATTCTAAAGAAGGTTCCCAACAACCATCTTGTCTTTTCTACTTTTGTCTATTACCTTCTTCTCCATTTTCACCTCAAAACACCTCCATTAAAGCCTGAATTTAACATTGTTCAAGCTTTATTGTGATGATTGTTAGATTTTTATTCAAGGAATCTTGTTAAAAATAAGTTCTACAACATTGTTTCAAGTTATTTCTGCTTAAAAATGCTTTAAAGTTATAAAAATAATTTGAAACTTCAAGATTCCTTGTTCCAAAAATCTGCAGAAAGTTGAACACGGGGCCGTGATTGAGCACGAGGCCGTGTTCGAGGTTACTGTTTCACTAAAATGAACTCTTTTCGGTTTATTTTCGTAGAATGTCAAGCCAAAACAGTGGAACCTCTTCTGCATATTCCAGAAACAGTCGAAGGGAAAGAAGGTCTTCAATTGAAGCAACTCTCGTACGCTAAGTGATGGCATTACGTGAAGCTCTTGATGAGATGACATCGGTAGAGGAGGTCCTGATAGACCGTATAAATTATCTTACGGTGGGGTTGGAAAACAGTTTTCAAGAAATCAACCTCTTGCACCAGAGGTTGAACATTCTTGTGACGCCTCCCATGGAACCAATCCTCCCTCAAGAGGATTGGAACCTAGCACTTGGAGTCAACAATCCTACTGGATCGGATGACATCCCCGTGGAACCTCCTCTTGACAACTTGGAAGAGGTTCCGGTGGAAGTTACACCCCCTCAAAATGATGCCAATGAGCCCGCCTTTCTTTTCCTTAGGGAGATAGAAGAATGGCTCGCCGACGTGTGAGGGACCCATATCTGGAGGAAGAAGTTCTTTAAGTCACATCCAACCGAGAAAATTATTCTCAGAAATTTTGCTATTAGAATAAACTATAGGCTAGAACTTCTTTTCGGGTTTAGACTTCTTGTGTTTTCTGACCTATTTATCTAAAATTTTAGTTTATTAGGAATATTGTGTAACTCTCTCTAATTAATTGAATACAACAACAACAACAATCATACCCAGTAAATCCCACAAATAGCAGAACTATTAGTAGGGTCTGGGGGAGGTGGGATGTAGGCAAACCATTCATCTATTCAAGAATAGAGAGGCTGCTTCCTGCGAGACCCCCGGCTCCAAAACAACCAACAGACAGATAGACGAAAAACGGGCAAGTAAATCGCGTAGCAGTAGGCAGATAAATCATCAGTAAGCAACATATATGCATATATACAAGAAAATCATCATATGTTGGTCTACCTAAAGTGTAAAAGAAATCTAACCCCCCTCTCCCAAGGAAAAGGTAGGACACATCTATACCCTCACCTACAAGTCCTTAACCTTAATCCTACGTCTCCGCGCACTCCTATCATGAACCATGTCCTCAGAGAGGTGCAATTCTACCAAATCTTTCCTAAGTCTTTCATCCCAAGTCAACTTGGGTCTGCCTCTACTCCTCCTTCCTTCCACTATCATGGTTTCCACTGCTCTAACTGGTTCTGTCAACTGCCTCCTCCTCACATGCCCAAACCATCTCAGCCTCCCCTCTTTTAACTTGTCTGATATACTAGCTACTCCTAACAATTCCCTAAAAACCTCACTTCTTATTCGGTCTAACATTGTTGGCCACACATCCACCTAAGCATCCTCATCTCTGCTACCTCCATCTTGCGCGCTTGTGTTTTCTTGATGGCCCAACAATCTGTCCCGTATAACATAGCCGGTCTAACTGCTACCCTATAGAATTTTCCCTTTAATTTTGTTGGGAACCTCCTGTCGCACAAAATCCCAGTGGCTGCTCTCCACCTACACCAGCCAACCTGGATGCGGTGAGATACGTCACTATCTATCTCCCCGTCCCTTTGCACAAACGATCCTAAGTACTTGAACTTAGTCGTTTGTGGGACCACTTGACCCTCAATGGTAACCTGAGTGTCCTCGTTGTCACCTGCACCGCTGAAATTACAATAAAGGTATTCGATCTTAGACCGACTAATCCTTAAACCATTGCCTTCTAAGGCTGCTCTCTAATTAATGGAATGATGGTTTTAATTAATTTGGTGTTTGGATAATGTGGTAATGGGTAAAACACACTCGGGATGGTGAAGGATACTAGGGGAAGCTTGAACCAACACCTGCACAAAAACAGAGCCACCCGACAATTTTTCTTCATTACAGCACGTTCAGCACGGGGCCGCGCCCAGCTAACACGGCCCGTGCTCACCCATCTGCAGAAAAATGTCCAGTTCAGGTAACTGGACACGGGGCGTGCTCACTGAACACGCCCCCATGCCCAGCCTTCTGTTAATTTAATAATTTTTTGTTACTGGCGATCTGAACACGGGGCCGTGCCCGGACACCACGGGGCCGTGTCCAGACGCCCAGTAACATAAATTCTTGCTTTTTCACACCTTTTACACATTCAATCAACCTAAAAACTTATTTTTGGGAGACATTGAGGACAATGTGTAATTTAAGTGTGGGGGGGATGCTAAAACCTTGAATATTGCAAGTCCTAATTACAAGCCTTACACAAAACTCTATTGGAATCGCTAAACACCCCAATTTTTTTCAAAAACTCTTTGTTTTTTTTACTTGTCTTGGTTTAAATTGGGAATAATAAGTTCTAAAAAGGCTTTATCTTTATAAATTTACAACCGATAGCGTCGTGATAAAAAGAGCCAACATAAGAAAGTTATGAAACGGCATAACAAATCTAGTTAAAATTTGATTATATATACTTGATCACATAAAAACCCATTCCCACAAAAAGTGAGTTTTGAGCCTTTATTGAGAATACAAATACACATCTTTAAACTAAATGCTCATTTTTCGTTTCTTGTGTGAATAGCCGCTTGGTTTCTTACAACTCTAGAACTTGCCACGACGATACATTCCCGGTCCTTACCAACTTAAACTCAAGTAAGTAAATGATGGAGGCATTAGGACTAACCCTTTTTATTTCAACACCATTATTATTATTTTTTTTACCACCTACCCAAAATCCCTCTAGTTAACCCCTTTGAGCCTAAACCTTTTCATTTCTAAACCCAAAACAAACACCCTTTTTACCTACCAAAAACCCTTTTTCATTTTAAACCGTTTATTTTAGTAACAAAGCTCGGTTTTCTTGTGACTTCTTTATTATTAAAAAAAAAACAATTTGCAATAATGAAGCCAAGAAATAAAACAAACAAGTTCATCAAGAAAGAACTTTGTTTGAAGAAATGCTTCATTGAAATAAAAAACTAGAAAAATAAAGTCTTACGAAAACCGATGCTTTTTACGCCTTTCGCCCTTTTCTACTAACCACTAACCCAACCACCTACCTTTAACCCAAGCCTAACCCTTCTCCAAAGTACTCTTGATATCTACAAAGGTTTATAGTTAAAAAGGAGGAGGATTGATTGCTTGGCAAGCATATGGTAGAAGTAAGTTCCATGCCGGTCTTGAGTGTTTCACAAATACATCTTCGGGCGAGTGTTGAGTGATCTCCCGTGAGGTATGTGAACTTGTATATAAATGGAATTTTAAAGAGGCAAGTTATGTCCAAATAAGTAATTTCTCTTATGTGAATGTTCTAAATAAATCATAACGAATAGGATTGTAAATAACATAAAAATAAAGCCTAATAAAGATATTGGAATCCCGACACTCTATGACAAGCCTAGAAACCTTCTCTTCTACCCATTCCATTTGGGTGTGTAAGCCACATTATAAAGAGTTTTGCTTGAGGACAAGCAAAGATTCAAGTGTGGGGGTATTTGATGTGTGTAAAATGCAACATATAAATTACATCAAATGAGGCATAAAACTAACCATTTTTTAGTACTAATGTTGGAAAAAGTGTGCTTTTGTCTTCCTCTTGTATTTTCAGGATTAAATGAGCTCAAATGAACAAAAGAAGCAAAAATGTAGCCAAATCTAACAATAATACAAGAAAAGGAATAAACGTGGCATGCCCGACCCCTCGACAGCATCTTCCCAAGAAAAACAAGAGAACAGGAGGCTGAACATGCCCCGTGCTCAATGAGCACGGGGGAGTGCCCAAGTGTCTGCAGAAAAGACAAAGTTGTAGAAGCTTCTACCACCCAACACGGGGGCGTATCCATCGGACACGGGGCCGTGGTCAACGCAAAGATTCGCAGAATCCATGCAAATCTTGATAGTACAGATACGCTTGGGCCGTGCCCAGCGGACACGGGGGCGGGGTCAACTAATGCAGACAAACTGCATTTAATGAAGAAAGAGAAGATGGATGGACACGGGTCCATGCCCAATGGACACGGGGCCGTGTCCGGGCTTCTGTGCAGGCTATAAATAGGGGTGCTTGGCTCACTTGCAAATCATCCCTTGACAAACCACCTCTCTCACACTTCACCCACCCACCACCACTATCACAAACCATCATCCACCACCATCATCCATCATCTATCATAGAGTGTGTGTAGTAGTCTTGGGATCCAAGATTGATAGTAAGAGTTCTTGACAATCAAAGGCCATGTTTGCCTAAGTCTCTTACATCACTTGGTGAAGACAAACATTTAGTGTAATGCTTTTTATTTTTAATCTTTTCGCACTTTTTATTTGGTTATGTATTAATGACTTTAATAACTAGTTTCTTATGTTGAAGGTGAAACTTCCTTATCATTTGTCCATGGTGTCTTGGCGTTATTTTACTGTCTATATAAAATAGAAGATTTACACCATTCATATCTCCACGGTCTATATGGAGATATGTTGGCTACCTGGTCGGGGGTTAAGGGAATGGTTTGGTAAGCGTCTTGCCTTGTTCAGTGTATAGATCCTGCAAGGACCTGGGTCAAGCTTACTATGACCTCCTTCAATTCCCACTGGTATTGGATGGCGGGGGTTCAAATTTCTTGATCCCCTCATATGTAAACTACTATTAAAACATTAACCCGGTTAATTAGGATTGTATCCCTGTTGACTCAAATTACTTAGCCGAGGGTAACATCACCTTCAAAAGAGGGGCCTACCACATTACGCATTAATAACTTAATTAATTATCTTTCAATAATCCAACCCTTTAGGATTGTATCCTTGCTGACTCAAACTACTGGGTTGAGGGTAACGTCACCTTCAAAAGAGGGGCCTACTACAATAACTAAGATAATCTCTTAAAAAGTGTAAAAGTGCGGAAATAATCAAAGGTTACACTAAAGGTGAGTCGGATCCAAGTGACTCATCTTGTCTATCTGTTTTTATGTTTATTTTTATTTTTCAGCATTTTAGTTTTTATTTACATGTTTAAACCTTTTTCTAAACTTTTGATTTGATTAGACGTTGAGGATAAACCGGGATTAAAAGCTCTTATGTCCTTGGACAACCTCGGTATCTTACCAACACTATACTACGCTCACGATGGGTGCACTTGCCCATATGTGTGTTTAGTGTTAGTAGAATATCGTGTTTTATAAATTTAAAACTTGACTAAAGTGTTAAAAAGGGCTAAAAATATACATAAAAATATATACACACCGACACACATCAAGTTTTTGGCGCCGTGCCAGGGACACAAGGATTTTAAGAAAGCTAGGAATCAACGGCCTAATCGTTTTTCTTATTTTTCTATTTTTTTTAGAAATTTTCTTAATTTTTCAGCTTCTGCAGAACTCAGCACGGGGCCGTGCCCGCTGAACACGCCCCGTGCCCAATCTTTGGTACTGCCAATTCTATTTTAAGTCAGACAATAGCTGAACACGGGGCCGTGCTCACTCAACACGCCCCGTGCCCAAGTATCAGTTACTGAAAACAGAACCGTAAGATCCCGACGGTTGGTAATTTCTGACACAACCATGAGTGATACTGATTTTTTTTACTATCGGCCCTCGTATGGTACGTGGTGTCAAATATGTGGTGGCAATCATAAAGATTTAGAATGTTATTTTCTAAATTATAAGCCCCACTATATAGACCCATTGTTTTCCTGTAGCCTTAAGTGGGGCGAAAGTAAAAATAATCCCTATCTCTCCCTCGAATGCTCTCAATCAACCCTTCTAGGAGAAATGCTTCTTGGTGAATTATTTCAAATGGAAGATCTAATTCTTAATTGAGTGAAAGAACTTGAGATGGATATCATTAATTCACCTCAAGACGAAGCCCAAGATGAATTATTGAGATCACATTCGGCTGAAAACAACTTCGTTGTTCCCGATATCACCTCTAACTCTAGCAAAGACGTGAGCGATAGTCGTCCTTGTGTCGATTATGCCATGAAGGAATACCCATCGACTTCGTTTGAAGCATACATACACCCGAGCGATTCGACATACACCCTCTTTAACGAGAGCCCAGGAAAGGGTTGGACTTGTCCACCTACATTTAGCATAGGAATCACCCTCACCGATAACCTCTTGCGTTCTCGTCTAAATCTAGAGCAATTAAGGTATCTCAGGCACTTCGGTGTTGTTCCGTCCAGTAAGGAACCACCTGATCCGGATAAATTCCTTAAAATAGATAAAACTTCATAAACAGCCTCTCGGCACGGGGCCGTGTCCAGGTCAGCACGCCCCCGTGTCCACCAAAAGATTCCCGTCTGACTTCCTGTCAGAATACGGACAAAATGTGTCAGGCTCTTGTCTGCACACGGGGCCGTGTCCAGCCGACATGGGGCCGTGTCCAGCTTGCTGTCGTTTTCTATAAATACAGCCAAGTTTTCTGCACATTTGGACCACTCCAAAAGACAGAGATATTATGGATCTTCACACATACCATCCTAGGTATATTCTAAAGAAGGTTCCCAACAACCATCTTGTCTTTTCTACTTTTGTCTATTACCTTCTTCTCCATTTTCACCTCAAAACACCTCCATTAAAGCCTGAATTTAACATTGTTCAAGCTTTATTGTGATGATTGTTAGATTTTTATTCAAGGAATCTTGTTAAAAATAAGTTCTACAACATTGTTTCAAGTTATTTCTGCTTAAAAATGCTTTAAAGTTATAAAAATAATTTGAAACTTCAAGATTCCTTGTTCCAAAAATCTGCAGAAAGTTGAACACGGGGCCGTGATTGAGCACGAGGCCGTGTTCGAGGTTACTGTTTCACTAAAATGAACTCTTTTCGGTTTATTTTCGTAGAATGTCAAGCCAAAACAGTGGAACCTCTTCTGCATATTCCAGAAACAGTCGAAGGGAAAGAAGGTCTTCAATTGAAGCAACTCTCGTACGCTAAGTGATGGCATTACGTGAAGCTCTTGATGAGATGACATCGGTAGAGGAGGTCCTGATAGACCGTATAAATTATCTTACGGTGGGGTTGGAAAACAGTTTTCAAGAAATCAACCTCTTGCACCAGAGGTTGAACATTCTTGTGACGCCTCCCATGGAACCAATCCTCCCTCAAGAGGATTGGAACCTAGCACTTGGAGTCAACAATCCTACTGGATCGGATGACATCCCCGTGGAACCTCCTCTTGACAACTTGGAAGAGGTTCCGGTGGAAGTTACACCCCCTCAAAATGATGCCAATGAGCCCGCCTTTCTTTTCCTTAGGGAGATAGAAGAATGGCTCGCCGACGTGTGAGGGACCCATATCTGGAGGAAGAAGTTCTTTAAGTCACATCCAACCGAGAAAATTATTCTCAGAAATTTTGCTATTAGAATAAACTATAGGCTAGAACTTCTTTTCGGGTTTAGACTTCTTGTGTTTTCTGACCTATTTATCTAAAATTTTAGTTTATTAGGAATATTGTGTAACTCTCTCTAATTAATTGAATACAACAACAACAACAATCATACCCAGTAAATCCCACAAATAGCAGAACTATTAGTAGGGTCTGGGGGAGGTGGGATGTAGGCAAACCATTCATCTATTCAAGAATAGAGAGGCTGCTTCCTGCGAGACCCCCGGCTCCAAAACAACCAACAGACAGATAGACGAAAAACGGGCAAGTAAATCGCGTAGCAGTAGGCAGATAAATCATCAGTAAGCAACATATATGCATATATACAAGAAAATCATCATATGTTGGTCTACCTAAAGTGTAAAAGAAATCTAACCCCCCTCTCCCAAGGAAAAGGTAGGACACATCTATACCCTCACCTACAAGTCCTTAACCTTAATCCTACGTCTCCGCGCACTCCTATCATGAACCATGTCCTCAGAGAGGTGCAATTCTACCAAATCTTTCCTAAGTCTTTCATCCCAAGTCAACTTGGGTCTGCCTCTACTCCTCCTTCCTTCCACTATCATGGTTTCCACTGCTCTAACTGGTTCTGTCAACTGCCTCCTCCTCACATGCCCAAACCATCTCAGCCTCCCCTCTTTTAACTTGTCTGATATACTAGCTACTCCTAACAATTCCCTAAAAACCTCACTTCTTATTCGGTCTAACATTGTTGGCCACACATCCACCTAAGCATCCTCATCTCTGCTACCTCCATCTTGCGCGCTTGTGTTTTCTTGATGGCCCAACAATCTGTCCCGTATAACATAGCCGGTCTAACTGCTACCCTATAGAATTTTCCCTTTAATTTTGTTGGGAACCTCCTGTCGCACAAAATCCCAGTGGCTGCTCTCCACCTACACCAGCCAACCTGGATGCGGTGAGATACGTCACTATCTATCTCCCCGTCCCTTTGCACAAACGATCCTAAGTACTTGAACTTAGTCGTTTGTGGGACCACTTGACCCTCAATGGTAACCTGAGTGTCCTCGTTGTCACCTGCACCGCTGAAATTACAATAAAGGTATTCGATCTTAGACCGACTAATCCTTAAACCATTGCCTTCTAAGGCTGCTCTCTAATTAATGGAATGATGGTTTTAATTAATTTGGTGTTTGGATAATGTGGTAATGGGTAAAACACACTCGGGATGGTGAAGGATACTAGGGGAAGCTTGAACCAACACCTGCACAAAAACAGAGCCACCCGACAATTTTTCTTCATTACAGCACGTTCAGCACGGGGCCGCGCCCAGCTAACACGGCCCGTGCTCACCCATCTGCAGAAAAATGTCCAGTTCAGGTAACTGGACACGGGGCGTGCTCACTGAACACGCCCCCATGCCCAGCCTTCTGTTAATTTAATAATTTTTTGTTACTGGCGATCTGAACACGGGGCCGTGCCCGGACACCACGGGGCCGTGTCCAGACGCCCAGTAACATAAATTCTTGCTTTTTCACACCTTTTACACATTCAATCAACCTAAAAACTTATTTTTGGGAGACATTGAGGACAATGTGTAATTTAAGTGTGGGGGGGATGCTAAAACCTTGAATATTGCAAGTCCTAATTACAAGCCTTACACAAAACTCTATTGGAATCGCTAAACACCCCAATTTTTTTCAAAAACTCTTTGTTTTTTTTACTTGTCTTGGTTTAAATTGGGAATAATAAGTTCTAAAAAGGCTTTATCTTTATAAATTTACAACCGATAGCGTCGTGATAAAAAGAGCCAACATAAGAAAGTTATGAAACGGCATAACAAATCTAGTTAAAATTTGATTATATATACTTGATCACATAAAAACCCATTCCCACAAAAAGTGAGTTTTGAGCCTTTATTGAGAATACAAATACACATCTTTAAACTAAATGCTCATTTTTCGTTTCTTGTGTGAATAGCCGCTTGGTTTCTTACAACTCTAGAACTTGCCACGACGATACATTCCCGGTCCTTACCAACTTAAACTCAAGTAAGTAAATGATGGAGGCATTAGGACTAACCCTTTTTATTTCAACACCATTATTATTATTTTTTTTACCACCTACCCAAAATCCCTCTAGTTAACCCCTTTGAGCCTAAACCTTTTCATTTCTAAACCCAAAACAAACACCCTTTTTACCTACCAAAAACCCTTTTTCATTTTAAACCGTTTATTTTAGTAACAAAGCTCGGTTTTCTTGTGACTTCTTTATTATTAAAAAAAAAACAATTTGCAATAATGAAGCCAAGAAATAAAACAAACAAGTTCATCAAGAAAGAACTTTGTTTGAAGAAATGCTTCATTGAAATAAAAAACTAGAAAAATAAAGTCTTACGAAAACCGATGCTTTTTACGCCTTTCGCCCTTTTCTACTAACCACTAACCCAACCACCTACCTTTAACCCAAGCCTAACCCTTCTCCAAAGTACTCTTGATATCTACAAAGGTTTATAGTTAAAAAGGAGGAGGATTGATTGCTTGGCAAGCATATGGTAGAAGTAAGTTCCATGCCGGTCTTGAGTGTTTCACAAATACATCTTCGGGCGAGTGTTGAGTGATCTCCCGTGAGGTATGTGAACTTGTATATAAATGGAATTTTAAAGAGGCAAGTTATGTCCAAATAAGTAATTTCTCTTATGTGAATGTTCTAAATAAATCATAACGAATAGGATTGTAAATAACATAAAAATAAAGCCTAATAAAGATATTGGAATCCCGACACTCTATGACAAGCCTAGAAACCTTCTCTTCTACCCATTCCATTTGGGTGTGTAAGCCACATTATAAAGAGTTTTGCTTGAGGACAAGCAAAGATTCAAGTGTGGGGGTATTTGATGTGTGTAAAATGCAACATATAAATTACATCAAATGAGGCATAAAACTAACCATTTTTTAGTACTAATGTTGGAAAAAGTGTGCTTTTGTCTTCCTCTTGTATTTTCAGGATTAAATGAGCTCAAATGAACAAAAGAAGCAAAAATGTAGCCAAATCTAACAATAATACAAGAAAAGGAATAAACGTGGCATGCCCGACCCCTCGACAGCATCTTCCCAAGAAAAACAAGAGAACAGGAGGCTGAACATGCCCCGTGCTCAATGAGCACGGGGGCGTGCCCAAGTGTCTGCAGAAAAGACAAAGTTGTAGAAGCTTCTACCACCCAACACGGGGGCGTATCCATCGGACACGGGGCCGTGGTCAACGCAAAGATTCGCAGAATCCATGCAAATCTTGATAGTACAGATACGCTTGGGCCGTGCCCAGCGGACACGGGGGCGTGGTCAACTAATGCAGACAAACTGCATTTAATGAAGAAAGAGAAGATGGATGGACACGGGGCCGTGTCCGGGCTTCTGTGCAGGCTATAAATAGGGGGTGCTTGGCTCACTTGCAAATCATCCCTTGGCAAACCACCTCTCTCACACTTCACCCACCCACCACCACCATCACAAACCATCATCCACCACCATCATCCATCATAGAGTTTGTGTAGTAGTCTCGGGATCCAAGATTGATTGTAAGAGTTCTTGACAATCAAAGGCCATGTTTGCCTAAGTCTCTTACATCACTTGGTGAAGACAAGTATTTAGTGTAATACTTTTTATTTTTAATCTTTTCGCACTTTTTATTTGGTTATGTATTAATGACTTTAATAACTAGTTTCTTATGTTGAAAGTGAAACTTCCTTATCATTTGTCCGTGGTGTCTTGGCGTTATTTTACTGTCTATATAAAATAAAAGATTTACACCATTCATATCTCCACGGTCGATATGGAGATATGTTGGCTACCTGGTTGGGGGTTAAGGGAATGGTTTGGTAAGCGTCTTGCCTTGTTAAGTGTATAGATCCTGCAAGGACCTGGGTCAAGCTTAGTAGGATCTCCTTCAATACCCACTGGTATTGGATGGCGGGGGTTAGAATTTCTTGATCCCCTCATATGTAAACTACTATTAAAACATTAACCCGGCTAATTAGGATTGTATCCCTGCTGACTCAAACTACTTAGCCGAGGGTAACGTCACCTTTAAAAGAGGGGCCTACCACATTACGCATTAATAACTTAATTAATTATCTTTCAATAATCCAACCGTTTAGGATTGTATCCTTGCTGACTCAAACTACTAGGTTGAGGGTAACGTCACCTTCAAACGAGGGGCCTACTACAATAACTAAGATAATCTCTTAAAAAGTGAAAAAGTGCGGAAATAATCAAAGGTTACACTAAAGGCGAGTCGGATCCAAGTAATTCATCTTGTCTATCTGTTTTTATTTTTATTTTTATTTTTCAGCATTTTAGTTTTTATTTACATGTTTAAACCTTTTTCTAAAATTTTGATTTGATTAGACGTTGAGGATAAACCGGTATTAAAAGCTCTTGTGTCCTTGGACGACCTCGGTATCTTACCAACACTATACTACGCTCACGATGGGTGCACTTGCCCATATGTGTGTTAAGTGTTAGTAGAATATCTTGTTTTATAAATTTAAAACTTGGCTAAAGTGTTAAAAAGGGCTAAAAATATACATAAAAATATATACACACCGACACACATCAGTAATAGATATCTTAAACTAGGGACAAGCCCAAAAAAACTGGGGATAAACCCAAAACTTAGGAGATTTCAGTGGATACTTGATCCTTTGTCAAAGATGCACCACCTTCTGCAAAACTCAGAATTTAGTGAAGAAGGATAAAGGATGTTGGATCATTTTCCTTATAATAAAATAAATTAATGGATTAGATAAACTAAATTCAAATCATTACCAGAATAAGGATCATATATCCACTAAGGATCCTCTATGTATACCGAAGAAGAAGATACCCAAGGATCCTGGATCCTTCTTACATGAAGTATCTCTTTAAGTGGACACCATTCCAAGCTCTTGGTAATAGATCATCTTCCATTGTTAACAAACGATATGCCCCCTTTCCTGCCTCAGCTTCAATAAGATAGGGGCCTTCCCACTTTGGTGCTAACTTGCCGTCAGCAGGATTTGTGGTATTTTGGAATGCTTTCCTCAACACCATGTCACCAACTTGAAACTTTCTGATCCTGACATTCTTCTTATAAGCTCCAGCCATCCTTTGTTGATAACAAGCCAATCTCATCCTTGCTAAATCCCTGAGTTCTTCTATAGTATCCAAATCTTGAACCAAGTTTTCAGCATTTCCTTCAGGATCACGGGTGCTTGTTCTTGCAGTGGGAACTAGCATCTCTGTAGGGATCACAGATTCAGCTCCAAACACTAAAGAAAATGGAGTTTGACCAGTAGCATTCTTGGGAGTTGTTCTATCAGCCCATAGCACATAAGGTAGCTCTTCTGCCCATTTTGCCTTCTTGGATCCAAGCTTCTTCTTCTTCAAGTTATTGATGATAATCTTGTTAGATGATTCTACTTGACCATTAGCTTGTGGGTGGACTGGTGTTGATGTTATCATCTTAATCCCCCAGCTGTCACAAAAGTTAGTAGTTCTATTCTCAATAAATTGGGATCCATTATCACAAACAATTTTAGAAGGTATGCCAAATCTAGTAATGATGTTTCTTTTAATAAAGGATATCACTTCCTTTTCTCTGACTTATGCAAAAGCTTCAGCTTCTATCCATTTGGAAAAGTAATCAGTCATAGCAAGCATAAACACTTTTCCTCCTGGTGCTTTGGGAAGTTTGCCAACTATATCCATTCCCCATCTCATAAATGGCCAAGAAGAGGATATAGGGTACAGGAGCTCCGCTGGTTGATGAAGGATATTGCTATGTCTTTGACAAGCATTACACTTCTTTGCATAATCCACAACATCCTTCTTCATAGTAGGCCAATAGTATCCTGTTCTAAGGATCCTTGAGAACAGTGCTCTACCCCCAGTGTGGTTTCCACAATCTCCTTCGCAAAAATCCTTCAGAACTTCTTAGATTTCTGGATCCTCGATGCACCTTAGATATGGACCTGCAAGAGATCGTTTGTATAACATGTTATTTAGTATTGTAAATTGAGATACCTTGACTTTGGAAGCTCTAGGATTTTCTCCAGTAGGGATCTCTCCATGTTGTATATATCTCAGGATTGGAAGGATCCAGGATCCTGAATGTGATTGTGCACCATCACTAGGTACGATTTTAGAATCCTCCACTATCTCCATAGCTGTGTGATCCTCAATAGCAGGAGTTAAGATATGGATAATTGGTATCCTAATATCCTCCGGAATCTTCAATGATGATCCAAGGTTGGCTAAAGCATCAGCTTCTGCATTTTCTTCCCTGGGTACCTGTGTCAAACTAAAAGAAGCAAAATAGTCTGCCAATTTCTTGACTATCTCTATATATTTGATTAGTCTTTCACCTTTAACAGCATAAGAACCGTTAAAGTGGTTAGTAATTAACAATGAATCTACATGTACCTCAAGATACCTGATCCTCATGTGCTTGGCAATTTGCAAACCAGCTATTAAGGCTTCATACTTAGCCTCATTATTAGTAGTTTGAAACTCGCAAGCAATTGAGTGGGGTATTATGTCCCCCTGTGGCGATTTTAGTAGTATGCCTAGTCCAGTTCCTTTGATATTTGAAGCCCCATCTATGAAGAGTATCCATGGATCCTTAGTCTCTTCAAGCTGTTGAACTTCCAATTCAGCTTCCCTTTGTAGATCACTACTGAAATCAGCCACAAAGCCAGCTAAGGCTTGAGATTTGATGGCAGTTCTTGGTTCATATCTTATATCATATGCACTAAGCTTTACTACCCACTTTGCCATCCTTCCTGACATTTCAGGTTTTCTGAGGACATTCTTAATAGGAAAGTTAGTATTAACAATAATAGCATGAGTTTCAAAATAATGGCGTAATTTAGTAGATGCCATGATCAAAGCAAGGATAAGTTTTTCTAAATGAGAATACCTGGATTCAGCATCAAGTAAACTTTTACTTACATAATACACAGGATGTTGAGTACCTTCATGATCCTTAACAAGGACTGCACTTACTGCCTTAGAAGAGACTGCCAAATATAAGGATAATATATCCCTTTTTTCTGGTTTCATTAATGCTGGAGCTGAGGATCGGTAATCCTTAAGGGCCTTGAGAGCATTCTGATGCTTTTCAGTCCATTCAAATTTCTTGTTCTTTCTCAGGATGTCATAGAATTCCTTGCATTTCTCTGATGACTTCGAGATGAACCTGTTCAAGGCTGCGATCCTTCATGTCAATCTTTGCACGTCCTTGGCATTGGCAAGAGACTTAATATTCACAATCGCCTTGATTTGTTCTGGACATGCCTCTATCCCTCTTTTTGTTACCATATAACCTAGGAACTTGCCAGCTTTTACACCAAAGTGGCACTTGGAAGGATTCAATTTCATGTTGAATTTATCAAGGATATCAAATGCTTTCTCCAAATCTCTAAGGTGATCCTCAGCTCTCTTGGACTTAACCACCATGTCATCAATATAGACTTCCATTGTGTGTCCAATTTGTTCTTTAAACATCATATTAACTAGCCTTTGGTAGGTAGCACCTGCATTTCTTAGTCCAAATGGCATAGCAATATAACAATAGATACCAGTAGGGGTCATAAAGGCTGTATCCTCTTGATCAGATGGTTCCATCTGAATTTGTTGGAATCCAGATGAAGGATCCATGAAAGTCAACAACTCATGACCCGCGGTAGCATCCACCATGGAGTCAATGTGGGGTAATGGGAAAGGATCCTTGGGATATGCCTTGTTTAAATCAGCGAAATCGACACATATCCTCCACTTTCCATTTTTCTTTTGAACAACAACCACATTGGCTAACCACCTTGGATACTTAACCTCTCTAATCATACCTGCTCTGAGCAGTTTATCTACCTCCTTTTGGATGATGGCATTCCTCTCAGGTGCAAACTTTCTCCTCTTCTGATGTATGGGTTTGAATGACCTGTCAATGCTAAGTTTATGAGTAATAATATCTTTAGAAATACCTATCACATCCTCATGCTTCCAAGCAAATGTAGTTTTTCTCCTCTTTACGAAGGATACTAGCTCATGTTCTACATTGTCGAGGATCCCGGATCCTATGAAAACTTTGGATTCAGGATCCTGAGGATCCATCAGGATATCTTTCACATCTTGTTCTTTTGCCTCCAGGACATTTCTTGGAGGATACTTTAATTGCTATTGCTCCCTAGGTCTTGAGGCTGGCTTCATTGATGAAGTATAACAATTTTTGGCTTCTTGTTGATCACTTTCTATCTTCACCACACCCCATGGAGTAGGGAGTTTTACACATTGGTGATATGTAGATTAAACTGCTTTCATGTCATGTATCTGTGGCCTGCCAAGGATAACATTGCAACATGATAAGCAATCTATGACACAAAATTTTTGAAAAGAGTTAACTCCCTCTATGTAAATGGGAAGCTTAATGTCCCCCAATGTGTTCCTGGTTTCTCCACTGAATCCTACAAGAACTGATGATCTTGGGATAATTTCTGATTCAGGGATGTTCATCTTCTTGAGGACATCAAGTTGAATGATGTTCACAGAGCTTCCTCCATCTATGAGAATCCTGCTAACAAAATGGTTAGATATAAACAATGTAATAACAAGACCATCATGATGAGGATCCTGAATGTCCACACGATCGTCCTCATCAAAGGATTTGATTTTCTCCTGTGTAAGGATCGAGGTTCGAATGGGCCTATCCCCATTCTCCATCTTTGTCTCTTTAGCATGCCTCTTGGCTGCTGAAAAGGAAGTGCTACATATGTCTGATCCACCAGAAATGAAGTTGATAATTTGTGCATCAGCTGGAGGAGGAGGAGCTCTTTCTGGAATCTTTTCAGGATCCTGGATCCTTGACTTTTTTCTTCCAAATAGCTCCTTCAAATGTCCTTTGCTTAACAAGTAACCAATCTATTTCCTGAGTGCTATGAATTCATCAGTAAGATGACCGAAATCTTCATGATAGGCACACCATTTGGATTTATCTTTTGTAGCAGCTGGCTTATCATTTTTTCTGGGTCATCTTGCTTTTTCACCTAGATTCTGCATTGCAAGGGTTAGCTCATTATTATCAACAGCAAAGCAATATTCAGAAATGGGTGGATAATCTTCATCATCCTCTTCTTGCTCCACTGCATGCACGTTTTGATTATCAGACTTGTAGTATGACTTGGATTTGTTGTTCCTGAAATAGGATCCTTGTTTTTCCTGCTTTGAGGATCCTGACAGTCACTCTTGGATCCTTTTATCATCCTCTAAACGGATGAATCTAAGGTCCCTGGTTCTTACTTCATCAAGATTCCTGCAAGGGGTCATGACAAGATCATCATAGAATTGTGAATCCTTAAGTAAACCCATTTTGAAAGCTTCTACAGCCGTAGCTGGGGGTATAAACGAGCCGGGCCGAGCCCGAGCTCGACTGGGCTCGAGCTTAGCTCGTCATGTTTTTCTGAAGCTCGAGCTCGAGCTTGGCTCGGTTCGAGCTTACGTATTTGAGCTCGAGCTCGGCTCGTGAGTAAAACCCAAACCTCGAGCTCGGCTCGGCTAGAGCTATTTTGAGAACAACCTCAAACAGGCTAAAAGCTCGATTTGAGCTCGTTTCAATATGGAAGCTCGGCTCGAGTTCAGCTCACCAATGTTATCATCATTATTATTATATTATATACAAAAAAATAAATTTTGTTTGGGCTCGTTAGGCTCGCGAGCTTAAACGAGCTTTGTATTTCAGGCTTGAGCTCAGGCTCGATAACAAAACAAGCTCTATTTAAGGCTCGAGCTCGGGCTCGGGCTCGTTAAAGCTCGGCTCGTTCGAGGTTTTAACCGAGTCGATAACGAGTAGCTCTCGAGCCTCTGGGCTTGTTTACACCCCTAGCCGTAGCAATATACAAATTAGGAATCTCTAAGGATTCTCTACTGAATTTAGTTATATAATCTCTAAGTGATTCATTTTGACCTTGTGTTACCCTATATAGATCACTAGTTAATCGTTCAAATCTCCTACTGCATGAGAATTGGCTATTAAACAAATTAACTAGGTTAGCAAATGAAGTAACAGAGTAAGGGGAAGACTTAGCAGCCATTTAAGAGCTGAGCCTGTCAGTGTGGATCCGAAACCCTTGCATAGACATGCTTCTTTCAACCTTTCAGGAATGGGATTGATCTCCATTCTCTCCCGGTATTGAGCTACATGCTCTTCTGGATTAGTTGTGCCATCATACAGCTTCATGTTTGGTGTTTGAAACCTCTTTGGTATCTCTGCATCACAAATAGGTGGTGCAAAATGAGATATCATGTGACTCCCATCCGGAATCTTAGGAATGGGCTTAACCACTCCTGGGACACTGAATATCATATCCTTGAGTTTCTGTAATTCCTTAGCCATAGCTTGGTTGATTCCTGTATCCTGCACAAAGCTATGGTTAGCATTATAAGAAGCATCTAAAGTGTTACCACCTGATGGATTCAAGGTTGGGATTCCTGATGTGAATCCATATTGATGTGATTCTGGCATGATTGAGGGACCAGATGAAGCAATGGTTTGCATAGGTATGAACTCTCCCAAGTGAACCTCTGAGCTTCTGAGTTGTACACTTCTTAAGGATCCTTGATCCTGAAAGATGTTGGATCCGGTATGCATAGGAGCTGAAAGTCTTGGAGGATACTCCATGGATCCATGAACCTGAGATGAGGATCCTTGAGCCTGAGATGAGGATCCTGTAGGCTAGAAGTAGGATCCTTGAAGCGACTGCGTCCCCATGTATCCTCCCGAACTAGAGAAGAATCCTTGATGCTGGAAAGAGGATCCTTGAGGCTGAAGTGAGGATCCTGAAGGCTGAAAGTAGGATCTTTGAGCCTGTGATATCGCCGATGATCCGTAATGTATACTTGATGATCCTCCCTGATGTTGGACATCTGATGCTGTGGAATGCTGAGCAGTTGTTGCCGGAGTGCCGAAATCCAGTGATCTAGGCAGCACTGGAGAGTGATCCTCCGCTGATCTCTTCAATTTTTTGATTTCATCAATTTCTCAAAGGATCATGTCATTAGTTTTGTCCTGCTGTTGTATGTAATCCCCCATCTACAAAATCAAAGAATAAAGATCATTGTTAGTAGGACCAGAAGTAACAACAGTAGTTGATTTTGAGAAAATGGGGGTTTGTTTCTTCGCAGCATTCTCAGTATTCTTCTACGATCCAGAAGAAACAGGAGGCAAAGGTGGAATGCCCTGTGAAGAAGTGATCGCCGGCATGGAGCTTGAAGTGTTCTTCGCATGAGAAGCCATGTCGTTGAAGGTAATGAACAGAAATGAATGAAATGAATAAAATTTTTCAAGAATGAAGCACCGCTTGCCCCACGGTGGCGCCAAACTGTTTTGGTCAAAAATCACACAAGGATAATGCAACCAAATCTGATTTTGTGAGGTATGATGCTTGATTAATTGGTCAAATGTATGAACAACAAGTATGTAAAATGAGTGATGAACACAAGGATTTATACGAGAAAAAAGCCCTTGATCAATGAATGATCTCTGGCATAAAAAACCTCGGATGATGGAAACTACCGATCACCAATTATATTAAACAAACAAGGTTTAGAAATCGGGATGATAACAAGCTTGGTACAAGGATCACTAGTGTGCAAAAGTGTGTAATCGCAGAGAGTTCTTGAGAGTTCGAGTGTAGTGCAGTTGTGTTGCTAATTGTTACTAAAATCAAGCTTGCATCCCCATTAAAAATAGAAATATCTAGCCTAACTAACTATCCGCAAATGGTGCAAGCTCCCCGCGATCTCCATAACGGTCGAAGAGTTCAAGCACGTGCAGAATCACCAAGCATGTTCCCCTAGAATCTCGGTTGGACCAAGTCGTATTCGAATACACCTGCAAAACAAGCTCAAAAATGATGGAAACAATTGTTAGTGTTAGGATAATAATGAGGATCCTGGATCCTTAGTCTTGCAATGTCTTCTGAGGATCCTTAATTCAAACTGAACTGAGGATCCGTGATCCAAGCTGCACTTGAGGATCCGTGATCCATAAGCTGTAAAATTCTATCCCTAACACTAATATTTCATCGTTGTTGAAACTGTTACTCACATCGTACAATGCAATATTCTTTATAACTAATAAAAATATTCTTAAAATGCTTAATAGTTTACAATAAAAATAGTTGTTTTTTAGATAAAACTATGATTAGTTACATAAATCCTAATTGAGTTTGGATTGTTTTTTAGATGAATTTGTATTTTATGGAATTTATAGGGTTAACTAGTAACCAGGTTCAACCACTCGATACAACTTGGTTCAACCGGTTGAACCATTTTAGAGTCCAACCCGGTATGACCAGGGGCGGATTTAGAAGGAAAGACCGGGTTCCCAGGAACCCAGTCTTTTTGGAAAAAAAAACGTTTTTTTGTAGTGTAAATCTTGTATGATTTGGAAAAAAACGTTTTTTTTTGTAGTGTAAACCTTGTATGATTTGGAAAAAGGAACCCAGTGATTTCTCCGGCTGGATCCGCCACTGGTTATGACTTAAAAACCGGTTTTTAAAACATAATATAAAATAGTCCAATGTGAAAGTTGAAGAGGTAAATTTGCAAATGAAGGAAGTAGCATTATATTGGAAGTTGTAGACCTAGAGTGTTTTTAGGCAGATAAAAAATCGAGCGTCTAATGAATTGTTAGATCGGAGGTTCTTTTATGTTTGTCTCTTTAATAAAGGAACCAACATATGGACATATTTTCTTTTGTCTATTTAACATGAACATGAGTTTTGTTAGTTTATTTCCATATGTTCATTTACGTTGGTTTATGTGCATTATATCATGTTCGTTTATTCATGTTATGTTAGGTATTTCTTAACAAATTTATGATTATTAGGGATTTTGTCCAGTAGATACGAGTATGGAAAATGTTAAGTAGAAAAGCGATCGAGATAAATCTAGGGAAAGAGACCTCAAAGTATTGATGACCTCTCATTCAAGCTAATTTCCGGTTAAATACCCCATTAACCACTTAACTAACTTTTGAATGCACTATTAAGTGGATGTATATACGTTTACATGTTTAGTCCTTATTGAGTAGACAATTGACAACGATGTTTTTTTCTATTTCATATCTAAACCTATATAACAAAAAATCTAATACGTTCAATGTTTTTTTCTAGCTATACTTGGTTTTATATCAGTAAATGTTCTCGATTCCGTCCGGTACATAGGGGTTCGGTTTATGTTTCTTTTCTATTTGGTACACTTCAATGGTATTTGAAGATGTTTTGAATCTTGATTTAAACTTTTTTAATTTAGATGTTTTTTTAATATTTTTTTGAACGACTAATTTCTTTAATCCCCTGTCGTCTGTGGGACTTGAACCCAAGACCTTCCCCTTCTCAACCTAGTTGTTTTTAAAGGCTTTGCCTTTGCCTTTGCAAATGGACCACCACCCCATTGGTATGTTTTTTTTTAAATGTTGGATTGAATGATGATGTTTATGTTTGGATATATATACTTTTATTAGATGTAATTATCTACTTTTAAAATGTTGGGTGGAATAATGATGTTTATGTTTTGGACATATACTTTAGTGTAAGTTGTGATTATTTATCCTCGTTCATTTATGTATGCTTATGTATATTTGTGCTTATTTATGGTTAGTTATGTTCGTCCGTATTCAACTATATTCATTTGTGTTTGTTTATGTTCACTTGTGTTCGTGAACAGTTCGTTTATACTATCAACGAGTGAACATAAATAAACACGTGCACATTGTCTTATCGTACGAACATGAAAAGTTGTTTGTTTGACTGCTCATGTTCTTTAACCTTGTTAAAGTTAAACAAACAATTGTCCGTGTTCATTTGGTATATTTACGAGTGAGTCCAAGTGTTTCTGACCAATAAACATAAAGTATTCCCTTGTTTTTGTGCTTTGGTTGGAATTTTCACCCAAAAGAGATTGGGTTATGGGTGTACATAACACCTCAACATATATGAGCTTAGCCAAAATTAAGTGACTCCACAGTTTCTTTAATCTTGTTAGGTATTGATGACGGGGGTAACCCAAATCTCAATAAAATGACTAATATACATAACAGCTTAAAAGGTTAAAAGGTTGAGAGGTTCAATACGCTCGAACTCAGGTGAACAGTAAAAAGGACAAGCACAGTGTCCGGTCACATCAACACTTAACGTGTGAACCATTTCTGCACAGACAGAACATGTGCACAGAGAACAACCTTTTATCCGCAGGTCTAAAGCCTCCAACCCCCAAACGGGTAATTCCTCCACTGTAGCCTTGGATCCATGGTCACGAGCTTCCTCTTATAGAATACATCTTATCTATAAGTACCAGCTCCAACAACCATATCAGGGACACCAGATCAGTGGAGCTAACACATACTCTCTGATCTTCTCTCTTCTCTTGAGAACAAGTTTCATACTTGCTTCTCTTCTTCACTTCAAACAGCATTGCTTCGCTAACAACTTCATTCCGGCTTGAATTCCCTTCAAGCTGGAATCAAAAGCGATCAATAAACAAGTGATCCAACCCCACGTGCTACAAACGTGGGAGGACCCCACGACCTGCGTTGGGCTAATCGAAACCCTTGAACCCTTTTACCCGGAGATATCGCTACAGGCCTTGGTCTTGTATTTGTTGTAGCAACAAGTTGGCGCCCACCGTGGGGCTACGCCGCTTACTTTATCTTAAAGACCAGTTGTGTAGCTCCATTTTCTCTTTACATCATGTCTGAAAGCGAGTCTCTCGGGCAGGTAAATCGGGTGCCTAACAACACCGATTAAACACCAAATTCTGGTCGGATCTCACCGGTCAAATCTACATTTCTTTCTACTCCTGGAAGTACTCCACCGGGAACTATGTTCCCGGAATTCACTTCTTTTCAAACACCAACCCCAACTCGATCAGGGGTTGCATCTCCTCAAATCGATGTAATGCGTACACCGGAACGCATAGATCCAACACCCGAGGGAATAGCTAGAAATCTCTTACAACTGAGATTTATTCTCAACTAGCATGTGAGTTTAGAAAGGGAAAAAAGGGTGAAAATAAGACTAAATTATGAGGAGTCTAAACCCTCATTATCACATGGCCCTCCATCTCTTCCTTTTAGCAGCTCACGTTCAGCAACATCTTACCTTGAAGCTGGTCCTAGTGTGACAGACCAACCACTCAAGCCCTTTAGCTTTTGGGGAGGCCAGGTCCAACCGTTTTTCCCTTATTTACCTCCCAATCCGTTACAACTGGTGCACCTATGGGGCATAAAACCACTCTTGATCAATTATGGCAGTCACCAGCTTCAAGTGTTCCCCCTCCCATTGCTACTTCGTGAAAACAAGCCATGGCCACCCTGCCTTTGGCTCGAGGTGCGGTCATGAGCACATCCATGGGAATGCCTTATACAGTAAGCCTTTAAGGCTTTAACCTTATGACACAGATAATGACATCTTTTATTAGTACCATCAGGAAGCCTTTAAGGAATTAACCTTATGTCCTAGCTGATGACACAAATGATGGCACAATTTCCTTTGCAGCACGTGAAAGTTGGATGATGACACAGAAAGCCTTCAAGGCTTTAGCTTTAACTTCATCAACCAAGTGCCAACCACTCACCAGGTGTAACACCCCGTGTTTTCACAAGTCAAAGTCAAAGTCAAGGTCTGAGTCAACGACCAATTTCGCGCAACCTGACTTGTAGAAATTTCTTTATTTGATACGTATTATGTGGAGTAAGTGTTGTTAATGACAATAATCGATGTGTGTTAATCGTTATTCATGCGACCAACGACCGTGATCTATAGGAAGTAACAATGCGATAAAGTTAATCAACTAACAATCAAGCTATGTTAATCAAATCGACTTCAATTCGCAACTCGAGCTACATATTTTTACTTGTTACTATACGTGTGTGTGCGCCTTACGTGTTAACTGTGCATGTTTATTTATGTTGTGTTGTGGTAATCAAGCGAACTCAATCGAAACTCGAAATCTAACTCGAATGTAATCGAACTCGAACTCGAATCACGATCGAACTATAATAGATAGTGGAAAATAGATTACGCAAGGTACGAAGTAGTTGGGACTGAAAGTAATTTGACTAGGAGAATCTGTCGTATCGCATCAATCGCAATCGAAATCGAATCAGCAAAAATCGCCACGTCAAACACACTAACCAAGAACCATCCGACCGGATAGCCACTTGGTGAAGGATGACAGGTGCCATCCGATCGAATTGCCATCCGACCGGACAGTCACCCAGGCGATATGCTATCCGACCAAACAGCCCTTTCCTCTTTTGGCATCCTATAAATACCCCTGTCATTGTCATTCTTTCCACTTTTGGAAATCCCTGTTCGACCAGCACGCTTAACTCAACCTTTTCTCAGATTTCTCTCGATTCCGGTAAGATCTCGTCCTAAATCTTGTACTTTCTTGATCTACACGCACTCCTACACCTTTCTATCTTTTAAACCTTAACTTTTAACCGTGAAATCACTAGATTTCGGCTGTTCTAAGGTGATGTCATCATGTGTTCATCAAGAACTTCATGCTTTGACCTCAACCCACCAAGAACAACGTAGATCTAACCGAATCCCCACATAGATCTTGTAAAGATCTTGACACAAGTATGGAGAAAAAAGATTGAAAGATGGTTTTAACTTTCTTTCAACTCTTTTGCACTCCAAGTACTCAACACCGATAGGATCCGACCCTGAATTAGTCTTCTACTCAATTATTAGTGTTGTACTAGTTCAAGATCCGGATTCTACTCATGAGACTATCGACTTCGGGTTAACCAAGAACAAGTGCCTCAAGCCGGTAACCGGCCGGACTAGGGTGATTCCTGGTCGGGTTGGTCAACTGGGTTGAACTAGGGGTTCTGTTGGCTAACACGTTGTCAAAGTGACTCGACATAACGACAAACCTTCAAAACCACCAAGTGTAGAATGAACAGGGCAATCGGAACGGATTGCCATTCGACCGGATTACCATCCGACCGGATAGGCCACCCGAACGAATTGCCACCCGAACGGATTACACTTGGGTCCCACCTCTAAAACAATCTTAATTAAAGTTTGGGTATTGAACGAATTGCAATCCGATCGAACGACCATCTAGAAGGATTACTCTTCGGATCATGAGATACTAAGACTTTAAAAGAGTTAACAATTCCCAACATATTCCATTGCACGAATTGCCATCCGATCGAATCGCCATCCGATCGAACTACCATTCGATCGAATGACACTTCCGTAGTAATCTAGTTTTCAATAAGTAACCTCATCATTAAGTCACCGATCGACCGGATGACCATTCGAACGAATTGCCATCCACACGGCTAGTCATCCGATCGACTGACTTGAAAGATTGGGATACTTAATTGTTTTCAAAATGCTACAATGAAAAATTCAAAACACAAACCATTATACACAAACACATACTCCTTATAGGAAGAAACAATCCACTCGAATCGTCATCCGACCGGATGACCACTCGAACGGATTGTTATCCGCATGGGTTGCTGTCCGATCGAATTACCACTCGATCGAACCCCTACCCGACCCTTTCATATCTTATGACGTTTTACGAATCGCTTATTGTTATGCTACCGAATCTATTCAGGCTAACCGTACTCGCTAAGCGCTCCCTTCAATCCATTAATCGCTGTGAGTATACTCGATCCCTTTTTGCTTTAAGCACTTTTGGGTGTTACATACGTTACGAATATCCAAACTACAACTATCACACTACTCAAACTATTTGAACGCTAACCGTTATTGCATGTTATACGTGGCTTATGAATGCTTGTTTGTTATGTTTACACATGGAATGCTATCTACCTGCCTTAGCAACGATAGTACTATAGTTTGGACTCAGCACCCGTTCACACGGGGGTTGTTAAGGATCTTTTACTTGCATGGATTATGGTGGTAATCATGTATTGCGAACTGCCTCGGGCAGTCAACCCGCAGTCATTGGTATCGATGGATCTATGTCGATAACTAACATGCTTCATTTCACTATGTGTACGTGCTGGTTATGCGTAAACGAATTCGAACTCTATATGCTATTATCAAACTTGTATGCTCACCTTTACATTATATGTATTGACTTTATTTTAACGTATGTGAGGGGTGCTTAGGAAGTTTACATGCTTAGCATGCTGTGAACTTGAGGCTAGGAAAGTTCTAGGATGCTCTCTGCGTTGTGATGAAATCCAAGCTAGGAATGGGGTCCTAGAAACCAACAAATAAACTATTTGTGTTTGAATCTGAGTTGTCGGAACAGAGTATTTGCCTAGATTTTATCTGTAATAATTTGTTTACTATTTGAGACATGGTATGGGACATGTTAATTTAAATTGAATGGTAATGATAGTTGTTATGGAAACTTCTGGACAATCTGTTTCGCTCAGTGCCATGCCCCGATGATTCCGCCATCGGTTGGGGTGTGACAGATTGGTACCAGAGCCATAACTATAGGGAATTAGGCAAGACTCGACCTAGTCCGGGTCAAAGTCTTAGATACCTAGACTATAGTTAAGAACCAACAGACCGACTTGTGCATAAGCAGTAGAGGCTATGTACGAGCTTACTTCTCGCTATTCTCGCGTATTCTACACTATCACCACACTCGGGTTTTCAATTAAGAGTGGGCAATAAGGTCGAGAATAGGTGTGAAAACCGCAAACTCTCGACTGAAGTTACTTACTCAACTTGCATTTTTCACTACAAACAAGGAGAATTATGCCAAATTAGGAGTGGAATCCATATTTTGATGAATGATCTCCTCAATTTTAAACGAGGACAAAGTTGTTAAGCCAGGGGTGAAACCCTAACCTTGACGACTTGTCCCGCCTTTACACAAACTCCCACCAAAGTCTCGACGGACTCCAACGACCGGAAGTCACAACATGACCAACGGGAGGTGAGCCAAATGCCCAAGAATCGAGGCAAAGGCCCAGTCCTGAAGGTTAAGTGTGCGCAACGGGTCCTTGTGAATAGTCGAACCACTTTGGGTAGTCGAAGTCTACTAGCCGCAGACAATCCACCTCTCGATTTTATGCATTTCAAGGATAGTTTGCCGATTTTATATGTGTTTTATGTGTTATTACCCGTTCATGTGCTTCTTTTGACTCCAAACGATTGCGTAACGACACATTCGACATGCGAAATCCGTGAACGTACGTGACCAAACACACAAGAACGTACTATAATCAGTGATTCTATTGACAGAACTAAAATCGTACAAAGCACCCGAATCACGATGCCACTTCTCTCTCTCGTTTCTCCCTCTAGATCTAGGTTTCTGTATTCTAAGGCAGTCAGAATGCTCTACGTGTCTTTATAAGCTCCTATATGTCTCTAGTGACTAGATGCGTATGTGTTTCCTTGCTTCTGTGCTTACGTGCTTAGGTATTAAATGATTTTGTGCTCTACGTGCTTATGTGATTATGTGATTTCGTGCCTTATGTGTTAAGTAGTTACGCAAATATACGTGTTCCTGAGCTTTAGTAAGTAGTAGACGTGTGAGGTGAGATTCGAATATAATGTGATGAGTCCTGTGACGATGTCTGTTGCAGACCATGTCGTCTGGATCCCGTCATGCACTCTCTCGTCAAGAAAAGAGGGACAAACGCCCTGCTTCCATCATCGCCAAGAGTGTGGGAAAGGCCGTGAGTGATGTTTATGAGAATGCCAGCAAATCGTCCGAGGAATCGAGAACCGAAGCTCCCAAAGCTACCGCAAGGCCCTTCAGTTTCAAGTAATTCAAGTCATGTGGGCCAAAAGAATTCACTGGCGAGGGAGGTCCCACTGCACTATTCCACTGGTTTGATTCCATTGAGGTTACTCTGCGACAGAGTGGTTGCCCTGATGACCTCCGTACTCTGAATGCTACCGGCGTTTTCCAGTCCCGAGCACTAGACTGGTGGACGGCCGAGAGGAAGAAGCGAGGGAATGATGCAGCCTACGGTCTGTCGTGGGACGAACTCATGGAAGTTATGCTAGAGGAATTCTGCCCTCCTCACGAACGTCAAAAGCTGGAAGATGAATTTTGGCACATACAGCAAAAGGATGGAGACAATGCTGGTCTCACTGCTCGTTTCAAACAGCTCAGTATTATCTGTCCCGATCAAGTCAAGACTCCCGACATGACAATCAAGAAGTACATCCGAGCTATGCCCGATTGCGTTGCTGATTTCGTGCAAGCGGCTAAGACTACGACGATCGAGGAAACTTATCTATTGGCCGCTGAAATCAATGACAAGAGGGTTAAGGCTGGTGTCTGGGATAAGACTTCGAAGCATCTGCATCAAGCTACTGCTACCGCACCAACTGCTGAACCTACCCCATCAAGCAACAAGAGGAAGAACAAGAGAAAGAACAGCTCCAGCAACAAGAATTGTGCGATCACTGCTGCACCGATTCAAGTTGTACCTGCCCAACAGCGTCAAGTAGCGGCGCCTGTGGCCAATGCACCGCCTGCAAAGCGTGCATACACTGGACCACACCCGTTCTGCCCTACTTGCACCTACCACCACCCGACTGCTATTCAATGCCGTTTTTGTGCTCATTGCTGTCACACCCCCAAAATCCACTATGCGGGGTATCACCGCTTGGAGGCATGACGTGACCAGGATCAAGCCACCAATCATATTGAACAAGCATGTAAGTAGTTTGTAAAATCCAACACAATACAATTGGTGTCTAAACAAAACATAGTTTAAGTTACAAGCGGAAGCATAAAGTTTAAAACCAAATCATAAGTTTAAACGTTTCAAATATTTAGCATGGTACACAGTTGTCCATGTCCCACAACGACTCTTCCCACTCCGATGCAAGCTCCATAGATACCTAACGACCTGCAAGGCATGTAACAACGAGTCAACAACAAAGTTGAGTGAATTCACAGTTGGTTGTTTAGTTATAGTGTTCGTGAATCATTTGTTTATTTCGTAAACCAAGTATCTTAGTTATCTGTATCGCGGTTTCCCAAACATGTTTGCGATGATTAGTGGCCGGATCGCGGTTTCCAAAACATGTGTGCGATGATTAGTGGCCGTATCGCGGTTTCCCAAACATGTTTGCGAAGATTAGTGGGGGCTTCCCATGTGTCGACTAGTCGTATTTGTACGTGCCCTTCTTGATCCAAGGTCCGTAGCGAGTGTGAGTGTACGTAGGTTTTACGTACGTGCCCTTCAATCCGAGGACGGTGAAAAGTAGTTTAATAGTAATGATAGTACGAGTAGTTATTCAATCCCATTCCCAACCCACCGGGAATCCCATGCCTTAGGAGTGTGAACTCACCTCGGTTGCTCGGTTTGACTCTCAAAAGTAGCTAACAGTCAAGGTCGGTCAGTCACGTCCTAGTACGATTACCACTTAGTTTATTAGTGACTTTCAAATAGAACACAAAGTTCCTACACGTATCTATCACACAACATGCGTCGTTTTAACGGTTTATGCCCCTATAAGTTTCCCATCCATTCCCCACTCATAAACAAACATACGATGATGCACATAACATATATAACATGTTAGATCATTCACAGATAGCATACTCGACATTTAGACACGCGAATCACAACTTATGTCTTTTCAGCATTTATATTCAAAACCGGCTGTTTTCGGACATTTTAATAAAATAGTTAAATTATTCCAAAAATTCCCAAATTTTTACAGAACGTCTTAAACGAACCAAAAATTATTGTGTAAAAATATCGGGGTCCAGTTCATTATCAGTAATTTATAGAAAATCGTTTACCGGACTGAAATCAGTTTTACTACATTCTGATGGCAGTTTACGGAATAATTCGTCAAAAATTCCTCGGAAGTCCATTTGACAAAATTCCAGTTCGAGGGTCACAAATACATCAGTGACCAGCTATGGTATGAATTTTAGGGGCTGGTTCACTTCAGGTTTCATGTTACGACCGAAAACGTACAGCCCATTTTACTGCAGTAAAAATCAGCCTTAGCTGCTGTCACGAAAACAGACTTTTAAAATAGTAAACGACCTCAAAAAAATACGATTCCAGCGCCATTTTCTTCGTTTCTCGAAAAGACACGATTTAGGCTTCAGAAATTCCGTTTTTCGATTTGTTAAAGTCTGTTTACAGCCTGTTGAAGGCGGCTGGAAAAGTACATCAGAATGTTATTTCGTGGTTTAAACGTTACTAAATCGCATCAACGAGTGTCCGAATAATGATTTAACAAGAAACCAACAATCAAACATTGATGCGTGCGAAGTGTTACTTATTTTAGGTGTATATTTTAAGCCCTTTTTAACACTTATTTTAGCCAAGTTTTAAATTTATAAAACACGATATTTCACTAACACTAAACACACATATGGGCAAGTGTAGTATAGCGTTGGTAAGATACCGAGGTCGTCCAAGGACACAAGAGCTTTTAGTACCGGTTTATCCTCAACGTCTAACCAAAATAAAAGTTTAGAAAAAATGTTTTAAACTAAGAAAAATAAAACTAACTAAAATGCTGAAAATAAAAATAAAAGAAAAAAAACAGATAGACAAGATGAATCACTTGGTTCCGACTCGTATCTAGTGTAACCTTTGATTATTTCCGCACTTTTGCACATAATTAAGAGATTATCTTAGTTATTGTAGTAGGCCCCTCTTTTGAAGGCGACGTTACCCTCACCCCAGTAGTTTGAGTCAGCAGGGATACAATCCTAAAAGGGTGGATTATTGGAAGATAATGAATTAAGTTATTAATGCAGTATTGTGGTAGGCCCCGCTTTTGGCGGTGACGTTACCCTCGGCTAAGTAGTCTGAGTCAGCAGGGATACAGTCCTAAATAGCCGGGTTATAGTATTCATAGTAGTTAACTTATGAGGGGATCAAAGAGTTTGGACCCCCGCCATCCAATACCGTGAAGTATTGAAGGAGGTCCTACTAAATTTGACCCAGGTCCATTGCAGGACCTCTAAACGCTGAACAATGGCAAGACCTTTACCAAACCGTTCCCTTAACCCCCTACCAGGTAGCCAACATATCTCCATATAGACCGTGGAGATATGAATGGTGAAAATCCTTTATTTTATATAGACAGTAAAATAATGCCAAGACACCACGGACAAACGATAAGGAAAGATCACCTTCAACATAAGTAACTAGTTATTAAAGTCATTAATACAAAACCAAATAAAAAGTGCAAAAGATTAGAAATAAAAAGTATTATACTAGACACTTTGTCTTCACCAAGTGATGTAAGAGACTTAGGCAAACATGGCCTTGATTGTCAAGAACTCTTACGATCAATCTTGGATCCCGAGACGACTCACACACTCTACGATGGACAATGGATGATGGTGGTGGATGATGGTGTTGTGATGGTGATGGGTGGTGGATGAAGTGTGAGAGAGGTGGTGTGCCAAGGGATGAGATGAAATGAATCCAAGCACTCCTATTTATAGGCTGAACAGAGAGCTGGACACGGCCCCGTGTCCGCTGGGCACGGGCCCGTGTCCGTCTGACAATCTCTCTCCTCATTAATTGTAATTCGCAATTACAATAAATGCGCCTGCTGTACTTTCGACACGCCCCCGTGTCCGCTGAGCACGGCCCGTGGTGGGCAATAGAAGCTTCTATAGGTTTGTCTTTTCTGCTGCTTCTTGGGCACGGCCCCGTGCTGGCTGAGCACGGGGCGTGTTCAGTCTTCTGATTTCTCTATTTTGCTTTGGAAGGTGCCGTTGAGGGTTCGGGCAGTCCACTAATATTCCTTTTCTTGTATTTATGTTGGATTTAGCTGTCTTTTTGCTTCTTTTGCGTTTTTTAGCTCATTTAATCCTGAAAATACAAAAGGAAGACAAAAACACTCTTTTTCCAATATTAGTACTAAAAAAGGGTTAGTTTTATGCCTCATTTGATGTAATTTATATGTTGCATTTTACATACATCAAATACCCCCACACTTGAACTTTTGCTTGTCCTCAAGCAAAACTCTTTAATATGTGGCTTACACTCCCAAATGGAATAGGTAGAAGAGAAGGTTTTGGGCTTGTCGTAGAGTGTCGGGATTTCCAAGATCTTTTTGGGTTTTATTTTTATTTATTTACACTCCTATTCGTAATGATTTATTTAGAACTTTTCATAAAAGAAATTACTTATTTGGGCATAACATCCCTTTTTAAAATTCTATTTATATACAAGTTCACATACCTCGCGGGGAAATCACTCACACTCGGCCGAAGGTGTATTTTTAGTGAATCACTCGAGAGCGGCATGGAACTTATTCCTACCATAGGCTTGCCAAGAAATCAATCCTCCTCCTTTTTAACTTTTATACCTTTGTAGATATCAAGAGGACTTTGTGGGTTAAGGGTTAGGCTAGGGTTAAAGGTAGGTGGTTGGGTTAGTGGAAAAGGGCTAAAATCGTAACAAGTGTCGGTTTTCGTATTTTTGCAACTTTTTATTTTGATGAAGCTTTTATTCAAACTAAGTTATTTTTGATTAACTTGTTTGTTTATTTTCTTTTTGCTTCATCATTATCACACATTTTTTTTTTCACGAAGAACCGAACTTGTTACTAAAATAAAGGGTTAAAATTGAAAAAGGTTTTGGTGGGTAAAAGGGTTTTTTGTTTGGGTGATGAAACGAAAAGGTTTAGGCTCAAAGGGGCTAACTAGGGGGATTTTGGGTAGGTGGTAAAAGAAAAAGAAAAATAATGGTGTAGAAATAAAAAAGGGTTAGTCCTAATGCCTCCATCATTTACTTACTCGGGTTTAAGTTGATAAGGACCGGGAATGTATTGTCATGGCAAGTTCTAGAGTCGTAAGAACCAAGCGGCTATTCACACAAGAAACGAAAAATGAGCATTTAGTCAAATGATATGTAATTGTGTGCTCAATAAAGGCTCAAAACTCACTTTTGTGGGAATGGGTTTTTATGTGATCAAGTATATATAATCAAATTTTAAATAAGTTTGCTATGCCTTTTCATAATTTTCTTATGTTGGTTCTTTTTATCACTACGCTATCGGTTGTAAATTCGTAAAAATATAACCTTTTTGAGAACTTGAATTTCCCGAGTTAAACCTAGACAAGTAAAAAAAATTGAAATTTTTGAAAAATTTGGGGTGATTAGCGGTTCCAATAGAGTTTTGTGTAAGGCTTGTATTTAGGACTTGCAAAATTCAAGGTTTTAGCATCCCCCCCACACTTAAATTACACATTGTCCTCAATGTGTCCAAAAAATAAATTTTTAGGTTGATTAGATGTGTAAAATAGTGTTTAAAAAGCAAAAATTTGTGTTACTGGGCACTGAACACGGCCCCGTGTTATCCGGGCACGGCCCCGTGTTCAAGTGCCAGTAACAAAATTAAAATAAGAGAAACAGAAGTCTGGACACGGGGGCGTGTTGGGTGAACACGGCCCGTGTCCAGGTACCTGAACTGGGCGTTTTTCTGCAGGTGGTTCGGCACGGGGCCGTGTTGGTTGAGCACGGCCCGTGTTGAACTTTCTGAAATGGTGAGAATTGTCGGGTTGCTTTGTTCTTATGCATGGGATCATTTTTCTCGTTCCCCTTTTCATCCTTTACCACCATGAGTGTGTTTTATTCATTACAAACCATCCAAACCTTAAAACCATCATTTCATTTCATCATAGAGAGAACTTACATAATTCTAAATTAAACTAGATAAAACAAAGAAATAACAAACCATGGAGTCCTAGCCTTTACTTTATTTTAGTTAGCAAAATTTCCAAGAAGTAATTAATCTTGGTTAACCAAGGCCTTTTTGAACTCCTTCTTCCGCGTGCGGTTCTCCTCAAATGTCGGCGAGCCATTCTTCCACCTCCCTTGGAAGGAGAAACGAAGGCTCATTGGCATTAGTTTGAGGAGTTTCAACTTCCACCGGGATCTCTTGTTGGTGTTCCACGGGAGGTTCCGCCGGTAAGTCTTCCCACCCGGTAGGGTTGTTGATTCCGAGTGCCAGGTTCCAATCCTGTTGAGGAAGGACTGGTTCCATTGGAGGTGCTACAAGAATATTTAACCTCTGGTGCAAGAGGTTAATTTCTTGGAAGCTGCTTTCAAGTCCCATCGTAAGATCGTTAATACGGTCGATTAGGACCTCCTCTACTGAAGTCATTTCGTCGAGAGCCTCCCTTAATGCTATCACATAGTGCACAAGTGTAGCTTCAATGGAGGGTCTTCTTCCTCTTCGGCTGTTTGACGAATGCACAGAAGATGTATCGCTGTTTTCACTCGACATCCTACGAAAAATAAACTAAAAATAGTTTATTTAATGAAACAGTAACCGGACACGGCCCCGTGCTCACGGAGCACGGCCCCGTGTTCATCTTTCTGCAGAGTTTCGGAACAAGGAAACTTGGATTTTTAAGTTATTTTCTGAACTTGTGAGGCCTTTTTAGATACTAATAACTTAAAACAATGTTTCATAACATGTTTTTACCAAGATTCTTTGAACAAAACTCATTTATCCCTACCATAGAGTTGGAGGAATTCCAAACTTTCAATGGTAGCTCTTGGAGAAAGATGGAGAAGAAGGAAATGGCTAAAAGAGGAAAGGACAAGATGGGTTGTTGGAACCTTCTTTTAGACTTACCTAGGATAGTTTGAGAGAAGATTCCTGCAAATCTCTGCCCCAAGTTGGTCCAAATGTGCAGAATTCTTGGCTGCATTTATAGAAAACGACAGCATCCTGGACACGGCCCCGTGTTCAGTGGACACGGCCCCGTGTGCAGGTGGAGTTCTGACACAGTTTGTCCGTATTCTGACGTACTGATCAGAACGGAATCTTTCGATGGACACGGGGGCGTGTTGGCTGGGCACGGCCCCGTGTCTGGGGACTGTTTTATGAAGTTGTCTAGTTTTTTAAGGAACTTGTTAGTATCGGGTGGCTCCTGACTGGTTGGAACAACCCCAAAGTGCCTAATATACCTTAATTGTCCTAGACTAAGGCGAGAACGCAAGAGGTTGTCGGTGAGGGTAATTCCTATTTTCATTCTAGGTGGACAAGTCCAACCCTTTCCCGGGCTCTTGTTAAAGAAGGTGTATGCCGAATCGCTCAGGTCTATGTATGCACCGAACGAAGTCGATGGAGAGTCCTTCACGGCACAATCGACACAGGGACGACTATCGTCCAAGTCTTTGCTAGGTACGAAGGTATTTTCGGGAGCAACGAGGTTGTCGGAATGCGGTTCCAACATTTCTTCATGGGTATCGTCTTGGGGTGGATCAATAAAATCCTTCCCAAGCTCTTCTAACCATTTCAGAATTAGCTCTTCTAGTTGAAATAACTCGCCAAGGAGCATTTCCCCTAGAATATCTGGCTGGGCGCATTCGAGGGAGAAATAGTGCTTATTTTTACTTTCGCCCCTCTTAAGGTTGTGAGAAGCTGGTGGGTCCATGTAATGGGGCCTATAATTTAGGAAGTAGCATTTTACTTCTTCATGTTGGCCACCACATAATTGACACCACGTACCATAAGAGTGCTGAAAGTAAAAATAATTACTATCACTCATGTTTATGTCAGAAATTACCAACCGCCGGGATCTAACGGTTCTGTTTTCAGTAACTGAAACTTGGGCACGGGGGCGTGTTGAGTGGGCACGGCCCCGTGTTCAGCTTACTGTCTGATGTAAAACAGGATTGCCAGTTCCAATGATTGAGCACGGGGGCGTGTTCAGCGGGCACGGCCCGTGCTGAGCTCTGCAGAAGCTGAAAAACTAAGAAAATCCTAAAATAAATAAAAAGAAAAATAAAAGATGATTAGGCCGTTGATTCCTAACTTTCTTAAAATCCTTGTGTCCCCGGCAGCGGCGCCAAAAACTTGATGCGTGCGAAGTGTTACTTATTTTAGGTGTATATTTTAAGCCCTTTTTAACACTTATTTTAGCCAAGTTTTAAATTTATAAAACACGATATTTCACTAACACTAAACACACATATGGGCAAGTGCACCCATCGTTGAGTGTAGTATAGCGTTGGTAAGATACCGAGGTCGTCCAAGGACACAAGAGCTTTTAGTACCGGTTTATCCTCAACGTCTAACCAAAATAAAAGTTTAGAAAAAATGTTTTAAACTAAGAAAAATAAAACTAACTAAAATGCTGAAAATAAAAATAAAAGAAAAAAAACAGATAGACAAGATGAATCACTTGGTTCCGACTCGTATCTAGTGTAACCTTTGATTATTTCCGCACTTTTGCACATAATTAAGAGATTATCTTAGTTATTGTAGTAGGCCCCTCTTTTGAAGGCGACGTTACCCTCACCCCAGTAGTTTGAGTCAGCAGGGATACAATCCTAAAAGGGTGGATTATTGGAAGATAATGAATTAAGTTATTAATGCAGTATTGTGGTAGGCCCCGCTTTTGGCGGTGACGTTACCCTCGGCTAAGTAGTCTGAGTCAGCAGGGATACAGTCCTAAATAGCCGGGTTATAGTATTAATAGTAGTTAACTTATGAGGGGATCAAAGAGTTTGGACCCCCGCCATCCAATACCGTGAAGTATTGAAGGAGGTCCTACTAAATTTGACCCAGGTCCATTGCAGGACCTCTAAACGCTGAACAATGGCAAGACCTTTACCAAACCGTTCCCTTAACCCCCTACCAGGTAGCCAACATATCTCCATATAGACCGTGGAGATATGAATGGTGAAAATCCTTTATTTTATATAGACAGTAAAATAATGCCAAGACACCACGGACAAACGATAAGGAAAGATCACCTTCAACATAAGTAACTAGTTATTAAAGTCATTAATACAAAACCAAATAAAAAGTGCAAAAGATTAGAAATAAAAAGTATTATACTAGACACTTTGTCTTCACCAAGTGATGTAAGAGACTTAGGCAAACATGGCCTTGATTGTCAAGAACTCTTACGATCAATCTTGGATCCCGAGACGACTCACACACTCTACGATGGACAATGGATGATGGTGGTGGATGATGGTGTTGTGATGGTGATGGGTGGTGGATGAAGTGTGAGAGAGGTGGTGTGCCAAGGGATGAGATGAAATGAATCCAAGCACTCCTATTTATAGGCTGAACAGAGAGCTGGACACGGCCCCGTGTCCGCTGGGCACGGCCCCGTGTCCGTCTGACAATCTCTCTCCTCATTAATTGTAATTCGCAATTACAATAAATGCGCCTGCTGTACTTTCGACACGCCCCCGTGTCCGCTGAGCACGGCCCGTGGTGGGCAATAGAAGCTTCTATAGGTTTGTCTTTTCTGCTGCTTCTTGGGCACGGCCCCGTGCTGGCTGAGCACGGGGCGTGTTCAGTCTTCTGATTTCTCTATTTTGCTTTGGAAGGTGCCGTTGAGGGTTCGGGCAGTCCACTAATATTCTTTTTCTTGTATTTATGTTGGATTTAGCTGTCTTTTTGCTTCTTTTGCGTTTTTTAGCTCATTTAATCCTGAAAATACAAAAGGAAGACAAAAACACTCTTTTTCCAATATTAGTACTAAAAAAGGGTTAGTTTTATGCCTCATTTGATGTAATTTATATGTTGCATTTTACATACATCAAACATCAAATATGATTTAACCAACCCTCAAACCGACAAGATTCCGCTTCATAATTCAGACACAAGTAACTTTTATATTCTTGACTATTGTTTAACATCTTCTAATCTTTTTGATCTTTAGTGATATAAACAACAACAACACATCATACTACAAATCATAAATTTGAACAAGATGAACCAAGGCAAAATGAGACTTACTACTAGCCTCTAGCTAGGGATGAAATCTAGTCAAGAAATGTGGCGAAAAAGATGGTGAAAAGCTAGAAACAAGTTCCTTTGATGGTCCTTCAAGATGCAACCTCCATTGATGGACTTCAAGCTTTGTATGGAATGTGTGAATGAAGAAGATGAATGTGTATGGTGATGGTGGTGGATTCGGTTGGGGTGAACCGAATAGAGAGAGAGAGATAAGTGAGGTGGGATGAGTGAAATCTTGGTGAAATGAAATGTGATCTATAGACATTTCTTAAAATGATCATTCCATATATTATGTTCACTTACACAAGCCACAATCAAATTAAATAAGAAAACAAATCAAGTGTAAGATTGAGAGCATGGAGGTGGTGATATGGTGGGTCCAACTTGGGACTAAAATCGTTGGGGGGGGGGGGGGTCTTAATGTAAAATTTGTGACTAAAATGTAAACATGAGTTATATTTCTAGTAATATATTCATGTATGTTAGTTTGATGATTTATAACGGGTGTTATGATAGACGGGGACCATGACTAGCTCAAAATAATTAAATAATGTGTTTGACAAATATTTGGTGTCCCGGGTAATGTCCGGTTGTTCGGTCAGATACTGTTCCGTTAAATTGTTTAATTGTTCCGTAAGGCCGTTAAATTGTTTAATTGTTCCGTAAGGCGTCTTACTTATATGTAAACATGAGTTATATTTCTAGTAATATATTCATGTATGTTAGTTTGATGATTTATAACGGGTGTTATGATAGACGGGGACCATGACTAGCTCAAAATAATTAAATAATGTGTTTGACAAATATTTGGTGTCCCGGGTAATGTCCGGTTGTTCGGTCAGATACTGTTCCGTTAAATTGTTTAATTGTTCCGTAAGGCCGTTAAATTGTTTAATTGTTCCGTAAGGCGTCTTACTTATATATTTTTGTAACGCAATTTATTCCTAACACATAGGAAAACATACCGGACTATTTAGTAATTTTTCTGTATACTACTAGTATGCTAACACGCACATGTAAGTATAACACAGTAATCCGAGAGCAGTTAAATAATTTAGCACAATCATCAAGCACTTTAATTATCATTAAATAAATTGTACGGATTACATGAAATTTTGAGGGTTGTCACATTCTCCCCCTGTTAAGAGAATTTCGTCCCGAAATTTAGCGCGTGGTTACTGAGGAAGCTAGTTAAGTTGCGTTGTTTTTCCTGATTTTCCTGGGGTGTCACAATTGCAACGTATACGGCCACTTTACCGCCAACTGCCATATTCGTCAAGCTCCTGCCAATCAAGCTCTACTCACTGCCCCACAGGGTCAACAAGCTCCTCCGGCAACCGCAGTCAAAGCCAGAGCCTGCTTCGCGTGTGGCGACCCGAACCATTTCGCCAACATGTGCCCAAACAGGGTAGTGAAACAAGAACCTCAACAACAGCAGCCACAGCAGCAACAACAACAGCAGCAGCAACAACAGGCCGCACGCGCCAGAACTTTCAACCTCAACGTGCTTCAAGCCCAGGCCGACAACAACGTGGTCAATGGTACGTTCCTTGTGAATGGTATTTATGCTTCATGTTTGTTTGATACCGGAGCCGATAATTGCTTTGTGTCGTTCGAATTTGAGAAACTCCTTAGTCGTAAACGTTCCCAACTCTCCTCGACATTCGATGTTGAAGTCGCTAACGGAAGAACCGTCACTGTCGATTCTGTTCTTCGTGATTGTACTCTTGAGCTCAACAATCACATCTTCTCGATCGACCTTGTTCCGATGCAACTCGGAAGCTTCGACGTCATAGTAGGCATGGACTTTCTTCGAGAAAACCATGCTGAAGTTGTGTGCTTCGACAAGATGATTCGATTTTCGCTCGCGAATGGTGACTTATTATGTGTATATGGCGATACTACTTCGAAGGGGTTCAAGCTTATGTCATGTGTCCAAGCCAGCAAGTATCTCCGTAAGGAATACAGGGCCTTCTTGGCTAACATTGTGGTAGTGGAGAAGGAAAAGAAAGAGAAGAAGGAAGTAAAAGACGTTCCTGTGGTTCGAGAATTTCCTAATGTTTTTTTCCAGAGGATCTTCCCGGACTACCGCCAAGTCGTGATATCGACTTTCGTATCGACCTCATTCCTGGAGCCAATCCTATCGCCAAAGCTCCTTATCGACTCGCGCCGTCCGAAATGCGTGAACTCTCAACCCAACTCCAGGAACTACTTGAGAAAGGCTTCATTCGCCCGAGCACCTCTCCTTGGGGCGCGCCAGTCCTTTTCGTCAAAAAGAAGGACGGGTCGTTCCGGATGTGCATAGACTATCGGGAGTTGAATAAGTTAACTATCAAGAACCGCTATCCTCTACCTCATATCGATGATTTGTTTGATCAATTACAAGGCGCCACGTGTTTCTCAAAGATCGATCTGCGTTCTGGTTACCATCAGCTACGTATTCAAGAGGAGGATATACCCAAAACCGCGTTTCGTACGTCATGCCTTTTGGTCTAACAAACGCACCAACGGTTTTTATGGATCTGATGAATCGTGTGTGTAAACCATATCTCGACCGTTTCGTCATCGTATTCATCGACGATGTCTTGATCTATTCCAAATCGAAAGCCGAACACGTGCAACATCTACGTTTGGTTCTCGAGTTACTCCAGGGGAACCAACTCTATGCCAAATTCTCCAAGTGTGAATTTTGGTTAGGGGAAGTTCAATTTCTGGGGCACATTGTTAATAGTCAGGGTATTCACGTCGATCCTGCGAAGATTGAAGCTGTCAAGAGCTGGGTTACGCCTAAGAACCCGTCTGAAGTCCGCTCTTTTCTCGGACTAGCGGGCTATTATCGACGCTTTATCGAAGGATTCTCAAAGATCACTGTACCACTTACCTCTCTTACGCATAAAGACAAACCTTTTGTTTGGGGAGCTAAACAAGAGTCTGCCTTTCAAACCCTCAAGCGCATGCTTTGCAATGCTCCTGTTCTCACATTGCCCGACGGAAACAATGATTTCATTGTCTACTGTGATGCTTTCAACCTTGGTCTCGGTTGCGTTCTCATGCAATGGGACAAGGTTATAGCTTACGCATCTCGTCAGCTCAAAATCCACGAGAAGAACTATACAACCCATGATCTCGAGCTAGGCGCGGTTGTTTTTGCATTAAAGATTTGGCGACACTACCTGTATGGTACTAAGTGTACGATCTTCACCGATCATAGAAGCCTGCAACATATCTTTAATCAAAAGGAACTTAATATGCGTCAACGCCGATGGATAGAACTTCTCAACGACTACGACTGTGAGATCCGTTATCACCCAGGCAAAGAGAATGTTGTTGCCGACGCACTCAGCAGACGGAGCTATCTGCTTAGCACTCGTAATGCTCAAGCCCAGCACAACCTCGAAACTCTCATCCGCGACGCTCAGCATGCATGTTTTAACGAACGTACCTTGAAGAAAGAAAGAATCTACCACGATGGAGCCCAGCTTGTGAGCAAATCAAATGGGATATTCCACTTTTTAGACCGAATTTGGATTCCCAAGCGAACCAATTTGCGACAGATACTGATGGACGAAGCCCACAAGTCCCGGTATTCTATTCATCCCGGTGCCGACAAAATGTACCAGGATCTTCGCTATAAGTACTGGTGGCCGGGTATGAAAAGGGATATTGCTCTCTATGTCGGAAGGTGCCTAACTTGTGCTAGAATTAAGGCCGAATATCAAAGACCCTCTGGCTTACTTGAAAAACCACCAATTCCCATGTGGAAGTGGGAAAGTATAGCTATGGATTTCATAACCAAGCTACCGCACACGTCATCAGGTCACGACAGCATTTGGGTTATAGTCGACCGTTTGACTAAATCAGCTCACTTTCTACCCATACGAGAAGACTACAAGGTAGAACGATTAGCCCGAATCTACACCGACGAGATCATTTGTAATCATGGGACGCCTCGTGACATCATCTCTGATCGTGATGCTCGGTTTACTTCACGACTGTGGGAAACGTTTCAAACAGTACTCGGTACAACGCTTAATCTAAGTACCGCTTTCCACCCTTAAACCGACGGTCAGACTGAAAGAATGATTCGTACTCTTGAAGACATGCTCCGTTCGTGTGTTCTAGACTTCGGTGGTAATTGGGATAAGTACCTTCCGCTAGTCGAATTCTCGTATAACAATAGCTACCATTCTAGCATCCAAATGGCACCATTCGAGGCATTATACGGAAGAAGATGTCGATCGCCTATTGTGTGGCACGAGATCGGTCACTCGCAACTAACCAGTCCGGAGCTACTACAAGAAATGACAGACAAAATTTTCCAAATTCGAGACAACCTAGTGAAAGCTCGGGATCGACAGAAAAGTTACGCCGATAAAAAGCGCAAGCCCCGTGAATTTGGCGTTGGTGACTACGTACTCCTAAAGGTATCACCTTGGAAGGGTGTAGTCCAATTCAGCAAGAAAGGGAAACTCGCGCCTCGATATGTTGGACCTTTTAAGATTCTGGAAAGGATCGGAAAAGTCGCCTACAGACTCGAACTACCGGAGGAACTTAGTAATGTCCACCCGACTTTCCACGTGTCAAACCTCCGAAAGTGCATAGCAGACCATGACTTACACGTTTCTCTAGATGATCCGCAAGTGAACGAAACATTACACTTCATGGAAAAGCCTGTCGAAATCATGGATCGCCAAACCAAGCAGCTCAGGCGCTCACACATTCCTATTGTGAAAGTCCGATGGGAAGGCAAACGAGGCGCAGAGTTCACTTGGGAACTCGAAAGCGACATGAAGGCCAAATACCCACAGTTATTCGAAGAGAAAGCCTAGAATGAGAAAGTTCTCAAACGTGAATCACGGTGATGTACAGCTTTCAGCTTAATTTCAGGACGAAATTCCCTAAACAAAGGGAGGCTGTAACACCCCGTGTTTTCACAAGTCAAAGTCAAAGTCAAAGTCAAGGTCTGAGTCAACGACCGATTTCGCGCAACCTGACTTGTAGAAATTTCTTTATTTGATACGTATTATGTGGAGTAAGTGTTGTTAATGACAATAATCGATGTGTGTTAATCGTTATTCAAGCGACCAACGACCGTGATCTATAGGAAGTAACAATGAGATAAAGTTAATCAACTAACAATCAAGCTATGTAAATCAAATCGACGTCAATTCGCAACTCGAGCTACATATTTTTACTTGTTACTATACGTGTGTGTGCGCCTTACGTGTTAACTGTGCATGTTTATTTATGTTGTGTTGTGGTAATCAAGCGAACTCAATCGAAACTCGAAATCTAACTCGAATGTAATCGAACTCGAACTCGAATCACGATCGAACTATGATAGATAGTGGAAAATAGATTACGCAAGGTACGAAGTAGTTGGGACTGAAAGTAATTTGACTAGGAGAATCTGTCGTATCGCATCAATTGCAATCGAAATCGAATTAGCAAAAATCGCCACGTCAAACACACTAACCAAGAACCATCCGATCGAATAGCCATCCGACCGGATAGCCACTTGGTGAAGGATGACAGGTGCCATCCGATCGAATTGCCATCCGATCGGACAGTCACCCAGGCGATATGCTATCCGACCAAACAGCCCTTTCCTCTTTTGGCATCCTATAAATACCCCTGTCATTGTCATTCTTTCCACTTTTGGAAATCCCTGTTCGACCAGCACGCTTAACTCAACCTTTTCTCAGATTTCTCTCTATTCCGGTAAGATCTCGTCCTAAATCTTGTACTTTCTTGATCTACACGCACTCCTACACCTTTCTATCTTTTAAATCTTAACTTTTAACCGTGAAATCACTTGATTTCGGCTGTTCTAAGGTGATGTCATCATGTGTTTATCAAGAACTTCATGCTTTGACCTCAACCCACCAAGAACAACGTAGATCTAACCGAATCCCCACATAGATCTTGTAAAGATCTTGACACAAGTATGGAGAAAAAAGATTGAAAGATGGTTTTAACTTTCTTTCAACTCTTTTGCACTCCAAGTACTCAACACCGATAGGATCCGACCCTGAATTAGTCTTCTACTCAATTATTAGTGTTGTACTAGTTCAAGATCCGGATTCTACTCATGAAACTATCGAGTTCGGGTTAACCAAGAACAACTGCCTCAAGCCGGTAACCGGCCGGACTAGGGTGATTCCTGGTCGGGTTGGTCAACTGGGTTGAACTAGGGGTTCTGTTGGCTAACACGTTGTCAAAGTGACTCGACATAATGACAAACCTTCAAAACACCAAGTGTAGAACGAACAGGACAATCGGAACGGATTGCCATTCGACCGGATTACCATCCGACCGGATAGGCCACCCGAACGAATTGCCACCCGAACGGATTACACTTGGGTCCCACCTCTAAAACAATCTTAATTAAAGTTTGGGTATTGAACGAATTGCAATCTGATCGAATGACCATCTAGAACGATTACTCTTCGGATCATGAGATACTAAGACTTTAAAAGACTTAAAAATTCCCAACATATTCCATTGCACGAATTGCCATCCGATCGAATCGCCATCCGATCGAACTGCCATTCGATCGAATGACACTTCCGTAGTAATCTAGTTTTCAATAAGTAACCTCATCATTAAGTCACCGATCGACCGGATGACCATTCGAACAAATTTCCATCCGCACGGCTAGTCATCCGATCGACCGACTTGAAAGATAGGGATACTTCATTGTTTTCAAAATGCTACAACGAAAACTTCAAAAGGCAAACCATTATACACAAACACATACTCCTTATAGGAAGAAACAATCCACTCGAATCGTCATCCGACCGGATCACTATCCGACAGGATGACCACTCGAACGGATTGTTATCCGCATGGGTTGCTGTCCGATTGAATTACCACTCGATCGAACCCCTACCCGACCCTTTCATATCTTATGACATTTTACGAATCGCTTATTGTTATGCTACCGAATCTATTCAGGCTAACCGTACTCGCTAAGCGCTCCCTTCAATCCATTAATCGCTGTGAGTATACTCGATCCCTTTTTGCTTTAAGCACTTTTGGGTGTTACATACGTTACGAATATCCAAACTACAACTATCACACTACTCAAACTATTTGAACGCTAACCGTTATTGCATGTTATACGTGGCTTATGAATGCTTGTTTGCTATGTTTACACATGGAATGCTGTCTACCTACCTTAGCAACGATAGTACTATAGTTTGGACTCAGCACCCGTTCACACGGGGATTGTTAAGGATCTTTTACTTGCATGGATTACGGTGGTAATCATGTATTGCGACCTGCCTCGGGCAGTCAACCTGCAGTCATTGGTATCAATGGATCTATGTCGATAACTAACGTGCTTCATTTCACTATGTGTACGTGCTGGTTATGCGTAAACGAATTCGAACTCTATATGCTATTATCAAACTTGTATGCTCACCTTTACATTATATGTATTGACTTTATTTTAACGTATGTGACAGGTGCTTAGGAAGTTTACATGCTTAGCATGCTGTGAACTTGAGGCTAGGAAAGGTCTAGGATGCTCTCTACGCTGTGATGAAATCCAAGCTAGGAAATGGGGTCCTAGAAACCAACAAATAAACTATTTGTGTTTGAATCTGAGTTGTCGGAACAGAGTATTTGCCTAGATTTTATCTGTAATAATTTGTTTACTATTTGAGACATGGTATGGGACATGTTAATTTAAATTGAATGGTAATGATAGTTGTTATGGAAACTTCTGGACAATCTGTTTCGCTCAGTGCCATGCCCCGATGATTCCGCCATCGGTTGGGGTGTGACACCAGGGTACCTCAAACGGTAACCCAGCTTCAAGGGTAGTAGAAGACCTCTCAAAACCCTACAAGCCCAACAAACTTGTCTTGCTTCTCCCAACAAATCGTTGATTACGAGTTTCAAACCCAGATAAAGATGCCATCACGGTACTGAAGACTACTTCCAAATCTTCGTCGGGACTACAATAATTAAAAAATGACCCAACTCCGAATGTTGTCTCATGTTCAGGCAAACCCTTGAAGGGTCTTCGCGCATATGGTTCAATGACCTTCCTGGACGAAGCGTTCAGACCTTTGACGACCTTAGCAAAAGTTCCCTATAAAAACATAGGTATGTCAAGGACGCCATGATAATCTTCCAGATCAAACAACATGATGATGAAAGTCTTAGAGACTTCATCTAAAGTTACAAGAAGGAAGGTTTAACTTATGCCGATGAAAAGATTAGGGTTGCAGGGTTCTTGAATGCTATAAATTCCAAATATCTCGCAAGAGACCTCAATAAATGCTTGCCCAAAACCCTTGAAGAAACACTCGAAAGGGCTGAAGCCCACATTCAAGGAGAATAAGTTGTAGACATCAAAGAAAAAAAAGAGAGAACTCTTAACTGGAGCTTCCAGTATGGCTCTTATGACAAACGGTTCAAAGGTTCGGATTCCAGAAGGCCTGAAGGCCGGAACCCTCCAAGCCGAGAAAAAACCATAAACTTTACAGCCTTAACCAAGACTCCGCAAGAGATCTTGGCAACCGAAGAGGTAAAACACAGCTTCCACCCTCCTCAACCTTTGCCAAAAAACAAAAGATCGGAAAAATCAAGCCAATATGGTGAGTTTCACGAATAGAAAGGTCACCATACCAATGATTTCTTCCAACCCAAAAAGAGGATCGAAGAAGCCGTCAAGTCCAAACTGGCTCACTTGGTTAAAGGGATCAAGGACAAGATGGTTGAAAAAAAAAATAATTGGAAGTGAACATGGTCGACCTTGAAAACAAAGCTTCCCACGAACGCCATCATTTTGATGCATGGGAACATCAACATAAGGAGAGTTGCTTTCAAACCCTCTGGTGATGGAATCCAACATAGGAACCATCAAGACACAAAAGGCTTACATTGACACCGGTGCAACCACCAAAATCATGTTTGAGAAATGCTTTAACCCTCTCAGCGACGATGAACGTTCAAAGCTTCAACAGTCTGAATCCTCCATCGAAGGTATCGCAGACATACCTATCAAGCCTTTAGGCCAAATAACCCATAATGTTTGTTCAACGAGAAACCAAAGGGACGAACCGAACAACTCACTTTTGCGGTGATCAATATCCCTTACAACTATGATATCATCATAGGAAGGCCAGGGCAAAGTGTGTTCGGAATGGCAGTTTCAGTTGGTCAAGGTACTGTGAAGTTTCCCACTAAAAAAGGGATAGCAACCCTTCAACCTACCCAAGAAGCTTTTGTGGTTGAAGGGGAAAGCTCAAGAAAGGACGAAGACGATGAACAAGGGTTGGACATAAACCCAAAATATCCTCAACAGGGGATAAGGGTAAACACTAACCTTTCCAATAAAACCCTCTCATACCTTGAAAAGCTGCTCTTGCACTATGTATTCGCTTGATGCCCCGAAGATATGACCGGCTTCCCTCATAGCATTGTTGAAACATGAGTTATGGATCCCATCTGATAATAAGCCCATTATACAAAAGATGGAAAAGCTTGTTCTAGCCGGAATCCTTCGAGAGGTCAAGTATCAATCATGGGTGGCCAATCCCGTAATGGTTCGAAAACCCGACAAGTCTTGGAGAATGTATATGGATTTTAAAGACTTGAACAAAGCATGCCCAAAGGATTGCTACTCGCTGCCCGAGATAGACCTCAAGGATAACTCGCTCACAGGCTTCCCATTCAAGTGTTTTCTTGACGCCTAAAAGGGTTACCATCAGATCCTAATAATAAAAAAAAAATATGAAGAAAAATCCACATTTCACACTGATAAAGGTATATCTTGCTATCAAAAATGCCTTTTGATTTAAGAAATGCAGGTGCCACTTATCAACGTCTAGTTAACAAAGCGTTTTCCCGACAAATCGGTAAGAACATTAAAGCTTATGTTGATGATTTGGTGATTAAGAGCAAAACGGAATACCAAATGCTCCATGACATACAAGAAACCTTCCAAAACTCGAGAAAGATCAACATGAAGATTAATTCAGTCAAGTGCTCGTTTGTAGGGCATATCATGGGGAAACAAAGCATAAAAGCCAACCCTCAAGGGATGTGCTAACAAGAAAGACTTTCGATGGAAAGCTTACAGCTTTGAAGCGTTTTACCTCAAAAGGAAGCCTTCAACCAAATGAAGCAACACTTGGCTTCACTCCCAGCCATTTTGGCTCCGGAAATAGGAGGAATGATCTCTATCTACCTTTCGATTGCTGAAAAGGCCATAAGTACGGCTCTGATCATTGAACGAAACAAAGTTCAGATACCCGTTTACTTTTTCAAAACATCAAAATTAACAGAAATCAAATATTCTTCTTTGGAAAAACTTGTTCTAGCCCTAGTCCAAACGGCTAGAAGGCTTCAAAGGTACTTTCAGTCACACCTGATACAAGTGGTCACTGACTAACCTATTAAGAATGTGCTTGAAAAACAAAAAAATTCCAGACGATTAGCCAAATGGATTGTGAAACTAGGTGAACACAAAATCACCTATGTCCCGAGAAAAGCTGTCAAAGCTCAAATCTTCGCTGACTTCATCTTGTAAGTCCCTAAAAAATCTATAACAGAAGTTAATACAACTGCAGCTGAACCCTCCAACCCTGATACCTGGAAGCTTTTTACCGATGAGGCTTCTAGTATCGAAGGGTCAGAGGCTGGGCTAGTTTTAATTAACCCTGAAGGGTTAGAATTCACATATGCTCTTTGGCTTGTATTTCAGACTACCAATAATAAAGCCAAGTACGAAGCATTGATCACTGGGCTAAAGCTAGCCAAAGAAATGGGGGTTCAAAAGCTTCAAGTCCTCACAAACTCTCTCAAGCCAAGACAATAACAGCTACCTAGCAAAAGAACCCAACATGAATAAGTACTGAGAGAAATCAATGAACGCATTTCAAACATGTGCCATCAAATAAATTCCAAGATCTCAAAACAAGAGAGTTGATGCACTAAGCAAGCTTGCATCTCTTACGTTTACCCACCTCACCAAGAAGGTACTAGTTGGGGTATTAAAAACCTCATCCATCCAAAAACTTGAGGTTCAAGATGTGATCACTAAAAAAGGGCCAAATTGGATGACTCCCGTTGAAAGGTTCCTCAAAATGGTGAATTACCTAATGACCAGACTGAGGGTAAAAGGGGTTCGTATCAAGTCAAGGCAATATGTGTTACAAGGAGATATCCTTTACAAAAAAGGATACCTTGCACCATTACTTCGATGCGTTGGCCCAAAACAAAGCCAATATCTGATCAAAGAGGTTCACGAAGGGATATGAGCTCATTGTGGCCCAAAATCGGTAGTGTTAAAGTTGATGAACCTCGAACACTTTTGGCCTTCCATGCATCGAGATACCTTCGAACAACTGCGAAAATATGAAGTTTGTCAGTTACATGCTCCGGTACCCAAAAGCCCCAAACATGACCCCGTTCCCACCTCCTCGACTTGGCCATTTCTTAAGCGGAGAATGGACATTGTTGGACCATTCCCACCAGCCAAAGGAGGAGTCAAGTTCTTATTGGTAGCTGTGGGCTACTTCACCAAGTGGCCAAAAATAAAACTATTGGCAAAAATCTCTGGGAAATAGGTCATTGATTTCGTTTACGAAAACATAATCTGTCGTTTTGGGCTCCCAGGGACACTAGTCACGGATAACGGGAAATAGTTTGGCGAGAAACCTTCTAGCTCCTGGTGCAAGGAGTTCAGAATAACTCAAGTATTCAGCTCGGTAGCTTACCCACAATCCAATGGCCAGGTTGATAGGACAAACCACAACATTGTTGAAGGGATTAAATCTCGATTGGGAAGATACGACAACAACTGGCTCGAATAGCCTCCCAATGTGCTATTGGAAATTCAAACAACCGAGAAAACGAGCCACAAGAAAATACCCTACAGCCTAGTGTTTGGATCAGAGGCTGTAATCCTAGCTGAAATCGGAGCAACAACACAAAGAACAATTAACATCGACCTCAAGCCAAATAAAAAAAGAGACGATGTTGAATTTGGAACTCCTCGAAGAGGCTCGTGATCAAGCAGCCATACAAAAAGCAAGGTACAAGCAAAACATGGAATTGTATTACAATACACGGGTGAAACATGAACGCTTCAAGCCTGAGGACCTTGTGCTTCGAAATAATGAGGCCTGCAAGAAAGAAAGCCAAGGAAAGCTTGGCCCTAAGTAGGAAGGGCCATACACTATCCTTAAAGCCTACAAAGGAGGATCATACAAGCTGGCAGGCCCGCAAGGCAAAAAGCTTCCCCGCCATTGGGTTGGCAAAAACCTTAAAATGTTCCATGTTTAACCAAAACGTGTTACAAATAGTTCCAAAAATGTGTTCTATTCCCCTAGTAATCAAAGTTCTTTGAAATGAATGAACAATGAATTTGTCTTTCTATCCTATAATCAGGTTGAGAACCTAGCAAGAAACTCCATGGTAAGGGCCATGTAAGGGGATGAGCTCCCAGGCCACATCGCTCAATAGGTTCAAGGGTTGAATGGACCTATATAAGGGGTGAGTTCCTAAATCAATACAACTCCATGAGACTCATAGAAATCTTAAAAAACATGTCTCATAGACGGTTTGAACAGCCTACACCAAATGTTCCTTAAGCCCCAACGTTGGCTTACGAACCAAAAAGACTCTAAGTGAATGTCATACATAGGATAGAGGTTGTATCTTCTTGTTAAAAATATCCTAAGGCTAAGTGACTGCAGCACTGAACCCTTTAAGGTATAAATAACATAAGATGCACCACCCAAAACAAAGACAACATACAAAACCAATGAAAACACAAAGGAGTAAACAGAACAACACAATAAACATAGCAAGATAAGTTAAAGATAGCAAGGGCCATACTGGCCATCAAACATGAAACATGGTCCACAAGCCTTCCAGGCTTTAACCACCAAAGGACCTAAGCGGTTCCCTTAAAACAAAAAGATGTCTAAGAAAACAACCCGTAACATTGTTCGACAAGCTAAGAAAGCTATGAATTAAAGTTTCTTCTTCATTTGGCAGCATCAGAGATGATAGAGTTTGCTGCATCATCCTTATTCGAAACCCCATCATCTTGGGTGTTTTTAGCCTTCCTCTTTTTCCTCCCTACGACACCCGTTGTCTCGGAGGCTTCAAGGATTGAACCCTTTGAGCCCTCACCACCTTCAGAATACGTTTCCTCGCTATCTCCGGAGCAAGGACGTTTCTTCGAGTAGGACTTCAACAAACAGCCTCATTAAGGCCCTGGGGTTTTAGCTCCTGCAAGACAGGCAAAGATTTACCAAAACACTTGGAGACTTCACCCACATAAGGGTAAACCATATGCTCAATCTTAAAAATTGTTCCCTTGAAGACTTTGAAGGCTTTGTGTTGAAAAAGAGAAGACTTTTCCTAAGGCTCCCCAGGTTCACAAAGCTTTGTAACCAGCAAACAAACCTTGGTGTCTCACATGAGCAAGAAGCTTGGTGTACACATCACCCAAGACTTTGTTGAACTCCGACGAATGGAGAAGATAGGTAACCACTTGCTGGAATCCATGCTCAATGAGCCGTTTATTATCACCAGTTGCCTGGGAAAGTGAAGCCTTTAACCCTTCTTTCTCCTCCAAGGAGGCTACTTCTGAACCTCCAAAGCAGCCCTATCAACCCTGACTTGAACCCTGTCATCTTCCAAGCGTTTTTCCATCTCAACCATCTCAGTCCTGTGCTGGGAAGAAAGCTCATCAATCCTCAACATCAGCTTTTCTCCCTCCCAGCATAATCCTCTGCCTCCTTCTTTAGAGTAGCTAGTGAAGCCTTCATCTCATCCCTCTTCTTTGAGAAGACATCATATTCTTGCATCCTCTTGCGAAATCGGGATACACCCTCTGGAAGCAAGACAACAAGGTTACAAGCACCCATTACCATTTTTCGAAATCATCAGGTCATCATCCATAGATGAGCAAGAACCTCGAACAACAGGAGAATCAAAGTGGGTAAGAACATCCTCACAAACGGATGAAGGCTTGAAGCTGTCACCAACTGTGACCTTCCAATCCGGCACATAAACCTCCCCTGGATTAAGATTGGTGGAACCTTCACCACCCTTCCCGGAACCCTTCAAGCTCACAACCTTTTTACCCGCCAAACCACCAAGGGCCGTCCCTTGTCCTTTTTTGATTTTCCCCAACCCCAACTTCTAAATCATCTAAAGCCTCTATGTCATTACTTAGTTCCACCGGCTCAGAAGCCGATGGTTTGTCAGCAGTCTTTATCAAACAACAGCTCGAACGACGAGTAGAGACTTTGCAAGCAACAACTTTGGTGAAACCCTTGACATTGGGAACGTTCACATAGCCTAAACCCTCGAACCTATGTTCAGTGCCCCTAACAACAACATCTTCGCCGGATGTAGCCTCGGCATCTCCAAACACAACATCAGATGTGTCATCGCTCTTGATAAAGTCTAAGGCAAACATAACTGCAACAAATAAAATATAACATAAGCAGAAAATACAAAATATCATACCTTGATCATCTCTCACGAGCACAGGGTCACGATCCGGCTTGTCCCACAACTTGCTAACATCCATCAGCACTAAAAGATGTTCGGGAAAGGGACAAAGCCTGGAAGGACACCCCCTAATAAACTTCAACAACCATCTATCTCGTGTTTGAAAGGTTCAAGCTCATTCAAAACAACATAAGGATGCCTCCAAATAAGCCTGAAAGGAATAATGGACTCAGAAATCCAGGAAAATCGATCCTTCCAAGAACCAAGGGTAGTAACCATAGACGAAATTAAACACACATCAACCTGAGATGTTTCAAAGGTAAAACAATCGTCGTTCTTGGCTAACTGGAAGAAACGACGGAACAACAACAACGATGGGTCATACCCTATCGCTGGACACAAAACATCAAAGTGTAAAACCCTAGCAAGACCTTAAGGGTGTAACTGACCAAACGACACACGATAATACTCTAAAATACTCAGAACAAAGACTGAAAACGGATGAAAGTTGGAAAACTCAGCAATAAAGAGCAATCGAACCAACGGGACACTAATCGATCGATTTGCCAAAACCCAGAGCCACCGGATTAAACTTTAGGTCGATCCCACATTCTTTACAAAAAGCCTCAACTTCCTCTTGAGTGAGACAAGTTGAAGCCTTTATGCCTTCAAGCCTTAAAGCCTTCAAGCCTTAAAACCTTGAAGCCTATCACATCTACTATCATTCCGAAATTCAAATCTCAAAACTCAAACGCCTTGAAGCCTTGAAGCCTTTAAGCAATAAAAAATAATGTGTAAAAGTCAGAAGCATTTGAGCTTACATCCCAAACACCTCTGACTTGGGGGGCTGATGACGGGGGTAGCCCAAATCTCAATAAAATGACTAATATACATAACAGCTTAAAAGGTTAAAAGGTTGAGAGGTTCAATACGCTCGAACTCAGGTGAACAGTAAAAAGGACAAGCACAGTGTCCGGTCACATCAACACTTAACGTGTGAACCATTTCTGCATTGACAGAACATGTGCACAGAGAACAACCTTTTATCCGCAGGTCTAAAGCCTCCAACCCCCAAATGGGTAATTCCTCCACTGTAGCCTTGGATCCATGGTCACGAGCTTCCTCTTATAGAATACATCTTATCTATAAGTACCAGCTCCAACAACCATATCAGGGACACCAGATCAGTGGAGCTAACACATACTCTCTGATCTTCTCTCTTCTCTTGAGAACAAGTTTCATACTTGCTTCTCTTCTTCACTTCAAACAGCATTGCTTCGCTAACAACTTCATTCCGGCTTGAATTCCCTTCAAGCTGGAATCAAAAGCGATCAATAAACAAGTGATCCAACCCCACGTGCTACAAACGTGGGAGGACCCCATGACCTGCGTTAGGCTAATCGAAACCCTTTAACCCTTTTACCCGGAGATATCGCTACAGGCCTTGGTCTTGTATTTGTTGTAGCAACAGGTATACCATTAAAAGTCGAGTCACCTTGTAGTTTTCAGACCACTTTAAATAACACACGTGATTGAAATAAGAAGATACATTTGGTTGAATGGGTGATCATTTGTGACTTATTTGAAAAGGCTTGTATATCGTTCATTATACATAATAACATTTAGGGTAGATTGTTAGGAACAGTACAATAATTGGACAAAGTTTTGATCTTATTTACTATACTACCATGCATATAGGACACCACCCCTTTCCAGTCTCTCTAACCCACCATAGCCACAACCCAAAGCATTACCACCACCAGAGGAGCATTGTAGCCACCACTCTCTCCTCGCCGTGCTGACCAGGCTTTCTTTGCCTTCTCAATCCTCAAGACGCACCTATATCAGCCTCTCCTCCGCCGTGCGCGTGGCTGCAAGAAGGAATAACGAATCTGCAACTTCAAGCTCGGATTTCGGTCGGAGTTGTTACCGAGAAAGCGAAGGTGGAGTTTCTGGAAGCAGCGGTTAGGTTTGAAGAGAGTTTAAATAATCGGAGACGGTGGAGGTGCTGGTTATGCCGCCTCCGGCGATGGTGACGGTGGTGTCGCCGGCGATCGGGACTCCGAATGTGGTTGTGATTGGAGATGGTGATGTGGCGGAGGAGTTCTCGGTGGTGGCGGGGGATTATGCGAGGAGATTTGAGTCTGCTGAAATTGCTGTGGTATGTGATGTTTTAATTTTTGAAAATTTGGGGATTGTTTTGGTGGTGTTTGTGGTAAATGAGTGTTTATTGTGAAAGTTGGTTAGTTTTGTGTAGGTTGATGATGGAATTGGGTTTGAACACAAGTAGGTTATTAGGTTACATTGTAACCGTTATAGTAACTTTTTATCAATGAGGTGTAGTGATAGAGTTATAGAGCTTGTGTGGATCATCTGCCACTTAGTTTTGTTTAAGGGGTTGCTGGCTTTTTTAAGGAAAATAAACAGCACATGAAGTTGCCAAGGCAATTTATTTAATACTGGTTTGCCTGAACATGTAGGATGCACAAATGTCTTCCTTAAATTTCTTTTATACGATTTCATTTACTGATGTTTTATTGTTTAAGTGTGGGATTTGATGAGTATTATAATGCATGTGGGGTCTTCCTTAAATTTCTTTTATATAATTTCATTTAGACCGTGGGGTATGGGGCGGGAGTTTGGGCGTGGGTTGGGGGAAAACGCCCAAGCCACCACCCCGGGTGGGCTTGGGTTTGGGCGTGGCCCCATTGGCGTGGGGCGGACTAGTAAGTGACATGGCAGGCTCTCAATGGCCAAACGAAATTCATGCCCCCCCAACCCAAGCCCCCAACCCAAGCCCCACCATACCCCATGGGCGTGGGTTTTGGTGGTGGGGGGGCTCCCATTCCACGTGTCAACAAATGCCCCAACCCAAGCCCCCCATACCCCACGACCTTACTGTGTTCGCACGTGAAAAGCCATAGGCCTTTTTGTGCCGCTGCAAAATTTCCTGTTCGAGCTCTACCAAGACTATTGCAAACTCTGAATTGCACCAGCAGGTTTGTATGGTTTTGCTTACAAGTAGCCATGGCAACATGTTTGCTTATTAATGGGTCAATTTGGATTCCGCCTTCTCTCAATAGGGTCAAATAAAAAAGATAGCTAATAGGTAGAACGGGTCAGACATTTATAACACATTGAAAGTCACCCTGTTGGCGATGGAAACATGATGCCTGTCCCCACTTGATGTAAGTTTCCGATTATTGCGAACTTTGGTGAACCTGGTGGGAGGTTTTTGAGGCTCTTAGAAAAACAATCAATTTTGTTTGTTTGAAGACGAATAAGAGGAAGAAGACTGTTGATAGCAGGAAGAGAAGGGATGGGAGATTGTTATCTCTGAGAAAAGTTGTGATATTCATATATATAATCTGGGTGATGGGTAAGGGTTTTAATTTTTGATGTTTGTGAATGATTCTGGACATAGGGGGCGGGTGTATTTATTGGCTTAAATTGGTTGCAAGTCAAGAAGCTTCCTTTACATGGGTCAAATGGCATATTCTAATGACCATAACTTAATTTGACTTAACCTGGGACCTTTCTTTATTTACATGAGGAATTAATAATTGGTTTGTATAGTGATATCCAGGAACGTTTGCCTCCCCCATATATCATCATATTTATTTATTATAATTTTATTATTAGTATTTTGGGGTTCAAAATGGAGATTACTAGATAAGTGTTGTTAGAACTCATTACAGAGCAACGTACCATTGATAATAAACGGAGTGGTGAAGAGTGCAATTTGTTGCACCAGGTCTCAATTGAGAGAAGCAAAGAAACTATTCAAGATCATGGACATAAAACTAGAAGGTTGATACTCACTTACGGAGGCTTAAGTGATCACTTTGGCATGGTTTAAGGAGGCTTAAGTGATCACTTTGGCACGGTTTAACGCCCCCCACCGCAACGCGGGGGGCTTAATACTAGTTTCTAATAGTATAAAGTAATAGGTTTTGTGTGAGGGACAAGTTATGAACTCTAGACCTCTAAAATTTAGGCATTGGATAAAACCAACTAAGATAAACAATAGTGCTATTAAACTACTAGTCAATAACTATTTAAACATGTATATATAGTATGTTCTTTCAGGGCAGTTTTACAGTCATTGTAAATAGTTTAAATATAAAACCAAATTTTAGAACACTTCCAAACATTTTCATGCAATGTTAAAAACTAGAGTAAATTACAAGTTTTGTCCTTTATGTTTGTCCCAAATTTCAGGCGCTGTCCTTTACCTTTAAAATTGATGAGTTTTGTCCTTAACGTTTCAAAATCCGGCACGTTATGTCCTTTAGGGCAAACCCAGTTAATTTTTTTTGTTAAATCTGATCATGTGCAAGGCACATGAGGGCATTCTTGTCATTTGACATTTCCAGGGGCGAGTTTGTAAAGAACTTTTATTAAAGGGCCATTTTGTACAACTTAAAAACAAAATAAAGTATATAAACATACTCTCTCTCTCTCTCTTCTCTCTCTAAACTTCTAATCTGAAACCCCTCTTTCTATCTCTTCTCTCTCTCTCAAACAAATGAAACCCAGTTAATATTATCTTCTTCCCAAATCTCATCTTATCCAAACCTTCCTCTCATTATCTTTACTACCTTATCTTCCCGAGTCACAAAAACAAAAACATAGAACCTTGCTTGCCATCTCCTTCTCTCTCGATCTACACATCAGATGCACACCCACACGTGAAATCAAAGACTTACAGGTGTTCACAAACATCCCCTGCTACCCTTCTCTCCCTCTCTATGATTCTGGCTGGTGGCTGCCGGCGGATCGTTCTGGTTCTCTCCGAGGAGCGAGACCCCCCCCCCTCTGATCTGCGTATCTTCGACAACCACACACCCCAAACATCTTAGAGAGAGAGTGTGTGTGAGTAGGTAGAGAGAGAGGAAACAGAGAATTAGGAGAGCCGCCGCACACGGCGGAGGCGGTGGTGTTTGTCAAGTTGAAGATGGTTATGCAGGTGATGCTTGTTCTCGGATGACGATGATCGACGACGCATGAAGATGATGATGAAGATATGCTGTGGTGGCTGACGGCGGTGCCGTCGGAGCCACGACAGCGGAGGCGGTGGTGTTTGGTTTCGAGTCAATGGTAGACGACGATTCAAACCAGGTCAGATTCAGTTGGTTCGGTTTTCAGTTCGGATTCTTCAAGTGACGTTACGGGTTCGAGTCACAAATCAACAGACCTCTCCATCTCAGTTATGTTTCGGCTCGGGTCAAACTGTTTCCGGTCAGTTAGAGAAAGAGATGTGTTGATAGTTGCGGAGGTAGTGGTTGGTGGGGGCGGCTGGGGGTGGTGGTGGTGACGGTGCGGGCAGTGGTTGACGGTGGCAGGTGGGGGCGGTGGACTAATGAGAGATGGGGGTGTAGAGAGAGAGGGAGGTGATTATTTTTTTTATTAAAATAATTTTAAGTAAATGGGTAAAAAGACTAATATACCCTTATGTAATCAGATTTAACAAAAAAAATTAACTAGGTTTGTGCTAAAGGACATAACGTGCAGGATTTTGAAACGTTAAGGACAAAACTCATCAATTTTAAAGGTAAAGGACAGCGCTTGCAATTTGGTACATACATAAAGGACAAAACTTGTAATTTACTCTAAAAACTAATATTTGAACCGGGGTGTTGCCCCAGGGTTTTTATACACTTTCTTTAGAATATCGTATCCATATTAAACGTTTGACTTACCGTCCTTGCCACATTCGGTGATTCCTTTGATAAACGCTCGAATATCATATTAGCGCAAAAGGTTAATTCTTTTTCTACTTTACAACTTAAAAAGGTATGAATTCAGTGATTCCATTGATAGGGTGGGGATCAAATAGAAAGTTTATTTTGGCTAGAAAGTGTAGGAATCAATAGGATTATGACATATGGCAACATTTAAAATAAAGAGAAAGGGTATTTTAGTCAATCCAACCCTTTCTTCTTCCTTCTTCTCCCCAGTAACTTCAAAACCCACCATTTTCAAAACCCACCATCTTCAACCATTTCTTCACTTACTATCACAATAATCACTATATTATAGTGCGATTTTCGTCACCAATCAATGATTCAAACACCCGATCAATGTGTTCTTCAGCTGTTTTTGAAGAAAACCCAGTTTAATTTCATTCAAAATCTCGTTTTTCCTGTGATTTTGAAGATAATCACTCGATCCGTTCGATTCGATCGCTGATAAGTGTTTCGTTGAAGAAATTTCGTCAATCGTTGAAGAAATCGGCTTCGATCCATGTAAGAAGTTCTTTAATTTCATTTTAACGATCTGGGTTTTTGATTTAGTCATTGCGTTTTACGATCTTGACGGGGTCCGGGGGCAGCGCCCCTGGTAGCAGGGTCCCAGGGGCGGCAGCCCCTAGCGGGGTCCAAGGGGCAGAGCCCCTGGCTGGGGTTGAGACAATTCACAGCACAGACAATTTACAGCACAGACAAAACTATTGTCCTGGTTCAATGCGTTTTAGAGAGAACACTTTCTTTGGTGTTTTTAGGCAATTGCGTTTTAGAACTAAGCAATTTTTATGTGTTTTCTGGCCATTGCGTTTTGGAAAAACACATTCTTGAAGTGTTTTTAGTCATTGCGTTTTAGGTAAAACACATTTTTAGGTGTTTTCAGTCCATTGCGTTTTAGAGAGAACACTTTCTTTTGTTTTTTTAGGCCATTGCGTTTTAGAAAGGAGACATTTTTAAGTGTTTTCTGGCCATTGCGTTTTACAAATAAGACATTTTTTTGTGTTTTTTGTGCATTGCGTTTTAGGTAAAACACTTTTTTATGTGTTTTCAATCCATTGCGTTTTAGAAAACAGACATTTTAAGTGTTTTCTGGCCATTGCGTTTTAGAAATAAGACATTTGTTTGTGTTTATGGTGCATTGCGTTTTAGGTAAAACACATTTTTATGTGTTTTTAGTCCATTGCGTTTTAGAAAGTACATTTTCTTTTGAGTTTTTAGGCTATTGCGTTTTAGAAATAAGACATTTCTTTGTGTTTTCTGACCATTGCGTTTAACAAATAAGGCATTTCTTTGTGTTTTTTGTGCATTGCGTTTTAGAAAAATGTCATTTTTTATGTTTTTTTTTTCCATTGCGTTTTACGCAACTGTGTTTTTTCCATTGCGATTTACGCAACTGGGTTTTAGAAAAAAAAAATTGAAAATATAGCAATAGTATACTCGTTTTAAAGATAAAAAACGCTCGTTTTTTTGGTGAAATTTTTATAAAAAAATAATGTCGTATGAAAAAGTTATTAACGTTTAAAAAATGGAGGGAATTGGAGGAGAGAGAAACTATTGGCTTGGATTGACTAGAATACCGCTAAACAAACTCACGCACCTCTTTTCTTCTCTTCAATTTCCCTGATTTAATCTTAGCCCTTGATTAACTAAATGGATGGTCAAGATCACTTTCTAGCCTTCTTAGCCAAATAAACTTCATATCATATCTCCACCCTCCATTGATAACCGAGGCAACCAACGATTCTTTATAATTTGAGAGATAAACACTATACCGTTTACTTTATAATTCCCTCTTAGATTCTTTAAGAGTGTGAAATTACACAAATGACTCTTTAGAGAATTGGATTGGAGGTTATTTATGTTCGTGCAATATACAGGCCTTTATTGGTGTACACGGTGAGTGTTCTATGCTTAAAAGATAAATGCTATGATTTTTATTTTGGTTGTTCTAATAGTTTTGAACTAATTTACATTTGATAATCGTTTGCCAATATGGTATAGCCCAGTTGGTCAGGGGGTTTTCCACTAAGTGGTTTCCTCCTGGGGAGGTCTCAGGTTCGATTCCTACTAAGTGCAAAATTATGTAAATATGGGAGAACACCTCTGGGAGGGATTCGAACTTGGGGTGAGGGGTTTTAACAGCATATGCTGGCCCTGCAGATAGCAAAATGGAAAAACCATAGTAAACTATTGAAGGAAAATGACCATTTTTAAACGTTTGGGGAAAAACCGTTAAAATGACCAAACCACATGGAGCAAAGCAGAAGTTTACTCAAAAAAAAATTTGATAATCGTTTAGAATATTAATCAAGTGAATGTTTATTCTTAAACAGTATTAATTTTGTGAGATGCTCCATCACTAATTTGTTATTTAGAATTTTAGATTATGATATACAAACTTATTATATTTTAACTTGTGCTCATTTATCGAAGAACCTTTAAATTTAAGGTTAGGTGACAGTGGTGGTGGTGGTGATGGTGGGTTTATGGTGTAGGCGGTGGGTTGAAGGTGGAGGTTATGGTGGTGGGTAGTGAAAAGAGAAAGAAGATGAGGGGTGGACCCTATTGTTTTTTTTTTTTATAAATATTTTCTAAGTGTTTTTTGCTTTTTAGTTCAAGGGGAATACATTCATTTAACAGATAATTAATTGAGATATTTAACTTAAGTTAGTGATAATAATTACCCGAGTGCAAAAATTACAATCACCAAAATCAAGTGTGTAATTATTGAACCCTCAGGGCCAAATCTGCAATATTTGCAAACCACATGGACCAAACAGACATTTCAACTTATTTTATTTAGAGTTAAATGCCATTTTAGTCCCTGTGGTTTGGGCAATTTTGCCAGTTTAGTCCAAATGTTTCATTTTTAACCTGTGGGTCCAAAAAGGTTTCACAGTTGCCATTTTAGTCCACTGGGTTAACTTTATCCATTTTTTCTGTTAACGAGAAGACCAATTCGGTCATTTTATATGGCTGAATTGCCCTTTTAGTTAACAGAATTACATAAAAAATGACCAAATTGGCATTCTCGTTAACAGAAAAAATAGATGAAGTTAACCCAGTGGACTAAAATGGCAACTGTGAAACTTTTTGGACCCACATGTTAAAAATGAAACCTTTGGACTAAACTGGCAAAATGGCCCAAACCACAGGGACTAAAATGGCATTTAACTCTTATTTATAATCAACTCTAAAATTAAATGCTTTTTTCCAATTTTGTTTTTGAAAATAGGGTTTGAGAAGGGCAAATTTGTCTTTATGTGACAGAGACAGTCCTGCTAACCATCACTTTAACTCGTAGTAAAGTTTTTACCTCTAGGACAAGTTACAAAAACAACCCTGACTTTCAAATACTATAATTAGCAAAATATGCCCTGACCTCTAAGAGCATTCTCATCCAATCCATCAAATTATACATACATTCCACTAAAAAACAACTCCTATATCAATATATTTTCACTAAAAACAAATATTTTTTCTCTCTCCTTTTCAATTAAATAATATTATCATTACATTTTTCTCTCTCCTTCACTCACAACCACTTTCAATATATATTAAAAAAATTATACTGGGTGAACAGTGTCCCCCCAAATATACAGATGAACAGTAACATTTTCTCTCCCCTCCACTCACAACCATTTTTTATACCCTTTATAATATAAAAACTACCCCTCACATATTTTGATGGTTTGGATGAGAATGCTCTAAAATGTTTCAATCCAATCCGTTATGCCATTTTTGCCTTTGCAATGCGGTCCCTACAACCCCAACGGAATATGTCAGATGATTGGCCCATGTTTTTCCAATAAATTTCATTTATGCCCCTTCAATATCACTTATCCCTTTTTAAGTTTTAAGACCAACTCTATGATGATTGGTGTGAATCCATGGTAGTATATTCAAATGAAGTGTTGGTCATGTGAATAGTTCAAGTCAAGTTGTTCAAGTTCGAGTCACTTGGTTCAAGGTGAGATGTCGAATGGTTTAGGTCTTGTTACTTGAGTTAATGGAAGAATTAAAACATAAAGACCATCCGGATCCATTGGGCGAGATCAATGATCTTTCGTTTAAGAGGATAACATCATATCCCTTCGTTGGTTATGTGATATGTTGTCTTTAAGACATAGAAGATGTCGTAAAAAAAAGCTTAGTTATAGTGCAAGCTCCGCTTGTGAGAGTATGTTAGGGTACTATAGAATGGGAAAGCAGATAGTGTTCTACCTTCCTACGTTATGTTATGGGAGTATTTATAGGGTGAGGAATTGCCCTTTGCGCTGACGTTCTAGATTGTTCAATGTAAATAATGTTGCACACAAAGGGGGGTGTTTATACAAGTGGGTGTGGTGTGTTAACAAATCTTGTGTGTTTGTAATTTGTACAACATTTGAGTGTGTTTTTTTATAATAAGAAAAGGAATATGAGACAATAGCAGTATATCATGATGTTCATGTGTGTTTTATTATATTAGTCGAAGACCGAGGGTGTGAATTTGCTTTCTTCTAAGGCTATATGTAGCCATATAACCCTTTGGTGGGGGTTATGCAACAAGTGGCGGAAAAGTGCAAGAGGAGGCTTTATTGGGGTTATATCACAAGAGGATGTAGTGGTAAGGGGTTATATAATCCCTTCAATTATACAAATGTATGTATATATATATATGTGTGTGTGTGTGTGTGTGAGTGGGGGAGTTAAGTTCACGGCATGATAATTTTCACCAGGAATAAAAAATCTAACCCCATAGCGCCGGCTGACTGCTGTAATGGTGTTGCCAGGCGCTATAGGGCGCTATACCCCTCTCTGGCGTGATGGCCCCACTACGGAGGGTCTAATAACATATCTTTTTAGGTTTTATTTTTGATAAGATTTTTATATGTTTTTTTTATTTTGATATGGTTGTTTTTCTCTGATTTAAGATCTTAATACAGGTTATCATGTCATTAACATGTCACTTTAGTTTGATTTCTAAAGTTAGAGTTTAATGATAACAATAATTACGATTTTGATAAACAATTTTTTATATAAAAATTTGATAAAACAATTTTTTATAAAAAATCATGTTTGTTTTCCTTGTTTTTTAAGTTTATAAACAGGACAAATAGGATTCAACTTAATTGCATTTTAGTAATGTTACTTGTTTTAAGTTTATAAAGAGTCCGAATAAGATTCGATGGCTGTTTGTTTACCTCTTAATGAGGCTCTTAATGGTTCAGACATCTTACTCGTTCAGCACTTAATGGTTCAGGCTGTTTGTTTCGTGAGCAGATGTCTGAATGGTTCAGACATTTGCCTTTGAATGATTAAATAATACACAGAGTCTGAATGGTTAAGACATCTAATCTGAATTGGTCAGACATTTGTCACAGAAGTGTTAAGCATTATACTGGCTCTTAATTCAGAGCTCTTACTGGTTCATCGCTTAATGGTTCAGACCTCTTACTGGTTCAACACTTAACTAGTTGCCAAACAGCCCTTAATTGCATTTTTAGTAATGTCACTTGGAAAATGAACAAAATCTTTATAAAACAAATATTTCATTGCTCATTTTGTTAGAATAAAAAGAAGCCAATAGTGAATGTATTTACAAATGTCTTTTTATAAGTTGGTACACAAATTAAAACTGAAATCACTTAATTATAATTTTAAACAATAATAAATAAAGGGAGGAACAAAATCCTAGAGTAGCGACTACAGAATGAATTTGGCTAATCAATGCAAAATCCCCAAGCGAAGATATTATGACGTCATAATTTATGAAGTGTTGTTAATTGTAAAGCATGATCTTTACAAAAGATTTACTCCACACATGTCATATCATCTTAACATCCAACTGCAAAACAAGCACCCTTCATTGCTTGTTAGATTTATTTTCGGTCAAATATAATTTTGATCTAAATAATTCTACATTATTTAATTCAAAGATTATAAAATCTAGCTTAATACGGAATTAACTTGAGTAAAGAATTATAATAATCGTATATAAAACAATGCTACATAAATGCCTGAAAAATATAGTAAGAAAGGGGACGGGATACTGGTTATGCAGTTACATAATTGTTTTATGTATCATAGTTAAAACAACACATATAAATATTTATGTCGCTACCATGTCTCTATTGCATTATATACTTATAATAGTTATGTATTGAACTCCCGTCCAAGATCTCCTATTGTATTCTAATAAATTCACTGATTAATATCATGTGTTTATTCTATAATTATAGCATGCTATATGTGTCTTGTTTTAAATAAATAAAATAAGTATCATAAATAATGTAAGACTAAAGGGGATGGACCAAGGGGGTAGAGGATGGGGCTAAATATATATATACATATATATATATATATATATGTATGTATGTATGTATGTATGTATGTATGTATGTATAGGTATGTGTGTGAAGGAGTGGCCCGGCTTGGGCGTCGGCTGGAGGACGGGGAAGACGGGACGAGGCTTCGGGGGGCGGTGTGGGGGTCCGGCGCCGGGGCTCGCCGGGACAGGGCCGGCCCCCATACCCTCCAGTCTAAAAGAAATAACATCAAAAAAGGTCAATGATCTCGTCTTCAATATAAGATGGTTTTGTTAGTTTGGATGGGTTGTTTTGAAGTATTCTAACTCGTGAATCTTTAGTTTGGTTGAAGACCACAATTTTAGAGTAGAGATGCACATATAAAACACGTTCCAGAACCAAACACGTAATCAATTCTATATACAATTTGAAGTAATCTCTTATAGATTGGTGAAACAAAGATGAATCATGAGGAAGTAATCATAGATTTATTAATGAAACAATAAGAAGAAGATGTGAAATACACAGGAAATTGAGATGGGAAAACTAGAACAATCATACACAAGTTCGTTCATGCCCTAAAATCTGCTATACCCATCTTTTTAACTTGCAATGGTACCTGGAAATCGTTCATAATTTGTTGGGCCTTACAAAATCTTGAAATGGGCTTCCTAATTGGGTCCATTATAGTGTCATAAATGTTAATTGGGCTCAGACCCATAATGTTCATAACATTACCCCTCCCTTTCAAATTCACCTTGTCCTCAAGGTGCGATGTTGTAAAAGATTGGGGCAAACAATTATAGGCTTCCCAAGTAGCTACATTCTCTACATGCATTCGAATTCGGATTAGTGTGAAATTGTTGGTGATAAGAGTGGGCAAAATAGCTCGGGCCAGCGGTTAGGCTTCCAAAATGGTAATGGCAGAGTAGTCATGGATGTAACCGGCTATTTCTGGTGGCTGGTGTGCATAAATGGCTGCAATTAGTGTTATTGCACAAACCAATGGTGCGCTGTGGAAAACCTTTGGCCATGCCACCGTATAATGTAAAGTCACTTAGAAGCAGGAAAGACCATCCGATTCTATACCGATTGAAATAGCATGGACAACACATATTTTCCTAGAAAATAAATCCATTGTAGAGAGCTTGATGAGGACTGCAAGGTGCGTATACCTGGGGTGATACGATTACGGTAAGATTTGAAAAAGAACCGGGTAACAAGATGAGCAAAAGTAAAGTGCGAAAAGCGAGCTACTGACTTACGTAGTGCTGCTGCCGGTACCCTTGGATTGTTACCATCTCCGATGTCAAAACTTCCTAATGTGGCAATAAAGGTAGCAAGTTTGGTGGACAGATGATTAGCAATGTTGTTAAGTGCTTCCACAACATTATCAAGTTCATGGAGAATCAACTTCTGGCCCCAAAGTTCTGAGTGGTCCGATGTGAATGAAATACTCACTACACTAATAGCTAGCACATCCACACATTGAAACTCGAAAGAATTAGGCGTGGATGACCAAAATTGACTCAAACCTATGTCGAAATCTTGAAGCGAAAGCATATAGAAATGAATGAAAAGTTGGCGATCGACAATACAAGGTGGTATCAAATAACGGATGTTGATCCAAGCTAAGAGAAGTTGAACCAATTTAGTTGTAGACTTTAGAAAATCTACACCTATTGCAGCAGGTGCAACACTCGTTAAAGGTCGTATCACACGCCTATAATCTCGCTGACCACAAACGGAACAGAAACAATACCATGGGGGCATCCATAGGCACTTAAATATCAAGGAAAACTATGAGCCAAGGATTGCCAATTGAATCATCAGAGATGAGATTAATATAAACCACAAATAACAAAACGTGTGGACCCTTGAGTGAAGTATTTCAAGAACAATCTTATTGGCAATCTCAAAAAGTCCAAATGTATCGTCAAAGTAAGTAAAATAAACTGCATAAGGACCTAATATTGGACCAAAGTGAGAGAACTCCCTGAAGCACCCAAGGTAGGTTGTTAACATGGAAGCAATTTAGACCCATGCACTTAACAAGCTGGTCACAATATACTGGTAATGAACATGACATGGCATTATTAGGCGTGAGGTAACATGTTTGTCTGAAGTCATATCTTGAGTATAGGCTATGGGCTGAAATGGTGTAATATACATTGCTATGAGCAACAATGGTGGGGGTATTAGTTTCACATGAATGATGAAGTCATGATAGATGACTATAGATGGTGCTTGATTGTATACTTCTGTAGCAGTATGAAGTGTTATCGGTAATAGTCTTCTCACACGTTGTTGAACCAACTGTGCCGTAATCAACCTGGTATTGATATCTTTAGAGCTGCCATGAACATATGTTAGCATCATGTTTGGAGAATCAGAACTCCATGACAACAAGGCAACATGTGGCATCCTTGTACAAACTATTTCTTGAATATTCAACGCTATAAGGGTGGACGGTATGGTTCAATCACTCTAGGGTGTTTGAGTTATTCTCTACCCAATAATAGCATGCCATGTCAACTCCCCATTCTACTCCTCATTTTACACTCAATCAGAGGGTATGGTTCAATCACTCTAGGGTGTTTGAGTTATATATTTTTTATTTCTAGAAATTATTCATAAATAAATAAAACATATTTTAATGTAAATAAAGGTACTTTTAATTAAAAAAACACATTACATAAAATTAAAATAAATAACATGACATTAAAATATAAAAATAAATTTAAAAAAAAAACATAATTTAACTATTCGTCGTCGGAATCCGCCAAAAGGTGGGGTAAATCTTGTTCTCCAAGATGCTCCACAAGATCATATTTTACTCTATAATGCGTATCTTCATCAATGAGCTCGTTATAAACAGTGTCTTCGAAAACGGGCTCGACTAGAGGATCCCGAATATGTACCGGTGCAATCGAGTTTCCGTCGTCTTTTAGAATCATAATATGCATAATAATGCACGAATATACGACACTCCTAATTTTTTTAACACTCCTAATTTTTTTTCTAGAAGTGCCCGTGTCTTCTAGTTCAGCGGCTTCGTTAATAAGATTTTGGAAAAAAATTAAACTACTATCGCTCGAGTAAGAATCATCGTCTTCACTAATATCAATTGGAATGAATAGCGGTGGTATATTATCCACTGGAAAAATAGAAGAAGTGAATTTTTTTAGAAAATAGTTGGATGGAGAAGAAAATGGTGAAAAATAATATTGAATGGTATTGTTTTTATAAGGAAAAGTTGTATTTTCTTTTATAATGGCTAGTTCTCAATCAACGGTCATATTCCTCAAACAATCCACTCAATCAATCGGTGAGTATACACCGATTCTCCACAGTCATCGAACACCGAACTATTGTCGGGGTGGTTCACCGATCGGTGAAGTGAAGACCCCAAAGGGTTCACCGAACCACACCGGGTACCCTAACCCATTTCCACTACTAGAAAATGGGACAATTTCCTACATAAATTTCCTACACAATTTTTTCGTCACAGATTACAACACCTTTATGACGAATTTCCTACAAAAAAAAAATTCATGATTTTGTTACAAATTTTCGATGCATCCATGACGAAAAACAAGAAAACCCTAATTAATTGACAGTTGCGTCACAAATCTGTCAGAAATAACCTACAAAAGGTTAATTATTATTCTTTACCGAATAAATATTTATATAAGCCAAATAAATAAGGGAAAATAATATCGTTTCCTACACATTTGTGACGAAAAATAAGAAAACGCCAATTAATTGACAGTTGCGTCACAAATCTGTCAGAAATAATATCGTTTCCTATACATTTATGACGAAATATTTATTTTTTAATTAACTTAAACCATCCGTCGGAATTCCGTCACAACTTGTGACAAGTTTCCGACAAAAAAAAAAAGAAAACCCTATTTAATTGACAGTTGCGTCACAAATCTCTCACAGATAATCTACAAAAGGTTAAATATAATTGTCTATCGAATAAATATTAATATATGCAAAATAAATAAGGGAAAATGATAGCATTTCCTACACAATTCGGACAAAATATTTATTTATTAATTAAAATAAACCATCCGTCGGGATTGCGTCACAACTTGTGACACATTTCTGACAAAATACTTGTATCAATACAATTTCCTACGGATTTATGACAAAATACTTAAATCCATTGCAAATTGTCATAAAGGCGTAGGAAACAATCCATGTATCAATACAATTTCCTACGAATTTATGACAAAATATAGATTCATAAACCATCCGTCGGGATTGCGTCACAACTTGTGACACATTTCCGATAAATATCCTTGTATCAATACAATTTCTTACGCATTTATGACAAAATGCTTAAATCCATTGCAAATTGTCACAAAGACGTAGGAAACAATCCATGTATCAATACGATTGCCTATGGATTTATGATAAAATGCTTAAATCCATTGCAAGTTGTGACACATTTCTTATGACATTTAAGGATTTGTCACAAATGTGTAAGAAACAACCTATATAATTATTCTTATTTTAAATATTAAATGTATGTAACTATGTGGACGTATGCATATGAGTATAATGTGAGTATCCATATATATGTATTTATGTATGTGGGTATGTATGTATGTGTACGTATATGCACGCTTGTATCTATATGGGTATGTATGTATGTGTGTGTGTGTGTGTATGTGTGTATGTGTGTATGTATGTATGTGTGTGTGTACCATCGAAAGCAGAGTACCAACGGTCTCAAGAAGAGGTATCTTTATTACCATTTGGTATTACTAAATGTTAAAATTGTTGGTTCTTTTCTTTTGCCTCAAAACATTTCTTTATATAATGTATTTACTAATTATAACTATATATTTTTAACAACTTTTTAGGCTCAAGTTATGCGAACCCGAATGGTTGATCTTGAAGCTCGGGTTCAAGAAGAAAGAAATCTACTTGTATCTCGTCTTGAAGAAGAAAGGGATCTACTTGCAACTCGTCTTGACGATGAAAGGAAAGCAAGGGAAGAACTTCAAAAACAACTTCAAGAGTTTATGAAGAATTGGCGTCCTCCCTCTAATTAGTTCTAGTTTTTGACATCTTTTTGGAATTACGTTGAATTGTATTAGCTTAAGGTTTAAACATATTGGAACTTGCGCTGCAACGCATGATTTTTGAATTTATGTCATTGTAACTTCGGTGAATTTTGTAAAACAGGTTTTTGGTATTGCATATTATTTCTGGAATTTTTCACCAGAAAAATGCAGAAATATTGTTTATTTTTTTGCAGTTTTTTTTATTTAATAAATTAGGTGGATGGAAATGTGTCACAACATAAATAGCTTTTGTCGGAAAACGGTCAAAAATAGTAGACCTTTTTTCTTTATTTTGTCAGAAATTTGTCACAAAACATACTCAGTTTTCGTAGGAAATTTGTAACAACACTTCTTATTTATTTGTTGAAAATCGGTCACAAAAAATACTCAGTTTCCTCGGAAATTTGTAACAACACTTCTAATTTATTTGTAGAAAATGGGTCACAAAAAATACTCAGTTTCCTTGGAAATTTGTAACAACACTTCTAATTTATTTATAGGAAGTGGGTCACAAAAAATACTCAGTTTCCTCGGAAATTTGTAACAACACTTCTAATTTATTTGTAGTTTGTAACAACACTTCTAATTTATTTGTAGGAAGTGGGTCACAAAAAAATACTCAGTTTCCTAGGAAATTTGTAACAACACTTTTAATTTATTTGTAGGATGGTCACAAATAATGTTGTATTAAAATTTGTTAATTATTTTGTTTCTTTTTTTTGGTCAGAAATGTGTAGCCAAAAAAATAAATCCTAAAAGGTAATAATTAAATATATTGTAGGAGATTCGTAGCAATTTGCGACGTAGTAGTTTCGTAGAAAATGTGTAGGAAGTTGCGTTGGAAATGCGTTGAAAACGGGTTTCCTACGAGCTGTTTTCCTACATCAGGTGTTTGTCATAAATGCGTAGAAAAACCAGTTGTACGACGCATTTCCTAGGAAAACTGGTATAGGAAGTTTCAGATTTTCTAGTAGTGTATGAGACACCATCTTAGAGGGTACTACACCTAATCATGACTGTACCTTTGGTTGGAACATCAATTCCATCAACAAAATTCACATTTAATCTCTGATGTTGGGATGTTACAGAATTGAGGTCTAAAGTGAGGTTGTATACAGGTCGGGTGGTTCAAGGTCCTGACAAGTTGGTCTAGTGGTTAGTCACTTGGTTTCTCTCCTTGAGGTCCCAAGTTCAACTCCCACTAGCATCACTTTGAAGGACATTGGTGGTGGTAATGAAGTTTAGAACTAGGCCTCTCTGGATGTCGCCAGTTCAAAACCGAGCCGAACCGGGTTTTACCGCAGTGGGTCTTCGGGCGGCGGGTTTTCCCCGGAACTGGTGGCTTGGTGGCTCGGGTATGCATCCAACTCTGACCGTTATGGAGGAGGGGATGCATTTGCTCGATTGAGGGCATCCCAGAATGCTTATCCGGTGATTTAGTTGGTCGTTCAAAAAAAAAAACAAAATTAGCATGGTTTGAGCAATAAAAGTAGGGACAAGGGCCAACAGTGAAATACGAGAGTTAAGCAAAACCGTATCAATAAGGTCAAACTCTTTACTAAATCGATTAAGATAAGGCGTGAAAATAAGGACCAAATCAGTAACACTGCTAAATTTAGCATCTAAATTAGGATCTTGACTTGCCGCGCGTTGCGGCGACGAAAGTTATAATAACTTGCATTTATAGTGTATATTTGACTTGACTCTTTATCCAAAAAAAAATTTACGTCTTCGTCAAATAAACACGCATTATATTTGTCCCGGCTCGCTTTCGAACGCAGTTTACGAACGTACACAAAATAAGTGTAAAAACGTATTATGTTTTACCAGACTCGTTTGAGAGAAAAAATTATGTCAAAACGTGAGTCGTTTACGTTGAAACGTGAATTTAAAATGATAGGTACGTTAAAACTACCATACGCCGCACGCGACATTACACATGTTTGACTTTGTTATATACAGTACGTTCTTGACATTAACGTCATTAGATATGGATAAAAAAAGAGTATGAATCGCTCATTGTGATGCAAAGTTGTAACAATATTTTAGATAACCGTGTAAAGTCATAAAAGTAATTTAGACATTAACATGGTTATACATAGATAAAAAAAGTATATTAATGTGTGACGCTATGATCTAAAGTCGTAAAAGCAATTCGTAGTAAAATGAGATGTCAAGTTATTAAGTACAAAAAGTTAGGGGATCAAAGTTATCAATTACAAAAGTTGGAAATGAATGTGTAACTTACTTAGTTTGAGAGTGTGAAATGAAAGAATTAAAAGTATAAGGGTTAGATACTAAAGTATCGGATCTTATCTCTGATGGGAATTGGAATTGGCCGAATCATTGGTTAGTCTCCTACCCGATTCTAAATCAGCTTGCGCCTCTCTTTTTAACCGAAGGTACTCGGGATATTACTATGTGGAAAGATGTAGATGGTCGCCTTGCTCCATTCAGAACTTCTGATGCTTGGGATTGCATACGTTTTCGAGATCAACAGGTGAACTGGTACAACTTAGTTTGGTTTTCGCAATGCATTCCAAGGCATGCTTTTGTCTTGTGGCTGATTTTCAGACGAAAGTTAGTCACTCAAGACAGATTAAGGAAATGGAACATCACTAATGGGGGTTGTATGAATTTAATGTGCTGCCTTCTTTGCCAGAATAATATTGATTCTCATGAACACCTTTTCTTTCAATGCAACTTTGCATCTAAGATTTGGATGACAGTTCGGGATAATTCTGCTATGAACACTGTGGGATCGGATTGGGATAGCATAGTAGATTGGTTACTGCCTCGGGCTCGGTCGAGATCTATTACTACTGTTATTGGTAAACTCTTGGTTGCTGCATCAGCTTACTTTATCTGGCAAGAAAGGAACTCCAGGTTTTTCAATAACCAGTTGCGTCCCCCGGAGAAGTTGGCGGAACTCATTATCAATAATGTTCGACTAAAGCTTAAATCACTAAAGTTCAAAGACACAAGACATGTGCGGAGGGTCTTACAAAAGTGGGAGATTAGTTTGGTAGACTGTTAGTATTAATTCATGTATCTTCCATTTTTTTGTTTTTGGTTTCCCTTGTTAGGGTGGTTGTTTTGTCTTTGTCTTGGTTTACACATTAGCGGTATGTCGCTTTTGTGAACTAGGTGGTGCTTTTGCCACCTACTTGTTCTTTTTGGTTGTGATTAATAGATTCACCGGGGTAACCCTTTACCCAAAAAAAAGTATAAGGGTTAGAATTATAACTTTTGGTGGTTATTTGAAAGTTGAAAGAAGATAAAAGTGTAAGGGCTATATGTGTAGTTTTGCAAAAGTTAGGGAATTAAAGACAAAGGTCCACCGACCTTTGTCTTTAATATATATTAAATTTGATCTGAAACCATCAATGAAATTATCCGAATGACCAATACTATTAAGTTACATGCAAACATTGGTAACAACAATTTTTAGAGGGGACACCTGAATAGGAATGACAACATAATCAAGTGAAAGCATGGAAGTTGCGGTCACACTTGTGCAGGAGGTAACCCTAAACCCAAATTATCATTGACGGTTGGATTTGGAACACGAGGTGACTCGTCCAGTGAAAACATTGAAGAATTAGGTTGTATCGACTCAAAAACTTCAGTGAACCATTAAATCGCATCGGTGCAGCTTGGTGGCATCACACAACCACTTCACGGCATTAGAGATAGTGAGATGTGGATGACCAATCCCAACATTAGAAGCAAAATTAGGGAAATCACACACTGGTTGTGAATCAGGCGATGGTGGTGTGCAAATTAGCTGGAGCAGTGGATGAGGCAACGATGGGTTGGTGAGCATGTCGGAATCTACAACACATAATTGATTAGGAACACCATTAGAATCAGAGGCGAGTGAACATGTAGAAAAAGGATCAACAGGTGCGAACCCTAAAGTAGCAATTGAACTAGACTGAATCAGACCAAGATCAAAACCAAAGGTCCTCCCTAACCAATCAGTATCAATAGGATTGGTAAATTTGGGGAAATAGGCGCTGCAATTGATGGCCGTGTGCTCCAAATTTGAATCAATTGGATTTGACGAGGGAAGTAGATCCAGGAAGTACAAATACCTAGATTCATTGTTGTTTGATCTAACTTGAGAACACCCAATAGATTTGTAACATTCTCATTGTCAGTTTTGGTTGAACCAGAAATCAAAGGATTAGTGGTCGCGAGCTCTACCTCACAATCATCAAAGCAATTTTGCAATGAGAGATCTAGGGATAGTTGTTTATCCAAGGTTGACGATATCTATTTCATAGCAAGTTGCATTTGGCTATTGATCTCGAGAAAGGTTATGATGTTATCCACGATTTCATGGATTAGCTTTTCATCCATCATTGACTGCATACAATTTAATGAAAACACCGTTGAAGTAATCTCTTATAGATTGATAAAACAAAGATGAATCATGAGGAAGTAATTACATATTTATTAATGAAACAGTAAGATGAAGATGGGAAATACACAGAAGATTGAGATGGGAAAACTAGAACAATCACACACAAGTTCATTCATGCCCTAAAATCTATTCTACACATCTTTTTAACCTGCAATGGTACCTGCAATCGTTCACAATTTATTGTGCCTTACAAACTCTTGAAATGGGCTACCTAATTAGGCCCATTATAATGTCATATATGTTAATTGGGCTCAGAGACTTAATGTTCATAACATATTCTAACTCTTGAATATCAGTTTGGTTAAAGACCACAATTTTAGAGTAGAGATGCACATATAAAACACGTTCATGAACCAAACACGGAATCAAATCTATATCCAACCCTACCAGACGATTATATATCGGGTTGTAACCCAAAGATTTGAAACCGATTTCAATCTGGTTATATCCGATCAAACTGGTCAATCCTGGAACCGAATCGAACTTATCACTTCCCTGTCTAAAAATGTAAGACCCTTTCAATAAATTAACGGTTTTCGTTTAGTTTGCGAAAATAAACATGTAATTATAATTACATATACGTTGAAAAATACGGGTAGTTTAAAACTTTTACAAATTTAAAAATAATACAACAATATAATAGAATCCGTCATTTTAAAATAACGACGAGGCAACGTGCGGAAGCTTCTTTTTCATGTGTTCGGTTCTTGTACGTCGCTTGATCTTCATCCAGGTATTCATGATGTTCACCTATGATCAAAACCAACTCAAAGGTTAGTTTTGATAGTTAAATAACAAGTTTAAACGAGTCCGGAGTTCAAAATAAACAAAATATAAAATTTTCCAGCTCTGAATGTCTGTCGCGGGCCACGACAGATTTGGCCTTGGCCTTCGCGGGGCGCGACAGCCCATGGCGGGCTGTGACAAGCTTCCTTTTCTCCATCGCGGGGCGCGGCAACCACTTTTTTCATAGAAGGTTTCGTTTATTTGAGCTGCAAATGCCTAGCTCTGAATTTTACCAAAATTCTAACTTTAAAACATCATAACTTTCGTTCTACAAGTCTGTTTTATGAGATTCTTTTTCCTATGCGCTCGTAAATTGATTCTCCATCACATGGAGTTAAAATCCGATATCTGGAATAACAAAATTCTTATCTTTAAGCACTCGGAAATCTACATTTTCACCTTAATTGACCCGTTAAGGGATTTAAGCGTTTTACGCTTAACTTCGCTGATTCTTTGCTTGCACCTTATTTCCACACTATGGTTTCTACTTGTTTTCCACCACAACAATATTTGTGGTGGATTTAATGTGATAAACTACTTGTTCGTATTCTAATCTTCGGTTTAGAAATTTTTACAAAAGACTTGTTTCGAGTCTTTTAACCAAAAGACTTGTACCTTAAACTTTTATACTATTAAAAGACCTACTCGATCTTAAAACTTACCTTTAAACAACCCTTAAGGGTCATTTGCCCGGTTTGTCGTGCAAAGGCATTTTGGTTGACTTTAGTCCCTTCTTTTATGACGAAGGCCTTTCAATAACATGTTTGACCAAAATCGCACTTATAGTTATAATCTTATTTGCATATACCTAGCTCGGGTCAAAGTATTGACCCGTCTAAAATATCTTTCACTATTAATTTACTAATTAATAGCGTCGCGAACCTTATATTACTTTCCTGTAATCACCAAAACTCAACAAGCGATCGTCAGTAATTATCGTCAAATGGTGTTAACACACCATTTGACCCATTTAGTCAAAATGATCATTTATCATCATATGATGGTATTTTGATACCATCTCGCCCCTTGAACCTATTACGGTTAGCACCATGTGTTCTCATTACTTAAAAGACATTTTTGAATTGTTTGACCCGTTATGACTTATACCAAATTGTGTCTTTTCACATCTTTTATTCTATCCGTCAACTCGTGTCCGGATTATTATTTAATCACTTTTACTCGTTACGATTCACCCCATAACGTATTGTTCAAAATTCCTTATTTGTTAGTCTGCACCCGACTAGTTTACCATTTTACCCCTTTTTACCATAATTTATGGTTTCTTACCATTTTTTTACTTATTCCGACTTGCATTGTATCATGCCGGAACATCATATTTCAATTACTTAACTTAATTCACAATCAATATTCGCAAGTAAGTGTATTGTAATTAAAAAGGGGGTGTAAGCTTAACTTACCTTGCATCCAAACCACGCTTTTCTTTTCCTTCTTAATTTGTTTGACCCGCTTCCTCCCCAAGCTTCCACCTAGCTTGTTAAGAGTCAAACTATCATCATCATTCACAAGGTGGTTAAATTAATCATAATTTAATACGATTATTCCACCTTATGCATTTTATATCCAAAACTTATCATTCATCATATTATAGGTTAGTTTGACTTTTTAAAGGTCAACCGCCCATATGTATATGAAATGCACAACCAAGTTCATCAACTAGTTTAGGCACTCCTTAATTACCCGGTAAGCGTTACCTTTAGGCCACCGGTTTAACCAAAGTTCTAACAAAGTTTATCACATTTCCAACACTTTAACTAGTTCAAGCGATTATCAAAACTAATCTTATTCATTCATTTCACAAGAACTAAGGGTTCTCTTCTATAAGTGAGACCTGTTTCATCATATCACTAGCATTCATCCGAACACCTATTATAATCAAGTTCTACACACAACCGAGTAGACGCGTGATTTCATTTAGGCATTTTAACAAACACCTTGCGGGCATATTTTATACGTCTAAAATCAAGTTCTTGACTAGTTATTTAGCCAAGATTAAACATCTTTCACAAGTTCATATGTCTAGTTTGCATAACAACACCTAGACTTACTTCACGGAATCAAATAACACCAAATTAATGATCATAATTTTAGTGTTCATCATCTTCCTACAAAACCATTTAGCACTTAAGTGGGTGATTATCAATTTCATAATTATCATGACTAATTCATCAAACTATTGACTAGGGTTTGCTCCTAGACGTCGATTCATCAAGATTTCACTCAAACATCAATCATTCAGGCTAAATTTTCGATTTCAAGTTTTATTAAGGGTTTCTTAACTAAGTTTCCTTATTATTTCAAGAATTCATGACTAACTAGGGTAATTATTCCTAGTTAACTTAGCGGGTTCCGGAAGTTATAACCCATTTTATTTTAAGTCCTGTTAACTCGGGCTTCTTATAAATTTTTATTTCCTCAAAAGCTTTAATTCCCTTTTTATTTAATATTAGGTTTATTTATTTAATTCCTAATATTTACCGGGTTAATTTTTACCACTAATGGTATTTTACCCGTTCATAAATATTAACGTGGTTTGATTACCAAACTCGTTTTCGGGGTGTTACAAAAAACCGGTTTCACCAATACCCCCAGTTAGAGGGACAAAATACCCCCAAAACCGGTTCTAGTTCCTACCCAGTAGGAGGAAGAATTGATCCGTACCCTTTTATACCCGATATGTCCTACCCGGTTCCACATGTATTCTGAAAAACCGGGTCCTACCCAACCTGTTTTTAAACAGGTTGAAACCGGTTCCAAAGGTAAAAAACGTTTGAAACCAATTCTAGCTGTTAAAAACACTAATTTGACGGGTTATATATTTATAGAAACGGGACCAGGAGAAAACATTGAGAACGGATCCTGGTTGAACATGTGGCAGGGGCACTAAATGATATGCAGGGGCAGGATTGTCATTGTTCACGTTCCCCTAAATAAGTCACGTTATATGCAACAGATATGACGTTTTGTTCTTTATGCTTGTTTTAATGGCGTTTTTTTTTTCAAAGTAATATTTTAAAATGGCGTTTATGTTTCAGTGACCTTCTTCATATATCATTTTTGTGCATAACATGTGATTTAGAAGGTACATAACAAACCATAGAAGATCACACACACACATAAACGCCAAAGAAAAGAACACTTTTCAGTAAATAAAATAGGTGAGGATATACTCAATAAGATTTTGCTCAATGAGATGGACAAATCCTCACTTAAGAATTTTGTCCAGCACATTGAGTGAAACTTTATAGAGAACAAAACTGAATCTCCAAGAAATGACGTTTACCATGTGTGGTTTTTGAACTTTCTGGCGTTTTAAATTGAATGGTATTTAGTAAATGATGACGTTTGTTTATATAAGATGTTTTTGGCGCGTAGTTTAGGCGGAAATTTATTATAATAAGTGTTAGTAATAAAGTTTCCGTCATTTTAGTTACTGTTTGTAGTTACTGTTTGTTCAGCTTTATCTGTTAAAGCTGTAAGGCGTCCCATCATTAAGTTTGGCGTTTTGTATGAATGGTGTTTTAGATAAAGATGGCAAAATACAACTAATTAACTTTTTTAAAGGCAAAATAATGTTATGGCGTTTTGAAACATACATCACTATTTTGTGCATAACATGTGATTTGGAAGGTACATAACAAACCATAGAAGATCGCACACACACACAAACGCCAAAGAAAAAGAATATTTTTAGTAAATAAAATAGGTAAGTATAAACTCAATAAGATAAAGATGTAAGGCGTCCCATAATTAAGTTTGACGTTTTTCTGTTTGTTGGGATTCGACCCTACAAAGTAACAGTTGATTAAAGCCAAAACTGGATCAGATCAGTGGATTCACAATAAGCAGTTGTTTGCATCAGTCTTTCCCCTTGAATGTGGCCTAACACCTGATGTCCGCTAAGTACTGCCCTTCTACAACAACTGCTGATCTACATCAACTGATGTTTACCCAAAGACTGTTGAAGATTAAACACTGATGATCAATCTACTGCTATAGTTCAAGTACTGCTGAAGACACAAAGCACTGCTTGGGCTAAAGCAGTGGAATGAAGAAGCAGCAGTTAGACTTGTATTTTGTATTTGTTTATTGTAACCAGTTGTTAGATAGCAGTGTTTGTAATAGTCAGTGGTTAGTGGTTGTTAGGAGGTTAGATGTCACTTTCATGGTGACGTCAGCAAAGATGCCACAGTGGTTTGTTCTGTACTATAAATAGAACAGTACCCTGTACTATTCTATCAGCTCTCTTCATCACAAAGTCATTTTGTACGAACATTCACTGCAGGCTGAGGGGGAGATTGTATGCATGCATGCATGCATGCATTGTAATTGAAGATTGTAATAAATATAATCATTCGATTTCATGTTAAACATGTTTGTTGAAAACAATTCTCTCTTTGATTTTGTGTTGAAAGCTTGTTCCATTTAAATTCTGCTGCACTTAACCTTATTTCATCTTCATTATTATCAAACAAACACAATCATAAGAAACTCAGATCCTAACAATTGGTATCAGAGCTTGGACAGTCAAACTTGATCTAACAATCATTTTGATGTAAAAGTTCAGCCCAAAATCGTTGATACTTTTAATTGTTCGCTTCGTTGAAAAACAGAGTAAGGTTTAATCACGAGCAAAGTTGATTAATCAGTGCCTGTAAAACAACCAGAATGACGTCACAATCACAGGATATCAATAATAACATTGGTTCTCTTTTCAAACCACCTATGTTGAAGAGAAATGAATACAACATCTGGGAGCGAAGGATGAGTCACATCCTAGCTCAACAGAATACCGGATGTTGGAAGTCGGTTATTTTTGGACCACATGTTCCAATGGTGCCGAGTGCTAAGGATCTAAAGGTTTTTGTTCCTAAGAAAATTGAGAACTATACTGACCAAGATTTTCAGAAAATTGAACTGGATGCTAAGGCATTTAGCATCATTGCATCTGCACTACCAAATGAGATTTATGCTGGATTGTTACACTGTAACAGTGCCAAGGAATTGTGGGATGCACTTAAGGAACAGTTTGGGGGGACTGAAGAAGTAATTGAAAATAACAGGGAAATTCTGAACCAACAGTATGAAACATTTTGTCACATTAAGGGTGAAACATTAACACAGCAGTTTGAGCGATTTAGTTGTCTCATAAGTGAACTTAAGCTTGTTAAAACTGAATTTCCTAAATCAGCAGTAAACAACAGGTTTTTAAGGTCACTTCCTGAAAAATGGGACACAATTGCTTTTGTAACCAGAAACTCTATTGAGTTCAAAGATCTGACCCTAACCCAGCTTCATGGTAGACTCCTGACCTATGAAAGGGAGTTGAACCAGAAAAAGAAGTTACAAGAGTCTGGAAAAGTTGCAGATGACTATTCATTTGGCAGCACAGCTCTTTTGGGTCAGGAAGAATCTGGTAGTAGTAAGGATCAGAGTTATGATCATTATATTGACATAACTGCTGGTGGAGCCTTTAATAACTCTGATTCTTACTCAAACAACTATGCTTTCATAGCTAGTTGTGAAAACCAGAATTCTGACAATCTGTGCTTTGAACTAAATGATCTGCAACATTTTGATCCAACTGACTTAGAAGAAATGGACATTTTGCTCCAACTTGCACTGCTGAGTGTTAGAACCAGCAAGTTTTACAAAAGGACAGGGAGAAAATTTCCAGGGTTACATGGGAACTTAAAAGTAGGGCTTGATAAGTCAAAGATAAAATGCTATAAGTGTAATAGGTTAGGTTATTTTTCTAGAGAGTGCAGGAGTCAAACCAATGGACCAATTATTACACGTCCTGGCTCAAACCCTAGACCACAAAATAACCAAAACACTGCATTATACCCAATATGGCTCTGCTGCTCATGTAAACACTGCTCACTATGCACACCCTGCAACCCCTGTTCCTGTGTACTATGTTCAAACCACTGTTCCTCAGATACAGTATGTCCAGGCCCCTGCTCCTCAGGTTCAGGTGCAACAAGTTGCACCAGCAGTGGTTCAACCAGATCAGCAAAGCTTTTTCACCCAAGGCCTCGTTGACTGGAGTAGCTTACCTGAAGAGTTAGTAGATGAAAATTTTGCACTCTATGCTCAAAATAATGTTTCCAGTGATGATGTTTGTTTTGTAGCATTGGAGTCTATACCAGAAGGGTTGGAAACTGAAGAAGGACAATCAAGTGACGAAACAGTGGATACAATTGCTGAAGCAGTGGTTACTGCTGTTGCTGATGAAATACTGCTGGGAGAAAATTCAGAACCCCTGTTGGAACCACTGTTTGACCCTTGGTCTGAAGAAGAAGAAGAAGAAGAAGAAGAAGAGAAGAAACAAGGTGAAAAAGAAGAGAAAGTTCAAGAAGAAAGTGATCATACCTGTGATTGTGCCATGATGGCTGCAACTAAGGTATCACCCCAGGTTCTTAAAAACCTTTGTTCAGACAAATGCATCATAGCATTTGCAAACATTAAGGAGGTGAATGAAAACCTTAGAGATAGGTTATTAACTGGTGAAGTACAATTTGAAAAGTCTTTAAAAGAACTGAAAATCAAATTGTCTGAAAAAGAAAATGAAATTTGCAGCATCAAACAAGTGCATAGCATAACCAAGGACCAACTCCAGACCATGATAGAAAAATATCAGGTTTGCAAAAAGGAGTTGGAAACCACCCAAATCACTTGTGAAAAATGGGTGGAATCCTACAAAGGTTATGAGATTATGCTTGAAAAACAACTTGAAAGCAATGTAAAATTTGGCATAGGGTTTAGAAAAAATGACCAAGTTGAAAACATTGCTGCAAATCAAACTGGTTCTGTTGAAATCATACCAACCAACAAGAATGGCCAAGAAGTTAAAATAACTGATAAACTTGGTAACAAAATCACTCTGGAAAGATCTGTGGGGTCCTCAAATTTTGAGGAGATTGAGAAATACCAATTCAAACCCACATGGTCTGATGAGTGTGACATTCTTGAAAATTTTAAACCAATGGACTTCACAACTTTGGATGGTGTCAAAGCTCCTAAGGCCAAGATCATTCCTCTTAAGGACATCCCAACAGTAGTTCAAAACTCTGTTGCAAAGGAGTCTGAAAAGAAAAAAACTTTTTTTGTGATTTCTGTGAGAAGAAAAATCATTTGACCAAAGATTGTTTTCATTTAAAAGCATATGATATAAACAAAACAAGGATAATTATGCCTTCTCAGAGCTGCACCATCTGTGGTAAAACAAACCACCTCACTCAGAAATGTGTGTATCTCAAATCCTTTGATGTAAAAAAGAATGAGTACACTTCAAAAACATCCATGAGTTCATCAAAACCACAAGTCAAGAAACAACCACTGTTTGTGCCAGTTCAAACAGCTGTTACAAAACAGCTGAACCAAACCTCTATTAAAAGAGAAGTTCAGGTGACTGATGCACCCCCTGCTAACCAATACCAAAGAGGTAAAGGTCAACCACCTTATCCTAGGGTCCCACATGTTTATGAAGCCTACAAAAGGCCTTCTAAACCAAGAGTGAACAGGCATCCCTATGGATATCAAGAATTGATTGGAAATGGCTCCCAACAGTGGTTAGAGAAACAAGTTTCAAAAATTGCTCAATCCCCTGATCTAACCACTGTCCATCTTCTTGACCTTAACATAGACACTGTTGAGACCCCATCCAAAGCCTTATTGGCTTTGGAGACCCTCCTGAACTAATTATTTACTTGATGTGCAGGGAGCTTCTGCATGCTTAGATAGTCTTTGGTATGTAGATAGTGGAGGCTCCAGGCACATGACTGGATGTAGAGCCTTACTCAAAGAATTCAAAACTCGTGGAGGGGGTGATATATCTTTTGGTAATAATAGTAAAGGGAAGGTGATGGGTTCTGGTACAGTACACTCTGGAAACGTTAAGTTTGAAAATGTCAATCTGATAGACAATCTAAAATTTAACCTCCTTAGTGTCTCTCAAATGAGTGACAAAGGTTATGGTTCATTTTTTACTAAGGAGTGTTGTAGGATTGTTGGACCAGAAATGGTTGAAAAGATTGAAGAAATAATAAAAAATGGAATAACTAAACTTGTTGCTCAAAGAAGTGGCAATGTTTATGTAGTTGATTTGTCAAAAGAAAGCCCCAGGACTGATGCCTGTCTGTTCTCAGCTGCCTCTAACAAAGAGACAGAACTTTGGCACAGGAGATTGGGGCACACAAATCTCAAGACAATCATTGCTTTGTCATAACAGGGGTTAATAAGAGGTCTTCCTAAAAAACTGTTCACCTGTCCTGAGCATTGTGTTTCCTGCTTAAAAGGAAAACATCATAAAAGCTCTTTTAAGTCCATTGAAGAGTCCAAAACAACCAAGTGCTTGCAAATGCTTCACATGGATCTGTTTGGCCCAGTTAAATTCATGAGTCTTAGAAAGAAAAGATATTGTTTGGTAATTGTAGATGACTTTTCTAGGTTTACATAGACTTATTTCTTACATTCCAAAGATGAGATTGCAGGCATTTTGCAAGACTTTGTTACACAGGTTGAAAAGCAGTTTGACTTGCCAATAAAAATCTTCAGGAATGACAATGGCACAAAATTCAGAAATATGGAGTTGGATGAGTTTTGTGTGTCAAAAGGAATTGTAAGGCAGTACAGCATTCCAAGAACACCAGAACAAAATGGGGTTGTTGAAAGAAAGAACAGAACTTTGATTGAGGATGTCAGGACCATGCTTGCTGATTCAGGTTTGCCATTAACTTTCTGGGCAGAGGCTGTAAACATTGCCTGCTATGTCCAGAACAGAGTTTTAATAAACCCCAGGCATCAAAAGACTGCCTATGAAATTCTGTATAAAATTAAACCACTGATCACATATTTCAAAGTTTTTGGCTGCCAATGCTTTATTTTAAACTTAAAAGATTCCATTTCTAAGTTTGCGACCAAAATTGATTATGGTTATCATTTGGGATACGCAACCACTGCTAAGGCCTACAAAGTGTTCAACACTAGGACAAAGATAGTGGAAGAGACTTTGAATGTGAAGTTCAATGAACTATCTTCAATGAAAATCCCTGCAAATCCTGCTAAATTAATTGATCTTGATAAATTTACCTTTGAAAATGTTTATGTCAAGACTAACAGTGCAGGTCCATCTCAAAATCCTCCATCAGACTATGGATATGAAGTCATCATTCCACAGCAAAATTCTGCATCAATTGGTAGAGCAACATATGTTTAAAACAACTGTCAAAGCTCAACCATTGCTACTTCAACAGTTGTTGACGATAGTAGCCCCTTAACCCCTGCTTCCACATCCTCAAGCATTGTTGATAAAAATCCCCAAACAGTTGATAAAAGTCAGCATGTTTCCATACCACTTCCTCCTATTCCTCCACCTCCATTTCAAGACCCTGTTGGATCATAAAAGTCACCAACAGTGGTTAGCTCAGATGATTCACATCTGCAGCCTTCACCTTTAAATGCCATTATTCCATACAAAGGAGATTTAATCTTCTTGAAGTCTCATCCACCTGACCAAATCATTGGCAACATCAGTGAAGGGGTGCTAACAAGAAGCTAATCCCAAAACATCTGTCTTTTTGCTGGTTTCCTATCACACCATCAGTCAGTCAAGTACCAAGAGGCACTAAAAGACAACAGCTGAGTAGAGGCCATGCAAGAGGAGCTCCAACAGTTTAGAAGACAACAAGTGTGGGAGCTTGTACCACTGCCAGAGGGTGTGAGTCCTATTGGCACAAAGTGGGTCTTCAAAAATAAAACTGATGAAAGGGATATTGTTGTCAAGAATAAAGCAAGGCTAGTGGTTCAAGGGTTCAGACAGGAAGAGGGCATTAATTATGATGAAACTTTTGCCCCTGTTGCAAGATTGGAAGCTATCAGATTATTCCTGGCCTTTGCTGTCAACCACAATATAAAGGTGTTTCAAATGGATATCAAATGTGCATTCCTCTATGGTAAAATACAAGAAGAGGTATATGTTTATCAACCTCCAGGTTTTGAGGATCCATTTAATCCAAATCATGTCTATAAGCTAAATAAAGCTTTGTATGGCTTGAAACAAGTACCTAGAGCCTGGTATGAAACTCTTTCCACCTTTCTTCTTTCCATTGGTTTCACAAGAGGTAAAATTGATAAAACATTGTTTTTAAAATGGAGAGGGAAAGCCTTGATGATTGTCCAGATTTATGTGGATGACATCATTTTTGGAAGCACATGTTCTAAAATGTGTGAAGAGTTTAGACAACTCATGACAGCTGAGCTTGAGATGAGTGCAATGGGTGAACTCCAGTGCTTTCTTGGTCTCCAAGTAAGGCAACTACAAAATGGTACTTTCATCCATCAAGGAAAATATGCCAAAGAACTTTTAAAGAAATTTGAGATGGATGATTGCAAACCATGTAGTACACCCATAGCAACCACAAAAATAGTCATGTCTGATGAAAAGGATGATTTGGTTGATCAAACTCTTTATAGAAGCATGATTGGGTCTTTATTGTACCTGAATGCATCTAGGCCAGACATCATGTTTGCAACATGTGTTTGTGCAAGATCCCAATCAACCCCCAGAAAGTCAAACCTTATTGCTGTAAAAAGGATATTCAGATACCTAAAAGGTGCTCCCACACTTGGTATCTGGTATCCCGCTGATGGAAATATCAAGCTTTTAGGTTTCTCAGATAGTGACTTTGCTGGATGTAATACAACAAGGAAGTCCACTTCAGGAGGGTGCTAATTCCTAGGCAGTTGCTTAGTGTCTTGGCAAAGCAAAAAGCAAGCAGCTGTTTCAACATCCACTGCTGAGGCAGAGTATATAGCTGCTGCAAGCTGTACAGCCCAACTGTTATGGCTTCAAAATCAATTGCTGGATTTTGGTATCACTGCCTTAAAGACACCTCTCATGTTGGACAGTCAGGCAGCAGAAAATATCATCAAAAATCCAGTTTCCCATTCAACCACCAAGCACATTGATATCAGACGTCACTTTGTGAGGGATTGCTATGAAAAAGGTTTGATTTCTCTGCACCATGTTCCAACTAAAGATCAGCTGGCAGATGTGCTAACAAAAGCATTAGACACATCCACCTTTGAAAGCTTGATCTCTAGGATTGGCATGCTGAACATGGAATAACAGGCAAAATCCTATTTTTCTATGAATAAAAGCATTAAAATGTTTTTAGAAAATCAAAATTTCATCCTTAAAAATATCTAAAAATGAAAATTTTCATTAATCCTTAAAAGTCTGCCATAAGCACTGTTTTGGTTCAAACATCTGTTCTGTTGTTATTATGCACTGCTGAAAGTCAACCTCTGTTCCTTCATTTCATTGTTAATCACTGTTGTCCAAAATCAGTGTTTTAACCCACTGATGGCTATCCACTGATAGTTAAAAGTCAGCCACTGTTTCACTCTCACCAATGTAAACCACTGATAATTGATCCATCAGTGGTTTCCTAAACAACTGTCTTCCATTACTCATCAGAGGTTGGCAAGTGGACAGTACTTATCCGTCAGATCTTTGTAACCACTGCCACGTCACCATTCACTTTTCCACCTTATAAAACCCTGATCAAAACCCCAAACAGGGTTTTCACTGTCGAATCGAATTCAAAATTCTTTTCTCAAAGCAGTTACCATCAATTTCTCTCATATCATTCATCGTCTTCCTCCTCTCGCAATCACACTTAAATCACCATGGCTCTCCCATTCAAAACTCCTCATAACTACCTGTGCATACTTGAAAAACCAAGTCACAACACAACCTTCAACTCCGTCATTGATGCTCTTTCGACCACAAAGTACAAAACTTTGTTGACTTGTAATGCTCCCATCTATCTGGATACCCAAAGAGAATTCTGGAAAAATGCGAAACTTGATGTTAAGGACAAAAAGCCCTTAGCTATAAATTCATCCATAAGGGGTATTCTAGTTACCATCACACCTCAAACCACTTCAGAGGTTCTACTACAAGAAAATTGACTATTAAATAGGTTAACTAAGTGAGCAAATGATGTAATTGAATGAGGCGGAATGTTTAAGAGCCATTTTAAGGCTGATCCTGTTAAAGTAGAGCCGAAGCCCTTGCAAAGGCATGCTTCCTTGAGATCTGGAGGAATAGGGTTAATTTCCATCCTTTCTCTATATTGAGCAATATGCTCCTCAGGATCCGTGGTTCCGTCATAGAGCTTCATATTGGGTGTTTGAAATCTTTTTGGAATTTCAGCATCACATATAGGATGTGCAAATCGGGATATCCTGTGACTATCCTGGGATACTTCCGGAATGGGCTGAACAACCCCAGGTACACCGGATATCATATCCTTCAACTTCTGAAGCTCCCTTGAGAGTGCCGACGTCACACCTGTATCCTGCAAAGATCCAAACCTGTTAGTAGCAGGAGTATTAGCATTATTAGACACGTTACCAGCTTGAGGATTTTGGTCATAACCTGGAGCATATCCTGAGCCCCTTACACTTGATGTCCTGATTATCCTTAGTATATACTGCCGAGCTGAAATTCAATGCCTGGGCTACAAGGGGGTGACAGTATCCTCAGCAGGCCTGTTAGAGTTAGATTTCAAGAGTTGTATTTCTCTTATCAGCATTTGATTGGTCTCCTGCTGTTGCTTCATCTGGTCATGTATACTACCAAACAAAGTCAGAATTTCATCATTAGAAGCCATAATAGTAGTTCTCCCTGAGGCAGCAGATCCATGAACATTTTGAGTAGGAACAATATCTCGAGACGTGTGAGTTTCAACCCTCCTTGGAGGAGCTTGAGGCTGTGAAGAAGCTTGTGTCCTTGGAGGTGGCGAAAGCACCGGACCGATTGTTGCAGAGGTTGTTGCAAACACGGTAGAAGAGCTCATGTTTGATTTTGTGGCCATTGAAAATAGTTGTGCGAAAAGTTTCGAAAAGAGAAAACCAAGTAAATATTTTAGCAAGGTTTTTAATAAGGATAGCACCACTCGCCCCACGGTGGGCGCCAAATTGCTTCGGTAATTTTTGACCAAAACAAATTCCTACACGGCTGGACACACGGCTCTAGATGAAGCTGATCATTCAGTAAAATATGGCGTTTGTTTTTGGTGTGATCTATGTTTGTTGATTGTTGAAGTGGTTGGTGGATGGTTGTAGACATAGATCGACGCCGTATGTGTGGATGATTTTTTCTGGGTGTGATTGTGAGTGGGTTTTTTCGCTTGGTTTATCTGTGATTCGTGGGTTTTTTGTTGTTGTTAAACCCTTGTTTGTTCGTCTTGCTCTTCATCGTTATCTTCATCCCACTCTTCACTGTTATTGGTCTTTTCTTCTCATCCAAATCTTCATTGTCATCAGTCTCTTCTTGAAGATTTTATCCATCTCATTCAACTAAATGTTATTGAGTTAATCCCCACTTTAAAAATGTTGTCCAACCCATTCAGTGAAACTTTATTGAGAACAAAACTGAATATCTAAGAAACGACGTTTGCCATCTGTGGTTTTTGAACTTTTTGGCATTATAAATTGGATGGTATTCAGTAAAATATGGCGTTTGTTTTTGGTGTCATCAATGGAAGGTCCTGAGACGTTGTTTGTATAAGATGTTTTTTGGCGCGTAGTTTAGGGAGGAATTTTTTATAATAAATGTAAGTAATAAAGTTTCCGTCGTTTCGGTTACTGTTTGTTCAGCTTTTATCTGTTAAAGCTGTAAGGAGTCCCATCATTAAGTTTGGCGTTTTTGTATGAATGGCATTTTAGATAAAGAAGGCAAAATACAACTAATTAACTTTGTAAGGAAAAATAATGTTATGGCGTTTTAGATAAAGAACGCAAAAAATCCAACTAATTAACTTTTGTTGTTTGGCGTTTGTGGCATTTTGGCGTTTTATATCTAATTAGAGAAATAAATTATTTTATTAGCGGAAAAGTACATAAAAAAGCACATAAAATGACACACAAAAAAAGAAAAGAAAAAAAATTAGAACTCCTCGTCAGAAGGGATTTAGTCTGAGAAGTATCCATCACTCCCCTCGTCTTTTTCTTTGTATTCCTCATCCAATTTCTCATCCAAATCTTCACTTTCATTGGTCTCTTCTCCTTGAAGATTATGAAACCTCCATATGAACATGTCATGCAACAACGCCAATTTTAGGGTCATGCCTGTGTTTAAACATGTTGTGTTGTTTAACTCCTCTAGGAACCCAAGTCTCTGTTTGGTCATGATGTTTTTTCAACCGTGTAGTCTTCCTGCTCCCCGTTGTCGCTTACAACAGTCACTATGTCAGTGTCTTCATCAAAACACCATGACTGGATGACTGAGTCCACATTTGGATTTGCATTGTTCAATCCAAATTTTCTGGTTAATCTTCGTATAACCGTCTGTGTTTTCTCACAGAGGTTATCAAGAGGAACGCCAAGTGCTAGGAACCCCCTCTGTACTTCTTCGTCCAAGTTTATTATGGCTTTGATCGTTTTCACAAACACTCTTCTTCTGTTGTCAAAGAGGATCACGAATCTATTGATTCTAGTTTTGAATCTCCATGAAACGATGTTTGCCATTTGTCCCCTTTTAGAGTTTTTTTTTTTTTTGAAATTCGGCATTTTGGTTAAAGATGGCGTTTTTTAGTATGATCAATGGAAGGGATGGTAACGTCGTTTATATAATGATATTTTTGTCGCGTAGTTTAGGAGGTTTTTTTTATAATAAATGTTAGTAATAAAGTTTTAGTTACTGTTCGTTCACCTTCATCTGTTAAAGCTGCAACACGTTTCATCATTAAGTTTGCCGTTTTGTATGAATAGCGTTTTAGATAAATATGGCGTTTCATCTGGAAGGGACTGATGTGTATGGCTTGTTGTTTAAGGCGGGAATTTTAGTGGCCTTTTACTCATGAGTTTGGCGTTTTGTATTAGAGCAGTACAAAGACCTTTTTACCCTTAATGAAGCACGTCCACGTAATAAAGTTGATGTTATTTACGAAAACGCCACCGCGCCAATCTAATCCATACATTGTTTTGATGCAAAACACGTTATATCATGTTCATAGATATAGATGCACATGTGCATTTTTATATATTGCTAATGTAAAAAGTAGTGTATTATGGATGGTAGTGTAAATGAAAGTGCAATTGTCTAATACTAGTAATGTATTACAGAATTTGTCAAAGAAATGATACATATGCACATGTGCATTGATAATTGTTACTCGATTTTTTTTTTGTAACAAAAAATATCGATTTTTATTTAAAAAATAATAAAAAAAATTTGTGTGTTTTTTAGGTACTTTTAGGTTTTTTTTTTGTGTTCACATTGGTTCTCGCGATAAGAGCGGTTCTCAAATGAACCCTACACTACACTACCCTACCTATATATATATATAGAGAGAGAGAGAGAGAGAGAACCCACTTGAGTTAAGAAAACTCAAGATAACATTCTGTAACTAACTTTTTTTTTTCTAAAAAAATTAGGGAACGTAAGTTACATGTTATTGAACGTTTTGAGCCAAAAAAACTAAAAAGCTCCGAGTGTTTTTTTTTATATATATTTTTTTTGAAATTTCACTGTTTTTATATATACATGCTAAAAACTGAATTTTCATTTTATTTTTATAAAAATTTCACTCGGTGCTTTTTGTTTTTTGTTTTTTTTTTTTGCTCAAAACGTTCAATAACATGCAACTTACATTCCCTAATTTTTTTAGAAAAAAAAAGTTTGACACATAAGATTTTCTTGAGTTTTCTTAACTCAAGTGAGTTTTCTATCTATCCCTTCCCTATAAATATGACTATTGGAGTCGGTTCTTGGTCATCCTAAATGATTATATATAGTTTTGGGATGTATTGGTTGACTACTCAACTCGAAAACGCATAAATGAACCCAAAAAACCGGAAAATCAAACAACTTACGAAAATGTCTAAAGCTTGGAGTGACGATGAGGATTACGCGTTGGGTCTAGCTTTTGTACACGTTAGGACCGAAGTCTTACAAGGGAAGGGTACCCGTAATGATTCTGGGAGTGGTTTTTGGTCTCGTGTTAAGGAGAGGTTTGACAACGAAATGAGTTTTCAAACCGACTGTACAAGTAATGATCTCAAAGCAAAAATCATAAGCATAGACTAACCAATAGGAAGATTTCACGAAATTTACTCCCGGTGAATGGACGAGTTGGAATACGCAAATGACATTGAGCAAATTATTGAAAAATCAATGGCCAAGTATGAACGAGTTAATAGAAGACCGTTTACCAAGCTTGAAATTTGTGAACCTCTACCGCCTCTTAAAAAATCCGCTTTTGTGAACCTCTATTTTAGAGGGTGTTTCAAACGGCATGTCAAAGACGGCCCATAGACTTTTCATGCTCATCATAATGATAAATATACTATAAATACTATTTCATTCAAGTTGGGTCATTGGAATTTGGAGGCCCATTCCAAAGTTACCATTATTAGCCCAGTATTAGTTTTTAAATCATTATGGCCTACCGTGAATTCAAGATTCAGTTGAGGTAGGCCCATAATAGTCCTATAATCCGTCTTGATACCAAATAGTTCGATCCATATAAAATACAACCAGTAACAATAATCATGCTTAATAAAATCTCACCTATAGCAAAATTATTGGTAGGTTTAAAAATGCTAAGATGTAGACAGATCATACCTCTATCCCTTATAATTTAAAGGCTACTTCCGTTTTCTAGGAAAATCCCCGACTTCAAAACCATATCTTGTCACGAAAATATATTTGTTCGAATGTAAACTTTCACTAAACAACAGAAACTCATCCCGCAACAAAAACAACAGGAAGTAACAACAAAAACAGAAAACAAAACCCAAAAATCACTGACCTAAATTCTAATTATTTACAAAGTGAGATTTTTATGTTTCGATATGTGTTTAAGCCATAAGAACCTTCAAGACTTTATGTCGCCAATGATACGGTCGATACGACATCTTTTATTTGAAAACACCATGTCATTTCTCGCCCTCCAAACGCACCAACCTCCGCTTCTTTCTTTCCACATCTTAAAGTCTTGTGAAGCTCCAGTAAATCTTGAAAGGAGAAGGCATGGTGGAATTATGCGCCAGCTTGCTACCCAATTCCATATCAGTAGCCACCATACAACCTGTGAAAACATGATCCAAAGTCTCCGGAACTTCATTACAAAAGGTTCAAACATTCGAGTCCACCCTTATGTTTCGTCTGGCAAAGACAACTCACGTCGGAAGACGGTTCAGCGAAGCCCTCCAAGCGTTTTTCCGATCAACGCTCTTCCATGGATATTAAGTTAATATTAGTAATAAATATATTTGAATTATATTTAAGCGACGTAAACAAACGAACATATGTGAACAAATATAACCAAACATAAATGAACAAATAGATACAAACGTATATAAAAGCACTTAAACAGATAAACAAAGATGAACAAACATAAATAAACGAACATGGTCGAACGCATATAAACTATCATAAATGAATGAACATAATAATTGAACAATAATCAAACAAAAATTAATATTCATGTCCATCTTTTATTAAGTGAATGAAAATAAACAAACTTTCATTGAACGTTTACTAAAAATTAGTTCATTTATAAAACTAGTCTATATTTGGTCATGTTTAATAAAAAAATATAATATGATTGTGAATGTTAAAGATGAATGATGTGTTTTGTTGTAGGAAACTTTTTGGTTCTAACATATTTTCACTTAAAGGATGGTTAAAAGTTGTTAATAAAATCATAATAACTTTGTTATATAAAAATGCAAGATGTTGTGAAACGGATGCATTTTTGTTGTGGGAAACTTTATAGTTCAACATACTTTCACATAAAGGATGGTTAAAAGTTGTTAATAAAATATTTTTGTTATTAAAATGTAAGATATTGCAAAAAGGGTTGGAGTCTTACACACAAGTCTTTTTCAGGTCTTATTACAGATGACATCCTACTTCTAAGCAAATTATGAACACACCCTCATTTTGACCAACCCTATTTACCAAAATATATGCTAAAAATAGTTATTAGAAAGTTTTCTTTTCCCACAAATGATGCAATGCAATAATGAAAATACCTAATTCATTATCAAGTGGCAAAATTTAAGTAATTTTAATAGGAAGGAAACACACAAGGTTCTAAACTGTTATATATTTTTGTTACACACGCACGCGATGAAGTGGTGTAAATGGGCTCCAGCTAAGTGCAATATTTACTTTATGCTGATACACAATGTCTGCTGCCTACGTCACCGAGTCGTGTAGAGTATGTAATAGGATTTAATGTCAGATATTCAAGTTTATGCTTGTAATGTACATCCGTACGGATGTAGTCACGTCCGCACGGATGGGCACATCCGTACTGAGGTAATCTAAGTCCGCACGAAGGTAGTCTGATGTAGTATAAATAGTTGTGAGGACTTAGTGTTTGATAGAACTATTAATGAAATCGCTGAAATATTAACTAATCTTTGCAAACTAGACGGCGAAGCCCTCTTTGATTGGTTTTTTGACTGTAACCGTTGAAATATTAATGAAATCATTGAAAAATTAACTAATCTTGTATTGTCGCCTAATTGTAATGGACTCCGCACATTAGCACTAGGTTATAGATATCACCTGAGCTAAACGTCAATGGAAAACGGTCCTCTCAATTAGTATCAGAGTTACGGTGCCGATTCAATTGATCTAACAGTTGATTGAGTCACCTACGCTCATGAATTATGGACTTCTATGGGTTTTTAGACGTAAATCGTCAAATTAACGGTCAATTCACGAACAAAAAGTACAACTGAAACCATAGGATTGATCAATAATGAATTTCGACCTAGTCTGTGAAAGAATCATCGTAAAAGTCGAAGAAATAAACATTTTAGATCGAAAAATGTGAGCAGCGACGTTTCGAACGGACAAGAGAGTTTCGTGCGCAGGAGTGTTACATCCGTGCGAAGGAATCATTTATCCGCACGAATGAGCCTTATCCGTTTGACAAATCGTGTCTATCCGCACGAACTAGTCTGTGACAACTCGAGTTTCCAAGATTTCCATCTTCGCATTAATTGCGCGTTAATTGTTTAAGTTGTTTGTTGATACGACTTGTTTGTTTCACAACCGTACATGTTTGTAATATGTTAAACCATATTGTGATTGATATGTTATATACGGTGTGTATTAAGTGTGTTTGTAGATTTGTAGTATGCATAATATGTATATATGTGTTATATATTGTGTATTGATAGTATGACAGTATATATATTCAAAACAAATGTTCAAGTCTTTGCCGAAAACCCTTACCCACGAAAATACCCCCCACCCGAAAACACTTTTGTGGCGAAAACACTTAAGTGTTTTCATCCACTACTGATCGGCGAAGTCAACTCATGGGCTTTGGCCCAGTAACGAGTAAATATAGAATTTGTTTTAACCAGTGCTCAAAAACGAGAACTGACAAAGAAACCCTAGAGCTCTTTTCCCTGTGTGACGGCAACTGCAAGTTTTCAAGCTTTTCCTTTCGACTATCTAGTGACCTTTCATCTCGGTTAGTGGCTCTGTGGTTCAAGTGACACATGATCACGTGTCTGTATATATATGTTTAATTGAATACTGATGTTGCGTGATGATGTTATGCCTTTCTATGAATGATCTAATGATTGTATACGATCTTGATTGCATAATGATTTGTTAATATGATTTCATGTGTTAACGGTTATGTGTGTTGGATGAAGTGCATGTTTAATGATCGATTGATTATGTGATGGGTCAATTATTGTTTTGTTAAGAAATTTATATGAGTAGTAGAAGTGTACAAAGTCTATTGTTAATGGCCGACAACATGAAACAAATAAACACATGGACTGAGTTGTTTGTGAATGTGCATGATAATGAAATTGTATTGCTGACTCTTAATGATGATCGAATTTTTAAATGAAATCAAGAATATTAGAAACAAATGCACATGCATTTGTCTGACAACCTCACAACTATCCTAATTACTATTGGACCTCTTAACATGGATGTTTATCAAACTATGGGGCTGAAATATCTCATGCAAATTATCAATGTGCATTAATTGTCTCTGATTGCAATTGTTGATGTTTGAGCCGAATCAGAAATCACATGGGCTACTCGTATAGTATAAGTGATGTTCGATGCATGTGATTTCGTTTAAGTATATAACTTTTAATGGTTTGTTAACCTTGCTAGTTCATCAACTTTGTTAGTTTATAAATTATGTTACGTATGTGATGTTGAGTATTCTGTTAACCTGTTATGTATTTAACGTTGTTAAGTTAAGTATGAAAACTATACTAATATGTTGGCATGATAACTTGGTTAGTCTGTTAACTCTGTAGGGTATTGTAAATTAGTTAAGGAACTTGCATGTAACCTGGAACCTTGTATGGATTGAGTAACAGATTGTGTGTAAATAATGTCAACTGCCAAATACACTCTGTGATATTGATTGCATGTGAAATCTTTATGAACTTGAACTGATTGAGTATACGTGCATACTATAGGACTTGACTGATTACTTGTGAGCACATAGATTAGCTTACCGAGCAAACCAAGGTGAGTTCACACTCTATCCAAGGCATGGGATTCCCAAGGGTTGGGAATGGGTTAAAGAACTGAACGGTAACTACAAACTTGCGTATTCCCCATACAACAGGATACGTACGACCATAAGACCATCACTCTATCATTTGAAGTCCCTCATTTATCGACTTAATCGCCGAGGCCTATGGCGAGCGGGTCATTAGTAGATAGCGCTATTAGGTTTAACAAACCTCACACCGTGTCATCCGAACGGGCGTGTACTAATGGACTATGGGCAAAGGGTCAATGCTGATAGACATTGACTTAGGGCACCTCTTACATTTTCGTAGCAGTCGATACGCGTGGTCTAGTAACACATGGGAAGCCCCCACTAATCTTCGCAAACATGTCTTGGAGACCGCGATACGAATTAATACGATACATGGTTTACAAAACGAACATATGATTTATGAAACGAATGCTATAACTAAACCACCAACTGTGAACTCGCCCAACTTTGTTGTTGATTCGTTGCTACATGCATTGCAGGTCGTTAGGTACTCATGGAGCTTGCACAGGGAGGCGCGGTCGTTGTGGGACATGGCAGTGTGTGCCATGCTAAATACATTACTTTATTTTGTACTTAATACTTCCATTGGGTTTTTACAATTATGCTTCCGCTAAACACTTAACTACGTTTTTTATTTGCAACACCTTTCATATTGTGTGGTTGAATTTTACTTATTACTTGTTATGTTCAATATGATTGGTGGCTTGATCCTGGTCAGTCACGCCTCCAAGCGGTGATACTCCGCATGTGGATTTTGGGGGTGTGACAGATTGGTATCAGAGCCATTGGTTATAGTGAACTTGGTTTTAATAAGGGAAAAAGGTTTTTGTTAAAACCAGACTATAACCTGAACAGTGCTCAACGATCCACAACGACGCTTCGCTCCACGTGCAAGACTCGACATTCTAGGTGATATGATTTATGTTTACATTGCCTACTTGGTAGATTACATAGAACTTTGCTCATGGTATGCTTAGATAAACGTAACAACTGTTGATTGAAACACTTGTGTGCTTACTCTCTTCTGTCATCGCACTTTCGCGAACCTTTCTCACTCATGTTTCCTTTGATATGAAGATCATGAGTGGACGCGTTAACTTAACTCAAGCCCATTTGGCGGCTTTGATCACTGAACAAGTTACTGCAGCACTCGCAGCTGCCCAGGCAGGAGGTATAGCCTGCCATCACAACTTACTCTAGGATCTTTAGATCCTGCTCTCGTAAACCAACTCTTGTGTTTAACCTTGTCCTGCTTTTATATACGCAACAGGTCAGCATGCTCAACCACCTGTGTGCACATTCAAGACGTTCATGGACTGTCGTCCTAGTACTTTCAGTGGCACTGAAGGAGCCGTTGGACTCCTCCATTGGTTTGAAAAGCTCGAGTCTGTCTTCAAGATGTGTGAATGCCCTGAGGCTCAAAGGGTGAAGTACGCCACTGGTACTCTCGAAGGCACTGCGCTAACTTGGTGGAACGCGCAAGTTCAGATGCTGGGGCTGCCGGCTGCTAATGCCACCCCATGGAATGATTTTAAGGAACTGGTCAAGCGAGAATACTGTAACCGTGATGACATCCACAAACTGGAAGTGGAGTTCTTTAACTTGAAGATGACGGGGTCAGAGATAGAGGCGTATACGAAGCGATCTAACGAACTGGCAATTTTGTGTCCAACTATGGTGGATCCTCCCATCAAGCACATTAAGCTGTACCTAAAAGGCTTGGTACCAGAGATTCAAAGCCATGTGACTGCTGCTAACCTTGCTACTATCCAGGATGTTACTCATCTTGCTCATCGTCTCATGGATCAGGCAGTGGAACAGAACAAACTGCCTAAGCGTATCGGTGCTACTGCTACTGCTACTTCTGTGATTCCCGGTGACAATAAACGAAAGTGGGATGGAACCTCCAGCAAGGGTTCGACTTCGGTTCAGTCCCAGGCACAGCAGCGGAAGATTGATGACTATCAGAGCCCTGGTCAGCAATCTTCTTATAGTCAAGGGCAGGGTGGTTATCGAGGAAACCTCCCGAAGTGCAAAAAATGTAACAGACACCACAATGGTCAGTGCAACAGGGGTCATTGCTAGAGGTGTCTCAAGATGGGTCATGAAGCTAAGGATTGCAGGAGCTCACGACCTGCGAATCAGAACCAACAACAACAACCACCAGCTCCACAGAACCAGCAGCGACAGCGAAATAACAGGGGATGCTTTCAGTGTGGTGCTGAAGGTCACTTCAAGCGGGACTGCCCCCAGTTAAATCAAAATCCGAAAAACAACAACAACAATCAGGGAAACGGAAACAACAATGGGGGTAACAACGGGGGAAACAATTGAAACAATGGCGCCCGAGGTCAAGCGTTCGTGATTGGTCAGGGTGACGCAAGGAATGATCCTAACGTGGTGATGGGTAAGTTTCTTCTCCACGACTTTTATGTTACTGTCTTATTTGATTCGAGTGCCGATACCAGTTATGTGTCTCTAAAAGTTAGTCAAATGCTCAAGCGCACACCAACACTTTTGAACACCAAGCATGTCGTAGAATTAGCAAATGGTAAAAGTCTAGAAGCCACACACATAGTTAAGGGTTGTAATCTTATCTTCGATGGTCAGACTTTCTCTATCGACCTCATTCCTATAGTTCTGGGTAGTTTTGACATCGTCATTGGGATGGATTGGTTATCCCAACAGCAAGCAGAGATCCTATGCAAAGAGAAGATTGTTCGTATTCCCCATTCTGGCAAAGAACCTCTCGAAATTCAAGGCGACAAGAGTGGTGCTGTTGTGGGCATCATCTCCTTCCTTAAGGCCCAGAAGTGTTTGCTAAAGGGTCACACTGCTATTTTAGCACTTGTTACTGACGCATCAACGAAAGAGAAGAAGATTGAGGATATTCCAGTTGTACGCGACTTTCCTCAAGTGTTTCCTGAAGATTTACCTGGGCTACCGCCTCATCGCCAGGTCGAATTTCAGATCGAGCTAGCTCCTGGATCAGCACCCATAGCTCGAGCACCTTATCGCTTAGCTCCAATCGAACTGGAAGAACTGTCCAAGCAATTGCAAGAACTCTTGGATAAGGGTTTCATTCGTCCTAGCTCTTCGCCCTGGGGAGCTCCCGTGTTGTTTGTGAAGAAGAAAGACGATACCTTCCGTATGTGCATAGATTACCGCGAACTGAACAAGGTAATCGTAAAGAATCGCTATCCTCTTCCACGCATTGACGACTTGTTCGACCAGCTGCAAGGGTCGAGCTACTATTCAAAGATTGATCTGAGGTCAGGCTACCATCAACTGAGGGTCCGGGACGAGGACGTCTCCAAAACAGCATTCAGAACACGCTACGGCCATTACGAGTTTCTGGTCATGCCATTCGGGTTAACAAACGCGCCTGCAGTCTTCATGGATCTTATGAATAGAGTGTGCAAGCCTTACTTGGATAAGTTTGTGATTGTATTCATCGACGACATTCTGATCTACTCTAGGAATCGGGAGGAACACGAGCAGCATTTACGACTCATTTTGGAACTCCTTCGAGAAGAACAGCTGTACGCCATGTTTTCAAAATGCGACTTCTGGCTTCGTGAAGTCCACTTTCTAGGCCACGTGGTAAATAAGGATGGGATTCATGTTGATCCATCCAAGGTAGATTCGATCAGGAACTGGCCTGCACCTCGCACACCAACAGAAATCCGCCAATTCTTGGGTTTGGCGGGCTACTACAGAAGGTTCATCAAAGACTTCTCCAAGATTGCACAACCCCTCACCTCACTAACTCAGAAAGGTGTTATTTATCGTTGGGGAAATGCTCAGGAATCAGCATTTCAGCACTTAAAGGATAGGCTCTGCAGCGCACCTATTCTTTCATTGCCTGAAGGCACAGACGATTTTATGGTTTATTGTGACGCATCAATTCAGGGTCTGGGTTGTGTATTGATGCAACGGGATAAGGTCATTGCTTACGCTTCGCGCCAACTTAAGATTCACGAAAAGAATTATACTACACACGACTTGGAGCTCGGAGCTGTTGTTTTCGCACTCAAGATATGGAGACATTACCTGTACGGTACCAAGTGCACCATTTACACCGATCACAGGAGTCTCTAGCATATCTTCAAACAGAAGGAGTTGAACATGCGACAACGTCGATGGGTCGAGCTACTGAACGATTACGAATGTGCCATCAAGTACCATCCGGGCAAGGCAAATGTTGTGGCTGACGCCCTTAGTCGAAAAGATACCACACCTAGGCGTGTGCGAGCACTACAACTCACCATCCAATCCAGTCTTCCTTCACATATACGAGATGCTCAGGTAGAAGCATTGAAACCAGAAAATGTCAGGGCTGAAGCCTTACGCGGCTCAAGGCAACGGTTAGAACAAAAGGAAGACGGCGCCTACTACGTGACAGGACTCATCTGGGTCCCACACTATGGAAACTTACGCGAGCTTGTGATGGATGAAGCGCATAAGTCTCGTTACTCGGTACACCCTGGTTCAGATATGTGACAACCCGCACTAAACCAGGTATCCGTACGACTTAACTAATGATTAATTGCTACTTAATTACTGTGCTTGTTTGAACTAGCTGATGAACTGCTACTTGATATCTGATACATGTACTTACTTGCATCATACTTTACTTATCGTCACTACATTATTTACATGCTGAACCCTAGTGACAACCATGATGCACAAAAAGCACAGTAGCACAATAGCGGATAACCTATTGAACATGCTGATAAAGCCAGCATCAGGCAGACACTGCCTCTAAGGCCTGTAAGAGCCTGAAATATTTTGCTACACTAGTGGTGAGTGTAGGGATACAAGGGTTGTAGAACTGCGTCTCTAGGAATAAGTCACAATGACTGGATGTGCCTAAAACGTACTCTAAGTACAAAACTCAGCACTTTACACAATAATTCAGCTTTTAGCTAGCTAATAAAGTGCCAAAACATGAGAAAAATATTACTAGACACTTTCCAAAGTGTCAGGAATGAGTAGTGTCACTAAAAAAGAGTAATAACGACACTTTAAAGCTTTAGTAACGCTTTAACGGATTACTATCCAACCAAACAACCGGACTTTACCCGGAACATGAAAATATTGTTATTTTCATTACTTATCTTTTTCTGAGCCAGTTAGGGTCCCTGAGTACCCTAACACCCATTGTAACACACTATACACAAGTAACCAAGTTAAACACTTAACTTAACTTAATTATCTAACTAATACTTAACCTATGGTTGAAATGGAATCGGATTAGACCCCCCCCTAACCGAATCGGTCACATAGTGACCACCCCATTGTACTTGTTGATTATTTAATTCCCTAATGCTTAATATCTAGGGGGCACATTAACCCTTGGATAATTGTCATTAACTTTGCCTATAAGTTTAAGGTTTAACACATGAGATCATTCACACTTCACAAACTCAACAACTCTCTCTCTCTCTCTTTCCCTTTGGCTCTCGGCCGAACCCACACCCACACATCCATCCATCCTTCGATCTTGTTCAAGCCATTCCAACATCATACAAGTGTCGAGGGTCGTATACAAGGAGTCTTGGAGCAAGCGGAACGCGAAGGACCTCTCTACTTAGCTTTTATCCACCTCTTTTACGCGTAGATTCTTCCCTAGCCTCGAGCTAGAGGTATAATGCTTAAAACTCGTATTTGAACTATTCTAAAGTGGTTAAAAGGATTTGTATCGGTTAAAACTCGTTAACATGCAAGATGATGCTTTAAAGTCTACTTAAAATGCTAAATATGGTGGTTAATAGCTCATAAGTTGTGTAAATGTTGTAGTATTCGAAATGTATGATTATTTAGGCTCGATCTATGATGTGGTAGCTCGGATCATCGTTTAACCCGGTTTGGTAAGATCATGGATCTTAACATAAGCTTGTTTTGAATAATACAAGGGTTAAAAGGTGAAACTCTACCACACGCGAATCATGAACTTGTGTAAAAGAGTTTTACTTGTGGAATTGTGTTTAAAACTAGCAGATCTACGCATCTGCAAGTGGTATTTTCAAAGAACCACGTATCAAAGAAATCATGTATTTTAAAAGATGGATCTTACACTAACAAGCATGATTTTTATAAACCACAAGTGTGTAAACACTTGTGAAATGAAAAGATCCGACAAAATAACAGCTTTTGTAAAAAGATGACGGGAAGTTGTAAAGATGGATTTTCTCTAAAAACGAGGTTTTTACAAGATCAAATTACCTTATATGAAGATCTACTAAATTTAAGGGGATTTACACCACAGTTTTGGGAAAACTACAAGTTCATGAAATTTTTGGCAAGTTACACATATGTTGATTAGTTGTTGTGATGAAAGTTGTTCTGATCAAATAAAGAAAATTGTTGAGTTGATTTGTTAAAGAAAATGATACGCTTGAAAGCGTGACCACCTCCAGTTACAGAGGAAACTCTGGCGAAATTTTTCTAAAAACCTAACACTTAGAACTATTTACACTACAAGTGTTAGAATTATTTTGACATGTTTTCGAGATATGAATTTCGCCATGACTTTATTTACTAAATATTCGGAGGTGGGATTTTCACAAAATATAACGTGATAAATATATATTTTTCACACACTGTTTATGATTATTTTGTGAAAATACATAAATATTATTTTCAGAGTAAAAATAATATTTACGAACGTTAACGAATCCAAATTAATACGAACGCTTTCACCATAAATATATAAGTTACACCGGTAATTATATTACCACTCGATTGTTAAACGTAACTTACGCACTTACGGAAATATTTATGAACGCGTATTTTAACAACGTATTATTGGAGAAAAATTATGTGAAATTGGAAATATATACATATATTAAGTGAGACTTAATGATATAATTTGAACGCACATGTATTGAATCCCCCATCCTTGGGAAGGAGATTAACTACCAAGTATATACAGAATGTAAACACGAAATAGTTGTCTAACTATTTCCCATAGACTTAAACTATAAAGCTAAGGCACGGCCGTCCGTCTAATAGAAATTAGCACCTGTAGGTCGTCGCACAGCTGCGTGAGCAGGAGATACTTGGTAGAGACGCTTCACTGTGAGTTCATGTCCCCCTTTTCTCTAACTGTTTTCAGTTTTCTTAACTACGGGGGTGAAATACATGTTACTTTGATTACAAGTACTTTATACATGGTATGGTTAGCGTAAGGAGGTTTACTACTTAGATCATGTGAGTGGGTAGGCAGAAACACCGAGGGACGTAAGCGGTAGATCTATCTGGGTGTAGCGAGCCCAACTCTAGGCCCAACAGAACGGACCTCTGAGAGGCCCAACAGAACGGACCTTGGAGTGACTTTGTACCCGACGCAAAATCTGCTAGGTTTGAGTCTTCCTACTTGCACTTCACACATACTAATGGCCTTGCAAACCATTGGTCATCTCTTTTTTTTTCCTTACACTGCTACATACCAGGGATTTTATACTTACAAGTGTTTTACATACTCACTTACACATGAACTCGCTCAACATTATTGTTGATTTTTCAACTTACATGTATTTCAGGAAATTAAAGATCTGGCACGGTATGTTATGTTTTCCCGCTGCATAAGGGTTCCAAGGTCATCCCAGTTTAGGAAATGTGACTCTTTCCTGGACAAGTCACAACTCTTAAACTGCGCTTGTTTCATGTTACGGTTTATGTTTTTCAAGACAATGTTTTATGTTATGATGTTGTAAGTCTTTAAGACAATGGTATGATACTCTGGTTCTAAAACTTAATCAAATGGATGATCTTGCATGATTTTATTTCATATAGCTTTGTTATGGTTAAGCTATGGTATTAAGAAGTCACACCAAAATTAACCACGCTTCCGCAAAGCCAGGGTGTGACAGCTTGGTATCAGAGCTCTGATCATAGCGAACTAGGATTCTTTCTCGAGTCTAAGACTATGATCACTAGGGCTCTCACGAAAACATTTTACTGCATACCACTTAAGTCCAGATCCAAAACTTTTTACAAACAAATGTTGAGCACATTTTATTATTTATAGGCTCAGCCTGGAGGGCTGAGGCTCGGTCTGGAGGATCGAGGCTCGGTCTAGGTGACCGAGGTAGTTGAGCACGTTGATTTATTATAGGCTCAGCCTGGAGGGCTGAGGCTCGGTCTGGAGGATCGAGGCTCGGTCTAGGTGACCGAGGTAGTTGGCTAGTGAGGCTAGGAAGAGTAGGCTCAGTCATGAAGGCTGAGGCTCGGTCAAGGGGACCGAGGCTCGATCTAAGAGGTCGAGGTGGAGGATAGAGCAGTCTTCGAGACTGGGAGGAATTTGGCTAGTGGACTAGGAGAATTATGTGATACCTTACTTGGTGACTTATGTGATTATCTGATTGTATGACTGATTATTCAAGCATATTTGTGTTTATGTTACAGACTCATGGATTCAGCCGGTACTGGCGATTCGGACACTACTGGACCCATACCTATCGTATCTGATGACCTCACATCCTCCGAGCACGAGGTGTACACATCTGACTATACCAGTACTGACGAGGATGATTTCCAGCCCTTCGCACTACCCGATGGTGCTGATGAGCCTGCAGATGGCCCTCTCGCTGAGTACCTACCTCTAGTAGAGATTCCGGCTCCTATACCCTTAGCCGTTTATCCAGCATATGATTTCCTTCTTGACGCCGAGGCTGACGGCGATGTTGACCTGTTTGAGGAGGAGCCCTTTGAGGATGAGATCCAGGGCGAGGCCCTTCTTCCTGCGGATGATCTTCTGATGATCGCTGACGTTCCCGCTGAGGATTCGCCTGCACATTCTCCTGTCCCAGACTCCTTCGAGTCTGTGGCATCCGCACCTTCTCACACATTGAGCGCACAGCACCTTGCGCATGATTCTGATCCTGACCAGGCATCCTCTGTTGCACCTATTCCCAGCTTTGCGTTTGACCATGATGACATAGAGGATTCTGATCCTATCTTTCCCCCGGGATACGACCCAGATCGTGATATCGAGTTTATACCTATGGATCAGCCCATGGAGGATCCAGCTGACCCAGTAGATCCTATCGACCCCGAGTTTGACTTCGAGATGGCTTTTGATGATCCCGAGCCTGTCATCGCTCCTGAGCAGGCAGCCGCTCTAGACCCCATACTTGAGCATGACCCCGTACATGCTGGCATCCCTATTGAGCCTGTTATAGCGGACCCACCTGTTGATGATCTCCCCGTGGATGTTCCTTTGTTAGAGGGCGATCATGTTGTTGTTGACCTTGTTGTTCCTCTACCTGTGGTTGATATACCTGTTGACCATCCTGTTGAGCACATTGCACCTGTTCACCCTTTTGTTGCACCCGATCCCATCCCACTAGAGCCCGAGCATGCACTGTTCGCGGCACGCATGGATCCACCAGATGAGCATGCACAGCACGGTTGGATACCTGCTGATGAGGATGTTCCACCTTTTCCCCCTCAGATCCCTGATACACGACATGTTGATTCTTCTTTTCGGGTTCCACAGTTTGTACCTCCAGCGAGGCCTGGAGAGGGTTCTTCAGCCCATCCTTTTGGGCATATACCGATGTCTATCCCCTTCATGCCCCAGATGTCATCTGTTCCACCCTCTGTTGCTCCATTTCATGTGGCACCTTTTGATCCCACCAGTGAGCCGTTCCTTTGGGCACCAGACTCTGCTATGCCACCTACTGACCCCTACCATTCTTTCCACATGGGGTATACTATCGAGGATGTTTTGATGTCTTTTGTCGCCCAGCACGAATCACACACGCAGCGCATCCAGGAGCTTGAGAGAGCTCAGCTGCCGCCATGCCAGTGCCATGGTCAGACACACTCTCCTCTGCAGCCATTTCGACCCTTACCTCCAGATTATGCTGCCCGTCTCTTTACACTAGAGCAGCAGGTTGCTTCTATCATTCGTACCCAGCAGGCCATGGAGGAGGACTGGCTCCAGTTACGTCGTTTGTTTTACACCCACTTTCCCCCTCCTCCACCGCCATCTGTATAGAGCTCATCAGTGCTGTTTGGGTAGACGTTGGTGAGAAGACGGCGAATGCTTTTGACTGCACAGCATTTTTGGAGACCACCTTATGATCCTGACTTTTGTTGACATGTATTTAACGTATTTGACACTGACATGATATAGTTTTTGGACAGGGGTGATGTAGCCCCTAGTTGATTGATGATTGTATGACACAAGGATGTACTGATACACTTACTATATGGTCTCGATATATGGCAATCGCAGTATTCTCATCATATTTGATTCGCTTGATTGCTTATTTATATTTTTATAACATGGGATGTTGTGTGATTGATATTTGTGATGTATTGATAACATGAGATGTTATGTGCTATTACTATTACTATATACGTACGTTTCACTATGGCCTGACCAACGTAAACCATCTTTTAGAAGATGCCGCCGAGACGTGAGACACACATGCCTACTAATGAGGCAGAACTCCAGCAAATTATCGCTGCTGCCATTGCACAATACGCCGCCTCTCAAGGAGGGACTAGTGGAAGCAACTCTGGCAACAACAATAATCCACCTCATGGTAATACCAAGTCATTTAGACCTACCATGACCTAATTGGATATCTTTAGCAATGATGCTAATGCCAAACGTATGTTATGACGTATGTGCAGGATGCACCTACAAGCAGTTCTTAGACTGCAAGCCCGTAAACTTTGATGGCACAGGAGGTGCTGTCGCCTTTGTTCGTTGGGCTGAGAAAACTGAATCTGTTCTTCGCATGAGCAAGTGCGCGCTGGATCAGCAAGTCACCTATATCTCAGGGCTATTCTTGGATGGAGCCCTCTCTTGGTGGAATCTGCAAGTACAGACACTTGGCGAAGCTGCTGCCTACGCGCTGACCTGGACCGAACTGAAGGAACTCATGCGCAAAAAGTACTGTTCCTGCGCAGAAATCCAGCGATTGGAGACCGAGTTCTGGCACTTGAAAATGGACGGTCCAAAGATAGCAGAATACGTACAAAGGTTCCATGACTTATCGCATGTGGTACCCTACATGGTCACTCCTGAGTTCAAGAGAATTGAACGTTTCATTTGGGGACTAGCTCCTCAAATCATAAGCATGGTAACCTCATCCAAGCCTGCGACCATTACTGAGGCGATCGATTTGAGCGTAGCTCTCACTGAGGAGGCTATTCGCCTGAACAAGTTTGACGAGATCAAGACCAAGAAGGCAGAGACTCACGTCGAGTCATCAGGAGGTAACAAAAGGAAGTTATCGAACTTCAAGCAGGGCGCCAGTGTGGTGGTTAAGAAAGGAGGGTCAGACACGCCAGCTCAGGTTACAGCTGGTAGAGGAAAGAAAGGAAAAGGGTATATGGGCACCCAGCCCAAATGCAACACCTGCCAGCGCCACCATTCTGGTCATTGCGGGCCAAAAATATGCGAAGCATGTGGGAAACGTGGCCACTCGAAGGACACTTGTTGGGCCACTGCTGGTCAGGGAGGCCAGGGAGGATTTGGGAATAGGAATAATAATCGTGGTGGTAATCGCTCACAAGGAAACTATGGAGGAAACGGGAATCGAGGCAACTTTGCGAACCAAGCTGGCAATGCAAACCAAAACAACAACCAAGCTGGAAATGGAGGTGGAAACGGGCAAAGACTTGGATGCTATAACTGCGGTGATATCGGGCATTTTAAGAAGAACTGCCCAGAGTTAAACCAAGCCCGTGGAAGAGTGTTCCAAATCGAAGCAAGGGAAGCGCGCCAGGACCCCAATGTCGTTACTGGTACGTTCCCTGTAAATCAACGCTATGCATCCGTTTTATTTGATACTGGTGCCGATTATAGCTTCGTGTCGTTAGAATTTAAGAATATGCTTGGTTTAGCCGCTAATAAGTTAGATATTCCCTACTCAATCGAATTGGCCAATGGGAAGTTAGTAGAAGCCAACGAAGTTATCAGAGGTTGTGTGATCGAATTAGGAGAGCGTGAGTTTGCTTTGGATTTACTACCAGTCCAGTTGGGGAGCTTTGACATAGTAGTAGGAATGGATTGGTTATCAGGCAACAAAGCTGAGATAGTTTGTCACGAAAAGGTTGTTCGTATCCCAACCGATGATGGTGAGACCATTGTTGTTCATGGAGAGAAGCGTGAGACGCCGTTGAGGATTATCAGCTGCTTGAAAGCAAGGAAGTGTTTGCAGAAAGGATGTGTTGCCTTCCTGGCACACATTGTGGATAAGAAGGCTGCTGAGCTAAGAATCGAAGACATCCCTGTCGTAAGGGAGTATCCAGAAGTCTTCCCAGAAGACTTGCCTGGACTGCCACCTCAGAGGCAAGTAGAGTTTCACATCGATTTAGTTCCAGGCGCCGCGCCTGTGGCTAAGGCACCGTACAGACTTGCTCCGTCTGAGATGCAGGAACTGTCGACACAACTTCAAGAGTTGTTAGACAAGGGTTTTATCCGACCAAGCTTCTCGCCTTGGGGAGCTCCGGTCCTGTTTGTCAAAAAGAAGGACGGTAGTTTTCGTATGTGCATTGACTACCGGGAATTGAACAAGCTGACGATCAAGAATAGGTATCCTCTGCCAAGAATTGATGATCTGTTTGACCAACTGCAAGGCTCAAGTTTTTATTCAAAGATCGATCTTCGATCTGGATACCATCAGTTAAGGATACAAGAAGAGAGCATCCCGAAGACAGCCTTCAGAACTCGTTATGGACACTACGAGTTCCTCGTTATGCCATTTGGTTTGACAAACGCACCTGCGGTATTCATGGATCTAATGAATAGAGTTTGCAAGCCGTACTTGGATAAGTTCGTGATTGTATTCATCGATGACATTTTAATTTATTCAAAGACGAAGGCTGAACACGAGCAGCATCTTAGAGCCATTCTAGAGCTGCTGAAGAAGGAACAGCTGTATGCCAGATTCTCCAAGTGCGAATTTTGGCTACGCGAAGTCCAATTCCTTGGGCACGTGGTAAATGGAGATGGAATCCACGTGGATCCAACCAAGATCGAGGCGATCAAGGATTGGGAAACGCCAAAGACGCCAACCGAGATTCGGCAATTCTTGGGTTTGGCTGGCTATTATCGAAGATTCATTGAGAATTTTTCAAAGATCGCTCAACCATTGACGCTCCTCACGCAGAAGGATAAGAAGTTTGATTGGGGAATCAAACAGGATGAAGCGTTTCAGATATTGAAGGATAAGCTTTGTAACGCGCCAATTTTAGCTCTACCAGAAGGTACTGATGATTTTGTGGTATACTGCGACGCATCGCGTCAAGGATTGGGTTGTGTGTTGATGCAACGCCAAAAGGTTATTGCTTACGCATCGCGTCAGTTGAAAGTGCATGAAAAGAACTATACCACACACGATTTGGAGCTCGGCGTAGTGGTCTTTGCTTTAAAGATCTGGAGACACTACCTTTATGGTACGAAGTGTACAATCTTTACAGATCACAAGAGCCTACAGCATATATTCAACCAGAAGGAGTTGAATATGAGGCAAAGACGATGGGTTGAATTGTTGAACGACTACGACTGCGAGATAAAGTACCATCTAGGGAAGGCGAACGTGGTCGCCGATGCCCTAAGTCGTAAAGAGAGAATCAAGCCCATAAGGGTTAGAGCTTTAGAAATGATTATACGAACCGATCTTTCCTTGCGCATTCGTACCGCGCAGAAAGAAGCTCTCAAGGAAGGAAACCTTGAAGAAGAATATCTCCGTGGGATGGAGAAGCTTTTGGTACCAAACGAAGAAGGAACATTATGTTTTGAGAAAAGGATTTGGGTTCCCCTGTTTGGTGATTTAAGGAAAGTTATTTTCGATGAAGCTCACAAGTCGCGGTACTCTATCCATCCAGGAGCGGATAAGATGTACCAGGATCTCAAAGATTATTATTGGTGGCCTAGGATGAAAGGCGATGTTGCTGTTTACGTGAGCAAATGTTTAACATGCGCTAAGGTTAAAGCCGAATACCAGAAGCCTTCAGGACTTCTGCAACAACCTGAGATTCCCAAGTGGAAATGGGAACAAATCTCAATGGATTTTGTTACAAAATTGCCAAGAACGCCAAGAGGCCATGACACTATCTGGGTGATAGTGGATCGATTAACGAAGTCAGCACACTTCTTACCTATCAGAGAGAAGGATAATACGAGCAAATTGGCTGAAATTTACATGAGAGAGATCGTTGCACGTCATGGAGTGCCTCTCTCGATCATTTCTGATAGAGACGGAAGATTTGTGTCAAGGATATGGCAATCTTTCCAAGAAGCCTTTGGCTCACAATTGAATCTGAGCACTGCGTTTCATCCGCAAACTGACGGCCAGAGCGAGCGAACGATACAGACTTTGGAAGACATGCTGAGAGCGTGTGTTATGGATTTGGGCGGTAGCTGGGAGAAGCATTTGCCTTTGGTCGATTTTTCATACAACAACAGCTACCACACCAGTATTGGTGTCGCGCCATTCGAAGCCCTTTACGGACGCAAGTGTCGATCACCCTTATGCTGGGCTGACGCAGGTGATAGGCAGCTTGCTGGTCCCGAAATCGTCCAAGAGACGACAGACAAGATCGCGCAGATTCTTAAACGCATCAAAGCAGCTCGCCACAGACAGAAGGCCTATGCGGATCCAAACCGAAAACATGTGGATTTCCAAGTTGGAGAAATGGTGTTATTGAAAGTCTCACCCTGGAAGGGTGTGGCACGCTTCGGGAAGCGTGGGAAGTTAAATCCGCGCTACATTGGTCCCTTCAGAATTCTGGAAAGAATAGGACTAGTAGCATACAAGTTGGACCTACCTGCTGAACTGAATGGTGTTCACGATACATTTCATGTATCCAACCTGAAGAAAAGTCCAACTCAAGTTGACATTGCCATTCCCATCGACGAGATTCATGTTGACGACACGCTCCACTTCGTTGAAGAACCGGTTGAGGTTACGGATTGGAAAGTAAACAAGACCCGCCGGAGCAGTGTCAAGCTCGTCAAAGTTCGTTGGAATGCCAGACACGGTCCTGAGTACACCTGGGAGCGTGAGGACCGGATGAAAGAGAAACACCCCCACCTTTTTCCTAAAAACCCTGCATCTACAAGCAGAACTTAAATTTCGGGACGAAATTTATTTAACGGGGGGAGAATGTGACAACCCGCACTAAACCAGGTATCCGTACGACTTAACTAATGATTAATTGCTACTTAATTACTGTGCTTGTTTGAACTAGCTGATGAACTGCTACTTGATATCTGATACATGTACTTACTTGCATCATACTTTACTTATCGTCACTACATTATTTACATGCTGAACCCTAGTGACAACCATGATGCACAAAAAGCACAGTAGCACAATAGCGGATAACCTATTGAACATGCTGATAAAGCCAGCATCAGGCAGACACTGCCTCTAAGGCCTGTAAGAGCCTGAAATATTTTGCTACACTAGTGGTGAGTGTAGGGATACAAGGGTTGTAGAACTGCGTCTCTAGGAATAAGTCACAATGACTGGATGTGCCTAAAACGTACTCTAAGTACAAAACTCAGCACTTTACACAATAATTCAGCTTTTAGCTAACTAATAAAGTGCCAAAACATGAGAAAAATATTACTAGACACTTTCCAAAGTGTCAGGAATGAGTAGTGTCACTAAAAAAGAGTAATAACGACACTTTAAAGCTTTAGTAACGCTTTAACGGATTACTATCCAACCAAACAACCGGACTTTACCCGGAACATGAAAATATTGTTATTTTCATTACTTATCTTTTTCTGAGCCAGTTAGGGTCCCTGAGTACCCTAACACCCATTGTAACACACTATACACAAGTAACCAAGTTAAACACTTAACTTAACTTAATTATCTAACTAATACTTAACCTATGGTTGAAATGGAATCGGATTAGACCCCCCCCCCTAACCGAATCGGTCACATAGTGACCACCCCATTGTACTTGTTGATTATTTAATTCCCTAATGCTTAATATCTAGGGGGCACATTAACCCTTGGATAATTGTCATTAACTTTGCCTATAAGTTTAAGGTTTAACACATGAGATCATTCACACTTCACAAACTCAACAACTCCCTCTCTCTCTTTCCCTTTGGCTCTCGGCCGAACCCACACCCACACATCCATCCATCCTTCGATCTTGTTCAAGCCATTCCAACATCATACAAGTGTCGAGGGTCGTATACAAGGAGTCTTGGAGCAAGCGGAACGCGAAGGACCTCTCTACTTAGCTTTTATCCACCTCTTTTACGCGTAGATTCTTCCCTAGCCTCGAGCTAGAGGTATAATGCTTAAAACTCGTATTTGAACTATTCTAAAGTGGTTAAAAGGATTTGTATCGGTTAAAACTCGTTAACATGCAAGATGATGCTTTAAAGTCTACTTAAAACGCTAAATATGGTGGTTAATAGCTCATAAGTTGTGTAAATGTTGTAGTATTCGAAATGTATGATTATTTAGGCTAGATCTATGATGTGGTAGCTCGGATCATCATTTAACCCGGTTTGGTAAGATCATGGATCTTAACATAAGCTTGTTTTGAATAATACAAGGGTTAAAAGGTGAAACTCTACCACACGCGAATCATGAACTTGTGTAAAAGAGTTTTACTTGTGGAATTGTGTTTAAAACTAGCAGATCTACGCATCTGCAAGTGGTATTTTCAAAGAACCACGTATCAAAGAAATCATGTATTTTAAAAGATGGATCTTACACTAACAAGCATGATTTTTATAAACCACAAGTGTGTAAACACTTGTGAAATGAAAAGATCCGACAAAATAACAGCTTTTGTAAAAAGATGACGGGAAGTTGTAAAGATGGATTTTCTCTAAAAACGAGGTTTTTACAAGATCAAATTACCTTATATGAAGATCTACTAAATTTAAGGGGATTTACACCACAGTTTTGGGAAAACTACAAGTTCATGAAATTTTTGGCAAGTTACACATATGTTGATTAGTTGTTGTGATGAAAGTTGTTCTGATCAAATAAAGAAAATTGTTGAGTTGATTTGTTAAAGAAAATGATACGCTTGAAAGCGTGGCCACCTCCAGTTACAGAGGAAACTCTGGCGAAATTTTTCTAAAAACCTAACACTTAGAACTATTTACACTACAAGTGTTAGAATTATTTTGACATGTTTTCGAGATATGAATTTCGCCATGACTTTATTTACTAAATATTCGGAGGTGGGATTTTCACAAAATATAACGTGATAAATATATATTTTTCACACACTGTTTATGATTATTTTGTGAAAATACATAAATATTATTTTCAGAGTAAAAATAATATTTACGAACGTTAACGAATCCAAATTAATACGAACGCTTTCACCATAAATATATAAGTTACACCGGTAATTATATTACCACTCGATTGTTAAACGTAACTTACGCACTTACGGAAATATTTATGAACGCGTATTTTAACAACGTATTATTGGAGAAAAATTATGTGAAATTGGAAATATATACATATATTAAGTGAGACTTAATGATATAATTTGAACGCACATGTATTGAATCCCCCATCCTTGGGAAGGAGATTAACTACCAAGTATATACAGAATGTAAACACGAAATAGTTGTCTAACTATTTCCCATAGACTTAAACTATAAAGCTAAGGCACGGCCGTCCGTCTAATAGAAATTAGCACCTGTAGGTCGTCGCACAGCTGCGTGAGCAGGAGATACTTGGTAGAGACGCTTCACTGTGAGTTCATGTCCCCCTTTTCTCTAACTGTTTTCAGTTTTCTTAACTACGGGGGTGAAATACATGTTACTTTGATTACAAGTACTTTATACATGGTATGGTTAGCGTAAGGAGGTTTACTACTTAGATCATGTGAGTGGGTAGGCAGAAACACCGAGGGACGTAAGCGGTAGATCTATCTGGGTGTAGCGAGCCCAACTCTAGGCCCAACAGAACGGACCTCTGAGAGGCCCAACAGAACGGACCTTGGAGTGACTTTGTACCCGACGCGAAATCTGCTAGGTTTGAGTCTTCCTACTTGCACTTCACACATACTAATGGCCTTGCAAACCATTGGTGATCTCTTTTTTTTTTCCTTACACTGCTACATACCAGGGATTTTATACTTACAAGTGTTTTACATACTCACTTACACATGAACTCGCTCAACATTATTGTTGATTTTTCAACTTACATGTATTTCAGGAAATTAAAGATCTGGCACGGTATGTTATGTTTTCCCGCTGCATAAGGGTTCCAAGGTCATCCCAGTTTAGGAAATGTGACTCTTTCTTGGACAAGTCACAACTCTTAAACTGCGCTTGTTTCATGTTACGGTTTATGTTTTTCAAGACAATGTTTTATGTTATGATGTTGTAAGTCTTTAAGACAATGGTATGATACTCTGGTTCTAAAACTTAATCAAATGGATGATCTTGCATGATTTTATTTCATATAGCTTTGTTATGGTTAAGCTATGGTATTAAGAAGTCACACCAAAATTAACCACGCTTCCGCAAAGCCAGGGTGTGACAAGATAAGATGTACCACGATCTCAGAACTACGTATTGGTGGCCTAGCATGAAAGCTCACATAGCAACTTACGTCAGCAAATGTTTGACTTGTGCGAGAGTCAAAACTGAATATCAGAAACCATCGGGCCTACTCCAACAACCAGAGATACCACAATGGAAGTGGGAGAAAATTTCCATGGATTTTGTTACTGGTCTGCCTAGATCTCAACGTGGAAATGATACTATTTGGGTGATCGTGGATCGACTCACCAAGTCTGCACACTTTTTGGCTATTAAGGAAACGAATAAGTTCTCCACTCTAGCAGACGTCTACCTTAAGGAGGTTGTCTCGAGGCACGGGGTGCCAACCTCTATTATTTCCGATCGTGATGCACGTTTTACTTCTGAACTGTGGCAAGCAATGCACAAGTCCTTTGGCTCACGATTAGACATGAGCACAGCTTACCACCCGCAAACGGATGGGCAGTCTGAACGCACCATCCAAACTCTTGAAGACATGCTTCGTGCATGTGTTATCGATTTCGGCAACGGCTGGGAAAAACATCTCCCGTTAGTGGAGTTTTCGTATAATAACAGTTACCACACCAGCATTCAAGCTGCTCCATTCGAGGCATTGTACGTTCGTAAATGCCGATCACCTCTTTGTTGGGCAGAGGTGGGTGACAGTCAGATCACGGGTCCAGAACTTGTAGTAGACGCAACGGAAAGGATTGCTCAGATACGACAACGCATGGTGGCAGCTCGCGACCGTCAGAAAGCCTACGCAAACAAGCGCCGAAAACCACTCGAGTTCCAGGTTGGGGATCGAGTGCTACTCAAAGTCTCACCTTGGAAAGGTGTGGTTCGCTTTGGAAAAAGGGGCAAACTCAATCCGCGTTACGTCGGACCGTTCGAAATCATAGAGAAAACAGGCAAAGTGGCATACAAACTAAACCTGCCCGCAGAACTCAGTGCAGTTCACAACGTTTTTCACGTGTCAAATCTGAAGAAGTGTCTGTCAGATGAGACCCTCATAGTTCCTTTGAAGGAACTCACTATCGACGATCAGTTGTGATTCGTCGAGGAACCAGTTGAAATCACGGACCGGGACGTTAAGGTCCTCAAGCACACCAGAATACCTCTTGTTCGAGTTCGTTGGAACTCCCGTCTTGGCCTAGAGTTCACCTGGGAACGAGAAGACCAAATGAAACTCAAGTATCCCCAGTTGTTCAGAAACAGTACAACCATTACTGAGGCTGAAGCTACTACAGAATTTCGGGACGAAATTCCAAATCAACGGGGGGATGATGTGACACCCCAGGAAAACCAGTAAACTACACAACACAACTAGCTTCCTCAGTAACCACGTGCTAAATTTCGGGACGAAATTTCTTTCAAGTTGGGGATAATGTGACAACTCGAGTTTCCAAGATTTCCATCTTTGCATTAATTGCGCGTTAATTGTATAAGTTGTTTGTTGACACGACTTGTTTGTTTCACAACTGTACACGTTTGTAATATGTTAAACCGTATTGTGATTGATATGTTATATACGGTGTGTATTAAGTGTGTTTGTAGATTTGTGGTATGCATAATATGTATATATGTGTCATATATTGTGTATTGATAGTATGACAGTATATATATTCAAAACAAATGTTTAAGTCTTTGCCGAAAACCCTTACCCACGAAAATACCCCCCACCCGAAAACACTTTTGTGGCGAAAACACTTAAGTGTTTTCGTCCACTACTGATCGGCGAAGTCAACTCATGGGCTTTGGCCCAGTAACGAGTAAATATAGAATTTGTTTTAACCAGTGCTCAAAAACGAGAACTGACAAAGAAACCCTAGAGCTCTTTTCCTTGTGCGACGGCAACTGCAAGTTTTCAAGCTTTTCCTTTCGACTATCTAGTGACCTTTCATCTCGGTTAGTGGCTATGTGGTTCAAGTGACACATGATCACGTGTCTGTATATATATGTTTAATTGAATATTGATGTTGCGTGATGATGTTATGCCTTTCTATGAATGATCTAATGATTGTATATAATCTTGATTGCATAATGATTTGTTAATATGATTTCATGTGTTAACGGTTATGTGTGTTGGATGAAGTGCATGTTTAATGATCGATTGATTATGTGATGGGTCAATTATTGTTTTGTTAAGAAATTTAAATGAGTAGTAGAAGTGTACAAAGTCAATTGTTAATGGCCGACAACATGAAACAAATAAACACATGGACTGAGTTGTTTGTGAATGTGCATGATAATGAAATTGTATTGCTGACTCTTAATGATGATCGAATTTTTAAATGAAATCAAGAATATTAGAAACAAATGCACATGCATTTTTCTGACAACCTCACAACTATCCTAATTACTATTGGACCTCTTAACATGGATGTTTATCAAACTATGGGGCTGAAATATCTCATGCAAATTATCAATGTGCATTAATTGTTGATGTTTGAGCCGAATCAGAAATCACATGGGCTACTCGTATAGTATAAGTGATTTCGATGCATGTGATTTCGTTTAAGTATGTAACTTTTAATGGTTTGTTAACCTTGCTAGTTCATCAACTTTGTTAGTTTATAAATTTTGTTACGTATGTGATGTTGAGTAGTCTGTTAACCTCTTATGTATTTAACATTGTTAAGTTAAGTATGAAAACTCTACTAATATGTTGGCATGATAACTTGGTTAGTCTGTTAACTCTGTAGGGTATTGTAAATTAGTTAAGGAACTTGCATGTAACCTGGAACCTTGTATGGATTGAGTAACAGATTGTGTGTAAATAATGTCAACTGCCAAATACACTCTGTGATATTGATTGCATGTGAAATCTTTATGAACTTGAACTGATTGAGTGTACGTGCATACTATAGGACTTGACTGATTACTTGTGAGCACATAGATTAGCAAACCGAGCAAACCAAGGTGAGTTCACACTCTATCCAAGGCATGGGATTCCCAAGGGTTGGGAATGGGTTAAAGAACTGAACGGTAACTACAAACTTGCATATTCCCCATACAACAGGATACGTACGACCATAAGACCATCACTCTATCATTTGAAGTCCCTCATTTATCGACTTAATCGCCGAGGCCTATGGCGAGCAGGTCATTAATAGATAGCGCTATTAGGTTTAATAAACCTCACACCGTGTGGTCCGAACGGGCGTGTACTAATGGACTATGGGCAAAGGGTCAATGCTGATAGACATTGACTTAGGGCACCTCTTACATTTTCGTAGCAGTCGATACGCGTGGTCTAGTAACACATGGGAAGCCCCCACTAATCTTCGCAAACATGTCTGGGTGACCGCGATACGAATTAATACGATACATGGTTTACAAAACGAACATATGGTTTACAAAACGAATGCTATAACTAAACCACCAACTGTGAACTCGCTCAACTTTGTTGTTGATTCGTTGCTACATGCCTTGCCGGTCGTTAGGTACTCATGGAGCTTGCACAGGGAGGCGCGGTCGTTGTGGGACATGGCAGTGTGTGCCATGCTAAATACATTACTTTATTTCGTACTTAATACTTCCATTGGGTTTTTACAATTATGCTTCCGCTAAACACTTAACTACGTTTTTTTTGCAACACCTTTCATATTGTGTGGTTGAATTTTACTTATTACTTGTTATGTTCAATATGATTGGTGGCTTGATCCTGGCCAGTCACGCCTCCAAGCGGTGATACTCCGCGTGTGGATTTTGGGGGTGTGACATAGTCCTTCATCCGTGCGAACTAACTTTCACCCGCTGATGCGTGTGAAGTGTTATATATATTAGGTGTATATTTTAAGCCCTTTTTTAACACTTGTTTTAGCCAAGTTTTAAATTTATAAAACACGATATTTCACTAACACTAAACACACATATGGGCAAGTGCACCCATCGTTGAGTGTAGTATAGCGTTGGTAAGATACCGAGGTCGTCCAAGGACACAAGAGCTTTTAGTACCGGTTTATCCTCAACGTCTAACCAAAATAAAAGTTTAGAAAAATGTTTTAAACTAAGAAAAATAAAGACTAACTAAAATGCTGAAAAATAAAAATAAAAGAAAAACAGATAGACAAGATGAATCACTTGGTTCCGACTCGTATCTAGTATAACCTTTGATTATTTCCGCACTTTTGCACATAATTAAGAGATTATCTTAGTTATTGTAGTAGGCCCCTCTTTTGAAGGTGACGTTACCCTCACCCCAGTAGTTTGAGTCAGCAGGGATACAATCCTAAAAGGGTGGATTATTGGAAGATAATGAATTAAGTTATTAATGCAGTATTGTGGTAGGCCCCGCTTTTGGCGGTGACGTTACCCTTGGCTAAGTAGTCTGAGTCAGCAGGGATACAGTCCTAAATAGCCGGGTTATAGTATTAATAGTAGTTAACTTATGAGGGGATCAAAGAGTTTGGACCCCCGCCATCCAATACCGTGAAGTATTGAAGGAGGTCCTACTAAATTTGACCCAGGTCCATTGCAGGACCTCTAAACGCTGAACAATGGCAAGACCTTTACCAAACCGTTCCCTTAACCCCCGACCAGGTAGCCAACATATCTCCATATAGACCGTGGAGATATGAATGGTGAAAATCCTTTATTTTATATAGACAGTAAAATAATGCCAAGACACCACGGACAAACGATAAGGAAAGATCACCTTCAACATAAGTAACTAGTTATTAAAGTCATTAATACAAAACCAAATAAAAAGTGCAAAAGATTAGAAATAAAAAGTATTATACTAGACACTTTGTCTTCACCAAGTGATGTAAGAGACTTAGGCAAACATGGCCTTGATTGTCAAGAACTCTTACGATCAATCTTGGATCCCGAGACGACTCACACACTCTACGATGGACAATGGATGATGGTGGTGGATGATGGTGTTGTGATGGTGGTGGGTGGTGGATGAAGTGTGAGAGAGGTGGTGTGCCAAGGGATGAGATGAAATGAATCCAAGCACTCCTATTTATAGGCTGAACAGAGAGCTGGACACGGCCCCGTGTCCGCTGGGCACGGCCCCGTGTCCGTCTGACAATCTCTCTCCTCATTAATTGTAATTCGCAATTACAATAAATGCGCCTGCTGTACTTTCGACACGCCCCCGTGTCCGCTGAGCACGGCCCGTGGTGGGCAATAGAAGCTTCTATAGGTTTGTCTTTTCTGCTGCTCCTTGGGCACGGCCCCGTGCTGGCTGAGCACGGGGCGTGTTCAGTCTTCTGATTTCTCTACTTTGCTTTGGAAGGTGCCGTTGAGGGTTCGGGCAGTCCACTAATATTCCTTTTCTTGTATTTATGTTGGATTTAGCTGTCTTTTTGCTTCTTTTGCGTTTTTGAGCTCATTTAATCCTGAAAATACAAAAGGAAGACAAAAACACTCTTTTTCCAATATTAGTACTTAAAAAGGGTTAGTTTTATGCCTCATTTGATGTAATTTATATGTTGCATTTTACATACATCAAATACCCCCACACTTGAACTTTTGCTTGTCCTCAAGCAAAACTCTTTAATATGTGGCTTACACTCCCAAATGGAATAGGTAGAAGAGAAGGTTTTGGGCTTGTCGTAGAGTGTCGGGATTTCCAAGATCTTTTTGGGTTTTATTTTTATTTATTTACACTCCTATTCGTAATGATTTATTTAGAACTTTTCATAAAAGAAATTACTTATTTGGGCATAACATGCCTTTTTTTTAAAAAAAATTCTATTTATATACAAGTTCACATACCTCACGGGGAAATCACTCACACTCGGCCGAAGGTGTATTTTTAGTGAATCACTCGAGAGCGGCATGGAACTTATTCCTACCATAGGCTTGCCAAGAAATCAATCCTCCTCCTTTTTAACTTTTATACCTTTGTAGATATCAAGAGGACTTTGTGGGTTAAGGGTTAGGCTAGGGTTAAAGGTAGGTGGTTGGGTTAGTGGTTAGTGGAAAAAGGGCTAAAAGCGTAACAAGTGTCGGTTTTCGTATTTTTGCAACTTTTTATTTTGATGAAGCTTTTATTCAAACTAAGTTATTTTTGATTAACTTGTTTGTTTATTTTCTTTTTGCTTCATCATTATCACACATATATTTTTTTTTTTTTTACGAAGAACCGAACTTGTTACTAAAATAAAGGGTTAAAAATGAAAAAAGTTTTGGTGGGTAAAAGGGTTTTTTATTTGGGTGATGAAACGAAAAGGTTTAGGCTCAAAGGGGCTAACTAGGGGGATTTTTGGGTAGGTGGTAAAAGAAAAAGAAAAAATAATGGTGTAGAAATAAAAAGGGTTAGTCCTAATGCCTCCATCATTTACTTACTCGGGTTTAAGTTGATAAGGACCGGGAATGTATTGTCATGGCAAGTTCTAGAGTCGTAAGAACCAAGCGGCTATTCACACAAGAAACGAAAAATGAGCATTTAGTCAAATGATATGTAATTGTGTGCTCAATAAAGGCTCAAAACTCACTTTTGTGGGAATGGGTTTTTATGTGATCAAGTATATATAATCAAATTTTTAAATAAGTTTGCTATGCCTTTTCATAATTTTCTTATGTTGGTTCTTTTTATCACTACGCTATCGGTTGTAAATTTGTAAAAATATAACCTTTTTGAGAACTTGAATTTCCCGAGTTAAACCTAGACAAGTAAAAAAATGAAATTTTTGAAAAAAATTTGGGGTGATTAGCGGTTCCAATAGAGTTTTGTGTAAGGCTTGTATTTAGGACTTGCAAAATTCAAGGTTTTAGCATCCCCCCCACACTTAAATTACACATTGTCCTCAATGTGTCCCAAAAATAAATTTTTAGGTTGATTAGATGTGTAAAATAGTGTTTAAAAAGCAAAAATTTGTGTTACTGGGCACTGAACACGGCCCCGTGTTGTCCGGGCACGGCCCCGTGTTCAAGTGCCAGTAACAAAATTAAAATAAGAGAAACAGAAGTCTGGACACGGGGGCGTGTTGGGTGAACACGGCCCGTGTCCAGGTACCTGAACTGGGCGTTTTTCTGCAGGTGGTTCGGCACGGGGCCGTGTTGGTTGGGCACGGCCCGTGTTGAACTTTCTGAAATGGAGAGAATTGTCGGGTTGCCTTGTTCTTGTGCATGGTTTCATTTTTCTCGTTCCCCTTTTCATCCTTTACCACCATGAGTGTGTTTTATTCATTACAAACCATCCAAACCTTAAAACCATCATTTCATTTCATCATAGAGAGAACTTACATAATTCTAAATTAAACTAGAAAAAACAAGGAAATAACAAACCATGGAGTCCTAGCCTTTACTTTATTTTAATTAGCAAAATTTCCAAGAAGTAATTAATCTTGGTTAACCAAGGCCTTTTTGAACTCCTTCTTCCGCGTGCGGTTCTCCTCAAATGTCGGCAAGCCATTCTTCCACCTCCCTTGGAAGAAGAAAAGAAGGCTCATTGGCATTAGTTTGAGGAGTTTCAACTTCCACCGGGATCTCTTGTTGGTGTTCCACGGGAGGTTCCGCCGGAAAGTCTTCCCACCCGGTAGGGTTGTTGATTCCGAGTGCCAGGTTCCAATCCTGTTGAGGAAGGACTGGTTCCATTGGAGGTGCTACAAGAATATTTAACCTCTGGTGCAAGAGGTTAATTTCTTGGAAGCTGCTTTCAAGTCCCATCGTAAGATCGTTAATACGGTCGATTAGGACCTCCTCTACTGAAGTCATTTCGTCGAGAGCCTCCCTTAATGCTATCACATAGTGCACAAGTGTAGCTTCAATGGTGGGTCTTCTTCCTCTTCGGCTGTTTGACGAATGCACAGAAGATGTTTCGCTGTTTTCACTTGGCATCCTACGAAAAATAAACTAAAAATAGTTTATTTAATGAAACAGTGACCGGACACGGCCCCGTGCTCACTGAGCACGGCCCCGTGTTCATCTTTCTGCAGAGTTTTGGAACAAGGAAACTTGGATTTTTAAGTTATTTTCTGTACTTGTGGGGCCTTTTTAGCTACTAATAACTTAAAACAATGTTTCATAACATGTTTTTACCAAGATTCTTTGAACAAAACTCATTTATCCCTACCATAGAGTTGGAGGAATTCCAAACTTTCAATGGTAGCTCTTGGAGAAAGATGGAGAAGAAGGAAATGGCTAAAAGAGGAAAGGACAAGATGGGTTGTTGGAACCTTCTTTTAGACTTACCTAGGATAGTTTGAGAGAAGATTCCTGCAAATCTCTGCCCCAAGTTGGTCCAAATGTGCAGAATTCTTGGCTGCATTTATAGAAAACGACAGCATCCTGGACACGGCCCCGTGTTCAGTGGGCACGGCCCCGTGTGCAGGTGGAGTTCTGACACAGTTTGTCCGTATTCTGACGTACTGATCAGAATGGAATCTTTCGATGGACACGGGGGCGTGTTGGCTGGGCACGGCCCCGTGTCTAGGGACTGTTTTATGAAGTTGTCTAGTTTTTTAAGGAACTTGTTAGTATCGGGTGGCTCCTGACTGGTTGGAACAACCCCAAAGTGCCTAAGATACCTTAATTGTCCTAGACTAAGGCGAGAACGCAAGAGGTTGTCGGTGAGGGTAATTCCTATTTTCATTCTAGTTGGACAAGTCCAACCCTTTCCCGGGCTCTTGTTAAAGAAGGTGTATGCCGAATCGCTCAGGTCTATGTATGCACCGAACGAAGTCGATGGAGAGTCCTTCACGGCACAATCGACACAGGGACGACTATCGTCCAAGTCTTTGCTAGGTACGAAGGTATTTTCGGGAGCAACGAGGTTGTCGGAATGCGGTTCCAACATTTCTTCATGGGTATCGTCTTGGGGTGGATCAATAAAATCCTTCCCAAGCTCTTCTAACCATTTCAGAATTAGTTCTTCTAGTTGAAATAACTCGTCAAGGAGCATTTCCCCTAGAATATCTGGCTGGACGCATTCGAGGGAGAAATAGTGCTTATTTTTACTTTCGCCCCTCTTAAGGTTGTGAGAAGTTGGTGGGTCCATGTAGTGGGGCCTATAATTTAGGAAGTAGCATTTTACTTCTTCATGTTCGCCACCACATAATTGACACCACGTACCATAAGAGTGCCGAAAGTAAAAATAATTACTATCACTCATGTTTATGTCAGAAATTACCAACCGCCGGGATCTAACGGTTCTGTTTTCAGTAACTGAAACTTGGGCACGGGGGCGTGTTGAGTGGGCACGGCCCCGTGTTCAGCTTACTGTCTGATGTAAAACAGGATTGCCAGTTCCAATGATTGAGCACGGGGGCGTGTTCAGCGGGCACGGCCCGTGCTGAGCTCTGCAGAAGCTGAAAGACTAAGAAAATCCTAAAAATATAAAAAGAAAAATAAAAGATGATTAGGCCGTTGATTCCCAACTTTCTTAAAATCCTTGTGTCCCCGGCAGCGGCGCCAAAAACTTGATGCGTGTGAAGTGTTATATATATTAGGTGTATATTTTAAGCCCTTTTTTAACACTTGTTTTAGCCAAGTTTTAAATTTATAAAACACGATATTTCACTAACACTAAACACACATATGGGCAAGTGCACCCATCGTTGAGTGTAGTATAGCGTTGGTAAGATACCGAGGTCGTCCAAGGACACAAGAGCTTTTAGTACCGGTTTATCCTCAACGTCTAACCAAAATAAAAGTTTAGAAAAATGTTTTAAACTAAGAAAAATAAAGACTAACTAAAATGCTGAAAAATAAAAATAAAAGAAAAACAGATAGACAAGATGAATCACTTGGTTCCGACTCGTATCTAGTATAACCTTTGATTATTTCCGCACTTTTGCACATAATTAAGAGATTATCTTAGTTATTGTAGTAGGCCCCTCTTTTGAAGGTGACGTTACCCTCACCCCAGTAGTTTGAGTCAGCAGGGATACAATCCTAAAAGGGTGGATTATTGGAAGATAATGAATTAAGTTATTAATGCAGTATTGTGGTAGGCCCCGCTTTTGGCGGTGACGTTACCCTTGGCTAAGTAGTCTGAGTCAGCAGGGATACAGTCCTAAATAGCCGGGTTATAGTATTAATAGTAGTTAACTTATGAGGGGATCAAAGAGTTTGGACCCCCGCCATCCAATACCGTGAAGTATTGAAGGAGGTCCTACTAAATTTGACCCAGGTCCATTGCAGGACCTCTAAACGCTGAACAATGGCAAGACCTTTACCAAACCGTTCCCTTAACCCCCGACCAGGTAGCCAACATATCTCCATATAGACCGTGGAGATATGAATGGTGAAAATCCTTTATTTTATATAGACAGTAAAATAATGCCAAGACACCACGGACAAACGATAAGGAAAGATCACCTTCAACATAAGTAACTAGTTATTAAAGTCATTAATACAAAACCAAATAAAAAGTGCAAAAGATTAGAAATAAAAAGTATTATACTAGACACTTTGTCTTCACCAAGTGATGTAAGAGACTTAGGCAAACATGGCCTTGATTGTCAAGAACTCTTACGATCAATCTTGGATCCCGAGACGACTCACACACTCTACGATGGACAATGGATGATGGTGGTGGATGATGGTGTTGTGATGGTGGTGGGTGGTGGATGAAGTGTGAGATAGGTGGTGTGCCAAGGGATGAGATGAAATGAATCCAAGCACTCCTATTTATAGGCTGAACAGAGAGCTGGACACGGCCCCGTGTCCGCTGGGCACGGCCCCGTGTCCGTCTGACAATCTCTCTCCTCATTAATTGTAATTCGCAATTACAATAAATGCGCCTGCTGTACTTTCGACACGCCCCCGTGTCCGCTGAGCACGGCCCGTGGTGGGCAATAGAAGCTTCTATAGGTTTGTCTTTTCTGCTGCTCCTTGGGCACGGCCCCGTGCTGGCTGAGCACGGGGCGTGTTCAGTCTTCTGATTTCTCTACTTTGCTTTGGAAGGTGCCGTTGAGGGTTCGGGCAGTCCACTAATATTCCTTTTCTTGTATTTATGTTGGATTTAGCTGTCTTTTTGCTTCTTTTGCGTTTTTGAGCTCATTTAATCCTGAAAATACAAAAGGAAGACAAAAACACTCTTTTTCCAATATTAGTACTTAAAAGGGTTAGTTTTATGCCTCATTTGATGTAATTTATATGTTGCATTTTACATACATCACCCGCACAGAAGGCATTCATCCGTACGAACCGAACCTCATCCGCATGAACCAACCTTAAATCGTTCTAAAAGCAGTTCGTCCGCACGAAGGATATATCCACATGAATGAACCTTTTCATCCGTGCGAATGTATCAATATGCCTAAAAAATGCATTTTTTGATTGTGGTGATGAGATGAGTGTCCAGAAAAAAATTGGTGATTGAAATTTTTTCGAGATTTTAACGTCAAATACGGGTTGTTCGAGGACACTGTCGGGAGCTTTAGAGAATATATATGATGATGAGATCACAGAGTGTTGAAGATAGTGGGTTAGTCATGGATACTTATGCAGAATGTTTATCATTTGGAGTAGTGACTATTAATGGGCCAAAACGAAAATCCGCATGTGATGAAAAACGGACTTATGTGGAACAAAATGTCACATTTTCTGCATAGTTGAGTTTTTTAGTGAATAGAGTGGACTGAATTTGCCAAGTTTGAGGGGAAATTCAGTGAAGAGGTTAGAGAAGTCAGAATTTGCCAAAAATGAGGGAATAAAAATTTTCAAATATTAGATATTTTTGGAAATCCAGACGACATGCGACAGTATTCGGGTGGTTCATACTTCAGATTTTCTGGGGATGCATAGGATTTGAATTCCTTAGTTCGTGATCATAGGAAGTTCGGATTCTTCAGATCGTGACCAGATTGATGTCTTAGGGATTGAGTCCCGAGTTTTCATAAAAGTCGGATAGCAGGATTAGCGTCAGGAGATGCATTAGTGTTATCGATACTTAAAAGATATCACAGCTTTTTGAAAGTCTAAAGTGTTAGAATGGTTAATCTTCGAGCAAATGAGTTGTTTTATGGACATACCGCCGAGAAATAATGATGTTTGTTGATTAAGTTGCTGCCGAGACTAACATAGAAGACTATATACTTGTTATCGTGACTGAAGAGGAAGAATGTGAGTTTGATCGTGGAAGATTGATTCTCAGATATGAATGTGTTACCAGATGATTTAATCCGACGAAGATTTGCTGATTGTGGAGATTACCGTTTACACTGATCAATCAATCAGCAGTGTGCTTAAAGATGATTACGGAAAACAGGATTTCAGATTTCCGTGGGTATTCATAAACTTGAAGTTTACTCGTGTAGGGATTCGAAGTTTCTATCAATTGCCAGTTGGGTTTTTGAAGATTAAGAGATTGAGCTAAAGTGATAAATCAAAAACCGAACACGGATGTGATTAACGTTGAAACGGGGATGCTGCATTGATTAGTTTCAAGTTGGTGATTATTTGTGAAGATTACAATTAAGCAAATCAGAGGAGGTCGCGAACCGTGCAAACAAAGACCTGAAGATTCATTTCAGGGGGAACTTATTGGAGATAATGCAAATTCGAATCATCAATAAAGGGGGAATTAATTGAAGATATTAAATGCTTGATTGAACTTACAGAATATTCAAACACGACTCTTATATATGAATATCAAGATTCGGCAATCACGTACAAGGGGGAAATTGTTAGTGCATATTAAGTGTGTCTGCCACTAAGCGAATATGCTAGATATAGTGTGTGTTGAATATTCTATAGATGAGATACGAACACATGACTTTGGAGAAGACGAGAGAGGTTCGTACGGATGTAATTCATTCGTACGGATGTAACTAATTCGTGCGGATGTAACTCATCCGCACGGACAAGCTTTTTCGCACAAAAGTGCTCATCCGTCCAAAATCCTCATGTATAAATAGTGTCATGTGTTCATAGTTTGATAAGTTTTGGAGATCCCAGAGGGGAAATGTTGGAGAAATTTTTTCTCCAACTTGTAAACAATGTAAACTCTTTTGGTATGAATGAAATCCTTCGACTTATGACTTTTCTTACGAGATTTCTACCGAATTAGTTCTATTCTATCCAAACATCCGTCTAAACCAACCCGATCTGAACTTTCAATACTTGTGAGGACCGTTTTCCGTTGACGTTTTGCTCATGTGATATCTATAACCTAGTCATAATGTGCGGAATCCATTGCAATTAGGCGATAATACAAGGTTAGTTAATTTTCAATGATTTCATTAATATTTCAACGTTACAGTCAAAAAACCAATCTGACAGGGCTTCGCTGTCTAGTCTGCAATGTTCTACCAAACACTAAGTCCTCACGACTATTTATACTACATCAGACTACCTTCGTGCGAACTTAGATTACCTCCGTACGGATGTGCTCATCTGTGCAGATGTGACTACATCCATACGGATGTACATTACAAACATAAACTTGAATATCTAATATTAAATCCTATTACATACTCGACACGATACGACTCGATGATGTACGCAGCATACATTGTGTATCAACAAACCCCCCCTTCGATGTTGCCGCAGTCTCGATCAGTCTTCAAAATCTTCAACACATCAATAACTAAATGCCCGAAGAAATACTTTCTAACAGGTTGACGCGTTAGGTCAAATTCAGTCATCGGCGTTTGATCTGTAGGAGTTGGCTTGTTCATAAATTGAAATCTTCTGATAGATGCCGTTTTCATTCTCGCTGCGATCCTTTCTTCTTTACGAACTTCCTTCGTAAACTCTTTTCCTTCAATCTCTCGCCATTTTGTGTTCCACATTTTTTCCAGAATTAATCTCGCAGGCGTAGAAAATTTTGATGACATTCTGATACTGCATAGCCTATACTATATCTTGTACTTGATAACAAATTTTGTTGTAGTACAAACGTTCTATATATTTCTTCGATAGATTTACCAACCACATAGGATCTAAAATCCTTATCGCTCTCCAACAACCACAACCTCAAGCACAACCACAACCTCAAGCTCCATCACAATCTCAACAACGTCAACAATCGAATCCAAGTGGTCAGTGCATATTTTGTCTGTCCGCCACTGTGTAAATAGGTTAGATAGAGTGTATGTTGAATATTGTATAGTTACGAGTTAGAAACGAACACATGATACCTTGGAGAGGATGAGAGCACGTTTGAAAGGACGTAGAACGTCTGCGCACGTCCGCGCGGAAGTGCTACGTCCGCGCGGAAGTGCTACGTCCGCACAGTTGTGTTGATCCTCACCAAACTCCATGTATAAATACGGTCCTGTGTTCATTAGTTGTTAAGTTTTGGAGATCCCAGTAGGGAAACGATGGAGAAATTTTCTCTCTAGCTTGTAAACGATGTAAACTATGTCGGTATGAATGGAATCATTCAACTTATGACTATTCTTATGAGATTTCTACCGAATTAGTTCTATTCTATCCAAACTTCCATCTAAACCCGCCCGATCCGGAATTTCAATTGGTATCATAGCTATGGTACCGATTCAATCGATCTAACAATTGATTGAATAACCTACGATCGTGATTTATGGACTTTTAGGGGATTTTAGACATAAAACATCAAATAAACGATCAATCCATGGACAAAAAGTAAAATTGAAACCAAAGGATTGATTAGAATTGAATTTCGACTTAGTCTATGAAAGAATCATCATAGAAGTCGAAGAAATAAAGATTTTAGATCGAAAGATTGAAAATTGGATTTGAAATCATTTGGAACGAATGAACTATGTCCGTACAGATGTAACTCATCTGCCCCAAAATGTTTACGTTCGCACGAACTAAGCATCATTCGTTCTAAAATCATCTCATTCGCAGGAAGGAGGCATTCGCACGAAGAACCTACTTCATCAGCACGAATGAGTCAAATGCCTAAAAAATGCATTTTTTGATCGTGGTGATGAGAAGGGTGTCCAGACAAAATTTGGTGATAGAATTTTTTTCGAGATTTTAACGTTAAATACGGGCTGTTCGGGGACACCGTCGGAGGATTCAGAGAACGAATATGATGATGAGATCACAGAGTTTTGAAGATAGTGGGGTAGTCATCGATACTTATGCAAAAAGTTTATCTTTTTGGTATAGTGACTATTAATGGGCAAAATCGAAAAATCCGCAGTGGATGAAAAATGGACTTTTGTGGAACAAAATGTCATATTAGAGTTTTTCAGAGAATTGAGAGGACTGAATTTGCTCAGTTTGAGGGGGAAATTCAGTGATAAGTACAGAGAGGTCAGAATTTGCAAAAATGAGGGGAATAAAAATTTCATTAGAATGTATTGAAGTTCCGGCATTTTTGAAATTCAGACATGCAACAGTGTTTGGGTGGTTCCGAGTTCAGATTGTCCAGGGATGCATAAGATCTGGATTCGTTAATTCGTGATCATAGAAAGTTTGGATTTTTCAGATCGTGGTCATATTTATGTCTTAGGGTTTGAGTCTCGAGTCTTCGTAAAAGCCGGATAGAAGGATTAGTGTCAGAGGATGCATCAATAGTATCGATACTTAAAAGATATCACAGCTTTGTGATAGTCTAAAGTGTCAGAATGGTTTATCTTCGAGCAGAGGAATTGTTTTTCGAACTAATCGCCGGGGAATGATGATGTTTGTTGATTAAGTTGCTGCCGAATGTAACGAAGAAGACTATATATTTGTTATCATGCCTGAAGAGGAAGAATGTGAGTCTGATCGTGGAAGAATGTTTCTCAGATCAAAGTGTGTTACCAGATGATTTGTTATCTAATGAAGATTTGCTAATTATGGAGATTACCGTTTACACTGTTCAATCATTCAGGAGTGTGCTTAAATTTAATTACGGAAGATGGGATTTCAGATTTTCATGGGTATTCACAAACTTGAAGTTTACCGGTGTGGTCATTTGAAGTTTCTATCAACTGCCGGTTGGGTTTTTGAAGATTAAGAGTTTGAGCTATGAGAGGTAGTTCAAAAACCGAACGCGGTTGTGGTTAACATTAAAATGAAGATGCTGCATTGATTAATTTCAAGTTGGTAACTATTCATGAAAATTGCAGTTAAGCAAATTAGAGGAGGTTAGGAACCGTGCAAACTAAGAACTGAAGTATCATTTAAGGGGGAATATGCTATTGCTAATGCAAACCTGAATCATCAATCAAGGGAGAATTAACTGAAGATATCCAATGCTTGATTGAAGTTGAAGAATATTCAAACACGACTCTCATATTTGAAGATCAAGATTCGACAGTGACGTACAAGGGGAAATTGTTAGTGCATATTTTGTGTGTCCGCCACTGTGCAAATAGGCTAGATAGAGCGTGTGCTGAATATTATATAGTTACGAGTTAGAAACAAACACATGAGACCCTGGAGAGGACGAGCGCACGTTCTTACGGATGTAACACATCCGCACAGACATAACACATCCACACGGATGTGTTCATCCTCACCAAACTCTTATGTATAAATAGGGTCGTGTGTTCATTAGTTGTTAAGTTTTGGAGATCCTAGAGGGGAAATGCTGGAGAAATTTTCTCTCCAACTTGTAAACGATGTAAACTGTTTCGGTATGAATGGAACCATTCGACTTATGACTATTCTTAATAGATTTCTACCGAATTAGTTCTATTCTATCCAAACTTCTGTCTAAACTCACCCGATCCGGAACTTTCACTTTAGATCTTCTGAAGCTTAACAATCTTAATATTGCTTTAAGAGAAGAAAGGATGGTGGGTATGGAAATTGTTTACATCGGGGGGTTATCAACGCTTCTAAAATTCCCAGACAATGTATCGGTGATGTCGGTTCTACAAAAACATCAGGTGTGGAATAGATGGTTCTTTACATTGGATACGTGGGAAGGTCAAATTCTCTCTTTCGAGAGAGTTGCTTGGTTAAAAATACACGGCGTTCCAATACATTTGGTAGAAAACTGGGTATTTGATTATGTTGCCACTCAGTTTGGTTTGGTAGTTCACCCATCTCATTTGGATGCGGAGGACGATGATTGGTCGGTAGTGCGTGTTGGGATTCTAGTTGGAGAAGGGGAGAGGATTAACGAATTGGTTTCGCTAAAGAGGAAAGAGAAAAGATTTAAGGTTTGGATACAGGAAGAGATTGGGTATTGGGAACCAGATAGTTTGGGGTTGGTGTCGTGGCCGGAAAAACCCGAACCAATGACGCTGGTGACCAGAGATACTGAACAGTCAAACAAAAAGGAAAAGGGTGAATTTATTGCGCCGGTTTTCGAGATGAGAGGGGGTGTTTCATCTACCTTTGGGAATAACGAGAGAATAACGGTTACAGAATTGAATAAGGTTGCAACTTTTGATGAGAATGATAAAAATTTTGCTGGTAGTAAGGGTGTCGAGAAAGAAGATAAGATGTATTTTTTTAGTTCTGAAGATAGGCCTCATAGGAAACCTAAAAAGCCTAGTTTGATTAATAATAATAAAGGTAAAGCCCTTAGGGGTGGTAAAAGCCCAAGTGTGGAATCTAGACCAAAAAAAGGCCCAGGGAGGACAAGGACGAACCAACCCATCTCAAATTTTTTCTGGGAAATATAAATAGTGGCGGGACACAGGGGACCAATACTAATAGCGAAACAGAAGGAAGGGATCCAGGCAATTCGTTAGAGAGTGGTGACAATAGAGAGAATCTGAACCAGACACCAGGTTCAGATTATCAAAACTTGGATATGAGCTGGATATGAATAGCTCGAGTAAGGAGGGGGGATGAAGACGTAGATGTATTGACTGGTCATTAGGCAGATATAGATAAGGAAACAGAGGCGACCACTAAATTGGGATGTATTATTTGAGCCGAATTGGGAGGATATAGCACCTTGGTGAAAGAAGGAATTATTGAAAAGGATAATAATGAGGTTAACCAATGAATTACCTCTCGCTCAACATTAGAGGAATCGGGGGAGGCGATAAGGACTCGTGGGTCAGGGAGATCAAGAACAAACATGGGATTAACTTCATAGCATTGCAAGAGACAAAACACAAAATATTGACAGGTAAGGATTTTTTTTTTTAATTTTGGGGGAATAAAAATTTTGAGATGATTCTGCGGGTTCGGTCGGGCAATCGGGTGGGCTTGTGTGTCTATGGGATCCGAGGGTTTTTGAACATAGTGGTTCGATTAAAAACAGGAGGTTTCTCCTTATAAAAGGTAAAATTAATGGGAGTGGGGAAGAGCTTTGTGTTATGAACATTTATGCTCCTTAAGGGTTTAATGCAAAGAAATCTTTATGGGAAGATATCGAAGCTAAGATATCTAGAAATTCAGGTTTGTGGATTTTGATGGGATATTTTAACACGTTTTGGTTTCTCGAAGATAGGAAAAACTCCGCATTTAAATTGTCTTGTGCTCGTAATTTTAACTCTTTTATACATAATATTGATTTTCTGGAGTATAGTATAACAGGTAAACAATTTACGTGCATTCGTGATAATGGAAGGAAACTAAGCAAAATTGATAGAATGCTCGTGAGCCCTAGTTTCTTTAACAAATGACTTGTTGCTTGCCTCAGGGCATTGCCTAGTTTTTTTTTCAGATCATTGTCCTTTGATTTTGGCAACTGTGAATAAAAACTGTTGGCCTAGGCCGTTTAGAGTTTTCAATTCGTGGTTAGAGAAAACAGGGTATGAGGAAGCTGTTAGAGAGGCTACAGAAAGATTTAGAGAGTCGGGGCCGGCTGACAATGTGTTTACGAAAAAAAATGGCTAGTATTAGAAATCGTATCAAGAAGTGGAGGGATGAGATAATGAGAGGAAGAGAATGCGGTGAGATGCGAGATTGAAAAACTGGAAGAAGATATGGAAGACAGAGAGCTGGAGGAATATGAGGAATGGGCACTAACGGAAAACAAGAAAAAATAAAATGAGCTGGAGCTAATGAAAAATTCTGATTTAAAACAACGTTTGAGGATCCGATGGGCTATTGAAGGGGATGAAAACTCGAAGTTTTTCCACGGGATGATCAACAACAGAAAGGCAAGGAACTTTATTCCAGGTTTGAATATTGGGGGGAACTTGGTTACAAAGCCGAATATGTTTAAGAATGGGGTTTTTTAGGAAGCGTTTTGTTGAAAATATTCCGAAGAGGCCGGGGTTGGTGTGTGATAATTTGAAGATGATTTTGGATGAGCACAAAGGTATTCTTATCGAGCGGTTTTCCAAAGACGAAATTAAAGAAGCGGTGTTCGGATGTGGAGATGATAAAGCGCTGGGACCTGATGGTTTTAATATCAGATTTATTAAGCACTTTTGGCAAATTTTTGAAAATGATTTGTTCAACAAAATGGAGAATTTTCACAAGGAAGGGAAGATAAACCGTGGAAGTGGGTCATCGTTTATAACTCTGATCCCGAAAGTGAAGGACCCGGTTGATCTTAATAATTATAGGCCAATTAATTTAGTGGGGATTATTAGTAAAATTGTTTCAAAGATCCTGGCTAATAGATTAAAGAAGGTACTCGAAGGGGTTATATATGAATCTCAATCATCGTTTCTTATTGGGAAACATATACTGGATGGCCCACTGGTGGTAAACGAATTAATTACTTATTGCAAAAAATTTAAAAGTAAGCATTCATCCTTAAAATCGACTTCGAGAAGGCTTATGGAAATGTAAACTGGAACATTGTAATCAAAATTATGGAGCAAATGGGGTTCCCACGTGTGTGGTGTTCTTGGATTCAAGGGGTTTTGGCCTCGGTGAGATCTTCAGTGCTTATAAATGGAGTGCCAACATTCGAATTTCAATGTGGCAAAGGTATGCGACAAGGTGACCTTCTTTCTCCTTTTTTTATTTCTAACTGTTATGGAAGCATTGTCTTATATATTTGATAAAGCTAGGGAAAATGGAGCGATTCAAGGCATTCAAAGCCCAAATAATGGTCCAATCATCTCTTACCTTTTATATGTGGATGATGCCATAATTCTTGGGAGTGGACGAACGAAAACATTATTAACGTGGTGAGGATTCTTAGGGTTTTCTACATGTGCTTGGGGTTGAAAATCAATCTAAAAAAATCTAATTTATATGGCATTGAAGTTGGGATTTCGGATGTGAAAAACAAGGCTAGGATGCTTGTCACACCCCAACCGATGGCGGAAACATCGGGGCGCGGCACTGAGCGAAACAGATTTTCCAAGAGAATCCATAACGACTATTATATTACCAAATATTTAGCGTTCACGTCCCATACCATAAACATATAAGATAAAAACAATTATTACAGATATTGTTCTCAAAAAACAAACATTGTTCCGACAACTCAGATTTAATTAGATTTGTTTCTAGACTCCATCCTAGCTTGATTCCAGCAAGTAACAAGCAAAGCATCCTAAACACATGTCACATACGTTAAAAAAGAGGTCAATAAACATAGTGTAAAGGTGAGCATACAAGTTTTGTAGTATAATAGTAGCGAAAGCGAGTTTATGCATAACCAGCATGTAACATATATAATGTGAAGCAAGTAGGTTATCGACAATGAAATATGCACAGACGTGACTGTGAGTTGTAGAATGCGCAACACATATCACCACTGCGACATGTGAGAAAAGCCCTTAACAACCCCTGTCCACGACATGTGCTGAGTCCAAACTATAGTACTATCGTTGCTAAGGTGTCAGGCAACAATCACTGTGTAAACATAACATACAAGCATTCATCGAGTAACACGTATAACATGCAGTAACGGTTAGCGTATAAAACTGTTTGCGTTGTGTGATTGATGTGATTTGATATAAGTAACGTATGTAACACCCAAAAGTGCTTAAAGCAAAAAGGTATCGAGTATACTCACATAAAGTGCTTAATAAATAAACACCGTCTTGGATTGAAGGGAGCGCTGGAGAGTTAGCCTGATTACAGAACGATAGCATAAGCGATGAGCGGCGCGTTAAACGGTGCGAGTGACGGAGTGACGAAAGGTCATCCGATCGGATGGCAATCCGGATGGATGGTAATCCGGTCGGATGGCCATTCGGTCGGTTTGCCATTCGTTTGGGATGGATGTGTTTGTGTATGATGGCTTTGAAGTTTTCGTTGTAGCATTTTGAAAACAGAGAAGTATCTCTACCTTTCAGGTCGTCCGGTCGAACGGTCGTCCGGTCGGATGGCCGTTCGCTCGGATGGCGATCCGTTCCAAGTGAGATATTTCTTAGAGAACAAGTTCACAGCAGAATGGTCATTCGACCGGATGGTCATCCGATCGGATGGCCATTCGCTGGTTTTGGTTATCTTTGGAAATTTGTGAAAAAATTCAAGTGTTGAAGACCACATGTCATCCGATCGGATTGTCATTCAATCGGATGGCAATCCGATCGGACGGAAGTCCGTTTGGTGACTTGCTCGTTTTGAAATTTGTTAAGTTTAAAAGTTTGCGGTTTGATCAAGACGATATGACAACGTGTTAAACAACGGGAATTCCCCCAAGTCCAGGTTATCCGATCGGATGGGAATCACCCCATTCTGACCAGTTAACTGTTCTTGACAGTTGTTCATGTTCAACCTGCTTAGTCGCTTATCTCGTTGATAGGAACCAGATCTCAGACCGACACATTACTAGAGAATACGTGGAAGGCTTGAATGAGCTCCGTGTCTATCGGTTTTGAGTGCATGAGTGTAAAAGAGTTGAAAGAAAGTTACGAAAACATCTTTCAATCCTTTTAATCTTGAAAATGTTTAGATTTATGCTAAATCAGTGCTTAAACATGTTGAAATCTCTTAGATCTGAGTTGTTCTTGGTGGAATGAGGTCAAATCTTGAAGTTCATAAGAACCCCATGATGACATCATCCGAGAACACCTTAAATCAGCCGATTTCATGGTTAAAAGTGAAGATTTGATGGTGAAAAAGATGAAGAAGTGTGTGTAGATCAAATATGTACAAGATTTGGGTTGAAAACTTACTAGAATCGTGAGAAATCGAGAGAAAAGAGGGCTGGAACGCGCTGGTCGGATGAGAGAGCTGTCACATCATGAACAGTGATGTAACAGGGCTATTTATAGATTTCCAAAAGAGGGAAGTCGATGCAGGTGGGTCGAAAGGTGGTTCGATCGGATGGTCATTCGATCGGATGGGCAGTGTGAGTTGGTTTTCGACTTTTCGTTTCGTGCGTTGAGCATTGCGATGCGCTGCGAGTAAGCGATGCGATAGTATTACCCATTAATTACACAAATATCCTAACTAATAAATAACATAAATTTAATCCTTGAATCTCGAGTTTGCGATGAGATTGCGTTGCGATAGAGTTGCGATTGTGTTTGCGATTAATCACCTCAACATAAACATAACATGCACAAGTAACACATAATAGCACATACACGTAAAACAATATCCATAACCTACAATTCGAGTTGCGATGTGATAGCGATGCGATTAGCGATAAGTCGATTAGCGATTAAACTGCGATTAAATAGCGATTTATTAACAAGTACTCCACATAATACAACTAAAGCAATTAGAGTAAAGTGTCGATTACAAGACGGGAAGTACAATCAGTAATTAAGCATGGAGTGACAGATCGCAATTAGCAATCTTTTCTTCCTTTGACTTTGACTTGTACTTTGACTTTCAAAAGTCGGGTTGTTACAGCCTCTCCTACTTTAGGAAATTTCGTCCCGAAATTTAAGAAGCAGGCGTAACAAACAGTTGTGGATACTTAGCTTTCATGTCACTTTCGAGTTCCCAGGTGAACTCGGCGCCGCGTTTGCCTTCCCAGTGAACCTTCACTATGGGAATGCGTGAGAGTCGGAGTACCTTGGTTTCTCGGCCCATGATCTTGACAGGCTTCTCCACAAAGTGTAATGTTTCGTCCACTTGTAGATCCTCAAGAGGGACATGTAGTTCCTGGTCGGCTAAACACTTTTTGAGGTTCGAAACGTGGAAAGTCGGGTGGACATTACTAAGTTCCTCCGATAGTTCGAGTCTGTAGGCCACTTTGCCAATCCTTTCCAAAATTTTAAAGGGTTCAACATATCGAGGCGCGAGCTTTCCTTTCTTGTCGAATCTGATCACCCCCTTCCAAGGTGCAACCTTTAGGAGTACGTGATCGTCGACGTCAAATTCAAGGGGCTTGCGGCGTCTATCGGCGTAACTTTTCTGATGACACTGAGCTTTCAGCAGATTGTCTCGAATTTGGAGGATTTTGTCAGTCGTTTCTTGCAGTAACTCAGGACCGGTAATTTGCACATACCCGATCTCGTGCCACACAATAGGCGATCGACATTTTCTTCCGTATAATGCCTCAAATGGTGCCATTTGGATGCTAGAGTGATAACTGTTATTGTATGAGAATTCGACTAAAGGTAAATGCGAATCCCAATTACCACCGAAATCTATAACACACGAGCGAAGCATGTCTTCGAGGGTACGAATCGTGCGTTCAATCTGACCGTCAGTCTAAGGATGGAAAGCGGTACTTAGATTGAGAGTAGTACGATAGCAGATTGAAACATTTCCCAAAGTCGCGAGGTGAATCGACCATCGCGGTCAGAGATGATGTCACGAGGTGTCCCGTGTCGAAAAATAACTTCGTCGGTGTAGATTCGTGCTAATCGTTCCACCTTATAGTCTTCCCGTATAGGTAGAAAGTGGGCGGATTTGGTAAGACGGTCAATAATAACCCAGATGCTGTCGTGACCTGATGGCGTGCACGGGAGTTTCGTTATGAAGTCCATAGCTATACTCTCCCATTTCCACATAGGGATCTCGGGTTGTACGAGTAAGCCAGAGGGGCGTTGATGCTCAGCCTTGACTTTTGAACAAGTCAGGCATTTCGAAACATAGATAGCGATATCCTTCTTCATGCCCGGCCACCAGTACTTGTAGCGCATGTCCTGGTACATCTTATCGGCACCGGGATGAATGGAATACCGCGATTTGTGAGCTTCGTCTAGCAGAATTTGTCGCAAATTGGTGCGCTTGGGAATCCAAATTCGGTTTAGATAATGGAATATACCATTCGATTTATTCACCAGTTGTTCGCCGTTATTGATGATCCTTTCTTTCTTCAAAGTGCCTTCTGTAAAACAAGCATGTTGGGCGTCACGGATAAGAGCTTCAAGATTGTGGAGGGCTTGAGTATTACGAACGCTATGCAAATAGCTTCGTCGATTGAGAGTATCGGTGATGACGTTTGCTTTGCCTGGATGGTAACGAATCTCACAGTCATAATCGTTGAGGAGTTCAACCCATTGGCGTTGGCGCATATTCAGCTCTTTCTGGTTAAAGATGTGCTGTAGGCTCTTGTGGTCGGTGAAGACCGTACACTTGGTACCGTAAATGTAGTGTTGCCAAATCTTCAATGCAAAAACAACTGCACCAAGATCGAGATCGTGGGTTCTATAGTTCTTCTCGTGGATCTTGAGCTGTCGAGAGGCGTACGCGATAACCTTGTCCCGTTGCATGAGAACACAACCGAGACTGAGGTTAGAGGCATCGCAGTAGACTATGAAATCGTCGTTTCCGTCGGGCAGTGAGAGCACGGGAGCGTTACAAAGCATAGCTTTGAGAGTTTGAAAGGCCTCCTCTTGTTCAGTTCTCCAAACAAAAGGTTTGTCCTTGTGCGTAAGTGAGGTAAGCGGTACATCGATCTTTGAGAAATCAGCGATGAATCGACGATAGTAACCCGCCAATCCGAGAAAAGAACGAACTTCGGACGGGTTCCTTGGTGTAACCCAACTCTTAACAGCTTCGATCTTCACAGGATCGACATGAATTCCTTGACTATTGACGATGTGACCGAGGAATTGAACCTTCTCAAGCCAGAATTCCCACTTGGAGAATTTGGCATAGAGACGGTTTCCCTGGAGTAACTCAAGAACCAAACGTAGATGTTGCGCGTGTTCGGTTTTTGACTTGGAATAGACCAGGACATCATTGATAAATACGATGACGAAGCAGTCGAGAAAGGGTTTACACACGCGATTCATTAGATCCATGAAAACAGCGGGGGTGTTAGTTAAACCAAAAGGCATAACAACAAACTCGTAGTGACCGTATCGGGTTTGAAAAGCGGTTTTGGGTATATCTTCCTCCTGAATTCATAATTGGTGATAGCCTGAGCATAGATCGATCTTCGAGAAACAAGTAGCACCTTGTAGTTGATCAAACAAATCATCGATTCTAGGCAAGGGATAACGATTCTTGATAGTGAGCTTATTCAATTCCCTGTAGTTGATGCACATCTGGAACGATCCATCCTTCTTTTTAACGAAAAGGACAGGCGCGCCCCAAGGAGAGGTGCTAGGGCGAATGAAGTCTTTATCAAGCAGTTCCTGGAGCTGACTCGAGAGTTCGTGCATTTCGGACGGAGTGAGACGATAAGGCGCTCTAGCAACAGGATTTGCTCCAGGAATGAGGTCGATTCAGAAATCGATATCACGAGTGGGAGGTAAACCAGGTAGATTATCAGGAAAGACGTTAGGAAAATCACAAACCACAGGCACCTTGTCTATTGCCTTAACTTCCTTTTCCTCCGCTACTATGATGTGTACCTAGAAAGCTTGGTATTCCTTGCGGAGATACTTGCTAGCTTAGACACACGACATGAGCTGTAACTTCTTCGAAGCGACTTCACCATAAACACACAATTAATCACCATTAGCGAGAGAGAAACGAATCATTTTATTGAAGCAAACAATTTCAGCATGATTCTCCCAAAGGAAATCCATACCTACTATGTCACACCCCCAAAATCCATATGCGGAGTACCACCGCTTGGAGGCGTGACTGACCAGGATCTTAGTCACCAATCACATTGAACTCACGAGTATATTTAAATAAAACCTTCATTTATTAACAATGGTGTTACAACGTTACAATATTTCACAGTTTACAGCGGAAGCATATTTAATTCGTTAGGTGTTTATTAATCACATGTAAAAGCTCTTAGTCTTGTGTTGCGTTTCCATGTAACTCGACCCATGACCACTCCAGCTTCTCAGACAGTAAGTTCCAATGTTATACACCTAAAGGCCTGCAAGGCATGTAACAACGAGTCAACAACAAAGTTGAGCGAGTTCACAGTTGGTGTTCATTGTTAAGTTGTTTCAAAAACCAGGAATTCATTTGTAAGTTGTAAGTTAATCAGTTTACCCTGTTTCCCAAACATATCCATAGTTAGTGGGGGCTTCCCCATGTTAACCACTAGACCTGTTTACCATATCGACTACTGACTAAAGTAAGTTCGTGCCCTGACGTCAATGTCTATCATCATTGACTAGTGCCCAGATCCACTCCAGCTTCTCAGACAGTAAGTTCCAATGTTATACACCTAAAGGCCTGCAAGGCATGTAACAACGAGTCAACAACAAAGTTGAGCGAGTTCACAGTTGGTGTTCATTGTTAAGTTGTTTCAAAAACCAGGAATTCATTTGTAAGTTGTAAGTTAATCAGTTTACCCTGTTTCCCAAACATATCCATAGTTGGTGGGGGCTTCCCCATGTTAACCACTAGACCTGTTTACCATATCGACTACTGACTAAAGTAAGTTCGTGCCCTGACGTCAATGTCTATCATCATTGACTAGTGCCCAGATCCATTAGTTCATGCCCGTCCTCTGCGGCACGGTGTGAGGCTTGTCAAACCTAAATAGCGCTATCTAACTAATGACCCGCTCACCATTGGCCCGGCGATTAAGTCGATATAAAAGGAGGGACTTCATGATAGAGAGTTTTGGTCTAGTATCCGTGTTGTCACCCTTCAGTAAAGTGGGTGTGTACGTAATCCCCAAACCAGGAGATTACGCAGGTTCCGATTATATTCTTATCACGTGTTGTCACCCTTCAATAAAGAGGGTGTGTACGTGTCCCAAACCAGGAGATCACGTAGTTTCAGTTTAAATCCTTTACCCATTCCCAACCCCTGGGAATCCCATGCCTTGTGGAAAGTGTGAACTCACCTTTGATTTGCTCGGTAAGTTAATTTACTTGTGTTCCCTTGGTCAACCATACCCTATTATGGTTATTAATATTCATTAGGTTCATATGCAATTAATGCACGTATTTACACGTATTCAACAAGTTGCATGTCAATACTAGCTATCACACATCACGTAGCACATAAATTCATGTTTCGTATAATACATACCCCAATTCAGATCAGTTACAACACATACAAATATTTCAAACGTCATTCAAATAGTTCGTCACCGGGGTTTTCAACATTTATCGAACAATCACATCAGCTGCTTAAAGCGAGAAGTTAAACCAACGTTGTCTCCACCATCCTGTTTGATATGCTAGAACTCGTCCTCTAGCTTCTGAAGCTCGTGGGGAGGGCAAAACTCTTTCATCATGATGTCCTTCAACTCATCCCACGTTAGCCCATAGGCTGCATCATTCCCTCGTTTGTTTCTCTCGGCAGTCCACCAATCCAAAGCCCTGGATTGAAAAACGCCAGTGGCGTAAACAGTGCGAAGGTTTTCCGGACAGCCTCTTTGGTGCAGGGTGACTTCGATCGAATCAAACCATTGAAACATGGATGTAGGCCCGTCTTCTCTGGTAAATTCTTTGGGACCGCAGGCTTTGAACTGCTTAAAGCTAAAAGTAGCTTTAGAAGAATCAGTCCTCAATTCTTCAGAGGACTTGCTAGCGTTTTCGTTTAGCTCGCTGACAATTTGGGGAATGACTTTCGCCATCTGCTTTGCGACTAGTGCAGCGATGCGTTTATCCTCATGGTTTCGGCGGGCGGAGCGAGCAGTGTGTGATCCAAATGACGACATTGTCTGCAAACAGACATCGTCACAGGACTCAGACACAATTTCGATTAACCCTAATATAGTCTAGCGATTCACCCAAGTCTACTTAATAAAGCACAGGAACACATCAATTCACAAAACCACGTATGCACATAATCCTCAGAAGCATGTAAGCACAGAAGCACATAGTCCACATAAGCGCATCTTCAACTATATTTTGCACGTATTGACCTACGTATATTGAACGTATTCACCTATCTTTCACAGCATTGTAAAGCGATCGAGTATTGCGAGTGCGAATAGCGAGTAGCGATTACACATAGAGTAGCATAACGAGTAGTATAGCGTACGATTTGTTAGTGTATGAGGTAAATGTGTAGTGCGAGTTGTGTGTGTTTGATCAAAGCGAACAGCGAGTAAATCACCAAAATTGAAACACATAAACACATAAAATCACATAAAATGCATAAAAAAACTCACATAAAATCGATAAATTTACAGAGTCAGCGGCGGCGAAATTCAGAATCGAAACACATAAAATTGAGAAGGGATTGTCTTGGCTTGATAAACGTTGACTACCCAAAGTGATTCGACTATTCTCAAGGACGTCAAGTACGCGCTTTGGCCTAATAGACTGTGCTCTATCACCGACATGCGGTGAATGGCACGCATCCTTTCGGTTATTCACGCAACTCGAGTCGTTGGAATCCATCGAGACTTTGGTGAGAGTTTTTTTTGTAAAACCAAAATAGAGAGCGGAAAGAGTCATCATGGTTCGGGTTTCACCACTGACTTAGCGACTCCATTCCTATTTGTGTGATAGAATCACGGGATAGATAGAGAGAACTGCGTCGGAGTATGGATTTCACTCCTAATTCATCGCAAATTCTTGTGTTTATAGTAAAAAAATGCGTGTCGAACGAGCGATTTGGTTGAGAGTTTGCGGTTTTCACACCTAATCTCAACCAGATCATTCGTTTGTGTGTGTAGCCAGCCTTAGGAAAGGCTGATCTGACGCAGAACTGTAGTATGCGATGTTCTCGCAAGAGTGTAGTGTACAGCAAGTTCGAGCAAGAGTATCGACTAAGCTCGTGCAAAACCCATACCGGGTATGCACAAGTTGGTCTGTTGGTACTTAGACTATAGACTAGGTCATTTCTAAGACATCGACCCGGACTAGGTAGAGTCTTGCCTAATTCCCTATAGTTATGGCTCTGATACCAATCTGTCACACCCCAACCGATGGCGGAAACATCGGGGACGGCACTGAGCGAAACAGATTGTCCAAGAGAATCCATAACAACTATTATATTACCAAATATTTAGCGTTCATGTCCTATACCATAAACATATAAGATAAAAACAGTTATTACAGATATTGTTCTCAAAAAACAAACACTGTTCCGACAACTCAGATTTTATTAGATTTGTTTCTAGACTCCATCCTAGCTTGATTCCAGCAAGTAAAAAGCAAAGCATCCTAAACACCTGTCACATACGTTAAAAAAGAGGTCAATAAACATAGTGTAAATGTGAGCATACAAGTTTTGTAGTATAATAGTAGCGAAAGCGAGTTTACGCATAACCAGCATGTAACATGTATAATGTGAAGCAAGTAGGTTATCGACAATGAAATATGCACAGACGTGACTGCGAGTTGTAGAATGCGCAACACATATCACCACTGCGACATGTGAGAAAAGCCCTTAACAACCCCTGTCCACGACATGTGCTGAGTCCAAACTATAGTACTATCGTTGCTAAGGTGTCAGGAAACAATCACTGTGTAAACATAACGTACAAGCATTCATTGAGTAACACGTATAACATGCAGTAACGGTTAGCGTATAAAACTGTTTGCGTTGTGTGATTGATGTGATTTGATATAAGTAACGTATGTAACACCCAAAAGTGCTTAAAGGAAAAAGGGATCGAGTATACTCATAGAAAGTGCTTAATAAATAAACACCGTCTTAGATTAAAGGGAGCGCTGGAGAGTTAGCCTGATTGCAGAACGGTAGCATAAGCGATGAGCGGCGCGTTAAATGGTGCGAGTGACGGAGTGACGAAATGTCATCCGATCGGATGGCAATCCGGACGGATGGTCATCCGGTCGGATGGCCATTCGGTCGGTTTGCCATTCGTTTGGGATGGATGTGTTTGTGTATGATGGCTTTGAAGTTTTCATTGTATCATTTTGAAAACAGGGAAGTATCTCTACCTTTCAGGTCGTCCGGTCGGATGGTCCTTCGCTCGGATGGCGATCCGTTCCAAGTGAGATATTTCTTAGAGAACAAGTCCACAGCAGAATGGTCATTCGACCGGATGGTCATCCGACCGGATGGTCATCCGATCGGATGGCCATTCGCTGGTTTTGGTTATCTTTGGAAATTTGTGAAAAGTTCAAGTGTTGAAGACCACATGTCATCCGATCGGATTGTCGTTCGATTGGATGGCAATCCGATCGGACGACAGTCTGTTTGGTGACTTGCTCGTTTTGAAATTTGTTAAGTTTGAAAGTTTACGGCTTGATCGAGACGGTATGACAATGTGTTAAACAACGGGAATTCCCTGAAGCCCAGGTTATCCGATCGGACGGGAATCACCCCATTCTGACCAATTAACTGTTCTTGACGGTTGTTCATGTTCAACCCGCTAAGTCGGTTATCTCGTAGATAGGAACCAGATCTCAGACCGACACATTACTAGAGAAAAAGTGGAAGGCCTGAATGAGCTGCGATTCAATCGGTTTTGGGTGCATGAGTGTAAAAGGGTTGAAAGAAAGTTATGAAAACATCTTTCAATCCTTTTAATCTTGAAAATGTTTAGATTTATGCGAAATCAGTGCTTAAACATGTTGAAATCTCTTAGATCTGAGTTGTTCTTGGTGGAATGTGGTCAAATCTTGAAGTTCATAAGAACCCCATGATGACATCATCCTAGAACACCTCAAATTAGCCGATTTCATGGTTAAAAGTGAAGATTTGATGGTGAAAAAGATGAAGAAGTGTGTATAGATCAAAGATGTACAAGATTTGGGTTGAAAACTTACAAGAATCGTGAGAAATCGAGAGAAAAGAGGGCTGGAACGCGCTGGTCAGATGAGAGAGCTGTCACATCATGAACAGTGATGTGACAGGGCTATTTATAGATTGCCAAAAGAGGAAAGTCGGTGGAGGTGGGTCGAAAGGTGGTTTGATCGGATGGCCATCCGATCGGATGGTCATCCGGACGGATGACCATTTGATCGAATGGTCATTCGATCGGATGGGCGGTGTGAGTTGGTTTTCGACTTTTCGTTTCGTGCGTTGAGCATTGCGAGTAAGCGATGCGATAGTATTACTCATTAATTACACAAATATCCTAACTAATAAATAACATAAATTTAATCCTTGAATCTCGAGTTTGCGATGAGATTGCGTTGCGATAGAGTTGCGATTGCGTTTGCGATTAATCACCTCAACATAAAGATAACATGCACAAGTAACACATAATAGCACACACACATAAAACACTATCCATAACCTATAATTCGAGTTGCGATGCGATAGCGATGCGATTAGCGATTAAACAGCGATTTATTAACAAGTACTCCACATAATACAACTAAAGCAATTAGATTAAAGTGTCAATTACATGTCGGGAAGTACAATCAGTAATTAAGCAAGGAGTGACAGATCACAATTAGCAATCTTTTCTTCCTTTGACTTTGACTTTAACTTGTACTTTGACTTTCAAAAGTCGGGTTGTTACAATGCTCTGTGGTGTGTGGTAGGGGTTCCCCGTTTAAATATCTCAAGCTTATGGTGGGAGAAAATGCGAATCAGATCAAGAATTGGAAGCTGGTGTACGATATCTTTGAAGTGAGACTTTCTTCTTGGAAGGCTAACTTATCACCCATGGGTGGTCGAATTACTCTCGTTAAGTACGTGTTAGAAAGCCTTCCAAATTATTATTTTTCACTTTACAAGGCACCTTTAAAAGTTGTACATGATTTGGAAAAGCTAGTTAGAAGATTTCTCTGGAAGGATCGGCCGAATCGAGTAAAATGCGTTGGGTGGCATGGGTTGGTATTTCTAAAGAAGACGGAGGGCTGAGGCTGAGTAAACTTAAAAATATAAATACCGCGCTGCTTGTAAAGTGGGGTTGGCACTACAAGACGGAGAATAATCAACTTTGGAAGAAGGTGGTTGAAGCTCTTCAGTTTGTAGAGGTAATTGGGATTTTCTTCCTGCTAAAAAGAGTATAAAGAGAGTCTGGAATAATATTGTGAAGACGTGTGCGAGAACCACCATTGACGAGACCTCGCTTCGTTCTTTCTTCAAAGGAGAAGTGGCGAATGGAAAATATATCTCATTCTGGTTAGATCCTTGGTTGGAAAATGTGCCTTTGAAGGAGGTATACCCAAATTTATACAAATTAGATTTGGAAAAAGGTGTAGCATGGAAAGCATGGTTTCAGATAGGAGTGGAGGTATTTTCAGATCGTGGAAGTGGCAGAAAGGACCGGAAAATTACATAGAAATCATGGAGTTAAAGTGGCTCACCAGATCGCTAGATTCGGTCTCCTTAGCTAATCACGATGATCGGTGGAAATGAATTGGTGACTCAGGGAGAATTCTCGGTTGGAGCGGTTAAATGGTATCTTTCTAAGGGGGTTGATCATAGTAATAATTATGTCATGGATTGGTGCAAGCTGGTTCCACTAAAGTGCAATGCCTTCGTGTGGAGAGCCGAAATGGGAAAAATTCCTATGGCTCTTGCGTTGAAGAATAAGAATATCGATATCGATGATGTGACATGTCACATGTGTGGGTCGGGAGAAGAAATTGTCAACCATTTATTTTCCAGATGCATCATAGCGTCACGGTTTGGCAGCATATCGTGTTGTGGTGCAAGAGAGCTTTTAGAAGTTCATAAAGCGGTTGGGTTATCTAATACGGCAAAAGAAGTTTTCCAAGGGATAGTGAGGGTGGGATGTTGGAGTATTTGCGTTCGAGAAATAAGCTTAAATTTGAAGATAAACAAGTTCGGGTTGAAGATATCTTAAGTGAGATTAAATCTATCGGGTTTTTATGGATTTGAAGTAGATGTAAATCGAGGTCTTTTTCGTGAACCGATTGACGTAACTTTGTAAATATATGGTTTGTGTTTTGGAGCCGCCCCATTTTGTTGGTTGGTTATTTTTTAATGAAGTTTACTTTAAAAAAAAAACCTTTGTTATGTCAATTTGCGCTAAACATTTAATTTTTTCATTTGCATATTTAACATCATATTATTTAGTTTAATGATACCTTTGTTTCCTTTTAAATATTAGAGGTAAGGATGATGATATTTTAGATTATAATTTGGGTATTCATGTTTAGTTTTAATTATTGTTCCTTTATCTCCGTTAATTTATATTTGTGTTTGTCTATCATTATGACCCATTGTTTAGAAGAGTAAACTGTCATTTTGGTTTATGAGGTTTGGTCACTTTTGCTACTTTAGTCTAAATTTAAAACCTTTTACATTTGGGTCCTTTTGGTTTCACTTTTATTGCCATTTTGATTCAAAAATAAATCAGGTCATATTTTTCAGATTAAATCTTAGTATTTTATCATTTTTCTAAGGGCAAAATAGTCATTTCATTTCATTTTGTTTAAACCTCTTATTAAAACAAGAGTAAATTACAAAAATCGTCCTTTATGTATGTCACTTATTGCAAACTGTGTCCTTTGTCTTCAATAATTACAGAAAACGTACTTGTTTACAAACCCTTACACGTTATGTCCTTTAGCCCTAACTCGGTTAGTTTTTTTCATTAAATCTGACAAAGTGGCCACCACATAAGGGTATTTTAGTCATTTCTCATACAATTATAATTTTCTTTCTTTAAACAATTAAAACCCACCCACCCTACCCCTCTATCTCTCTCTCTCTCTCTCTCTCTCTCTAAAGTCTCTCTGTAACTCTTTCTTTCAACAATCTGAATGAAGAGACTACCACTTACCTACCAGTACCACCACCACCACTCACCCACCACCCCCTCGATACACCCATCAGATCACTACCGTAACCTACATACACCACCACAACTTAACCCACCTGCCACCATCTCCATACACCCAAGCGGACCACTGCCACCACCATACACCCCATCGGACCTCAAGAATCCGGATCTAGATCAGTAAGTATTCAAGAATCCATTTTGGAAATATCACACAAAACAATCCCATTTCAAAATCTCCCACTTCGAGAATCAGGCTTTGGATATATAAGCATTCAAGAATCTGGTTTTGGATATGTAAGATTCAAGAATCCTCTAAAAATCCCACTTTGAAATCTCACACAAAAACACTCACCTATCATCTATACCCATATATGTAAGTATTCTCTTCTTATTCAAGAATCCGGTTTTGGATCATGAATTTGGTCCAATTTTAGGTCATAAATGTTTTGTGCGATGATCTATGAGTTGGGTATTGTGAATTTGTTAACTTATGTTTATAAAGTTTAAAACCTTTTTTTATTTTGGACAAAAGTCATGTTTCTGGGTTTGTTTCTTGATTTGCTTGATTATGGACAAAATTCATGTTTCTGGGTTTGTTTCTTGTTCTGCAATTGGGTTTTCTATTTTTTTCTGTATTTATTATAATATATTTTCTGGATTTTGTAATGTAGGATTGAAGTGAGAGAGAGAGAGAGAGAGAGAGAGAGAGAGAGAATGGAGGTGGATTTCAAGTGTCGTCTAGAGATGAACAAATCTGATGGAGATGGTGGGTGGTATCTAGCCGGAGATGGTGGTTGATTTCAAGTGTCGTCATTGGTTACAAGGATGGTTGTCAGCGATAGCCGTTTGGTGGAGATGGCAGGTGGATGGTGGATGGTGGTTGTGGTGGGGGGAGGTGACGGTGGTGGTACTGTGGTAGGGAATATATAGAGAGAGAGAGAAATTTGAAGAGAGAGAAAGATTATATATATAATCTTTTTTAAAGATGATGAATTTATATATTATTTTTTATTTTTATTTTTTATGATTATTTATTTTAGTATTTAGGGTAAAATGACCAAGATAACCTTATGTGGGGTCTAATTGGTCAGACTTAACCATGAAAATTAACTGAGTTAGGGCTAAAGGACATAACGTGTAAGGGTTTGTAAACATAAAGTACGTTTTCTATAATTATTAAAGATAAAGGACACAGTTTGCAATAAGTGACATACATAAAAGACGATTTTTGTAATTTACTCTTAAAACAATAATCTTTCCCACACTTTTTCTTCTTCTACCTCATTTCTCCTCCTTTCTCTCTGTATCCCTTTACAAGATTTCCCCTATTGTCTTTGTCTCTTTGGTTATCACGTAAAAAAAAAAAAACCGTCCTGCAAATTTTCTGGTATCAGGAAGTACCGGCACCGGCGACAATGAGCTGCCGAGATATGGCCGCCATCAGCTCCTCTCTGCTACGGTAACACTTCCTCTTTCTCACCCCTCTTCTTCTTCTTCTCAATTCTGTTTCTTATTATATTTCCCAATTTTAAAACCAGAAGCACATTAACTCTCCCAACATTATCCAATTTCAATCCTTTGAAGCCACCGAATTCCGTTCGCCTAATTTAATCAACTTTTCAACTTCCATTTCGCCAATGTCCACGCAAGTATTCAATTACTCCTTTTCCCCAATTTTTTAGTTCATTACATTTAAGAAATTTTGGGGGTTATTTAATGTGCGTTTAGGTTACTGAAATTGACTACTATATAGATTGTATGATGGACCTTTTTTCTTGAATCTAGCTGTACAATTTTGATGGTTAAGTACATATAAAATTGTAATAATCATACTCAAGTTATGTAATTTGTAGTGGATTCAATATGAACCACTCAATATTGAGCAGTGGTAGAGGTGGAGTAGATGGTGGCGGAGAGATTCAGAGAGAAAAAAGGTGGTAGAAGAAGAAGTGTGGGTGTGGTGGGACTCATAAAAGATTATTGTTTTAATAAAAGTTTTAAATAAAATAAAAAAAGAAATGACCATTTTGCTCTTGAGAAAAAGGATAAAATACCATGATTTAATTTCAGAAATATGACCTGATTTATTTTTGGACCAAAATGACAATAAAAGTGAAACCACGGAGAGCCAAATGCAAAATGTTTTAAATTTGGACTAAAATGACAAAAGTGATCAAACCTCAGGGACCAAAATGACAGTTTACTCTTGTTTAGAATATTATCCAATGAACATAAATAAACAAAAATACATTCATTTTCATAACACACAAATAGGAGAATCCTTCCTTTTATTTATTTAGTTAAAAACTAAACAAACGGACAAAAACAAGCAATGTTTGTGATTGTTCAATTCGTACACTGGCTTAATTTTAGGCTGATTCTAAACACACTCCCCACCCCTTCTGATTATACCCTCCTTGTGAGAGGAAAACAGCCGGTCCCACGCAGGCCCCACCTGTAAGTATGTGAGAGGAGGGGGTGTAAAAAGTAATTAGGGGGGGGTGTAGAAAGTAGCACCCTAATTTTAACTAGTAACCGGTGTAATTTGGATTCCAACAATGAAGTAACATTGCTTGATCAATTACAAAAAGAAATTGCCCGGATGGTCTCTGTGGTTTGCCATTTTTTCACGTTTAGTCCCCATCTTTTCAAAATGGCATGTTTGCTCCCTGTGGTTTAACAAATTGTTACTCGAATGGTCCTCTCAATGGATGAATGTTAGTTTTTTCAGTTCACTGTATATGAAATGACTTAAGTACCATCACTTTTATTATAAATAAAGAAAACAAAAAAAACTGATATGGTCATTAAAAAACCAAGTGGGCCCCACAATTGTTCTTCACCATCAGTCCCTTTTCTCCATCTCATACCTCCTCCACACCCTCCCTCTACCCTCCGGTGACCTCTCCCCAACCTCCACCCTTTCTGGCCGATGACCTCCCCCCAACCTCCACCCTTTCTGAGTTTCTGACCACATGCCACCACACCCATCCACCTTTCCGGTCACCCCGTCATCATCCTAACCCGCCACCCCGTCCAAACCCATAACCACCTCCACCATCGCATGTCACCTTCGCCGTCATCATCACGTCGACCAGAAATTGTAGCTACTAAAAACACCTTAAAAACGATCTCAATCACCATCACCGTAAGTTTTTTCTGGTTCGCATCAATGGACTTCAACATCGTTTTCTTTTAGTGATTTTAAGGAAACAGGCAACAAGTTTCAACTTGTAGAGACTAATAGTCTTACTTTACATGACCTGGTAGCCTTTACCTTGAGAATGAAAATATAATTATATCATTAATGAATTAAAGCTACACGCTTACCTCATGTGGGTTGTGATTCGTTTGAATTGACGACATTGAATGAGACATAAATTAAATAGTTTTGATCTGAAAGACACGAACCGAATAGATGTCGATCTTATGTGAGTTGTTTGAATTGATGGCAGTGAAGGAGATTACGGCCACAGTGAAGCAGCTCTGTACTGGAATGGATGCGTCTCCGGCAGTGAACCATCAGATGAAAGCTCAATCACTTGCTGGATTACCAGATATTCCATCAGTAACTGACAGTAGAGATCCGGTAACCAATCGATGCCGATTCGGTCATTCGGATCTGGTTGCATCGGGAAGGATGGTGTCAGATTCAATCAATTGTAAGCGGGAGTTGAGGTGTGTGGGGGCAGAGATGGTGTTTCCGGCTATAGTGGTTCGTCGGTGCATCGATGGGGATTATTGGTTACCGGTGGTCTGGTGACTGGTTACATCTTCCAAGTGGACGGAGTGCAAGTGGTAGTGGGAGTTGCAGAGTATGTGAGAAGAAGGGTGGATGAGGTAGAATTTCTTTTTATATTTAAGTTATTGTTTTTATAGTAAGGGTATTTTAGTCAATGCACATATACTTAACTGGAAAAACAAACCTTCATCCATTGAGAGGACCATCCGAGTAACAATTTGTCAAACCACAGGGAGCAAACATGCTATTTTGAAAAAATGGGGACTAAACGTGAAAAAATGGCAAACCACAGGGACTATCCAGGCAATTAACTCTTTAGATAATTATTAAAAATTGGTATGAAAAAATGAAGGTTTAAGTTGGTATATACAGTGATTAAGGTTGTTTTAGTAATTATTAATTTTTAATGGCTAATGGTAAAAACTAACGGTCCTATAGACGTTGACAACGAGAAAGGCTAGGGAAGGAAAATGGATGGGGGCAGGCTGGTGTTCTGACCGGTCCCGCTTAATCCCCACATTCAGGGTTGTTCTTACGTTTTCGGTAACCTCAAGCGAACTAAGAAATGGAGGCATTTTTGTAAAAGTATCATTTTCAACATATTTAGTAACAAAATCTCCTCCTTTAGTCGGGCTTTAGACCGACAACTATAAACTAAAAAGTTAACAGTTGACGAAGTTAATTTTTTTCTTTGAAAGTTATATGTTTTTGTGTAGATTAAGTACATGCTTAGTTTAATATGGTAAGTTGTATGGTTGGATCATAGAAATACGCGTACCCTGATATCTCCTTGAGCTGCTCTAATGAAGATTGATGTGCTAAAAGTAGTTTAATAAAAACAAACTAAATTAACCTAATCTAGACACTAAGTAATACTATAGACTCTCTAAAACTCGACTAAACTACTAACTGGCAAGTGAATCGATCGACTTTAGTAAAGCTAGGTAATTCCGGATATCAAACCCACGAGACTCTATTTAACTATGCTAATTACTCTACCTAGACTGACCCTGACACAACACTAATCAGTTTTTATGTTTGTTGGGGGGGGGGGGGGGGGGGGGAAGGTTTCTAAAAATCCTAAATTTGCAGTTAAATTAAATACTAATTAACTAGACTAACTAGAACACGACTTAGAACAAAGGTTTTACTCAGCGGTGATGAAGAGCTACCTAGGTTGGAATCCCACTTGCTATCGAATGGCTTTCTATCAGTTACTAACGTGATACGGAACCGTGATCTTTAAGTGCTAAATCCTAAGAGATACCGAACAAGACCCCTAACCCTTCTCGGGAAGACACCTATGGAACTCTAAAGGACTGTTACGACTACCGGTTAACTAGACTCCCCTAAGGTTGCCTAACTTCCTAGAAAAGTGCCCTAAAGTGACAGCTACCTCACGGTTGAAGTCTAAGGCGAGTAAGGGCTCAATTTGACTTAATAGACAAGATAGTGGCAAGGCAACTAAAACCACTTTTTGCAAAACCTAATCCTAGCAATTTACCAATCTAGAGCTATTAATAACCTAGCACTTTATGGTAACTAAAGTTAGTAGAATATCAAAACTGAATTAGCTCTTGAATATTGTTTCTATGGTTTATTGGCCAATTCACTAAACGATTACCCAAATCCGCAAGGACCCGATAATCAACACAAACTCATTACATGAAAGACATTCATCAGAATTTATGTGAAAAAATAAACAATTAAACAATCAAGTAGAGATATGCAAACCCACCAAATCAAGGAACCAAAGTCTTTTTCTTCTCAAAGGAAATCCGTAATCACACTAGAAACCGATAAAAATCCAATCTTTAGCAAGTTTTCATCCTAACCTAAGTAGTTTAAGGAATTCAGCCAGAAAACATGGGTTCAAGAATCAAAACAAACATCTTAACCAAGGAATTCATTGGCCAAAGTAAGAAATACGAAGAACAAAGTAAACCGGGAGACAAAACCCGTTAGATCTTCAATCCTTCGACTTCCAGCTCCTACCGAATGATTCCCGTGCTTCGTAAGCTTCAAAACCTTGCTAAAATCGCTGCTGAGTTTGCCCTAATTCATCCAAAATCGTAACTACGGTGTATTTGCATGTTTATGATGTTTATATATAACTTTCAGCAATAATTCAACACCAAAAACAAATCTGCCACGAACATTACCCCCATCGCGTAGCGCGACAGGTATCTCATTAAGCCTTCGCGTAGTGCGGCGCATCAAACTTCCGGAAATCATATTTAATTGCTTTCACGTTGCGTGAAAGCCTTTTCCCTCTCACGATCGCGTAGCGCGACTGGGTCTTTTTTCCAGAATTCTTCGATTTTCTTTCCCGTTCAGCTACGACTCGACCCGATTCTTGCTACTAACTCTTTTCTAGCAGATTTTACTCGTTTGCTTCACTTTTCAGCAACCAGTACCTATAAAGAAATAAACTATCAAAAAAGAAACTATATCTATCTAAAAGTTGAACTAAACGAAACGAAAACTATACATGATAAATAGATGTATTTTGCAATACATCCAAGATTCTGCCAACCCATTATCATCATCATATTTAGTAAATCCCACCAATAGCAAAGATAAGGTAGGGTTTGAGGAGGGTAAGATGTAGACAACCTTACTTCTACCCTTTAAGAATAGAGAGGCTACTTCCAGTGAGACCCCCGACTCGATAGTAGTTTTGCATCAAGCCTTTGATATAAGGCACATAACACTCAACAATTGTGACAATGGCCGATTAGTGCATGTACCCCCTTGTCTTTTGGCTATTAGTGCCACCACATGATGCATGATTAACCATCCCCCTCTTTTAACGTTATTTTCACGAAGTTAGTAAAATAACGTTAAAATTAATGCATTTTCACTTTTGTCCCCTGAGCGCCCACATATATATACATTATAGGCACATACCGCAATATGTGATAATTAGTTAGTGTGTAGTTAGAATCATACAACCATTAGTCATAGTCATCACTACAAACAAATACCTAACAAAAGGTTTTGGTGTTAGATTGCTCAATTCAAACTCCAAAAGTTAAGAAAATCTTTCTCCATTTGAACCACCTATTAAATTCAAACGAAAGCCGAACTTACCCTTTAATACACTTGATATATATATAGTCATATAGGATATATGAAGAATGTAAAAGAGATAAATACTAAATAGATATTATAACCATCGACAAACAACCTCTTATTTAGTATAAGTAATGTGTTGGACCTACAAAAGAACAGATGATATTGAAAAGCCAAAACATGATCAAGAAATAAATAAAAGCTTGACTTAGATTCTCCCCAAAGATAGTGAATCTTGGACACCCAAATCAGAACGGCTATTGAAGACAAGCAAACATCTGATCAAAGCCTTGGAACCACCGTTCATGAAGAAACAAGGTATGTTGAAGCCTAAAGTCTATTGAAGCAAAGGTCTGATCAAGAAGACTAAACATTTGTTTGGCCAAACAGATGTTTGGATCAAAGCAACAGAGGATAGTCCAAACAGATGTTTCTCAATGTAACAGTACTTGTTTTGTGTCATTATTTAGCATATTAGATAAGATGTTAGATTTGCACAGATGTTTACAACATCTGTGGAATCTTTTCTGTTAGAAATGTTAGATGTCACTATTAGGGTGATGTCAATCAATCACAAGCAGAGCTTTCATACTTAGTATAAATAGATCCCGCCAGTTAGAGATTTATTTATCACTACACATCACCTTTTCTTTTGTACGAACTGTTTTTGTTATAGTGATTAGTCTAAGGGGGAGTCTGTAGAACAACTTTTTGTAAAACATTGAATATTTTGATTAATGAAAAACAGTTGTTGATGATGACTTCTTGTTTGTGATTGATTATCTTTTCTGTTAGAATATTTTCATCTTAATTACAAACGTAAAATACAATCAGAAACAAACTCAGATCCAACAAGTATACGTTTTGTATTTCAATTTTTGATTATTTGAGCTCTCAATATTCATCTTCACCGTTTATGTTTGGAGATTAGGGCTTTTATATTCTATCACAAACCTTGCTTACAAAGCATCTTCAGAAGACACGGTTCTGACCACAGTATTTTTTTCAATTCACACCCACACAGGATCTTAAGGATTCGACCATGATTCTTGACCAGGTTTGTTTCCAAAGAAAGTACATGATACTGTTCCCTTTTGATTAGAAAAAATTCCGTTAGTATTGGGATTATATGATGAAAATGTAGTACATTATCCATAAAATGAATAAAATCGTTATATAAGTGTATTATTTACATACTTGTATATTAATCAAGACTAACTTGCAAGAGATTTTATCTACCTGGAAAATCAAGGTTGTCATTTCAGAAGAGAGAACTACATATTTAATTGGGAGATCGGCTATTCTAACGTCAATCTGAAAATCGGGTATTCCATCTTCATTCTTTAGGTATCATATGAAACCATCAGCTATGATTTTCTCATATGCAAATTGCAATCTACTATCACTATGATTTTCTATTTTGCATTTAAGCGGACTTGTGTTTAATAAAATTTTTGATTTGGAACTTATTATCCATTAGTTACAATAATTGTTTTAAGTGATTTAGTGAAACTATTATTTATTAATTACAAAAAGTGTATAAGCGATTCTCAGATTTGTGATTATATGACTTGGTCAAACTTGGTTGTGGTTGTATGACTTGGTGAAACTGTTAAATGTTTAAACTCCAGTAAAGGAGTATTATAGTAAAATTAGAAAAGTTTCCGAATTTTCATTTCACTTAGGCTCCCAAAAAGGTTGACATGTTATAGTGCCTTCAAAGTCATAGACAACGATCAAGCTATTGGAATATATAATGTCATTATTATCACCTACTGCACATAATAAATCATGCTGAAGGAACCAAATGAAAGAAACTGCACTGAAATGTTTTGTTTGGAAACAATTATTTAATATAAATGCAAGATCTAGAGAAAACCTTTGACTGCAAAACTATCATTATTTTGTTTAAGTTCATTTCCTATTTTATTTTAACCAAATGTTATGTTTGTTTATTTATTGTTTTAATTGTTAATTTTTTGATTTGTTTTCCATTTTTATTATTTTTGCATGTGTTCTCATGGGCAGTTAGAGATACTTGGCTGTAAAGGATCAGCAAAGAAAGGTATAACAAATGCGTTGTTCATAATAAATTTTCATTTTTTAAAGATTGATATTATGTGAAGAAGATAATAGTTGATTTTTGACATAGTTTTACAAAAATTAGCTACACGGATAGTGCCAATTTCACTTTGCGTTGCCTGATTTGCTGGATTGATGTAACTGATCAAAAGGTTAGACACTTTTAGGCTAGGTGGTGTGGTCTCGCGCCCCTGCCAAATCAGCCTCCATAGCGCCCCTCTTCCATCTAAGATTGAGATCGAACTTTTAGGATTTTGATAAAAACTGGCCGGTATGTGATTCTACTGAATCTCACGCTTTCTGGAAGGTCTTTTTTATCTTCCAGTTTAGGATTCAATCAATTTCGCAGAGTAGGTTTGATGTTATTTTTTCTTTATTGTTATCGAGTTGTACAAAGCATCATAACTGAACTACAATCAAAAGGGTCACTTCGGAGAAGTAACTCGAGGGTTTCATTGCTAGCTACATGTTGTACACTCATTTTATTTGTGATATTGTGCTCAATTTTGTTGTGTTGTCTGTAATACTTAGATATGCACCAAAATTATCTAATTGTTGGAATGCACAAAATATAGACCTTAACTTGTAGTAAAGGGAAAAGTGAATTTTATCTAATCATAATGTTGGCAATATAGCGACTAAGTGTTCATTCTTGCGATTACAATTCAATCGTCCCTTTTCCATCTTTCCTTCTCGGAACCCTAATGGCGACGCCAAACATAATCTGACCACATGTCGAGCACGATTCCGATTTAAGATAAAAAGTGAATTGACGGGGTGCGGGGGATTTGGTCAATTGTATATTGGAAAGAATCTCAATTTTAGAGAGCTTCTTGCTGTTAAACATGTTAGATTTTAATTCGGTTTATTGGTTTTTTCATGTTTTGAGTTTTATCAGTGTTTTGAGCTTGATTACTTGTGTTTTGAGGTCTCGGTTGCTGCAAACAGTGCTTCGAAAGAGAAGACTCAGGTTTGATTTCTATGCTTGTTTAGATTCAATAGTTCTATGCATAAGATGTACTGATGTATATTTATTTTATATTATAAATTATAAATGCCGCTTAAGTCTATTTATTGATTTTGGGCGAACTTTTAATCAAATTATCTCAACTCTCAAGTAGATGTAATAAAAGCAGTTATATCAATGAAGCATTTACATATATTATTACTTGAAGAGTTGCATTTCTATACCAAACAACTGTACGTACTACCTCACTCCCTATATAAATGGTATTTAGTTTTCTATAGGGTTGTATATGAATTGTACGTTATATTAAAACATCTATATATGATGTAACAACTTAAAATATTATTTGGAATTACATTGTGATGCAGATTAAATCCCATGACTACATGACAAACTTTTGCGACAGAATTTAATAACATCTCACTTGATTTTGATAAACATCTTTGACTTATATTGTTGTTAAATAAAGTTGATCCATGTAATTGTGGCTTCCGATCCATAGCATAGATTTTTGGAGTACTAGAGCACAAAATCCAAGCTGTATAATAGAACAGGAAGATGTCTTTTGACTTTTTTTTTTTTTTTGTCAGATTTCCTCTTTTACTTTCTTATGACAGATTTGAGTAGTGGATGGTAGAAAATGAAGTTTTAGGACATTAAATACGGGCTGCTCAGAGTTCTTCATCATTAAGCTTCAGGTAATTCATGATTTCCGTTCATCTTGCTAATTGTTTTTCAATATTATTTTTTTTCTTACCAAAACTTACCTTTAATTAATTTTTTTGATTACTCAGATTTCAGGTTTAACAACTTATTATATTGCTTAAGATTTTATCTTTTACTTCTTGTAACTACGGTCAGCGGATCGGGCAGATTATACGACGGGTCTAAACAATTTAGGGTCAATATGGGTCATTTGTTTTGCAGTCATACAATGCATTGACATATTTGGTTCTTGGGCGCGGATATAAGCAGAGGCTGGAAAAGATACAAAGAAGAAGAAGAAAAATAAGAGAAAACATGCTAAACCGACAATGGATAAGATGAAAAACCAAGTATGAAAAAGAAAGAAAGATAAAAAAAGAAAAGAAAATAGAAGACTGAGAAATAATGTATGGTTGAAAATTTGAAATGGAATGATTTGAAATTTTTGGGAATGTTAAAGAGTATAGACTTGATGTTATTGGAGTTTGTTTTTAGATCATACTAAAAAAACAATTACTATCAAAGTCCATTATAAAAAAAACTTATATATTTTACATCGTTAAGGCTATTTTATTTAGAAAACATACCTTTTGATTAATATCCTATGTATTTTTATGTTTATTTTATTTATATCTAATTTATTCCCATTAAATTTGAACAAATATAAAGTATTTTCATTTGTTAAACCGCGTGTATACGCGGGTTCTAACCTAGTTTGTTACTAAAGAAATTAAAGATCTCCCCCTTTAAATTTTCGGATCAGTTTCCCACCTCCCCTTAATCGACAAGCCATTGATCCTAGAAGATCTCCTGTTTTAATTAGTGATATTGTGGAAGTTTTTTTTATACTCATCTGTTTCGATCGCCCACCTGATTTTTGCTTTTTGTTTGATGTCAGCTCTATCCGAAGTATTTGCCTCAAACCCAATGTTTTCAGAACCGGACCGGAGGTCGACCCGGTCACCTTATGGGGTCAAAGGTCGGACCGGTCCGACCGGTTCGACCGGATTTAAGAACCGGATTACGTCATAAATTATATAAAATATATATAAAACATAGAAAAAATAGATAAAATTCCAAATAGTTAAGGAACTAAAAACACAACCATTAGTCATCCAAAAACATTCACAAGTACCAAATCTTGCAACTAACTATCAAACATAGTGTCAAATCTTGTTTTGAGTTTTTTAGATTAGGTTTTGAAGTGATTTATTCCATATTTAATTAAAAAAAAAAAAACCATGACCGGCCCGACCCTATGCGACCCGCCGGCCCGACCGCCGGCCCGCCGGCCCGACCTCCGGCCTGATGTTGGTCCGGTTTGATGGCATGAACCGGCCCGGATGAAGTCCCGGTTCCCGGCCGGACCGGTCCGACCGGCCGGCCCGGTCCGGTTTTCAAAACATTGCTCAAACCACATTTTCTTAAGATCCCTTTTGAGGGTTACTTTTGCACTGGTTGACTCTTTATGCTCCACCACGAATTCAATAAACTCAAAAGGTGATCTTAGTTCGTCGATTTTCTAATGGAGTTCCATTTTTTAATATCCCATTAACCGCTTTAACTTCCAGACGATATTCTTTTTGGTAGAAACCGGAGTGGTAGGTAAATTCCAAGAAACTGGGACCACCTCCTCAAAACCCTCCAAAAACAACCATGACTTAGAAATTTTAAACGAAATGTAACCAAAGTTAGTTAGTAGCTTTATTGGACAAAACGATGGGTCAATGATCAGAAAGGTTTCTGAATAACGTCGTGATTGAAGCATATGGACATCTATACACAAAGCCATCGCAGACGAGGAAGCACTACAATTTACCGAGCTTGCAGTTGTCCTCGCCCATGAACGTGAGGTTCACGCTCCCACCTGATATTCATCAAGTCCTGCTTCCAGAATATTTTTTTGGAAGTATCAACCCACGTTGAGAAATAACTCCCAAGAACCAGTCCCCAATACTTCGGACATCGTTAAAATAAGCCATAAACACCCGGTAACTAGTGGAATTCCCTTGGAGACGAAAAGGTCATAGTGGAAACAGTCCTTGTCCGATTGCAATCTAGGCGCATAAACGTTTACTAAAGTAACGGTAGCCTCTAACCCAGACTAGATGCCTAAGGCCATGTGTAGTCATAACGCCCCTTTGTGGGCGTTATGCGACACGTGGCGCGCTACGTGTGCGGGTGGGCGTTATGGGGCGTTATGCATTTAAGCCCGTACTCATAAAGCCCCCACCTAATCATTAATACCTATTTAATAATTTTCAATTTTATTAATTAATATAAAAAAGATTGCTTGTTTGTGATTTGTGGAAAGTTTAAAAGGAACATGCATAGCGACGCGATATCCATAGCGCTCACCATTTTTTTTTTTTGCCTCATAACCCCGCCCGTAGTAGTGTTCGAGGGGTTATGGGGGGATTATGAGAGAACATGGCGCCCCACTACGCATCACCTAACGACAATGAAATACCTATCTTTTATCACAACTTTCTAAAAAGTGATCATGTCCCAAATGCGGAACATACCTCCAGATCTCCTAGTGTAATCCATTGCGTGAGACTCGAAATTTCCCACTCCCAGTAGCTATGAAAATGAATTTTAGAAGCCTAAGTATGAGACTTTTGAATACTCGAAATACTGATGTTATATTGCCTCCTGATCCCCCTACTATCCATCTCCTCCACCAACACCTCTACAATTTAGAGATACAAGATTACACATTTTCTCCCTCAGTCTCAACAAACTATCCTCTCTTTTCCATCTCAATTCCAAACTTAGTTCCCACTTTTTTTTTAGTTATCATCAACTCTGAAGATGTAGAAGAAAAGGAGTCCAAGATCATCCTGAGTCACATGGAGATCCTACCATTCGAAACGCTACCTGCATCCGTTCTAAACTTTGATATGCGATTTTTTTCGATCTTCACCTTTACATTTGCCCCTTTCACACCAGGAGAAACTCCTGTTCAAAGAGCATAAACATGGTATTTAGGTCAAGACCCGAGTTTTATCACCCATATCCTCTGGTCTTTTATCCAAATTATTAGTTCTATCATCTTTAAAGAATTGGCTTTTGTTACTATTTCACATAATGTCTAAATCAACACAACGAGAGCCGATCGGAAACACCGTTTTAGATGCTTCGGGTATACCCGCCAGGCTCAGATATTTTTGCCTTCCTTGGTAGGGCTGTAAACGAACTGAACGAACACGAACAAGACCTTGTTCATGTTCGTTTGTTAAAAAATATATGTGATAGTGAACCGTTCACGAACACTTATCGAACGGGATTTTATGTTTGTGTTCGTTTGTTAAGGAAATAAATTTGTTCGTGTTCGTTTGTGTTTGTTTGTTAATTTTAGGCAACGAACGTTGACGAACACAAATGAGCATAAACTAATGTTCATGAACACAAATGGAAATAAACGAACACAAACAATCGTTCATGAACATAATATTTAATTTGTTAGACTTTTGATATATTTAAATAACTATAAAAACTAAAAACACTATTGAACTATCAAGCACAAGCGAACACGTTACCGAACGTTCACGAACATAAACGAACGAACGCGACCTCTGTTCATGTTTGTTCATTTAACTAAACGAACGAAATTTCTTGTTCGTGTTCGTTTGTTTAACAAACGAACGAACACAAACGAAATTTTCACCGAACGGTTCACGAACTGTTCGCCGAACGCTTGGTTCGTTTACAGCCCTAATCCTTGGAGTTAGAAAAAAAAATGTGGCATTCGGGAAGTGTTGAGGGTATGCCCTCCACCTTTACTAAATTTAAATAGTTTTCCTTTTTAAAAGTAACATACACAAAAATGGGTTATACTTCTAGATTAGGTCGATAATTTCATCAAAAATTTATTAAAGGTTCTATAATTGCTTTAAGCAACACGTGAGAGTTAAACCTTTTTTAAACTTGACAAAAAAAAACAAGGAGTCATATCAAGCCCAGTCGGCCACTCCTACCCACCGGCCACCTAATTTAAATTATAACTTATAATCGTAATTAAATAATAAATTAAATTAAATAATTCAGTAGCGACAAAAGGTGCCTTGTAATTACGTTTGAATATTTTGCACGCAAAAACCATTTCATAATGTATCTAGTACTTAGATTGTGATATTTTTAAAACGTTCTCTCACTAGTTTAATATATTTTTATCATAAATTATTATATATGATGTCTTATCAGAAGTATAATTATTATATAATATTTTCTTTTAACTTTTAGTTTTACACATGATATCTTATGAGAAGTATAATTATTATATAACATTTTCTTTAACTTTTAATTTTACACAATATATTTAAATAATATATTTCTTTAATCAATTTAGTTTTTTTAATTGAATTTTTCTTAATAACTTGCGTTCGTTAACTTAAAAATACGTTGAATACGGAATGTTTTTAACTTTTTTTCTCGACATTTCAGAATAAATTTTGTTAAAAATAGAGTTGTGTTCAAAATAGAGTATTGTTCTGATATCGTAAGCTATAGCGATTACCACTACCATACCAGTACTAGGACGAACCAATACTAAAATCGGTACAAGTATCAGTGTTATCGAAACTGGTATCAGAATTCGTTTTTATCGTTTTGATTGATGTAAAACACGTGACAGTGTCATTTTGGGCATATCATGATAAATATTTTTTGCTTTATCTTTCGGTAGTTGTACAGGGTATCTATACTCTATCACAATCGTAACAAATCAAATTGATACCAATTGAATTTCCACCTTGTAAGTCGGTGTGAACAGTAGTTTCAGTTTCACCCCTATACTATATATAGAATACGCCTTTGACTAATATAGTTTTCATTAGTTTTTATTTTTCTCTAATAACTAATAAGATAATATAGTTTTCATTAGTTTTTATTTTTCTCTAAGATAATATAGTTTTCATTAGGTTTTACTTTTCTCTGAAGTAATTTGGGTGCTACACGTTTTTATAAATTTAAATCATGGCTATGTGAATTTTGCGTTTTCTAAACCAAATTCTAACACATACCAACCATACAAAAGAAAACTTTATTTTTAATAAAACCCAAATTTTTAATAAAATTCATATTAAAATATTAACGAAAAAAATTATTCGGTACTGAAAATACTGAAACTGAAATTGAGTTAAACCACAAACTAAAACACCATACCAACTTGGTGCCTTACAAATGAGTAACCGTGCCTTGGTTCGGTTCGATAATATACCAGTGGGGTATCAGTACAATAATATATGTACTCGATATAGATTAGGCTATGAGGTGTGGATGGAGCCCCCTTGGGATTTATCATGCCAAGCAGGATTCATGTCATCGCCATGTCAGCAAGGGGGCTTTATCATGCCCCCCCTTTAATTTGGAGGGTGTGGATGGAGCCCTGTGTAATGATTAAATAATTATTTATTTAAATATTTTTTTAAATTAAATGGCAATTTTAATAACTACAAAATTAAAAATAAAAACATAATTTCATAAAAAAAAACATTACAAAGTCATTAAAAAAAAAATAACATACTAGAAAAGAAAAAGACAACATACTTAAAAAAAACTACATATATTTGGCCCGAATTTGTGCCTTACGAGCCTCCAAAATGACTCGGTCCTCCTCTGGTAGATGTGACAGATCCTTTGCGAGAAAGTCCAGTCTCTCGCAATTTGTTTCTCTATTCTCATTTGTTGGTCTTTTTCCCTAATGGAGATTATTTGCTTGAGATCTGCCTAGAACTTGCTAATCTTTGACGGGCCATCTGATTTAGTAGACTTTCCACGTGCCTTGGCTTTACTTTTATCCCTACCAGTTGGACGAGGCAGCTCTTGTCTTTCTTGTGGTTCTTCAAACTCGTCAGCATCCTCGTTTAGATTAATTACTGTACGAGCATCGGACCCAGATGGTTCGGTGGTGGATGTCGATTTGGACCGTTTGGATCTAGGGCGGGTTGGGTCGAACGGTGACACAAGATGCCACTTTGGAGATTTGCGAAGAAGCTCCCATGTGGTTACCAACGTAAACATATGCCCATGGTTCATTCTATACTCGTTGTGGGCTTCAGTCAAGACATCGACGTCGCTCGCACCACTTCTCCTTCGAGTGTTATTGACGAGGTTATTGTATATGTTGTTGAAGTTGCTAACCTTCGTCCTCAAAGCACCCCACTTTCCCGAAAAAGAGTCAGCGGTTCGATACGCGCCACCACCAATTGCGGCGAAAAACTTATCGCGTATACGACCCCAAAATACCTTTATGTCTTGGTCGTCTAAAAAAAAAAAATTATTTACAAAAGCATAAAAAATATTATTTACAAAAGCATAAAAAAAATATTTACCAACAATTTCGTCCTCCAACACGTCGAGCCAAGCTTTTGCCAACTCGAACTCTTCCTTAGGCGACCAAAATTCTACCTTCTTAGTGGCACGTTTTTGTTAATGCACTTTGAGTGAAAAGTGCATGCCTTCCAATTGTTAGGGTCTTTATTGTACATATCTTGGAACTTAGTCCAAGGTTTATCCTTGGACAATTTGTCCAAGTTTTGGTCTAGAACTTTGGTCAGGGGTTTGGTTTTTGTGTAAATTGTTTTTGTCTGAGTTTTGTCCCTAGTTTATATATATATGTTGTATAGGATTAGGGCAGGTGGGATCCAAGACAAACTCTTGAAGCTTTGTGCTCCTCTCCCAACGTATTCTCCTGGTGTGAATTCTAGAGAGAGAGACTATGTGTTAGTGAGAGAAAGCTAGGGTTTAGATCTTTGTGATCTAAACCAGCTTGTAGAAGATGATGTATACTCGTTTGGTATGTAATATGTGATGATTGTATTGAAATGAATGAGTTTGTCTTGCATCTTCTTCTTCATCTATCATATTTTGTTCTTCATGTCTTGAATCAAGTGCAATGTTTGATGTTCGTCATCGATCCGGTGCTTCCACAGTGGTATCAGAGCATGGTTACCGATTCAGAATGGTCTAACCGCCTTCTGAATCACCATTGCTCTTGATTTGATGTTTGTTTCCGCCAAACATCTTGAAGACTTGAAGATTTTGCAGAAAAGTTGAAGAAAATGAAGCTGTTCGTGGTTGTTTTGTTCTCCAAGTTGTTGCAGATCTGAGGTTTGATCCAAAAATTGCTCTGTCCGAGTTTTTCTTAGTGTTAAACTTGTCTGAGTTTTAAAACTCTGTGTTTGTGTTTCCGGGGTATTGTTGAACCAGTGTGAAGTCACACTGGGGAGATAGTCCGGAGACTTGTTTCTTCTGAGCTTCAGCTTGTCTGAGTTTTCATTTAACTGGTCCGAGTTTTCTGAGTTTCTATTCATCACCTTGTCCGAATTTTATCACCTTGTTGAATTTGAAATTCTTACCAGTGTGAAGTTTAGATCTTCGGACAAGGTGAACTTTCAACCTTGTCCGAACTTTCAACAATACCCCGGACCTGAGTTTTGATATATATAGGCCGGACTTTCAACCTTTGTTTGAGTTTAAAACTCAGAGTTGATCCAAAAATTGTTCCGAGTTTTAAACTCTAGGTCCGAGTTTATTAGTCCAAACTTTCAACCCTGAGATTGGTTATTAGTCTGAGTTTTCAAATGTCTGAGGTTTTTTAAGGTCTGAGTTTTACTTGGGTCTGAGTTTTAACACAAGTCCGAGTTTCATTTTGTTTTTACTTGGGTCTGAGTTTTTAACACTAGTCCGAGTTTTGGCCTTTCTTTCAATGGTCCGAGTTTTTGGCCGTTGTTTACTTTTCTCCGAGTTTTGTTTAAACCACTTTTTCAGCTCCGACTTTTGATCAAACACTCTTCTGTTCCGGGTTCTGTTAAATGTTTAAGTCTGAGTTTGTTTATGATTGTTTCACTTGTTCCAAGTTTTTAAACAGTTGAAACTGATTGGATTGGTTCCGGGGTTTCAACTTTCAACTTGTTCCGAGTTTTTTACTCAGGAAACTGAATCGTACATTACATACCTTAGCTGGTTAGTGGCTGCAACAACAGTGGGCTTGATTGGACGCTGATAGTTTACGAAGTAAAAGGGGGAGTAAAAATTTAAAAATTTCCTATTTTCTTCGTAAATATAAAGCTTGTGCGTAAAAGGCTCGTGTGTAATGGAGTTTTGTCACGTGTGTTTATGTTATTAATCAAGTGTTGACGTGATGAAGCTTGATGTGCTCGAAACGGGTTAACTAAATTAACTAAATTTACCCTAAATCTAGACTCTCTAAGTTTTAAATTTATAAAACTAAGACTCTCTAAACCCTAAATCACACGACCGGCAAGTGTACCGATCGATGAAGTATAGCCTAAGGAAGTCCGAGTATCGAACCCAAGAGACTCTACTGATCACGATAACGACTCTATCTAGACTTATACTGACACGACTTAACTAAATGTTTATTAATTGGGGGGGGGGGGGGGGGGTTTCTAAAATTCCTAAGAATGCAAATAACGAATACTAACTAGACTAGACGAACTAGACACGAACTCACACGAAGGCTGAACTCAAGGATGATGAAAGAACTACCTAGACAGGAATCCTGATTGCTTTTAGTTATAATTATAATTGGAAGTTGTCTGCTATGGAACCGGGATCTTGAAATTCTCACCTATCGGGAAATCTAAGGACCCCTCTCAAGAGCACGCTAAGATCCCCTAAAGGTTGTTAAAATACCGGTTTTAGACTCCCTTACAAGACATCTAATGGGGTTTATAAAAGTATCCTACAAGGCTCACTCCCTTACGAGACCTAAACCTAGGATAGGTTTGTTTTCTCAGCTAGACTTGCTAGACAGCAGCCAATAGGTTAACTTCCTAAGAAGGACCCACCTTGCGGTTTAATCACTTAGACCTAGCAATAATCTCGCACCTTACAGCTATTGATGATTAGTAGAACACTTGATTTTATAAAATTACCAACAATTACTTCTAAGGTTTATCGGCCGATTTAACCCTAAAGATTCAAGATTTATTACGTGATATAGACAGTCACCAAAATCTAAAACCTAGCATGACTCTATTATGTGATAAAGACCGTCACCAAGATTCATGCGAAGTAATAATCAACAATTAAATACCATCAAGCACGCAAACACATCTAACTGATAGAACAAACCGTTTACAATTTATAAACTATCCATAGCATTCATAAATCCAAAAATAATCAAAACATTATGCAATCATTCATCCATGTCTAGGTAGTAACAGAAATTTAGCCGCTAAACATAATCAGAAACAAGTTCATAATCCAAGTATATTCAGAATTCATCATTAAACAATCAAAACAAACAAAAAACGAAGAAACAAGATTGTATAACCCGTTAACTTCAATCCCGTGTGCTCCTGAACGTACTCCGATGATTCCTAGCGATCCCGAGCCTTCAAAACCTCTGAAAACAGCCTTCCAAGCTCGTCCAGAACTCTAAAATTCGTAATCTTCTTCTTAATCACGGCTGTTATGATAATGATCCTTAAATAACCAAGAAACCCTACAACCGTTGCTGATTAAAGTCGGTTTCGCGTAAACAGATCCCTCGCGGCCCGCATCACATATAAAGCTAAGTTCAAGCGGGCCGCGCGCCTGCTTTTATCCGGAAATCCATTTATAAGTTCAAGCGGCCCGCTTTGTAATTGATCATAAGCTTATGCGGGCCGCCTCAGACCCCCAGTTGTGCTTTTTCGCTCCGTTTTGCTTCCGAACTTCTCGACTTCCGTTCCAGACTTTCGCCCATCCAGATTTTAACTTATATCTGCTCCGTTTGGCTGCAAAGACCTGGAAACACAAATAAATCAAAAGCAAATACATTCTAATCTAAAACGACACTAAATCTAACTAAAACCGAACAAACCTAGACGCGAATAAAAATGTATTTTACAATACTTCAAATATCCCCACACTTAATCTTTTGCTTGTCCCTAAGCAAAATCCTAAGCAACATGTCAACTTAAACACTTAACAATAACGTGAGTCTCGAACAAGTTATAACGCGAACTACGACTCAAAATACAAACTCTACACTTGAGTTTTCACTCAAGAACCTACGCGGTGGTATCCGGAAGATCTTCGAGAGGAGTTTCCTCCTTCTCGATGTCGTCAATAGGCCCTCCTAAATAATGCTTCAAACGATGGCCATTCACTTTCCACGACTCGTCATTCTCTTTATTGTATAGCTCGATCGCACCATGCGGAAACACTTCCCTCACTACATACGGTCCCGTCCATTTCGACTTCAACTTCCCGGGAAACAACTTAAACCTCGAATTGTAAAGAAGCACCTTATCACCAACCCTAAACTCCTTCAACCCCTTAAGCTTTCGATCATGCAACGCCTTCGTTTTCTCTTTAATACTCCACGAACGCTCATACGCCGCATCCCTAAGGGCTTCCAATTCATGAATTTGGAAGTATCTTCTCCTAGCGGCCTCGGTCAAATCTAAATTCACCGTTTTGAGTGCCCAAAGAGCCCGATGCTCTAACTCGACCGGTAAATGGCACGCCTTCCCATACACAATCATAAACGGCGTCGTACCTAATGGCGTCTTATAGGCGGTGCGGAATGCCCATAACGCATCGTCCAACTTATCGGACCAATCCTTCCTACTCTTCCCGACCGTTTTCTCTAAAATCCTCTTCACACCTCGATTCGCGTTCTCCACTTGACCGCTCGTTTGCGGATGGTACGCGGTAGCCAAGCGGTGCGTAACTCCATATCTCTCCAACGCCTTCTCCATAACCGCATTACAAAAATGTGTACCGCGATCACTAATAATTGCCCTAGGAGTACCAAATCGCGTAAACAACTTCTTTAAGAACCTCACCACCACTCGTGCATCGTTAGTAGGCAAAGCTTGAGCTTCCACCCACTTTGAAACATAGTCAATCGCAACGAGGATGTACCTATTCCCACTCGAAGGAGGGAAAGGTCCCATGAAATCAATACCCCAAACGTCAAAGATTTCCAACACTTGAATAGGATTCTGGGGCATCTCATTCTTGAATGAGATATTTCCGGTACGCTGGCATGCATCACAAGCCCTAACAAAATCCTGAGCATCCTCAAACACCGTAGGCCAAAAGAAACCGCAGTCGAAGACTTTTTGCGCGGTCGTGTGTGCTCCATGATGACCTCCAGTCAAACCCTCATGCACATGCCTCAGGATATCTATACCTTCTCCCCTACTAACACACCTCCTAAGTACACGATCGCTTCCTATCCTAAAGAGGTAAGGGTCATCCCATATGTACTTCCTAGCATCCCTCACCAACTTCTTCTTTTCCTGTGCACTCATCGTCTCCATCACAAACCCGTCAGCCAAATAATTGGCTATATCGCCATACCAAGGTAGGTCCACGGCTCCTGCCATGACAGCATCAATAGACTCGTGAGGGAATCTGTCTCCTATCGCCTCCTCACGAATCTCCTCTCTCTTCGGATCCTCTAAACGAGACAAGTGGTCTGCCGCCACATTCCCTGCCCCTTTCTTATCCCTAATTTCAATGTCGAACTCGGAAAGAAGCAGAATCCATCGTATAAGGCGCGGCTTCGCGTCCTTCTTCTGAAACAGGTAACGCAGAGCAGAATGGTCCGTAAACACAACGGTTTTCGACAAGACAAGGTACGAACGGAATTTATCGAACGCAAACACCACTGCTAACAACTCCTTCTCCGTGGTGGTGTAATTCTCCTGGGCATCATTCAAGGTTTTACTCGCATAGTAAATCGGGTGGAAATGCTTCTCCCGTCTCTGCCCTAACACCGCACCAACCGCGTAATCACTCGCGTCGCACATCAGCTCGAATGGTAAGCTCCAATCAGGTGACACGAGGATCGGTGCACTCACTAACTTCTCCTTCAGAAACTCAAACGCTAGAAGGCACTCCTCGTCGAAGACGAAAGGAACGTCCTTCTCCAACAATCGCGTCATGGGGCGTGTGATTTTGGAAAAATCCCTAATAAAGCGCCTATAAAATCCCGCATGACCGAGAAAACTACGAACCGACTTGACACTAGTCGGCGGAGGAAGCTGGCTGATCGTATCTATCTTCGCTCTATCCACCTCAATACCAGCTCTCGAAATCTTGTGCCCTAGCACAATACCCTCAGTCACCATGAAGTGACACTTCTCCCAATTCAACATCAGCTTCGTCTCCACACATCTCTTTAGCATCTTCTCCAAATTCACCAAGCACTGATCGAACGAACTACCGTATACTGAAAAATCGTCCATAAACACCTCCATCGAACTCTCTACCATATCCTGAAAAATCGCGATCATACAACGCTGGAATGTAGCAGGAGCGTTACATAGACCAAACGGCATGCGTCGGTACGCGTACGTGCCATATGGACATGTAAAAGTGGTTTTCTCCTGATCCTCTGGTGCAATAGGAATCTGGAAATAACCCGAAAACCCGTCGAGAAAGCAATAGAACTGCTGACCCGCGAGACGCTCAAGCATCTGATCAATGAATGGGAGCGGAAAATGATCCTTACGAGTGGCGTCATTTAACTTTCGATAGTCAATGCACACACGCCAACCCGTAACAGTACGAGACGGAATAAGCTCATTCTTCGCATTCAGAACAACTGTCATCCCCCCTTTCTTGGGGACGACCTGCGTAGGACTCACCCAAGCTGAATCGGAAGTCGGATAGATCAAACCAGACTCTAACAACTTCTTCACCTCCTTCTTCACTACCTCCTGCATATTCGGATTCAAACGACGCTGCGGCTGCACTACAGGCTTGTAAACATCCTCCATCAGAATGCGATGCGTGCAAAAAGTAGGGCTAATGCCCTTGATATCAGATAGCCTCCAGGCAATCGCATCACTATACTCTCTCAACACCTCAATCAACCTCAACTTCTCCTCCTCTGTCAACTTCGAAGAAATAATGACAGGCATATCCGGCTTCTCTCCTAGAAATGCGTACTCAAGGTGTGATGGAAGAACCTTAAGTTCTAAAGGCGGTGGAATCCCTACAGGAGTACTCTCATCACTAATCGCGTCGAGCTCCAACGGCTCAGTAACACACAACTCCTTACTCTCCTCCGACTGCTCCTCCTCAGCAACTTCTTCTACTTTCTCCTCAGCAGACTCGTCAACAACTCCCTCGCCCACCAAATCAGCCCCACTAATGTACTCGAAACACGTGTCGACACAAGATATGAAAGAATTTAAGAAGTAAACGGAATGACACGGTCCACTAACGTCGTCGGCACCCCCAGGGTGCTGCATCGCCCTGTCGATCTCGAATGTGACAACCTCGTCACCAGCACGAAGAGAAATCTTACCGTCAAAGACGTCGATGATCGCCTTTGCGGTTCGAAGGAATGGACGGCCAAGAATAATAGGAACTCGCTCGTCGGCCTCCATGTCGAGCACAACAAAATCCACAGGAAACACAAACTTATCAACCTTCACCAACAAATTCTCCACTATCCCACGAGGATGCTTGACTGAACGGTCAGCCAAGGACAACGACATACGCGTGGGCGTCAACTCTCCTAAACCAAGCCTCTCATACAACGAAAACGGCATCAGATTGATGCTGGCCCCTAAATCGGCTAGAGCGTGAGCCGGGGTAACGGCTCCCCCAAAGAAACATGGAATGGTGAAAGTACCAGGATCAGTCAATTTCTCTGGCAGCTTATTCAAGACTACCGCGGAACAACCTCCTGTCAATGGAATATTCGACAATTCTCCAATTCTCTCCTTGCGCTTCAAAAGATCCTTGAGAAATTTGGCGTACTTAGGCATCGACTGAAGTGCCTCGACAAACGGAAGATTGATTTTCAACTGGGTAAACATCTCGAGGAATTTCCCGTATTCCTGAGCATATTTCTGCTGCCTAGCTCGAGCGGGAAACGGAAGGCGGGAATAATCAATCACTGGTGCTGGCCGAGCCTTCGTCGGCTGCTTCTCCACTTTCTTCTCTACTGGCGACTCCTCGGCGTGTGCGGTACTTGCTGGGGCTAGCCTCGTGTGCACCTTGCCTGGAGCCTCCATCTCTATCACCTCATCTACCTCATCATCACTCTCTACCTCGGCATTCTTTCTCACAACCTCTCCCAAACTCTTTCCACTACGGGTCGTAATAGCCTTCGCTGAATGATTTGCGGGATTCGTGAAGGTATTACCCGAGAACTGACCCGGGGGATGCTCCTGCAACTGCTTAGCAATTCCACCAACTGTCCTTTGAAGATCTAACAGTGTGGATTGCTGACTCTTCAGCTAAAGTTCATGACTTTTATTGATCTGCTCTTGAGTCCTAGTGAAATCATTGAGGGATTTCTGCGTCGCCTGATTTTTTGTCATCATCTGAGCTAACATCTCCTCTATCCTACTCATACTACCCTCTGGAGCCTTACCACTACCCTGACTCTCCTGATTCAACCCTCCACTCGCAAACTGACCTCCTGACCCACTATACTGACCACTCTGACCCGAACCACCACTCGTGTAAAGACCTGGCCCCCTATTTTGATACTGACCAGATGGGAATCCAGGGGGATTGCCAGAAGAACGATAACTACTGTTGTTGCCACTACCGCGCCAGTTGGAGTTGTAATTGGAATTGAAAGGATTCGTGGGACCCCTAGACTGACCGGCTATGTACTCTACCTGCTCTAACGTAAGTGTGGGACACTCGAGCGTGTCGTGACCTCCCCTACAAAGCTCACACCTATCAACTTTCTTCTTTATCTCATCCAACTCTTGCCTTATCTCCTCCCTCATCTCTTGCTTCGCTCTCTCGACTACAGCAGCTACCGATGGATCCAAGCTAACTTGGTTTACACCTCGACCGGCCGAGGTGGTACGAACAGGAATGGAAGTCCTGCTGGTAGAGCTGTAGTCCATATCAGAATGTGCAAAACTCTCAAACAAATCATTGCACTCAACCACCGTCTTCTTTCCCATAAGCTGCCCTCCTGCTGAAGTATCAAAACGCGCTCTAATCTCAGGAGTAAGTCCGTTATAGAACTTTTCAACTAACGCCCAGTCGGACAAACCATGCTGTGAGCAACGAGAGAGAAGCGTCTGGAAACGCTCCCAAGCTAAATGATATGGCTCATCAGGCTCCATACGGAAGGAGTGGATCTGATCTCGAAGGCGAGACGCCTTGGCTGGCGGAAAATACTTGGCTAAAAATGCATCGCGAAGACCAGCCCAAGTAGTGAAAGTGCCTGCGGGCTGAGAATCAAACCAGACGGCTGCGCGTCCAGCGAGAGAGAATGGGAACACCTGAAGGTACCTAGCATCAAGATTGACACCCTCTATGGAGTAGGTGCCACAAAGACGAGTGATGCGATTGATATGAGCGGGTGCATCCTCGTCATCACGACCATGGAACTGACAAGAATTGGTGATGGCGGTCATGATGTAGGAAGGAATCTGCCAGGACCTATCATTCGTGATGTTCGGAAGGGTGATAGGTGAAGTGGCACCGGTGAAACCGGTGGTCGCCTGCTGGTAAACGGTGCAGTTCTCCATTTGAACTACGGGTAGAGGACTAGGTGTACGAGAACGGGAGGGTGGTGGGGAAACGTGTGGTGAAACGTGAGGTGATGACTTGGGTGCGAAATCGAAAGCGGGGGTGGGCTGTGAAAACGAAGAGGAACTAGAAGAACTGACCTCGGACGCAGAAGACGAGAAGGAAGACTTGATCGTAAAAGGAAGCGGTGGAGGTCCCTGCGAACGCGTATGGGGCATCAACTGAAAAACCGAATACGAACAAGTAAGAAGACTCTGACAAAGACTCACTAATCTAGAAAAGACACTAAAGCAAATATTTTTGGATTTTTAAATTTTTTTTTTTTAGACTCCTACGACTCAACTAACACAAATAGCACGTATGATGTCAAACAAGTCCAAACAAAGTAATCAACGCAATCGCCAAAGAATCCCCGGCAACGGTGCCAAAAACTTGATGTGCTCGAAACGGGTTAACTAAATTAACTAAATTTACCCTAAATCTAGACTCTCTAAGTTTTAAATTTATAAAACTAAGACTCTCTAAACCCTAAATCACACGACCGGCAAGTGTACCGATCGATGAAGTATAGCCTAAGGAAGTCCGAGTATCGAACCCAAGAGACTCTACTGATCACGATAACGACTCTATCTAGACTTAGACTGACACGACTTAACTAAATGTTTATTAATTGTGGGGGGGGGGGGGTTTCTAAAATTCCTAAGAATGCAAATAACGAATACTAACTAGACACGACGAACTAGACACGAACTCACACGAAGGCTGAACTCAAGGATGATGAAAGAACTACCTAGACAGGAATCCTGATTGCTTTTAGTTATAATTATAATTGGAAGTTGTCTGCTATGGAACCGGGATCTTGAAATTCTCACCTATCGGGAAATCTAAGGACCCCTCTCAAGAGCACGCTAAGATCCCCTAAAGGTTGTTAAAATACCGGTTTTAGACTCCCTTACAAGACATCTAATGGGGTTTATAAAAGTATCCTACAAGGCTCACTCCCTTACGAGACCTAAACCTAGGATAGGTTTGTTTTCTCAGCTAGACTTGCTAGACAGCAGCCAATAGGTTAACTTCCTAAGAAGGACCCACCTTGCGGTTTAATCACTTAGACCTAGCAATAATCTCGCACCTTACAGCTATTGATGATTAGTAGAACACTTGATTTTATAAAATTACCAACAATTACTTCTAAGGTTTATCGGCCGATTTAACCCTAAAGATTCAAGATTTATTACGTGATATAGACAGTCACCAAAATCTAAAACCTAGCATGACTCTATTATGTGATAAAGACCGTCACCAAGATTCATGCGAAGCAATAATCAACAATTAAATACCATCAAGCACGCAAACACATCTAACTGATAGAACAAACCGTTTACAATTTATAAACTATCCATAGCATTCATAAATCCAAAAATAATCAAAACATTATGCAATCATTCATCCATGTCTAGGTAGTAACAGAAATTTAGCCGCTAAACATAATCAGAAACAAGTTCATAATCCAAGTATATTCAGAATTCATCATTAAACAATCAAAACAAACGAAAAACGAAGAAACAAGATTGTATAACCCGTTAACTTCAATCCCGTGTGCTCCTGAACGTACTCCGATGATTCCTAGCGATCCCGAGCCTTCAAAACCTCTGAAAACAGCCTTCCAAGCTCGTCCAGAACTCTAAAATTCGTAATCTTCTTCTTAATCACGGCTGTTATGATAATGATCCTTAAATAACCAAGAAACCCTACAACCGTTGCTGATTAAAGTCGGTTTCGCGTAAACAGATCCCTCGCGGCCCGCATCACATATAAAGCTAAGTTCAAGCGGGCCGCGCGCCTGCTTTTATCCGGAAATCCATTTATAAGTTCAAGCGGCCCGCTTTGTAATTGATCATAAGCTTATGAGGGCCGCCTCAGACCCCCAGTTGTGCTTTTTCGCTCCGTTTTGCTTCCGAACTTCTCGACTTCCGTTCCAGACTTTCGCCCATCCAGATTTTAACTTATATCTGCTCCGTTTGGCTGCAAAGACCTGGAAACACAAATAAATCAAAAGAAAATACATTCTAATCTAAAACGACACTGAATCTAACTAAAACCGAACAAACCTAGACGCGAATAAAGATGTATTTTACAATACATCAAAGCTGAATTCTCGGTTGACGACTAGTTGAAGATTGAGCCTTATTAAGTTGCTGTTTAGAGTAGAGTAGATTAGTTCTGGTCTCGAAATAATGTGGGGCTTCTTGATTTGAGGGGAAGGTCGGAGATGAAAGCCATCGGGGATTTAGCGGATTTGTGAAGATAGGAGATTGATTCATGAGGATACGTGACGAGATGAGATTATACATGAAGGGTTGAAGACTTTTGATCAAGATGGTGGATGTACTTTTACGGAGTTCAGTTTGTTATTAAGTTATCGAACTGAACTTCATGTCTTAGTGAAGTTTGAAGTGTTCAAGGTTGGACATTGGAAATCCAATGTTTCTTTCTGCTGCCGGTTAAGTTTGAAGATTAATGTATCGAGCGATATTCTTACATGTGGTTGTAGGTCGGTTCGCGTTAACTTATTTCGGGAGAAGTTTGAGGGGGAGGATCTACAATTTTTGATGTTGGATGCTTCAGGTTTCACAAAGTGGCCATTCAAGTGATAGTCAGCAAGTCTTTAATTAGAAGGGTTGAAGATCACTGTGCTTTGCCGGAAAGATCAAGTCTAAGCCAAAATTGACAGCAGACATGATATCATCAGTCAAGGGGGAGTCTGTAAGTGCAGTATCCGGTGATTAAAGATATCAGTGTTAGACAGAACTGATTGCAACAGTTAAGGGGGAGACTGTAAGTGCAGTTCCTGTCGGGTAACTGTCGCTTATCAGTTCTGGTCAACCAAAGCAGAAGTCCAAGTTAAAGTCAACGATAATGAAGAATTCTAGACTACATGAAGACCATGCACTGTTCAAGGGGGAGTTTGTTAATGCACTTTGGGTGAAAAGTGCATGCCTTCCAATTGTTAGGGTCTTTATTGTACATATCTTGGAACTTAGTCCAAGGTTTATCCTTGGACAATTTGTCCAAGTTTTGGTCTAGAACTTTGGTCAGGGGTTTGGTTTTTGTGTAAATTGTTTTTGTCTGAGTTTTGTCCCTAGTTTATATATATGTGTTGTATAGGATTAGGGCAGGTGGGAACCAAGACAAACTCTTGAAGCTTTGTGCTCCTCTCCCAACGTATTCTCCTGGTGTGAATTCTAGAGAGAGAGACTATGTGTTAGTGAGAGAAAGCTAGGGTTTAGATCTTTGTGATCTAAACCAGCTTGTAGAAGATGATGTATACTCGTTTGGTATGTAATCTATGATGATTGTATTGAAATGAATGAGTTTGTCTTGCATCTTCTTCTTCATCTATCATATTTTGTTCTTCATGTCTTGAATCAAGTGCAATGTTTGATGTTCGTCATCGATCCGGTGCTTCCACAGTGGTATCAGAGCATGGTTACCGATTAAGAATGGTCAAACCGCCTTCTGAATCACCATTGCTCTTGATTTGATGTTTGTTTCCGCCAAACATCTTGAAGACTTGAAGATTTTGCAGAAAAGTTGAAGAAAATGAAGCTGTTCGTGGTTGTTTTGTTCTCCAAGTTGTTGCAGATCTGAGGTTTGATCCAAAAATTGCTCTGTCCGAGTTTTTCTTAGTGTTAAACTTGTCTGAGTTTTAAAACTCTGTGTTTGTGTTTCCGGGGTATTGTTGAACCAGTGTGAAGTCACACTGGGGAGATAGTCCGGAGACTTGTTTCTTCTGAGCTTCAGCTTGTCTGAGTTTTCATTTAACTGGTCCGAGTTTTCTGAGTTTCTATTCATCACCTTGTCCGAATTTTATCACCTTGTTGAATTTGAAATTCTTACCAGTGTGAAGTTTAGATCTTCGGACAAGGTGAACTTTCAACCTTGTCCGAACTTTCAACAATACCCCGGACCTGAGTTTTGATATATATAGGCCGGACTTTCAACCTTTGTTTGAGTTTAAAACTCAGAGTTGATCCAAAAATTGTTCCGAGTTTTAAACTCTAGGTCCGAGTTTATTAGTCCAAACTTTCAACCCTGAGATTGGTTATTAGTCTGAGTTTTCAAATGTCCGAGGTTTTTTAAGGTCTGAGTTTTACTTGGGTCTGAGTTTTAACACAAGTCCGAGTTTCATTTTGTTTTTACTTGGGTCTGAGTTTTTAACACTAGTCCGAGTTTTGGCCTTTCTTTCAATGGTCCGAGTTTTTGGCCGTTGTTTACTTTGCTCCGAGTTTTGTTTAAACCACTTTTTCAGCTCCGACTTTTGATCAAACACTCTTCTGTTCCGGGTTCTGTTAAATGTTTAAGTCTGAGTTTGTTTATGATTGTTTCACTTGTTCCGAGTTTTTAAACAGTTGAAACTGATTGGATTGGTTCCGGGGTTTCAACTTTCAACTTGTTCCGAGTTTTTTACTCAGGAAACTGAATCGTACATTACATACCTTAGCTGGTTAGTGGCTGCAACAACAGTGGGCTTGATTGGACGCTGATAGTTTACGAAGTAAAAGGGGGAGTACAAATTTAAAAATTTCCTATTTTCTTCGTAAATATAAAGCTTGTGCGTAAAAGGCTCGTGTGTAATGGAGTTTTGTCACGTGTGTTTATGTTATTAATCAAGTGTTGACGTGATGAAGCTGAATTCTCGGTTGACGACTAGTTGAAGATTGAGCCTTATTAAGTTGCTGTTTAGAGTAGAGTAGATTAGTTCTGGTCTCGAAATAATGTGGGGCTTCTTGATTTGAGGGGAAGGTCGGAGATGAAAGCCATCGGGGATTTAGCGGATTTGTGAAGATAGGAGATTGATTCATGAGGATACGTGACGAGATGAGATTATACATGAAGGGTTGAAGACTTTTGATCAAGATGGTGGATGTACTTTTACGGAGTTCAGTTTGTTATTAAGTTATCGAACTGAACTTCATGTCTTAGTGAAGTTTGAAGTGTTCAAGGTTGGACATTGGAAATCCAATGTTTCTTTCTGCTGCCGGTTAAGTTTGAAGATTAATGTATCGAGCGATATTCTTACATGTGGTTGTAGGTCGGTTCGCGTTAACTTATTTCGGGAGAAGTTTGAGGGGGAGGATCTACAATTTTTGATGTTGGATGCTCAGGTTTCACAAAGCGGCCATTCAAGTGATAGTCAGCAAGTCTTTAATTAGAAGGGTTGAAGATCACTGTGCTTTGCCGGAAAGATCAAGTCTAAGCCAAAATTGAAAGCAGACATGATATCATCAGTCAAGGGGGAGTCTGTAAGTGCAGTATCCGGTGATTGAAGATATCAGTGTTAGACAGAACTGATTGCAACAGTTAAGGGGGATACTGTAAGTGCAGTTCCTGTCGGGTAACTGTCGCTTATCAGTTCTGGTCAACCAAAGCAGAAGTCCAAGTTAAAGTCAACGATAATGAAGAATTCTAGACTACATGAAGACCATGCACTGTTCAAGGGGGAGTTTGTTAATGCATTTTGGGTGAAAAGTGCATGCCTTCCAATTGTTAGGGTCTTTATTGTACATATCTTGGAACTTAGTCCAAGGTTTATCCTTGGACAATTTGTCCAAGTTTTGGTCTAGAACTTTGGTCAGGGGTTTGGTTTTTGTGTAAATTGTTTTTGTCTGAGTTTTGTCCCTAGTCTATATATATGTGTTGTATAGGATTAGGGCAGGTGGGAACCAAGACAAACTCTTGAAGCTTTGTGCTCCTCTCCCAACTTATTCTCCTGGTGTGAATTCTAGAGAGAGAGACTATGTGTTAGTGAGAGAAAGCTAGGGTTTAGATCTTTGTGATCTAAACCAGCTTGTAGAAGATGATGTATACTCGTTTGGTATGTAATCTGTGATGATTGTATTGAAATGAATGAGTTTGTCTTGCATCTTCTTCTTCATCTATCATATTTTGTTCTTCATGTCTTGAATCAAGTGCAATGTTTGATGTTCGTCATCGATCTGGTGCTTCCACAGTTTTTCGGTCTCATCCTTCTTTTTATGGCTTCTTTTTTTTATAGAAGAGGATTCGACTTGGGTTTCGGGAACGAATTCGGTTTCGCTTGTGTCTTGGGCGGGTATGTTTGGTGGTGGCATGTTTGGCGGAAAAAAAGGGGGTTGAGAATAATACCCGAAATATGGAGGCATCGGTTGAGTGGTGGGATGAGGAGAAGTTGGTGGCATTGGATAATATCCAACCTCCCCCGTACGCGGGTCTCGGCGATAGCGGTTCTCTTGCTCGTTGTTTTGCAAATTTTGCTAAAATGGATTGGTCGGATTCCATGGGTTGTTTGGGTTGTTGGGAAGTTTTAAAAAATATGAAGAGAGTTGTATAAAAATTGAGGTAGAAAGTGAGAGGAATGATTTAAAAAGTGAGGTAGAAAGTGGGTATTTATCGTGTTAATTTATAAATAAAATAAAAAGTAAATTTTTTTTTAAATTTTTGACCGTTTTCAACGGTCCAAAAGTTAAATGCTTCTCGGTCCTTGTGCGTTGCCGCTCGTTACCATCTTGGCGATGGTTGTATAGCGCCCCGGCATAGCACCGGGGGTGTGGACTATGGCGGGGGTGGGGCGCTATAGTGTGCCAGCTGGGTTGGGTGGCGCCCCCCACACCCTCCAGCCTTAGGATGCCAAGAAATTCTTTATTTTTAATATAACCATATTTTCAATAAAATTTATATAGAATATTGAAACAAAACTAATCGTAACAGTGTATTTAGAATTTTTTTTTAAAAGTTAACGAACCTTTGTCATTAGAAATATCAAAGTAAATGATAAATAAAATATTAACTAAACATAAAACTATAAAATAAAATACGGATACCGGTATCGGTATTGCTTATAGATATAGATGTAACATCCGACAAACATGTTTACTGTTTTTGTGTTTATAGATGTTCTAAGAGTTCTTGTCACCTACAGGTGTAAAAAAAAAAACCGGTTTTAGAACCGTAACCGAAAAAAAAAAAAACGAAACCGGTTTTGTTAACCGGTTTTTTTAAAACCGGTTTTAGAACCGTATCGAATTGGCGGTTTGTGACTGGTTAGTATTTTTTTATCTGAAAAACCGGTTAAAACCGTTTTTTTTTTTGGGAAAAAAACAGTTAAAACCGATCCCAACTGGTTACATCAGTTACTGTTTTAGACTTGAAAAACTGGTTAGTAACCGAAAGCGGTTATTAAAAAAACTGGTTTTTGTTTTGGATGACAAAAAACCGATTCGGTTAAAAAAACGGACCGATTTAAAAAAAAAAAAACGATTTGTACACCTCTATTGTCACCTATAGGAACCACCTGAAGTGTTTATAGATGTTCTAAGAGTTCTAGCCACCAATACGAACCACCTTTGAATAGAATTCCTTCAGCTGCTAGTTTGGCCGGAAGGAATGTTAACATTGGGTCTCTCAGGTGCAAGCTTTGTGGCGAAGACGACGAAACAACGGAACACCTTTTTGTTTTTTTGCGGATTTGCGATGCAGATATGGGAGTATGTTGCAAGCTGGTGTAAATTTGGAGCTTTCTATGTGTTAGAACTTAAGGATTTGGTTAATTTCCATAACCAAATTCGTGGTTCGCCAAAGTGGCGGAGGGCATTCTACACAGTTATGCAAACTACAATTTGGTGCTATGGAAAAATAGAAATGAAGTGGTTTTTAACAGAAAACAACCACACTTGGCGAAGGTAAAAGAAGACATTAAGACTCTTGGGTATTTGTGGATTAAAAATAGATCCAAATCCTGAGAGTTAACATGGACGAAGTGGTGCGATTTTGATATGGCGAGCATTTAGACTTAAATGTAATGTAATGTTTATGTTGGTTGGTGTATGTAATATTCTTCCGGTTAACAATTGTTGTCCGGATGATGCAATAAAAGTTTCATTGGTCTTTCAAAAAAAAATAAAAATACGAACCACCTTAAAATAACCAAAAAATTGATATCGTTTTTCATTGATTGACTCATGCTTATCATAAAAATAATGACGGTTAGTATTGGAACTAATTGTTTTCATATAATCTAACCTACCATAGGGTACATGTGTCCTAAAAGTATCAAACGGTGTAGGAAACGTGTTTGTCCTATTTGACCGAAGGTTCAAGCCCTATACACATCATGTAGACTTAGAAGTTTATTTAGTGGTTAGCTATGCAACATAAGTAGAGTGCTAAAATGTGGCCAACGCCACTATAAGACCAAGCAGTGTGGAGGGCAGGAATGTGACGTGGAGGGCTTTAACTATGCCAGTACACCGCTCTGTGCCATGCCATGATGTGGTGACGGCGTGGAGAATTCCACCAGCGTGGAGGGAGGGCAGTGATGACGTGACGGTTCTTGATTGGTGAATGGTATTTGGGTTAGTTTGATTTGTTAGTTGATTATTATTTGTTTTCTTATAAACGGCCCCTGCTGACGTGACAGATACGTGACGCTTCATGCCTTCCAAACTGAGTAGTTAGACCATGGACTTCAAGCATCTATCAAGGTATACACTTAAAAATGAATTGCCTAAAAATTCAAGGCAGACAACAAGCCCCAACGTTGTCAAAACGTGTTATGTTGTGTTTTAACAGAAAATGCGTTATCATGATAGGATACACATACAAAATTTTGTGGTTGTTGTATTTCAAGCAAGAACACAACATTGTATAGTTCACATTGGGATGCATGATATATATGTAGACTTTATAAGAATGTTTCTAATTCTATTGTAATTATAAAACCGAGTATATGATAATTATAGAAGATAGCAGGAAAAAAACGAATATGACTCGAGTAAATTTCTTAGAGGGTTGGACGAGAAACATAAACAATAACAATGTCATAAGGGAGGACGGGGCATTGAAGCGGGTAAGGGTTGCGGCTTTGAACCCACACAGTAACACCGTAGCCACCCTCTAGGGTAGGCGTGCGGTTAGGTTGGTCCGGGAAAGGTTGAAGAGTTATGACCGTTTGGGTATTAAAAAAACTCAAACATTTTTTAAACCTTAATATATATTTTCACCCACGGTCAATTTAAACCACACACACTCTTATTTTCACTCCCAAATTAAACCAAATTCGTTTCACTCAAACTCACTCTCATTTAATGGATTTATAAAAATCCTTAACTGCCAGTTCGAGCAAACAAGATGCCAGTTCGAGCAAACAAGGCGTTGGTTCGAGCAAACGAGAGGGCAGTTCGAGCCGAGGTGGCATTTTTGATGGTGACATATATAGACCACACTAACCCATGTAACCTCTTCCAATGCCACAACACCAGTCTCATTATTTTTATAATCAACAACCAATTGTTTTTCACAACCTATGCTTCCCCATCGTTCGGCTCGATTTCTCTCTAAAGGCTATGAATAACTTTGAGCCGTTTGGATAGTATAGGAGCTTATCTCATCATTATCATGACCAAAATGTGGATCGAGAACCCTCACCTTTATTATCAAGACGTTGATGATCATGAAGAATACGTCCAGTAAACGCAATTCAATGCTAACTTGGATGAAATGAACGTGGCAAGTGATGACTTTGTAGAAGATGATGTGGTTAAAGTTAAAGGGAAGAAAAGGGGAAATTTACTAACTGTGAGGACCGTGTTCGTCTTCGTTGAACGCTCCGATGGGATCTATAAACTATGTGCTAGTGCGGAATCCAAGACATAGAATGACATAATGATCATGTTGACACCGTTGAATTCACTTCTCATTGACATTTGAAGAAATACAGAACCTGGAGAAAATTTGGCAGAGTTTCGCTAGAGTTGCCCAAAAGTTACACAAACTAGGAACCCAACACCCATATATAGAGACCTCATGGCTTAGTACGAAGGGACATCCCCATTCGTACGAACTGGGTGTTTGTTCTAACTTCGTACCAAACTGACTAGCTATGTCCCTTCGTACGAAGGGACTTGTACAATACATAACCTTTCAGTTCTAAACACTAACATACAATTAACATTATACATAGACTCAATACTAGACGGAAGCTACAGACATAGTGCATTCACATACTCCCCCTTGGATGTAGTTGTAGTCGTCTGTATAGTCTTTATCTGCCCTTCATGGTTGAATCTTTTCTGCTTTCGTTCAGCTCCCCTTTGAGCTAGCTTCTCTTTGCGTTCAAACCTTCCTTTAGTAATCCACCACTCACGATACTCTTTTATACCATCTAATGACTTCGACCATTTGGGAATCTTTCGTTCTTCTTTTCCAATCGGAGTTTGATTAGTATCAAAGTGCCCCATTCCCAGTCTCCATTTCGCTCTTTTCGCTGCCTCATCCATTCTTCTTATCCATCTTTTCGTTGTGGCGTTCTTCTTTAAGGAATTCTTCTAGCTCTAGATCTCTCCACTTCGACTTCCAATAATGGCCTGAGTTGATATCCTTTTCAAAGGATACAGTCACTACCTTCTGATATTGCAGAGCTTGTTTTTTATTAGCTTCATAGTACATTATTTTGTTGAAGAACAAACAATCAATGTCTTTCTTAGAACAATTGACCAACCACATTGGATCGATCAAGTAGATACGCCTGCAAACAAACTTCTCGTCACGAAGAGCAATCACCACCTAACATGTCTTTAGATCGTATGCCCAACCTCAGAAGTCTTTATAAAAGTCTTGTTCCATCTCCTTCAGTGGCATATTCTTCATGCATCGTGGTCATTTCACATCCAACGTGATATCCTTTTCACCAGTTACAGGATCAACTACTACTGTATGTCTTGGATACTGTGGTTTCCATTCTGGAAAGTTATCTCTAGCTTGCCCATGAATGTAATACCATAGCCTTGACTAATAATATCTCACTTCAGGACCCCATTCAAGCTGTTGAATATTCTTCGTTTTCACCAATTCTTCAACGTCCCACCAAGGCAACGTCTTTAGATCTTTGATAAATTTGAAGTATTGAACTCCAAATTCACATTTAATAGCATAAACTTTCAAATCTTCAAGATATCCCCAAGACAGAATGTCTCCGAGGGATTCATCTGGATAACTCTTGAAAAACTTCAATGGTCTTTTAAACTTTCTTTCCTCTGGCATCGATTTAAACCATTTCTTTCGTTCCTCCCGAAGTTCTCTTTCGATAACTTCCTGGGAATACCATCTTCACTTAGCTTTTCAACAACCTTTCTCTTCAGATAATCTTCATTGTGAGATCTAAACAACTCAGCAAATGTGGGAAAATCAGCATCTTGACCTGAATAATGCATCTATACTTCATTGTCAGAATCTGAATCGTCTTCGATCACCACATCGTTGAAGTTGTCAGCATCATCAACCATTTTGAATACATAGTCACCAACAGGAGTCTCATCTTCAATGTCTTTCTCAAAATCAAAAGTAAACTTATCTTCATCGTTCAAACCAAGTGCTTCTTTCATAAACTCTCTCGTCCAGTTCTCTACTAACTCCCCTTCTTCAACATCATGGCTCAGAAAAATCACTTTGGAGTAGTTGAGAGTAGATAAGCATGTTTAGCACCTTTAGAAGATTCCCCCTGAGGATGAACTTCTTCCCTTTCTTCATTCTGAGTATCATCAAGGAAGTCTAGATCTTGATGATCACCCGTTCGACTCACCACTATTTCCATCATCATCGTCATCATTACCATCATCATGATAATCATCAATATCTTTGAATAACTCATCAGTATTCTCTTCTTCATCTTCATCACCCTCTACGTTGTCATTCTCATCATCTTTCTTTTCTTTACGATTTTTCATTTCGCCTTTTAGTATCAGCTTTATTGTATGGAACATCCACTGCCTCACCTACAAGGGTAAATTGTTGAGCAAGAACAATAACAGTTTCAGTATGAACTTCAACATTACATGATTGTTGTTCCTTTTGACTTGACGATTCAAGAACCTCTTCATCTGTTATGCCTTATCCTTTATCTTTTACGGCAATCTGTAGTTTCTTGTGCATCACGTTGTTGTCGTTCCATCCTCCGAGCCTCAGCTCTTTGGATTCCAATTTCATCATATGCAGCGTGCACATTCACTCCAAGTCTGTCTTCTATCACTGCATAGAGCATTTCAAGCTGTTTTGATTTGATCTCTTTATCTTCCCTCAAATCTTCCAACTCTTTTTGCATAATCTCCTTTGCTGTGCTCATCGTCGCCTGAGAATCATTTAAATCAACATTAGTAGTTAACAACTCATCAATCATATCGTTCAATGTGTTGTTCCCGGCCTTGAGATCTTCTATCTTTTCATTTGTGACAACTATGCTTACAGTTATCACTAACCAATCTCGAATAACTTCGTCAGCAATAAAACCTTGTGTTTTATTTATTGGATTGTGTAATTATGCATGATATTTGCACAATATCAATCCTTGTTCAAATTCGAACTCTTAAACATTCTCTGGAAAGTTATACGTAAACGTAATCAGTTTAACGCAACGTATGCTCTGGAACAATGACATAAGCTAAACATACCTTAAATATCCTTTACATAACTTAGAAATAAGTTTTGAGGAGTTCAGTTTGTGAAAAATAAGCTTATTTGGTCACAGGGACTAACAGCGTCAAAACTGCAAAAGTATGCAAATTCGCGCATATTTTGCGTTCTGACCATATCCGGACATCCAAAAATTTTTGTAATCAATAAAATATTACATTTCCGTCATAATTAACCGAAAAGCATGACCGTCCGATCGAACAAACCGTCATCCATGATATTTCCAAGCATATTTCAAGCCCCCTATGCTTTAACACCCTTGTAGAGCCTTGAAAAAGGGTTAACGAGGGTTAAACGCGTCGAAAAACAAGTTTTGGAGCTACAGGTACCATTTCTGCCAATTTTTGAAAGTTCTGATCTGAGGTGGCAGGCGGCCCTCGAGAGAATTACCTAACTGGGTCGCGGCCCGCGAGAGCCATCAGACAAGAAGCTTCAAAACAGCTTCCTAAGTGTTTCCTGCTGTTTTCAAGCGTAGTTTTTGATCTTGTGGGCTATTTTAAGTGCTCCCCAAGGCTCTTCTTCCGGTCCACACACTTGTAGGGTCATGATTCTTCCTTGGTGACCACACAAACACATGGCATGATCTTGTTGATTCTTGAATACTATAAATACATGGCCTCATTCATTTTTCCAACTTGCTCATTCCTTCTTTTCTCCATCTCCTGCCCTACTTGGAGGCTACCACCTTGTTGGAGGCTTCCTAATTGAGTATTCTTTAACCTAGAACACTTGTAAGTGTTCTTCCTAGTCTTGTTTATTTACTTTTAGCTATTTCAAGCTAAAAGTCAAACAGTGTTTGACTTTCGGCTTTGACCATTAATTGGTCAAGACAAAGTTCAATTGAACTTTGCAACGTGATCGTAATCACGATGGTTATAATCCCTAGCGATTATACCTACTGATTACCACGTGTACTAGTCATAGTGATGAGTCAAAGTTTCGGTCAAAATGCGCGTTTATGTGCATTTTACGATGGAACTATTTTTGGGTATCAAAACACTTTGTTTTGATACCAAATCAGTTTTCTAACTTAGTTAAACATGTTTTAACATGTTTAACTCATCACTTCTAGTTTAGTGCTTATTTAGGGTCGTAAGTCAAGTAGTCTTGACAACCGCTTAGACTTTCTAACCCGACCCGTTTGGTCGATCATTAGGATCCGACTAAACTCATATTGTGACCATAGTTATATAGGGAATAACCTCCAGAGGTTATACCCTATGGTCACTTTTTTTGGTTAGTTATTTGATAGGTTGTTTATATGCCCTTTAAAAATGACCAAAATGCCCTTTTTACGCATAAATTCATTTTTAACATTTGTAATCAAACTTTTGACATCTAAACCGATATAATAAACATTTTTAAGCATGTTTGGGCATATAGGACATATCATATGACATATATAACCATCTGACCTTATATTTACGCAAACAACACGTTAAAGTAGCGTAAACTACCTTAACGAGTCGTAACGGGTCACAAGTACTTAGGATTTTATTCTAGTCAGAATGTTAAGTCTATTAAATCATGCCATATGAGTTCCAATACTCATTTAATATATAGAACTTCGTTCTGTCCTATCCTCCGGTTTAGGATCCGATTATTAACATAGTTATCGATACTAGGTGCCATTTGATTCCTTGATTCCCCGAGGTTTGTTAGTTCACTTGATTCAAGGATACCTTGAAATCCCAAGTGAGTACATAGATCCCCTCTTTTAGTTTTTGAAAACATTTTGGGGTGAAACACTTGTGCTTATTTGTTACTTTCATGCTTTCATGACATATACTTGCTATGTTCATATAGTACACATATAGTACATGATTTCAATTATGTTTTGCTATGTATGTTGACTTAGCATGCTAGCATACTGATTTCAAGGATACTTTTTCGGCATATGTTGACTTAGCATATGAGCACATTGATTTACATTACATTTTGCGACATATGTTGACTTAGCATATGATCACATTGATTTACATTATATTTTGCTTCGTATGTTGATTTAGCATGCCTAGCACATTGATTTCAAGGACCCATTTTGCTTGACTTAGCATATCTAGCACCTTGATTTCATGAACACCCTACTTAGTATGTTGACTTAGCATACTTAGTACATGGTTTACAAAGACATTTTACATGACATGCACACATTGATTATGACATTTTGGTATGTTAAACAAGACCAGATTCATACATTAACATGATCTCACCGACCGGTAGTATGTATGGTTTACCATAGGTTTGATAACATTATTCCCGCTTCCTAGTTTGTTTGGAAGTATCCATCTGGGGAATGACAGCACCCGATGAACATTGATAAACCTTTGTCTTTATAAGGGTTTATCTAATAGATGATAAGGCTTGAATGTATTCGTTAACAAACCATATAAATGTTCATAGCGATAAAAGCATTGGTTTTCAAAACATAACTTTTGACATAAACTTTTTTTATTCAAAGACATTATTTTGTACATGACATTTGGTTACACAAGACATTGGTTGTTACTTCACCTTTGTTATACTAGACATGGTTCATACTTGACATTAGACATTGTTATATTTGACATTTGATATTGGTTAAACAAGACACTATTTGGTGGTTTATTGGTAAGTAATTTAAATAACGAGACGTGTGTAGTGTGATAAAATCATGGTGGATACGCCGCTGGTACTTCCTATATATAAATACTTTTGTTACATTACATATCGTGGTGTTATTTAAACTACTTCGACAAAGACAAGACATGATTTTTTTAGACAAGACATGCCATTTTTATACAAGACACGACATCTTTTACACAAGACATGATACTTTATTTCAAGACATGACATATTTTACACAATTCAGTTTTCATTTGGTTATTTATTTAACCTTACGTTATTTCTTTAAATCATTTGATTTTCAAATTGATTTTCTTATGATTTTACAAAAGAAAACATTTTTACAAAGGTTGATGGCTACTTTTTAGTTAAACATTTCTTTTAACAAAATCAAAGCCATGAATCCTCAACAACAAAATCTATGTTACTCACAATTTTCACATGTGTTTCAGGTGCTTATGTTTAACTTTGAGCATGCTTCACATAGGGCGGACTTGGGCCTTAGTGACTTTAAAACCTACAAGATAATTGTTGTGTATTAATTGTATGCTCCAAAACAATGAAAACTATTAACTCAATAAAACAAAACTTTATGAGCCATGTGTTATGAAACAATTTGCAACGTGACTCCCCAATGTTTTCCGCTGCGTGATGTTGCATTACGCAATTGGGGTGTTACAGATTGGTATCAGAGCCATGGTTATAGAGAATTAGATTATTAGTAATGCTTCTGACCTAGACTATAACCTTTCTAGGACCATAACACAAGTTACCTTGTGTTTAAAACAATACCATCACCTATCCTTAGATGATTACCAAAACAATTCCACGAGATACAAATTCATTTTGAAAATCAATCATCTATCCTTAGATGATTATTTTTATTAGGCTTCACGCCTTTAATATTTTTCAAAATCTTGTCAAAAGTTTGGGTTTTAATAATATGAACACATGCAACCCGGAAGAGTAAACGCCTGTACCCTGAGTTTTCTATCTAAGGCTAGAGTGTTCGTATAAATCCGCATCATCGGACCAGTCACTCTTACTTGGGAACTCTTAGGGTGAGTGTCTACCTATAGGCTAAAGCATGTCTTTGCGCTACATTATAAAACCCATTTACCTTGATTAGTCACTGTGTCAGTTGTTTGTTTTGAGTAACAAACAAATGATCACAATCATTATGCTTCGTCTATATTCTTAACATCCAGTTTTGATTATCCAAATATCATCTCACTCATTTCCTCTCATTTACTTCTCTTTTAGAATGCCTCCCCGTCGAAATGCTGCTCAGGACACCAAAATGGCTACCATAATAGCTCAGCAAATTACTGCTGTGCTACTTAATCTCATAACTCAAATAAACCAAGCCAACAACAACAACAACAATGCACCTGCTCCGTGCACCAATAAACAATTTAACTTAGCTAAACCACTCAAGTTCAGTGGTTCTGAGGGAGCAACTGGGCTCCTGCAATGGTTTGAGAGTATTGAGAACACATTTCTCCATGTCCAATGTCCAAATGAGCGCAAAGTAGAATTTGCATCAAGTGTGTTTCAAAAGAGAGCACTCACGTGGTGGAACGGAATTATGAGGGATAAGGGTGCAGATGTTGCAATGGCACATACATGGGAAGAGCTTCGCACTCTAATGATGAAGGAGTTTTGTCATCGTCATGAATTACAGGCACTCGACAATGAATTCCACGATCTAAAACAAGATAGTGGAGAACATCGTGTCTACACCGATCGTTATGAGGAGTTGAGCTTGTTATGCCCTGCGATGGTTACGCCTTTGGATAAGGCAGTCGAAAAATACATTGATGGTCTTCCTTACCTAGTTCAGGATATAGTCACTGGTAACAACCCGGCAACTGTTAGACAAGCTATCGAGTTAGCAGCTACCCTGACTGAATCTCAAATAAGGAAAGGGAAACTATTTCGAAAGGGCGACAAAGAACAGATTGCTAAAACTATACAAGAGAAACCCAAGGAAATCAAAGCTGAACCTTCCAAGAAATATAGGAAGCGTAAGGCTTCACAAAACCTTGTTGTGGTTACTCGACCCAACCAAGCTGTTCCCAACCAACCAGCTCAACCTCCTGCTAGAAAACCATACAATGGAACTTCACCTCTGTGCAACCAATGTAACCTTCATCATCATGCCAGTGTATGTTGCCGCAAATGTCTAAACTGTGGGCTTATTGATCATACAGCTAAGGTTTGCCGAGTTGTGACTACACAAAATGAAGTTGTTAACAACCCAGCTTAAGGACGTGCTCTTAACACTGGAGTTAACGAGGCTCGTGCCAAAACGATGCGGTTATAAACAACTAAGATTTTACATTTCGATTTCTTTTGTTATCCAAGACTCATGTACATTTTTCAGTTATTTTGTAATAATATTGGCATTCCTATAACAAAATTTCAAATTTGACATGCTTGTTCATATATGTGAAATGTGCGACAATATATCAAAATACGGAGTTTTCATTCTTTACAGAATCAAACAACTTTTGTGATACATTCCATTTGTATTTTGCACATTCCCTACCAAACCTATGAACCCGTCTATCCGTGAAACCCATACAGTCTTAATGGCTAGTGGAAAATACGTGAGACGCACGTATTATTTCAAGTGTTGAAACGAAGCATCTTTCTTTGACCATGTCCATAATTTATCACTTGGCAAGATAAGTTATGCAGACTATGCAACGAGTTAAGTAATTATGGGTGCACACATAATTATGAGATTCGATGCATGTAAATCATAGTGAGTCTTGCTAGGTGTGATCTAGGATGATTAGATAACGAGACGGATGTAATACAGTAAGAACATGGTGGATACGCAGTTGGTACTTCCTATATATAAGTGTTCTTATTGTATTATATGTCGTAGCGTTATCCAAATCACTTGAGGATTTTATGTTATCTCAGACCCATATGTGTTAACTTAAACAAAAGCCATTTATATTCATTTCCGTTTCTGATGAAGTATCAACTGAGGAAAAATGAACTAGCTACTCATTTTTCGCTTCTGAAAGAGATATCCATTGGGAAATGAATAATCCATTCAAAAACCATATTCATTTTCGTTTCTGATGAAGTATCCATCGAGGAAAAAAATGAAATATCCATTAATTTTCGCTTCTGAAGAAATATCCATTGGGAAAATGAATAAATTTATTCCGCTTCTGATGAAGTATCCACTGAGGAAAATGAATTATCCATTCATTTTTCACTTCTAAAGAAATATCCATCGGGGAATGAATAATCCTGTATTGATTCTTTCATTTCCACTTCTAACGAAGTATCCACTGAGGAAAATAAATTGTCCATTCATTTTCGCTTCCAAAGAAATATCCATCGGGGTATTGAATAATCTATACATCAATCCTTCATTTCCACTTCTGATGAAGTATCCACTAAGAAAAAATGAATTATCCATTCATTTTCGCTTCCGAAGAAATATCCATCGGGAAAATGAATATTCTTTACAACAATCCTTCATTTCCACTTCTGACGAAGTATCCACTAAGGAAAATGAATTATCCATTCATTTTCGCTTCCGAAGAAATATCCATCGGGGAAATGAATATTCTTTACAACAATCCTTCATTTCCACTTCTGACGAAGTATCCACTGAGGAAAATGAATTATCCATTCATTTTCGCTTCCGAAGAAATATCCATCGGGGAAATGAATAACCTATTCAATAATCCTTCATTTCTACTTCTTATGAAGTATCCATTGAGGAAAATGAATTATCCATTCATTTTCGCTTCTGAAGAAATAACCTTTGAGAAATGAACAGCTTATACGTTCCTTCATTTCCGTTTCTGATAAAAGTATCCATTGAAGAAAATGAATTATCTATTCATTTCCGCTTTTGAACAAATATCCATTTGGAAATGAATAACTCTTTGATTTCCACTTCTGGCGAAGAGTCCATTGAGGAAAATGAATTATCCGTTCATTTTTGCTTCTGAAGAATATCCACTGGGGAAATGAAACACAAATCCTTATAGAATCTTCCTATCTTAATATTTAGATTCTTAAAGGGACACTTAAAGTACTACTTTTAAATCCTTGATTTGATTTCTAAAGAATGCTTTACAAGACACAAAAACAAAGAGCCAAATCCTTACAAGATCTTTCAATCTTAATAGTTAGATTCTTAAAGGATACTCACAGTACTCTTGGTTGATTTGGTTTACCATTAATCAAATCCCTCATCTCCACTTCCTGCATTAATCGAGGAAGTATCCATTAGGGGATGAGCATCATATGTATAACAGCCCATTCCCACTTCCTGCATTATCTAAGGAAGCATCCACTAGGGAATGATAAAGTTATGCCTTACGTGGAGATCCTTGATGAGTTATTCTATGCAAGTATATAAAACTCTAGATTCCACGCAAGACATTTGCTTGACACAACTTATACAAATAAACTCCTACGAATAAATTTGGGGACGAAATTTCCTAAATTAGGGGGGACTGTGGCAACTATGCCTACAGTTATCACTAACCAATCCCGAACAACTTCGTAAGCAATAAAACCTTGTGTTTTACTGCTTACGGATTGTGTAATTATTCATGATATTTGCATAATATCAATCCTTGTTCAAATTCGAACTCTTAAACATTCTCTGGAAAGTTATACGTAAACTGTTACGTTAACGTAATCAGTTTAACGCAACGTACGCTCCGAAACAATGACATAAGCTAAACATACCTTAAATATCTTTACATAACTTAGAAATAAGTTTTGAGGGGTTCAGTTTGTGAAAAATAAGCTTATTTAGTCACAGGGACTAAAAGCATTAAAACTGCGAAAGTATGCAAATTTTCCGCATATTCTGCATTCTGACCATATCCGAACATCCAAAAATTTTTGTAATCATTAAAATATTATATTTTTGTAATATGAATGCAAAAATACCATTTTTTGCGTAATTTGGATCGTTTTCGCGTCCGTTCAAACATTCGTCGTAATTAACCGAAAAGCGCGACCGTATGACTGAACGAACCGACATCCATGATATTTCCAAGTATATTTCAAGTCTTCTCTGCTTTAACATCCTTGTAGAGCCTTAAAAATGGGTTAACGGGGGTTAAACGCGTCGAAAAACAAGTTATGGAGCTGTAGCGACCATTTCTGCCAATTTTTGAAAGTTCTGATCTGAGGTGGCTGGCGGCCCGCGAGAGAATTACCAAACTGGGTCGCAACCCGGGAGAGCCATCAGACCAGAAGCTTCAAAATAGCTTCCTAAGGTGTTTCCTGCTGTTTTCAAGCCTAGTTTTTGATCTTGTGGGCTATTTTAAGTGCTCCCTAAGGCTCTTATTCCTATCCACACACTTGTAGGGTCATGATTTTTCCTTGGTAACCACACAAACACATGGCATGATCTTGTTGATTCTTGAATACTATAAATACATGGCCTCATTCATTTTTCCAACTTGCTCATTCCTTCTTTTCACCATCTCCTACTCTACTTGGAGGGTACCACCTTGTTGGAGGCTTCCTAATTGAGTATTCTTCATCCTATAACACTTGTAAGTGTTCTTCCTAGTCTTGTTTATTTATTTTTAGCTATTTCAAGCTAAAAGTCAAACAGTGCTTGACTTTCAGCTTTGACCATTAATTGGTTAAGACAAAGTTCAATTGAACTTTGCAACGTGATCATAATCACGATGCTTATAATCCCAAGCGATTATACCTACTGATTACTATGTTACTAGTCGTAGTGACGAGTCAAAGTTTCGGTCAAAATGCACGTTTATTTGCATTTTACGACGGAACTATTTTTGGGTATCAAAACACTTTGTTTTGATACCAAATCAGTTTTCCAACTTAGTTAAACATGTTTTAACATGTTTAACTCGTCACTTCTAGTTTAGTGCTTATTTAGGGTCGTAAGTCAAGCAGTCTTGACAACCGCTTAGACTTTCGAACCCGACCCATTAGGTCGATCATTAGGATCTGACAAAACACATATTGTGACCATAGTTATATAGGGAATAACCTCCAGAGGTTATACCTTATGGTCACTTTGTTTGGTTAGTTATTTGATAGGTTGTTTATATGCCCTTTAAAAATGACCATAATGCCTTTTTTGCACATAAATTCATTTTTAACATAAGTAATCAAACTTTTGACATCTAAACTGATATAATAACATTTTTAAACATGTTTGGGCATATAGGACTTATCATATGACATATATAACCATCCGACCTTATATTTACGCAAATGACATGTTCTAGTAGCGTAAACTACCTTAACGAGTCGCAACGGGTCACAAGCACTTAGGATTTCATTCTAATCGGAATGTTAAGTCTATTAAATCATGCCATATGAGTTCCAATACTCTTTTGATTTATAGAACTTCATTCTATCCTATCCTCCGTTTTAGGATCCAATTATTAACATAGTTATCGATACTGGGTGCCATTTGATTCCTTGATTCCCCGAGCTTTGTTAGTTCACTTGATTGAAGGATTCCTTGCAATCCCAAGTGAGTACATAGATCTCCTCTTTTACTTTTTGCAAACATTTTGGGATGAAACACTTGTGCTTATTCATTACTTTCATGCTTTCATGACATATACTTGCTATGTTCATATATAGTACACGTATAGTACATGATTTCAATTATGTTTTGCTATGTATGTTGACTTAGCATGCTAGCACATTGATTTCAAGGATACTTTTGCAGCATATGTTGACTTAGAACATGAGCACATTGATTTACATTACATTTTGTGGCATATGTTGACTTAGCATATGAGCACATTGATTTACATTATATTTTTTTTTTGTATATTGACTTAGCATGCCTAGCACATTGATTTCAAGGACCCATTTTGCTTGACTTAGCATATCTAGCACCTTGATTTCATGAACACCTTACTTAGTATGTTGACTTAGCATACCTAGTACATGGTTTACAAAGACATTTTACATGACATGCTCACATTGATTATGTCATTTTGGTATGTTAAACAAGACCAGATACATTCATTAACCTTATCCTGCCGACCGATAGTATGTATGGTTTACCATAGGTTTGCTAACCTCATTCCCGCTTCCTAGTTTGTTTGGAAGTATCCATTTGTGGAATGACAGAACCCGATGAACATTGATAAACCTTTGTCTTTATAAGGGTTTATCTGACAGACGATAAGGCTTAATGTATTCGTTAACAAACCATATAAATGTTCATATCGATAAAAGCATTGGTTTTCAAAACATAACTTTCGACATAAACTTTTGTTTGTTCAAAGACATTGTTTTGTACATGACATTTGGTTACACAAGACATTGGTTGTTACTTCACATTTGTTATACTAGACATGGTTCATACTTGACATTAGACATTGTTATACATGACATTTGACATTGGTTAAACAAGACATTATTTGGTGGTTTATTGGTAAGTAACTTAAATAACGAGACGTGTGTAATGTGATAAAAGCATGGTGGATACGCCGTTGGTACTTCCTATATATAAGTGCTTTTATTACATTACATATCTTGGCGTTATTTAAACTACTTCGACAAAGACAAGAGATGACATTTTTAGACAAGACATGACATTTTTATACAAGACACGACATCTTTTACACAAGACATGATACTTTATTTCAAGACATGACATATTTTACACAATTCATTTCCATTTGGTTATTTATTTAACCATGCATTATTTCTTTTAAATCATTTGATTTTCACATTGATTTTCTTATGATTTTACAAAAGAAAACATTTTTACAAAGGTTCATGTCTACTTTTTAGTTAAGCATTTCTTTTAACAAAATCAAAGCCATGAATCCTCAACAACAAAACCTTGTTACTCACAGACATTTTTATTCTGACGTACCTATTTTCACATGTGTTTCAGGTGCTTATGTTCAACTTTGAGCATGCTTCACAAAGGGCGGACTTGGGCCTTCGTGACTTTAAAACCTACAAGACAATTGTTGTGTATTAATTGTATGCTACAAAACAATGAAAACTATTAACTCAATAAAACAAACTTTATGAGCCATGTGTTATGAAACAATTTGTAACGTGACTGTGACAACTCAAAATTAGAACCTTTCATTGTATGCTTGAACGTTAAGTGACTAACTGAATTGATGATTTGATGAATGATATATGTGAACTTATATGATTATGTGTTGTAATTGTATGTATGCGTGTATGTATATGAACCGAGACAACAAGGACCCGACTCGAGACCATGCGGTCTCGAGTGAACAGTAACAGTGGGCCGGATGGGCCACACACATCTCATTCAATCCAACCAAAAAGCCCATTAGGGTGCACCACTTGAAACTAGTATATATCCTTGTTTATGACCAACACTATCATCTTTGGACAAACCACACACACTCTCCCTCTCTCTCTCACGAAAACCCTAAGCCACAACATTTCCTCTCCTTCACTCTCGGATTCAAACCGGCCGACCACAAGAGGGTTCTCGGACTAGCTTGAGCTCATCAAGAAAAGCTTCATCTTTCACCACTACTTCTCGAACCGGTTAGTGATCCCCATTGTGTGTTTATATTTCGGTTGTTGTTGATGATGATGATGATGCGATATTTTGGTGGATGATGATGTATCTTGTGTGACTTGATAATATGTTGGTTTGTTAAGTTTGTGCATGATGATGTTAATAAGCTATCATACTTTGATTCCGGATTGATTTCATGATGAGTTAATGATATTTTGTGATTGAATATGATTTAAACCATAAATGGTTGATGTTCATGAAATCGGCTTGCATAATGTTCATATTATTCGGATTATACACTCTTATGTTCATATTATTCGGATTAGTTGTTGGAGTGTTTGATTGTTGTTTATGTTATGATCATGTTAAAGTTCATAGAGACTTATGCTAAAAACCCTAAAATGAAGAACATGATGAATATGTGAAGAACTTGTTGAATGTGTTATGGATATTTGAAATTTGCCATGTTTGATCCGTTTTGGTTAATTGTTAGACAATTAGACATGTTGGTAGAACCTCATTGGATAGTACATAAAATCACAACAGTGAAGTCCCATTGGTCTAGTACAATGTGGAATTCAGCACATGTCCCCAGCCGAGAACCTCAATCTCGACTCGAGACCACCGCATGACAAGTCGAGATCTCCAGTTGCGACTCAGATTGCGAGTCGAGAACACCTGGTCTCGACTCGAGACCACACAACATTAACATAGAACAGCATGACCCGAGATCACGATTTCGAGCCCGGTTGCGACTCGAGACCGTCTGTCTCGACTAATGCTCGAACAACTCGAAACCACATAGTCTCGACTCGAGATCTCTAGTCTCGACTCGAGACCATGTACACGGACTCACTGTTTTGGACTTTCATATTACGGGCTTAGTTGATGGGCCGGACCTTGGGCTTTGTTTACTTATATGCTACTGTGCAATCCGTAGGCATTATTGCAAACTGCCATGTTGATACATGTATGCCATGATTATTACTTGAGTACAATACGTGTAGAACATAAGTGCACAACTTGGATACGAACCTGATTTGTATGATACAACTATGTTAGGACGTGGTTGACCCCAGTATTGCTTGATTGACTTTTCTGTGTATCTACCGAGCAAACCAAGGTGAGTTCACACCCTCTACAAAGCATGGGATTCCCAAGGGTCGGGAATTTGGGGTTAAGGAACATGGGTTCCTCGTCCTCCTTGGGTAGGACAGCAAAGGTTCAGGAATGTAATTCCTCGTCCTCACGGACAGATAACTCGTACTAGACCAAAACTCTATCACGAAGTCCCTCCTTTTTATATCGACTTAATCGCCGGGCCAATGGCGAGCGGGTCATTAGTTAGATAGCGCTATTTAGGTCTGACAAACCTCACACCGTGCCGCAGAGGACGGGCGTGAACTAATGGATCTGGGGCACGTCAATGATGATAGACATTGACAGTTTCAGGGCACATAAACATGACTACAGTCAGCAGTCGATATGGTAACGAGTCTAGTGTATACATGGGGTAGCCCCCACGGCCGAAATGCCAGATAACTAACACGGGGTAGCCCCCACGGCTGGATTGCCAGAGTAACCGGGAATAAACAAGTCACGTTTTAACTATGGGGTAACCCCCACGGCAGGATGCCAGATAAAGGAAACTGTTTTCGAAACAACTTAAAACGAACACCCAACCGTGAACTCACTCAACTTGTTGTTGACTCGTTACTACATGCTTTGCAGGTCAATAGGTACTTAACTGGAGCTTGCATGGAAGAGAGTCGTTGTGGGACATGGACGGCGGTGTGCCATGTTAAACTTTGAAACAACTAAACTTATGTTTTGATTTAAAGACTTATGCTTCCGCTTGCAACTTAACTATGTTTTGTTTGGACACCAATTGTATTGGTTAAACTTTTATATCTCTTAACTTACATGTTCAATATGATTGGTGGCTGGATCCTGGTCAGTCACGCCTCCAAGCGGTAGCTTTCCGCAGGTGGATTTTGGGGGTGTGACAGATTGGTATCAGAGCCATTGGTTATAGAGAACTTGGTTTTAATAAAGGAGAAACGTTTTTGTTAAAACCAGACTATAACCTGTACAGTGCTCAACGGCCCACAACGACGCTTCACTCCACATGCAAGGCTCTACATTCTAGGTGACATGATCTGTGCATATATTGCCTACTTGTTAGTTACATAGTACATTGCTCATGGTATGCTGGGTTAGTATAACTACTGTTGCTTGAACACGTGTGCACTTACTCACTTCTGACATCGCACTTTCGCGAACCCCTCTCACTCACATTCTTCTTGATATGAAGATCATGTCTGGACGCGTTAACCTGACACAAGCCCAGTTGACGGCTCTGATCAACGAACGAGTTGCCGCAGCACTTGCAGCTGCACACGCAGGAGGTATACCCTGCAGTCCGAACTCATTCTAGGGTCTTTAGAATCCTACTCTCGTGAACCAACCTTTGTGTTAAACTCTGTCTTTTCTTTCACCCACAATAGGTCAACATGTTCAGCCACCCGTGTGCACTTTCAAAACCTTTATGGACTGCCGACCCACTACTTTTAGCGGCACTGAAGGAGCAGTAGGTCTCCTCCACTGGTTTGAGAAACTAGAATCTGTGTTCGAAATGTGCGAATGCCCTGAGGCGCGCAGGGTGAAGTATGCTACCGGTACTCTCGAGGGTTTAGCTCTCACATGGTGGAACGCTCAGGTCCAAATGCTGGGGTTGGTTCCTGCCAACGCCACCCCATGGGAGAATTTTAAGGAAATGATCAAGGAAGAATACTGCAGTCGGGATGAGATTCACAAACTAGAGGTGGAATTCTTCAACCTCAAGATGACGGGGTCGGAAATTGAAGCTTATGTGAAAAGGTCGAACGAACTGGAAATTCTGTGTCCTACTATGGTGGATCCTCCCATCAAACGCATCGAACTATTTCTTCAGGGCTTAGTGCCAGAAATCCAAAGTCATGTGACTTCAGCGAACCTCGCCACCTACCAGCAAGTTGTACAGTTGGCTCACCGCCTCACGGATCAGGCGGTAGAGCAGAACAAGTTACCAAAGCGCTTAGGTGCTGCAACTACTTCAGGTGTCTCTAGTGACAACAAACGGAAATGGGATGGAACTTCAAGTAAGGGTTCGACTTCTGTTCAGTCCCAGTCTCAGCAGAGAAAGACTGATGACTACAAGAGCCCTAATCAGCAATCGTCTGGTGGTCAAAGTCATGGTGGGTACAAAGGGAATCACCCCAAATGCAATCGCTGCAGCCTGCATCACAGCGGGCCATGCACCAGGGGCAACTGTCATCGGTGCAACAAGCCTGGTCACGCTGCAAAGGATTGCAGGAGCTTATACCCCGCCAATCAGAATCGTCAGCAAGCTCAACAGAACCAACGCCAACAGCCGCAGCAGGGTGATAACAAAGGGTGCTTTCAGTGTGGAGCTGAAGGCCACTTCAAGAGAGATTGTCCCCAACTGAACAGGAACCAGAACAACAACAACAATAACAACAATCAGGGAAATGGTAACAATGGGAACAACAACAACAATGGCGCCAGGGGGCGGGCGTTCGTGATCGGCCAAGGTGAAGCAAGGAACGACCCCAATGTTGTGGCGGGTAAGTTCCTTCTCGACGACTTTTATGTTTCAGTATTATTTGATTCGGGTGCCGATACTAGCTACATGTCACTAGAAGTTAGCCAAATGCTTAAGCGTATTCCAACACCTTTGAACAACAAGCACACTGTAGAGCTAGCAAATGGTAAGAGTTTAGAAGCCACACACGTAGTCAAGGGTTGTAAACTTATTCTCGCTGACCAGACCTTCTATATCGACCTCATTCCTATCGTTTTGGGTAGTTTCGACGTTGTCATTGGGATGGATTGGCTATCCCAACACCGAGCAGAGATCCTTTGCAACGAGAAGATTGTTCGTATTCCTAGTACCGGTAATGAACCTCTCATGATTCGTGGCGATAAGAGGAGTGCTGTTGAGAACGTCATTTCTCTCCTTAAGGCCCAAAAGTGCTTGCGAAAGGGCCACACTGCCATTTTGGCTCTCGTTACTGACACCTCAGAAAAAGAGAAGAAGATAGGAGATTTTCCAGTTGTACGCGATTATCCAGAGGTATTTCCTGAGGAATTACCTGGTCTTCCGCCTCATCGCCAAGTCGAGTTTCAGATTGAACTAGCTCCTGGAGCTGCGCCTATAGCTCGTGCACCTTATCGTTTAGCTCCATCAGAGTTGGAAGAACTCTCTACGCAACTACAAGAACTCTTGGATAAGGGTTTTATTCGTCCTAGCTCATCGCCCTGGGGAGCTCCAGTACTATTCGTGAAAAAGAAGGACGGTACCTTCAGGATGTGCATCGACTACCGGGAACTCAACAAGGTGACAGTGAAGAACCGCTACCCACTACCGCGTATTGACGACTTGTTCGACCAGTTGCAAGGGTCGAGCTTCTATTCGAAGATCGATTTGAGATCGGGTTATCACCAGCTGAGAGTCCGAGAAGAGGACGTCTCCAAAACAGCTTTTAGAACACGTTACGGACACTATGAGTTTTTGGTCATGCCTTTTGAGCTGACAAACGCACCTGCGGTTTTCATGGACTTGATGAATCGAGTGTGCAAGCCTTACCTGGACAAGTTTGTTATAGTCTTCATCGACGACATCCTGATCTATTCTAGGAGTCGGGAAGAGCATGAGCAGCATCTACGACTTATTCTGGAACTCCTTCGAACCGAACAGCTTTATGCAAAGTTCTCGAAATGCGACTTCTGGCTTCGAGAAGTCCATTTCCTAGGCCACGTGGTAAACAAGGATGGGATTCACGTTGATCCGTCCAAGATAGACTCGATTAAAAACTGGCCTGCACCTCGTACACCAAAAGAAATTCGCCAATTCTTGGGATTGGCAGGTTACTACAGGAGGTTCATTAAGGATTTTTCTAAGATTGCACAGCCTCTCACCTTGCTAACGCAGAAAGGCGTTGTTTATCGCTGGGGAAACGCACAGGAATTAGCATTTCAACATCTAAAGGATAGACTTTGCAGCGCGCCTATCCTTTCCCTGCCTGAGGGCACTGACGACTTTGTGGTTTACTACGACGCATCCATTCAAGGTCTTGGTTGTGTATTGATGCAACGAGATAAGGTTATAGCCTACGCCTCACGCCAACTCAAAGTTCATGAAAGAAACTACACTACGCACGACTTAGAGCTGGGAGCTGTTGTTTTTGCACTTAAGTTATGGCGGCATTACCTGTACGGTACCAAGTGCGCCATCTACACCGACCACAGGAGCCTCGAACATATCTTCAAGCAGAAGGAACTGAATATGCGACAACGACGATGGGTCAAACTACTGAATGACTACGAGTGCTCAATCAGGTATCACCCGGGCAAGGCCAATGTTGTGGCTGACACCCTCAGTCGAAAGGACACTGCGCCTAAGCGCGTGCGAGCTTTACAACTCACGATCCATTCTAGTCTTCCTTCCCAAATACGAGACGCTCAGATGGAAGCACTGAAACCAGAAAACGTCAGGGCTGAAGCCCTACGCGGATCAAGGCAACGCTTAGAACAGAAGGAAGATGGTGCTTACTACGTAACGGGACGCGTTTGGGTCCCACTCTATGGCAGCCTACGAGAGCTTGTGATGGATGAAGCGCACAAGTCTCGCTACTCGGTACATCCTGGTTCGGACAAAATGTACCACGATATCAAAACCACGTATTGGTGGCCTAGCATGAAGGCCCACATAGCAACTTACGTTAGCAAGTGCTTGACTTGTGCGAGAGTCAAGTCCGAATACCAGAAACCCTCAGGCCTACTCCAACAACCAGAGATACCACAATGGAAATGGGAGCAAATTTCCATGGATTTTGTTACTGGCCTACCTAGATCCCAGCGCGGGAACGATACTATTTGGGTGATCGTGGATCGACTCACAAAATCTGCACACTTCCTGGCCATCAAGGAGACGGATAAATTCTCCACTCTTGCAGAAATATACCTCAAGGAAGTTGTTTCGAGGCACGGGGTGCCCACCTCTATTATCTCGGATCGAGATGCACGATTTACTTCAGAGCTGTGGCAAGCAATGCACAAATCCTTTGGCTCACGATTAGACATGAGCACAGCGTATCACCCTCAGACGGACGGGCAGTCCGAGCGCACCATTCAAACCTTAGAGGACATGCTTCGTGCATGCGTAATCGACTTTGGCAACCGCTGGGAAAAGCATCTGCCACTTGTGGAATTCTCGTACAATAACAGCTACCACACCAGCATTAAAGCTGCTCCGTTCGAGGCATTGTACGGACGTAAATGCCGGTCACCTCTTTGCTGGGCAGAGGTGGGAGATAGTCAGATCACTGGTCCAGAACATGTGGTAGACACAACCGAACAGATTGCTCAAATACAAAAACGCATGGCGGCAGCTCGTGACCGACAGAAAGTTTACGCCGATAAGGGCAGGAAACCGCTAGAGCTCCAGGTTGGGGAGCGGGTACTACTCAAAGTTTCACCCTGGAAGGGTGTGGTTCGTTTTGGCAAACGCGGCAAACTTAACCCACAATACGTTGGACCTTTCGAAGTCATTGAGAAAATAGGCAGGGTGGCCTACAGACTGAACTTACCAGCAGAACTCGGTGCAGTTCACAACGTTTTTCACGTGTCAAATCTGAAGAAGTGTCTGTCAGATGAGACCCACGTAGTTCCTCTGAAGGAACTCACTATCGACGAGCAGTTGCGATTCGTCGAGGAACCAGTCGAAATCACGGACCGGGATGTTAAGGTCCTCAAGAGCACTAGAATACCTCTCGTTCGAGTTCGTTGGAACTCACGTCGCGGCCCAGAGTTCACCTGGGAGCGCGAAGATCAGATGAAACAAAAGTATCCCCAACTGTTCGCAAACAGTACACCCACTACTGAGGCCGAAGCTACGGAATTTCGGGACGAAATTCCAGATCAACGGGGGGTGGATGTGACACCCCAGGAAAACCGGGAAAACCATACAACTTAACTAGCTTCCTCAGTGAGTGCCTATCAAATTTCGGGACGAAATTTCTTTCAACTTGGGGATGATGTGACAACTCGAAATTAGAACCTTTCATTGTATGCTTGAACGTTAAGTGACTAACTGAATTGATGATTTGATGAATGATATATGTGAACTTATATGATTATGTGTTGTAATTGTATGTATGCGTGTATGTATATGAACCGAGACAACAAGGACCCGACTCGAGACCATGCGGTCTCGAGTGAACAGTAACAGTGGGCCGGATGGGCCACACACATCTCATTCAATCCAACCAAAAAGCCCATTAGGGTGCACCACTTGAAACTAGTATATATCCTTGTTTATGACCAACACTATCATCTTTGGACAAACCACACACACTCTCCCTCTCTCTCTCACGAAAACCCTAAGCCACAACATTTCCTCTCCTTCACTCTCGGATTCAAACCGGCCGACCACAAGAGGGTTCTCGGACTAGCTTGAGCTCATCAAGAAAAGCTTCATCTTTCACCACTACTTCTCGAACCGGTTAGTGATCCCCATTGTGTGTTTATATTTCGGTTGTTGTTGATGATGATGATGATGCGATATTTTGGTGGATGATGATGTATCTTGTGTGACTTGATAATATGTTGGTTTGTTAAGTTTGTGCATGATGATGTTAATAAGCTATCATACTTTGATTCCGGATTGATTTCATGATGAGTTAATGATATTTTGTGATTGAATATGATTTAAACCATAAATGGTTGATGTTCATGAAATCGGCTTGCATAATGTTCATATTATTCGGATTATACACTCTTATGTTCATATTATTCGGATTAGTTGTTGGAGTGTTTGATTGTTGTTTATGTTATGATCATGTTAAAGTTCATAGAGACTTATGCTAAAAACCCTAAAATGAAGAACATGATGAATATGTGAAGAACTTGTTGAATGTCTTATGGATATTTGAAATTTGCCATGTTTGATCCATTTTGGTTAATTGTTAGACAATTAGACATGTTGGTAGAACCTCATTGGATAGTACATAAAATCACAACAGTGAAGTCCCATTGGTCTAGTACAATGTGGAATTCAGCACATGTCCCCAGCCGAGAACCTCAATCTCGACTCGAGACCACCGCATGACAAGTCGAGATCTCCAGTTGCGACTCAGGTTGCGAGTCGAGAACACCTGGCCTCGACTCGAGACCACACAACATTAACATAGAACAACATGACCCGAGATCACGATTTCGAGCCCGGTTGCGACTCGAGACCGTCTGTCTCGACTAATGCTCGAACAACTCGAAACCACATAGTCTCGACTCGAGATCTCTAGTCTCGACTCGAGACCATGTACACGGACTCACTGTTTTGGACTTTCATATTACGGGCTTAGTTGATGGGCCGGACCTTGGGCTTTGTTTACTTATATGCTACTGTGCAATCCGTAGGCATTATTGCAAACTGCCATGTTGATACATGTATGCCATGATTATTACTTGAGTACAATACGTGTAGAACATAAGTGCACAACTTGGATACGAACCTGATTTGTATGATACAACTATGTTAGGACGTGGTTGACCCCAGTATTGCTTGATTGACTTTTCTGTGTATCTACCGAGCAAACCAAGGTGAGTTCACACCCTCTATAAAGCATGGGATTCCCAAGGGTCGGGAATTTGGGGTTAAGGAACATGGGTTCCTCGTCCTCCTTGGGTAGGACAACAAAGGTTCAGGAATGTAATTCCTCGTCCTCACGGACAGATAACTCGTACTAGACCAAAACTCTATCACGAAGTCCCTCCTTTTTATATCGACTTAATCGCCGGGCCAATGGCGAGCGGGTCATTAGTTAGATAGCGCTATTTAGGTCTGACAAACCTCACACCGTGCCGCAGAGGACGGGTGTGAACTAATGGATCTGGGGCACGTCAATGATGATAGACATTGACAGTTTCAGGGCACATAAACATGACTACAGTCAGCAGTCGATATGGTAACGAGTCTAGTGTATACATGGGGTAGCCCCCACGGCCGAAATGCCAGATAACTAACACGGGGTAGCCCCCACGGCTGGATTGCCAGAGTAACCGGGAATAAACAAGTCACGTTTTAACTATGGGGTAACCCCCACGACAGGATGCCAGATAAAGGAAACTGTTTTCGAAACAACTTAAAACGAACACCCAACCGTGAACTCACTCAACTTGTTGTTGACTCGTTACTACATGCTTTGCAGGTCAATAGGTACTTAACTGGAGCTTGCATGGAAGAGAGTCGTTGTGGGACATGGACGGCGGTGTGCCATGTTAAACTTTGAAACAACTAAACTTATGTTTTGATTTAAAGACTTATGCTTCCGCTTGTAACTTAACTATGTTTTGTTTGGACACCAATTGTATTGGTTAAACTTTTATATCTCTTAACTTACATGTTCAATATGATTGGTGGCTGGATCCTGGTCAGTCACGCCTCCAAGCGGTAGCTTTCCGCAGGTGGATTTTGGGGGTGTGACAGTGACTCCCCAATGTTTTCCGCTGCATGTTGTTGCATTACGCGATTGGGGTGTTACATCATTCTTTTCATGAACTTCATTCTTTAGCACAACGTTCTCGGCCTCAACATTCTTTAACTTCTCTTCAGTTGCTTTGAGCTTTGCATCAGACACTTTCAACTTTTCATCGATCTCTATTTTACCTTTCTCTAACTCAACAACTCTTTTTATAACACCATCAACTCTAAGATCATTGAAGAATGGAATATCTCCAATATCATCCAAACTAGTTGGACCAGGACCAAGGTTACCGGGAAGATCAGGAAAACTTTGGCTGGAACTTTGTGGAATTGGAGTTGTAGTTTTCTTGGTTGTGGATCCTGGTTCTTCAACATTTTTTTTTGTTGCGGAGGAGTTGTAACTTGAGCTTCGGTTTGGACAGGATTAGATTCCTATATCGGTGATGTTGGAGGAGTAGGAACATGAATTTCTGCTTGAACCACCGGTTCCTCCACTGTTACACTTTCAGGAATTTGCACAGATTCGCCAGATGTATCTTTGACAGCTTTCATTGTAGTCTTTCTAATCTTGTGCTTTCTCGGAGTCACACCAGAAGGTCTAGCTTTACGCTTCATTATACCTCTACCCTTCTTTAACTTTTCACCTTCATCAACAGTCGGAACATAAGAAGCATCTTCCTCGTCATAATTCTTTCTCTTTCGTGAATGACCTGCTGTTCTTCCTTTCTTGCCATTGAAATCTGTTGTTGGTGCGATTTGAGTAACATATATATCACTTACAGTTTCACTCAAATCAGTGTGCACTTCACCTTCAACAAACTTTTCTTTAACTGTTTCAACGTTCTCACCACCAACCTTCTCAGCATTCTTTGCAGCTTTAGCAGCGACTTGATTAGCAATAATATTTTCTAACTCTTCTAATGATACACTACCTTCAACATTAACATTTCCAGGTTGAACTTCATCAGGCTCATCAACCAGATGTGGTGGTGATTTCTTTTTCGATGTTCTCTTTGGTGCTGCTTTTGGAGTTATTGTCTTTGGAGGTCTTGGTATAGCAGCTCTCTTCCTTTTCTTATCTTCTGCCTCCAGCCAGAACTTTCCACATTTGTTACTGAACGACTCCATTTTCTTGTCTTCAGTGCTAGAATCACTATCGTCATGTCTCTATTAATCGTTTGCTAGAGAAACATAGTCTGGTTTAGCAATAGCACCAAACTTCTTTCTGTATGGAGGCTCTTCTTGACCTTGATACACATTCAATCCTTTCAAAGTCTCATTATCCATATGATCCAATTCAATTTCATCATCTTCTGCCTTTGGTAGATTTGGAATTTGATCATCCAACAACATCTGTATGAACCCTGGATACTGCAGAAACCTTTCACCATGAACAATATCTACCATGTGGTTGAATATCACTTGAGAAATGTTGAACGGCTGTTTAAGATAAAACATGTTAGAATTGTTGGTGCATAGATGTCTGTTAACTTCGTCTTTATCGAGTCTTGTGTCTAGATAGGATAAATCAGTACTCAGCAGGATCAAAATTAGGGTTTGTGTGTGATTGTGTGATTTCGCACGAAATAGCACTAAGCTATTTCGTATGAAATAGATCATTGCTATTTCGCACGAAATAGCCAGTGCCTATTTCGTACGAAATTACAACACCTATAAATAGCTGAGTGGTTGATTCATTTGTAACGATTCGAATTTCAGAGCCGAGGTGCTGCCAGTTTGTCAAACAATCAGAATTGCTTTGAAATCAATAATAAAAGGACAATTAAGAAGAATCAAGTTGTTTCACGTCTATATCACTGATTTCGCCTTTGATATGGATCATAAACTCTTCTGATTGACTCGTTCGGGTCACACGACGATCCAACAAGTGGTATAAGAGCTCAGGAAGAAGAGTTTATACCAATTAAGCTTGTTTTCATCACTTCTACTCATTCTTTTCAAAATTAAACGAGATTTTACGAACAAAATGGATTGAATTTCACATATATCACGTAAAACACCGTTTTAATGAATCCTTGAAAGAATTGGACTAAAATTCGAACAAAATCTAGATCAATTTGACAAAATGATGGCCGAAATGATGATGTCATCATTATTTCGCACGAAATAGTCAGCTGGTATTTCGTACGAAATTAACTTTGGGTGTCTTATTTCGTATGAAATCAGTGTACTTCGTACGAAATCAAGTTTGTGAACCTAATTTCACACGAAATTAGACCTTATTTCACACGAAATCAACTTGGAACCTCTATTTCGCACCAAACTTGTTATTTCGTATGAAGGGTATTTCGTGTGAAGCTGTTCATTTCGTTTGAGTTCTCATTTTGTTTGAACTAATTTCGTTTGAAACTGTTTGTGTTAAAATAAAAAAAATTTCTAAGTGTTTGTTGATTGTTACATGTACTTGAAGATGGATGAGTTTATGAATCCGTTCAGTGACATGTTTGCTTTTACGGGAAACAACGGAGATGATACATCAAACAACACAAATGAAAATGCTTCTAACCCGAGTGCAAAGAAAACCATGATTGATTCTTTGAGTGTGGAGAGTGCATATGGCACATACAACAAACCTCCCAAACTGATGGTGATTGAAGAATACAATAGATGGGCTAAAAGGTTTGAAGAATGCCTAAAAGCGTTTGCATATCCCAGTTGGAAGAGCATGAAGAATGGTTTCAATATGGGAAGATCGGATTATGAAAATATAGCAGATACTGATGTAGATAGATTTGTTGCTGAGCAAAAGTGCATTGCATTGCTTCATCAGTCTGTGAGAGATGACATAATATCGTTGATTGAGTACACAAATTCGAAAGATCTATGGGAGAAACTGAGAGTGAAATGTGTGGGTAGTGCCGAAATTGTTAAAAACAAAAAGAAGTTGTTAAGAAAAGAATTCGATTTGTTTGGATGTTTGAAAAACGAGTCAGTGTCAAAGATGATTGAAAGATTTGGGCATTTGAAGCTGGAACTTGCAAGACATGGAATCGTGTACACTCAAGAAGAATTGGTTGACAAACTGTTTGACTCACTGCCTGATGAGAAAGACTGGCAGTACTTTGCTTTGATGCTGAAGAACACAGTAAAGTCGGAGGATCTGACGGTTGATCTATTAATCGAAAGATTAGAGAGTCATGAATTGGAGATCAAGAAATCAAACAAAGTCAATAATTCCTCATATCAGCAGAATGTTGAGCTGTATTATCGAGGTAGTGTGATCCCGAAGACTGTGTCTCCTAAGACAGCTTTCTCAGCCGAAAGTTCTAACATGTCAAATCAAGAAAGTTCAAGCAGTGGTTATCATGGTGGTTCATCGTCAACTACTTCAAGTCAATCAGTTCCAAAGAATTTGTTTCAATGTAACATTGCTGTGGATCTAAAGAATGCTCAAAATTTCAGTGAGGAATCCGCAAAGCAGCAAATGGTGTTTTTAGCGTCTGTTTTAGAATCATGCGAAAGCCTTGTTGCGGGCAATATTGGAAACACTAACCTCACCAAGGAGGACTATGATCAAATCGACCTAGAAGAAATGGAGTTGATAGATATCAGGTGGTGTATGGCTAGTGCAGTTAGACGAGCACAAAGGTTCATGGAGATTACATGCAGACATTCTATTGGCGGACCTTCCACAAAGCTCGGGTTTGATAAATCAAAAGTTACGTGCTTCAGATGTAAACAAAAGGGACATTTTAAACGTGAATGTCGAAACACACCTGCTGATGATACTGCCAATCCATTCCGTGAAGATTATTTCAAAAGAGCAATCTATCATCAGAACAAATCAGAACCTCCCAGAATGAAGCAGCTAGAAGATACCCCCAAAGAAAAATCAAGAGCACTTGCTGTTATTCATGATGATGAAGGTTTCGATTGGAGTGAACTGCTTCCAGAAGAGGATGCAGTGGGCTATGCGTTTGTGACAAAGCTTGTTCCTTTCAAAGATAGCAGAACAGAAGAAGAGAAATACATCAACAGAAAGATGAAAGCTCAAGACATAAAGTATAAAATCTATTGTACATACAAAGAAGCAAAAAGGGTGAATAGATGGGATGCTGATAGAGAATGTTACCTTGATCCAAAAGGAAACATTGCTGTTGATCCTGATTCTGTTAGTGTTGAAACTCTCACCGAGCAAATTGCTGAAGAAGAAGAAGCTAACCAGAGAATGTGGTGGGGAGGAGGTGAAGAAAAAGAAAAATAAAAGGAAAAAGAGAAGGAGCTGCAGCCAAAGAAAATTGATAACGGGATTATTGATACGTCACAAGAATTCACGGCTGAGAATTTGAAGAAGATGGCTGACAAAGTGCTTGCTGCGAAAGAGCTAGAGGTAGTTTCTGGTTCTGGCACTGAGTCTAAAACCAAGGTCAGTCAGATTGATGCAACCAATGAAACAGGTAAGAAAGCTAAAACTGAGAGTGACTGCAAAAATTGCATGAAAGATTGCAAGGTTTGTAGTACAGTTGCTTACCTCAACGGTAAAAAGGTTGAAGAACTGACAGGAAGAGTCAGAGACGTTGAAGATCAAATCTTAAACCGTGACAAAATGTTAAAAGCTTCAAATGAACGTTTAAAAGAATTAACTGAGAAAATCGAAAATGATAAAATTGACGTAGAAAGAATTAGGAAAGAAAACGAAAAACTAATTCAGGAAAATCGTCAACTCTCATAAAATTTTGAGAAGCTGAAACGAACGGTAAAAGATTCTGATGAAAGAAATGGTAAAACAACAAAAGAAAATCTTCAACTCTCAGGTGTTCTTAGGGTAAAAGAAGAGCTAATCAGTCAACAACTAGATGAAATTGCTAAGTTGAAGCTTCAGTTTCAAGAAGCCAAAATTGAAAACGAACGCATTCAGTTAAAAGTGAACAGTTACAACTCCGCAAGCTTTGTTCTTCAACATATAGTTCCTAAACCAATTGGAAAGAACAAAGCAGGCGAAGATGTATACTTTGATGGAACCGGGGTTGGGTTTCATCAGGTTCCACCACCGGTGTTAAACAAATTTTCAAAGAAAAAATCAGGGTTGGTTAATGATGAAGAAGAAAATGAAGTTAAGCTTCCAGACACGATTGATGTCACATTTACCACATCATCTGATGAAGATAGTGTCCAATCTGAAGTTGTGAAAAGCATGGTTGAAAATATTTTAAAATCTGAGAGTGACACTACTGAGGATGATGAATGCATTTTGGATAAATACATTCCAAAATCAAAATCCAAAAACAACTTAAATGAAGAACCTAATCTTGTGATGTACAAGATGGCGGGATCTGATAAGTTGTATTCGAATCGTGATTTTCCTTTGGAGAATGTGAATGTTGGTAAATTAAGAAATGTGTTCAAGTTGATTGAGATTGATGTGTCTGAAATTGAAGGTTTGAAATGTTCCAAACGGCAATTAAACTTTGAAAAAGATAAAGATTACTACAAAAAACCTACAGTCAAAACAAATGGTCGGGTGGATATCAGGGTGGTAAGAATTATCAAAAAAGGAACTTTCAAAACAAGAAGATTGTTGAGAAAAAGGTGTTTGTAAAAAGCTCGAGTTCTCATTCCGAGCAGGAATCTGAAATATCTTCAAAAACCAATGAAGAGTTTTTTGAAGAAAAGGCCTCACAGCCTCAGACCGAAGGCACAAGTCGAGTAGCTGATACTCGTACATGCTTTAAGTGCAACAAAGTTGGACACATTGCACGAAAGTGCACCAACTTAAAGCCTAAGTCTGAAATTGTTGAGAGTCGGAAAAGGAAAGCTGATGCAAAAGGCAAAGCTCCAATGGTTGTTGAGAAGAAAGTTTTGAAAAACAAAAACACCAAGATCAAAACTGAACCTGTAAAGAATGTGGTAACTAAAACTGATAAATTTTATAAACGGGTTGCTTCACCTCAACAAGCATGGAAGCCAAAATCAGTTGAAAAGAAATCAAGTTCTCCAAATCCAAAGATTTTTGAGACAGAAAAACAATCATCTTCTACCACTCCGGTAAAAATGAATGTTCCTGTGGATTACTATGAGAAACTTGAAGATCAAAAGTCTACTACTTCTGAAAAGAAGTATGTATCAAAGACAGACCAATCATCTGGTCAACCTTCTAAAAATGATTTCTTTTTATACAAAAAGGTTGAGATTGGGTCTGAGGAGAGTTTAAAGATGAATGACAAAAATTTTCCGCCACTTTACACTGCTAAAACTCACATCAAAGTCAAGCTACCTGAGTCAAAAGAGGCTTGGGTGGCATCAAAATCTAACTAAGTATTTGTGATATGTGCAGGAGCTTCCAAGATCCGTTTCATGTTGGATTATGGATAGTGGAGCTTCTCGGCACATGACAGGGAAGAAGACCCTTCTGTACGATGTTCGAGGGTTTAATGGAGGTTATGTGGGTTTTGCAGGTAATCAAGGAGGTAGAATAGTTGGTGAAGGAACTTTATCAAATGGAATCGTCACGTTTGAAAGAGTAAACTACATCACCGAGCTTGAAAACAATCTTCTGAGCATCTCTCAGATTTGTGATCATATGTATACAACGCACTTTACAGATAAGGAATGTTTGATATTGAAACCAGGATTTGTTGTTCCCGAAGAATGGATTATCATGAGAGCACCCAGAGTCAATGATCTGTACGTGTTGGACATGAGTGTAGCAACTACTATCACAGGTCAGGCTCACTGTTTTATGTCAAGAGCAACGGAAAAAGAATCGCAATTGTGGCATCGCAAGATGGGTCACATTCACCTGTGAAAAATGAATCACCTGGTGCACAACGACTTAGTAATTGGTGTTCATATGAAAGGTTTTCATCTTGAGGGGGAGTGCATTAGCTGTGTCAAAGGCAAGCAAAAGAAGAAATCTCACCCTGGGAAGAAGGTTAACTCAGTCTCGAGACCGTTAGAGAGACTTCATATGGATCTATTTGGTCCTGTAAACGTCAAAAGTATAACTGGGGATCTCTACTGTTTAGTAGTAACAGATGACTACTCGAGATTTTCTTGGGTATCATTTCTGAAAACAAAAGATGAGACATTTGAAAGTTTAATGACGTTGTTCAGAAAAATTGAAAACTTGTACCAAACTCGAATTAGAAGAATCAGGAGTGACAACGGTACAGAGTTTAAGAACAACAAGATGGAAGAGTATTGTAATGAGAGAGGTATATTGCAAGAATATAGTGCTCCTTACACTCCGCAACAAAATGGAGTAGCTGAAAGAAAGAACAGGACACTAATTGAAACGGCTAGGACGATGCTTGCTGATTCGAAATTACCAGTCAACTTTTGGGCAGAAGCAGTATCAGCCGCTTGCTATACACTCAACCGGGTTCTTACAGTGAAGAAATTCAGCAAGACATGTTTCGAGCTAATCAACAACTGCAAACCTAACCTGAAGTATCTGGAACCGTTTGGGTCTCCCTGTACAGTTCTAGAACCTTATGGCAAATTTGGTGCAAAGAGCATTGAAGGAATTTTCGTGGGTTATGCAAGTTCATTAAAACGAGTCTTTGTTCCAAGTTTGAAGCGGATTATCGAAGCACATAATGTTGAGTGTCAAGGTTATACCATGCCACCTCAGAATCCCGGCGACTCATGGCGTTTTAATTACAATACTCTGTGGGATTCGTTTGACATAGAAGAAGAACCAGATTTCTTTGACGAATTGGATATTCTGAGAGAATATGAAGAATCACAAGAAAGGTTTCCAGCTGAGTATTCTAGACGTCAACGACAAACTTCAAATGACGATGAAGCCGGTCCAAGTAATGCTGGAGAACATGATGATATTCAACAATCCTCAGAACAAGATCATGACAATCAGACGGTAGTTAATGATAATCTAGAATCTGATGACAGACCAATATTCGATCATGGTGATTCAGACTCTGAGGGGGAGCAGATCCAGATATCAAGTCAAACAATTCCAGTCAGTGAACAAGGTGCAAATCAGAATGTCACAAATTTGGAAGGCGAGGTAGATGTTCCAGGCGAGGTGATGCCGAGAACTCTTTCATACCATCCAAAAGAGCTGATAATTGGAGAATTACAATCAGGCATTCGCACAAGACGTCAAATTGACCAAGGCCTTACTTGTTTTTATTCTACAGTTGCTCTGTTACAAACTGAGTTTTCACTTAGTTGTTTTATTTCGCAGATTGAACCACGAACATACAAGGAAGCACTAACTGAAGATTCTTGGGTCAACGTGATGCAAGAGGAGCTGAGTCAATTTGAGAAGTTAGGAGTGTGGAAATTGGTAGACTTGCCTGATGGTCATAGGAAGATAAACACCAAGTGGGTGTTCAAGTGCAAGAGGGATGATCGAGGGGTTATTATTCGTAACAAAGCTCGACTCGTAGTCCAGGGATTTAGTCAGCAGGAGGGTATAGATTTCACTGAAGTATATGCTCCGGTTGCTAGACTTGATGCAATCAGAATCTTCCTAGCATTTGCATCTTGGAAAGATTTTAAAGTTTATCAGCTAGATGTTAAATCGGCGTTTCTCTATGGGAAGGTAAAAGAGGAGGTATATGTCGGACAGCCACCGGGTTTCACCGATCCAATCCACAAAGACAAAGTTTATTTACTGGATAAAGCGCTGTATGGTTTACACCAGGCCCCGAGAGCTTGGTACGAGACATTGTCTCAACACCTACTTGCCAACAGCTTCATCCGTGGAAAAGTGGATGCCACTCTCTTCACCAAAGAAGTCGATGGACATCTTCTGATAGTTCAGATATACGTGGACGACATCATATTTGGGTCAACAAATGAAAATCTATGCAAAGATTTTGAAAGAGTTATGAAGCAAAAATTTAAAATGTCATCGATGGGTGAGATGAAATTCTTCTTGGGACTTTAGGTTGATCAACTGCCTAAGGGAATTTTCATACATCAGATAAAGTTTTTTCATGATATCCTAGAGAAATTTGGGATGTCAGGTTCTACTCCAGCTTCCACCCCATTAGCGACGAACCATGGGATAAACCCTGATCTCACTGGAGAGAAGGTAGATGAAATGTTGTATCATTCCATGATCGGATCGCTGATGTATTTGACAGCTTCTAGACCCGATATCATGTATCCAACCTGCCTTGCAACGCGGTTTCAGTCAAATCCCAGAGCTTCGCATATGGTGATTGTGAAACGGATATTACGCTACCTGAAATGAACTCCATCATTGGGGTTGTGTTATCCAAGAGAAGGCGATTTCACGCTCGAAGGGTATTCTGATTCTGATTTCGGATGCTGCAAAGTTAACGCTAAGTCAACAACAGCGGGATGTCAGTTTTTCAGACCACGTTTGGTCACCTGGCAATGCAAGAAGCAGACCTCTGTAGCTTTATCCACATGTGAAGCCGAGTATGTATCTGCTAGCAGTTGCTGCTCTCAGATCTTGTGGATCCAGCAACAGATGCGAGACTACGGTTTGCAATTTCTTAACACCCCTATCTTTGTTGATAATGAGCCAGCGATAAACATAACAAAAAATCCTGTTCATCATGCTAAAACGAAACACATTGAAATTCGTCATCACTTCATCCGAGACTGTTTCGAGAAGAAGTTGATACGAATTGAGAAAATCCACACTGACGAAAAAAAAGCTGATTTACATACCAAAGCGTTTGATAAAACTCGTTTTCAATATCTTTTAAAATTGAATGGTATGAAGCTTTTATCGGTGTTGGAGGAGATTCTTGGCGTAGATGAAGGTACCGCTGTAGATGATGTTGAAAAGCAATCTGCAATGGTTTGTCGATTTTTTACTTGTTTTGGTATTTAGGGGGAGGTAGGTTATATTTTCAGAAAATACAAAAACAGTAAAAATTTTCAAAAATCCAAAAACATGAGATATTTTAAAATCCAAAAACAATAGAAAACCGAAAAAGAGCTTGTATAAAAAGGGAAAATGATAGTACATTGGCTTGACAATTACGGTATGCTAAAGATATGTAAAGTTTAAAAGTCTTAAGCAGTCTCGCTGATGATGTGCCGTTAGGTTTTTACACATTTAGTAGGTTTGTTCAGGATATAAACCTAAATCGTTACTTGCTTATTTTGTGGGGAACACTACTTAGATATATAGGTAACCCCTGAAATCTTGTTTGAAAGATCCCTCTTTCTGAGATACTAGGTCTTTATACTCAGTGATATCTGGGGTATTATCCCGGGACTTCTGATTTTGCTAAAGGAATGGCCTAGTCCCCGTATAATACTTTCTGCTTGCTTGAAATATAGCACCGCCCTTAACATAAAAAGTGATGAAACATTGAAAAATGCTAATCATCTGCTGTTGAAGAAAAGATCCTCTAAAGGGGACATACCTAAAGTCGAAGCCATCATCTCTCTGATTTTGCGGAAGCAATAGCCTGAGATCTCATGGCCCTTGCATTTAACCCCTTACAGATATCATCTGTGGTATACTCACCTGTAAGACTGAATATTGGGATCTGAATACGGGAGTATATTCAAGAGGTGGGACACATGAATGAGTTTAAGTTCTTAATACATCTAATTCTGAGTATGAAATCAAAGCTTAACGGTACTTGTGACTTGTCGAAAGCTGATATGATTCTCTAACACGCTCACCAAAAATTTGTTTGTGAATAGTTTACATTTACTTCATTTCATTTCTGTTTAGCATTCTAGTTTAGAAACTTTATTAAAAATAAAAAAAGATTTTACAACTCTGCTTTATTTTTTTGACAAACCAAAGTGGAAAGTTGATCTTCAGATTCGCAGTTTGAAGAAGATGCAGGAAGTTTCTGAGCTGGAAGATGAGTTGTGAGCTTATCTTGATTAAACCTGTTTATTGAAAAGTCAAAACAAGTTCATTAAGTTGAAACTTGTAAATTTCAGAAAAATGTTTTGAAAAATGATGAACAAAAGTTAGTTTTGTTTCGTTTTAGATCAACCAAGGTCATTAAGTTGGACTTGGTAGATAAATTAAGTGCCTAGGGTCATTAACTTGGACCTAGTTACTTAAGTGGATTTCTAAAAACTAATAAAAACGAGAAAGGATGTTAAAAGTCAATAGATTGTAATGTTATATTTTTTAGAAACAGGAAACAAAATCCCCACGGCAAAGTTAGTGTAAAGTTTGAACTAGAATTTGAGCTCCAGCATATTGAAAGGGGGAGTCTACATTCTGGATCAACATTCAAAGGGGAGTTTGAAGATAGAGATTGAAGGATTCTTACAGTGTCAGACATTTTGGGCAGAGTGAGAAGATAGACAAAGACTAAAGACTGAAGATTTGATGCTAAAGACTTCGTTAACATCCAAGGGGGAGTCTGTTGGTGCATAGATGTCTGTTAACTTCGTCTTTATCGAGTCTTGTGTCTAGATAGGATAAATCAGTACTCAGCAGGATCAAAATTAGGGTTTGTGTGTGATTGTGTGATTTCGCACGAAATAGCACTAAGCTATTTCGTACGAAATTACAACACCTATAAATAGCTGAGTGGTTGATTCATTTGTAACGATTCGAATTTCAGAGCCGAGGTGCTGCCAGTTTGTCAAACGATCAGAATTGCTTTGAAATCAATAATAAAAGGATAATTAAGAAGAATCAAGCTGTTTCACGTCTATATCACTGATTCCGCCTTTGATATGGATCATAAACTCTTCTGATTGACTCGTTCGGGTCACACGACGATCCAACAAGAATACACATGATAAAGTCTGCAGAAACGTCAAATCCTCCTTTACGATGATGTAAAGCGTGAATTGTAGAGTGCACGTGGAATTTGTATGGCTTTGGAAGTTTAGATTTTAGATATTGCGATTCTTTAACATAACCCGCATATCCCATTCTCATCCATAATCCCCTAACTAGACGTTCCGGTACTTGAATAGGATCTTCATTAGCGTCCTGAAATTCCAACACTCTTCTAACATCTTCCACAGTGAACTTTACTTCAACATCGATATCTTTGTTGATTTCGTCTTTCATCTTCAAAACCGAGAATATCGTCTTTAAAGCTTCATCGAATCTTTTATTCTTCCAGAAGTTTTCGATATGAGACTTGTAACACTTATGTCTGTCAGTTAATGCCTTGTTGATTCTGCTTCATTCAATGAATTCTAACACATCGGTAAACAGACCCATTTTCGAAAGCTTTTTATCAAGTGTACAACATATGTTGTGCCTTACGTCGAAGTTTGAGCTTTTTACCTGTACAAAACTGTTGGGTTTTTCACATGTTTATCAAAGCTAATTTTATCCAAATAAAATCAAAACGCAGCGGAAAAAGGATTTAAAACATGTTACTTTACAAGATTTAAAACCATTTTAAATGCAAAACCCAATAACCGGATCCATATATGACATGCATGCTATCAAAATGCAATCATAGGGTGTTTAAGAATACTACCATTCCAAGAGCTAGAAGATATGAAGAAGATGATATTCTTGAATGAAATCTTCAAAAGAGAAGACCTCAAGCTTGCATACCCTAAGCTTCCAACGAACACCTTATGTTGCTAGGATTTCTACACTTGAAAAACACCTTCTTGATCAACCACCTTTGGCCAAAAATTTTGAGAGTGTTTTGTGTTCTTGCACTTGAAATTCTTCTAGAGAAAATATGATCATACCTCAAGTCTTGCAACAACTTTTCCTTAAAAGAATGAGAGAGAAGGTTGCCACCCAAATTGCCCAATCAAGGACCATCTAGCCATGCAAAATGCATGGATTATGATTGGACCAAAAATTGGTCTTGGAAAGTACATGGGGGGCGGCCCACATGTTATTTTTATAAAAAAAAATTCAAAATTTCTTTTATAAATTTAAGTCTAGTTTATTTTATAACCTTTTATAAAATATAACATCTTATGTTTACAAGACTTATGCAACCTTTTAAAATGTTATTTAACCCATTAAATAACAAAATAAAATATTCTCTCAAAATAAATTATCCATATAATTTATTAGTTTGTCAAGTGCAATTATTTAGAAAACCAATTTCTAAATATTATAAGTGTTAATATTTATTTGTTTGATCATATCGTAAATAAATATTGTAGGTGTTTGTCTAGCTTGTTATTGGGTATGACCCGACTTGGATCATAACGTACTAGCCACATCAATTTAATATGTGTCTTGGGCATACAGAGTCCAACAATCTCCCACTTGCACAAGATACATAGAAGATTGATGCAAGCAGTAAATAATGCCTAACAACGGTTTACTACCCCTAATACGTATGACGAAGTGCCATTCAATAACATCATTGTCACACCCTGACCACGTTAAAACAACAAACCGTGGCTGAAACGTCGGGGATTGTTGTAACAGAATCATCGTTTCAACAACCATGGTAATTAATAATTTCGTTTTATTGATTCATTAAGTAATTTTACATTGTCTTTAACCAACAAACAAATTAAACATCGTCTATTATCGTTATTAAGTCACTAAGGCCTCGTCCAGATCCTATGTGACACATGCATCCTAGCAACCAACATCAAGCAATACCACCTGAAACATATGTAAAAACAAAGTCAGCAAAGAAATGCTGGCGAGCACATAGGTTTTATGAGAGTATCGGATTCATGGCTCGTTTATATGTTGCAGTACCTCATTAGACTACAAGAGTCATGTTGGTGCACTGAATGTCTATTAACTACGTCTTATTCAAGTCTTAAGTCTAGATAGGATGTAATTAGGGTTTGTATATGTGTTATATAGGTGAGTTCGCTTGAAATGACTTCACGTCATGTTCAAGCGAATACAACAAAGTCTAGATCGCTTGAAACTGGTTCTTGCATGTTCGCTTGAAACACAATTATGTGTGTTCGCTTGAAGCAATCCGTATCATTTCAAGCGAACAGGCAATGCCTATATATAGCTGATGTTTGTCTCATTTGAAGCGATCAGTAGTCATTGCTTGTGAGACGAGGTTCTGCCAAAATCTTGTTAGAAACACTTGTAAAGTCTCGGAAATCATTGATAGAGAAGAGATTAAAAGGATACAAGCTGTTGTAACTTGGTTTACTATGATTCCGCCTTTGTAAACTAAGATGAACTGCCTTAACTGACATTTAGGGTCACAAACTCGGTCCAACAAGTGGTATCAGAGCTCAGGACAAGGAGTTCATACCATTACAGCTTGATACTACCAGATTTTCTTACTTCTACTCCTTTCTTTTCTGATTCGGACATATTTCACGGTTGAAATGGCCTGAAACTCATACATATCAAGCGAAATACATAGTTAACTAGTCCTTGAAAGTTTCAAACTAAAATATGGCTTAAAATTGATAAAACAACATCTGATCGCTTGAAACTGTTCGAGAAATGATGACGTCATTCGCTTGAAATACACTGTTCGCTTGAACGAACCTGAGTGTCTCGCTTGAAATACTTGTGTATTTTCAAACGAACAGAGATAAATTTCTAGTTCGCTTGAGTATTTCTGATTGTGTTCGCTTGAAAATACATATAACTGTGTTCGCTTGAAAGAAATTAGTTTGTTTGCTTGAACTTAGTTCGCTTGAACTTGCATTATTTGAGTTCGCTTGAACTTGTATTACCAGTTCGCTTGAAAAGCTATTTTGCTTTAAAAGCTGAGTTCGCTTCAAGTGTGTCTGCTTGAATTTGTTAATTTTCAAAAATCAAAATATTTCCAAGTATTTACTGATTTCTCAAGTACATGAAGATGGATGATTACAATCCATTCTGTGATATATTTGCCTTTGCTGGAAATTCTGGAGATGATGCTTCACCTAGCAACACCAATGAGAACACGTCAAACACAAAGAAAAAGTTATCGGATGCATTGGAGGTTGAAAGTGCTTTTGGAACCTATAACAAACCCCCGAAGTTGATGGCTATAAAAGAATACAGTCGGTGGGCAAAGAAATTTGAGGATTGGTTGATGGCCTTTGCTTTTCCTAGCTGGAAGAGTCTAAAAAATGGTTACAATGATGGAGGCAAAAGTGGTGAAACCTTAACAACACCTGATGAAATAGAATCTTTTGTTGCTGAGCAGAAACGTGTTGCGTTGCTGTTTCAATCTGTTCGAGAAGATATAATATCTTTGATCGAATACTCTAGTGCTACAGATCTCTGGAACAAATTGAAAACCAAATGTATAGGAAGCACAAAAATTGTGAAAAACAAAAAGAAACTACTTAGAAAAGAGTTTGATATGTTTGGTTGTTTAAAGAATGAATCAGTTTGTAAAATGATTGAGAGGTTTGGGCATCTGAAGCTGGAACTGGCGAGACATGAAATTTCTTATTCTCAAGAAGAGCTAGTCGACAAGTTGTTTGATTCGCTACCAGATGAGATGGATTGGCAGTATTATGCATTGATGCTAAAGAATACTATCAAGCCGCCAGAAGTATTGACAGTAGATTTGCTGATTGAGAGACTAGAGAGTCACGAGTTGGAATTAAAGAAGACACACAAAGTCAATCATTTGTCTTATCAGCAGAACTTGGATTTGTATTATCCAAAGAGCATGATGCCAAAGAACACATCTCCCAAGACTGCGTTTTCTGCTGAGAATGTCTCCACAACGAGCAAAGAAAGTCAAAGTAGTGGATATCACAGTGGATATCACAGTGGGTCTTCATCAAATTCAAACCAGTCTGATGCAAAGAACTTATTTCACTGCAACATCGCTGTAGACTTAAAGAACGCTCAGAACTTCAGCAAGGAGTCAGCAAAGCAACAGATGGTTTTCTTAGCATCTGTGCTAGAATCTTATGAAAGTCTTGTAGCAGGGAAGATAGGCAACACCAAACTGACGAAAGAAGATTATGACCAGATAGATCCTGAGGAGATGGAACTGATCGATATAATGTGGTGTATGGCAAGTGCAGTTCATCGAGCACAGCGTTTGTCACACCCCGACCACGTAAAACAACAAGACGTGGCGGAAACGTCGGGGAGTGTTGTAACAGAATTATTGTTTCATAACCATGGCATAAATAATTTCGTTTTATTGAATAAATGAACTCATTGTTTTAATACAATCAAACAAGTACAACTATTATCTTTCAAGTTTTAAAGTCGTTAAGGCACGAGTCCATCCTAAGTGTAGCGTGTATCAACAATCATCACAAGACAGCACCTGAAACATGTGTAAAAATAGGTACGTCAGCATAAAAATGCCTGTGAGATACATAGGTTTTATGAAAGTAGGATTCATGACTTTTAAGTTTAAAGGAAAAAGAATGTTTTAAGAAAAGTAGTCATGATCCTTGTAAATTGTTTTGTTTTGTAAATCATTTGAAAAGAGATAAGATCAGATGATATGTATAAATAAGAGAATAATGTATGGTTAAGTGAATAACCATGTAAAATGAGTTTGTATTGAATGTATTGTTCGAAAAACAATATTTTGATAAAAAGGCTTATAGTATATGTGAAAATATACTTTGGATTTTAAGAGAATCGAATGAGTAATATATTAAAATATATTTCAGTTCCAATATTGTTGACCTAAGTGTACTAAATAACGCCACGGTATGTAATGCAATGAAAACACTTATATATAAGAAGTACCAGCGGCGTATCTACCATGTTTTCATCCCATTACACCCGTCCCATTATCTAAACACTAACCAAAACCCAATCGTTAGATAGATAGTACTTTAAATATACCTTAGTTGTTTAAAATAATAGTTTTAAGTAGTATATTACAAGTATACTTCGGATTTACAAATAACATATTAAACTATGTTTTGGTTTCATAAATAACATATCAAAATATGCTTTGGATGTGATAAATAACATATTAAACTATGTTTTGGTTTTGTAAATAACATATCAAAATATGCTTTGGATGATTAACAAAATATATGTTGGTTTTGTACAATACCACACATGAGAGTATATCAAACTATACTTTTGGGACTATATCAAAATATACTTTAAAAGTGTGATTTAAGAATTCATTCAGACCTAGTGCATCAAACTACACCTTTGAGACTATAAGGATACCACAAAGGCAATCCCTATTTGGATGGAGAAACAAATTGGTTTCCGACATTCCATGACAACAGGAATGGGGTGTCTAATCCTATAGCGCTATATCATACTACCAATCGGTCTGGTGAACATAAAATAAGTACAATTCAACATTTTATTTTATGTTCTTTGAGAAATCAGTGTTTAAACTATAGATAGTCATTTAGTTTGTCAAATGATAAGTAATAACATGTATAATCAATTATACTTTGAAATCATGAAAATAACAGTTAGGTACACATGCTTCACCCCAAAACGTTTGGAAAACAGTAAAAGAGGGGTCTATGTACTCACTTGAGAGTGCTTAGAAGCCTTGAACAACTACCAAGCAAGCTAGAGGAGTCTCGGAAATCAGACGGACCTAATATAGGTAACTACATAAATAAACCGGACCTAAATCGGAGGATCGGATAGAATGAGGGCTCGTAAACCAAATGAGTATGGGGACTCATGTAATATGGTTTAACAAAGCCTACATACTAAAATGAAACCTAACCTAAGTGCTTACGACCCATTACGACCCGTTTAGGTAGCTTATGCTACTTTAACGCGTCGTTCGCGTGAAACGCGCTCGGACCGCCTAACTAGCCCTATGATAAGTAAAATATGCCTTAACATGTCTAATATTGTTTCCAAATCAGTTTAGATGTCAAAAGTTATGTTACATATGTTTAAAATGAATTTTGGCGTCGAAGGGGTATTTTGGTAATTTACCTAAGGCATATAAACTACCTATCATACAACTAACTAAACGTCGTGACCATAAGGTATAACCTCGGAAGGTTATTCCCTATATACTATGGTCACCTAATGTGTTTGGTCGGATCCTAATGATCGACCAAACGGGTCAGGTTCGAAAGTATAAGCGATTGTTTAGATCGCTTACCTTACGACCCTATATAAGCACTAAACTAAAAGTGACGAGCTAAGCATGTTAAAACATGCTTAACTAAGTTTAGAAAACAGGTTTGGTATCAAAACAAACGGTTTTGATACCCAAGAGTAGTTTGGTTACAAAATACGCAAGAATGCGCATTTTGGCCGAAACTACGACTCGTCACTGAGCCTAGATAACGTGGTAATCAGTAGGTATAGTCACTAGGGACTATAACCATCGTGATTACACACACGTTATGAAGTTCAAACGAACTTCGCATTGACCATAAACTGGTCAATGCAGAAAGTCAAACAAAGTTTGACTTTAACGCTAAAACGAATGAAAAGAACGAAAGAACTCTTACAAAGGGTCCCCGCTAGTAAATCTTGATCAAATAGCTCAGGTATGAAGCAATGGCTTCAACTTAGAGCTTTTAGATCAGATTTGTGGGTTTTTGTAGTTGGGATGGATGGGTATTTATAGTAAATGGACAACCGTTAGGATCGTTTATCGAATAACGTGCTTTGATCTTGTCCTTACACTTGTTGCAACCTTGTGGTAACTCAAAATGGTCCCTCATGAGCAGGAAAGGGCAAGTGTGGGTGAGTGTTGGGGGCATAACAGCTGTTAACAGCTGTTAAAACGACCTTTTCTGATCTGAAAGGGCCTCGCGTGACGCCTAGCCACCCTCGCGTGACGCCTAGCCTCCTTTCTGCAGTTTTGGCAGATTAGGTCCCTGCACATTGTTTCGTTGCGTAACGGCACTTCTAACACCCGTCAATTCCAATTTCAAGCTCCATAATGATGTTAAGACATAGGGAACATGAAATAGGCTTGAAAACATCTCGGATGTCAGTTCGTTTGGCCGTACAGTTGCGATGTTCGCTTAATTACGACGGAATGCGCATAAGCGCGAAAAACGATCCAAATTGCGTGACGAATGGATTTTTCTCATGCCAAACACTAAAATAAAATATTTTAGTACTTACATAAATTTTTGGATGTCCGGATGTATTCAGAACGTAAGTTATGCGCGAAAATGCAAACTTGTGCACTTTTTGACGCTTTTAGTCCCTGAATGACCCAAAAGTTTATTTTAGCACACCGAACCCCTCAAAGCCTATTTCTAAGCTATGTAAAGGATATTTATGGTATGTTTAACTTATGGTCATGTTCCGGAATGTCTGTTACAGTTTAACTTGGCATACTTTCGCAGTTTGTCAAATTTAGTCCCTGTAAGTGAATTAACTTGTTTTTGCCATACCAAAGCCTTCAAAACTTATTTCTAAGTTATGTAAAGGTTATCTAAGGTATTTTAAGTCTATTTCACTATTCCAGAGTGTTCGTTGCATTAAACTGGTTATATTTACGCATCGGTGCGCGTATAACCTTCCAGAAAGCGATTTAGAGCCCGAAATTGAACAAGAATTGATGTGTGCAAATGATACACATATTTAGAAAAATCCCAAGTATAAAATATAATATTTTATTGGTTTGGTCTTTGTTTGATGGTTGAAGTGACACAGGTGTCACAGTCTCCCCTACTTTAGGAAATTTCGTCTCGAAATTTAATTCTAGAGGAAACTTGTGAAGACAGCTGTGACGGTTTCGCCTTCAAATAGATCCATTGAACCCTTAAGTAAAACTCTGGGCCATGTTAGTATTCTTAGCGAATTTGTTAACCCTCAAAGTGAATTCCTTGTAGTAGCAAAACATAAAGAACGTTTCTCATGAAGACTCATCATAGGAAACTTGGTGTGTGATTGAGATCAGAATTGGGGAGTGTAAGAATAAATGACATTGGTCAAGGTCCAAGACTTTTCCCGTATCATTAATCTTATCACTATAGGTCTTAACACATGACAAAACTTCTTGTGGTTTCTGTGCACTGAATTTCCATAATTATGTAGGCCTCCATAATTACGTAATCCCTTGCACAGTCCGCACAGTTCATTTCATAATGAGTAGAGGAAAAATCAATTGAATAAACATGAAGCGACTTGACTAGACCACCAAAGGATCTTTTCAACTAGATCAACGAACGATCTTTTTAACTAGATCAACACATGATCTTCTTAACTAGACCGTCGTACGATCTCGTTAAATAGACCACTTAAGGGATCTTTTTAAATTATATCATCACTTGATATTTCTAATCAGATTTTCAAATCAATCTGTTTATCTAGACTGCTCAAGGGGTCCAATTTTAGAATAGTACTTTAAAACCCAAGGGACTTGACTACAACGTAGAAGTCCATTAAGGATTTAAGATAGTAACTTTGGATATCCTACTATGAATTCCTCATATGAGATATGAAAGATTCTACGAGGATTTGGATGGATCACAAAACATACATGAAAACATATAAGCACATAAACCCATAATTAGTTAGCTTGATTCTTTAATTTGTTATCTTTAGGCATGGATAATTAAAGCATACTAGGAATCCAATCCGTGGATTTCATTTGGCACTTTAATCATTTTCAAGGATCTATCTATAAAAATAGAAGGATTCTCAAATAAGAGTTTGGCTTTGTTTCTTAAAAGAATCGAGCATTTAAGGTTCTTGGGGAGATCACAAGTGATCATAAAATGACAGAACCACGCAAGTAGTTTGTCTTTGGGTTGACATCATAAGGTTGCATCAATCATTCATATAAACGCATAAATTTTGCAGAAATAAAAACAACAAATCTTTATTTATGTAACAACCGAATTGTCTTGAAGTGTCAAAAGATAACAACCAAGGAATTACAAAACACTAATTGTTCACTGCTGCATCATTGTTCACGTTTGCCTCATTGATGTTGAACACTCGTCCACGCGCTGGAGGTATGTTGACAAGTCTTGGGCAATTGTTCCTGTAGTGGGTAAGGTCACCACAGTTATAACATGACCCCGGAGGGAACCGTGCTTGAACAGCAGCAGGATTTGCAGCAGCTTGATTTGCATAACGACAAACATTGATCAAATGTCCCAACCGCCCACAGTGGGTACATTTGTGACACTGCTCTTGCTCTAGATGATGACGGTTACATTTGTTGCACAAAGGTGCGGTACCCACATAGTTTTGTCTTTTGCGAGGTTGTGCTGGCTGGTTTGGTGCAACCTGTTTGTCTTGAGCAGTTATGGCGCAGTTTTGAGAGGCTTTGCGCTTCTTCAACTTCTTAGGGGATCCATTCTATTCATCCATGGTCTTTGATTCCTCGATTGGTTTCTTGTCACCCTTTCAAAAAAGTTTACCTTTCCTGATCTGAGATTCAGTCAAGGTTGCAACTAGCTCAATGGCCTGTCTAACTGTAGTAGGGTTGCTACCAGTCACAATGTCTTGTACTGAGTCAGGGAGGCCATCTATGTACTTTTCGATTGCCTTATCCAGAGGCGTAACCATAGTAGGGCATAACAGGCTCAATTCCTCATAGCGGTCAGTATAGGCTCGATGTTCTCCACTGTCTTGCTTCAGGTCATCGAATTCCCTTTCTAAAGCTCTCAATTCATGACGAAGACAAAACTCCTTCCTCATAAGAGCCCTAAGTTCAGCCCAAGTCTGTGATAATGCAGCCTCAGCACCGCGGTCTCTCATCACCCCGTTCCACCATGTAAGAGCCCTTTTCTGAAACACACTGGAAGCAAACTCGACCTTGCGATTATCAGGACACTGAACGTGACGGAACGTACTCTCAGTGCTCTCGAACCATTGTAGGAGCCCAGTTGCTCCTTCAGAACCACTAAACTTAAGTGGCTTTGCCGAATTGAAACCCTTGAAATTGCATGGAGCATTATGGTTGTTGAGGGCTTGATTCATTTGAGCAAAAAGATTTGGGAAGGCAGCAGCCATTTGCTGCGCGATGATTTCCGCTAGTTCGGCATTCGCCATCTGATTGTCGCGTCGAGGAGGCATTCTAAAAGAGGAACATGAAAGGAAACGAGTGAGAGAATTAGACGAAAGGAATGAGATGAAACAAATCTGATGAAAGCAAGGATGGTGGTCATTTGTTTGTTACTACGAAGCAACAAACGACCCTGGTGATTAATCAAAGTAAATAGGTCAAAATAATGTATCGCGAAGACATACTCGCCTATAAGTGGACACTCACCCCAAGAGTTCCCAGGTAAGAGTGACTGGTCCGATATTGAGGATTTGTACGAACATTCTAGCCTTAGACAGAAAGCTCAGGGTACAGGCACCCACCCTTCCAGTTTTCACGTGTTCACATTATTTAGACTAACTTTGACGGGATTTTGAAAATTAAAGGGTTCAAAACCATATAATAAATCATCCTAGAACAGATGATTAGTTTTCAAAGCGGGATACAAATTTGTGTTCTTATTGTGGTTGTCACCTAAGAATAAGTGACGGTATGTGTTAGGGTCCTAGGAAGGTTATAGTCTAGGTCAAAGCATTACTAATAACCTAATTCCCTATAACCATTGGCTCTGATACCAACTTTTCTGTCACACCCCGACCACATAAAACAACAAGACGTGGCTGAAACGTCGGGGAGTGTTGTAACAGAATTATTGTTTCATAACCATGGCATAAATAATTTCGTTTTATTGAATAAATGAACTCATTGTTTTAATAAAATCAAACAAGTACAACTATTATCTTTCAACTTTTAAAGTCGTTAAGGTACGAGTCCATCCTAAGTGTAGCGTGTATCAACAATCATCACAAGACAGCACCTGAAACATGTGTAAAAATAGGTACGTCAGCATAAAAATGCCTGTGAGATACATAGGTTTTATGAAAGTAGGATTCATGACTTTTAAGTTTAAAGGAAAAAGAATGTTTTAAGAAAAGTAGTCATGATCCTTGTAAATTGTTTTGTTTTGTAAATCATTTGAAAAGCGATAAGATCAGATAATATGTATAAATAAGAGAATAATGTATGGTTAAGTGAATAACCATGTAAAATGAGTTTGTATTGAATGTATTGTTCGAAAAACAATATTTTGATAAAAAGGCTTATAGTATATGTGAAAATATACTTTGGATTTTAAGAGAATCGAATGAGTAATATATTAAAATATATTTTAGTTCCAATATTGTTGACCCAAGTATACTAAATAACGCCACGGTATGTAATGCAATGAAAACACTTATATATAAGAAGTACCAGCGGCGTATCTACCATGTTTTCATCCCATTACACCTGTCCCGTTATCTAAACACTAACCAAAACCCAATCGTTAGATAGATAGTACATTAAATATACCTTAGTTGTTTAAAATAATAGTTTTAAGTAGTATATTACAAGTATACTTCGGATTTACAAATAACATATTAAACTATGTTTTGGTTTCATAAATAACATATCAAAATATGCTTTGGATGTGATAAATAACATATTAAACTATGTTTTGGTTTTGTAAATAACATATCAAAATATGCTTTGGATGATTAACAAAATATATGTTGGTTTTGTACAATACCACACATGAGAGTATATCAAACTATACTTTTGGGAGTATATCAAAATATACTTTAAAAGTGTGATTTAAGAATTCATTCAGACCTAGTGCATCAAACTACACCTTTGAGACTATAAGGATACCACAAAGGCAATCCCTATTTGGATGGATAAACAAATTGGTTTCCGACATTCCATGACAACAGGAATGGGGTGTCTAATCCTATAGCGCTATATCATACTACCAATCGGTCTGGTGAACATAAAATAAGTACAATTCAACATTTTATTTTATGTTCTTTGAGAAATCAGTGTTTAAACCATAGATAGTCATTTAGTTTGTCAAATGATAAGTAATAACATGTATAATCAATTATACTTTGAAATCATGAAAATAACAGTTAGGTACACATGCTTCACCCCAAAACGTTTGGAAAACAGTAAAAGAGGGGTCTATGTACTCACTTGAGAGTGCTTAGAAGCCTTGAACAACTACCAAGCAAGCTAGAGGAGTCTCGGAAATCAGACGGTACCTAATATAGGTAACTACATAAATAAACCGGACCTAAATCGGAGGATCGGATAGAATGAGGGCTCGTAAACCAAATGAGTATGGGGACTCATGTAATATGGTTTAACAAAGCCTACATACTAAAATGAAACCTCACCTAAGTGCTTACGACCCATTACGACCCGTTTAGGTAGCTTATGCTACTTTAACGCGTCGTTCGTTCGGACCGCCTAACTAGCCCTATGATAAGTAAAATATGCCTTAACATGTCTAATATTGTTTCCAAATCAGTTTAGATGTCAAAAGTTATGTTACATATGTTTAAAATGAATTTTGGCGTCGAAGGGGTATTTTGGTAATTTACCTAAGGCATATAAACTACCTATCATACAACTAACTAAACGTCGTGACCATAAGGTATAACCTCGAAAGGTTATTCCCAATATACTATGGTCACCTAATGTGTTTGGTCGGATCCTAATGATCGACCAAACGGGTCGGGTTCAAAAGTATAAGCGATTGTTTAGATCGCTTACCTTACGACCCTATATAAGCACTAAACTAAAAGTGACGAGCTAAGCATGTTAAAACATGCTTAACTAAGTTTAGAAAATAGGTTTGGTATCAAAACAAACGGTTTTGATACCCAAGAGTAATTTGGTTACAAAATACGCAAAAATGCGCAATTTGGCCGAAACTACAACTCGTCACTGAGCCTAGATAACGTGGTAATCAGTAGGTATAGTCACTAGGGACTATAACCATCGTGATTACGCTCACGTTATGAAGTTCAAACGAACTTCGCATTGACCATAAACTGGTCAATGCAGAAAGTCAAACAAAGTTTGACTTTAACGCTAAAACGAATGAAAAGAACGAAAGAACACTTACAAAGGGTCCCCGCTAGTAAATCTTGATCAAATAGCTCAGGTATGAAGCAATGGCTTCAACTTAGAGCTTTTAGATCAGATTTGTGGGTTTTTGGAGTTGGGATGGATGGGTATTTATAGTAAATGGACAACCGTTAGGATCGTTTATCGAATAACGTGCTTTGATCTTGTCCCTACACTTGTTGCAACCTTGTGGTAACTCAAAATGGTCCCTCATGTGCAGGAAAGGGAAAGTGTGGGTGAGTGTTGGGGGCATAACAGCTGTTAACAACTGTTAAAACGACCTTTGCTGATCTGAAAGGCCCTCGCGTGACGCCTAGCCACCCTCGCGTGACGCCTAGCCTCCTTTCTGCCGTTTTGGCAGATTAGGTCCCTGCACATTGTTTCGTTGCGTAACGGCACTTCTAACACCTGTCAATTCCAGTTTCAAGCTCCATAATGATGTTATGACATAGGGAACATGAAATATGCTTGAAAACATCTCGGATGTCGGTTCGTTTGGCCGTACGGTTGCGATGTTCGCTTAATTACGACGGAATGCGCATAAGCGCGAAAAAATGATCCAAATTGCGCGACGAATGGATTTTTCTCATGCCAAACACTAAAATAAAATATTTTAGTGCTTACATAAATTTTTGGATGTCCGGATGTATTCAGAACGTAAGTTATGCGCGAAAATGCAAACTTGTGCACTTTTTGACGCTTTTAGTCCCTGAATGACCCAAAAGTTTATTTTAGCACACCGAACCCCTCAAAGCCTATTTCTAAGCTATGTAAAGGATATTTATGGTATGTTTAACTTATGGTCATGTTCCGGAATGTCTGTTACAGTTCAACTTGGCATACTTTCACAGTTTGTCAAATTTAGTCCCTGTAAGTGAATTAACTTGTTTTTGCCATACCAAAGCCTTCAAAACTTATTTCTAAGTTATGTAAAGATTATCTAAGGTATGTTAAGTCTATTTCACTATTCTGGAGTGTTCGTTGCATTAAACTGGTTATATTTACGCATCGGTGCGCGTATAACCTTCCAGAAAGCGATTTAGAGCCCGAAATTGAACAAGAATTGACGTATGCAAATGATACACATGTTTATACAAATCCCAAGTATAAAATATAATATTTTATTGGTTTGGTCTTTGTTTGATGGTTGAAGTGACACAGGTGTCACAGCGTTTCATGGAGATAACCGGGAGGAAGTCAATTGGTGGACCATCTACCAAGTTGGGCTTTGACAAGTCTAAGGTGACGTGCTTCAAGTGCAAACAGAAAGGTCACTTTAAGCGTGAATGCAGAAACGCGTATGCTGATGAGTCTGAAAACCCATTTAGAGAAGATTACTACAAGAAGGCAATATATCATCAGAACAAATCGGAGCCGCCAAGAATGAAGCAGATTGAAGATAACAAAGAAAAATCTAGAGCTCTTGCGGTGATTCACGACGATGAAGGTTACGACTGGAGCGAGTTGTTACCTGAAGAGGATGCGGTTGGATATGCTTTCATGGCAAAAACTGAACCTATTCCTTGGAAAGAAAACAGAACTGAAGAACAGAAGTATAATCACAGAAACCTGTTAGCCACAAACAAATTGATCAGATTAGCTGGTATATTTTCTGAGGCAAAAAGAGCAAAAAGATGGGATCCAGACAGAGAATGTTATATTGACCCCTATGGAAACATTGCTATTGATCATAACACTCTTGATGTGGAAACCATAATCAAAGAGTATCAAGTTGAAGATGATTATTGGTAGAAGAAATCGTGGGGAAGCGGAGAAGATGAAGAGAAAGAGAAGAAGGAGAAAGAAGAGATAGAGAAATCAAAGAAGATTGACACTGGGATCATCGACACGACACAGGAGTTGAATGCTGAAAACCTGGGAAAGATGGCTGACAAGGTGCTGGCAGCTAAGGCGCTTGAGGTAGATTCTAAATCCGTCTCTGAGTCTAAAAGCCAAGTCAGTTCAAATGCGTCAACGACTAATGTGACACCTGTGCCTCCACGGCCATCAAACAGATACTGTATCAATGAAATACTGTATTTCATACTTGGGATTTGTATAAATATGTGTATCCTTTGCACATATCAATTCTTGTTCGATTTCAAGCTTTAAATCGCTTTCTGGAAGGTTATACGCGCACTGATGCGTAAATATAACCCGTTTAATGCAACAAACACTCTGGAATAGTGAAATAGGCTTAACATACCTTAAATAACCTTTACATAACTTAGAAATAAGTTTTGAAGGCTTTGGTGTGGCAAAATCGAGTTAATTCGCCTACAGGGACTAAAATTGACAAACTGCGAAAGTATGTCAATTTGTACTGTAACGGACATTCCGGAACTTGACCATAAGTTTAACATATCCTAAATATCCTTTACATAGCTTATAAATAGGCTTTGAGGTATTCGGTGTGCTAAAATAAACTTTCTGGTCATTCAGGGACTAAAAGCGTCAAAAAGTGCATAAGTTTGCATTTTCGCGCATAACTTACGTTCTGACTACATCCGGACATCCAAAAATTTATGTAAGCACTAAAACATTTTATTTTAGTGTTTGGCATAAGAAAAATCCATTCGTCGCGTCATTTGGATCGTTTTTCGCGCTTATGCGCATTCCGTCGTAATTAAGCGAACATCGCGATCGTACGGGCAAACGAACCGACACCCGGGATGTTTTTGAGCACATTTTAAGTTCCCGATACTTTAACTTCATTTTAGAGCTTTGAAATGGGGTTAACGGGGCTTAAACGTGTCAAAAGAGCATCAAATAGCAAGTTTGGAGCTTCAGGGGCCTGTTCTGCCATTTTTCAAACTTTCTGGTCTGCAAGGTCCTTGCGCACCGCAAGGTTCTAAGTCTTACGGTGCGCAAGCAGGGCTCAGATGCAGAAAATTGTTTTGGCTGCTGATTAACAGCTTTCAACCCCCCAAAGGCCAATGCTACATGTCAATCTCTGGTGGTGGGGGCAAAATGAGTTACCATAACATTCCAACACATGTACGGATGAGATTCGATCACGTTATTCGAGAAACGATCCTAACGGTTGTCCATTTACTATAAATACCCACCTCAACTTCACTCATTCCTCACAAATCTGATCAAAAGTGCTCTAAGTTGAAGCCATCACTTCATACCTGAGCTATTCGATCAAGATTTACTAGCGGGGACCCTTTGTAAGTGTTCCTTCGTTCTTTTATCGCTTTTCTAGTCCGAAAGTCGAACTATGTTTGACTATCTGCGTTGACCAGTTTATGGTCAACACGAAGTTCGTTTGAACTTCATAACGTGAGCGTGATCACGATGGTTATAGTCCCTAGTGACTATACCTACTGATTACCACGTTATCTAGGCTCAGTGACGAGTCGTAGTTTCGGCCAAAATGCGCATTCTTGCGTATTTTGTAACCAAACTACTCTTGGGTATCAAAATCGTTTGTTTTGATACCAAACCTGTTTTCTAAACTTAGTTAAGCATGTTTCAACATGCTTAGCTCGTCACTTTTAGTTTAGTGCTTATATAGGGTCGTAAGGTAAGCGATCTAAACAATCGCTTATAATTTCGAACCCGGCCCGTTTGATCGATCATTAGGATCCGACCAAGCACATTAGGTGACCATAGTATATAGGGAATAACCTTCCGAGGTTATACCTTATGGTCACGGCGTTTAGTTAGTTGTATGATAGGTAGTTTATATGCCTTAGGTAAATGACCAAAACGCCCTTTTTACGCCAAAATTCATATTAAGCATATGTAACATAACTTTTGATATCTAAACTGATTTGGTAACAATATTAGACATGTTAAGGAATATTTTACTTATCATAGGGCTAGTTAGGCGTTCCGAACGCGTTTCACGCGAACGACGCGTTAAAGTAGCATAAGCTACCTAAACGGGTCGTAATGGGTCGTAAGCACTTAGGTTAGGTTTCATCTTAGTATGTAGACTTGTTAAACCATATTACATGAGTTCCCATACTCATTTGGTTTACGAGCCCTCATTCTATCCGATCCTCCGTTATAGGTCCGGTTTTTTAATATAGTTACCTATATTAGGTGCCGTTTGATATCCGTGATCTCTAGCATTGTTTGGTTGTTACTCAAGGACTACTAAGCAATCTCAAGTGAGTACATAGACCCCTCTTTTACTGTTTTCCAAACATTTTGGGGTGGAACTCATGTGTCTACTTGTTACTTTCATGCTTTCCTACTTTCACATCATATACTTGCTATGTTCATTAGTACATTTATAGTACATGATTTCATTGTGTTTTGCTATGTATGCCCATTGTGTGCGTACTTAGTACATTATTTTACATTACATTTTATGCTATGTATGCCCATTGTGTGCGTACTTAGTACATTATTTTACATTACATTTTATGCTATGTATGCCCATTGTGTGCGTACTTAGTACATTATTTTACATTACATTTTATGCTATGTATGCCCATTGTGTGCGTACTTAGTACATTATTTTACATTACATTTTATGCTATGTATGCCCATTGTGTGCGTACTTAGTACATTATTTTACATTACATTTTATCCTATGTATGTCCATTGTGTGCATACTTAGTACATTTATTATTCATCACATGCTTACATTTTGGTATGACATTTGGTTTGTTTAAATGGGACAATGTACATTCATTAACATTTGCTACGCCGCTCGGTAGTAGGTAGTGGTACCATAGGACTTGACAAATCCCATTCCTGAAATCTCGGGTTTGTTTGGATTGGAAGGAATGACCGAATCCGAATACATTTTTTGATAACCTTTACTAAAAGGGTTATCCGACTGTCGCAAGGCTTGGATGTATGAATTTTCACAATACCGCATAGATGTTTATATCAGTATAGCATGCATTTATTACACAAAACATAACTTTGATTTAAACCATGTTTTACTTCAATACCTTGTTTTTGTGCATTTTACATATGGTTCAGTTGATATATTTCACTTACCATACATAAACATTTTGACATTTACATACACAATTCATGATTTACATTAGACATAGACATTAGACATGGTTTTCACATGAACATTTTGACATTTGATTATACATAAACATTTTACTTTGGTGGTTTGGTTTGAGTAAGTGATTTAAGTAACGAGGCGTGTGTAATATGATACAAGCATGGTGGATACGCCGCTAGTACTTCCTATATATAAGTGTTTGTATGGTATTACATATCGTAGCGTTATTTGAATCATTTCAATTTGAGACATACAACATTTTATACAAATAACATACTTTTCACAAGACATTGTTTTACAAACAACTTATCTTATACAAACTCATTTTTACTTGGTTATTCATTTAACCATACATTATTCTCTTATTTATACATATCATCTGAACTTATTGTTTTTCAAACGATTTACAAAACAAATCAATTTACAAGGTTCATGACTGACTTTTGCTAAACAATTTTTTTTCTAAACTTACAAGTCATGAATCCTATTTTCACAAATCCTATGTATCTCACAGGCATTTTTATGCTGACGTACCTATTTTCACATGTGTTTTAGGATATGATGCATAGGATTTATCAAGATACACTTAGGCGGACTTGGGCCTTAGTGACAATAAAAGATGCAAGACATTGTAACTCTTTTAATCAATAAAACAATATTTCAACTTCCAAGTGTTATGAAACAATGATTCTGTTACAACACTCCCCGACGTTTCCGCCACGTTTTGTTGTTTTACATGGTTGGGGTGTGGCAGAAAAGTTGGTATCAGAGCTCATGGTTATAGGGAATTAGGTTATTAGTAATGCTTTGACCTAGTCTATAACCTTCCTAGGACCCTAACGCGAGTTTACTTGCGTTTAGTCATAAAACAATACCGTCACCTATCCTTAGGAGACAACCGCAACAAGAACATAAATTTAAAAACCGCTTTGAAAACTAATCATCTGTTCTAGGATGATTGATTACTAGGTTTTGAACCCTCTGTTATATGGTTTTGAACCCCTTTGAATTTTCAAAACCTCGTCAAAGTTTGGGTCTTATATTGTGAACACGTGCAATCTGGAAGAGTGGATGCCTGTACTCTGAGTTTTCTGTCTAAGGCTAGAGTGTTCGTACAAATCCACATAATCGGACCAGTCACTCTTACCTGGGAACTCTTGGGGTGAGTGTCCACTTATAGGCTAAAGCATGTCTTCGCGATACATTAATATGACCCGCTTACTTTGATTAGTCACCGTCTCATTTGTTTGCCTTAGGTAACAAACAAATGATCGCAATTTCTATGCGTTTTCATTTTGTTTTATTTACCGATAACACTTCATTTGTTTCCTCCTATATCTTTCTTTTCCTCCAGAATGTCTCTTCATCGCAACGATGCGCAGATATCCGAGCAGACTGCCAAATTTGCCTAGCGAATAGGCGAAGTAATCCTGAAAACTGTTGAATTAGGCATTGCCATGTCTCGTCTCAACAATGAAGCCACTCAAGAGCCACCAAAGGAAGCAGAAGTCAAGCCAGCACCACCATCCATGAAACCAATCGAGGAATCAAAGACCATGGATGAACAGACTGGATCCCCTAGGAAGTCAAAGAAGCGAAAGGCTTCTCAGAACTTCGCCATGGTCGCTCACAATGGTAAAGCCGTCCCCAACCAACCAGCTCAACCCCCTGCTAGGAAGCCATACAATGGAACTGCACCCTTGTGCAACCAATGTAACCTTCATTATCATGCTAGTGTGAAGTGCCGCAAATGCCAGATTTGTGGACTTATAGGTCATACAGCAAAAGTTTGCCGAGCTGCAGCTGTACCAAATCAAGCAAGACCCATCCGGGTGGCAACACCACCTGCTAAGAAGCAATACAAGGGAACGGCACCAATATGCGACAAATGTAATGGGCATCACCAAGCTCACTTACAGTGTCGTCTGTGTGTATCATGTGGGCGAGTTGGTCACCTGGCAAGTGCTTGTCGATATAACCCGAACCAAGATGGTCCAAATCAACCACAAGCCGACTCTGATCGAGCTCGTTTCTCACCAGGGTCTTGCTACAACTGTGGCGAGATGGGCCATTTCCTAAGGGATTGCCCAAAGCTTGCTAATGCAAATCCAACCCACGGATGAGCAGTTGGCTGACTAGAAGATGTTGCTGTCTTATGCTTTTATTCTTCTGTTTTCTTGTAATGTGAAACAATCTGTTTTGTTTATAAATAAATCATTGATCACAAATTCTGATATACGAGTGTAGTTACATATGTGTATGACTTTTCCTATGGTACCTACATCAAGGAACTGCATTCCTTACAAACTACTCTTGCGAATTTTCCCATTCTTGCGTTTGCTCATGATTCCCTTGGTAAATTCTAAGTACTCGTTTTATTCTAAGAAACGAAGTACAGGAAATAAAGTGACATTATGAGTAATCGTACTTTTGCACATCTATGCCTTTGAATCCTTGGTTAGATAACTAAGGGTATTTTCAAATCTCATACCCATTACGTTCTGATTTCTTCAACACGAATAACATAAGTTTTCAAAACAACCTACATGATTTCAAAACATTCTATATATAGTTCGAAAACATTTTTAATATAGTGTATTTACTTAACATAACAAATGCACAAAGCTTTGTCTATGTTTTCAAAAACAACCCTCATGATTTCAAAATATTTCATATAGTTTGAAAACAATTTTAAGTAATATATCAAGTGCACGATTTCAAAAGCATCATTCATGTTTTCAAAAAAAAAAACCTTATACATAATTTCAAAATTCATCTCGCATAATTTTAAAACATTTTTATAAATATACTTACCTAATACACCTACTTTATGATTTCAAAAGTATTATATATAAGGTTTCAAAAACATTAAACACATTTTTTTTAAAAAGAAACCCCATGCATAGTTTTCAAAAATATTTTCTTCATACATTGACTTAACTTTCAAATTTCGCTTCATATGTCGCCTTGGCATATCTGGCATCTCAACTTCATAAGCATTTTTACTTCATGTTTTGACCTAAGCACATCAAGTGCAAGGTTTCAAAACATCTTCAACTTCTAAAATCCATATGGGATCTTTTTATCTTCACATTTAGACCCTTGTGGATGATTATCATTCAAATCAGAGTCCTTAATTGGATTCCTTATGTACCTAAATTCGAACATTTCGGTTCCTTATAATCGAAATCGAATTTTTTCTTTTAAAAATCTTTCTATCTTTATAGTTAGATTCTTGATAATGTTTAAAGTACCAAATGAAATCCACGAGATGGATTCCTAGTGTGCTTTAAATACATGTGCTCTGTTAGCAAAACAAATTAACAAATTAAAGATTTAGATAAACAATCTTTGTGGTTATATGACTATGTGTTAATGCATCTTGTGTTTTCTTCTATGCATTTTGTGTTTTTGTATACTCTGGGTATTCGTTATCCAAATCCTCGTAGAATCTTTCATATCTTCATATGAGGGATTCGTAGTAGGATATTCAAAAAGGTACTACCTTAAATCCTAAATGGGCTTCTATGTAATAGTTAAGACCCTTGGATTATATAGTACTATTCCATGATTCATAAGAGACCCTTTTAGGAGTCTAGTCTAAAAGATTGATTCAAAAATCTGGTTAAGAATGACATGTGATGATATAAGCTGAAAAGACTCCTTGGTTGTCTATTAAAATCATTTATTGATTTAATAAAAGGGACCCTATGGTGGTCTAGTCACACTCATCACAAGTTTGTTCATTTGGTTTTCCCCTACAGATTATAAAATAGACAGTGTGAACTATGCAAGGAATTATCTAATTATGGACGCGTACATAATTATGAAATTCAGTGCACGGAAACCATAGTAAGATTTATTATGTGTAAGAACCGACAGTGGCAACAATAACGAAATGTGAACAATGAACAGGAGGTATGGTGGACGCACCAATGACGCTTCATATACTTGTATATAAGTATCCCTCTTACATTGCAAGCATGATGTTATTAAAGTTACTAGAAGTTCAGAACCCTAACCAATGTTGTTCGATCTTTTCAACTTCATGTTTTAAACTCTCACAAGTTTCCTCTAAATAAAATTTCGGGACGAAATTTCCTAAAGTAGGTGAGACTGTGACACCTGTGCCTCCACGGCCATCAAACAGATACTGTATCAATGAAATACTATATTTCATACTTGGGATTTGTATAAATATTTATATCCTTTGCACATATCAATTCTTGTTCGATTTCAAGCTTTAAATCGCTTTCTGGAAGGTTATACGCGCACTGATGCGTAAATATAACCCGTTTAATGCAACGAACACTCCGGAATAGTGAAATAGGCTTAACATACCTTAAATAACCTTTACATAACTTAGAAATAAGTTTTGAAGGCTTTGGTGTGGCAAAATCGAGTTAATTCGCCTACAGGGACTAAAATTGACAAACTGCGAAAGTATGTCAATTTGTACTGTAACGGACATTCCGGAACTTGACCATAAGTTTAACATATCCTAAATATCCTTTACATAGCTTAGAAATAGGCTTTGAGGTATTCGGTGTGCTAAAATAAACTTTCTGGTCATTCAGGGACTAAAAGCGTCAAAAAGTGCATAAGTTTGCATTTTCGCGCATAACTTACGTTCTGACTACATCCGGACATCCAAAAATTTATGTAAGCACTAAAACATTTTATTTTAGTGTTTGGCATAAGAAAAATCCATTCGTCGCGTCATTTGGATCGTTTTTCGCGCTTATGCGCATTCCGTCGTAATTAAGCGAACATCGCGATCGTACGGGCAAACGAACCGACACCCGGGATATTTTTGAGCACATTTTAAGTTCCCGATACTTTAACTTCATTTTAGAGCTTTGAAATGGGGTTAACGGGGCTTAAACGTGTCAAAAGAGCATCAAATAGCAAGTTTGGAGCTTCAGGGGCCTGTTCTGCCATTTTTCAAACTTTCTGGTCTGCAAGGTCCTTGCGCACCGCAAGGTTCTAAGTCTTACGGTGCGCAAGCAGGGCTCAGATGCAGAAAATTGTTTTGGCTGCTGATTAACAGCTTTCAACCCCCCAAAGGCCAATGCTACATGTCAATCTCTGGTGGTGGGGGCAAAATGAGTTACCATAACATTCCAACACATGTACGGATGAGATTCGATCACGTTATTCGAGAAACGATCCTAACGGTTGTCCATTTACTATAAATACCCACCTCAACTTCACTCATTCCTCATAAATCTGATCAAAAGTGCTCTAAGTTGAAGCCATCACTTCATACCTGAGCTATTCGATCAAGATTTACTAGCGGGGACCCTTTGTAAGTGTTCCTTCGTTCTTTTATCGCTTTTCTAGTCCGAAAGTCGAACTATGTTTGACTATCTACGTTGACCAGTTTATGGTCAACACGAAGTTCGTTTGAACTTCATAACGTGAGCGTGATCACGATGGTTATAGTCCCTAGTGACTATACCTACTGATTACCATGTTATCTAAGCTCAGTGACGAGTCGTAGTTTCGGCCAAAATGCGCATTCTTGCGTATTTTGTAACCAAACTACTCTTGGGTATCAAAACCGTTTGTTTTGATACCAAACCTGTTTTCTAAACTTAGTTAAGCATGTTTCAACATGCTTAGCTCGTCACTTTTAGTTTAGTGCTTATATAGGGTCGTAAGGTAAGCGATCTAAACAATCGCTTATACTTTCGAACCCGACCCGTTTGGTCGATCATTAGGATCCGACCAAGCACATTAGGTGACCATAGTATATAGGGAATAACCTTCTGAGGTTATACCTTATGGTCACGGCGTTTAGTTAGTTGTATGATAGGTAGTTTATATGCCTTAGGTAAATGACCAAAATGCCCTTTTTACGCCAAAATTCATATTAAGCATATGTAACATAACTTTTGGTATCTAAACTGATTTGGTAACAATATTAGACATGTTAAGGCATATTTTACTTATCATAGGGCTAGTTAGGCTTTCCGAACGCGTTTCACGCGAACGACGCGTTAAAGTAGCATAAGCTACCTAAACGGGTCGTAATGGGTCGTAAGCACTTAGGTTAGGTTTCATCTTAGTATGTAGACTTGTTAAACCATATTACATGAGTTCCCATACTCATTTGGTTTACGAGCCCTCATTCTATCCGATCCTCCGTTATAGGTCCGGTTTTTTAATATAGTTACCTATATTAGGTGCCGTTTGATATCCGTGATCTCTAGCATTGTTTGGTTGTTACTCAAGGACTACTAAGCAATCTCAAGTGAGTACATAGACCCCTCTTTTACTGTTTTCCAAACATTTTGGGGTGGAACTCATGTGTCTACTTGTTACTTTCATGCTTTCCTACTTTCACATCATATACTTGCTATGTTCATTAGTACATTTATAGTACATGATTTCATTGTGTTTTGCTATGTATGCCCATTGTGTGCGTACTTAGTACATTATTTTACATTACATTTTATGCTATGTATGCCCATTGTGTGCGTACTTAGTACATTATTTTACATTACATTTTATGCTATGTATGCCCATTGTGTGCGTACTTAGTACATTATTTTACATTACATTTTATGCTATGTATGCCCATTGTGTGCGTACTTAGTACATTATTTTACATTACATTTTATGCTATGTATGCCCATTGTGTGCGTACTTAGTACATTATTTTACATTACATTTTATCCTATGTATGTCCATTGTGTGCATACTTAGTACATTTATTATTCATCACATGCTTACATTTTGGTATGACATTTGGTTTGTTTAAATGGGACAATGTACATTCATTAACATTTGCTACGCCGCTCGGTAGTAGGTAGTGGTACCATAGGACTTGACAAATCCCATTCCTGAAATCTCGGGTTTGTTTGGATTGGAAGGAATGACCGAATCCGAATACATTTTTTGATAACCTTTACTAAAAGGGTTATCCGACTGTCGCAAGGCTTGGATGTATGAATTTTCACAATACCGCATAGATGTTTATATCAGTATAGCATGCATTTATTACACAAAACATAACTTTGATTTAAACCATGTTTTACTTCAATACCTTGTTTTTGTGCATTTTACATATGGTTCAGTTGATATATTTCACTTACCATACATAAACATTTTGACATTTACATACACAATTCATGATTTACATTAGACATAGACATTAGACATGGTTTTCACATGAACATTTTGACATTTGATTATACATAAACATTTTACTTTGGTGGTTTGGTTTGAGTAAGTGATTTAAGTAACGAGGCGTGTGTAATATGATACAAGCATGGTGGATACGCCGCTAGTACTTCCTATATATAAGTGTTTGTATGGTATTACATATCGTAGCGTTATTTGAATCATTTCAATTTGAGACATACAACATTTTATACAAATAACATACTTTTCACAAGACATTGTTTTACAAACAACTTATCTTATACAAACTCATTTTTACTTGGTTATTCATTTAACCATACATTATTCTCTTATTTATACATATCATCTGAACTTATTGTTTTTCAAACGATTTACAAAACAAATCAATTTACAAGGTTCATGACTGACTTTTGCTAAACAATTTTTTTTCTAAACTTACAAGTCATGAATCCTATTTTCACAAATCCTATGTATCTCACAGGCATTTTTATGCTGACGTACCTATTTTCACATGTGTTTTAGGATATGATGCATAGGATTTATCAAGATACACTTAGGCGGACTTGGGCCTTAGTGACAATAAAAGATGCAAGACATTGTAACTCTTTTAATCAATAAAACAATATTTCAACTTCCAAGTGTTATGAAACAATGATTCTGTTACAACACTCCCCGACGTTTCCGCCACGTTTTGTTGTTTTACATGGTTGGGGTGTGGCAGAAAAGTTGGTATCAGAGCTCATGGTTATAGGGAATTAGGTTATTAGTAATGCTTTGACCTAGTCTATAACCTTCCTAGGACCCTAACGCGAGTTTACTTGCGTTTAGTCATAAAACAATACCGTCACCTATCCTTAGGAGACAACCGCAACAAGAACATAAATTTAAAAACCGCTTTGAAAACTAATCATCTGTTCTAGGATGATTGATTACTAGGTTTTGAACCCTCTGTTATATGGTTTTGAACCCCTTTGAATTTTCAAAACCTCGTCAAAGTTTGGGTCTTATATTGTGAACACGTGCAATCTGGAAGAGTGGATGCCTGTACTCTGAGTTTTCTGTCTAAGGCTAGAGTGTTCGTACAAATCCACATAATCGGACCAGTCACTCTTACCTGGGAACTCTTGGGGTGAGTGTCCACTTATAGGCTAAAGCATGTCTTCGCGATACATTAATATGACCCGCTTACTTTGATTAGTCACCGTCTCATTTGTTTGCCTTAGGTAACAAACAAATGATCGTAATTTCTATGCGTTTTCATTTTGTTTTATTTACCGATAACACTTCATTTGTTTCCTCCTATATCTTTCTTTTCCTCCAGAATGTCTCTTCATCGCAACGATGCGCAGATATCCGAGCAGACTGCCAAATTTGCCTAGCGAATAGGCGAAGTAATCCTGAAAACTGTTGAATTAGGCATTGCCATGTCTCGTCTCAACAATGAAGCCACTCAAGAGCCACCAAAGGAAGCAGAAGTCAAGCCAGCACCACCATCCATGAAACCAATCGAGGAATCAAAGACCATGGATGAACAGACTGGATCCCCTAGGAAGTCAAAGAAGCGAAAGGCTTCTCAGAACTTCGCCATGGTCGCTCACAATGGTAAAGCCGTCCCCAACCAACCAGCTCAACCCCCTGCTAGGAAGCCATACAATGGAACTGCACCCTTGTGCAACCAATGTAACCTTCATTATCATGCTAGTGTGAAGTGCCGCAAATGCCAGATTTGTGGACTTATAGGTCATACAGCAAAAGTTTGCCGAGCTGCAGCTGTACCAAATCAAGCAAGACCCATCCGGGTGGCAACACCACCTGCTAAGAAGCAATACAAGGGAACGGCACCAATATGCGACAAATGTAATGGGCATCACCAAGCTCACTTACAGTGTCGTCTGTGTGTATCATGTGGGCGAGTTGGTCACCTGGCAAGTGCTTGTCGATATAACCCGAACCAAGATGGTCCAAATCAACCACAAGCCGACTCTGATCGAGCTCGTTTCTCACCAGGGTCTTGCTACAACTGTGGCGAGATGGGCCATTTCCTAAGGGATTGCCCAAAGCTTGCTAATGCAAATCCAACCCACGGATGAGCAGTTGGCTGACTAGAAGATGTTGCTGTCTTATGCTTTTATTCTTCTGTTTTCTTGTAATGTGAAACAATCTGTTTTGTTTATAAATAAATCATTGATCACAAATTCTGATATACGAGTGTAGTTACATATGTGTATGACTTTTCCTATGGTACCTACATCAAGGAACTGCATTCCTTACAAACTACTCTTGCGAATTTTCCCATTCTTGCGTTTGCTCATGATTCCCTTGGTAAATTCTAAGTACTCGTTTTATTCTAAGAAACGAAGTACAGGAAATAAAGTGACATTATGAGTAATCGTACTTTTGCACATCTATGCCTTTGAATCCTTGGTTAGATAACTAAGGGTATTTTCAAATCTCATACCCATTACGTTCTGATTTCTTCAACACGAATAACATAAGTTTTCAAAACAACCTACATGATTTCAAAACATTCTATATATAGTTCGAAAACATTTTTAATATAGTGTATTTACTTAACATAACAAATGCACAAAGCTTTGTCTATGTTTTCAAAAACAACCCTCATGATTTCAAAATATTTCATATAGTTTGAAAACAATTTTAAGTAATATATCAAGTGCACGATTTCAAAAGCATCATTCATGTTTTCAAAAAAAAAAACCTTATACATAATTTCAAAATTCATCTCGCATAATTTTAAAACATTTTTATAAATATACTTACCTAATACACCTACTTTATGATTTCAAAAGTATTATATATAAGGTTTCAAAAACATTAAACACATTTTTTTTAAAAAGAAACCCCATGCATAGTTTTCAAAAATATTTTCTTCATACATTGACTTAACTTTCAAATTTCGCTTCATATGTCGCCTTGGCATATCTGGCATCTCAACTTCATAAGCATTTTTACTTCATGTTTTGACCTAAGCACATCAAGTGCAAGGTTTCAAAACATCTTCAACTTCTAAAATCCATATGGGATCTTTTTATCTTCACATTTAGACCCTTGTGGATGATTATCATTCAAATCAGAGTCCTTAATTGGATTCCTTATGTACCTAAATTCGAACATTTCGGTTCCTTATAATCGAAATCGAATTTTTTCTTTTAAAAATCTTTCTATCTTTATAGTTAGATTCTTGATAATGTTTAAAGTACCAAATGAAATCCACGAGATGGATTCCTAGTGTGCTTTAAATACATGTGCTCTGTTAGCAAAACAAATTAACAAATTAAAGATTTAGATAAACAATCTTTGTGGTTATATGACTATGTGTTAATGCATCTTGTGTTTTCTTCTATGCATTTTGTGTTTTTGTATACTCTGGGTATTCGTTATCCAAATCCTCGTAGAATCTTTCATATCTTCATATGAGGGATTCGTAGTAGGATATTCAAAAAGGTACTACCTTAAATCCTAAATGGGCTTCTATGTAATAGTTAAGACCCTTGGATTATATAGTACTATTCCATGATTCATAAGAGACCCTTTTAGGAGTCTAGTCTAAAAGATTGATTTAAAAATCTGGTTAAGAATGACATGTGATGATATAAGCTGAAAAGACTCCTTGGTTGTCTATTAAAATCATTTATTGATTTAATAAAAGGGACCCTATGGTGGTCTAGTCACACTCATCACAAGTTTGTTCATTTGGTTTTCCCCTACAGATTATAAAATAGACAGTGTGAACTATGCAAGGAATTATCTAATTATGGACGCGTACATAATTATGAAATTCAGTGCACGGAAACCATAGTAAGATTTATTATGTGTAAGAACCGACAGTGGCAACAATAACGAAATGTGAACAATGAACAGGAGGTATGGTGGACGCACCAATGACGCTTCATATACTTGTATATAAGTATCCCTCTTACATTGCAAGCATGATGTTATTAAAGTTACTAGAAGTTCAGAACCCTAACCAATGTTGTTCGATCTTTTCAACTTCATGTTTTAAACTCTCACAAGTTTCCTCTAAATAAAATTTCGGGACGAAATTTCCTAAAGTAGGTGAGACTGTGACACCTGTGCCTCCACGGCCATCAAACAGATACTGTATCAATGAAATACTATATTTCATACTTGGGATTTGTATAAATATTTATATCCTTTGCACATATCAATTCTTGTTCGATTTCAAGCTTTAAATCGCTTTCTGGAAGGTTATACGCGCACTGATGCGTAAATATAACCCGTTTAATGCAACGAACACTCCGGAATAGTGAAATAGGCTTAACATACCTTAAATAACCTTTACATAACTTAGAAATAAGTTTTGAAGGCTTTGGTGTGGCAAAATCGAGTTAATTCGCCTACAGGGACTAAAATTGACAAACTGCGAAAGTATGTCAATTTGTACTGTAACGGACATTCCGGAACTTGACCATAAGTTTAACATATCCTAAATATCCTTTACATAGCTTAGAAATAGGCTTTGAGGTATTCGGTGTGCTAAAATAAACTTTCTGGTCATTCAGGGACTAAAAGCGTCAAAAAGTGCATAAGTTTGCATTTTCGCGCATAACTTACGTTCTGACTACATCCGGACATCCAAAAATTTATGTAAGCACTAAAACATTTTATTTTAGTGTTTGGCATAAGAAAAATCCATTCGTCGCGTCATTTGGATCGTTTTTCGCGCTTATGCGCATTCCGTCGTAATTAAGCGAACATCGCGATCGTACGGGCAAACGAACCGACACCCGGGATATTTTTGAGCACATTTTAAGTTCCCGATACTTTAACTTCATTTTAGAGCTTTGAAATGGGGTTAACGGGGCTTAAACGTGTCAAAAGAGCATCAAATAGCAAGTTTGGAGCTTCAGGGGCCTGTTCTGCCATTTTTCAAACTTTCTGGTCTGCAAGGTCCTTGCGCACCGCAAGGTTCTAAGTCTTACGGTGCGCAAGCAGGGCTCAGATGCAGAAAATTGTTTTGGCTGCTGATTAACAGCTTTCAACCCCCCAAAGGCCAATGCTACATGTCAATCTCTGGTGGTGGGGGCAAAATGAGTTACCATAACATTCCAACACATGTACGGATGAGATTCGATCACGTTATTCGAGAAACGATCCTAACGGTTGTCCATTTACTATAAATACCCACCTCAACTTCACTCATTCCTCATAAATCTGATCAAAAGTGCTCTAAGTTGAAGCCATCACTTCATACCTGAGCTATTCGATCAAGATTTACTAGCGGGGACCCTTTGTAAGTGTTCCTTCGTTCTTTTATCGCTTTTCTAGTCCGAAAGTCGAACTATGTTTGACTATCTACGTTGACCAGTTTATGGTCAACACGAAGTTCGTTTGAACTTCATAACGTGAGCGTGATCACGATGGTTATAGTCCCTAGTGACTATACCTACTGATTACCATGTTATCTAAGCTCAGTGACGAGTCGTAGTTTCGGCCAAAATGCGCATTCTTGCGTATTTTGTAACCAAACTACTCTTGGGTATCAAAACCGTTTGTTTTGATACCAAACCTGTTTTCTAAACTTAGTTAAGCATGTTTCAACATGCTTAGCTCGTCACTTTTAGTTTAGTGCTTATATAGGGTCGTAAGGTAAGCGATCTAAACAATCGCTTATACTTTCGAACCCGACCCGTTTGGTCGATCATTAGGATCCGACCAAGCACATTAGGTGACCATAGTATATAGGGAATAACCTTCTGAGGTTATACCTTATGGTCACGGCGTTTAGTTAGTTGTATGATAGGTAGTTTATATGCCTTAGGTAAATGACCAAAATGCCCTTTTTACGCCAAAATTCATTTTAAGCATATGTAACATAACTTTTGGTATCTAAACTGATTTGGTAACAATATTAGACATGTTAAGGCATATTTTACTTATCATAGGGCTAGTTAGGCTTTCCGAACGCGTTTCACGCAAACGACGCGTTAAAGTAGCATAAGCTACCTAAACGGGTCGTAATGGGTCGTAAGCACTTAGGTTAGGTTTCATCTTAGTATGTACACTTGTTAAACCATATTACATGAGTTCCCATACTCATTTGGTTTACGAGCCCTCATTCTATCCGATCCTCCGTTATAGGTCCGGTTTATTAATATAGTTACCTATATTAGGTGCCGTTTGATATCCGTGATCTCTAGCATTGTTTGGTTGTTACTCAAGGACTACTAAGCAATCTCAAGTGAGTACATAGACCCCTCTTTTACTGTTTTCCAAACATTTTGGGGTGGAACACATGTGCATACTTGTTACTTTCATGCTTTCCTGCTTTCACATCATATACTTGCTATGTTCATTAGTACATTTATAGTACATGATTTCATTGTGTTTTGCTATGTATGCCCATTGTGTGCGTACTTAGTACATTATTTTACATTACATTTTATGCTATGTATGCCCATTGTGTGCGTACTTAGTACATTATTTTACATTACATTTTATCCTATGTATGTCCATTGTGTGCATACTTAGTACATTTATTATTCATCACATGCTTACATTTTGGTATGACATTTGGTTTTTTAAATGGGACAATGTACATTCATTAACATTTGCTACGCCGCTCGGTAGTAGGTAGTGGTACCATAGGACTTGACAAATCCCATTCCTGAAATCTCGGGTTTGTTTGGATTGGAAGGAATGACTGAATCCGAATACATTTTTTGATAACCTTTACTAAAAGGGTTATCCGACTGTCGCAAGGCTTGGATGTATGAATTTTCACAATACCGCATAGATGTTTATATCAGTATAGCATGCATTTATTACACAAAACATAACTTTGATTTAAACCATGTTTTACTTCAATACCTTGTTTTTGTGCATTTTACATATGGTTCAGTTGATATATTTCACTTACCATACATAAACATTTTGACATTTACATACACAATTCATGATTTACATTAGACATAAACATTAGACATAGACATTAGACATGGTTTTCACATAAACATTTTGACATTGGATTATACGTAAACATTTTACTTTGGTGGTTTGGTTTGAGTAAGTGATTTAAGTAACGAGGCGTGTGTAATATGATACAAGCATGGTGGATACGCCGCTGGTACTTCCTATATATAAGTGTTTGTATGGTATTACATATCGTAGCGTTATTTGAATCATTTCAATTTGAGACATACAACATTTTATACAAATAACATACTTTTCACAAGACATTATTTTACAAACAACTTATCTTATACAAACTCATTTTTACTTGGTTATTCATTTAACCATACATTATTCTCTTATTTATACATATCATCTGAACTTATTGTTTTTCAAACGATTTACAAAACAAATCATTTTACAAGGTTCATGACTGACTTTTGCTAAATAATTTTTTTTCTAAACTTACAAGTCATGAATCCTATTTTCACAAATCCTATGTATCTCATAGGCATTTTAATGCTGACGTACCTATTTTCACATGTGTTTCAGGATATGATGCATAGGATTTATCAAGATACACTTAGGCGGACTTGGGCCTTAGTGACAATAAAAGATGCAAGACTAGTTATTTATGTTATGTTTCTTGATTTGTCAAGACATTGTAACTCTTTTAATCAATTAAACAATATTTCAATTTCCAAGTGTAATAAACAATGATTCTGTTACAACACTCCCCGACGTTTCCGCCACGTTTTGTTGTTTTAAGTGTTTGTACTACAAACCTTGCATTCTTTAATCAAAGAATGCAAGGTTTGTAGTACAAACACTTATCTCAAAGGTAAGAAGATTGAGGATCTGACTGCTAAAGTCAGAAGTGTTGAGGATCAAATCCTTGATCGTGACAAAATGGTGAAAGCTTCAACTGAACGATTAAAAGAATTAACTAACAAAATTGAAACTGATAAAATTGATCAAGAAAAGGTTAGGAAAGAAAATGAAAGGTTAGTTCTTGAAAATCGTCAAATCACTGAAAAATTTGAGAAGCTTAAAAGCACGATGAAAGATAATGATGACAGAAATGGTAAAACTTATAAAGAAAATTGCCAATTGCAATGTGTTTTGAGATTAAAAGAAGAATTAATCAACCAACAACTGGATGAAATCTCTAAATCGAAACTTAAAGTTCAAGAAGCTGAAATTGAAAATGAGCGAATCCAGTTGAAGCTTAAGAGTTACAACTCCGCAAGCTTTGTTTTGCAACACATTATTCCCAAACCCATCGGGAAAGACAAAGCAGGCGAAGATGTTTACTGTGATGGAACTGGGGTTGGGTTTCATCAAGTTCCACCACCAGTTCTAGACAATTATTCGAAAAAGCAATCTGGGTTGGTTAATCTTGAAGAAGAAAATGAAGTGAAACTTCCTGATTCAATTGATGTTACATTTTCTTCTTCATCATCTGATGATAGTGTTCAAACTGAGATTGTTAAAAGCACAACTGAAAGTGTTTTGATGTCTGATTCAGCTGGAGATGATGAATGTTTCTTGAACAAATACATTCCGAAACAAAAGTCCAAAAACAACTTAGGTGATGAACCGGGTCTTGTGATGTACAAGATGGTTGGATCTGATAAGTTGTATTCGGATTCTGAGTTTCCTTTGGAGAATGTAAATGTTTCTAAGTTGACAAATGTTTTCAAATTGGTTGAAGTTGAGTTGTCAGAAGTGAAGAGTTTGAAACAAACAAAAAGGCAAATGAATTTTGAGAAAGATAAAGCTTACTACAAAAAGCCTGTAGTTCCACCGCGTTTTTATAACAACAATCGAAACAATTGGTTGGGTGGATATCAGGGTGGTAAGAACTATCAAAGAAAGTGTTTGTGAACGGTTCAAGTTCACTTTCTGATGAGGAAAATGAATTTTTTTCGAAATCAAATGAAGAGTTCTTTCAGAAGAGGGCTTCACAACCTCAGTCTGAAGTCACAAGTTGGGTAGTTGATACTCGTACATGTTTTAGATGCAACAAAGTTGGTCACATTGCAAGAAATTGCATCAACTTCAAGCCTAAGACTGAATTTGTTGAGAATCAAAAGAAGAAGGTTGATGCAAAAGGAAAAGCTCCTATGATTGTTGAGAAGAAAATTTTGAAAAACGATAACACAAAAGTCAAAACTGAACCCATAAAGAATGTGGTAACTAAAACTGACAAGTTCTACAAACGGGTTGCATCATCTCAACAAACATGGAAACCAAAAACAGAGAAACAAACTTCAACTCCACAAGAGAAGAAGGTTGTTCCTAAAAAGATTTTGCAAAATGAAAACAAAAATGTTTCATTGGAAAATGAGGTTAAAATTGACGTTAAAGAGGTTGTTGATAACAAATTGGAAATGAATGATAAAAATTTTCCACCTCTTAAGCCGGTTGTAAAGTACATTGATGAAATTAAGTTACCTGAGTCTGATGAGGCTTGGGCAGCTTATTTCAGCTAATCAAGTTTTGACTTGCCGGAGCTTCCTAGTTGGTAATTGTGAAGCATGAATCGGCATCTTTATTGAATTGTTTGTGATATGTGCAGGAACTTCCGAGATCTATTTCACGATGGATTATGGATAGTGGAGCGTCTCGACATATGACAGGAAAGACTGCATTGTTGTATGATGTTAGAAATATCAATGGAGGTTATGTGGGATTCGCAGGAAACCAAGGTGGTAGGATTGTAGGTGAAGGAACGTTATCCAATGGGATTGTTACGTTTGAGAGAGTTAACTACATTGCTGAGCTGGAAAATAATCTGCTGAGTATCTCACAGATTTGTGACAGGATGTATACCACTCACTTTACTGACAAAGAATGTTTGATCTTGAAACCAGGATTTGTTATTCCTGAAGAATGGATTATCATGAGGGCACCTAGAGTGAATGATTTATATGTGTTGGACATGAGTGTAGCAACTACAACAACAGGTCAGGCACATTGTTTTGTGTCTAGAGCAACAGAGAAAGAATCAAAGTTGTGGCACCGGAAGATGGGGCATATTCATCTTAGAAAAATGAATCACTTGGTGCATAATGATTTAGTTCTTGGTGTTAATATCAAAGGTTTTCATCTGGAAAGGGAGTGCATAAGTTGCATTAAAGGCAAGCAGAAGAAAAAGTCACACCCCAAAAAGCAAGTCATTTCAGTTTCCAGACCGTTAGAGAGACTACATATGGATCTGTTTGGTCCAGTAAACATCAAAAGTATTACAGGGGATCTCTACTGTCTTGTGGTTACCGATGATTATTCTAGATTTTCGTGGGTATCATTCTTAAAGTCGAAAGATGAAACGTTTGATAGTTTGATGGCGTTGTTTAGAAAGATTGAAAATTTGTACCAAAGGCGTATCAGAAGAATTAGAAGTCATAATGGTAATGAATTCAAGAACAACAAGATGGAAGAATATTGTGATGAAAGAGGTATATTGCATGAGTTTAGTGCTCCGTACACTCCGCAGCAGAATGGAGTTGCAGAACGTAAAAACAGGACGCTAATCGAAATGGCCAGAACAATGCTTTCTGATTCAAAGCTACCGATAAATTTTTGGGCAGAAGCAGTTTCCGCCGCATGCTATACGCTCAACAGAGTTCTCACTGTCAAGAAATTCAACAAAACATGCTTTGAGTTGATCAATAACCGCAAACCGAACCTAAAGTATTTAGAACCGTTTGGGTCACCCTGTACTGTTCTAGAGCCTTTTTGAAAGTTTGGTCCGAAGAGTATTGAAGGGATATTCATAGGTTATGCAAGTCCGTTACGACGTGTCTTCGTTCCAAGTCTGAAGCGGATTATTGAAGCTCCGAATGTTGAATGTCAAGGTTATACAATGCCGCCGCAGAATCATGGAGATTCATGGCGTTTTAATTACGACAAGTTGTGGGATTCGTTTAACATGATGGAAGAACCAGAAGAAGAAGAAGATTTCTTTGATGAGTTGGATATTTTGCGACAGTATGAAGAATCGCAGGAAAGGTTCCCAGCTGAGTTTTCAAGAAGACAACGACAAGCTTTAAATGATGATGAAGCAGGTCCAAGCAATGCTGGTGAACATGATGATGTTCAACAAAATGAAGTTGCTCAAGATAATCAGACGACACAGAATGATAATCAAGAATCTGAGAACATGGCAGTATTTGATCATGGTGATTCAGATTCTGAGGGGGAGCAAATTCAGATCTCAAGTCAAACAAATCCATTCAGTGAACAAGGTGCAAATCAGAATGTTACTAATCTGGAAGGCGATGTAGATGTTCCAGGCGAAGTGATGCCACGAACTCTTTCATACCATCCGGAGGAATTGATCATTGGAGAGTTGCAGACAGGCGTTCGCACTCGAAGACAGATTGATAGAGGGCTTACATGTTTTTATACAAAAGTTGCTCCTTTACAAACTGAATTCTCATTGAGTTGTTTTATCTCGCAGGTTGAACCAAGGACTTACAAAGAGGCGCTTACTGAAGATTCTTGGGTCAATGCGATGCAGGAGGAACTTAGTCAATTCGAGAAGTTGGGAGTGTGGAAGTTAGTGGATTTACCTGATGGTCAGAGGAAGATAAACACCAAGTGGGTGTTCAAGTGCAAGAGAGACGATAGAGGAGTTGTGGTTCGTAACAAAGTTCGACTCGTAGTTCAGGGTTTCTGTCAGCAGGAGGGTATAGATTTCACTGAAGTATATGCTCCGGTTGCTCGACTAGAAGCGATCAGAATCTTCCTAGCATTTGCGTCTTGGAAAAATTTTAAAGTATATCAGTTAGATGTAAAATCGGCTTTTCTCTATGGGAAGGTAAAAGAGGAGGTATATGTCGGTCAGCCACCGGGCTTCACCGATCCACATCACAAAGACAAGTTCTACTTGCTAGACAAAGCGCTGTATGGTTTACACCAGGCCCCGAGAGCTTGGTATGAGACATTGTCTCAACACCTACTAGCAAACAGTTTCATTAGTGGAAAAGTGGATGCCACTCTCTTCACCAAAGAGGTCGACGGTCATCTTCTGATAGTTCAAATTTACGTGGACGACATCATATTTGGGTCAACAAATGAGGATCTATGCAAAGATTTTGAACGAGTTATGAAGCAGAAATTTGAAATGTCATCGATGGGTGAGATGAAATTCTTTTTGGGACTGCAGGTTGATCAACTACCTAAAGGAATTTTCATACATCAAACGAAGTACGTTCATGATATCTTGGAGAAATTCGGGATGTCAGGTTCTACTCCAGCAGCCATCCCATTAGCAACGAATCATGGGATAAACCCTGATCTCACCGGAGAGAAGGTAGATGAAACGATGTATCGTTCCATCAAAGGATCGCTGATGTATTTGACAGCTTCAAGACCCGATATTATGTACCCAACCTGCCTCGCAGCAAGATTTCAATCTAACCCGAGAGCATCGCACATGATTATTGTTAAAAGGATATTACGCTACCTGAAGGGAACTCCATCATTGGGGTTGTGGTATCCAAAAGATGGCGACTTTATGCTTGAAGGTTATTCCGATTCGGATTTCGGATGCTGCAAAGTTAATGCTAAATCAACAACAGCAGGGTGCCAGTTCTTTGGATCACGATTGGTCACCTGGCAATGCAAAAAGCAGACTTCTGTGGCTTTATCCACATGTGAAGCAGAGTATGTATCTGCTAGCAGTTGCTGCTCTCAGATCTTGTAGATCCAGCAACAGATGCGCGACTACGGTTTGCAATTTCTAAACACCCCTATCTTTGTTGATAATGAGGCAGCGATTAACATTACTAAAAATCCAGTTCATCACGCTAAAACCAAACATATTGAGATTTGTCATCACTTCATCCGAGATTGTTTCGAGAAGAAGTTGATACGAATTGAGAAAATCCACACTGATGATCAAAAAGCTGATTTACATACCAAAGCATTTGACAAAACTCGTTTTCAGTATTTGCTAAAATTGAATGGTATGAAGCTTTTATCGGTGTTGGAGAAAATTCTTGGCATTGATGAAGGATACATTGTAGATGATGTTGAGAAGCAATCTGCAATGGTTTGTCGATTTTTTACTTGTTTTGGTATTTAGGGGGAGGTATAGGGTAATATTTTCAGAAAATACAAAAACATGAGATATTTTCAAAATTCAAAAACAATAGAAAACCCGAAAAGAGCTTGTGTAAAAAGGGAAAATGATAGTACATCGGCTTGACAGTTACGGTGTGCTAAAGAAATGTAATGTTTAAAAGGTTAAACAGTCTCGCTGATGATGTGCCGATAGGTTTTTACACATTTAGTAGGTTTTTTCGGGATATAAACCTAAATCTTCACTTGCTTATTTCGTGGGGAACACTACTTGGATATATAGGTAACCCCTGAAATCTTGTTTGAAAGATTCCTTTTTCTGATATACTAGGTCTTTATACTTAGTGATATCTGGGGTATTATTCCGGGACTTCTGCTGAATGGAAGTTCTGACCTAGTCCTCGAATAATACTTTCCGCAAATGCTTGAAACATAGCATCACCCTCAGCATATATGATAAGACTATAAAATTGCTTAGCAATGCTGTTGTAAAAAAGATCCTCTAAAGGGGACACACCCAAAAGTTGAGTCATGATCTCTCTGCTGAACGGTAGTTCTGACCTGAGCTCTCATGATTCTTCATAAATTATTAACCCCTTACAGATATCATTTGTAGTATTCTCACCTGTAAGACTGAATATTGGGATCTGGATACGGGAGTATATTCAAGAGGTGGGACACACGTATAAGTTTAAGTCTCTAAAACACTAAATCCGTATTCTGGACAGATTGAAATTGTGTGAAAATTTAAGTGGATCAATATATCGACAATCTACATGAATTGTTTAATTCTGAGTATGTAATTGAAGCTTAACGGTACTTGTGACTTGTCGATTACCTGATATGATTCCCTAACACGCTCATCAAAAATATGTTTGTAAATAGTTTACATTTACTGCATTTTAGTTCTGTATTTCATTTCTAGTTTAGAAGCTTTATCAAAATCCAAAAATATTTTACATTTCCGCTTTATTTTTTGACAAACCAAAGTGGAGAGTTGATCTTCGGATTCAAAAGTTGAAAGCAGATGCAGGAGGTTTCTGGACTAGATGATGAGTCGTGAGCTAAAACATGATAAGATTGTGAAAGTTGAAAGGATGAAGCAAGTTCATTAATTTGAAACTTGTAAATTTTCAAAAACAAATTGAACGAAAAGTCAGTGTGAATTGTCTCTGATCAACCAAGGTCATTAAGTTGGACTTGGTAGATAAATTGAGTAATCAGGGTCATTAACTTAGACCTGAGTACTTAAGTGGATTTCTAACACTGAAGATTGAATGGTAAGTTTAAATTGAAACTGTTATTATCATATTTCTTATATTTGGGTAGAGTATATGCAGGTAACAGGAATCCCCATGGCCATCAAAATGTTAAAGTTTGAACCAGAATTAAAGTCCTAATTTACCGATAGGGGGAGTCTGTGAAAGGGGGAGTCAGGATTCTGGAATCAACACTCAAAGGGGAGTTTGAAGATTAAAGTTTGTAGATAAAGATTGGAGAGAGTTTTTGCAATGAAGAGACAAAGTTGAAAGAGACCAAGACTGAAGACTCAATGCCAAAGACTTCGTCAACATCCAAGGGGGAGTCTGTTGGTGCACTGAATGTCTATTAACTACGTCTTATTCAAGTCTTAAGTCTAGATAGGATGTAATTAGGGTTTGTATATGTGTTATATAGGTGAGTTCGCTTGAAATGACTTCATGTCATGTTCAAGTGAATATAACAAAGTCTAGATCACTTGAAACCGGTTCTTGCATGTTCGCTTGAAACACAATTATGTGTGTTCGCTTGAAGCAATCCGTATCATTTCAAGCGAACAGACAATGCCTATATATAACTGATGTTTGTCTCATTTGAAGCGATCAGTAGTCATTGCTTGTGAGACGAGGTTCTGCCAAAATCTTGTTAGAAACACTTGTAAAGTCTCGGAAATCATTGATAGAGAAGAGATTAAAAGGATACAAGCTGTTGTGACTTGGTTTACTTTGATTCCGCCTTTGTAAACTAAGATGAACTGCCTTAACTGACATTTAGGATCACAAACTCGGTCCAACAAGTCAAAAGTACGAACCTCGTTTTGAAAAGTGTATTGCAACATAATTAACCAACTCAAATCAAGTTAGTTATAGTTTATAAAATCTTGTAGCCATGATTCTTAACCCCAAAACATTTGTTTTAGTAAATCAACTCATAAAATATCTTGTAAAAACTCGTTAATAAAACTCGTATGGTTTATATCATTTCGAAAACCTTGTTGTGTGACATTGTTTCAAAGTCGTTTCCCAAGTGAACTAAATAATGACATGAAATGTAATATGATAAAAGCACTTATATATAAGATGTACCAACGGCGTATCTACCATGCTTTTATCATGCTACACCCGTCCCATTATCTAATCACTACCCAAAACCAATCGTTTATCTCGTTTAAGTCGTATCAAATCGTTTAACTCGTCCCAAAATCGTTCTCGTTTCATGACTCGACTGTCTCGCTTCTCGTATTAACAAACCACCAAAGGGTAAGTTAACAATCATCAGATTCGGTCGTTACCTACATAACCCCCACACATAACCATGGGTGTAGTCTGATAACGGGATTTGTCAGATCCTATGGTACCATAACCTAATACTGGTCGGCTTGATCAATTCTAATGAATGTCATTCGTTATGTAAATATGTCCAACAAGTTTGTTCACATTATCAAAATCGTTATTAGTTTAATATAAACCATCTTAATCGTTTTTGAAATCATCGTTTAAATATCGAAATCGTTAAATACATATGAATCACCCCAAAACAATCGAAAATAGTAAAATAGGGGAACTATGTACTCACATTGAATATGAGGGTATCCTTGATCTAAGAACTTATCGAAGCTCAGGCAAACCAAGGAAATTCAAGTAGTACCTAGTAATCGGATCACTAGTAAATAAATCGACACCTAAATCGGAAGATCAGAGAGAATGAGGTCTTGTAAACCAAATGAGTGTTGGAACTCATGATATGGTTTAACAAAGCCTACATTCTAAACCGGAACCTAACCTAAGTGCTTTCGACCCGTTACGACCCGTTTAGGTAGCTTACGCTACTTTAACGCGTCGTGCGCGTAAAAGCGCGTTCGAGACGTCTAACTAGTCCTATGACAAGTATTATATGCCTTAACATGTTTAAATATGTTGCATAATCAGTGTAGGTGACCAAAGTTAAGTTACATATGCTTAAAAACCAATTATGCATGAAAAGGGCATTTTGGTCATTTACCTAAGGCATATAAACTACCTATCATACAACTACTTAAACTAGGTGACCATAAGGTATAACCTCGGAAGGTTATTCCCTATGCAACTATGGTCACTAAACATGCTTGGTCAGATCCTAATGATCGACCAAACGGGTCGAGTTCGAAAGTCTAAGCGGTGGTTTAGACCGCTTGACTTACGACTCTAACAAGCACTAAACTAAAAGTGACGAGCTAAACATGTTAAAACATGTTTAACTAAGTTAGAAATAGGTTTTTGATATCAAAACAAAGTGTTTGGATACCCAAGAGTAGTTTGGTTGCAAAATACGCTTAAATGCGCATTTTGACCGAAACTACGACTCGTCACTACGCCTAGTCAACGTGGTAATCAGAAGGTATAGTCACAAGGGACTATAACCATCGTGATTACGCTCACGTTGCAAAGTTCAAACAAACTTCGTGTTGACCAACTCGTGGTCAAAGCAGAAAGTCAAACACTGTTTGACTTTCACGCTCGAAAAGCGATAAAAGAACGAAAGAAGCTTACAAAGGGTCCTTGCTAGGGAGAACTTGATCTATCACACTCAGGTATGAAGCAAAGGCTACAACTTAGAGTGTAATTCTGATCAAGGGTGGATGAAATGGGTTGAAAGCTTGGCTATATATAGTTGTTGCAAGTTCATAGGATCAAGACACTTGTTTGTGTGGCCAACAAGCATGAAATCTCAACCATACAAGTGTTATGAGCAGGTTCAAAGCCTTGGAGATGTGTTAACTTGGTTAACACACCAAGAAATTTGCATAAACAGCCCCTGAACATCAAACAGATTGATAAAAATGGATTTCTAGAACTGGGCACTTTTAGGCACCCCGCGTAAGCTGAGGGACAGGCTTACGCGGCCCGCGTCCTATCTGCAGATCAGCAACAGTTTCCATTTTAACAGCTTTAGTCCCTGCACTTGTTTGAGCTCAGTTTTGGCACTTTTAACACCCATTAAGCCATTTTCAAGGCTCTACAAGGTGGTCAAAGTATAGAGGACTCAAAATATGCTCGGAAAAGTCCCGGATGTCGGTTCATTTGGTCGTACGGTCACGTTATTCGTCAAATTACGGCGAAACTCAAGCGGACGCGAAAACGATCCAAATTAAGCGACGAATGGTATTTTTTTGCATGCCGATCACTAAAATAAAAATATTTTAGTGTGTACAAAAATTTTGGATGTCCAGATGTGGTCAGAACGTAAGATATGCGCGTAAATGCAAACTTACGCCGTTTTTGACACTTTTAGTCCCTATTGATCAATAAAGTTTATTTTAGCATACCGAACCCCTCAAAGCCTATTTATAAGCTATGTAAAGGATATTTAGGGTATGTTTAACTTATGATCAAGTTCCGGAATGTTCGTTACTATACAAATCGGTATAGTTTCGTAGTTTGACACAAATAGTCCCTGCGATCGAACAAACTTGTTTTCGACACACCAAACCATCCAAAACTTATTTCTAAGTTATGTGAAGGTGATTTAAGGTATGTTAAGCCTATTTCATTATTCCGGGGTGTTTGTCGCGTTCAACTGACTGCGTTTACGCACCAGTTTGCGTATAACCTTCCATAAAGCGATTTAAAGCTTGAAATCGGAATCGAATCAAATCATAAAATCATCAAACACAAACACACATATAATAACACCAAAACACATTGTTTTATTAATAATTGACATTTTTTACATTGTGCATAGATTACAGAGCACAGTTGTCACAATCATCCCCTTCAAGTCCCTTACTTGAACATGATTTAGGTGAATCTATCATTTATCCTTTTGTTACAGATGTCATGTCAAATCCAGAGACATAGTATGATCATTCTCTGTTGATTTAACTTTAGCATGCCTTAGACATCTTACTCTCAACGAATAAGAGGAACAAATCCCTTCTTGACTACATACGTCTCTCACAATCACCTCGTATCACACCTGAGCTTAGCCTTATGTACTGTCTTATTACAGACAGCGAAGAGCTAAGTCAAGGTATAATATTTGGTGAATATCAAGACCCAATATGTATCTCAGGTCAGAGGATACTATGATATTCGCCTTTGCTCAAATTTACTTATGATCAATCACAAATGATTCCATGCAGTAACATTTGAGAGCGGGTCAGTCCAATATTTGTATCCCACAAATATCTATGAACTTTGGCAGCAACACTTTGCTCTATATTCATACCTAATGAATATCCACCAATCCAAGTTCATAATAGTCTTACATTCATATTTGTTCCCACAAGTATGATCGACTACGGACATTTAGAATAATTAATTTATTCACGGATTTAAACATGCTAAAATGGAACATAACTCAAAATACCATAAAAAAAGTTAAAATAACAATTGTTCCGATATCCAAATACAAAATATATCAAATCCAATCACTAGAATATCGAAGTCCTAAGGCACAAGTATGACCCTCATGTTTTGGCCGTTCAAGGAGCTTCGTGAGTGGATCCGCAATGTTTTGATCGGTGTGAACTTTGCGAATACATATCTTTCCCTTTTCAACTTCATCCCTTATGTAGTTGAATCTCCGCTCAATGTGCCTTGTCTTTTGATGTGCACGAGGTTCCTTGATTTAAGCAATCGCACCCTCGTTATCACAAAAGATCTCTAGGGGGTCTTGAATGGTAGGGACTACCCCTAGGTCGGCAATGAACTTCTTTAACCATGCAGCTTCTTGCGCTGCCAATGAAGCGGCGATGTATTCTGATTCTGTAGTGGACAATGCTACAACATCCTGCTTCGAGCTCTTCCAAGAGATTGCAGCTCCATTCAAAATGAAGACATACCTAGATTGTGATCGAGAACCATCTCGATCAGTTTGGAAACTCGCATCCGTGTAACCCTTTACAACGAGTTCCTCTTCACCAGATCCATATATTAGAAACATATCCTTAGTTCTCCTAAGGTATTTCAATATGCTCTTAACAGCCATCCAATGACTGTTACCTGGATTTTGCTGGTATCTACTTGTCATGCTTAAAGCGCATGACACGTCCGGTCTAATGCATATCATTGCATACATTATGGATCCTATAGTAGATGCATATGGGATTCCTTTCATTCTTTCTTGCTCATCCTTTTAGCTTGGACATTGAGTCACATTCAATATTGCCCCCCTTTTGAATAGGTACTAAACCTTTCTTAGAATTCTCCATCTTGAACCTCTTCAAGACTTTGTCAACGTATGCACATTGGTTTAAACCTATCAAGTGCCTTGATCTATCCCTATAGATCTTTATTCCCAAAATATAGGCGGCTTCTCCAAGATCTTTAATGGAAGAACATCTTCCAAGCCAGGCTTTTACACCTTCAATGGTTGGAATGTCATTTCCAAATAGTAGAATGTCATCGACATACAATACTAAGAAAGTGACGGTGCTCCCACTAGATTTCTTATACACACAAGCTTCATCGCCGTTCTTGATGAACCCAAAATTCCTAATTTCTTCATCAAAACGGTGATTCCAACTTCTCGATGCTTGTTTCAATCCGTAGATTGATTTCTTTAACTTGCACACTTTGTTAGGATGTTTTGGATCGAAAAAACCTTCAGGCTGTACCATATAGACATCTTCATCAAGATATCCATTGAGGAAAGCCGTTTTGACATCCATTTGCCAGATCTCATAGTCATAATATGCAGCTATGGCAAATAATATCATAATCCACTTTAGCATCGCCACGGGCGAGAAGGTCTCATCATAATCAACCCCTTGAGTTTGAGTGAAACCTTTTGCTATAAGTCTTGCTTTATAAGTATCCAAGTTACCATGCATATCCGTTTTCTTCTTGAAAACCCACTTACTTCCAACTACTTTGGAGTTAAGAGGTGGCACAACCAATTCCCATACTTGGTTGTTATACATGGATTGCATCTCTACGTTCATGGCTTCAAGCCATTTGTCACAATCGGATTTTGACATTGCATCATGGTATGTGGTTGGTTCATCTGAATCTACCACGTAGCATCCATCCATGAAAAATCCATATCTTTCAGGTGGATTACTAATTCTACAAGATCTGCGAACGTTTTATGTATGTTTATCAACCATTTGATCATCTTCAACAACCTCTTGTTGAGTGCTAGTATCAACCAAACGTGTGTCGGGTTGTGGTTGTTGATCCTCATCAAATTCCACTGTTCTACTAGTTCCTTCCATAAGGAACTTATCTTCCAAGGACTTAGCCTTTCGAGCAACAAATACCTTTTGCTCTGTTGGATCGTAGAAATAATATCCTATATCATCTTTAAGATATCCTACGAAGATACACTTAGTGGATCGTACTTCTAACTTGTTTGGGGTGTATTGCTTCACATAAGCATCATAACCCCATACCTTCAAATATGATAATGATGGAACCGTTCCATGCCATATTTCAAAAGGTGTCTTATCCACTTTCTTGGTTGGGGCCATATTTAATATACGAGCCGCAGAGAGCAAAGCGTAACCCCAAAATGATAGAGGTAATGTGCTTCTAGCCATCATAGATCAAACCATATCCAATAGAGTTCGATTCCTCCTCTCAGACACACCATTATGTTGTGGTTTTCCAGGTGGAGTAAGTTGTGAGATGATCCCACAACTCCTAAGATGATCTTGAAAAGCATCACTAAGGTATTCACCTCCTCTATCGGAATGAAGAACTTTGATTGTCTTGGTGAGTTGATTCTCTACTTCCCTTTGGAAGATTTGTGTCTTAGCAAGTACACATAACCATAATGACTATAGTCAACGGTAAAAGTTACGAAGTATCTTTCACCATTCATAGTCATTGGCTTAAAAGGACCACATACATCCGAATGTATGATGCCTAATAAATCTTTTGCCCTTTGGTTGGTGCCACTAAAGGGTTTCTTAGTCATTTTACCTTGTAAACAAGATTCGTATGTATCAAATGAACCAATTTCATTTGTTTCCAAAAGACCATTCTTTTGAAGTATTTGCATGCGATTTCTATTTATATGACCAAGACGACAATGCCAAAGATAGGTCTCACTCAAATCCATTTTGAGTTTCTTGGTGTTTGCTTGGTACATCGAATTATCAAATGATATATCATCATGAACCAATTCATAAATACGATTTGAAGGCGTAGCTTTAAAGTAGAATATGTCATTCATTGAAGCATAAATTTCATTGTTCACAAACTTCAAATCAAATCCATATTGTCTTAAAAGGGAAACTGAAATAATGTTCCTAGTTAAACTAGGAGCATACAAAACATTTTTCAAACAAATTTCCAAACCACTTGGAAGTTTTAAAACATAGTCTCCTTGGGCTTCAACTTGAACTTTCGCTCCATTGCCCATGAAGAGACTAGTGTCTCCCTTCTTATAATGCTTATTTCTTTTGAACCCCTACAACGAATTGCAAATATAAGTTCCACATCCGGTATCTAATACCCATGTGTTAGAAGAAATAACATTTAGATCAATATGTATCATAAAGATTGTACCTGAGGTTTGCCCCGCATCCCTCTTGTTTTTCAACTCCTTGAGATAGGTTAGACAATTCCTTTTCCAATGCCCTATCTCCCCACACTCAAAGCATGGATCGCTCATGGCAACTTTTGCCTTCTTCTCTTTTGTTTTTGGTGGTTCTGCTTTAGCCTTTCTTTTTCCCTTCCCTTTGACGTGCCCCTTTCCGTTGGCAACATTTGCCTTGGAGTCGGGGTGATGCCCCTTCTTGCCTCCTTCATTGATCGTCAGAATGGGTACCCATTCCCGCTTCAGCCATTTTGAGCATTGCATGAAGCTCACCAATGCTCTTGTCCCATCCATTCATGTTGTAGTTCATAACAAAGCTCTCAAATTTCTTTGTTAAAGAGTTGAGGATTAAATCCGTAGCCAACTCTTTAGAGATGGGACAATTTACCCTTTCGAGGCGATCAATGTGGCTTTTCATCTTAAGGACATAAGATGAGACCGATTGGGTTTCCTCCATTCGACATGCATGAAGCGCTCGAACCATTTTGAAGCGTTCTACCCTTGCTTGTTGTAGGAACATTCCCTTCAATTGGGTAATCATGTCGTATGCCCCATGATGTTCAAAATCCTTTTGAATCTCGGGAATCATAGTTCCCAACATGAGGCATGAGGCTTGCATGGAGTCCTCGGTATACTTAACCCAATCATTGTAGGCTTCCACATCTTCCACGTTAGGTTCATCAGGAATAGGATCGTCCAACACATAGGATATCTTCTCTTGCTTGAGAACGATTCTTAAGTTTCGAAACCAATCCATGAAGTTGTTATGGTTGAGACGATCCTTTTCAAGGATGGTTCTTAGTGATAGGTTTCAGACTGTTTGGGTAATCGGGTTTGCATTGTTAGCCGCCATCTACAAAATTTAACAAAGTCCAATTTTAGTATTTTCGATATTATTAAAATTTTAATCATTAATACCCTTTATGTCTCATAGATAATTAATAATTAAAATCTAGAATCCAACGTTACATTTAAATATAGGTTAGGTGACCTTTATCCCATTATTTAAATTAACAAGGTAGTCAACGTTTGATGATTGCAACCCTTTGCAACTTCTAGCCATATGGGATTGGTTAAACATCTTTATGTTTAGTTGACATGTTTAATCCTATCAACACCTTTGTTCCCCATGCTTCGGTGACCCTAAGTTCATGGTTTCCAAATCAAGTCATCCAACTTATACACACATGTGAGTTTACACATATAAGTGGTTAGGTGACCTTTATCCTACAAACATGGTAACCCCACCTCAAATATACAAGTTCCCTCAAATGTGATTAGGTGGCCTTTATCCCACAAAGAGTTCCCAAGTGATTCGAGTGTTGTATAAATGGATGGTGTTTGACTTGTTTTATAAAAGGGATTTTATTTTTCAAAATTCTAGTTTAGAAAAATTTTATGTACCATATATTTGCATGCATTCAAATCAATGGTACTTTAGTGAAAACCAATTTTCAAGGTTCTTTTAATAAAACCCATTTTATTATAAAATCATTAACTTTTAATAAAACCTTTTATTAACCATTTTAATGATTTTGTTAAGAACCAATTTTAAGCTTGTTACAGATTATTAGTTGTTAAGCATGCATATCCAAATATCATTCAAACAACCATAAATAAAATAACCATACAAGCACAACACATATATCAAAAAGGTGCATAACCATAGCCAACTATTTTGACCACACTTGTTAGCCGAAACAAGTGTGTTAAAAGGTCCTTCCTAAAGGGTGAATATAGACACAAATAATGTGTCGTTGAACTCCCACTTGATCCCGCATCCAAATGCTTCAAGTCTTCTTCTTGTGTTGTGATTTCTTCACATTCTTTGGGCTTCCAAATGTCTTTTATATTCAGCTCCAAACTCCTTTGGACTTCAAAAATGTGTTTTGGTTATCGGGCTAAAATCCCGTTAAGAACTATGAAGTTCTTTAGGCCCGAAATTAGCCAAAACCAAAACCGCATTTTTGTGTGCATCTTCTTTTACAAAAAAAGGTATCCTAATACATTTTTCTAGTAAAATAAAATGCACCTAATCTATTTACTTACATACCAAATGAAAATAAATAAATTACATATTTTTACAAATGGAAGACAAAAAAATAATAATTATTACAACCCATTGAATAATTAATTACAAATCACAAATAGAAAAATTCAACATATTCACATAAGGTAATGGCTAGGTTATGAACACCAAAAAATATATATCCACATATATATAAAATTCAAGAGCAAAAATGGTTTCCTTTTGCAACCAACATTTTCGGTCAAGAATGAAAAAACCGAAAAATGTGGGTTTTTGTCCAAACAAAACAACTCATCCACATGACATAATTTTTTCAAGATTCCTTTATGCATGTAGGAAATAAATCTTGAAAAAAACAAATGAAAACCATGGAAAAAATTTCGGCCATAGGGTTTCTACAAACCCGAAAAACCGAAAATTTTAAATCCGATGAAGCATGCACTCATATAAGCGGCTCTAGATGCCATTGTTGGGTTTTTCACATGTTTATCAAAGCTAATTTTATCCAAAAAAATCAAAACGCAGCGGAAAAAGGATTTAAAACATGTTACTTTACAAGATTTAAAACCATTTTAAATGCAAAACCCAATAACCGGATCCATATATGACATGCATGCTATCAAAATGCAATCATAGGGTGTTTAAGAATACTACCATTCCAAGAGCTAGAAGATATGAAGAAGATGATATTCTTGAATGAAATCTTCAAAAGAGAAGACCTCAAGCTTGCATACCCTAAGCTTCCAACGAACACCTTATGTTGCTAGGATTTCTACACTTGAAAAACACCTTCTTGATCAACCACCTTTGGCCAAAAATTTTGAGAGTGTTTTGTGTTCTTGCACTTGAAATTCTTCTAGAGAAAATATGATCATACCTCAAGTCTTGCAACAACTTTTCCTTAAAAGAAAGAGAGAGAAGGTTGACACCAAAATTGCCCAATCAAGGACCATCTAGCCATTCAAAATGCATGGATTATGATTGGACCAAAAATTGGTCTTGGGAAGTACATGGGGGGTGGCCCACATGTTATTTTTATAAAAAAAATTCAAAATTTCTTTTATAAATTTAAGTCTTGTTTATTTTATAACCTTTTATAAAATATAACATCTTATGTTTACAAGACTCATGCAACCTTTTAAAATGTTATTTAACCCATTAAATAACAAAATAAAATATTCTCTCAAAATAAATTATCCATATAATTTATTAGTTTGTCAAGTGCAATTATTTAGAAAACCAATTTCTAAATATTATAAGTGTTAATATTTATTTGTTTGATCATATCTTAAATAAATATTGTAGGTGTTTGTCTAGCTTGTTATTGGGTATGACCCGACTTGGATCATAATGTACTAGCCACATCAATTTAATATATGTCTTGGGCATACAGAGTCCAACAAAAACATGGTAAACATGTTTATTGAGAAGAACATTGACACTTGAAAAATATTCTAACACTTTTGAAAATTTCAATTTTGATGAGTCCTTTCGTACGAAGCTACTTGTATGAAGTGACAAACCTACGAAGCCACAATTTATGAAGGTACTGTTATCACATGAGCACCAACACATTGAATCAACATATCAATCAATCAAAACACATCAAACATGAACTACAAACTCCGAGCCTTCTTATGAAGCCAGTGGCTTCGTACCAGACTGACAAGAACAGTTAGAGGGTTTAAGATCAAAGTCTAAAATTTCAGTTTCAATCTTCCAATTGATGACATATATGTCTAGTAACATCGTCGATTTAAACATTTCATGGTTCAATTTCATCATACAAACACAAAAACTAGGTAGATCTGAGATTGAAAGTGCCGACAGTTTTCAAAGTCAAAATTGAATGATTTAAACATGTTATAGACAAAATCCTACCTTCCCCGTTGAAGATGTTGTGCAAATCAACACCCCAATGAAAAATTTTCTGGAAATTTTGACAGAGTAACAGCTATGATTGAGAGAGTTTTTTACGAAGATACACGGTTCAAATGAGGCTTACAGTTACGAAGCTGCCTTTTATATGTGGGTGGTGGCTTCGTATGAAGCTACCTGTTAACCTGCCTTCGTACGAAGCTACATTATGTTGCCTTCGTACGAAGCCAAACCTTGTGTTTTTCAAAATTTTCAAACTTCTGATATCCACTCAAGTATCCAGGTCCAAGTTAATGACCTTGGCCGTGAGGACCGTGTTCGTCTTCGTTGAACCCTCCGACCGGATCTATAAACTATGTGCTAGTGCGGAATCCAAGACATAGAATGACATAATGATCATGTAGACATCGTTGAATTCACTTCTCATTGATATTTGAACAAGTACTGAACCTGGAGAAAATTTGGCTGAGCTTCGCTAGAGTTGCCCAAAAGTTAACTAAAACATGAACCCAACAGCTCTATATATAGCCAGAGCGCGTTCGTACGAAACCAATAAGGCGCATTCGTACGAACCCAGGTATAGGTGCATTCGTACGAATCTACAAAACTGGCCCATTCGTACGAAGGGACTCCCTTCGTACGAATCCACCATTTACAATGCAAAACCCTAAGATTCGTACTGAATAAAATACAAATACATACAAAACAAGATAAACTAAGACTCGATACAAGACGGAAACTACAGACAGAGTGCATCACAGACTCCTCCTTGGATGTAGCTATAGTCGTCTTCTTGTATAGTCTTCACTAAACCCTTTCCTTGTATTTCCTTTCTCTCTGTTTCCGTTTCCTCTCTTCTTCCCTCTGTGCTAACTTCTCTTGTCGTTCGAATCTTCCCTTTGAAATCCACCATTGACGATACTCCTTGATTCCATCCAATGTCTTTGACCACCTCGGGATCTTTCTTTCGTCTTTCTCTATCGCTGTTTGATCAGTTTCCAATGGCCCTACTCCCATCCTCCATTTTGCTCTCTTAGCAGCATCAGCCATTTTCTGATCCATCTTCTCATTGTGACGTTCTTCTTTGAGAAATTCTTCTAGTTCAAGATCTCTCCATTTCTACTTCCAATAACGTCCTGAAATAATGTCTTTTTCAAAGCATACCTTCACCAACTTTTGATATCTCAACGCCTGCTCCTTGTCTGCTTCATAATACATAATCTTGTTAAAGAACATACATTTAATATCCTTCTTCGAGCAGTTTACAAGCCACAATGGATCGAGCACATGAATATATCTCCAGAATCCTGTATTCTCATCTAACAATGTTATCACAGCTTCACATGTTTTTGGATTGAAGACCCACCCTTTGAAATCTTTATAAAAGTATTGTTCCATCTCCTTCAAAGGCATGTTCTTCATACCCCTTGGACGTCTAACATGTAGTGTGATATCCTTCCGGTAACAGGGTCAATCTTTACTGTGCGTTGATTGATGAGGCTTCCAGTCTGGAAAGTTTGCTTCAGCTTGTTGCTTTATGTATCCCCAAAGCCTTTGGTCTTGAAATCTAACTTCTGGACCATGTAGACATTGTTGAATATTATTTGTTTTCACCAATTCTTCGATATCCCACCAAGGTAATGTCTTTAGATCTTTAAGAAACTTGAAGTATTGGACCCCGTATTCTCGTTTGATCGCATATACCTTCAGATCATCAAGGTAACCCCATGAAAGAATGTCTCCGAGTGACTCATCAGGATGTCTCATGAAGAACTTCAATGGTATCTTGAACTTCCTTTATTTAACCTTCGGCTTAAACCATTTCTTTCTTTCTTCCCGGAGCTCTTCCTTTGAAAGTGTTCTAGGGGGACTATCAGTACTAATCTTTTCAGCGACTTTTCCCCTGAGTTCATCTTCATTGTGAGTTTGAAACAACTCAGCAAACGTAGGAAAGTCAGCATCTCGATCAGAATAATGAAATGGTACTTCATTGTCAGATTCCGAGTCTTCTTCAATTACAACATCGTCGAAATTGTCCGCATCATCCACCATCTTAAACACATATTCACTGTCTGGATCCATTGGAATCTCGTCTTCAATGTCAAACTTAAAGTTTTCATCATTCATACCCAAAGCTTCCATCAATGACTCCCTCATCCAATTCTCAACTAATTCTCCCTCTTCAACATCATGACTAAGATAATGACTTTAGGAGTATTAGAGAATACCTTATCAAGATCAGCATGCTTAGCACCTGATGTAGACTCCCCCTGAGGCTGTACGTCTTCTTTTTCCTTATTATGTGCATCATCAAAGTAATCATCGAATTGATGGCCACCAGGTTGTCTCACAATCAGAGCACCACTATCTCCCCCTTGATCATCATTATCATTATCATCATCGCTTCCATGATAATCATCTATATCTTTAAACAATTCATCTGTATCCTGTTCCTCATCATCATCATCCTCTTTGTCGTCTGTTTCATCATCTTTCTTTTCCTTACGACGCTTCATTTCATTTCTCCTTTTTGTCTCCGCTTTGCTGTAAGGAACATCCATTGCCTCACCTACAAGTATGAATTGTTGAGCAAGGACAATAGTAGTTTCAGTATTAACTTCAACATTACTTGATTGTTGTTCCTTTTGGCTCGAAGATTCCAGAACTTCATCATCTGCTATGTTTTTGCCTTTATCCTTTGCAGCATCTGCAGCTTCTTGTGCATCACGTTATTTTCTTTCCATCCTCCGAGCCTCAGCTCTTCGGATTCCGATTTCTTCGTAAGCAGCATGCACATTCACACCAAGTCTATCTTCTATCACTGCATAGAGCATTTCATTCTGCCTTGACTTATTCTCTTTATCTGCTCTCAAATCTTCCAATTCTTTCTGCATAATCTCATTTGCTTTACTCAAAGTTGCATGAGAGTCATTCAGATCAACGTTAGTAGTTAACAACTCATCAATCATGTCGTTAGTGCACTGTTGCCGGCCTGGACATCTAATATCTTTTCATTCATTGCTAGGATTTCATTCTTCAGCACGCCGTTCTCGGCTTCAACCTGTTTAAGCTTTTCTTCAGTAGCCTTAAGCCTTGCATCAGACACTTTCAGCTTTTCATCAGACTCTGTTTTTGCTTTTTCCAACTCTGCAACCTTTTTAGCTACTTCATCAACTTTCTCGTCATTGAAGAACATCAAGATTAGATGGAACTTCTGGAAAACTCATCCCTGAACCTTGTTGGCTTGGTGTTATGGTTTTCTTCGACGTAGAACCTGGTTCTTCAACATTCTTTGGTTTCTTAGGAGGAGTAGCAACATGAACTGGAATTGATTCTTGTATTGGTGAAGTAGGAGGTGTAGCCATGCGAATTCACTTTGAAATGGAACCTCTACCTCAACGCTTTCAACTCTTTCAACAGTACTTTGTACAGGAATACCAGATGTATCTTTCACAACTTTCGCTGTAGTCTTCCTGATTTTTATCTTCCTTGGAATTTCACTCGTAGGTTGAGCCTTATGCTTCATTAATCCCCTACCCTTCTTTAACTTTCTTGCTTCATCAGCCGAAGGCTCATAAGTAGCATCTTCATCGTCAGAATTCATTTTCTTTCTAGAAGGCCCTGCTGTTCTACCTTTCTTTCCATTGAAGCCTATTTTTGGTGCAATCTCTGTAAGATCTATGTCACTCTCAGTTTCACTTGAATCAGTGTGCACTTCACCTTCAACAAAAGTTTCTTTAACAGCTTCAACATTCTCTCCAACTTTCTCACCACTAGCCTTTTCAGCATTTCTAGCATCCCGAGCAGCTGCAATATTTTTGAATTCATCAGCTGTTATTTCATCCACAGTTGTATCAACATTACCTTCAACATTAACATTTCCAGGTTGATCTACTTTAGGCTCATCAACTAGATGTAAAATTAATTTCTTTTTCGGTGTTCTTTTTGTTGCTGCCTTTGATGTAGGTGCTTTTGGAGTTTTCGGCGTTGGTGTCTTTATTTTCTTCTTTTTATCTTCTTCCTTTAGCCAGAACTTTCCTCGTTTGTTTGTGAACAACTCCATTTTCTTATCTTCTGATCCAGAGTCACTGTCGTCATATCTCCACTTATCATCAGCTGGAGGTATATAATCTGGTTTGGCAATTGCAACAAACTTCTTTCGATATGGAGGCTCTTTATCCTTTTCTTGGCCTTTGTACACATTCAACCTTCTCAAGGTTTCATAATCCATGTAATCTAATTCCAATTCATCATCTGCTGCCTTTGGCAAGTTAGGAATTTGATCGTCTATCAACATCTGAATCAATCTCGGGTATTGTAGAAATTTATCACCATTAATGTTATCCACCATTTGATTACAAATCAGCTGTGAGATATTGTACGACTTATTCAAGATTAGACAAGTTAAGATACACATGATATAATCATAAGATACATCAAATCCTCCCTTTCTCAGATGTAGTGCATGTATTGTGGAATGCACTAGAAATTTGTAAGGTTTTGGAAGCTTGGACTTCACAAACTGCGCTTCATTCACAAAACCAGCATACCCCATTCTCAACCTCAAACCCTTAACAAGACATTCTGGTACTTGAATAGGATCTTCATCAGCATCCTAAAACTCCAACACTCATCTAACATCTTCCACAGTGAACTTCACCTCGACATCCATATCTTTGTTGTTTTCGTCTTTCATCTTCAACACAGAGAATATCATCTTTAAAGCTTCATTGAATCTTACATTCTTCCAGTAGTTTTCAATGTGAGACTTGTAGCACTTATATCTATCTATCTATTAACGCCTTATTGATTCTACTTCGTTCGATAAATTCTAACACATCGGTAAATGGACCCATTTTCGAAAGCGTTTTATCAAGCGTACAACATATGTTGTGCCTCGCATCAAAGTTGGAACTCTTAATCTGTACAAAACATTGTAAACAGTTAATCACCATTGCATGTTTATTGAGACAACATTTACACTTAACAAAAATATCAAACACTTTGAAAATTTGACTTTTGAATGAGTCCCTTCGTACGAAGGCACAAACTACTGCCTTCATACGAAGCCACTTATACGAAGTTGATATCTACGAAGGGATAATGTTACAATGTGAGTATTACAGATTAATCATCAACATGTTTTTCAATATCAACAAACACATATTCAAACAGTAACTATGAACCCTGGCCCTTAGTACGAAGCCAGTGGCTTCGTACAAAACAGTCATGAACAGTTATAGGGGTTTCAAACATCAAAGTTCAATTTTGTGTAACAAATCGTCAAATTAATTGAAGATTAGCACAGAATAATCGCCGATTTGAACTTTTACCGATTCAATTTTATCATTTCAACACATATACAGTCTAGATCTGAGTTTAAAGGTGTCGACATATATGAACTCTAAATTGAACGGTAAAACACATGATATATGTAAATCTCTACCTTCCCCATTGAAGATATTGTGCAAATCAACAACCGAATGTAAAAATTTGTGAAATTTTGGCAGAGTAACGGCTAGGATTGAGAGGATTTTGAACGAAGGCACTGTGTGAAATGAGACTGCCTTCGTTCGAAGATACCTTATATATGTGTGGTGGATTCGTACGAAGCCAGAAATACCCTGCCTTCATACGAAGCTACCATGTTCTGGCTTCGTACGATGCTGCAACATTATTTTCAAACTTTTCAATTTTTATTTTTTTTTATTTTAATCAGATTTTAAATCCACTCAAGTGTTCAGGTCCAGGTTAATGACCCTAGTTACTCAAATTGTCGACCAAGTCCAAGTTAATGACCTTGGTTGACCCGATTCACGAACAATCTGATAGTTTTTTTATTTTTTCAAAAAATTACAAGTTTCAACTTAATGAACTTGTTCAACTTTTCAAGTTTTCATTTTTATCACATTAGCTCCCACCCAGACTGTTCAAGATCTTCTCTGCATCTGAGATTCTGAAGATTAGCTTTCGAACACTGGTTTGTCAAAAATAAAGCAGAAATAAAATATTTTTGTAATTTTACAAAGTTTATGTTAAAACACACTGAAAATATTTTTTTGAGTTTAATCTGAAATGAAATAACAATAAACTATTTACAAACATATTTGTGTGAGTTGTGTTAGAGGATCATATCAGCTGCAGACAAGTCACTAGCACCGTTAACCTTTATAGACTTTAAGTATTAAACGATTCACCTAGATTGTCAGTATATTGATCCACTTAAATTCTCACACAAAGTTCAACTGATTCGAGATACGAGATTAATGTCTTAAGCACTTAACTTTTTCGCATGTCCCACCTCAGAATATACTCCCGTATCAAGATTCCCTAAATTCAGTCTTACAGGTGAATATACTATATTGATATCTGTTCTCTGGGTAGTGCGAGACCTTGAGAGCTCAGGTTAGAACTTCCGTTCAGTCAAAGATATGAAGGATCGACTTTAGGTTTGTCCTACTTAGGGATCTTCTTTACAACTGCACTTGATTTATATCATTCGATATTTTCTCAATTTTTATGCAGAGGGAAAGCTTTTTAAAGGGCATAAAATATTATACAAGGTCTAGGCCATTGCTGACGCAAAATCAGAAGACCTGGTATAATACCTCAGATATCAAACAATATAAAGACCTAGTATCTCAGAATTAGACAACCTCTAAAACAAGATTTCAAGGGTTACCCATATATCCGAGAGATGTTCCCCACGAGATAAGCAAGATATTGTTTTTATGCTTATATCTCGAAATCAATCTACTAAATTTGCAAAAACCTACTGGCACATCATCAGTTAGACCGTTTAACGCTTTTAACTTTCCATTTCTTTAGCGTACTGTGGCAGTCTAGCTGATGTACTATCATTTCCTCTTTTTACACTAACTATTTTTGTCTTTTTCTATGTTTTTAACATTTTCTGTATTTTTAAATGTTTGTGCATTTTTTACTACAGTTTTCTCCCCCTAAAATCCAAAACATTTAATGATAAGATGACAAACCAATGCATATTACTTCTCAACATCCTCTAGTTTGGAATCTCCATCAACGCCAACTATTTCTCCTCTTGGCGTCAAAACACGCATACCGTTTAGTTTCAAAAGATATTTAAAACATGATTGATCAAATGGTTTTGTGTGTAAGTCAGCTTTTTGTTCGTCGGTGTGGATTTTTTCAATTCTAATCAACTTCTTTTCGTAACAGTCACGAATGAAGTGATGTAGAATCTCTATGTGTTTAGTTTTAGCATGATGAACATGGTTTTTGGTGATATTAATAGCAGCCTCATTATCTACAACGATAGGTGAGTTAAGAAATTACAGAACAAAGTCTCTCATCTGCTTTTGGATCCACAATAACTGTGAACAACAGCTGCTAGCTGAGATATACTCAGCTTCGCATGTAAAGAGAGCAACCGTGGTCTATTTCTTACACTACCACGTTACCAGACGTGTTCTGAAGAACTGGAAGCCGACCGTTGTAGACTTTGCATTGATTTTGCAGGCACCATAATCTGAATCAAAGTAGCCCTCAAGATTGAAGTCGCCGTCTTTGGGATACCACAAGCCAAAGCTCGAAGTTCCTTTCAGGTAACGCAAGATCCGCTTGACGATCATCACATGAGAAGCTCTCGGACCTGATTGATAGTGCGCTGCGAGGCATGTTGGATACATTATATCAGGTCTTGACGCCGTTAGATACATGAGCGAGCTAATCATCGATCGGTACAAGGTTTCATCCACCTTATCCCTCGTGTGATCCGGATGAATGCCATGGTTGAGAGCCAAGGGGTAGACATTGTAGAGGTTCCCGTCATGCCGAATTTCTCCAACACGTTGTGAACGTACTTCGTTTGATGAATGAAGATCCCTCCTGGCAGCTGATCGACTTGCAAACCTAGAAAGAATTTCATCTTTCCCATTGAACTCATCTCGAATTTTTGCTTTATGACCTTCTCGAACTCTTTGTAGAGTGCATCATTTGTAGATCCAAAAATAATGTCGTCCACGTATATTTGAATAATCAGAAGATGACCCTCAGCTTCCTGTGTAAAGAGAGTTGCATCTACCTTCCCGCGTGTGAAGCCATTCGTCAACAGGTGCTGAGAAAGTGTCTCATATCAGACTCTCGGGGCCTGGTGAAACCCGTATAAGGCTTTGTCTAGGAGGTAGACCATATCCTTGTGGATAGGATTGGTGAAGCCCGTTAGCTGACCAACGTACACCTCTTCTTTCACTTTGCCGTACAAGAACGCTGACTTGACATCTAGCTGATACACCTTAAAACCCTTCCAAGATGCAAAAGCGAGAAAGATTCAAATCGCCTCTAATCGAGCAACAGGAGCATAGACCTCGGTGAAGTCAATACCCTCTTGCTGACTAGAACCCTGAATGACTAGGCGAGCTTTGTTGCGCACAACCACTCCTCTTTCGTCTCTTTTGCACTTAAATACCCACTTGGTATTTATCTTTCGATGACCGTAGGGTAAATCCACCAGCTTCCGAACCCTTAACTTCTCAAATTGACTCAACTCTTCTTACATCGCATTGACCCGCGATTCCTCGGTCAATGCTTTTTTATATGTCTTTGGTTCTACCTGCGAAATAAAGCACCTTAGAGAAAAATCATTTTGCAATGGAGCAATTTTAGAATAAAAACACAAAAAGCCCTGATCAATTTGATTTCTCGCTTGGACTCCGGTTTGAAGCTCTCCAAAAATAAACTCCTCGGGGTGATAGAAAAGTGTCTGTGGCTTCACCTCACTGGGAACTATCACCTCGTTCTCCAAGTTAGTAACATTCTACTCCACACTTTGAACGACTTCGTCTGCCTGATCTCCCGTTTGGATCTGCTTGCCCTCAGATTCAGAGTCTCCTTTGTCAAATGTAGGACTTTCAGAGTAAGATCCTTCAAACTCTTTCTTTAGTAAAGACCGTTTATTCTTTACTATCTCTTCCCATAAACCTTTGGACGTGTCATCATAATCGAGCAATGAGATAATTTCATCTCTGACTGACTGATGGATAAGAGCAATAGCCTTCTGTTTAGCGGTAAACACCTCTTGTTCAGTTGTTCCCAACTCGGTAAATGGTAAGTTTGGAGCTGTGTAACCCTTTTGAATTTACTTCCAACTATCATAAGCAAATGCCTTTAACCAGTTATCGAATCTCTTTTCCCATCTGTTGTAATCCTTGATGTTCATAAGCTTTGGCAGCTTTTGGTGGGTTCCGTATGCGTTATCGACGTTCAACGACTCGAAAATAACCTATGACATATTTTTCGGATTTGTATCAGAAGGGGATGGATCCGAAGTAGTGAAAGAGTCAAAGAATTCGTTGTAGAATTCACCTTCCATGATCAACTCCTGAAAAAGCTAAAACTTAGACTGTAACATCTGTGCTTGTAATCATTATGAACAGTTCTATTACCAATAAAACAAAGTTATTTGATCCCAATGTTTTTTTAGTTATGTTTTACATTTTTCATGTTTTGACTTTTATCCAATTTCAAACTCTATATCGCTTTCTGGAGAGTTATACGCAAACTGGTGCGTAAACGTAATCAGTTTAATGCGAAAAATACTCCGGAACATCAACATATGCTTAACATACCCTAAATAACCCTTACATAACTTAGAAATAAGTTTTGAAGGCTTTGGTATGGCAAAAACAAGTTAATTCGCTTACAGGGACTAAACTTGACAAACTGCGAAAGTATGCCAATTTGAACTGTAACAAACATTCCGGAACATGACCATAAGTTAAACATACCATAAATATCCTTTACATAGCTTAGAAATAGGCTTTGAGGGGTTCGGTGTGCTAAAATAAACTTTTGGGTCTTTCAGGGACTAAAAGCGTCAAAAAGTGCACAAGTTTGCACTTTCGCGCATAACTTACGTTCTGAATACATCCGGACATCCAAAAACTTATGTAAGCACTAAAATATTTTATTTTAGTGTTTGGCATAAGAAAAATCCATTTGTCACGCTTTTTGGATCGTTTTTCGCGCTTGTGCGCATTCCGTCGTAATTAAGCGATCATCGCGATCGTACGACCAAACGAACCAACATCCGACATATTTTTGAGCATGGTTCATGTACACAATGTTTAGGCATCATTTTAGGGCCTTAAAGTTGGCTTTACGGGCCTTAGAAGTGTCGGAAATGGCCTTAAAACACAACAGGGACCAAAACTGTCATTTCTGAAAGTTGTTGACTGATCAGACAGGCCATGCGGCCCGCGTCAAATCCTGGTGTATCCTCACACGGCCCGCGTCAGGCTCCCAGATCAGATAAGATCAATTAGTCAGCAGATTTCAGCTGATTAACTCTCATCCACACACTCACACTTGCCCTTTCAGTTCATGTGAGGCCATTTTTAGTTACCACAACTTTCCAACAAGTGTACGCATGAGATTCGATCACATTTTCCAAGAAACGATCCTAACGGTTCGGGAAATCCTATAAATACCCACCCCATAACTTGTAAAACCCACAAGAATCCTGATTTGAGAAGCTCTAAGTTTAAACCTTTGTTTCATACCTGAGCTACTTGAATTAAGATTAGCATTCGGGGACCCTTCGTAAGTATTCCTTCGTTCTTTTATTGCTTTTCGAGTCCGAAAGTCAAACTTTGTTTGACTTTCTGCGTTGACCAGTTTATGGTCAATGCGAAGTTCGTTTGAACTTCGCAACGTGATTGTAATCACGATGGTTATAGTCCCTTGGGACTATGCCTACTGATTACCACGTTGTCTAGGGTCGTAAGGGTAAGCGATCTAATAAATCGCTTATACCTTCGAACCCGACCCATTTGGTCGATCATTAGGATCCGACCAAATACATTAGGTGACCATAGTAGGAAGGGAATAACCTTCCGAGGTTATACCTTATGGTCACGACGTTTAAGTAGTTGTATGATAGGTAGTTTATATGCCTTAGGTAAATTACCAAAATACCCCTTTGATGCCAAAATTCATTATAAACATATGTGACATAACTTTTGACATCTAAACTGATTTGGCGACAATATTAGGCATGCTAAGGCATATTCTACTTGTCATAGGACTAGTTAGGCGGTCCGAACGCGTTTCACGCGAACGACGCGTTAAAGTAGCATAAGCTACCTAAACGGGTTGTAATGGGTCGTAAGCGCTTAGGCTAGGTTTCATTTAGTATATAGGCTTTGTTAAACCATACTACATGAGTTCCCATACTCGTTTGGTTTACGAACCCTCATACTATCTAAATCCTCCGATTTAGGTCCGGTTTATTAACATAGTTACCTATATTAGGTGCCGTTTGATATTCGTGATCTCTAGCATTGCTTGGTGGTTATCTTAGGACTTCTGAGCAATCTCAAGTGAGTACATAGACCCCTCTTTTACTGTTTTCCAAACTGTTTTGGGGTGAAACACATGTGCCTACTTGTTACTTTCATGCTTTCCTGCTTTCACATCATATACCTGCTATGTTCGTTAGTACATTATAGTACATGATTTCATTACATTTCATGCTATGTATGCCCATTGTGTGCGTATTTAGTACATCGTTTTTCATTACATTTCATGCTATGTATGCCCATTGTGTGCGTATTTAGTACATCGTTTTACATTACATTTCATGCTATGTATGCCCATTGTGTGCGTATTTAGTACATTGTTTCACATTACATTTCATGCTATGTATGCCCATTGTGTGCATGCTTAGTACAGTTGTTTTCATCACATGCTTACATTTTGGTATGACATTTGGTTTGTTTAACATGGAACAATACATTCATTAACATTAGCTACGCCGTTCGTTAGTAGGTAGTGGTACCATAGGAATTGATAACTCCCGTTCCTGAAATCCTGGGTTTGTTTGGATTGGAAGGAATGACCGAATTCGATACACATAACTTAGATAAACCTTTAATTTGTTTAAGGGTTTATCGCCACAGTCTCAAGGCTTGGATGTATGCATTTCACAATACCGCATAAATGTTTGTATCAGTATAGCATGCATTTGTTCCACAAAACATAACTTTGATTTAAACCATGTTTTACTTCAATACCTTGTTTTTGTGCATTTTACATATGGTTTAGTTGATATATTTCACTTACCATACATGATATTTTTGGGTACACATTACATGATCTACATTAAACATAAACATTTTGACATTTATATACACATTTAGTGGTTTACATTGGACATAGACATTTCGATATGGTTTACACATTAACACATGACAATTCATTTATACATAAACAATTTACATTGGTGGTTGGTTTGAGTAAGTGATTTGAGTAACGAGGCGTGTGTAATATGATACAAGCATGGTGGATACGCCGCTGGTACTTCCTATATATAAGTGTTTCTATGACATTACATGTCGTAGCGTTACTTAAATCATTTCAATATTTGACATATTACGTTTTACATAAACAACTTATTTTCACAAGACATTGATTTACAAAACAACTTATCTTATACAAACTCATTTTACTTGGTTATTCATTTAACCTTACATTATTCTCTTATTTATACATATCATTGCTTTTTGAATGATTTACAAAACAAAACAACTTACAAGGTTCATGACTGACTGATACTAAACAACTTTTTCTTAAACTCAAGTCATGAATCCTATTTTCACAAAACCTATGTATCTCACAGGCATTTTTATGCTGACGTACCTACTTTCACATATGTTTTCAGGAGCTATTGCATAGGATGATGATCATGACACTAGGGCGGACCTGTGCCTTAGAGACTAAAAATGAAGATAGACTAGTTTAATTATGTTATGAACTCTTTATTTCCTGTTTAAGACAATGTAACTCTTATGTTGATAAATAAACTACAACTTTGAATGCCATGGTTATGAAACAATTAATTCAGTTACAACACTCCCCGACGTTTCCGCCATGTTTTGTATGTTCTACGTGGTCGGGGTGTGACATAGACAATTCAGAAATGAGAATAACCAAGACAGTCGGTTTGTACGAAGCTGGAATGGTGCCTTCGTACGAAGCTGCAAACCAAACTGATCAGACAAGATTGTGCATTCGTATGAAGTGACTCAAATCTTTAAAACCTATTTTCTGGTGTGTTCGTATGAAGCTACAACAGTAACTTCGTAAAATCAGATTCTGGAAAAAATCACAACTAAGAACGTGGATTCGTACGAAGCTGGATTGTGTGGCTTCGTACGAAGCTAACCTGCGACGAAACTTGTTGTGTTTTTCATGGTTTTTATCAGAGTTTAAGAGATTTAAATTGAATTTTAACGTGAAATTCTGGAGGATTGATTAACAATGTATTTCGCACACTATATCAAAAATTCAGCCGAATTTGTCCATGAATTCAATGTGAATTTTGATTTTTAGTCTGAAAAAGTTCCAAAAGTTCAAAAAGAAGAGGTAGGAGCGGGAATGAGATGAAATCTGATTCGAATCGGCTCGAAACAGATAGAAATCGTCGGTATCAGTTGATCTTCAGTCACGAATCCGGCCTCCAAGCTCTGATACCACTTGTGAGGACCGTGTTCGTCTTCGTTGAACGCTCCGACCGAATCTATAAACTATGTGCTAGTGCGGAATCCAAGACATAGAATGACATAATGATCATGTACACACCGTTGAATTCACTTCTCATTGATATTTGAACAAGTACAGAACCTGGAGAAAATTTGGCAGAGCTTCGCTAGAGTTGCCCAAAAGTTAACTAAAACATGAACCCAACACCTCTATATATAGGCAGAGCGCGTTCTAACGAAACCAATAAGGAACATTCATACGAACCCAGGTATGGGTGCATTCGTATGAATCTACACAACTGGCCCATTCGTACGAAAGGAGTCCCTTCATACGAATCCACCATTTACAATACAAAACCCTAAGATTCGTACTGAATAAAATACAAACACATACAAAACAAGATAAACTAAGACTCGATACAAGACGGAATCTACAAACTTAGTGCATTCATATTGGTTGACCCGAATCACAAACCATCTGACGTTTTTTGTTCAGTTTTTCAATTTTCTCAAAAATTACAAGTTTCAATTTAATGAAGTTGTTCAACTTTTCAGGCTTCCATCTTTATCAGATTAGCTCCACCCAGACTGTTCAAGATCTGCTCTACATCTGAGATTCTAAAGATCAGCTTTCCAACACTGGTTTGTCGAAAATAAAACAGAAATAAAATCTTTTTTTATTTTTACAAACTTTATGTTAAAACACACTGAAAATCTTTTTGGGTTTAATCTGAAATGAAACAAAAATAAACTATTTACAGACATATTTTTGTGAGTTGTGTTAAAGGATCATATCAGCTGCCGACAAGTCATTAGCACCGTTGACCTTTTTAGAATTTAAGTTTTAAACGATTCACCTAGATTGTTTGTATACTGATCCACTTAAATTCTCACACAAAGTTCAACTGATTCGAGATACGAGATTAACGTCTTAAACACTTAGCTTATTTGCGTGTCCCACATTAGAATATACTCCCGTATCAATATTCCCCAAATTCAGTATTACAGGTGAATATACTATATTGATATCTATTCTCTGGGTAGTGCGAGACCTTGAGAGCTCAGGTTAGAACTTTCGTTCAGTCAGAGAGATGAAGGCTCGACTTAGGTGTGTCCCACTTAGGGATCTTCTTTACAACTACACTTGATTTATATCTTTCGATATTTTCTAAATTTTTATGCAGGGGAAAGCTTTTTTAAGCGCATAAAGTATTATATGAGGTCTAGGCCATTGCTGACGCAAAATCAGAAGACCTGGTATAATACCCGAGATAACAAATAGTATAAAGACCTTGTATCTCAGAATTAGGCAATCTCTCAAAGATAAGCAAGAAATTGTTTTTTTGTTTATATCTCGAAATCAATCTATTAAATGTGTAGAAACCTACTGGCACATCATTAGTGAGACCGTTTAACGCTTTTAACTTTACAATTCTTTAGCGTACTGTGTCAGTCTAGCTGATGTACTATCATTTCCTCTTTTTACACTAACTCTTTTTGTCTTTTCTATGTTTTTTACATTTTTTTTTGCATTTTTAAATGTTTTTGTATTTTTTACTACATTTTCCCCCCTAAGATTCAAAACATTTAAAGATAAGGTGACAGACCAGTGCAGATTGCTTCTCAACGTCCTCTGCTTTGGATTCTCCATCAATGCCAACTATTTCTCCCCCTGATGACAAAGGCCGCATACCGTTTAGTTTCAAAAGATATTTAAAACGTGAAAGATCAAACGGTTTTGTGTGCAAGTCAGCTTTCTGTTCATCGGTATGGATTTTATCAGTTCTAATCAACTTCTTTTTCAGTAGTCACAAATGAAGTGATGTTGAATTTCAATGTGTTTAGTTTTAGCGTGATGAACAGGGTTTTTGGTGATGTTTATAGCAGCCTCATTAACTACAAAGATAGGCGAGTTAAGAAATTGCAGACCATAGTCTCTCATCTGCTAGCTGAGACGTACTCAGCTTCGCATGTAGAGAGCGATCGTGATCTGTTTCTTACACTGCCAAGTTACCAAATGGGTTCCAAAGAACTGGCAGCCGACCGTTGTAGACTTTGCATTGAGTTTGCAGGCACCATAATCTGAATCAGAGTGTCCCTCAAGGTTGAAGTCGCCGTCTTTAGGATACTACAAGCCTAAGTTTGGAGTTCCTTTCAAGCAACGCAAGATCCGTTTGACGATCATCAGATGAGAAGCCCTCGGAATCTATTGGTAGCACGCTGCGAGGCATGTTGGGTATATTATATCAGGTCTTGACGTCGTTAGGTACATGAGCGAGCCAATCATCGATCGTTACAAGGTTTTGTCCACCTTATCCCCCATGGGATCCGGATGAATGCCATGGTTGAGTGCCAAATGGGTAGACATTGCAGAGGTTACCGTCATGCCGAATTTCTTCAACACATCATGAACGTAATTTGTTTGTTGAATGAAGATCCCTCCTGGTATGTTTGAACTATCAGAAGATGACCATCAGCTTCCCGTGAAAAGAAAGTTGCATCTACCTTCCCTCGTGTGAAGCCATTCGTCAACAGGTGCTGAGAGAGTCTCATACCAAGCTCTCGGGGCCTGGTGCAACCCGTATTAGGCTTTGTCTAGGAGGTAGACCTTATCCTTGTGGTTAGGATCGGTGAAGCCCGGTGGCTGACCAACGTACACCTCTTCTTTCACTTTGCCGTATAAGAACGCTGACTTGACATCTAGCTGATACACCTTAAACCCCTTCCAGGATGCAAAAGCAAGAAAGATTCGAATCGCCTCTAGTCGAGCAACAGGAGCATAGACCTCAGTGAAGTCAATACCCTCTTTCTGACTAAAACCCTGAACAACCAGGCGAGCTTTGTTGCACACAACCACTCGTCTATCGTCTCTTTTGCACTTAAATTCCCACTTGGTATTTATCTTTCGATGACCGTAGGGTAAATCCACCAGCTTCCAAACCCCTAACTTCTCAATTTGACTCAACTCTTCTTACATCGCGTTGACCCATGACTCCTCGGTCAGTGCTTCTTTATACCTCTTTGGCTCTACCAGCGAAGTAAAGCACCTTAGAGAAAAATCATTTTGCAACGGAGCAATTTTAGAATAAAAACACGAAAAGCCCTGATCAATTTGATTTCTTGTTTGGACTCCGGTTTGAAGCTCTCCAATAATAAACTCCTCGGGGTGATAGGAAAGTGTCCGTGGCATCACCTCACTAGGAACTATCACCTCGTCCTCTAAGTTTGTAACATTCTGCTCCACACTTTGAACGACTTCGTCTGTCTGATCTCCAGTTTGGATCTACTCCCCCTTAGATTCAGAGTTTCCTCTGTAAAATGTAGGACTGTCAGAGTCAGATCCTTCTGAATCATCGAACACCATGGCTTGAGTATCCTCAATGGGTTCTTCTTCTTCTTCTTCTTCTGCTATCAGAGTTTGTTGTTCTTCTGCTGGAATGCGACTTGGACCGGCTTCATCATCATTAGAACCATGTTGTCTTTTAAAAACCTTAGTCGATCCTGCTTCAAGCTGAGAAGTCTAATATTCCTGGAATAACCTTATCGTCTCTTCAAATGATGGTTCTTCAGGAAGATGAAACAATTCCCACAACTTCTTGTAATCGAATAACCATGAATCACTAGGTTTTTGTGTCGACATTGTGTACCCATGGCAATCTTCATGCTGAGCCTGAATTACTCAATTGAGACTTGGAAGATATACTCGTCTAAGTGGACTAGCATATCCTACAAAGAATCCCTCCAATGATCGTGCACCAAATTTACCATCAGGGTCTATCACCGTGCAGGGTGAACCAAACGGCTCAAGAACTGTAGATTCGGTTTTCGATTGTTGATTAATTCAAAGCATGTCTTGTTATGTGGCTTTACCGTCAACACTCTTTTTAAGGTATAGCAAGCTGAGGCTACAGCTTCACTCTAGAAACTCACAGGGAGTTTGGAATCGGCTAGCATTGTGTGTGCAGCTTCAATCAGCGTCCGGTTCTTTCTCTTTACCACCTCATTTTGTTGCGGCGTATACGGAGCACTGAACTCTTGCAAAATACATTTTTCTTCGTTGAATTCTGACATACTGTTGTTTTTAAATTTTGTTCCATTGTCGCTACGAATTCGTCGAATAGGCAGCTGGTATAGATTTTCTATCTTCCAGAACAACATCTCTGGAATACTTCATCTTTTGACTAGAGAAATGATACCCACCAGAACCTTGAATAATCGTCCGTTACAACTAAGCAATACAGTTCCTCGGAAATACTCTTCACGTTGACTAGTCCGAAGAGATCCATGTGTAGCCTTTCTAGTGGTTTCTTGATTGAGTTCTGAAGCTTCCTCGGGTGTGATTTCTTGGTTTGTTTTCCCTTTTTACAACTGATGCACTCATCACCCAAGTGGAAATTCTTCAGATTGACACCTTCCACCAGATCATTGTGGACCAAGTAATTCATTTTTCGTAAATGAATGTGAGCCATCTTGCGGTGCCAAAGTATCAACTCTTTTTCAGTAGCTTTGGATACGAAGCACCAAGGTTGATTAGTTGTCGTGTTAGCGACACTCATGTCGAGGACATAGAGATCGTTTTCTCTCGGTGCTCACATCAATATCCACTCCTCGGGGATAACAAATCCTGGCTTTAGGATCACACATTCTTTGTCAATAAAATGAGTGGTAAACTTCCTGTCACAAATTTGAGAGATACTGAGTAAATTTTTCTCCAGTTCGGGAATATAGTTTACATTCTCAAATGACACTTTGCCATTCGATAACGTGCCTTCCCCGATAATCCTCCCACCTTGGTTTCCAGCAAATCCAACGTAACCACCTTTTATCGCTCGGATGTCGTATAACAGGGTGAGCATCGCTGTCCTGTGCCTCGAAGCACCACTATCCATTATTCACTTTGAGATTGATCTCGGGAGCTCCTACACATTTCAGACGCGATTAGTTGAATGACGCAACCCAAGCCTCCTTCGACTCGGGTAACTTGATACGGATCGTGGAAAGGATTGGAAAATTCTTATAATTTATCTCCGAAATATTTTCTGTTTCAACCTCAACCTTTTTGGTCAACTCAGGTTTTGGAACATTTGGTTGAACAAATTTTGGAACATACTTCTTCACCTGTGGGGTCGAAGAAGTTTGTTTCTTTTTCGTCTCAGTAACAGAAACCATTTGGACATATTTCTTGACTTGTGAAGTCGAAGAAGTTTGTTTCAGTTTTGGTTCAGATATTTTTGGCTTGAGACTTAGGCTTCCAATTTTGTTGATTTTGAACAAATTTCTTAATTCTTGATGTTGATTCTTTCTTAACGTGTTGTTGCGAAGTCTCACCAGTTTTCTTAAAATCATGTTTTACCGGTTGAGCTTTGTTTTTAGAATCAGTTTCAGAATTTTGAATCTTCTTCTCAACAAACATCGGAGCCTTTCCTTTAACATCATTCTGTTTCTATTCGTTCTTCACAATAACTGACTTAGGTTTGATGTTGGTGCACTTTCGTGCAATGTAACCAACTTCATTACATTTGAAGCAAGTTCGGTTATCAGGAACCTGACTTGGACCTTCAGTCTGTTTTTGTGTCTCTCTCTGAGCAAAAAAATTTTTGTTTGATTTTGAAAAAATCTTAGTTTCTTGATCATTGAGAGAACTCGAACTCTTGACAAATGTTGTTTTCTTGACAAACTTTGATTTTTCAAAGTTTCTTTTCTGATTATACATACCATTCCTTTGCCTGGTATACCCATTGTTCTTGTTTTTATTTTGAAAACATGGCGGGTTTTTAGCTTTGTTTTAGTAAGCTTTATCTTTCTGAAAATTCAGAAACCTTTTTGTGCTTGACAAATGCTCAACTTCTGACAATTCAACCTCCACAAGTTTGAAAACTTTTTTCTAATTTGTCCACGTTAACATTTTTTATTTGAAATTCCTCATCCGAATACAACTTATCCGAATCACACACCTGGTACATGACTAAGGTAGGATCATCCTTTAAGTTGTGTTTGGACTTTGGAAATAATTGTTCAGATAACAATCATTATCTTCATCACATTTAATTGTGGACTTAGTGGAGTCGCTATAACTTTTTAAAACATTGTTTATCACATTCCTAACCACTTCAGAATCAACTTTTCCATCATCAGAAGATTCACTGAATGTGACATCAATATTGTCCCGCAATTTGTCAGTATCACTCTTCAGTTTGATGTTTAATGCCTCTTCCACCCCTAAGTTTTTCTTTGAAAAATCATCGTTCATGGGTGATGGAACGCGGTTATACCCAACCCCGCTTCCATGTTGATAAACATCCTCACCTTCTTTGTTTTTACCGATTGGTTTCGGTATAATATGGTCAAGAACAAAGCTGGCTGTGTAATACTTTTCAACTTCAAATTGATACGTTCATTTTCAATTTTAACCTCTTCAATTTGAAGTTTCAAGTTGCCATTTCATCCAGAAGAGTAGTCAGTTGTTTTTCCTTTTCTTGAACAACCGGTTTTAATTGTGAATTTTGCTGACGAACTTGAGCATCTCGTGCATTAGCATATTTGATTGTTTTTTTTTCAGTTTTTCGTACGCTTCTGTGATTTTTCTATCTTCAAGAACAAGCGTTTCATTTGTTTTTCTGAAATTTTCCACTTCTTTTTCATCATTTTTAATCTTTTCTTCTAAAAGATCAATTTTCTCTTTTGAACTTTTAAGAATTTTATCTCTCAAAATCAAGTTCTCGTTTAAAGTATTGATTTTTCATTAAGTTCCTCAATTCTGGATTTTGATGCCAACTCTTTTGCATTACAGTCCTTGCATGAATTCATGCAATTTCCTACAATGATTTTCAGTTTTAGAATCATTATTCTTACCTGTGTCATCACTTTGACCTACTGAACTGACCTATTTTGAGGACTCAGACTTAGACCCAGTTTTGGTATCTACCTCAAGAGCCTTTGTCATCATCGCTTGTTCTGCCATCGTTGTCAGATTTTTAGCGGTCATTTCCTGGTTGACGTCTATGATTTCCTTCACGAATTCTCCGGATTCTCTCTTCTCTCCTTCTCCTCTTTTTCTCTTCTGATTCTATCAATGTACTCTTTGTGCTCTTCTTCTTCAGTTGGGATTGTCTTGACAAACGCCTCAAAATCAATAGTGCTCGGATTAGTAAGAATGTTTCCTTGAGGATCCAAGTAACATTCCTTCTCAGCATCCCACCGATTAGCTCTTTTTGAATCCAACCATGCTTTTCTAATTTTATTCATTTTCAATCAAGCAATTGCTCTTTCACAGTTAAAGGTCACTGGTGTCATCGTGGCTACAAATGCAGATCCTTCATCTGTAATATATTTATTCCAGTTGAAGCCCCCGTTATCATGAATCACAGTCAACGCCCTGGACTTATCTTTTGCTGGACCTTCCTCTATTTGCTTCATCTTAGGCAGCTGTTCTTTGTTTCTGTGGTAAACTGCCTTCCGGTAATAATCATCGTGAAAGGATTTACCGATTCATCTACAGCTTGATTCTGACATTCCCTCTTAAAGTAACCCTTCTACTTGCATTTGAAGCAAGTCACGTTCGATTTATCAAACCCAAGTTTTGTAGACGGACCACCGATACACTGTCTGCCCGTGATCTACATAAATTGCTACGCTCGTCGGATCACACTCGCCATGCACCAGTGGATATCGATCAACTCCATTTCCTCAGGGTCTATCTTGTCGTAATCCTCCTTAGTCATGTTCGGGTTGCCAATTTACCCACAACTAAGCTTTCGTATGATTCTCAGGATTGACGCCTGGAACACCATCTGTTGTTTTGCTGCTTCAGCACTGAGGCTCTGTGCATTGTTGAGATTAACTGCAATGTTGCATTGGACCACATTTTGGTTGGAGTTGTTCGGAGAATTTGATGTAGAAGATGATTGTGTATTTGATCCCGATCCTGAATAACCGAATCCACCTCCGGATGATGATCCACCACTTTGAGGGGTTTTTGATGTATCATTCGTGTTATCAGCACTAAAAGTAGTTCCTATTTTCGGTGACGAGGTGTTAGAGATCATCCTACCCCGATAGTACAAGTTTACATTCTGTTGGTAGTTCACACTATTCATTTTGTTTTGTTTTCTGATTTCCAATTCATAACCTTCTAATTTTTCTATCAACCAGTTTAGTGTCATGTCATTAACTGGTTTAGTGTTTTTCAGAATCATAGCATAATACTGCCAGTCCTGTTCATTCAGGAGTGTCTCGAATAATTTGTCGATGATTTCTTCATGATCTTTCGTTACCCCGAACCACTCAAGTTCCAGCTTTCAGTGACAAAATCTCTCAATCATCTAGCGCACGTTCTCACCTTTCAGACAAGCAAATAAATCAAACTCTTTCTTTAGTAAAGACCGCTTGTTATTTACTATCTCTTCACCACCGGTACATTTCTTTTTCAAAGCTGCCGACTAACTTTTGGACGTGTCATCATAATCGAGCAATGAGATAATGTCGTCTCTGACTGACTTATGGATAAGAGCTATAGCCTTTTGTTCAGCAGTAAACAATTCTTGTTCGTCCTGTCCAATCTCGGTAAACGATAAGTTTGGATTTGTGTATCCCACCTGAATCATCTTCCAGCTCTCGTAAGCATATGCCTTTAACCAGTTATCGAATCTTTTCTCCCACCAGTTGTAATCTTCGATGTTCATAAGCTTTGGCGGCTTTTGGTGGGTTCCGTACGCGTTATCGACGTTCAACGATTCAGAAATAACCTTTGTCATATTCTTCGGATTTGTATCAGACGGGGATGGATCTAAAGTAGTGAAAGCGTCAAAGAATTCGTTGTAGAATTCCCCTTCCATAATTAACACCTGCAAAAGCTAAACACTTAGACAATTTAGAAATGAGAATAACCAAGACAGTCAGTTCGTACGAAGCTCGAATGGTGCCTTCGTACAAAGCTCGAATGGTGCCTTCGTACGAAGCTACAAACCAAACTAATCAGACAAGATTGTGCATTCGTACGAAGCTAGAGGTGGCTTCGTACGAAGTGATTCAAATCTCTAAAACCTGTTTTCTGGTGGGTTCGTACGAAGCTACAACAGTAACTTCATAAAAATCAGATTCTGTAAAAAAATCACAACTAAGGACGTAGGTTCATATGAAGCTAGAGTGTGTGGCTTCGTACGAAGCTAACCTCCGATGAAACTTTTTATGTTTTTCATGGTTTTTATCAGATTTTAAGAGATTTAGGTTGAATTTAGGTCTAAAACTTTGGAGGATTGATTAAAAGTGAGTTTCGCGTAATATATCACAAATTCGGCCGAATTTGTCCATGAATTCGACGTGAATTTTGATTTTAAGTCTGAAAAAGTTCAAAAAGAAGAAGTAGGAGTAGAAATGAGATGAAATCTGATTCGAATCGACTCGAATTAGATAGAAATCGCCGGTATCAATTGATCTTCAGTCACGAATCCGGCGTCCAAGCTATGATACCACTTGTGAGGACCGTGTTCACCTTCGTTGAACGCTCCGACCGGATCTATAAACTATGTGCTAGTGCGGAATCCAAGACATAGAATGACATAATGATCATGTAGACACCGTTGAATTCACTTCTCATTGATATTTGAACAAATACATAACCTGGAGAAAATTTGGCAGAGCTTCGCTAGAGTTGCCCAAAAGTTACACAAACTAGGAACCCAACACCCATATATATAGACCTCATGGGTTCGTACGAAGGGACATCCCCCTTCGTACGAACCGGGTGTTTGTTCTAACTTCGTACCAAACTGACTAACTATGTCCCTTCGTACGAAGGGACTTGTACACTACATAACCTTTCAGTTCTAAACACTAATATACAATCAACATTATACATAGACTCAGTACTAGACGGAAGCTACAGACATAGTGCATTCACACTAACCGAGCCAACCGGGTGGATTGAACTTCCGATGAAGAAGTATTGTTGGCTCAATCATACGTTCATGTTTCGTACGCCCTGGAAAAAGAAAATCAACAAAAAAATAGTGTTTGTGGAGAGCCATTCTAAAACATTACATAGCGCTTGGGGGTAGAAGTGAGCGAACGACCGATCAAGTAAATTCAAAATGGTCGGTGATGTTGACCGAAATGAATTAGTTCAACATTTTTTTCATTCAAGCGGTACAATTTACATTTATTAATAATTACATTTGTTATCTTTCTTTATTTAATTTTAAAGTCTATTTATTTTTAATTAAATTCGGTATATTATTTTTATTTTAACCCTATAGGATCGCATACATAAAAGCGGGCAATGATTTGGATGTTATGGAAAAGGTGCTTGAAGATTATTGAGATAAACACAAACATGCTTTCAAGCACATTTGTCACACCCCAATTTCCGGTGGGCCCGGACAGTGGGTTTATGTGTGATAGTCAACATGATGAAAAAAAGTAAAATGTACCGAGAATAAAATGATCTTATTTGACCACTGTACATTGCTAACTTCAAGAAATGGAATAACCAAGAATCCCAAGTAACAGGCCAGACCGCTAAAGTAGTGATAAATCCTGTTAATAAAACAGATCCTATAGGCAGTCTATTTATTCCTAATTTCCAACGGAAATAAAAAAAATTGATCCATTTGTAGTCCTCTACTAGTTGGATTAATGGGTCATCCAATTGGAAATGATAACATAATGCATAGGTTGTTAGTAGAAGTTCCAATATGCATATACATATAGTATACCACCTAATTACCCTATTTCCTTTATGGGGGAAGAAAGAAAATTAAGGACCATGCAAATCTTGGAGAAATTAAAGGAGTATGTATCACACACACAAAATCTGTGAAAATCTCACACGAATATATATTCTACCATAATGGATATTCAAGAATTAGTACATGAAATTTTAATGAATTTGAAAGAAATCGTAGTGAGAAGTAATCTCTATGGAACTTGTGAGGTGTCTAATCGTGATTTTGAACCTGTTCTTTCCATGAACCCTCTTAATTGAGACAGTTAATTGAGATGGGAGATCAAAGATTTGAAATAAGAGTCACTTCGGTTCCCTCATACATATAGGATCATGTCATAAAACAATTTCCAGCGGAAGATAGAATGATAAAGTATTAAATATAAAAGCTTGAAAACATATTAAATAAAATTTGTAACATCTTGTTCGGTACAAAATATCCCACAAGGTAGGGTTTAAATCAAAAGGACTTTAAGACATCATAGGTCTGTGGAGTCGAAAATTCCAAAGCTTGTGGCAGAATTGTATCTAGCCTACCTTTCTAAGTTTGTCACCTGGTGTTAATCTCTAAAAATACGTTAGTTTTCACTGGTAAATACTATTAACCAACACATTTTCGAAAAATATTTTTAAAAATAAATTTTTATTCAATAATCATTGAGATAATTTCCTTGTTACCGAATTACAGACTTGTTGTATATTCTGGAACCAGTATTATAACTAGTATGTGATCAATATACACATAAAAAATATTTGGGTCTATCAGGTATATGCCTACACCCCGCACGTAATGGCCATTTACAATTAAATGAAATGGGATGCCCAGATAGGGTACTATTAACCCCCAAACTTTTAATGCGTTATCAAGCAAAACGGTCTAAAACGAATACCCACATTTGTAAGCATTTGCCAATTTGAGATACTCGTACCAAGTGGCATATGCCATATCCCAAGTATTAATGTAAAAGTGGCTAAAAAGTATTTACCTTTGCTAGCTGTCTAAAGCAGTGTATTTGGTTCTCATAGCAAAACCATATTCAAAGTTTATTAATATTAGGCACGATTATCTGGAGGGGTGATGTGTGTAAAATGCAACATATAAATTACATCAAATGAGGCATAAAACTAACCCTTTTTTAGTACTAATGTTGAAAAAGCGTGTTTCTTTCTTCCTTTTGAATTTACAGGACCAAATGAGTTTAAACGAACAAAAGGAGCAAATAAGCAGCCAAAATCAACATAGATACAAAGAAAAGGAGTAAAAATGACATGCCCGACCCCTCGGCAGCATCCCCAAAAGCAAAAGCAAAAACAAGGAATCAAAAGACTGACCACAGGGTCGTGCCCAGCTAAACACAGAGCATGGTTAGGGCCCTGCACAAAATTACAAATTAGTAGAAGCTTCCATGCCCACCACGGGGGCGTGCCCAACTCAGCATGGGCGTGGTCAACACAAAGATACGCAGAATCTTTCCAAATCTTGATAGTACAGATACAAAGTTGACCACAGGGCCGTGCCCAGGAGACACGGGGCCGTGCGGGGCCCTCTGCTGACACTTGCAATTAATGGAGGAAAAGAAAAAGCTGGCCACGGGGGCGTGCCCAGCGGGCACGGGGCCGTGGCCAGAGTTCTGTGTAGGCTATAAATAGGGGTGCTTGGTTCACTTGAAAGGCATCACTTGGCAAACCACTACTCTCCCACTTTGCCACCACTACAACACCACTACAACACCAACACCCACCACCATCATCCATCAAGGGTTCTTACCTATCAAAGGCCATGTTTAGTTAAGCCTCTTACATCACTTGGTGAAGATAAATCTTTTGTGTATTACTTTTGATTTTTAATCTTTCGGCATTTTTATTTGGATTTGTATTAATGACTTTAATAAATAGTTTCTTATGTTGAAGGTGAATTTTCTTTATCATTTTTCCATGGTGTCTTGAAGTTACTTTATTGTTTATATAAAGTAAAAGATTGCATCATTCATGTCTATACGGTCTATATAAAGGCATGTTGACTACCTGGTCGGGGGTTAGGGGAATGGTTTGGTAAGATTCTTGCCTTGTACGTATAGATCCATCAAGGACCTGGTTCAAGCTTACTAGGACCTCCTTCAATACCCACTGGTATCAAATGGCGGGGGTATGAATAGCTTGAACCCCTCATATGTAAACTACTATTAATACTTTAAACCCATTCTTGGGATTTTATCCTTGCTGACTCAAACCACTTAGCCGAGGGTAACGTCACCTTCAAAAGAAGGGCCTACCACTTTTTGCATTAATAACTAACTTAATTATCTTTCAATATTCCGACCCTTTGGGATTGTATCCTTGCTGACTCAAACCACTGGGTTGAGGGTAACGTCACCTTCAAAAGAGGGGCTTACTACTATAACTAAGATAATCTCTTAAAAAGTCCGAAAGTGCGAAAATCATCAAAGGGTACATTAAAGACGAGTCGAAACCAAGTGATTCTATCTTGTCTTTCTATTTTTATTTTATTTATTTCTGCATTTTTAGTTTTTATTTCATGTTTCAAAACTTTTCTCAAAAAAAAAATTAGATTGATAGGACGTTGAGGATAAACCGGTACTAAAAGCTTTTGTGTCCTTGGACGATCTCTGTATCTTACCAAAGCTATATTGCGCTCATGATGGGTGCACTTTCCCAAGTGTGAGTTTAGTGTTAGTAGAATATCGTGTTTTATAAATTTAAAGCTTGACTAATGCGTAAAATGGGCTCAAAATATCAATAAAAATACATCACACCGAATACACACCAAGTTTTTGGCACCGTTGCTGGGGACACAAGGATTTTAAGAAAGCTTAAAATCGACGGCCTAATCATTTTTCAAAACCTTTTCAAAACTGCGCGCATTTTTTTTAATTTTTAGGAATTTTTTGCATTACAGTAGTCAGAACAAGCCCCTGTGTTGCACGAAAACAGTAAACTTTTTTCAAAACGCCCAGATACAGACCCTGACCACGGGCCCTGCTCGCTGACCACGGGGCCGTGGTGAGCCACTGTTTCAGTTTTTAATCTTGTTTTCTGGTCCTGAGATTTTTTTTTTGTGATCTGCTGAGTGATTCTTATGGGTTAATACTCAGGAGCTTACAATTACTACTATGAAGAGGATGATTACAAAGAAGAATATTGTACCATTTGCGGTAATCATCACTCGGTGCAATATTATGACCTTTCCGAGCCATCCACCTCATACACATATCACGAGGAACCAAGGTACGAACCTTCTACCTCATACCACATACCTTGAGGAGCCAAGGTATGAATCATCTCCATCATACACTCACTATGATGAAAAATGGTATGAACCATCTATCTCATATGAGTATTATGAAGGACCAAGGTTTGAACTTCCACACTCAATCTTTTGGGACACTTATCCCTCTCAATTTCATGAACCACCAACTATCCTCCCCGAAGCCGAAAGAATAATACAACACCTCAAAGATATCGAACGCTATATAAAAGAATCCTGCGCGAGGGAAGAGGTAGTTTGTACTAAAGAGGTAATAATAGAAGAGTTAAAAATGGAAGAACAAGTAAGTGGAAAACCGACGCATGAACCAAACAACGAAAAAGGTAAGTCCGAAAACGATAATTTTCAAAAAGAGTTAATTTTTCAAGAAATTAATCTCTTAACACCTTCTTTCGAAAACCATTGTTTGGTACCTACTCATGCTAAGTTTTTAAAATAGTTAAATACTAACACTAAAATTGAAATAATGGTAAGCATTAAGTTAACAACCGATCAAACTACGCTAATAAAAGATGATCAATTTGAAATTAACATTACACCGGTTCCATGTTTTTTCAAAACACCTTTATTAGTAATATTACAATTGACAAAATCTTTGTGTTAATATAATGCTGGTGTGTGTCGAATGTATTATGTTTTTATTAATATTTTAAGCCCATTTTACACATTAGTCAAGTTTTAAATTTATAAAACACGATATTCTACTAACACTAAACACACACATGGGCAAGTGCACCCATCGTGAGCGTAGTATAGCGTTGGTAAGATACCGAGGTCGTCCAAGGACACAAGAGATTTTAGTACCGGTTTATCCTCAACGTCTAATTAAACTAAAATTTTTGGAAAAGGTTTTAAGTGAAAAATAAAAACGAAAAATGCTGAAAATAAAAATAAAAACAAAAACAGATAGACAAGATGAATCACTTGGATCCGACTCGCCTTTAATGTATCATTTGATGATTTATGCACTTTTGCACTTTTATAGAGATTATCTTAGTTATAGTAGTAGGCCCCTCTTTTGAATGTGACGTTACCCTCAACCCAGTGGTTTGAGTCAGCAAGGATACAATCCCAAAGGTCGGAATATTGAAAGAAAATTAATTAAGTTATTAATGCGAAAAGTGGTAGGCCACTCTTTTGAAGGTGACATTACCCTCGGCTAAGTGGTTTGACTCAGCAGGGATACAATCCCAAATAGCCGGTTTATTTTATTAATAGTAGTTTACATATGAGGGGATCAAGCCATTCGCACCCCCGCCATCCAATACCAATGGGTATTGAAGGAGGTCCTAGTAAGCTTGACCCAGGTCCTTGTAGGATCTATACACTGAACAAGGCAAGAACCTTGCTAAACCATTCCCTTAACCCCCGACCAGGTAGCCAACATATCTCTATATAGACCGTAGAGATATGAATGGTGAAAATCTTTTACTCTATATAGATAGTAAAGTAATGCCAAGACACCACGAACAAATGATAAAGAAGTTTCACCTTCAACATAAGAAACTAGTTATTAAAGTCATTAATACAAAACCAAATAAAAAGTACGAAAAGATTAAAAATCAAAAGTAATACATTAAATGCTTGTCTTCACCAAGTGATGTAAGAGACTTAGCCAAACATGTCCTTTGATTGAAAAGAACTCTTACGATCAATCTTGAATCCCGAGACTACTACACACACTCTAAGGTGGATGATGGATGATGGTGGTGGATGTGGGTGTTGTAGTGGTGGTGGAGTGGTGGCAAAGTGGGAGAGAGGTGGTTTGCCAAGGGATGCCTTTGAAGTGAGCCAATCACCCCTATTTATAGCTTGCACAGAAGCCTGGCCATAGCCCTGTGTCCAGTGGACACGCCCCCGTGGCCATCCCTTTTCTCTTCCTTAATTAATTGCAATGCAATTGTCTGCATTAGGCTCCACACGGCCCGTATTCGCTGGGCACGGCCTCGTGTGCAGAAGCGTATCTATATTACCAAGACTTACAAGATTCTGCGAATCTTAGCGTTGACCACGCCCCGTGCTGAGCTGGGCACGCCCCCGTGGTGGGCATAGAAGCTTCTATAGCTTTGTCCATTTCTACCGACATCGGACCATGCCCCCGTGTCCAGTGGGCACGGGGCCGTGGTCAGCCTTCTGTTTCTTGTTTTTCCTTGTGGAGATGTTGTCGAGGGGTCTGGTGTCACGGTCCCCGACCCGGTTTTACCCGTTTCAGGAGCCGCGGGGCAGAAACCCGTGGTATTGGTGTTGATTTTGGCAGCGGAAATTTTAATAGGATCTTTTTAAACTGAAAATGCCCAATTATTTTATTTCACATTTTTGGGAGAAACCCCATAATTTACAATAAAGGTAATTTCACTGGGAAATCCCTGTTTTACAAAAACATGTTTATTTATTTTATTTATTGAGCCACATTCTTCAAGCTGGTGTGCTACGCACACTTTTCCTGGTTTACAGTAAATCACCTGAAACATGTTTAAAAAGATTTTATCAGCGGGTAAATACTGGCGAGTCATTCACTTTGCACAAAAAGACACATTGTTATAAATTACAGGACTAAGAGCGATTACAATTGCTACTATCTTACAATTATCTGGTCCAGTGTCACCCCCTGGTAACGATGGTCATACCACTAATGGGTCCTTTCACCCAATAGTGATGATTATCACTGTTTAGGTTTGTCCACCTAAAAGTGAGAAACAATAGTAATGTGCACAATACCCCACTTACTCACATTGCAAGTTTAGTTGGACAGAACCTTGCCTGCTGATTTAGCCTTGTAACCTAGTTAAATAACAATGCACATGAAACTAGGTCAGTAACTTAATACAACATTTATGATAAACTCACGAATTCAAACCCTCACGACGAATGACCAAGTATAGCCCGAATTCGGGCAGCACTTAAACATCCATCGGATCGGTTTCAATCGATCGGACATTGTATTGTAGCAGTGATCAAGTTAATACCCTGTAATCGTAGCACCGTCTCAACACCTTAACACTCGTTTTTAAGCAGAATATGGACGTTTTGAACTAAATTTTCGAACACAGAAGCAAGCCCCATGCACGACCCATTTATTGCAACTTTTTGAGTCTCTCGCTGCCCGCGTAAACCTTAAGGGAGTCTTACGCGGCCCGCGAGGGCCACTTTAGCTACAGCTAGGGCTACCGTGTCACACCGTAGGTTTGCCACATTCTGACACGTGGCATGAAGCTTATCTGGAACATTGTGAAGCTGTCGCGCCCCGCGTAAGATGTCCTTAAGTCTTACGCAGCCCGCGAGCGACCAGAAAATCTGAATATCTTGGTTTTTTCATGAGAATTAGGGTTTTAGGGGTCCGGGTTTCCACTTACGGGTCGTTTTGGGACATTTTTTTGCAGGTCCTTACATCCTCCCCACCTTATCTAAAATCTCGTCCTCGAGATTTACCGAAACAGGTGAGGGTACTTTCGCTTCATTTCCGATTCCGATTCCCATGTGTACTCAGGTCCTCTTCTTGACTCCCACTTTACTTTGACTAGTACTAGTCTTTTGTGCTTGAGGAACTTGACCTTTCTTTCTTCTATTTGATGTGGTTTCTCAACAAATTTCAACTTTTCATTTACCTCTATATCTTGAAGAGGTAGTACCAGGGATTCGTCAGATAAACATTTCTTGAGGTTAGATACATGAAACACGTCATGTACTCCAGCTAGTTCTTCTAGTAGTTGTAGGCGATAGGCTACTGGTCCTATTCGCTGGATCATTGGGAATGGTCCTATGTATCTTGGACTTAGCTTTCCCTTCTTACCGAACTGAACTACTCCCTTCCAAGGAGAAACTTTCAAGAGTACCTTGTTTCCAACTTGAAATTCTAATGGCTTACGTCGATTGTCTGCATAACTTTTCTGACGATCTCGAGCCATTTTCAGTCTTTCCTTGATTTGAGTTATTTTGTTGGTGGTTTCCTGTACAATCTCGGGACCTGATAATTGACTTTCTCCTATTTCTGCCCAACATACTGGAGTTCGGCACTTTCACCCATACAGTGCTTCAAATGGGGCAGCTTTGATATTTGCATGATAATTGTTGTTATAGGAGAATTCAATTAAGGGTAGATGGTCATCCCAGTTTCCACCAAAATATATGACACATGCCTTGAGCATGTCTTCCAAAGTTTGGATCGTCCTTTCACTTTGTTCGTCTGTTTGGGGATGGTATGCAGTACTTAAATTTAGTCGGGTTCCCATTGCTTCTTGGAAACTTGTCTAGAAATGCGAAGTGAAACGACTATCCCTATCCGATACTATGGAGAGTGGGACTCCATGTAAGGATACTACTTCATCTACGTACAACTTTGCTAATCTTTCCATGCTAAAGGTTTCTTTCATGGGTAGAAAGTGAGCTGATTTGGTTGATCGATCCACAATTACCCAAATCGCGTCGTTACCTTTCCTGGTTTTGGGTAACTTAGTAACAAAGTCATTTGTGATTAGTTCCCATTTCCATACAGGCAATTCTAGTTGTTGGAGTAACCCTGAAGGTTTCTGGTGTTCTGCCTTAACTTGAGAACAAGTTAGACACTTAGATACATATCTAGCTATATCCTTTTTCATTCCTATCCACCAGAAGTTATTTATTAAATCTTGGTACATCTTATTATTACCAGGGTGCACGGTATATCTAGATTTATAGGCTTCCTCTAAAATACTATCTCTTAGATTCCCTTGCTTAGGTACCCAAATTCTTTTCTTATGGAATCTCCAAATTCCATCCGTCCCTTGTTCTAATTCCTTTATTCGTCCTTTCATTCCTTCAGCCTTATCCTTGACTGCTGTTTCCTAAACATTTTTCAGTTGTTCCATTATATCTACTTGAAGATTTAATCGAAGAGCAGGAATTCGTCTTTGTTTTTCATGATACTTACGACTTAGGGCGTCTCCTACTACATTTGCCTTTCCTTCGTGATATTGAATATCACAGTCGTAGTCACTTAGAATTTCCATCCATCTTCTTTGCCTCATGTTCAATTCTTTTTGCCCAAATATGTACCTTAAACTCTTATGATCTGTATAGACTGTAAACTTACTTCCGTACAGATAATGTCTCCAAATCTTAAGGGCAAAAATTATTGCTCCTAGCTCTAAGTCATGAGTCGTATAATTTTTCTCATGCTTTTTCAATTGCCTTGAGGCATACGCAATTACCTTCTTGCGTTGCATGAGCACACATCCTAATCCTAGCTTAGAAGCGTCACAGTAAACTTCAAAATCTTCTGTCCCTTCTAGTAAGACAAGAATTGGGGCGTTTGTTAATCTTAACTTTAAAATCTTAAAGGCCTCTTCTTGCTTAGGTCCCCATTCAAGCTTAACTGTTTTACAGGTTAGCTTAGTTAATGGCACAACTATCTTTGAAAAGTCCTTAATAAAGCGTCTATAGTACCCAGCTAATCCTAGAAAACTTCTAACTTCGGTAGCTGATTGTGGGACCTTCCAATTGGTGATTGCGTCTATCTTGGAAGGATCTACGTGAATACCTTCGTGATTCACCATGTGACCCGAAAATTGCACCTCCTGTAGCCAAAATTCACACTTTGAGAATTTGGCATAAAGCTTTTCCTTTCTTAATAAGGTTAAGAGTGCATGTAGGTGCTCACCATGCTCGTCCTGACTTCTGGAATAAATAAGTATATCGTCAATGAAGACAATTACGAATTTATCCAAATATGGTTTACAGATCCTATTCATCATGTCCATAAATGCTGTAGGAGCATTTGTTAGTCCAAATGGCATGACTGTAAATTCGTAGTGACCATATCTAGTCCTGAAAGCAGTTTTAGGTATGTCTTCTTCTTGTACCTTCAGTTGATGGTATCTGGAGCGCAAATCTATCTTGGAGAAATATCTAGCTCCCTGAAGTTGATCAAAAAGATCATCAATCCTAGGTAATCGGCATCGATTCTTAATTGTAATCTTATTCAATTCCCTATAATCGATACACATTCGCATTGAACCATCTTTCTTTTTCACAAACAACACTGGTGCTCCCCAAGGGGATGAACTAGGTTGTATGAATCCTTTACCTAACAATTCATCTAACTGCTTTTTCAGTTCTAACATTTCAGTGGGTGCTAATCGATATGGTGCCTTAGCTATTGGTGTAGTTCCAGGAATTAGATGAATTCTAAATTCTACTTCCCTGTCTGGTGGTAATCCTGGTAGCTCTTCTGGGAATACATCCGAGTATTCTGATACTACAGGAATTTCCTTAAGTTCCTTACCTTTAGTGTTAATGATTACCAAAATCATATACACTATACCTTGTTTTCGTTCATAACTAGCAACTTTCATTACTGAAATGAACTTCATTGGTTTACGTGGTTTATCTCCTGTAACCACAATTATTTCTCCTGCAGGTGTATGAATTTCTATAGAATTCTTATCATAAAGGATTCAAGCATGGTTGGCTACTAGCCAGTCCATGCCTAATACCACATCGAATCCGGCTAAATTCATAGGTAGTAGGTTTGCAGAAAATTTGTGGCCTGAGAGTTCTATCTTTCCTTCTTGAAAAACCTTATCTATGTTAACAGAATTACCATCTGCTGTTTCCACCGTATAACTCTGCCTATGCTTGGTTAAAGGTTGCTTAAGAGCTTGGCAGAATGAAGTATTTATAAAACTTTGGTTTGCACCAGAGTCAAATAATACTTTTGCGTAAATGTCTTGTACAAGAAACGTAACAGTTATCACGTCAGGGATCAGATCTGCTTCCTGGGTAGTCAGCTGGAAGGCTCTTGCATTTTTCTTATTAGTTCCTTCAGCAGGTTTGGCTTTGTTATCAGCTGGCTTGACTAATTTTGCGCATTCTGGTCTAAAGTGTCCTACTTCACCGCAGTTGTAGCAAATCGTTGATTTCTTCTTCCTGCATTCTTCTTCTGGGTGCCCCGATCTATTGCAGAAATTACAATACCCTTTACATTTCCCAAAATGCTTTCTTTTACAGGTACTCAAAATGGCGGGGTGGAGGATTGCCCAGTTCCTCTTTTCTTAAAGTTGCTACTAGTATTAATCCCACGGAATCCTTGGGTAATTTTCTGAGCCAATTCCTTCTTCCTGTTTTCTTCTCGCGTACGTACCAGCCCGTCGGTCAAGGTGTTGGCCAATTCCACCGCATCGTCAATTGTGCGGGGTCTCGCAGCTTTGACGATATCGCGAATTTTGCTAATTAAACCCCAAATATAGCGAGAAATGAGCACCTGTTCTGGCGAAGCTAGAGTCGGCACAATTCGGGCATACTCGAAGAATTTCGAAGTATACCCTCGGCAGTCAACATCCACCATCCGGTGGTTCAGGAACTTATTTTTCATCTGTTCCTTTTCATAGTCGGGACGAAATTTTCTTTCCACCAATCGCTTAAATTCTTCCCAACTCATGGCATAAGCTATGTCACTTCCTTTGGCTTGCAACACCGTATTCCACCATTCCAATGCCTCTTCCTTGAAGAGGTGGGACGCATACATAACCTTGTCTTCTTCGGCACATTTACTTATTTTAGTTACTGCTTCGGTTTTCTCTAACCAACGCAGTGCAGTAGTCGCCCCTTCATTGCCTGCAAATTCGACTGGCTTACAGGCAAGAAATTCCTTATAAGTGCAACCAGGTGTTGCAACTTTCATTTTCTTGAGTATTGGGGCTTGAACCATGTTATTATCATTGTTGCCGCCTCCATTTACACTGTCACTAAAATTATCGTCGCGCGTACATTTACTATGGTTGGCTTGCTAAGGTTCAACAGGGCTTTTAACAGCAACGATGATTGCCGGGATAGCATTGGCTATTCCCTGGGCAACGATGTTTTCTATATCTTGCCTATTAAGAAAGTGATCCTCATTGTTTTGTTCAGATTGATTAACTTCATTGACTGGTTGGTTTTCAACATTTTCCATCTGAATAATTAACAATATATGAAATTTATTACCACAAAATAGATAACAACCAAACAATAAAGCAATCATAATCACGTCAACACATATATCCAAAATTGTCGACCTTGCGACTTTTATATTTTTATATATTAGTATGCATCGATACCCACCGTTTATTTTACAAGAGTTTTATTTTAATTATTATTATACAATATTATATTATTACTATTATTATATATTATTTGTTGGGATTGAACCCTATCAGAGGAACAGTTGATTAGAGCCAAAACCGGATCAGAGCAGTGGATCCAAAATAAGTAGATGTTATGTTTTCATTCTCTCCCCTTGAAAGTGGTTTCAGCATCTGATGGCCTCGATCCACTGATCCTTACAACAACTGCTCACTTACAACTGCTGATCAAGTCAAAGACTGATGAAGACTAAAGCTCTGTTGATCAATCTACTACTATGGGTCAAGCACTGCTGAAGATATCAAGTACTGCTGGAGTCACAACAGTGGAAGGATAAAGCAGTAGTTTAGTTGTTCATATGTAATGTATTGTTATCAGTACTTAGCATAGCAGTGTTTGTATAGATCAGTTGTTTAGAGTTTGTTAGGAGGTTAGATGTCACTTTCATGGTGACGTCAGCAAAGATGCCACAGTGGTTTGTCCGTGCCTATCAATAGAACAGTACCATGTACTGTTCTATTAGCTCTTCACCAATCTTCTTCCTGTACGAACAAACACTGTGAGCTCAGGCTGAGGGGGAGTTTGTTAATTGCATGCATTGTAATCGTAGTTCAAATAAATTCAATCTTTCGGTTCTATGTGAAATGTGTGTTCAAAGCAATTCTCTTGTTTGATTGTGTGCAAAGTTTATTTCTATTTATATTCCGCTGCACTACTTGTTCATCTTTCATCTTAATTCAAACGTAAAACACAATCAATCCGAACTCAGATCCTAACAATTGGTATCAGAGCTCGGACAGTCAAATTTGATTTAACAATCATTTTGACATAAATACTTCAGCTCAAAATCGGTTGATACTAATAGTTGGTCATTTTGTTGAAAAACATAGTAAGGTTTAATCATATTCAAAGTTGATTAATCAGTGCCTGTAAAACAACTAGGATGATGTCACAATCACAAGATGATAAGAATAACATTGGTTCACTTTTCAAACCACCCATGCTTAAACGTAATGAATACAACATCTGGGAGAGAAGGATGGGTCACATCATTGCTCAACAGAACACTGGATGTTGGAGATCTGTTGTTTTTGGGCCCCATGTTTCAATGGTGCCGAGTGCTGAGGATTCAAAGAAGTTCGAACCTAAAAAATATGAAAACTATACTGAAACTGATTTTCAAAAGTTCGAATTGGATGCCAAAGCATTCAGCATCATTGCATCTGCATTACCCAACGAAATTTATGCTGGGCTGTTACATTGTAACAGTGCCAAAGAGCTATGGGATGCACTTAAAGAACAATTCGGGGGAACTGAAGAAGTAATTGAAAATAATAGGGAAATTCTGAATCAGCAGTATGAAACCTTTTGTCACATTAAAGGAGAGTCATTGACTCAATAGTTTGAGAGATTCAGTTGTCTCATTAGTGAACTAAGACTTGTTAAGGTTGAATTTCCTAAATCCACACAAAATAGCAGGTTTCTTAGATCACTACCTGAAAAATGGGATACAATTGCCTTTGTGACTAGAAATTTTGTTGAGTTCAAAGACCTAACACAGACCCAACTTCATGGTAGACTCCTGACCTATGAAAGGGAGTTAAACCAGAAAAAGAAGTTGCAAGAGTCTGGAAAAGTTACAGATGACTATTCATTTGGAATCACAGCTCTTCTGGGTCAAGAAGAGTCTGGCAGCAGTAAGGATCAGAGTTATGATCATTTTATTAACATAACTGCTGGAGCTAATTTCAACTCTGATCCTCACTCATTCAACTTTGGTTTCACAGCAAATGGAGAAAGCCAGAACTCTGATAATTTGTGTTTTGAACTCAATGATTTGCAGCACTTTGATCCCACTGACTTAGAAGAAATGGACATCTTGCATCAATTGGCTTTGCTTAGTGTGAGAATAAGCAAATTCTATAAAAGAACAGGGAGAAAATTCCCAGGGTTACATAGGAATTTAAAAGTGGGGTTGGATAAGTCAAAGATTAAGTGTTATAAGTGCAATAGGCTAGGTAATTTTGCTAGGGAATGCAGGAGTCAAACCATTGGTCCAATTATAACTCATCCCAGCTTAAACCCTATACCACAACACCAAAGCACTGTGCACTATGCCCAATATACCCCGGCAACCCATGTTAACACTGCTCACTATGCTGCAACCCCTGTGCCTGTGCATTATGTTCAAACCATTGTTCCACAAATTTAGTATGTTCAAGCCCCTGTCCCTCAGGAACAAGTGCAACCTGTTGCACCTCAACAAGCTGCTCCAGCAGTGGTTCAACCAGATCAGCAAAGCTTTTTCACCCAAGGCTTTGTTGACTGGAGCAGTATGCCTGATGAGCTTGGTGATGAAAATTTTGCACTCTATGCTTCTAATGATACTTTTAATGATGAATTTTGTCTGATGGCATTAGAGTCAATACCAGAAGGGGTAGAAGCTGAAGGAGAACAGCTAAGTGCTGAAACAGTGGCTGAAGCAGTGGTTACTACAGTTGCTGGTGAACTACTGCTGGGAGAAAATTCAGAAACCCTGATTGAACCACTATTTAACCCCTGGCCCAAAGAAGACAAAGAAGAAAAAGAAGAGAAGAAAGAAGGTGAGAAAGAAGAGGGAGCTGATAAAGAAAGTGATCATCAATGTAATTGTGCCATGATGGCTGCTGCCAAGGTATCACCTCAGGTTCTTGAAAATCTGTGTTCAGACAAATGCATTATTGCATTTGCTAGCATTAAAGAGGTGAATGAAAACCTTAGGGATAAAGTCTTAACTGATGAAGTCAAATTTGAAAAGTCATTAAAAGAACTTAAAAACAAATTGGTTGAAAAAGATAAAGAAATCTGCAGTCTCAAAGAAGAACAAAGCATAACCAAGAACCAACTCCAAACTATGGTAGAAAAATACCAAGTTTGTAAAAAGGAGTTGGAGTCCACCCAAATCACTTGTGAAAGATGGGTGGAATCTTGCAAAGGTTATGAGGACATGCTTGAAAAACAGCTTGAAAGCAATGTCAAGTTTGGAATAAGATATAGAAAATATGATGAACTTGAAAACACTGCTGCAAAACAAGCTGGTTCAGCTGAAATAAAACCAACCAACAAGAATAGCCAAGAAGTTAAGATAACTGACAAACTTAGTAACAAAATCACTCTGGGAAGATCTGTGGGATCCTCAACCTTTGAGGAAATTGAGAAATACCAATTTAAACCCACATGGTCTGATGAGTGTGACATTCTTGAAAATTTCAAGCCTATGGATTTCACAACCACTGATGGTGTCACAGCTCCAAAAGCAAAGGTCATTCCTCTCAAAGACATCCCAACAGTGGTTCAAAACTCTGTTGCTAAGGAGTCTGAGAAAAGGAAGAAAAGAGAAAAGATCAAAAATCTGTTTTGTGATTTTTGTGAAAAGAAGAATCATCTAACAAAAGACTGTTTTCATGTAAAAGCATATGATCTAAACAAAACAAGTGTCATTATACCTGCTGAAAGCCGCACCATCTGTGGTAAAATAAACCACAAAACTTAAGAATGTGTGTATCTCAAAAACTTTGATGTAAAAAGGAATGAGTACACTGCAAAAACATCCTTGAGTTCATCAAATTAATCTGTCAAGTTCACCAAGAACCAACCACTGTTTGTGCCAGTCCAAACAGCTGTTACAAAACAGCTGAACCAAACATTTGTCAAAAGAGATGTTCAGGTGACTGATACACCCCCTGCCAATCAATACAGAAGAGGTAAGGGACAACCACCATACCAAAGGATCCCACATGTTTATGAGGCTTACAAAAGGCCCTCTAAACCAAGAGTGAACAGGCATCCTTTTGGTTATCAGCAGATCATTGGACAAGACCCCCAACAGTGGTTAGAGAAAAACAGTCCCAAAACTGTCCAAACCCCTGACCTAACCACTGCCCATCCATCTGAACTTAACCTAGACACTACTGAGACCCCATCCAAAGCCATATTGGCTTTGGAGACCCCAATGAACTAACTCTTTACTACATGTGCAGGGAGCTTCTGCATGCTTAGATAGTCTTTGGTATGTAGATAGTGGAGGCTCCAGGCACATGACAGGATGCAAAGCCCTTCTCAAAGATTTTAAAATTCATGGAGGGGGTAATATATCCTTTGGCAATAATAGTAAAGGGAAGGTTCTGGGGTCTGGTACTGTGCAGTCTGGTAAAGTTAAGTTTGAAAATGTCAATCTAGTAGACAATCTAAAATTCAACCTCCTGAGTGTCTCTCAAATGAGTGATAAGGGCTATGGCTCCTTCTTCACAAACGATTGTTGGACCAGAAATGGTTGAAAAGATTGAAGCAATAATTAAAACTGGAAAAACCCAACTTGTTGCTCAAAGAAGTGGCAATGTTTATGTGGTGGATATGTCAAAAGAGAGCCCCATGACTGATGCCTGTCTATTCTCAGCTACTTCAAACAAAGAGACATAATTATGGCATAGGAGAATGGGGCACACAAATCTCAAGACAATCACTGCCATTTCAAAATAGGGGTTAGTAAGAGGTTTACCTCAAAAACTGTTCACCTATCCTGAGCATTGTGTTTCCTGCCTAAAAGGAAAACAACATAAAAGCACATACAAATCAATTGAAGAGTCCAAAACAACCAAATGTTTGCAAATGCTTCATATGGATTTGTTTGGCCCAGTTAAAGTCACGAGTCTTAAGAAAAAGAGATATTGTTTGGTTATTGTTGATGACTTTTCTAGGTTTACATGGACTTACTTTTTACACTCAAAAGATGAGACTGCAGGCATTCTACAAGACTTTGTGAAACAGGTTGAAAAGCAGTTTGACCTTCCAGTAAAAATCTTCAGAAGTGATAATGGCACAGAATTCAGGAACAAGGAGTTAGATGATTTATGTGTGTCAAAAGGAATTGTGAGACAATACAGCATTCCAAGGACACAAGAACAAAATGGGGTTGTTGAGAGAAAGAACAAAACTTTGATTGAGGCTGCCAGAACCATGCTTGCAGATTCAGGTTTGCCATTAACTTTTTGGGCAGAGGCCGTAAACACTGCTTGCTATGTCCAAAACAGAGTTTTAATCAACCCCAGGCATCAAAAGACTGCCTATGAACTGGTGTATAAAATAAAGCCATTGATTTCATATTTCAAAGTTTTTGGCTACCCATGCTTCATTTTAAACTTAAAAGATTCCATCTCTAAGTTTGCAGCCAAAATTGATTGTGGTTATCATCTGGGATACTCAACCACTGCTAAGGCCTACAAAGTGTTTAACACAAGGACCAAAACAGTGGAAGAGACTTTGAATGTAAAGTTCAATGAACTTTTATCAATGAAAATCCCAGCAAATCCTGCAGAATTGTTTGATCTTGATAAATTTACTATTGAAAATACTGCAGTCAAGACTAACAATGCAGGTCCATCAGAGGATTCATCATCAGACTATGGGTATGAAGTCATCATTCCTCAACAAAAGTCTGTTTCAATGGGAAGAGCAGTAGGTGTTCAAAACAGCTGTCAAAGCTCAACCACTGCTACATCAACAGTTGTTGACCAAAGTAGCCCATTAACCCCTGCTTTCACATCATCAAACATTGTTAATAGTCCTCCATCAATGGATAAAAGTCAGCATGTTTTCACACCAGTTCCACCTATTCCTCCACCTCCATTTGAAGCCACTGCTGGATCATCAAAGTCACCAGCAGTGGTTAGCTCAGATGATTCACATCTGCAGTATTCACCATTAAATGCCATTGTTCCATACCAAGGAGATCTAATCTTCTTGAAATCTCATCCACCAGACCAAATCATTGGCAACATCAATGAAGGGGTGCTCACAAGAAGTCAATCCCAAAACATTTGTCTTTTTGTTGGTTTCCTATCTCTCCTTCAGCCAGTCAAGTACCAAGAGGCACTGAAAGACAACAGCTGGGTAGAAGCCATGCAAGAGGAGCTCCAACAGTTCAAAAGACAACAAGTATGGGAACTTGTACCACTGCCAGAGGGTGTAAGTCCTATTGGCACAAAGTGGGTCTTCAAAAACAAAACTGATGAAAGGAGCATTGTTGTCAAGAATAAAACCAGGCTTAAGGTTCAAGGGTTCAGACAGGAAGAGGGCATTGACTATGATGAAACATTCGCCCCTGTAGCAAGACTTGAAGCTATCAGATTATTTCTGGCCTTTGCTGTTAACCACAACATCAAGGTGTATCAAATGGATATCAAATGTGCATTCCTCTATGGTAAGATTCAAGAAGAGGTTTATGTTTGTCAACCTCCAGGCTTTGAGGATCCATTTAATCCAAATCATGTCTACAAGCTAAATAAAGCTTTGTATGGCCTGAAACAAGCACCAAGAGCCTGGTATGAAACTTTTTCCACTTTCCTACTATCCATTGGTTTCACAAGAGGTAAAATAGATAAAACATTGTTTTTAAAATGGAGAGGAAAGGATTTGATGATTGTCCAGATCTATGTGGATGACATCATCTTTGGAAGCATATGTAACAAAATGTGTGAAGAGTTTAGGCAACTCATGACAGCTGAGTTTGAAATGAGTGCAATGGGTGAACTCCAGTGCTTTCTTGGTCTCCAAGTTAGGCAACTGCAAAATGGCACTTTTATTCATCAAGGAAAATATGCCAAAGAACTTTTAAAGAAATTTGAGATGGATGATTGTAAACCATGCAGTACACCCATTGCAACCAATAAAATTGTCATGTCTGATGAAAAGGATGATTTGGTTGATCAAACTCTATATAGAAGCATGATTGGGTCTTTATTATACCTAACTGCATCTAGGCCAGACATCAGGTTTGCAACATGTGTTTGTGCAAGATCCTAATCAGCCCCCAGAAAGTCAAACCTTATTGTTATAAAAAGGATATTCAGATACCTAAAAGGTGCTCCCACACTTGGTATCTGGTATCCAGCTGATGGTAAAATTGAGCTTTCAGGTTTCTCAGATAGTGACTTTGCTAGATGTGACAAGACAAGGAAGTCCACTTCAGGAGGGTGCCAATTCCTAGGCAATTGCTTAGTGTCTTGGCAAAGCAAAAAGCAAGCAGCTGTTTCCACATCCACTGCTGAGGCAGAGTATATAGCTGCTGCAAGCTGTACAGCCCAACTGCTTTGGCTTCAAAATCAATTGCTGGATTTTGGTATCACTGCCCTAAAGACACCTCTCATGTTGGACAGTCAGGCAGCAGAAAATATCATCAAAAATCTAGTCTCCCATTCAACCACCAAGCACATAGATATCAGACATCACTTTGTGAGGGATTGCTATGAAAAAGGTTTGATTTCTCTGCACCATGTACCAACTAAGGATCAGCTGGAAGATGTGCTAACCAAAGCATTAGACACATCCACCTTTGAAAGCTTGATCTCTAGGATTGGCATGCTAAACATGGAATAACAAGCAAAATCTTGTTTTTCTATGAATAAAAGCATTAAAATGTTTTCAGAAAATCAAAAATCCATCCTTAAAAATAGCTAAAAATGAATTTTTCATTAAATCCTTAGAAGTCTGCCATAACCACTGCTTTGTTCAAACATCTGTTCCACTAAAGTCTGTCCACTGCTGAAAGTCATCCCTTGTTCTCTCAATTTCTTGGTAATCACTGTTGTTCAAAATCAGTGTTTTTAACCACTGATATGCTATCCACTGATAGTAAAAAATCACCCAATGTTTTCATTATTACCGTTACATCCACTGTTATTCCTTCAACAGTGGTTTCATAAAACAACTGTCATCCATCATTTGTCAGGGGTTGGCACGTGGACAGTACATAGCGGTCAGATCTTTTGTAACTGTTGCCACGTCAGCATTCACTTTTTCTTTATAAAACCCTGATCAAAACCCCAAACAGGGTTTTACTGTCGAATCGAATTCAAAAATTCCTTTCTCAAAGCAGTTTCCATTTTCTTCTCTCAAATTCACCTTCGTCTCCATCATCTTACAAACCACTCATGTCTTCTTCTCCAAAATCACCGTCCACGTCTTCTCAAAAAGACGCTGAAACAGACCCCAAACCCATTGAAATTTCGTACAAAGCTCCTCACAACTATCTGGGTCTACTCACAAAACCTGGTAACATTGATATCTACGATTCCATTATTGATACTATGTCAGCATCAAAGTACAAAACTTTGTTGACTGCTGATGCTCCGATCTTCCTGGCAACCTAGAGAGATTTTTGGAAGAATGTCACCCTTGAACTTCAAGGTAAAACAGCAATAGCCATCAATTCCTCCATAAAGGGTAAAGAAGTGAAAATCACCCCACAATCCATTTCAGAAGTCTTCGAACTCGATGATCAGCAAGGTAAAACTTCTTTTCCCAAAATCGAGTATAAAACTGTTTTTTCTTGAAAGGGGGTATGCAGATGAAATGAAAAAGGATACCTTACAAAAAGGTAGTTTTCCTCTTGCAACCAGATTCTTATTTCATACCCTCTTGATGTGTGTTTCAAATAAAACAACTGCTTTTAATGAAATACCATTAAAGATCCAATACCTAGGTTATGCTATTCTATAAAAAGAAAATTTTAACTACTCCCGGGTGATCTTTAATGATTTGGTTAAAAATGTTGATAAAAAACCATTCTTACTATTTCCAAGATTTCTAAGTTTTTACTTTCAAAAGAAATTTGGAAAGGTGGATGCTCATTTGCTTCAACAAGGTGAATCTTTTCAAATAAACAGCTTAACAGTTGAAACCTTTACAAGATTATCAACACCTTGCAAAACAAAAGCAGAGGTCCCTGAGCAGAATTTAGCAGCTACCACTGCTCCTCAGGTATCTGCTGTGAAACCCACACCTAAAACCACCAGAAAGCCACGACAAAAGAAAACTCAAAAGCCCCCCAAACCCAAATCAAAGGCAACTCTGGAGGATGAGATACCAGAGCAACTGCAAGTGACAGCACAAAAGTCACAAGAAACCACTGCTGCTACTTCCTCACAGCAGATGGTAGAAATATCTCAACCCATGCCTCAAACTCCTCCTGCTTCTTCACAAAAAGAACATGATGTACACCTCGGGACACCACAATATGATGCTCTAGAATCACTTGATTCTATCATCCACATCCCACTTCCCGGGGCAAATTCACTTTCTACACCCAACCTCACCTCCACAATTCCCCCACAAACAAAACTATTGTTGGATGCTCTTGATTTGAACCAGACACAAACCAGTCCTTCTCACTCACCTCTCAATGAGAATATACTCCAACAAGTGACTGGGTCTGGTGTTTCAATCATTGCTAACCCACCAACAACACCTGAGGAGGTTACACCCCTTGAGTTACAAGTAACTCTTGATGGTAGTTCAAGTGAAGCAGCCACTACAAGTGTTGAACCCACTGGTTTGCATTTGGACAGTGGTTTCATCAATCAGACTTCCTTGAAGGCAATTTCTTCTACGGGAACATTTGTGTATCTGGTTTTTACTGGTTCACTAAAAAGTGTTTCTCATTTTGAAGAAAGAAGTCCCCAGAACCAAGACAAAGGGGCATCAGTGGATGATTTCTGTGATACATTTCCTAAGTCAACCACTGTTACAACCACTGTTAGTGGGAAATCAGATGATCCCATTAAGTTGGGTGATGGTTTAATGTACCAAGAATTGACGGGTAGAATTGATAAACTTGATACAACTGTTGCAGAAATTAAAGATATGATGCAACAGTTGTTGAAAGCTCAAAAGGTACCAACCACTGCAGCTCCAGCTCAAGCACCTGCACCACAACCTGCACCTGCTGCAAATGAGTTCTGGAATTTGTTTCAACCATTGCTTATCGATCAAAGGCAGTTAGCTGATCAGGAACATGAGATTCAGATTCAAAAGATCAGAAATGCCATGGATGCAAGGTTTATGGATACTCAAGCAGACATTAGAGCTATCAAGGCTCACCTGTTGAAAACCTCCGGCACTGCTCCTCCCTCTATTCTCTTTATGGATGAACCACCACCAGCTGATGCCAAAAAGGGGGAGAAAATAAAGCAGTGGAAGAAAAAGGGATATGATGATGGTCTTTACATTGCACCAGACAATTCTTGCATGCTTGCAGACATACCCTTGCCAGATGGTTCTAAGAAAATTGATGTAACCACTGATGCAATTGCTAAGGCAAAAGCTGATGTGAAAAAGGATAAGGAGGCTAAGGATAAAGCAAGATTTGCTCAGGAAAAGAGAGCTTTCATGGAGCTGAATGAACAGGGTACTTCTGAGCCTAAGGCTGATCAGGAAAATCCAAAATCTGAAAGCCCTGAGCCCAAAAAGAAGCAGCCCACTAGAAAAGTGAGGCAGCCTAAACACATACCATCCAGACTCACAAAGCACACTCCCAAATCTTCCAAAAGCTCCACAAATCCAACTTCCAAACCAGCAGTTGTTAAGACTCCTGCTGTATCAACAACTGTTGATAATTCAGTGGTTTCAACAACTGCTAGCCAAACAACTGCCACCATTTCAACACACACCACTTCAACACACACCACAACCACTGCCTAACCACCACTGAGCCATCCAAAACATTATCAGCCTCTCCTTAACCAAAAAGAGAAGGTTAATTCTGAAAGATGATGATGCTCCATCACCACCAACATCTTCACAATCTTTATCACTTGTCACTATACCAAACCCTGCTCCTCTCTCTTCAGCTCAAGTTCAACAACCAATCACTGCCATCACTCCTGCAGGTGTCCAATATCCTCTAGAACTTGTAGCAGTCAGAGAAGAGATCAAATCCTTCTACTTTGAGGATGACCCTGCTAAAAGGAGCTTGCCATCAGTTGAAGAATATCCCAGGCCTTACAACATTGAAGAATACTTGAAAGTTAAGGCTCAGTAACCAGAGGATATCTCTAAAAGAAACTCACAAGGAAAATCTGACAAAGAAATTCAAAGGCATTATCAATTTCTGCTCACATAAGTCAGATCTTTGGAACAGTTTGCAAAGAATGTATGTCAACAAATAACTGAAAGAGCAGATGAATCCTTGAGAAAAGATTACATTGAAAATATCATGGCTTATAAGAAATACAAGGGAGAAAAATACATGTATATAGATTGGACCATTCCTGAGCTTGAAAGTGAAGCAGCCAGGATTCAAGACATGATCAAAAACAAGGTTAGACATACTCCTCCTGATTGGTCAAAATACAAGAAGAATGTACCTGATAAGGTATTGGAGCTGAAGAGAATGAAAGAGGAATTAATCACTGCTGATTTTGGGTCAAGAAACCAAGTGATGAGGTGGAAAGAAGACAAAGTCAGGGCCACTTACAAAAAGTCGGGGGAACTAAGGAAGAAAAATCCAAAGATTCCACAAAAACCTAATTATCCTGAAGCAGAGGTTTCAACAAGACCACCAAAGCTGCCAGTCAGGAAATCTACAGCTCCACCTGGTGCTTTCATTTATCAAAGAAGAAGACAAAAAGAGATGGAAGCAGAAACACCAGAAGATGTAGCTGCTAGTGATGATATTATAAAATCAGTCATTAAGCAGATGATGGCTGAAAATGCTGAACTTGCTCAAGCTCAAAGCACTGCTCAGCCAGTCATCAACAGGACACCTTCACCAAACTCATCATCCAATAAAAATCTCCCAAGAAACCCACTAGACTCAAAAGTACTAAAATGGAAAACTGATAAACAGACCCATGTACTGACAGTGATCAAGTCTAGTGGAGAAGTGAAGAAAATATCAAGGAAACAAGCACTAGGCCTAAGTGTTGAAGATCTGTAGGATCTCCTTGATCTTCCACTGTGCAGGGATGAAGATGATACAAATGCCCTAGACTTTGAATTGCAACTTAAAGGTCAGATAAGGGAACTACTGATGAGGCAATAAAGATCTACAATAATGAAGGGTTTTTGCATCATCTGTTCCAGTGGGAGATTGTTGGGATTGAACCCTATCAGAGGAACAGTTGATTAGAGCCAAAACCGGATCAGAGCAGTGGATCCAAAATAAGCAGATGTTATGTTTTCATTCTCTCCCCTTGAAAGTGGTTTCAACATCTGATGGCCTCCATCCACTGATCCTTACAACAACTGCTCACTTACAACTGCTGATCAAGTCAAAAACTGATGAAGACTAAAGCTCTGTTGATCAATCTACTGCTATGGGTCTGCTGAAGATATCAAGTACTGCTGGAGTCACAACAGTGGAAGGATAAAGCAGTAGTTTAGTTGTTCATATGTAATGTATTGTTATTAGTAGTTAGCATAGCAGTGTTTTAGAGTTTGTTAGGAGGTTAGATGTCACTTTCATGGTGACATCTGCAAAGATGCCACAGTGGTTTATCCGTGCCTATAAATAGAACAGTACCCTGTACTGTTCTATTAGCTCTTCACCAATCTTCTTCCTGTACGAACAAACACTGTGAGCTCAGGCTGAGGGGGAGTTTGTTACATGCATGCATTGTAATCGTAGTTGAAATAAATTCAATCTTTCGGTTCTATGTGAAAATGTGTGTTCAAAGCAATTCTCCTGTTTGATTGTGTGTAAAGTTTATTTATATTTATATTCCGCTGCACTACTTGTTCATCTTTCATCTTAATTCAAACGTAAAACACAATCAATCCAAACTCAGATCCTAACATTATTATTATTACACAACCATCTCCTCACAGTCAGCTAGCTTTTCAGAAACGACGTTCCCGCTCATCGTATTTCCATGAGATCTTCTCCCCCACATCCCGAATTCTATTTCCTACATCCACCAGTTCTTTGCCATAGTGGCGGAGTTCAGCTAAGTTTTCTGTGCTCATAGGTGGGTATGGTGCCGGTTCAGGATCAAACTGGGGAAAATAAACATTAGGATTATTCATGAAATTCTGAAATTGCCAGTCATTTGTCCACCATTCCTCCAATTCTCCGGGTAGAAGTTGGTGATTGACAATAGGGTTCGGAATAGCAGGTTCAAGGTTAATTGGGAGTTGTGATTGGGCAGGGAAATTGAAGAGGTTTTCATCGGCAGGTCCGATGAGGTCACAATTCGCCAGTTTGCGATCAAGCTCTTCCCATGGTGGCATTTCCTGGGCTTTCCCGGAACTTTCCCTGATCTCCTTTCCTTTCCCTTTGTCTTTCGAATCCTCAGTCTTTTTAACCTTCTGGGCAGCTGGCTTCTTCCTACGTCCGCGTTTCTAGTCCAAGATTCTCCTCCTCTTTTTCGGTTTTGGTTCTGCGGCTGAGCCTGGAAAGTTATTGGCTCCTCAGTATCTGCCTGATAACCGGATAGGGTCCCGGTGATATCCATATCGGTGGTATGGATGGTAAAGTTTCGGAGTGCCTCCGACAGTTCATTCATGCTGTTAGCACACATGAAGAAACACACAAAAATCCGAATTAAAATTTTATGTATTGTAAATTAATTTTCACAGAATCACAAAATGGCAATCTGAAAAATTAAGTATTTCTAAATACTTAATTGGCTTAAAACAATGGCTCTGATACCACCTTTTCTGTCACGGTCCCCGACCCGGTTTTACCCGTTTCAGGAGCCGCGGGACAGAAACCCGTGGTATTGGGGTTGATTTTGGCAGCGGAAATTTTAATAGGATCTTTTTAAACTGAAAATGCCCAATTATTTTATTTCACATTTTTGGGACAAACCCCATAATTTACAATAAAGGTAATTTCACTAGGAAATCCCTGTTTTACAAAAACATGTTTATTTATTTTATTTATTGAGCCACATTCTTCAAGCTGGTGTGCTACGCACATTTTTCCTGGTTTACAGTAAATCACCAGAAACATGTTTAAAAAGATTTTATCAGCGGGGAAATACTAGCAAGTCATTCATTTTGCATAAAAAGACACATTGTTATAAATTACAGGACTAAGAGCGATTACAATTGCTACTATCTTACAATTATCTGGTCCAGTGTCACCCCCTGGTGACGATGGTCATACCACTAATGGGTCCTTTCACCCAATAGTGATGATTATCACTGTTTAGGTTCGTCCACTTAAAAGTGAGAAACAATAGTAATGTGCACAATACCCCACTTACTTCCAGTAATTTAAGATAACAAAGACTTACCCCCTATAAAATATTACTTGAAAATAATTTGAGGTTTGATAAAAACAGTTTGATAAAAAGAGAATGACTCACATTGCAAGTTTAGTTGGACAGAACCTTGCCTACAGATTTAGCCTTGTAACCTAGTTAAATAACAATGCACATGAAACTAGGTCAGTAACTTAATACAACATTTATGATAAACTCACGAAATCAAAACCCTCACAACGAATGACCAAGTATAGCCCGAATTCGGGCAGTACTTAAACATCCATCGGATCGGTTTCAATCGATCGAACATTGTAACGTAGCAGTGATCGAGTTAATACCCTGTAATCGTAGCAGCGTCTCGACACCTTAACACTCGTTTTTAAGCAGAATATGGACGTTTTGAACTAAATTTTTGAAACACAGAAGCAAGCCCCATGCACGACCCATTTATAGCAACTTTTTGAGTCTCTCGCGGCCCGCGTAAACCTTAAGGGAGTCTTACGCGGCCCGCGAGGGCCACCCTAGCTACGGCTAGGGCTGCCGTGTCACACCGTAGGTCTGCCACGTGTCTGACACATGTCATGAAGCTTATCCAGAACATTGTGAAGCTGTCGCGCCCCGCGTAAGATGTCCTTAAGTCTTACGCGGCGCGCGAGCGACTAGAAAATCAGAATTTCTTGGTTTTTTCATGAGAATTAGGGTTTTAGGGGTCCGGGTTTCCACTTACGGGTCGTTTTGGGACATTTTTTTGCAGGTCCTTACATCCGGCATGCCACGTTTATTCCTTTTTTTTGTATTTATGTTAGTTTTTGCTGCATATTTGTTTCTTTTGTTCATTTAAGCTCATTTGGTCCTAAAAATACAAAAGGAAGACAAAAGCACACTTTTTCCAACATTAGTACTAAAAAAAGGTTAGTTTTATGCCTCATTTGATGTAATTTATATGTTGCATTTTACACACATCAAATACCCCCACACTTGAATCTTTGCTCATCCTCAAGCAAAACTCTTTATTATGTGGCTTTACACACCCAAATGGAATGGGTAGAAGAGAAGTTTTGGGCTTGTCTTGAGTATCGGGAATCCAAGATCTTTATTGGGTTTTATTTTTATGTTATTTACAATCCTATTCGTTATGATTTATTTAGAACGTTTCATAAGAGAAATTACTTATTTGGGCATAACATGCCTCTTTAAAATTCCATTTATATACAAGTTCACATACCTCACGGGAGATCACTCAACACTCGGCCGAAGATGTATTTTTGTGAAACATTCAAGACCGGCATGGAACTTAGTTCTACCATATGCTTGCTAAGCAATCAATCCTCCTCCTTTTTAACTATAAACCTTTGTAATTATTAAGAGGACTTGGGGAAGGGTTAGGCTTGGGCTAAAGGTAGGTGGTTTTGGGTTAGTGGTTAGTAAAAAGGGCTAAAAGTGTAAAAAGCGTCGGTTGTCGTAAAACTTTTTGTTTTTGTGACTTTTATTCAAACTAATCATTTTCAAACAAAGTTTCTTTGAGGACTTTGTTTGTTTATTGCTAGACTTTCATTTTTTTATAAAGAAATGTCACAAGAAAACCGAGCTTTTTACTAAAATAAAGGGTTGAAAAGAAAAAGGTTTTGGTGGGTAATGGTGTTTGTTTTGTGGGTTTAGAAATGAAAAGGTTTAGGCTTAAAGGGGTTAACTAAGGGGATTTTGGGTAAGTGAAAAAGAAAATGAAAAATAATGGTGTTGAAAGGAAAATGGGTTAGTCCTGATGCCTCCATCATTTACTTACTTGGGTTTAAGTTGGTAAGGACCGGGAATGTATTGTCGTGGCAAGTTCTAGAGTCGTAAGAACCAAGCGGCTATTCACACAAGAAACGAAAAATGAGCATTTAGTTTAAAGATGTATGCTTGTATGCTCAATAAAGGCTCAAAACTCACTTATTGTGGAATGGGTTTATAATGTGATCAAGTATATATAATCAAATTTTTATTAGATTTGCCATGCCGTTTCATAATTTTCTTATGTTGGTTCTTTTTATGACGACGCTATCGGTTGTAAATTTGTAAAAATATAACCTTTTTAGAACATGTTATTCCCAAATTAAACACGGACAAGTAAAAAATGAAAATTTTTTGAAAAAATTTGGGGTGATTAGCGGTTCCAATAGAGTTTTGTGTAAGGCTTGTTGTTAGGACTTGGAAAATTCAAGGTTTTAGCATCCCACCCCCACACTTTAATTACACATTGTCCTCAATGTTTCCTAAAAATAAGTTTTTAGGTTGATTGAATGTGCAAAAAGGTGTTTAAAAACAAAATTTTCTGTTACTGGGCGTCTGGCCACGGGCCCGTGTTGGTCCGGGCACGTTCCCGTGGTCAGATTGCCAGTATCATAATTGAACAGAAGGCTGGGCACGGGGGCGTGTTCAGTGAACACGGCCCCGTGTCTAGTTACCTGAACTGGGCATTTTCTGCAGAACCATAGGCACAGGGGCGTGTTGGGCTGAGCACGACCCCGTGCTGAACTTGCTGTAATGATGGAAAATTGTCGGGAAGCTCTGTTTTTGAGCATAGGGTGTGGTTTATTCTTTCCCTTGGTAATCTCCACCTTTTTTAGTGTGTTTTATTCCTGAAAAGTAAAGCTAAACTAGAAAACAAAAAGTTAATCTAAACTAAAACTAAAGAGAGTTCTGCGGAATGCCTCCGTGGTGCGCCACGATTATAAGGGTCCTTGGCTAGACCCAAAGTCAGTCATATGTTACTCAAGTAGGACGTCTTGCATCCCATGTTGCACCGTCGGAGAGCGTCATCCAAGCTTGAGTCTATGACATCCATGTAGTTGACCGGGTCCTCGTCTTCTACTCTTTTCCCAACCCCAAACTCCATCTCTTTGTCTCCGACCCTCAATGTTAACTTGTCACACCCTGACTTTTGCGGAAGCGTGATTATGGTGTGACTTTCTTAATACCATTGCATTCAATCATAACAACATCTATATGATGAAACTGAAGATGTTCATCCATTAAATAAGTTTTAACAACATAACAACATCATTGTTTTAAGACATAGAAATTCAAATTTGAGTACAAACCATGCAACTTGTTTAAGAGTTCACAAGGACTCGACAAAAGACATTAAATGAAACCAGGATTTGGAAGACGTGTCTCGTCCAGGATAAGACACACTGACCAAACCCTAAGACCATGGATGACATCTTTTATTTTTAAACCACAATTGAAACTTTAGAACGCCCGCCAGATCCACATCTAATTCCCTGAAATACATGTAGTTTGAAAACATCAACAAAAGTTGAGCGAGTTCGTGTGTTTGTTTGTGTGTATGAATAAACCTTTGAAATCATTGTAAGTATGTATGTAAGTTTATAAATCCCGGTATGTAAGCAACAAGGAAAAACAGATCACCAATGGTTTGCAAGGCCATTGATATGTGTGAAGTGATGCAGGAAAGCTCAAACCTAGCAGACTTTGCACCGGGCTTCCGGCTGTAAGAAATAGTCTACCCATGGGCCAAACCCTGGTCCAACATGGGCGGGGTTCGCTACACCCAAATAGATCTATCACTCAAGTCCCTCGGTCCTACAACGAGGATTGATGGCCTTAAGCGTTATACCCACCACTGACATGATCTAGATGTACCCTTCCTTAGCTAACCATACCAAATTAGTAATGTTTGTAAACAGTTGTAACATGTACTTCACCCCCGAAGTTGTAAAACTGAAAACAATTAAAAGAAAAGGGGGTCACGAAACTCACAGTCTTGCGTCTTCAACAATCGTAACTCAAGCTCCTTCTGGTAAACACGGCTATCTATAACGTACTAATGTCTATTAGACGAACGGGCCGTGCCTTGACTTAGTATTAATGTTTCTGAGTTACGTTTCTCCGTATCTTCGATATTATTCCACGTTATATAATTATTTGTTAAAATAATAAATATTTTAACTTAAATTATATTTATAAGTTTTGGAATAATTGTTAAACAATATTATTGTAATAATACTTCCCAAGTATTTATACTTGTATTTCTTTCCCAAGGATGGGGGTATCTGTATTCGTATTCTTACACTGGTATTTTTTTGCCATGTACTAGAGTCGTATTCCGGTGTGTATTTATATGCACGAGGATACGTATCTTCTTGTAACTGTTAAGTATTCTTTTACTTAATTTCATATTAACTTTTCCGGAATATTATCTTTATTAAAAGTTCACCAATATATATTCTCAAAATATATATTGTATTAAATATCATTTAGAAAAATTATTTATAATTTTTCTTTGGCAAAAATATTGTATTCTCTTATAAGTTCCCAAAAATAATATATTTTCAAAAATAATATAACTAATACACCAAGTATACAAATAATCATACACATGTGACTTCAAATTATATATTTCCTAAATACACATTTAGTCACTTTTATTTATGAAAAACCAACCTCCAATATTTATATTTTTGTAACAATATCTATGGCAAAGCTTTTGTAACAATTTACGGTTTGAAATACACTTGTAAGTGTAGGTTAATAAATATTTTTCTAAGCGTTTGGATTTTTAGAAAATTTTGACATAGTTTCCCCTAAAAATGGAGGTTTCCATGCTTTCAAGCATATCATTTTCTTTTATAAAACTCATCACAATCAATCCACAATCAACAATAAACAACTTACACTTGCCAATTTTGCCAAAATCAAGTAATAATCTACTACTTCATGAACTTGAATATTTGTAAAATTTTGTAGTAACTTACTAGTGTTCTTAGTAAGTCTTGTTACCCTTTAAAATATGATTAGTTCCTTAAAAACTTCATTTTTAAAGAAGTTAGATGTTTACAACTTTTTGTCATATTTTATAAAAATATTTCTTTATGCATTCTTCTTGTTACACAAGTGTTTCTACACTTGTTTAACTATTAAAAATAAGATTTGTTTATGTAAGAACCAAGATTAAATGGAACTCATATTTTTAACTTGGTTTCTTTGAAAAACCATTCATAAATCTTTTGATCTACATGATTAATAACTTACTTTGATCATTATTTTTTCAAGAAATCAAAGTATTCTTTCAAGTTCATGATTCATGTGTGGATGATCTATCATCCTACAACATTTCTACTTTCTCATCTTGCTAGATTATGTTTTTAATCATGATCTAGCAAGATCTTATGATGATCAACATCATTTCTACAAACAATCAATGATCAACAAGCATAACAACTCATATTCATCAAGATTACTTCATTAAATATGCTTATGTTTAAGTTTACTTCTTATGATCTTTAGTGTTCTTCAAGTTTTTTATTATGATTCTTCTTTAACCACTAAAATGGGAAGTAAACTAGCAAGTTCAAGACTCTTACCACTAGCACAAGGCTAGGGATGATCAAGTGAAGAAATGAGATGGATAAAAGCAAACAAGAGAGGTTCTTCAAGCTTCAAGGCCACCAAGCTCCTTAGTCTTGCCTCTAGCACCTTGGTATATACTTGGAATGGTTGTATGTTGGATGAAAAATGATGATGATGGTGGTGCTATGTTCGGCCGAGAGCAAGAGAGGGGAAGAGAGGAGAGTAGTGTGTGTTAGTGTGTGAAGTTTATTAACTCAAGATCCTCTCATGTCTTCTTATAAGCCATTTCATGTATTTAACCTTTGTATTTTATGTTTAGTAAAGCACTTACATATCCAATATAATATGGAAATAAAATCTTGGGGGTATGGAGGTGTGCATGGCCTATTACTGTCACACCCTGGCTTTATGGAAGCGTGGTTATTTTGGTGTGACTTCTTAATACCATAGCTTAACCATAACAAGCTATATGAAATAAAATCATGCAAGATCATCCATAGATTAAGTTTTAAAAACCAAACATAACAACATTGTCTTAACGGAAAACAAATCCTAATGACATTGTTCAACCATCATAAACATCAACATGACATAAACACAGTTTAAGGACTGTGACTTGTCCAGGAAAGAGTCACATTCCCCAAACCCGGATGACCTCGTAACCCATATGCAGCGGGAAAACATAACATACCGCGCCAGATCTTTAGTTTCCTGAAATACATGTAAGTTGAAAAATCAACAATAATGTTGAGCGAGTTCATGTGTAAGTGAGTATGTAAAACACTTGTAAGTATAAAAATCCTGGTATGTAGCAAATAAGGAAAAGAGATCACCAATGGTTTGCAAGGCCATTGATATGTGTGAAGTGCAAGTAGGAAGACTCAAACCTAGCAGATTTAGCATTGGGTACAAAGTCACTCCAAGGTCCGTTCTGTTGGGCCTCCCTGAGGTCCGTTCTGTTGGGCCTAGAGTTGGGCTCGCTACACCCAGATAGATCTACCGCTTACGTCCCTCGGTCCTACAATGAGGATTAATGGCCTCCAGTTTCTGCCTACCCACTCACATGATCTAAGTAGTAAACCTCCTTACGCTAACCATACCATGTATAAAGTACTTGTAATCAAAGTAACATGTATTTCACCCCCGTAGTTAGAAAACTGAAAACAGTTAAGAGAAAAGGGGGACATGAACTCACAGTGGTGCGTCTCTACCAAGTATGCCTCCAAATCAATCAGCTGTATGACGACCTACACGTGCTAACTCTATTAGACGGATGGCCGTGCCTTAGCTTTATGGTTTAAGTTTTTGGGAAATAGTTAGGCAACTATTTCGTGTTTACATTCTGTATACTTGGTAGTTATTTTCCTTCCCAAGGATGGGGGATTTAATACATGTGTGCTCGTAATATTCAGATTTCACTATCAAGTCTCACTTAATATACTTTATTTCCACTTCAAAATATGAATATTCTTCTCAAAAATATTATATTTTCATACATGTGATTTTCCCAAAATAATACTTAGTAATATTATTTTTACTCTAAAAATAATATTTACGTAGTTCACAAAATGATCATAAACACTTATACAAGTGATGTTGTGAAAGAAGAATATATACTAAATATATATATGTATCACGTTTTATTTTGTGAAATCCCACCTCCGATGTTTTGTAAATATAGCCGTGGCGAAACTTATATTTTGAAAACAAGTCAAAATGTATTTCTAACACTTATAGTGAAAATATTTCTAAGTGTTAGGCTTTTGGAAAAATTTCGCCAGAGTTTCCTCTGTAACTGGAGGTGGCCACGCTTTCAAGCGTATCATTTTCTTTTACAACTCAAACCAACAATCTTCTTATTCAACCAAAACAATGTTCAAATCACAAACTAGTCAAAATATGTATGTAAATCGCATAAATTTCATGAACTTGTGATTTATCCAAACTGTGAAGTAAATCTCATTACTTTTAGTGGATCTTTATATAAAACTATCCGATTGTGTAAAAACCTCGTTTTTATGGAAGTTCCGTTTTTACAACTTCTCGTCATCTTTTTCAAAAATAGTTATTTTGTCGAAACTTTGTGTTACACAAGTGTTTACACACTTGTGTGTTCTAAAAACCATTCTTGTTAGGGTAAGATCCATTTTTAGAAAGCATGATTTCTTTAACGCGTGGTCCTTTGAAAATACCACCCGTAGATCCGTAGATCTACTAGTTTTAAACACTATTGTACAAACTAAAACACTTTTACACAAGTTCATGATTCTTGTGTGGTAGAGTTTCATCTTCTAACCCTTGTTATACTTAAACAAGCTTTATGTCATAATCCAAGATCATGACTAAACCGGGTTAAATGATGATCCGAGCTACCACAACATAGATCGGGTCTAAATAATCACAAATTTCAATTACTACAACATTTACACAACTAGTGAGCTTTTAACCATCATTTTTCATGTTTTTAGTAGACTTTAATGCACCATTTTGTAAGATTTCGGGTTTTAATCATTACACCACATATTAACCGCTTTAGATTAGTTCAAGATAGGGATTTAAACATCATACCACTAGCTCGAGGCTAGGGAAGATTCTACGCGCAACTGAGGTGGATAAAAGCTAGAGAGAGAGGTCCTTCAAACTCCGAGTGCACCAAGCCTCCTAATACGTGATCCTTGAAGCTTGTATGATGTTGGAACTTGCAAGATCAACTCGAAAATGGATGTAGGGGAGGGGGTGTTCGGCCGAGACTTAGAGAGCAAGAGAGGAGAGTTTTGATTTTTGTTGTTGTGATGTTTAGATTATGGTGGACTAAATGTGGATCTTATAGACAATTCTCTAGTTCATTAACCAATGGTTAGTGTGTTATTTAGATATTAGACAACAAGGATTATAATAATCAAAATGGTACAAGGTATGTCCCCTTGGGGACGGTTTCGGTTAACGGGGGGGGGGGGGGGTATTCGATTGGCTTCCAACTAGATGATTAGGAACTAGTTAGTTAAGTTAAGTGTTTTACCCGGTTACTAGTGTGTTATGCTTTACAGCGGGTGTTAGGGTATTCAGGGACCCTAACTGGCTCAGAAAAAGATAAATAATGAAAATAACAATATTTTCATGTTTCGGGTGTAGTCCGGTTGTTCGGTTGGATAGTAACCCGTTAAAGTGCTTAACAAAGCTTTAAGTGTCGTTAATACCCTTTTTAGTGACACAACTTATTCCTGACACTTTGGAAAGTGTCTAGTAATATTTTTCTCATGTTTTGGCACTTTATAAGTTAGCTAAAAGCTGAATTTTGTGCTTAGAGCACGTTTTAGGCACATCCAGTCATTGTAACTTATTCCTAGAGACGCAGTTCTACAACCCTTGTATCCCTACACTCACCACTAGTGTAGCAAAATATTTCTGGCTCATACGGGCCTTAGAGGCAGTGTTTGCCTGATGCTGGCTTTATCAGCAAGTTCAATAGGTTATCCGTTATAGTGCTACTGTGCTTTTTGTGCATCATGTTTGTCACTAAGGTTCAGTCATGTAAATAATGTAGTGACAGCAAGTAAAGTATGATGCAGGTAAGTACATGTATCAGTATTCAAGTAGCAGTTTATTCACAAGTTCAAGCAAGCACAGTAATTAAGCGGTAATTAATTATTAATTAAGTTGTACGGATACCTGGTTTAGTGAGGGTTGTCACATTCTCCCCCCGTTAAATAAATTTCGTCCCGAAATTTAAGTTCTGCTTGTAGATGCAGGGTTCTTAGGAAAAAGGTGGGGGTATTTCTCTCTCATCCGGTCCTCACGCTCCCAGGTGTACTCTGGACCGTGTCTGGCATTCCAACGGACTTTGACGAGCTTGACACTGCTCCGACGGGTCTTGTTTACTTTCCAATCCGTAACCTCCACCGGTTCTTCAACGAAATGGAGCGTTTCGTCAACATGGATCTCGTCGATGGGAATGGCAATGTCATCTTGAGTTGGACTTTTCTTCAGGTTGGATACATGAAATGTATCGTGAACAGAATGGAGTTCAGTAGGTAGGTCCAACTTGTATGCTACTAGTCCTATTCTTTCCAAAACTCTGAAAGGACCAATGTAGCGCGGATTTAACTTCCCACGCTTTCCGAAGCGTGCCACACCCTTCCAGGGTGAAACTTTCAATAACACCATTTCTCCAACTTGGAATTCCACATGTTTCCGGTTTGGATCTGCATAGGCCTTCTGTCTGTGGCGAGCTGCTTCGATGCGTTTAAGAATCTGCGCAATCTTGTCTGTCGTCTCTTGGACGATTTCGGGACCAACAAGTTGCCTATCACCTGCGTCAGCCCAACATAAGGGTGATCGGCACTTGCGTCCGTAAAGGGCTTCAAATGGCGCGACACCAATACTGGTGTGGTAGCTGTTGTTGTATGAAAATTCGACCAAAGGCAAATGTTTGTCCCAGCTACCGCCCAAATCCATAACACACGCTCTCAGCATGTCTTCCAAAGTCTGTATCGTTCGCTCGCTTTGACCGTCAGTTTACGGATGAAACGCAGTGCTCAGATTCAATTGTGAGCCAAAGGCTTCTTGGAAGGATTGCCATATCCTTGACACAAACCTTCCGTCTCTATCAGAGATGATTGAGAGAGGTACTCCATGGCGCGTAACGATCTCTCTCATGTAAATTTCAGCCAACTTGCTCGTATTATCCTTTTCTCTGATAGGTAAGAAGTGTGCTGACTTCGTTAATCGATCCACTATTACCCAAATAGTGTCATGGCCTCTTGGCAATTTCGTAATAAAATCCATGGAGATTTGTTCCCATTTCCACTTGGGGATCTCGGGTTGTTGCAGAAGTCCTGAAGGCTTCTGGTATTCGGCCTTAACCTTAGCGCATGTTAAACATTTGCTCACATATACAGCAACATCGCCTTTCATCCTAGGCCACCAATAATAATCCTTGAGATCTTGGTACATCTTATCCGCTCCCGGATGGATAGAGTACCGTGACTTGTGAGCTTCATCGAAAATAACCTTCCTTAAATCTCCAAACAAAGGAACCCAAATCCTTTTCTCAAAACATAACATTCCTTCCTCGTTTGGTACCAGTAGCTTCTCCATCCCACGGAGATATTCTTCTCCAAGGTTTCCTTCCTTGAGAGCTTCTTTCTGCGCGGCACGAATGCGCAAGGAAAGATCGGTCTGGATAATCGTTTCTAAAGCCCTAACCCTTATGGGCTTGATCCTCTCCTTTCGACTTAGGGCGTCGGCGACCACATTCGCCTTCCCTGGATGATACTTTATCTCGCAGTCGTAATCGTTCAGCAACTCAACCCATCGTCTTTGCCTCATATTCAACTCCTTCTGGTTGAATATGTGTTATAGGCTCTTGTGATCTGTAAAGATTGTACACTTTGTACCATAAAGGTAGTGTCTCCAGATCTTTAATGCAAATATCACTGCGCCAAGTTCCAAATCATGTGTGGTATAGTTCTTTTCGTGCACTTTTAGTTGACGCGATGCGTAAGCAATAACCTTTTGGCGTTGCATCAACACACAACCCAATCCTTGACGTGAGGCGTCACAGTATACCACAAAATCATCTGTACCTTCCGGTAGTGCTAAGATTGGCGCATTGCAGAGCTTATCCTTCAATATCTGGAACGCTTCTTCCTGTTTGATTCCCCAATCAAACTTCTTATCTTTTTGCGTGAGGAGCGTCAATGGTTGAGCGATCTTCGAAAAATCCTCAATGAACCTTCGATAGTAGCCAGCCAAACCCAAGAATTGTCGAATCTCGGTTGGCGTCTTTGGCGTTTCCCAATTCTTGATCGCTTCGATCTTTGTGGGATCAACATGGATTCCATTTCCATTAACCACATGTCCAAGAAATTGGACTTCACGTAGCCAAAACTCGCACTTAGAGAACTTGGCATACAACTGTTCCTTCTTCAGCAACTCCAAAATAGCTCTTAGGTGTTGCTCATGCTCAGCCTTCGTCTTTGAATAAATCAAGATGTCGTCGATAAACACAATCACGAACTTGTCCAAGTACGGCTTGCAAACTCTATTCATCAAATCCATAAAGACTGCAGGTGCGTTTGTCAAACCAAACGGCATAACAAGGAACTCGTAGTGTCCATAACGAGTTTTGAAGGCTGTCTTCGGGATACTCTCCTCTTGTATCCTTAACTGATGGTATCCAGATCGAAGATCGATCTTTGAATAAAATCTTGAACCTTGCAGTTGATCAAACAGATCATCGATTCTTGGCAGAGGATACCTATTCTTGATCGTCAGCTTGTTCAGCTCCCGGTAGTCGATACACATACGGAAACTACCGTCCTTCTTTTTGACAAACAAAACTGGAGCTCCCCAAGGCGAGAAGCTTGGTCGGATAAATCCCTTGTCTAACAACTCTTGAAGTTGTGTCGACAGTTCCTGCATCTCAGACAGAGCAAATCTATAAGGTGCCTTAGCCACAGGCGCGGCGCCTGGAACTAAGTCAATGCGGAACTCTACTTGTCTCTGAGGTGGCAGTCCAGGTAAGTCTTCTGGGAAGACTTCTGGATATTCCCTCGCGACAGGGATGTCTTCTATTCTCGGCTCAGCAGCTTTCTTGTCCACAATGTGTGCCAGGAAGGCAACACATCCCTTCTGCAAACACTTTCGCGCTTTCAGACAGCTGATAATTCTTAACGGCGTATCACGCTTCACCCCGTGAACCATAATTGTTTCGCCATCTTCGGTTGGGATACGAACGACCTTTTCATGACAAACTATCTCAGCCTTGTTGCCTGATAGCCAATCCATTCCTACTACTACGTCAAAGCTTCCCAACTGGACTGGTAGTAGATCCAAAGCAAACTCACGCTCTCCTAATTCGATCACACAACCTCTGATGACTTCGTTGGCTTCTACTAACTTCCCATTAGCCAATTCGATTGAGTAGGGAATATCTAACTTATTAGCGGCTAAACCAAGCATTTTCTTAAATTCTAACGACACGAAGCTATAATCGGCACCAGTATAAAAAAAACGGATGCATAGCGTTGATTTACAGGGAACGTACCAGTAACGACATTGGGGTCCTGGCGCGCTTCCCTTGCTTCGATTTGGAACACTCTTCCACGGGCTTGGTTTAACTCTGGGCAGTTCTTCTTAAAATGCCCGATATCACCGCAGTTAAAGCATCCAAGTCTTTGCCCGTTTCCACCAGCTTGATCATTCCTCTGGTTACGATTCACGGCGCCCGCTTGGTTGGCATTGTTTCCTTGTGGGCGATTTCCATTCCCACCCCGGTTGTTATTTCTGTTTCCGAATCCTCCCTGGCCTCCCTGGCCAGCAGTGGCCCAACAAGTGTCCTTCAGGTGGCCACGTTTCCCACACGCTTCGCACACTTTTGGCCCGCATCGGCCAGAATGGTGGAGTTGGCAGTTGTTGCACTTAGGTTGGGTGCGCATGTATCCCTTTCCTTTTTTCCCACTACCAGCTGTAACCTGAGCTGGCGCATTGGATCCTCCTTTCTTAACCACCACACTGGCGCCTTGCTTGAAGTTCGAGAACTTCCGTTTGTTACCTCCCGATGACTCAACGTGAGTCTCTTCCTTCTTCGTCTTGATCTCATCAAACTTGTTCAGGCGAATAGCCTCCTCTGTGAGAGCCACGCTCAAATCAATCGCCTCAGTAATGGTCGCAGGCTTGGATGAGGTTACCATGCTTATGATTTGAGGAGCTAATCCCCAAATGAAACGTCCAATCCTCTTGAACTCCGGAGTGACCATGTAGGGTACCACATGTGATAAGTCAAGGAACCTTTGAACGTATTCTGCGATCTTTGGACCGTCCATTTTCAAGTGCCAGAACTCAGTTTCCAATCTTTCGATTTCAGCGCGAGAGCAGTACTTCTTGCGCATAAGTTCCTTCAGTTCGGTCCAGGTTAGCGCGTAGGCAGCAGCTTCACCAAGTGTCTGTACTTGCAGATTCCACCAAGATAGGGCTCCATCCAAGAATAGCCCTGAGATATAGGTGACTTGCTGGTCTGGTGCGCATTTACTCATGCGAAGAACAGATTCAGTTTTCTCGGCCCAACGAACAAAGGCGACAGCACCTCCTGTGCCATCAAAGTTGACCGGTTTGCAGTCTAGAAACTGCTTGTAGGTGCATCCATGAGGTGGATTATTGTTGTTGCCAGAGTTGCTTCCACTAGTCCCTCCTTGAGAGGCGGCGTATTGTGCAATGGCAGCAGCGATAATTTGCTGGAGTTCTGCCTCATTGGTAGGCAACGGCGTTTGACGTCTTGGCGGCATCTTCTAAAAGATGTGTTTACGTCGGTCAGGCCATAGTTATAATACATAAATCAGGTCATCATATAGCGTATATATATAACGATAGTAATAGTACATAACATCTCATGTTATAATCATATCAATCACACAACATCTCATGTCCTAGAATACAAATAACCAAATCATGCATCAAGTATGGTGAGAATACTGCGATTGCCATATATTGAGACCACATAGTAAGCGTACAAGTACAGCACAGTGTCATACAATCATCCTCGACTAAGGGTTACATCACCCTAGTCCAAAAACCATATCAAATCAGTGTCAATACATCAAATACATCAACAAAAGTCAGAATCATAATGTAGTCTCCAAAAATGCTGTGCAGTCAAAAGCAATCGCCGTCTTCTCACCAATGTCTACCTATACGGTACTGAAGAGCTCTACACGGATGGCAGTGGAGGAGGGGGAAAGTGAGTGTAAAACAAGCGGCGCAAATGGAGCCAGTCCTCCTCCATGGCTCTCTGGGTGCGTAAGAATGAAGCAACCTGCTGCTCCAGGGCAAAAAGGCGTGCAGCATAGTCTGGTGGAACAGGTCGAGAGGGCTGCAACGGAGAGTGGGTCTGACCCTGGCACTGACACGGCGGCGTCTGATCTCTCTCAAGCTCCTGAATGCGCTGTGTGTGTGCCTCGTGCTGGGCGACAAAAGACATCAAAACGTCCTCAATAGTATACCCCATGTGGAAAGAATGGTAGGGGTCAGTCGGTGGCATAGCAGAGTGTGGTGCCCAAAGGAACGGCTCACTGGTGGGATCAAAAGGTGCCACATGAAATGGAGAAACAATGGGAAAAGTAGCAGACGGTGGTATAGCAGAGATAGATACCGGTACATGTCCGAAAGGGCGTGCCGAAGAACCCTCTCCAGGTCGCGCTGGAGGTGTAAACTGAGGAAATGAAAAAAAAAGGTATCAATGTGACGGGTATCAGGGATCTGAGGGGGAATAGGTGGAACCTCATCATCAGCAGGAATCCACCCACACTGGGCGTGCTCATCTCGGGGGTCGATCCGTGCCTCAAAAAGCGCACGATCAAACTGAACTGGTATAGGATCATGGTGAGGTGCAACAAGAGGGTCAACTGGTGCATCAGCAATAAGTGGGGGATCAACATGATCAGCAGCAAAGACATGATCGCCCTCCAACAATGGAGCATCTATAAGGTGATCATCAATAGGTGGGTCAGCAACGACAGGCTCAATAAACATGCCAGCATGAGCAGGGTCATGCTCAAGTACTGGGTCAGGAGCAGGGTCTAGTGGCTGCTCGGGATCAACGAAGGCCATCTCAAAATCGAACTCAGGGTCGATCGGATCAACTGGGTCAAATGGGTCGACTGGATCCTCCATAGGCTGATCCATGGGTATAAACTCTATATCCTCATCTGGGTCGTATCCTGGGGGAAAGACAGGATCGGAATCCTCCAAATCATCGTGGTCAAAAGCAAAACTAGGAATAGGGGCAACAGAGGATGCCTGGTCGGGATCTGATCCAGGAGAAAAGTGCTGCGCACTCTGAGTGTGTGAAGGTGCGGAGGCCACAGACTCGGAAGAGTCTGGGACCGGAGAGTGAGCAGAAGAGTCACCTGCAATCAACAAAAGATCTCCAGCAGCAAGAAGGGCCTCGCCCTGAACCTCATCCTCCAAAGGCTCGTCATCAAAAAGATCGACGTCGTCGTCAGCGTCGGCGTCGAGGGGCAAATCGTAAGCAGGATATGAAGCCAACGGTATGGGAGCAGGGATCACTACAAGTGGTAGGTCCCCGGCCAAAGGGCCATCAGCGAGCTCATCAGCACCATCAGGTAAAGCGAAGGGCTGGAAATCATCCTCGTCCGTGCTCGTAACGTCGGATGTGTGAACCTCGCGCTCAGAAGACTCTAGGTCGTCCGATACTATAGGTCTAGGTCCTGTGGTGTCTGAATCACCAGTGCCAGAGGTGTCCATAGTGTTTGTAACATAAACACAAACATGCACAAACAGTCAATCATACAATCAGATAATCACATAAGTTACCAAGTAAGCATTCAAATCATTCTCCTAGTCCCACTAGCCTCCCAGCCTCTCAGACTGCTCTATCATCTACCTCGACCTCTTAGATCGAGCCTCGGTCTCCAATACCGAGCCTCAGCCTCCAAGACTGAGCCTACTCTTCCTAGTCCAACTAGCCAACTACCTCGAACTGGGCATTTTGCCAGTATCATAATTGAACAGAAGGCTGGGCACGGGGGCGTGTTCAGTGAACACGGCCCCGTGTCTAGTAACCTGAACTGGGCATTTTCTGCAGAACCTTGGGCACAGGGGCGTGTTGGGCTGAGCACGGCCCCGTGCTGAACTTGCTGTAATGATGGAAAATTGTCGGGAAGCTCTGTTTTTGAGCATAGGGTGTGGTTTATTCTTTCCCTTGGTAATCTCCACCTTTTTTAGTGTGTTTTATTCCTGAAAAGTAAAGCTAAACTAGAAAACAAAAAGTTAATCTAAACTAAAACTAAAGAGAGTTCTGCGGAATGCCTCCGTGGTGCGCCACGATTATAAGGGTCCTTGGCTAGACCCAAAGTCAGTCATATGTTACTCAAGTAGGACGTCTTGCATCCCGTGTTGCACCGTCGGAGAGCGTCATCCAAGCTTGAGTCTATGACATCCATGTAGTTGACCGGGTCCTCGTCTTCTACTCTTTTCCCAACCCCAAACTCCATCTCTTTGTCTCCGACCCTCAATGTTAACTTGTCACACCCTGACTTTTGCGGAAGCGTGATTATGGTGTGACTTTCTTAATACCATTGCATTCAATCATAACAACATCTATATGATGAAACTGAAGATGTTCATCCATTAAATAAGTTTTAACAACATAACAACATCATTGTTTTAAGACATAGAAATTCAAATTTGAGTACAAACCATGCAACTTGTTTAAGAGTTCACAAGGACTCGACAAAAGACATTAAATGAAACCAGGATTTGGAAGACGTGTCTCGTCCATGATAAGACACACTGACCAAACCCTAAGACCATGGATGACATCTTTTATTTTTAAACCACAATTGAAACTTTCGAACGCCCGCCAGATCCACATCTAATTCCCTGAAATACTTGTAGTTTGAAAACATCAACAAAAGTTGAGCGAGTTCGTGTGTTTGTTTGTGTGTATGAATAAACCTTTGAAATCATTGTAAGTATGTATGTAAGTTTATAAATCCCGGTATGTAAGCAACAAGGAAAAACAGATCACCAATGGTTTGCAAGGCCATTGATATGTGTGAAGTGATGCAGGAAAGCTCAAACCTAGCAGACTTTGCACCGGGCTTCCGGCTGTAAGACATAGTCTACCCATGGGCCAAACCCTGGTCCAACATGGGTCTAACCAAACCCTAAGACCATGGATGACATCTTTTACTTAATTTCATATTAACTTTTCCGGAATATTATCTTTATTAAAAGTTCACCAATATATATTCTCAAAATATATATTGTATTAAATATCATTTAGAAAAATTATTTATAATTCTTCTTTGGCAAAAATATTGTATTCTCTTATAAGTTCCCAAAAATAATATATTTTCAAAAATAATATAACTAATACACCAAGTATACAAATAATCATACACATGTGACTTCAAATTATATATTTCCTAAATACACATTTAGTCACTTTTATTTATGAAAAACCAACCTCCAATATTTATATTTTTGTAACAATATCTATGGCAAAGCTTTTGTAACAATTTACGGTTTGAAATACACTTGTAAGTGTAGGTTAATAAATATTTTTCTAAGCGTTTGGATTTTTAGAAAAATTTGACATAGTTTCCCCTAAAAATGGAGGTTTCCATGCTTTCAAGCATATCATTTTCTTTTATAAAACTCATCACAATCAATCCACAATCAACAATAAACAACTTACACTTGCCAATTTTGCCAAAATCAAGTAATAATCTACTACTTCATGAACTTGAATATTTGTAAAATTTTGTAGTAACTTACTAGTGTTCTTAGTAAGTCTTGTTACCCTTTAAAATATGATTAGTTCCTTAAAAACTTCATTTTTAAAGAAGTTAGATGTTTACAACTTTTTGTCATATTTTATAAAAATATTTCTTTATGCATTCTTCTTGTTACACAAGTGTTTCTACACTTGTTTAACTATTAAAAATAAGATTTGTTTATGTAAGAACCAAGATTAAATGGAACTCATATTTTTAACTTGGTTTCTTTGAAAAACCATTCATAAATCTTTTGATCTACATGATTAATAACTTACTTTGATCATTATTTTTTCAAGAAATCAAAGTATTCTTTCAAGTTCATGATTCATGTGTGGATGATCTATCATCCTACAACATTTCTACTTTCTCATCTTGCTAGATTATGTTTTTAATCATGATCTAGCAAGATCTTATGATGATCAACATCATTTCTACAAACAATCAATGATCAACAAGCATAACAACTCATATTCATCAAGATTACTTCATTAAATATGCTTATGTTTAAGTTTACTTCTTATGATCTTTAGTGTTCTTCAAGTTTTTTATTATGATTCTTCTTTAACCACTAAAATGGGAAGTAAACTAGCAAGTTCAAGACTCTTACCACTAGCACAAGGCTAGGGATGATCAAGTGAAGAAATGAGATGGATAAAAGCAAACAAGAGAGGTTCTTCAAGCTTCAAGGCCACCAAGCTCCTTAGTCTTGCCTCTAGCACCTTGGTATATACTTGGAATGGTTGTATGTTGGATGAAAAATGATGATGATGGTGGTGCTATGTTCGGCCTAGAGCAAGAGAGGGGAAGAGAGGAGAGTAGTGTGTGTTAGTGTGTGAAGTTTATGAACTCAAGATCCTCTCATGTCTTCTTATAAGCCATTTCATGTATTTAACCTTTGTATTTTATGTTTAGTAAAGCACTTACATATCCAATATAATATGGAAATAAAATCTTGGGGGTATGGAGGTGTGCATGGCCTATTACTGTCACACCCTGGCTTTGCGGAAGCGTGGTTATTTTGGTGTGACTTCTTAATACCATAGCTTAACCATAACAAGCTATATGAAATAAAATCATGCAAGATCATCCATAGATTAAGTTTTAAAAACCAAACATAACAACATTGTCTTAACGGAAAACAAATCCTAATGACATTGTTCAACCATCATAAACATCAACATGACATAAACACAGTTTAAGGACTGTGACTTGTCCAAGAAAGAGTCACATTCCCCAAACCCGGATGACCTCGTAACCCATATGCAGCGGGAAAACATAACATACCGCGCCAGATCTTTAGTTTCCTGAAATACATGTAAGTTGAAAAATCAACAATAATGTTGAGCGAGTTCATGTGTAAGTGAGTATGTAAAACACTTGTAAGTATAAAAATCCTGGTATGTAGCAAATAAGGAAAAGAGATCACCAATGGTTTGCAAGGCCATTGATATGTGTGAAGTGCAAGTAGGAAGACTCAAACCTAGCAGATTTAGCATTGGGTACAAAGTCACTCCAAGGTCCGTTCTGTTGGGCCTCCCTGAGGTCCGTTCTGTTGGGCCTAGAGTTGGGCTCGCTACACCCAGATAGATCTACCGCTTACGTCCCTCGGTCCTACAATGAGGATTAATGGCCTCCAGTTTCTGCCTACCCACTCACATGATCTAAGTAGTAAACCTCCTTACGCTAACCATACCATGTATAAAGTACTTGTAATCAAAGTAACATGTATTTCACCCCCGTAGTTAGAAAACTGAAAACAGTTAAGAGAAAAGGGGGACATGAACTCACAGTGGTGCGTCTCTACCAAGTATGCCTCCAAATCAATCAGCTGTATGACGACCTACACGTGCTAACTCTATTAGACGGATGGCCGTGCCTTAGCTTTATGGTTTAAGTTTTTGGGAAATAGTTAGGCAACTATTTCGTGTTTACATTCTGTATACTTGGTAGTTATTTTCCTTCCCAAGGATGGGGGATTTAATACATGTGTGCTCGTAATATTCAGATTTCACTATCAAGTCTCACTTAATATACTTTATTTCCACTTCAAAATATGAATATTCTTCTCAAAAATATTATATTTTCATACATGTGATTTTCCCAAAATAATACTTAGTAATATTATTTTTACTCTAAAAATAATATTTACGTAGTTCACAAAATGATCATAAACACTTATACAAGTGATGTTGTGAAAGAAGAATATATACTAAATATATATATGTATCACGTTTTATTTTGTGAAATCCCACCTCCGATGTTTTGTAAATATAGCCGTGGCGAAACTTATATTTTGAAAACAAGTCAAAATGTATTTCTAACACTTATAGTGAAAATATTTCTAAGTGTTAGGCTTTTGGAAAAATTTCGCCAGAGTTTCCTCTGTAACTGGAGGTGGCCACGCTTTCAAGCGTATCATTTTCTTTTACAACTCAAACCAACAATCTTCTTATTCAACCAAAACAATGTTCAAATCACAAACTAGTCAAAATATGTATGTAAATCGCATAAATTTCATGAACTTGTGATTTATCCAAACTGTGAAGTAAATCTCATTACTTTTAGTGGATCTTTATATAAAACTATCCGATTGTGTAAAAACCTCGTTTTTATGGAAGTTCCGTTTTTACAACTTCTCGTCATCTTTTTCAAAAATAGTTATTTTGTCGAAACTTTGTGTTACACAAGTGTTTACACACTTGTGTGTTCTAAAAACCATTCTTGTTAGGGTAAGATCCATTTTTAGAAAGCATGATTTCTTTAACGCGTGGTCCTTTGAAAATACCACCCGTAGATCCGTAGATCTACTAGTTTTAAACACTATTGTACAAACTAAAACACTTTTACACAAGTTCATGATTCTTGTGTGGTAGAGTTTCATCTTCTAACCCTTGTTATACTTAAACAAGCTTTATGTCATAATCCAAGATCATGACTAAACCGGGTTAAATGATGATCCGAGCTACCACAACATAGATCGGGTCTAAATAATCACAAATTTCAATTACTACAACATTTACACAACTAGTGAGCTTTTAACCATCATTTTTCATGTTTTTAGTAGACTTTAATGCACCATTTTGTAAGATTTCGGGTTTTAATCATTACACCACATATTAACCGCTTTAGATTAGTTCAAGATAGGGATTTAAACATCATACCACTAGCTCGAGGCTAGGGAAGATTCTACGCGCAACTGAGGTGGATAAAAGCTAGAGAGAGAGGTCCTTCAAACTCCGAGTGCACCAAGCCTCCTAATACGTGATCCTTGAAGCTTGTATGATGTTGGAACTTGCAAGATCAACTCGAAAATGGATGTAGGGGAGGGGGTGTTCGGCCGAGACTTAGAGAGCAAGAGAGGAGAGTTTTGATTTTTGTTGTTGTGATGTTTAGATTATGGTGGACTAAATGTGGATCTTATAGACAATTCTCTAGTTCATTAACCAATGGTTAGTGTGTTATTTAGATATTAGACAACAAGGATTATAATAATCAAAATGGTACAAGGTATGTCCCCTTGGGGACGGTTTCGGTTAACGGGGGGGGGGGGGGGGGTATTCGATTGGCTTCCAACTAGATGATTAGGAACTAGTTAGTTAAGTTAAGTGTTTTACCCGGTTACTAGTGTGTTATGCTTTACAGCGGGTGTTAGGGTATTCAGGGACCCTAACTGGCTCAGAAAAAGATAAATAATGAAAATAACAATATTTTCATGTTTCGGGTGTAGTCCGGTTGTTCGGTTGGATAGTAACCCGTTAAAGTGCTTAACAAAGCTTTAAGTGTCGTTAATACCCTTTTTAGTGACACAACTTATTCCTGACACTTTGGAAAGTGTCTAGTAATATTTTTCTCATGTTTTGGCACTTTATAAGTTAGCTAAAAGCTGAATTTTGTGCTTAGAGCACGTTTTAGGCACATCCAGTCATTGTAACTTATTCCTAGAGACGCAGTTCTACAACCCTTATATCCCTACACTCACCACTAGTGTAGCAAAATATTTCTGGCTCATACGGGCCTTAGAGGCAGTGTTTGCCTGATGCTGGCTTTATCAGCAAGTTCAATAGGTTATCCGTTATAGTGCTACTGTGCTTTTTGTGCATCATGTTTGTCACTAAGGTTCAGTCATGTAAATAATGTAGTGACAGCAAGTAAAGTATGATGCAGGTAAGTACATGTATCAGTATTCAAGTAGCAGTTTATTCACAAGTTCAAGCAAGCACAGTAATTAAGCGGTAATTAATTATTAATTAAGTTGTACGGATACCTGGTTTAGTGAGGGTTGTCACAATTACTAGGTGGGGGGGGGGGTAGTAGGTTAGGTTTAACTAGTTTAGTTAGTTTAAGGTAAAAATTCAAGTATTAGTTAGTTATCTTAGTTACTTGATATTTATAGGGTGTTATGATGTTCGGGGACCATAACTAGCTTGGTAATGTTAAAACAGTGCTTCTAGTGTAAATTTGATGTTTTGGGTAGCGTCCGGTTATTCGGTTGGTTACTGGTTCGTTAAAGTGCTAAACCTTGCAGTTTAGTGTGCTTTATGTATCTTTTTGTCACACTTTTGGTTCCCGACACTTAGGAAAGCATTCGGAACCATTTAACCATGTTTCTGCATAACATTGGTGTGTTAAAATGCTGTTTTTTGCTGAATTTTGTTGAATTCAGCACTTTGGGTGAGTTTTAGGCACTTTCCGGCACTTAAACTATCACTAGCAAGGCAGTTTTGTGATCCGTACTTTCCTACACACTACCCTAGTGTGATACTTAGTTTCTGGCTCATTCTGTGTCTCAATGCACTGTCTGTCTATGTGCTGAGTTCTATCAGCATTTTCCTGATTTATCAGATAACTGTGCTAACTGTACTTAATGCATCATTTGAGGCAATATGGCTTTCATGCAATATTGGTATGACATTAAACAATGTATGATGCACATGCATGTATATGACAGTAATCAGAAAGCAGTTAATTGCAAATTCAGCACCGTCATTAAGCACTAATCATGGTTAATTACTTGTACGGATACCTGGATTTTTGGCAGTTGTCACATTCTCCCCCTGTTAAGAAAATTTCATCCCGAAATTTTAAGCTTTACTACTAGCTGCAGGGGTGTTAGGGAACAAATGCGGATATTTAGCTTTCATGTGGTCCTCACGCTCCCAAGTAAACTCTGGGCCGTGACGTGCGTTCCATCTAACCTTAACTAGCTTAACACTACTCCTCCGAGTTTTGTTAACTTTCCAGTCAGTAACCTCAACAGGTTCTTCGGTAAAGTGGAGTGTGTCGAACTTCATCGGCATGAATGATCGTTGTTTCTTACGTTGGACTCTTCTTCAGATTAGATACATGGAATGTATCATGAACACCATTCAATTCCGCTGGTAGTTCCAACTTATATGCGACCGTACCACTCCTTTCCAGGATTCTGAACGGTCCGATATATCATGGGTTTAACTTTTCACGCTTCCCAAAGCGTGCCACACCCTTCTAAGGTGAGACTTTCAATAAAACCATATCTCCCACTTCAAATTCCAAAGGCTTCCTTCTTTGGTCCGCATAGCTCTTTTGTCGGTCACGAGCAGCCTTAATGTGCTCTCGGATCTGTATGATCTTATCTGTCGTCTCTTGAACCAATTCGGGACCAACGAGTTGTCTATTGCCTGCATCTGCCCAGCATAACAGCGATCGACACTTTCATCCGTAGAGAACTTCAAACGGTGCAGCTTGAATGCTTGTATGGTAGCTGTTATTATAAGAGAACTCAACCAAGGGTAGGTGAGTGTCCCAACTTCCAGCCAAGTCCATTACACAAGCTTGTAACATATCTTCGAGCGTCTAAATCGTTCTCTCACTTTGGTCGTCCATCTGTGGGTGAAATGCGGTGCTCAAATTCAACTGTGAACCAAATGCTTCTTAGAAATATTGCCAAATCCTTGACATAAATCTTCCTTCTCTGTCAGATATAATCGAGATAGGCACTCCATGACGCGCAACTATCTCCCTTAGGTACAGCTCTGCTAGCTTACCTGTGTTATCCTTTTCTCTGATTGGCAAAAAGTTCACAGACTTTGTCAGACGGTCTACGATTACCCAAATCGTATCATGACCTCTGGGTGTCTTTGGAAACTTGGTTATGAAATCGATTAAGATCTGCTCCCACTTCCACATAGGTATCTCGGGTTGCTGTAAAAGTCCTGAAGGCTTCTGATACTCGGCCTTTACTTTGGCACAGGTTAAACATTTCCCAACGTAAGTAGCCACATCACCTTTCAGTCTCGGCCACCAGTAGAAATCCTTTAAATCTTGGTACATTTTATCCGATCCCGGGTGGATCGAGTACCTCGATTTATGAGCTTCATCAAAAATCACATCTCTAAGACCACAAAAGAGGGGAACCCAAATTCTTCCCATGAAACACAATGTTCCTTCCTCATTGGGTACCAACTAGTTCTCCATCCCATGGTGATATTCATCCTTAAGATTTTCCTTCTTAAGAGCTTCTCTCTGTGCAGCACGAATGCGCAACGAGAGGTCTGTTTGAATGATCATCTCCAAAGCCCTAACCCTTATGGGCTTAATCCTCTCTTTTCGACTTAAGGCGTCTGCCACCACATTCGCCTTTCCTGGGTGATATTTGATTTCACAATCATAATCGTTTAATAACTCTACCCATTCTAGTTGTCTCATATTAAGCTCTTTCTGATCGAACATGTGCTGTAAGCTCTTGTGATCAGTAAAGATCGTGCATCGGGTGCCATACAAATAATGTCGCCAAATCTTTAAAGCAAACACCACTGCGCCTAATTCAAATCATGCGTGGTGTAGTTCTTCTCATGAACTTTTAACTGGCGCGAAGCATAAGCGATAACCTTCTATCGCTGCATCAGCACACAGCCTAATCCCTGACGCGAGGCGTCACACAGTATATCACAAAGTCATCGGTGCCTTCGGGTAGGGATAAAATAGGTGCATCGCAAAGCTTGTTCTTAAGCAACTGAAAAGCTTCTTCTTGTTTATCTCCCCATTCATATTTCTTGTCTTTCTGAGTAAGGGAGGTCAGCGGTTGAGCGATTTTACAAAAATCCTCAATGAATCGGCGATAATACCCAGCTAAACCTAGAAACTGATGGATCTCGGTTGGCGTCTTCGGAGTTTCCCAATTCTTAATCGCCTCAATCTTGGTTGGATCCACATGGATTCCATCCTCATTCACTACGTGACCGAGGAATTGTACCTCACGCAACCAGAACTCGCACTTCGAGAACTTAGCGTACAGTTTCTCCTTCTTGAGCAACTCTAAAATGGCTCTAAGGTGTTGTCATGCTCTTCCTTTGTTCTTGAATAAATCAAAATATCATCGATAAATACAATCATGAATTTATCGAGATATGGCTTGCAAACTCGGTTCATCAAATCCATAAATACTGCCGGCGCGTTTGTCAAACCAAACGGCATTACTAGAAACTCATAATGTCCATAACGAGTTCTGAAGGCAGTCTTTGGTATACTCTCTTCTTGAATCCTCAGTTGGTGATAACCTGATCGAAGATCGATCTTGGAGTAGTAACCTGAACCTTGAAGTTGATCGAAGAGATCGTCAATCCTTGGCAAAGGATACCGATTCTTGATGGTCAACTTATTCAGCTCTCGGTAGTCGATGCACATGCGGAAACTACCGTCCTTCTTCTTAACAAACAGAACTGGAGCTCTCCAAGGCGAGAAGCTTGGTCGAATGAATCCCTTGTCCAGAAGCTCTTGAAGTTGCGTTGACAACTCTTGCATCTCAGAAGGCACAAATCGATAAGGTGCCTTGGCTACAGGCGCGGCGCATGGAACCAAGTCAATATGGAACTCGACTTGTCGTTGCGGCGGCAATCCTGGCAGATCTTTGGGGAAGACTTTAGGATATTCCCTTACCACCGGGATATTTTCCAGCTTTGGCTCTTCGGCATCTTTATCAACTACGTGTGCCAAAATGGCAACACATCCTTTCTGCAAAAACTTCTGGGCCTTCAAACAACTGATAATCCTTAGAGGCGTATCATGCTTTTCTCCGTGTACTACAATCGTCTCTCCATTCGTCATCGGAATGCGAATGATCTTCTCATGGCATACGATCTCAGCTCGGTTGCTCGACAAGCAATCCATTCCGACAACCACGTCAAAACTTCCCAATTCAACTGGTAGAAGATCGAGCGCTCTCCAAGCTCTATTACACAACCTCTAATTCCTTTGTTTGCCTCTACTAGCTTTCCATTAGCTAGTTCTATCGAGTATGGTATATCTAACTTACTGGCAACTAACCCAAGTATTTTCTTAAATTCTAGGGATATAAAGCTATAATGGGCACCAGTATCAAATAACACAGATGCAAAGCATTTGTTGATAGGGAACGTACCCGTAACTACGTTCGGATCCTGGCGAGCTTCCTTAGCTCCAATGTTAAAGACTCTCCCCTAAGCTTGGTTGTTCTTTGGGCAATCTCTTTTGAAATGCCCAACATCTCCGCAACTAAAGCATCCTTGCTTGTTTCCAGTGCCACCCTGATTGGTGTTTTGGTTGCGGTTTCCATTACCAGCTTGGTTTCCAGAACCACCATGATTCACACTACCACCATTTCCTCCTTGACTGTTCCTGTTCCCATTCCCGTTTCCACCATGGTTTCCACTGCCATTCCCACTACCACTACCTCTCTGACCGCCATTTACACGACCAGTACCAACCCAGCATGTCTCCTTCAAATGACCATTCTTTCCATAGTTCTCACACTTCCTAAACCTACACTAGCCGGAATGATGGAACTGGCACACATCACACTTAGGCAAAGTGCCCATGTAGCCTTTTCCTTTATTCTCCAAACTTGCAGCACCAGTCCTGACCTCGGCTGGTGGGTTTGCATCTCTCTTCTTGTTACCACTGTTGTTTCCTTGGGTACCCTTCTTGAAATTCGAGAACTTCCTCTTGTTCGCTCCTGATGACTCGACGTGAGTCTCCTTCTTCTTTCCATCAGAGATTGAGAACTTGTTCAGCCTAATCGCCTCTTCAGTCAATGCCACGCTCAAATCAATGGCCTAGCCGATCGTTGGAGGATTGGATGTCGTCACCATGCTCATGATTTGGGGTGCCAATACCTAAATGAAATGCTCGATTTGCTTGAAATCTGGTTCTACCATGTAGGGGACAACGCGAGACAAGTCATGGAATCTCTGCACATACTCAGTAATATTCGGACCATACATCTTTAGATTCCAGAACTCGGTTTCCAATTTCTGAATCTCAGCTCTCGAGCAGTACTTCTTGTGCATTAGTTCTTTAATCTCATCCCAAGTCATAGCATACACAGTCTCCTCTCCCAGAGTCTGAACCTGAAGGTTCCACCAGGATAGAGCTCCGTCTAGGAAAAGTCCAGAAATGTAGGTGACCTGGTGCTCAGGCGCACACTTGCTCATTCTTAGCACAGAATCTATTTTCTTAGCCCATCTAACGAAAGCTACAGCACCTCCAGTGCCATCAAAATTCAGAGGCTTGCAGTCTAGGAACTGCTTGTAAGTACAGCCTGTACAAGAAACATCATTCACAGAAAGCATTAGCAAACACACATGGAATGTCCAAACGTATCGTAATGTGTCTTAAATGACTTAAACATTACCGTGAGGTGGGTTATTTCCTGAGGTACCTCCGCTGTGTTTAGAGCGTAAGGCCTCATGTTGTGCGATTGCTTGTGAAATCCGTTCTTGCAGTTCAGCCTCTGTTGTGGGCAACTGATTGTTCCTTCGAGGAGGCATCTTCTATAAAGAAGATTGTATGGGTCAGGTCTTATGTATATAATAAGTAGTATGTATATAGTAGCGTTTATCATAGCAAGTAAGCATGCAATCATAGCATAAATAAGTAAGTTGACAATGTATTTAATGAGAACATTACGATTGAGCTTTCCATTAATCATCGACCACAATTACAGTTACATGTTTTACATAAATATCGTATAAAAAGGGGAACACAGGGTCACACTACCCTTGTCCAAAATGTCTACCAATCTATCATAAGTCATACAGTCAAAAGGTGGTCTCCAAAAGGCTTCACTAGCTCAGCTCAATAGCGGTGCTCTCATCAAAAGTAAGCTACCTACATAAAACCAAAAACCGTCTATGCTGATGGTGGTGGAGGAACAAAAAGCAAGCTGTGCACATGCGCTAGATCCTCCTCAAGATCATAAACGTGACGCAACAGATAGCTGATCTGCTGCTCAACAGTAAGAAAGTGAGTGTCAAACTCGATAAACGTAGTAAGCGGTGCAGGAGGATGCGAAAACGGGGACGGTGATGAACGAGGGGGAACAAAAGTAGGCTGACACGGACATGGCAAAGGTCGCGGTGTCATCTCTAGCTCAAAAATCCTGCGACTCATGATCTCATACTGGAGATGTAATGATAGAAGTAACTCATCCTGTGTGTAACCAGTAAAGTGTGATGGATGGTAGGGATCAGAAATCAGCATGGTATAAGGTGGGAACCATCTAAGTGGCTCATCCAGTGGTGAAGAAGTAAAATGAGTAGTAGGTGTATACTGAGGCATGTGAGGAAGTGTGGCTGATACATGTGGGTCATGGCTAGGCTGCTGGCTAGAAGGGCCTTCCCCTGGACGGGGTAGAGGAATGTCCTGCAAGAAAGTGATAGGTAGGTCTGTGCGGTGAACATCAGACTCAATCGGGTGAAAAGAGGCAACATCAACAGGTACAGGTGCTAGTGGGGGAGTGACTGGCTCAATAATAGGAGGGTCAGCGGGTGCAGGAACTGGATCTGGTATGAGTGGTGCAGTATCAAGTATGCCAAACGGAATAGGATCAAGATCAGGAAAATGCTCAGGTGCAGGTATCAGCTCAGGATCAGCGGGTGCATCAATAGGCTGATCATCAGGAACAAAATCAGGCTTAAGTCTAGGCTCAATGTCACACGGGGGTAACGCTGCAGCTGACATAGCTGTATCATCATCAGAATCAGTAGCGTATCGTCACAAACCAACTGCCTGTAAGGCGGATGATGAAACAGACTCAAACGAATCGGGGACAGAATGTAAACTAGAGTCAGAAGAAATCTCAATAACAGGAATCCCCAGAAGTGGAATAGCAACAACGTCCTCATCGAGCTCTCCATCACCCTGAGCATCATCAAGAGGACCATCGACAAACAGGTCAACATCATCATCAAAAAGATCGTCAAAATGCCAATCGTCAGGGGGAATGACCATGAGAGGAACGGGAGCGAGGATCGGTGCCATGACATGCTCACCATCGGGGTGACCGATGATAAGATGATCGTGCACAGGGATAGGAATAACAAAAGGATCCTCATCCGGGATACCATCAGCAATTGGTAAATCATCTCCGAAATCGGGCAGCGCAAAGGGCTGAAAGTCGTCGTCATCGTCGGACATCATCTCCGGGTCACTCTCTGTATCGGAAGTAAAAACCTCTGGCTCGGGGACGATCTCATCATCAGAAACAACAGCCATGGGGTCATCAGTGTCAAACAATCCACTCTCAGAAGATGACATAGTATCTGTAACATAACAATCACAGCATATGCATATATATCAACTACTCACATTAAACATGCAATTCGATAGAAATGTAATCATGTATTCGTGTATCCTTCCTAGTCTCCCAGACTAAACCACTTAGTCTCCCAGACTGAACTACCTAGTCTCTCAGACTACCCAGCCTCTCAGACTGAACTACCCAGTCTCCCAGACTGAACCACCCAGTCTCTCAGACTACTCAGCCTCTCAGACTGAACTACGCAGTCTCCCAGACTGAACCACCCAGTCTCTCAGACTGAAACATAAACATAACCCTTGAAATGTGTTTCGTGTCTTTCTGTTTGTAAAAATGTTTGTTTCCCTGGATCTGGGCGTTTTGTGTATGTAATGAAAACATGTTGTGAAAACATTTTCGTGAGAGCCCTAATGATTGTAGTCTAGACTCGAGAAGAATCCTAGTTCGCTACAATCGAAGCTCTGATACCAAGCTGTCACACCCTGACTTTTACGGAAGCGTGATTATAGTGTGACTTTCTTAATACCATTGCATTCAATCATAATAACATCTATATGATGAAACTGAAGATGTTCATCCATTAAATAAGTTTTAACAACATAACAACATCATTGTTTTAAGACATAGAAATTCAAATTCGAGTACAAACCATGCAACTTGTTTAAGAGTTCACAAGGACTTGACAAAAGACATTAAATGAAACCAGGATTTGGAAGACGTGTCTCGTCCAGGATAAGACACACTGACCAAATCCTAAGACCATGGAATACATCTTTTATTTTTAAACCACACTTGAAACTTCCGAACGCCCGCCAGATCCACATCTAATTCCCTGAAATACATGTAGTTTGAAAACATCAACAAAAGTTGAGCGAGTTCGTGTGTTTGTTTGTGTGTATGAATAAACCTTTGAAATCATTGTAAGTATGTATGTAAGTTTATAAATCCCGGTATGTAAGCAAAAATGAAAAACAGACCACCAATGGTTTGCAAGGCCATTGATATATGTGAAGTGATGCAGGAAAGCTCAAACCTAGCAGACTTTGCTCCGGGCTTCTGGCTGTAAGACATAGTCTACCCATGGGCCAAACCCTGGTCCAACATGGGCGGGGCTCGCTACACCCAAATAGATCTATCACTCATGTCCCTCTGTGCTACAACGAGTATTGATGGCCTTAAGCGTTATACCCACCACTCACATGATCTAGATGTACCCTTCCTTAGCTAACCATACCAAATTAGTAATGTTTGTAAACAGTTGTAACATGTACTTCACCCCCGAAGTTATAAAACTGAAAACGGTTAAAAGAAAAGGGGGTCACAAAACTCACAGTCTTGCGTCTTCAACAATCGTAACTCAAGCTCCTTCGGGTAAACACGACTACCTACAATGTACTAATGTCTATTAGACGAACGGGTCGTGCCTTGACTTAGTATTAATGTTTCTGAGTTGCGTTTCTCCGTATCTTTGATATTATTCCACGTTATATAATTATTTGTTAAAATAATAAATATTTTAACTTAAATTATATTTATAAGTTTTGGAATAATTGTTAAACAAAACTATTGTAATAATACTTCCCAAGTATATTTATACTTGTATTTCCTACCCAAGGATGGGGGTATCTGTATTCGTATTCTTACACTTGTATATTTTTGCCATGTACTAGAGTCGTATTCCGGTGTGTATTTATACGTACGAGGATACGTATCTTCTTGTAACTGTTAAGTATTCTTTTAATTAATTTCATATTAACTTTTCCGGAATATTATCTTTATTAAAAGTTCACCAATATATATTCTCAAAATATATATTGTATTAAATATCATTTAGAAAAAATATTTATAATTTTTCTTTGGCAAAAATATTGTATTCTCTTATAAGTTCCCAAAAATAATATATTTTCAAGTCCAACTTGGAAAATATATATAAACTCATTTTTCATCAAAAATGATATATTTCATATTTATTTGAGGAGATAAATATTTCTCCCAAAAATATTGTATTTCATGTTTGCGTAAGAAAATATATATTTCTTAAAAATAATATATCTTCTAAGATTTCAAGAAAAATATATATTTCATATTGTCAAAAATAATATATTTCTTCTTGTCAAAAATATGATATATTCTTGTAGAATTGTAAAAATCATATTTGCATTTCTTTGTGTCCAAAATATTATTTAACAAAATATACTTTGTGAGTAAATTCCAGAATATTTTTGTAAGTCTTATTCCATAGTTCGGTTTCACCAATATTTTGTGTGAAATGTGTATATTTATTCTTTGGAATTTTGGTAATATTTTGGATGGTAATTCTTGGTATTTTTGTGAGTTATATTATTTCAAATCCTAAAATAATATAACTAATACACCAAGTATACAAATAATCATACACATGTGACTTCTAAATATATATTTCCTAAATACACATTTAGTCACTTTTATTTATGAAAACCAACCTCCAATATTTATATTTTTGTAACAATATCTATGGCAAAGCTTTTGTAACAATTTACGGTTTGAAATACACTTGTAAGTGTAGGTTAATAAATATTTTTCTAAGTGTTTTGATTTTTAGAAAATTTTGCCATAGTTTCCCCTAAAAATGGAGGTTTCCATGCTTTCAGCATATCATTTTCTTTTGTAAAACTCATCACAATCAATCCACAATCAACAATAAACAACTTACACTTGCCAATTTTGCCAAAATCAAGTAATAATCTACTACTTCATGAACTTGAATATTTGTAAAAATTTGTAGTAACTTACTAGTGTTCTTAGTAAGTCTTGTTACCCTTTAAAATATGATCAGTTCCTTAAAAACTTCATTTTTAAAGAAGTTAGATGTTTACAACTTCTTGTCATATTTTCTAAAAATATTTCTTTATGCATTCTTCTTGTTACACAAGTGTTTCTACACTTGTTTAACCACTAAAAATAAGATTTGTTTATGTAAGAACCAAGATTAAATGGAACTCATATTTTTAACTTGGTTTCTTTGAAAAAACATTCATAAATCTTTTGATCTACATGATTAATAACTTACTTTGATCATTATTTTTCAAGAAATCAAAGTATTCTTTCAAGTTCATGATTCATGTGTGGATGATCTATCATCCTACAACATTTCTACTTTCTCATCTTGCTAGATTATGTTTTTAATCATGATCTAGCAAGATCTTATGATGATCAACATCATTTCAACAAACAATCAATGATCGACAAGCATAACAACTCATATTCATCAAGATTATTTCATTAAACATGCTTATGTTCAAGTTTACTTCTTATGATCTTTAGTGTTCTTCAAGTTTTTTATTATGATTCTTCTTTAACCACTAAAAATGGAAGTAAACTAGCAAGTTCAAGACTCTTACCACTAGCACAAGGCTAGGGATGATCAAGTGAAGAAATGAGATGGATAAAAGCAAACAAGAGAGGTTCTTCAAGCTTCAAGGCCACCAAGCTCCTTAGTCTTGCCTCTAGCACCTTGGTGTATACTTGGAATGGTTGTATGTTGGATGAAAAATGATGATGATGATGGTGGTGCTATGTTCGGCCGAGAGCAAGAGAGGGGAAGAGAGGAGAGTAGTGTGTGTTAGTGTGTGAAGTTTATGAACTCAAGATCCTCTCTTGTCTTCTTATAACCCATTTCATGTATTTAACCTTTGTATTTTATGTTTAGTAAAGCACTTACATATCCAATATAATATGGAAATAAAATCTTGGGGGTATGGAGGTGGGCATAGCCGATTAGTAGGTGGGGGGGGGGGGGGGGGTAGTAGGTTAGGTTTAACTAGTTTAGTTAGTTTAAGGTAAAAATTCAAGTATTAGTTAGTTATGTTAGTTACTTGATATTTATAGGGTGTTATGATGTTCGAGGACCATAACTAGCATGGTAATGTTAAAACAGTGCTTCTAGTGTAAATTTGATGTTTCGGGTAGTGTCCGGTTGTTCGGTTGGTTACTGGTTCGTTAAAGTGCTAAACCTTGTAGTTTAGTGTGCTTTATGTATCTTTTTGTGACACTTTTGATTCCCGACACTTAGGAAAGCATTCAGGACCATTTTACCATGTTTCTGCATAACATTAGTGTGTTAAAATGCTGAATTTTGCTTAATTCAGTACTTTGGGTGAGTTTTAGGCACTTTCCGGCACTTAAACTATCACTAGCAAGGCAGTTTTGTGATCCGTACTTTCCTACACACTACACTAGTGTAATACTTGGTTTCTGGCTCATTTTGTGTCTTAATGCACTGTCTGTCTATGTGCTGAGTTCTATCAGCATTTTCCTGATTTATCAGATAACTGTGCTAACTGTACTTAATGCATCATTTGAGGAAATATAGCTTTCATGCAATATTGGTATGACATTAAACAATGTATGATGCACATGCATGTATATGACAGTAATCAGAAAGCAGTTAATTGCAAATTCAGCACAGTCATTAAGCACTAATCATGGTTTAATTACTTGTACGGATACCTGGATTTTTGACGGTTGTCACATAACTTCCCTCCACTCATATCTACCATTGCGTGAGCGGTGGCTAGGAATGGTCTTCCTAGAATGAGTGGTACTTCGGTGTCTTCCTCCATATCGAGTATGACAAAGTCGGCTAGGAAGACAAAGTCTCTGACTCTTACCAATAGATTTTCGGTGACACCTTGTGGATATTTGATAGAACTATCGGCGAGTTGTATACTCATCTTTGTGGGGCTTGTTTTACCTAGTCCGAGTCGCTCAAACATTGATGCGGGCATGAGATTGATGCTAGCCCCAAGATCGGCCAGCGCATTGCATATAGGTGACCCCCCAATGGAACAAGGGATGGTGAAGCTTCTGGGGTCGATTTTCTTTTGTGGGAGTTTGTTGAGTAGCACGACGGAGCATTCTTCACTTAAATTAACTAATTGCACTGTTTCAATTTTCCTTTTGTGAGTGAGAAAGTCTCTCATAAATTTTGAATATTTAGGCATTTGAGCGAGGACTTCCACAAATGGAAGATTGATGTGCAACTGTTTTAATAAGTTTATGAATTTTGTGAATTGCTCAACGGTATTTTGGCGAAGTAACCGACCGGGCTTAAGCACCGAGGGGTTCTTGGTAGGTTCGTGATTTGGCGGAGGAGTTGTTTCTTTTTGGGGTGTTGGCGAGGTTGTGGTTTGAATGGGTGGACTTTTGTCGGATGGAGGTAGCGGAGCCTCCTCGGGACCTATGGTACGGTTTCTCAATGTTATAGGATGCACTTGCGCCTTTGGGTTGGTCTCGGTATTGCTGGGTAACGCGCCTTGTGGTCTCTCGGAGAACTTTTGAGCTAGTTGATTTAGTTGTTTTTCAATGTTTTGAATACTAGCTTGTTGATTTCTAAAGTTCGATTCCATTTGTTGGAATCGATCCGAGTTTTTATTTTCGGTGTCAGAAATGAGGCATGAGATAGTATCTTCAAGCCTCTCTCGTCCCCCTTGTTGTTGTTGAGAGAAATTTTATGACTCATTTGTTGGTTGTTGAAAGTTTGTTCGTTGTTGATTACTACTATTTTCGGGTTCTATTCAGCCAAGGTTAGGGTGGTTACGCCATCCTTGGTTGTAGGTACCCGTTGGAGAACCCGACAGCCTAGGTCTATTATCAATGTAGTTTATCAGTTCCTCTTGATTATCCATTTCTTTCATACAACTCCAATTTTCATGTGGCCCACCACACCCTTCGCAAGCCATAACCGAGGCCGTTTTTGCCATTTCTAACTTTTTGATTTTCGAAGAGAGGGCCTCGATTTGGGCTTGTAAAGAAGTGCTTTCATCTGCCTTATGGGCGCCCGGGGCAATAGATTTTGTACCTCAGGGAGTGTGCCATTGAAAATTGTTTTGAGTAATTTCCTCAATTTGATTATAAATTTCATTTGGGCGACGATTACCTAGAAGTCCCCCGGAGCTAGAGTCGAGTGTTTGTCTTGTGTGTGGCAACAACCCATTATAGAAAGTGGATACTTGTTGCCGTACTGCAAGACCATGATGAGAACATTTTCTTAATAGCTCCTTGAATCTTTCCCAAGTTTCATATAAGGATTTCCCATCCTCTTGTGAGTATGTATTAATTTCAGTCATTAGTTTAGCCGTTTTAGAAGGAGAGAAATACTTATATAGAAACTTTTGATCTAGTTCATCCCAAGTGTTTACTGAACCACTTGGGACTTGGGAGGGTGTTAAGCTAAGCCTTAGCTCGGTCTTTTAGTGAAAATGGAAACATCCGGAGGCGGATCACGTCGTTTGATGCCCCGTTGATCCGAAAAGTATCACATATTTCCAAAAAGTTGGTAATATGTAAATGTGGATCTTCGTCCGCAAGGCCATGAAAGGTTGAGGAATTTTGGAGCATTTGTATCAAGTGCGGCCGAAGTTCGAAGTTGTTGGCATCGACATTCGGTACATTGATAGCGGCACCGAGATTACCTACCGTGGGCCGTAGGTAATCCATTAGGGTACGCTGATCAGCCATTGGAAGTAGGTCCCCCGAAACTTTCTCTTGGGTTTTAGCTTTAAGTCTTTTTCTAAGAAAGCGTTCGGGTTCATCTAGAGGTTCTTTTATGTCTTTATTAGAACTGGAGCTCATGCACTGCGTAGAAAGTTCAGGTGTCGTGCCTGGGTTCCAAGTCATGCGATAAAAACAAAAAGATTGTTGGTCAGAAGTCTCACCACGGCCCCGTGGTCACTGACCACGGCCCGTGGTCATGGTTACAGTGATTGTTTTCTAGATCCCAGTTACTGGAGGGTTCAACACGGCCCCATGCTGCACCGCCACGGCCCCGTGGTCACCTTTCTGTAACTCAGAAAAACAAAAACTGCCAGTAAGGATGCTGGGCACAGCCCGTGTCCGACCAGGCACGACCCCGTGCTGACGTCTGCAGAAGCTGAAAAGTTAAGAAAAATCCTAAAAAATTAGAAAAACAAGAAAAACTATTAGGCCGTTGATTCCTAACTTTCTTAAAATCCTTGTGTCCCCGGCAACGGCGCTAAAAACTTGGTATGTGTCGGGTGTATTATGTTTTTATTAATATTTTAAGCCCATTTTACACATTAGTCAAGTTTTAAATTTATAAAACACGATATTCTACTAACACTAAACACACACATGGGCAAGTACATCCATCGTGAGTGTAGTATAGCATTGGTAAGATACCGAGGTCGTCCAAGGACACAAGAGCTTTTAGTACCTGTTTATCCTCAACGTCTAATCAAACTAAAATTTTTGGAAAAGGTTTTAAGTGAATAATAAAAACTAAAAATGTTGAAAATAAAAATAAAAATAGATAGACAAGATGAATCACTTGCATCCGACTCGCATTTAATGTATCCTTTGATGATTTCCGCACTTTTGCTCTTTTTAAGTTATTATCTTAGTTATAGTAGTAGGCCCCTCTTTTGAAGGTGATGTTACTCTCAACCCAGTGGTTTGAGTCAGCAAGGATACAATCCCAAAGGTCGGAATATTAAAAGATAATTAATTAAGTTATTAATGCGAAAAGTGGTAGGCCCCTCTTTTGAAGGTGACGTTACCCTCGGCTAAGTGGTTTGAGTCAGCAGGGATACAATCCCAAATAGCCGGTTTAATGTATTAATAGTAGTTTACATATAAGGGGATCAAGCCATTCGCACCCCCACCATCCAATACCAGTGGGTAATGAAGGAGGTCCTAGTAAGCTTGACACAGGTCCTTGCAGGATCTATACACTGAACAAGGCAAGAAACTTACTAAACAATTCACTTAACCCCCGACCAGGTAGCCAACATATCTCTATATTGACCGTAGAGATATGAATGGTGAAAATCTTTTACTTTATTTAGACAGTAAAGTAATGCCAAGACACCACGGACAAATGATAAAGAAGTTTCACCTTCAACATAAAAAACTAGTTATTAAAGTCATTAATACAAAAACAAATAAAAAGTGGGAAAAGATTAAAAATCAAAAGTAATACATTAAATGCTTGTATTCACCAAGTGATGTAAAAGACTTAGCCAAACATGGCCTTTGATTGACAAGAACTCTTACGATCAATCTTGGATCCCCGAGACAACTACACACACTCTAAGGTGGATGATGGATGATGGATGATGGTGGTGGATGTGGGTGTTGTAGTGGTGGTGGAGTGGTGGCAAAGTAGGAGAGAGGTGGTTTGCCAAGAGATGCCTTTGAAGTGAGCCAAGCACCCATATATATAGCCTGCATAGAAGCCCGACCACGGCCCCGTGTCCAACGGACATGCCCCTGTGGCCATCCCTTTTCTCTTCCTTCATTAATTGCAATTGTCTGCATTAGGCTCCACACGGCCCGTGTTCGCTGGGCACGACCCCGTGTGCAGAACCGTATCTGTACTACCAAGATTTGCAAGATTCTGCGAATCATGGCGTTAACCACTCCCCGTGCTGAGCTGGGCACGCCCCCGTGGTGGGCATAGAAGCTTCTACAGCTTTGTCCATTTCTCCAGACATCTGACCACGCCCCCATGTCCAGTGGGCACGGGGCCGTGGTAAGCCTTCTGTTTCAGGTTTTTGCTTGTGGAGATGTTGTCGAGGGGTCGGGCATGCCAGGTTTATTCCTTTTTTTGTATCTATGTTAGTTTTTGCTGCATATTTGTTTCTTTTGTTCGTTTAAGCTCATTTAGTCCTGAAAATACAAAAGGAAGATAAAAGCACATTTTTTCCAACATTAGTACTAAAAAAATGTTAGTTTTATGCCTCATTTGATTTTATATGTTGCATTTTACACACATCAAATGCCAAACTACATTTTCGAAAAATTAAGTATTAGTGATTTTTCTCCACTTCAAATACCCATTTTTCTTTCTAATCGGAAAATAATAAAATCAATGGGAGTAGTTGAGGATGTATTAGTGCAAAGAAATCAAATGGTAGTCCCAACCGACTTCGTCATTCTTGATGACGCTCAACTTGCGTTGGGACAACCTTTTGTGAAAACCCATCAAGCTTTGATCAACCGAAAGCAAACCAACCTACCCATTCAATTAGGGGCCGACAAAAGATATGTCGATCTTGACCAATCAATGAAATATCCAATCGGCAATGACGACCCCCTAATTGAAGACGAAGATGAACCACCCGATACGGAAGACGAACTCAACCACTTTGTCGAAGAAGAGGTCGCCATTGAACAAACCTTTTTGGTCCTTAACCAAAATGAGCAACCGCATAAGGAGTCTCCTAAAGACCCACCACTTGAGCTCAAAGAACTTGCAAAAGGTTTGGAATATGCTTTTCTCGACAAGGATGGTAAGTTACCTGTAATTATTTCTTCAAAATTAATTAGTTTAGAAAAAGAAAAATTAATTACACTTTTGAAAAAACATAAAAACGCAATTGCATGGAAGCTTGTAGATATTAAAGGAATAAGCCCTTCCATGTGCACGCACAAAATTTTAAGGAATGATGACTACAAATTGGTAATACAACCACAACGTCGAGTGAATCCAAATGTTCAAGAAGTGGTTAAAAACGAAGCCATCAAACTAATTGACGTCAGACTTATCTACCCAATTTCCGATAGCCCTTGGGTAAGTCTCGTTCAAGTAGTTCCCAAGAAAGGAGGTATGACGGTGGTCACTAATGAAAAAATGAATTAATACCAACAAGAACCATCACCGAATGGAGAGTTTGTATAGATTATCGTCGATTAAATGAGGCAACAATGAAAGATCATTTTCCCTTACCTTTTATTGATCAAATGTTAGAAAGATTATCCGGTCATAAATTTTATTGTTTTTTAGATGGTTTTTCAGGTTACTTTCAAATACCAATAGCTCCCGAAGACCAAGAAAAAACAACATTTACATGCCCCTATGGAACTTTTGCTTATCGACGCATGCCTTTTGGTCTATGCAATGCCCCCGCAACTTTCCAATGTTGCATGGTAGCCATCTTCCATGATATGAGAGAAAAGACTATGGAAGTATTTCATGGACGACTTTTCTATCTTTGGGGATTCATACGACCAATGCCTCGATAATCTTGAACGAATGCTATCCCGATGTGAGGAAACTAACCTCATCCTTAATTGGGAAAAATGTCATTTCATGGTAACGGAGGGAATAGTACTCGGTCACAAAAGCGAAGGAACGAAGGTTGATCGGGCTAAAATAGACACCATCTCTCGATTACCACCCCCATCCTCCGTTAGAGCTATCAGAAGTTTCCTAGGGCATGCCGGATTCTATAGAAGATTTATCAAAGACTTTTCTAAAATTTCAAGACCTCTAACAAAATTACTTGAAAAAGACGCACCATTCATCTTTGACAAGGATTGTAACCAAGCATTTTTAACACTAAAATAAATGCTAGTTAATGCACCAATCATGATAGCACCTGATTGGAAATTACCTTTCGAAATCGTGTGCGATGCAAGTGACTTTGCAGTTGGAGCTGTCTTAGGACAAAGAAAAGATAAGCATTTTCACCCAATATACTACGCTAGTAAAACACTTAACGATGCACAAGAAAATTACATAACAACTGAAAAAGAATTACTAGTTGTAGTATTTACTTTTGATAAATTTCGTTCTTATCTTGTTCTTTCTAAAACGATAGGTTATACAGACTATGCAGCCATTCGTTATCTCTTTAAAAAACAGGATGCCAAGCCACGTTTAATCAGATGGATTCTACTCCTCCAAGAATTTGACATTGAAATAAAAGACAAAAGAGGAGCAGAAAACACCGTTGCAGATCCTCTATCCCGCTTGGAAGATCCAGCTTTGGAGGCAACTGGGGATGAGCTCATCAATGAAAAATTCCCAACGGAATCCTTAGAAATGGTGGAATACCGAGAAGAACCATGGTACGCCAACTACGCCAACTACCTAGCTAGTGGGATAGTCACAAAAGGATGGTCAAATTATCAAAGAAAAAAATTCTTTGCCTATGTAAAACATTATTTTTGGAAGATCCTTATCTTTCAAGATGTGTGCCGACCAACTTATCTGACGATGCGTGCAAGGTAGTGAAGCAAGAAAGATTCTCCACCATTGTCATGAAGGTCCATACGGAGGGAGTCATGGAGCCGCTAGTACCGCACGAATGGTATTTGATTCAGGATTCTATTGGCCAACCATTTATAAAGACTCCCAAAGTCTTATCAAGACATGTGATGCATGCCAACGATCAGGTAATATTTCTTCCAAAAACGAAATGCCACAAAATGGCATTCTTGTTTGTGAATTTTTTTATGTGTGGGGACTAGACTTTATGGGACCTTTCCCACCATCAAAAGGAAACAAATATATACTTGTGGCAGTGGATTACTTGTCAAAATGGGCCGAAGCCGAAGCCCTTCCAACAAATGATGGAAGGGTTGTGGTAAGATTCTTGATACGACTATTTTCTCATTTCGGAACTCCAAAAGCATTAATAAGTGACAGAGGTACCCATTTTTCTAATAATCAACATGAAATTTTTTTAACAAGATATGGGGTCTATCACCGGATCTTAACCGCATATCACCCTCAAACAAATGGACAAGTCGAAGTGACTAATCAAGGTTTAAAAAGAATTCTTGAAAAAACCGTATGATTAAATAAAAAAGAGTGGGCTGACAAATTAGACGACGCTTTATGGGCTTTTCGAACCGCGTATAAAACAACAATAGGTACCACCCCATATAAGCTTGTGTATGGAAAAAGTTGTCATTTGCCAGTAGAAATAGCGCACAAGGCCTACTGGGCATTAAAAAACGTAAGCTTAGACATTGAAACCGCCGGAAAGAATCGATTTTGTCAATTAGACTAATTAAGGAATTAAGCATACTCTAACTCTGAAATGTATAAGGAACGAATGAAAAACTTGCGTGATAAACATATTAAGCCTAATGAATTTCGAGTAGGATATCAAGTTCTATTGTTTAATTCACGACTTCGATTATTTCTCAGAAAATTAGAGTCTAGGTGGTCGGGACCTTTTTCTATCACCCATATGTTTCCACACGGTGCAATCGAGATTAAATCTCGAAATGGGATTCTATTCAAAGTCAACGGACAAAGGCTTAAGCTTTATTAAGGATTCATTAAGGACGATGAGGAAGAGATCTCGCTACAAGCGGTCGAAGAATGATTAAACAAAGGTTTGTGTATTAACATCATGTCTTGTAGGTAATGGACTTCGGGAAAGCTTCAAAAATCGGTAAGTTATCTAAACCAGTTTCGGGAAACAGGTCACTCACACGTGCACTATAAAAAATTTAAATTTTGGCCGCCCACGGGGCTGTATCCAGCGGCCACGGGGGCGTGTTCGGCACTCTGTCGGGGATAAAACCCCTTTTCTTCTCATTTTATCATTTCACCACGAACCGTTTCCCCGAAAACTCTCTGGTTCCTCTGCGATTCTCTGTAGATTTTTACGTTTATCTTCCATTCAACTTCAACAAGGTATGATTCTATCATCTTCTTTAGTTAGTTTAACGATTTACATGTAGATTAACATCAAAAATTTGGGGAAAATCTAGGGTTCTTAAACTTGAACCAAACCAAACCTCAAATTTTTGCTTAGATCTAGTAGTATTAGTATAGATGCATGTTATAGGAAGTAAATCAACTGTTATTGTTCGTAGATTTGCCAGATTTCAAGTATAAACCACACACCCTTGTTTTTTAACCGAAAAAGTTAAAATTGATGGGGTAAACGTTTTTTTTTTTTTGGAAAAATGACACTTGGGGTTTCATTTTTGGGGAAAACCGCCCCTACTCAGCTAAAACTTTTCATGTTTTCGAAACCGGATCGAAAAATAAAGATTTGGGGAAACAGAACCCTGACCACGGGGTCGTGTTCAGCGAGCACGGGGCGTGGCCGGGAGAAATTACCTGAACACGGTGCGTGGCCAGCCTCCTGTTTTCAGTTTTCTTCGAAATTTTATCGTAACATGCTAATTGTTTTATGGTTTCTTTTGTAGGGATGGCCAGGAAGTTCACCAAGTTCAAACCAACAGAATGGGACTACCAAGCTCGCTATGACATACTTCAAACTAGGCCCGAAGAAACACCGAAACAAGCGTGTCTCGAAACCTAGGAAGCCATGGGGCATCTGGACTGCTACAACACGCTAGTCACGGGACCACTAAGGGTGGCCCTCGGCGTGAGACTCCATGTAGTTCATGAATATAGCATGGAGTTTTACCGTTCTTTCGCGTTCAAAGCAAAATCCGAGCGGTTTGACGAAGAAGGGGTTCAATTCAGATGTGCGAGGGAAGTGCTTTCGATTTCCTTCACATAATTTGGGGTGAATGTGGGTCTATTCACCAAAGAAGAGTTCGGTGAAGAGGAGAACATGGGTGGTCTCCGTGAGCTCCCAAACAACATGCGCCAAACAGCATGGGCTCAAATCGGAGAAGGGTCGTATGATCCAAGTGTCACAAAGAGCTCTCAATTGTGGGACCCCCTCAACCGCTACATTCATTGGGTCCTTAGCAACTCCCTAAGTTAAAGGCGTGATAGCACCTGGTGTGGTCAACCTACGTGATCATATTGTCCTGTATTGCATCCACAACTGCATTCCTCTCGATGTCACCCACCTACTCCTAAGGAACATGTATCTGAACCAGTTGGCTTCCTCTCCAATGCCGATCTTCTTCGGGGGATGGATCTACCGCCTCTTCAAGACCTATGTCCAATGCATGCCAAAGTCGTTCCGTAAGGGTCCATGGTTGGGAAAGGTAGATCTATCTGAATGCCGCTCAATGGGAATCATCCACGAAATGGGTGACGGGACGGCCCGCTTCCAAACCACCCAAGGACACGCTTGGAACCCGGAAGAAGCCCTCGTCCTACAAGCCGACCCAACCCGTCTTCCTCCTCAGTATCAAGGCTACCAAACGGGTTCATCCTCTCAAGGAGGTGGTTTTCCTAATTTTCAAAATTTACATGATCTTTTGCAGGAAAACTTACTATGCACCCGGAACGCATACAATATAGCTAGCAACACCTTTACCCGGGTCGGATCAGTGGAGCGCACCGTCTTCGCTATGCAGGATGACATCACGTACATCCGGGGCCATATGGTGTATCGAGATGAGGAGGGTGATGATGACGAGGATATGGACTGGGCGGAGGCAATGGAGGTGATATGGTGTGGTGACGGATGCGGTATTCCAGGTAAACCCTTTATATCTAACGAACAATTTTGGCTTGCGTGCCATGGTTTGAACAATTTACTTTCCTAGACAATTTTATTTTCTGAATTCTATTTTCTTCTTATGTTTGTGATGGCGGATGATGTACTTTTGTAAATTAGGATGTTTGTTATGTATGGTGTAGTGTTTAGCAAAATACGTACACGGGAAGCAGCCCAGAAACCCGAACCAAAAGCCAAAACCTGTTAATCATCAATTGCAGACCGTTGCTGACCATGACCCCGTGCTCACACCCCTGACCTGCTGTTTTGTCTGAACCCTGCCCACCACGGGGTCGTGGCCACCGGGCACGCCCCATGGCCAAGTTTCTGTAAGTTTTTGTTACTGGCACTCTGACCACGGGGCCATGCTCAGCCAGCACATGGTCGTCGCCAGGTGCCCAGTAACACCAAATGTTGTTTTTCAACACCGTTTACCCATTCAATCAACCTAAAAACTTATTTTTAGTACACATTGAAGACAATGTGTAATTTAAGTGTGCGGGGGATGCTAAAACCTTGAATCTTGCAAGTCTTAATAACAAGCATTACACAAAACTCTATTGGAACTGCTAATCACCCCAAAGTTTTTTAAAAAAAAAAAATTTACTTGTCTTGGTTTAATTCTAAAATAAACAAGTTCTAAAAAGGTTATATTTTTACAAATTTACAACCGAAAGCGTCGTGATAAAAAGAACCGAATAAGGAAATTATGAAAAGGCATCACAAATCTAATTAAAATTTGATTATATATACTTGATCACACTATAAACCCATTCCCACAACAAGTGAGTTTTGAGCCTTTATTGAGCATACATGAATATATCTTTTAACTAAATGCTCATTTTTCATTTGTTGTGTGAATAGCCGCTTGGTTCTTACAACTCTAGAACTTGCCACGACGATACATTCCCGGTTCTTACCAACTTGAACCCAAGTAAGTAAATGATAGAGGCATTAGGACTAACCCATTTTCCTTTCAACACCATTATTTTTCATCTTTTTTATCACCTACCCGAAATCCCTCTAGTTAACCCCTTTGAGCCTAAACCTTTTCATTTCAAAACCCACAAAACAAACACGCTTTACCCATCAAAACCTTTTTCTTTTCCACACTTTTATTTTAATAAAAAGCTCGGTTATCTTGTGAGATGAAAAAAAAGAATTGCAATAAACAAACAAGTTCCTCAAAGAAATCATGTTTGAATGTGCTTAGTTTGAATAAAAGTCACAAAAACAAAAAGTTTTACGACAACCGACGCTTTTTACGCTTTTAGCCATTTTTACTAACCACTAACCAAAAACCACCTACCCTTAGCCCAAGCCTATCCCTTCCCCAAGTCCTCTTGATATTTACGAAGGTTTTTTAGTTAAAAAGTAGGAGGTTTGATCACTTGGTAAGTATATGGTAGAAGTAAGTTCCGTACTGGTCTCGAGTGTTGCACAAAAATACACAAATCGGCCGAGTGTTGAGTGATCTCCCGTGAGGTATGTGAACTTGTATATAAATGGAATTTTAAAAAGGCATGTTATGCCTAAATAAGTAATTTTTCTTATAAATCGTTCTAAATAAATCATGATCAATAGGATTGTAAATAAAATAAAAATAAAACTCAATAAAGATCTTGGATTCCCGACACTCAAGATGAGCCCAAAAACTTTTCCTCTACCTCTTCCATTTGGGTGTGTAAGCCACATATTAAAGAGTTTTGCTTGAGGACAAGCCAATATTCAAGTGTGGGGGTATTTGATGTCTGCAAAATGCAACATATAAATTACGTCAAATGAAGCATAAAACTAACCTTTTTTTAGTACTAATGTTGGAAAAAGCGTGTTTCTTTCTTCCTTTTGAATTTACAGGACCAAATGAGCTTAAACGAACAAAAGGAGCAAATAAGCAGCCAAAATCAACATAGATACAAAGAAAAGGATTAAAAATGACATGCCTGACCCCTCGGCAGCATCCCCAAAAGCAAAAACAAGGAATCAGAAGACTGACCACGGGGCCGTGCCCAGCTAAACACGGGGCATGGTCAGGGCCCAGCACAAAAGACAAATCAGTAGAAGCTTCCATGCCCACCATGGGGGCGTGCCCAGCTCAGCACGGGGCGTGGTCAACGCAAAGATACCTAGAATCTTGCCGAATCTTGAGAGTATAGATACAAAGTTGACCACAGGGTCGTGCCCAGGAGACATGGGGCCGTGCGGGGCCCTCTGCTGACACTTGCAATTAATGAAGGAAGAGAAAATGCTGGCCACGGGGGCGTGCCCAGCGGGCACGGGGCCGTGGCCAGAGTTCTGTGCAGGCTATAAATAGGGGTGCTTGGTTCACTTGAAAGGCATCCCTTGGCAAACCATTACTCTCTCACTTTGCCGCCACTCCACCACCACTACAACACCAACACCCACCACCATCATCCATCATCCATCTTTAGAGTGTGTAGTAGTCTCGGGATCCAAGATTGATTGTAAGTGTTTTTGCCAATCAAAGGCCATGTTTGGTTAAGCCCCTTACATCACTTGGTGAAGACAAATCTTTTAGGTATTACTTTTGATTTTTAATCTTTCGGCACTTTTTATTTGGGTTTGTATTAATGACTTCAATAACTAGTTTCTTATGTTGAAGGTGAATTTTCTTTATCATTTTTCTGTGGTGTCTTGAAGTTACTTTACTGTCTATATAAAGTAAAAGATTGCATCATTCATGTCTTTACGGTCTATATAAAGGCATGTTGACTACCTGGTCGAGGGTTGGGGGAATGGTTTGGTGAGGTTCTTGCCTTGTTCAGTGTATAGATCCTTCAAGGACGTGGTTCAAGCTTACTAGGACCTCCTTCAATAACCACTGGTATTGGGTGGCGGGGGTGCGAATAGCTTGAACCCCTCATATGTAAACTACTATTAATACTTTAAACCGGCTTCTTGGGATTGTATCCTTGCTGACTCAAACCAGTTAACCGAGGGTAACGTCACCTTTAAAAGAGAGGCCTACCACTTTTCGCATTAATAACTAACTTAATTATCTTTCAATATTCCGACCCTTTGGGATTGTATCCCTGCTGACTCAAACCACTGGGTTGAGGGTAACATCACCTTCAAAAGAGGGGCCTACTACTATAACTAAGATAACCTCTTAAAAAGTCCGAAAGTGCGAAAATCATCAAAGGATACATTAAAGACGAGTCGGATCCAAGTGATTCTATCTTGTCTATCTATTTTTATTTTATTTATTTCTACATTTTTAGTTTTTATTTTCATGTTTCAAAACTTTTCTCAAAAAAAAAAAAAATAGATTGATTAGATGTTGAGGATAAACCGCTACTAAAAGCCCTTGTGCCCTTGGACGATCTTGGTATCTTACCAACGCTATACTACGCTCACGATGGGTGCATTTGCCCAAGTGTGTGTTTAGTGTTAGTAAAATATAGTGTTTTATTAATTTAAAATTTGACTAATGCGTAAAATAGGCTCAAAATATCAATAAAAATACATCACACTAAACGCACACCAAGGGGTCTATAGTTCGGAATAAACAGAATATTATCCGTTAGCATGTTTACCAATCATTTGTAAGTCTTTTGACATTGACCGGGTAACTTTAGAATAACGTCTGGTTTCGCTAGATTAAGCGTTGACCGAATAGAATGTGTGCTGATTCCAGGATCCGGCGAGTTTGACGGAGCTTTGGTCCCGATCCGACGTGTTCGGTGCATTTATTACGACTAAGAAAGGAGTAGAAACAGAATACGATACTGAGCAGTCAATTTCAATCTGGTCTCTATTGATTATTCAACGTTACAGCATCACAAGACCAGTTGGACAGCATTTCCCCTCTGGGTACCAAAAGCTTGTCCAAATAGGAGCCCCAACCCCCTATTTATAGACAACGAACACTATGTGTCCATCTGATCGGATTGCCATCCGATTGGATCGCCATCCATTCGGATGGACTTTGACATTTACAAAACCTGTCCAACTTTTCTCCTATTCTATACAATATTCAACACACGCTCTATCTAACTATTCGCACAGTGGCAGACGTACGAAATATGCACCAACAATGTGCTTTGTACCCTTACGAGCGAGGGTATCGCATGATATGGGTTATTCTTATTTGGAAAAGTTTTGAAAGTATTTGACCCGTTACGACTAGTTTATACGGTTTTTATCTGTATAACTACGTGTATGTGTATAAACGGGTTCGAGTGGTCGAATGGGTCTATGACGAGTTGGACATATCAATATATATTTTATAATGTTATATGATTAGTATTAAAGTTAGAATGTAGGTTGCATATGTTTAAAACTGTTTTATTTGTTTTTACACCAAAAGGACATTTTGACTTTTTAAAAGATATATGTTTGACTCGTCATTTGACCCATTTAAACGTGATGATCATGTGGTATAATTGCAGGGATTTATACCCTATGATATAATGATCAGGTAAGAAAATTTAATCGGGTTTTGACTTGACCAAAATGGCCAGAACCGAAAGTCAAAGCAAAAGTCAAACTGCTTGACTTTCGGATATATTCGAAATACAAAACTGAAATCAACTTAAAAGAACACTTACTAGTGCTAGAAGGAACACATGAACTCAGAAGATGAGGCTCATGTAGATCAGAAGCAGCTCTAAAGGTGTTTAAGAAGTTAATTGAGAAATGTCGTGTATAAAGTCATGAACTAGGGAGCTATTTATACTAAGAGTTAACTTTCATTTTGCTCTCTGTGGTTTGGTCATTTTAACGGTTTTACTCCAATAGCTTAAAAATAGCCATTTTCCTCCATGGTCTTTCAAGTTTGTCGCCAGTTTGCTCCCTACCTCTAACTCAGTTAAAACATTCAATTAAAAGTAGGGGTATTTCGGTAGTTTACTCCCTGGCTCTAACTCAATTAAAACGTTTAGTTAAAAGTCGACGTAGTCGTGGTCGGCAGGTGGTAGTTGCAGGTGGTGGTGGTGGATGGTTGTGGCCGGTAGAAAGAGTGGTTGGAAAGATGGGGGATCAAAAAAGAATTACTTACATACATGTAAATAAACAAGTTATAGGTTTATTTAGGTGAAAAAACTTACATGCCCTTGCTTTTATCTATAAAATTACCAAAATACACTTCTAGTTAATGGATTTTTTGGAAGGAGTTAGAGGCAGGGAGCAAAGTGACGATAAGTTAGAAAAATCAGGGAGGAAAATGGCTATTTTTAAACCATTGGGGCAAAACTATTATAATGACCAAATCACATGGAAGGAAAATGGCTATTTTTAAACTACTGGGGCAAAACTATTAAAATGACCAAATCACAGGGAGCAAAATGGAAGTTAACTCTTATACTAGTCTTCAAGCTCCATGGTCATGATAAGTATTCCCTGATGTTCTCAGGTGTTGATTAGTGTCATAACTGGTGGAGAAAGGAGAAGAAGAGTGGCAAGAATCGTGCAAAGGTGGCACAAGAGCAAGCTGCAGCTGACGCTACGTTTTTGTTGTCAGCAACACCCTTACATGTCGTAAGGGGTCATGCCTTACGGTCCATAAGGACCTCTGGTGAGCAGATAATTAAAACCTCTTGCGGATCATAAGGGGTTAATCCTTGCGGTCCATAAGGGACCTCTAGGAGCTAAAAAAATGCTTTCTTGCATTTTCAGCCCCTCAACTTATATCAACCCTCATTTTATAAATTTTGTCCCTCTCCTTCCACATATCGGAATTATTTGGAGAGTTTTTGGACATGCGTCATGCTAGGATTTGATAAAATTATTTGGGTTGTTACTGTTGGGATTGAACCCTACAGAGGAACAGTTGATTAAAGCCAAAACTGGATCAGCTCAGTGGATTCAGAATAAGCAGATGTTTGTATTTGATCTTTCCCCTTGACAGTGGCTCTAACATCTGATGGATTCAAGTACTGCCCTTCCTAACTGCTCCTGACCCAAAAGACTGATGAAGACTAAGTGTTGATGCTCAATCAACTGTTATGTCTCAAGTACTGCTGAAGACCAAAGCACTGCTGGAGCCTAAGCAGTGGTATGAAGGATCAGTTGTTTTGTCTATGCTTTGTAAATTGTAATCAGTTGTTTGTAATCAGTGGTTGTAATAGGTCAGTAGTTTGAGTTTGTTAGGAGGTTAGATGTCACTATCATGGTGATGTCAGCAAAGACGCCACAGTGGTTTGTTCTGTACTATAAATAGAACAGTACCCTGTACTGTTCTATTAGCTCTCTTCTTCCACAAGTCATTTTGTACGAACAAATCATCTGTGAGCTCAGGCTGAGGGGGAGATTGTATGCGTGCATGCAGTAGTGTTGATAACTATAACTAAATATAATCATTTGATTCTATTATAAACCTGTTTGTTTAAAACAATTCTTTCTTTGATTGTGTTGAAAGTTTGTTCCAATTTAATTCTGCTGCACTTTGTCTTAATTCATCTTCATCATATTCAAACAAACACAATCTTATCAAACTCAGATCCTAACAATTGGTATCAGAGCTTGGACAGTCAAACTTGATCTAACAATCATTTTGACGTAAAAGTTCAGCTCAAAATCGTTGACACTTTTTCAATTGTTCGTTTCATTGAAAAACAGAGTAAGGGTTAATCACGAGCAAAGTTGATTAACCAGTGCCTGTAAAACAACCAGGATGAAGTCACAATCACAAGATATGAACAATAACATTGGTTCTCTCTTCAAACCACCTATGTTGAAGAGAAATGAATACAACATCTAGGAGCGAAGGATGGTTCACATCTTAACTCAACAGAACACTGGATGTTGGAAGTGGGTTATCTTTGGAACACATGTTCCAATGGTGCCGAGTGCTGAGGATCCAAAGAAGTTCGAACCTAAGAAAATTGAGAACTATACTGATCAGGATTTTTAGAAAATTGAACTGGATGCCAAGGCATTTAGCATCATTGCATCTGCACTCCCCAATGAAATCTATGTTGGGCTGTTACACTGTAACAGTGCCAAGGAATTGTGGGATGCACTTAAGGAACAATTTGGGGGGACTGAAGAAGTAATTGAAAACAACAGGGAAATTTTGAACCAACAGTATGAAACCTTTTGCCACATTAAGGGTGAAACATTAACACAGCAGTTTGAGCGATTTAGTTGTCTCATAAGTGAACTTAAGCTTGTTAAAACTGAATTTCCTAAATCAACTGTTAACAGCAGGTTTTTAAGATCACTTCCTAAAAAGTGGGACACAATTGCTTTTGTAACCAGAAACTTTGTTGAGTTCAAAGATCTGACCCTGACCCAACTTCATGGTAGACTCCTGACCTATGAAAGGGAGTTAAACCAAAAAAAGAAGTTACAAGAGTCTGGAAAAGTTGCAGATGACTATTCATTTGGCAGCACAGCTCTTTTGGGTCAAGAAGAATCTGGTAGTAGTAAGGATCAGAGTTATGATCATTATATTGACATAACAGCTGGTGGAGCCTTTAACAACTCTGATTCTTACTCAAACAACTATGCTTTCACAGCTAGTAGTGAAAACCAAAATTCTGACAATCTGTGTTTTGAACTCAATGATTTGCAGCATTTTGATCCAACTGACTTAGAAGAAATGGACATTTTGCATCAACTTGCATTGATGAGTGTTAGAACCATGTAGGATCGTGTTTTGACCCGAAATGAGTCGATCAGAGGTGTTCTACTCAAAATGAAAGGCGGAAACAGACATTATGAGTTGAATTCAGCAAGATATCACTATAAACTGTCTTGTATATTGATTCTGAAATGATTACAATCCTGAAGACACTTCGACAGAGCTTCTCCGTCAGAAACAAGAGCATTACAAATGATTTCGCTCAAGTATTATTTATAGAGAACTGATTTCGCTTGAACATGCTTCAAGCGAAATCTCATACAAGCGAAATTACAACAATTAATCTCAAGCGAAATAACATGATTAATTCCAAGCGAAATCACATGTTGACATCTTCAAGCGAAATCACCTATTTGACTTGATTTCTCGATCTTCGTGTCATGAAATGCAAGACTCGATACAAGACGAAGTCAGCAGACGTATGCACTAACAGACTCCCCCTCGGATGTTGACGAGTCTTAAGTGTCGAGTCTTCAATATCTTCAGTCTTTATCAGTCTGCTTGAACTCTTTTCCAGCACCAACAAACTCTCCTCGAACAAACTTATCTTCTCGGATGTCTTCAGACTCCCCCTTTCATTATGTTGGGATCGATGTCTGGCTTGTTGAAATCACAGAGTCCTCAGGTATCGTAACCTGGCTCTTTATCACAGTCTTCAGGTATCCTGATTCTGTGCTCTTTCTTCAAGTTCAAAATCGAAACCTGGCAATACCTGCACATTCTTAACCCAGAAATAAATTTCACAAATTTTACATTTTACAAAATTTATCTATACAAACTCCTCTTCAAATTTAATCATTTTTAAAAACTTCATTTGACCACTTGTATATTCAAAAACTTTTCTCATTTAGCCACATGTTCCCCCTCACCACATGCTTATCATGTTTAGCACTTGGAATTTTGAAAATCAGCTCTTCAACATCAGTTGTCGAAAATCTTTTTGAATTTTTCAAAATTTATGCTAAAACACACTAAAAATCTTTTTGTATTTTTAAATGAAATACAGTAAACAAATATTTACAGACAATATTTTTGTGAGTTTGTGTAAGAGGATCATATTAGTTTTAGAGACAAATCACCAACACCGTTAAGCTTTAAACATTTTAAGTTCTAAACGATTCACTTAGATTGTCAGTATACTGATCCATTTAAATTCTCTCACAAAGTTCAGTTGTTTCGAGATACGAAATTAAGTGTCTTAAGTACTTAAACTTAATCGCGTGTCCCACCTCAGAATATACTCCCGTATCCAGATCCCAATATTCAGTCTTACAGGTGAGGATACCACAGATGATATCTGTAAGAGGTTAATTGCGAAACCGTGAGAGCTCAGGTCATAACTTCCGTTCAGCAGAGAGATGACGGCTTCGACTTTTGGTGTGTCCCCTTTAGAGGATCTTTTTTACAACAGCATTGATTAGCAATTTTATTGTCTCATCATTTTTGCTGAGGGCGGCGCTATATTTCAAGCAAGCAGTAAAGTATTCTCCGGGGACTAGGCCATTGCTTTCGCAATATCAGAAGTCCCGGGATAATACCCCAGATATCACTGAGTATAAAGACCTAGTATCTCAGAAAGAGGGACCTTTCAAACAAGATTTCGGGGGTTACCCATATATCCGAGAGATGTTTCCCCACGATATAAGCAAGTTTGAATTTAGATTTATATCTCGTCACAATCTACTAAATGTGCAAAAACCTACTGGCACATCATCAGTGAGACGGTTTATCACATTTTAACTTTCCAATTCTTTAGCATGTTGTGATCGTCCATTGATATACTATCATTTCCTCTTTTCTGACAACAAAACTCATTTTTGCTTTTATCATGTTTTTGCCTTTTTCAAATTTTCAAATGTTTTTGGATTTTCTGAAATTCTTACTCCCCCTAAAATGCAAACACATTTTAGGAAATTTGAAAACAAACTATACAAGTAAATTTACAACTGATATCAAATTGCTTCAAATCGCCATCCACTTGGTATAAACAATCAGAACTCCCCCTTACAACAAAACATTTTCCCATTTTGATCTCAAAACACTTAAGTTTGTTTTAATCAAATAGTTTTTCCGGAAAATAAGTTTTATTGATTTTATAAGACCACTTGTAGGTTAGGGGATCAATTCATCACTTTGTCTTTCAACCACTTGTAGGAAAATGCAAGTACAACTTAATGTCCTTGATTTACCACTTACAGGTAAAAACCTTTTTCAACCACATGGCTTACCAACCAATACCTCATGTAGATTGAATTCTCAAAATGCCAATTCCTACTCCTCACTTACCAACCTGGGAGTTCCGGCAAGTCACACTTATACAGAAACAAATTTCATAAACAATAAATGATGCCGATTCATGCTCCGCAATTACCAACTTGTAAGCTCCAGCAAGTCATACTTATCACTTATGAAAAACAGACATCCAAGCTTCACCAAACTTGGATGTTTCCTCCTCACCTGCACTTGGATAATATGAAGCTTTCTTTGTTTCATAAAAGTCCTTTACCCCTTTTACCTTTCCCTCAACCATTTTTCCAAAAATCTTTTTCACATTTCTATTAAACGCTTTCTCAACATCAAATTCTTTCTTCTCAGAATAGAATTGATTCGAGATCTCAACCTTCCCAACTTTTGATTTAAAATTCTCAGCCCTCAATGGTGGAAAATGAACATCATCCATTGGAGGTACTGATGTTTCTATTTTTAGCTCAGCTTGTGGCTCCTCCGATTTTGTGGAATCAGATTCATCGCCAAATTTCTCATAAAACTTCTTAACAACCCACACTTGGTTGTCATGTTTATCTCTCTTTTTATAAAAATGTGTCTTTGAACAGAATTTTTCAGTTGGTGGTTCATTTTTCTCAACAACTTTCTCTTTAAGTTTTTTAGAAACTCCCTGTTTTGTCTTTGTAATCTGAGGACAGTTCCATGCAATGTGACCAACTTCATTGCATCTGAAACAGGTTCTAGTCTCATTTCTATGAAAAACTCCAGTCCCCATTCTCTCTTGCTTCTGGATAATGAATTCTCTGTTTGATTGTTTCCAGAATGGGCTTTTTGCTTCTTCTTCACAGCTAGTTCCTGAAACAAATGTCATTTTTGATTTAAAATCTCGGACATATTTTTCATTTTTAGAATTTTCAGCTGGAATAAATCCAAGACCTTTCTTTTTGAAATTACCATTATGGTTTGGTTTCTTTTGAAAACCAGAACTAGAACTATAACCTTTTTTCTTGTTTAACCGTTGTTGAACTCTTGAAGTGTATTTTTTAGGTTTTTCAGTAAGATTTAAATCTTTTATTTCAGAAATATTGATTTCTGTAAGTTTGAAAACCTTTTTGATGTTTTCAATTTGAACACTTCTTATTCGAAATTCCTCATCAGAATATAATTTGTCTGAATCAATCAATGTATATGCCACTTTGATTGCTTCGTCATTCAAATTAGATTTCGATAACAGGAATTCTTTATTGTAAACCCGTTTAACAGACGACTTTGAACTGTTGACCGACGAACTCGAACTTTTGATGGACGAACTTGAACACCCAGACTCGGACTTTGACTCAGACTTTAACTCCGACTCCTCATCTGTATCCAACACCTGATCGGCCACCTTTTTTATTAACTCGGACTCATGATCAGTATCAGACGATGTAAAAATGACATCAATATTTTCTGGTAATTCATCGGTTATATCGGACTTTAACTTTATATTGACTGCTTTTTCGACTTGCTCCTCATTCGGTTTTCTAGGCGAATACCCTTCCCAAATCGGAGGTGGACACTTGTTATAACTAGCACTTTGTTGCTTACCAGTATCTTTCTTCTTTGGCTTCTCATCATCTTTAAATGCTTCAAAACCTGCAACAGTTGGATAAATTCGATCAATGAGATAATCAGAACTAGAATAACTTTGCAATAAACGCCTAATTCTCTCATTTTCAATCTTTTCTGTCTCCAACTCCTTCTGCAACTTTGCACATTCTTCTATGTAATGATTTATCGCTTTCTGCTTTGTCATCATCACAGCATTCATCATGGTCAATGCGTCTTCTCTCTCATAGTTTGTCTTTTGTAGACCAGTTACTGTTCTGTTTAGCACATCATACGACTCTTTCACGTAGTTGAGATTGAACAATAATTGTTCTTTCATCTTTTCTTGCTCGTTCAGTTTCTCATCTTTTTCAGCACATTTCTTACAAGATTCCAAACAATTTGAGCAAGGCTTGATGACTTCCACAATCTTTTCAACTTCGATGACTTTTTCAACCTCAATCACTGTTTCAGCTTCAGTCACCTTCTCAGCTTTAACTTCTTCATTTTGAACAGTCTCTTCTTTTTTATCAACACTTTCACTCTTCATTTTCTTTTGTTCTTTTGCAGCACGTCTCTCCTTCAGCTTCTCCAAGCGATCTGCAAAATAAAATTGAAAACTTTCAGGGGATAAATGAATTTTTGCAACATTAATATGTCTTTCTTCCTCATCGTCACCACTATCATCAGTTTGTGATTGATCAAAATCTATTGTTTTCTCAGAACTATCATCATCTGAAGAACCAGAATCTGATGGTGTTTGATCAAAAATTAAGGTCTTTTCAGAACTTTCATCTAAAAAACCAGAATCAGATGATGTTTGATCAACAACAGTTGCTTCTTCTGAGCTTTCATCGGATGAAACAGATTCTTCTTTTTGATTCTTCTCATGAACACCAATCGCTTTCATCCATTCAGTAAACAAATCAGGTTCTTGAACTATCTTTGCAATGAAAGCTTTAAAATTCCCATTCTCATCCGCAAACTGATCCCAGCTGAAACCCTCAAGTAACTTTTCATCATCTTGGTTTATCAAACATGCTTTACTATCAGCTGATATATATTTGTTCCAACTGAAACCTGGAACCATTTTCTCATCATCTTGATCAATGATACCAGAATAAGCTTTACTATTTGCATCTTCGATCATTTTCCCATGAGCAGTTTGTGTTTCTTTTTGTTGATATGGTTGATGAGCAACTTGTTGATATATGGCTTTCCTATAGTAATCATCTTTTCCAAAAGGATTCTTTGCTCCACTAGCCTCTTGATTTTTGCATTCTCTTTTGAAATGACCTTTCTCCCTGCATCGAAAAAAAGTAACTTTAGATTTATCAAAACCCAAAGTAGACACATGTGCATCCAGAAAATCATTTCTCCCTGTGATCATTTTAAACTTTTCTGCTCTCCTCAAGACACTAGCTAGACACCATTTGATGTCCATGAGCTCCATCTCTTCAGCATCTATCTGATCGTAATCCTCTTTCATCAGCATAGGATTTCCGATCCTCCCTGCAACCAAACCTTCATAGGATTGTAGCACAGTTGCAAGTAACGCCATGTGATCTTTTGCAATTTCTTCAGAAAAACTTTGACCATCTGGAAAATTCAATGCAATGTTGCACTGTATCACACAACCATTTCCACTTTTTAAACTTTGAGAATGAAAACTTGAAGTTGAACTCTTCGGATTAACACTCGGATATGAAGAAAATCCACTGCTGCTGTTTGGACTTTGTTCAACATTTTCTGATGAGTTTCCAGTACTAAAAGCAGTTTGAATTTTAGGACTTTTTTCAACCTCTTGAACATTGCCTTTGTAATACATTTTCACATCTTGTTGACCACTCGGATTACTTATCCTCGCAATCTTTTGTTGTTCAAGATCTTGACCCTCAATCTTCTCAATAAACTGAGAAATGGTCAAACCATCATAAACTCCGGTGTTCTTTAAGATCATCAAAAATGTACCCCACTCTTTCTGAGGTAAAGCATCAGCTAATTTGTCTACCCATTCCTCTCGATCTTTGGTTATACTTAGCAACGACATAGAACGCACTAAGTGGCAGTATCTTTCAATCAACTTCTTTGTATCTTCCCCTGGCAGACTTGTGAATAAATCAAATTCTTTTTTAAGAAATGACTTTTTACTTTTTATCATCTTATCACTTCCCTCAAACTTGATTTTAAGAGCATCCCAAATTGATTTTGAAGTTTTATCATGCTGAAGCAATACAAAGATATCTTCTTTAATAGCTTGCTGAAGTAGACTAATCATCATTTTTTCAGCTCTGTACATGTCTCGTTCTTTATCATTGAATTCAGATATTTCTTTTTCAACTTGCAGATCAGTACGTGGTAGAACATACTTCTTTAAAATACACTCCCAAGATCTCAAGTGATTGGCTTGAACCCAGTTTTCAAACCGATCTTTCCAACCATAATACTCTTCAATGCTCATTAGCTTCGGGGGTTTTTGTGTAGTTCCACTCTCATTTTCCGAGTTCATGTTTTGAGCAATGGTAGGCGGAGTAGTCAGGGATGTTGCAAATGCGTTGTAAAATTCTTCACTCATGATTCGGTAAACTTTTTCACAAAACAGGTATTTTCAAGCGAAATAAGATCTCAAGCGAAATTACTTCCAAGCGAGATAACCCTTTCAAGCAAGATTACCTGCACACAACAACTTCAAGCGAAATTAAGATGATTTTCAAGCGAAATATCCTTCTCAAGCGAAATCAGATGTATTTCGAGCGAAATTACTTATTTCGCTTGAGATTATCACAATTTTCAAGCGAAATCAAATTGTTCGTTTAAGCAGAATAAGGTTTTTAGTCAGTTTTTATCTGATTTAGTCCGAATTTTGATCTGATTTTCTCAAGGGTTTGTTAAAACACTGTTTCGCTTATGATATGGGAAATTCAAGCCATTTTAATCGTGAAAAGTTGTCCAATTGATAAAAGAAGGTGTAGATGTAAGAAATTGAGATGAAATCATGCTGAAAACTGCAGAACTCCTCCTCCTGTGCTCTGATACCAATTGTAGGATCGTGTTTTGACCCGAAATGAGTCGATCAGAGGTGTTCTACTCAAAATGAAAGGCGGAAACAGACATTATGAGTTGAATTCAGCAAGATATCACTATAAACTGTCTTATATATTGATTCTGAAATGATTACAATCCTGAAGACACTTCGACAAAGCTTCGCCGTCAGAAACAAGAGCATTACAAATGATTTCGCTCAAGTACTATTTATAGAGAACTGATTTCACTTGAACATGCTTCAAGCGAAATCTCATACAAGCGAAATCACAACAATTAATCTCAAGTGAAATAACATGATTAATTCCAAGCGAAATCACCTATTTGACTTGATTTCTCGATCTTTGTGTCATGAAATGCAAGACTCGATACAAGACGAAGTCAGCAGACGTATGTACTAACAAACCAGCAAGTTTTACAAAAGGACAGGGATAAAATTTCCAGGTTACATGGGAACCTAAAAGTGGGGCTGGATAAGTCAAAGATTAAGTGCTATAAGTGTAATAGGTTAGGTCATTTTGCTAGGGAATGCAGGAGTCAAACCAATGGACCAATTATTACACATCCTAGCTCAAACCCTAGACCACAAAATAACCAAAGCACTGTGCACTATGCCCAATATGCCCCTACTGCTCATGTAAACACTGCTCACTATGCACATCCTGTAACCCCTGTTCCTGTGCTTTATGTTCAAACCACTGTTCCTCAGATACAATATGTCCAGGCCCCTGCTCCTCAGGTTCAGGTGCAACAAGCTGCACCTCAACAAGCTGCACCAGCAGTGGTTCAACTAGACCAACAAAGCTTTTTTACCCAAGGCCTTGTTGACTGGAGCAGCTTACCTGAAGAGTTGGGAGATAAAAATTTTGCACTCTATGCTCAAAATAATGTGTCTAGTAATGATATCTGTTTTGTAGCATTGGAGACCATACCAGAAGGGCTGGAAGCTGACGAAGGACAGTCAAGTGATGAAACAGTGGACGAAATTGTTGAAGCAGTGGTTACTGCTGTTGCTGATGAAATACTGCTGGGAGAAAGTTCAAAACCCTTGTTGGAACCACTGTCTGACCCCTGGTCTGAAGAAGAAGAAGAAGAAGAAAAGAAGAAAGAAGGTGAAAAAGAAGAGAAAACTCAAGAAGAAAGTGATCATACCTGTGATTGTGCCATGATGCCGGCAACTAAGGTATCACCCTAGGTTCTTAAAAACCTTTGTTCAGACAAATGCATCATTGCATTTGCAAACATTAAGGAGGTGAAGGAAAACCTTAGAGATAGGTTATTAACTGGTGAAGTTCAATTTGAAAAGTCTTTAAAAGAACTGAAAAACAAATTGAGTGAAAAAGAAAGTGAAATTTGCAGCATCAAACAAGAGCATAGCATAACTAAGGACCAACTCAAGACCATGATAGAAAAATATCAAGTCTGTAAAAAGGAGTTGGAATCCACCCAAATCACTTGTGAAAAATGGGTGGAATCCTACAAAGGTTATGAAGTCATGCTTGAGAAACAGATCAAAAGCAATGTAAAATTTGGTGTAGGTTTTAGAAAACATGACCAAGTTGAAAACACTGCTGCAAATGAATCTGGTTTTGTTGAAATTATTCCCACAAACAAGGATGGCCAAGAGGTTAAAATAACTGATAAACTTGGTAACAAGATCACTTTGGAAAGATCTGTGGGGTCCTCAACTTTTGAGGAGATTAAGAAATACCAATTCAAACCCACATGGTCTGATGAGTGTTACATCCTTAAAAACTTCAAACCCATGGACTTCACGACCATTGATGGTGTCAAGGCTCCTAAGGCAAAGGTTATTCCTCTTAAGAACATCCCAACAGTGGTTCAAAACTCTGTTGCAAAGGAGTCTGAAAAAAAGAAAAGAAAAGAAAAGAAAAGGTTAAAAACTTGTTTTGTGATTTCTGTGAAAAGAAAAATCATTTGACAAAAGATTGTTTTCATTTAAAAGCATATGATATTAACAAAACAAGCACCATTGTACATTCTCAGAGTTGCACCATCTGTGGTAAATCAAACCACCTCACTCAGGAATGTGTGTATCTCAAATCCTTTGATGTAAAAAAGAATGAGTACACTTCAAAAACATCCATGGGTTCATCAAAACCACCAATCAAGAATCAACCACTGTTTGTGCCAGTTCAAACAGCTGTTACCAAACAGCTAAACCAAACCTCTATTAAAAGAGATGTTCAGGTGACTGATGCACCCCCTGCTAACCAATACCGAAAAGGTATAGGTCAACCACCATATCCTAGGGTCCCACATGTTTATGAAGCCAACAAAAGGCCTTCTAAACCAAGAGTGAACAAGCATCCCTATGGATATCAACAACTGATTGGAAATGGTCCCCAACAGTGGTTAGAGAAACAAGCTGCAAAAGTTAATCAATCCCCTGATCTAACCGCTGTCCATCTTCCTGACCTTAACATAGACACTGTTGAGACCCCATCCAAATCCTTATTGGCTTTGGAGACCCTCCTGAACTAATTATTTACTTGATGTGCAGGGAGCTTCTGCATGCTTAGATAGTCTTTGGTATGTAGATAGTGGAGGCTCCAGGCACATGACTGGATGTAGAGCCCTACTCAAAGAATTCAAAACTCATGGAGGGGTGATATATCTTTTGGTAATAATAGTAAAGGGAAGGTGATGGGATCTGGTACAGTACAGTCTAGAAATGTTAAGTTTGAAAATGTCAGTCTGATAGACAATCTAAAATTCAACCTCCTTAGTGTCTCTCAAATGAGTGACAAAGGTTATGGTTCTTTCTTTACGAAGGAGTGTTGTAGGATTGTTGGACCAGAAATGGTTGAAAAGATTGAAGAAATAATAAAAAATGGAATAACTAAACTTGTTGCTCAAAGAAGTGGCAATGTTTATGTAGTTGATCTGTCAAAAGAGAACCCAAGAACTGATGCCTGTCTTTTCTCAGCTGCCTCTAACAAAGAGACAGAACTTTAGCACAGAAGATTAGGGTACACAAATCTCAAAACAATCACTGCTTTGTCAAAACAGGGGTTAGTAAGAGGTCTTCCTCAAAAACTGTTCACCTGTCTTGAGCATTGTGTTTCCTGCTTAAAAGGAAAACAACATAAAAGCTCTTTTAAGTCCATTGAAGAGTCCAAAACAACCAAGTGCTTGCAAATGCTTCACATGGATCTGTTTGGCCCAGTTAAAGTCATGAGTCTTAAAAATAAAAGATATTGCTTGGTAATTATAGATGACTTTTCTAGGTTTACATGGACTTATTTCTTACATTCCAAAGATGAGACTGCAGAAATTTTGCAAGACTTTGTCACACAGGTTGAAAAGCAGTTTGACTTGCCAGTAAAAATCTTCAGGAGTGACAATGGCACAGAATTCAGAAATAGGGAGTTGGATGAGTTTTGTGTGTCCAAAGGAATTGTAAGGCAGTACAGCATTCCCAGGACACCAGAACAAAATGGGGTAGTTGAAAGAAAGAACAGAACTTTGATAGAGGCTGCCAGGACCATGCTTGCTGATTCAGGTTTGCCATTAACTTTCTGGGCAGAGGCTGTAAACATTGTCTGCTATGTCCAGAACAGAGTTTTAATAAAACCCAGGCATCAAAAGACTGCCTATGAAACTCTATATAAAATAAAACCACTGATCTCATACTTCAAAGTTTTTGGCTGCCCATGCTTCATTTTAAACTTAAAAGATTCTATTTCAAAGTTTGCAGCCAAAATTAATTGTGGTTATCATTTGCGATACTCAACCACTACTAAGGCCTACAAAGTGTTCAACACTAGGACTAAGACAGTTGAAGAGACTTTGAATGTGAAGTTCAATGAACTCTCTTCAATGAAAATCCCAGCAAATCCTGCAGAATTATTTGATCTTGATAAATTTACCTTTGAAAATGTTTCTGTCAAGACTAACAGTGTAGGTCCATCTCAAAATCATCCATCAGACTATGGATATGAAGTCATCATTCCACAACAAAAGTCTGCATCAATTGGAAGAGCAGCAGATGTTCAAAACAGCTGTAAAGCTCAACCACTGCTACCTCAACAGTTGTTGACCAAAGTAGCCCATTAACTCCTGTTTCCACATCCACAAGCACTGTTGATAAAAATCCCCAAACAGTGGATAAAAATCAGCATGCTTTCACACCACTTCCTCCTATTCCTCCACCTCCATTTCAAGCCACTGTTAGATCATCAAAGTCACCAACAGTGGTTAGCTCAGATGATTCACATCTGCAGCCCTCACCTTTAAATGCCATTGTTCCATACAAAGGAGATCTAATCTTCTTGAAGTCTAATCCACCTGACCAAATCATTGGCAACATCAGTGAAGGGGTGCTAACAAGAAGCCAATCCCAAAACATCTGTCTTTTTGTTGGTTTTCTATCACTCCATCAGCCAGTCAAGTACCAAGAGGCACTAAAAGACAACAGCTGGGTAGAGGCCATGCAAGAGGAGCTCCAACAGTTTAGAAGACAACAAGTTTGGGAGCTTGTTCCACTACCAGCGGGTGTGAGTCCTATTGGCACAAAGTGGGTCTTCAAAAATAAAACTGATGAAAGGGGTATTGTTGTCAAGAATAAAGCAAGGCTCGTGGTTCAAGGGTTTAGACAGGAAGAGGGCATTGACTATGATGAAACTTTTGCTCCTGTAGTAAGATTAGAAGCTATCAGATTATTCATGGCCTTTGCTCTATGGTAAATGTGCATTCCTCTATGGTAAAATTCAAGAAGAGGTATATGTTTGTCAACCTCCAGGCTTTGAGGATCCATTTAGTCCAAATCATGTCTACAAGCTAAATAAAGCTTTGTATGGCTTGAAACAAGCACCTAGAGCCTGGTATGAAACTCTTTCCACATTTCTTCTTTCCATTGGGTTCACAAGAGGTAAAATTGATAAAACATTGTTTTTAAAATGGAGAGGGAAAGACTTGATGATTGTCCAGATTTATGTGGATGACATCATTTTTGGAAGCACATGTTCTAAAATGTGTGAAGAGTTCAGACAACTCATGATAGCTAAGTTTGAAATGAGTGCAATGGGTGAACTCCAGTGCTTTCTTGGTCTCCAAGTAAGGCAACTGCAAAATGGTACTTTCATCCATCAAGAAAAATATGCCAAAGAACTTTTAAAGAAATTTGAGATGGATGATTGCAAGCCATGTAGTATACCCATAGCAACCACAAAAATAGTCATATCTGATGAAAAGGATGATTTGGTTGATCAAACTCTTTATAGAAGCATGATTGGGTCTTTATTGTACCTGACTGCATCTAGGCCAGACATCATGTTTGCAACATGTGTTTGTGCAAGATCCCAGTCAGCCCCTAGAAAGTCAAACCTTATTGCTGTAGAAAGGATATTCAGATACCTAAAAGGTGCTCCCACACTTGGTATCTGGTATCCAGCTGATAGAAATATCAAGCTTTCAGGTTTCTCAGATAGTGACTTTGCTGGATGCAACACAACAAGGAAGTCCACTTCAGGAGGGTGCCAATTCCTAGGCAGTTGCTTAGTGTCTTGGCAAAGCAAAATGCAAGCAGCTGTTTCAACATCCACTGCTGAGGCAGAGTATATAGCTGCTGCAAGCTATACAGCCCAACTGTTATGGCTTCAAAATCAATTGCTGGATTATGGTATCACTGCCTTAAAGACACCTCTCATGTTGGACAGTCAGGCAGCAGAAAATATCATCAAAAATCCAGTCTCCCATTCAACCACCAAGCACATTGATATCAGACATCACTTTGTGAGGGATTGCTATGAAAAAGGTTTGATTTCTCTGCATCATGCTCCAACTAAAGATCAGCTGCCAGATGTGCTAACAAAAGCATTAGACACATCCACCTTTGAAAGCTTGATCTCTAGGATTGGCATGCTGAACATGGAATAACAGGCAAAATCCTATTTTTCTATGAATAAAAGCATTAAAATGTTTTCAGAAAATCAAAATTCCATCCTTAAAAATAGCTAAAAATGAAAATTTTCATTAATCGTTAAAAGTCTGCCATAACCACTGTTTTTGGTTCAAACATCTGTTCTGATGATTATTGTCCACTGCTGAAAGTCAACCACTGTTTCCTCATTTCTTTGTTAATCACTGTTGTTCAAAATCAGTGTTTTAACCCACTGATGGCTATCCACTGATAGCTAAAGTTAGCCACTTTTTTCATTTTACCACTGTAAACCACTGATAATTGATCCATCAGTGGTTTCCTAAACAACCATCTTCCATTATTCATCAGAGGTTGGCACGTGGACAGTACTTATCCGTCAGATCATTTGTAACCGCTGCCACGTCAGCATTCACTTTTCCACCTTATAAAACCCTGATCAAAACCCAAACAGGGTTTTCACTGTCGAATCGAATTCAAAATTCCTTTCTCAAAGCAGTTACCATCCATTTCTCTCAAATCCTTCATCGTCTTATTCCTCTCACATTCACACTCAAATCATCATGGCTCTTCCATACAAAACTCCCCATAACTACCTGTGCATACTTGAAAATGTTGGGATTGAACCCTACAGAGGAACAGATGATGTAAAGCCAAAACCGGATCACAACAGTGGATTAATCATAAGCAGCAGTTTGCACTAGACTTTCCCCTTAAAAGTGATCATAACATCTGATATACTCCAAAGTACTGCCTTTATCAACAACTGCTGACACTGGAAACTGCTGATCAAGTCAAAGACTGATGAAGGACTTAAGCCCTGCTGCCCAATCTACTGCCTTGAGTCAAGCACTGCTGATCATGACAAGAACTGCTGGGTTCACAACAGTGGAAGGATGCAGCAGCAGTTTGATTCATCTTATGTAATGTATTGAAATATCAGTAGTTAGCATAGCAGAGGTTGTATAGATCAGTAGATAGAGTTTGTTAGTTTGTTAGATGTCACTTTCATGGTGACGTCAGCTGAGATGCCTCAGTGGTTTGGTTTGCCTATAAATGTAACAGTACCCTGTACTGTTACATTTGATTGACTGAGTGGTTTCTTCTCCTCTAGTCCAATCCTTTCATCTTGTGCGATCAACCATGGAGTATCAGGCTGAGGGGGAGTTTAGCTTGTAAGCTTGCTTTGTAATCACTTGATTTGCTTTCTAACCTTTCGACTGATGAAAAGCATTTGTTTATCAAACTATTTTCTCCTTTGATTGTGTTTACAAAGTTTGTATCCATTTCCGCTGCACTTTATTTTGTTCCATACTCATTCATTGTCCAAAATTATACAAACAAACACAATCATGAGAGCCTCCGATCCTAACAATTGGTATCAGAGCTTGGACAGTCAAATTCGATCTAACAATCAAATTGACATAACAATTCAGCTCAAATTTCATTGATACTAAGGTTGATCGTATTTGTTGAAAAACGGAGTAACGAGTAATAATGTTCAAAGTTGTTTATTCAAAAACTCTATAAAACAACCAAAATGTCATAAGACACACAAACTTCACATAACAAGTGATGTCATGCATAAATCACCAATAGTTTCAGATTTGGAAACTCGTCTGGTGACTTTGGTGTGATTATTCTCTTTACAAAATTGATTTCAAATGTTATTATGAAGTTTGCGTTGTTTTCATCATAACTGCAGCTAAGGTGTTCACCTCATGGTTGACAAAAGCCTATGTGCGGATAAAAGCACTAGTGTCTTTGTTAACATAAAAAGAGGGAAATCAAAACTTTAGTGATTTGAATCTTATGTATTGAAAAATAGGTTGAGAGTCCTCTAGAAGGACCAAAATCAATTGTGTTAAGAATACATTAAGAAAATCAGCAGTCAAAATATCCAGATCATGAGTAATGTGAAATTTGGCATAAGCATGTGCAGAAATGTCCAAATCTCTCAAAACATTGCTGAAAATGATTTTGGATTAAGTATTCTTTCCTTGAAAACCTTCCGGTAAAAGTTTCAATACTTTTCTATGGAAAGGGTAAAAAGGCAAAGAAGAAAAAATTACAAAAACTCAAAAGTGTGTTTATCTCAAAACTTTTGAAATCAAAAGGAAAGAGTATAAACCCAAAACACTTAAGAGTCCACAAGAGATCTACATACTTGGTCAAACATTTGTCATCCATCAACCATGTACAATCACTGTATCAGGGAGTTCAGGTAACAAAAGTATCTCCAGTGATTAAACTTACAAAGAGGACTAGACAAAATTTTTCAGTGTCATCAAATGGTAACAAAATCTATAACAGGACTTTCAAAACTTATGTGTACATGTCTCCTCATTTTAGCAATCAATTGATAAGGAAATGGTCTCAAACAGTGGTTATTCAAATCATTGACCATCTTCATAAGACTTGAGAATGATATTACTATGAGTTTTATTAGAAAGTGTACCAGATCCTTTTTATGTCATTTTCAGAATAACCTTTAATTTTTTTTTATTTTTTTTGTAAAGGTTTTTCTCAATAAAACAGGATATATTATTCTCCATTTTTTTATGAGAATGATATATTTTGAACTTTTACTTGGTTTTTGATAGTAAAAGTTTGATTCTCCTATCAGGATGTATTTTTTTTTTTTTTGTGATGATACTATCCTGAAAAATAGCTCAAAAAGAAATGATACATATGTCAAGGTCATGTCAAACTCAAGTCTGTTTTATCACTGACCGAAGATTGATTGCTAACAGACCTTAAAATTCTTGACTACTCATGTTTTACTCTAAGGATTAGAACACAAAATGTGTAGTCAATGTGAAAAGGTTGCCATCATCTGGGATACTCAACTACTGTCACAAGTTATAAATGTTTAAAACAGAAAATAGATAAGTAGTAAAACCTTGAATAACAAATCCCTGTAAAAATCTGCTAATGTGTTAATCTTGATAATATGCATCTAAAATGTGTTTTGTCAAGGAAGTTACTTTGCACATATCTCATTATCACCACCAAAAGATGTCGGACATGATACTGTGTTATCACAGGACAAAATCATTTCCTTCATCTGAGCAACAGGTGTACAAAACAGCTGGTAAAGCTCACCCACTGATCCACCAACAGTTGCTGATAGAAGTCCATCAAAAATGGATAGAAATCACTTGACTGCTATCTCAACAGTTGCTTGACCAAAGTAGCCCTTCACCTCTATTTCCATGTCCACAACCACTGTTGATAAAAATCTACTAATAGTGGATAAAAATCAACAGTGGTTATCACCAATTCCTTTTATTCCTCCACTTTCACCTTCAAACAGCTGTTGGATCATTAAAGTCACCAACAGTTGTTAGCTCAGATAACTCACATCTGCAGCCTCACCTTTTAAACCTCAATCCTTTTTAATCACATCCATTTTACCATACACTTGACAACATCAATGAAAAGGGATTCTTTCAAAAAGTCTATCCTGAAACACTTGTTCTCTTGGTGGCTGTCTACCATTCCATCAACAAGTCATGTGCCTTATAGCACTGAAAGACAAAAAGTTGGGTAGCTGTCATTTAAGAGGAGCTTCAGCAGTTCAGTGACAACAAGTTTGAAAATCTTGTGCCACAGCCAAAGGATGAGAATCTCTTGGCTAAAAGTGGGTCCTCAAAGAACATTGCATATGCTAGGAGCATGATTATCAAGTTTTATCAAACTCAAAACAAGTACAAACATCAAGGTGTTATTGACTGTGCACATGCAGCAGATATTTCCAACCACTGATTGAAGAATATTATGATGCTGCTGCTGTTGCTGAAAAGTCCAACTGTTTGTAACTTCAAAATATGTTATTGAATTTTGGTATAGTTGCTCAAAAGATTGTTTTATGCAGGGCAGTCGAGTAGCTGAAATATATCATCAAAAGTTCAATATCTCATTGATTCACCATTATCCATTATCAGACATCACCTTGTGAGGGATTGCTATAAAAAGGTTTGATTTCATCTTTAACATGTCCATCCTAAAGATCAGTTGGTAGATGTACAAATTTAAAAATTGGATTCATCTACTGTTAAAAACTTGATCCCTATGATTGGAGTACTAAACATGGATTAAAGCAAGCTTTCTTGTGTTCCATGTGTAAATAGCATAAAATGTTTTTAGAAAAATAAAAAATAACCTTAAAAATAGTTTAAAATTGAATTTTTCAATAAATCATCAAAGTCTGTTCAAAGCACTGATGGCATTAAAACTCTGTTAAATAGTAAAATCTAACCACTGCCAAAGTGTATCCTCTGTTTGTGCAAAACACTGATTTACAACAGAGGTTACACGTGGATAGATGTTATTCAACAGTTGTGTGCATCAGATGCCATCATCACTTTTTCAAATAAATGGCCTTACACCTGAAAACATTTACAAGGCTATCAAAAATTTCCAAAACAAAAGCAGAGGTGCCTGAGCAGATTTTAGCAACTACCACTGCTCCTCAGATACCTGCTGTTGAGCCCACTGCTCAAGGTGATCACAGCAGTAGTACAACTGCTGTGAAACCCACACCTAAAACCACCAAAAAGACCAAAAAGACATCATCCAAAAGGCCCACAAAACCTACAATAAAGGCAACTCTGGAAGATGAGATCCCAGAGAAACTGCCAGTGACAACAAAAAAGTCACTAGAAACCACTGCTGCTACTTCCTCACAGCAAATGGTAGAAAGGTCTTAACCCATGGCTAAAACTCCTCCTGCTTCTTCTCAAAAAGAACAGGTTGTAAGAACAGGGACACCAAATTATGATGCTCTGGAATCACTTGATTCCATCATCCACAGTCCACTGCCCGAGGCAAATTCATTTTCAACTCCCATCATCACTTCACAAATACCACCATCAATAATGACCTTGTTGCATGCTTTGGATATAACTCAGACATAAATCAGTTCCTCTCAACCACCTATCACTGAGAGTACACTCTAACAAGTGACTAAGTCTGATGCTTATACCTCTGCTATCCCAGCAACAACTGAGGAGGTTACACCCCTTGAGTTACAAGTAACTCTTGGTGGTAGTTCAAGTGAAGCAGCTACTACAAGTGCTGAGCTTACAGGTTTGCACTTGGACAGTAGTTTCATCAATAAGACTTCCTTGAAGGCAATTTCTTCACTGGGAACTCTTGTGTATCCAGTCTTCACTGGTTCACTAAAAAGTGTTTCTCATTATGAAGAAAGAAGTCCCCAGTACCAAGACAAAGGGGCAACAGTGGATGATTTTTGGGATACACTTCCTCAATCAACCACTGTTACAACCACTGCTAGTGGGAAATCAGATGACCCCATTAAGTTGGGTGATGGTTTAATGTACCAAGAATTGACGGCTAGAATTGATAAACTGGATACATCTGTTGCAGAAATCAAAGACTTGCTGCAACAGTTGTTGAAAGCACAAACGGTACCATCCACTGCTGCACCACCTCCAACAGCTACTCCATCATCTGCTCCTACTCTAGATGAGCTGTGGAATTTGTTTCAACCCCTGCACTATCTTCGAAAGAGTTGATGATGACAAAAAGGGGGAGAAAAATGACTCTGAGGAAAATCTTTCAGTAACTTCTGTTGAAACATCTGTCAAAGAAAAGGAAAAGGGAGGTGATAAAACCCTGAAAATTCAAGCAGATGATGAAGATACACAAATGAGGATCGTTCAACGTCAAGTCAATTCAGCTGGTCTCAAAACCATTGCTGATATTAAAAGGGTAAGGGATGAGAGCAGAGCTTTGGTTGAGAAAAAGTTAGTTCTGCAAAAAGGAAAAAGAAGAGGTTGGTACTTCATTAAAGAAGAGTCCTGTTAGAAAAACAAGGCAATCAACCACCACAACTTCTAAAACTAAACCAGTTACTACTTCAACCACAACTTCTGTTCCCACAAAAATCACTTACACCTCCACCATTAACAACATATGTCACCCAAACAACTGCCACCTATACCGCATCAACACACACCACAACCACTGCCATTCCTACTAAATCAACCACTGCCACATCTAAAACATCACCACCACCACAAACACCACCTGCTGCCATCTTTCATAAAAGAAGGAAACAAAGCAGATGGAAGTAGAAATATCAAAAGAAGAACAAGCTTGAAAAGAATATATCATGAAGATGGTTCTTCAGAGACTTAGAGCAGAACTATATGAAACAGCAAAATCTTAAGCCACTGCTCAAAGTTGTCATCACCAGGCCTTAATTTCCAAACTCATCTTCAAATAAATCTCTCCCAAGAAACCCGTTGGATTCAAAAATACTAAAGTTGATATCTGATCAAAAGACCCACGTATTGACTTTGCTCAGATTCAATGGCGAAGTGAAGTATATATCAAGGGAAACAACATTTGGCCAGGGTGTTGAAGATTTGCAAGATCTCCTTGAGCTTACACTGTGCAGGGATGAGGATGATACAAGTTCCATTGGCTTTGAATTACAATTCAAAGGACAAGTTAGGGAACTTGTGATGAGTAAATAAAAATCCTGAATAATGAAGGGTTTTGGCATCATCTGTTCCAGGGGGAGATTGTTGGGATTGAACCCTACAGAGGAACAGATGATGTAAAGCCAAAACCGGATCACAACAGTGGATTAATCATAAGCAGCAGTTTGCACTAGACTTTCCCCTTAAAAGTGATCATAACATCTGATATACTCCAAAGTACTGCCTTTATCAACAACTGCTGACACTGGAAACTGCTGATCAAGTCAAAGACTGATGAAGGACTTAAGCCCTGCTGCCCAATCTACTGCCTTGAGTCAAGCACTGCTGATCATGACAAGAACTGCTGGGTTCACAACAGTGGAAGGATGCAGCAGCAGTTTGATTCATCTTATGTAATGTATTGAAATATCAGTAGTTAGCATAGCAGAGGTTGTATAGATCAGTAGATAGAGTTTGTTAGTTTGTTAGATGTCACTTTCATGGTGACGTCAGCTGAGATGCCTCAGTGGTTTGGTTTGCCTATAAATGTAACAGTACCCTGTACTGTTACATTTGATTGACTGAGTGGTTTCTTCTCCTCTAGTCCAATCCTTTCATCTTGTGCGATCAACCATGGAGTATCAGGCTGAGGGGGAGTTTAGCTTGTAAGCTTGCTTTGTAATCACTTGATTTGCTTTGTAACCTTTCGACTGATGAATAGCATTTGTTTATCAAACTATTTTCTCCTTTGATTGTGTTTACAAAGTTTGTATCCATTTCCGCTGCACTTTATTTTGTTTCATACTCATTCATTGTCCAAAATTATACAAACAAATACAATCATGAGAGCCTCCGATCCTAACAGAAAAACCAAGTGACAGCACAACCTTCAACTCCGTCATTGATATTCTTTCAACCACAAAGTACAAAACTTTGTTGACTTGTAATGCTCCTATCTTCCTGGATACCCAAAGAGAATTCTGGAAAAATGCTAAACTTGATGTTAAGGACAAAAAGCCCTTAGCAATAAATTCATCAATCCGGGGTATTTCAGTTACCATCACACCTCAAAATCTGTCAGAGGTCTTTGAACTCAATGATATTCACGGTAAAAACTCTTTCCAAAAACAGAGTGTCAAACTGATTTTCTTGAGAGAGGGTATGAAGAGGAAATGAAAAGGGACACTTTACAAAAGGGCAGTTTTCCTCCTGCCATGAGGTTTTTATTTTATACCCTTCTCATGTGTGTGTCAAATAAAACAACTGCTTTCAATGAGATACCATTGAAAATTCAATATCTAGGCTATGCTATCATGAATGATGAAAATTTTAACTACTCCCAGGAAATTTTCAATGACATGGTCAAAAATATTAATAATATTAAAGATAATAAGAAACCATTTCTCTTGTTTCCAAGGTTTTTAAGTTTTTACTTTCAAAAGAAATTTTCCAAGGATAATGCACATGTGCTAATCCAAGGAAATCTTTGTCAAATAAACAGCCTTTCTTCTGAAACTTTTACTAGGCTGTCAAAACCTTCCAAAACACAAACAAAGGAGCCTGAGCAGAATTTAGCAGCAACAACTGCTCCTCAGGTTACTGCTGTTGAGCCCATTGCTCAAGGTGATCACCGCAGCACAACCACTGCTGTGAAACCCACACCTAAAACCACCAAAACACCCAAAAAGAAAACTATCCAAAAGCCCCCCAAACCCACAAAAAAGGTAACTCTGGAAGATGAGATCCCAGAGATTATACCTGTGACAACACAAAAGTCACCAATAACCACTGCTACTACTTCCTCACAGCAGTTGGAAGAAAGATCTCAACCTGAGCCTCACACTCCTCCTGCTTCTTCTCAAAAAGATCAGGTTGTATCAACAGGGACACCACATTATGATGCTCTGGAATCACTTGATTCCATCATCCACAGCCCAGCTCCCGGGGTAAATTCTCTTTCCACACCCATACTCACTGCCCAAATTCCACCATCAATAGTACCTTTGTTGGATGCACTTGATATAGCTCAGACAGAAATCAGTTCTTCTCAACCACTTATAACTGAGAATAAGCCTTAACAAGTGACTGAGTCTGAGCTCCCTATCACTGCTAACCCACCAACAACTGAGGAGGTTACACTGCAGGAAGTACAAGTACTTCCTGTCAGTAGTTCAAGTGGAGTAGCTACTACAAGGGTTGAACCCATTGGTTTACACTTGGACAGTAGTTTTATCAATAAGACTCCCTTGAAGGAAATTTCTTCTTTGGAAACCATTGTACCCACTGGTGTGTATCCAGTATTCATAGGTGCAATTAGAATGGTAACCTCTGCTAAAGAAAGAAGAGCCCAGTACCAAGAACAAGAGGCATCAGTGGATGACTTTTGGGACACTTTTCCTAAGTCAGCCACTGATACAACCACCACTAGTGGGAAATCAGATGATCCCATTCATTTGGGTGATGGTTTAAAATATAGAGAATTGACGGAGAGGGTTAACAAAATTGACACATCTGTTGCAAAAATCAAAACTATGCTGCAACAGTTGTTACAAGCTCAAAAGGCAACACCCACTGCTGCAACATCTGCTCCACCATCTGCTCCTACTCCCACTGAACTTTGGGATTTATTTCAACCTCTGCTTCACAAACAAAGAGAATATGCTGATCAATAACATGAAGTTCAAATTCAAAAGATCAAAAATTTGATGGAAGCTAGGTTCAAGGATACACAAGCAGATATCAAGGCAATCGAGGCCCATTTACTACAAACCACTGGCACTGCTCCTCCTTCAATCATTTTTGTTGACAATCCTCCTAATGATGCCAAAAAGGGGAGAAAAAGAAGAAGGGATATGAAGATGGCCTATACATTGAACCAGATCGTTTGTCTAAATTGGTTGTAAAGATCCCTAGGCCAGATGGTTCCAAAAAGATTGATGAGACTCAAAATGCTTTTTCTGCATTAAAAGCAGGCATGAAAGAGTCAGTGGAGATAAAAGGGTCTAAAAGGTTTGAGCAGGAGAAGAAAGTATTGATGGAAAGGGAAGAACAGGGTACTTCTGAGCCTAAGGAAGAGCAGGTTATTCCTGAGCCAAACAGAAGAAGGCCTACTAGAAAAGCAAGCCAACCCAAATCCACACCTCCCAAAACCATCAAACAAACTCCCTAAATCCCCAAAAAATCCTCTCATCAAACCTCCAAACCAACAGATGTTAAGACATCTGTTGTATCAACAGTTGTTGGTACTTCAGTGGTTTCAACAGATGTTACCCCAAGAACTGCCATCACTACCACATCATCTCACATTCAATCCACTGCCATACCAAAAACAACCTCACCACCACAAAAGCCACCTGCCAAAAAGCAGAAGACATCAGATAACACATCATCTGTTGTAATGACAACAGTGGTTGAAACACCAATTGTTTCAACAGCTGTTAGTCAAACACCTACCATCTCAATCACCACCACTCAACCCACCAAAACACCACCAACCTCTCCTAAGCACAAAAGGAGAAGGGTAACCAACATTGTCCTGGAAGATAACACTTCCCCAACTCCAACTCCAACATCAACACAACCACTGACCCTTGCCATAATTCCAAATCCTGTTCCACTATCTTCAGCTCAAGTTCTGAATTCAAACACTACTATTGTTCCTGTGGGATTACAATACCCATTGGATCTTCCAGCAGTCAGAGAGGAGATAAAGTCCTTTTAATCTGAAGATGACCCTGCAAAAAGGAATCTTCCTTCCATTCAAGGTTATCCTTTCCCTAAAAACATAGAAAAGTATCTCAAGATAAAGGCCCAACAAGCAGAAGATATATCTAAAAGAGATACAGAGGGAAAGTCCAACAAATAGATTCAGAGATATCTGCGATACCTGCTCACCAAGGTCAAAACTCTAGAACAGTTCTCAAAAGATCTGTGCCAAAAAATTGTCTGAAAAAGATGATGAAAGTATGAGGCAAGACTACCTTGATTATTGATGTGTGCAAAATGCAACATATAAATTACATCAATTGTGGCATAAAACTAACCCTTTTTTAGTACTAATGATGGAAAAAGTGTGCTTTTGTCTTCCTTTTGTATTTTCAGGATTAAATGAGCTCAAATTAACAAAAGAAGCAAAAAAGACATCAAAATCTAACATAAATACAAGAAAAGGAACAAACGTGACATGCCCGACCCCACGACAGCATCTTCCCAAGCAAAACAAGAAGACAGAAGACTGAACACGCCCCATGCTCAGCCAGCACGGGGGCGTGCCCAAGTGCCAGCAGAAAAGACAAAGTGGTAGAAGCTTCTATTGCCCACCACGGGGCCGTGCTCAGTGGACACGGGGCCGTGGTCAACTATAAGATTCGCACAATCCAGGCAAATCTTCATAGTATAAAGATTCTTCTGCACACGGGGTCGTGCTCAGCGGACACGGGGGCATGGTCAACTAATAAGACAAGATGCATTAAATGAAGAAAGAGAAGGATGTGGACACGGGGCCGTGCCCACTGGACACGGGGCCTTGCCCGAGCTTCTGTTCAGCCTATAAATAGGAGTGCTTGGCTCAAGCTCAAACCATCCCTTGGCACACCACCTCTCTCACACTTCACCCACCACCCACCACCACCATAACACCATCATCCACCACCATCATCCATTGTCCATCATAGAGTGTGTGAGTCATCTCGGGATCCAAGATTGATCGTAAGAGTTCTTGACAATCAAGGCCATGTTTGCCTAAGTCTCTTACATCACTTGGTGAAGACAAGTGTCTAGTGTAATACTTTTTATTTCTAATCTTTTCGCACTTTTTACTTGGTTTTGTATTAATGACTTTAATAACTAGTTTCTTATGTTGAAGGTGATTCTTCCTTATCGTTTGTCCGTGGTGTCTTGACATTATTTTACTGTCTATATAAAATAAAAGATTTTCACCATTCATATCTCCACGGTCTATATGGAGGTATGTTGGCTACCTGGTCGGGGGTTAAGGGAACGGTTTGGTAAGAGTCTTGCCATTGTTCAGCGTTTAGAGGTCCTGCAATGGACCTGGGTCAAATTTAGTAGGACCTCCTTCAATACTTAACGGTATTGGAAGGCGGGGGTCCAAACTCTTTGATCCCTTCATAAGTTAACTGCTATTAATACTATAACCCGGCTATTTAGGACTGTATCCCTGCTGACTCAGACTACTTAGTCGAGGGTAACGTCACCTCCAAAAGAGGGGCCTACCATAATTTGCATTAATAACTTAATTAATTATCTTTCAATAATCCGACCCTTTAGGATTGTATCCTTGCTGACTCAAACTACTGGGTTGAGGGTAACGTCACCTTCAAAAGAGGGGCCTACTACAATAACTAAGATAATCTCTTAAATAAGTGCAAAAGTGCGGAAATAATCAAAGGTTACACTATACACGAGTCGGAACCAAGTGATTCATCTTGTCTATCTGTTTTTATTTTTATTTTTATTTTTCAGCATTTTAGTTAGTTTTTATTTTCTAAGTTTAAAACATTTTTCTGAACTTTTTGATTTGATTTGACGTTGAGGATAAACCGGTACTAAAAGCTCTTGTGTCCTTGGACGACCTCGGTATCTTACCAACACTATACTACGCTCACGATGGTTGCACTTGCCCATATGTGTGTTTAGTGTTAGTAAATATCGTGTTTTATAAATTTAAAACTTGGCTAAAAAGTGTTAAAGGGCTTAAAATATACACCTAATATATATAACACTTCACACGCATCAAGTTTTTGGCGCCCCTGCCGGGGACACAAGGATTTTAAGAAAGTTAGGAATCAACGGCCTAATCTTTTTTTTTCTTATTTTTCATTTTTTTATTTTTTTTAGGATTTTTCTTAGTTTTTCTTTTTCTGGAGAGCTCAGCACGGGCCGTGCCTGGTCAGACACGGGCCGTGCCCAGCACTATCACTGGCAGTTTTTATTTTCCGAGTTACAGAGAGCTGAGCACGGGGCCGTGTCGGTGCAACACGGGGCCGTGTCCAACTCCCAGTAACAGGGATCCAGAGAACAATTACTGTAAATTTGATCACGGGCCGTGTTCACTGAGCACGGGGCCGTGGTGAACCTTCTGACCAACATTCTTTTCAGTCTTTATCGCAGGACTTGGAACCTTGGCGCCACATTTGAACTTCCTACGTAGTGCATGAGCTCCAGTTCTAGTAGAGACATAAAAGAACCTCTAGAAGAACCCAAACGCTTTCTCAGAAAAAGACTTAAAGCTAAAAATCAAGAGAAAGTTTCAGGGGACCCACTTCCAATGGCGGACCAACGTACCCTCATGGATTACCTACGGCCCACCGTAGGTAATCTCGGCACCGCTATCAATGCACCGAATGTCGAAGCCAATACCTTCGAACTTTGACCACATTTGATACAAATGCTTCAAAACTCCGCAACCTTCCATGGGCTTGCGGACGAGGATCCCCATCTACATATTACTAATTTCTTAGAAATATGTGATACCTTTCGGATCAATGGAGCATCAAATGACGCCATCCGCCTTCGAATGTTTCCATTTTCACTAAAAGACCGAGCTAAGGCTTGGCTTAACACCCTCCCAGTTGGCTCGGTAAACACCTGGGATGAACTAGCCCAAAAGTTTCTATATAAGTATTTCCCTCCTGCTAAAACGGCTAAATTAATGACTGAAATTAATACATATTCACAAGAGGATGGGGAATCCTTATATGAAACTTGGGAAAGGTTCAAGGAGCTACTAAGAAAGTGTCCTCATCACGGTCTTGCGGTATGGCAACTAGTATCCACTTTCTACAATGGGTTGTTGCCACACACAAGACAAACACTTGATTCTAGCTCCGGGGGACTTTTAGGTAATCGTCGCCCAAATGAAATATATAATCAAATTGAGGAAATTGCTCAAACCAATTTTCAATGGCACACTCCCCGAGGTAATAAATCTATTGCCCCGGGCGCCCATAAGGTTGATGAAAGCACTTCTTTACAAGCCCAAATCGAGGCCCTCTCTTCGAAAATCAAAAAGCTAGAAATGACAAAAACGGCCTCGGTTATGGCTTGTGAAGGATGTGGTGGGCCACATGAAAATTGGAGTTGTATGAAAGAAGTAGATGACCAAACAGAAACGGTAAACTACATTGCTAATAGACCTAGGCCGTCGGGTCCACCAACGGGTACCTACAACCAAGGATGGCGTAACCACCCTAATCTTGGTTGGAGAGATCCTGGCAATAGTAGTAACCAACAAAATCAACAAACTAACTTTCAACAACCACAAAATTTTTCTCAACAACAAGGTGGAAGAGAAAGGCTTGAAGATACTGTATCTCGCCTCATTTCCGACACCGAAAAGAAAAACTCGGATCGATTTCAACAATTGGAATCGAATTTTAGAAATCAACAAGCTAGCATTCAAAACATTGAAAAACAATTAAATCAAATAGCTCAAAATTTCTCCGAGAGACCACAAGGCGCGTTACCTAGCAATACCGAAACCAACCCAAAAGCACAAGTACATCTCACCACATTGAGAAATCGAACCGTGGGTCCCGAGGAGGCTCCATTACCGCCAGATGAAAGAAGCCAGTCCAGCCAAACCACGACTCCACCCGCACCCCAACCAGAAAAGGCTTCTTTACCAAATCAAGAGCCCACCAAGACTCCTCCAATTCCGTACCCCGGTAGGTTAAATCATCAAAAGACCGATGAGCAATTCGCAAAGTTCAAAAATTTACTAAAACAATTGCATGTTAATATTCCTTTTATTGAGGTCCTAACCCAAATGCCTAAATATGCAAAATTCATGAGGGATTTCCTCACTCACAAAAGGAAAATTGAATCATTGCAATTAGTTAACTTAGGCGAAGAATGCTCCGCCTTAGTACTCAACAAACTCCCACAAAAGAAAATTGATCCCGGAAGCTTCACGATTCCTTGCTCGATCGGGGAATCCCCCGTTCGTAATGCATTAGCCGATCTTGGGGCTAGCATTAACCTCATGCCCACATCGATGTTCAAACGACTCGGCCTAGGAACAACAAGCCCTACAAAGATGAGCATACAACTCGCCGACAGATCCGTCAAATTTCCACAAGGTGTCACTGAAAATCTATTGGTCAAGGTTGACAACTTCGTTTTCCCAACCGACTTTGTCATCCTAGACATGGAGGAAGACACCGATGTCCCTCTCATCCTCGGGAGGCCATTTCTAGCCACCATCCAAGCAGTGGTGGATATGAATGACGAAACATTAACATTGAAGTTTGGGGACAAGGAAGTGAAGTTTGAATGTGGAAAGAGAGTAGAGGACGAAGACACGGTCAACTACATGAAGGTCATAGACTCAAGCTTGGATGACGCTCTCCGACGGTGTAACATGGGATGCAATACATCCCACTTGGGTAACATATGACCAGGCTTTGGGTCTAGCCAAGGACCCTTATAAACGTGGCGCACCACGGAGGCATTCCGCGGAACTATCCTTAGTTTAGTTTAGATTAATTTTTATGTTTTCTAGTTAGTTTTAATTTTCAGGAATAAAACACACTTGAGATGGCAAAGGATACAAGGGAAACTTGAACCAGCACCCCATGCAGGAAAACAGGGTCGTCCGACAATTTTCTTCGTTTACAGTAAGCTCGGCACGGGCCGTGTCCACCCAACACGGCCCCGTGCTGCACAGTCTGCAGAAAAGACCCAGTTCAAGTAACTGGACACGGGCCGTGTTCACCCAACACGCCCCCGTGTCCAGGCTTCTGTTTCTCTTGATTTAATTTTGTTACTGGCACTTGAACACGGAGCCGTGCCCGGACAACACGGGGCAGTGTTCAGCGCCCAGTAACACAAAATTTTTGTTTTTTTACACCTTTTTACACATTCAATCAACCTAAAAACTTATTTTTGGGACACATTGAGGACAATGTGTAATTTAAGTGTGGGGGGGGATGCTAAAACCTTGAATCTTGCAAGTCCTAAATACAAGCCTTACACAAAACTCTATTGGAACCGCTAATCACCCCAATTTTTTTCAAAAATTTTCAATTTTTTTACTTGTCTAGGTTTAACTTGGGAATTTCAAGTTCTAAAAAAGGTTATATTTTTACGAATTTACAACCGATAGCGTCGTGATAAAAAGAACCAACATAAGAAAATTATGAAAAGGCATGACAAACTTAGTTAAAATTTGATTATATATACTTGATCACATAAAAAACCCATTCCCACAAAAGTGAGTTTTGAGCCTTTATTGAGCATACAATTACATATCATTAGACTAAATGCTCATTTTTCGTTTCTTGTGAGAATAGACGCTTGGTTCTTACGACTCAAGAACTTGCCATGACGATACATTCCCGGTCCTTACCAACTTAAACCCGAGTAAGTAAATGATGGAGGCATTAGGACTAACCCTTTTTATTTCTACACCATTATTTTTCTTTTTTTTTACCACCTACCCAAAATCCCCCTAGTTAGCCCCTTTGAGCCTAAACCTTTTTCATTTCATAACCCAAACCAAACACCCTTTCACCCACCAAAACCTTTTTCATTTTTAACCCTTTGTTTTAGTAACTAGCTCAGTTTTTCGTATGACTTTTCAAAAAAAAAATATATATTGATGATGAAGCAAAAGAAAATAAACAAACAAGTTCATCAAAAATAACTTTGTTTGAATAATAGCTTCATCAAAATAAAAGTTACAAAAATAAAAAGTCTTACGAAAACCGACGCTTGTTACGCTTTTGGCCCTTTTTCTACTAACCACTAACCACTAACCCAACCACCTACCTTTAACCCAAGCCTAACCCTTCACCCAAAAGTCCTCTTGATATTTACAAAGGTATATAGTTAAAAAGGAGGAGGATTGATTGCTTGGCAAGCCTATGGTAGGAGTAAGTTCCATGCCGCTCTCGAGTGATCCACAAAAATACATTTTCGGCCGAGTGTTGAGTGATCCCCGTGAGGTATGTGAACTTGTATATAAATAGAATTTTAAAGAGGCATGTTATGCCCTAATAAGTAATTTATCTTATGAAAAGTTTTAAATAAATCATGACGAATAGGATTGTAAATAAATAAAAATAAAACTAAATAAAGAATCTTGGAAATCCCGACACTCTATGACAAGCCTAAAAACGTTCTCTTCTACCCATTCCATTTGGGAGTGTAAAGCCACATTATAAAGAGTTTTGCTTGAGGACAAGCAAAGATTCAAGTGTGGGGGTATTTGATGTGTGCAAAATGCAACATATAAATTACATCAATGGTGGCATAAAACTAACCCTTTTTTAGTACTAATGTTGGAAAAAGTGTGCTTTTGTCTTCCTTTTGTATTTTCAGGATTAAATGAGCTCAAATTAACAAAAGAAGCAAAAAGACATCAAAATCTAACATAAATACAAGAAAAGGAACAAACGTGACATGCCCGACCCCACGACAGCATCTTCCCAAGCAAAACAAGAAGACAGAAGACTGAACACACCCCGTGCTCAGCCAGCACGGGCGCGTGCCCAAGTGCCAGCAGAAAAGACAAAGTGGTAGAAGCTTCTATTGCCCACCACGGGGCCGTGCTCAGTGGACACGGGGCCGTGGTCAACTATAAGATTCGCACAATCCAGGCAAATCTTCATAGTACAAAGATTCTTCTGCACACGGGGTCGTGCTCAGCGGACACGGGGGCGTGGTCAACTAATAAGACAAGCTGCATTAAATGAAGAAAGAGAAGGATGTGGACACGGGGCTGTGTGTCACACCCCCAAAATCCACCTGCGGAGTACTACCGCTTGAAGGCGTGACTGACCGGGATCCAGCCACCAATCATATTGAACAAGCATATAAGTAGTTATAAAATCCAACCAATACAATTGGTGTTCAAACAAAACATAGTTAAGTTGCAAGCGGAAGCATAAGTCTTAAATCACAACATAAGTTTAATTGTTTCAAAGTTTAACATGGCACACAGCCGTCCATGTCCCACAACGACTCTCCTCCATGCAAGCTCCAGCTAAGCACCTATTGACCTGCAAAGCATGTAGTAACGAGTCAACAACAAGTTGAGTGAGTTCACGGTTGGGTGTTCGTTTTAAGTTGTTTCGAAAACAGTTTCCTTTATCTGGCATCCTGCCGTGGACCCCATAGTTAAAAACGTGACTTGTTTATTCCCGGTTACTCTGGAAATCCAGCCGTGGGGGCTACCCCGTGTTAGTTATCTGGCATTTCGGCCGTGGGGGCTACCCCATGTATCCACTAGACTCGTTACCATATCGACTGCTGACTGTAGTCATGTTTATGTGCCCTGAAACTGTCAATGTCTATCATCATTGACGTGCCCCAGATCCATTAGTTCACGCCCGTCCTCTGCGGCACGGTGTGAGGTTTGTCAGACCTAAATAGCACTATCTAACTAATGACCCGCTCGCCATTGGCCCGGCGATTAAGGCGATATAAAAAGGAGGGACTTCGTGATAGAGTTTTGGTCTAGTACGAGTTATCTGTCCATGAGGACGAGGAATTACATTCCTGAACCAATGCTGTCCTACCCAAGGAGGACGAGGAACCCACATTCCTTAACCCCATTCCCAACCCAGGGAATCCCATGCTTTGTAGAGGGTGTGAACTCACCTTGGTTTGCTCGGCAGATACACAAAAAAAGTCGATCAAGCAGTATTGTGGTCACTCACGTCCTATCATGGTTGTATCATACAAATCAGGTTCGTATTCAAGTAGTACACGTATGTTTCTAGCACATTGCGTTCAAGTATCATTCATGGCAGCCCAAACAACATTCACATTCAACAGTAACACATAAGGTCCATGCATTAGGCCCAAAAGTCCGGCCCAATCATCTAAGTCCGTAATGGGGTGCAAGTCCAACAGTGTGCACATGCACATGGTCTCGAGTCGAGACTGATGAAGTCTCGGGTTATGCATATGTTGGTCTCGAGTCGCAACCGGACTCGTAAACAGGGTCTCGGGTCATGATGTTTTTGTGTTGATCAAGTGTGGTCTTGAGTCGCAACTGGACTCGCAACCGTGGGTCTCGAGTTGTCACGAGGTGATCTCGAGTTGTAGCTTCATGGTCTCGAGTCGAGACCATGGGTTCTCGACTCGCAACCCGAGTCGCAACTGCAGTCTCGAGTTGTCATGCTCCCGGTCTCGAGTCGAAACTAGAGGTCTCGACTGGACATCAGCTGATTCTGCACAGTGTACTATCCAATAGAGTTTTGATTTCATGCAACAATTGTGTACTATCCACTAAACATGTTTTCTTGTCTAAACCTCTATCGAAATAGATCAAACAACCAGATTTCAAATATTCAAAACATGTTCATATGATATTCAACAAGTTCTTCATACATTCATCATGTTCATCAAATATTCATAACACAAACAACCCTTATTCAAACATATTTTTGCATTTTTCGGACAAGAGTTATATTACCTAACCTAGATATCAAGCTCATATTGCAACCCAACCATTTGTTCTATATCCTCATGAATCGGATAATCATTATCATTCTTTTATCATACAAAAATCTATACCTCTACTAAAGATATCAAGTTCATTATAAGGGTTGTAACTAAGCATGCATCATCTAACCACCAAGAACTCATTAACTCCACAAACATCTTTGTCATGTTCAAACACTAGAAATGGTGCATATTGTCACAAGGTCAACACTTTACTCATGTATAGAACCTCTCAAGCAACATATTATCAAATAATCTTCATCATACATCATCAACAACAACCGAAATATAAACACACAATGGGAATCACTAACCGGTTAAAGGGTATGAGGGGTGAACTTCCAAATGTCGATTCCTAGCTTGAACCGAAGGTCCTAGTGTGCCGATGTGGATCCGAGAGAATGAGAGAAGAGGTGATGTTTGATCTTTTAGGGTTTTTAGGGAGAGGATATGGGAGTGTGTGTAGAAGAGTATGTGTGTTGTCCAAAGAATGGCAAGGTTGGCCATCAACCCTTGTTATATACTATCTTCAAGTGATGCACCCTAATGGGTTTCGGATGAGGTGCACGGCCCAACCGGCCCACATGTTGCACTGTTCACTCGAGACCACATGGTCTCGAGTCGGGTTCTTGGTTCTCGGCTCACATAAACCTATACACATACTATACATACAAGCATATACACATAACACATAATCGCATAGAATGTTCGCTTATCTCATTAAACCAACATAGTTAACTAGTCACACGTTTAAGCATGTTACATCGAGATACAAATGAAAGGTTCTAAATTTCGAGTTGTCACACTGTGCCCACTGGACACGGGGCCGTGCCCGAGCTTCTGTTCAGCCTATAAATAGGAGTGCTTGGCTCAAGCTCAAACCATCCCTTGGCACACCACCTCTCTCACACTTCACCCACCACCCACCACCTCCATAACACCATCATCCACCACCATCATCCATTGTCCATCATAGAGTGTGTGAGTCGTCTCGGGATCCAAGATTGATCGTAAGAGTTCTTGACAATCAAGGCCATGTTTGCCTAAGTCTCTTACATCACTTGGTGAAGACAAGTGTCTAGTGTAATACTTTTTATTTCTAATCTTTTCGCACTTTTTACTTGGTTTTGTATTAATGACTTTAATAACTAGTTTCTTATGTTGAAGGTGATTCTTCCTTATCGTTTGTCCGTGGTGTCTTGACATTATTTTACTGTCTATATAAAATAAAATATTTTCACCATTCATATCTCCACGGTCAATATGGAGCTATGTTGGCTACCTGGTCGGGGGTTAAGGGAACGGTTTGGTAAGAGTTTTCCCATTGTTCAGCGTTTAGAGGTCCTGCAATGGACCTGGGTCAAATTTAGTAGGACCTCCTTCAATACTTAACGGTATTGGATGGCGGGGGTCCAAACTCTTTGATCCCCTCATAAGTTAACTACTATTAATACTATAACCCGGCTATTTAGGACTGTATCTCTGCTGACTCAGACTACTTAGTCGAGGGTAACGTCACCTCCAAAAGAGGGGCCTACCATAATTTGCATTAATAACTTAATTAATTATCTTTCAATAATCCGACCCTTTAGGATTGTATCCTTGCTGACTCAAACTACTGGGTTGAGGGTAACGTCACCTTCAAAAGAGGGGCCTACTACAATAACTAAGATAATCTCTTAAATAAGTGCAAAAGTGCGGAAATAATCAAAGGTTACACAATACACGAGTCGGAACCAAGTGATTCATCTTGTCTATCTGTTTTTATTTTTATTTTTATTTTTATTTTTCAGCATTTTAGTTAGTTTTTATTTTCTTAGTTTAAAACATTTTTCTGAACTTTTTGATTTGATTAGACGTTGAGGATAAACCGGTACTAAAAGCACTTGTGTCCTTGGACGACCTCGGTATCTTACCAACACTATACTACGCTCACGATGGGTGCACTTGCCCATATGTGTGTTTAGTGTTAGTAAATATCGTGTTTTATAAATTTAAAACTTGGCTAAAAAGTGTTAAAGGACTTAAAATATACACCTAATATATATAACACTTCACACGCATCAAGTTTTTGGCGCCGCTGTCGGGGACACAAGGATTTTAAGAAAGTTAGGAATCAACGGCCTAATCTTTTTTTTCTTATTTTTCATTTTTTTTTTAGGATTTTTCTTAGTTTTTCTGTTTCTGCAGAGCTCAGCACGGGCCGTGCCTGGTCAGACACGGGCCGTGCCCAGCACTATCACTGGCAGTTTTTATTTTCCGAGTTACAGAGAGCTGAGCACGGGGCCGTGTCGGTGCAACACGGGGCCGTGTCCAACTCCCAGTAACAGGGATCCGGAGAACAATTACAGTAAATTTGACTACGGGCCGTGTTCACTGAGCACGGGGCCGTGGTGAACCTTCTGACCAACATTCTTTTCTGTTTTTATCGCAGGACTTGGAACCTTGGCGCCACATTTGAACTTCCTAAGTAGTGCATGAGCTCCAGTTCTAGTAGAGACATAAAAGAACCTCTAGAAGAACCCGAACGCTTTCTCAGAAAAAGACTTAAAGCTAAAAATCAAAAGAAAGTTTCGGGGGACCCACTTCCAATGGCGGACCAACGTACCCTCATGGATTACCTACGGCCCACCGTAGGTAATCTCGACGCCGCTATCAATGCACCGAATCTCGAAGCCAATAACTTCGAACTTCGACCACATTTGATACAAATGCTTCAAAACTCCGCAACCTTCCATGGGCTTGCGGACGAGGATCCCCATCTACATATTACTAATTTCTTAGAAATATGTGATACCTTTCGGATCAATGGAGCATCAAATGACGCCATCCAAGAATTGCTAAAATCTTTTCATATGACTAACACAAGTGGGTTTTACTTCAATCCTTTGCTATAATCAAATTCAAAGATAATTCGCATTCTGCATAATGATATTAACCCTCATACAGACTCAAATTCATACAATCTTCACGGATTAATCAAAACCCAATTAACAAAAAGCATCAAAACATGAAATTGAACTCACCTTATAATCAATACACTTAGATTAAAGAGTATCTAGACCCATGCATTCGATTTGCCCTTAATCTCCTTGTCACACCCCGACCACGTAGAACATACAAAACGTGGCGGAAATGTCGGGGAGTGTTGTAACAGAATTAATTTTTTCAAATCCATGGCAATTGAAGTTTCGTTTTATTGATTAAAAGTGTTGCAATGTCTTAGCAAACAAAGAAATACAACATAATTAACTAGTCTTGCATCTTTTATTGTCACTAAAGCCCAAGTCTGCCTATGTGTATCTTGATCATCTTATGCAACAGCTCCTGAAAAACACATGTGAAAATAGGTACGATAGCATAAAAATGCCTGTGAGATACATAGGTTTTGTGAAAATAGGTTTCATGACTTATGTTTGAGAAAATGTTTAGTCATGAACCTTGTAATTTGCTTTGTTTTGTAAATCATTTGAAAAACGATAAGATCAGATGATATGTATAAATAAGAGAATAATGTATGGTTAAATGAATAACCATTGTAAAATGAGTTTGTATAAGATAAGTTGTTTGTAAATCAATGTCTTGTGAAAAGTATGTTATTTGTATAAAATGTTATATGTCTCAAACTGAAATGATTCAAATAACGCTACGATATGTAATACCATACAAACACTTATATATAGGAAGTACCAGCGGCGTATCCACCATGCTTGTATCATATTACACACGCATCGTTACTTAATCACTTAATCAAACCAAACCACCAAAGTAAGATGTCTATGTTTAAACCAACTTCCAAATGTATTGAAATAATATGTTAAAATGTTCATGTGAAATGTGTAACCAAAATGATATGTATGGCTAGTGAAATGCATCAACTAAACCATATGCACAAGAACATAATATTGAAGTAAAACTTGGTTTAAATCAAAGTTATGTCCTGTGGAAATGCATGATCAATGTAAATCATGTAATATGCATCCAAAATGTAAGCATGTGATGAATAACAAATGTACTAAGTATGCGACAAATAGACATAAGTAGCATGTGACCTGTACTAAGTATGCAACAATAGACATACGTAGCATGTGACCTGTACTAAGTATGCAACAATAGACATACGTAGCATGAAATGTAATGTAAAACGATGTACTAAGTAATGCACACAATGGGCACACCTAGTATGAAATGTAATGAAATCATGTACTATAATGTACTAACGAACATAGCAGGTATATGATGTGAAAACAGGAAAGCACGAAAGTAACAAGTAGGCACATGTGTTCCACCCCAAAACAGTTTGAAAACAGTAAAAGAGGGGTCTATGTACTCACTTGATATTACTCAGTAGTCCTGGAGTGACAACCAAACAATGATAAAGATCTCGGAATCAAACGACACCTAATATAGGTAACTATGTTAATAAACCGGACCTAAATCGGAAGATCGGGTAGCATGAGGGTTCGTAAACCAAACTAGTGTAGAGACTCGTGTCATTTGGTTTAACAAAGCCTACATACTAAATGAAACCTAACATAATTGTTTACGACCCATTACGACCCGTTTAGGTAGCTTATGCTACTTTAACGCGTCGTGCGCGTGAAACGCGTTCGGACCGCCTAACTAGTCCTATGACAAGTATTATATGCCTATACATGTTACATAATCAGTTATGTGACAAAAGTTTAGGTTACATATGATTAATTACCAATTCTACATGAAAAGGGTATTCTGGTAATTTACCTAAGGCATATAAACTACCTATCATACAACTACTTAAACGACGTGACCATAAGGTATAACCTCGGAAGGTTATTCCCTATACACTATGGTCACCTAATGTATTTGGTCGGATCCTAATGATCGACCAAACTGGGTCAGGTTCGAAGGTATAAGCGATTTATCAGATCGCTTACCCTTACGCCCCTAGACAACGTGGTAATCAGTAGGCATAGTCCCAAGGGACTATAACCATCGTGATTACAATCACGTTGCGAAGTTCAAACGAACTTCGCATTGACCATAAGCTGGTCAACGCTGAAAGTCAAACAAAGTTTGACTTTCGGACTCGAAAAGCAATAAAATAAAGAAAAGAACGAAAGAATACTTACGAAGGGTCCCCGAATGCTAATCTAGATCACAATAACTCAGGTATGAAACAATGGTTCCAACTTAGAGTCACTTAGATCAGATTCTAGTGGGTTTTGAAGCAATGGGGGGTGGGGTATATATAGTTTTCGGGTAACCGTTAAGATCGTTTCATGGAAACCGTGCTCGAATCTCACCCGTACACTTGTCGGAAACTCATGGTAGATAAAAATGAGTCTAAATGAGCTGAATGGGCAGGTTAGAACTTGTGGTTGTGGTTAAAACAGCTGGAATATGCTGACTGTTCGATATTATCTGATCTGAGAGGCGGACGCGGGCCGCGTGAGGATTCACAGAAACTGAGGCGGGCCGCCTGGCCTGCACAGATCAGAAATAAGTTTGCAGAATGACAGTTTCAGTCCCTGCACGTGTTTAAGACCATTTCCGACACTTCTAAGGCCCGTAAAGCCAACTTTAAGGCCCTAAAATGTTGCCTAAACATTGTGGACATGAAACATGCTCAAAAATATGCCGGGTGTTGGTTCGTTTGGCCGTACAATCGCGATGTTCGCTTAATTACGACGGAATGCGCATAAGCGCGAAAAACGATCCAAATGACGCAACGAATGGATTTTTGGCAAGCCAAACACTAAAGCATAATATATTCATGCTTACATAAATTTTTGGATGTCCGGATGTATTCAGAACGTAAGTTATGCGCGAAAGTGCAAACTTGTGCACTTTTTGACGCTTTTAGTCCCTGAATGACACAAAAGTTTATTTTAGCATACCGAACACCTCAAAGCCTATTTCTAAGCTATGTAAAGGATATTTATGGTATGTTTAACTTATGGTCATGTTCCGGAATGTCTGTTACAGTTCAAATTGGCATACTTTCGCAGTTTGTCAACTTTAGTCCCTGTAAGCGATTTAACTTGATTTCACCACACCAAACCTTCCAAAACTTATATCTAAGTTATGTAAAGGTTATTTAAGGTATGTTAAGCCTATTTCACTATTCCGGAGTGTTCGTTGGATTAAACTGGTTATATCTACACATCAGAGCGCGTATAACCCTCCAGAAAGCGATTTAAAGCTTGAAATCGAACAAGAGTCGATATGTGCAAACGATACACATATTTTTACAAATCCCAAGTATGAAATACAATATTTCATTGGTTTGGCATTTGATTGATGGTTGGAGTGACACAGGTGTCACAGTCTCCCCTACTTTAGGAAATTTCGTCCCGAAATTAATTCGTAGGAGTCTATCTGTGGCTTTGTGTGAAGTAACCATCAAAGATAAGCAAGGCATAATCCTGTTATTTCTCTTTAACGGACATTTTTCAGAATTGAAAAATGAACGGAGTTATTTTCAACAGGCATTCTTCAGAAACGAAAATGAACGAAATGAGTCTTTTTCCACAACCTCTTCAGAACCGAAAATGAACAAAATGAGTCATTTTCCACAACCTCTTCAGAACCGAAAATGAACAAAATGAGTCATTTTCCACAACCTCTTCAGAACCGAAAATGAACAAAATGAGTCATTTTCCACAACCTCTTCAGAACCGAAAATGAACGAAAAGAGTCATTTTCCACCATTTCTTCAGAACCGAAAATGAACGAAAAGAGTCATTTTCCACCACTTCTTCAGAACCGAAAATGAACGAAAAGAGTCATTTTCCACCACTTCTTCAGAACCGAAAATGAACGAAAAGAGTCATTTTCCACCACTTCTTCAGAACCGAAAATGAACGAAAAGAGTCATTTTCCACCATTTCTTCAGAACCGAAAATGAACGAAAAGAGTCATTTTCCACCATTTCTTCAGAACCGAAAATGAACGAAAAGAGTCATTTTCCAGACACACGACCAAACTAGCTGTGGTTTCCGTGCACTGAATTCCATAATTATGTATGCATCCATAATTATGCAATTCCTTGCATAGTCCACACAATTTGTTTGTAATGTGAAGGGGAGGAAAATCAAACCTGTGATGAGTGTGACTAGACTACCATAGGGTCCTTTTAATTAGATCGACAAATGATCCTTTTAATTAGGCCACCAAGGAGTCCTTTCAGCTATATCATCACATGATATTCCTAATCAGATTTTTTTTTTCGATCAATCTGTTTATCTAGACCACTCAGGGGTCTAATTATGGAATGGTACAATATAATCCAAGGGTCTTTACTATTACGTATAAGCCCATTGAGGATTTAATATAGCACCTTTGGATATCCTACTATGAATCCCTTATACGAAGATATGGAAGATTCTACGAGGATTTGGATAACAAAAACTTGGATTACACCAAAAACATAAAAGGAAACACATAAGCACATAATCACATAGTTGTTTAACTTGGTTATTGATTTGCTATCTTTGGACGCGGATACTTAAAGTACACCAAGAATCCAATTCGTGGATTTCATTTGGCACTTTAATCAGTTCAAGAATCCATCCATGAAGATAGGATGATCTAATAAAAATTCGATTTTCGTTTTCAGGAAAACGCAATATTCGAATTAAGGTACACTATAATTTAGGACATACGGAAATACCCTTGGGTACCCTATTAAGAATTTATAGTGGTACTTGGGGTATTCGTACTGAATTATTACTTGCACCTTGTACTTCGTTTCCTTAGAAGAAACGGGTACTTAGGATCTTTGTGGAAAACGCAAGAGATTGTAAAATGGAAAAATTTTGGGGGTAGTTTGCTTTTCAAGGAATACGATTCCTTGATTGTCGGTATTGTAAGGGATATGTTGTTTATGCATACAACCACATAAATACATTGCAATGTAAATAAAAGATTTATTTATAAACAATGTTAACAACTGTTTCATGGACCTTGACAACAAAAGAAAATAATACATAAGACATGATTATTTCTAAAAGGTGTTGTCTTCTAGTCGGTCAGATGCTCATCTCTGTGCTGGATTAGCATTAGCACGCTTTGGGCAATTTCTTCGGAAATGTCCCATCTCGCCACACTTGTAGCAAGAACCTGGTGGAAAGCGAGCTCGAGCAGGTTTGTTGTTAGCTTGATTTGGTGCAACTGCTGCTACGCAAACTTTTGCTGTATGACCTTTACGTCCACAAATTTGGCATTCGCGGCACTTCACCATAACATGATGATAAAGGTTACATCGGTTGCACAAAGGTGAAGTTCCATTGTATGGCTTCCTAGCACGGGGTTGAGCTGGTTGTTTGGGGACGGCTTGATCATTGTGAGTAACCATGGCGAAGTTCTGAGAAGCCTTTCGCTTCTTTGACCGCTCAGGGGATCCAATCTGTTCATCCATGGTCTTTGATTCCTCGATTTGTTTCGCTTCCTCAACCGGTTTCTTGTCACCCTTTCGGAAAAGCTTACGTTTCCTGATTTGAGATTCAGTCAAGGTTGCAGATAGCTCAATGGCCTGCCTAACCGTAGTGGGGTTACTACCAGTAACAATGTCCTGAACTGAGTCAGGGAGACCATCAATGTATTTTTCGATCGCCTTATCCAAAGGCGTAACCATGGTAGGACACAACAGGCTCAGCTCCTCATATCGATCAGTGTATGCTCGATGTTCACCGTTGTCTTGCTTAAGATCGTCGAATTCCCTTTCCAATGCCCTGATCTCGTGACGAGGACATAATTCCTTCATCATCAGTGCTCGAAGTTCTTCCCAAGTTTGAGCCAGTGCCACTTCGGCACCCCTATCTCTCACCACACCGTTCCACCACGTCAAAGCTCGTTTCTCAAAGACACTAGATGCAAAATCTACCTTTCGCTCGTTTGGACATTGAACATGCCTGAAGGTGCTTTCTAGACTCTCGAACCATTGCAGAAGTGCAGTCGCTCCTTGAGACCCAGAAAACTTTGATGGCTTGGCCGAGTTGAACGTCTTGAAGCTGCAGAGGGCATTATTGTTGTTGATAGCTTGGTAACATTGAGCAACGACGTTCGGGATTGCAGCAGTCATTTGTTGTGTAATGACAGCTGCCAGCTCATCAATAGGTATCGGATTTTCACGCTGTGGAGGCATTCTAAAAGAGGACACATGAAAGGAAACGAGTGAGAGAATTAGACGAAAAGAATGAGATGAACAAATCTGATGAAAGCAAGGATAGTGGTCATTTGTTTGTTACTACAAAGCAACAAACGACCTCGGTGATTAATCAAAGTAAATAGGTCAAAAATAATGTATCGCGAAGACATGCTCGCCTATAAGTGAACACTCATCCCAAGAATTCCCAGGTAAGCACAACTGGTCTCGCGTCTGATGAGATATATACGAAGTGCTTGCCTAGACAGAAAACCTAGAATACAGGCATTCACCCTTCCAGTTTGCACGTGTTCACATTATTTAAAACCCAAAACCTTGACGAGATTTGAAAATTCAAAGGGGTTCAAAACCATATAACAGAGGGTTCAAAACCTCACAATCAATCATCCTAGAACAGATGATTAGTTTTCAAAGCGGTTTTGAAATTTATGTTCTTGTTGTAGTCGTCGCCTAAGGATAGGTGACAGTATTGTTTTATGACTAAACGCAAGTAAACTCGCGTTAGGGTCCTAAGAAGGTTATAGACTAGGTCAAAGCATTACTAATAACCTAATTCCCTATAACCATTGGCTCTGATACCATCTTTTCTGTCACACCCCGACCACGTAGAACATACAAAACGTGGCGGAAATGTCGGGGAGTGTTGTAACAGAATTAATTGTTTCAAATCCATGGCAATTGAAGTTTCGTTTTATTGATTAAAAGTGTTGCAATGTCTTAGCAAACAAAGAAATACAACATAATTAACTAGTCTTGCATCTTTTATTGTCACTAAAGCCCAAGTCTGCCTATGTGTATCTTGATCATCTTATGCAACAGCTCCTGAAAAACACATGTGAAAATAGGTTTCATGACTTATGTTTGAGAAAATGTTTAGTCATGAACCTTGTAATTTGCTTTGTTTTGTAAATCATTTGAAAAACGATAAGATCAGATGATATGTATAAATAAGAGAATAATGTATGGTTAAATGAATAACCATTGTAAAATGAGTTTGTATAAGATAACTTGTTTGTAAATCAATGTCTTGTGAAAAGTATGTTATTTGTATAAAATGTTATATGTCTCAAACTGAAATGATTCAAATAATGCTACGATATGTAATACCATACAAACACTTATATATAGGAAGTACCAGCGGCGTATCCACCATGCTTGTATCATATTACACACGCATCGTTACTTAATCACTTAATCAAACCAAACCACCAAAGTAAGATGTCTATGTTTAAACCAACTTCCAAATGTATTGAAATAATATGTTAAAATGTTCATGTGAAATGTGTAACCAAAATGATATGTATGGCTAGTGAAATGCATCAACTAAACCATATGCACAAGAACATAATATTGAAGTAAAACTTGGTTTAAATCAAAGTTATGTCCTGTGGAAATGCATGATCAATGTAAATCATGTAATATGCATCCAAAATGTAAGCATGTGATGAATAACAAATGTACTAAGTATGCGACAAATAGACATAAGTAGCATGTGACCTGTACTAAGTATGCAACAATAGACATACGTAGCATGTGACCTGTACTAAGTATGCAACAATAGACATACGTAGCATGAAATGTAATGTAAAACGATGTACTAAGTAATGCACACAATGGGCACACCTAGTATGAAATGTAATGAAATCATGTACTATAATGTACTAACGAACATAGCAGGTATATGATGTGAAAACAGGAAAGCACGAAAGTAACAAGTAGGCACATGTGTTCCACCCCAAAACAGTTTGAAAACAGTAAAAGAGGGGTCTATGTACTCACTTGATATTACTCAGTAGTCCTGGAGTGACAACCAAACAATGATAAAGATCTCGGAATCAAACGACACCTAATATAGGTAACTATGTTAATAAACCGGACCTAAATCGGAAGATCGGGTAGCATGAGGGTTCGTAAACCAAACGAGTGTAGAGACTCGTGTCATTTGGTTTAACAAAGCCTACATACTAAATGAAACCTAACATAATTGTTTACGACCCATTACGACCCGTTTAGGTAGCTTATGCTACTTTAACGCGTCGTGCGCGTGAAACGCGTTCGGACCGCCTAACTAGTCCTATGACAAGTATTATATGCCTATACATGTTACATAATCAGTTATGTGACAAAAGTTTAGGTTACATATGCTTAATTACCAATTCTACATGAAAAGGGTATTCTGGTAATTTACCTAAGGCATATAAACTACCTATCATACAACTACTTAAACGACGTGACCATAAGGTATAACCTCGGAAGGTTATTCCCTATACACTATGGTCACCTAATGTATTTGGTCGGATCCTAATGATCGACCAAACTGGGTCGGGTTCGAAGGTATAAGCGAATTATCAGATCGCTTACCCTTACGCCCCTAGACAACGTGGTGATCAGTAGGCATAGTCCCAAGGGACTATAACCATCGTGATTACAATCACGTTGCGAAGTTCAAACGAACTTCGCATTGACCATAAGCTGGTCAACGCTGAAAGTCAAACAAAGTTTGACTTTCAGACTCGAAAAGCAATAAAATAAAGAAAAGAACGAAAGAATACTTACGAAGGGTCCCCGAATGCTAATCTAGATCACAATAACTCAGGTATGAAACAATGGTTCCAACTTAGAGTCACTTAGATCAGATTCTAGTGGGTTTTGAAGCAATGGGGGGTGGGGTATATATAGTTTTCGGGTAACCGTTAAGATCGTTTCATGGAAACCGTGCTCGAATCTCACCCGTACACTTGTCGGAAACTCATGGTAGATAAAAATGAGTCTAAATGAGCTGAATGGGCAGGTTAGAACTTGTGGTTGTGGTTAAAACAGCTGGAATATGCTGACTGTTCGATATTATCTGATCTGAGAGGCGGACGCGGGCCGCGTGAGGATTCACAGAAACTGAGGCGGGCCGCCTGGCCTGCACAGATCAGAAATAAGTTTGCAGAATGACAGTTTCAGTCCCTGCACGTGTTTAAGGCCATTTCCGACACTTCTAAGGCCCGTAAAGCCAATTTTAAGGCCCTAAAATGTTGCCTAAACATTGTGGACATGAAACATGCTCAAAAATATGCCGGGTGTTGGTTCGTTTGGCCGTACAATCGCGATGTTCGCCTAATTACGAGGGAATGCGCATAAGCGCGAAAAACGATCCAAATGACGCAACGAATGGATTTTTGGCAAGCCAAACACTAAAGCATAATATAGTCATGCTTACATAAATTTTTGGATGTCCGGATGTATTCAGAACGTAAGTTATGCGCGAAAGTGCAAACTTGTGCACTTTTTGACGCTTTTAGTCCCTGAAGGACACAAAAGTTTATTTTTGCATACCGAACACCTCAAAGCCTATTTCTAAGCTATGTAAAGAATATTTATGGTATGTTTAACTTATGGTCATGTTCCGGAATGTCTGTTACAGTTCAAATTGGCATACTTTCGCAGTTTGTCAACTTTAGTCCCTGTAAGCGATTTAACTTGATTTCACCACACCAAACCTTCCAAAACTTATATCTAAGTTATGTAAAGGTTATTTAAGGTATGTTAAGCCTATTTCACTATTCCAGAGTGTTCGTTGGATTAAACTGGTTATATCTACACATCAGAGCGCGTATAACCCTCCAGAAAGCGATTTAAAGCTTGAAATCGAACAAGAGTCGATATGTGCAAACGATACACATATTTTTACAAATCCCAAGTATGAAATACAATATTTCATTGGTTTGGCATTTGATTGATGGTTGGAGTGACACAGGTGTCACACTCCTCTTCAATTTTGATGATTTTAGGTTGTTAGGGTTTTTTGGCTCTTCCCTTGGCTCTGCTCTCGATCACATGCCCAGAACCCCCAAACACTGACTTTTTTTTGTCAAGTGTTTTATTTAGCACTTTTCCCTTTTAACCCCTCAATATTTTAAAACTTGTCATTTATTTCATTTCACATACTAACTTGTATTTAAAACCAAGTTCACTAACTTAGTTACCTCAATATCACACCATGTAAAATAAATCATTCTTGAAATTTTAACATTTGAGTTTTTGGGGCGTTACAACCTGGCACTACTCCATCTTGTGGCTGTAGTTATACACTAGGGGCAAAATCTTAATTTGACTGGGAAAGCAAAAAAACGATGACAAAAATGTAAATTTAAATTGAGGGCAAAATCTTAATTTACCCAGGGAGGAAGAAAACAAAACTAATGGCGAAACTGTAAATTTAAACGGGGCAGAATCGTAATTTTGAACTGAGGGCAAAAGCATAAATTTATTTTGAACGAGAGGTAAAAATATAATTTTAAACTGATGGCAAAATCGTAATTTTAAAGTGGGACAAAATCGTAAATTGGTTTAGCTAAAAGAGTAAAAAAAAGTGAAAAAGGAATAAAAATATAATTATAATAAAACACTCTTCATGAAATTTGGTAACTATAATAGGTATAATGACATGCTTGTCATACTTGTAATATCATGAACAAAGAATAATTATATTATATTTCTATACCTTTGGGTGTAGGGAGTAGTTAAACACTTGAAAGTGGTAAAATTTAAAATCAACCAATGAGAGTGTGCCATGTCATTCAACCTTAAATGTTTAAATTATACTGAAAAGTATTAGCAATGGTTAGACATTTCATGAATTGGTAAACTATTTTTATTTTTTTATTTTTTAAACTAGTATATTTTTCATCCCTTGGCAAACCAGTTCTCTCACACTTGCCATCAGTCCACCACCACTACAACACCAACACCCACCACCATCATCTATCTTTCATCTTTTAGAGTGTGTAGTAGTCTCAGGATCCAAGATCGATCGTAAGAGTTTTTGTCAAACAAAGGCCATGCTTGGCTAAATCTCTTACATCACTTGGTGAAGACAAATAGTTTATGTATTACTTTTAATTTCCAATCTTTGGCAACTTTTTATTTGGGTATGTATTAATGACTTTAATAACTAGTTTTTTATATTGAAGGTAAACTTTACTTAATCATTTCTTCATTTTTTGTTGATTTACTCATTTGTGTCATTAGTCATTTGTGTATTACTTTTCTTGCCTCGGTCAGTGTATAGATCCTGCGAGGATCTGATTCAAGCTTAGTAGGACTTCCCTTGAGGCAATTAGCATCAAATCGCGGGATGTAAGAACAACTTGTAATCCTTTATCTATAAACTACTATCAAAACATTAACCCGACTTTGCGGGACTGTATCCCTGCTGACTCAGACCAATAGGTTGACGGTAACGTCTCCTTCACAGGAAGGGCCTACCACTTTTCGCATTAATAACTTATTTAATTATCTTTTAATAATCTGACCTTGCAGGACTGTATCCCTGCTGACGCAGACCAATAGGTTAAGGGTAACGTTGCCTGGAAGGGGGTCTACCACTATAACTAAGATAATCTCTTAAAAAGCCAAAGTGCGGAAATCATCAAAGGATACATAAAAGAGGAGTTGGAACCAAGTGATTCCTTCTTCTCTATTTGTTTTCCTTATATTTTTATTTTCTAGTTTATCTTTTAAAACTTTCAAAACTTCTATAAAAATTTGGTTAGATTAGACGTTAACGATAAGCCGATATTAAAAGCTCTTGTGTTCTTGGACGACCTCGATATCTTGCCAACACTATACTACGTCTATGATGGGTGCACTTGCCCTAATGTGTGTAGAGTGATAGTATTATATCGTGTTTTATAAATTTAAAGCTTGATTCGCGAGTAAAAAGTTGTAACACCCCGAAATTTATTATGAAGGAAGTAAAATGAATTAAATTAAAAATCGCAACTTGGTTGGTAAAATGTGTGTAAAATGATTAGTTAGTAATGGAAATGCTTAAATAAAATAAATACATAACTAGAGGGGGTAAATTGGTAAAGCTCTAAAGTGAAAGTATTAATGTTTAACAAAACTCAAAAACACACACTTCTGGTGTGTGGGGAGATCGATCAGAACAGGGAGAAAGGGGGTTCAACCCTAGTTCTTGAATCCAGCCAAATTAGAGAGAATTTCATGGAAATCGAATTGCATGGGCTAAGAATTTCGACCATCTAAACCTATCTATTGAAGTGGTAAGCTAAATTTCTTGATTTGATGAACAATAGGAATTGGGTTTCAACCCAATCATATGTTTATGTAAAAATATGTGTGAATAGATGTATGGACTTCACCATAGGATAAGATTTATGTGTGAATTCGATTATTTGAAAGATTTTAGTAAAAACCCACTTTATGAATTTGTGTTATGAATAGGATGATCAAAGTAGTTATAATCATGTGGAATCTTGTAATATGATGATGTTGTAATGCTTGAATCTTAAAAGATTTATGTAGGATAAAAGAAAGATATAAACATGGATTGATTGTTGATGAGTTATAAGATGAACTAGTAGGAATTCATGCTTTGTATACTTGTACATAATGCTCGTAAATACTATGCCCACCAAGTGTTTGATGAAATGCTTAAAAGAATAATATGTATAATTTGGAAGATGAATGAACGAAATTTAGTTGTACTAAATAAATGAATGAATGTGTTGTTATAGGCGTGAAAGAAGAAGGTTCCAACACTAGGAAATCAGAAAGTTCACAAGATCGAGGTACGTTAGTGTACACTACATTCTATTATGTTGTCTTATGTATACTAATTCCAATTGTATCGCGTTGTTATGTTAAAATTTGATATTGGAGTCTATGGTTGTTTGGAAGTAAAAGTAAGGTCCGCCATAAATGGATTATGAGAAATGAAAGATCCATGAAGGAGAATACATCATGTCCGGTTCATTCTAGTTGAACCGGATAATGGAAAGTTAAGTATGTAATGAATGAAAGTTTACTCGATCCGTCTTTTTCGGATTGGAGTGTAAGTGTAAGAAGGAAAAGAATGTGATCGTTCATCATGAATGAACCGAATGGAGGTTATGTTAAAGATACTAGTATCCGTTACTAGTGGGTATGTTAAGAATAGTATGTTTTGTCTCTACATTGAGACGAGTATGTAATGAACCGTCTAACGGATAGAAATGCAACTAAATATTGTAAAGTCATGATAGAGACGAATCGGTTTATTAGATAATTGTGTTTGTGACGAAATACTAACTTATTTGTTCATTGTTAAATGTAGGTAAAACCTCAACGTAAGCGATTGGATGACTTGGAATAAGCGCACTTGATCTACGCCCACCTCACGCTTCTGTCATATTTAATTTAATATGGTCTTAGTTTTGGTCTTATGAACTTTTAACTTATGTCATCTTTTGATGTCTTTGTAGTTGGGCAAAAACTTAGTAGTAGTTTGTTTTAGGCTTGAACGATGTAGACAATGTTCGTTTTAGTTTTAAAAAGGTCTTTTATGTTGTGGTATGTTACCGTTTAAGATAGGAATTAATGGTCAAAATACGAATGGGTCATGCCAAAATTTTTTAAAGTTTTCTTCATAATATGGTCTTTTAAAGTGTAAAAAAAATTAGGGGCGTTATAAGTTGGTATCAGAGCCGAGGTTTGAGGGATTCGAGCATATGTTGTGATGCTCGAACTCAAACTGACGGCTCACTCGAAAGTATGCTCATTCCAAGATCGCAATGAGGTAACGTTTACGTCATATTAGATGCAAGTGTGTATAATATGTGTACGATGTAAATATGTAAGTTAATTATATGGGGAGTAATGTTGGGAGGTTAAACGGGAAGTTCCAGGAGCCGTATGGTTGGAACGGACATGGAAAATGAATAAAAAACACTCAAAACGAATCTGTAGCGATTCAGCAAATCGGGAGGCCGTCGCCGACGGGTTGCCCTGCCGTCGCCGACGCCGCCCCATTGGGCCGACGCCCTAACCCCCTGCCTACGGGGAGATGTGGCCGACGCCACTTTCCAGAACCCGTCATCGACGGGCTTCCCATCCGTCGCCGACGCCAAGCGGAAAACAAATCCGCTAAATTGTTTGTTTTTCGCATTTGAGGTTCCTGTATTATCCAAAGGACTATTCGATGGTTGCGTAGGATCCTTATAAGTATAATAAGATACTTACGATCACAATTGTGATCACAATGAAAAAAAAAAGAATTCGTAAGAATTGAAAGTAATGAAACGAATGACACGAAGTGAATGACGAAACTTAGACGGTTAAGATTTTGAAATGCATGATTACAAATGTAGTAATCAAAGGTTGAAGTATGTGTTATATTGAAAGCTCGTGATTAATGATTAATGATGAATGTAAACGTCATTTTGTAGATGGCGGATACAGGGGAACGTTAATGATGATGATACGGCCCGCCAAGAAGAATTTAACAGTAAGGTCACTGAAGTGGCGGAAGGGGTTATACAAGCCAACCTTCCACGACTAGCTCAAGAAGTGGAAAGTCGGGTGTTAGGAGTTGTAGATGCAATGATGACTAGCAAAATTGAAGAATTGAAAGAATTGATTGAAGGGTCTAAAAGTAAGAGCAAGGAACGGAGGTGCACATACAAGGATTTCATGTCTTGCAATCCTGCAACGTATGATGGCAAAATCGATCCGATTGCATGCCAAAGATGGATTTCAAACATAGAGGCGGTATTTATACGAAGTCGGTGTGATAAGGAAGATCAAGTGATGTTCGCTACTGGTCAACTCACCTTTCAGGCGAAAGATTGGTAGGATGCGTATAGCAAGGAAGTAGGTGAGGATAAACTTCAAATGATGACTTGGCAAGAATTTAAGGAACCTTTCATGAGATATCACTGTCCTCAGTCAGCGATTGATAAAATTCAGGAGGATTTCTTACGCCTCCGACAGAAGAACGAGACAATTAATGAAATAACCAACACCTTCTTAGATAAGATGAAGTTCTGTGGAGACTTTGTGAAGACGGAAAGAATGAAGATCAATCGTTACTACGGTGTGCTAAGGGCAGAATTTAGGGAATTTATCACTCCCTCAAAATGTGAAACTCTGGATGAACTCATTAATTATGCTGGGGATATAGAACTTGAGATCAAAAGGAAAGAGGAACGAGGTGAAAAGAGATCCAACGAAAAGGGGGCAAGTTCAAGTCCGTCCAAGAAGGAGAAGTTTCAAGACCAAGGAAAGAAGGATAAGTCTAAGGGTAGTATTTCTCCCTGCAAGACATGTGGAAAACTTCATACTAGGGAATGCCTTTTGGGTAAGAAGGGGTGCTACAAATGCGGTGAAGAAGGACATACATCCTACAAGTGCCCTAATAACCCGAAGACTTGTTTCAACTATTTCCAAAAAGGGCATGTTAAGTCGGAGTGTCCTAAACTTCAGCAAGGATCGAAGAAAGAAGGAAAGAATGAGGATAGCTCTAGGGCAAAAGGAAGGATGTTCCGAATCACATCCGAAGAAGCTAAGGTTCATCCAAATGTAGTTTCAGGTATCTTTTTATTAAACTCTATGCCGATTTATGTATTGTTCGATACCGGAGCTACCATGTCGTTTGTTTCAAGTGAAATAGTAAATCACCCTTCATTTAAGATTGAACGAATGTCGGAACCCTTAGAGGTAGAAATAGCCGATAGTAAGAACTATTTGTTACACGAGATTTGTAGAAATTGCAAGTTCACTATAGAGGATGAAGAATTTGATATCGACCTCATACCTATGATTTTAGGGGAATTTAAAATGATAGTGGGTATGGATTGGATGGCCCGACACCATGCGGAAATAAATTGTAAAACTAAAACAGTGCTTGTTCAATCTCCAACTGGAAAGCGAATGAGTATACAAGGCGAGAGAAATGTGGAAGCGAAACTCTGTAGCCTAGTTCAAGCCGTTAAGTATGTACTGAACGGGAGTAGGGCATACCTAGCTTACGTGGTAAATGCTCAACAAAGTCTCCTGAAGTTTGAAGATGTTTTGGTCGTGAATGAATTTCCGGACGTATTTCCGGAGGAATTGCCGGGACTCCCTCCCGAACGAGAAATAGAGTTTCGCATCGAACTAAATCCGGATGCAAAACCGGTAGCGAAAACCCCGTATAGATTGGCCCCCACTGAGATGCGAGAGTTAATGACACAGTTACAAGATCTACTTGACAAGGGCTTCATACGCCCTAGTGTGTCACCTTGGGGAGCACCCGTCCTATTTGTAAAGAAAAAGGATGGGACGATGCGCATGTGCATCGATTACAGAGAACTGAATAAACTAACGGTGAAGAACCGTTACCCATTGCCCAGAATTGATGATCTTTTTGATCAATTACAAGGGGCGAGTTGGTTCTCAAAGATAGACCTGCGTTCGTGATATCACCAAGTCAGAGTGCGAGAAGAAGATATTTCAAAAACTGCCTTTAGGACCCGATATGGACATTATGAATTTTTAGTTATGTCTTTTGGGTTGACGAACGCACTAGCCGCGTTTATGGATCTTATGAATCGGGTATGCCGTCCCATGTTGGACAAATCTGTGATCGTATTTATAGATGACATTTTGGTCTATTCGCGAAGCAAGGTCGAACATGCGAGTCACCTACGAGAAGTACTTGAAACGCTCCGTAAGGAGAAACTTTACGCAAAATTCTCAAAGTGTGCCTTTTGGCTCAGAGAGGTGCAGTTTCTTGGCCACATAATAAACTCGAAAGGTGTCCTAGTTGATCCATCAAAGATTGAGGCAGTAATGAAGTGGGTTTCCCCAAAAACTCCAACTGAAGTAAGGAGCTTTCTAGCCTTTGCGGGCCATTATAGGAGGTTTATACAAGACTTTTCAAGAATAGCGTTACCCTTAACGAAGTTGACGTGGAAGAAAGAGAAGTTTGTGTGGGGCAAAGATCAAGAAGAAGCCTTTCGAGTGTTAAAAGAAAAATTGTCTAGTTCTCCGATTTTAACACTCCCAGATGGAACGGAAGATTTGGTTGCCTATTTGGATGCTTCACATCAAGGTTTAGGATGTGTTTTAATGCAAAAAGGGAAGGTTATCACGTATGCATCGAGACAACTTAAACCGCATGAAGGAAACTACCCAACTCATGACTTAGAGTTAGCGGCAGTAGTTTTCGCCTTAAAAATCTGGAGGCACTATCTATACGGTTCAAAATGTACAATCTATTCAGATCACAAAAGCCTCAAATATTTCTTCGAGCAGAAAGACTTAAATATGAGGCAGCGAAGATGGTTAGAACTTATCAAAGATTACGATTGCGATATCCTTTATCACCCGGGAAAGGCGAACGTGGTGGCTGATGCGTTAAGCCGAAAAGAGTATCCACCTCCGATTCAGGTAAAATCTATGAAGATGATAGTTACACCACGTTTACTTGACATGATACGACATTCCCAAATAAAGTCGATTAAAGCGGAAGACCCAAAGAAAGAAAGAATGAAGGGTATAGCCGAAAAATTAGAAGAGAATTCGATCGGACTCAAAACAAGATTCGGTCGAATTTGGATACCACGGTTCTGTGAAGTCAAGACCGCGTTACTCGAGGAAGCTCATAAGTCACGGTATTCAATCCACCCCGGGGCAACAAAAATGTACCGGGACTTGAAGACCAATTATTGGTGGCCGGGTATGAAACGCGATATCGTTAAGTACGTCGCGAAATGCTTAACATGCTCCCAAGTGAAAGCAGAACATCAAAAACCATACGGGGAATTACAACCTTTGGAAATTCCGGTATGGAAATGGGAGGAAATAACAATGGATTTGGTGACCAAGCTTCCTAGAACGAAAAAGGGGCATGATACTATATGGGTAATCGTAGACCGAATTACAAAAAGTGCCCATTTTCTACCTATTCGAGAGGCTTACTCTTCTGAGAGAATGGCGGAAATTTATATGAATGAGATCATATCTCGACACGGGGTGCCCGTGTCAATTGTCTCAGATCGGGATACTAGATTTACCTCTCGTTACTGGCAGAAGTTCCATGAGAGTGTGGGCACGAAGTTACACATTAGCACCGCCTATCACCCTCAGACTGACGGTCAGTCAGAAAGAACCATTCAAACACTTGTCGATATGTTGAGAGCGTGTGCCATAGACTTTGGGGGAAGTTGGGATGACCATTTACCACTAGTGGAATTCTCTTATAATAATAGTTACCATAGTGGCATTCAAATGGCTCCTTATGAATTACTATACGGGAGGAAATGTAGGACTCCCGTATGTTGGGGCGAAGTAGGGCAAAGAGAGCTTGCGCCAAGTGATTTAATAGCAGTGACAAATGAAAAGATTGAATTGATTAGAGCTCGATTGAAAGCAGACCAGGATCGGCAAAAAGCATATGCGGACAAGATAAGGCGTCCTATCGAGTTTCAAGTCGGAGATTTTGTTCTGTTGAAGGTATCTCCATGGAAGGGTATAATCCGTTTCCGCAAACGGGGTAAGTTAGGTCCTCGTTATATTGGACCGTTTAAAATTTTGGCTCGAGTCGGAAGGGTTGCATATCGTTTAGAATTACCGTCTACACTAGACGGGATTCACAATACCTTCCACGTATCGCAGTTGAGGAAATGTCTTGCGGATGAAACAGCATTAGTACCACTCGATGACATTGAGTCGGACGAGGGGTTAAATTACATCGAAAGACCAATAGCCATTAAAGACATTAAGGTAAATAATCTTCGCAACAAAGCAGTTAGACAAGTGTTGGTTCAATGGCAACACCGAAAGGGCTCGGAACTTACATGGGAAGCGGAAGATGAAATGACGAAGCACTACCCTTTTTCTCTTTGGTATGTAAATGTTTGAATTTGTTATGTGCCAGGTTTCGGGGACGAAACCTACTTTAAGGGGGTAGACTTGTAACACCCCGAAGTTTATTATGAAGGAAGTAAAATGAAATAAATTAAAAATCCCAACTTGGTTGGTAAAATGTGTGTAAAATGATTAGTTAGTAATGGAAATGCTTAAATAAAATAAATACATAACTAGAGGGGGTAAATTGGTAAAAATCTAAAGTGAAAGTATTAATGTTTAACAAAACTCAAAAACACACACTTCTGGTGTGTGGGGAGATCGATCAGAACAGGGAGAAAGGGGGTTCAACCCTAGTTCTTGAATCCAGCCAAATTAGAGAGAATTTCATGGAAATCGAACTGCATGGGCTAATAATTTCGACCATCTAAACCTATCTATTGAAGTGGTAAGCTAAATTTCTTGATTTGATGAACAATAGGAATTGGGTTTCAACCCAATCATATGTTTATGTAAAAATATGTGTGAACAGATGTATGGACTTCACTATAGGACAAGATTTATGTGTGAATTCGATTATTTGAAAGACTTAAGTAAAAACCCACTTTATGAATTTGTGTTATGAATAGGATGATCAAAGTAGTTATAATCATGTGGTATCTTGCAATATGATGATGTTGTAATGCTTGAATCTTAAAAGATTTATGTAGGATAAAAGAAAGATATGAACATGGATTGATTGTTGATGAGTTATAAGATGAACTAGTAGGAATTCATGCTTTGTATACTTGTACATAATGCTCGTAAATACGATGCACATCAAGTGTTTGATGAAATGCTTAAAAGAATAATATGTATAATTTGGAAGATGAATGAACGAAATTTAGTTGTACTAAATAAATGAATGAATGTGTTGTTATAGGCGTGAAAGAAGAAGGTTCCAACACTAGGAAATCGGAAAGTTCACAAGATCGAGGTACGTTAGTGTACACTACATTCTATTATGTTGTCTTGTGTATACTAATTCCAATTGTATCGCGTTGTTATGTTAAAATTTGATATTGGAGTCTATGGTTCTTTGGAAGTAAAAGTAAGGTCCGCCATAAATGGATTATGAGAAATGAAAGATCCATGAAGGAGAATACATCATGTCCGGTTCATTCTAGTTGAACCGGATAATGGAAAGTTAAGTATGTAATGAATGAAAGTTTACTCGATCCGTCTTTTTCGGATTGGAGTGTAAGTGTAAGAACGAAAAGAATGTGATCGTTCGTCATGAACGAACCGAATGGAGGTTATGTTAAAGATACTAGTATCCATTACTAGCGGGTATGTTAAGAATAGTATGTTTTGTCTCTACATTGAGATGAGTATGTAATGAACCGTCTAACGGATAGACATGCAACTAAATGTTGTAAAGTCATGATAGAGACGAATCGGTTTATTAGATAATTGTGTTTGTGACGAAATACTAACTTATTTGTTCATTGTTAAATGTAGGTAAAACCTCAACTTAAGCGATTGGACGGCTTGGAACGAGCGCACTTGATCTACGCCCACCTCACGCTTCCGTTATAGTTAATTTATGTGGTCTTAGTTTTGGTCTTATGAACTTTTAACTTATGTCATCTTTTGATGTCCTTGTAGTTGGGCAAAAACTTAGTAGTAGTTTGTTTTAGTCTTGCACGATGTAGACAATGTTCGTTTTAGTTTTAAAAAGGTCTTTTATGTTGTGGTATGTTACCGTTTAAGACAGGAATTAATGGTCAAAATACGAATGGGTCATGCCGAAAATTTTTAAAGTTTTCTTCATAATATGGTCTTTTAAAGTGTAAAAAAAATTAGGGGCGTTATAAAAGTGCTTAAAATATATCTAAAATTTATACCCACACCCGCACACGTCATTTTTTCATGAATTTTCTATAAACATTCAAACCTCAGAAAATTTCATGAACCCTCATGGACTCTTTGGCATGTCTCATAAAATATCCATAATTTTTTTGCGTCGTTTAGTATTTTAAATAAAATACACAAACTGGTTCAAAAACTGATGCTGTGCTGAAATTGCTGAAACATTTTGTTAACATTAGAGATTGTATCTATTTGGCTATGCAAGGTGTCTTTAGAATGTGAAACCTAAATAGATGTCATAGAACATGTTATGTGATATGTACTATAGTTTTATTTGCTTTGCATGAAAATTAATTAACCTGAAGTCACCTAATTAGTCACCAACAGGTCATCGCGTCAACTTGTGCTAAATGGTCAAACGTAAGAGTATTTTCTAAAACAAACAACGAGGTTGTTTGGATTATTTGGGTTTTGTGAACCAACACGAACATACACTTATAAACATGATGTGTAATAGGTAGTGGTTAACCGGACACCAACTCTTTAACTTTGGGATACTCAGATTATCTTCGCAAACTGTGAGTTCACTACTTTTCTAAAAGCATATATCCCTGGTCTAGGATAACTTATATTTTTGGGAGGAATACTTTTACTTTAAATACCTTAGTTTAATTTCATGTCTATAGTGGACTAAACTACCTCTATCTTGAAAGTCCCTACTCATATATCGATCAATTGTCGGGTGGTAAGCGGAGGTATTAGTTGATAGCGCTATTAGGTTTGACAAACTTCACACCGTGCTGGGAGCCGGGAGTGAACTTTTGACTCTAACTTTGCATTAATGTTGATAAACATTGATGTGGGGCACAAATTTACTAAGTCAGTTTTTGGTACTTCTTGTTTAGTTGTTTAATCGTGGGTTAGCTACCCATGACATGTTTGTAACACCCCAGAGTCGGTTTAATATGATAATAAGTAAAAATGAATAAAACTTAACTTAGTTGGTGAATTATGATAAATGATAAGTTAGATTATGGAAAATGCCTAAAATAAACACTTAACAATCATGGAGGGAAGTAAGGTGAAAAGTTATTACTAGTTAGGGATTAATAAGGTTGAAACCAAAAACACACACTTGTGTGCGTGATTTGGGTCGACCAGAGCAGGAGAAAACAAGGGTTTACCCTTGTTCTTGCAAGATTCATCAATCAACAAGGAAATTCAAAGTTAATCGGTTGCATGTCATCAATTTTTCGATTAGCTAAACATACTCAATAGAGTGGCAAGTTCAATTTTGTGTTTTAATGAATTTTAGGAATTGTAGGAATTGGGTTTCACCCAAATCATGAATTTATGAAGAACTTTGTGTGATTGGGGGTTAAGATTGTGAAATAGAGCAGAATTTATGTTTGATTTGGTGGATTGTCAAGATTGTAACAAAACCCCACTTGTTAAGAAGTTAGGATAAGTAGGATGATGAAGTAAAATCATATATCCCTAAATTTTAGATGTAGAAGTTTGTTGTAATACATGAATGATGAATAAAATTGATGTAGGATGAGATAATTATGTAAAATAGAATGATTGTAAATGTTGTGTGAAGATGAACTAGTAGAGATATGCTTTATATACTTATACCTTATGCCTTAAATATGATGCCTACCAAGTGTTTGATGAAATGCTTAAAAGATGATTATATGTGTAACATGGAAAATGATAGAACGAATTTGATAGACTAAATGAGTGAACGAATGTTTTAATGTAGGCGTGAAGGAAGAAGGTACAAACACTAGGAAAACGAAAGGCGCACAAGATCGAGGTATGTTCTATTGTGCATACAAATTTTACCTAATATTCTAATGTTCGCAATATACAAATCTTAGTTACTTTCGTTTACGGTGATTAATAAGTAGATAGCCAATCTTTTGTGGATTGGGTTATGTATATAAAGGTTATGATAAGTTATGTAAATTGACCGGTTCGTATTGAACAAGTCAAGTGAAAAAGAATTATTCGACCCGTTATGTACGGGTGATTATGAATGAAAGTACGAATGTTGAATGGATGGTATTCAATCCGACATACGGGTTGAATGTATGTGTTATGTCAAAGTGAATAACCCGATGTTAACGGATTATGAATGGTATGATTTATCTCATTTATGAGAGTGTATGCTTGACCCGTTTAACAGGTCGGTGAAAATTAAAGTGGTAGGAAAACATATAAAGGAACGAAATCAGAAATTTTTAGATTAAAAGTAAAATAGTTAATGAGACTAATTTCTTAAGTTTTGTTGTTTAATATAGGTAAATCCTCAACATAGACGGCTCGGCGACGTGGAGCAAACACACATATGAAGCTTGCCCATATGCGCTTCCGCTACTTATAGTATAAATGTTTATGGTCAAAAAATTGTTTTTGTTGTAACTAGTTTTGGTTTAGTAGCTAAGCTTTCGAAGTTAACTTGTTGGTTCTTTAAAAAAAAAAATTCTAGACGATGGTAGTTATTTAAAAATCGAAGCAATGGTTTTGTTTAGTCTTTTGAAAGTGTCCAAGGTCCTCTTGATATTGTGTTGTCAAAACAGGGATATGTTTATCATACGAACGGGTCATGCCGAATTTTCTAAAATAATTGTTTATACTTATCTAAGACTTAGAAACAATGAAATGGGCGTAATAAGTTGGTATCAGAGCCTAGGTTTGAGGGATTCAAACACGATAGAGTGCTTGAACTCGAACCAAAAGTTCAAATGAAGGTGTGTTCATTCCGGAGCGCCGTGCAAGTAAGTAAATTGTAAATTTCGATTACATTTGTAGCTAAGGTAAAAAGGAAAATTTTAGGCAACTACTTACAACCGAGTTTTAAAGCATATGATAATGTTATACGGGTCCGTATTTAAATTTCGGACACGTAGGAAAAAGAATCGAGTAAAACGGATTAGTAGAACTAGAGATATGGGGTTTTAAAGATAATATTTTGAGAAAAGGCTAGAGCTGGGCATCTGCAGCAACTCAGATCGAACCCCCTGTGAAAAAGATGTTAGTACATTTATGTCTATCGCCTTCGTCAGTCCGAGCCGTAGCGAGAAACAGAAGAAAACGAGTCGTTATAATGTAATATCTAGACAAAAAGGCAAGGTGGCAATATTGTAATTAATGAGAAATCTCATTAAAAGCCAAGGCCTATAAATAGGAGCTTTATGTTTAGATTAGAGACTTTTGGCTCATTTGTGTTTAGGAGAACTCTAGATCTAGAGAGAGAATCTAGAGAGAGAAAGTGATTCAAGGTGCTTGTTCTTGTTAGATTTCTAATAGAATCACGTTTATATTACATCGTGTGTTTTAGGTCGCGTTTGTGTACGGATTCCGCACGTTATACGTTCGTTTCGCAATCGTTTCGGAGTCAAAACCGGTCCTACAAGTGGTATCAGAGCAGGAGCTCGATTGCACTGATCTATCACACATTTCCGCGCAGAAAATCATCAGATTCAGATCCGAATTTCATCTACTTCTTCATATTTTTCATGTTTTTCACGTTCTTCACTGATTTTCGTCAAATTGAACGGGTTTTTTCGGTCCAAATCGTCTGATTTTTTGATATGTTGTGCGAAAACATCTGATTTACAACCCTACCAAGTTTCAGATCCTAATTCCTAGCCGTTTAGGAGAAATTCGAGTTTTTAGGTCCGATTTCGTTTGAAATCTGGTGTGACCGTTTGAAATCTGGTGTGACCGTTTGAAATTGGTGTGACCGTTTGAAATCTGGTGTGACCGTTTGAAATTGGTGTGTCCGTTTGAGGAATGTATTCTGTTTGAGGATTACGTTTGAAGCTAGCTTTCCCGTTTGAAACACAATGTCCGTTTGAAAGTGGTTATCGGGTCACGTGAAATCAGAATTGAAAATTAATGTTGTCGACTAGCTTTAATTGAACAATTAATTGGAAATTGAAAGTTGTTTTATCGATTAAGGAGATATTGGACGGTCCAATAGGTGTTAAATGGGTTGTTGGGTTTTGCAAATGTTGCATGTGATCTTGGTCCAATAATCAAGTGATAATTAAAGTTGTTGTCGGCTCAAGAGACTTGTGTGTTTAGTAATTGCATGTGCCGCCCATATTATTAGGTTGTGTGAGGATTTTTTGTTGTGTGAAAATAATTATCGGCCATTTTCAATCAAGTTTGCATGTGTAGTTGATAAAGTGATTCAAGGCCCAATCAAAGTTCAAAATATATATCACATATAAATTGTTGTCGGCTGTTGTTTTCAAATTCCAATATAGTGCATACAAACAGGTTGCATGTGAAATTGAACCAGATTGGTCACTTGATATTGGTAAAGGTCATTTGGAATTAATTCAGTCCTTTGAAAAGTTCATCAGTCCATACGAAGTGAACCAGTCCGTTTAGAAGTGGTCCAAGTTGTGTTTTTGTGAACAAGGTCGTTTGAATTTGATCCAGGTCATAGCAGTCCGCACAGTCTGTCAATCATCAGTCCGCACAGAAAATTCACCAGTTCAAGTATTATTTTGATTCAGTTATTTGATAGTGTTTAAACTGATAAGTGTTTGTTTGTTTGTTGATTCAAGGTAATTCAAGAAGTTCAAATCATGGCTGAAGAATTTTTCAATACTTTCTACAACGCGTTTACCTCGGATACAGTGGAAGGTTCAAACGTTACACCCAAAGCGATAACGAAAACCATCAAAGACAACATTAACCATGACAACTTTTATGGAACCTATTTAAAACCTCCGAAGCTGAATAACATTGAGGATTATGTTTGGTGGAAGGAGAGGTTTGTTAATTGGACGAAGGCATATGCACATGAGAGTTGGTTTTGTTTGAAGTTTGGTTATGATAACCCAGTAAATGACAAAGGAGAAGAAATTTTGATCAAAGATTATTCAGAGGAAGACAAAAAGAAATTTTCATACGAACAGAAGATGATTGCTTTGATCCAGTAAGCAGTTCGAGATGACATTTTTTCATTATTAATACATGATGGGTTATCGAAGTCTGTGTGGAAAGCTTTGAAAACAAAAGCTAAGGGGGGTAAACAAATTCAGAAAAACAAAATCGCGTTATTGAAAAAAGAATTTGATCTATTTGATAGTTTAAAAGGAGAGACGGTGAGGCAAATGATTGAGAGGTTTTGCCATTTAAAGATTGAACTAGAAAGATTTAAAATTCTGAAAACGAGAGAAGAAGTTGTTGATAAAGTAATTGAAGCGTTACCATGAGCTGATCAGTGGCAAACGTTTGTTTTTATCTTGAAAAATGATGCTTTATATGATACGATTTCTCTTGATATGTTGTTAGAAAAGATTGAGAGTCATGATCTGGAGCTACAAAAGCAAAACAAGATGAGTGGTTCATCGCATCATCAGAATATTGGTCTATACTACAAAGGCAATGTACCTTCGGAGAAAGTTGTCAGTTCACCAAAGACAGCATTCAGTGGTGAGAAGAAGAAGGAACTACAAACAACCTCATCAAGTTATCATTCTGGATATCATTCATCTTCAAAATCAAGTTCTGATGAAGCAGATGAGATTTTGTGCAACATTGCTCTCAAACTGAAGAATTCTCCATCGATGAGCATCAATGCAGCTAAACAACAAATGAGTTTTCTTGCATCTGTTCTGGAATCGTATGAAGGTTTGGTAGCTGGCAAGATTGGAAACTCCGAATTGACCAAAGAAGACTACGACCAGATTGATCCGGAAGAGATGGAGCTCATAGACATTCGTTGGTGTTTGGCAAGTTGCATTCGAAGAGCTCAAAGATATATGGAGATTACCAGGAAGCAATCGTTAGGTGGTCCGTCAACGAGGCTTAGATTCGACAAATCCAAAGTGACCTGCTTCCGATGCAAGCAAAAGGGTCATTTCAAAAGAGAATGTAGAAATTCTGAAGTTGCTGAAACGGAGAGACCTTTCAATGATGATTACTATCGAAAGGCAATCTACCACCGAAGCAAAGAAGAGCCTAAAATGATTGAAGATAAACCCAAGTCAAGAGCTTGTGCAGTAATTCACGATGATGAAGGTTTTGACTAGAGCTCAATTTGTCTAGAAGAAGATCGCTTGGAAAATGTTTGAAAAACAGCTCATGGCAGATCCATAACAGAGAAAAGACAGTTTGTTTTTGTTGCTGAAATCAAAGATGAAAACAAAGAAGAAAATGTTGTTGCTGAAGTAAAAGAGAAAACTCGAGAAGAGATTTTGAAAGAGAAAACTCAAAGAGAAAGATTCATAGTCGGGTGCAGAATGGAGAAAATGCAGGAGGAATATGAGAATGCTGTTGCGAACAAAAGATGGGATAAGAAACAAGAATGTTATGTCAACAAACAAGGTGAACCGGTTGTTCCAAGAAGTGACATAGTTCATGATGATGTTCTCCTTGTTATTCCTCGATCCGGCGAATATTACTCAAATGTTGCAAAAGACAAGACATATGTGAAAAGGCTGGATAAAATCATCAGGGATGCTATGACAATCAAACTGAGAAAGAGAAATGAAGAAAGAATGAAGAAGAATATTGAGAATATGGTTGATGAATTGAAGAAGGTCGCTGAGGAAGTCAAGGTTGTTGAAAAAGAAGCTGTTATTGAAGAACAGCAAGTTGAAGTAGTCAAGAATGAGAATTTGGAAGCTGGTGATGCTGGTGATGAAGTTAGTGTTGAAGAAAAGCAGAATGATGATGATCAGAAGCAGACAGGGACTGCAACAAACACCGAAGTGCCAATCACTGAGGTAAAATCTGATTCTAACATCTTGACTGAAACTGTTGAACAGTGCAAGAAATGCATGGAAACGTGCAGTGCTTGTACTGAAAAAGACGAAAAGATCAGAACAAGAAATCTTGATTTCGCAAAACTTGAAGAAGTTTTCAAAAGCAAGTGCAAAGAAATGTTTGAAAATGAAAAGGTTTTAAAAGAAAACAATGAAATGCTTTCAGAAAAATATAAAAAATTAGAAAAAGAAAATGAAGTTTTGAAAGAAAATGTTTTTAAAATGACAGAAGAATGTTCACAAAAAGAAACTATTTGTCAAGAAATGAAAAAGGAATATGATTCAATAAAATTGGCTTATCACATTACAAAGGAATCATATGAAAAAGTAAAGAGTGAAATGAAACTTGTTAAATCAAGATTGAAATATTGTTCTGAAACATCAAATGAACTAAAACGAATGTATGAAATTAAACAACAAGTTGTGAATTCTTATATTGAAGATGTTGCTAAACTTAAGCGTAAGATTGCTGATTTAGAACAGGATAACAACAAATTAAAAAGTTATCACGCGTCGTCATATGTGCTTGAACGTATTTTCAACATAAAACCAGATGGGAAAGATTCTGAGCAAAACACGAAAGGTATTGGCTCAGAGTTTCATCAAGTTCCACCACCGGAAAAGTTTGTGTTTTATGATGAGGAAAAGGTCGAAAAAGCTTTCAACATGGTAGATCAATTGCCAGACAACATTGACATAACCTATTCCAAATCTGATGATTCTCATGATTCAGAGGTGGTAGGAAAAGTCGTTGAAAGTGTGTTGAAAGAAGAGTCAGTTGATACAGGTAAATCTGAATCACAAGATGAAAATGAAGGTAATTTTCATGATGAATATCTTAAAAACTCAAAATCCGAGAAAAATTTGAATGATGATTCAAAAGGATTGGTTTATACCATGATTGGATCAGACAAATTGTTCTTAGATGTTGTATTCCCGATTCAGAATGTGATTTCAGAAAAGGTTGATAAAGTTTTCAAAATGGTTGAGATTGAGAAGTCTGAGATTTCAAAGTTTGTTGGTAAGAGTTATAGAGGTTCGTATAACAAACCTAGTTTCAAGAAGAAAAACATGAAGGCTGGGCTGGGTTATAAGAAGAAACAAAGTTGGAAAAGAAATGAAACTCCGAATTTTCAGACAAAAATGAGTTTTGTTCAAGGAAAGAGTTTAGCTGAAGAAAAAGAACTTAAAATTGGACAACAGTCTATTGAAGAGTTCTTAGCTCAAAAGAAAAAGCAACAACCACAGGTCAAAGATGTTTCCATGAGAACATGTTTTAAATATGATCAAAAAGGACATCTTGCTCGCAAGTGTTCAAATCTGAAATCTGTGGATGTTAACATAAAGAAGATTGATGCTGAGAAACAAAAATCTGAGAATGTGAGACAAAGGTCAACCAGATTTGACTCAAAACAAACTTGGAGGTATATCACAAACAAGTTTGCTTCGAATCAAAATTGGAAATCAAACTCTAACAGGTTTGATTCGAGACAGACCTGGAATTCTCACACACCCAGAGTCAGAACAACTCAAAGTTGGAAAACAACTGTTGATATGACAAAACCACAAGAATTTTGGAAAACAAAAGTTGTTCAAAAACAAAATGTTCAAAAAGAGTCTCATTTTTATAAAAGAGGCACGCCGAAAGGTCAAACATGGTCTATTAAGAAACAAATGACTTCGGTAAAAGATGAGAAAGTTGAAGTCAAAGATGGAAAAGTTTTTGATGACAAAGAGTATCCTAAACTGCATGATACATATTGTGTTAAAATGCCTAAGGTTCAACAGACCTGGGCTAAATTGTTCAAGTAATCAAGTAGTTTGAATGTGCAGGTGCTCACCAAAACTGAAGATTGTGAGAATGGAAGTTGGAGCAGCCTGTCACAACGAGGAGAGGAGGGTGCTGGATCCTGTGTTGGTTGAAACAGGAAGTTTATTTGTTTTTTCTGTACATAAATAAACAATATTTTCAAAAACCCTAAAAACTTGAAAAAAAAATTAATTAAAAACCAAAAATATGTTTTAGTTTGTTAAAAACTTGAAAAACCAAAAATATGTTTTCATTTCTGTCAAAAATAGAAAATTACAAAAATATGTTTTGATTGAATACGCCGAAACCCTCACGGCTGAACAAACATGATTAATTTCACAAGATTGAACAACGGTTTTCAAACTGTAAATATCAATGTGTTGTAAATCATGGGGGTACATTATTTTTCTGCAAAACAGGGCATAGTTAGAAGAAAATGGATGGCGAGACAAAGCTATCAGTGTTGGTTGTCAAATTTTCTTCAAATGATTTCGCATTTTAGGGGGAGTATTGTTGTTGTTTGAAAATACAAAAACATTTGAAAATTTGAAAAAGCCAAAAACATTTGAAAATTTGAAAAAGCCAAAAACATGATAAAATTGAAAATTGAGTTTTTGCGTAAAAAGAGGAAATGATAGTACATCAGTAGACAGTTACAGTATGCTAAAGAATTGGAAAGTTTAAATGTGTTAAACGATCTCACCGTGGATGTGTCGGTAGATTTTTATACATTTAGTAAACTTTTTCGGGATATAAACCTAAATTCAAACTTGCTTATTTCGTGGGGAACACTACTTGGATATATAGGTAACCCCTGAAATCTCGTTTGAAAGGTCCCTCTTTCTGAGATACTAGGTCTTTATGCTTAGTGATATCTGGGGTATTATCTCGGGACTTCTGATTTTGCAGAAGCAATGGCCTAGTCCCCGGAGAATACTTTCTGCATTGCTTGAAATATAGCGCCGCCCTCAGCAAATTGATGAAACAATAAAATTGATAGTCATTACTGTTGTAATACAAAAGATCCTCTAAAGGGGACACACCAAAAGTCGAGCCGTCATCTCTCTGCTGAACGGAAGTTCTGACCTGAGCTCTCACGGTTTCGTACTATAATTTATTCCCCTTACAGATATCATCTAGGTATACTCACTTGTAAGACTGAATATTGGGATCTGGATACGGGAGTATATTCAAGAGGTGGGACACATGAATGAGTTTAAGTTCTTAAAACACCTAATTCGTATCCTGAATCAGTTGAAATTTGTGTGAAAATTTAAGTGGACAAGTATATCGACAATCTAAGTGAATTGTTTAATTTTTAATGTGTAACTAAGCTCAACGGTACTTGTGACTTGTCAGAAACTGATATGATCCTCTGACGCAAACTCAAACAAAAATATTGTCTGTAAATATGTTTGTACATATTACTTTACTGCTTTATATTTTCAGAAAATACAAAAAGATTTTTGATTCTGCTTTATTTTCGACAACCGATGTTTGAAATGCTGAGTTTCAAAATCTAAGTAAGCTGATTGTGTTTCTGAAAATAAAACAAGTTCATTAATTTGAAACTTGAATTTTTAACAAAAATCAAAAACAGTTTGTGATATCTCCAAGGTCATTAGTTTGGACTTGGATGATTAACTGTGAGGGATTTGGATGCTTATACTGTTATAGAGCTAGTTTCCGATTCGTTTCGATGAAACTGCCAAATTCATGAAAATTGTTTGTTTAGAATGTTTGAGTGAGCCAGGTTACAATTCCTGGATAGCTGAAATTTGAAATGCTGTTACTTATAAATGTTTGAGTGATTGCAGATGAGATTCCAGACTACGATCCCAGAAGCTGAGTCTAAGGGGGAGTCTGAAGACGAGCTCAAAGCAAGGGGGAGCTTGTAACCTGAAAGTAAGGTGTCGATCCCTAAAGCACGGAAGCTTGACGAAAGGGGGAGCCTGATGAAGAAAAGAGTCTACCGAAAGGAGAAGAAGCTGAAGCTGAAGACAGATCCACCGGGATTCTGTTCAAGAAGACTAAAAGAGAGAGAGAAAGACAAGACGCTACGAGATTGACTGCGGCAATATCCAAGGGGGAGTCTGTTAGTACATTTATGTCTATCGCCTTCGTCAGTCCGAGCCGTAGCGAGAAACAGATGAAAACGAGTCGTTATAATGTAATATCTAGACAAAAAGGCAAGGTGGCAATATTATAATTAATGAGAAATCTCATTAAAAGCCAAGGCCTATAAATAGGAGCTTTATGTTAAGATTAGAGACTTTTGGCTCATTTGTGTTTAGGAGAACTCTAGATCTAGAGAGAGAATCTAGAGAGAGCAAGTAATTCAAGGTGCTTGTTCTTGTTAGATTTCTAATAGAATCACGTTTATATTACATCGTGTGTTTTAGGTCGCGTTCGTGTACGGATTCCGCACGTTATACGTTCGTTTTGCAATCGTTTCGGAGTCAAAACCGGTCCTACAAAAGAGGGCGTCGCGTTGCGCGACACCTAACCGAGCTCACATTCGCGTCACGCGACATCTGTCACTGCCAACGATAGGTATAGCGCTATCCGTCGCGGCCAGCGAGGACCACTAATGCTGGCGATTTTTCTTTATTTTGTTTGTTTGGAATACGGGACTTGTTTTAAACGGTTTTTAAAGCCTCGTAATCAACGTTTAAAGGAAATTTTGATATTAAGAAAGACGAGAGAAAGTATACATATTATGGAAAGATGATAATGTATAAGTATGCATTGTAAATTGAATGTAATATGCTAACATGAGTTCAAATATGATGAAGTAAAAGTATGAATGGAAATCCAAATTAATAGGATGAACATTTTATGTAGATGGCGGATACAGGGAATGTTGACGATGCTAAAGTAGCACGATAGGAAGCATTCGATAATAAAGTCATGGAAGCGGCAGAAAAGGTGATACATGCTAACCTTCCCAAGTTAGCTCAAGAAGTCAAAAGCCGTGTCTTAGGGCTGGTAGATTAGTAAAATTGAGGAGTTAAAAGAGATGATTGAGGGGTCTAAAAGTAAGGGCAAGGAACGAAGGTGCACGTACAAGGATTTCATGTCTTGCAACCCCGCAACTTACGATGGCAAGATTGATCCGATAGCACGTCAACGATGGATCTCAAACATGGAGGCAGTGTTTATACGAAGTCGATGTGATAAGGAAGACCAAGTGATGTTCGCTACTGGCCAACTCACCTTTCAAGCAAAAGATTGGTGGGACACGTGCTGCAAGGAAATAGGTGAGGATAAGCTTCAAGCGATGACTTGGCAGGAATTCAAGGAGCCTTTTATGAGATATCATTGCCCTCAGTCAGCCATTGATAAGATAAGGAGGAATTCCTACACCTCCGACAGAAGAACGAAACAATCAACGAGATTACATACACCTTCCTGGATAAGATGAAGTTCTGTGGAGATTTTGCGAAGACAGAAAGAATGAAAATCAATCGTCGTTATGGCATATTAAAGGCAGAATATAGGGAGTTTATCACTCCCTCAAAATGTGAAACTCTCGACGAGCTTATCAATCTGGCTCGGGATAGAGAACTTGAACTCAAAAGACAAGAGGAGCGTGGTGAAAAGAGGTCGGCGGAAAAAGGGACCAATTCAAGTCCGTCTAAGAAGGCGAAGTTTCAAGACCACAGTAGGAAGGATAAGTCAAAGGGAGGTATTACCCCTTGTAAGACATATGGGAAACTTCATAATGGGGAGTGCCTTTTAGGCAAGAAGGGGTGCTATAAATGTGGTGAGGAGGGACATCCGTCCTACAAATACCCCAACAACCCGAAGACTTGTTTCAATTATTTTCAAAAGGGGCATATTAAATCGGAGTGCCCTAAACTTCAGCAAGGATCAAAGAGAGAGGAGAAGAAGGAAGAGGGTTCTAGGGCGAAAGGAAGGATGTTCCAAATCACATCCGAAGAAGCTAAGGTTCATCCGAATGTAGTTTCAGGTATCTTTTTATTAAACTCTATGCCAATTTATGTTTTGTTCGATACCGGAGCTACCATGTCGTTTATTTCAAGTGAAATGGCAAATTGTCGCAACCCCCGATCCCTTATCTGTCCCGGGAACGGGCGGACGCGAACTCAGATTTTCGGTGGTATCAGTTGGTTAATTTGGCAGCGGAAATTACATCAGGACCGTAGTTAGGAAATGTTTATCAGAGTAAAACCACCATTTATATATAAATAAACATATTGGGATGAAACCCAAGTTTCTTATTACAACTTGTTTATAGGGATAAACCCTATTTTATTGAATTTAAAACAACTCTTTTAGGTAACTTTTATAGCCACATTTTTCCCAAGCCTTCAGTGCTCTCCAGCTGGCTTTTTACTAATTGGCTGTCACATTGTGTTACCTGAAATGCGTTTTAAAAACATATGTCAGTGGGAAATACTGGAAAGTGAATCCCAGTTTAATCAAGAAACATTTTATCAATTAAAACAGTATTGAGAGTGATCACATTCTTTATTTCTACACAATTACTCATTCAGTACTGTCAATCCTGACTGGTGGGTCATATTACACATTGGCTAACTCGTTGTCCAATGGTAACGTATTGTCGTCCCGACTTACTACTCGCATTAGTAAATTTTGTATACAAAACCCCAACATACCGGCAGTAATTGAAGAACTACAAAGACTCAATCACCGCTTAATCATATTGTAAAACATTTAAGGTTTTGTAAAATATTACAAAAAGGTTAACAAAAAGAGGATAAACTCACATTGCTATCTTAGACTTCACGTAAGGGTTTCTTGGGAATAATCTATAATTTAAACAAATGTACATAGGTTAGTATCATAACCCTTTGAAAATATTAATGATACCCTCCTCGAGACGGCATTCCAACAACTATGTCGGGCAGAACCACGACAGTTGTTACGGAACCCTAAATCAATCGGGCAGCGTATCTAGTACGAAACTGGGGTTATAATACTTACAATGGAGCAGAACCTCGCTAATTAGGGGGTATAATACCAGCTTTCTATGCCTAATATTCAGAAATTGTGATTGAGAAATGATCGTGAGCAAATTCCAAATGAAACCCAATGGCCTGCTTATATAGTTGCTGAACTTGACTCTCACGCGGCCCGCGTAAGAGTAGCCTTAGGGCTACGCGGCCCGCGTCAAAGCTAGTCAACGGACTAGCTTGTCCGGCTCATCAGATAGGTCCGCCACGATGTCGACACGTGTCGGCCTAGGGTGTCTCAGCGTTGTTGATCTCTCACGGCCCGCGTAAACTTAAGGGGGATCTTACGCGGCCCGCCTAAACTAAAGAAATCAACGAGATCAGTTTCAGCCTTGATACCGCCCGTGTGAGTGTTGGGGTGGGTCCTACGTGGCCCGCCTCAGCTTAAAAATCAGATTTTAAATTTTATTTTTAATGCTATACTATATTTCGGGCTCGGTTTTCACACACGGGGTATATTTAAAGACATATTGAGACATTTTAAAATATACTAGGATGTCGGAATTTATTATGAGAGTGTCGGTTTATTGAGGATTGTTACATCCTCTCCACCTTGTTTTAGAGCTCGTCCTCGAGATCTACTGGAACAAGTGCGGATATTTCCTTTGTATTTCAGATTCAAGGTCCCATGTGTACTCAGGTCCTCTTTTGGAGTCCCACTTCACTTTGACCAGAACTAGTCTCTTGTGCTTGAGATTCTTGACTTTCCTGTCTTCAATTTGTAGAGGTCTTTCTACAAACTTGAGTTGTTCATTTACCTCTATATCCTTAAGAGGTACTATCAGTGATTCATCAGCTAAACACTTTTTGAGATTAGATGAAATACGTCATGTATTTCTGCCATTTCCTCTGGCAGTTGTAGCTGATAGGCTACAGGTCCTATTCTTCTAATAATCTCAAAAGGTCCAATATACCTGGGACTTAGCTTCCTTCTTTTGATGAATCTTACCACTCCTTTCCAAGGAGAGACTTTTAACAGTACTTTATCTCCTACTTGAAATTCCAATTGCTTGCGTCGGTTATCAGCATAGCTCTTCTGTCGATCACGTGCTGCTTTTAGTCGTTCCTTGACTTGAATAATCTTATCAGTTGTTTCTTGCACTATCTCAGGTCCAGATAGTTGCTTTTCCCCAATTTCTGCCCAACAGACTGGGGTTCGGCACTTTCGTCCATAAAGTGCTTCGAATGGTGCAGCATTGATACTTGTGTGATAACTATTATTATATGAAAATTCTATTAAAGGTAAGTGATCGTCCCAATTACCTCCGAAATCAATTACACAAGCTCTAAGCATGTCCTCCATTGTCTGAATTGTCCTTTCACTTTGTCCATCCGTTTGAGGATGATAAGCTGTGCTTAGATTTAACTTGGTTCCCATTGCTTTTTGGAAACTTGACCAAAAATGAGAGGTAAATCTACTATCCTATCAGAAATAATTGATAAAGGAATTCCATGTAAAGAAACAATTTCATTTACATATAATTTAGCCAACTGTTCCATACTGAAAGTTTCCTTCATTGGTAGGAAATGAGCTGACTTGGTTAGCCAATCTACAATCACCCAGATTGTATCATTGCCTTTCTTTGTTTTGGGTAATTTAGTAACAAAATCCAGTGTTATCAATTCCCATTTCCACACTGGCATTTCTAATTGTTGTAACAAACCTGAGGGTTTCTGATGTTTGTGACAACTCGAGTTTCCAAGGTTTCTCCTCTGTACGTTACTTGCGGTGTCTTGTGATTCATTGCATTGAACTGTATACTATGTTTTGTTCATAAGTTGCTTACATTAATATGTGTCTTGTTATGGATATGTGTTTTAGTTATAAGTTGCTTACAAGTTGGTTAGATATATTTTCCGTGCAATGAGCATACTACCCCACGAAAACACTCAAGTGGCAAAAACACTAAAGTGTTTTCGTCCACTACTAACCGGCGAAAAACAACGAATGGGCTTCGGCCCAAACTCTTGGTATTTAATGTAACAACGACTAACCCTAGATTATTACTCTCAATCGTAAACATCCGCAACCCTAACTCTCACCCTCAAGCCGACGGCAACCCTCCCTTCATTCGAAGCTAGATCTCTTGTTGATTATTCTGAGTTCGGTTAGTGACTCTCATGTTTAGTTGTTTTCAGATATGAATATATATATGGTTATGTTGTTGGTCATATTCTTGAAAGAACTACATATGAGCAATCTGTTATATATAACTCTATGCGAAACCTGTTGTGATCTAGAGGCCTAGGGTTGTTATGATTGAATTTACGATTTGAATGTTTGGTTGTTATCAAAATATTTGTGAGGTATTTAGCATGATGATAATGATGAGCTAGTTGATCTATGATGGGTAGGTTAGGCATGATCCTAGGATGAATACATGAATTATATTATATTTGAGCATATGTCTTTGTGATATTTGGATTCATAATTAAATTTATGTATCAGTAGTTATTATGGTCCAATACATTTGAGGATGAGTGGGCTGACAAGTTGATATGATAACCCTTATTAAAAGTGGTGGCCATGTGTAGTCCGAATCTAATCAAATATGGTTGTCATTGATAGTCTAGGGAATGTTGAGCATTAGATAAGGCTATGATGGGTTGTGAATTTCATTGAAGTCTGATAGATGATATTTATATTCGTGAATGATGTGGGAAAATATCTGATATTAAATCAAACAATTAATAAATTGATTGTTAAAGTTGGGCTATTATGGGTAACCGGGTTCATGAACTGCAAAACCCATCTAGTTCCATTCGGATTTGCAATGGGTTGGGCCGCACATGTTATGGCTCGGCTGGGCTTTGAATGCATTGGACCTGTTAATAGTTGTGACACACATACATGCTTCATATTTGGTCCGAACATTAGTTGGGATATAACAATTAACTTAGTCGACTGATAAGGATACTTGATGTTTGGTTGCTTGTGATTCGATGTAACTGTTGTTGATAAAGACCCTGTTCCGGCGAAATCACTCACCTGACGAAAACACTACTCGACGAAAACACTTTGGGATTTCGTTGCCCAAGTGTTTTCGCCAACAAGGGATTTCGGCCCAAGTGTTTTCTTCACAAAGTTGATTTCGGCCCAACTGTTATGTCTGTTAAGTGGTTAATTCTGGTAGATGTTAACTGTGTTAAGTTATGCATGTAACTCTGTTAAATTTGTAACGCAGTTAAGTTTGTTAATTCAGTTAAGTTGTTAACCTTGTTTAGTAGGTTAAAGAATAACCATGTTAGGATGAACTGTGAAAGACCGTTATGTGAAACATGACTTTTATGCATGTGATTAACTGTTGTGTAATGCATGATATTAACTGCCAAGCACTTTGTGACCTAGATTGCATGTGAAACTTTACCAACATGAACTGACTGTGTATACATGCATACTTTAGGCCTTGATTGATTGTTTGCGAGCACATAGTTTAGCATACCGAGCAAACCAAGGTGAGTTCACACTTTCTACAAAGCATGGGATTCCCAGGGGTTGGGAATGGGTTAAGGAACATGGATTCCTCGTCCTTCTTGGGTAGGACAGTACGGGTTCAGGAATGTAATTCCTCGTCCTCTTGGACAGTTTTCACTAGACCAAAACTCTATCACGAAGTCCCTCCTTTTTATATCGACTTAATCGCCGGGCCAATGGCGAGCGGGTCATTAGTTAGATAGCGCTATTTAGGTCTGACAAGCCTCACACCGTTCCGCAGAGGATGGGCATGAACTAATGGATCTCGGCACGTCAATGATGATAGACATTGACAGTTCAGGGCACATAAACATGACTACAGTCAGCAGTCGGTATGGTAACGAGTCTAGTATATATACATGGGGTAGCCCCCACGGCCAGAGAGCCAGATAATTAAACATGGGGTAGCCCCCACGGCTGGATTGCCAGAGTAAACAGGATTAAACTAAACACGTTTTCAACTATGGGGTAACCCCCACGGCAGGGATACCAGTTAAAGGAACTGTTTTTGGAACAACTTAAAATGAACACCCAACTGTGAACTCGCTCAACTTTGTTGTTGACTCGTTACTACATGCTTTGCAGGTCATTAGGTACTTAGCTGGAGCTTGCATGGGGGAGAGTCGTTGTGGGACATGGACAACGGTGTGCCATGTTAAACATTGAAACCTTTGAACTTATATTTTGTGTTGGTTTTAATCGTTATGCTTCCGCTTGCAACTTAAACTATGTTTTGTTTGGACACCAATTGTATTGGTTAGATTTTTATAATTACTTACATGCTTGTTCAATATGATTGGTGGCTGGATCCTGGTCAGTCACGCCTCCAAGCGGTGATACTCCGCGTGTGGATTTTGGGGGTGTGATAGATTGGTATCAGAGCCATTGTTTATAGTGAACTTGGTTTTAATAAGGGGAAAAAGTTTTGTTAAAACCAGACTATAACCTGAACAGTGCTCAACGATCCACAACGACGCTTCGCTCCACGTGCAAGACTCAACATTCTAGGTGATACGATTTATGTTTACATCGCCTAATAGCTAGATTACATAGAACTTTGCTCATGGTATGCTTAGATAAACGTAACAACTGTTGTTTGAAAACACGTGTGTGCTTACTCTCTTCTGTCATCGTACCTTTGCGAACCTTTCTCACTCATATTTCCTTCGATGTGAAGATCATGAGTGGACGTGTGAACCTAACTCCAGCCCAGCTGACGGCTCTTATCAACGAGCAAGTTACGGCAGCACTCGCATCTGCCCAGGCAGGAGGTATAGCCTGCCATCACAACTTACTCTAGGATCCTTAGATCCTACTTTCGTAAACCGACACTTGTACTTAATTTTGTTTACTCTTACGCACACGACAAGTCAACACGCTCAGCCACCTGTATGCACTTTCAAGACGTTCATGGACTGTCATCCTAGTACTTTCAGTGGCACTGAAGGGGCTGTTGGACTCCTCCACTGGTTCGAGAAGCTCGAATCGGTCTTCGAAATATGTGAATGCCCTGAGGCTCGTAGGGTGAAGTACGCCACTGGTACTCTCGAAGGCACTGCGCTAACTTGGTGGAACTCGCAAGTTCAGATGTTAGGGCTGGCAGCTGCTAACGCCACCCCTGGAATGATTTTAAGGAACTGATCAAACGAGAATACTGTAACCGTGATGACATCCACAAACTGGAAGTGGAGTTCTTTAACTTGAAGATGACGGGGTCAGAGATAGAAGCGTACGCGAAACGATCCAACGAACTGGCAGTGTTATGTCCAACTATGGTGGATCCTCCCATCAAACGCATTGAGCTGTACCTCAAAGGCTTAGTACCAGAGATTCAAAGCCATGTGACTGCTGCTAACCTTGCTACTATCCAGGATGTTACCCGTCTTGCTCATCGTCTCACAGACCAGGCAGTGGAATGGAACAAACTGCCTAAACGTATTGGTGCTACTACTATTGCTACTTCTGCTACTCCCAGTGACAACAAACGAAAGTGGGATGGAACCTCTAGCAAGGGTTCGACTACGGTTCAGTCCCAGGCACAGCAACGAAAGATCGATGACTACCAGAGTCCTGGTCAGCAATCTTCTGGTAGTCAAGGGCAGGGTGGATATCGAGGAAATCACCAAAGTGCAATAGATGTAACAGACACCACAGTGGTCAGTGCAACAGGGGTCGTTGCCAGAGGTGTCTCAAGTTGGGTCATGAAGCTAAGGATTGCAGGAGCTCGCGACCTGCGAATCAGAACCAACAACAACAACCACCCGCTCCACAGAACCAACAGCAGCAACAGCGAGGAAACAGGGGGTGCTTTCAGTGTGGTGCTGAAGGCCACTTCAAGTGGAACTGCCCTCAGTTAAACCAGAATCAGAACAACAACAACAACAGTAGTCAGGGAAATGGGAACAACAATGGGAATAACAACGGGGGTAATAACGACGGCAATGGTGCCAGGGGTCGAGCGTTCGTGATTGGTCAGGGTGACGCAAGGAATGATCCTAACATAGTTCTGGGTAGTTTCGACATCGTCATTGGGATGGATTGGTTATCCCAACAGCAAGCAGAGATTCTATGCAAAGAGAAGATTGTTTGTATTCCCCGTTCTGGTAAAGAACCTCTCAAAATTCAAGGCGACAAGAGTGGTGCTGTGGTGGGCATCATCTCCTTTCTTAAGGCTCAGAAGTGTTTACGAAAGGGCCACACTGCTATTTTGGCTCTCGTTACGGACATCTCGAAGAAAGAGAAGAAGATAGAAGATTTTCCGATCGTACGTGACTATCCTGAGGTATTCCCTGAGGAATTACCTGGCCTACCGTCTCATAGAAAAGTCGAGTTTCAAGTCGAGCTAGCTCCTGGAGCAGCACCTATAGCTCGTGCACCTTATCGCCTAGCCCTACCAGAATTGGAAGAACTGTCCACGCAACTACAAGAGCTTTTGAATAAGGGTTTCATTCGTCCTAGCTCTTCGCCATGGGGAGCTCCAGTGCTATTTGTGAAGAAGAAAGACGGTACTTTCAGAATGTGTATCGACTATCGCGAGCTCAGCAAGGTGACGGTGAAGAATCGTTATCCTCTCCCACGCATTGACGATTTGTTCGACCAGCTGCAAGGGTCGAGCTACTATTCAAAGATTGATCTGAGGTCAGGCTACCATCAACTGAGAGTCCGGGACGAGGACGTCTCCAAAACAGCATTCAGAACACGCTACGGCCATTACGAGTTTCTGGTCATGCCATTCGGGCTAACAAACGCGCCTGCAGTCTTCATGGATCTTATGAACAGAGTGTGCAAGCCCTACCTAGACAAATTTGTTATTGTATTCATCGACGACATTCTGATCTACTCCAAGAGTCAGGAGGAACACGAGCAGCATTTACGACTCATTTTGGAACTCCTTCGAACAGAACAGCTGTACGCCAAGTTCTCAAAATGTGACTTCTGGCTTCGCGAAGTCCACTTTCTAGGCCATGTGGTAAACAAGGAAGGGATTCATGTTGATCCATCTAAGGTTGACTCGATTAAGAACTGGCCTGCACCTCGTACACCAACGAAAATCCGCCAATTCTTAGGTTTGGCGGGCTACTACAGAAGGTTCATCAAAGACTTCTCAAAGATTGCACAACCCCTCACCTCACTAACTCAGAAAGGTGTTATCTATCATTGGGGAGATGCACAGGAATCAGCATTTCAGCACTTAAAGGATAGACTTTATAGCGCACCTATCCTCTCATTGCCTGAAGGCACATACGATTTTGTAGTCTACTGCGACGCATCTATTCAGGGTCTTGAATGTGTGTTGATGCAACGGGATAAAGTCATTGCTCATGCTTCGTGCCAACTTAAGATTCACGAACGGAGTTACACTACACACGATTTAGAGCTGGGAGCTGTTGTTTTTGCGCTCAAGATATGGCGACATTACCTGTACGGTACCAAGTGCACCATCTACACCGATCACAGGAGTCTCGAGCATATCTTCAAGCAGAAAGAGTTGAACATGCGTCAGCGTCAATGGGTCGAGTTTTTAAACGATTACGAATGTGCTATAAAGTACCATCCGGGTAAAGCCAATGTGGTGGCCGACGCCCTCAGTCGAAAGGATACTAGACCTAGGCGTGTACGGGCGTTGCAACTCACTATTCAGTCTAGCCTTCCTTCTCAGATACGAGATGCTCAGGTAGAAGCATTGAAACCAGAAAACGTCAGGGCTAAAGCCTTACACGGTTCAAGGCAACGGTTGGAACAAAAGGAAGACGGTGCCTATTATGTAACAGGACGCATTTAGGTCCCACTCTATTGAAATTTACGAGAACTTGTAATGGATGAAGCACATAAGTCTCGTTACTCGGTACACCCTGGTTCAGATAAGATGTACCACGACTTGAAAACTACGTATTGGTGACCTAGCATGAAAGCTCACATAGCAACTTACGTTAGCAAATGTTTGACTTGTGCGAGAGTCAAGACTGAATATCAGAAACCCTCAGGCCTACTCCAACAACCAGAGATACCACAATGGAAATGGGAGCAAATTTCCATGGATTTTGTTACTGGCCTGCCTAGATCTCAACGTGGAAATAATACTATTTGGGTGATCGTGGATCGACTCACAAAGTCTGCACACTTCTTGGCTATCAAGGAAACGGATAAGTTCTCCACTCTAGCAGACATATACCTTAAAGAAGTTGTCTCGAGGCACAGGGTGCCCACCTCTATTATTTCCGATCGTGATGCACGTTTCACTTCAGAACTTTGGCAAGCGATGCACAAATCCTTCGGCTCATGATTAGACATGAGCACAGCTTATCACCCTCAGACGGATGGGCAGTCTGAGCGCACTATTCAAACTCTAGAAGACATGCTTCGGGCGTGTGTAATTGATTTTGGAAACGCTGGGAAAAACATCTGCCACTTGTGGAATTTTCGTACAATAACAGCTACCACACCAGCATTAAAGCTGCTCCATTTGAGGCATTGTACGGGCGTAAATGCCGATCACCTCTTTGTTGGGCAGAGGTGGGGGATAGTCAGATCACTGGCCCAGAACTTGTGGTAGACACAACAGAAAGGATTGCTCAAATACGACAACGAATGGCGGCATCTCGTGACCGTCAGAAAAGCTACGCCGATAAGGGCAGGAAACCACTCGAGTTCCAGGTTGGGGATTGAGTGCTACTCAAAGTCTCACCCTGGAAAGGTTTTGTTCATTTTGGTAAATGAGGCAAACTAAATCCACGATATGTTGGACCATTTGACGTCATAGAGAAAATAGGCAAGGTAGCCTACAAACTGAACCTACCAACAGAACTCAGTGCAGTTCACAACGTTTTCCACGTGTCGAATCTGAAGAAGTGTCTGTCAGATGAGACCCTCGTAGTTCCTTTGAAGGAGCTCACTATCAACGAACAGTTACGATTTGTCGAGGAACCAGTTGAAATCGTGGACCGGGATGTTAAGGTCCTCAAGCGCACTAGAATACCTCTTGTTCGAGTTCGTTGGAACTCACGTCGTGGCCCAGAGTTCACCTGGGAACGCGAAGATCAAATGAAACAGAAGTATCCCCAATTGTTCGCAAACAATACAACCACTACTGAGGCTGAAGCTACCACGGAATTTCGGGACGAAATTCCAGATCAACGGGGGGAGGATGTGACACCCCAGGAAAACCAGTAAACTACACAACACAACTAGCTTCCTCAGTAACTACGTGCTAAATTTCGGGACGAAATTTCTTTCAAGTTGGGGATAATGTGACAACTCGAGTTTCCAAGGTTTCTCCTCTGTACGTTACTTGCGGTGTCTTGTGATTCATTGCATTGAACTGTATACTATGTTTTGTTCATAAGTTGCTTACATTAATATGTGTCTTGTTATGGATATGTGTTTTAGTTATAAGTTGCTTACAAGTTGGTTAGATATATTTTCCGTGCAATGAGCATACTACCCCACAAAAACACTCAAGTGGCGAAAACACTAAAGTGTTTTCGTCCACTACTAACCGGCGAAAAACAACGAATGGGCTTCGGCCCAAACTCTTGGTATTTAATGTAACAACGACTAACCCTAGATTATTACTCTCAATCGTAAACATCCGCAACCCTAACTCTCACCCTCAAGCCGACGGCAACCCTCCCTTCATTCGAAGCTAGATCTCTTGTTGATTATTCTGAGTTCGGTTAGTGACTCTCACGTTTAGTTGTTTTCAGATATGAATATATATATGGTTATGTTGTTGGTCATATTCTTGAAAGAACTACATATGAGCAATCTGTTATATATAACTCTATGCGAAACCTGTTGTGATCTAGAGGCCTAGGGTTGTTATGATTGAATTTACGATTTGAATGTTTGGTTGTTATCAAAATATTCGTGATGTATTTAGCATGATGATAATGATGAGCTAGTTGATCTATGATGGGTAGGTTAGGCATGATCCTAGGATGAATACATGAATTATATTATATTTGAGCATATGTCTTTATGATATTTGGATTCATAATTAAATTGATGTATCAGTAGTTATTATAGTCCAATACATTTGAGGATGAGTGGGCTGACAAGTTGATATGATAACCCTTATTAAAAGTGGTGGCCATGTGTAGTCTGAATCTAATCAAATATGGTTGTCATTGATAGTCTAGGGAATGTTGAGCATTAGATAAGGCTATGATGGGTTGTGAATTTCATTGAAGTCTGATAGATGATATTTATATTCGTGAATGATGTGGGAAAATATCTAATATTAAATCAAACAATTAATAAATTGATTGTTAAAGTTGGGCTATTATGGGTAACCGGGTTCATGAACTGCAAAACCCATCTAGTTCCATTCGGATTTGCAATGGGTTGGGCCGCACATGTTATGGCTCGGCTGGGCTTTGAATGCATTGGACCTGTTAATAGTTGTGACACACATACATGCTTCGTATTTGGGCCGAACATTAGTTGGGATATAACAATTAACTTAGTCGACTGATAAGGATACTTGATGTTTGGTTGTTTGTAATTCGATGTAACTGTTGTTGATAAAGACCCTGTTCCGGCGAAATCACTCACCCGACGAAAACACTACTCGACGAAAACACTTTGGGATTTCGTTGCCCAAGTGTTTTCTTCACAAAGTTGATTTCGGCCCAACTGTTATGTCTGTTAAGTGGTTAATTCTGGTAGATGTTAACTGTGTTAAGTTATGCATGTAACTCTGTTAAATTCGTAACGCAGTTAAGTTTGTTAATTCAGTTAAGTTGTTAACCTTTTTTAGTAGGTTAAAGAATAACCATGTTAGGATGAACTGTGAAAGACCGTTATATGAAACATGACTTTTATGCATGTGATTAACTGTTGTGTAATGCATGATATTAACTGCCAAGCACTTTGTGACCTAGATTGCATGTGAAACTTTACCAACATGAACTGACTGTGTATACATGCATACTTTAGGCCTTGATTGATTGTTTGCGAGCACATAGTTTAGCATACCGAGCAAACCAAGGTGAGTTCACACTTTCTACAAAGCATGGGATTCCCAGGGGTTGGGAATGGGTTAAGGAACATGGATTCCTCGTCCTTCTTGGGTAGGACAGTACGGGTTCAGGAATGTAATTCCTCATCCTCTTGGATAGTTTTCACTAGACCAAAACTCTATCACGAAGTCCCTCCTTTTTATATCGACTTAATCGCCGGGCCAATGGCGAGCGGGTCATTAGTTAGATAGCGCTATTTAGGTCTGACAAGCCTCACACCGTGCCGCAGAGGACGGGCGTGAACTAATGGATCTGGGCACGTCAATGATGATAGACATTGACAGTTCAGGGCACATAAACATGACTACAGTCAGCAGTCGATATGGTAACGAGTCTAGTATATATACATGGGGTAGCCCCCACGGCCAGAGAGCCAGATAATTAAACATGGGGTAGCCCCCACGGCTGGATTGCCAGAGTAAACGGGATTAAACTAAACACGTTTTCAACTATGGGGTAACCCCCACGACAGGGATGCCAGTTAAAGGAACTGTTTTTGGAACAACTTAAAATGAACACCCAACTGTGAACTCGCTCAACTTTGTTGTTGACTCGTTACTACATGCTTTGCAGGTCATTAGGTACTTAGCTGGAGCTTGCATGGGGGAGAGTCATTGTGGGACATGGACAGCAGTGTGCCATGTTAAACATTGAAACCTTTGAACTTATATTTTGTGTTGGTTTTAATCGTTATGCTTCCGCTTGCAACTTAAACTATGTTTTGTTTGGACACCAATTGTATTGGTTAGATTTTTATAATTACTTACATGCTTGTTCAATATGATTGGTGGCTGGATCCTGGTCAGTCACGCCTCCAAGCGGTGATACTCCGCGTGTGGATTTTGGGGGGTGACAATGTTCAGCTTTGACTTGTGAACAGGTTAAACATTTAGAAACATAGGCTGCTATGTCCTTTTTCATTCCTATCCACCAGAAATTTTTCCTTAACTCCTGGTACATTTAATCATTTCCTGGATGCATCGTATACTTGGACTTATGGGCTTCTTCTAATATACGATGACGTAGGTTTCCTAATTTAGGTATCCACATTCTCTTTTTATGGAATCTCCAAATTCCATCTATTCCTTGTTCTAATTCTTTGATCATACCCTTTAATTTTTCAGTATCATCCTTGATTACTGATTCTTGTGCTTCTCTTATTTGATCATTTAAATCTACTTGTAGATTTAATTTAAGAGAACGTACCCTTTTTGGCTTTTCATGATACTTTTGGCTTAAAGCATCTGCAACAACATTTGCTTTTCCTTCATGATACTGAATATCACAATCATAGTCACTAAGCATCTCCATCAAGCGTCTTTGTCTCATATTCAACTCCTTTTGCTTGAAAATATACCTTAAACTCTTATGATCGGTGAATATGGTAAACTTACTACCATAAAGGTAATGTCTCCAAATCTTAAGAGCAAAAATTATAGCTCCTAATTCTAAATCATGTGTTGAATAATTCTCTTCATGATTCTTAAGTTGTCTAGATGCATAAGCTATAACCTTTTGTCTTTGCATTAATACACATCCATAACCTAATTTGGAATCGTCACAATAGACTACAAAGTCTTCAGCTCCTTCTGGTAATGCTAGTATGGGTGTATGGGTTAATCTTTGCTTAAGGATTCTAAATGCTTCTTCTTGTTTTAATCCCCATTCAAACTTAACAGATTTACAGGTTAGCTTAGTTAAGGGAATGGCTATTCTAGAAAAATCTTGAATAAATCTTCTATAATAACCGGCCAATCCTAAGAAACTTCTAACCTCGGTTGGTGATTTAGGGGTTTTCCATTTAGTAATCGCCTCGATTTTTGTGGGATCCACATGAATTCCTTCCTGGTTGACTAGGTGTCCAAGAAACTGTACCTGTTCTAACCAAAACTCGCACTTTGAAAATTTAGCATAAAGCTTTTCCTTTCTTAATAAACTTAAAAGTGTGTGCAAATGTTTTGCATGATCCTCTTTATTCTTAGAGTAAATGAGAATATCATCTATAAAGACAATTATGAATTTATCCAAATATGGCTTACATATTTGGTTCATCAAGTCCATAAATGCGGCTGGGGCATTGGTTAAACCAAATAGCATGACAGTAAATTCATAATGGCCATACCTTGTTCTGAATGCGGTCTTAGGAATGTCCTCTTCCTGTACCTTTAATTGATGATATCCTGATCTTAAATCGATTTTAGAGAAAAATCGAGCTCCTTGTAGTTGATCGAATAGATCATCGATTCTTGGTAATGGATACCGATTCTTAATCGTAACCTTGTTTAATTCACGGTAGTCAATGCACATACGCATTGATCCGTCCTTCTTTTTAGCAAATAGTATCGGCGCTCCCCATGGTGACGAACTTGGCTGTATAAATCCTTTCTCCAACAATTCGTCTAATTGTTTCTTTAATTCTTGCATTTCTGCAGGTGCCAAACGGTAAGGTGCTTTGGCAATCGGTGCTGTTCCTGGTATTAGATGGATTCTGAATTCAACTTCTCTATCTAGAGGTTGCCCTGGCAATTCTTCTGGAAATACATCTGAAAACTGAGATACTACTAGAATATCTTTTAAATCCTTTCCTTTAGTGTTAGTGATTATGGAAATCAAATACACTAATGATCCTTTTCTTATATAACTTGCAGTTTTCATCACAGATATGAATTTTATGGATCTAGATGATTTGTCTCCTTTAATTGTGATCATTTTACCTTTTGGTGAATTTACTTGTATTGACTTTTGATCACATAAAATACTAGCTTTATTGGCTATTAACCAATCCATTCCTAAAACAACATCGAATCCTGCCAAATTCATGGGATAAAGGTTTGCAATAAATTTCTGATTTAAAATTTCTATGCTTGCTCCCTGCAAGATTTCAGAAATCCTAACAGTTTCTCCATTAGCTGTCTCTACTAAGCATTCTTGTGGTAGTTTAGTTAATGACTGATTTAGAAATTTGCAAAATGATGTATTAATAAAACTTTGGTTTGCACCAGAGTCAAATAATACTTTAGCAAAGACATCATTAACTAAAAACGTACCAGTGATGACATCTGGAATCATCTTGGCTTCATCTGCAGTCAGAACAAATGCTCTAGCATTTTGAGTATTCTTGTTGTTTGCAGCTGGAGCTAATTTCGGACAATTAGGCTTGATATGACCTTGTTCTCCGCAGTTGTAACATATCCTGTTGTTAGCTTTCTTCCTACAATTTTCTTCCTTGTGTCCCGATATTTTGCAAAAGTTACAGTGTATGGAGCATCTTCCTGAATGCTTTCTTTTGCAATTCTTACAGTAAGGTGTAGAGGTAGAACCTATATTTTTCCCACGATTAAAATTTCCAGAATGAAATTCTTGTGTGAGCTTCTGGGTTAGGTTCCTCCTTTGATCCTCTTCTCGGGTACGGACCAATTCATCTGTCAAGGTATTTGCTAGTTCTACAGCTTCTTCTATGGTTTGAGGTCTAGCTGCCTTGACTACATGTCTTATCTCTCCAATTAATCCCCAGATGTAACAGGAGATCAATACTGGTTCAGGTGAAGCAAGGGTTGGCACTATTCTAGCATATTCGAAGAATATCTTAGTGTATCCCTTACTATCTACACCAGTCATTCTAAGGTTTAGGAATTTGTTTGCTATTTGTTCCTTCTCATTGAGTAGGCAGAATTTCCTTTCTACCTTGTTTTTAAATTCCTCTCATTCCATATTGTAAGTTCTATCACTTCCCCTTGATTGGAGGATAGTGTTCCACCATTCTAGTGCTGAATTCTTAAACAGATTAGAGGCAAACAATATCTTATCTTCTTCAGGACACTTGCTTATTCTTAAGACTGCCTCAGTTTTCTCTATCCAGCGTAGGGTTGCAATGGCCCCTTCGTTGCCCGAGAATGCCATTGGTTTACAAGACCAGAATTCTTTATAAGAACAACCGTAAGACACGGTTCTTCTCCTTTTGGGAATGGGCATTTGAAGTACTGGTCCATTGTTCACGCTGTGTTCTGGTTCAATTGGTCGCTTACTGCTATGCTTACTTTTATTATTCGCTTCTTGAATCGTTTGAATAATAAATGGCATGGCATCTATGATTCCTTGTGCCACTATATGTTGAACAACACTATTATCCATTTGGTTTCCATTGTTATTGATGCTCGGATTCTCATTAACCACGTTAATGTTACTTTGGTTATCATTATTCAGATTTCCTTGATTTCCTTCGTCGGCCATCTGAATTTTAAACATTTACCCCATATTAATATCACAAGATAATATTTAATATAGTTAATCACATGACACGCAATCTAGCCAAAAACGTCGATCATTGCGACTTTTACTCTATTTCCATATACTATTATGCATCTATTACACACTAGTACTGAAATAAAAATTACAATACCAACAGAAATAGAATCACACTAATAGTAATAGGCATCCGTACACACATATTTTATTTTATTTTTATTTTATTATATTATATTATTATTACTATTACCGTTTCCTCCATCACATCACGGATATGGATTTATCCAAAAATCCATATTGCGCTCATTGTATTTTCATACGAGTCGCTCTCCCACCTGTCGCATTCTCTCACTACTTTCTAGAATTTTCTTACCAAATGTCCTAAGTTCTTGTACGTTTTCTGCACTCATTGGGGGTGCAGGTTCTAGGACTGGGCTCGGAATCTGGGGTGCGGGTTCCTGATATGGAGGTGAAAGTGCCTGAAATCGGTAAGGATCTTCTAAGATCTCCCTAATGTAGTCATTATGGTAATAGGGATCTAAAGGGTCCATACCTGGATAGACTCCTATGTTCTGTATGGGTGTGTCTTCATGTATCGGGTAACGTTGCACAAAGTCCCTATTATCGTCCCACCAGGGGTCGTAATTTGGGTCTATGGGATTTGGTGCTTGTACCCTAGGGATTTCCTCTGGGTTGAAGTCATGCATCTCCACTTGGTTTTCAGGGTTTTCTATCTCCATGGGTTGGTCTGGGATTGGTGGTTGTGGGGCTACTAATTGTTCCAGACTTGGGTCAGCAGCAGTTGTAGCTAGGATATGGAAATTAGCCAGGCTTCTATTAAGCATATCCTGTGTATGGGCATCTGTTTTTCGCTTAACGGCTGCTAAGGCTCTTTGCTGTTGCAACTTTCGCATTCTTTTCCTACGTGCAAATGCTTCCTTACTGAACCATCCTCTTTTCTTATGAGGGAATGGCTCTTCTGACTGAGCTTTAAAAGCAAACATCCCTTCTTCCTGATCAGCAGAATACCCAGAAAGGGCAGGCTGTAAAGAGGTACCTTCACTCCTAGGTGAATCAGACAACTGACGACACATGTCTGAGGGTCCTTGATCACTCATACTGTAAACTAACAAATAGTCAAATAACACAAAACACATAATTACATAAATTATTTCCTAACACAAAATTTAGAATTTAAGTGTCAGCAGAACACTTCTTTGGCTCAGACCAGTGGCTAGGCTCTGATACCACCTTCTGTCGCAACCCCCGATCCCTTATCTATCCCGGGAACGGGCGGACGCGAACTCAGATTTTCGGTGGTATCAGTTGGTTAATTTGGCAGCAGAAATTACATCAGGACCGTAGTTAGGAAATGTTTATCAGAGTAAAACCACCATTTATATATAAATAAACATATTGGGATGAAACCCAAGTTTCTTATTACAACTTGTTTATAGGGATAAACCCTATTTTATTGAATTTAAAACATCGTCTTTTAGGTAACTTTTATAGCCACATTTTTCCCAAGCCTTCAGTGCTCTCAAGCTGGCTTTTTACTAATTGGCTGTCACATTGTGTTACCTGAAACGCGTTTTAAAAACATTTGTCAGTGGGAAATACTGGTAAGTGAATCTCAGTTTAATCAAGAAACATTTTATCAATTAAAACAGTATTGAGAGCGATCACATTGTTTATTTCTACACAATTACTCATTCAGTACTGTCAATCCTGACTGGTGGGTCATATTACACATTGGCTAACTCGTTGTCCAATGGTAACGTATTGTCGTCCCGACTTACTACTCGCAGTAGTAAATTTTGTATACAAAACCCCAACATACCGGCAGTAATTGAAGAACTACAAAGACTCAATCACCGCTTAATCATATTGTAAAACATTTAAGGTTTTGTAAAATATTAAAAAAAGGTTAACAAAAAGAGGATAAACTCACATTGCTATCTTAGACTTCGCGTAAGGGTTTCCTGGGAATAATCTATAATTTACACAAATGTACATAGGTTAGTATCATAACCCTTTGAAAATATTAATGATACCCTCCTCGAGACGGCATTCCAACAACTACGTCGGGCAGAACCACGACAGTTGTTACGGAACCCTAAATCAATCGGGCAGCGTATCTAGTACGAAACTGGGGTTATAATACTTACAACGGAGCAGAACCTCGCTAATTAGGGGGTATAATACCAGCTTTCTATGCCTAATATTCAGAAATTGTGATTGAGAAATGATCGTGAGCGAATTCCAAATGAAACCCGATGGCCTGCTTATATAGTTGCTGAACTTGACTCTCACGCGGCCCGCGTAAGAGTAGCCTTAGGGCTACGCGGCCCGTGTCAAAGCTAGTCAACGGACTAGCTTGTCCGGCTCATCAGATAGGTCCACCACGATGTCGACACGTGTCGGCCTAGGGTGTCTCTGCGTTGTTGATCTCTCGCGGCCCGCGTAAACTTAAGAGGGATCTTACGCGGCCCGCCTAAACTAAAGGAATCAACGAGATCAGTTTCAGCCTTGATACCGCCCGCGTGAGTGTTGGGGTGGGTCCTACGTGGCCCGCCTCAGCTTAAAAATCAGATTTTAAATTTTATTTTTAATGCTATACTATATTTCGGGCTCGGTTTTCACACACGGAGTGTATTTAAAGACATATTGAGACATTTTAAAATATACTAGGATGTCGGAATTTATTATGAGAGTGTCAGTTTATTGAGGATTGTTACATAAATCATCCCTCGTTTAAGATTGAACGAATGTCGGTACCCTTAGAGGTAGAAATAGCCGATAGTAAGAACTATTTGTTACACAAGATTTGTAGAAATTGCAAGTTCACTATAGAGGATGAAGAATTTGATATCGACCTCATACCTATGGTTTTGGGGGAATTTAAAATGATAGTGGGTATGGATTGGATGGCCCGACACCATGCGGAGATTAATTGTGAAACTAAAACAGTAATTGTTCAATCTCCAAGTGGAAAGCAATTAAGTATACAAGGCGAGAGAAATGTGGAAGCGAAACTCTGTACCCTCATTCAAGCCGTTAAGTATGTACTTAACGGGAGTAGGGCATACCTAGCTTACGTGGTAGATGCTCAACAAGGTTCCCCGAAGCTTGAAGTTGTTGAGATTGTGAACGAATTTCCAGACGTATGTCCGGAGGAATTACCGGGACTCCCTCCCGAACGTGAAGTAGAGTTCCGCATCGAACTAAATCCGGGTGCAAAACTGGTAGCGAAAGCCCCTTATAGGCTGGCCCCCATTGAGATGCGGGAGTTAATGACACAGTTACAAGATCTTTTTGATAAGGGCTTCATACGCCCGAGTGTGTCACCGTAGGGAGCACCCGTTTTATTTGTAAAAAAGAAGGACGGGTCGATGCGCATGTGTGTCGACTATAGGGAACTGAACAAAATAACCATAAAGAACCGCTACCCCTTACCCAGAATTGATGATCTTTTAGATCAGTTACAAGGGGCGAATTGGTTTTCAAAGATAGACTTGCGATCGGGATATCATCAAGTCAGGGTACGAGAAGAAGACATTGCAAAGACTGCATTTAGAACCCGATATGGACATTACGAGTTTCTAGTTATGTCCTTCGGGTTGAAGAACGCGCCAGCTGCATTTATGGATCTTATGAACCGGGTATGTCGACCCATGCTAGATAAATCCGTGATCATGTTCATAGATGATATTCTAGTCTATTCGCGGAGCAAGGCTGAGCATGGAGGCACTTGCGGGAAGTGCTTGAAATTCTCTGTAAAGAAAAACTTTATGCAAAATTCTCAAAGTGCGCCTTTTGGCTCAGAGAGGTGCAGTTTCTGGGTCACGTGATAAATTCGAAAGGTATTTTAGTTGATCCGACAAAAATTGAGGTCGTAATGAAGTGGGTTTCCCCAAAAAATCCAACTGAAATAAGAAGTTTTCTAGGCCTCGCGGGGTATTATCGAAGGTTCATACAGGATTTCTCGAAGATAGTGTTACCCTTAACGAAACTAACGAGGAAGAAAGAGAAGTTTGTGTGGGGTGAAGAACAGGAAGAAGCCTTTCGACTGTTAAAGGAAAAACTGTCGAGTCCCCCGGTCTTAACGCTACCGGATGGGACAGAGGACCTGGTTGTTTATTCAGATGCCTCACAGCAGGGTTTAGGGTGTGTTTTGATGCAAAGAGGAAAGGTAATCGCCTATGCCTCGCGACAATTAAAACCACATGAAGTAAATTACCCAACACACGATTTAGAATTGGCAGCGGTAGTGTTCGCCTTAAAGATTTGGAGGCACTATCTATATGGCACGAGGTGTATAATCTACTCAGATCATAAAAGCCTTAAGTATTTATTCGAACAGAAAGATTTGAATATGAGGCAGCGAAGATGGCTGGAACTTATTAAAGACTACGACTGCGATATCCTTTATCACCCGGGAAAAGCAAATGTCGTAGCGGATGCATTAAGTCGAAAAGAGTATCCACCTCCGATCCAAATAAAGTCCATGAGGATGATAGTTACATCTCATCTTCTTGATATGATTCGAGACGCTCAAATAAATTCGCTAGAGGCAGGAGACCCAAAGAAAGAGAGAATGAAAGGTATAGCCGAAAAATTGGAAGAAAACTCAATCGGGATCAAAACGAGATTCGGTCGAATTTGGATACCACGGTTTTGCGAAGCCAAGACCGCGTTACTCGAGGAAGCTCATAAGTCACGATATTCGATCCATCCCGGGGCAACAAAAATGTACCGGGACTTGAAGACAAATTATTGGTGGCCGGGTATGAAACGTGATATTGTTAAGTATGTCGCGAAATGCTTAACATGCTCCCAAGTGAAAGCAGAGCATCAAAAACCGTACGGAGAGTTACAACCCTTGGAAATTCCTGTGTGGAAATGGGAGGAGATAACTATGGATCTGGTAACCAAGCTTCCTAGAACGAAAAAGGGGCACGATACAATATGGGTAATCGTAGACCGACTCACAAAAAGTGCCCACTTTTTACCTATTCGAGAGGCTTACTCCTCAGAAAGAATGGCGGAAGTTTACATGAACGAGATAATTTCTCGACACGGGGTGCCTGTGTCAATCATCTCAGATCGGGATACGAGATTCACCTCCCGTTATTGGCAAAAGTTTCATGAAAGTATGGGCACGAAGCTACACATAAGCACCGCCTATCACCCTCAGACTGACGGTCAATCAGAACGAACCATCCAAACGCTTGTTGATATGTTAAGAGCTTGTGTCTTGGATTTCGGGGAAAATTGGGATGACCATTTACCACTAGTGGAATTTTCTTATAATAATAGTTACCATAGCGGTATCCAAATGGCTCCTTATGAATTATTGTACGGGAGAAAATGTAGAACACCCGTATGTTGGGGTGAAGTAGGGCAAAGGGAGCTTGCGCCAAATGATCTAATAGCAATGACAAATGAAAAGATTGACTTGATTAGAGCTCGACTGAAAGCGGCCCAGGATCGTCAAAAGTCCTATGCGGATAAAAGAAGACGTCCCATTGAATTTCAAGTTGGGGATTTTGTTTTGCTAAAAGTATCCCCGTGGAAAGGCGTAATCCGTTTTCGTAAACGGGGTAAATTAGGTCCTCGTTATATTGGACCGTTTAAAATTCTGGCTCGAGTCGAAAGGGTAGCATATCGTTTAGAATTGTCGTCTACACTAGACGGGATTCATAATACCTTCCATGTATCACAATTGAGAAAGTGCCTTGCGGATGAATCGGCATTCGTGCCTCTTGATGACATTGAAGTAGATGAGGGATTAAATTATATCAAGAGACCGATAGCCATAAAAGATATAAAAGTAAAGAATCTTCGCAATAAGGCCATTAGACAAGTTTTGGTTCAATGGCAGCACCAGAAGGGTTCGGAACTTACATGGGAATCGGAAGATGAAATGCGGAGGCACTACCCTTTTCTCTTTGGTATGTAAGTATTAAATTTGTTAAGTGCTCAGGTTTTGGGGACAAAACCTCTTTTAAGGGGGGTAGACTTGTAACACCCCAGAATCGGTTTAATATGAGAATAAGTAAAAATGAATAAAACTTAACTTAGTTGGTGAATTATGATAAATGATAAGTTAGATTATGGAAAATGCCTAAAATAAACACTTAACAATCATGGAGGGGGGTAAGGTGAAAAGTTATTATTAGTTAGGGATTAATAAGGTTGAAACCAAAAACACACACTTGTTTGCGTGATTTGGGTCGACCAGAGCAGGAGAAAACAAGGGTTTACCCTTGTTCTTGCAAGATTCATCAATCAACAAGGAAATTCAAAGTTAATCAGTTGCATGTCATCAATTTTTCGATTAGCTAAACATACTCAATAGAGTGGTAAGTTCAATTTTGTGTTTTAATGAATTTAGGAATTGTAGGAATTGGGTTTCACCCAAATCATGAATTTATGAAGAACTTTGTGTGATTGGGGGTTAAGATTGTGAAATAGAGCAAAATTTATGTTTGATTTGGTGGATTGGCAAGATTGTAACAAAAACCCACTTGTTAAGAAGTTAGGATAAGTAGGATGATGAAGTAAAATCATATATCTAAATTTTAGATGTAGAAGCTTGTTGTAATACATGAATGATGAATAAAATTGTTGTAGGATGAGATAATTATGTAAAATAGAATTATTGTAAATGTTGTGTGAAGATGAACTAGTAGAGATATGCTTTATATACTTGTACCTTATGCCTTAAATATGATGCCTACCAAGTATTTGATGAAATGCTTAAAAGATGAATATATGTGTAACATGGAAAATGATAGAACGAATTTGATAGACTAAATGAGTGAACGAATGTTTTAATGTAGGCGTGAAGGAAGAAGGTACAAACGCTAGGAAAACGGAAGGCGCACAAGATCGAGGTATGTTCTATTGTGCATACAAATTTTACTTGATATTCTAATATTCGCAATATACAAATCTTAGTTACTTTCGTTTACGGTGATTAATAAGTAGATAGCCAATCTTTTGTGGATTGGGTTATGTATATAAAGGTTATGATAAGTTATGTAAATTGACCGGTTCGTATTTAACAAGTCAAGTGAAAAAGAATTATTCGACCCGTTATGTACGGGTGGTTATGAATGAAAGTACGAATGTTGAATGGATGGTATTCAATCCGTTATACGGGTCGAATGTATGTGGTATGTCAAAGTGAATAACCCGATGTTAACAGATTATGAATGGTATGATTTATCTCATTTATGAGAGTGTATGCTTTACCCGTTTAACGGGTCGGTGAAAACTAAAGTGGGAGGAAAACATATAAAGGAACGAAATCAGAAATTTTTAGATTAAAGTAAAATAGTTAATGAGACTAATTTCTTAAGTTTTGTTGTTTAATGTAGGTAAATCCTCAACATAGACGGCTCGGCGACGTGGAGAGAACACACATATGAAGCTTGCCTATATGCGCTTTCGCTACTTATAGCATAAATGTTTATGGTCAAAAAAATGTTTTTGTTGTAACTAGTTTTGGTTTAGTAGCTAAGCTTTCGAAGTTAACTTGTTGGTTCTTTTACAAAAAAAAAATTCTAGACGATGGTAGTTATTTAAAAATCGATGCTATGGTTTTGTTTAGTCTTTTGAAAGTGTCCAAGGTCCTCTTGATATTGAGTTGTCAAAACAGGGATATGTTTATCATACGAACGGGTCATGCCGAATTTTCTAAAATAATTGTTTATACTTATCTAAGACTTAGAAACAATGAAATGGGCGTAATAATGTTCTTATCACTTTTGTATTTGGATTTACTTCTTGCTGAACTAAACTTGTGAACTTGCCAACTTTTAGTTGATACACTTAAGTATGCTTTTGCAGGACGCTAGGCATGACACGCTTAGATCATGCATTGGAGTCTCTTGAATTAGAGTTTTAGACATTTTCATTTATGTGTTTTTTCTAAATTTCACATGAGTTTTTGGGTGCGTGTTTTGCGCAAGTCATATTACTTTTACTTAACTTCCGCTTCCGCATTTACTTTTATAACTTATGGTTAAACTTTATTTTTAAAATTTAAAACCAGACTAATGTTTTCTTGCATTTAAAGTCGTTCAGTGTAACTAATGACTATGTAGATACTGGTTTTTCACACACCTCGCGGTAAAACCCCGCAGTAAAATTTTGAGGGTGTGACAACATCATCATCACCCCACCTCATATCCTAACTCCTACCAATTTCTACACAACCATTTAAATTAGCGTTTTTAGAGATTAGGGGTCAAAACGAGGATTCTAGCAAATCCTAACACTGGCTTGATGGTTTCTTTTAGTGTTAGTAGTAAGTACATAAAAGAGGTTATGGTTTTGCTTCAACAAACATGCTTTTCATTTTTACCAAAAACACAAGATTTTGATCAACAATAACATTTTTCAAATTCAAAGAAGACCTTTCTGTAATCTTTCACTCAATAAATACTCCTTTTTAATCCGTCACGTTTTTCAAATTCAACAGAAGAGCTTTTGGTAATCTTTTACTCAATAAATATGGCTTTTTAATCCTTCACGTTTTTCAAATTCAATAGAAGAGCTTTCGGTAATCTTTTACTCAATAAATACGCCTTTTTAATCTGTCGAAAGACATGAGTTATAAAGAGCAATTTAGTATATAATATATTTTCATTATAAATTCAATATATTTTCTTTTACTCGTTAAAAATTACCCATTATAGCTTAAACAGTATTTAATTCATTTAGTTTTTATTAGTTTGATTTTTCTCTAAGAATTTGTATGAGTTATTTGTTTAAAAAGAGCCAAGTACATAAGTGTATTTGATATTTTCTTGTTAATTTTTTTAACAAATCCGAGTACATAGATTTGTTTACTATTTTATTTTTGACATTCTAATATACATATTCCTATAATAATGTAGTTGTATTCAAAATAAAGTATACATTTCAATATCCTTTTTTTGCATCATGCTGTTGAATCCCTATATATTAAATAGTACGTGGACATCTCTATTCAACCTCTTACCACATTAGTTCCATTACTTAAGACGACTAAAATTTAGCCTACACTTTTGACAAAACGGCTGAGACGATTGAACGACTGAGGCTAGTAAACCTACACTCTCTTCCAGGTTATAGAGACAACTAAGCTCCTGTTTTTTACGAGAAAACTAAAAAGACCAAAACAACTATGCATGAAAATATTTTTTACTCAACAATATCTATTATTGTAGCTTTTTCTATATTTAATACTATATGTTTTCTTTAGAGGAAATTACTTTTGAGTTTTTGTGTTTTAGTGGTTTTAATCACTTGAGTCTAAAATCAAAAAGTTTAACGCTCTGAGTCCCTAATCACTCATTTTATAACATTTTGAGTCCAACTTTTAACACTTGTACTTTTGATTTTATACTCAAGTTGTTAAAAAAACTAAAACACAGACACTCAAAACGTTACAAAATAAATACTTAGGAACTCAGAGCATTATACATTTTAATTTTAGACTCGAATAATTAAAACCATTAAAACAAGTAGAATCAAAATTAATCTACTCCTTACTTTATTACACAAATACATTTACATATCATCATACAAAAGATATACATGAAAATATCTTGTTAGAAAACAAAAGCAATAATCAAGACAAAACCAAATACCATCAACCCTTTGTCTTCTTCAAAGGTTTTAGAATCCTATCACAGAAACCCCCTCTCTCTCACTATCATGTAAACTCTACTCTTCCTCTAGTCCCACCACCACCCCCCATATAAAACCTTCTCTCTCACACACCACACACACTAAAGTGCCCCCTTGAAAGCGATTCTCATTTTCATCAATACTAATTGTCACCATCATCAATCAAACCCACCTTTACCAGTTGTAATTCACCCACAATTTCACCCCTCAATTCCGATCATACACCAACAACATGGTGGTGCCGGTAAGTCAACCGCAACGCCACCGTCAACCGCCGGAAACCCCATCAAGAATCCGACTCCGAACCCTCCTCCGAGTCGCATCAGTAGCCTGCGGAATCCAATTCGGCTGGGCCTTACAACTATCTCTACTAACCCCATACGTACAAGAACTCGGAATACCGCACGTATGGTCCAGTATCATCTGGTTGTGTGGACCGTTATCCGGTTTTTTCGTCCAGCCGCTTGCTGGCCATATGAGTGACCGGTCCACCAGCCGGTTCGGGCGGCGCAGGCCGTTTATTGTTGTGGGGTGTGGGTCGATCATTTTGTCGGTGCTTTTGATCGGCTTTGCTGCGGATATTGGGGGGTGGTTGGGTGATGGGGAGACCAAGACGCGTGCGATTGTGGTGTTTATTATTGGGTTTTGGTTTTTGGATATGGCGAATAATGCTACTCAGGGGCCTTGTAGAGCTTTGCTTGCTGATCTTACTGGTATTTATTGCTTCATTCTTTTGTTTTCTGAATTGAATATGGTTAGATGGTGTCTGAAGTTTAGGCCTGTTGAGTTTGATTAGGTGGAAATGATTATAGTATTTAGTTTTAGGATGTTTTGGTTTTTCGAATTGTGATAATTAGCCATCGGTTTATCCGAACGAATCTATCAAAAGGCCAAGAGACTGGTTTGGTTAGGGGTCGGAATCGAACCACACATGCGCGCGCATACATGTGACCTGGAGGTCATGGGTAAGCTTGGAGCAGCGATAAAGTTGCTATAATGTGACCCAGAGGTCATGGGGTCGAGTGGTGGAAACAATCTCTTGTAGAAATGCAGGGTAAGGTCACGTACATCAAGCCCAAGTTGGCCTGACACCCCGAGGAAGACCCGCGCTTGGGAGTCTTGTGCACCGGGATTTCTTTTTGTATATATCTTTAGGCTTTAGAGATGGTTTGTTTTAGTTTTGTTGTAGGGTTTTTTTTTTAATGATATACTACCACTATGAACCAAGGCATTAAACAAGCTGATAGGAACAGAGTCTGAATGAGAATAGGAAAGAAACGAGTTTATATGGGTTGGCGGGCCTATACAAACTCATAGGAACAAAGTCCGAATGAGAATAGGTAGATACAATTTGGGCCCGTAAGGTCCACTGAATGACCTTGTAGCCTCCATCATGCTATAAGAGCATGCAGGCTGAGTTTAACTAAGGTGCATTGTCTATTTAATTGATAAATTTGTCGGTATTCTTTATGTATGTGATTATTATCATTTATATCTTGTATTCTTGTCAAGGTCTATTCAGATAGATACATTAATAATTATACTACCAAATAATTGGTCCCCAAAACCGGTGGATGCTTATTGTGGGTCATGTTTGTTAAGGAGAGGTGTGAGATAGTGACAATATGTCAATATACACTTCCCTCAGAATCGGTCAAAATGGATTGCAGATCAATGGGCTCGGCTTGCCTTGTTGGACGCACCCCTGTTAGATTTGTAGTATTTATGTAACAAAATATACCAAACTTATGTATCGTATTATTGTTATTATTATAAGTCAACTACCTGTTGAAATATATAGAATGATAAAGACACCAACAACATAATAAATGCTAACATTATTTTCCTCTACTATATCATTATTATTTATTTTAAATAAAAGATAATTTATATTTTTACAATTGAAAAGATCATACCTCCATGCATTCCAAAGTTTATGCCTTTTTAATTTAGAAAAATTATGTATGATTCTGCTAACTATATCTTTTATTAGGGAAGGATCACCGAAGAACTCGAGTTGCAAACGCATATTTCTCCCTTTTCATGGCAGTTGGTAATGTTCTCGGGTACGCAACTGGAGCTTATAGTGGTTGGTACAAGCTTTTCCCGTTTACCTTAAACTCTTCATGTGACATTAACTGTGCAAATCTCAAAGCCGCCTTCCTTCTCGATGTTATTTTCATCACATGCACTACATACTTAAGTGTGACCGCAATTCACGAGCAACCAATAACTTCCGTTCATGATGCTAGTAATCAAGAATCAAGCCATCCCCAAGAAGCATTCTTCTGGGAAATGTTTGGGACTTTTAAATACCTTCCGAGGCCCGTTTGGTTGATCCTGTTCGTCACTTCGTTAACTTGGATCGGGTGGTTTCCGTTCATTCTTTTTGATACAGATTGGATGGGTAGAGAGATTTACGGTGGAGATCCAATCGGTGACCAAAAGTATAGTGAAGGTGTTAGAATGGGTGCGTTTGGGCTCATGTTGAATTCGGTTATTCTTGGAATAACGTCTGTGCTTATGGAGAATCTTTGTAGGAGATGGGGGTCCGGTTTTATCTGGGGGATTTCGAATATTATTATGTTTCTTTGCTTTCTAGCAATGCTTGTGCTTTCGTTTGTGGCAAGCAAAACGGATTATGACAGTGATGGTTTGCCTCCAAATGGGATCGTGATCGCTGCGTTGGTTATTTTTGCAATTCTTGGCATGCCATTGGCTGTAAGATGCTTCCTTTTTCTAAAGCTTCTGTTTGTATGTCTTTTTGTAGAAAATTACCGGTTCTTGATTTTTTAAGTTGACAATTAGCAGAGTCAAACCGTGCAAGCTTTCAAAAGAACCATATCCTTTATTAAATTATTTTATTAATACTTTTTCTGCTTGAATAATCACAGTGGTAGATTAGTTTCTTGTAGAAGTGGCAAAATCGGCTTCTATTAAAAATATAGACGTGTGAGTTTGCCGTTCCTAAAAACAAAAGACCTACAAATGCCTTTTGTTTGGTTTCTATTAAAAAAAGGATAATCAATGCATGATTAGAAACGTAATATTTTTTAGTACAACTTTGGAGGATGTATGTATTAAAAATAGACGTTGGACACCTCTCAACTGGTTTGACCCATTCTCCTTTCTGCCAAAATTCTTGTTTGACCCATCTGACCCGTTTATGTAACACAACCCAAATTGACTCGTTTATAAGTAAATAGGTTGAAATTGCTGTCTCTAGTTTATTGAAAACTATTGTGATGTGAGGTGTACTAAATAGTCAAATTTAGTCAAACACTTATTTGCATAAACAAAAGCTAACTGATTATGTTTGTCAAATTGTTTCTTTTGTGTCGAGGATCATGTTGTAAGAGCTAGTTGAAGCTGACAAGTTCTTTTTATATGATGCAGGTGACATATAGTGTCCCATATGCGTTGGTATCCTCACGGATCGAGTCTCTAGGACTTGGTCAAGGTGTGTCCCGGAGTTATTTTACTGTTCTTTATTATTTCTGTGTCTCTGCTCAAGGATTTGAAGTTCCTAATTATATATATTCTGTTTCAGGGTTGTCAATGGGTGTTCTAAATGTCTCCATTGTGCTCCCACAGGTATGTTTTCTGCTTTCTGTTCTTGCTAGTGTTCACACTTCACGCATAACTGGTAGCCTGTAACACCTTTTTTAACAAGATTTTTTATGTATTAATTTCATAGTTTATTAAAATTCAATTATCTGATTATTAGAACTACAAAAATCCAAAAACTATAACCTACCGTTATCACAACTGATTATATGGACCAAGCATATTTATTTCGTTATATGTATCATGCTGTATTACTGTTTACACCCAATGTTCTATCTATCCAGCATTCTGGTTATCTTTAAGTACATTCATGCCTGAACTGATGTTATTTTCATAACGATTTTAAAGTTACAGGTGTGACATGTTTTTGGTTGGTGGGTTGAATTGCACAGTTAATGTCACACGATTTATTTCTGTCAAAGACATCAACCCGAACCCGGGCGCACTTAAATTCGTGTAACCCAATTACCCAAACACGACCCAGTTAGCCCATTTATCTTAACGAGTTAGAACGGCTAATGTGTTATAAACGAATTGTACTCATTGGGTTAAACTGGTTGACGGGTTAACCTGTTTAATTAAATAAGTTGACGGGTCGACTGGTATAGGTCAATAAAACAAGACCCGTGCAATTAAATGGGTTATACACATGGTTTTAAAAAACATTTGAGGCGTGCGCCTCCAGGTGCGCCTTGAGGCGAAACGGCAAAAAAACGAGTCTGAGGCGCGCCTCGTGGTGTTTTTAATGTATATGCGCCTCAGAGGGGCTGAGGCGCTAAGAAAGCTGCGCCTCAGGTGCGCCTCAGGGGATTTTGATAATTGTTTTTGATGTTTTTGACTTTTTGTGTCAATTTCAAGCATTTTATGTCTTTTTTAAGTGTGTTTTTGATGATTTTGATGAATCTGATGATGAAATTAGTTAGTATTATTATTTTTGTAATATATATAAATTTTTATCTTTATTTATTAATACCGCCTCGGCCTTACGCCTCGTTTCGCCTCGAGGCTTACGCCTCGTGAGGCGAAGGGAAAATGCCTCGAAACTCGTTTCCGTTCTTTTAAACCTTGGTTATACATGTTAATCTGAACACGACCTATGTATTTAATGGATTAGAGATGACAACCGAAAAAGGTTATCTTTGTTTCCGTCAATACCTGCAACGTATAATTACTCAGGCTCTCATATATTGGACGTTACACGCTGCAAATGAAATTATATGACACATGGTTTGTTTTAATAGGTTGTGGTGTCTCTTGGAAGTGGACCGTGGGACGCGTTATTTGGTGGAGGTAACTCTCCAGCCCTCGCTGTAGCAGCAGTTGCAGCCTTTGCAAGTGGGCTCATAGCCATCTTAGCTATTCCTCGCTCTAGGCCTGAAAAATCCAAAATTCGACAATGAGAAGAATGTTATTTTTTGATCGACCCGAGTGAAGATGTATTGTTGTTGTATTGTGTTTTCTGTTTTGTATTTACATATATCTTTGTGACAAGGGAGTCTCAGTCTACTGCAAACAAATGGTCCGAATTTTGTGTATAGCAGCGCGTGTTTAGTGGCAATAATATTACTACCATGATACAAAACAAGTCTTACAATGATTTTTTAATATTTTTTTTTTATAAAAAATACGTAGTTAGAAAAGTGTTCAGAATTTTTTTCATCTCACATTATTGCCAGTTTTTGTACAATAAGCTTAATGATTTTGTACTGAATGCATTAAAATAATTTGGAATCAATGTTGTTTCACAGCACTAACTGCAAAAGTAAAGTCATCAATTTAAAAAAAAAAAAAAAAAAATTCAATGCCTAGCTGTATTTGAGCTTTAGTTGGAATAAACTGTGGTGAATTTCGTCAGTAGCCCATTTGAAGGAATCGTTGGCCGTTAAAAAAAAAAGTTGGAATAAACTATATTCTCAAGTTATCTCACAAGAGAATTAAATGTATGTTGGTCAACTCTAATCTTAAGTTGTAAGTTCAATTTATTTTTGAAAGGTGTGAATTATTCGTGAATGTCGGGAGGTCTAGCATACATTGTCTTAACCGGGTCCGCGCTAGAGAGCTCCCTCGCACAATAGATCCCCAATTTAACCCTCAATAAGAAACCCCTATCCTCCAGACTCGAACTTGAGACCTGGAGGGGAAAACTCACCCGAACCCACCATAGGTAGAACTTAAATACTCGTGGCACCACTAGAGCACTAGTGATGGTTAAGTTGCAAGTTCAATCACCCACTATCATACACTTGTAATATACCCATTATCATACACTTCTAATATACAAGGTATAGAAATAATATGCTATATATAAAATTAAGTATATGAACCAATTTAAACATTTGCTATAAATTAGAAAACTTAAGCTATTAAATTACACAAGTCCGTAGAATATAATGTTTTAGTGTATACATATGTTTATCTGTTTGAAAAATTCTATGTAGGTTTCAACTTTCAACTTTATTAGCCCTGGCCCAAAAACACTTTAGCATCTAATGGATTAATGAGCATTTTCATCATATGAGCATCTAATGGATCAATGAGCATTTTCATCATATACATGGCGGGTTTTTTCAATACCCGGTTCCGGTTATGAAACCGGTTTCGGGTATGGTCGTGTATCACTTATACCGGGTATTGAAAGAATCGGTTCCGGTTCCTAGCATAAAAAAACTTGGTTTTTTCAATACTTGGTTCCGGTTATGGAACCGATTCCGGGTACGGTCAGTTATCACTTATACCGGGTATTGAAAGAACTTGTTGCGGTTCCTAGCATAAAAAAAAAACCATACCCGGTATACCCGGTTGTGGGTCGGGTCGGGTATGAAACACCGGTTCTTAAAAAACTGTCAAAAACCGAAAATTAAAAAACCGGGTATTTCGCGTATTGAAAAAAACCTAGTACAGGTATTAAAAAAAACAGTTTCGGGGCAGGCTCAATTTGAAGTGTTGTATGAATTTCCACCCGATGTTCATACACACACTACTCAACTACCACTTATTTGTCTCTTGGTTTCTTAAGATCTATCAATTAATGACCAAACTCCTCTCTTATGGCTTTTATTTTATGTTGCAAACAAAGATTGCCTCTAAGATGGCTTAACTTCAGGGGTGGAACCACATGGGGTCCACGAACCTCAATGTTTTTTGAAAAAATAGTAGAACCGGTAAGTTAAATTTTTTTAAGGACCCCATAAAATAAATTAGTTGGACCCTATAGTATTAAACGCAAAGATGGTATGGTGGTAAATCTCCTTGTGTTTCAACAACTAGGTGTCAAGTTTTGTTTTTAAGTTTATTTTTTCCATCTAAATTAAACTATTGTTTTAAAACACTACAACCACCCATTGATCCTCTAATTTGTTTTTTTTAAATGATAAATTTAATGTCTCCGAATGATTTTATTTCACATTTGATTACCAAATAAGACTTTCAACATATAGTGGCGTTAAAAAAAAAAAAAAAAAACTAAAACAAAATTTTGAAACTAGGTGAAGTAGTTGTGTTGTTTAGGTAGCTATTGGTTTCAAGCAACTTATTAATCACCACAATTTGATAACTTGATTTTTAAAAATGGTTCCTAATAATGTAGTGGTTTCATGTCCACTAAATGCTTCTAGATTATTTCCTAGCCTCGACCCGACCCGACTACGATGACCGACCAGAAAATTTTAATGTTTGGTTGTGAAAAATTCTAACACAAAAAATGGACCCCAATGAAAAAAAATATTGGGTCCGCCACTGCTTAACTTTTATTTATGTTGCAAACAAAGCATGCTTTCAAGGGGGTGTTTGGTGTTGCGTTTTTAAAATAGATTATGCGTTTTCAAAACTGCGTTTTGAAAAAGCATGTAGGTACATGCTTCTTTAAAACTGCGTTTTGAAGGCAGATAATCACTTTTTCATCCAAACATAATTTTAGATTATTTATGTTTTACAAATGCAATAATCAAATAATCACTTCAAAACGTAATCCCAAACACCCTCTAACAATGGAACCTTAAATAAAGTCTACTGCATAAATAGAAGCATGATCGGCTCAAACAAGTTAAAATAATAACTAAAAATCACAATATTTAATTATAAAGCTATAAAAATAAAAACATGTAACATTAATATGAACATGTATTCGGAAATCGGTTCCGGGATTCGGAAAACCCAATTCTGGGTATTCGGAAAACCCGGTTGTTGGTGCATACGTCTGTCGACTTAGTCTTGTATCGAGTCTTGTATTAAGAATGTTAGATCAGGGCACGTAGTTCGAGAAATTAGGGTTAATATGTAATTTCGCATGGAAGTGTCACATAGGTAATTCCATGCGAAATTAGATTTCGCTTGGAATTAATTTCGTTTGAAGCTGTTTCAAGCGAAATTAGGAATAGTATATATACTCCTTATGCGAAATCATTTGTAACTTTTTGTAATTCCGGTACCGAAATGCTGCCGACGTGTCCACTGATCTGGAAACTTGTTATATCAATAAAACAAGACAATTAAGTGTGAAACAAGCTGTTTTCAAGTCAATTCATCTGTTTCCGTCTCTTGAATTGATAAGAACTCTTCTGATTGACTCGTTTGGGTCACAAAACGATCCTTCAAGTGGTATCAGAGCTCAGGAGGAAGAGTTCTTGCCAAAACAGCTAAAATCTGTCTTCTACACCTTCTTTTATAAATTTCACAAGATTTCACGGTCAAAATGGATTAAATTTCATACATATCATGCGAAACAGTGTTTTAACAAATCCTTGAAAGAATTGGACTTAAATTTGATCTAAAAGTGGTAAAATTAGTAATTTCGCTTGAAAACACAGATCGAAAATGATGACGTCAGCATAATTTCGTACGGAATTACAGCTTGATTTCAAACGGAATTACATAATTTCGCTTGAAATTCATAATTTCGCTTCTAAGTGTAATTTCGTTTGAGCCGTTCCACACGAAATTACCTAATTCCACACGAAATTAGTTTTAATTCCGCTCCAAAGTGTGATTTCGTTTGAAATTACCTTATTTCGTATCAAATCGTAATTTCGTGTGAGTATTTTCGCGTGGAATAGATATTTCGTTTGAAAGACCTTATTCCGCACCAATTCTGATTTCACTTGAGTTTGATAATTTCGCTCCAAGTGATTTCGTTTGAATTCATATTTCGTGTGAATCTTGTTGATTTTGAACCGGTTTGACTTTGTGATACAGATTACAGAATTATGGAAGAGGAATTCTACAATGCGTTTGCTACACCAGTTGCTCCAGTTACAGCTGCCAAAACTCTTTACAGTGAGAATGAGACGGGAACTTATCAAAAACCACCGAAGCTTATGTACATTGAAGATTTTAGAGGATGGCAAAATCGATTTGAAAACTGGGTGCAAGCTTATAAGTTTGATGCATGGTGTTCATTAGAGAAGAATTACGAGAAACCGAAAAATGAACGTGGGATTGAAAAAGCTTTCTGTGACTATTCAGATATTGAAAAATTGAAATATACAAGTGAAAAAATGATGATCAGTATTCTTCAACAAGCAGTTAAAGAAGATATCTTTGTTTTACTCCAACATGATGGTACTGCTAGATCGATTTGGACAGCGTTAATTCAAAAGTTTAAAGGGAGTGCAGATATGATCAAGAACAAAAAGGCTTTACTGAAGAAATCATTTGATATGTTTGTAGCCTTAGAAGGTGAAACAACAAAAAAGACCATTGATAGATATTGTCATCTGGTTTTGGAAATGGGAGGATTGGATATAAAGAAAAATGATGAAGAATGGGTTGATAAGTTAGCAGATGCTTTACCACAGCAGAAATGGGGAACTTATTTGTTGATCTTAAAGCATTTGAGAAAATCTGAAAATATGAATCTGGCACAGTTTATTCAGAAGATTGAAGAGCATGAGTTGGATATCTAGAAAACGGCAATCATGAATAGTCCAAATGCTCAACAAGATGTCAGTTTATACTACAGAGAAAACAAAGTTGAAGTTACTCCAAGCCCAAAAATTCAGACTGGTTTCAGTGCTGATAGTTCTTCTGGAACAAAGGGAAGTATTGTGACTCAAAGTGGTGGATCTTCGTCTGCATATTCAAGTTTTGATCCAAATTTTACAACACCAAGTCCTCAACAAAAGAATTCTACAAATCTGCAGTGCAATGTTACCTTGAACATTCAAAATGGTCAAAATCTTTGTCCGGAAATAGCTAAGCAACACATGGCATCACTCATTGCTATGTTGGAATCACATGAAAGTTTGATTGCTGGCAGAATTGGAAATCCGATGCTAACCAAAGAGGATTATGACCAAATTGATGCGGAGGAACTTGAGTTGATGGACATCAAGTGGTGTCTAGCCAGTGCAGTTAGACGTCCAGAAAAATTTACACAAGTCACCGGAAGAGATGATTTTCAAGAAATGAGTGCATCTCCGATAGGATTTGACAAATCAAAGGTCACTTGTTTTCGTTGCAAAGAAAAAGGTCATTTTAAGCGTGAGTGCAAAAACAAAGAAGCAGATGGAAGACAAGATCAATCTGGAAAGAACAATTATTATCAAAAGTCAATTTTTCATCAGATTGCTCAACAACCACAAACTGCACATGCACGTACCATTGAAGAGAAAAGAGCTTGTTATGGTATAATTGACCAAGATGATGAAAAGGTTGCAGAGGGTTTCAGCTGGGACAAATACATTCCACCTGGTTCTGGTCTTGTTGCTAGAATCTTGGAAGAACAAGAAGTCAAAAGAATGAAGATCTTGAGATCATCAGAAAGTGATGATGATACTGATGACGAGGAAGAGTACATTAATAATGCAAGAAAAAGTTTAGACTCATTTAGTTTTAATTTGTTTTTTGCAGATAAAATTGAAAAACTAAATGAGAAGAAAGCTGCCAGATTGAAAAGAGACTTGGAAGCAAGAAGAATTACTGAAGAAAAGGCAAAATTGGAAGCTGAAACAGCAGAAATTGAAGAAAATTCAACAGAGAAGGTCAAAGTTGAAGAGTACGAAACAGAAATAGAATTCAATGAAGAAACAGATAGTTTTGAAAAAATAGTGGAGAAAGTAGTAGAAAAAATTGTTGAAGTCGAAAAAATAGTCGAAGTTGAGAAACTTGTTGAAGTTGAGAAGGTTGTCGAAGTTGAAAAGATAGTCGAGGTCATCAAACCTTGTCAGAAATGTCTGGAATCATGCAAAGATTGTAAGGAGAAGGACAAGAAGATTCTTGAATTAGAAGAGATGAAAGAAAATTTGTTGTCTGATGTGAAGTATGTGAAGGAATCTTATAACGTGCTGAACAAAACAGTTGATGGTCTGAAAAAGACAAATACAGAAGTTGATGCTGCTATGACAATGATGAGTTCAACATTAATGACAAAGCAGAAAGTCATCAATGAGTATATTGAAGACTGTGCAAAGCTAAAGCAGGATTTGGAACTTGAAAGAATTGAAAGTGAAAGAATCAAACGTTTGTTGTTGAGTTATACAACATGTGATTATTTGATTGATAGAGTTTACCCTACTGTTGCAGGTCTTGAAGCGTTTCAAGATAAAAAGACAGAGGATACGGATACTTGTTGGGATTGAACCCTACCAAAGGAACAGATAATGTAAAGCCAAAACCAGGTCACAACAGTGGATTCACAATAAGCAGCGGTTTACACTTTGCTCTCCCCTTGAAAGTGATTTATAACAACTGATGGTCTCTATCTGCTGCTCATATTCAACTGCTGCTGTCCTTTCAACTGCTGATGAAAACCCTGAAGCATTCAACACTGCTGGTCCTATCTACTGATGTTAAAGCACTGCCCAGTCAAGGTCTGATCAACCTTGAGGAAAGCACTGACAGAAAGGGAGAGCAGCTGTTTAGTAAATTGTTTGTCTTATGTATAGTCAGTGGTTAGGTTAGCAGTGTTTGTGTAAGGTCAGTAGATACAGGTTGTTAGGCTGTTAGACGTCGCTTTCATGGTGACGTCAGCTGAAATACCTCAGTGGTTTGGTTTGCCTATAAATGTAACAGTGCCTTGTACTGTTACATTTGATTGACTGAGTGGGTTCTTCTCCTCATGTCTAATCCTTTCATCTTGTGTGCAACCAACCTTGGGGCATCAGGCTGAGGGGGAGTATAGTTTGTAAGCTTATCTGTAATCTTTTGCTTTGATTTGTAAATCATTCGACTCTATGAGAAGCAATTGTCTATCAAACTACTTTCTCCTTTGATTGTGTTTACAAAGTTTGTTTTCATTTCCGCTGCACTTAACATGTTTTCATATTCGTTGATCATTCATTTTAAACAAACAAACACTATCATGAGAGCCTCCGATCCTAACAATTGGTATCAGAGCCTGGACAGTCAAATTCGATCTAACAATCAATTTGACATAGCAGTTCAGCTCAAAATTCATTGATACTAAGGTTGGTTGTATTCAGTTGAAAAACAGAGTAACGAGTAAAATCATGATCAAAATGGTCATTCAAAAACTCTGTACATCAACCAAGATGTCATATGACACACAAATCTCACACAACAATTGATTTCACGCATAAGTCACTCTTAGTTTTTCAGATCTGAAAACACATCTGTTAAACCATGGGATTATTTCATATTGTCAAAATTGATTTCAATTGCTGTTATGAAATTTGTGTTGTCACCTGTTTTAAATGCTAAAGTATGAATCTCGGATTAACAAAAACCTATGTTCATAAAACGATTAGTGTTTTTGGTAATTTTAAAAGAGAGAAATTAAAACTTTAGTCATTCAGATCTTATGTGTTGAAAACAGGTTGAGTTCTTCAAAAGGACAAAATCAACTATGTTAAAATACAATAAGAAAATTCACAAAAACTCCGAAGTGTGTTCATCTCAAAACTTCTGAAGTCAGAAGAAAAGAGTATAAACATAAAACACTGAAGAGTCAAAGTTTGGGGTAATAATGGTCATTAAGCAACTATGCGCATTCATCTGTTCAGGGAAAGGCTTTGATTCCAGTAAATGAACTCCAAAGAGGACTAGACAAATGTTCAAAAATTTATCCATGTGTCCTCATGTTTGCAATCAACCGACAAAGAAAATGGTTCCAAACAGTGGTCAAAATGTATCCAAAAGTTTCCTACCACTGTTGTTAAACCACTGACCATTTTCAAAAACCTGTGAGTGATGTGATTACATTCTCTATTGAAATTATACCAGATCTTTTTGACACTTTTCTTAGAAAATCCTTTAACCATTTTTTTTGTATTCAAAGGATTCTCTCGAATAACCAGGATATATTATTCATTTTTTATAATATATTTGAAACTTTTGCTTGTTTTTTTGTTGGCAATAGTTTCAGCTCCTGTCAGGATGTAATACCTTATTTTTGCATGGTATTTGTGTCCTCAGAAATGGGTCAAAAGGAAATGGTACATATGTCTTGATCATGTCATACTCAGTTTTGCTCCTAAATTTTTATCAAAGGATGATTGCAAACTGTGATTAAATTACTAGGGTACTCATGTGTTAATTGAATATTAAACGAAAATGAGTTACCTTAGTAAAAAGTTTTCATCATCTGGGGTACTAAACCACTGTCTTTCAAAATTGATATGTGGCAAAACCTTGAATGAAAATTCTCAAAACTGTTGCTGAAACATCTGTTCTTCAGATTTGCACCATTTACCCTAACCACTGTTTTGTTCCAACGTCTGATCTCTAAACACTGTCCACTGCTGAAAGTTAACCACTGATCCCTCATTTCCTTGTAAGCACTGATGCTCAAAATCAGTGTCTTATCCACTGATATGCTATCTACTGATAGTAAAAATCATCCACTGCCCAAGATTTTTACCGTTGTAATCACTGATGCTTGATACGTCAGTGGCTCTTAAAACAACTGTTCTCCATACTTCATCCGTTTCATCAGTGTTTGACACGTGGTCAGTTTTTAGCCCTCAGATCTTAATAACCGCTGCCACATCAGCGATCATTTTTTTTTAAAAATAAAACCTGCCCTAAACCCCAAATAGGGTTTTACACTGTCGATTTGAATTCCAAAATTCTCTTCTCATAGCAGTTTCCAACCCTTCTTCTCCAAAATCCTCCTTCATTCTTCTCTGCAAAAATGACAAAATCAAAGTCAAAATCAAAGCCAAAACCTAAATCACCATCACCTTCCAAAGAGGTCGCTCAAACGACCGAAGAACCCATCGAAATACCATTCAAACAATCTCACAACTATCTGGGTTTATTCACAAAACCTACTGATAATCACACCTTTGACACCATCATTGATGCATTATCTGCATCAAAGTACAAAACTTTGTTGACAGTAAATGCTCCTATCTATCTGCAAACCCAGAGAGAGTTTTGGAAAAAGGCGTCGCTTGAAAAACAAGACGGAAAAGTCATAGCCATTAACTCCTCGATACAGGGAAAAGCGATCAAAATCACACCAAAATCGATATCAGAAGTCTTCATACTCGACGATCAGAACGGTAAAACCTATTTTGACAAAAACGAGTTAAAAGCTGATTTTCTGAAAAGGGGTTATGCAGAAGAACCAAAGGTAGATACCCTACAAAAGGGTTATTTTCCATCTGCACCCAGGTTTTTATTTCACACACTCTTGATGTGTGCTTCAAATAAAACAACATCTTTCAACGAAATACCATTGAAAATACAAAGCCTGGGTTACGCTATTTTGAATAATAAAGACTATAACTACTCCCAGGAGATTTTCAATGACATGGTGAAAAACGTTGAAAGTAAAACATTTTTACTTTTTCCAAGATTTTTGAGTTATTATTTTGAACAAAAATTTGAAAAGAAAAATGTAAATTTGCTCAAACAAGGTGTTCATTGTCAAATAAAAAGCATAACAAAAGAAACATTTTCAAGGATGATGGCACCAATAAAAACAAAAGCAGGGGTACCTGAGCAGACTTTAGCGGTTACAACTGCTCCTCAGGTATCAGCTGCTGAGCCCACTGCTCCAGGTGATCATAGCAGCACTCCCACTGCTTTGAAACCCACACCTGCCACCACTAAAAAGACCAAAAAGAAAACATCCAGAAAACCCACCAATCCCAAAACAAAGGCAACTCTGGAAGATGAGATCCCAGAGGAAATGCCTGTGACAACACAAAAGTCACCAGAAACCACTGCTGCTACTTCCTCACAGCAGTTGGAAGAAAGATCTCAACCCATGCCTAAAACTCCTCCTGCATCCTCACAAAAGGATCAGGTTGTAAGCACAGGGACACCACACTATGAAGCTCTGAATCCACTTGGATCCATCTTCCTTAGTCCTGATCCCAAGGACATGTCTCTTTCAACTCCCATCCCCTCACCAATCATATTACCACAAACCATGCTACCTTTGTTGCATGCAGCTGATATAGCTCAGACACAAACCAGTTCCTCTCTAACACTTATCACTGAGAGTATACCCCTACAAGTGACTGGGTCTGATGCTTATACCTCTGCTATCCCAGCAACAGTTGAGGAGGTTACACTACAGGAGTTACAAGTAACTCCTGTCAGTAGTTCAAGTGGAGCAGCAACTACAACTGGTGGATCAACAGGTCTCCAGTTGGCCAGTTGTTTCATAAATCAGACTCCCTTGAAGGCAATTTCTTCAATAGCACCAATGTTAACCACTAGTGAGCCTATTTTGACCACTAGTAACATCAAAGGTTTATCAAGTGCTGAAGAAAGAAGTCCCCAGTACCAAGAACAAGGGGCATCAATGGGTGATTTTTGGGACTCTGTTCCTAAGTCAAACATTGATATAACCACTGCTGGTGGGGATTCAGATGATCCTACTAAAGTAGGTGATGATTCAAGATATCAGGAATTGACGGGCAGAGTTGACAAACTTGAAGAATCAGTTGCTGAAATAAAGGAGATGGTGCAAGAGATTCTAAAAACTCAAAAAGCACAATCCACTGCTGCCCCACCACAATCTGCTGTTCCTGCTCAAGCACCTGCACAACAGGCATTTGCTGCAAATGAGCTATGGAATATATTTCAACCCATGCTTGAAGCACAGCAACAAATGGCTGATAAAAAGCATGCTATTCAAGTACAAATGCTGACCAACATGGTTGAATCAAGATTTAAAGACACTCAAGCAGATATCAAGGCTATAAAGGCTAGCATTCAAAATGCTTCTGGCAAAGTTCCTTCTTCCATACCATTCCTTGTAAACCCCCCTTCAGATAATGCCAAAAAGGGGGAGAATAACAAGCTGTTGGGAAACATGAATAGGAGGGGAATAGAACATGGCCTCCATATTGAGCCTGAAAAAGAAAAAGAAAAGCAGGTCTCAAAACCTGTTAGTCAAACAGCTGATACAGCAGTAGTTACAAAAACTGCTGTCAGTAGCCAAACAGCTGCCATCTCATCAATACACACACCTTCAACACACACCACTCTACCACACACCACTACAACTACTGCTCCACCATCATCATCTACAATCATACCATCACCACTGCCTCCTGTCATAAAACAGAAGACAACAGATGTTACAACATCTGTTGTAATGACAACAGTGATTGAAACACAAGTTGTTTCAACCACTGTCAGTCAATCACTGCCACAAACCACTGCTATCCAATCTACCACCACTGATCCACCCAAAACATCATCTGCTTCTTCTTCATTAAAAAGGAGAAGAAATCTCATATCAGATGATGATTCACCACCATCACCACCAACATCAACACTTCCATCCCCTGCTCAAAAGCAGAAGACAACTGCTGACATATCAGCAGTTGTAATGACAACAGATGTTGAGACACCAGTTGTTTCAACAGCTGTTAGTCAGGCATCCATCACTGCTCTCATTCTTTCTACATCACAACCAAAGCTCTTCAATAGAATAAGAAAGCCAATCTCTGTCGATGAGGGTATACATGATCCTAATGCTGCACAATATCCACTGGAACTTGAAGCCATAAAAAATGAGATGAGGCAATTCTATACAGAAGAAGATCCTTCAAAAAGGAGATTCTCCTCGCTCATAGGCTACATGCCACCAGAGGATATGGATGATTACCTCAAACTCAAGGCAAGACAGGCTAAAGCAAGAGCTAAATTTGAAAGTGAACGTGAACGTCTAAGCGAAGAAGGCATTGCTCAAAGACTGGATTTCTTTCTTGAAAAGGTAAAGCAGATGGAAGATTTCGCACAGGAACTAATCAAAGAAAAGGCTGAACAACGCAAAGAGCTTAGAAAACAATATCTTGCCTACATTATGAAAGAAAAATTCTATCCTGCTGAAGAAAAACAGTTTGAAGAATGGCCAATAATCGCTCTAAAGCATGAGGCTGAGAGGATTGACAGAATTAAGAAAGATCCTACAAAGAAGAAGAATGCTCCAAACTGGAACAAATTCAAAAAGCTCATTGCTGACTTCACTGCTGAGTATAAAAGAAAGAAAAAGGAGCTAGTGGATGCAAAAATGGATACTGCTGAAGCCATATCAAAATGGTCTAAACAGCAGACTGATGAAGCCTATGAAAGGCTGAAGAAAAGAAAGATAACTGTTTCAGGCACTTCTAAGAAGAAAGAACAAATGATGAAGCTTGAACAGAAGATGGGAAACCTCGACACACTGTTCCGGTCTACTTTTGTAACAAATCAAGAAGAGGGAGAACAGTTGACTGAAGAAGAGGTAATAGAAAAAGAAGCAGAGTACTTCAAAGATACCATCACGAAAATGGGTCTAAAAGAAGAAACTTCAACAAAGCTTCAAAGCCTTTTTAAGGCATTAAACAAAACTGCATCTCCAAACACTGCTAAAGACAAGACAGAAGCTGAAAAACAAGAACTCATTGAACAAGAAACTGCAGAAGATATAGCTGCAGTTGACAAAGTCTTTGAAGAAGCTTTCAAAAGAATGTCTGACAGTCTGCAGTTGTTTTCAAGGCCATTATCCCTCAACTCATCGGCAAATAAGTCTCTCCCAAGAAACCCACTTGGCTTAAAAATACTAAAGTGGATGTCTGATCAAAAGACTCACGTATTGACCTTGGTCAGAGCCAATGGCGATGTGAAGCATATATCAAGGAAAGAAGCACTAGGCCTTAGTGTTCAAGATTTGCAGGATCTCCTTGAGCTTACACTGTGCAGGGATGAAGATGACCAGAGTGCAAAGGAATTTGAAGCTGAATTCAAAGAACAAGCTAAGGCACTCTTGATGAGTAATAAAGGTCCTGAATAATGAAAGGTTTTGGCATTATCTGTTCCAGGGGGAGATTGTTGGGATTGAACCCTACCAAAGGAACAGATAATGTAAAGCCAAAACCAGGTCACAACAGTGGATTCACAATAAGCAGCGGTTTACACTTTGCTCTCCCCTTGAAAGTGATTTATAACAACTGATGGTCTCTATCTGCTGCTCATATTCAACTGCTGCTGTCCTTTCAACTGCTGATGAAAACCCTGAAGCATTCAACACTGCTGGTCCTATCTACTGATGTTAAAGCACTGCCCAGTCAAGGTCTGATCAACCTTGAGGAAAGCACTGACAGAAAGGGAGAGCAGCTGTTTAGTAAATTGTTTGTCTTATGTATAGTCAGTGGTTAGGTTAGCAGTGTTTGTGTAAGGTCAGTAGATACAGGTTGTTAGGCTGTTAGACGTCGCTTTCATGGTGACGTCAGCTGAAATACCTCAGTGGTTTGGTTTGCCTATAAATGTAACAGTGCCTTGTACTGTTACATTTGATTGACTGAGTGGGTTCTTCTCCTCATGTCTAATCCTTTCATCTTGTGTGCAACCAACCTTGGGGCATCAGGCTGAGGGGGAGTATAGTTTGTAAGCTTATCTGTAATCTTTTGCTTTGATTTGTAAATCATTCGACTCTATGAGAAGCAATTGTCTATCAAACTACTTTCTCCTTTGATTGTGTTTACAAAGTTTGTTTTCATTTCCGCTGCACTTAACATGTTTTCATATTCGTTGATCATTCATTTTAAACAAACAAACACTATCATGAGAGCCTCCGATCCTAACAATACTGATAAGAAACAGAGTGTCAAATATAACAAGTGTCCGCCCCCGATTTGGAATAGTTATTCTCCCAGAAAACCAAATGAGGAACGTTTAAATAAGGCTCTCAACATCAAGTTAAAGTCTGAAATCATTGATGAGTTACCAGATAACATTGATGTCACATTCACAGCGTCTGACACTGATCATGAGTCTGAGTTGTTAAAGAAAGTGGTCGATCAGGTGTTGGATATGGATGAAGAGTCAAAGTCGGAGTCAAAATCTGAAAGTTCGAGTTCGTCAGAAAAGAGTCCGAGTTCACCAGTCAAACGGGAGTATATTTAAGAGGTGGGACACATGAATGAGTGTAAGTTCTTAATACACCTAATTCGTATCCTGGATCAGTTGAAATTTGTGTGAGAATTTAAGTGGATCAGTATATCGACAATCTAAGTGAACTGTTTAATTCTTAATGTGTAACTAAGCTCAACGGTACTTGTGACTTGTCAAAAACTGATATGATCCTCTTACACAAACTAAAAAAAAAAATAAAAAAAAAATATATCGTTTGTAAATATTTCTTTACTGCATTTCTGTAATTTCAAAAATTCAAAAAGATTTTCGGAGTGTTTTAGAATATATTTTGAATAATTCAAAAAGATTTTAGACAACTGATATTGAAAAGTTGATTTTCAAAATTCCGAGTGCTAATCATGATGAACAGGTTTGGGAGAGTGTGTTTGAAATGTTTTGCTTACATGTGGTCATCAGAAATTAAAATTGTTAGATAATAATTGATGTTTTGAAATTGGTTTCATCAAGTGGTAAACATAGTATAAATTTGTTAAATTTTAAATTTGTGAAATTTATTGTGTGATTAGAAATGTGTGCAGGATAGTTGTGTTTATACCTGAGCAGAGTGTGAGCCAGGTTACGATCTTGGAATATAAAAGCTATACTGCAATATCAGCATAACTCAAGGGGGAGTATGCTAGTAGAGGAGAGTCTGTTGATGTAGAGCTTAAGGAATCAAGAGATCTGATCAAGAGGATGTAAGAGCCAGTTTCAGATCTTGGTAAAAGAGAGAAAGAAGAAGAGAGAAGACTGAGAAAAGAAGCCCAAAGACTGATAAAGACTGAAGACTGTGAAGACTCGACACTTAAGACTCGTCAACATCCGAGGGGGGGTCTGTTGGTGCATACGTCTGTCGACTTCGTCTTGTATCGAGTCTTGTATTAAGAATGTTAGATCAGGGCACGTAGTTCGAGAAATTAGGGTTCATATGTAATTTCGCATGAAAGTGTCACATAGGTAATTCCATGCGAAATTAGATTTCGCTTGGAATTAATTTCGTTTGAAGCTGTTTCAAGCGAAATTAGGAATAGTATATATACTCCTCATGCGAAATCATTTGTAACTTTTTGTAATTCCGGTACCGAAGTGCTGCCGACGTGTCCACTGATCTGGAAACTTGTTATATCAATAAAACAAGACAATTAAGTGTGAAACAAGCTGTTTTCAAGTCAATTCATCTGTTTCCGCCTCTTGAATTGATAAGAACTATTTTGATTAACTCGTTTGGGTCATAAAACGATCCTTCACCGGTTCCGAGTATAAAAAACCGGGTACAGGTACAAACCGGTTTTGGGTATTAAAACAACCCGGGTACAAACGGGTAAAAATTGGGCCCGGTTCCAAGTACGAAAAAATCGGATTTGTTTAATACCCAAGTCTGTTTTTTTTTTCGGTTCCGGTGCCAGTTTTTTTGTGCACCACTATGCATGGCCATTTAAGTTCTAATTTACCCTATATTAATTTGTAAAAATCTCCCCCTCGTATATTCACTATTCATTTTTCCTTTGACTTTTTTTTTACTTTTAACCCTTTTATTTTTTTACACTTTTAACCCTAATATTTTTCATCATTTACATAACCTCGTAGTTTTCATCTTTTATACTTTTAACTCCATAGTTTCCATCTTTTACATATTTATCACAAACATTTTCTATTTTTAACCCTAACACTTTTTCATTTTCAACTTTAATCCCTGTACTTTACTTCTTTTACAAATTTGTCGTTTTACGATTCGTTCTAAATTTTACAGTTTAAGGGCTCCGTCGAAACTTGCGGGTCCTTAGCCAACTTAGTTATTGTTTTCTATGTTTTACTTTTAAGATCAAATTTTTGCGAGTTAACATGCCATAATGTTTGTACGTGATTCATATTTTTATGTTTACTTTTTGTTCAGCTTAACGGTCCACTGAAAAACGCATGTTCTAGATATTAGTTATATAAGTGAGCTGTTGTAATATCAATTAAAAAAACTTATAGCAGGATAATTGATCACTCAAGACACTTGTTGGCTAATCAATTCATCAAATTGTAATTGGGGTTACTTTTAGTTAAAATAACTATTTTTTTTTGTTTATCAGATATAAGTATTCCTGAAATTAAATATTTTTTTCCTCGTAGAAAGTCATTTTAATCAAGAACGGATGTTTTATAATACAAAATCTTACAAAATTTAGACAAAATTGGTCAAAACCAACCAATGGCTCACCAATAATGCGAGAACGTTAATAGGCTAAAAGATAACCAATATAATATTTTATTGATTGAGGTCATACAATGATATACAATAAAATATACATAGGAGAAAAAACTTTTTTAAACACCTAGATTTGAGAGGGGTTTTGGGTTCAAGTCCCATAGACGACATGGATTAAAAGAATTTCGTCGTTAAAAAACATGCCTATTATGTTTTAGGTGTTTCTTTTGAACGGAAAAGAACGGCGTGCCCACCGTGACATCGGGCGCTGTGGCCAAGGTCGACTACACGACCGCTGCAGCCCCTTGGCTCTCCCAGATGCGCGTAAACCCCACCTCCACCCGCCCAAAGGCACGATAGTGGAATAATCGGTAAAACCTCGCCTCCCATCCATGACGAACCGGCGCCACCCATATTTACCCTTCACCTTGATGTCGCAGAAAATAATGGGGGGGGGGGGGAGTGAGAGTCGAAGCTGGGCACAAGGAATACCAAGTATTTCTCCAATCACTCCACCACTGCCTTATTTGCAGTATATTTTAGGTGTTGATACCCACAATGATATAATATATTTATAACACTCACATTTGGTTATCAAGTTATTACGCTTGAAGATGCTTACTCATTAAAAAAACATTGTCAGGAAAACCTAGTGAGACAAAACCATAGCTAAGAAAGAAATAGTGCAATACATATTTTCTCCTCCTGATATTTCTGGATCAGGTATGTTGCCTCACTACTAAGAACACTCAGTGTGTAAAACTTACTAAAAGGAAAAAGAGTGCAACTTGTATAATAGTCCCTCTCATTTTGATATGCATCCTCTAAGTGAAATGTATCGATCTTCCTTGAAAGTTGTTCAAAGTTTTTGTAGCCAATGATTTTCTGCTTGATCATTTGTGCAATTCTTTATGTTGAGCAATGTTGTATGACATTCAAGTAAGACTTTTGCTGCCTCCTCGCGTAAACAAATACTAGATGATTCACGAATGTGTTGGGTTACATTCCTTATAGCTACATGACTAACCAAACTTGTTTTAATAGGTTAATGAAACATAATCTTGTATCAATCATACCTTAGATGTAACGAAATATGTGTTTTAATCCATTCTAATGTCTCTTTCCTTGACACATGCTATATCATGCTGATAAATTCAAATAAAAGATATATAGTCATTCATAGCTAGCAAGAAATACAAATGCAAATTGATCTTGACTATCGTACTTTTGAACAAACAAATTTCAATTTCTTTGATAGAATACGATAAGGGTAATTTTCTATATTAAGTAATTGGACGTCATAAAATGTACTTGAGCAAAAAGCTTTGTTTATATTAAAATGACCAGCATCTTATAGAAGGATAATAATACAAATGCTCGCTCTACATCTTGAGTCATAACTTTGCACTACCATTTTTAATTTGCAAATTCTTGCTTAATTAATTTGAGCTATTTTGGATCTCTTCAGGATATAGAATGATATCATCAACATATATTATAATACTTATAAACCTCATAGTGTTCTTTAATTAAAACACATGGACCAACTACATCGTGTTACATCTCTCTTTTTCGAGATAATCACTAAGTCGATTATACCACACTCAACCTGATTATTTTAGTCCATACATATCTTGTAAACTTTGTAGAACGTTTCTTGAAGTTTTGATATTAATTAGCCATTTACAATCCTTCACAAACTTCTTTCCATCTTGACCATTTGTGTATGTGCATGCACTTTTCTACAGTTTCGCCACATAAACAATTCTTCATTTCCAAAATTCATATTATACTATTCTTGTACACCATGTATAACTTATTATTTTTGTGTTTATTGACGCACACGAATTATATCGTTAAGATGTTTCAATTAACCTTATAAGCACACAATCGCCTTTGGAAACTCATTAGGAGTTCCAGTTATACCCAACATATAAATAATCATAGCATATTCATATCTAAATTTGTATACAACAATCATAGTATTCTTGATAACTTACTTTACATGATTTTGATTATTTAAATCCTTCAGAGACTTTCATGTAAACTTTTAATAATAAGTGAATTACATCATTCATTAGACATAGATCAATTCTCTTTTTAAATCATGAGACTAATAGGATATTAGATAGGTACTATATCCATCACTTGTATCTATTTATGGTTGCAAATAGCTTTGTTGCAATTCACATTGCAAACAGTTCGTCACAAAAAAAAGTTTAGTCACAATCTCAGTCTATAAAGGTTCGGTCACAAAATTCATAGCAAAAATGATTTGGTGCAGTCAAAAATCTGTTGTAACCGAATTTCAGTTGCAAAAGAATGGTCACAAAAGTAGTTAGCTACCAGGGTTTAATTGACCGCCGAAGCTAGCCCTAAATGGTATTTTTGTTGTAGTAAGTGGTTGGTGGCATTAGAATTAATGGAAAAAGCATGTTACCATAGGCCCCAAAGAAAGAAACACAATTATGGGATGTGTAAGTACATCTCTTCTTTGAGAAATAAAGAATACAAGTTCATGACAAAAGTATTAACCTCTAGTAATGGGTGTTATGGATCCGTAAGTGGTCCTGGGAAGTTGAGTTAGAGTGCCGGGGGAGCGGGGAGCAGCTACGCCATCTTTCCCTTCCCTGTGAATTTCCGAGGCATTCGTGGCCACGCCCTCGTCCTCGTCGAAGTCCAACTTTAATTTCGATATTTTTTTTTACCGTTAAATATTACCGTTGGGGAGAAAAATTTTTAAATAATTTTGATTATATAAACAATCGATATACTCTATAATTTTTACTCCAAAACACTTCACACCAAGGATACATTTTATACCAACTTAAAGATGACCACAAAAAAACCCGAATAATAGACGTTGGAATATTTTTCGATTCCAAAAACGTCTCCACAAGATGTACCTCAAAATGTCCGGAGGTCGAACCAGACAACACACCAGTGGTTGAAGAGGAAAACTCTTCGGCGATCGAATTGAAGAACCCTCTGGTTGTAGAACCCGAAAACGATCCATATAATGTTCAAAGTCTATGAAGATGAGATACCAAATATTGAACTACCAGATATAAACGTTTTCATACAATATCATAACGAAGCTGAAATAGGCTTTTTGTATTATAACAAATGAAATCATCCGCGCTTTGATCCATACGACACCGAGTACTATACGAAGTCGGATGGGTCAAATGACGATTGCCGTTGGACGTAGCCAATCTGTGTATTTTATTTTCTATGTTAGTTTATGTATTTTTTTAATCTTGGTAGAATATGTTTTTAATTTAAGTATGTAGTTTTTTTTATTATTAATGAAAAACTTTTTCACTCAGTCAGTAATAAACCGTAGGATTCCCTTCACCTTGCGGCGGGAATTCGGTCGGTATCAGTTTGATTTGTTATGTAGGGGATTTGATGACATGATACCAATACTTGGTATAGTAACCAAAAGAGAAATCAACACATTTTTTACATAGACTGAAAACAATAAAACAAACTGTAAGTGCACCTTTGGATGATAAATGCTGGATGCTACTACTTGAAGAATCTTCAGGGTCTTATTTGTATATTGTTGATAAGTTATATATATATGGTGTCAAACAAATTCGGACATGGATTGAGGATATGGATATGGATACGAGTTTGTCAGTGCATATGTTGTCCGAATTTGTTTGTAGGTTTAGGGACCGAATTTGTTAGATGATTAGCTTGTCCGAATTTATGTTAATGCTAGTATGTTCCGAACTTGCTTAGATGTTTGTCAGTACTTATGTTTGATAATTACTGACTAAATGTCTAGCGGTAGTGTCCGAATTTATATGTCAAATTTGGACTAGGTTTCTAGTCAGGACTTATGTATCCGTATATGTCATTGTATAAATACTAAGTGAATGAATGCAATGTAAATGCTTTTTGGGGAAAACTTTCTATGAAAGACTTGTTCTAGAGAGAGAAACAAACCCTACCTTTGTGTGTGCTATCACTGTGTGTGATTGTTCAGGTGTGTGATCTGTGAATACTCAGTGTATTCACAGATTGATCGGTTCTCTCATCTTTTACTCCTTCTATACGAGATCTACGGAGCGTTACGAGTCACGTTGTGGTTTTCGCACATCACGTGTGTGTTGAGCGATCCGGGTTCGTGTGTTCGAGGTGCTTTAGGCGACCTTACAAGTGGTATCAGAGCGGGCTCTGTATAGAGAGTGCTCTTACCACTGTAGACTTCGTGTTAGAGGTTAGATTTATAGAATGGTTTTGTTTATTCTAGAGAGTTTTCTTTTGTCTAGGGTTTCTCATACTTTTCTTATGATTTTCAAGGATTCTTCGTATATTTCTTGATTTTTTCATGATGGATGGTGATTAGGTTTTAGTTTTGAGTGTTTGTCCTTGATTGGATTGTTGAGATTGTGTTCAGAGAGTGTCTGATCTAAAAGTTTTATGAAAAATCTCTGGGTTTTTGGTGAATAGGTGAAGAAGATTGATGAGGTATGCAATCATTATTCATCAAATCTGTTTTGGGATTGTTACACTGTCAGAGTTTACATATTTGTCCGTACTTGTTACTTCTGAACTTATTGATGACCTAGTGTGAAGTCACACTTCAGAAATAAATTCAGAAGCTGGTTATTTGGATTTTAATCCGAATTTGGATATAACCCTTGTCAGTACTTGTGGGATTTTGTCCGAATTTCTTCAAAATTCATTGTCAGATTTTGTGGAGTCAGGATTTATTCAACTCCCTGTCCGAATTTAGGAAGTTGTGAGGACTTATTCATCATTTTGTCTGAATTTAGGGGTTTGTGAGAACTTATCCGAATTTAGGAAGTGTCAGGACTTGTTCATTCTTGTCCAAATTTAGGAATTGTCAGTACTTATTCACTCCTAGTCCGAATTTAAGGGTTTGTCAGTACTTGTTCATTCCTGTCCAAATTTAATTGGTGTGAGTACTTGTCCAAATTTCCTCCTTGTTCAAACTTGCTTCTTATTGTCCGAACTTATTAAATTATTTTGTCAGGGTTTATTATTTCCTTTAAAGTACAAATTTACCTGTTACAATTTGTGATCTAGTGGTCCGAATTTGTTGGTTTAGGAGTGTTAGGTCCCTGCGCCTTGCGGCGGGAATTCGGTCGGTATCAGTTTGATTTGTTATGTAGGGGATTTGATGACATAATACCAATACTTAGTATAGTAAACGAAAGAGAAATCAACACATTTTTTACATAGACTGAAAACGATAAAACAAACTGTAAGTGCACCTTTGGATGATAAATGCTGGATGCTACTACTTGAAGAATCTTCAGGGTCTTATTTGTATATTGTTGATAAGTGATATATATGGTGTCAAACAAATTCGGACATGGATTGAGGATATGGATATGGATACGAGTTTGTCAATACATATGTTGTCCGAATTTGTTTGTCGGTTTAGGGTCCGAATTTGTTAGATGATTAGCTTGTCCGAATTTATGTTAATGCTAGTATGTTCCGAACTTGCTTAGATGTTTGTCAGTACTTATGTTTGATAAGTACTGACTGTCTAGTGGTAGTGTCCGAATTTATATGTCAAATTTGGACTAGGTTTGTAGTCAGGACTTATGTATCCGTATATGTCATTGTATAAATACTAAGTGAATGAATGCAATGTAAATGCTTTTTGGGGAAAACTTTCTATGCAAGACTTGTTCTAGAGAGAGAAACAAACCCTACCTTTGTGTGTGCTATCACTGTGTGTGATCTGTGAATACTCAGTGTATTGATGCGTGTGAAGTGTGTATGGTTTTTAATATATATTTTAAGCCCTTTTTACACTTTTTAGCCAAGTTTTAAATTTATAAAACACGATATTTACTAACACTAAACACACATATGGGCAAGTGCACCCATCGTGAGCGTAGTATAGCGTTGGTAAGATACCGAGGTCGTCCAAGGACACAAGAGCTTTTAGTACCGGTTTATCCTCAACGTCTAATCAAATCAAAAGTTTAGAAAAAGGTTTTAAACTAGAAAAATAAAACTAACTAAAATGCTGAAAAATAAAATAAAAATAAAAACAGATAGACAAGATGAATCACTTGGATCTGACTCGTGTGTAGTGTAACCTTTGATTATTTCCGCACTTTTGCACTTTTTAAGAGATTATCTTAGTTATTGTAGTAGGCCCCTCTTTTGAAGGTGACGTTACCCTCAACCCAGTAGTTTGAGTCAGCAAGGATACAATCCTAAAGGGTCGGATTATTGAAAGATAATTAATTAAGTTATTAATGCATAATGTGGTAGGCCCCTCTTTTGAAGGTGACGTTACCCTCGGCTAAGTAGTCTGAGTCAGCAGGGATACAGTCCTAAGTAGCCGGGTTAAAGTATTAATAGTAGCTTACATATGAGGGGATCAAAGAGTTTGGACCCCCGCCATCCAATACCAGTGGGTATTGAAGGAGGTCCTACTAAATTTGACCCAGGTCCTTGCAGGATCTATACACTGAACAAGGCAAGACTCTTACCAAACCGTTCCCTTAACCCCCGACCAGGTAGCCAACATATCTCCATATAGACCGTGGAGATATGAATGGTGAAAATCTTTTATTTTATATAGACAGTAAAATAATGCCAAGACACCACGGACAAACGATAAGGAAGAATCACCTTCAACATAAGAAACTAGTTATTAAAGTCATTAATACATAACCACATAAAAAGTGCGTAAAGATTAAAAATAAAAAGTATTACACTAGACACTTGTCTTCACCAAGTGATGTAAGAGACTTAGGCAAATATGGCCTTTGATTGTCAAGAACTCTTACGATCAATCTTGGATCCCGAGACGACTCACACACTCTATGATGGATGGTGGATGATGGTGGTGGATGATGGTGTTGTGATGGTGGTGGGTGAAGTGTGAGAGAGGTGGTGTGCTAAGGGATGGTTTGCAAATGAGCCAAGCACCCCTATTTATAGCCTGAACAGCAGCTCGGGCACGGCCCCGTGTCCATCTTCCTTCTCTTTCTTCATTAATTGCAGTTTGTCTGCATTAGTTGACCACGCCCCCGTGTCCGCTGGGCACGACCCCGTGTGCAGAAGCGTATCTGTACTATCAAGATTTCCTCAGATTCTGCCAATCTTAGAGTTGACCACGGCCCCGTGTCCGCTGGGCACACCCCCGTGGTGGGTGATAGAAGCTTCTACAACTTTGTCTTTTCTGTAGACACTTGGGCACGCCCCCGTGCTCACTGAGCACGGGGCGTGTTCAGCCTTCTGTCTTCTTGTTTTGCTTGGGAAGATGCTGTCGGGGGGTCGGGCATGCCACGTTTATCCCTCTTCTTGTATTTTTGTTAGATTTAGCTACCTTTTTGCTTCTTTTGTTCATTTGTGTGACAACTCGTAAATTTCGATAGTCTTTTCTTTGTGCAAATTCCATTTTCATGTGGGTGCGTGATGTAAATTATGTGTAGCCTTTATAAAATGAATTATGTGATTAGATTGTATTCGAATGGTTGCAAATTATTAGGATTGTTATATGTTTGGATTGATAGTAGACTAGTCGCACAGAACCGTCGGGCCGCATACCCCCTATGACACACCCTCCTTGTGATTGCCCTCAACCCAAACTAAACTTAATTGGGCCTTGATACCCAGCCAAGTGCAGCTCATGAGGTGCCCGACTCTCCTTATTTTCGCATAACACACACAAGTTTGAGGTGTAACGTTCATTATACTCCAAACACAAAACGTTATCAAACCCTACCCTCCTTCTCGCATCCAACGGCAGCAGCCCCCCCATTCGAAGTAAAGCCAACGCCAGTCTACTCATACCTTTCGAAGTTCTTATCATCTTCCCACTTGATTCGGTTAGTGTTAAGTGTTCTATTATGGTATAATCGTTAAGCATAGCGCTGGTTTGATGATTGATAATGTGATTCTTGTGTGTTTATGTATGCATGGTTGTGTGTTAATGATTGAGTGATTACGTGAATAGAATGATGTTTCCATCGATCCAGATTTGGTAGAAAGCATGTTTAAACTTGTTTTAGCTATATAGATAATAACCTGATCAACTAGGGTTTCGCATGATGTTAAGAACTTGGTGATTTCTTTTGTGATAGTAAATTGATTAGATCTAAACTGGAAGTCTTTATGCTGTAAATCGGTGATCTAGGGTATCATGTAAACTGGAATATTTATGAATTAAAGTAATGGGGATGTCCAGATTCATTGCACGGAAACTCAGGTGTGAGTAATGTTGACGGCTGGGTTGGGTGATACAATTATGAGTTAGAGTTGCATGATGAATAATTATTTAAATTATTATGTTGTTCGATGGATTTGATTATGTTTCATGACGAAACGGTTAGGGCATGATTGGAGTTATGGGAATAATGGGTAATTGATTTAGGTAATGGTTGGTAATTGATAAATTGATTGAATAATTATGGTAGTGAAACCAATTCTGTGAACTAAAAACCAACGGTTTGGGCCGCACCCTTGCATCTAGGTCACACAGTTCTTTGGGCCTTGTATGCTATTTGGGCTGCGAAACCAAATGAGTCGTGCATAGTTGTAGTTGGGCCGCACATGCATGGTGTAATTAATTGATTTCATGTCTGCAAGATGGACTAACAGCTTTGTGAATATAGTTGTGTATTAAAAGTTCTGAGCACCTGTTGATTCATTGAGATGAGGTCTACATATGTTAATTTTAATTGGCTGCATATGTTTCAATTAATTGAGAAAGTATAGTGGGTCGATCATATATCAAGTTCAAACATCTATACTTTTCTATTTTACAAAGATCATAACAAAGTGAATCCTATTGCCTGAATGTTGTGGAATATTAGAATCTCACTAATTAGACGTTTTTGGTGTTTTTCTTTTTGGTCCATGCATGTTAAATGGTTGAAATAATATTCACAGCCAACTTATAAATCGATATCAACAATTGGTTGGATAACTTGTTATGCTAAAGTGATGATAACTTAATTTATTATTGTATGTAACATGAATCAGATGTAGACCTAATATCTCAAAGTGTGAAATACGATTAATCCATTATGAGTTGTGCGTAACTGTATGCTTGAAAATTATCGCATTAGACATTGAGTTGTTTGGACACTAGGGTATTGTAAAACTCTACTTGTATACTCATTTATATGACATTGTACCCTACGTTACGTGTAACGGGTCTAACGGTTAACGAACACATGAAGTACATTAGTCATACCGAGCAAACCGAGGTAAGTTCACACTATCTATAAGGCATGGGATTCCCGGTGGTTGGGAATGGGTAAAGGATTAAATCGGAAACTGTGTGATCTCCTGGTTTGGAACACGTACTACATCCTCTTTATTGAAGGGTGACAACACGGAACCTGCGTGATCTCCTGGTTTGGGGACACGTACTACATCCTCTTAATTGAAGGGTGACAACGCTGATACTAGACCAAAAACTCTATCATGAAGTCCCTCACTTTTATATCGACTTAATCGCCGGGCCAATGGTGAGCGGGTCATTAGGTAGATAGCGCTATTTAGGTTTGACAATCCTCACACAGTGCCGCAGAGGACGGGCGTGAACTAATGGATCTGGGCACGTCAATGATGATAGACATTGACGCTAGGGCACCAACTTACTTCAGTCAGTGGTCGATATGGTAATGGGTCTAGTGGATAACATGGGTTAGCCCCCACTGGTTATGGTTTGGGAAACAAGGAACTGATTATCTACTAGTTTTCGAATGAACTTATGATTTTTGGAACAACTTTAAAATGGACAACCAACTGTGAACTCGCTCAACTTTGTTGTTGATTCGTTGTTACATGCCTTGCAGGCCTTTAGGTGCATATTGTTGGAACTTGCTGTCTGGGAGGCTGGAGTGGTCATGGGCCGAGATACATGTAATCGCAACACAAGACTAATGGTTTACAAACACTTAACGAATGAATTATGCTTCCGCTGTATACTGTGAATTGTTTGTAATGTTATAACACTTAATGTCAATAAATGAAAGTTTTATTTAATTATATTATGCGAAGTTCAATGTGATTGGTGGCTTGAATCCTGGTACATCACACGCCCCGCGGTATTTGCCTCGACTATGTATTGACAACCCGTCGATCAGTTGCGAGGAACAAGCTTCCATTCGAAGATTGGCTAGTGAACGAACTATCATCAGATGGAAGTCCAAGGGGAGAATGCTCTTAGAACAGCATGTCGAACGTAATGCAGCCATTTCAACGTTGTAGACTATGATCATTGAGTTGACCAACACACCAGCAGCTTCAGGGATCACATGAATCGACCAAATTTGTTGACAACGTTCTGAATCCTGACCAGGAGAATGGAACGCCATGGGTGGCATTTGTATCTTATTTTAGAACTCCTGGGGGAGGAGCCACTCCGTGCAAAGTCTTGTTAAATGTAATTTCTGGGTTCGAGAGGTACCTTTTGGACATATAATCAGCGGAGTGGGAATACACGTGGATCTCGCTAGGATGCATCTTGTTAGAAACTGATCGACGCCAAAGATTCCTTCGGGGATGCAGCAATTCCTTGGTTTTGCTAGATACTATCGCAGCTTACCCACAGGATTTTCGAAGGTCGCACAGCTTAAATCTCCTTAGCACAGTAGGGTGCTGTGTTCGTGAAGGACGAAACAGGAGGATGCCTTTTCAGCTTTCAAATTCCAACTCTGCAATGCACCGAGCATCGTCCTTACCCGAGGGTGTGGGTGATTTAGTGGTATACCATGATGGTCCGAACTAGAGCCCCAGTTACACACCGACGTAACACGGGAGAGTGATGACTTACGTAATGGAGTTACAAGAGGAACTGCACGACACAACCGGCGGTGGAAATCGTGGTCTTTGGATTTACTTGGAGGCATTACTTGGACGGTACCGAATGCGTTACCTAGACCGATCACAAGGGCCTCCCGTGTATCGATGTTCGAAAGAGCTAAAGCATGCAATGACATCGCTGGATGGAACTTCTGAATGAGTACGACTGTGAAACCTAAGCACACACGAGCTCTGGAGCTCGCTATCGACTCTAACTTACCTGATCAGGCTCGCTCTATTCAAACTAGAGAGCTAAAGGAAAAGGATGTTCAAGTTGAACCCATGCGGGGCATGGAGAAGCAACCTGTGACCGGTCGGACGATACCCGTTACCTCATGGAACGAATGTGGGTCTCATTATACGGCTACTGTAGGGAACTCGTGTTGAGCAAAGCACACTGGCTTCGATATTCTAGTCGTCTGGGTTTTGATGAGAGGCATTAGGATTTATAAACCTTGTACTGGTAATCGGGCATGAAGGCCCACCTAGCTAGGTATGGGAATGATGTTTGACTTGTAGGAAAGTCAAGGTGAAGTGTTAGCAACCAGAAACACCTATATGGAAAGCAAAAACAGACTGCCATGGATTTGGTCGCTAGTCTACTTACAACTCGAAATGGAAACAATATCACCTGGATGATCGTTGATGGTCGCACGTAACCAGCACACTTTCTAGCCATCAAGGAAACGGATATGTTTTCTACACTTGCAGTCATCTACCTGAAATAAGCGGTTGCTAGGCACGGGGTGCCAACCTCCATTATCTCTGATCGCGACCCACGTTTGCATCTGATTTGTGGCAAGCGATGCACAAATCCTTTGGCTCACGTCTAGACATGAGCACAGCATATCATCCACAGACGGATGGGCAGACAGAACGCACCATCCAAACTCTAGAAGACATGCTTCGAGCATGTTTTATCGACTTTGGTAACGGCTGGGAAAGGCATCTACCCTTAGTGGAGTTTTCATACAACGATAGTTACCACACTAGCGTCAAGGCTGCTCCATTTGAGACTTTGTACGGGCGAAAATGCCGATCACTTCTATGCTGGGCAGAAGTTGGCGATAGCCAAATCACTGGCCCAGAACTCGTTGTCAACACAACAGAGAAGATTGCTCAGATACGACAACAAATGGCGGCAACTCGTGACCGTCAGAAAAGCTACGCTGATAAGCGCAGGAAACCACTCGAGTTCCAGGTTGGGGATCGAGTGCTACTTAAAGTCTTACCTTGGAAAGGTGTAGTTCATTTGGTAAACGAGGCAAACTCAACCCGCGATATGTTGGACCTTTCAAAATCACTGAGAGAATTGGCAAGGTGGTCTACAGGTTGAATCTACCCGAAGAACCCAATAGAGTTCACAATGTATTCCATGTGTCGAACCTGAAGAAGTATTTGTCAGATGAAACCCTCATAGTTCCTTTCAAGGAGCTCACCATCGACGATCAGTTGCGATTTGTCGAAGAACCAGTGGAAATCTTGGACCGGGAGGTCAAGATTCTCAAACGCACCAGGATACCTATAGTTCGAGTTCGTTGGAACTCCCGTCGTGGCCCAGAGTTTACCTGGGAACGAGAAGACCAAATAAAACACAAATATCCTCAATTGTTCGAGAACAATGAAACCACTACTGAGGCTGAAGCTACTGCGGAATTTCGGGACAAAATTCCAAACCAACGGGGGGATGATGTGACACCCCAGGAAATCCAAGAAAACTACGCAACCTAACTAGCTTCCTTAGTAACTACGTGCTAAATTTCGGGATGAAATTTCTTTCAAGTTGGGGATGATGTGACAACTCGTAAATTTCGATAGTCTTTTCTTTGTGCAAATTCCCTTTTCATGTGGGTGCGTGATGTAAATTATGTGTAGCCTTTATAAAATGAATTATGTGATTAGATTGTATTCGAATGGTTGTAAATTATTAGGATTGTTATATGTTTGGATTGATAGTAGACTAGTTGCACAGAACCGTCGGGCTGCATACCCCCTATGACACACACTCCTTGTGATTGCCCTCAACCCAAACTAAACTTAATTGGGCCTTAATACCCAGCCAAGTGCAGCTCATGAGGGGCCCGACTCTCCTTATTTTCGCATAACACACACAAGTTTGAGGTGTAACGTTAATTATACTCCAAACACAAAACATTATCAAACCCTATCCTCCTTCTCGCATCCAACGGCAGCAACCCCCCATTCGAAGTAAAGCCAACGGCAGTCTACTCATACCTTTCGAAGTTCTTGTCATCTTCCCACTTGATTCGGTTAGTGTTAAGTGTTCTATTATTGTATAATCATTAAGAATAGCGCTGGTTTGATGATTGATAATGTGATTCTTATGTGTTTATGTATGCATGGTTGTGTGTTAATGATTGAGTGATTACGTGAATAGAATGATGTTGCCATCGATCCAGATTTGGTAGAAAGCATGTCTAAACTTGTTTTAGCTATATAGATAATAACCTGATCAACTAGGGTTTCACATGATGTTAAGAACTTGGTGATTTCTTTTGTGATAGTAAATTGATTAGATCCAAACTGGAAGTCCTTATGCTGTAAATCGGTGATCTAGGGTATCATGTAAACTGGAATATTTATGAATTAAAGTAATGGGGATGTCCAGATTCATTGCACGGAAACTCAGGTGTGAGTAATGTTCACGGCTGGGTTGGGTGATACAATTATGAGTTAGAGTTGCATGATGAATAATTATTTAAATTATTATGTTGTTCGATGGATTTGATTATGTTTCATGACGAAACGGTTAGGGCATGATTGGAGTTATGGGAATAATGGGTAATTGATTTAGGTAATGGTTGGTAATTGATAAATTGATTGAATAATTATGGTAGTGAAACCAATTCAGTGAACTAAAAACCAACGGTTTGGGCCGCACCCTGGTATCTAGGTCACACAGTTCTTTGGGCCTTGTATGCTATTTGGGCTGCGAAACCAAATGAGTCGTGCATAGTTGTAGTTGGGCCGCACATGCATGGTGTAATTAATTGATTTCATGTTTGCAAGATGGACTAACAGCTTTGTGAATATAGTTATGTATTAAAAGTTCTGAGCACCTGTTGATTCATTGAGATGAGGTCTATATATGTTAATTTTAATTGGCTGCATATGTTTCAATTAATTGAGAAAGTATAGTGGGTCGATCATATATCAAGTATTAACATCTATACTTTTCTATTATACAAAGATCATAAAAAAGTGAATCCTATTGCCTGAATGTTGTGGAATATTAGAATCTCACTAATTAGACGTTTTTGGTGTTTTTCTTTTTGGTCCATGCATGTTAAATGGTTGAAATAATATTCACAGCTAACTTATAAATCGATATCAACAATTGGTTGGATAACTTGTTATGCTAAAGTGATGATAACTTAATTTATTATTGTATGTAACATGAATCAGATGTAGACCTAATATCTCAAAGTGTGAAATACGATTAATCCATTATGAGTTGTGCGTAACTGTATGCTTGAAAATCATCGCATTAGACATTGAGTTGTTTGGACACTAGGGTATTGTAAAACTCTACTTGTATACTCATTTATATGACATTGTACCCTACGTTACGTGTAACGGGTCTAACGGTTAATGAACACTAGAAGTACATTAGTCATACCGAGCAAACCGAGGTGAGTTCACACTATCTATAAGGCATGGGATTCCCGGTGGTTGGGAATGGGTAAAGGATTAAATCAGAAACTGCGTGATCTCCTGGTTTGGAACACGTACTACATCCTCTTTATTGAAGGGTGACAACACGGAACCTGCGTGATCTCCTGGTTTGGGGACACGTACTACATCCTCTTAATTGAAGGGTGACAATGCTGATACTAGACCAAAAACTCTATCATGAAGTCCCTCACTTTTATATCGACTTAATCGCCGGGCCAATGGCGAGCGAGTCATTAGTTAGGTAGCGCTATTTAGGTTTGACATGCCTCACACCGTGCCGCAGAGGACGGGCGTGAACTAATGGATCTGGGCACGTCAATGATGATAGACATTGACGCTAGGGCACCAACTTACTTCAGTCAGTTGTCGATATGGTAACGGGTCTAGTGGATAACATGGGGTAGCCCCCACTGGTTATGGTTTGGGAAACAAGGAACTGATTATCTACTGGTTTTCGAATGAACTTATGGTTTTTGGAACAACTTTAAAATGGACAACCAACTGTGAACTCGCTCAACTTTGTTGTTGATTCGTTGTTACATGCCTTGCAGGCCTTTAGGTGCATATTGTTGGAACTTGCTGTCTGGGAGGCTGGAGTGGTAATGGGTCGAGATACATGTAATCGCAACACAAGACTAATGGTTTACAAACACTTAACAAATGAATTATGCTTCCGCTGTATACTGTGAATTGTTTGTAACGTTATAACACTTGATGTCAATAAATGAAAGTTTTATTTAATTATATTATGTGAAGTTCAATGTGATTGGTTGCTTGGATCCTGGTACCTCACAAGCCCCGCGGTAATTCCGCATGTGGTATTTTGGGGGTGTGACAATTTAAGCTCATTTATTCCTGAAAATACAAAAGGAAGACAAAAGCACACTTTTTCCAACATTAGTACTAAAAAGGGTTAGTTTTATGCCTCATTTGATGAAATTTATATGTTGCATTTTGCACACATCAAATACCCCCACACTTGAATCTTTGCTTTTCCTCAAGCAAAACTCTTTATAATGTGGTTTAACACTCCCAAATAGAATGGGTAGAAGAGAAGGTTTTTGGGCTTGTCATACAGTGTCGGGATTTCCAAGATTCTTTATTAAGTTTTATTTTTATTTATTTACAATCATATTCGTCATGATTTATTTAAAACATTACATAAGATAAATTACTTATTAGGGCATAACATGCCTTTTTAAAATTCCATTTATATACAAGTTCACATACCTCATGGGAGATCACTCAACACTCGGCCGAAGATGTATTTTTGTGAAACACTCGAGAGCGGCATGGAACTTACTTCTACCATAAGCATGCCAAGCAATCAATCCTCCTTCTTTTTAACTATATACCTTTGTAAACATCAAGAGGACTTTTGTGGGTGAAGGGTTAGGCTTGGGTTAAAGGTAGGTGGTTGGGTTAGTGGTTAGTAGAAAATGGCGAAAAGGCGTAAAAAGCGTCGGTTTTTGCAAAACCTATTGTTTTTGTGACTTTTTATTCCAAAGAAGTATTTCTCAAACAAGCTTTCTTTTTGTGAGCTTTGTTTGTTTATTGCAAACTTCATTTTTCTCTCTCTCTCTCTTTTTTTTTTTTTTTTTTTTTTTTATGGAAGTAACACAAAAACCGAGCTTTGTTACTAAAATAAAGGGTTTAAAATGAAAAAGGGTTTTGGTGGGTGAAAAGGGTGTTTGTTTTGGGTTAAGAAATGAAAAGGTTTAGGCTCAAAGGGGTTAACTAGGGGGATTTTGGGTAGGTGGTAAAAAAAAAAAAGAAAATAATGGTGTTGAAATAAAAAGGGTTAGTCCTAATGCTTCCATCATTTATTTACTCGGGTTTAAGTTGGTAAGGACCGGGAATGTATCATCGTGACAAGTTCTAGAGTTGTAAGAACCAAGCGGCTATTCACACAAGAAACGAAAAATGAGCATTTAGTTTAAAAGATGTGTATTTGTATGCTCAATAAAGGCTCAAAACTCACTTTTTGTGGGAATGGGTTTTTATGTGATCAAATATATATAATCAAATTTTAACTAGGTTTGTCATTCCGTTTTATAATTTTTTTATGTTGGTTCTTTTTATCACGACGCTATCGGTTGTAAATTTGTAAAAATATCACCTTTTTAGAACTTTGAAATTCCCAATTTAAACCTAGACAAGTAAAAAAAATGAAAGATTTTTGGGGTGTTTAGCCTTTCCAATAGAGTTTTGTGTAAGGCTTGTAATTAGGACTTGCAAAATTCAAAGTTTTAGCATCCCCCCCACACTTAAATTACACATTGTCCTCAATGTGTCCCAAAAATAAGTTTTTAGGTTGATTGAATGTGTAAAAAGGTGTGAAAAGCAAAATTTTATGTTACTGGGCGTCTGGACACGGCCACGTGTTGGGTGGACACGGCCACGTGTTGGGTGAACACGACCCCGTGGTCAGAGTGCCAGTAACGATGACTTACAGAAAGTGGACACGGGGGCGTGTCGGCTGGACACGGCCCTTTGTCTGGCAAAAATCTGTAGAATTAAACAAACAGTAGGTCCGGGGTAGTGGGCACGGGGGCGCGTCGGCTGGACACGACCCCGTGTCGACAGTCTGCAAGGGTGAAAAACAGGATTCTGGCTTCGGTTTTCCTGTCCCGGCCTTAGTAGCACTAATGTTTAGTACTCTAAGCCTCGTATGTACCTGTTTCATCAATAAACACTACACCAAGCCATAGCAAACATCCTAAATTACCATCGTTCAAACATCCACGTCACAAGGTTAAAAAGAAAAACAAATGCAGAAAATAAAAAGAGTTAATGGAAAGTAAATTGTTCAACACACGGCACGCAGGCCGAAAATTGTTCATAAGAAAAGGGGTTAACCTGTGGGATCACCAACCAGCTGCTCCTAACTCCGCTCCTCCCGCCTAGTCCATGTTCATGTCCTCGTCCTCATCATCATCTCCTCCTCCGTGCCCCGCCATGTACTCCCGGATGTTCCCAATGTCATCCTGAATGTCAGAGATGTTTCTCTCAATCGCTCCGACCCGGTTGTACATGTTGCTCGCCATGTTATAGGTGTTCCTGGTGCACATGAGGTTTTCCTGTAACAAATCATGTAAACTTTGAAAATTAGGAAAACCGCCACCTTGTGAGGAAGATTGGCCCGGATCACTGTGGGGCTGGTACTGGAATTGAGGAGGTTGTTGGAACTGTGGTGCGTGAAGGATGAGTGCCTCTTGCGGGTTCCATGCATGCCCCTGGACTCTTTGGAAGCTAACCGTCCCATCTTCGGCTTCATAAATCGGGTTCATGGAGCGGCAGATGTGTATGTCCACTCTTCCCGACCATGGGCTCCTTTGGAAAGACCGAGGCATGTTCACGAAGCGCTTGAAGAGACGGTATATCCACCCCCCGAAGAAGATAGGGGTTGGTGGAGTATAAGCCGGTTCCAATGCATGTTTCGGAGCAGGAGGTACGGAACATCAAGGTTTCTGCGGTTGTGAATGCAATGAAGGACCACCAGATCTCTTAACCCAACGACGCCACTGCTGTCATGCCTTTGACTAAGAGAGTAAGTGAGGACCCTATGGATGTAACGGTAAAGAGGGTCCCTCAGCTTAGTGCTCTTAGTGCTGCTTGGGTTGTAGACCCCATCTCCTATTTGAGCCCAAGCGGCTTCGCGTTCGTTTTCTGATAGTTCACGTAACCCTCCGGTGTTTTCTTCATTACCCGCTTCCTCCTCCGCATACAACCCAACTATCGACCCAAACTGTGCCATCGAAATCGAGTACTTAGTCCCTCCACACCGGAATTCTACCCCATCATTGTCAAATGGGTCGCACCTTGAATTGAACGTGAATGTGCTATAGAATTCTAGAGTATATTCGGGGACCAAGCGAAGGCGAGTAGTAAGGGCGACTCTCAGCGGCCCGGTGACTAGGATGTTGAAGCGGTCCCATTGGTTCACTAATCCCAAAAGATCCGTGCACACTTGTCTTGGGTATTCCTCCGGTCTGGTTCGAAGCACATCGTATCTTGCTTTAGCATCGAGCTCACCTGCATTGAACCTTGTGAATTTCTTAGACATCTGAAAAAAATACACCAAAAGTTAGCACGAAACAGTGAGATTTTCAGAGAAAACTGAAAACAGTTAGCTGGACACGGCCCCGTGTTCAGCGGACACGACCCCGTGTCCAGGCGTCTGTTACTCAAAAACTTCATTTTTCGACCCGGTCCTGAAAACTTGAAAATTTTTGGTCCAGCAGGTGCGGTTTCCCCCGAAAATGAAACCCCAAGTGCCGTTTTTCCCAAAACAAACCGTTTACCCGTTCAATTTTATCTTTTTCGGTTCAAAAATAAGGGTTTGGGGTTTTTGTGAGAAATCGGGTGAATCTTTGAACAATACAAGTGGATTTACTTCCTATAACACTAATCTAAACTAATGCTAACAGATTTATGCAAAAATTTGAGGTTCGATCCGGATGAAGTTCAAGAACCCTAGATTTTTCCCCAAATTTTTGATGTTATAACTACATGCAAATGCTTAATCTAACTAGTAATGATGATAGAATCATACCTTGATGTTGTTAGAAGTAGAGGAGACGTCGAAATTCTGCGGAAAAATCGCCTGAACCAGAGAGTTTTTGGGGAAACGGGGCGTGTGGAATGAAGAAACTGTTTGGAAAAGGGGTTTTATCCCGAGAGTCGCGCGGACACGGCCTCGTGCCGAGCAAATTTATTATTATTATTTTTTTTATCCTTTTTATTTTTTTTATTAAGTGCTCGTGTGAGTGCCCTGTTTTCCCAAAACTTGGTTAGAAGACTTACCGATTAAGATGTCGTCCCGTTTGTTCATAACTTACCAGGTATGATGTTGTTGCTTTTATTCTTCGATCGTTTGAAGCGAGATTTCTTCCTCTTCATCCTCAATGAATCCTTGATAGAGTTTCAGCCGTTGGCCATTGACTTTGAATGGAATTCCATTCTGATATTTTAATTTCTACTGCACCGTGTGGGAAAATATGGGTGATAGAAAAAGGTCCTGACCACCTAGACTTTCTTTGATGACGTGGCCAACCTTTTGCGACTATACCGCTAGCTAGGTAATTAGCGTAGTCGGCGTACCATGGCTCTTCTCTGTATTCCACCATTTCTAGGGACTCCGTTGGAAATTTTTCGTTGATTTGCTCGTCCCTGGTTGCCTCCAAAGCTGGGTTTTCTAAGCGTGAAAGATGATCTGCTGCAGTGTTTTCTGCTCCTCTTTTGTCTTTGATTTCAATATCAAATTCTTAGAGGAGTAGAAGCCACCGAATCAAACGTGGCTTAGCATCCTGTTTCTTGAAGAGATATCGAATGGCTGCATGATCTGTATAGACTATTGTTTTAGAAAGAAGAAGATAAGAACGAAATTTATCAAAAGCAAATACCACAGCTAGTAATTCTTTTTCAGTTTTTATGTAATTTTCTTGTGCATCGTTAAGTGTTTTACTAGCATAATAAATTAGGTGAAAATGCTTTTCTTTTCTTTGTCCCAAGACAGCTCCAACTGCAAAGTCACTTGCATCACACATGATTTCGAAAGGAAATTTCCAATCAGGTGCTATCATGATAGGTGCATTGACTAGCACTTCCTTTAGGGTTAGAAATGCTTGATTGCAATCCTTGTCAAAGATGAAAGGGGCATCTTTTTCAAGTAATTTTGTTAGAGGCCTTGAGATTTTTGAAAAGTCTTTGATAAACCGCCTATAAAATCCGGCATGTCCTAGGAAACTTCTGATAGCTCTTACGGAGGATGGGGGTGGTAATCGAGAAATAGTGTCTATTTTGGCTCGGTCAACCTCCATTCCTTCGGTTGAGATTTTGTGACCGAGTACTATTCCCTCCGTTACCATGAAATGACATTTTTCCCAGTTAAGGGCGATGTTAGTTTCCTCACATCGGGATAGCATTCGTTCAAGGTTATCGAGGCATTGGTCGTATGATTCCCCAAAGATAGAAAAGTCGTCCATGAAGACTTACATTGTCTTTTCTATCATGTCATGGAAGATGGCTACCATGCAACGTTGGAAGGTTGCGGGGGCATTACATAGACTAAATGGCATGCGTCGAAAAACAAAAGTTCCATAAGGACATGTGAAGGTTGTCTTTTCTTGGTCTTCGGGTGCTATCGGGATTTGAAAGTAACCTAAAAAACCATCCAAGAAACAATAAAATTTATGACCGGATAATCTTTCTAACATTTGATCAATGAAGGGCAAAGGAAAGTGGTCTTTCCTTGTTGCTTCATTTAATCGCCTATAATCTATACATACCCTCCATCCTGTGACGGTTCTCGTTGGTATTAATTCATTCTTTTCGTTAGTTATTACCGTCATACCTCCTTTCTTTGGAACTACTTGGACGGGACTTACCCAAAGACTATCGGAGATAGGGTAGATAAGTCCGGCGTCAAGTAATTTGATGACTTCGTTTTTAACCACTTCTTGTACATTTGGATTTACTCGACATTGTGGTTGTATTACCGATTTGTAGTCATCGTTCATTAAAATTTTGTGCGTGCACATGGAAGGACTTATTCCTTTAATGTCTACAAGCTTCCAAGCGATCGCATTTTTGTGCTTTTTCAAAATATTAATTAATTTCTCTTTTTCTAAGCTAGTTAATTCAGACGAAATAATTATAGGTGATTTACCATCTTTGTCTAGAAAAGAATATTCCAATCCTTTCGGAAGTTCTTTGAGCTCAAGAGGTGGGTCTTTAGGAGACTCCTTATTTGGTTTCTCTTTTTGATCAAGAACTTTGAAAGCTTGTTCTATGGCGACCTCTTCTTCAACAAAGTGGTAAATTTCTTCACTTGTATCAGGTGGTTCATCTTCATCTTCAATTAGGGGGTCATTATTGCCGAATGGATATTTCATTGACCGCTCAAGATCGACACTTCTTTCAAATGCTCCTAATTGAATAGATAGATTGTTGTACTTCCGGTTTTTCAAAGCTTCGTGGGTTTTTACAAAAGGTCGTCCCAACACTAGGGCAGCGTCATCGAGGATGACAAAGTCGGTTGGGATTACCATTTGATTTGTGTGAATCAAGTCATCCTCAACTATACCGATTGATTTTATTATTTTCCGATTGGATAGAAAAATGGGTATTTGAAGTCAAGAAAAATCACTAATACTTAATTTTTCGAAAATGTAGTTGGGCATTATGTTAACGCAAAGATCTTTATCAATTGTGACATTACTAATAAATGAATTTTGAAAAAAACATGGAACCGGCGTAATGTTGATTTCAAATGGGTCTTCTTTTATTAGCGAGGTTTGATCATTAGTTAACTTAATGCTTACCGTTTCGTCAAATTTAGTGTTAGTGTTTAACTCTTTTAAAAACTTAGCATGAGTGGGTACTAAACAATGATTTTCGAAAGAAGGTGACAAGGGATTAATTTTTTCAAAATTAGACTCTTCTTGAATTTTAACGTTGTCGGACTCACCTTTTTCGTTGTTTAACTCATGTGTTGGTTTTTCACTTATTTGTTCTTCCATTTCTACATTTTCAGCTATCTCTTTTTTATTTAATTCTTCTCTAGCACGGGACTCCTCTTCCCTTGCGTGAGATTCCAATATGCAATGTTCGATAGTTTTAATGTGTTCTATTATCTTATCGGTTATGTCGGCAATAGAATAAGGATCGGGATCCTCGAAGCTTGAATCCGGTTGTTCGATCCTTTGTTCTTCATAATACCCATATGAAGTAGATGGTTCACACCATTGTCCTTCATTGTAAGTATATGATGGATAAGGGTCGTAATTTTGTTCTTCATAATACTCATATGAGGTGGGTTATTCACGCCATCGTTCCTCATAATAAGCATATGAAGGTGGAGGCTCATATCTTGGTTCCTCAAAGTATGAGTATGAAGGTTCATACCTTGGTTCTTCAAAATATGAGTATAAGGGAGGAGGTTCATACCTTTGGTATTCATAGGATGTGTATGAAGTTGATGGCTCATACCTGGGCTCCTCATAGTATGTGTATGAAGTGGACGGTTGAAATAAGTCACAATATTGAACCGAGTGCGGGTTACCACATTTAGTGCAATAGTCTTCCCTATAATCATCCTCCCGATAGGTGTAGTTGTAACCTCCTGAGTATTGATCCATGAGAATCACTCAGCAGACCACAATAAAGTCTCGAGATCAGAAAACAAAAATAAAAACGGAAACAGAGGCTGGACACGGCCCCGTGTTCAGTGGACACGGCCCCGTGTACAGAATCTGTATCTGGGCGTTTTACTTAAGGTTACTGATTTCGTTGAGCACGGGGCATGTTCAGTGAGCACGGCCCCGTGTTTAGGCTCTGTATCTGGGTGTTTTTATGAAAAATATGCAGCACGGCTCGTGTTCAATGAGCACGGCCCGTGTTCAACCTACTGTAAATGCAAAACTAAACTAAAATGCAGAAAAATGTGGGCACGTTTTGAAAAGGTTTTGAAAAACTGATTAGGCCGTCGATTTTAAGCTTTCTTAAAATCCTTGTGTCCCCGGCAACGGCGCCAAAAACTTGATGCGTGTGAAGTGTGTATGGTTTTCAATATATATTTTAATCCCTTTTTACACTTTTTAGCCAAGTTTTAAATTTATAAAACACGATATTTACTAACACTAAACACACATATGGGCAAGTGCACCCATCGTGAGCGTAGTATAGCGTTGGTAAGATACCGAGGTCGTCCAAGGACACAAGAGCTTTTAGTACCGGTTTATCCTCAACGTCTAATCAAATCAAAAGTTTAGAAAAAGGTTTTAAACTAGAAAAATAAAACTAACTAAAATGCTGAAAAATAAAATAAAAATAAAAACAAATAGACAAGATGAATCACTTGGATCTGACTCGTGTGTAGTGTAACCTTTGATTATTTCCTCACTTTTGCACTTTTTAAGAGATGATCTTAGTTATTGTAGTAGGCCCCTCTTTTGAAGGTGACGTTAACCTCAACCCAGTAGTTTGAGTCAGCAAGGATACAATCCTAAAGGGTCGGATTATTGAAAGATAATTAATTAAGTTAATAATGCATAATGTGGTAGGCCCCTCTTTTGAAGGTGACGTTACCCTCGGCAAAGTAGTCTGAGTCAGCAGGGATACAGTCCTAAGTAGCCGGGTTAAAGTATTAATAGTAGCTTACATATGAGGGGATCAAAGAGTTTGGACCCCCGCCATCCAATACCAGTGGGTATTGAAGGAGGTCCTACTAAATTTGACCCAGGTCCTTGCAGGATCTATACACTGAACAAGGCAAGACTCTTAATAAACCGTTCCCTTAACCCCTGACCAGGTAGCCAACATATCTCCATATAGACCGTGGAGATATGAATGGTGAAAATCTTTTATTTTATATAGACAGTAAAATAATGCCAAGACACCACGGACAAACGATAAGGAAGAATCACCTTCAACATAAGAAACTAGTTATTAAAGTCATTAATACATAACCAAATAAAAAGTGCGAAAAGATTAAAAATAAAAAGTATTACACTAGACACTTGTCTTCACCAAGTGATGTAAGAGACTTAGGAAAACATGACCTTTGATTGTCAAGAACTCTTATGATCAATCTTGGATCCCAAGACGACTCACACACTCTATGATGGATGGTGGATGATGGTGGTGGATGATGGTGTTGTGATGGTGGTGGGTGAAGTGTGAGAGAGGTGGTGTGCCAAGGGATGGTTTGCAAATGAGCCAAGCACCCCTATTTATAGCCTGAACAGCAGCTCGGGCATGGCCCTGTGTCCATTTTCCTTCTCTTTCTTCATTAATTGCAGTTTGTCTGCATTAGTTGACCAAGCCCCCGTGTCCGCTGGGCACGACCCCGTGTGCAGAAGCGTATCTGTACTATCAAGATTTCCTCAGATTATGCGAATCTTAGAGTTGACCACGGCCCCGTGTCCGCTGGGCACGCCCCCGTGGTGGGTGATAGAAGCTTCTACAGCTTTGTCTTTTCTGCAGACACTTGGGCACGCCCCCATGCTCACTGAGCACAGGGCGTGTTCAGCCTTCTGTCTTCTTGTTTTGCTTGGGAAGATGCTGTCGGGGGGTCGGGCATGCCACGTTTATTCCTCTTCTTGTATTTTTGTTAGATTTAGCTGCCTTTTTGCTTCTTTTGTTCATTTGATCTCATTTAATCCTGAAAATACAAAAGGAAGACAAAAGCACACTTTTTCCAACATTAGTACTAAAAAAGGGTTAGTTTTATTCCTCATTTGATGAAATTTATATGTTGCATTTTGCACACATCAAATACCCCCACACTTGAATCTTTGCTTGTCCTCAAGCAAAACTCTTTATAATGTGGCTTAACACTCCCAAATGGAATGGGTAGAAGAGAAGGTTTTTGGGCTTGTCATAGAGTGTCGGGATTTCCAAGATTCTTATTAAGTTTTATTTTAATTTATTTACAATCCTATTCGTCATGATTTATTTAAAACATTACATAAGATAAATTACTTATTAGGGCATAACATGCCTTTTTTAAATTCCATTTATATACAAGTTCACATACCTCACGGGGGATCACTCAACACTCGGCCGAAGATGTATTTTTGTGAAACACTCGAGAGCGGCATGGAACTTACTTCTACCATAAGCTTGCCAAGCAATCAATCCTCCTCATTTTTAACTATATACCTTTGTAAACTTCAAGAGGACTTTTGGGGGTGAAGGGTTAGGCTTGGGTTAAGGGTAGGTGGTTGGGTTAGTGGTTAGTAGAAAATGGCGAAAAGGCGTAAAAAGCGTCGGTTTTTGCAAAACCTATTGTTTTTGTGACTTTTTATTCCAATGAAGTATTTCTCAAACTAGCTTTCTTTTTGTGAGCTTTGTTTGTTTATTGCAAACTTCATTTCTCTCTCTTTTTTTTTTTTTTTTTTTTTAAGGAAGTCACACAAAAACCGAGCTTTGTTACTAAAATAAAGGGTTTAAAATGAAAAAAGGTTTTGGTGGGTGAAAAGGGTGTTTGTTTTGGGTTAAGAAATGAAAAGGTTTAGGCTCAAAGGGGTTAACTAGGGGGATTTTGGGTAGGTGGTAAAAAAAAAAGAAGAAAATAATGGTGTTGAAATAAAAAGGGTTAGTCCTAATGCCTCCATCATTTACTTACTCGAGTTTAAGTTGGTAAGGACCGGGAATGTATCGTCGTGGCAAGTTCTAGAGTTGTAAGAACCAAGCGGCTATTCACACAAGAAACGAAAAATGAGCATTTAGTTTAAAGATGTGTATTTGTATGCTCAATAAAGACTCAAAACTCACTTTTTGTGGGAATGGGTTTTTTATGTGATCAAGTATATATAATCAAATTTTAACTAGGTTTGTCATGCCGTTTTATAATTTTCTTATGTTGGTTCTTTTTGTCACGACGCTATCGGTTGTAAATTTGTAAAAATATCACCTTTTTAGAACTTTGAAATTCCCAATTTAAACCTAGATAAGTCAAAAAAATGAAAGATTTTTGGGGTGTTTAGCGGTTCCAATAGAGTTTTGTGTAAGGCTTGTTATTAGGACTTGCAAAATTCAAAGTTTTAGCATCCCCCCACACTTAAATTACACATTGTCCTCAATGTGTCCCAAAAATAAGTTTTTAGGTTGATTGAATGTGTAAAAAGGTGTGAAAAGCAAAATTTTATGTTACTAGGCGTCTGGACACGGCCACGTGTTGGGTAAACACGACCCCGTGGTCAGAGTGCCGGTAACGATGACTTACAGAAAGTGGACACGGGGTTTTTCATGATGGATGGTGATTAGGTTTTAGTTTTAGTGTTTGTCCTTGATTGGATTGTTGAGATTGTGTTCAGAGAGTGTCAGATCTAAAAGTTTTATGCAAATTCTCTGGGTTTTTGGTGAATAGGCGAAGAAGATTGATGAGGTAAGCAATCATTATTCATCAAATTTGTTTTGGGATTTTTTACACTGTCAGAGTTTACATATTTGTCCGTACTTGTTACTTCTGAACTTATTGATGACCTAGTGTGAAGTCACACTTCGGAAATAAATTCAGAAGCTGGTTATTTAGATTTTGAACTGAATTTGGATATAACCCTTGTCAGTACTTGTGGGTTTTTGTCCAAATTTCTTCAAAATTCATTGTCAGCATTTGTGGAGTCAGGATTTATTCAACTCCCTGTCCGAATTTAGGAAGTTGTGAGGACTTATTCATCATTTTGTCCGAATTTAGGGGTTTGTGAGAACTTATCTAAATTTAGGAAGTGTCAGGACTTGTTCATTATTGTCCAAATTTAGGAATTGTCAGTACTTATTCACTCCTAGTCCGAATTTAAGGGTTTGTCAGTACTTGTTCATTCCTGTCCAAATTTAATAGGTGTGAGTACTTGTCCAAATTTCCTCCTTGTTCAAACTTGCTTCTCATTTTCCGAACTTATTAAATTATTTTGTCTGGGTTTATTATTTCCTTTAAAGTACAAATTTACCTATTACAAATTGTGATCTAGTGGTCCGAATTTGTTGGTTTAGGAGTGTTAGGTCCCTGTTCCTTGGGGCGGGAATTCGGTCGGTATCAGTTTGATTTGTTATGTAGGGGATTTGATGACATGATACCAATACTTCGTATAGTAACCGAAAGAGAAATCAACACATTTTTTACATAGACTGAAAACGATAAAACAAACTGTAAGTGCACCTTTGGATGATAAATGTTGGATGCTACTACTTGAAGAATCTTCTGGGTCTTATTTTTATATTGTTGATAAGTTATATATATGGTGTCAAACAAATCCGGACTTGGATTGAGGATCTGGATATGGATACGAGTTTGTCAGTACATATGCTGTCCGAATTTGTTTGTAGGTTTAGGGTCTGAATTTGTTAGATGATTAGCTTGTCCGAATTTATGTTAATGCTAGTATGTTCCGAACTTGCTTAGATGTTTGTCAGTACTTAGGTTTGATAAGTACTAACTAAATGTCTAGGGGTAGTGTCCGAATTTATATGTCAAATTTGGACTAGGTTTGTAGTCAGGACTTATGCATCCGTATATGTCATTGTATAAATACTAAGTTAATGAATGCAATGTAAATGCTTTTTGGGGAAAACTTTCTGTGCAAGACTTGTTCTAGAGAGAGAAACAAACCCTACCTTTGTGTGTGCTATCACTGTGTGTGATTGTTCAGGTGTGTGATATGTGAATACTCAGTGTATTCACAGATTGATCCGTTCTCTCATCTTTTACTCCTTCTATATGCTTTACGAGTCACACTATGGTTTTCGCACATCACGCGTGTGTTGAGCGATCCGGTTTCGTGTGTTCGGGGTGCTTTAGGCGACCTTACAAGTGGTATCAGAGCGGGCTCTGTATAGAGAGTGCTCTTACCACTATAGACTTCGTGTTGGAGGTTAGATTTATAGAATGGTTTTGTTTATTCTAGAGAGTTTTCTTTTGTCTAGGGTTTCTCATACTTTTCTTATGATTTTCATGGATTATTCGTATATTTCTTGATTTTTTTATGATGGATGGTGATTAGGTTTTAGTTTTGTTGATGCATAATGTCTATCGCCTGCGTCATCAATCTATGTCGTGTCAATTATATGTAATAGGGCAAATTGTTAAGTTTATGTGTTTTGTAGTCCAGGTCGCACGAGCTGATAAGGTCAGGTCGCACGAGCTGTTGTGGTCAGTCCGTGCGGTCTGGGTTGTTTATCCCATGCGATCTGGTGAGCCTATAAATAGGCTAGTAGTGTTCTTCATTTGTAACTTTCTGGAGAATTTTGTAACGAACTTCTGTCCGATTCTCTTTGTACCAAAACATATTATATGAATGAAGAACATGTTTAAAGTGACTTTCTACTCTTCTACTCCTGTTCTAACACTGATTGCAAGGTTTCTAGTCTGATTCCGCCTTTCTAGAAACTAGATCTGAGTCTGATTGACTCGTTTGGATGATTCATCAATCCTACAAGTGGTATCAGAGCTCAGGATGAGTCAAATCTGTTGATATCAGTGTTTTGAACGGTTTAGAATCATATACTTCTACTCTTTCTTGGATTTTCAGACGAATTCACGGACAAAATGGACTGAATTTTGGATATTATGTGTGAAACATCATTTTGAACAAGCGTACAAAGTTGCAGACCATAAATCAAACTAAAACTGATCCAAAAATGTCAAAAACTTGAAATTTTGATAAACTAAGTCTTCAAATGAGGTGAAACTGTCCAAATCATATGAAAATGATGTCCAAATCGTGTAAAACGAACCCGATCGTTTGAGTTTGTGTCAAACCGTTTGAAAATCTTGTCCAGTTCATACGGATTGGACCTTCGTTTGAAAGTTTCAAACATTGTGATCAACTCGCACGACTTGAGTGATCAGGTCGCATGTAAATTCATCTCACACGGTTTGGCATTCCAGGTCACACGGTTTGGCAGTCCAGGTCGTTTGAAATAGTCCAAGTCGTTTGAAACATTCAGGTCGTCTGAAAGGTCCAGGTCGTCTGAAAGTCCAGATTGTTTGAAAGTCCAGGTCGCTTGAAAGTGTAATTTTTCAAAACTTAGAAATTTTTCGAAACATTTTTCAAAGTATAAAAATGGATAATCAAGAGTTTTACAATGCGTTTTTCGGAGGAGGCATGACTGTTCAAACTCCAGCAAGTATAGCCCAGAATTTGAATATGGAGAACGAGCTAGGAACCATGCAAAAACCACCGAAACTGCTCAACATTGAAGATTATTCGGGGTGGCAGGATAGATTTCGCACGTGGGTTCAGGCGAATCACCTCGAATGCTGGCTGAAAGTTGAAACGAAATATGTAGTTCCTACGAATGATGCTGGTATTCCGAAAACACTTAAAACGTTAACTCCGGCTGAACAAGAAAACTTTAAAGCCGAGAAGAAGATGGTCAGTATATTACAACAGGCAATTAAGGAAGACATTTTGATACTGTTACAGCATCAGGGTGACGCGCATTCTATTTGGAACGCTCTTAAAATCAAATTTCTTGGAAGTGCTTCAATGATCAAAAGCAAAAAGGCACTACTGAAAAAAGAATTCGATATATTTACTGCTATCAGTGGAGAATCAACGAAAGAGTTGATTGAGAGGTACTGTCACTTGGTAGTGGAGATGAAACGTTTGAATATAGACAAATCAGACGAAGAGTGGGTTGATAAGTTGGCTGACGCACTACCACAAGAAGAGTGGGGTACGTTCTTATTGGTTTTGAAGAACAATTTGGAATACGTGGGTTTCAATTTGAGTACATTTATCGAGAGAATTGAAGCTCATGAGCTTGAACTTCGGAAGATGAGGAAAATGAAATCCGCAAACGTACAGCAAGATGTTCAGCTTTATTACAAAGGAAACTCATCTGCCACATCTGCTTCGAGTCCAAAGATTCAAACGGTATCCAGTGCAGATTCTTCATCGGGAGTAACTTAAAGCATGCCTAACAATAATTGTTCACCGTTTCCAAATTACGAACCTAATCCTAAGGGTCAGAGTTTTCAAGAACAGGTTTCTTCTCAAAGTTCTTCAGGTTCGAACAATCAGAGTTATAGTCATGAGATACAGTGTAATATCGCTGTTAATATAAAAAACGGTCAAGATTTTACCAAGACAGCCGCAAAGCAGCATATAGCACTTCTAGCTTCTGTACTTGAGTCTTACGAGAGTCTAGTAGCCGGACGAATTGGTAACCCAGACATGACTAAAGAAGCTTACGATCAAATTGATCCTGAGGAACTAGAACTCATCGACATAAAATGGGGTATGGCGAGCATTGTGAGAAGAGCTAAGAGATTCATGGAAATTACCAGAAGAAGTAGTCTCGCAGGTCCTGATCCTAAACTTGGATTTGACAAATCGAAGGTGACTTGCTTCAAGTGTAAAGAGAAGGGACACTTCAAGCGACAATGTCCGAACAGAGAAGTTAATAACCACCAGAATCCATTTGCCAACGATTATTACCGACAGGCCATCTATCATAAAAACAGTCAACAATCATTCATTCCACGACCTCAAATCGAGAACAGTCAATCCAAACAAACAGAAAAAGCTCTTTTGGTGAATCAAGATGACGAAAAGATTCCAGAAGGATTCAGTTGGGATAAGTACGTTCCAGGAGGTGGTCTTGCAATGATGGCTGAAATTACTGAAGAGCCGGAACCGGAAATCGAGGAATGTGTTCCTGAAGTTGAAGAAGTTAGTGAAGTGGTGAATGAAGAAAGTTTTGCAGATCTAGAAGAGGAGGCAGCAGCGATCTACTATTATCAGTCTGAACAGGAGGTTATTACTAATGCATTCAAATCTATAATGCCAGCTAATGTTTTTGATTCTTTTGCAGGTTTCTTTAGTGAACCGACTACGGGTTTTTGCCCACAGTATGAAGTTGAACAAACTCCGGTTCAAGAGATCATTGATGTCTCAAAGGAAATGAATGAAGAGACTTTGAAAGAAATAGCAGACAAAGCTCTTATGGTCAAGCTGCAAGAGGTAGAACAAATTAAAACACCTTCTGATAACAATGAGACCAAAGATGCAACTCAAGAGTCAGTGTCTGTTGAAAAGGAGTCAATTATCGAGACTTGTGATATGTATGAGTCAGGAGAGAAGTCCGAGTCCGATGACAAATTAGAAAATGTGAAGTCCGAATCCGAAGAGAAATCTGAGTCTGAGTCCGGAGAGTTTGGTAAATCGGAAAGTAAAAATGATAAACAAGAAAAGGTTTTTGAAAAAGTTGATCCAATTCTTGAAAAGCCATGCGAAAACTGTTTGAAACCATGCATGGATTGTCTTGAAAAAGACAAACAGTTTCAAGAGTTGAAAAAGTTTAACGACAAATTAAAATTTGATTTTAATGATGTTAAAGAAGCTTATGACACTCTGTCATGATCAATTAAAATGATTCACACTGAGAGTAAAGAAAATGATAAAATTGCTAATTTGCTCAAAGCTACGGTCATGGAAAAGCAAATGTCGATTAACATCCATCTGGACACAATCACATCTCTAAAGAAGGAACTTGAACTGATGCGCATTGAGACATAAAGAGTCGACAAAAAGTTGATCAGTTATCTTTCATCTTCATATGTGATTGATCAGATCGTTCCTCAACAAACTGAAGTTAAACCAGCTTTCAAAAATGTTCCACCCCCAATGTGGAATCATTATATTCTGAAATATCCAGACTGGGTGGAGAAGGCATTGAATCTCAAACTAAGAACATAAGAGAATGAGTTACCGGAAAACATAGATGTTACATTCTCTCCGTCTGACACCGACAACGAGTCACAACTGGTTAAAACAGTGGTAGACCAAGTGTTGGATGAAGAGAGTGATAACACTGATTTCGAAATGGTTAAAACTCATTTTGAGAATTCCAGTTCAGATTCTGAAGATGATGGAAACTTTCTTGATAAGTTTATCCCAAAGTCAGATAAAGTTCTGGATGACGATTCGATCATTGTGGTTTACACGATGACTGGAACTGACAAACTGTATACTGATTTTGAGTACCCGATTTAGAATGCGAACTTGGAAAAGGTTGAAAAAGTTTTTAAACTTGTGGAAATTGATATCTCAGAAGTTAACAACAATTCGTTTCTATCAAAACCGAAAAATCTTTTGTTAAACAACAACCAACAAACAACCCGGGAAAGAAAAATGAATGGGTGGGTAACAATGGTAATAACAAGAGACATGGTAATAATTACAAAAAGAAAGGTGTTGGTTTTAAGATGAAAATGGCTAAGAAAGAAGTTAAGCCAAAAGAAAAATTGAGTGAAGTGTTTGTGGCTGGTAATAATACAGAAGTCGAAAAGGATTATATCTTTAGTAAGCAAGCAATTGACGATTTTATTGCGGCCAAAAAGATAAGAGACGAGGCCAACAGATCCACTTTTGTTGAATATGACAAAAGAATCTGTTATCGATGCAATGAAATCGGTCACATGGCCAAACAATGTGTCAAAAAGATAATAAAACCAGTTTTCCATAAACCAAAACCAAAAATTTCAAAGGATGTTAAGGGAAAATCACCTATGGTATCCCCCGTGCGTATTCTTAAACGCGGTGAATCATTGAAGTCAGAGAACAAACCAAAATCAACTTTTGAAATTGGTGAATCTTCAAAATCATAAAAGACTTCAAAGGTTTATTCTAAAACAAAGACTTCCCAAAGTCAATTATGGGTGGAGAAACCTAAACATTCTTTTGAGGAAAAGAAAATGGAAGAAGTTTTAAAATCTGAATCGAAAATCTTTGCTACCACTGATGAGAAAATTGAGTTTGAGTTAGATAAGTTGATTGAAGAATTCCCACCTATCAAGGAAGGAGCTCTAAAATCAAAACCAGAATCTGATGTTCCAAATGTTGTTTTTAACATTCCAAAAGTTGACATAGTAGCTCATGATATTGTCTTTGGTAGTGTACCAAATGTTGAAAAATCTTGGGTATCATTGTTTAAGTAAATGTTTTTTGATGTGTGTAGGGGCTTCCAAGGTCTATCATTTCTAAATGGATAGCGGCGCCTCACGACACATGACAGGGATGTTAGCACTGCTATACGATGTCAAGTCAATCAATGGAGGTTATGTCGGGTTTGCTGGAACTCAAGGTGGAAGAATTGTTGGAGAAGGAATACTTTCTAATGGGGTCGTAACATTCGAAAAAGTGAACTACATTGCTGAGTTAGAAAACAATCTGTTGAGCATCTCTCAGATTTGTGATAAGTCGTTTACTGTTCATTTTACAAAAGATGAATGTCTGATTCTTAAACCAGGGTTTAAGATACCAGAAGAAATGGTGTTGATGCGCGTTCCTCGTGAAAACGATCTCTATATACTAGACATGAGCGTTGCAACAACGACAGATAAAAAGGAACAATGCTTTGTGAGTAAGACGAAGGTGACTGAAAAAGAATCCATCATGTGGCATCGTAAAATGGGTCATATCCACTTGAGAAAGATGAACTTTTTAGTTCATAATGATCTTGTAGACGGTGTTAATTTGAAAAGCTTCCATCTTAACGATGACTGTATTGAATGTAAGAAAGGGAAGCAGACAAATAAATCGCACCCGAAAAAGCTCTTGATCTCCATCAGATTACCGCTCGAAAGACTCCATATGGATCTTTTCGGACTGGTAAATGTGAAAAGCATAAGTGGAGATCTATATTGTTTAGTAGTTACTGATGACTTTACATGATTTTCCTGGATGTTGTTTCTAGAAAGAAAAGATGAAATGTTTGATTCTTTGATGAGGCTATTAAAAAAGATGGAGAATGTTTACAAACTGCCGATTCGACGTATTCGAAGTGACAATGGCACGGAATTCAAGAACAACCGTATGCTCGAATTCTGCAACGATAAGGGCATTCTTCATGAGTTCAGCGCACCGTATACTCCTCAATAAAACGGTGTCGCAGAAAGAAAAAATCGTACGTTGATTGAAACAGCTCGTACCATGTTAGCAGATTCGAAATTACCGGTATATTTTTGGAGTGAAACGATCGCCACGGCTTGTTACACGCTCAATAGGGTTCTTACGGTGAAGAAGTACAAGAAAACTTGTTTTGAATTGCTTCATCTTTACAAACCGAATCTGAAATTTTTAGAACCATTCGGATCACCATGCACATTCATTGATCCAGACGGTAAATTTGGTTCGAAAGCTAATGAAGGTTTTTTTGTAGGATACGCTAGTCCGTTGAAGAGAGTTTTTGTTCCGAGCTTGGGGAAGATCATACAAGTTCAACATGTTGACTGTCAACGGTTTACCGCTCCAAATCAACTTCCCAGAAACAAGTTGCTATTTGATTACGACAATCTCTGGGAGTCATTCCATTTACCGACAGAGCCGAATGAGGAGGAACTGGCGTTCTTATACCAATAACAACAGTATCTTTCACTAGAACAAGTTCCGAGACCGTTGGTGGTTTCTTCGCCCACCGTGGGTGCAAATGATCATGAGGCTGGTCCTAGTGGAACTGCACATGTAACCCCAGAAGAAACAGCTCCAATATTTGACCATTCTGACGACTCAGAATCGGAAACCGATCCGATTTATGACGAGGAACCAAATATTGCGACTTCAAATGCTATTGATCACACGGGTGATCAGAATATAACAAATTTGCAATCGGAAGTGAGCGTACCGGATACAGTCATGCCAAGAACGTTATCTTACCATCCGACGGAGCAAATCATTGGTGACCTTCAAAGCGGCATGAAAACTCGCGAACAAATAAACAAAGGGCTTACATGTTTTTACTCCTCTGTAGCACCTTTACAAGTAGACTTCTCATTAAAATGTTTTATCTCGCAGGTAGAGCCGAAAACGTATAAAGAAGCATTGACCGAAGAGAGTTGGGTAAATGCAATGCAAGAGGAGTTACAAAAATTTGAAAAGCTTGGAGTGTGGAGGTTGGTTGATCTCCCAGAAGATCAGAAGTTGATCAAGACCAAGTGGGTCTTCAAATGTAAGAGAGATGATAGAGGGGTTATCGTGAGGAACAAAGCACGGTTGGTAGTCCAAGGATTTAGTCAGCAAGAAGGGATTGACTTTACTGAAGTATACGCTCCCGTTGATCGACTTGAGGCAATCAGAATCTTCTTTGCATTCGCGTCATGGAAGGGGTTCAAGGTCTACCAACTGGACGTCAAATCTGCATTCCTTTACGGCAAGATTAAAGAAGAAGTATACGTCGGTCAACCACCGGGTTTTACTGATCCTGTACACAAGGACAAGGTGTATCTACTTGACAAGGCGTTATACGGATTACATCAGGCCCCGAGAGCCTGGTACGAGACGCTTTCCCAGCATCTGCTGACCAACGGGTTCACCAGAGGGACTGTCGATAGTACCCTGTTCACTAAAGAGGTTGCAGGACATCTACTGATAGTGCAAATATATGTTGATGATATAATTTTTGGATCAACGAACGATGAGTTGTGTAAGGAATTTGAGAAGGTCATGAAGCAGAAGTTTGAAATGAGTTCAATGGGGGAGATGAAGTTCTTTCTCGGGCTTCAAGTTGAGCAACTGCCTGATGGAATCTTCATACACCAGACCAAGTATGTGAATGATGTGTTGGACAAATTCAATATGTCCGAATCATCTCCCATATCAACCCCTAGGCTACAAATCATGGCATATGTCCGGATGAAAGTTGTAAGAAAGTAGATGAAACGCTTTATCGGTCAATCATAGGATCGCTAATGTATCAGATAGCATCACGACCAGACATCATGTATCTAACCTGCCTATGCGCCCGGTACCAGTCAAGTCCCAGAGTATCACACATGATGATAGTGAAGAGGATCTTACGGTATCTCAAAGGTTGCCCAAGCACCAGCTTGTGGTATCCCCGATCCGGTGACTTCTCTCTAACTGGATACTCTGACTCTGACTTCGGGTGCTGTAAGTTGAATGCTAAGTCCACAACTGCTGGTTGCCAGTTCTTCGGAACTCGGCTAATCACTTGGCAGTGCAAGAAATAGACCACAGTCGCTCTCTCGACTTGTGAGGCCGAATACGTTTCAGCTTCCAGCTGTTGTTCCCAGATTCTCTGGATTCAACAGCAAAGGAGGGACTATAGTTTGCAATTCTTAGACACACCAATTTTTGTGAACAACGAGGCAGCAATTAATATCACTAAAAATCCGGTTCAACACTCTAAAACAAAACATATTGAGATTCGACATCATTTTATTCGTGATTGCTACGAGAAAAAATTGATTCGAATTGATTATATTCACACCGATGATCAAAGAGCTGATTTTTACACTAAACCCTTTGATAAAACAAAATTTAATTATCTTTTGAAATTGAACGGGTTAAAGAATTTGTTTTCTAGGAAGGTGGTAGAGTGTGTGGCCGAGGCGGACGGCGATCAGAAGTGATTTGCGTCTAGTTGTCATGTTTTCTGTACAGTTTCTTTACTGCTTTTGATAAAACCAAAAACACAAAAATATGTTTTTGATTTAGGGGGAGAAAGTTTATAGAAAATACAAAAACATGATAAAATTTCATAAATACAAAAACATTGAAAAAATCAAAAATGAGTTTTGTTGTAAAAAGAGGAAATGATAGTACATCAGTGGACTATCACAACATGCTAAAGTAATGGAAAGTCAAAATGTTTTTAAACGAGTCTCACTGATGATGTGCCAGTAGATTTCACACAATTAGTAGATTGAGTTCGAGATATAAACCTAATGAATAACTGCTTATCCTCGTGGGGAACATCTCTTGGATATATAGGTAACCCCTGAAATCCTGATTGAAAGACTCTATTTCTGACATACTAGGTCTTTGTACGTGATGATATCTGGGGTATTATACCAGGACTTCTGATTTTGCGGGAGCAATAGCCTAGTCCTCATATAATACTCTGCACTGCTTTAAATCATAAAGTCTACCCTCAGCATAAAAAATGATGAAACATTGAAAAATGCTAATCATGTGCTGTTGAAAAGAAGATCCCCAAGGGGGACCCACCTAAAGTCAAGCCATCATCTCTTTGATTGAACGGAAGTTCTAACCTAAGCTCTCATGGCCTCGCATTTACCCCTTACAGATATCATTAGTGTGCACTCACCTGTAAGACTGAATATAGAAGTCTGGATACGGGAGTATATTCTAAGGTGGGACACGCGAATAAGTTCAGTCCTTAAAACACTAATTTGTATCTTGAATCAATTGAAACTTGTGTAGAAGTTTAAGTGGACAACAATACTGACAATCAGAAGTGAATTTGTTTAAGACATAAAGTTAAATCAAGATCAACGGTGTTAGTGATAAGTCTAAAAAACTAATATGATCCTCTTACACAAACTCACAAAAATTGTCTGTAAATACGTTTGTACAGTTTCCAGTTTCTTCAAATCCAAAAGATTTCTGTTTGTTTAGCCAAAATGTTGAAAAATTCAAAAATATTTGTCATTTCATCTTATTTTCGACAACAGACATTGGGGATCTGATGATCAAAGTCCAACAGCGCTAAACAAGTTGGATCATTTGGGTTGGATAAGAAAAGTTTGTGAAAAGTGTTGGTAATTGCTCAAAATGTTTAAAAGTTCATTAATTTGAACTTAAAATGTTTCAAAATTGTCAGCGAGATCATAATTTGGTCGGCCAAAGTCATTAATTTGGATTTGGCAGGCTACAAAGTTGACAAGGGTCATTAAATTGGACTTGGTTAACTGAGTGTGTTGGTAAAAAGGTAAAAAGTTAAAAATTAAAAAAATTTGAAAAAATAAAAGTTTCAGAAGGTAGCTACAGTATGCTTTCAGAAGGGTATAAATTCTGAAAATATGTGGTTATCAAGTTGGAGAGAGATTGAAAGAGAAGAGTTTCTGAAAGCAGAAAAGGAAAGAGAAGAGCGTGAAGAAAAAGACAGAATCGCTCGAGCTACATGGAGGCAAAAGCTAGCTGAGGAAGAAAAGAGAGCTTCCAAAGAAAAAGAACAGCTCAGGAAAGCTTTATTGAAAAAGCCGAAGCAAAGGGAAGAATTTTTCAAGTCTCTGTGAAGATTGTTTTGAAGACAGGCCGACTGAAGACTATGGCAATATCCAAGGGGGAGTTTGTTGATGCATAATGTCTATCGCCTGCGTCATCAGTCTATGTCGTGTCAATTATATGTAATTGGGCAAAATGTTAAGTTTATGTGTTTTGTAGTCCAGGTCGCACGATCTGATAAGGCCAGGTCGCACGAGCTGGAGTTGTCAGTCCGTGCGGTCTGGGTTATTTATCCCATGCGATCTGGTGAGCCTATAAATAGGCTAGTAGTGTTCTTCATTTGTAACTTTCTGGAGAATTTTGTATCGAACTGCTGTCCGATTCTCTTTGTACAAAAACGTATTATATGAATGAAGAACATGTTTAAAGTGACTTTCTACTCTTCTACTCCTGTTCTAACACTGATTGCAAGGTTTCTAGTCTGATTCCGCCTTTCTAGAAACTAGATCTGACTCTGATTGACTCGTTTAGACGATTCATCGATCCTACAAGTTTTGAGTGTTTGTCCTTGATTGGATTGTTGAGATTGTGTTCATAGAGTGTCTGATCAAAAAGTTTTATGCAAATTCTCTGGGTTTTTGGTGAATAGGTGATGAAGGTTGATGAGGTAAGCAATCATTATTCATCAAATCTGTTTTGGGATTGTTACACAGTCAGAGTTTACTTATTTGTCCGTACTTGTTACTTCTGAACTTATTGATGACCTAGTGTGAGATCACACTTCGGAAATAAATTAAGAAGTTGGTTATTTAGATTTTGATCCGAATTTGGATATAACCCTTGTCAGTACTTGTGGGTTTTTGTCCGAATTTCTTCAAAATTCATTGTCAGAGTTTGTGGAGTCAGGATTTATTCTACTCCATGTTCGAATTTAGGAAGTTGTGAGGACTTATTCATCATTTTGTCCGAATTTAGGGGTTTGTGAGAACTTATCCGAATTTAGGAAGTGTCAGGACTTGTTCATTCTTGTCCAAATTTAGGAATTGTCAGTACTTATTCACTCCTAGTCTGAATTTAAGGGTTTGTCAGTACTTGTTCATTCCTGTCCAAATTTAATAGGTGTGAGTACTTGTCCAAATTTCCTCCTTGTTCAAACTTGCTTCTTATTGTCCGAACTTATTAAATTATTTTGTCAGGGTTTATTATTTCCTTTAAAGTACAAATTTACCTGTTACAATTTGTGATCTAGTGGTCCGAATTTTTTGGTTTAGGAGTGTTAGGTCCGAATTTGTTTTGTTGTTGAGGTTTCATCAGAATTTGTTCATCAGGTTTTTGATCCGGGTTTCATGTAACTATTTGTTTCTCTCGGGACTTGAGAGATTTTTGAAAAGTGTTAACTGTTTTTGAAATCAAGACCTATTAAAGATGGCAAACAACTTAAACACTGTTGTTCAAAGTATAAGACACAACAACGAAGTCGGAAGCAGCAATAAACCTCCCGTGCTGTTAAATGAATTAGATTATCCAAAATGGAAAGGATGTTTTGAGAGGTACATCAAAGCTAAAGACTTGAGAATGTGGTTCTGTATGACGTCAGGTCATGGCGGAGCACTTGATCGAACTTTAACAATTACCAGTTACCTAGCTTTAACTGACGATCAAAGAAAGCATTACAAATGTGAAGAAAAGGCCAAGTCTTTGATCACAATGTCTTTACCACAATCAATCCTAAACATGTTTAGTAATAAAAATTCATCAAAGGAGATGTGGGACAGTTTGAGTGATAGGTATGAAGGAAATGAGATTTTCAAGAAAAAGAAGACTCGATCGACTCAAGACTTAGTTTGTAGTGTTTATAGATAGGAAAAATGAATCTTTAGATGTCTTGTTCAACAGATTCAATCATTTGTTGAGTGAGTTAGATCGTAGTCAACCAGGGTTGTATAATGTATTTGAAAAGGTGGAAAAGTTTCTAAATTGTTTACCAAAGCAATGGAACATTTTACTGCCTTAATCAAAGAAAGTGCACAATATGAAGAACTTACTCTTGATCAAGCAATCTAGAAAATGAAAGGTTATGCATGGACCTTGGAAGATCAAGACTCTGATTTCAAGAAGCTTCAAGATCCTGCTTTGTATCGTGCAAAGCAAATTGAAAAGGGAAGTAGTACAGGTGTTGCTTTTTATTTCAGAAGAAACATCTCAAAGGGATCCTGCAAACCAAAGTGCCTTTGTCTCTGGTAGCAACAGTGGAAGTGTCAATGGTGGAACTCATAAAAATCCCATGGAATGTCGTCATCAAATGCTAGACCAAGTGAACAAAGCTTGAATATTCCTAAAATTGACTCACGTTGTCTAAAACTCATAGAAGAAAACGTGGGACTTCTAGCACCGTTCATGACGGCATTTAAAAACTTTGCACTTGGAAAATTAGTTGATCCATCGAGTCTTGATGAAGATCTTGATCAAATTGATCAAGATGAAATGGAAGAACTTGATTTGCAATTAAATATGGCGTTATTGGTGAGAAGAGCAAAGAAATATCTCCAGTGAATGGGAAAGAGTTTCATTGGTGGTAACATAAAGACACGTATGAGGATTGATATGACCAAAGTTAAATGCTACAACTGTGGCATCTATGGTCATTATGCAAGAGAAGGCCGAAAACCAAAGAGAGAAATACAGAATAGAGAAGGCAACAATGATCAAGGAAGCTCAGCAAGATCCAACCACAACAGTCCAGCCCCATCCAATACAACTTCTACCACTTCGACAACAACCTCATCTGATAACCTTACTCCTAGTCCTCATAACGCTTTGGCTGTTCAACTCCTCAAGCCATTACTGAACCACACGACTGGGGGATTGTAATGGAAGAAACAACTACTGCTATTGTTTCACAAGCGTTTATTACCAAGATCGTTGAAGAGGGGTTTGGAGATTTGTTCGAAGAGGCAAATGTGGAAGAGTTGACTGTGGTGGCGGAAGCTCTAAGTGAAAATCTGGAAATGGATAAAATCAAAGAAGCAAAGGAAAACAAGACAAGAGAGAATGAGGAAGAGGAAAGTAGAAAGAAAGAAGAAAAGAAAGATGAAAATGATTGGTTTGAATTCAAGATCGCGACTGAAGAAATGCAACGCTTTGCTGATGAAGAAATGGCAAAGATGAAAACAGGAAAAGCAGAAAGCTTGGATCAAGCTTTCATGGCTAACATCCAGGTACAATCTAAACCTACTGATAAAAGATGTGTTAGATGCGTAGATTTTGTTGCTAAGTGTGACAGATACACACTCCATAACCGTAAATTGATTACTGATATGGAGAAATCTAGAGAGTTAATTGTCGTGCTTTCTAGTGCCGACAAGGAACATCGAACTCAGGTGATTGCCTTGAAAAAGAACATCTCTGAGTTTGAGAGACGACTTGCTCAAGCGGCAGTGAAGAATCAAGATTTAAAATCTGAACTTGAAACTTTTCAAAACACTGTTTTTGAAAAGAACAAAATAATTTTAGACAAAGATAACTTGATTCTTGATCTACAGTGAAAACTTGAGAAATTCGAAAGTTCGTCAGATGTGATGAATTTTTTATAAACAACCTTCGTCTCAAAGATTCAGAAGATGAGACGTTTGGTGTTGGTTACAAAAAGGTTCCCCAACCTATTAACCACAACTATACATAGACACCCTCGATTGATCCTGAAATTGCAAATTTCATTCCGACTGCTCCATTGACTGTTGATCCTTTAACTGAGCAAGAGTCTGGATCCGAATCTGAATCGGATTCAGAACAAAAGAGTTCGAGTGATGCAAGAGCAAAATGAAATTGATTTGATCAAAATGAAAATTTAATTAACTCAAAGATTTTAGAAGCTTTAAATCAAGTTCAAAATGTTCAAAAGTCAAAGCCTAGCAACAAAGGTAAAAAGAATGTTAAAAACATTTCAAAAACCAACTTTGTGAAAGGCGAAAGATTTAACAAAGAAGTTGAAAAGATTGAAAAAGGTTCAAATTCTGACTTTGGGAAACAAAGCGCAAAAGGCTCAAACGAAGCATCCTCGTCCTCGAACAGTCAATGTGAGGATGATCGACAAGAAAAGAATGAGAAGATTGATAAATGACGATGCTACAAATGTCGTTTGAAAGGACATTTACCTGTAAATTGTCTAAACGATAAAGGAAAGAGTCGTGTTGATCCTGATCTTGATAAACCTTTTGTCACTAAACCACAAAATGAACCTAAAAAGAATGAAAAGAAAAGTAGTAAAGCACAAAAGGTAGAAAAACCTAAAGTTGTAAAACAAGAAAGCAAACCAGCTTTTAAACCAAAAGTCAAAAATAAAAAAGAAAAGGATCAGGAAATCGGCTTTTCGGATGATGGTAGCGGTCATGGTTCAAATTGTGGATCGGAAAGTTCTTCTGCAAAACGTGAGAGTCGTCAGAAAACCCTTGCTCGATGACCTACTCATGTAACTTTCCGACCACAAGAGCAAGATCATCAATATGCAGGTTCTTACTACCACAATATTAGACCTCATGCTTAAAATCATTACGTTTACAACCGAAACATGTCACCGACCAGTTTCATGGTCAAAGACAACATTTGGGATACCAACAACGACATGCTTTTCATGATAATGAGTAACCAAGGTTTGATAGAAGTTTTAGACCTCAGCACAGTCAAAACTTTAGATATCAAAACTCTGGAAATCGGTTTGGTGGAAATTCTGGGTATAATAACCGTTCTCAAACTTCGTACAATCCTCGATTTGCAGGTGGACATTCTAACAATTGTCGAGGTGGAACTCTTAAAAACAACCATGAATATGGTTATTTCAAGGAATTTTCATTTGTTGATGAATTTGAATGACCCAAGACCGTCACGGCTTGGGTCCCCCATTCTAACTGATTTCCTATTTGAGAATGCAGGAACAATTGAAGAGGGCTATCTATATTTGGTATATTGATAGTGGTTGTTCCAGGCATATGACGTGAAACAAAAATGTAAAATCTATTCGAGGTGGTTATGTTAACTTTGCGGGTGAAAAGGGTGGTTACATCACGGGTGAAGGTTCCGTGTCAAACAGCAAGATCACCTTGCACAAGGTGAACTATGTTGAAGAACTGAAACACAACTTGCTGTCAGTATCTCAGATATGTGATAACAAGTATACAATGCATTTCACGGATAAGGCTTGTTTCGTTCTTACGCCGGGATTTGTAGTTCCATAAGATTGGATCGTGATGAGAGCTCCGAGAGTGAACATCACCTATGTGATGGACATGCGTCCAGTTGTGAACTCCTCTAGTCCAGCGACATGTTTATTTTCAAAGGTAACAGAAGATCAATCTTTCCTATTATGAATACATATGTATGTAGCTTACGTCTAGTATCAAGTCTATGGTTAATGAATGTGTATGTAATTGTATGAACTTGACTTGGTATTGTAGTGTGTAAGTGTCTTCGTACGAAGGCACATAATATAGTCAAGATAGTGTGTTTAGGCTTAAGACCCTGGTTCGTACGAACCCATGGGTAGCTTCGTACGAAGCCATCAGTTGTCTATAAATAGGGGTCATAGGTTCATTTGTAATGTAACTTTTGGTAAGACATAGCGAACTCTACCAAAATTCTCTCAGGATCTGTAACTCTTCAATCTTTAATGAGAAGTGATCTTAACGGTATTTGTATGGTATTTATGTCGATCTCTTGCATGGATTCCACACATTGCTCGTAGATTACCGATCCGTTCGAAGCGTTTATTGAAGCGATCATGGTCCTCACAAGTGGTATTAGAGCGAGCACCGAGAGAGAACAATCTTTATGTTCTTGATATGAGCGTTGCGACTAAAACACCAAATAAATCTCAGTGCTTCGTATCTAAAGCTACCGAAAAGGAGTCGATTCTTTGGCACCGCAAAATGGCCCATATCTACTTACGAAAGATGAATTATTTGGTCCACAACGATCTAGTTAGATGTGTCCATCTGAAGAGTTTCAACTTGGGAGATGAGTGCATTAGTTGCAAACAGGGAAAACAAACCAAAAAATCACACCCGTGGAAGCTTCAGAATTCAATCACTAAACCACTAGAGAGGCTACACATGGATCTCTTCGGTCTTGTTAATGTGAAGAGTATTACCGGAGAAGTGTACTGCCTTGTTACGACGGATGATTATTCGAGGTTTTTATGGGTATCTTTTCTGAAGTCCAAAGATGAAACATTCCAGAGTTTGTTGAATTTGTTCCGGAAGCTAGAGAATCTGTACCAGCGACCTATTCGAAGAATTTGCAGCGACAATGGTACATAATTCAAGAACAACCAGATGACAGAGTTCTGCAATAGAAAAGGTATTTTGCAAGAGTTCAGTTCTCCATACACTCCGCAACAAAATGGAGTGGCAGAAAGAAAGAATCGGACCCTGATAGAAGCAGCGTGCACTATGTTGGCTGATTCAAAGCTCCATGTGAGTTTTTGGGCTGAAGCCGTGTCAGCTGCTTGCTATACCTTAAACCGAGTGTGGATCGTAAAGCCACATAACAAGACATGTTTTGAGTTGATAAACAATCGGAAGCCGAACCTAGAGTATCTTGAATCGTTTTGGTCACCCTGCGCGGTGATAGATCCTGATGGGAAATTCAGTGCAAAATATTTGGAGGGATTCTTTGTGGGATACGCTAGTCTACTCAGACGAGTTTATCTTCCAAGTCTCAACAATGTGATTAAAGCTCACCATGTGGATTGTCAAGGTTACACTATGCCGACGCAAAAACCTGGCGATTCGTGGCTATTCAACTATGAGAAGCTGTGGGAATCATTTCATCTACCTGAAGAACAATCGTTTGAAGATCAGATAAGGTTATATCAGGATTACAAGTCTTCTGAGGTGAACGAAGGTCCAACCAAGACTTTCAAAAGACGACAGAGTCCTAATGATCATGAAGCAGGTCCAAGTCACACTCAACAAGATGATGCAGAAGATCAACAAACTCAGACTTCAGAACAAGATGAACATGTTTAGGAAACTCAAGCCATGGTGTTCGACGAATCAGAGGGATCTGAATCTGACAGTCCTACCTTTGATAGCGGAGATTCAAAATCTGAGGGGGAGCAGGTCCAATCTGAAGGTTAGACAAACCAAATCAATGAGTAGAGTCCTGAACATAATGTTACTAACTTGGAAAAGCGAGGTGATAGTTCCTGGTGAGGTAATGCCACGGACGCTATCCTATCACCCCGAGGAATTCATTATCGGAGAGCTACAAGCAGGAGTTAGAACCAGACATCAGATTGATCAAGGCTTTTCTTGTTTTTATTCAAAAGTTGCTTCTTTGCAAAACGATTTTTCTCTCAGTTGCTTTATTTCACAGGTTGAGCATAGGACATACAAAGAGGCGCTGACTGAGGAGTCGTGGGTGAACACGATGCAAGAAGAACTAAATTAATTTGAGAAACTTGGTGTTTGGAAGCTTATGGACTTACCCGACGGACATCGAAAGATCAATACCAAATGGGTGTGCAAGTGAAAGAGAGACGACAGAGGTATGGTTGTACGCAATAAAGCTCACCTGGTCGTTCAGGGTTTCAGCCAGCAAGAAGGGATCGATTTCACCGAAGTGTATGCTCCTGTAGCTAGGCTGGAAGCTATCCGAATCTTTCTCGCATTCGCATCCTGGAAAGGGTTCAAGGTGTATCAGTTAGATGTCAAATCGGCGTTCTTATACGGAAAGGTGAAAGAAGAGGTGTATGTCGGTCAGCCACCGGACTTCACTGACCCTATTCACAAAGATAAGGTCTACCTTCTGGACAAAGCCTTATACAGGTTGCACCTGTCCCCGAGAGCCTGGTACGAGATGCTTTCTCAGCACTTTTTGTCGAACGGCTTCACACGAGGGAAGGTAGATGCAACTCTCTTCACAAAAGAAGCTGGTGGTCATCTTCTGATAATACAAATTTACGTTGACGACATTATATTTGGGTCTACCAATGACGATCTCTGCAAAGAATTTGAAAAAGTCATGAAGCAGAAGTTCGAAATGAGCTCAATGGGTGAGATGAAGTTCTTCCTCGGTTTGCAGGTCGATCAACTTCCAGGAGAGATCTTTATACATCAAACGAAGTATGTTTATGATGTGTTGGAGAAATTCAGCATGTCAGGGACCGCTGCAATGTCTACCCCGTTAGCAACCAACCATGGCATCAATCCGGATCTCACGGGAGATAAGGTTGACGAAACCTTGTACCGGTCTATGATGGGTTCCCTCATGTACTTAACCGCATCAAGACCTGATATAATGTACCCAACTTGCCTCACTGCACAATACCAATCGAGTCCGAGAACCTCTCATCTCATTATGAAAAGGATCTTGCGCTACCTGAAAGGAACTCCAAGCTAAGGCTTGTGGTATCCCAAAGACGGCAATTTCAGACTTGAGGGTTACTCAGATTCAGATTTTGGTTACTGCAAAATCAATTCAAAGTCTACAACTGCAGGCTGCCAGTCCTTTGGACCACATCTGGTAACTTGGCAGTGTAAGAAACAAACCACAGTCGCGCTCTCAACATGCGAAGCTGAGTACGTCTCAGCTAGCAGTTGTTGTTCACAGATTTTGTGGATTCAGCAGCAAATGAGGGACTATGGCTTGCAATCTCTTACCTCGCCTATTTTTTTAGATAATGAGGCTGCAATAAATATCACAAAAAAACCCGGTACATCACGCTAAAACTAAACAAATTGAGATTCGACATCACTTCATCTGTGACTCTTACGAGAAGAAGTTGATTCGAATTGAAAAAATCCACACCGACGAACAAAAGGCTGACCTTCGCAATAAACTGTTTGATAAATCACGTTTTCATTATCTTTTGAAACTAAACGGTATGAAGCTTTTGTCGTCAGGGGAGACATTATAACAACCCTCCTAGAATCCTTAACGTGACCCTAAAACGTTCCTAAATATACCCCGTACGCGAGAAACGAGCCCAAGATACCCTTATACATAGAAAAATCAAGAAAAACAAAGTTCATGAGTCTCTCGCGGGGCGCGACCAAGACCTCCTTGGTCTGTCGCGGGGCACGAGCCCAGTTACTAGCCGGGCACACAATGACGCCACCTGTCCGACAAGTGTTGAAGCTAGGCCAATGACTAGACAAGCCTACCGCCGCCTTTTAGGCTGTCGCGGTCCGCGAAGGCCAACCTTATATCTCTCGCGGGGCGCGAGAGACCCCTCGTCAGACCTATATAAAGGGGCTTCGGCTCATTTGTTCAAATCGTTCAGAAATCAATTCTCTCTCAAATATTCTGTAGGCAATTATAATACCCGGGCATAATACCCACTATAAAGTGAAGCTCTGCCTCGTTGTAAGTACTATAACCCTGCTATTACCCTACACGATCGATTTAGGGCTCCGTAACGCATGTCAAGGCTCTGCCTGACTCAGTCGTTGGAGTTCTGTCTCGTGTCACTCGATTGATCTAGGGCTCCATAATGTATGTCAAGGCTTTGCCTGACTCAGTCATTTGAGTTCTGTCTCGAGTTATAAGGTTAATGTGATTTGAGTTATTTTACTAACACGTGTGCATTGTTTAATTTTAATAGATAATAATTGATCAGCGCATTTTAGGCATACTGTATTCAATATTAATCATAATATAAATGCACCAATAAAGATATAAATTATACTACTTTAGTGGTTTTTTTTATATAAAATGAGTTATGAGGAAAAATGCACTAAAAATGATGATATATAATTAATAAATGTTTTTTGAATTAATTGTGGTTTGCTCTAACAATTAAAAGATATATGGATTATTAACGTATGATCATGTGAAAACATGAATGCGATTAAATGTTTTTTTTAATGAGGTAACATTTGAATTGATTTTCACAGTTAACATTAAAACATTAATTGCTTTCTAATTGTTTTTGCAGGAAGGAAACAACGAAGGTCTTTGGAACACTTAATTTCAATTGCATTAAATATTGCAAGCCTCAAATGGGCCAATATTGTCACTAGGCTTTCCACAAGTCAACACATGACATCAAGTCGGTCGTGATAATTTTTTTTTTGGAAGGAGACTTTCTGTACAAGACCGATTGGTCTCCGGAGACATGTCTAATAAATAAAAAGGGGTTCTTTAGGGTGACGTAAGGAACAAGGAACAAAATATATATATATTCGCAGAATGAGGATAGGAGAAAGGTGGTAGCCGTCGCATAGATTAGAGGGGACGAAATATATATTCTTTTCACATCTTCAAGCTAATCAATGATGTCCAACTAATTCGGGATGACAACTGATGCGGCGAAGACCATTATGAGCGGCTAGGCTCTCTCGTGGCTTACTCCAGGCAGACGGTTCAGTTAGGTTTTACGTTTCTCAGTTTATATTCAGGTTTGGATGTATTTTTGACCTTGACAAAGTTGTATGAATACATTGATTTGTTGGTTTCTTTGAACTATTTGCATGTGTTTTGAGTTCTTGCTTTACAACTTGTTCGGTTGATGACAAAACCTAGTAACTTATTGGGTGACATAGAGTAGGTTGACTCACACTAGTAAATATGGTTAATCAAATTGTAAAAGATCTGATGACAAATACCTATTTTTGATTATCATATTAAATTAACCAACTTTCCAACATCAAGTCTATGTGATGGCAAATTAACTGAATAAACTGAGTTTTGTGAAACCTAGAACCTGAAATTTGGAGGAAGTTACGTTTTATAAATCTAATATCTTTTCTTGTAGTTAGTTTTTTTAGTTTCTTTCAAATTAAATAAAAAACCCCAGTTCTAGATTAGTAGTAGTAATTAAATAATTTAGCTAAACACTAACCACATATTCCCCGTGGATACGATACCCTACTTACGCTATCTACTTAGTTTAATTAGGTTTTTGATTAACTCTGACGTAAGTCGTCAATAACCAGGAGAATCACCAGGAAGTTATAGTAGTATCACCTAAGTCTACAATGTGAGTACATCTGCTTTTTGCCACCTTTTTGTAAATTACGTTGTGAGTCAAAATGTTTTACCAAAACCTCAAATGTTTTAAATGACCACTTAATAGTAATTGAGTATTTGTGATTCTACAATTACTGCCGTTATGTTGGAGTTTTGTATACAAAATGTGAAAGCCGTTACCATTGGACAATGAGATAGCCAATGAGTAATATGACCCACAGGTCAGGTGTTGACAGTACTGGATGAGTAATTGAGTAGATATAAACAAATGTAATTGCGGATGCCCTCAATTCTGTAAAGTTGTAAAACTGTTTTGATTAAACTAAGATGCACTCGCCAGTATTTCTTGCTGATAAAATCTTTTTAAAACGTGTTTCAGGTAACGCAATGTGAAAGCCAATAGAAGCCAGCTGGAAAGCACTGAAGGCTTGGAAAAGTGGCTATAAAAGTTACCTAAATAAAAATGAGTTTTTGTTTTCAATAAATAGGGTTGATCCCTACGAATATAATGCAAATGAACTTGGGTTTTACCCCAATGAATTATTATTATAAAAAGTCTGGTGTTTAACTCTGATAAAAATATTTCCTAACTATGGTCTTGATGTATTCCGTTGCCAAATTAATAAACACCGATACCACTGATCTGGATGTTCGCGACGCCTGCTCCCGGGGTAGGGGTCGGGGGCTGCGACAGAGAGTGGTATCAGAGCTACAACCACTGGTTTAAGCCGAAGAAGTGTTCTGCTGACACTTAAAATTCTGTGTTAGGAAATAACTTATGTAATTATGTGTTTTGTGGTATTTGACTATTTGTTAGTTTACAGTATGAGTAAGCAAGGAACTTCGGACGCTTATCGTCACTTAGATAGTTCACCTAAAGATGAGGGAACATCATCTCAATCAAATCCCTCAGGATACTCAGCCGATACTGAGGAAGGGATATTTATATTTAAGGCACGGTCTGAGGAACCCTTTACAACTAAAAAGAGAGGTTGGTTCAATAGAGGAGCACATGAGAGAAGAAAGAGAATGAAGAAGTTACAACAACAGAGGGTGATAGTCAGGGCTAATAGGGAAGCAAATGCACAGACTCAGGAGACGGTCAATAAGACACATTGGGAAGAGGAACTAGATAGACAGCTCGCCGATTTCCATATGTTAGCCACTACAGCAGTAGACGCTAACCTAAACCAAATAGCTGAACCGCCACTGTTACCTTTATTCCCAGACCAACAAATGCTAGAACCCAACCATGAAAACCAATTCCCGATACCTGCATTTGACCCCAACAAGTTACCTAGAATCCCAACCCCAATACCTTTAGAATATGATCCATGGTTTGACGACAATAGGTCATACTCGACTCTATATACTCCCAAAGAACCAATGCCTTTAGAACATGATCCGTGGTGGGATAATGATAGAACAATTTTCAAAATGAATAGCGCAGATCCTTACGAGGAACCCGTACCTCATCCTGATCTAATAGACCCACCAATGAGTCGAAAGTGTGTGCAGGAACTCCACCAATATGGAGAAAATTTAGTGAATGAAGGAAATAGAATTCGAGAGATAGGGGGAGAAACTAGTTTGGAAAAATGATGAGCGGGAAATGCAGTACTGGATAAACGGCACTTAGAAAATGCCTAGATATATGTGTAATTTTGTACTTTGATAAAAAAATAATGTAAATAATAGATACGGATGCATAACTACTAGTATATTTGATTTCCAGTTGTAGTATGTAACTGATGCATATATGTATATATAGTAAAGAGTAAAAGTCGCAATGATCGACGTTTTTGATCAACTTGAAATGCCTAGATATATGTGTAATTTTGTACTTTGATAAAAAAAAATAATGTAAATAATAGATACGGATGCATAACTACTAGTATATTTGATTTCCAGTTGTAGTATGTAACTGATGCATATATGTATATATAGTAAAGAGTAAAAGTCGCAATGATCGACGTTTTTGATCAACTTGTTTGTGTGATTGTGTATAAGTAATTGTATTAAATTTATTCTGTGATAATTAATACTTGCTAAATATTCCCAATTCAGATGGACAACGAAGTAAATCAGGAAAACCAGAATAATGAGAATAATGGAAACCAAATAGATAACAGTGCCATCCAACATATAGTAGCACACGGAATTATAGATGCTATGCCTTATATTATCAAGACTGTTAAGGAAGCAGAAAATAATAAATCTGCAAATGGAAGTAAACGTCAACACACTGAACCAAGTCACAGGGTAAACGATAATAACGGACCTATTATCCAAGCTCCAATTCCTAAAAGAAGAAGAACCGCTTCTTACGGTTGTTCTTATAAAGAATTCTTGACTTGCAAACCAATATAATTATCAGGCAATGAAGGAGCCATTGCAGCATTACATTGGATAGAAAAGACAAAAGCAGTCATGGTGAGTAATATGACCCACAGGTCAGGTGTTGACAGTAATGAATGAGTAATTGAGTAGATATAAACGAATGTAATTGCGGATGCCCTCAATTCTGTAAAGTTGTAAAACTGTTTTGATTAAACTGAGATGCACTCGCCAGTATTTCTTGCTGATAAAATCTTTTTAAAACGCGTTTCAGGTAACGTAATGTGAAAGCCAATAGAAGCCAGCTAGAAAGCACTGAAGGCTTGGAAAAGTGGCTATAAAAGTTACCTAAATAAAAAAGAGTTTTTGTTTTTAATAAATAGGGTTGATCCCTACGAATGTACTGTCAAATGAACTTGGGTTTTACCCCAATGAATTATTATTATAAAAAGTCTGGTGTTTAACTTTGATAAAGATATTTCCTAACTACGGTTCTGATGTATTCCGCTGCCAAATTAATAAACACCGATACCACTGATCTGGATGTTCGCGGCGTCCGCTCCCGGGGTAGGGGTCGGGGGCTGCGACAGACATAGTTGGCGTTGATGAAAATTCTAGTGCAGAGGACGTTGGGAAGCAATCTGCATTGGTTTGTTAAATTTTTAAATGTTTTGGTTTTTAGGGGGAGAATATGTTGTTGAAAATAGAAAAACATTAAAAAATGTAAAAATACAAATACAATAAAAAATGAAAAAATGTAAAAAACATAGAAAAAGACAAAAAGAGTTTATGTAAAAAGAGAAAATGATAGTACATTAGCTAGACTGTCATGGTACGCTAAAGATTTGGAAAGTTAAAAAGCGTTAAACGGTCTCATTGATGATGTGTCGGTAGGTTTTTACACATTTAGTAGACTGAATTCGGGATATAAACTTAAAATCAATATCTTACTTATTTCGTGGGGAACATCTCTCGGATATATGGGTAACCCCCGAAATCTTGTTTGAAAGATTGGCTAATTCTGAGATACTAGGTTTTTATACTGTTTGATATCTGGGGTATTATACATGGTCTTCTGATTTTGTGTCAGCAATGGTCTAGACCTTGTATAATACTTTATGCGCTTTAAATAAAGCTTTTCCTTAGCATAAAAATTGATAAAATATCGAAAGATATAAATCAAGTGTTGTTGTAAAGAAGATCTCTAAGTGGGACACACCTAAAGTCGAGCCATCATCTCTCTGACTGAATGAAAGTTCTAACCTGAGCTCTCATGGTCTCGCGCTACCCAGAGAACATATATCAATCTAGTATATTCACTTGTAAGACTGAATTTGAGGAATCTTGATACGAGAGTATATTATGAGGTGGGACACACGAATAAGTTAAGTGCTTAAAACATGAAATCCGTATCTCGAATCAGTTGAACTCTGTGTGAAAATTTAAGTGGATCAGTATACAGACAATCTAAGTGAATTGTTTAAAAATTAAAGTGTTAAAAGCTCAACGGTGCTAGTGACTTGTCGGCAGCTGATATTATCCTCTAACACAACTCACAAAAATATGTCTGTAAATAGTTTATTGTTTCTTTTTAGATTAAACCCTAAATGATTTTCAGTGTGTTTTAGCATTTGTAAAATACAAACAAAAAAGGATTTTATTTATGCTTTATTTTCGACAAACCAGTGTTAGAAAGCTGATCTTCAGAATCTCAGATGCAGAGAAAATCCTGAACAGTTTAGGTGGGAGCTAATCTGAAAAGGTTGGAAACTTAAAAAGTTGAACAAGTTCATTAATTTGAAACTTGTAATTTCTTGAAAAATTGAAATTTTGATAAAAAATGTCAGATGGTTCGTGAATCGGGTCAACCAAGGTCATTAACTTGGACTTGGTTGATAAATCGAGTAACCGGGGTCATTAACTTGGACCTGGATACCTGAGTGAATATAAAATCTGACTAAAACTGAAGAGTGTTTGAAAATGTTGAATTTTAGTGTCTTCGTACGAAGGCAGGAGCCTTGGCTTCGTACGGAGGCAGGCACAAGCAGTCTTGTTGGTATTCTAAGTGGCTTCGTATGAAGCCACACCATCATATATATAGCTGGCTTCGTACAGAGTCTGCTCATTCTCAACATTGCCTTCGGACTCAAATTCTCTCATTTCAAACGTTACTCTGCCAATTTTTTTCCAGAAATTATCTTTGGGGTGTTGATTTGCACAACACTTTCAATGGGGAAGGTACCATTTCATGTTTATCATCAGTTTACTCGTTCAATTTTATGTTTGAAACTGCCAACACCTTTAATCTCAGACCTGTTCATGTTTAACAGATAAATCTTGAAATTGAACATGTAGAATGTTAAATCGGCACGTTTAGGATGTATATGTCTCATCAATTTAGGATTTGAAGACCGAAATTTGAACTTTAGATCTCATGAACACTTCGGCCTTATAGTCTCAGATTGATATAGTTCTAGTGTTTGCTTGCTGAAATTGATCATGAAATTGGTAAAAATCGCCGGTATTAGGATGTACATATGTCATAAATTTGTTAATTTACCATAAAATTTGAACTTTGATTGTTGAAATCTTATAACTATTCTTGAAGTTCTTGGTCCGAAGCCACTGGCTTCGTACGAAGCCAGCCTGGGTGTTTTAAACTGTTGAACTTGTTAAGTGTTTGTTGATATTTGTTATAACATTTTGATCTCAACAGTGCCCTCCTAAAATCTTGGCTTCGTACAATTGTGGCCTCATACAAGCAGGCTGATATGCCTGGTTTCGTACGAAGGCAGCAGAATATCAAAACTTGAAAAAAGTTTCTAAGTGTTGAAATGTTTCAAATGTCTTATTTTCTCGATAAACGTGCAATGATTACTAACTGTATACGTTGTTTTGAGCAGCCTAAGAGTTCGAACTTTGACGCTCGGCACAACATATGTTGCACACTCGACAAGACTTTACCGAGAATGGATCCGTTCAAAGACGTGATTGATTTTATTGATCGTGGTAGAATCAAGAAGGCATTGACAGATAAGCACAAGTGCTATAGATCACACATGGAGAGATTCTGGAGCAATGCAAGATACGATGAGGATTCAAAGACGATATTCTCCGCATTGAAGATCAAAGATGATAAGGATAAAGATATAGACGTTGAAGTTAAATTCAAAGTTGAAGATATGAGAAGGGTACTAGAGTTTCAGGACGATGATAAAGATCCAATTCAAGTACCAGAACGTCTTGTGAAGGGTTTGTGGATACGTATGGGATACATGGGTTATGTGAACGAACTCAGTACAACAAGTTGAAACTATCTAGACTTTACAAATTCCTCGTACATTCAACGATACATGCTTTACACCATTGCAAAGGAGGATTTGATGTGTCTTCGGATTTTGTAATGTGTATTTTGACATGCTTGATACTTAATCATCCTTTTAATATCTCACAGACACTCTTCAACCACATGGTTGATAATGTTCATGGAGAGAAGTTTCTGCAGTATTCGCGATTCATTCAGATGCTATTAGATGATCAAATCAAGAACTTGCCAAAAGCTGATGATGATGAGTTGAAGTTAGATCACATGGATGCTGAGATGCTTAAAAGACTGAATGTGTATCAAGGTGTTGAAAAGGATAAAGAACCACCATCTAGGAAGCAAGTTGGATCTATCTTGAAACCAGATTATGCTGCTCCAGCTCATGATAAGTGGAGACATGACGACAGCAATTCTGATTCAGAAGATAAAAAGATGGAGCCGTTTGCAAACAAGCGTGGAAAGTTTTGGTTGAAAGCTGATGACAAGAAAAGAAAGAGAGATACAACTCCAAAAGCTCCAAAGTCAACAACACCTAAAGCGGCACCTAAAAGATCATCAAAGAAGAAATCACCTCCACACTTGGTCGAAGAACCAGATGATGTTCCTCCAGAGAATGTTACTATAACAGGGGATGATATTATTAATATGTCATTTGAAGAATTTGAAAAGATTGCAGCTGGTCAAGATGCTGCAAAAGCCGCTCAAGAAGCTGAAAAAGCAAAACAAGCTAGTGGTGAGAATGTTGAAGCAGCGGCCGAAGGTGAAACAGTTAGAGAAACGTTAGTTGAAGGTGTTGTTCACACGGATTCTAGTGAAACAGACACTGACATCGATGTTACTCAACTTGCACTAACAACGTATGTAAGTGGTAAAATCAAGATAAAAGGACCATCCAGGAAGAAAAAGGGTTCTGATGAAGAAGATGCGTCTTATGTGCCGACACCTTCTGAAGCTGAAAAGTTAAAGAAAGGTAGAGGTATGAAAAGAAGTGCAAAACCAACCGGTGCAACTCCATGAAAGCAAAAGATTCGAAAGACTACAGCGAAGGCTGTTAAAGACAAGTCTGGTGAATCTGTGAAAGTTCCAGAGACGGTGACAGTGGAAGAACCGATAGTTCAAGCAGAAATTCATGTTCCTACACCTCCAGTATCACCTATACAGGAATCAATTCTTGTTCAAGCTAAAGTTCATTCAACTCCTCCACAACAAGTTGAAGAACCTGGCTCGACATCAACGAAAGCTACAACTCCTATTCCTCAAGGTTCAAACCAAAGTTTTCCAGAAATGCCTAGTAATCTTGGTCCAGGTCCATCTTTGGAAGATGTTGGATACATTCCATTCTTCAATGAAGACAAAGTTGATGAATTAGCAAAGAAGGTTGCAGTGTTGGAAAAAGTAAAAGCAGAAACAGAAGAAAATCTCAAAACGAAAGATGCAGAACTAAAAGAGACCAAAGAAAATTTAAAGAGTGTTGAGGCTGAGAACGTGGTATTGAAGAATGAGCTCACGAAGATGAATGAGAAGGTATTGAATGTTGAAGACAAAGCCAATGTGTTGAATGAAATTTTTGATGATATTCTATCTACAAATTGTGATCTGAATGATGCAAATACAACGATGAGTCATGCAAACGAGATCATGAAAAAGGAGATAGAAGATTAGAAAGTCAAAGATGAAAACAAGTCTAAGCAGTTAGAAATGTTATATGCTGTACTTGAAGATAGACTTGGAATTAATGTTCATGCAGCTTATGATTACATAGGAGTTCGAAGAGCTGAGGCTCGGAATATGGAACGTCAAAGGCTTGAAGAAGAAGAAGCTGCAAGAGCTGCACAGGATAAAGGAAAGAATATAGCTGAAGAAGAGATTCTGGAATCTTCAAGTCATCAGGAATAATAAGCAAGCAATGTTGAGGTTAACACCGAAACAGCTATCGTTCTTGCTCAACAGTTTATACATGTAACTGAGGCGATAGATGTTCCGTATAGTCTTGCTGAAACAAGAAGGTTGAATGAAGTAAAGTGTCACAGAGCAAAGAAGAATGATACTAAAGTCGACGAAGAATTTGAAGAAGAAGAAAACACAGATGATTTGTTCAGGGCTATAGATGACTATCCAGAAGGTGGAAATGGTAAAGATGATGATGACGATGATGGAAACAATGGTGCTATTGTGGTGAGCGAATGAGCAATCAGCAAGACCTTGACTTTCTAAACGACACACAAAATGAAGAAGTTGAGGATGTTCATCCTCAGGGAGAGTCATCGTCAGGTACGAAACATTCACATGCTCCTAAAGTTATTTACTTGCAACATGATGTTGAGGAAGGTGAACTAGTCGAGAACTGGACGAGGGAATCAATGAAAAAAGCTCTAGGTCTTAATGCTGAAGATAAGTTTACGTTTGACTTTGAGAAAGACATAGAGAATGATGGTCCAGATGGTGAATATGTGTTCAAGTACGTTGAAGAAGCTGAGAATTTTAATGATGTGGCGATCGAAAGTGATTCTGATTCTGACAATGAAGAACAGATACATTATTTAGGTCAAGATTCAGATTTTCCCAAATTCACAGAGTTGTTTAAAACTCATAACGAAGATAATTTAAAAAGAAAGATAGTTGAAAAACTCGGTGAAGAATGTCACACCCTGACTTTTGCGGAAGCGTATGATATGTGACTTGCTCAATATCATTGCATTCAATTATAATAAACAACTATATGATTAAAACAAGATGTTCATCCATTCATAAGATTGAAATGTTACTAACACAAGTCATTTAAGTTTCAACCAAAACCCTCAAGTTATGATACAAAACACAAGTGGATGACATCTAAACTTGAAATTTACGTCTTGAAAATAACACCAGCGCCTAAGATCCAACTTGTTTCCTGAAATACATCTGAGTTTTGGAAAATCGTCAACATAATGTTGGTGTGAATTCATGCAGTTTTTGTATAGAGTATTTGTATACTTGTATGAAAACATGGTATGTAATTTGTAATGACGTATCTGAAACTGAGTTATGTAAATGTAAGGAATACGAGATTGCTAGTGGTTTGCAAGGCCACTAACATGTGCAACGACATAGGAAACATCCAAACCATAGGCATTTTTACTTGTCGATTCACGACTAGAGACACAAAAGCACTGCTTGGTAAAAGAGTGGCCAAGAGTGTGGTTGCCTGAAACCCATTAGATCTAACCTTTTGTTCCGCGGTCTTCGTATGTAATTGATTAATGGTGCTTATGGCACCCTATACGTCACATGATCTATAGTATCATTCCTTAGTTTTGTATTTAACATACCATAGTACATGTATTTTCCCCAAGTTTAGAAAGCAAGTAAAAGTTTAAAAGTGGGGACATGAACTCACAACTTTGCGTATCCTGCGCCGTAAACTTCACCGGTTGGTTTCGTAGCGTCGTGACCTATACGTGTTCTATTAATGTTAGTCACTAGACTTGTATCACACAAGTACAAGTCACCATCTTTTGTTTATGTATATGTTCTTTGTATGTTCAATCTTTGTAAGGGTCGTGCCCTAGTTTGTTGGGTCTTGCCCGTTGAGTATGTATTGCTTATTTGTAAATATATATTTCCCTTCCCAAAATATATATTCATTTATAAAGTCTTTTTGTCAAGGTAAGAAGTTGTTATAAATAATTTATATTTTTCACTTTTCAAGTATGTTACTTATATTATTTTTCCCAAAAATAAATATAAGTATTTTGTGAAATAATATTTTCAATATTATTTTGGTACAAGTATTCTTAGGAAAGTATACTTGTATTTTATGTAAATACTTGTGTATTTTGTATTTTTCACCAAAAATCAATACTTTGATTTTCATTACTTTCCGGAATTATATTTCTTAAAAATAATATATTTTTAAGACTTGTATGAAATATATATTTTGTCATGCTATAAAATATATATGTGGTTATTCTTGTTATCCACCTGAATTTCGTATAAATTCAAATACTTGGTATAGGTTATATATTTTTGTCCAAAATATATATATTTAACAAAAATATATATATATATTTAAGTCCATAGTGTCCAAATTCAATAATATGTTAAGAAATATATTTTCAAAAATATATTTTCTTGTATCTGTCCATGTATTTTCCTTATGAGGAATTTTGTATACTTGTATACTTTAGTATTCTCATGTATTTGTATGTGTATTTTTGTATTCATACTCCATGGGAGTATTTAGTGTATTTTCAAGTTCCTAATACACTACTACATATAATACACATAATATACACTTAACACAAAATTTGGTGATCACTAAATATATATATTTTCCCTAAAAATATATATACTTAATATTAATTCTAAACTTGAAGAAATCACCATTTCTTGACTTGTAATTTTACACAAAAATTAGGGAAACCTTGGTAAATATTTTTAGGTGAATTTTTAGGGAATAAGTTTCACCAAAACTTATATTTTTCTATGTGTCAAAATTTTATAAAAATTTTGACATAGTTTCCCCTAAAAATGAAGGTTTTCCATGTTTTCAAAACATGTGTTTATTTTCTTTTAACACCAAAACAATTTTCCAACAATAATCACCAACAACATATACTAATTTTTCCATATGAAACATCATGGTGAACTTGATTCTTGTTAAAAATGTGTAGTCTTTTAGATCTACACTTAACATATTATGATCTTTCAAAAAATAAGTGTTCTTGAGTATTTTAAACAAACTTTTATGAAGCTTTATTTTATTAACTAACTCATCCATGAGTTTAATGGTCTTTAAAGTTTGTAAATCATGTTCTAAAACCACTTTTATGTCTATTAGAAAGATAATTATTTTTAACATCATGATTAACCATAGATCTTTCAAGATCCATACTTAATAACTTTAGATCTTCCATAAACAAGCTTTATGTTAAATTTTTAACAAGCTTTCCATAGATTTTAGTTTCATAAATTAGTTTAACACACACTTTATTACTTCAAGTTTACAAGTTTATGTGTAAAAATCCATTTTTCACGTTCACATAATGCTTCATATGTTCATCTTCAAGTTTATCCATGGATCCTTCAAGATCCATGCTTAAACTTGTTAGATCCAAGCTTTAACATACTTGATCTAAACATAAACACAAGATATAACATCAACAACTTCATTACATACACTAAAATTTCATGTAATCACTTGATTTCTTCATAAATATGTTAGATCTTCTCATTTTCTTCTTTAAAAGTTAAGTTGTTTAGATGGTGAAACTTGTACATAACATAAACATGACTTATTTTAGTGATCAAGAAGCTTACTACTAGATCTAATGGCTAGGGAAGTGGCACAAGAATGAAGATGATGAACAAGAAAGAAATCAAGTGGTTAAAAGCTCCAAAGTGAGGTTCTTCCACTTCTTGCACCATACACCTTCTTAGATGGCCTCAATACACCTCTAGATCACCTTGGATTGTGAGGTTGAAGCTTGAAAATGGTGGGTTGTGTATGGGAGTAATGAGCCATGAGCAAGAGGGAGCCAAAGGAAGAAGATGAAGTTTATTTTGTGTTAATGGACAATAGTTACATCTTATGGTCTTATAAAGAAAAAAATCCAACAACATGATCTTCTTTAGAGATTATATGCACCAATTTAGGGGACAAGATCAAATAAAATATTTAAAAGTGAAGTGGGGTCCATAGGGGCCGGCCATGGTGAAAGGGTGGGGGGGGGGTAAAGTGTAAAATTTGGGAAGTTAGGGGTTTAAAGTGCAAACGAGGGGGTTTAAGTTAGTTTAAGTGTGTTTATGTGTTTTTATGATTTTTAAGGTGTTCTAGCACCAATACTAGTTTAATATAATAAAAACATTACTTCTAGTCAAATTTTGATGTCCCGGGTATTGTCCGGTTGTTCGGTTCGTTACGGTTCGTTAAAGTGCTGAATTGCGCAGTTTCACTAGGTATGAAGCACCTTTTGTGGCAGTTTCAATTCCCGAAACTTTGTAAGTTATTTTGGACAATAAAACATAAATTTTGCATGATATTATTGTGTTAAATAGCTGATTATAGCGAATTACTGCTGGTTTATGCAGAATTTTGCATTTAAAGTGCTTTTCGGGTGCTTTTTAGTGCATAGTTTAGCTTCCGGAAAGTTTATATTTTAACCCTTGTATCCACACTTGGGTTTTAATGTATTTTAGATGTTGGACCTATTCCTAGGCCATAATTCTATTATCTAACTGCTTTCTGCAGAATTGCTGACACAGTGTGTCTTTTACCGGTGAGTTTACTAGTCTTTCTAACGCAACGCTCAAAGTAATGCATAAAGCAATATTTGAAGTATAAAACGTGCATGAATTCACATGTATAGCATGTAATCAGACAATGTTGACATTTAAGCACATAATTGCAGATATTAAATAACAATTAGACTGTACGGAAATTACCGGTTTTGTGCCAGTTGTCACAGTCTCCCCCCGTTAAAAGAATTTCGTCCCGAAATTCAGGCTGAGTTATCTCCCGCAGGAGCTTTCTCGAACAAATGGGGGTACTTGGCTTTGAACCGGTCTTCACGTTCCCACGTGTACTCGGGTCAGTGCTTAGAGTTCCAACGTACTTTGACAAGCTTAATGCGACTCCTTATTGTTTTATGGATCTTCCAATTCGTTACCTCAACATGTTGTTCTGTAAATCGGAGTGTGTCGTCGATATGCACCTCATCCGCAGGGATGATAACTGTTTCTTGGGTTGGACTCTTTTTGAGGTTGGATACATGGAACGTATCATGTACACCATTAAGTTCTTTCGGTAACTCCAACTTGTACGCCACGGTACTAATCTTTTCCAAGATCTTGAATGGTCCATTGTATCGTGGATTCAACTTTCCACGTTTTCTGAATCTTGCTTCACCTTTCCAAGGTGAAACTTTCAGCAAAACTTTGTCTCCCACCTCGAATTCTAAGGGTTTTCTACTTCGATCAGCGTAGCTCTTTTGTCGATCACGAGCCGCCTTAATGCGCTCTCGGATCAGCGCAATCTTATCTGTTGTTTCTTGAACAAGCTCAGGGCCAATCAACTGTTTGTCTCCAGCGTCTGCCCAACACAATGGTGAGCGGCACTTGCGGCCATATAGAGCTTCGAACGGTGCGGCTTTTATGTTCGTATGGTAGCTGTTATTATAGGAAAACTCAACTAAAGGTAGATGAGTATCCCAGCTGCCGCCTAGGTCCATAACACATGCGCGAAGCATATCTCCCAGTGTTTGTATGGTCCGTTCGCTTTGACCGTCTGTTTGCGGATGGAAGGCCGTGCTTAGATCTAGTTGAGATCCAAGGGCCTCCTGAAAGGATTGCCAGATCCTTGAAACAAAACATCCATCTCTATCTGAAATAATCGAAATAGGCACTCCATGACGTGCCACAATTTCTTTAAGATACAGCTCAGCAAGCTTTCCAGTGCTATCCTTCTCTCGGATTGGTAGGAAATGTGCAGACTTCGTTAGCTGATCAACTATCACCCATATCATATCATGCCCTCTAGGGGTCCTGGGTAATTTCGTTATGAAGTCCATCGAAATTTGCTCCCATTTCCACATGAGTATCTCTGGTTGTTGTAGTAGGCCAGATGGTTTATGATATTCGGCCTTGACCTTGGCACAGGTTAGGCACTTTCCAACGTATACAGAAAATTCGCTTTTAAGCTTCAGCCACCAGTAGTATTCTTTCAAGTCTTGATACATCTTGTCCGATCCTAGGTGGATCGAGTATCTCGACTTGTGAGCTTCATCAAAGATGACTTCTCGAATACCGCCATAGAGCGGAACCCAAATGCGCCCCATAAAGTATAAGGTTCCATCTTCGTTTGGCACCAATTTCTTCTCCGTACCTCGGAGATATTCAGCTCTACGATTCTCCCTCTTAAGGGCTTCTTGTTGTGTGACATTAACGTGTGCAGTGAGATTCGTTCGAATAGTCATTTCTCATGCTCGTACCCTTAGGGTCTTAACCCCTTTCATTTCGACTTAGAGCGTCTGCTACCACATTCTCCTTTCCAGGATGGTACTTAATCTCATTGTCATAATTGTTTAGCAACTCAACCCACCGTCGCTGACCCATGTTCACTTCCTTCTGATCAAAGATGTGCTGCAAGCTTTTGTGATCAGTGAAGTTAGTACATCGAGTACCATATAAATTATGTCTCCAGATCTTCAAGGCGAATACCACCGCACCTAGCTCCAAGTCATGTGTGGTGTAATTCTTCTCATGAACTTTCAACTGTCTCGATGCATAAGCGATGACCTTTTGCTGTTGCATGAGCACACAACCCAATCCTTGACATGAAGCGTCGCAGTATACCACGAAGTCTTCCGTACCTTCGGATAAGGATAGTGTTGGTGCATCGCATAACTTGCTTTTGAGAAGTTGGAAGGCTTCTTCCTGCTTATCTCCCCATTCGCACTTCTTGTCTTTCTGCGTAAGAGAAGTCAGCGGTTGAGCTATCTTGGAGAAATTCTCGATAAATCGGCAATAATAGCCCGCTAATCCCAAAAATTGTCGGACTTCAGTTGGTGTTTTGGGAGCTTCCCAATTCTTTATTGCCTTTATCTTTGCTGAGTCTACATGAATGCCCTTCTCGTTCATGGCATAACCAAGGAACTGTACTTCACGAATCCAGAATTCGCACTTTGAGAACTTTGCATAAAGCTTCTCTTGCTTCAGTAGTTCCAGAATGGTCCTGAGGGGTTATTCGTGCTCTTCTTTCGTTCGGAAATAAATCAGAATATCATCGATAAATACAATCACGAATTTATCGAGATATGGCTTGCAAACACGATTCATCAGATCCATAAATATTGCTGGCACATTCGTCAATCCAAACGGCATCACTAGGAACTTGTAATGCCCGTAACACGTCCTGAATGCAGTCTTCGGTATACTATCTTCTTGGATCCTTAGCTGATGATAGCCAGACCGAAGGTCGATCTTGGAGTAGTAACTCGATCCTTACAACTGGTCGAATAAGTCTTCAATCCTCGGTAGTGGATACCGATTCTTGACAATGAGCTTATTCAATTCTCTATAGATACACATCCGCAGGGTTCCATCCTTCTTCTTTACGAACAAAACTGGAGCTCCCCAAGGCGAGAAGTTCGGCCTTATAAATCCTTTATCCAACAACTCCTGGAGTTGCATAGATAATTCTTGCATCTCGGATGGCGCAAGTCGATAGGGAGCATTGGCTACAGGAGCGGCGCCTGGAACCAAGTCTATCTGGAACTCGACTTGTCTTGTCTTTGCAGAGGTAGTCCTGGCAAATCATCGGGAAAAACATCAGGGAATTCCTTCACCACAGGAATGTCTTGGAGTTCCGGCTCCTCAGCCTTCTTATCTACTACGTGCGCCAGGAATGTCACACATCCCTTTCGCAAGCACTTCTGTGCCTTCATACAGTTGATGATTCGCGAGGGCGTGTCTCGTTTCTCTCCGTGCACAATGAGCGTTTCATCATTCGTAAGAGGGATACGAATGATTTTCTTGTGACAAACAACTTCAGCCTTATTCTTGGATATCCAATCCATGACGACTACCACATCAAAACTACCTAAACCAACTGGTAGAAGGTTGATAGAGAATTTTCGTTTCCCTAAGTCCAAGTATACAACCCTTAATAACTTTATCCATTTCGACTGATTTCCCATTTGCCAACTCTATAGCATGTGGGGAGTCTAGCTTACTTGTTCCTAAGCCAAGTATATCCTCAAGTTCCATAGACTTAATACCAAAGTCGACGCCTGCATCAAATAGAACGGATGCAATGTGTCGGTTTATAAGGAACATACTAGTAACTACGTTCGGGTCCTAACGTGCCTTGCATATTCCCTTCATGAAAATGCTCCCAAGAGCTTGAACTTTTCTTCGGGCAGTCCTTCCGATAGTGTCCCTTGTCGCCACATCCGTAGCAACTCTTGGCCTTTGCCATTTCTATTACTGTCCTAAATTCCATTCACATGTCTCATACTAGACCAGCAAGCCTCCTTGTTATGCCCGGTCTTGCCCCAATTTAACACATACGAGTCCTGCACGGACCTGTGTGATAATAACCACATCTATCACACTTTGGTAGCTCTCCTTGGTAGTTTTTATCACCTATCTTAGTCATGACAACGAATTCCTTGACTTTCCTAGTCGCAGCGGTTTCCTTATGTTTGTTGTTTCCTTTTAGAGCTTTACTTGGGATGTGTATACTTCCTCTTATTTCTCCGTTGTTTTCAGTGTTGTTTGCTTCGTATTGGATGATTGCTTTAGCAACTTGTTGGTTCCACAGAGCTTCAGGCTTAGCTCTTGTTGCAGGTAAAGGTTCTGATTAGACTCGGCCAGCGTTTCCTTTGATGTGGTTCCACGTGCTTCTCATGTATAAAACACATTGACGAGATTAAACATTTATTTTGGAATAAATGTTGTTTTCTTGCGTAGCAAACCTCCTCGGAGTCACCTTACTCCGATTGATGCAAGTTATCCAGGGCTATAAAAAAATACGGTGAGGTCTTCCCTTCACCTTGTTCCTTGTTTATTCCTCAAGTCTCTGACTCTTCCATAGTCTTTAGTTTTGCATAAACGGGTATGCTTCACAGGAGATGGGGGGGGGGGGTTGTGCATTACTACCACGTATAGGAGAAAGTGATAGTGAAAACGTAGTGATAAGGTCGTGAGGGTACATGACTTCTTCCTCAGGATCGAATTGTGCCCTGTAGCAACCGTGAAGTGGTGTCCAGGGTGTGAATGCACTACCCAAACGATGGGGTGCACCACAGGATAGAGAGGGTGGAAGTACTGATGGGTGCGTGGGTATTGAAATATGGGTACTGGGTGATGGGGTGCTTATGAGGTGAAGGACGGGATGAAGCTTCCTGCCTATTTCATCCATGTGTCCATATGGAGTGGAAATCTGTTAAGAAGAGGAGAATCGAGCGGTTGCTTTTGTCCTTATAATATGTGTTCTATGCTTCGTGGACCTTGACTTTCCGACGTAGGAAGGACCCCTTTGTCACACTGGACTGTGTGACTTTCACATTGATTTTTCTTGGGCTCCGAGAGTCCTAGTATAGTTGGTACGGTCTTCATGAATAACGAACAGAGTGCAATAAATGGGTTACACTACAATTCGCGCCATGCTACCTCCTTGGTGTAAAACGGATGTCAAATGTTGGGGTCTATCATCGCAACTATAATGGATAAGTTTGGGGTGTCGTAGGCTCTGTACAAATTTAAACACAAGAATCCTAAAGTGTTGAGGAAATCTTTCCTGAGTGTTTACCACCTTCACTTGCTTGGATACCGGTTCCCAGTGATTCGTACTACAGGTAGGGATGTTAGGCACGAAGTAGGGAAAGACAGGCTTCCCACTTGTAGAGTGTTATAGTAACTATCTCGATTGGTGTTCTACTAGACGGAGATTTGAACAACTTAGGATTTTCGAATGTGTAATGATCATTAGCTTGACCCGCAGAGTTCACCAGGATTTCCATGCACTACAAGTTGTTGTTACATGGGCCCCCGTAACAATAAATTGTCTTGCATGGTCACCCTAATTTTCTCTCGTTCGAAGCAGCTGATTAGTCAGAGAGGGGAAAACTATTTTCTTCACACCTTCGACATGGAAGGACCTTTATGATGGTCCATGCGCCAACGTCCGTTGTCGTTATGTGCGAAATGGCACAATGCTTAGACGGAATAGGAACAAAGAGAGTTCCTAGCATTAGTAGTTGAAGGGGCACCTTCAAAATGAGTACCTCATCTTCCTTGTCTAGACAAGAGAATCTCCAATCACGCTTCGTAAAAGCCACCGGGGCCTCGTCTCACTAATAAGGTCGTTGTCCAAGGTTTCCTCCTCCGCCTCGCCGTCACTGCCGTAGTCAGGCACCTTCGCATCCAAGGGGAAGAACAACCATTTTCTACAGAATCAAGCTCGGGGTCTCGTTTGGTAATCAGCCATAAGCTCCGCAGTGTATGCGAGGTCGATAATCTCATTGCTCAAGTCAAGAACAATAATAGGATTCGAAGTCGAGGGTATCTCGTTCCCGTCAATAATCATTCCGTACACATATATGCATATATATTAATATATAATAACGTTACTTAGTATATACAAGCAAATAAATGCTACATATCACATATAACTCTCGTTTGTTCTTTCCTTTGAAAAATGTTGGATTCATGGATCTTGGCACTTTTTGTAAATGCAATGAAAAACCTTTTGTAAAAATGCTTTCATGAGAGAGTCCTAATGATTGTAGTCTAGACTCGAGAAGGAATCCTAGTTCACTACAATTGAAGCTCTGATACCAAACTGTCACACCCTGACTTTTGCGGAAGCGTATGATGTGTGACTTGCTCAATATCATTGCATTCAATTATAATAAACAACTATATGATTAAAACAAGATGTTCATCCATTCATAAGATTGAAATGTTACTAACATAAGTCATTTAAGTTTCAACCAAAACCCTCAAGTTATGATACAAAACAAAAGTGGATGACATCTAAACTTGAAATTTACGTCTTGAAAATAACACCAGCGCCCAAGATCCAACTTGTTTCCTGAAATACATGTGAGTTTTGGAAAATCGTCAACATAATGTTGGTGTGAATTCATGCAGTTTTTGTATAGAGTATTTGTATACTTGTATGAAAACATGGTATGTAATTTGTATTGACGTATCTGAAACTGAGTTCTGTAAATGTAAGGAATACGAGATCACTAGTGGTTTGCAAGGCCACTAACATGTGCAACGACATAGGAAGCATCCAAACCATAGGCATTTTTAGTTGTCGATTCACGACTAGAGACACAAAAGCACTGCTTGGTAAAAGAGTGGCCAAGAGTGTGGTTGCCTGAAACCCATTACATCTAACCTTTTGTTCCGCGGTCTTGGTATGTAACTGATTAATGGTGCTTATGGCACCCTATACGTCACATGATCTATAGTATCATTCCTTAGTTTTGTATTTAACATACCATAGTACATGTATTTTCCCCAAGTTTAGAAAGCAAGTAAAAGTTTAAAAGTGGAGACATGAACTCACAACTTTGTGTATCCTGCGCCGTAAACTTCACCGGTTGGTTTCGTAGCGTCGTGACCTATACGTGTTCTATTAATGTTAGTCACTAGACTTGTATCACACAAGTACAAGTCACCATCTTTTGTTTATGTATATGTTCTTTGTATGTTCAATCTTTGTAAGGGTCGTGCCCTAGTTTGTTGGGTCTTGCCCGTTGAGTATGTATTGCTTATTTGTAAATATATATTTCCCTTCCCAAAATATATATTCATTTATAAAGTCTTTTTGTCAAGGTAAGAAGTTGTTAAAAATAATTTATATTTTTAACTTTTCAAGTATGTTACTTATATTATTTTTCCCAAAAATAAATATAAGTATTTTGTGAAATAATATTTTCAATATTATTTTGGTACAAGTATTCTTAGGAAAGTATACTTGTATTTTATGTAAATACTTGTGTATTTTGTAGTTTTCACCAAAAATCAATACTTTAATTTTTTATTACTTTCCGGAATTATATTTCTTAAAAATAATATATTTTTAAGACTTGTATGAAATATATATTTTGTCATGCTATAAAATATATACGTGGTTATTCTTGTTATCCACCCGAATTTCGTATAAATTCCAATACTTGGTATAGGTTATATATTTTTGTCCAAAATATATATATTTAAGTCCATAGTGTCCAAATTTGGTATAAGTTCATAATATGTTAAGAAATATACTTTCAAAAATATATTTTCTTGTATCTGTCCATGTATTTTCCTTGTGAGGAATTTTGTATACTTGTATACTTTAGTATTCTCATGTATTTGTATGTGTATTTTTGTATTCATACTCCATGGGAGTATTTAGTGTATTTTCAAGTTCCTAATACACTACTACATATAATACACATAATACACACTTAGCACAAAATTTGGTGATCACTAAATATATATATTTTTCCTAAAAATATATATACTTAATATTAATTCTAAACTTGAAGAAATCACCATTTCTTGACTTGTAATTTTACACAAAAATTAGGGAAACATTGGTAAATATTTTTAGGTGAATTTTTAGGGAATAAGTTTCACCAAAACTTATATTTTTCTATGTGTCAAAATTTTATAAAAATTTTGACATAGTTTCCCCTAAAAATGGAGGTTTCCCATATTTTCAAAACATGTGTTTATTTTCTTTTAACACCAAAACAATTTTCCAACAATAATCATCAACAACATATACTAATTTTTCCATATGAAAATCACGGTGAACTTGATTCTTGTTAAAAATGTGTAGTCTTTTAGATCTACACTTAACATATTATGATCTTTCCAAAAATAAGTGTTCTTGAGTATTTTAAACAAACTTTTATGAAGCTTTATTTTATTAACCAACGCATCCATGAGTTTAATGGTCTTTAAAGTTTGTAAATCATGTTCTAAAACCACTTTTATGTCTATTAGAAAGATCATTATTTTTAACATCATGATTAACCATGGATCTTTCAAGATCCATGCTTAATAACTTTAGATCTTCCATAAACAAGCTTTATGTTAAATTTTTAACAAGCTTTCCATAGATTTTAGTTTCATAAATTAGTTTAACACACACTTTATTACTTCAAGTTTACAAGTTTATGTGTAAAAATCCATTTTTCATGTTCATATAATGCTTCATTTGTTCATCTTCAAGTTTAACCATGGATCCTTCAAGATCCAGGCTTAAACTTGTTAGATCCAAGCTTTAACATACTTGATCTAAACATAAACACAAGATATAACATCAACAACTACATTGCATACACTAAAATTTCATGTAATCATTTGATTTCTTCATAAATATGTTAGATCTTCTCATTTTCTTCTTTAAAAGTTAAGTTGTTTAGATGGTGAAACTTGTACATAACATAAACATGACTTATTTTAGTGATCAAGAAGCTTACTACTAGCTCTAATGGCTAGGGAAGTGGCACAAGAATGAAGATGATGAACAAGAAAGAAATCAAGTGGTTAAAAGCTCCAAAGTGAGGTGCTTCCACTTCTAGCACCATACACCTTCTTAGATGGCCTCCATACACCTCTAGATCACCTTGGATTGTGACGTTGAAGCTTGAAAATGGTGGGTTGTGTATGGGAGTAATGAGCCGTGAGCAAGAGGGAGCCAAAGGAAGAAGATAAAGTTTATTTTGTGTTAATGGACAATAGTTACATCTAATGGTCTTATAAAGAAAAAAATCCAACAACATGATCTTCTTTAGAGATTATATGCACCAATTTAGGGGACAAGATCAAATAAAATAATTAAAAGTGAAGTGGGGCCCATAGGGGTCGGCCATGGTGAAAAGGGGGTAAAGTGTAAAATTTGGGAAGTTAGGGGTTAAAAGTACAAACGAGGGGGTTTAAGTTAGTTTAAGTGTGTTTAGGTCTTTTTATGATTTTTAAGGTGTTCTAGCACCAATACTAGTTTAATATCATAAAAACATTACTTCTAGTCAAATTTTGATGTCCCGGGTAATGTCCGGTTCGTTACAGTTCATTAAAGTGTTGAATTGCGCAGTTTCACTAGGTATGAAGCACCTTTTGTGGCAGTTTCAATTCCCGAAACTTTGTAAGTTATTTTGGACAATAAAACATAAGTTTTGCATGATATTATTGTGTTAAATAGCTGATTATAGCTGAATTAGTGCTGCTTTATGCAGAATTCTGCATTTAAAGTGCGTTTCGGGTGTTTTTTAGTGCATAGTTTAGCTTCCGGAAAGTTTATATGTTAACCCTTGTATCCACACTTGGGTTTTAATGTATTTTAGATGTTGGACCTATTCCTAGGCCCTAATTCTATTATCTGACTGCTTTTTGCAGAATTGCTGACATAGTGTGTCTTTTACCGGTGAGTTTACTAGTCTTTCTGATGCAACGCTCAAAGTAATGCATAAAGCAATATTTGAAGTATAAAACGTGCATGAATTCACATATATAGCATGTAATCAGACAATGTTGACATTTAAGCACATAATTGCAGATATTAAATAATAATTAGACTGTACGGAAATTACCGGTTTTGTGCCAGTTGTCACAAAGAAGGTATTCCTAGGAAGCTTTCTAAAGAAGAACTCCAAGAAGAGAAAAAGAAATGGTTCAGACCATTGCCGGAAGAGCGGAAGTTCAAAAGACCACTAAAGTTCTTCAAAATCTATCCTAATGAATCTCTTGGAGATATATTATCTTGGGGATATCTAGATGATCTGAAAGTTTATGCGATAAAATGTGAATTCGGAGTGTAATACTTCGAATATGTCAAAGACTTGAAAATGTTGCCTTGGTCGGACATTGAGGAGTTAGTCAAAACAAAGAATATCCAGCAACTCGAATGGGGTCCAAAAGTTAGATACTATGAATCTAAGTTGTGGTACTACATTCATGGGCAAGCAAGAGACAAATTCCCAGATGGTCCAAGACGATGGATGGAATCAAGGAATGGCGTGAGTGGTGGATTAATGAAGGAAGACATAAGCGAAAGAGAATGTTAGCTAAACGAGCTAAAGAACGGAAGAGAAAGTACAGAGAGAGGAGAAACAACAGGAAGAGCTGAATGAAGACTATACAGACGACTACAGCTACATCCAAGGGGGAGTCTGTGAAGGCATATGTCTGTAGCTTACTTCTAGTGTCCAGTCTATGGTTAATGTATGTGTATGTAATTGTATGAACTTGACTTGGTATTGTAGTGTGTAAGTGTCTTCGTACGAAGGCACATAATATAGTTAAGATAGTGTGTTTAGGCTTAAGACCCTAGTTCGTACGAAGCCAAGGATAGCTTCGTACGAAGCCATCAGTTGTCTATAAATAGGGGTCTTGGGTTCATTTGTAATGTAACTTTTAGTGAGACATAGTGAAGCTCTGCCAAAATTCTCTCAGGATCTGTAACTCTTCAATCTTTAATGAGAAGTGATCTTAACGGTATCTTTATGGTCTTTATGTAGATCTCTTGCATGGATTCGCACATTGCTCATGGATAACGGATCCGGTCGAAGCGTTTATTGAAGGCGATCACGACCCTCACACCTATGGCATCGAAGAATGGGCCACGTGCATCTACGCAAAATGAATCACTTGATAAAGAACAACTTGGTGTTGGGTGTTCCTTTACGTAGTTTTAACATGCATAGTAAATGTGAATTCTGTGAGAAAGGGAAAATCAAATGTAAACCTCATACGCCTAAACGCATAAACTCTATCCAACAACCACTAGAGCTGCTTCACATGGATTTGTTTGGTCCAATCCATGTAGCTAGCATTGGTGGTATGTTTTATTGTTTGGTTGTTACAGATGATTTTTCAAGATATTCGTGGGTGTTTTTCTTAAAATTGAAAGATCAAACTTTCGGCCCTTTGAAAGATTTATTTAAACAAATGGAGAAATGTTACTCATTACCCATCAAAATAATAAGAAGTGATAATAGAAATGAATTTAAAAATCGATATATGGATGCGTTATGTCGTGATATGGGTATTGTTCATCAGTTTAGCGCTCCTTATGTTCCTCAACAGAACGAAGTTTCTAAAAGGAAGAATAGGACCCTTATCGAGGCTGCACGAACCCTTCTCTTAAAATCCAAATTGCCTGTGTTCTGCCGAAGCTGTAAACATCGCATGCTATGTGCTGAATCGTATGCTTATAGTGTAATGGGAAGATAAAACTTGTTATGAACTTCTTGAGAAAAAGAAACCAAATTTGAAAGTTTTCCAGCCTTTTGGGATTAAGTGTGTTATCCGACAGATAACGGATACTCCGAAGTTTGGGGAGATCGGAGAAATTGGTTTCTTCCTAGGTTACGATCTAGGCTCCGAACAAACGAGTATACAATCTTAAGAAACGGATGGTGGAAGTGGTTTTTGATATAACTCCTTTGAGTTAGGATCCTCCACCATCTGAGTTCGGTCCCAAAACTGGTTACTACTATGACAAGTTGTTTGATTCTTTTGCTTTACCTAATCTAACAGATGATGAGACTGAACTGGTGTACTCACACTTGATCGACAAAGAAGAAGTAGATGTAGGTTGGCGTATTAGCATTCCAACAAATATTTCTTCAAATGGTGATTCAGGAGTAAACGTTGCCAGCACGTCAAATGTAAATGATGTCGGTCCCACTCAAACCCCCAATGATGTATATTCAAGCGATTTCGATGATGACATTGAAGTTGTTCAAACTACAAATGTTGATACATATTTTGGAAATGTTGGAGCATTTGCTAGTGTGTCTATTGAGGGGGAGATCCAGTCAAATTTGGGTACACATCTACAAGTTCCAGCTATTCCTATCACTCGGACAAATAGGAATCATCCTATCGATAATGTTATCGGAGATCCGCATGGAGGAATAATGACTCGAAGCAGAAGTCTTAATGATATGCAGTGTTTGTTCACATAAATCAAAGAGCAAGAGATCTACAGTTTAAGTCTGCATGAGTGTTTTATTTCAAAGATAGAGTCAAAAAACCTACCATATGGCGCTGAAAGACAGCTCGTGGTGTGAGGTGATGCGAGAGGAGTTGGCTCAATTTGACAAGCTGAAGGTCTGGAACCTGGTAGATCTTCCGAAGGGCCAGCACGCAATTAACACGAAATAGGTTTTTAAATGTAAAAAGGACGATAAAGGCGTAGTCGTCAGGAATAAAGCTCGTCTGGTGGTGCAAGGGTTCAATCAGGAAGAAGGGATCGACTACACGGAAGTTTATGCGCCAGTGGCTCGACTTGAAGCAATTCGTTTGTTCCTAGCCTTTGCTACTCACATGCATATTAAAGTTTATCAGATATACGTCAAAAGTGCATTCCTTTACGGGAAGTTGTAAGAAACTGTGTATGTATCCCAGCCACCGGGTTTTGAAGCTCCAGATTCATCGAACAAAGTTTACTTGTTGGACAAATATTTATACGGTCTTCATCAGGCTCCACGTGCGTGGTACGAGATGCTTTCAGAGCATTTGTTGGCAAATGGATTCACTCGTGGTGCAATAGATTCCACTCTCTTCATCTTGAAGAAAGGGGGAGATTTCCTGATTGTGTAAATATATGTCAATGACATTATTTTTGGTTCTTTAAATGAAGAGCTTTGTCGTGAATTCGAACAAGTTATGAAATCGAAGTTTGAGATGAGTGCAATGGGTGAGCTGAAGTTTTTCCTTGGGTTGCAAGTGGATAAAGAAGTGCATGGCACGTACAGTCATCAGACGAAGTACGTCCACGAGATCCTCAAGCGATTCAACATGGAATACAGTCTGCCTTATGAAACTCCATTGCCTACCAATCATAAGTTGTCAGATGAAAAGGAAAACGACCCTGAAGTGGATCCTTTGGTTTATCATGCAATGATTGGTTCTTTAATGTATCTTACATGATCTCGACCTGACATAATGTTTTTCGTATGTTTATCTGCTAGGTAGCAAGCCACTCCGAGAGAATCGCATTTGAAAGCTGTCAAACGGAAAAGGCAAACCAAGACTTGGATTGTGGTATCTAATCGAAGGAGGCTTGGAGTTGATAGCATATGTGGATGCGGATTTTGGAAGGTGCCCAATCAATAGGAAATTAACCTCTGGTGGTGCTCAACTGCTTGGAATCTGTCTGATATCCTGGAAATGGAAAAAGTAACTTTCAGTGTCGCTGTCCAGTTGTGAAGCAGAATACATCTCCACTTCGAGATGCTGTACTCAAGTCTTGTGGATACAACAATAATTGCGGGATTACAGTTTGAATTATACACAAACTCCCATCATGGTAGACAATAATTCAGCTATTTCAATAACAAATAACCCAATACACTATTCACGCACAAAACATATCGATGTTAGGCATCATTTTATTCGTGATTGTGATGAAAAAGGTTAGATTGATGTAGTTAGAGTTGACACCTTAGACAACTATGCAGACCTGTTTACAAAGACATTCGATCGGACGTGGTTTGAGAACTTAGTCCGAATGATCGGGATGATAAACCCTGAGTAGGATGGTTGCATAAGCCCAAATGGAAACTTTTTTTTTTGTTTCTTTGTACAGTTTACTATTTTTTGTTTAAAACAAAAATCCAAAAAGATTTTACTTAGTTGCAGGATATTTTTATAAAAATCCAAAAACATTAGAAAATGAAAAAATGAGGATGCATTGATTGTGAGAAGAAATGATAGTACATCGGCAGTTGTCGCAACCCCCGGCCCCTATCTGTCCCAGGAACGGGCGACCGCGAACATCATTTGTGGTGGTATCATTTTGTTTATTAATTTGGCAGCGGAAATTTCATCAGGACCGTTGTTAGGAAATGTTTATCAGAGTAAAACCACCATATTTTATATTAATAACCACATGGGTAAAACCCAAGTTTCTTATTACAACATACGGATAAACCCTATTTTATTGAATTTAAAACATCGTCTTTTAGGTAACTTTTATAGCCACATTTTTCCAAGTCGTCAGTGCTCTCAAGCTGGCTTTCTTCTAATTTGGCTGTCACATTTTGTTACCTGAAACGCGTTTTAAAAACATTTGTCAGTGTGAAATACTGGTGAGTGAATCCCAGTTTAATCAAGAAACATTTTACCAATTAACTCAGTATTGAGAGCTATCACATTGTTTATTTCTACACAATTACTCATTCAGTACTGTCAATCCTGACTGGTGGGTCATATTACACATTGGCTAACTCGTTGTCCAAGTGTAACGTGTTCCACATTTTGTATACAAAACCCCAACATACCGATAGTAATTGAAGAACTACAAAGACTCAATCACTGCTAATCACATTGTAAAACATTTAAGGTTTTGTAAAACAGTTCATAAAAGGTTTACAGAAAATAATGATAACTCACTTTGCTGTCTTAGACTTCTTTTAGGGTTTCCTGGTGATTTATCTATAATTTACACAAATTTACATATGTTAGTATAATAACCCTTTATTTATTTTAATGATACCCTCCCTGAGATGGCATTCCAACAACTACGTCGGGCAAAACCACGACAGTTGTTACGGAACCCTGGATCAATCGGGCAGCGTATTTAATACGTAACCGGGGTTATAATACTTACAACAGAGCAGAACTTCATTAATTAGGGGGTATTATGCCCGAAAATTATGCCTATTATGTAAAAAGTCGAGAGAAAGAAAGAAATATGAGCGAATTGGACTGAAAGCCGATGCCTGCTATTTATAGGGCTGAAATTCAAGTCTCTCGCGACCCGCATAAGAATAAGCTTAGGCTTACGCGGCCCGCGTCGTAGGAGGGTCTAGGCGTAGGTGATCCGGGTCATGGAATAGGTTCAACACGCATTTGACACGTGTTAACACCGGGTGCGATCTGATCCTATAGCTGTCGCGGCGCGCGTAAGCTCAAGAGGTGGCTTACGCGCCCCGCGTAAGCCTTATTTTTCTTGTTTTTTAATTATTTTTAATGATATTTCATATTTTGGGCTCGGTTTTCACATACGGGGTGTATTTTAAGACATATAGGGGTAATTTAAAATATATTAGGGTGTTAGAAAAATTTCAGGAGAGTTGTTATATCCTCCCCACCTTGTTTCAGAGCTCGTCCTCGAGGTCTACTGGAATAAGTGTGGATATTTCCTTTGCATTTCTGATTCAAGTTCCCATGTGTATTCTGGTCCTCTTTTGGAGTCCCACTTCACTTTGACCAGAACCAATCTCTTGTGCTTGAGGTTCTTAACTTTCCTGTCTTCAATTTGTAGAGGTTTTTCTACAAATTTTAACTGTTCATTTACCTCTATATCCTTAAGAGGTACTATCAGTGATTCATCAGATAAGCATTTCTTGAGATTAGATACATGAAATACATCATGTATTCCTGCCATTTCCTCTGGCAGTTGTAGCTGATAGGCTAGAGGTCTATTCTTCTAATAATCTCAAAAGGTCCAACATACCTGGGGCTTAGCTTTCCCCTCTTGATGAATCTTACCACTCCTTTCCAAGGAGAGACTTTTAATAATACTTTATCTCCTACTTGAAATTCCAACGGTTTTCGTCTGTTATCAGCATAACTCTTTTGCCAATCACGTGCTGCCTTCAGTCGTTCCTTGATTTGAATGATTTTGTCTGTTGTTTCTTGTACTATCTCAGGTCCAGATAGTTGCTTTTCTCCAATTTCTGCCCAACAGACTGGCGTTCGGCACTTTCGTCCATAGAGTGCTTCGAATGGTGCAGCATTGATACTTGTGTGATAGCTATTATTATAAGAAAATTCTATCAATGGTAAGTGATCGTCCCAATTACCTCCGAAATCAATTACATAGGCTCTCAGCATGTCCTCCATGGTCTGAATTGTCCTTTCGCTTTGTCCATCCATTTGAGGATGATAAGCTGTGCTTAGATTTATCTTTGGTTCCCATTGCTTTATGGAAACTTGTCCAAAAATGAGAGGTAAAACGACTATCTCTGTCAGAAACAATTGATAGAGGAATTCCATGTAAAGAAACTACTTCGTTTACATATAATTTAGCTAATTGTTCCATACTGAAAGTTTCCTTCATTGGTAGGAAATGAGCTGACTTGGTTAGCCTATCTACAATCACCCAGATTGTATCATTACCTTTTCTTGTTTTGGGTAATTTAGTAACAAAATCCATTGTTATTAATTCCCATTTCCAAACAGGCATTTCTAACTGTTGCAATAAACCTGAAGGTTTCTGATGTTCAGCTTTAACTTGTGAACATGTTAAACACTTGGCAACATATGCTGCTATATCCTTTTTCATTCCTATCCACCAAAAATTCTTTCTTAAGTCCTGACACATCTTATCATTTCCAGGATGCATCGTATACTTAGACTTATGGGCTTCTTCTAATATACGGTGGCGTACGTTTCCTAATTTAGGTATCCACATCCTTTTCTTATGAAATCTCCAAATTCCATCTGTTCCTCGTTCTAATTCCTTAATCATTCCTTTTAACTTCTCAGTATCATCCTTGATTACTGATTCTTGTGCCTTTCTAATATGTTCATTTAAATCTACTTGTAGATTTAATTTAAGTGAACGTATTCTTTTTGGCTTTTCATGATACTTTCGGCTTAAAGCATCAGCAACTACATTTGCCTTTCCTGCATGATACTGGATATCACAATCATAATCACTAAGTAATTCCTTCCGGCGTCTTTGTCTCATATTCAACTCCTTTTGCTCGAAGACATACCTTAAACTCTTATGGTCTGTGAAAATGGTAAACTTACTACCGTATAGGTAATGTCTCCAAATCTTAAGGGCGAAAATTATGGTTCCTAATTCTAAATCATGGGTTGAATAATTCTCTTCATGATTCTTAAGTTGTCTAGAAGCATAAGATATAACCTTTTGACGTTGCATCAATACACATCCATAACCTAATTTAGAAGCGTCACAATAGATTACAAAATCTTTAGTTCCTTCTGGTAACGCTAGTATGGGTGCATGGGTTAATTTTTGCTTAAGGATTCTAAATGCTTCTTCTTATTTTGGTCCCCATTCAAACTTAACGGATTTATAGGTCAGCTTAGTTAAGGGAATGGCTACTCTAGAAAAATCTCGAATAAATCTTCTATAATAACCGGCCAATCCTAAGAAACTTCTAACCTCGGTTGGTGATTCATGGGTTTTCCAATTGGTTATCGCCTCGATTTTGGAGGGATCTACATGAATTCCTTCATGATCAACTAGATGTCCAAGAAATTGTACCCGTTCTAACCAAAACTCACACTTTGAAAACTTAGCATAAAGCTTTTCCTTTCTCAATAAACTTAGAAGTGCATGCAAATGCTTTGCATGTTCCTCTTTACTCTTAGAGTAAATGAGAATATCATCTATAAAGACAATTATGAATTTATCCAAATATGGCTTACATATTCGGTTCATCATGACCATGAATGCAGCTAGGGCATTGGTTAAACCAAATGGCATGACAGTAAATTCGTAATGGCCATACCTTGTTCTGAAGGCGGTCTTAGGAATGTGCTCTTCCTGTACCTTTAATTGATGATATCCTGACCTTAAATCGATTTTAGAGAAAAATCGGGCTCCTTGCAATTGATCAAACAGATCATCAATTCTTGGTAATGGATACCGATTCTTAATTGTGACCTTGTTCAATTCACGGTAGTCAATGCACATACGCATTGATCCGTCCTTCTTTTTAATGAATAAAATCGGCGCTCCCCAGGGTGATGAACTTGGCTGTATGAATCCTTTCTCTAACAATTCATCTAATTGTATCTTTAGTTCTTGCATTTTTGCGGGTGCTAAACGGTAAGGTGCTTTGGCAAATGGTGCTGTCCCTGGTATTAGGTAGATTCTGAATTCAACTTCTCTGTCTGGAGGTTGTCCTGGTAGGTCTTCTGGAAATACATCTGAAAACTGGGATACTACTGGAATATCCTTTAATTCTTTTCCTTTAGTGTTAGTGATTATAGAAATCAAATATACTAAGGATCCTTTCCTTATATAACTTGTTGTTTTCATCACAGAGATGAATTTAGTGGATCTAGAGATTTTATTTCCTTTAATTGTGATCTTTTCACCCCTTGGTGAATTTACTTGAATTGACTTTTGATCACATAAAATACTGGCTTTATTGGCTATTAACCAATCCATTCCTAATAAAATATCAAATCCTACCAGATTCATGGGGTAAAGGTTTGCAATAAATTTCTGGTTTAGAATTTCTATTCTTGCTCCCTGCGAGATTTCAGAAATCTTAATGGTTTCCCCATTTGCTGTCTCTACCAGACATTCTTGTGGAAGTTTAGTTAATGGTTGATTGAGTAATTTGCAAAATGAAGTATTAATAAAACTTTGGTTTGCACCAGAGTCAAATAATACTTTAGCAAAAACATCATTAACTAAAAACGTACCGGTGATCACATCCGGGATCATCTTTGCTTCTTCTGCAGTCAGAACAAATGCTCTAGTTTTTTTAGTATTCTTGGTGTTCGTAGTTGGAGCTAGATTTGGACAGTTAGGCTTGATATGACCTTGTTCTCCGCAGTTGTAGCATATCCTGTTGCTAATCTTTTTCCTGCAATCTTCCTCTTTGTGTCCCGATATTTTGCAGAAGTTACAGTATATGAAGCATCTTCCTGAATGCTTCCTTTTGCAATACTTACAGTAAGGTGCAGAGGTAGAACCTACATTTCTCCCACGGTTAGAATTTCCAGAACAGAATTCTTGTGTAAGCTTCTGGGATAGGTTCCTCCTTTGATCCTCTTCTCGTGTACAGACTAATTCATCTGTCAAGGTATTGGCTAGTTCTACAGCTTCTTCTATAGTTTGGGGTCTAGCTGCCTTGACTACATGCCTTATCTCTCCAATTAATCCCTAGATGTAATGGGAGATTAATACTGGTTCAGGTGAAGCAAGGGTTGGCACTATTCTAGCATATTCAAAGAATAACTTAGTGTATCCCTTACTATCTACACCAGTCATTCTAAGGTTTAAGAACTTGTTTGCTATCTGTTCTTTTTTATTAGAAGGACATAGTTTCCTTTCTACCATGTTTTTAAACTCCTCCCATTCCATATTGTAAGTTCTATCACTTCCTCTAGTCTGGAGGATAGTGTTCCACCATTCTAGTGTTGAATTCTTAAACAGATTGGAAGCAAACATTATCTTATCCTCTTCCGCACATTTACTTATTCTTAAGACTGCCTCAGTCTTTTCTATCCAGCGTAGAACTGCAACGGCCCCTTCATTGCCCGAGAATTCCTTTGGTTTACAAGACCAGAATTCTTTGTAAGAACAACCGTAAGACACTGTTCTTCTTCTTTTGGGAATGGGCACTTGAAGTATAGGTCCATTGTTCACACTGTGTTCAGGTTCAGTTGGTCGCTTACTGTTATGCTTACTTTTATTATCAGCTTCCCTAACCGTTTGAATAATATATGGCATCGCATCTATTATTCCTTGTGCCACTACGTGTTGGATGACACTGTTATCCACTTGGTTTCCATTGTTGTTGTTCGGATTTTCGTTACCCGGGTTATTGTTACTCTGGTTATTGTTATTCAGATTTTCCTGATTCACTTCGTCGTTCATCTGAATTTTAAACAATCATCACGTATTAATATTACAAGATAATATCTTAATATGATCAATCACATGACACTCATCTTGGTCAAAAACGTCGAGCATTGCGACGTTACTCTATTTTATATATAATATGCATCTACTACACACTGATACTGGAAATTAAAATTACAACATTACTATGCATCGCTAACCACAAAGTGGTCTATACTACAACATATATTATTATTACACATATTATTATTATTATTATTATTATTTTTCATAAAAACATATTATATATTATTATTATATGATTATTATTATTATTATTACCAACTCCACCATCCCCTTCACTGGTCTGGATTCATCCAGTAATCCATATTGCGCTCGTCATATTTCCAGACGAGTCGCTCTCCTACCTGCCTCATCCTCTCACTACTCTCTAAGATTTCTTCTCCGAAAGTTCGGAGCTCATGCACATTTTCTACACTCATTGGGGATGCACGTGCTGGTACTGGGCCTGGGCCTGGGTCTGGGTACTGGGACATGGGATTCTCCTGAGGGTACGGATTCTCTAAGATCTCCCTAATGTATTCATCGTTGTCATAGTAGGGATCTAGAGGGTCCAGACCTGGATATGCTGCTAAGTTTGTCATGGTTTCGTCGTTTAGGTGATAGCGTGCCACAAAATCCCTATGATCATCGAACCATGGATCATAATTTGGATCTAAAGGATTAGGGGCTGGTATCCTAGGCATCTCCTCAGGGTTGAAATCATGCATTTCTATCTCCATCGGCTGAGTGGGGAATAAAGGTAAGGGTTGTGGGGCTATTAGTTGTTCCAGATTTGGGTCGGCAGCAGTTGTTGCTAGGATATGAAAATTGGCTAAGATCCTATTAAGCATATCCTGTGTATGGGCATCTGACTCTCGCTTAGCGGCTGCTAGGACTCTTTGCTGTTGCAACTTTCGCATTCTTTTCCTACGCTCGAATACTCCCTTACTGACCCATCCTCTCTTTTTCTGAGGGAATGGCTCTTCAGACTGAGCCTTAAAGACAAACATCCCTTCTTCCGGATCAGCAGAATACCCAGAAAGGGTAGGCTGGGAAGAAGTACCTTCACTCTTAGGTGAATCGGACAACTGACGATACACGTCCGAGGGTCCTTGATCACTCATACTGTCAACTAAAAAGATAGTCAAATAACACATAACAATAGAATACAGATATGCACGTATTTCTGTAATTAAATTCCTAACATTTTAAATAATATTTTGATGTCAGCAGAACACTTATGTGGCTGAATCAGTGGCTTAGCTCTGATACCACCTTCTGTCGCAACCCCCGCCCCCTATCTGTCCCGGGAACGGGCGACCGCGAACATCATTTGTGGTGGTATCATTTTGTTTATTAATTTGGCAGCGGAAATTTCATTAGGACCATAGTTAGGATTTAGGAAATGTTTATCAGAGTAAAACCACCATATTTTATATTAATAACCACATGGGTAAAACCCAAGTTTCTTATTACAACATAGGGATAAACCCTATTTTATTGAATTTAAAACATCGTCTTTTAGGTAACTTTTATAGCCACATTTTTCCAAGCCGTCAGTGCTCTCAAGCTGGCTTTCTTCTAATTTGGCTGTCACATTTTGTTACCTGAAACACGTTTTAAAAACATTTCTCAGTGGAAAATACTGGTGAGTGAATCCCAGTTTAATCAAGAAACATTTTACCAATTAACACAGTATTGAGAGCTATCACATTGTTTATTTCTACACAATTACTCATTCAGTACTGTCAATCCTGACTGGTGGGTCATATTACACATTGGCTAACTCGTTGTCCAAGTGTAACATGTTCCACATTTTGTATACAAAACCCCAACATACCGGCAGTAATTGAAGAACTACAAAGACTCAATCACTGCTAATCACATTGTAAAACATTTAAGGTTTTGTAAAACAGTTCATACAAGGTTTACAGAAAATAAGGATAACTCACTTTGCTGTCTTAGACTTCTTTTAGGATTTCCTAGTGATTTATCTATAATTTACACAAATGTACATATGTTAGTATAATAACCCTTTATTTATTTTAATGATACCCTCCCCGAGACGGCATTCCAACAACTACGTCGGGCAGAACCACGACAGTTGTTATGGAACCATGGATCAATCGGACAACGTATCTAATACGTAACCGGGGTTATAATACTTACAACAGAGTAGAACTTCGTTAATTAAGGGGTATTATGCCCGAAAATTATGCCTATTATGTAAAAAGTCGAGAGAAAGAAAGAAATATGAGCGAATTGGACTGAAAGCCGATGCCTGCTATTTATAGGGCTGAAATTCAAGTCTCCCGCGGCCTGCGTAAGAGTAAGCTTAGGCTTATACCGCCCGTGTCGTAGGGGGGTCTAGGCGTAGGTGATCCGGGTCACGGTATAGGTTCAACACGCGTTTGACACGTGTCAACACCGGGTGCGATCTGATCCTATAGCTGTCGCGGTCCGCGTAAGCTCAAGAGGTGGCTTACGCGCCCCGCGTAAGCCTTATTTTTCTTGTTTTTTAATTATTTTTAATGATATTTCATATTTTGGGCTCCGTTTTCACATACGGGGTGTATTTTAAGACATATAGGGGTAATTTAAAATATATTAGGGCGTCTGAAAAATTTCAGTAGAGTTGTTATAGCAGTCATATCTTTTACAGGGTATCTTACAAACTTAAAACCTAAACTGTTGACAACTTCATTATATGTTATAACGATAGGTTTTACGCGTTAATAAGAACCTGTTTTTGGTATATAAAGATAACGGATTGTGTAACTTTTGTGTAACATCTCTAGGATATATGGTCTTGGTACCATAATTTCGTTTGAGAGATTACCAAAATTTTGAGATACTAGGTCTTTATATCTGATTATTATCTGGGGTATTATACTTGGTCTTCTTATTTTGCGTCAGCAATGGCCTAGACCTCGTATAATATTTTGCTAAGCACTTTGTTTGTGCACAACCCCCCCCCCCTAGGTGGATTTCTTTTCTTCCTAACAATCATCACCGGATGATCTTTTCTAAAGCTTGTCACCACCAGGTGAACAACTAAATATATATGTTACCACCAGGTACATAAAATTGAAATATGCCAAAGTGCAGCAAAAGATACCAAACCGTCGGTACACCACCTAAAGTCGCGCCTTCATCTCTTTGTCGGTGCGGTGGCACTAACCTGAGCTCTCAAGGTTTCACAATTTTAGCCGGATACAGATAGTATTTGGATATATTCACTTGTAAGATGTAATTTTTGGTAGTCTTGATTCATGAGTATATTCTGAGGTGGGGAACACAGTTATATCAGTTAATAAGACACTTAAATGCATATCTCGAAAACAGTGTTCGAACAGGTGCTAAAGCTTAAGTGGACAAGTATATCGTTAAACATCTTGAACTGTCATTATCATTCTATGTGCTTAATTCGTTCTAATGGATACTAACTGTGATATATTTTGACAGATAAGCCAATATGATCTTCTTGTCCACGTTTTCACAAAAAGATGTTGCTTGTAAATATTTTCTTAGCATTTCTATAAATATTATTTCCGTTTCAAATATTGAAAATTACAAAAAGATTTTCGGTGTGTTTTAATATAAAGTTTGAAAAATACAAAAAGATTTTATTTCTCGTTTCCATGTGTGGGCTTTATATTTTTAACGATACTCATATGGGGGTTTAAAATTTTGAAAACGGGTTAAAAAACAATCCGGTAAGGTAATTTAAAATAAGTCTTTTAATAAAAAAACCAGTCTTGCTAAGTTTGTCTAAGTGTGATTGTCCGTGTGGGAAACCGTGTTCCAAATTGTTTGATATCTTTCTATGTACGCGTTACTTAGAAAGTTTCTAGACTTTTATGGTTTAGCTCTTAGCTTTCTAATATGTTTAAACAAAGTTTTGGGTTTGACAAGCTATTTTGGATTAACTGAAAAAAGACATGAAGCTCGCTTTTCTGTGTATTCGAGTTGTTCAATGCTATGTGAAGAACAAGGCTGGAGCTGGAAGCAACTTCTCGAAGACTTGATGAAGACCTTCACAAGATTTGTAGATCCCGCATATATCAAGGGGGAGTCTGTAAGCGCACCTTTGGATGATAAATGCTAGATGCTGCTACTTGAAGAATCTTTAGGGTCTTATATGTAAATTGTTGATAAGTTATATATATGGTGTCAAACAAATTCAGACATGGATTGAGGATATGGACCCGAGTTTGTCAATACATATTCTGTCCGAATTTGGTTGTAGGTCTAGGGTCCGAATTTGTTAGATGATTAGCTTGTCCTAGTTTATGTTGATGCTGGAATGTAGTCCGAACTTGCTTAGATGTTTGTCAGTACTTATGTTTGATAAGTACTGACTAAATGTCTAGCGGTAGTGTCCAAATTTATATGTCAAATTTGGACTAGGTTTGTACTCAGGACTTATGTGTCCGTATATGTCATTGTATAAATACTAAGTGAATGAATGCAATGTAAATGCTTTTTGGGGAAAACTTTATGTGCAAGACTTGTTCTAGAGAGAGAAACAAACCCTACCTTTGTGTGTGCTATCACTGTGTATGATTGTTCAGGTGTGTGATCTGTGAATACTCTGTGTAATCACAGATTAATCGGGTCTCTCATCTTCTACTCCTTCTATACGAGATCTACAGAGCGGTACAAGTCACGCGGTTGGTTCCGCACATCACGTGTGTGTCGAGCTGTCCCGGTTAGTGTGTTCGAGTTGCTTTAGGCGACCTTACACAAACACTGGTACTGACACTGATGTTGTTAGAACGGTATTGATTGGTTCAGATCATCACGTACTGAATATTTATTTATCATTGCAAACATAGTTGCATACATGAAAAATTATCAAGATCGAAAACCATACAAACGAATATATGTACCAATACCGATGTTGTTTCGTATGATACGGTAGGGATACAATGTCAGTTTATCTATCGAAAGCGAAAAATAAAAAAGAGTACCGGTATCAATACCGATGTTGTTCGATCGGTTTCAATTCAGTTCACTACGGCAGCAGATCAGTATCCATTATCAAACATGAAACCATAAAAATGAATACAGGTATTGATAAAGATGTTGTACGGTTCGGTTTGGTTCCTTTGGTATGGTACCGCATAGTGTTTGTTTCCAATAATCATAACTGCAAAAGTGGGGTTGCAGGTCAAAAACCTACCCTCTATCGTCCTTGTCGCGCCAATAATCAAATTGTCAGAAATTTTTTTTTACCCTATCACTGCCAACTCAAAATCCCCATACCTTTAATTTAAACCCAAATATTTTAACAGGGGGGATCAAATATTTTAACAGAATCTATACCATTAACAACTTACACAATCAAGATCAAAACCCACCCCCTCACCATCACCACCAATCCTCATCGGCAACCTTCACCGGCACCGTCGCCGTCAAAACCCACCACCACCATCAAAAAGTAGCGGATAACCGCACACAAATTCGATAACTTTTCTATCGGCACCGCGGGGCACCACCGACACCAAGCGGGCACCACGGGGCACCGTCGGGCACCATCGGCACCGCTTGCAAATAATAGTCGACATCGAAGCCAGCCAACATAATCACTTTAAGCAAAACACACAAACCAATAGAATCAAGAACACAAATCACCCCCCCCCAATCAAAAAACACGAATCAAACTCTTTCAAAAAAACTCAACCACATCACTTTATGCAAATGTTAGTGCAGTTGTATGTCGACTTCATCTTCGTTCGATTCTTAGATTAGTAATGAAAGATCAAGTCACGCAGTTCGAGATAAACAGGAAACAAAGGTGAACAAGCCAGTTCAAACGAAGTGGACAGTTCAAACGAAGTGGACAGTTCAAACGAACTGGAAATGCCTGTTCAAACGAACTGGAAAAGTATAAATAGGTGACTTGTGATTTTCATTTGTAACTTTTGGATTCCGGTAACGAAGCTCTGCCGAAGTGTCTCCAGCCTTGTAAACGCGTTATAATCAATATAAGAGACAGTTATTAGTGAATATCAAGCTGAAACAAACTCTGATTCATTGAATTCCGCCTATGAATCAGTTTAGAGCTCTTCTGAAGACTCGTCAGATCGATTCTCGATCCTACAAGTGGTATCAGAGCTCAGGAGGAAGAGATCTTGTATTTTCAGCTCGATTTCATCAAAAATTCTATTTCTACTCCATTCTGTCACATTTTTTTTCAAAATTAACCAAGATTTTCTGGATAAAATGGATTAATTTTGATAGATATTATGCGAAATGGTGTTTTGAATAATCTGAGAAAGTATCATAATCGTAAAACAGATTAAAACGTAATCAATTTGGTAAAAAATTGACCAGTTCGTTTGAAGCTTGATACATATCACACGAACAGGAACTTTGATCTCAGATCTAGAACTTTTCAGTGGACGATATTGAACAAATTATACATCATTGTGTTCGGAATTCATTGTAGAATAATCCTTGAACATATCAGATCCTAATTCAACCGAAAATTTGATAAATTTGTCAAAAGATATCCCGTTCGTATGAACTGATTCATCAGTTCGTTTGAAAAGTCATACGAAGTGAGACCAGTTCGTTTAAAGTTGATTAGTTCGTTTGAAAGTATTCAGTTCCAGTTCGTTTGATAGTTGCTCAGATCGTTTGATTTCACCATTCAGTTCATACGAATTGGATATTGTCTAGTAGCCTGAGATTTGATCAGTTCACACAAAGAGGATAGTGTCAGTTCGTTTGGATTGTGTCTTCAGTTCACACGAGGTTTTGACAGATTGCATGTGATTCAGATTGACTTTATAAATTGAGGTCCAATCAAATTGAGTTGATAATTAAGTTGTCGGCCACATAATGTCAGTACATGTGACATTTATTTGATATAATTTTGCATGTGGTGTTGAGTCCCAATACTTTTTACGGTCCAATTAAATCAATAGTTATTAAAGAGTTGTCGGCCTTCACTTGAAATACCGTGTAACCATTAATTGATATAGTCATTGTTCTCGGTATAATCAATTTGAGATTTCAATTGCATGTTTTGACATTACATCAGGTCGTATGAAAAGGTTGATCCGTTTGAAAGGTTCAATTCATTTGAAGAACATCAATTCGTTTGAAACTTAATTCGTTTGAACCTTAGTTTGTTTGGTTGAAACTCAGGTCGTTTGAACTTGTTCAGTCCGTTTGAGAATTCAATTCACACGAAGTAAACCTGAACCTCAGTTCGTGTGAAGATCTTAGTTCGTTTGAGGGGTTCTAGTTCGTTTGAGAGGTCAGATAGTTTGACAAATTTTTTCAGTTCACGCGAAGTGAATTCATTCAGTCCGTTTGAAGTGTTTGAAATTTGTTGGGGTTGATTTGAAAAATGAAGAAAATGTTTGAAGAAAAGGAGAATCATGATCTTGAAAAGATAAATGATTGGTATCGAGGGTATTTCAGGAGTTATTATCAAGGTTTGCCTGAGAATGTTTTGGTTAACCGGTTCGATTGTGTTTTGTGTAAGAAGGATGAAAAGTTGGATGATTTGGAGAAAAGATTTGATTGTTTAATTGATCATTTGAAAGATCATAACATAAGAATGTCGGATGCTGAAAAAGTATCAAAGTTTGCTGATGCATTACCAGTAGAATGGGATGATTTTTTGGAAAATCTAAAAAGAAATTTTAAATTTTCAAAGTTACATCTATATGAGTTCATTAGCAAACTTAAAACACATTGGTATGATAATAAAAGTAAGAAAAAAGAGTTGATGAATAGGTTAGAAAATAATTTGGAGAAAATAAGTTTGGATGTGGTTGGTGAAATGAACAAAAGAGTCTGTGTGTGTCTTAGAGCAAAAGATGTTATGAAATACGATATGAAGAGGGGTTGTTATATTGATGAGAATATGAATCCTCTTGATTTCGTTAAAATCTTTTGTGCAGGAACATACAAGACAGAGAAAGAGAAAATTTCAAAGACTGAAGAATCTGAAAAGCTTGGATCTTCAAATTTTGAATCAGTATGTTCTAAGTGTGATAAATTTGAAGCTGACAATGACAAACTTTTGAAGGATGTGGAAAGTTTGACATTGGAAATCAAAGATTTGAAGGAACAGGTTAAAGAAAATACAGCTTTCAAGAATGAGAAGATAGCTGATGATAAACAGATTCTTGAATTGCAGAAAAATTGTGAGAAGTTGAAATCTGAAAATGACAAACTGTTAAGTAATTTGAACTGTTTGACATTAGAAAACAAAATTTTGAAAGAAAATGCAAAAATTTTTGAAGATAAAATCAAAAGTTTTGAAAAAGAAAAATTAAAAATTAAAAAAGAATTTCAAAGTCAAATAAAGATTTTGGAAGATGAGAAAACTATTTTTGGTAAAAACAATATTGAAAAACAAATTGAAATAAATTCTCATCTTCAGAAAATCATTAGACTTGAGCATGAAGCTGTAAATGCTCAAAATAAAATCAAGGAGTGGGAAGAAAAATTGAAAGTATTTGTGAATACTTCATCAATTCTCTGTCCAAAACCAATAAATTCAGTTCCAATAAGTGACGATGTCACAAACTATGATAAAGTCATAGTTGAAGATTGTGATGAGAAATCTGATGATGAAACTGGAAAAATTGAGAAAAAGAAATTATTTTTGAAATTAAAAGAAAAGTTTCAAGAAACTGTTCCACAAACAACTGAAAAGGGAGAAAGCTCTAAGCAAAAACCTTTGAAGAAGAAAGTGGAACAAAAACAAAAGGAGAAAAATTTGAAAAATGATCAAAAAGAAAATAAAAGCTCATCAGATCAATCATCCAATCGCAATAAAAAATCACAAAAATTGGAAAATCAAAAATCAAAAACTGTTGGTAATAAGTGGTGCAGGTTTGACCGCAGTGCTCAAAAGCCAAATCCAGCATACAAGAGGAGAGATGGATATCACCAAGCCAAACAATGTTATGATCTGAATGTTTGGACAGAAGGTGGTGATTGGTACGATAACAGAGTGTGTTACACTTGTGGTGTGAGAGGACACATTGCTGTTAACTGCCAGAACTGGAGTTATGAGACAAGAAGATGCTTTGAATGTCAAATCAGAGGTCATATTGCAAGAGATTGCCCAATGAGATCAATGAGAAGATCGAGGGCTGAATCTCAGAAAATGACAAAGAAGAAACCAGTCAAAGTCGAAGCAAAGCCCAAAGAACAGAAAGTTCTAGAACCGAAAGTGAAGCTTTCCCAGGGGCAGAAAGACAGACTGAGGAAGAAGAGGAAGAAAGTGAGAGAATATCTTGAAAGGATTTTGTCCTCGGATACAACTGGTAAAACAGATAAAAGTTCTGATAAATTGTCTTGCTCGCCAAAGAATGATAAATCAAGCAAAACGAATTCATCAGATACAAATCTGAGGACAGAGGAGAGAGTAAAGAAAGAGAAAGTTGGTGGTGATGAATTTGTTTCTTTGGAAACAAAGGAGCCACGTGTTGGCGATGAATCTGATTCATCAAAGTCAGACAAGCCAAGTTCAGGCGATGAATCTGGTGTGGTAAAGCCAGAAGAGCCGTGTGTTGAGGTAAAAAATGAGAATTCTGGTCTAACAATGGATGATGCAAATTTTCCACCATTGTTGAACAAGAATTCAAAATCACCCAAGGACCGTCAGGCTTGGGTGAATCTGTTTAAATGAAAAACCTGACTTGCCGGAGTTCCTAGGTTGGTAAGTGTGGAGCAGGTATAGGCACATTTCTTGAGAAATTCACGAAAGTGATTTCGACTTAAAAGTGGTAAATCAGGGACATTAAGTTGTACTTGATTTTCTACAACTGATGTTTGTGGATTGATCTTAAAAATGTTAGTTTTTTACAAGTGGTTAAAGAAAACAAGGTGATGAATGATCCCCATGTTTGAGAAATGACTCACAAAACTAATTTTCAGGAAAAACCATTTTGATTAAAACAAACTTAAGTGTTTTGAAATCACTATGGGAAAATGTTTTGTTGTCAGGGGGAGTTCTGATTGTTCAAGCCAAGTGAATGGAGAATTGAAGTAATTCTCATCATGTTGTCATTTACTTTGTACAGTTCATTTTCAAATTTTCCCAGAAAATCAAAATTGAAACATATTTTGATTTTAGGGGGAGTAAGAAATTTCAGAAAATCCAAAAACATTTGAAAATTTGAAAAATCCAAAAACATGAAAAAAATGCAAAAATGAGTTTTGTTGTCAAAAAGAGGATATGATAGTAGATCAGTTGGACTGTCACAACATGCTAAAGAAATGGAGAGATAAAATGTGATAAGCGATCTCACTAAAGATGTGACGATAGGCTCAGCTAGACTAGTAGATTTGCGATAACGATACAAACCTAAAATGAAAAAGCCTAGTTCTAGTGGGAAACATGATCAAAAGCATAGTACTTAGTTTTGTCCTTCTTGATTGTGTGCCTACTCAGTAATCGCTGATTGTCGAAAGACATAAAACTGGTTAAATTTGTGAACTTTCACAACTTTGCTGAAAAGTCGCTGTGATTGTGCATTTTATTTTGCAAAGATTTAAACTTGTTTTATTTCTTTATTTTGTTTAAGCATTGGACATCCTCTGTGTATACGTGAGTATCGACCTGGATGTTATTGCCTAAACGTTCTGCTTTATTTTCTTTGGTGTTTCGTTTAAGCTTTGGATCACCTCTGCGTATACGGGAGTATCGACCTGGTGGTTAAGGCCTAAACAAATTCAACTTGTTTTATTTTTCTTATTTTGTTTAAACATTGGACTTTCTCTGCGTATCGAAAGATCGACCTGATTGTTAATGTTTAAACATTCTGCTTTGTTTTCGCACATATCACAGTTGATAAAAGTTTAAAAGCATTACTTGAGTTAGTGTATTGCATGATGAGGGGATATGCTGAGATCGTGGGGTCCATAAGAATTTAGTGCAAAATTAATATACCTTAACGTATCGGTAAGCATTTCGAAAGTTGTTAGATTGAGTTTAAGTGGATAACAATATCGTCAATCAATGTGAATCGTTTAGAACTGAAAATGTTTAAAACTTAACGGTGCTAGTGATTGGTCACATAAACTGATATGATCCTCTTACACAAACTCACAAAAATAGTGTCTGTAAATATTTCTTTACTGCATTTCCTTTATTTCAAAAATCCAAAAAGATTTTAGTGTGTTTTAGCATGAATTTTTGAAAAATACAAAAAGATTTTCGACAACTGATGTTGGAGAGCTGATATTCAAAATTTCAAGTGCTGAACATGATGAACAGGGTTGGGAGTGAGTGCTTAAATGAAAGAATTTTTTTTTTGAGAAAGAAAGTTTGATTAGTTTATCGAGATCATTAATTTGAACTTGATGTAACTATTTCTAGTAAGTTTTTCTTATTGATTTAAGTAAAAACTTATGTTTTGGTTGAGAATTGTGTAGGTGTTGAGCTGAACAGAATTAAAGCCAGGATGTGATCTCAAGGTGATAGCTAATTCCAGACAGCGATCCCAGTATGATGAAAGGGGGAGTCTGATGAGGTTAGAGCCAAAGAGAAGATCCTGGTATATGCTAAGAAAGAAAGGAGACCGATTAAGATTGAAGAGTCGTCATGATGAAGACTCTCACTGAAGATTCCGTCAACATTCAAGGGGGAGTCTGTTAGTGCAGTTGTCTGTCGACTTCATCTTCGTTCGATTCTTAGATTAGTAATGAAAGATCAAGTCACGCAGTTCGAGATAAACAGGAAACAAATGTGAACAAGCCAGTTCAAACGAAGTGGACAGTTCAAACGAAGTGGACAGTTCAAACGAACTGGAAATGCCTGTTCAAACGAACTGGAAATAGTATAAATAGGTGACTTGTGATTTTCATTTGTAACTTTTGGATTCCGGTAGCGAAGCTCTGCCGAAGTGTCTCCAGCCTTGTGAACGCGTTATAATCAATATAAGAGACAGTTATTAGTGAATATCAAGTTGAAACAAACTCTGATTCATTGAATTCCGCCTTTGAATCAGTTTAGAGCTCTTCTGAAGACTCGTTCAGATCGATTCTCGATCCTACAGCAAAACCCATTTCTCAAAAGCTAGAGAGAGAAACAACAACACCCATCATTTCTAGAGAGAGAAACCACCATTTATTCAACCACATTTCCACGAAGATAACTAACATCAGATCTGAGACTAGAACCTTTGGACTCACGAAAGGTTGACCGACTGAAAGTCCATCGTCAGGTTGCTTTAGGGGTGTGGGTGACCGGCCGGAGGTCAGCCAGAGGTCCGCCGTCACCGGTGACCAGGAACCCTAGGGTTTCCCTAATCTCTTTCTCGATCTCTATTATAACCACACACACCGGTGAAAGATTTTAATAGACAGAGGTGAGAAATGGGGGGGGGGGTTCAATTTTTGGATTTTTTAGAGAGAGAGAGAAGTTAGAGATGATGGTGGTCTGCATTTAGAGAGAGGTTAGAGGTGAATGATTTTAAGAGAGATGAGGGTTTTCAAATTTAAGAGAGAGAGATGAGAGATGCCAAAAAGTCTGGTGACTTTAAATGCAGAGAGAGATAGATTTGAAATTTGGAGTAAATGACCAAAATACCCTTTAGGTTATAAAATAATAGTGCATACGTGGCAAAGTCTGATTGGTGAAAAGTGGTTCTCACGGTTCTCGCAACTAGGGATGATTTTCATTTTAACGGTCCCATATATATATATAGGGTGGGGTTCCTCTACAAAGTATGTTTTTTCCTACAAAGTGTGTTTTTTCCATACAAAGTGTAGGAAGTGATCTTGATGATTGGATGAGTGTGTTCGATGGTTAAGATCATTTTGGTGGTATTTTAGTAATATATGTTTCTTAAAAATAGGCTAATTAAATTGAATGGACGTAGATGTGTCATTTAACTTGTTTTAAATAAGGAAATAATTGCCAATCATAAACCACCTCCATAATTGTCGTGATTTTCTCTCTTATCCCTCACATCCGGAAACACCGAATCATACCAAAAATAACGATAAATAAAATCTAGATGTGTTTATAGTACTGTGTTTTATTGATCAAACACAAAGTGACGAACTAGTGACTGACTGCTAAAACACAACGTTAAGAATTTGTTGTTGGTGCATGTTTGTGACAACAGCTTAGATTTGGTCTTTGGATATCTTGTAATTAGATAAATGATAAACAGTTAGCGGGTTTAGCTTTGTATTAGTGAGATAATAGAGTTTGGGCTAAACAAAACCCACATTGGGTGATGGGGGACGATTTGGGCCTAGCCCATGTGGTAAACCCAGCCCAAGTTGCAAACCTTGTGTTATATAAACAAGGTTAGGCTTTAGGGTTAAGGTTGATCAGCCAAAACAGTGTGTGAGAGCAAATTCGTGAGAGTGCTTAGGCTTGGACGAATTTGGAGTTGGTTAGGGTTTGATTGATTGTAAAACGTTTGTTTGGATAATCAATAGAAACCCAGTTTGAAAGTGAAGTGTTGTTTCTGTTTTCTACTTGTTTCTGTGATATTCTGATCAAGAGGATTCCGCACTCTTGATTAGATTGACAATTCTGTGAAGATCCATACGAATAGGGGACCTACAATTGGTATCAGAGCATTAGGCTCTTGAAGGCTCGGTTCAGAATTGTGCTTGGAGAAACAGGGAGATTTTCGAATTTTGAAACCTAAAAAATTAGGGTTTTGAAATTTTCGAAATTTTTGATATAATTTTTCGAATTTTGTTGGCTGTTTTGATCTTCTGCATTGTTTGTTTGCTGTTTTTTGCAGGTTTTAGGGTTTGCAGGACTGTGTTTGGTTGATTGTTTTGAAGAATTTTGGCTAAGAAACTTGAAGATTCGAAGATTGTTCTTCGTGTTCTTCATTAAGTTCATCAGAAATTCTTCAAAAGTTTGCTGATTTTGCTGTTCTGATTTTGCAGAAACTGTTAAGAAATCCGGAAGAATTTTCAGAATTTCGAACAGATCTAGTTTCCAAGTTTAATTGGCGAATTAGAGTAATTTCGCAGTCTGGACCTGCGAAATTAAGTGATCTGCGAAGTTAACCGGCGACGTTAAAATCCAAAGGCGACTTTGGTAACCGTATAATTTTCCTCAGCGAAATTATTACGGTTTTCAGCGACTTACCAGTCGTCGTAATACCGAACTGGTTACCCGGCGAAATTGTTGACTGAGCGAAATTAACAGACTTGTCAGCGAACTAGACCACCAGCGAATTTGACTTGTCAGTGAAGCAGACCTAGCGAAATTAACAACACCCCCAGCGAAATTAAGGCAGCGAATTTAATTTAAGTGGTGGAATATTTTCTGGCAAGCGTCGATAAAATTTCAGTGTTTTGCAAATAGAAATTGATCCGTAGCTCGTTAGACAGAACCGTTTGGACCGTTGAATTCCTTGGATTTTTAGGGTAAAAAAAAGACTCTGGAAAATCCCGATTTCGGTTTTCGACATTAGATATCATTGGATTCTTCTTTTCGAGACGATTCTAACGGTGTAATTTGGTAACCACTGTTTTCGAAAAAATTTTGTACGGTTTTATCAGTCTGTTACGTTAAAAATGTCGAACATGTCTAGTTTGAATGAGCTGTTGAGAATGGAGCATGAGGTTGGCACTACCAACAAACCGCCTAAGATGATAAAGGTGGAAAATTACTTGACATGGAAGGATCGTTTCCAATCCTTCATTGAATATCAAGACATGCGAATGTGGATATGTATTGAAGATGGGTACACAAACCCTACTCACGACTTTGAGGGCAGACCTCGTAGAACAGCCTATGTGAACATGGAAGAGAATGATAAAAAGATGTATGAGGCTGAAAAGAGAGCATTGGCTGCTATTAAAATGTCGTTACCTGATAGCATCAAGCATACATTCACAAAGTACACAAATTCAAAAGATATGTGGGATGCATTAGAAAAACGATATGCAGGAAATGCAGATGTTAAGAAAAACAAGATTGATCTACTGAAGAAGCAGTTTGCTATTTTCAAGCACATGAAGCATGAGTTACTTGAGGACATCATCACACGTTACTATCATCTGATGTCAGAAATGGAAAACTATAAGATTGATTGCTATACTGATGTAGAGAAGAATGACAAGCTGCTCGATGCTTTACCTACTAAGTGGGATATCTACACTCTCATGATCAAGGGTGAAGCAGATTATGAGACAAAGGAGCATAGGTGGAAAGTACTATTGTTTAGTTGTCACTGATGATTACTCACGTTATTCATGGGTTTTCTTTTTAGGTACAAAAGATGAGACAGCAGAAATGTTGATAGATCTTTTTACAAAATTGGAAAATGTCCATGATGCAAGGATCAAGAGGATAAGGAGTGATAATGGCACGGAGTTCAAGAATCGAGTTCTGGATCTCTATTGTCTTCGAAAGGGAATTGAACATCAATATTCTGCTCCTTATACACCTCAACAAAATGGAGTTGCTGAGAGGAAAAACAGGACGTTGATTGAAGCCGCTAGGACGATGCTTTCAGATTCAAAGCTACCAGTTCTTTTCTGGGGAGAAGCTGTGAATACAGCTTGCTACGTCCTAAACAAAGTTTTGACTGTTAAACGTTTTAATAAAACTTGTCATGAATTAATGTTTAACAAGAAACCAAACTTAGAAGGCTTTGAACCATTTGGATTACCCTGCACCATTGTGCGTAATAAAGATAAACAAAAATTCGGTGAGGTGGCTGACGAAGGCTACTTTCTAGGTTACGTACCTGGCGCACCGAATAAAAGGGTTTTTAATCTAAAAACTGGTAAAATTGAGGTTGTGTTTAATGTGGAAATTACTTCCTACAAACCTCAACAATCAACGAGTGGTCCTGCTATATTATATGATTATGAAAGCACTTTTAAATCATTTAATATTCCTGAGTTTCCAAATGCAGATGATTCACAGTTGATTCAGACAATGATTGGTGGAGACGATGAAGGCGAGTTCATGCCTAGATCGAATGTTGATATGACAGATGCTGGGGAAACTTCCAAAGGTGCTGCTAATCCTGATTCAAGTGATAGTGACTCTGAACCCATTGAGGGGGAGGATTTCATTAATCCGTTTGCAAATCAGAATGTTCAGGGGGAGGTTGGATCAAACCTGGGTGATAATCTAGAAGTGGATACCGTTGCTACTACACGAGCAAATAGAGATCATCCAGTTGACATGATACTTGGAGATCCTAATGCAGGTGTTCAGACGAGGAGAAGCATAGCAGCAAATTCTGGCTTATTTGTGTCGATTGAGAAGACTGGGATTGTGAACGAGTGCTTGTACAGTTGCTTTATTTCCCATGAGGAGCCGAAGAACATTCATATGGCTCTTAAAGACAATTCATGGGTTGAAGCTATGCAAGAGGAATTGGCACAGTTTGCGAAGTTGAAGGTTTGGGAGTTAGTTGACCTTCCTAAAGGTGAAAAGGAAATTGGCACAAAGTGGGTGTTTAAGTGCAAGAAGGATGACAGAGGGATTGTGACGCGAAACAAGGCTCGATTGGTTGTCAAAGGTTTCAATCAGCAAGAAGGGATAGACTACAATGAAGTGTTTGCACCAGTGGCAAGGTTGGAGGCAATTCGTTTGTTTCTAGCTTTCGCAACTTTCAAAGGCTTTAAAGTTTTCCAACTAGACGTGAAGAGTGCATTTCTTTACGGGAAAGTCCAAGAAGTGGTGTATGTCTCACAACCAGATGGGTTCGTTGATCCTGATTATCCAGATCGAGTGTACAAACTTGATAAGGCTTTGTATGGATTACATCAAGCTCCTAGGGCGTGGTACGAGACACTGTCTACACATCTGATCAAAAATGGTTTTGAAAGAGGTCAGATTGACAGTACACTTTTCATCAAGAGGAAGAAGGAAGATTTTCTGCTGGTACAGGTGTACGTGGATGACATCATCTTTGGGTCATCAGATGAGAGCATGTGTAAAGAGTTCGAGCAGGTGATGAAGAGCAAGTTTGAAATGAGTGCTATGGGTGAGCTGTCTTACTTTCTGGGATTACAAGTTGAACAGAAGGAGGATGGGATGTTTATTCATCAAACGAAGTATTTGTATGACATTTTGGATCGGTTCAAAATGAATGATTGCTCTACTTTCAACACACCCATATGTGAAAATCACAATCTTGGCCCAGATCATGAAAGTACTGAAGACGTTGATCCTACTCAATACAGGGCAATGATTGGTTCTCTAATGTACTTGACTGCTTCAAGACCTGACATTATGTTTACAGTATGCTTGTGTGCCAGATATCAGGCTAATCCTAAGGAGTCACACATGAAGGCGATGAAGCGTATTCTTCGTTACTTGAAGGGGAAACCTAAACTTGGGTTGTGGTATCCAGCTGATAGTGATATGAATTTTGTTGCTTACACTGACTCAGACTTTGGAGGATGCAAGTCGAACAGAAAGTCTACAACAGGTGGTTGTCAGTTCTTAGGAGGCAGGATTGTGTCTTGGCAATGCAAGAAGCAATCTTGTGTGTCTACATCTACGTGTGAAGCTGAATATATTGCTGCAGGTAGCTGCTGCTCTCAGGTTCTCTGGATACAACAGCAGATGCGCGATTACGGTTTGGATTTCACTCGTACTCCTATTATGATAGACAATAATGCCACAATTTCTATAACAAATAATCCCGTGAAACACAGTCGCACAAAACATATTGACATACGTCATCATTTTATACGGGATTGTGCTGAAAAACGACTAATTGAATTACATCGAGTTGACACCGAAGATAACCTGGCAGATCTTTGTACTAAAGCATTTGACAGGGCTCGCTTTGAACATTTAGTCGAACTCAACGGGATTAGGAATCCTGAATAACTGGTTTTTCATAAGAATTTTTGTAAATAGTTTACCGCTTTTCTTAAAAATCAAAAATACAAAAACATTGAAAAATTGAAAAACATAAAAAAATTTGAAAATCAAAAATGAGATCACTGTGTGAAAAAGGAGAAACGATAGTACATCAGCAGGTTAGACTGTCACACTGAAAATGAACTAAAATTGCTTAAGTGTGATAGCAGTTTCATCATACGATGTATCAGTAGGCAAAAAGCATGAAATAATCAACTTACCAATGTGATATAAACCTAAATGAACTGTGTATGAGTGGGGAACACATCAGTGGTGTATGGTTTAATGACCTTAAATCTTGCGTTGATAGATTGCCAAAATCTGAAGTTTTGGGTCTTTATACTGTTATTTCATCTGGGGATATCAGGGGTGTCCTTCTGCTGCATCCAGATACATGCTGACCTAGGCACACCCAGGATATCTTAAAAGAGCTAAAAATGCCAAAACCTTGAAAATGAAGAAGCTCTCAAAGAGAGTCATTCAAATGTGCAAAAAGCATAAATCGTACCAAAAATGGTATTTGTCTTAGCCCTCGTTAGATATTTTGGTCTCTTTGCTGTACGGAAGTACTGACCTGATCACCAATTATCTAAACATTGAAATACAAAACGGATGAATTCAGTATACTCACCTACTACGATGAATCTTTGTGCATACCTTGATCGCGGGGGTATATCCTGAAGTGGGACACACTAGTATTATCAGTAAATAAAATTACCTTAACGTATCATACGGTAATGGTACTTGAAATGTTCATGCATTTTGTTTAAGTGGACAAACATACTGGTAATCGTCTTGGACTGCTTTTCATGAAAAATTAAATTAAGAATTATCTAATTGTGTGAAACAGTTTGATTGTGCTGATATGATCTTCTTACCAGTGATTCTCGCAAAAATAGAGTGTTTATTGTTTTTGTTATTTAGTTGCTTTCAGAAAATACAAAAATCCAAAAATAGTGTCTTTTTCTGTTTAAAATTCTTAACGTACGGAAAACTGTTATTCTTGGAGGAATTGTTACTGATAGGGGGAGACGGTGTTAGAAAGTGAGTTCAAAATTTTAAATCATGCGGGTTCTAGGGTGTGTGATTAAAAAGTTTTGCGTGTTGGTGAAGAAGTTGAATATGCTTAATCTGTGATACAGTTTAACTCTCTCTTGAAAAATAATAATTTATTTAACTGTGTTGAAAAATTCTTATGGTTTCTCGAGATGTTTGTTTTATAGTATACAGATTGAAGCAGTGTGTTGTTGAAAAGTTAAAGTGATGAGTTGCTGTGAAGATGAGAGTTTGATTGGATGCATGGTAGAACCTCCTTTCTATATTGCAGACAAAGTTGAAGAGATTGAAGATTGCTATACATATGCTGAACTGGAGTTTACTAAAACGCTAAAGTTTTTGAAGATTTGGTGATTGGATGCATCAGCTTAGGGGGAGTCTGTTGCTGACAGAGCTATTGAAGCTGAAGCTATCCAAAGACCAAAGACAGTGCAAGACTACATGAAGATTGCAAGATGACTGAAGACAAAGTTATTTTATGAAGCTATTGTCAAGGGGGAGTTTGTTGGTGCATGTTTGTGACAACAGCTTAGATTTGGTCTTTGGATATCTTGTAATTAGATAAACGATAAACAGTTAGCGGGTTTAGCTTTGTATTAGTGAGATAATAGAGTTTGGGCTAAACAAAACCCACATTGGGTGATGGGGGACGATTTGGGCCTAGCCCATGTGGTAAACCCAGCCCAAGTTGCAAACCTTGTGTTATATAAACAAGGTTAGGCTTTAGGGTTAAGGTTGATCAGCCAAAACAGTGTGTGAGAGCAAATTCGTGAGAGTGCTTAGGCTTGGACGAATTTGGAGTTGGTTAGGGTTTGATTGATTGTAAAACGTTTGTTTGGATAATCAATAGAAACCCAGTTTGAAAGTGAAGTGTTGTTTCTGTTTTCTACTTGTTTCTGTGATATTCTGATCAAGAGGATTCCGCACTCTTGATTAGATTGACAATTCTGTGAAGATCCATACGAATAGGGGACCTACATTTGTTTATGATAAAACACAATGTGCTAAAACCTGTTACAATTACTGACTGCTAAAACACAACATGACGAATCAGTTACTAGCTGCTAAAACACAACGTGAGGAGTCAGTTACCGGATGCTAAAACACAACGTAGATGTGTTCATAGACGTGTGTTTTAGTGATAAAACACAATGTGATGAACTAGATGAAATACGAATTTAATGTGAATATGTTGAAGCAATTGTATTATTATCATTAATTCGCTTTAAAATCAAATAGATATTTAGTTTCCTAAAAATTCTCATTAGTCAGTTTAGGATATAATAAATTTCATAATTAAAATAATTATCAAACTACTATCATGCCCTTTTGATAAAAGTATCTAATTACCACATGTCACAAGGATATGGTTACCTACACTTTGTAGGAAAAGTTGGCTTTGTAGCCAACTCCTACCCTATATATATATATATATGGGATTGTTCAAATGAAAACCACTTTTATTGCGAAAACTCGAAAACTAACTAAAAAAGCCTAAAAACACACCAAAAATTTTTTTTACAACTTTTTTTTCAAAAAAAAAATTAAAATTTTTTGTAGTGCATATATGTAATAGTACACATGTGCACTACAAATTTTTTTTTTGAGAAAAAGTATTTTTTTTGTATAATTTAAATAGTGAAAATTGGTATGCAAAAAAAAAAATTGGTATGTTTTTTAGGATTTTTTTAGTTAGTTTTCGTAATAACTAGTGGTTTTCATTTGAATCTTCCCCTATATATATATATATAGGGAGATGATCATGAGAATACTAAATCTAAATGAGAAAACTAGAAAACTAACTAAAAAAGCTAAAAAACATACAAATTTTTTTTTACAATTTTTTTATAAAAAAATCGCTATTTTTTATATATAAAAATTTAAAAAAAAAATTGTTGTACTGCACATGTGCATTATATGTGTACTACACATGTGCATTATATCCGTATTAGTACACATGTACAATACAACAATTTTTTTTAATTTTTTCCATACATAAAAAATAGCGATTTTTTTATAAAAAATTGTAAAAAAAAACAAAAATTTTTGGTATGTTTTTTAGGCTTTTTTAGTTAGTTTTTTTGTTTTCTCATTTAAACTAGTTTTCTCATGATACGTCCTATATATATATATATATAGAGAGAGAGAGAGAGAGAGAGAGAGAGACGGGGTTTAAGTTCCTCTACAAAGGATCAAAATCCTAAGAAGTGTAAGAAGGCTTGAGAGATTGACATGTGACAATCATTAAAATTAAGAGTAGAAGGTAAAAGAGTAAATTAGACACTTATTCAATTATGATAAAAAACACTATGCTCTTGCAAAATAAAACACTATATACCATTTGTTATATGCAAAATATAACACTATGTACCATTTGTTAAGTGAAAGTAAAACACCATATGCATGTTACTAATAAAAATCTACATAATGAACAATTTATTACCTACAAAATAAAATACCATGTAACTGGTACAAATAAAACACCATTGGATAAACAAAGCAAAAATCATCATTTATTAAGCACTTAGTTGAAACATAATTTTTATATGAAAATATGGTACTCATATTAAAGATAAAAACATTCGGTTATTATGCTGTAATTTAAAAAAAAAAAACAACGTATAAAAAGTTATTGACATTTAAAAAAGACGAGGTAAAGTTGCATATGGATTTTTAAACTTAAGACACACCGAAATTACATTTATCCCTATATCAATATATCAATCATTGAAAGTAAAACACAATTTACAAAAATGCCACTAATCAGTCTTATCCATCCAAAATGACAATCGAATGTCCATAAGACTTCTTAGGAAAAAAACACCCTTATATTTAAATAGGGAAAGGATAATGAGAAAATTGTTTCATCATGAGAAACTCTATCAAAGGATTGATATTTGGGTTTAATTTTTTTGTGGGTTTAGTTTTTAGGGTTTAATTTTTAAAGGTTAGGGTTTAACTTTAGCATTTAGTTTTTAGACATTAGCCTTCAGATTTTAGCTTTTAGGATTAAAACAAGCCTTTTCTTGGAAAATAGATGTTCTATTAAGTCACAAATTGGAACATGTGAACCTTTACTTGTTGGAACTTTTTGTTGGAAATTTTGTGTAAATAGCAATTTTCACAAATATAGGAAATTCATTTTTCCTTTTTTTAGACTAGAAATAAATATAAGAAAAGAAGGAGATTTCATATATTTATTTATGGGTTTGTGTTATATGTTGGAAGAGCCTCGCAATGAACTAAACAGCGTCTAAAATGGAGCTAAGATGAATGAGATATCGATGCTCAAAATTTGGTGTTTGAAACATTGAATGCTGAAATAATGGGAAAGTACTTTGGTTCTTGTACTTGAATCCCTCAAACCTTGGCTCTGGTACCAACTTGTAAGACCCGACTTTACGCAAAGTAAAACAAAGTCATTTATGACAACGAAACAGGTCAATGTCATTACTTTAAAACAAAGTTCACGTAAGTTTTTCCAAAGCGAAGAGAAGCAAGTTAACATCCTATCTAGAATATTACATACTTAAATTACAATGACCATCAAACGACATACAAAAGGAAACGACAGGTTTCGACAACTGATAAAGTTAAGTATTTACATAGTAGACACGACCATTAAAGATTTTCTACAAAAGTATTTGACTCGTTTTGTCAAGTATCATCGCGGAAGCGCTTGTAATGATGTGTTCGTTCCAAGCTTGCCATCAACCCTAAGAAGGACATTTACCTAACATCAATAATTCCATTAGCATCATGATTATACAAGGATAAAAAAATAGAGAATATGACCATTGTAACATCAAAGGCGTTCAAGCACTTCATTCGAACATAATAGACTCTCTAAAATACTTATACAATTTAACTACCAACCTTCCCATACTTACGGATGTCATACTTTAGTTCTTATAAGTATACAATTATAACTCTTCCGACTCATTCATGATCAATTTTAACGCCTTAACCCAATCATCCTTTTGGTGTACTTACCCATTTGACCCGTGTGTTGGATCATATTTTAAAGGGATCAAAGTTTAACAAATTACACATAGTGCATCCAATTACAATATGATAAACATATCAACAAGATGAACTACATTTAGTTAGGGGAAGTACTTACCTCGATCGTTTAAACCTTGTGATTCTTATTGCTTGGTCCTTCTTCTTTCACACATACACTTGACAAGTTCATTCTTAGTTCTATTCTTGAATATCCAATTATAAGTCTTTCATTGATGGGATTTCAATTATTACACACACATTCATCATTTTCTTTCGGTGTTAATTATTGATATGCAACAAGAGATCATTATTAAATACAATAACCTGTCTTTCAAGCATTTTATCGAACACTTGGTGGGTGTTCATCTAATTCCTTTATGAAAGTTACCTAATTTTCTATAGTGTTTGCCCCAAACTAGACTAGTAGCACAATTCATTCAATCATAACATCAACAAATCATCATAGATCTTAATAACATGATCTACATCAAGCAATTAACTCTATATCATAGAATTTCTAGATTACATGAAAATCCACTTAATCATACATAAGGGCTCTTATGGAAATCCCAAAAACATTCAATTCTTGTTCTAATTTTGCATTCAGAAATGCTCATTACATGATTTCTATCTTCAATTTACCTATAATCTTGAAGCATTTTCTAATTGATCATATTTATACAAATCTTTTCATACAAAACCCACCAAATTCAGAATTACTACTTACCTTATGTTCAACAAGCTTAGGTGGTTATGGAAGGGTGAACATGCATAAAATCAACCTCAATTTTCCCTTTTAATTTGTTGAATTTTCAGTTGTGGGTTTTAGAGAAGAGTTCTCTCTTCTCTCTCTAAATCTCAACATACATACACACATATGACCTGCATCTTGTTTTTTTTTTAATTCTTGCCCACTATTTCCCACTTTTAGTCCTTCAAGTTTCACCATTTAATTATTTGTTCCGAATCCTTTCTTTATTTTATTTAATAAGTTAACTTTAGGGAAATAACTAAGTTAAACATTCTTAAACATCACACTTCATACTATAAGCTAAGACTTTTCATAATCTACTTAGTTAAAATTTACAGTATAATTTCTAGCTATCGTTTTCAGTTCTATAGTAATAAATATTATCAAAATAACTATTAATGCATTCACATTTTGGGGCGTTACAATAATAGGACACAATCAAGGGTTGGCCAGACTAGAGAGAGTATTGTGTGAAGTATATTGTCGTTTACACAAATGGGGGCATGTTCAAGAACATCGCATCTACAAACCACTAGTAAGCTAAGTACGCTTCACAAAAAAAGGTTCAAAGGTGACAATCTACCTATCTTGCAATACTCAAATGTTGAAGTGTATCGTTGAAACTTGTAAGGAAAGATCGATTTCCATTCATGTGGGTAATTGTTGGAAATTTTGTGTAAATAGCAATTTTCACAAATATAGGAAATGCATTTTTCCTATTTTTGGACTAGAAATAAATATAGGAAACGAAGGAGATTTCATATATTTATTTGTGGGTTTGTGTTCTATGTTGGAAGAGCTTCGTAACGAACTAAACCGCGTCCAAAACGGAGCTAAGATGAATGAGATATCGATGCTCAAAGTTTGGTGTTTGAAACATTGAATGCTGAAATAATGGGAAAGTGGCACCTTGTCCCACATAGGAGGAGAGATGAGACTTAAAAAGGTATTTAAGTGGGAACACTCCATCCTTAATGTTTCATGGAAGCACACACTAGTGTACTCGCGAAGGGTGCGGAGCACCCTAAACCACACACGCGCGCGTGGTGTGAGCGATGGGCGCAATGTGGCGCTTTGATTTAGCACTTTACACTTCGCACGCCGCGAGCCGCCTTTGTATTTTTGACCGCGTGCGTGTGGTGAAGCACATGGACTGCAAGGACCAGGTGTAAGGTAAACCTTGGGGGATGATGTGGCAGGCAGGCGCGCGAGTACACTGGGCATGACCAGGTTGGTTTGCGCGCACTCGCGCATGGACACTGATGTGTGCGCGTGGCGCACCAAAGTGAGCCAATATGGCGCGACTGTGTAGTGTACTCGTATTGGTTCACTGGTGATGGGGCGCACGCGCGCATGAGTGGTCCAGACATACAAGCGCATGAAATGAGCCAAACTGGCGCATGCGCGCCAGAGTGTCTGTCTTGCGCGCGGGTGCGCGACAGAAGCTTCCAGACTTTAATGATAGGGCAGTTTCATTTCAGCATTTGAAACAGACGAGTCAACGGTTTTGACTGATATTTAAATGACGAATTAAAGGACATTGAAGACGTTTAATGCAATTTAATTCTCCTATTTAATTCGTTTTTTCCTGTTTCAACTCAGATGTTGTATAAACACAACATCTCATCCACAACAGAAGGACACCAGCAGCAACACAGAGAATGCTAACAATTCTCTGATCTTTTTCTTGCTCTTTTCAAGGTATTCTTCGGGTCGTCGAGCCAGATCCGGTAGTACTACTGCTCCGGTTGTTGTACCCTAGGAAACAAAACGAGCTCTCTTGGGAGACTTTTGTTTTTTTTTTTTGAAAAGTAACTTTCATTAACACAACACCGCCGACCCAAACCGGGCCGACAAAACAACTACAAACTTACATATTAACAAAGGAACACCACTCTTTCCACTCTACACTTTTATGTTTAGCTCTACTAGAAAACCAAAGAAACCCAAGAGATTTGACCTCGCTCAAAATATTCTCGATCCTAACGGGGGCGTTAACAAACTTGGCGTTATTTCTAGCACGCCAAATACTCCAACACGCAATCCTAACTATCCCTTGAACCGCGTCTTTCTTCCGAACGGAACCACGAAGCTCTTTATGAATACTTAAAAGATCCTTGACCGAGAAAGCGAAGATACTAGGAATCTTACACCAATTGCTTATACCGTTCCACACCACCGCCGCGACGTGACAAGCTGTGAACAAATGATCTGCAGTTTCCTCCTCCGAATTATGCACCAAACAAACCTCTTGCCCGATACTAATACTCCTTTTCTTTAATGCTACAGCCGTAGGGATTCTTTCCATCTCCGATCTCCACATGTGGATGTTCACTTTAGCCGGGATCCAATTGCACTATTCCATAATATATTCCGTACCACGATCAGATCCTGCATTCAGCATATTTTTAACAGCTTTCACCGAAAATACACCATTCGGATCCGACCGCCAAGACCACTTGTCCGAAGCAGCTGAAACCTGAACCCCGATAAGCAAATCGATAAGCTGATGAAGGTTGACTTGCTGCTCCGTATTCAACATCGCCACGTTCCAGCTCCAGTTAGGACCCGAAACAGAATTACCACTGTGAAGACTATTAGCGGCTGAACATTTTTTATTTGGGAATTTGTTTTAAGGGCCCTGTGTTAAACATAACCCTCAACCACAATTTCTTTTCTGTCTCATCTTTGTTCTTGTTTTTCAGTATTATCTAAGTTGTAATTGTTCTATAATTTACTGCTTTCTTTTATTTCTATATTGTCATCGATTTAAAGTTGTTTTATTTTATTTATACGTGAACAGTTCCTACACTCTTTTTACTAATATTTTAAAATCTTGGCTTCATTAGAGAGTGAGTAGATAATTTTGAACATCTGAATCTGCAAACATGTTAAGATGATTAACAAATGACCTATCATTTAGATACTCATGATGTTGTTCACAATTATACTATTATATCTGTCAATAAGAAGTAAGATATTTCACCATCTACACTTCTATACATGGCTTTTATGACTAACACTATCTAACTTGGAGTGTTAACAAGGCCTCTCTCCTTGTTATAAGGAAAGATGATTGCATATTGAGTTTCATTGCTTTTCCTCTTGGTGTCAACATCCATCTGTTTTTTTTTTCAGTGTTTAAAGTCTATGATAAAGAGATAATAAAAAAATTTTAATTTTGGCTTATTGCAACACAGTGAACTCTATAGAGAATATTTGTAGACCCATTATGAAGATGCACAGTTCGACCATAGTGGTCCTGGCAAATTTTTTTACTCTTCTTATTTTATTTATTTATTCATTACTATAATTCAACATATGCAGATCAAAAACATATTAAATATCCAGTCTTCAGTCTTGAGTGATCATTAGAAGATGAAGCAAGAGAGAATTGACATACAAACCTTGGTATCATTTCTACCTTTGATAAACATTTGTAATGTGAACATCTCCAAGAAAGTGATAAATTAGTGTGTATCCGTTTTCCATTGTTACAAGGGAAAAGGAATGGCCGCCTCTACTGTCTTAGTAAGAACTCCATTGTAAAGGTGACCATTATCTTATTTGTGACAAGTTGTAAAGGTGATTACTACATATCTTAGTCAGAAGTGAAACTGTGATCACTACCATGCTAGTGAGAAATTGTACATTGTTGATCTCTAACATTTTTAGAGATAAGAATATTTGAAATGAAATCTTGATAGAAGGTCAAGAGTGGCTCTAAATTGTATTTGTTAACATCCACCCGAACCATTATATTTCCTTTGATATCGGGCAATAACATTTTCTTATCTTTTTACATCTTTAGTTTAGAAATCGCTTAACAAAGGTAGAAAGATTTTAAAAGCTTACCACTACTGTTAACGTGAAGATCTAGCACGGGTGCGGCCTGGTAACATTTTTAGATCCCTACATGCAACATATATCCCCTAAACCATCACAAAAAAAAACCCTAGAATGGTGATAAGTATGTGAAAAACGAGTTTGGGTCTAGTTTCTTACCAAATGAAGATGATTTGTCCTTTGAAAAAGATGAACAATGCTCAGGAAGCTTCTATGGGTGTGAGAACATATTATATTTGACTAGATGTGTTTTCGAAAAAAAAAAAAAAATTATGTCGAAATGTGAATTTATATCGCCTACGTTAAAATGTGAATTTATACCGACATGTACGTCAAAAGGCAGAACAACTTAAAACGTACATAAAAATAAGCATGAAGACGCACTATATTTGACCAACTCATTTCCAAGAAATTTACATTAAAACATGAATTTATACCGACACATATATGAAAATAACCGCATGAGAAATACTTTTTTAAGCTAAAGAATGAAAATATGTGTACATTTAAAAAGTTAGAACTCAAGGAGGTCAAAATGACATTTTATAAGGTTTTTAGAGAGTGTCGGCGATGTAAATGTCAATTTCAAAAGTTGAGGAGCTGTTTTTGTCGGTGGAAAACGCCACCAACTTTGCTTTTTAAGATTGTACACAATATACTAACATTAATGATGAACAGTTTGGTGTAATTACTAAGTCTGTTGATTATATGAATAAGAAGATGAAAAGGAACCTAAAATAATAGGTTAGTTTATGGAATGGACTGAGGAAAAGTTTCTTTGCCATCTTTAGCTCATTTACTGTGTATCACTAAACTTTCACTTATTTACTAAATTATCATGATCAGTGATAAACTATTCATCAAATCATTTAAGGGCTTTCAATATAATCTCGGACACACGCACACGTATACCCGAGGAAAATCAAAGCATAGAAACATGTGTTACTAAATTAACCTACAAATCATCTAGTGGAGTCGACTAATCTTTTACTGACCTAATTGTCCGCGACCAAAAACATGTGTAACTAAATTAACCTACTAATCATCTAGCGGAGTCGACTAATCTTTTACTGACCTAATTGTCGGTGACTAGGGCTGTAAACAAACCGAACGTTCAGCGAATAGTTTATGAACCGTTTAGCGGGAAGTTCGTTTATGTTCGTTCGATTAGCTTAACGAACGGACACGAACAAAAATTGTGTTTGGTTAGCTTAGCGAACGAACACGAACAAAGGTCTCGTTCGTTCGACTGTATTAGTGAACGTTCGGTAATATGTTGGGTTACGTTCGTTCATGTTCATTCGGTTACGTTCGCTAATGTTCGTTTGATTATATTAAAAAGTTAATAAATAAAGAGCTTTTATTTTAATATATTGAAATCTTGAACCCGTATTATTTCTAAGTTAAGTAAAATTTAGACATTCAAGACAGTTTTTGGGATAATTATGTCTAAGTTAGTTAAACTTTGAATAATTATGTCTAACTAATTCTGAATAGTTATTATTCATCTTTTATTGGTTGTAGTAGATTTCTTTTGTTTTAATTTATCATTTGATGTTTGTATTTAACTACTTAAGTCCAATGTTTAAGGTTAAGAATGTTTTTTTATTTTTATTTTCAAGTTAAATGTTTGTTTACGTTCATTTTTATTCCTTTGCGTTCGGGACCAGTGTTCATGAATTGTTCACGAACAACTTATTTTCCTAAACGAACGAACACGAACATAAACTTCTGTTCGGTATGCGTTTGTGAACAATTTGCGAATATCTTAATTTCCTTAACGAACGAAAACAAACATGACCTTGTTCGTGTTCGTTCGGTTCGATTACAGACCTATCAGCGAACATTAAATGAAGTATTTGTGTCGACCTTTCCTTGACATTTTTCCTACTATCACAGCAAAATTACATATGTAAATATTTTATGCAAAACATGTAATAATTGATGATAATAATAATAATAATGCATTGTATTCCTCAGTTCTTGTTTTTTTTTTCATCTTCGTGACTTGCTAGAGAAACAAAAAAGTTTTCTTGAACATAGGATGGTCCTCGCTAGACAAATATTGTCATTCATCCATCTAAAACACTACCACACATATAAAAACTTCCAGCACGGCGACCACCACCTCCGCCAGCCACCTTAATTAGCTACATGCCATCCCGTATGTATGCCAAGATTCAAAGGCCACACCAAGGAACCAAAATGGTAATAGTAACCCCGGCAACAAAGACTTGTGCCTTTCAAAACAGGGCAGAGGGCCAATGTGTGTACTCAAAAGGTAGAGGGTGGGGTGGAGTGGGGGACCTTTTCATGGCCCCTGCACATGGGCTTGTGTGGAATGTAACATTCATGCAATATGCATGGTTGGCTGGCAACATGCCAACATTTCCATGGCCACCACTGATCACTCTACATGTCATATGCCATATGGATAATGTCTCTTATATCTTCCAAATGTTAAATACTGAAAATAAGTAACAAAAAAGATTACTAAAAGCAAACAAATTAAGATGGTTAATAAGTTTGATGGTATGGTGTTTGGATTAGGGTTTTGAAATGAGGGAAAGTAAATTGATTTCTTATAAGAGGGTGTTTGGTTTAAATATACAAATTCAAATACTGGACTAAATATTTTGTAATTAGGTTTTCTCCTAATCTACCAAGAGAGTTCCCAAAGAAAATCCCATATACTCATCACATACTTTGATACCGTTAAACCAAATGTCATGCCAATTGTAGGTCGACGCTCCAAACTATATATATTTATAGTATAGTTTGTAAATAAATGTAAGAGTTAATTATGTTTTCTGTCCCTGTGGTTTATTAAAAATAACTATTACAGTACGTTAGTTTAAAAATTGGTAAAACAGTCATTGTACTTTCACGTTTATAATAATTACAGTCCACCTCTGTTAACCTCATCCAATTATGTTGTTAAGTACATGCGAATTGATCATAATGCCCTTATTAATAAAAAACAAAAATATATATCTAAGTTAAAACAAAAGGTAATTAACTCTAAAAAACATACTTTAACCTCCTTTAATCTCTTCTCTCATCAGATTTCACACACCACTACCACCGGGGAACGAGACTCGAGACCAAAGATCAGAAAGAAGAGAGTTCGGAAACAATGGGGTTTAGGCAACAAGGGGTTTAACGACAACAGTGAACCGGAGACAAGGGGTTTCAGACAATAAGTTAATCGGGAAAAGTTAATCAGGCGATGATTCGGAATTTGAAGGAGCGATTTTCGGATTTTGAAGGATCTGTTCATAGGGGATTCCATGAAGCAAAAACAGCAACTCCGTCGTTATCTCGTTTGTAGATCAAGTGGTGACAATGAACTTTTCAGCAAGTAAATGTTGTCGCCACACCGTTGTCATGGTATCTTAGTTTGCCTGAACCTAATTATTTTTTCTTCCATTTTCCTTTAAACTATATACTTCTGAATTCTGATAATGTTTTCATATGTTTTGTGGTGGTCCGATGGTGGTGTATCAAGTTTGAAATAGAGATATAACCATTTGGGTATGAACAGGGCTATCGAGTTTGTGGATTTGATTTTGCCACCAAATGAGTGAGATAATTTTGAAATGCAACTCACTTTAACTAATAATTAGTTAAGAGTATTTAATGTTAGTTTTGTATGAGAAAAATATAGTCTTATGTAGGAGAAAGATGGCATTACATCATGTGTTTTACAAATAAAGAAACAAAAGATGATCGGAGCCATAGAGGATGACCGGAAAAACATGAAGTGTGGGAAAGATTAAGTTTTGAAACTTTGTGAAGTGATCCCACCTTTAATTGTTTAATTTTTTTTTAGAATTTTATATATTATATTTTTTAATAGCAGGGGAAATTTACTAATTTTATCCAAACTTAACAGCATAATTGGATGGGGTTAACGGATTTTGTGTAGGTTCGTTTTCTGACCCGAACGAGTCGATCAGAAGAGTTTTTCTCAATACAAAAGGCGGAAACAGATGTATCAAGTTCAATTCAGCAAGATATACACTTAAAACTGTCTTTTGATTGATAACAGATCGATTACAATGCTGTAGACACTTCGGCAGAGCTTCGCTACCGGAATCGGAATCGTTACAAATCACTAGGCACTTCAGATATTTATAGGCTAGTGATTCCGTTTGAAACCGTTCAAGCGGAATCTAATTCCGCACGGAATTAACCCAAACGGAATTAGCAACCAGTTTCAAGCGAAATTACCTACAAACACATTTTCTTGTTTTGTGTGCCTTGATCTATCTATACAAATGCAAAACTCGATACAAGACGAAGTCGACAGACGCATGCACCAACAGACTCCCCTCGAATGTTGACGAGTCTTCAGTGTCGAGTCTTCAACATCTTCAGACTTTATCAGTCTCTTCTGAAGTATCTAACAATGTAAAGTATCATCAATCTTCTCTCTTTCTTCCAGAATCGCAATCTGGCTCTAATCTCACTATCTTCCAAGATCTGTAACTGGCTCTTACCATCTCTTGATCAGATCTCTTGATTCCTTAAATTCATCAGCATCATCAGCTTGCGTGAATCATCAGGATCTGAACTTGGCTCTACAACTTCAGACTCCCCCTTAAGTTGTGCTAGAGATCGTAGTCTGGCTCTTACAGGTTCAAGATCGTGAACTGGCTCACATCCTGCTCAGGATCGAAACCTGGCTCTCTTGAAACCATATGATTTTCAGAAATCAGAACCTGGCTAACCTGCACATTCTCTACCTTACAATAAATTTCACAAATTTTAAAATTTTACAAATTTATTCTCTGCTTACCACTTGTATACACAAATCAATAAATGATTTTACAATGTTAATCACTGATGAATCACTTGTAAAAATAACATTTTCATTTTCAAACACTTTTTCATCTCAAACATCTCAAACAAACTTTCCCAAACCTTATGTTCATCATGCTTAGCACTCAGAATTTTGAAAATCAGCTTTCCAACATCAGTTGTCGAAAATCTTTTCGAATTTTTCAAAATTTTATGCTAAAACACACTAAAAATCTTTTTGGATTTATGAATTTAATGAATATGCAATAAAGAAATATTTACAGACAATATTTTTTGTGAGTCTGTGTAAGAGGATCATATCAGTTATTGAGACAAATCACCAACACCGTTAAGCTTTAAACATTTTAAGTTTTAAACGATTCACTTAGATTGTCAGTATACTGGTCCACTTAAATTCTCAAACAAAGTTCAACTGTTTCGAGATACGAGATTAATGTTTTAAGCACTTAAACTTATTCATGTGTCTCACCTCAGAATATACTCCCGTATCCAGATCCCAATATTCAGTCTTACAGGTGAGTATACCACAGATGATATCTGTAAAGGGTTAAATGCGAGGGCCGTGAGAGCTCAGGCTATTGCTTCCGCAAAATCAGAGAGATGACGGCTTCGACTTTTGGTGTGTTCCCTTTAGAGAATCTTTTCTTCAACATCACATGATTAGCATTTTTCAATCTTTCATCATTTTTTGTACTGAGGGCGATGCAATATTTCAAGCAATGCGAAAAGTATTATACGGGGACTAGGCCATTGCTTCCGCAAAATCAGAAGTCCCGGGATAATACCACAGATATCACTGAGTATAAAGACCTAGTATCTCAGAAAGAGGGACCTTTCAAACAAGATTTCGGGGGTTACCCATATATCCGAGAGATGTTCCCCACGATATAAGTAAGTTTGAAATTTAGGTTTATATCTCGTCACAATCTACTAAATGTGTAAAAACCTACTGACACATCATCAGTGAGACCGTTTATCACATTTTGACTTTCCAATTCTTTAGCATGCTGTGATAGTCTACTAATGTACTTTCATTTCCTCTTTTTCACAACAAAACTTGTTTTTGATTTTATCATGTTTTTGTCTTTTTCAAATTTTCAAATGTTTTTGGATTTTCTGAAATTCTTACTCCCCCTAAAATTCAAAATCATTTAAAAATTTAAAAACAAACTATTCAAATAAAGTGACAACTGATATCAAATCACTTCATTTCGCCATCCACTTGGCATAAACAATCATAACTCCCCCTCACAACAAACTATTTTCCCATTGTGATTTCAAAACACTTAAGTTTGTTTTAATCAAATGGTTTTTCCGGAAAATAAGTTGTGTTGATTTCATAAAACCACTTATAGGTTAGGGGATTCATTCATCACCTTGTTCATTTTCAACCTCCTGAAAAATATAACAATTTAAATTCAAACAACAAACACCATTTGTAGAAAATCAAGTACAACTTAATGTCCCTGATTTACCACTTGTATGTTAAAACCCTTCTACAACCACTTGTAGATCGAAATATCACCATAGTGAATTTCTCAAGAAAAATGCCGATTCCTGCTCCACTCTTACCAACCTGGGAGCTCCGGCAAGTCATACTTATTACTCATCATAATATGTTCCATCCCAGTCACAAACCTGGGATGTCACAATTTTACCTGGTTTCTTCAATTTTTTTCTCATAAAACTCCTTCACCCCTTTTACCTTCCCATCAACTATTTTACCAAAAATATGGTGCACTTTGGGGTTAAAAGCTTTTTCAATATCAAATTCTTTCTTTTCAGAGAAAAATTGATTTAAAATCTCAATTTTGCCAACCTTTTGTTTAAAATTTTCAGTCCTCAATGGTGGAAAATTGACATCATCCATTGGAGGTACTGATGTTTCCAACTTCAACTCAACACGTGGCTCCTCTGATTTTGTGGAATCAGATTCATCGCCTGAAAATAGCTCCACTGATTTTGACGAATCAGAATCATTGCTAGAACTATCAACAGATTTCTTAACAACCCATTTCTAATTGTCAAGATTTGCTTTTCTCTTGTAAAAACCTCTTGAACATTCACCAACCTCAAACTTCGAATTTTTGAAAACTTTGAATTGTTGAGTTAGTGATTCATTCTCAACAATTTTTCCTTTCAGGTTTTCAGAAACTCCCTGTTTTGTTTAGATTGCCTTTGAACAATTCCTGGCAATATGACCCACTGTTTTGCAGTTAAAACAGGTTCTCGTCTCTGTCTTTTTCTGTTGAGCAACATTTTTCTCTATTTCCTCTTGCTTCTTCGCAAGGAATTCTTTGTTTGATTGATTCCTGAACAACTGCTCCTTTTCTTCTTCAGTTGATGTTCTTGAAACAAACACAGTTTTTAATTTATAAGTTTTCTCATTTTTATGGTTTTTCGGTGGAATAAAACCCAAACCCTTCCTTTTGAAATTACCGTTATGGTTTGGTTTCTTTTGAAAAACAGAACCAGAACTGTAACCTTTTTTTCTTGTTTTCTCTTTGTTGAACTCTTGAGGTGTAAGGTCTTGGTTTTTTAGAAAGATTTATATCTTTTATTTCAGAAATATTAATTTCTATTAGTTTGAAAACCTTTTTGATCAATTCAGTTTTAACACCTCTTATTGGAAATTCTTCATCAGAATATAATTTGTCAGAATCATTCAAAGTATAAGCCACTTTGATTGGTTCGTCATTCAAATTAGATTTTGATAACAAAAAATCTTTATTGTAAACCAGTTTCTCCTTTTTGACTGTTGACTTTGACTTATCAGACTTTGACTCTGAATTTGACTCCGACTTTGACTCCTCGGTTTCATCATTATCCAACACCTAATCGACCACTTTCTTTATTAATTCGGACTCATGATCAGTGTCAGACGACGTAAATGTGACATCAATATTGTCTGGCAAATTTTCTGAAGACTTAGACTCCCACTGTAAATTAGTTGCCTTTTTGACTCTTTCTGAATTTGGATTTCGTGGAGAATATCCATTTCAAGCGGAGGTGGACACTTTGTATAACTGGCACTTTGTTTCTTACCAGAAATCTTCACTTCAGTATCCTTTTTCTTCTTTTCAGAACTTTTGTCTTTAGATAATTCCTCTTCATCAAATGCCTTCATGCCTTCAACTATTGGATAAACCCTGTCAATAACATAAGAAGTACATGAGTAACTTTTTAACAATCTATTAACTCTTTCTGTTTCAATCCTTTGTGTTTCCAGTTTCTGTTCAAGCACAACACATTTTTCAATGTAACTATTAACACTTTTCAGCTTTGTCATGAAAGCACCTTGAAGTGTCTTCATTGCTGTTGCTTATTCACTGCTTGTTTGATTGTACTGATTCATTGCTTTATTAAGAACATCATAGGATTCTTTCAATCTGTTCATGTTATGAATCAAAGTACTGTTTTGCGTTTTCACTGCTTCACAGTTTTCACATTTCACCGGAATCTTTTGTGCATCAGCTTCTGCATCAACTTTGAAAACTGGAATGTCTTTCATTTTCTTTCTTATCACAAGAACTTCTTCATCATCACTGCTAACGGGTTTTTTAACTTTCTTCTTTTTCTTTTTGACTTTTTCATCATCACTGTCACTCTCTTCCATCATTTTTAAATGCTTTTCCATTCTCCTTGCATAATAATCATTATCATTATCACTGTCTTCAGCAACTCGAGCAACAAAAGCTTTGTGACTTGGAATTTTGTTAGGATCATAATCATCCCAACTGAAATTTGCCCAGCTAAACCCTTCTGGTAATTTTTCATCATCTTGATTTATTAAACATGCTTTACTATCAGCTGAAACATATTTGTCCCAACTGAAATCACTTGTAGACTTTTTACCATCTTGATTCACCATGCAGGCTCTTTTTGATGACTCCTCAATTGCCTTCCTGGCATGTGCAGTTTGTGGTTCTTGTTGTTGTTGAGCAACTTGATGATAAATTGCTTTCCGATAGTAATCATTGTTATTGAACGGATTTTGAGCTCCACTTGCTTCGGGATTTGTGCACTCTCTCTTGAAGTGTCCTTTTTCCCTGCAACGAAAACAAGTAACTTTAGATTTATCAAAACCCAAAGTAGAAACATTTGCATCACGGAAATCATCTCTTCCCGTAATTTGTTTAAACTTTTCTGCTCTTCTCAAAACATTTGCCAAACACCACTTTATGTCCATCAATTCCATCTCCTCAGCATCAATCTGATCGTAATCCTCTTTTGTCAACATGGGATTCCCGATCTGACCTGCCACTAAACTCTCATAGGATTGTAACACAGTCACCAACAAAGACATGTGACTTTTTGCAACCTCCTCAGTGTAATTTTGACCATTTTCAAGATCTAATACCATGTTGCACTGTAATTTCTTTCCATTCTTTGTTGTTGAAAAGTTTGGATCATATGATGGATATGAATAAAATTCAGTTTTGCTGTTTGATCCTTTTGATGACCCTCCAGATGAACTCTTTGCATTGAATGCAGTCTCAACTTTTGGTGACATATTCGTTTTATCACTGATACTTCCTTTGTAATAAAGACCGATATCCTGTTCACCATCAAAATCTTTCATTCTCGAGATCTTTCTTTGTTCCATCTCTTGAGCTTCAAGCTTTTCAATGAACTTATTCAGTGTTAGATTGCTAAAATCTTTCTTGTTCCTCAACATCATGAGATACGTGCCCCAAGTTTCATGTGGCAAAGCATCAGCCAACTTTTCTATCAACTCTTCATTATCTTTATTGATGCTCACTCTCTTCATTTGGACTAACAAATTGCAATATCTTTCAATGATCTGCTTGGTACTCTCAGTTCTCAAACCACGAAATAGATCAAATTCTTTCTTCAAAAGTGACTTTTTGTTCTTGATCATTTCTTTACTTCCAATAAACTTTGATTTTAAAGCTTTCCAGATAGAGTATGCACTTCCAGTGTGTTGCAGTAAAACCAAAATATATTCCTTAACTGCTTGATGCAATAGACTAATCATCATCTTTTCATTTTTGTATTTTTTTTTATCATCAACACTTAGATCTTAAATAGCAATCTCCTCTTCCTCATCATTCAATGGTCTAACATATTTCGTTTCCACGCATTCCCAAGCATCCAAATAATTTGCTTGAACCCAATTCTCAAAACGTTCCTCCCATCCTTTATACTCCTCGATATTCATGAGCTTAGGCGGTTTTTGCATAGTGCCCGTTTCATTTTCCATGTTCAAGTTCTGAGTAACAGATGCTGGAGTAGTCGGGGTAGTAGCAAATGCGTTATAAAATTCCTCTTCCATGTTTTGGTTTTCAAGAAATCACAAACAGACTGTTCAAACGGAATTAAGTTTCACGCGGAATAACCTTTTGGTACGAAATAAGCTTTTTTAAACGGAATCAATACTTTCAAACGAAATCCCAATCTCACACGGAACAACCTGTTCAAACGAAAAACCAGCTTCACACGGAATTACCTGATTTTGTGTGAAACAACTCCCTTTCAAACGGAATTACAATCTCAAGCAAAATTAGTGATTTCAAACGGAATCACTCAAGCGAAATACTGATTTAAGTGAAATTAACAGCAAATTCAAGCGAAATTACTCTGATGTCATCATTCTCGATCTGTTTTTCAAGCGAAATTACAAGTTTTACCAATTTTAGATCGAATTAAGGTCCAATACTTTCAAGGATTCGTTAAAACACTGTTTTGCTTGATATATGTGAAATTCAAGTCATTTTGACCGTAAAAAGTTGTTAATTTTGAAAAAGAAGGTGTAGAAATCAGAATTTGCAGCTGAATTGGTAAGAACTCTTCCTCCTGAGCTCTGATACCACTTGTAGGTTCGTTTTCTGACCCGAACGAGTCGATCAGAAGAGTTTTTCTCAATACAAAAGGCCGAAACATATGTATCAAGTTCAATTCAGCAAGATATACACTTAAAACTGTCTTTTGATTGATAACAGATCGATTACAATGCTGTAGACACTTCGGCAGAGCTTCGCTACCGGAATTAGAATCGTTACAAATGACTAGGCACTTCAGATATTTATAGGCTAGTGATTCCATTTGAAACCGTTCAAGCGGAATCTAATTCCGCACGGAATTAACCCAAACGGAATTAGCAACCGGTTTCAAGCGAAATTACATACTTGATTTCGTTTGAAATGACCATGTGTCATTTCAAGCGAAATTACCTACAAACACATTTTCTTGTTTTGCGTGCCTTGATCTATCTATACAAATGCAAAACTCGATACAAGACGAAGTCGACAGACGCATGCACCAACATTTTGTTAGGATCTTAGTTTCTTATGATTGTGTTTTTTGTTTGATTGTAATGAAGATGAATGAGTAATTGCAGTGGAATTAAAATGAAAACAAACTTTCAACACACAATCAAATGGAAGAAATGCTTTCAACATACATGTTTGACATGTAATCGAATGATTATATTTATTACAATGATTCAATCACAATGCATGCATGCAATACAATCTCCCCATCAGCCTGAGCTCACACTGGTTTGTTAGTAAAGAATGACAAGTGATGAAAGAGCTAATAGAACAGTACAGGGTACTGTTCTATTTATATGCACGAGCAAACCACTGAAGCATCTTTGCTGACGTCACCATGAAAGTGACATCTAACCTCCTAACAACCTACAACCACTGATCTAATACAAGTACTGCTATTACAAACAACTGATTACAATAAAAGATAGACTAAACTACTGCTTCCCATTCCACTGTTAAACTCCCAGCAGTGCTTTGTCTCATCAGCAGTACTTGAACTATGACAGTAGATTGAGTATCAGTGTTTGTCTTCAACAGTCTTTAGGTCTTCATCAGATGTTGAGTGATCAGCAGTTATTGTAGACGGACAGTGGATAGAGGTTATCAGTTGTTAGGGCCACTTCTAAGAGGAAAGACTGATGCAAACATCTGCTTATTTTTAATCCACTGATCTGATCCAGTTTTGGCTTTATCAACTGTTCCTTTGGTAGGGTTCAATCCCAACAATCTCCCCCTGGAACAGATGATGCCAAAACCCTTCATTATTCTTGGATTTTTATTGCCTCATCAAAAATTCCCTAACTTGGCCTTTGAATTGTAATTCAAAGTCCATGGAACTTGTGTCATCCTCATCCCTGCACAGTGGAAGCTCAAGGAGATCTTGAAGATCCTTTTCACCCAGGCCAAGTGCTTGTTCCCTTGATATTTGCTTCACTTCACCATTGGATCTGAGCAATGTCAATACGTGGGTTTGTTTATCAGACTTCCACTTTAGTATTTTTGAATCCTTTGGGTTTCTTGTGAGAGGTTTATTTGAAGATGAATTTGGAGAAGGAGGCCTGGTGATGACTGGTTGAGCAGTGGTTGTAGTTTTTGCCAATTCAGGATTTTCTACTCTCATCTGCTGAAGGACCATTTTTATAATGTAATCCCCTTGTGCTATATCTTCTGTTGTTTCTTTATCCATCTGCTTTTGTTTCCTTATTTGATAAAGGAGGGCAGCAGGTGGAGCAGTGGATCTCCTGATTTGTAGCTTTTGTGGTTTTGTTGGAACCACTGCTTCAGGGTAATCAGGATTTTGTGGAATATTTGGATTTTTCTTTCTCAACTCCTCCAACTTTTTGTAAGAAGCTATCACCTTATCTTCTGACCATCTTGTCACCTGATTTCTTGACCCAAAATCGGCTGTAATAAGCCTTCTTTCATTCTCTTCAGCCTTAAAGTCTTTTCAGGTACATTTTTCCTGTATTTGGTCCAAACAGGAGGAGTGTGTTTGACTTTGTCTTTGTTCATCTTTTGTACTCTTTCTAACTCCTCTTTAAGCTCAGATATGGTCCATTCTTTATATTGAGCCCTTTCTGCCTTGTATTTCTTGAATGCCATGATGTAATCAAGGTAATCTTTTCTCAGGCTTTCATCATTTCTTTCTGAAAGTTTCTGACAAAGATCTTTTGCAAACGGCTCCAAAGTTCTGACTTGGGTGAGCAGATATTGAAAGTTTCTTTGAATCTCTTTGTCTGATTTTCCTTCTGTGTTTCTTTTAGAAATATCCTCTGCCTGTTGAGCCTTTAGCTTCAAATATTCTTTTATGTTGTTAGGCCTAGGATAACCTTGAAGAGATGGAAAACTCTTTTTTGCAGGGTCATCTTCAGAGTAGAGGGATTTTATCTCCTCTCTCACTGCTGGAAGATCTAAAGGGTATTGGACTACTGCAGGAGTAATGGCAGTGTTTGGATTATGAACTGATACTGAAGAGATTGGAACAGGGTTTGGAATAGTAGCAAGGGTCAGTGATTGTGAAGATGTTGGAGGTGGTTAAGAATCATCATCTTCCAATATTATCCTTCTCCTTTTGGGTTTAGGAGAGGCTGGTGGTGTTTTGGTGGGTTGAGTGGTGGTAATTTGAGTGGTAGTGATTTGAGTGGTAGGTGATTGACTAACAGCTGTTGAAACAAGTGGTGTTTCAACCACTGTTGTCATTACAACAGATGATGTGTCACCTGATGTCTTCTGCTTTTTAGCAGGTGGCTTTTGTGATGGTGAGGTAATTTTTGGTGTGGCAGTGGATTCAGTGGTGAGGGCAGTGGTTGAAGTGGTGGTTGTCGTAGTATTGGTGGCAGTTGTTGGGTTAACAACTGTTGAAACCACTAATGTACCAACAGCTGTTGATACAACAGGTGTTGGTTTGGAGGTTTGATGTGAGGAGTTTTTGGGAGTTTAGGGAGCATGTTTAGTAATTCTTGAGGGTATGGATTTGGGTTGCCTCACTTTTCTAGTGGGCTGCCTTCTTTTGGGCTTAGGAATTTCTTCTTGATCATCCTTTGGCTCAAAAGTACCCTGTTCTTCCATCTCCATAAAAACTTTCTTCTCCGGCTCAAACCTTGATTTACCCTTTGCCTCCATATCCTTTTTCAGACTTTCTTTTTCATCAGCAAAGGCATTTAAGGTTACATCAACCTTTTTGGAACCATCCTGTTTAGGGATGTCTGCAAGCATACTAGATTTATCTGTTGCAATGTACAGACCATCTTCATATCCCTTTTTCTTTAACTGCCTCATTTTCTCCCCCTTTTTGGAATCATTAGGAGGTGGGTTGTCCACAAAAATGATTGGAGGAGGAGCAGAACCAGTGGTTTTCAACAAGTGGGCCTTGATTGCCTTGATGTCTGCTTGTGTATCCATGAACCTAGCTTCCATTAAATTTCTGATCTTTTGAACTTGAATTTCATGTTGCTGATCAGCATATTGTCTTTGTTGAATAAGCATAGGTTGAAATAAACTCCAGAGCTCAGTGGCAGTAGGAGCAGATGATGGAGCAGATGTTACAGCTGGTGCAGCAGTGGGTGATGCCTTTTGTGCTTGTAACAACTGCTACAACATAGTTTTAATCTCTGCAACAGTTGTATCAATCTTGTCAACCCTCTCCGTCAATTCTCGGTACATTAAACCATCACCCAAGTTAACGGGATCATCTGATTTCCCACCAGTGGTGGTTGTATCAGTGGTTGACTTAGGGAAAGTGTCCCAAAAATCATCCACTGATGCCCCTTTTTCTTGGTACTGGGGACTTCTTTCCTTAGGAGGGGTGACCAGTTTTAGTGAACCAGTAAAGACTGGAAACACCCTGGTTCCTAAAGAGGAAATTTCCTTCAAGGGAGTCTCACTTATGAAACTACTGTCCAAGTGTAAACCAGTGGGTTCAACACTTGTAGTAGCTGCTCCACTTGAACTACTGACAGGAAGTACTTGTACTTCCTGTAGTGTAACCTCCTCAACTATTGGTGGGTTAACAGAGATTGAGACACCAGACTCAGTCACTTGTTGTGGCATAATCTCATTGAGAGGTGATTGAGATGAACTGATTTGTGTCTGGGCTAAATCAACTGCATCCAATAGAGGTAATATGGTTGGTGGAATTTGTGCAGTGAGGATAGGGGTGGAAAGAGAATTTTCCCCGGGAGGTGGGCTGTGGATGATGGAATCAAGTGATTCCAGAGCATCATAACGTGGTGTCCCTGTGCTTACAACCTGATCTTCTTGTGAAGATGCAGGAAGATTTAAGCTTAGGTTGAGATCTTTCTTCCAACTGCTGTGAGGAAGTAGCAGCAGTGGTTTCTGGTGACTTTTGTGTTGTCACTGGCAGTTGCTCTGGGATCTCATCTTCCAGAGTTCCCTTTTTTGTAGGTTTGGGGGGCTTTTTGGATTTTTTCTGTTTGGGCTTTTTGATGGATTTAGGTGTGGGTTTCACAGCAGTTGTTTTGCTGCTATGATCACCTTGAGCAGTGGGCTCAGCAGCAGATACCTGAGGAGCAGTGGTTGCTGCTAAAGTCTGCTCAGGAACCTCTGCTTGTGTTTTGGAAATCTTTGACAGCCGTGTGAATGTTTCAGGAGTTAGGCTGTTTATTTGACAAGGTTCTCCTTGGATGAGCACATGAGCATTATCCTTTGAAAATTTCTTTTTAAAATTGTAGCTCAAAAACCTTGGAAATAGTAAAAAGGATTTTTTATTAACATTTTTAACCAGATCATTGAATATCTCATGGGAGTAGTTAAAATTTTTCTCATTCAATATAGCATAACCCAGGTATTGGATCTTCAATGGTATTTCATTGAAAGCAGTGGTTTTATTGGACACACACATTAGGAGGGTATGAAATAAAAACCTTGTGGCAGGAGGAAAACTGCCTTTTTGTAAAGTATCTTTTTTCATTTCCTCTTCATACCCTCTTTCAAGAAAATCAGTTTGATACTCAGACTTTGGGAATGAGCTTTTACCTTGAAGATCATCGAGTTCAAATACTTCCGAGATGGTTTGAGGTGTAATGGTAACTGGAACTCCCTTTATCGAAGAATTAATGGCTAAGGGCTTTTTATCCTTAGATTCAAGTTTAGCATTTTTCCAAAATTCTTGCTTGGTTTCCAGGTAAACTGTAGCATCATAAGTCAACAAAGTTTTGTACTTTGAAGACGAAAGAGCTTCAATGACGGAGTCGAAAGTTGTGGTATGACTTGGTTTTTGAAGTAGACCCAAGTAGTTGTGAGGAGCTTTGAATGGAAGAGCCATGGCGATTTTGAGTGATTTGAATGACTGCGAAAGGAAGAAGACGATGAATGATTTGAGAGAAATGGATGGTAACTGCTTTGAGAAAGGAATTTTGAATTCGTTTCGACAATGAAAAACCCTGTTTGGGGTTTTGATCAGGGTTTTATAAGGGGGGAAAAGTGAATGCTGACGTGGCAGCGATTACAAAAGATCTGACGGTCAAGTACTGCCCACGTGACAACCTCTGATGAAAATGGATGATAGTTATTATGGAAACCACTGATGGAACAATTATCAGTGGTTTGCAATGGTAACAAATGAAAACAGTGGTTGATTTTAACTATCAGTGGATAGCTTATCAGTGGATGAAAACACTGATGTTTGATCAACAGCATTTACAAGGAAAATGAGAGAACAGAGGTTGACTTTCAGCAGTGGACAACATTTAGCAGAACAGATGTTTGAACCAAACAGTGGTTATGGCAAACTTTTAAGGATTAATGAAAATTTTCATTTTTAGCTATTTTTAAGGACGGATTTTTGATTTTCTGAAAACATTTTAATGCTTTTATTCATAGAAAAACAAGATTTTGCTTGTTATTCCATGTTTAGCATGCCAATCCTAGAGATCAAGCTTTCAAAGGTGGATGTATCTAATGCTTTTGTTAGCACATCTGCCAGCTGATCTTTAGTTGGAACATGATGCATAGAAATCAAATCTTTTTCATAGCAATCCCTCATAAAGTGATGTCTGATAGCAATGTGTTTGGTGGTTGAATGAGAAACTGGATTTTTGATGATATTTTCTGCTGCCTGACTGTCCAACATGAGAGGTGTCTTTAAGGCAGTAATACCAAAATCCAACAATTGATTTTGAAGCCAAAGCAGTTGGGCTGTACAGCTTGTAGCAGCTATATACTCTGCCTCAGCAGTGGATGTGGAAACAGTTGCTTGCTTTTTGCTTTGCCAAGACAATAAGAAATTGCCTAGGAATTGGCACCCTCCTGAAGTGGACTTCTTTGTTTTGTCACATCCAGCAAAGTCACTATCTGAGAAACCTGAAAGCTTGATATTTCCATCAGCTGGATACCAGATACCAAGTGTGGGAGCACCTTTTAGGTATCTGAATATCCTTTTTACAGCAACAAGGTTAGACTTTCTAGGGGCTGATTGGGATCTTGCACAAACACATGTTGCAAACATGATGTCTGGCCTAGATGCATTTAGGTACAATAAAGACCAAATCATGCTTCTATAAAGAGTTTGATCAACCAAATTATCCTTTTCATCAGACATGACTATCTTTATGGTTGCTATGGGTGTACTACATGGTTTACAATCATCCATCTCAAATTTCTTTAAAAGTTCTTTGGCATATTTGCCTTGATGGATGAAAGTACCATTTTGCAGTTGCCTTACTTGGAGACCAAGAACGCACTGGAGTTCACCCATTGCACTCATCTCAAACTTAGCTGTCATGAGTTGTCTGAACTCTTGACACATTTTAGAACATGTGCTTCCAAAAATGATGTCATCCACATAAATCTGGACAATCATCAAGTTTTTCCCTCTCCATTTTAAAAACAATGTTTTATCAATTTTACCTCTTGTGAACCCAATGGAAAGAAGAAAAATGGAAAGAGTTTCATACCAGGCTCTAGGTGCTTGTTTCAGGCCATACAAAGCTTTATTTAGCTTGTAGACATGATTTGGATTAAATGGATCCTCAAAACCTGGAGGTTGACAAACATATACCTCTTCTTGAATTTTACCATAGAGGAATGCACATTTAATATCCATTTGATACACCTTTATGTTGTGGTTGACAGCAAAGGCCAGGAACAGTCTGATAGCTTCCAATCTTGCTACAGGGGAAAAAGTTTCATCATAGTCAATGCCCTCTTCCTGTCTGAAACCTTGAACCACTAGCCTTGCTTTATTCTTGACAACAATGCCCCTTTCATCAGTTTTGTTTTTGAAGACTCACTTTGTACCAATAGGACTCACACCCTTTGGTAGTGGTACAAGCTCCCATACTTGTTGTCTTTTAAACTGTTGGAGCTCCTCTTGCATGGCTTCTACCCAGCTGTTGTCTTTTAGTACCTCTTGGTACTTGACTGGCTGATGGAGAGATAGAAAACCAGCAAAAAGACCGATGTTTTGGGATTGCTTTCTTGTGAGCACCCCTTCACTGATGTTGCTAATGATTTAGTCAGGTGGATGAGACTTCAAGAAGATTAACTCTCCTTTGTATGGAACAATGGCATTTAAGGGTGAGGGCTGCAGATGTGAATCATCTGAGCTAACCACTGATGGTGACTTTGATGATCCATCAGTGGCTTGAAATAGAGGTGGAGGAATAGGTGGTAATGATATGGAAACATGTTGACTTTTATCCATTGTTTGAGGACTTTTATCAACAGTGTTTGATGATGTGGAAGCAGGGGTTAATGGGCTACTTTGGTCAACAACTGTTGAAGTAGCAGTGGTTGAGCTTTGACAGCTGTTTTGAACATCTGCTGGTCTACCATTTGATGCAGACTTTTGTTGTGGAATGATGACTTCATATCCATAGTCTGATGGAGGATTTTCTAATGGACCTGCACTGTTAGTCTTGACAGAAACATTTTCAAAAGTAAGTTTATCAAGTTCAAACAATTTTGCAGGATTTGCAGGGATTTTTATTGAAGAAAGTTCATTGATCTTAACATTCAAAGTCTCTTCCACTATTTTGGTCCTTGTGTTAAACACTTTGTAGGCCTTGGCAGTGGTTGAGTATCCCAAATGATAACCACAATCAATTTTGGCTGCAAACTTTAAGATAGAATCTTTTAAGTTTAAAATGAAGCATGGGCAGCCAAAAACTTTGAAATATGAGATCAGTGGTTTTATTTTATACAGAGGTTCATAAGCAGTCTTTTGATGTCTGGGGTTGATTAAAACTCTGTTCTGGACATAACAAGCAGTGTTTACTGCCTTTGCCTAGAAAGTTAATGGCAAACCTGAATCAATAAGCATGGTTCTGGCAGCCTCAATCAATGTCATGTTCTTTCTCTCAACAACCCCATTTTGCTCTGGTGTTCTTGGAATGCTGTACTGCCTTACTATTCCTTTTGACACACAAAACTCATCCAACTCCTTATTTCTGAACTCTGTGCCATTGTTACTCCTGAAGACTTTTACTGGCAAGTCAAATTGCTTTTCAACCTGTGTAACAAAGTCTTGCAAAATGCCTGCAGTCTCATCTTTGGAATGTAAGAAATAAGTCCATGTAAACCTAGAAAAGTCATCCACAATAACCAAACAATATCTTTTCTTTCTAAGACTCATCACTTTAACTGGGCCAAACAGATCCATGTGAAGCATTTGCAAGCACTTGGTTGTTTTGGACTCTTCAATGGACTTAAATGAGCTTTTATGTTGTTTTCCTTTTAGGCAGGAAACACAATGCTCGGGACAGGTGAACAGTTTTTGAGGAAGACCTCTTACTAACCCCTGTATTGACAAAGCAGTGATTGTCTTGAGATTTGTGTGTCCCAATCTTCTGTGCCATAGTTCTGTCTCTTTGTTAGAGACAGCTGAGAATAGACAGGCATCAGTTCTTGGGTTCTCTTTTGACAAATCAACTACATAAACATTGCCACTTCTTTGAGCAACAAGTTAGGTTTTTCCATTTTTTATTATTTCTTCAATCTTTTTAACCATTTCTGGTCCAACAATCCTTAGTAAAGAATGAGCCATAGCCCTTATCACTCATTTGTGAAACACTAAGGAGGTTGAATTTTAGATTGTCTATTAGATTGACATTTTCAAACTTAACATTACCAGACTGAACTGTACCAGACCCCATCACCTTCCCTTTACTATTATCACCAAAAGATACATCACCCCCTCCATGAGTTTTGAAATCTTTGAGTAGGGCTCTACATCCTGTCATGTGCCTGGAGCCTCCACTATCTACATACCAAAGACTATCTAAGCATGCAGAAGCTCCCTGCACATCAAGTAAAAGGTTAGTTCATGAGGGTCTCCAAAGCCAATAAGGCTTTGGATGGGGTCTCAACAGTGTCTATGTTAAGGTCTGGATGATGGACAGTGGTTAGATCAGAGGTTTGATTAACTTTTGCAATTTGTTTCTCTAACCACTATTGGGGACCATTTCCAATCACTTCTTGATATCCATAGGGATGCCTATTCACTCTTGGTTTAGAGGGCTTTTTGTAGGCTTCATAGACATTTGGGACCCTAGGATATAGTGGTTGACCTTTACCTCTTCGGTATTGGTTAGCAGGGGGTGCATCAGTTACCTGAACATCTCTTTTAACAGAGGTTTGGTTCAGCTGTTTTGTAATAGCTGATTGAACTGGCACAAACAGTGGTTGTTGTTTGACTTGTGGTTTTGATGAACTCATTCGTGTTTTTGACATGTACTCTTCCTTTTTGACCTCAAAGGATTTCAGGTACACACACTGCTGAGTAGAATGGTTTGATTTGATTTACCACAGATGGTGCAGCTTTGTGAAGGCTCAATGGTACTTGTTTTGTTAAGATCATAAGCTTTTAAGTGAAAGCAATCTTTGGTTAGATGATTTTTCTTTTCACAAAAGTCACAAAACAAGTTTTTAATCTTTTCTCTTTTCTTCCTCTTTTCAGACTCCTTTACAACAGAGTTTTGAACTACTGTTGGGATGTCTGATGTGCGTGAAGTGTCGTAGATTTTTAATGTATATTTTAAGCCCTTTAACACTTTTCAGTCAAGTTTTAAATTTATAAAACACGATATTTACTAACACTAAACACACATATGGGCAAGTGCACCCATCGTGAGCGTAGTATAGTGTTGGTAAGATACCGAGGTCGTCCAAGGACACAAGAGCTTTTAATACCGGTTTATCCTTAATGTCTAATCAAATCAAAAGTTAGAAAAGGGTTTTTAAACTAGAAAAATAAAACTAACTAAAATGCTGAAAAATAAAATAAAAGTAAAAATAGATAGACAAGATGAATCACTTGGATCCGACTCGTGTTTAGTGTAACCTTTGATTATTTCCGCACTTTTGCACTTTTTAAGAGATTATCTTAGTTATTGTAGTAGGCCCCTCTTTTGAAGGTGACGTTACCCTCAACCCAGTAGTTTGAGTCAGCAAGGATACAATCCTAAAGGGTTGGATTATTGAAAGATAATTAATTAAGTTATTAATGCGTAATGTGGTAGGCCCCTCTTTTGAAGGTGACGTTACCCTCGGCTAAGTAGTCTGAGTCAGCAGGGACACAGTCCTAAGTAGCCGGGTTAAAGTTTTAATAGTAGCTTACATACGAGGGGATCAAAGAGTTGGGACCCCCGCCATCCAATACCGGTGGGTATTGAAGGAGGTCCTACTAAATTTGACCCAGGTCCTTGCAGGATCTATACACTGAACAAGGCAAGACTCTTACCAAACCATTCCCTTAACCCCCGACCAGGTAGCCAACATATCTCCATATAGACCGTGGAGATATGAATGGTGAAAATATTTTATTTTATATAGACAGTAAAATAATGCCAAGACACCACGGACAAATGATAAGGAAGAATCACCTTCAACATAAGAAACTAGTTATTAAAGTCATGAATACATAACCAAATAAAAAGTGCCAAAATATTAAAAATAAAAAGTATTACACTAGACACTTGTCTTCACCAAGTGATGTAAGAGACTTAGGCAAACATGGCCTTTGATTTTCAAGAACTCTTACGATCAATCTTGGATCCCGAGACTACTCACACACTCTATGATGGAGAATGGATGATGGTGGTGGATGATGGTGTTGTGATGGTGGTGGTGGGTGGGTGAAGTGTGAGAGAGGTGGTGTGCCAAGGGATGGTTTGCAAATGAGCCAAGCACACCTATTTATAGCATGAACAGCAGCTCGGGCACGGCCCCGTGTCTATTGGGCACGGCCCCGTGTCCATCCTCCTTCTCTTTCTTCATTAATTGCAGCTTTTCTGCATTAGTTGACCACGCCCCCGTGTCCGCTGGGCACGACCCATGTGTAGAAGCGTATCTGTACTATCAAGATTTCCCCAGATTCTGTGAATCTTAGAGTTGACCACGGCCCCGTGTCCGCTGGGCACGCCCCCGTAGTGGGTGATAGAAGCTTCTACAGCTTTGTCTTTTCTGCAGACACTTGGGCATGCCCCCGTGCTCATTGAGCACGGGGCGTGTTCAGCCTTCTGTTCTTTTGTTTTTGCTTGGAAAGATGCTGTCGGGGGGTCAGGCACGCCACGTTTGTCCCTTTTCTTGTATTTATGTTAGATTTAGCTGCCTTTTTGCTTCTTTTGTTCATTTGAGCTCATTTAATCCTAAAAATACAAAAGGAAGACAAAAACACACTTTTTCCAACATTAGTACTAAAAAAGGGTAAGTTTTATGCCACATTTAATGTAATTTATATGTTGCATTTTGCACACATCAATGTCCTTAAGAGGTATGACCTTGGCCTTAGGAGCTTTGACTCCATCTATAGTTGTGAAGTCCATGGGTTTGAATATTTCAAGGATGTCACACTCATCAGACCATGTGGGTTTAAATTGGTATTTTTCAATTTCCTCAAAAGTTGAGGACCCCACAGATCTTTCCAAAGTGATCTTGTTGTTAAGTTTATCAGTTATTTTAACCTCTTGGCCATCCTTGTTTGTGGGTATGATTTCAACAGTGGTTTGAACAGATTCATTTGCAGCAGTGTTTTCAATTTCATCATGTTTTCTAAAACCAACACCAAATTTTAAATTGCTTTTGATCTGTTTTTCAAGCATAACTTCATAACCTTTGCAGGATTCCACCCATTTTTCACAAGTGATTTGGGTGGATTCCAACTCCTTTTTGCAGGCTTGATATTGTTCTATCATAGTCTGGAGTTGGTCCTTGGTTATGCTATGCTCTTGTTTGAGACTGCAGATTTCATTATCTTTATCAGCCAATTTGATTTTCAGTTCTTTTAAAGACTTTTTAAATTGAACTTCATCATTTAACACTCTATCCCTAAGGTTTTCATTCACATCTTTAATGTTAGCAAATACTATGATGCATTTGTCTGAACACAGATTTTTAAGAACCTGAGGTGATACCTTGGTTGCAGCCATCATGGCACAATCACAAACATGCTCTTTCTCATCAGCCACCTTCTCTTCCTTCTCACCATGTTTCTTCTCTTCTTCTTCAGTCCAGGGGTCAGATAGTGGTTCTAACAGGGGTTCTGAATTTTCTTCCAACAGTATTTCACCAGCAATAGCTGTAACCACTGCTTCAGCAATTTTGTCCACTGTTTCATCACTTGAATGTCCTTCTTCAGCTTCCAGCCCCTCTGGTATTGTCTCCAATGCTACAAAACAAATATCATTACCAGAAACATTATTTTGAGCATAAATTGCAAAATTTTTATCTCCTAACTCTTCAGGTAAGCTGCTCCAGTCAACCAGTCCTTGGGTGAAGAAACTTTGTTGTTCTGGTTGAACCACTGCTGGTGCAGCTTGTTGAGGTGCAACTTATTGCACCTGATCCTGAGGAGCAGGGGCTTGGACATACTATATCTGAGGAACAGTGGTTTGAACATAATGCACAGGAACAGGGGTTGCATGGTGTGCATATTGAGAGTGTTTACATGAGCAGCAGGGGCATATTGGGCATAGTGCACATTGTTTTGGTTATTTTCTGGTCTAGGGTTTGAGCTAGGATGTGTGATAATTGGACCAGTGGTTTGACTCCTGCATTCCCTAGCAAAATGACCTAACCTATTACACTTATAGCATTTGATCTTTGATTTATCCAGCCCCACTTTTAGATTCCCATGTAACCCTGGAAATTTTCTCCCTGTCCTTTTATAAAACTTGCTGGTTCTAACACTCAATAGTGCAAGTTGATGCAAAATGTCCATTTCCTCTAAGTCAGTTGGATCAAAATGCTGAAGGTTATTGAGCTCAAAGTATAGATTGTTAGAGTTCTGGCTTTCTCCATTTGCTGTGAAAGCATAACTGGATGAGTGAGGATCAGAGTTGAAGTTTGCACCAGTAGTTATGTCAATAAAGTGATCATAACTCTGATCCTTACTACTGCCAGACTCTTCCTGGCCCAAAAGAGCTGTGTTGCCAAATGAGTAGTCATCTGCAACTTTGCCAGACTCTTGCAACTTCTTTTTCTGGTTTAACTCCCTTTCATAGGTCAGGAGTCTACCATGAAGTTGGGTCAGGGTCAGATCTTTGAACCCAACTGAATTTCTGGTCACAAAAGCAATTGTATCCCATTTTTCAGGTAGTGACCTAAGAAACCTGCTATTTTGTGTTGAATTAGCAAATTCAACATTAACAAGTCTTGTCTCACTAATGAGACAACTAAATCGTTCAAACTGTTGGGTTAATGTTTCACCGTTAACGTGACAAAAAGTTTCATACTGTTGATTCAGAATTTCCCTATTATTTTCAATTACTTCTTCAGTTCCCCCAAACTGTTCCTTCAGCGCATCCCACAATTCCTTGGCACTGTTACAGTGTAAAAGACAAGCATAAATTTCATTTGGTAGTGCGGATGCAACGATGCTGAATGCCTTGGCATCTAGTTCAATTTTCTGAAAATCCTGGTCTTTATAGTTCTCAATTTTCTTAGGAACAAAAACCTTTAGATCCTCAGCACTCGGCACCATTGGAACATGTGGTCCAAAGATAACCGACTTCCAACATCCGATATTTTGTTGAGCAAGGATGTGACCCATCCTTCTCTGCCAGATGTTGTATTCATTTCGTTTCAACATGGGTGGTTTGAAGAGTGAACTGATGCTATTGTTAACATCTTGTGATTGTGACGTCATCCTGGTTGTTTTACAGGTACTGATTAATCAACTTTGCTCGTGATTAAGCCTTACTCTGTTTTTCAACAAAATGAACAATTATAAGTATCAACGATTATGAGCTGAACTTTTACGTCAAAATGATTGTTAGATCAAGTTTGACTGTCCTAGCTCTGATACTAATTGTTAGGATCTGAGTTTCTTATGATTGTGTTTTTGTTTGATTGTAATGAAGATGAATGAGTAATTGCAGCGGAATTAAAATGAAAACAAACTTTCAACACACAATCAAATGGAAGAAATGCTTTCAACATACATGTTTGACATGGAATCGAATGATTATATATTTATTACAATGATTCAAACACAATGCATGAATGCATTACAATCTCCCCCTCAGCCTGAGCTCACACTGGTTTGTTCGTACAGAATGACAAGTGATGAAAGAGCTAATAGAACAGTACAGGGTACTGTTCTATTTATAGGCACGAGCAAACCACTGAAGCATCTTTGCTGACGTCACCATGAAAGTGACATCTAACCTCCTAACAACCTACAACCACTGATCTAATACAACTACTGCTATTACAAACAACTGATTACAATAAAAGATAGACTAAACTACTGCTTCCCATTCCACTGTTAAACTCCCAGCAGTGCTTTGTCTCATCAGCAGTACTTGAACTATGACAGTAGATTGAGTATTAGTGTTTGTCTTCAACAGTCTTTAGGTCTTCATCAGATGTTGAGTGATCAGCAGTTGTTGTAGACGGAAAGTGGATAGAGGTTATCAGTTGTTAGGGCCACTTCCAAGGGGAAAGACTGATGCAAACAGCTGTTTATTCTGAATCCACTGATCTGATCCAGTTTTGGATTTATCAACTGTTCCTTTGGTAGGGTTCAATCCCAACAGATTTGGATTGTAATTGTTACAAAAGTAAAATTATATGGACTATTTTGTTAATTTTTAAAGTAATAGACTATTTTGGTTATTTTCAATAAACCATAGGGACAAGAACGTAATTAACTCTAAATATAAGTATTTATGCCACATTTTCTTAGTAAACATCACCTCAAGAGTCAAGACTATTATATTTCTCTTTTTAACCTTTCGTACCATTTATTTTGTTACAATTTCGCTTTTAAATCAAGTGTTAATCGACACAATAAACCTAAATTAACACTAATACTTCTAGATTTTTCAAATTGATACTAAACCTATACATGTAGAAGATCTATCTAACATAAACCCCCGCAGTGCCGATTTCTAAAATTACTTATTTTTCTAAGACGAGATTTTTCTTTGGAAACAAAATTGAAAACATGTTTCTTTTAAAAGATGTAGAAACAAATTTCACTTAAATTGTCAGACTCGTCAAACCAAAATGTTTTTCCCCTTTTTAATTATGCGGCTGATTTGATTTAAAAATTTCAAGCCAGTACGTGTTACTAGTTGAGCAGATTTTATGGCCCAATTCGATACATTGAATAGATTCACACCAATTCTATATACCATATATAACCCTACAATACATTTTCATACTCCTACCATTGTAAGCAAACTGTTTAAATTTTACACAGTTTATATATGTGTATCATTTATCAAATATTTAAAGTATAGAGAAAACTGTCATTTTGGTCTCTATGGTTTGACCACTTTTGTCATTTTCGTTCAAATCTCAAACTTTTTAAATCTGGGTCCATGTGGTTTCACTTTTATTGCCATTTTAGTCCAAAAGCAAAGTCAGCTTAGATTTCTAAAAAAAAAATCCAGATTTTTGTCCTTTTCCCCAGTTTAGTGAAGGGCAATATGGTCATTACAAGTTTTGTGATAACAATTATTAATTAAAATAATAAAATTAAATTCAATGTTTGACCTTATAAGTAGACTGAGATCATCATCTTCCCCAATTAAACCATAATCAACACTTACCCCCTCCTCTTCATCACCACCACCACCGCTAAAATCTGCTACACTTCCCTCCGATCCGATCCGACCCCCGCCCCATCATCCCACGTTTGAACTCTACGAATTCGGCTTCACCCACACCGGCCGACTCGAACTCGACGTCACCAACCTGTCATTCTCTCAGATTCCCTCACGTTTGAACTAGTTTTACATACCGCTTGTTGGGAGATCTGAGATAAGTCAGAATAAGTCAAAGGGGGTGATGCGTGTGAAGTGTCGTATATAAGTTTAAGTATATTTTAACCCCTTTTTACACGTTAGCCAAGTTTTAAATTTATAAAACACGATATTTTACTAACACCAAACACACATATGGGCAAGTGCACCCATCGTGAGCGTAGTATAGTGTTGGCAAGATACCGAGGTCGTCCAAAGACACAAGAGCTTTTAGTACCGGTTTATCCTCAACGTCTAATCAAATCAAAAGGTAGAAAAAAGTTTTTTAAAATAAGAAAAATAAAACTAACTAAAATGCTGAAAAATAAAATAAAATAAAAACAGATAGACAAGATGAATCACTTGGCTACGACTTGTGTTTAGTGTAACCTTTGATTATTTCCGCACTTTTTGCACTTTTTAAGAGATTATCTTAGTTATTGTAGTAGGCCCCATCTTTTGAAGGTGACGTTACCCTCAACCCAGTAGTTTGAGTCAGCAAGGATACAATCCTAAAGGGTCGGATTATTGAAAGATAATTAATTAAGTTATTAATGCATATTATGGTAGGCCCCTCTTTTGAAGGTGACGTTACCCTCGGCTAAGTAGTCTGAGTCAGCAGGGATACAGTCCTAAATAGCCGGGTTAAAGTATTAATAGTAGCTTACATATGAGGGGATCAAAGAGTTTGGACCCCCGCCATCAAATACCGGTGGGTATTGAAGGAGTTCCTACTAAATTTGATCCAGGTCCTTGCAGGATCAATACACTGAACAAGGCAAGACTCTTACCAAACCGTTCCCTTAACCCCCGACCAGGTAGCCAACATATCTCCATATAGACCGTGGAGATATGAATGGTGAAAATCTTTTGTTTTATATAGACAGTAAAATAATGCCAAGACACCACGGACAAACGATAAGGAATAATCACCTTCAACATAAGAAACTAGTTATTAAAGTCATTAATACATAACCAAGTAAAAAGCACGAAAAGATTAAAAATAAAAAGTATTACACTAGACACTTATCTTCACCAAGTGATGTAAGAGACTTAGGCAAACATGGCCTTTGATTGTCAAGAACTCTTACGATCAATCTTGGATCCCGAGACAACTCAAACACTCTACGATGGACGATGGATGATGGTGGTGGATGATGGTGTTGTGATGGTGGTGGGTGGTGGGTGAAGTGTGAGAGAGGTGGTGTGCCAAGGGATGGTTTGCAAATGAGCCAAGCACCCCTATTTATAGCCTGAACAGAGGCTCGGGCACGGCCCCGTGTCCATTGGGCACGGCCCCGTGTCCATTGGGCACAGCCCCGTGTCCACCTTCTTCTCTGTCTTCATTAATTGCAGTTTGTCTGCATTAGTTGACCACGCCCCCGTGTCCGCTGGGCACGCCCCCGTGTGCAGAAGTGTATCTGTACTATCAAGATTTCCCCAGATTCTGCGAATCTTAGACTTGACCACGGCCCTGTGTCCGCTGAGCACGACCCCGTGGTGGTTGATAGAAGCTTCTATAGCTTTGTCTTTTCTGCTGACACTTGGGCACGCCCCCGTGCTCATTGAGCACGGGGCGTGTTCAGCCTTCTGTTCTCTTGTTTTGCTTGGGAAGATGCTGTCGGGGAGGTCGGGCATGCCACGTTTGTTCCTTTTCTTGTATTTATGTTAGATTTAGCTGCCTTTTTGCTTCTTTTGTTTATTTGAGCTCATTTAATCCTGAAAATACAAAAGAAAGACAAAAACACACTTTTTCCAACATTAGTACTAAAAAAGGGTTAGTTTTATGCCACAATTGATGTAATTTATATGTTGCATTTGTGCACATCAAATACCCCCACACTTGAATCTTTCCTTGTCCTCAAGCAAAACTCTTTATAATATGGCTTTACACTCCCTAATGGAATGGGTAGAAGAGAAGGTTTTTGGGCTTGTCGTATAGTGTCGGGATTTCCAAGATTCTTTATTAAGTTTTATTTTTATTTATTTACAATCCTATTCGTCATGATTTATTTAAAACATTTCATAAGATAAATTACTTATTAGGGCATAACATGCCTTTTTAAAATTCCACTTATATACAAGTTCACATACTTCACGGGGGATCACTAAACACTCGGCCGAAGATGTATTTTAGTGGATCACTCGAGAGCGGCATGGAACTTACTCCTACCATAAGCTTGCCAAGCAATCAATCCTCCTCCTTTTTAACTATACATCTTTGTAAATATCAAGAGGACTTTTGGGGTGAAGGGTTAGGCTTGGGTTAAAGGTAGGTGGTTGGGTTAGTGGTTAGTAAAAGGGAGAAAGGCGTAAAAAGCGTCGGTTTTCGTAAGACTTTTTATTTTTGAAGTTTTTATTTTGATGAAGCCATTATTCAAACAAAGTTATTTTTGATAAACTTGTTTGTTTATTTCTCTTTTGCTTCATCATCATCATTTTTTTTTTGAAAGTCATAAGAAAAACCGAGCTTGTTACTAAAATAAAGGGTTTTAAAAATAAAAATGTTTTGGTGGGTGAAAGGGTGTTTGTTTTGGGTTATGAAATGAAAAGGTTTAGGCTCAAAGGGGTTAACTATGGGGATTTTGGGTAGGTGGTAAGAAAAAGAAAAATAATGGTGTAGAAATAAAAAGGGTTAGTCCTAATGCCTCCGTCATTTACTTTCTCGGGTTTAAGTTGGTAAAGACCGGGAATGTATCGTCGTGGCAAGTTCTAGAGTCGTAAGAACCAAGCGGCTATTCACACAAGAAACGAAAAATGAGCATTTAATTTAAAGATATATATTTGTATGCTCAATAAAGGCTCAAAACTCACTTTTTGTGGGAATGAGTTTTTATGTGACCAAGTATATATAATCAAATTTTAATTAAGCTTGTCATGCCGTTTCATAATTTTCTTATGTTGGTTCTTTTTATCACGACGCTATCGGTTGTAAATTTGTAAAAATATAACCTTTTTAGAACTTGAAATTCCCAAATTAAACTTAGACAAGTAAAAAAAATGAAAAATTTTTGAAAAAATTTGGGGTGATTAGCGGTTCCAATAGAGTTTTGTGTAAGGCTTGTTATTAGGACTTGCAAGATTCAAGGTTTTAGCATCCCCCCCCCCCCCACACTTAAATTACACATTGTCCTCAATGTGTCCCAAAAATAAGTTTTTAGGTTGATTGAATGTGTAAAAATGTGTGAAAAAGCAAAATTTTATGTTACTGGGCGTCTGGACACGGCCCCGTGTTCAGATCGCTAGTAACAAAAGTTTGTAAAAAGAAACAGAAGCCTGGGCACGGGGGCGTGTTCATTGAGCACACCCCATGTCCAGTTACCCGAACTGGGCATTTCCTGCAGATTGTGCAGCATGGGGCTGTGTTGGGCGGGCACGGCCCGTGGTGAACTTTCTGTAATGAAGAAAAATTTGTCGGGTGGCCCTGTTTTCATGCATGGGGTGCTGGTTCAAGTTTCCCTTGTTATCCTTCACCATCCCGAGTGTGTTTTATTCCTGAAAATTAAAACTAAACTAGAAAACATAAAATTTAATCTAAACTAAACTAAGGATAGTTCCACGGAATGCCTCCGTGGTGCGCCATGTTTATAAGGGTCCTTGGCTAGACCCAAAGCCTGGTCATATGTTACCCAAGTGGGACGTTTTGCATCCCATGCTACACCGTCGGAGAGCATCATCCAAACTCGAGTCAATGACCTTCATGTAGTTGACCGGGTCTTCGTCTTCTTTTCTTTTTCCAACTCCAAACTTTACTTCCTCGTCCCCAACCCTCAATGTTAGTGTTCCATCATTCATATCTAACACTGCTTGGGTCGTTGCTAGGAATGGCCTCCCTCGGATGAGTGGTACTTCGATATCTTCCTCCATATCTAGTATGACAAAGTCGGCCGGAAAGACAAATTCGCCGACTTTGACCAATAGATTTTCAGCGACACCTTGTGGATATTTGACGGATCTATCGGCGAGTTGTATGCTTATTTTTGTAGGGCTTGTTTTCCCTAAGCCGAGTCGGTTGAACATTGATGAGGGCATGAGGTTGATGCTTGCCCCGAGATCGGCTAGTGCATTACGAATGGGGGATTCCCCAATTGAGCAAGGAATTGTGAAGCTTCCGGGGTAAAGCTTCTTTTGCGGAAGTTTGTTGAGTAGTAAGGCGAAGCATTCTTCGCCTAAGTTAACTAATTGCAATGATTCAATTTTCCTTTTATGAGTGAGGAAGTCCCTTATAAATTTTGAATATTTAGGCATTTGAGTTAGGACTTCGATAAATGGAATATTAACATGCAATTGTTTTAATAAATTTTTGAACTTTGCGAATTACTCATCGGTCTTTTGACGAATTAACCGACCGGGGTATGGAACCGAAGGAGTCTTAGTAGGCTCTTGGACTGGAGGAGAAGCCTTCTCTTGTTGAGGCGTGGGTGGAGTTGTGGTTTGGCTAGATTGGCTTCTTTCAGTTGGTGGTAGTGGAGCCTCTTCGGGACCCACGGTACGGTTTCTCAATGTTATGAGATGTACTTGCGCCTTTGGGTTGGTTTCGGTATTACTTGGTAATGCGCCTTGTGGTCTCTCGGAGAAATTTTGAACTATTTGATTTAATTGTTTTTCAATGTTTTGAATGCTAGCTTGTTGATTTCTAAAATTCGATTCCAACTGTTGAAATCGATCCGAGTTTTTATTTTCGGTGTCGGAGATGAGGCGAGATACAGTATCTTCAAGCCTTTCTCGTCCACCTTGTTGTTGAGAGAAATTTTGTGTTTGTTGAAAGTTTGTTCGTTGGTTAAGATTTTGTTGGTTACTACTATTGTCGGGTTCTCTCCAACCAAGGTTAGGGTGGTTACGCCATCCTTGGTTGTAGGTACCCGTTGGAGGACCCGACGGCCTAGGTCTATTATCAATGTAGTTTACCGTTTCCGTTTGATCATCTAATTCTTCCATACAACTCCAATTTTCATGTGGCCCACCACACCCCTCACAAGCCATAACCGAGACCGTTTTTGCCATTGCTAACTTTTTGAGTTTTGAAGAAAGGGCCTCGATTTGAACTTGTAAAGAAGTGCTTTCATCAACCTTATGGGCGCCCGGGGCGATAGATTTATTGCCTCGGGGAGTGTGCCACTGAAAATTGGTTTGAGCAATTTCCTCAATTTGATTATAGATTTCATTTGGGCGACGATTACCTAAAAGTCCCCCGGAGCTAGAATCAAGTCTTTGCCTAGTGTGTGGCAACAAACCATTGTAGAAAGTGGATACTTGTTGCCATACCACAAGACCGTGATGAGGGCACTTTCTTAGTAGCTCCTTGAACCTTTCCCAAGTCTCATATAAGGACTCCCCATCCTCTTGTGAATATGTATTAATTTCAGTCATTAGTTTAGCTGTTTTAGCAGGAGGGAAATACTTATATAGAAACTTTTGGGCTAGTTCATCCCAGCTGTTTACCGAACCAACTGGGAGGGTGTTAAGCCAAGCCTTAGCTCGGTCTTTTAGTGAAAATGGAAACATGCGAAGGCGGATGGCGTCGTTGGATGCTCCATTGATCCGAAAGGTATCACATATTTCTAAGAAATTAGTAATATGTAGATGGGGATCCTCGTTCGCAAGCCCATGAAAGGTTGCGGAGTTTTGAAGCATTTGTATCAAGTGCGGTCGAAGTTCGAAGTTGTTGGCTTCGACATTCGGTGCATTGATAGCGGCGCCGAGATTACCTACAGTGGGTCGTAAGTAATCCATGAGGGTACGTTGGTCCGCCATCGGAAGTAGGTCCCCCGAAACTTTCTCTTGGTTTTTAGCTTTAAGTCTCTTTCTGAGAAAGCGTCCGGGTTCTTCAAGAGGTTCTTTTATGTCTCTACTAGAACTGGAGCTCATACACTACGTAGAAAGTTCAAATGTGGCGCCTGGGTTCCAAGTCCTGCAATAAAAACAGAAAAGAACGTTGGTCAGAAGCTTCACCACGGCCCCGTGCTCAGATGAACACGGCCCGTGGTCGGAGATACAGTGATGGTTTTCCGGATCCCTGTTACTGGAGAGTTCGACACGGCCCCGTGTCGCACCGACACGGCCCCGTGCTCAGCTCTCTGTAGCTGGGAAAATAAAAACTGCCAGTAACAATACAGGGCACGGCCCGTGTCCGACCAGGCACTGCCCGTGATGAGCTCTGCAGAAACTGAAAAACTATGAAAATCCTAAAAAAAATAGAAAAATTAGAAAAAACGATTAGGCCTTTGATTCCTAACTTTCTTAAAATCCTTGTGTCCCCGGAAGCGGCGCCAAAAACTTGATGCGTGTGAAGTGTCGTATATAAGTTTAAGTATATTTTAACCCCTTTTTACACGTTAGCCAAGTTTTAAATTTATAAAACACTATATTTTACTAACACCAAACACACATATGGGCAAGTGCACCCATCGTGAGCGTAGTATAGTGTTGGCAAGATACCGATGTCGTCCAAGGACACAAGAGCTTTTAGTACCGGTTTATCCTCAACGTCTAATCAAATCAAAAGTTAGAAAAAGGTTTTTTAAAATAAGAAAAATAAAACTAACTAAAATGCTGAAAAATAAAATAAAAACAAATAGACAAGATGAATCACTTGGCTCCGACTTGTGTTTAGTGTAACCTTTAATTATTTCCGCACTTTTGCACTTTTTAAGAGATTATCTTAGTTATTGTAGTGGGCCCCTCTTTTGAAGGCGACGTTACCGTCAACCCAGTAGTTGGAGTCAGCAAGGATACAATCCTAAAGGGTCGGATTATTGAAAGATAATTAATTAAGTTATTAATGCATATTATGGTAGGCCCCTCTTTTGAAGGTGACGTTACCCTCGGCTAAGTAGTCTGAGTCAGCAGGGATACAGTCCTAAATAGCCAGGTTAAAGTATTAATAGTAGCTTACATATGAGGGGATCAAAGAGTTTGGACCCCCGCCATCCAATACCAGTGGGTATTGAAGGAGGTCCTACTAAATTTGACCCAGGTCCTTGCAGGATCTATAAACTGAACAAGGCAAGACTCTTACCAAACCGTTCCCTTAACCCCCGACCAGGTAGCCAACATAACTCCATATAGACCGTGGAGATATGAATGGTGAAAATCTTTTATTTTATATAGACAGTAAAATAATGCCAAGACACCACGGACAAACGATAAGGAAGAATCACCTTCAACATAAAAAACTAGTTATTAAAGTCATTAATACATAACCAAGTAAAAAGTACGAAAAGATTAAAAATAAAAAGTATTACACTAGACACTTGTCTTCACCAAGTGATGTAAGAGACTTAGGCAAACATGGCCTTTGATTATCAAGAACTCTTACGATCAATCTTGGATCCCGAGACGACTCACACACTCTACGATGGACGATGGATGATGGTGGTGGATGATGGTGTTGTGATGGTGGTGGGTGGTGGGTGAAGTGTGAGAGAGGTGGTGTGCCAAGGGATGGTTTGCAAATGAGCCAAGCACCCCTATTTATAGCCCGAACAGAGGCTCGGGCACGGCCCCGTGTCCACCTTCTTCTCTGTCTTCATTAATTGCAGTTTGTCTGCATTAGTTGACCACGCCCCCGTGTCCGCTGGGCACGCCCTCGTGTGTAGAAGCGTATCTGTACTATCACGATTTACCCAGATTCTACGAATCTTAGAGTTGACCACGGCCCCGTGTCCGCTGAGCACGACCCCGTGGTGGTTGATAGAAGCTTCTATAGCTTTGTCTTTTCTGCTGACACTTGGGCACGCCCCCAGCACGGGGCGTGTTCAGCCTTCTGTTCTCTTGTTTTGCTTGGGAAGATGCTGTCGGGGAGGTCGGGCATGCCACGTTTGTTCCTTTTCTTGTATTTATGTTAGATTTAGCTGCCTTTTTGCTTCTTTTGTTTATTTGAGCTCATTTAATCCTGAAAATACAAAAGGAAGACAAAAACACACTTTTTCCAACATTAGTACTAAAAAAGGGTTAGTTTTATGCCACAATTGATGTAATTTATATGTTTCATTTTGTTCACATCAGGGGGCCTTTGAGTTGGTGGGCCCAACATCAAGCCAAAGTATTGCGGAACAGAAGAATGTCCACATGATCCTTGATGGGACTGTAAAGGTGAAAATATTTGAGCTTTTAACGATGGTCCAGTTTGAAAATCTTTGAGCTTTTAGTGATGGTCTAGTTTGAAAACTCCTTGATGGGAGCAGGTGGTGGTGGGTGTGTTGCGAAGACGGTGGTCAGTGGTGTGGGGTGGGTGTTGGCGATGGGAGCAGGTGGTGTTGGGTGTGTTGCGAAGTTGCAGTTTGTTGAAGATTTTAGTTGTGTTGGATAAGGGTTTAATTTGGGGAAGATGATGATGCTTATAAGGTCAAACATTGAATTTAATTTTATTATTTTAATTAATAATTGTTATAATAAAACTTGTAATGACCATAGTGCCCTTCAATAAACTGAAGAAAAAGAAAAAAATATGGATTTTTTTTTAGAAATCTAAGCTGACTTTGCTTTTGGACTAAAATGGCAATAAAAGTGAAACCACAGGGACTCAGATTTAAAAAGTTTGAGATTTGGACTAAAATGGCAAAAGTGTCCAAACCACAGGGACCAAAATGCCAGTTTACTCTAAAGTATAACTTAAGTAATAGCAATACGTAAGAATTCAAGGTCCAATCATTGTCATTTGTCATTCTTACTAACAATGATTAACAAGCGGACAATATTAGCATCTACTTCTAGCCCTAACAAGAGCGAGAGAACTTTTTACATAAACTATTCTGAAAATACAAGACAATTTTGGTGATGCATGTATCATTTTGGTTGGCCCATAAAGTAAACCAATTATATTGTAGGTTTATTGTTTCTATCAAGTTTCTCAACTTCCGGTTTTAATACACAATTTAACTTGACTTATTAATAGTAGTTTCTTCAACTCTATGGTCAACTGCAGAAAGGTGTGTAATTATATTCATGGGCTGGATATCGATGGTAGGTGGGTGACTAAACCGACTCGTATCAAAAAGGAGGTTTTCAATTTTTTTAGGTCTAAATTTCATGAGCATTATCCGGTCAGACCTTCATTAGACATTCCGAATATTAAGAAGTTAAGTGAAGTTGAAGCGTCAAGTTTATTGTTGCGTTTTAGTAAAGAGGAAATTAAATCGACAGTTTTTAGTGGCGGGGATGATAGGTCCCTGGGGCCAGACGGGTTTAATTTTTGGTTCTTAAAGCATTTTTGGGGTTTCTTTGAAGAGGAATTCGGGAAGATTGTGGATTACTTCTACGACCATGGTACTCTCAGTCGTGGATGTGGCTCTGCTTTTATTTCCCTTTCCCAAGGTCAAAGATCCGGCGAATCTCAGCGATTACCGGCCTATTAGTTTCATTGGTATGGTTAAAAAAGTTATTTCAAAGGTGCTTGCTTTGCGGCTTAAGAAGGTTATTGGATCGGTCGTTTCGTACTCACAGTCGGCTTTCTTGAGCGGTAGATTCATTCTCGACGGCCCCCTCATGATTAACGAGGTTTTTTCTTGGTTAAAAAGTCGAAAGTCTTCGGATTTTTTCTTTAAGATAGACTTCGAAAAGGCATACGACAATATTAATTGGGGGTTTGTTGTTAGCGTTTTTGAGCAAATGGGGTTCCCGCCTAAGTGGTGTAGTTGGATTTCAGGGATTCTTTCATCGGCTCGGACTTCAGTTCTTGTTAACGGGTCGCCTACTTTTGAGTTTGGTTGCAACAAAGGTATGAGGCAAGGAGACCCTATTTCGCCTTTTCTTTTCATTGTTGCTATGGAAGCTCTTTCGTGTATGTTCGACAAGGCTTGCGAGATGGGTTCTCTCAGTGGCTTAGCTCTCCCCAATGACGGCCCTACCCTTTCTCACCTTTTGTATGCCGATGATGCAATGATTCTTTGAGAATGGTCCAAAGGAAATGTCTTGAATGTTGTTAGAATCCTTAGATGTTTTTATGCTTGTTCTAGTCTTCGGATTAATTTCGGTAAGTCTTGTCTTTATGGGGTAGGGGTGAGTAACGCTGAGGTGTTAGAGATGGCGGATCTTATGGGTTGTAGATCCGACTCTCTTCCGTTCAAGTACCTTGGTCTTACGGTAGGGGCGAATATGAACCGTATTAGTAATTGGAGACCGGTTTATGACATCCTTGAATCTTGTCTCTCTTTATGGAAAGCCAAGTTGTTGTCTTTCGGTGGTAGGGTGATATTCGTTAATTTACACATATTTTAGTCCCCCGTTTTACCCCTATTTTATGCGTTTTCGGCCGTAAAACCGTCATTCGGATACTTAATTATCTACACTTTTGTTTACAGGCCTAAAACAGCATACCAGACAAGATGATAGCGAAAACGAGGACTTTCCGGACAAAACGATGAAGCTGCGGACATTCTGTTAAGGAAACTGACCTGGGCTTGTGGAACGGTCGTGCTACCAGATGCACGACTGTGCATCTCCGACAAAACCAACTTGGTCCGGCAATGAACGACCAGTGCGACTAGGCGTGCAAGGCACACAAGGCCAGCCCGGTGACGCACGGTCGTGCCATGATCTGCACCCCGTGCGGATCCGATGATCAGCCATAACCTCGGAACTGAACGATCGGTGCGACCAAGCTTGCAACAAGAACCCGGCGAAGAACGACCGTGCCATATGAAGAACGGTCGTGCGATATCGAATCTGGTCAACGATCTGATGACGTCATGCAGTATGGTGTGCCATACCCAATAATTGCTTAAAGTGCACGGTCGTGCCACAGGGAGAACGACCGTGCGACATCGAAAAAATATAAAAACAGAACAGAAACATTCTGTTCGGCATTCTGGAATTTTGGAGAGCAATTCAGGCGATTTTCAGGCTCCGGAGGCGTTAGCTTTCACCCGGATTCAAGCCACATTGTCCCGTTTAGCTCGATTACTATCCAGATTCTTAATCTAGTGCTTGTTTATGGTTTGGTTTTCTAATCTTTCCATGATTTTGTTAATCTTTCAAGCATTTAGATTAATGTTTATGTATTATTGTAGCCTTTGGGAAGAAACACAACAATCCCTTGCTTGATTATAGCCATTAGTATGTTAATCTTTGTTTGTAATGACACTTTGAAGTATTTTCTATGTTAATCTTTGATGATTAGTTTGCAACCTTGTTATTGATATTGATTTCTTGATTATAAGTAATTGTGTTGGATGATTGGTATTTGGTTAGTTAAGATAGTTGAAAAATGAAGCTTAATTAATCTTGTATTAGTAAACTTTGAACTTGGTTAACTAGTTTAGCTTGGTTTAAATGTGTGCATCATGATACTAGAAATGGTTAGTGATTTAATAAAATGTAATTATTGTTAATCAAGAGAGCTTGCCGTCACGTAAGGACCTTAACGGGTTAGATGGTGTCGTTATAAATTCTTGCCATGATTTGTTAGCTTAGTTAGTAGTTTAGGCCAAAATTGCTATCTTGGTGAATTATTGTGCAAGATTTGTAAAATGAACTCGGTTGTGATTTAATCTAGTTTATGTTTGTCTCGGTGGTTGCATTGTGTTTATCGGTGTTGCTTTCCTTGATTAAGTGCGGTTAGAAAACTCCTAACGGATGACTAACTCATTTTTAAGAGATTTTCATAGACATTTATCAATTGCACGTTAAAGAACAATTTTAGGTGGTTAAAGTGTGTTTATCGTTTTAACTTTCCGAATGATTGTCATCTTAGGATTCCCGAAAGGGATACTAATTGTCTTGAAATTGGAGAATTGATCGAATGCTTCTAGTGCCAAAACCGACTTAGTTGACATGCTTTGGTTGTGTATTAAGCAAGGCTATTTATCTATTATCTACTATGTTTTTATATGTATTTGTTTATACTTACTTTAGTTTAATTAAAATCAAACAACTTATGTTTTTACCGGTAGTTTAGTGACAAAGGTCTAGTATTATTTCTCCGCCCATTTCCTTGGATCGATACTTGGTTCTTACCGATACTTTACTACATATGTGATGGGGTACACTTGCCTCTTTCGTGTGTGTTTTGATGTAAAAGTAATAATCACTTTTATAAATTTAAAACCAAATCGTGTGTAATTTTATTGCAATATTATGTATATATACGCACACATCAAGTTTTTGGCGCCGTTGCCTGGGAAATGGCGAGTTTTAGGAACGACCCGAGTCATTGTGTTATCGGCGTATATACTTGTTAATATTTGTGAATATTTTCATGATTATTTTATTTGTTTATTTATTTGTGAATATTTCTTGTTTTAATTCGATTTATTCGTTTTCGTGTATATTTTTGTTCCTTTTATTTATTTGTTCCGGATTTATTGATTTATTTATTCACTTATTCTTTGGGTTTTCGGCACCCTAAAACCATTTTTGTATTAGCCGTTTCATTTATTTTTAGTGTTGATTTTTATAAAAATTTCGGGCCCATTTTTGGATTTTTATAAAAATTTTCAGCCGATTTATAATAATGTTCTGCTTCTATTCAGCTAAAAAAAAAAAAAAAAAACGGTCAGCATTATTATATTAATAAAATATTCATTGTGTCAAATTTTCGTTTGCAGGTTAATGTCCTATACCCCCGCTCCCAATCCTATTGTGCCGTCAGACGAACCCGAGCGTGATCTGAGGAGACGTCTTCGTGAGAAATCTCATGCAGTTGGGCTGATACTCGCAACCGGTGAGCAGGAGCAGGTGGTACCCGCTGAAGCCGAGGGCTCAGGGGCAGCAGGAAACGCAACCATGGCAGACGACGACAGATGACGACAGACCTTTGAATGAAACAAACCAGCCCGGCGGAGAAGGCTTGCTACCGAGCATCATTCGACCGACGGTAGCAGCACCGAGTTTCGAGATAAAATCCAGCATAATCAATATGATACAAAACTCGGTGCAGTTTGATGGAAAGGATCACGATTTTCCGGGTCGGCACATCGCAAAGTTTCTCGAGGTGTGCTCGACTTTCAAGATAGGAGATGTTTCTGAGGACGCGATCCGTTTGCGGCTCTTTCCGTTTTCATTGCGAGGCAAAGCCAGTGCTTGGCTTTTGTCACTTCCGGCAGGATCTATTACCAGTTGGGCCGGGATGGCAGAACTATTTGTGCAGAAATATTTTCCTCCGGAAAAGACGACTAAATTGAGGAACCGTATCATCACGTTCAAGCAAGACGACGGAGAATCTCTACATGCAGCCTGGGAGAGGTTTAGAGATCTTTTAATTGATGTCCCACATCATGGCTTCTCCAAGAGACAGCTAGTCCTGACCTTTTATCAGGGACTCAATTATGACTCTCAGGAGCGTTTAGACGTGTATGCAGGAGGCGATCTTGGAACAAAAACGCCAGCTGAAGCTTACGCGATCATAGAGAAAGCTGCGTTGAAGTCAAGTTCTCGCCACGGTGGAGCACGGAATAAGACATCATCCACTTCCGGAGTTCATGCTGTGGATACATATACGGCTCTCACTGCGCAAATTGGAGCCTTGGCGGCAAGAATGGATAAGTCTCAGAATGTCTCGCGAACTCAAGCACCATCATGTGATCAGTGCGGGGTTGCACACGTGCCAGGTACGTGTGAGCAGGGTGTTATGTTTACAGGTCACGAGGAGGTGAACTACATGGGCAATCAAATCAGGCCCCAAAATAACCCCTATAGCAACACGTACAATCCAGGGTGGAAGAATCGCCCAAACTTTGGGTGGAAATCTGGTTCTGGTAACCAGAACGCACACGGATATGCTCAACATGCACCCGCGCCACAACAATCTCAAGGTCAGTCCTTCCAGCCACAGTATCATAATCAAGGCTCATGAAGCAGTTCCCAGCCACATGCCTCTCAAAGCAACGCAAAGCTAGAGGAAATGATGGCACAACTGCTGAACAACTCCAACAGTGCTAATCAAATGGCTGAGAAACGATATCAGCAGCATGAGGAGCGGTTCTTGGTCAATGAAGGAGAAATGCGGAGTCAAAAGGCTTCCATTCAGACCATCGAGAATCAAGTGGGCCAGTTGGCAAAAATGATGTCGGAGAGACCCCCAGGTGGTCTTCCGGGCAATACCGAGCAGAATCCGAAGGGGCGTGGTAATGGCCCGCACATGTAACAAGTGTGGGGAAAGGAGTCTTGCTATCGACTCGCCGACAAAAATTTAGCATGAGTCTTGCTATCGACTCGCCGACAAAAATTTAGCATGAGCGTCTTTGGCGCTATAAGGGTAAAATAGTCCATTTTTGTATTTTTGTAGTTTTAGCGTAATTTAGGTAAGTTAGGTAGTTTTCGTTAGTTTGTTTTGTTTTCATACGTACCGGGCGGGGGTTCTGTGTTGAAATATTGTTAGAACAGTTGGCGTGTCGAAAAAAATGGCGAAAACGGCCGAAACAGTTGCTGGAAATGGCTTCGGCGGAAAAATCTGATCTGCACCTGTTGCACGATCGTCCCAGGATTAGCACGACCGTGCGATTCCGAGCAAGACGGAACGGTCAGTCGCACCCCCGGTGCATCTCCGAGAAAAGTGGTATGGGTTTGAGCGACGTCGGTGACGCACGACCGTGCCATAGGTCGAACGACCGTGCGTCAGGCTGAGGGCAATTTTGTCATTTTGCACATTATAAATACCCTCATCTGCTGCCAAACCCTTCATTCGCGAACCCTAGCCTTCTGCAGCCGTTCCAGAGCGATACTTCTTCAAATCACACGGTTTTTCGCACGATCTCACGCCCTACTTCGCACGGTACGTTCCTAGTTGTAGATTTCTTGTTTCCTTGCTTTCTAGGTTAGATTTCCTCCGATTCTTCAAGGGATTTATTAGGGTTCTCTTCATAAACAAATCAAAACCCTAACCCTTGTTTGAATCTTGCGTATCGTGAACATCTGGTGCATTTTCTGACCCTTTTTTGTGTAAAAACTTGATGATTTGTGAAAAAATCGGGCTACTTAGAGCCTGGGTCAAAATATGCAGAAAACGCAATCGCACGGACGTTCCTTGTATGGAACGGTCGTGCCTCGCCGTTGTTTCACGATACTTGTTTGTTGGTCGGTGTTGCACGGTGGTGCCGTTGGTCGCACGCCGTGCAGTTCCGATATCTCTGGGCAGATGGTCATTGTCATCGGTGACGCACGACCGTGTGTCTCGTCGCACGACCGTGCCATATGCCCAGATCAGTTTGACAGTTTCTTCATAATTGGCTGCTCGGCTGTTTTCGATTCGAATTTTTCCTGTTTTCCATCTTTCTAACGTTTTTCCTCATACAGATGGACCATCCTTTCCTTCAATTCGACCCCAATATTGAGAAAGAGGCTTTGTGCATCCCGAAACGAGACGCATTGTGGGCAAGACGGGGGCAGTTCGGAGTCCCCAGATGGTTAGATTGGGAAGTCATGCGGGAACTCAATCAGTATGACAGACTCGATGAAATGATGAGTCTCCCGCTTTCCAATCTGGTCGGTGTCAACCGACCCGTTTACCGGGAGCTGACTATAGAGTTCTTTGCATCATATGCCTATGAAAAGCCGGTTGCTAATAGGAGACCCAAATTTCGCCACAAGAATCGGGTAACTTTCAGGTTATGTGGACGATGGTATACGTGGTCGGTTGGTCGTTTGGGAAGGAGGCTCGGGATCTATACAAGGGATGACATGGATGATCCCGATATCTTCACTAATCAGTTCACCTTCCCTTCTGATGCAGATCGGGATGCATTTTGGGCTGAAAACGCTATTGGGGACCCCTACAACCCAAGGATGTCGAAGGCTTCCCGACTGAGAGACCCTCTGGTGCGAGTGATGCACCATGTATTTAGCCATACGATATGCGGTCGCATGGACAGTCTAGGTAACTGTCCAACTCCTGATTTGATTTTTCTATATGCTTTGGTTGATAAAGCACCTATCAACCTAGCCGCACGCATGGCTGAGTACTTTGTGAAATGTTCGGGGCGGACTCCCAACAGTGAGATACATGGCGGTCAGTATGTGACTGAAATAGCGTACAACGAACGCTATATGACTGAGGAGGTGCTTCAGGGTCTCACTCTGATTACTGAGGGGGTTCATGTTGATATCCGGTCGCTGAAAGCCATGGGTTTGATTGTAGAGCTTGATAGGGGGGATAGGTTGAAGGGGTTGAACAACGAGGTCTGGGACCCGTTGCCTCCTGCTGAGGAGGAACATGAGGATGTTGAGATGGGAGAGCAGCACCAGCCACAGACACCACCACACTCGCCGCAGCACCATGCATTCCATCAGCATCCTGACTGGCCCGAGTTCTACCAGCAGTTCCAGGATATGCGAGTGACGCAGGAGCAGCATGGTACTTATTTCGATCAGATCCGGTCTAGCCAGGACGAGATTCGGGCCAGTCAGGATCAGATTCGGGCCACTCAGGACCAGCTTCGGCAGAGCCAGGATGCTTTATACCAGGGAGTGAGTGTGGGTTTTTCATATCTTTTCGGGGAGATGCATCACGCATATCCCGACTACTTCCAGCATCCCCCGCAGTTCCCACCGTGGAACCCCCCTGGTCATGGCGATGCCGGCCCATCCTTTACGCGAGACGATGATGATGGTGCCGAGTAGGAGGCAGTGGTGATAGCAGATGGTGGTTGTTTATTTCAGTACTTTATTTATTATGGGTGTTTATTTTGACTGTTATTTCAAACACCCTGGTTATGTATTTTCATTTCAGACAATTTACTTTCTGTTTTGTTTGGATTTTAGTATTTATATTTATGTATATTATGGTTGATTTGTGATTTTTCTGTTTCTGTTATGTTTTGGGTGCACATGTGACATACTTACAGGTTTTAGCTATCGGATCTTGGACCGGAGCACGTACCAGATACAGCTTCGGAAGTCCCGTGGCATCAACATCATCTTGAGGGGAGTATTTTTATCCCTTTCTCTATATTTCGGGTCTCGCATTGGGGACAATGCGAAGTTCAAGTGTGGGGAGGGGGTTAACTTCGTTAACTTTGTTTGTCCTCATTTGTTAAAAAAAAATCAGAAAATCAGAAAAATCATTCAAAAATACATGTGTTTTGTATATATTTTAGTAAATAAACCGGTTGGTTGTGTTTTAGAAAGCGTCGGACTTGATAAAAACTCGACAAGCAAAATATTTTTGAAAAAGGAAACCGGAAAGCGTAACAAACAAAGAAAGACTTACATGATAGTTTTCACACTTTTACCCATTCCTTCCGTTACGTGAGCATGTTTGAGCCTATTGTTATATATTTGTTCATTTCGGATATAGGAGTGAGCCGGATGTTATGTGTAATTTAGAACTTGTCACTAGTATGCTTGTTAAGACCATGAACGTGCGGATTTGTGTAAAAGTGATAGAGGCACTTAGATTACCCCTTTGTTGTGTACTTGTTCTTTGTGTTGTGCTTCCCGTTTACCTTATATTACCCTTTAGGATTAACCTTGTCGAGCCTTCTCGTTTACCTTTGTTTACCCACATTATCGCCCACTTAACCAAATTTAGCCTTTTTATGTTTTAACCCTTTTTTAGTGTTGAAACTCGGTCAAAATAATAGTTTAACTAGCACTTGTTATTGTTTATATTTCATTGTATTAATTTGTTTGTAAAAAAAAATAAACAAAAAATAAAAATAAAATAAAATAAAATAAAACACCCTAAAATAGGGTGAAGTTGATAGAAATCGAGCAATTTTGAATGCTTAAATGTTAAAATTTCGTTGATAAGCTCGATTGCGCAATAGTCGCCTTTTGAAGGCGTTTGTATGTATAGTTGTATTGTTTGTTGCTAGTTAAACGCTACTACCGAGTTTTAACCATTTTCGCCACTTTAAATGTCCACTTCCATACCCTTCGCCCAAGCCTAACGTTACAACCCGTAAAGACCTCTTGATTTACACTTGTTTGCATGTTAGTTGGTGGAGACGAGATCTTATGACAAGCTTATGATATTGCACATTTCATTGACTAGGCGTTGAGTGTTTACACATACACATTTTATGTATGTTTCATAAATAAAACCGAGTGTGTGTGAGCATTGTGAGTCGTGTGAAGATTAACATGTGAGTCAATTAAATGTGATGTCACGGCTTTTTGGTTGTCGCTTTATAATTGCATATGCTTGTTGAGTTTGAGTCTTTTGATGTTGTCTTTCGACAAACCGGCTAACCGTTTATCGTAGTTTTCAATAAAATAGTGTGTAAATTTTCGTTCTTGTTTGTTTATGTCTGTTATTGCTTTTTAGTTCAGCTTGCTTGAGGACAAGCAAGGTTCAAGTGTGGGGAGATTTGATATTCGTTAATTTACACATAATTTAGTCCCCCGTTTTACCCCTATTTTATGCGTTTTCGGCTGTAAAACCGTCATTCGGATACTTAATTATCTACACTTTTGTTTACAGGCCTAAAACAGCATACCAGACAAGATGATAGCGAAAACGAGGACTTTCCGGACAAAACGACGAAGCTGCGGACATTCTGTTAAGGAAACTGACCTGGGCTTGTGGAACGGTCGTGCTACCAGATGCACGACCGTGCATCTCCGACAAAACCAACTTGGTCCGGCAATGAACGACCAGTGCGACTAGGCGTGCAAGGCACACAAGGCCAGCCCGGTGACGCACGGTCGTGCCATGATCTGCACCCCGTGCGGATCCGATGATCAGCCATAACCTCGGAACTGAACGATCGGTGCGACCAAGCGTGCAACAAGAACCCGGCGAAGAACGACCATGCCATATGAAGAACGGTCGTGCGATATCGAATCTGGTCAACGATCTGATGACGTCATGCAGTATGGTGTGCCATACCCAATAATTGCTTAAAGTGCACGGTCGTGCCACAGGGAGAACGACCGTGCGACATCGAAAAAATATAAAAACAGAACAGAAACATTCTGTTCGGCATTCTGGAATTTTGGAGAGCAATTCAGGCGATTTTCAGGCTCTAGAGGCGTTAGCTTTCACCCGGATTCAAGCCACATTGTCCCGTTTAGCTCGATTACTATCCAGATTCTTAATCTAGTGCTTGTTTATGGTTTGGTTTTCTAATCTTTCCATGATTTTGTTAATCTTTCAAGCATTTAGATTAATGTTTATGTATTATTGTAGCCTTTGGGAAAAAACACAACAATCCCTTGCTTGATTATAACCATTAGTATGTTAATCTTTGTTTGTAATGACACTTTGAAGTATTTTCTATGTTAATCTTTGATGATTAGTTTGCAACCTTGTTATTGATATTGATTTCTTGATTATAAGTAATTGTGTTGGATGATTGGTATTTGGTTAGTTAAGATAGTTGAAAAATGAAGCTTAATTAATCTTGTATTAGTAAACTTTGAACTTGGTTAACTAGTTTAGCTTGGTTTAAATGTGTGCATCATGATACTAGAAATGGTTAGTGATTTAATAAAATGTAATTATTGTTAATCAAGAGAGCTTGCCGTCACGTAAGGACCTTAACGGGTTAGATGGTGTCGTTATAAATTCTTGCCATGATTTGTTAGCTTAGTTAGTAGTTTAGGCCAAAATTGCTATCTTGGTGAATTATTGTGCAAGATTTGTAAAATGAACTCGGTTGTGATTTAATCTAGTTTATGCTTGTCTCGGTGGTTGCATTGTGTTTATCGGTGTTGCTTTCCTTGATTAAGTGCGGTTAGAAAACTCCTAACGGATGACTAACTCATTTTTAAGAGATTTTCATAGACATTTATCAATTGCACGTTAAAGAACAATTTTAGGTGGTTAAAGTGTGTTTATCGTTTTAACTTTCCGAATGATTGTCATCTTAGGATTTCCGAAAGGGATACTAATTGTCTTGAAATTGGAGAATTGATCGAATGCTTCTAGTGCCAAAACCGACTTAGTTGACATGCTTTGGTTGTGTATTAAGCAAGGCTATTTATCTATTATCTACTATGTTTTTCTATGTATTTGTTTATGCTTACTTTAGTTTAATTAAAATCAAACAACTTATGTTTTTACCGGTAGTTTAGTGACAAAGGTCTAGTATTATTTCTCCGCCCATTTCCTTGGATCGATACTTGGTTCTTACCGATACTTTACTACATATGTGATGGGGTACACTTGCCTCTTTCGTGTGTGTTTTGATGTAAAAGTAATAATCACTTTTATAAATTTAAAACCAAATCGTGTGTAATTTCATTGCAATATTATGTATATATACGCACACGTCATAGGGTCACCCTTATTCGTTCGGTCCTTGAAGCTTTACCTAATTACTACTTCTCGCTTTATAAAGCGCCGGCTAAGGTAATCCACGATTTGGAGGTTATTATTAAAAAGTTTTTGTGGGGAGGATCGACTGATGTTCGGAAAACGCATTGGGTGGCGTGGGATAGGGTGGCATCCCCTCGGAAAGTCGGGGGTCTGGGAATTTGTAAGCTAAAGTTTTCTAATTCTACTCTTTTAGCTAAATGGGGTTGGCGGTTCAAAACGGAAACCGATAACCTTTGGGTTAAAGTTATCTCAGCCATTCATCTTGGGTTATCTAATTGGGATTTCCTCCCGGTTAAAAAATCGGTTGGTGGAGTGTGGAGGTCGATCGTTTCAGTGATTAATAAACCTGTTGCTCCGAATGTTTTAATTCGCTCCTGTTTCAAAGGCGTTGTCGGTAATGGGGAAGGTGTTTGTTTTTGGCTGGACCCCTGGTTGCTGGATGATCCTTTAAAATTTCGGTTTCCAAATCTTTTCCGGTTAGAAATGGTCAAAGGCTGTTCTGTCAAAGACCGAGTGGGTAGCGATGGAATTTGGCTTTGGATTTAATTCGGAACTTCACGCTTTCGGACAGAAGGGATTCGTGGAGCTGGCTTGGTTGTAAGTCCGGAAGTTTTAGCGTTAGATCTGTCAAGTCCATCATTTTCAACTCTCTCGATTTCAGCTCCAGGTATGTGATGAAATGGTGTTCTTGGGTTCCTATTAAATGTAATCTCTTTGCTTGGAAAGCTGAAATGGGAAGAATTCCTACGGCCGAGGCTCTGAAAAAAAGAGGTATGAGTATTGAAGATGATAATTGCCCGCTTTGTAACTCCGTTGAAGAAACCGTGGATCACCTGTTTACTTCGTGCCTTCTCACTTCGGTTCTCTGGCATAAGGTTTGTACGTGGAGCCGTGTTCCGCTCTTCTTCGCTTTTTCTTTTCGAGACCTCCTGGAGATGTATGTTCACTGTGGTAAAAGGAATGAGGAAAAAGAGGTCTTTCATGGTATTATTTTGATCACTTGTTGGTGTGTTTGAAAGGCTAGAAATGGCGCGAGATTTAATGGCTTACGGTTCAAGATTGATGATATTTTTAGTGATATTAGATCCCTAGGCTTTCTTTGGTTTAGAAATAGATCCAAGTTTAAAAATATCCGGTGGGCGGATTTGTGTAAATTTGTAATTATGTAAGTCGGGTTTGTTTTGCCGTCCCGGTTTTCGGGTTCGGTTGTTTTTTATAGAAGTTTACTTTAAAAAAAAAAACACTTAGTATATTATAGTTTGAAAAGTCCTTAATTGTCACCAATCAAGCTTAAAATTGGTAGGACCTACCCTTTCATGTATATATATATATATACGCAAGTCTCATATCCTCTATACATCATTCATTCAATTCTATTCTCTCTCTCTCTCTCTCTCTCTCTCTCTCTCTCTCTCTCTTATCATTATCTTTCTCTGTGAACAAATCAGAATTGAACACAAGCTGTTTATACTGGATTACTGGTTGTACTTCATCCACCACCTCTCTTTTATTGCCTTTCTTTTTATTTATATGTCTATGTTTTTCACACACAAACACTTGCTCACCATCTCCAACTTGTTTATTTATAGTTGTTAACTTGATATATACTTTAGTTCCCCATCCACCTAACAACAAGAATATTTGTTCCATGTGTAACCCAACACAATCTTCCCCATCCAAAGTTGTCTTTTACACGAATACCCTTTTAAAAAATCGCAATAATAATCCCCCGAAATCCATGGATGATAATCAGCACCAACTTCATGGTTGGCCAACTCCTTCTCAGGTATACATTTTTGTTTACATTTTCATATACTTCCTTTTGCATGAAAAAAAAAATGATTTCCGTTGATCTCTACCAATGTACATCTGATATTTCTTCAGAATTATAAATGTGAATGCGATTTTTTTTTTTTCAATTATAACTTTATTAGCCAAAGTGAATGCGATTTTTTTTTTCAATTATAACTTTATTAGCCAAAAATTTCATGACTTCCATTTTTTCAAGCTTATCTTTTACACCTTTAAAGGTGTGAAAAACTTGCATGGGTCCTTAAGCTGTACAAAAGGTAAAAGTTACAATATGTAGCGTTTCGTTAAAGCTTTTCAATCTTTCTATGATTTTTTTTTATTAGAAATGGTACTATTTTTATCCTACTCCTTTTAGAGTAGCAACCTTTTCCCATAATTATAATTCACAACATTCATGAGACTGTATATATGGGATAAGTTGTTTATAAAAGTTTCACATCCATTGGTTCTAACATCATTCCCTTTTCAATGTAACGTTTATACAATCTTCTCTCATAACAAAAAGACATACATAAAGTGTTTTTGAAAATGCATACATTAAGTAGTACATCCAACCGTTAATCCAAATTTAGCTACCCCTTTTGAACTAACAATATTGATTCACATATAAAAGAAGCATGCATTGAACTTTCTTTATAATACATAGATTTTGTAAAGTTATATAGAAAGGTTTCATTCAATATTTAACTCTTCATGTGTAGGCCTTAGAGGAAATCAAAGCCATTGGAAAGATCTCAGGACCAACAGCCATAACCGGTTTACTACTATATTCAAGAGCCATGATCTCAATGCTTTTCCTTGGCAACCTAGGCGAGCTTGAGCTTGCCGGAGGGTCTCTCTCCATTGGCTTTGCCAACATCACCGGTTATTCCATCATCTCGGGCTTAGCCATGGGCATGGAACCCATTTGTGGTCAAGCTTACGGCGCAAAACAAATGAAACTATTGGGCTTAACTTTACAAAGAACAGTCCTTTTGCTCCTGTCAACTTCTCTCCCAATCTCTTTCATTTGGCTTAACATGAAGACAATTTTGATATGGTGTGGCCAAGACAAAGAGATATCAACCGTAGCACAAACTTTCATTGTTTTTTCGATACCTGACCTTTTCGTGTTGTCCCTTTTACACCCTCTCCGTATATATCTCCGGACACAGAACATAACTTTACCGTTAACTTGCTGTTCAGCGGTTTCTATACTAATTCATGTACCATTAAATATTTTGCTAGTAGGGTATTTCAAATTGGGTGTTATTGGTGTGGCTGTTGCAATGGTGATCACTAACCTAAACTTATTATTCCTTCTTGTCACCGTCGTTTATTTCTACGGCATGCACCAGGAATCGTGGGTGCCACCGAGCACCGACTGTTTAAATGGTTGGTCTTCGTTGCTAGCGCTTGCCATCCCGACGTGTGTGAGTATATGTTTGGAATGGTGGTGGTATGAATTAATGATAATATTATGTGGATTACTATCAAACCCTAGGGCTACCGTGGCGTCAATGGGTATACTCATCCAAACGACGTCGTTGGTTTATGTTTTTCCTTCAGCTTTAAGCCTTGGGGTTTCAACTAGGGTTGGGAATGAGCTCGGAGCTAAACGGCCAGCTAAGGCTCGTATATCAATGATCATTTCGCTTATTTGCGCTTGTGTCATGGGTTTTTCAGCAATGGTGTTTACTACATTGATGAGGCACCGTTGGGGGCGGTTTTTCACGGCGGATGTAGAGATTCTTGAACTAACATCAGTTGCATTGCCACTGGCAGGTATTCTAGTGTAATATTTTTTCTCTATGTATCCTATGTAACCCTATTAAATCATTCACATCTAAGTCTCCATCTTCATATGTATAATTTAGCTAAAACTAATATATTTACCCATTAAACTAGTGTATCTTTCAAAGACCTCATAATCGCATTCCCCATATCTATCTCTATCTGTTTCCCTAAAATAATATTTTTGTTTGTTTGTTTTTTTTTTAATTTGCTATTTTTTCACACACAACAACTCACAAAAATATCATGAGAAATAAATAGAGAATGAATAGTGAGTCCCTAAGTACGGAAAATGGAAAAATGAGACCCTAAACTTTATCCTTGTTTAGGGTCTCATTTTTCCATTTTATAGTGAAAGTGTTAATATAGGGAATGAGATGTGAATGCTCATATACACACAATCAATATACAATATTTTCTGTTTTATGTGGCAGGACTTTGTGAGCTTGGAAACTGCCCTCAGACCACTGGTTGCGGTGTTCTTAGAGGGAGTGCGAGGCCAACCGTGGGGGCTAATATTAACTTGGGATCATTTTACTTCGTGGGAATGCCGGTGGCTATATTAATGGGGTTCGCCGTGAAATTGGGGTTCGCGGGACTTTGGTTTGGATTGTTTGCAGCTCAAGTAACATGTGCATTGCTCATGCTTTATGTTCTTTTTACAACTGACTGGAATGTTCAAGTTGAAAGAGCCAATGAGTTGGCAAAACCATCATCATCTACTTTTTCTTGTTTGCCGGTCAATTCTCCATTGCCGGAGACAATCACGAATGATGTTCGAAACTCCATGGAACCAGTTCTTGAAGAAATCGTATTGATTTCTAGTGGAAAGGAAGTTGAGCTAGTGCAAGCTGATTGTTCTTCACTTGAAACATATCCTCTCATTGTGCATTGATTGATTATCACTATAATTGATATGATTATTTATGATTGTACTGAATACTATAATAGTTAGTCTATTGTAAAAATTGAATCAATATCTTCCATATCTTCCAACTATTGGTGAATTGCTTATATGATTTTTTTATATATTATTATTTACCATGAATGATAAATTGGTTATCAAAAGTATATCATTAAGTTAAATGTATCACCTAAAGACACTTATATGTGGGCTTATTTGTATATATGTTATTGAAAATTGATACGATTGTATTTTTCATAATTTGATATTGGTATTTTAATGTGGACAAAATATCAGTTGATAAACGGTTACTTTGTAAACTATTTGACACGTAAGATTACGCACAAAAACCAAATTGATAAAAGTGTGTTAGCTAAATAAATAAAGCAACAACGGGCGAATACACCAATTATATTTATTTATATTGATTTCGAGAGCCGATATATAGTAACTTTATTTTTATAATAATATATACTTTTTATTATTTTATTATTTAATATATTATAATAGTTTATTATTATATTTACTTTTAATTATATATATACTGATTTCGAGGGACGATAAATAGTAACTTTATTTTTATAATAATATATAGTTTTTATTATTTTATTATTTATATATTATAATAAATTATTATTATAGTTACTTTTAATAACATATTTTTCTTTTTTTAAACATCTATTTCCTTTATCTTTTTTTTAATAATTGTTTTTTTTTCTTTTTTTAACATATATTAATTTATCGATTAATTTGATACTTCTTTAATAAGTTACGTTTATAATTTTTTTCTAAAAACTTAAGTACGTAGTTGTGCTTGATTTCTTTCCCTGACATTCCGTTATAAGTTTTGTTAAAACAAGTTTATACTCAAAATAAAGTATTTATTTGGTATCATTAAACGGTACGATAATAAACTAAATCGTTCCAATGGTTTGACTTTTTAAACAACATGCTTTATTTTTAAATTACGTTTGTTTTACATTATCATTTGTTCGGTTTCGACGCAACGCGCGATATAAAAAAAAACTAGTGGAAGATTAAATTAGACCTTCCCAAATTAAAAAAAATAAATAAATTGAATTACAACCACACTAGGCCGTCGGAACTCAAAGATCAAACTAAGAATAACATATATGTAATTAGGCGAAACCTTTATGTGCTGAAAAGGCACAAAAATCACACACTGTCATTTTCATAAGTATGTGGAACTTTAATAACATAGTATATGTAATGATGGATACACTATAAGATACATAAATTTAGTGTAGTGGTCAATCTTAAATAAGTGAAATATTAATAGTATAATATACACAACATCAACATTTGTCACTGTTCATACTTTATTGTACGTATTCATACATTGCAGATGTTAGTGTTACTGATGCTATTCTAAGGCCCTAAAACTGGGAAGCCTGACGATTTTACTACTAGAAAACTGCTACTATTCCTATCAAATTTTTCTACACATTTCCTACGAACGAAAATGGCGACACTTTTCCCACGAAATTCACTACAAGAAATAACCACTTTTAGCGGAGACAGGCCAAATGTCATCGCTATTGGTCGATCCGCGTCCCGGAGCCTGAAACCAAACCCCAGCCGTTGGTCCTTATCATGATCTAACGGTTGCGGATTTAAAAGGCATTAGCGGCAACAGAAGCAAGGTCTTTAGCGGCGACAACTGTCTCCGCTAAAAGTCTGTGTCCAACATTAATCCCCAGCCACACATATCTTATCCTGGTTAACCCTGGTTAAACTAATAGCAGCGACAGACATCTCAATAGCGGCGACAACCCGTCGCCGGTAAAACCCTATACGTAAACAGACTATACAGCGTCTTTTCCTCTCTCCTTCTTCACTTTCCCCCCCAAAATCTTCCCTCTACCGTCGGAGAAACTCAGTTTTTTGCCCAAATCGGTTAGTGTAACTTTCTTTTTGTTAAATTTCTTCTCTATTTTGTTATATACATGTTATAAGCTTTAATTTTTGCTCATTTTTGTGTATTTTTGTGTTTGTGGAAGAAAATTCGGATCACCACCATCTCTTCTCCGGTCACCACCATCACTTCTCCGGCACCACCTCGTCTCCGTGGTGTTCGTCTCCTTGAAACTTGAAAAAAACAGTTAATTTTATATGTATTTTTTTTCAAAGTTTAGAAATTGTATAATTTTTGGTTTAGGTATGTAAATGTGTATGTAAGGATGAATGTTTGTATGTCAAATATATAATGTAGGTGTATTTGGTGAAAATGAGTATTTGGAAATCTTTGTATTTGTGTATGTAAGCATGTATGTGGGTATGTAAGTCTATTAATGAATATATCTATGTAGGTGTATGTTAGTATGTCAAATGTATAATGTAGGTGTATTTGGTGAAAATGTGTATAAGAAAATCTATGAATTTGTGTATGTATGTAGGTGTATGTAAGCATGTATGTGTGTATGTAAGTCTATGAATGTATGTATGTAGGTGTATGTAAATGATGAACAATTGTGCATGTAAATGTTTGCAATTGGTGAAAAATGTGTATGTTAGTATGTATATTTGTATAAAGTATGCAAATGTGTATGTAAGTATGTATAAATTTTGTGGTTTTGGTCAAAATGTGTGTTTGTAAGTATGTATGTGTATGTGTAAGTATGTACATGTGTTTTATAAGTATGTATGTGTGTTGGTAGTATGTTAATATGTGTGTATAAAGTATGTAAATTTGTGTATGTAAGTATGTATAAAATATGTGTTAACGTGCATAAATAATGTTTAAGTTTCATGATTTCTATGTTTATGATTATATGGAGTCTGACTAAAAGAAAAGTTATTGTAATTTATATGAATTTGTATTTGATAAACACTTGTTGAAATATTTATTTGAATTTGAGTTACACTTGTACTTTCCATTAATTTCTATTTAGATACACATGCTGTAACATTTGTAACTTTTTAGGGATAATGTTTTCGATATTGCTTATATTTGCGTATCTGATGGCGGATGTGGCCCGCTTACATTTGACAAACAGGTCACGTATACCCCCGTTGGTAGAGCAAAAGATATGTTTTCAAGGGAGGTCGGCATGTATATGTGGCGGACCATCCCGTTCGATAAAATGGGATTGGAAAACGTTTCACCACCGCACAGGGAAGCTATCATGAACCACTTACGGGTAAATAAGTTATATGCATAAAATTTTAACAAATATTTAAGCACATGCAAATGCGCCGTTACCATACATGTACGAAATCGCTGCCGTTTAACGGCGCATTTGCAGTCGTAAACAGGCCTTTAAACGGCTAAAAACGCGCCGTTAAAGGGTTGCGAAATTGCTGCCGTTTACAGCTGCGTTTGCAGTCGTTTAAAGGCCCGTTTATGACTGTAAATGCACCGTTAAACGACTGCGAAATCGATGCCGTTTAACGGCGCATTTGCAGCCGTAAACGGGCCTTTAAACGGCTGCAAACGCGTCGTTAAAGGGCTGCGAAATCACTACCGTTTGCGGCTGCAAACGCGCCGTTAAAGGGCTGCGAAATCGCTGCCGTTTGCGGCTACGTTTGCAATTATTTAAAGGCCCGTTTACGGCGATTTTGCAGCCATCGTTAAATCTAATTTATGTATAATATTTTATCTTTTTTATTTAATTCGTAGGAAAATTTCAACTTTGATGAAGTGGGACGTGATTTAGAGGCGAAAAACTTGACGGGTGGTATTAGGAGTGTGCTTATGAAGCGGTACTCTGACCGCAAGCACAAAGCTAAAAAATATTTATGAGGGAGGAAGGTTACGACAATATTGAGAGGGCAAGGGCATACCATCGAAGGTTTCCGGGACAAAAATATATTAACAGAAGCGAGGCCAACAAACAAGTACGCGGGAAACAACAAATCCCATTCCGCGAGGGGACATCGTCATACGGTAGCACCGCCTATAAAAGTTTAATGTTTTATGTATGTGTGCGTGTGTGTAAGCTTTTGTTTATTTAATGTCTAATCTAAGTTTAATGTTAAACAGGATATAGATTGGGTACCTACGTATGCTAAAACCCACACGGATAATCAGGGGAATTGGGTTGATCCAGTTGCTAAAAAAAATTACGTAAGTATTTCTTTTAAGTATAATTTTCTGTAACAAATATATATATATATATAGGACAAAGATCCGTTAGGAACCACCCTTTATTGCGAGAACCGCGAGAACCAGTGTGAACACAAACAGTAATTCCTAAAAAAATCGAAAAAACACCCAAAATTTTTTTTTTTTTACTATTTTTTTTGAAAAAATCGCTATATTTTGTTAATAAAAAAAAATTTCAAAACAAAAAAAAAAAAAATTCGAGTAACAGTTATCCATGCACATGTGCATATGCATATGTATCGTTTCTTTGTCAAATTCTGTAATTCATTACAAATAATAGTCAATTGCACTTTCATTTACACTACCACGTGTAATACACTACTTTTTACGTTAACAATGTTAGAAATGCACATGTGCATCTATATGTATCAATAGGAAATAAGGTGTTTCGGTACATTACTTTCTCTTTCATCTATCATTCCATCCATAATACACAAGCATACACATGTGCATTTTTGTCATTTCTTTGACAAATTCCGTAATTCGTTACACATATTAGACAATTGCACTTTCATTTACACTACCATATGTAATACACTACTTTTTACATTACCAATATTAGAAATGCACATGTGCATTTATATGTATCAACATGAAATAAGGTGTTTTGGTACACCACTTTGAATACACTTTCCCTTTCATCTATCATACCATCCATAATACACTACCATTACCTCCTACCATCCATAATACAATACAATTACCTCCTACCATCCATAATACAATACCATTAACAATATTTTCACTTTATTACATGTATGTAAACACCATTTATACCATCCAATCAACATATTACATAAAAAATTGACAACTATAACCAAACCATCAACCACTAGATATAACTAACCAAAAAACATGTATATGGGCCTACTTCTCCATTCAAAATCACAAACTTTTTGTACCAAAACACGTTATATCATGGTTATACCTAATGATGCACATGTGCATTTTGAATATTGGTAATGTAAAAAGTAGTGTATTACTAATGGTATTGTAAATTAAAGTGCAATTGTCTATTCCTAATAACGTATTACCGAATTTGTTGAAGTAATGATACATATGCACATGTGCATAGATAACTGTTACTCGAAAAAAAAAAGTTTTTTTTTTTTATGGTAACGAAATATAGCGATTTTTTTTTAAAATATTAAAAAAAATAAAAAAAATTTTTGAGTGCTTTTTAGATTTTATTTTGTGTTCACATTGGTTCTCGCGGTTCTCGCAATAAGGGTGGTTCTCGCATGAACCTTACCCTATATATATAGGGGTCAACTAAAATGAAAACCACCTCCAGTTGTAAGAACCACGAGAACTACACCGTACGGGGCGAGTTGGACCAAAATTATTTTTCATAAACGTAGATGCGTGTATTATAAACACATTTGTAAAAAAAATTCAAAAAAAAAAAAAGTCGTGTGTGTAGTTTTGAGCACCACAAGTTTGTGTTTAAGGCGGGTACCGTAAATTTTAAACAAAATTTACGGTACCCGTAAACACAAACTTGTGGTGCTCAAAACTACACACACGACCTTATTTTTGAATTTTTTTTACAAATGTGTTTATAATACACACACGACATTTTTTTTTAATTTTTTTTACAAATGTGTTTATAATACACGCATCTACGTTTGTGAAAAACAATTTTGGTCCACCTCGCCCGGGATCAAAAAGTTCTCACGGTTCTTACAACTCGAGGCGGTTCTCATTTTAGCGGTCCCATATATATATATATATATATATATATATATATATATATATATATAATCATCTTAGTAAAATACAGCGGAGTTTACAGCAGGCCACAAACGAATGGAGCAGTGATGGTCCTCCAATTGGCCTATATCAGGAAGCGTTGAGAGAGCGGCGAGGATGGTACCGGGGGATGGGGCCTAAACCTTCATCCAACACGTGTGACAACCCTCATAATTACAGGTATCCGTACAATTAATTAATTATGATTAATGTTTAATGATTGTGCTTGATTACCAATGATGATATAAACTGCTTTATGATTTCTGTATCATACATACATATGCATAACATTTCATACTGTCACTCCATTTATTACATACAAACTTTAGTGACATACATGATGCACAAAACACAGTTAGCACAGTTAACGGATAACTCAGAAATATACTGACAGTGCCAGTACATAGACAGACAGTGTTTTGAGGCCCAGTGTGAGCCAGAGACAAGGTACTACACTAGTATGGAGTGTAGGGAAGTAAGGACCATAAAACTGCGTCACTAGGTGATAGTTTAAGTGCCGGAAAGTGCCTAATACCCACTCAAAGTGCAGAATTCTGCATTTATCATCAAAATTCAGCATTTTAACATGCTAGTAATGTGCAAAAATATGGCAAAATGGTCCTGTATGCTTTCCTACGTGTCGGGAATTAAAAGTGTCACAAAAAGTTACATAAAGGACACTATACGGAATAACTTAGCACTTTAACGGAACGGTATCTAACCAAACAACCGGACATTACCCGGAACATCAAAATATTGCTAAAAACATTGTTTCACTTTTTCTGAGCTAGTTATGGTTCCCGAGCACTATAACATATTACATAATACATGTAACACACTAAACATTAGACATACACTTAACACCCTACTAAATCACCTACTTATTATTCTAAACTACACTTAACCCCCCCCCCCCCTTTGCTGATTTTCGGCTCATATGGCCCCACACACCAAAGATCTCTTCAAATCTTTATAAATCTTCCTTAAATCTTTCATTGGGATTATGATGGATCTTGTATGTACTTCTTTGGACATATTAACCTTTGGGTAATAAGGGATTAGAGAGCATAAGTATCCAACATCTTCATCTTCCACATTTCACCACAACACTCTCACTTCTTCTCCTCCATAAGTCTCGGCCGAACATCCCCCTTGCACCACCAAAAATTTCGATCATCAAGCATCCATTCCAAGGCCTTCTCAAGGTGTAACAAGGTGAATTAGGAGGCTCGGTGTTCACGGATCTTGAAGGACCTCTACCACAAGCTTTTATCCACTCATTTTCTCCATTGATCTTCCCTAGCTTTAAGCTAGTTGTAAGACTTCTTTAAACTCTTGATACTTTATATTTTTAGTGGTTAAAGATTATATTATGTTGAATTATACAAGAACACTAAAGATCATAAACTTAAAGCTTAAACACAAAGATGATATATGGTTGATATGATGTTGTTTAGTGAATGTATGATGTTTGCTTGATGATTACTAGTAATATGATGATTGATCATCATATGGAACTTGTTAGAGTATGATTAAAAACATGGTTTAACAAGTTAGAGATGATTATGTGCCCTCATGAAATAATCATCTTCTAGACTAACATGAACTTGAAAGTAAAAATAATTTTCTTACAAAGTAACAAACCAAATGAACTAGTAAACTTGTGTACCCAAGACTTGTGGTTGATTTTCCAAGAAAAACCAAGTTAAAAAGATGATTTTTGAAAGATCATGATTCTTACATATACTTACACTATTTTTGGAAATAAAATAAGTGTAGGAAGGCTAGTAAAACAAGAAGATGTTGTAAATAAATATTTTTGTAAAATGAGTTCACAAGTTGTAAACATCTAGAAATCCCGAGAACGAGATTTTAACAAAAGTAAATACACTTTGGAAGGGGACTAAAACCACTAAACACTTTACCAAGATACTACGCGTTTTTTAGAAAATCAAGTTCATGTTGTATTGTAAAATATATAGTTTTTGCACTTGGTAAGTGTAATATGATTCGTGAGTTATTGTTGACTGTTCGAATGATTTGTGGAAAAGAAAATGATATGCTAAATATCATGGACACCTCCATTTACAAAGGAAACTATGGCGAAATTTTCTAAAAACTCCAACACTTAGAAAATATTTTCTAACAAGTGTTTACAAGTGTGTTTTTAACTTTGTTTTTCAAAATAAACTTTGCCATAGGTTTTGTTACAAAAATACAAAGTATTGGAGGATGGTTTTGTAAATAAAATGGATAAATATATATTTAGAATATATATTTTATACTAAGACCCTTGTGTGAATATTTATTTACTTGGTGGAATAGTTATATTATTTTAGGGTAAAATAATATATCTTAACAAATACCATGGAAATAACAACTCCAAAATAATACCAAAAATCACAAGGAATAAATATTTAAGTTACACACTTGATATTGTGAAACCGAACGCAAAAACGTAACTTATGAAATATTCCGGAAAATACTTTTACAAATATATTTTTGGTAAATGTTGTTTTGGGTACAAGAAGTGAAAATATATTATTTTTGGGAAAATATATATATTTTGGAATACATTATTTTTGACAAATAAGTTATATATACTTTCTAAGCGAGACTTGAAAATATATTATTTCAGAACTACAAATATACATGTATAAAATACCCCCATCCTTGGGAAGGAAATACGAAGTTAAAATACTTGAGAAGTATTAATGCAAAATATTGATTAAACAATTATTCCAAAACTAAATATAATTCAAGGTTAAAAATAATTATTATTTTAACAAATAATTATAACTTGGAATGATATTCGGAGACACAAGAAACGCAACTCAAAAACATTAAACTCTAAGCCAAGGCACGGCCCGTTCGTCTAATAGACATTAGTACGTTGTAGGTTGTCGTGTAGCTGACAGAGTTTGAGTTGACGATACTGAAGACGCACTACTGTGAGTTCATGTCCCCCTTTTCTTAAACTGTTTTATTTACTTACTTCGGGGGTGAAATACATGTTACAAAGGGATACTTACAATACTATTGGTATGATTAGCCTAGGAAAGAACCATAGATCATGTGATAGGGTAGGCGGATACTTGGGACTATCAATCCTCGTTGCAGGACCGAGGGGCATGAGTGATAGATCTATTTGGGTGTAGCGAGCCCACACCCATGAGGCCGGGGCGGCCCATAGTGGTGACTATGTCTTCCAGCCGGGAGCCCGGTACAACTTTGCTAGGTTTGAATCTTCCTACACCGTCACACATATCAGTGGCCTTGCAAACCATTGGTGATCTTTTCCTTGTTTGCAATCATACCGGGATATACATACATACATTGTTTACAAAGGTTTATACATACTCACATACACATGAACTCGCTCAACTTTTGTTGATTTTTCAAACTACATGTATTTCAGGGAACTAAACGGATCTGGCAGGGTATGCATGTGTCTTCCAGCTGCGTTTGAATAAAAGATGTTTTCCATGGTTGTCGAGTTTAGTGGGTGTATCCTAATCCTGGACGGGATACATTATTCTAAACTCAGGTTTCATTTAAGTACTTTTGTTAAGTCTTTGTGAACTCGTTTAAACAAGTCTTGGTTTGTAATTTATTTTGGTATCGATGTTTTAAGACAAGTATGTTGTGGTATTTCTAAACTTTATTAATGGATAAACATCTCGTGTTTTTATCATATAGCATTGTTATGATTGTTGCTATGGTATTAAGAAGTCACACCAAATAAACCACGCTTCCGCAAAAGCCAGGGTGTGACAGCTTGGTATCAGAGCCTCGATTATAGCAAACTAGGATTCTTTCTCGAGTCTAGACTAAGATCATCAGGGCTCTCACGAAAATGTTTTCAAACATTTTTACATTGCATACACTAAACGTCCAAATCCAGGGAACAAACTTTTTACAAACAAAAGGCACAAATACACCTTTCAAAATTTATGTTTATAATTCAGTCTTAGAGACTGAGGGAGGATCAGTCTTAGAGACTGAGGGAGGATCAGTCTTAGAGACTGGGGAAATTTGGTCTTAGAGACCAGGGAGTCAGTCTTAGAGACTGGGGAAATTTGGTCTTAGAGACCAGGGATTTAGTCTTAGAGACTGGGGAAATTTGGTCTTAGAGACCAGGGAGTCAGTCTTAGAGACTGGGGAAATTTGGTCTTAGAGACCAGGGATTTAGTCTTAGAGACTGGGGAAATTTGGTTTTAGAGACCAGGGATTTAGTCTTAGAGACTGGGGAAGTTGGTCTTAGAGACCAGGGATTTGGTCTTAGAGACCAGGGAGTTGGTCTTAGAGACCAGGGATTTAGTCTTAGAGACTGGGGAAGTTGGTCTTAGAGACCAGGGATTTGGTCTTAGAGACCAGGGAATTGGTCTTAGAGACCTGGGAGTTAGTCTGAGAGACTAGGTGGTTCAGTTTGGGAAACTAGGGAGTTTTAGTCTGAGAGACTAGGGAGTTCAGTCTGAGAGGCTGAGTGGGATAGTCTGGGGAAGACTAGGATGATTACTTGCTTACATTGTTGTGACTTACATGCTTATTTGATGATTATTGATATACATGCATATGTGTGGTTGTTTTATCACAGACACCATGTCATCATCCTTCGAGAGTGGAGTATCAGACACCATAGACCCGATAGCTATAGTATCAGATGACGAGATCCTTCCAGAGGATGAGGTTTACAATTCAGATACTACGAGTAGTGACGACGATGACTTTCAGCCCTTCGCCCTACCGGATTTCAGAGATGATTTACCTTTAGCTGATGGTTTTCTTGACGGGGATCTACCTCTTGCTCAGATCCCTGCACCTATTCCTCTTGCTGCTTTTCCTATTGAGGATCTGCCTCTCGACGATATGTCGGACGATGACGTCGATCTCTTCATCGAGGGTCCCCCTGAGGATGACCAGGATGGCGGGGCTCCGATTGATGATGATGTTGCTATTCCTTTGGATGAGGTTCCTGTTGTTGATGCTGTTGTTATTCCTATCGAGGTTCCTATTATGGAGGTTTTATCTGACCAGTCTGGTCACGATTCGTCTGGTCCCGATTCGTTTGAGTCCGTGTCATCTTCTACTCTTCATGCACTGGGATTACAGCGATATCCCTCAGACACTGATTCTGACACTACTATGTCAGCAACGCCTGGTTCGCCACACGATCTCGAGTTTGATCCTGAGTTTGATGATGAGATGGATCCTATCGTTCCGCAGCTGGGTTTTGGGTTCGTCCATGACTTCCCACACGATTTTGATTCAGACCATGAGATGGAGTTTATCCCTGAGGAGCAGCCTGTTGAGGCACCTGTTATTCCTGATGATCAGCTTCTTGACATACCCGCTGATCATGGGCTTGCTCCCGCCGACCTAGAGCCTGAGATAGCACCAGAGCCTGTTCTTGTTCACGACCTTCCCCCTGTGCACGACCCTATCCCTGTTGATGTCCCAGTTGTTGCAACACCAATTGTTGATGTCCTAGTAGTTGCACCACTAGTTGTTGATGCCCCAGTTGTTGCACCTCTGCCTGACCCTATACCTGTATTTGTTGACCGTGCACCTTTTGCTACCCACGTGGATCCTAGATATGCTCACACCCGTAATGGGTGGATTGAGGATGATGACGACTATCCTCCTTTTGTCAGACCAGTTACTCCCCCTTCTGCACCTGTTCAGGTACCCTTTGATGTCCCACAGTTTCACCCTCACGTATCTGATGTTCACCGCATGGATTTACCCGTCACTTTTCTTCAGGACATCCCTCGTCCCCGTCCAGGGGAAGGACCTTTCGGTCAGCAGCACGATCACATACCACCGGTGTCCGCAGCCTTTCCGTTTATGCCCCCATTCGCACCTGCTGCACACGTTGCTTCTTCTTCTGCACCCACGGGCGAGCCATTCATGTGGTCTTCGCCCAACGTCATGTCTTTATCAGATCCATATCATCCCTTTCACATTGGGTACTCTACGGATGATATACTTTTATCCTTGCAGTTACAGCAGGATATGTTGAGTCGGAGAGTTGCTGAGCTCGAGAGGATCCCGCGTCCTTCACCTTTTGCTGATCCATCACAGTTTGCTGTCCTACCTGCTCCACTATTTCCTTACCCGGATTTCGACATCCGATTTTTGACTATGGAGCAGCAGATTGCTTGTTTGTTGCGTATTGTTCATGCGCTCGAGGAGGATTTGGTGCAGTTGCGCCGTTTGCTTTTCATTCCTCCACCACCTCCTCCTCCCCCATCAGCTTAGAGGTTTTTGGTTTGATGCAGGTAGCATTACTTTTGATGAGAGTTCAGCTATTGATCCTGATTGCACAGCATTTTGAAGACCACGTTATGACTTTTGACATTTGACTTTTGGTTGTTGTAGATTATAGACGATTCAGACAAGGGTGATGTGACCCTTAGTCTCTTTTGATGTACGATACAATTGTGAAACTTGTAAACTGTACTCGTGGTCTTATTGTATGATAGCTCAATCGCAACATTCTCATTGCATGTGTTGTTGGATTATTTGTTTTGTGTTATGACATGGGATGTTATGTGTGTTGATGAATGTTATTACATGCACGTGTTACGTACTTACTATACTTATTATGGCCTGACCTATACAATCTTCTTATAAAAGATGCCACCATGAAGGGAAAATCGTTTACCTACTACTGAAGCCGAATTGCAAGCAAGGATCTCCCAAGCAATAGCGGATTATGAGGCCTCGCGCGCTGAAACTAGCGGAGGTACCTCAAGAAACAACAACCCACCCAATGGTAATGTTCAAGTCGCTTGAGACACATTACGTTACATTTGGATATTCCTTGCACATCCGCTAATGCTTTCTGTAAATGTTATTGCCTGTACAGGTTGTACCTACAAATAATTTCTGGATTGTAAGCCCTTAAATTATGACGGCACTGGGGGTGCTGTTGCTTTCGTCAGATGGACGAAAAAGACGGATTCTGTTTTAAGGATGAGCAAGTGTGCTCCTGAACAACAAGTTACTTACATCTCAGGGCTTTTTCTTGATGGTGCTTTATCCTGGTGGAATCTTCAAGTCCAGACCCTGGGGGAGGCGACGGCGTATGCATTGACATGGACTGAACTGAAAGAGCTCATGTTAAAGAAATACTGTTCACGGGCCAAAATACAGAAGCTGGAGACTGAATTTTGGAATCTCAAAATGGACGGCCCAAAAACTGCTGAATATGTGCAAAGATTCCACGACTTGTCACGCGTCGTGCCGTATATGGTGGATCCTGAATTCAAGCGCATTGAGCGTTTCATCTGGGGACTGGCACCCCAGATCATGAGTATGGTAACAACGTCAAAGCCTCCGACAATTACCGAAGCCATTGATCTCAGCGTGGCACTTACTGAGGAAGCAATCAGATTGAACAAGTTCTCAATTTCTGATCAGAAAAAGAAAGAGACTCACGTGGAGTCGTCGGGTGAGAACAAACAAAAGTTCTCTAACTTTAAGAAAGGCACCAGCAGTATGATCAAGAAGGATGAGGCAAGCGCACCGGCCAAGGCCAAAGGAAAGGGGTATATGGGCACCTTGCCCAAGTGTAACGCTTGCCAGTTGCATCACGAGGGATGATGCCGATCTAGAAAATGTGAATCATGTGGAAGAGCTGGCCACTCGAAAGAAACATGTTGGGTTGGTACTGGCCGTGGTGGTCAAAGGGGTTTTGGTAACAACAACCGTGGAGGTAATGGGAATGGAAACCGTCCGCAAGGAAATAATGGAGGTAATGGAAACCGGGGCAATTTTGCGAATCAAGCTGGAAGTGGGAATCGCAACCAGAACAACGCTCAAGGTGGTAATGGGAATGGTCGAGGACCATGGTGTTTCGATTGTGGAGACATGGGGCACTTCAAGCGAGAATGCCCAAAACTCAACCAAGCGCATGGAAGAGTTTTCAATATCGGTGCGATGGAAGCATGCCAAGATCCAAATGTCGTTACTGGTACGTTCCCTATTAATCAACGCTTTGTATCTATACTATTTGACACTGGTGCCGACTATAGTTTTGTATCGCTAGAATTTAAGAAAATACTTGGGTTAACTGCTAGTAAGTTAGACATTCCGTACTCAATTGAACTGGCTAACGGAAAGCTAGTAGAAACAAATGAAGTTATCAGAGGCTGCGTAATAGAATTGGGAGAACGCGAGTATACAATGGATCTACTGCCAGTCGAGTTGGGAAGCTTCGACGTGGTAGTAGGGATGGATTGGTTGTCTAACAACCGGGCAGAGATTGTATGTCACGAGAAAATCATTCACATTCCATTGGAGAATGAAGAAACTATTGTCATACATGGAGAGAAGCGCGATACGCCTCTAAGAATCATTAGCTGTTTGAAAGCCAGAAAGTGTTTGAAGAAGGGATGTGTTGCCTTCCTGGCACACATCGTGGATAAGGAAGCCACTGAGCCAAAGATAGAAGATATTCCAGTCGTGAAGAAGTATCCTGAAGTCTTTCCAGAAGACTTGCCAGGATTACCGCCGCAAAGGCAAGTCGAGTTTCATATTGACTTAGTTCCAGGCGCCGCGCATGTAGCTAAGGCACCCTATCGACTTGCACCTTCAGAGATGCAGGAGTTGTCGACGCAACTTCAGGAGTTGCTAGACAAGGGATTTATCAGACCAAGCTTCTCGCCTTGGGGAGCTCCAGTTTTGTTCGTTAAAAAGAAGGATGTTAGTTTTCGCATGTGTATTGACTACCGCGAGCTGAACAAGTTGACTATCAAGAATAGATATCCTTTGCCAAGGATTGATGACATGTTCGATCAATTACAAGGTTTGAGTTTTTACTCAAAGATCGATCTTCGATCAGGTTATCACCAGTTGAGGATCCAAGAGGAAAGCATTCCAAAGACTGCCTTTAGGACTCGTTATGGACATTACGAGTTCCTGGTTATGCCGTTTGGTCTGACGAACGCACCGGCGGTGTTTATGGATCTGATGAACAGAGTTTGTAAGCCGTACCTCGATAAGTTTGTGATTTTGTTTATATATGACATTTTGATCTACTCAAAGACGAAAGGAGAACATGAGCAACACCTAAGGGCTATTCTAGAGCTGCTTAAGAAAGAGAAGTTGTACGCTAAGTTCTCAAAGTTCGAGTTTTGGTTACGGGAAGTCCAGTTTCTTGGTCATGTGGTTAATGGAAATGGAATTCATGTGGATCCCACAAAGATCGAGGCGATCAAGAACTGGGAGACTCCAAAAATGCCAACCGAGATTCGACAGTTCCTAGGTTTGGTAGGATATTATCACAGATTTATTGCGGATTTTTCGAAAATCGCTCAACCATTGACCTCCCTCACACAAAAAGACAAGAAGTATGAATGGGGAGACAAGCAAGAAGAAGCATTCCAGTTGTTAAAGAACAAGCTTTGTGACGCACCAATTTTGTCTCTACCCGAAGGCACTGACGACTTCGTGGTATACTGCGACGCCTCACGTCAAGGGTTAGGTTGCCTGCTTATGCAGCGACAAAAGGTTATAGCATATGCTTCTCGCCAGTTGAAGGTCCACGAGAAAAATTACACCACGCATGATTTGGAATTAGGCGCGGTGGTGTTTGCTTTGAAAATCTGACGACATTACTTATATGGCACGCGATGCACAATCTATACTGATCACAAGAGCCTGCAGCACATTTTTGATCAAAAAGAGCTTAACATGAGACAGAGACGCTGGGTAGAACTATTGAACGACTAAGATTGTGAGATCAAGTACCACCCAGGGAAGGCGAATGTGGTCGCCGATGCCCTGAGTCGGAAGGAAAGAATTAAGCCCATAAGGGTTAGGGCTTTGGAAATGATTGTACAAACGGACCTCTCGTTACGCATTCGTGCCGCGCAGAGAGAAGCTCTCAAAAGGGAAAACCTTGTGAATGAATATCTCCGTGGGATGGAGAAGCAATTGGTACCAAAGGAGGATGGAACATTGTGTTTCTTGGGAAGAATTTGGGTTCCCCTCTTTGGTGGTTTGAGAGACGTTATTTTCGTTGAAGCTCACAAGTCACGGTACTCGATCCATCCAGGATCGGATAAAATGTACCAAGATTTAAAGGATTTCTATTGGTGGCCGAGAATGAAAGGCGACGTTGCGATATATGTTGGCAAATGTTTAACTTGCGCCAAGGTAAAGGCCGAATACCAGAAACCTTCAGGTCTCTTACAACAACCTGAAATACCCAAGTGGAAATGGGAACAGATTTCTATGGATTTTATAACAAAATTGCCTAGGACGCCCATGGGTCATGATACGATCTGGGCGATCGTAGACCGACTGACTAAATCTGCACACTTTTTGGCAATCAAGGAGAAAGACAACACGAGTAAGCTAGCTGAGCTATACCTGAGAGAGATTGTTGCACGGCATGGAGTGCCTCTCTCGATTATCTCTGATAGAGATGGGAGATTCGTGTCAAGGATTTGGCAATCCTTCCAAGAATCTTTTGGTTCTCAGTTGAATATGAGTAATGTCTTTCATCCGCAGACAGACGGACAGAGCGAACGAACGATTCAAACGTTGGAAGATATGTTGCGAGCTTGGGTAATGGATTTGGGTGGGAGTTGGGACACTCACCTACCAATGGTTGAATTTTCATACAATAACAGTTACCATGCAAGCATTCAAGCCGCACCGTTCGAAGCTCTCTATGGACGCAAATGTCGATCACCATTATGTTGGGCAGACGCAGGTGATAGATAGCTTGTTGGCCCGGAATTGGTCCAAGAAACGACATACAAGATTTTCCAGATCCGAGAGCCCATTAAAGCGGCTCGCGATCGTTAGAAGAGTTATGCGGACCTGAGAAGGAAACCTCTGGAATTTGAGGTGGGAGATATGGTGTTATTAAAAGTTTCACCCTGGAAGGGTGTGGGACGCTTTGGGAAGCGTGGGAAGTTGAATCCGCGGTACATTGGTCCATTCAAAATCCTGAAAAGGATTGGTCTTGTAGCATACAAGTTGGATTTACCTGCTGAACTGAATGACGTTCATGATACATTTCACGTATCAAATTTGAAAAAGAGTCCAACACAGGAAACAGTGGTAATTCCTGCCGACGAAGTTCATATTGACGACACACTCCACTTTACAGAAGAGCCCGTTGAGGTTACTGATTGGAAGATCAACAAAACACGCCGGAGTAGTGTCAAACTCGTCAAAGTTCGATGGAATGCACGACATGGCCCAGAGTTCACGTGGGAACGTGAGGATGGCATGAAAGCCAAATACCCACATTTATTCCCCAAGACCCCTGCATCTAGTAGCAGTGCTAAAATTTCAGGACGAAATTTTCTTAACAGGGGGAGAATGTGACAACCCTCATAATTACAGGTATCTGTACAATTAATTAATTATGATTAATGTTTAATGACTGTGCTTGATTACCAATGACGATATAAACTGCTTTATGATTTCTGTATCATACATACATATGCATCACATTTCATACTGTCACTCCATTTATTACATACAAACTTTAGTGACATACATGATGCACAAAGCACAGTTAGCACAGTTAACGGATAACTCAGAAATATACTGACAGTGCCAGTACATAGACAGACAGTGTTTTGAGGCCCAGTGTGAGCCAGAGACAAGGTACTACACTAGTATGGAGTGTAGGGAAGTAAGGACCATAAAACTGCGTCACTAGGTGATAGTTTAAGTGCCGGAAAATGCCTAATACCCACTCAAAGTGCATAATTCTGCATTTATCATCAAAATTCAGCATTTTAACATGCTAGTAATGTGCAAAAATATGGCAAAATGGTCCTGTATGCTTTCCTAAGTGTTGGGAATTAAAAGTGTCACAAAAAGTTACATAAAGGACACTATACGGAATAACTTAGCACTTTAACAGAACGGTATCTAACCGAACAACCGGACATTACCCGGAACACCAAAATATTGCTAAAAACATTGTTTCACTTTTTCTGAGCTAGTTATCGTTCCCGAGCACTATAACATATTACATAATACATGTAACACACTAAACATTAGACATACACTTAACACCCTACTAAATTACCTACTTATCATTCTAAACTACACTTAACCCCCCCCCTTGCTGATTTTCGGCTCATATGGCCCCACACACCAAAGATCTCTTCAAATCTTTATAAATCTTCCTTAAATCTTTCATTGGGATTATGATGGATCTTGTATGTACTTCTTTGGACATATTAACCTTTGGGCAATAAGGGATTAGAGAGCATAAGTATCCAACATCTTCATCTTCCACATTTCACCACAACACTCTCTCTTCTTCTCCTCCATAAGTCTCGGCCGAACACCCCCCTTGCACCACCAAAAATTTCGATCATCAAGCATCCATTCCAAGGCCTTCTCAAGGTATAACAAGGTGAATTAGGAGGCTCGGTGTTCACGGATCTTGAAGGAACTCTACCACAAGCTTTTATCCACTCATTTTCTCCATTGATCTTCCCTAGCTTTAAGCTAGTTGTAAGACTTCTTTAAACTCTTGATACTTCATATTTTTAGTGGTTAAAGATTATATTATGTTGAATTATACAAGAACACTAAATATCATAAACTTAAAGCTTAAACACAAAGATGATATATGGTTGATATGATGTTGTTTAGTGAATGTATGATGTTTGCTTGATGATTACTAGTAATATGATGATTGATCATCATATGGAACTTGTTAGAGTATGATTAAAAACATGGTTTAACAAGTTAGAGATGATTATGTGCTCTCATGAAATAATCATCTTCTAGACTAACATGAACTTGAAAGTAAAAATAATTTTCTTACAAAGTAACAAACCAAATGAACTAGTAAACTTGTGAACCCAAGACTTGTGTTTGATTTTCCAAGAAAAACCAAGTTAAACAGATGATTTTTGAAAGATCATGATTCTTACATATACTTGCACTATTTTTGGAAATAAAATAAGTGTAGGAAGGCTAGTAAAACAAGAAGATGTTGCAAATAAATATTTTTGTAAAATGAGTTCACAAGTTGTAAACATCTAGAAATCCCGAGAACGAGATTTTAACAAAAGTAAATACACTTTGGAAGTGGACTAAAACCACTAAACACTTTACCAAGATACTACGCGTTTTTGAGAAAATCAAGTTCATGTTGTATTGTAAAATATATATAGTTTTTGCACTTGGTAAGTGTAATATGATTCGTGAGTTATTGTTGATTGTTTGAATGATTTGTGGAAAAGAAAATGATATGCTAAATAGCATGGACACCTCCATTTACAAAGGAAACTATGGCGAAATTTTCTAAAAACTCCAACACTTAGAAAATATTTTCTAACACGTGTTTACAAGTGTGTTGTTAACTTTGTTTTTCAAAATAAACTTTGCCATAGGTTTTGTTACAAAAATACAAAGTATTGGAGGATGGTTTTGTAAATAAAATGGATAAATATATATTTAGAATATATATTTTATACTAAGACCCTTGTGTGAATATTTATTTACTTGGTGGAATAGTTATATTATTTTAGGGTAAAATAATATATCTTAACAAATACCATGGAAATAACAACTCCAAAATAATACCAAAAATCACAAGGAATAAATATTTAAGTTACACACTTGATATTGTGAAACCGAACGCAAAAACGTAACTTATGAAATATTCCGGAAAATACTTTTACAAATATATTTTTGGTAAATGTTGTTTTGGGTACAAGAAGTGAAGATATATTATTTTTGGGAAAAATATATATATTTTGGAATACATTATTTTTGACAAATAAGTTTTATATACTTTCTAAGCGAGAATTGAAAATATATTATTTCGGAACTACAAATATACATGTATAAAATACCCCCATCCTTGGGAAGGAAATACGAAGTTAAAATACTTGAGAAGTATTAATGCGAAATATTGATTAAACAATTATTCCAAAACTAAATATAATTCAAGGTTAAAAATAATTATTATTTTAACAGATAATTATAACTTGGAATGATATTCGGAGACACAAGAAACGCAACTCAAAAACATTAAACTCTAAGCCAAGGCACGACCCGTTTGTCTAATAGACATTAGTACGTTGTAGGTTGTCGTGTAGCTGACAGAGTTTGAGTTGACGATACTAAAGACGCACTATTGTGAGTTCATGTCCCCCTTTTCTTAAACTGTTTTGTTTACTTACTTCGGGGGTGAAATACATGTTACAAAGGGATACTAACAATACTATTGGTATGATTAGCCTAGGAAAGAACCATAGATCATGTGATAGGGTAGGCGGATACTTGGGACCATCAATCCTCGTTGCAGGACCGAGGGGCATGAGTGATAGATCTATTTGGGTGTAGCGAGCCCACACCCATGAGGCCGGGGCGGCCCATAGAGGTGACTATGTCTTCCAGCCGGGAGCCCGGTACAACTTTGCTAGGTTTGAGTCTTCCTACACCGTCACACATATCAGTGGCCTTACAAACCATTGGTGATCTTTTCCTTGTTTGCAATCATACCGGGAAATACATACACTGTTTACAAAGGTTTATACATACTCACATACACATGAACTCGCTCAACTTTTGTTGATTTTTCAAACTACATGTATTTCAGGGAACTAAACGGATCTGGCAGGGTATGCATGTGTTTTCCAGCTGCGTTTGAATAAAAGATGTTTTCCATGGTTGTCGTGTTTAGAGGGTGTATCCTAATCCTGGACGGGATACATTATTCTAAACTCAGGTTTCATTTAAGTACTTTTGTTGAGTCTTTGTGAACTCGTTTAAACAAGTCTTGGTTTGTAATTTATTTCGGTATCGATGTTTTAAGACAAGTATGTTGTGGTATTTCTAAACTTTATTAATGGATAAACATCTCGTGTTTTTATCATATAGCATTGTTATGATTGTTGCTATGGTATTAAGAAGTCACACCAAATAAACCATGCTTCCGCAAAAGCCAGGGTGTGACAACACGTCCTCGAACACGTCCTCGAACTTGTCGTCTTCGCAACCTCGGACCCAAGAACCCTTTTCTGAGGTAAACTATGCAATTTATAAAATGAGAAACGAACGCATGTTTCCTTGTTAAATATATGTTTGTTGCGTTAATTAATATGCTAATATACGTTTTGATATCTATTATTGTAGGAATTTGTTAACAGCTTGATCCAAACCCCGGCCTTTTTGAACCAACTTAACAACTATCTTGGTTCAAAAGGAAATGGGAAGGCAAATGACTACGATTCTGATGACTTATTCGATAGAGAAGATGAGGATGATTCCAATGAGTGACTTGTTATTTTTAACGTAGGATGATAATGTAGGATTTAAACGTTGTAGGATGATTTTGTAGGACTTAAACATAGTTTGTAATTATATTACTTTTAGTATATGTTCATGGCGTATGTTGCGTTGTTTGAATTTGGCAGATTGTGTTTTTCGGCCGGAAACTGGCTGGGTTCAGCTGTATTCAGCTACTGTCAAAATTTTTTTTGACTTTTAACGGCGACAGGTGTCGCCGCTATTGCCTATCACCTTTATCGGCCATAGTTAACACTGACGACCCTTTAGCGGCCACACGTCGTCGCTAAAAGTCAAAGATCAATAGCGGCGACAATGACCTTTAGCGGCGACAACCAGGCCAATAGCGACCCATCAATACCGGCGACCCTTTAGCGGCGACATGTCGTGGGCAATAGCGGCGACAAAAGTGGGCAATAGCGGCGACAACTGTCGCCGCTAAAGGTGCCAGTTTCTTGTAGTGATTCCGACGAACAAGAAAGGGTCTTAGTTTGGTGACAAAAAAGCGACAAAAAAGCCACAAATGGTTATGCGTAGGAAAGGTGTTAGAAATTTCCCACGGATTTCCCGACGGAATTCGTTTTCATTTTAACTATAAGTCGGAAATTCGTAGGAATCAGTATGAATAAGAAATGTGTCGTAAATTTCGATGGAACTCCAACGGAATTCGTTTTTATTTTAACGATTAGTAGGAAATGGGTAGGAATCCAATTTATCGTAAAAAAATATTCATAATAAACAAAATTAATGAAATTAAAATATAAATTTTATTATTTAATAAATATATATGTTATTTCTAAATTGATTTCGTAGGATGTGTGTTGGAAATTCTGAAAGATTACTCGGGAAATGTATATTTTTTTTAATACACATATATGTTATTTTTAAACACACACACACACACACACACATATATATATATATACTATATTAAGAGAACTAGGATTTCTATCCTTTTGGTAATTTTTCATTGTGTACACTTCTTCAAGCAACATGTACAAGTGAACCAAGCTATTTTAGAGGGGCTAAAGTTGCCCATTCTTCAAAAATTTAAGACACTTTAAGGGCATTTTAGGGATTTTGGCAGATGTGTAACTATAATATTAAGATAATATTAATATGACATATGAAGAGTCTTAGGTATATATATATATATCTGTAGAAAATGTGTCGGAAAATACTGACGCAATTCCTACGAAATTCGTTTTCATTTTAATCATTAGTAGGAAATGTGTAGGAATCCAATTTATCATACAAAAATATTTATAATAAATAAAATTAACGATATAAAATATAAAGTTTTATTATTTAATAAAAATATATGTCATTTCTAAATTAATTCCGTAGCAAGTATGTTGGAAATTCTGACAGATTACTCATGGAATGGATTTTTTTTTGTAATACACATATATGTTATTTTTAAATCAAATTTATATATATCTGTAGGAAATGTGTACGAAAATACTGACACAATTCCTATGAAATACGTTTCCTTTTAACAATTCGTCATAAATCCGTTGGAAAATAATGAATGTAATAGTTCCGTAGAAAAATCGTATGAATCCATACAGGCCTTAATACGGTCTATTAGAGCATGTATGACTCGTATTCTTGGGAACCATATAATAGCACTCAATACAACGTGATGTAACCGTTCAATATCGAATGTTACATAATAAAGGTCTCAGCGGACCTTTAAGATATATTAAGGTCCAACACGGTCTATTAGGGCATGTATGACATGTAAATCTTCGTCACGTTATAATAGCACTTAATACAACGTGCTATAACCCTTCAACATTGAATGTTTCATAATAAAGGCCTGAACGGTCCATTAAGATATATTGAGGCTTAACATAGTCTATTAGGGCATGTATGACTTGTAATTGTTCGTTATGATATAATATCACTCAATACAACGTGGTATAACCATTCAACATCGAATGTTACATTATAAAGGCCTTAATTGTGCCATTAACATATATCAAGGCCCACACGATCTATTAGGAATTGTATGACTTGTTAGTGTCCATTACGATAGAAGATCATTCAATATGACATGATATAACCCTCCAACATCGAATGTTACATAATAAAAACCTTAACGAACCATTAAGATATATCAAGGCCCAACAAGCACTATTAGGGCATATATGACTTGTAATATTTTGTTACGATATAATAGCACTCAATACAACGTGATGTAATCCTTCAACATCGAATGTTACATAATGAAGGTTTTATGGGCTTTTAAGGTATATCAAGTCCCAACATGGTTTATTAGGGCATGTATGACTTGTAAATCTTCGTTACGTTATAATAGCACTCAATACAATGTGTTGTAACCCTCCAACATCGAATGTTACAAAATAAAGGCATGAACGAGCCATTAAGATATATCGAGGCTTAACACAGTCTATTAGGGCATGCACGACTTGTAATTGTTCGTTACGATATAATATCACTCAATACAACATAGTATAACCCTTCAATGTCTAATATTACATAATAAAGACCTTAATTGGACCATTAAGATATATCAAGGCCCACACGGTCTATTAGGGCTTGTATGACCTGTTAGTGTCCATTACGATACAAGATTACTCAACATGACATGATATAACCCTTCAACATCGAATGTTACAAAATAAAGGCCTTAACGGGCCATTAAGATATATCAAGGCCCAACACGTTCTATTAGGGCATATATGACTTGTAATATTTTGTTACGATATAATAGCACTCAATACAACATGATGTAATCCTTCAACATCGAATGTTACATAATAAAGGTCTTAATGGGCTATTAAGATATATCAAGGCCCAACATGGTTTATTAGGGCATGCATGACTTGTAATTCTTCGTTACGATGTAATAGCACTCAATACAACATGATGTAACCCTTCAACATCCAAAGTTACCTAATAAAGGCCTTAACTTTGACAACCAGTAATTTACGTCTTTTAATTACGCGATTAACAAACATTTAAGGCAATAATAAATTGTGTTTAAGGCACAAATTAACTTAATTAGGCTTTTGGAATGCCTAGGAACGTCCATCTAAATTTACAGTGCGCGTACGGTGATTTTCGGGAAATCTGCTGAGCGTTAAGCGGTAATGAACTGACACAGGACAAAATACTGACAACGCCGACAAATACAAAGTTGATAGTAACATCACTTACCTATATATTAAAAATTAAAATTAAAATTATTACTCTCTTATTTAAAAACCAAGTTTAGGAATAGTAAACTTTTTGTTTTTTCTTAAATTGACCTTAACATTTTTTGTGTTCTTTTTTCGTTTTTTTCTTTTTTCAAATTGACCACAACATTTTAAGTTTTTCAAACTTAAATTAACCTAACAGAACCCAGTGAATAGTAACATCACCAAGGGATGAGTAAATGGTACCGGATTCAATATCGGTATTTATTACTAATAAAAATGGATTTACATGTTTATATACATATGAATGTGGTTTTGCGAAAATATCATGCTTTCGAACGGCACAAAACGCAAACGTGAACAAAAAACACGGAAATTTCTGTAGGAATTGTGTATCAAATTTAAAATATATAATAAAAATAAATATAATTGATTTAAACACAAAATTTTAAAAAAGTAATGTTTCGTGGGAAATGCGTTGGAAAATTAAGAAAATTAATTCCGTTAGAAATGTGTCGGAGAATTCTAACGAAACATTTGTGTGGGAAATGAGTAGGAGAATTTGTAGGAAATGCGTCAGAAAAAAATTACCCACGAGTAAAATTCCTACAACCCATTTTCGTGGGAAATCTGTGGGTAAACGCAGTTACCCACGGATTTCCCATGAAAATTGACGTGGGAATAGCAGCAGTTTTCTAGTAGTGTTTGGTTTAAACATCAAATCATAGTTCCTAAATTAAAAAAATGTCATAAGTTCACAACGAAAAATATTAATAACGATTGAATCTAGTCACATAAGTTTAAACATAATTAAACAAGTATCAGACTTTAGGGTATGTAGCATTCATTCCATGACAAGTGACTTCTAGACAACATCAACACTTGTTAACCTAACAGGTATACTAAAAACAGTCAGCTATGCTGAGTGAGTTATGGTTTATGTTAAAAACATAGAGTTATCGTTCTAAGTAAAAACATTAGAAAAACAACGCGAAACCGTACTAAACGTTAATTATGCATGTTATTACGTCCGACAAATTTCAGGTTAATCCATAAAAACTAATCACTGATTAAATATTATTTACATGCATTTAGACTTAATTATCGTTACCTTGTTCAATTCGCGGTAATCAATACACAATCGCATCGAACCGTCCTTCTTTTTAACAAACAATATTGGAGCTCCCCAAGGAGATGAGTTAGGCTGTATAAACCCTTTCTCCAAAAGCTCATCTAGTTGGGTTCTTAGTTCTTTCATTTCTGTTGGTACTAATCAATAAGGAGCTCTTGCAATAGGCGCAACTCCAGGTAGGATGTCAATCCTAAACTCTACTTGTCTCTCCGGATGTACACCAGGTAGATCTTCAGGGAAGACATCAGGATAATCAGAGATAACAGAGATATCTTCAATCTTGGGCTTCGGTTCATCTACTGTCACCTGTGCCATGTAAATGACACATGCACTCTTCAGACACTTGGATGCCTTGAGTAGAGACACCTTCTTAGGCAATCCATAGTGTACATCTCCTTGGATGGTGATCATTTCACCAGAAGGGGTCTTAACCTTGATGAGTTTCTTATCGTAGGCAATGGGCTTGGTTATGCGATGACTAATCCATGCCTGAAACTATATCAAACCCGGCCAATTTCATTGGCAGAAGAAAGATAGGAATAGAATGATTCTTAATGGATATGGAACATCCATCAAGAATGGAAGATACGGTTTCTGTGGTTCCATCGGCAAGTGCTACCTCATACGTAATATCTAGAGTTCTTATCGGTAAGTTTAATAGTTTGCTAAACTTAAGGTCTACATACGACTTATAAGCACCTGAATCAAACAGAACTCTAGCAAAGATATCATTGATTAAGAACGTACCCGTTATGACTTGTTGTCATTCACAGCCTCCCTAGCATTCATCTGAAAGGCCCGGCAATTTCCCTTTTTAGCCTCTCCAGGCTTAGCTGAACCTCCCTTGGCAGCTTTCGGGCAGTTAGTCTTAATGTGCCCCTTCTCATTACAACCGTAACAGACAGCATCCTTAAGATCCTTACACTCTAAGGTCTTATGCCCTTTCCTCTTGCAAATGCCACAGGGTTTTGCTTGTGGATCAGAATGACACTGTCCCCAGTGCCACCGGTTGCAGGTCTTGCAAGTCGGTCTCTCATCAAACTTTCCTTGGTTCTTGTTGAACTCTGACTTACCTTTCTTCTTTGACTTAGACCTCTAGGAGGTATCCTCCTCCCTCTTCCTCTTACCATCGGTCTCAGTCCTGGCCGATTTTTGTCTTACCTCATCAAGGGTAAGAGACAGTGTTAGGTCCACAGCGGACCGGTAAGAGGTAGGCTTTGAAGCCTTTACCATGCCCTTTATATCAGGTGCCAAACCACCTATGAAATACGCAATGCATTTGGGCTCAGGGGTGATCATATAAAGTACTAACCTTGAAAGAGAGTTGAAGTCGGTCACATACTTCCGACAATCCATATTCTTAATAGTGAGAGTCAGGAAATCTGACTCTACTTTCTCCACTTCATGCTGTGGACAGTAGGTCTCTTTAATCCGGTCCACAAACTTGGACAATTCAAGGTTGTATAGGGGAATCTTCTCCGTGGATTGGATCATGGCTTTCCACCATGTGAGGGTGTCACCCTTGAAAGATTGTGAAACAAACTTCACAACGTCATGATCAGCACAACCGCTGATATCAACTACCATCTCTATCTCATCTAGCCATCGCATGGCATCTATCACCCCTTTATCTCCGTTGAAGTCTCTAGGCTTGCAGGAGACGAAGTACTTATATGTACAACTGTTCGTAAAAGAACGGGGTTTATCTTGAAGCACTAGCTTCTTGGGTTAACTCTTCGCAGTTGAAAAGTGAACTGAGCTCTCCTTGCGAGCTGATGAATGTGGTATGGATTGGGACTTAGAGCGAGTAGCACTTGACTCTTTATAGTTGGTCATGAACGCATTCATGGCCTTACCGACTTTCGCGGCAATTATTGCCTGGAGATCTACTCCATCGGCATTGCGGTTTACATTTGCTGCATCATCGTTGCAACCGCTATTTGCTTCATCTGAATTTGCCATAATTCAGAAGCTTGGTACTAAACACCAAATAAATAATTTGCTTAATTGCAATATAATAGTTAGTCATCGCATTTGATGACTTATCAAGCCGTGGTATCATTAAACCATATAGGCTATTAAGTTTTAATCATTACTAATGAATGTTGTTTGAAAATAATTCAAATATGTTTAGCCTAGGTCACAAAAGGACCATTAATGGCATTTAAGGTTCGGACAAAGTCCATTACCTTTTAGACAGGAGATCACGATGTCACAACTGTCATTGTCGCATTGACAATAATAGATAGCTCAAAGGCTCGTCACAAAGGACTTTAAAATATGGCACAAAAGCCTTGTCACAAAGGACATTTAAAATATATATAAGCCAAGATCTCATTTGATCAAGGATCTTTAAGGCTTGAACATAGTTCATCACCTTTGGACAAGGAGTCGTAAACTACAACTGTCGTCGTCATAATTGACGATATAAAATGGCCCGTAGGCAAATCAATTGACATCACAAAAGGATGTTAAAACGAATAATCATCACACTGATGATATTAGTCATGACCGCATTGATCATATAGACTATGAGGCTTGGGCGTAGCCCACCACATTGGACAGGGAACCATAAAGGTCACAACTGTCATCGTCTCAATTGACAACAAGTATAGCCCGTAGGCAAATCATCACTAAGGATGTTAAAATATAGCCCATATGCACTTCATCACTAAGGATGTAAAATATAATCATCGCATTAATGATATTAGCCATGATCTAATCCGATCATATAGGCTATAAAGGTTTGGACATAGTCCATGACCTTGATAGCTAGCGTGGTTACTCAAGTCACACTACCAAGAGTATTAACATTACTTGAATGTTAACTTAGAATAATTTTCTTAATGGTTGAACAATAAAGCCATGGTTGCATTTGACCATAGAGGCTTGGAGCCTTGAACATAGTCCACCACCTCTGGATAGAAGGGATATTCTTCCTTAACTATCATGATAAAAGGGCTATCCATCCTAAACTACCATTTATATTTGACAATTAATGTGGACTTGCCACTTGGCTGGTGTAAACCATTAAGAAGATCTTTTGGAATTATTTAGCGGATCGATAAAGTTCGAATTAAAATCGAGACGATCGCTTGAAAATAATGTAATAAATAAATATATAATAATAATTCCAAAATTGTTCCATTAAACGATAGGAAATTAGAATACGTGCCTTAAATAGGAATTTGAAATAAACTTAAACTAAATTATCCATGCATGGACTAAAAAGGAAATACAAGTCCACACAGGGACTAAAAGAAAAGGAATACAATGATATGTCCATATAGGGACTTTTGGGAATATCAAAATGAAATACAAATAGAAGAAGGAGTCTTCAATCATCTCCTTGTTCTTCATTCCCAGCATTCCTCTTCCTGTTTCACCGCGTACGGCATTGACACTGAAGCTTTTAGTGGATAACGTAAGTCCTCCAAGTAAGGATCCGTTCTAGAAGTAGAATCCAAAGATTCAATGGTTAAAGAATAATAGGGATCATGAATATGAGTTTTACTTGTATAACCCAAGTTTGGAATTTCAAAGCTTGGGGGTAAGAAGTAGGGATCCTTAGCATCCACTAGTATCGAATTCGAATATGGAGCCTCAATGACCACTGGTATGGACTCCACCGGTACAAACTTCACCGGTACAGACTCTGAAGTCTGGTTTAAAGTTTCTGAAGGTTTGGTTTTGGAATAAGATCCATAAAGATCCTTCCACAAAACTGGTCGCACTGACATCCTAACCGTAGTACGAAGCTTTATACGCCTAGTCTCCGGACAAAGAGAGTTTCCATTAAGGGCTTCCTTGTTCGGCGACATTTTCCTGAAATACATTAAATCGAAAACAATGTATAATGATACGTGGTGAATAACGGTGTTCGTTTATGTTTAAGTTTAGGTTTTTACTTAACTTTTAATCTCGAATAGTCTACTTTTAATGGGATTTGTGTTTTGTAGGTCTTAAGGAGTTTAAGGAGCTTTTCGAGGGCTTTACGGGTCACCGGGACGAAAAACGGACCATCGGGACGCGAAACGGGTCAACCGGGAGCAAGAATTGAGAAAAACGAAGATTAGGAAATGGAACGCTCATCGCCAAAGCCCCCTAGGCCGTCGGTGACGTGTTTGGGAAAAGGGCATCGGCTGCAGAGTGCGTATCCAGAGAGTTAACGCGTCAGACGGAATCCCACTTTTGCGAGGGCGTCGCCGACGGGTCCCTAGGCCGTCGGCGACAGCCCTTGGTTTTCTTAGACGAGAAAGTTTGTTGTTGGGTTGTTGGGACGAGTTTAAACACAATTTTTGGTCAACATGCAGGATTACACTTCAATTGTTTTTTAATAGGAGTTCTAGGTGCCATAATCATCATCCTTTTCACTCCCAATCACTATCATCACTAACTATCAACCGAATCAATCACCTAATTCATCTTCATCACCATTCCTCAAACCCTAGCTATCCAATCATCCATCCTTTCATCACCATCACTCACCATAACCATTAATCCTCATCATTTCACCATTCCTCAAGCTTCAAGATGATCCCAATCAAGTTTCCAACATCCGGTGATCAAGTTTCTTCGATCATGAGTGGCTAATTCCTTGGAGGCTTCACCCCGGTGTAGACTTATGTAAGATTTAGGGTTTTATTACTTGTTGATGTTTTGCTTGTGACAAATTGAATTGCGTTTGAATCTTTAGACAATTGTCCTACATTTGTATTGAATTTATGAATTGTCAAGTGAATTATTAAATTTGACTTTGTGAAACGAATACGCTTATTTGTGCCTTGTCTTTTGAAAGGATTTGCTAGTCCAAGGTAACAAAGTGCATCGTGGTCCGTTGTCTATGACGTTGATAGCGATTGGCACCTAAGCTTTGTGATTGTAAACCGTTAACGAACTAATTCGATTAAGCTAAATTAAAATGCGTAGTAACCCTAGATTATGCATTTGTTGAAACCGGGTGTGAACCTTGTATTCCATCATATTTTTATAATCGTTAATCAAGTTTTCTTGCAATCGTTAATTTTTAGTAGTTAACTAATCTAATCAATTTCATTAGTTTAATTCAAAAACTTCCCAATCAAACAAAAAACCACAAAAATACTCTAGAAAGCTTCATAAATTGTGGCAACCATTAAAAAAGTCAATCAAGTCTATTCGCAAACCACATACTCTTCGTGGTTCGACCCCTTACTACCACTAGCAATTTGTTAAGGGTAATTTGGGTATATAAATCTTATATTTGACCGAAGCGCGACACTCCGATCATATACTTAATAGGGATGAGAGCATTCCTATATCAAGGTCGAGACTCAAAAAATCTAAGGAATATGCTACTGTGTCATTTGAGATTAAACACAAAAGGCTAATATTTAATTCACTCAAACGTTGGCTCTGATACCAACCTGTCACACCCCGAATTTCCAACACAATCTCGATGGGCCCGAGTGGGGAGTATCGTGATGTAAGATTGTTATCGTTATAGTCAAACAATCACATATAGCACAGGGAAGTCTTGGAGTATAAAATATTATTACAAACTTAAATGTCCGAAAGTTCCAAAATAATAATTATAGACAAGCTTGTTATATTCCACAGGCGGATCATAAAATGTACAAAAAGAGTTCAACAAACTACTAGGCTTTATGCAAATGAGTTGCAAATTCCTCTTCTAGCATTACCGAGTAACTTCCAGCCTATTTACGTACTTGCACCTGTAACTTAGTCTTTTGAAAATACGTCAATTTACACTGGTAAATACAATCAACCGACACATTTTGAAAACATTTTCAAAATTATTTTAAGTGCACAAGGCACATGATTTTATAAATAACTTGGGACAATTCAAAATGATCTTGTATAATGTTTTACATGCCTGTTGTTAGGGATAGAATTTTACTAATTATGGATCACGGATCCTCAGTACAGCCTGGATCAAGGATCCTCAGTACAGCCTGGATCGAGGATCCTCAGGAGATGGTGCAGGAAGGCTAAGGATCCAGGATCCTCTTTGATATTCTAAAACTAACAATTGTTTCCATTATATTTTAGCTTGTTTTGCAGGTGTATTTCAAAGGAGACTTGTTCTAACCGAGATTCCAGGGGAATATGCTCCTTATTGTGGCACATGCAAAAGGTTCATGACCGTTGTGATGATCGTGGATGGCAAGCATGAATTTCGGATAGTTAGTTATCTAGATATTTTCTATTTTTAAGGGGATAACAAGCTATTATTAGAAACACTTTGACATACATTCGAACTCTCAGAAACTCATTGGTGAATACACACACAAACACACTAGAAATCATTGTATCAAGCTTGTTATCATCCAAAGTTGAAACCTTTATTGTTTAATATAGTTGATAGTGATAGTTTTCACTATCAGAGGTTTTTTATGCCGGAGATCATTCATTGATCAAGGGTTTTTTCCTCATATAAATCCTTGTGTTCATCACCATTTTCATTCATTTCTTGTTTACACTTTTGTTCATTTAACCAAGCATTCAACCTCGCAAAAATTAGATTTGGTTACATTATCCTTGTGTGATTTTTGACCAAAACAGTTTGGCGCTCACCGTGGGGCAATTGGTGCTTCATCTTTGAAAAACCTGTTCATTTCTGTTCATTGCTTTCAACCACATAGCTTCTCAAGGGAAAAACACTTCGAGCTCCATGTCAACGATCACCTCATCACAAGGCATTCCACCTTTGCCTCCTGCTTCTGCTGGATCCTAGAAGAATGTTGAGAATGCTACAAAGAAGACAACCCCCATTTTCACAAAAGCAACTACTGTTGTTTCTTCTGCTCCTACTAATAATGATCTTTATTTTTTGATTTTGCAGATGAAAAATTACATGCAACAGCAGGATGAAACTAATGGCAGGATCCTTTGTGAGATTGATGAAATCAAGAAATTGAAGAAGTCAGCGGAGGATCATTCTCCATTGGTGCCCAGATCATTGGATTTCACTACTCCAGCAACAACCGTTCAGCATTCTTAGACATCAGGTGTCCAGTATCATGGAGGATCATCAAGTAGGCAGTGTGGATCATCACCTTTGACCCAGGCTCAAGGATCCTACTTCCAGTCTTCAGGATCCTCCATTTAGCCTCAAGGATCCTCTTTCCAGCATCAAGGATCCTTCTCTAGTTCGGGAGGATACATGGGGACGCTGTCAGCTCAAGGATCCTACCCTCAAAATCAAGGATCCTCATCCCAGGTTCAAGGATCCTCATCACAGGTTCAAGGATCCATATGGCAAGTTCGAGGATCGATGGAGTATCCTCCAAGACCTTCAGCTCCGACTTATACTGGATCTAATATCTTTCAGGATCAAGGATCCTTAGGGAGCCAACAACCCAGAAGTTCTGAGATTCATGTGGGAGACTTCATTCCTATGCAAACTATTGCTTCATCCAGTCCCACAATTGCACCAGAGCTTCCACAATTTGGATTCACATCTGGAATCCCAACCTCGAACCAGTCAGGAGGTAACACTTTCAATACATCTTACAATACTAACCATGTTTTTGTGCAGGAACCAGGGATCAACCAAGCTATGGCAAGGGAGTTGCAAAAACTCAAGGATATGATATCCAGTGTCCCAGGAGTGGTTAAACCCATTCCTGAGATTCCAGATGGGAGTCACAAGGTGTCTCGCTTTGCACCACCTATATGTAATGCGGAGATACCAAAGAGATTCCAAACACAAAATATGAAGCTCTCTGATGGTACAACCGATCCAGAAGAGCTTGTAGCACAATACCGAGAGAGAATGGAAATCAATCCCATTCCAGAAAGGTTAAACGAAGCATGTCTTTGCAAGGGTTTCGGATCCACATTAACAGGATCAGCTCTGAAATGGCTGCTAAGTCTTCCTCCTTATTCAATTACTTCATTCTCTAATTTGGTTAACTTGTTCAATAGTCAATTTTCATGTAGTAGGAGGTTTGAACGGTTAACTAGTGATTTATATAGGGTAACCCAAGGTCATAATGAATCATTAAGGGATTACATAACTAAATTCAGTAGAGAATCCTTAAAATGGGTTTATTTAAGGATTCACCATTCTATGATGATCTTGTTATGACACCTTGCAGGAACCTTGATGAGGTAAGGAACAGGGCCCTTAGGTTCATCCATTTAGAGGATGACAAAAGGATCCAGGAGAGGCTGTCAGGATCCTCAAAGCAAGACAAACAAGGATCCTATTTTAGGAATAACAAACCCAAATCATACACCAAATATGATAACCAGAATGTGCATGCTGTGGAACAAGAGGAAGATGATAAAGATTATCCTCCTATTTCTGAGTATTGCTTTGCTATTGATAATAGTGAACTAATCCTTGCTATGCAGAATTTAGGTGATAAAGCTAGATGGCCAAGAAAGAATGACAAGCCAGCTGCTACCAATGACAAATCGAAGTGGTGTGCTTATCATGAAGACTTTGGTCATCTCATAGATGAATGCATAACACTAAGGAAAGAGATTGGTTACCTCTTGAGCAAAGGATACTTGAAGGAGTTATTCAGAAGAAGGAAATCAAGATCCGGGATCCTGAGAAAGTTCCTGAAAAGGCTCCTCCTCCACCAGCCGATGCTCAAATTATTCATTTCATCTCCGGTGGATCTTAAATCTGTGGTACTTCATTCTCGGTAGCTAAGAGGCATGCAAAGGAGACAAAGATGGAGAATGGGGATAGACCTATTCGAACTTCCATCCTTACACAGGAAAAAGTCATATCCTTTGATGAGGATGACCGTGTGGATATACAGGATCCTCATCATGATGGTCTAGTTATTACATTATTTATCTTTAACCATTTTGCTTGCAAGATTCTCATTGATGGGGGAAGCTCAGTGAACATTATCCAACTAGATGTCCTCAAAAGAATGAACATTCCTGAATTTGATATCGTTCCAAGATCATCTGTCCTTGTGGGATTCAGTGGAGAGACCAAGAATACATTGGGGGACATCAAACTTCTTATTTATATAGAGGGAGTAAATTATGTTCAAAAGTTTTATGTCATAGATTGCTTATCTTGCTGTAATGTTATCCTTGGCAGGCCATGGACACATGATATGAAAGCAGTCCCCTCAACATATCATCAGTGTGTGAAGCTCCCTACTCCATGGGGTGTGGTGAAGATTGAAAGTGATCAGTAGGAAGCAAAGAATTGCTATACATCATCAATGAAGCCAGCCTCAAAGCCTAGGGAGGCATAGCAATTAAAGTGTCCTCCAAGAGATGACCTGGAGGAAAGAGAGCAAGATATCAAGGATATTCTACTGAACCTGGGGGGATCCTGAATCCCAGATTTTTATAGGATCTGGGATCCTTGACAGTATCGAACAGGATTTAATATCCTTCTTGAAAAGAAGAAAAACTACCTTTTCTTGTAAACATGAAGACATGACAGGTATTTCTAAGGATGTAATTACTCACAAACTTGTTATTGACAGGTCTTTCTAGCCAATTCGTCATAAAAGGAGGAAGTTTGCACCTGAAAGAAATGCCATTATCCAAGAAGAGGTAGACAAACTGCTCAAGGCAGGTATGATTAGAGAAGTAAAGTATCCAAGATGGTTAGCCAATGTGGTTGTTGTTCAGAAAAATAATGGAAAGTGGAGGGTATGCGATAACTTTACTGATTTAAACAAAGCATATCCCAAGGATCCTTTCCCTTTACCCCACATTGACTCCATGGTGGATGCGACAACAGGTCATAAGTTGTTAACTTTTATGGATGCTTCATCTGGATTCCAACAAATTCAGATGGAACAATCTGATCAAGAGGATACAGCTTTTATGACCCCTACTGGTATCTATTGTTATATTGCTATGCCCTTTGGACTAAAAAATGCATGTGCTACATACCGAAGGCTAGTAAATATGATGTTTAAAGAACAGATTGGACACACAATGGAAGTCTATATAGACGACATGGTGGTTAAGTCCAAAAGAGCTGAGGATCACCTTATGGATTTGGAAGAAGCATTTGATATCCTTGATAGATACAACATGAAATTGAATCCTTCCAAATGCCACTTTGGAGTAAAAGCTGGTAAATTCTTAGGTTACTTGGTGACAAAAAGGGGGATAGAGGCAAGTCCAGAACAAATCAAGGCCATTGTGAACATCAAGTCTCCTGCCAATGCTAAGGATGTGTAAAGATTGACAGGAAGAATCGCAGCCTTGAACAGATTCATCTCAAAGTCATCAGAGATGCAAAGAGTTCTATGACATTTTGAGAAAGAATAAGAAGTTTGAATGGACTGAAAAGCATGAGAATGCCCTCAAGGCCCTCAAGGATTACTTATCCTCAGCTCTAGCTTTAATGAAACCAGAAAACGGGGAAATATTATCCTTATACCTAGCTGTTAGGGATGGATTTTCTAAACCTAAGGATCACAGATCCTCAAGTGCAGCCAGGATATCCTCAGTTCTGTTTGAATTAAGGATCCTCAGAAGACATTGCAGGTTTAAGGATCCAGGATCCTTGTTATTATCCTTATAACTAATGGTTGTTTCCACTATATTTGAACTTCTTTTATAGGAGTATTCAAATGGGACTTGGTCTTACCTAGATTCTAGGGGAATATGCTCCATTATTCTGCACGTGCATGGCTTGTATGACCGTTATGGAAGTTGTGGGAAGGTAGCATGATTTGCGGATTGTTAGTTAGTTAGATTATTTCCATTTTTATAAGGGGATAACAAGCTTGATAGTGAGAACAATTAGCAACACACGCACTCTCGAGAACTCTCTGCAACTTATTGGCGATTTCATACATTTTGCACATTAGTGATCCTTGTAACAAGCTTGTTATCATCCCAATTTGTAACCTTCATTTGTTATATATAGTTGGTGATCGGTAGTTTCCATCACCCGAGGTTTTTTGTGCCAGAGATCATATCTTGATCAAGGGCTTTTTCCTTGTATAAATCCTTGTGTCCCACATTCAATTTATTCATACATTGTTCATACATTTGTCCATTAATTCAAGCATCACACCTCACAAAATCGGATTTGGTTGTATTATCCTTGTGTGATTTTTGACCAAAACAGTTTGGCGCCCACTGTGGGGAAATTGGTGCTTCATTTCTGAGAAATTTTGTTCATTTCGATCATTTCGGTTCATCACCTTCAACCACATGGATTCTCAAGCGAAGAACACTTCAAGCTCCATGCCGGCAGTCACTTCTTCACAGGGCATCCCACCTTTGCCTCCAACACATTTTGGATCTTAGAAGAATGCTGAGAATGCTGCGAAGAAACAAAGCCCCGTTTTCTCAAAACCACCAACTTCTGTTGTTACTTCTGGCCCTACTAACAATGATATTTATTCTTTGATTTTGCAGATGAGGGATTACATGCAGCAGCAGGACAAAACTAATGACAGGATCCTTCGAGAAATTGATGAAATCAAGAAATTGAAGAGATCAGCGGAGGATCACTCTCCATTGGTGCCCAGATCACTGAATTTTGAATCACCAGCCATAACAGCCCGACACTCCACAGCATCAGGCTCTCAGTACCAAGGTGGATTGTCGAGTATATGCTATAGATCATTGGTAATGACTCAGGCTCAAGGATCTTTCTTTCAGCCTTCTGGATCCTCTCAGCCTCAAGGATCCTCTCAGCATCAAGGATCCTTCTTCAGTTCTGGAGGATATGTGGGAGCACAGACAGTTCAAGGATCCTCATTCCAGGGTCAGGGATCCTCTTCTCAGGTTCAGGGATCCTCTCAGGTTCAGGGATCCTCTAAGGTTCAGGGATCCTCTCAGGTTCAAGGATCATCCTTTCAGGTTCAGGGATCCTCATCTCAGGTTTACGGATCCATGGATTATCCTCCAAGACCCCTAGTAACAGCACACTAAGGATCCAACATCTTTCAGGATCAAGGATTCTTAAGGAGTGTACAACTCAGAAGTTCAGATGTTCATCTAGGAGACTTCATCCCTATGCAGACTATTGCTTCATCTGGTCCCTCAATTATACCAGAATCCCGCCAATATGGATTCACATCTAGAGTTCCAAACTTGAATCCTTCAGGAGGTAACACTTTGAATAATTCTTATAATACTAACCATGGCTTTGTGCAGGATACAGTAATCAACCAAGCTATGGCTAGGGAATTACAGAAACTGAAGGATATGATATCCAGCGTTCCAGGAGTGGTTAAGCCCATTCCTGAAATTGCAGATGGAAGCCACAAGATATCTCGTTTTGCACCACCTATTTGTGATGCAGAAATTCCAAAGAGGTTTCAAATACCAACCATGAAGCTATATGATGGCTCAACGGATCCAAAAGAACATGTAGCTCAATACAGAGAAAGGATGGAGATCAATCCCATCCCGGAGAGGTTAAAAGAAGCATGTCTATGCAAGGGTTTTGGATCCACACTGACAGGATCAGCTCTTAAATGGCTGCTAAGTCTTCCCCCTTGTTATGGGTGAAATTCTGAGCCCATATCCTGGATAATATCTTGAGTTATATCCTGATTATATGATATCTATTCATGCCCGGGGTGCTGATTCAGGATATTGGTAACATCCTGAATGGTATCCGGATGATCACTAACGGATTATGTGCAGGAATACGAGTCCAAGCTTGCAACGTTCATGAAGACCTTTTCCCCGGAAGACTCGGTCCAAGTTGTTCGAAGAAAGACGTTGAAGCCGCTTTACTTGGTCTCCAACGTTAACTAAGGAATATTCGAAGGCATCCCCCGTTTATAGGAAACTTTGTTTTCATTGCTTAGCTATAAATAGATGGATAAATCAGATCGAATAGGACACAACAACACTCACTACTCTCATACACTTCTACTCTCTCGCAATTCACACTTTCTGAAAAAGCATTGTAACACTTAGCGATCTGATCAATATCCTGCACTGTATCCTGACGTTTGAAGTAATAAGAAGAATAAGGCAGCTGCGATTGTCAGCTCCCGAGGTTTTGTGCCGGTGATCTAGATTGATCAAGGGCTTTCATTGTATATCTCGTGTCACCCCTTTACTTTCTGCTCATTGTTTGATTATAGATATAGCTCGATATCCTGAGCTATATCCTAAAGTGTTTAGCAAACAACCAATTTAGCATATTTGAAACACAAATTCTTAGCACACGACCTCACAAAACTAATTTGATCACTAAATTGCTTAGGTAATTTTTGACCAAAACAATTTGGCGCCCACCGTGGGGCAAGTGGTGCTATTTCTACTAAAAGCTTTTGCAAAATCATTACTTGGTTTTCTATTTTCAAAATTTTTCACCACATTATTTTCAATGGCCTCGAGATAAAACATGAGCTCTTCTACCGTGTCTACTACCACCTCTGCAACCATTGGTTCGGTGCTTCCTCCACCTCCTCCAAGGATGCAAGCCTCCTCACAGCCTCATGATATTATACCTACTCGGAGTCTTCAGGGATCTGCTCCTGTTTTGGCCTCCAATGAAGAAATTCTAACCTTGTTTGGTAGTGTACAGGAACAAATGAGGCAACAGCAGGAGACCAACCAAATGCTGATAAGAGAGATACAACTCTTGAAATCCAGCTCAAGCAGACCCGCTGAGGATACTGTCACTCCCTTGCAACCCAGGGCTTTGAACTTCAGTTCTGCAGTATATACTGAGGATAACAGGGGGAATATTATGCCTAGCCATTCCCAGAGTCATTATCCTGAGATACCCTCTTCGGTCAGGGTGTCAACTGTGAGAAGTTCAGGATATGCTTCAGGATATGGCCAGAATCCTCAGACTGGTAACATATCTAATAATAATAATACTCTTGCTACTAATGGTATTGGATCTTTGCAGGATGCAGGTATGACATCAGCACTTTCCAGGGAACTTCAAAAGCTGAAGGACATGATATCCAGTGTACCTGGAGTAGTCCAGCCGATCCCAGAAGTATCCCAGGATAGCCACAAGATATCTCGGTTTGTATATCCTATCTGTGATGCTGAAATCCCAAAAAGATTTCAGACTCCTAACATGAAGCTGTATGAAGGGACGACGGATCCTGAGGAGCATATTGCCCAGTATAGGGAGAGGATGGAGATTAACCCTATCCCACCAGATCTTAAGGAAGCATGCTTGTGCAAGGGCTTTGACTCCACTTTAACAGGATCAGCCCTGAAATGGCTTCTAAATGTTCCACCTCATTCAATTACATCATTTGCTCATTTAGTTAATTTGTTTAATATTCAGTTTTCTTGTAGTAGAAGCTTTGAAAAACTAACAAGTGACCTCTACAGGATAACACAGGGACCTCAAGAATCCCTAAGGGATTATGTGAACAAATTCAGCAGGGAATCCTTGGATATCCCACACCTTGATGTTGCTACAGCAGTCCAAGCATTCAAGATGGGACTAAAAAAGGATTCCCAATTTTACCAGGATCTTGTAATGAACCCATGCAGGAACCTAGACGAAGCTCGGAACAGGGATTTAAGATATATTCGACTAGAGGATGACAAAAAATGCAAGAAAGGATGAATTCATCCACAACCTATGAGTCAACCAACAGGAAATCAGAGTCCTCGTATAAACCATATCGCTCCAAGCCATATGGTAGAAATGACAGCAAGAAAGTGAATGTTGTTGAAGACGAGGATCCTGAGGAGTATCCTGAATTATCTGAATATTGTTTTTCTGTTAACATACCTGAACTGATGTATGCTATGCAGGGTTTAGGAGACAAATCCAGGTGGCCTCGGAAGAATCAACAAAAAGCTGATTGGAAGGATAAGTCCAAATGGTGTGCCTTCCATGAGGATTTTGGACATGTTACTGAGGATTGCATTGCCCTGAGGAAAGAAATAAGTTACCTCTTGAGCAAGGGATATCTGAAGGATCTCCTGGGAAGAAAGAAAAACAAGGGTCAGGATACTGAGAAGGATCCTGAATGAGCAGCATCACCTCCTGCGGATGCCAAGATAATTAACTTTATTTCAGGAGGATCCGACATCTGTGGGACTTCATATTCTGCAGCCAAGAGACATGCAAAGGAGGCTAAGGCCGAAAGAGGTGAAAAACCGACCAGGATGACGACCCTCACAACTGACAAAGTGATCACCTTCGACGGTGATGACAGGGATACCGTCCAGGATCCTCACCATGATTCTCTGGTAATAACCTTATATGTGGCTAACCATTTTGTACACAGGATACTGGTGGATAATGGCAGCTCCGTCAACATAATCCAACTAGAGACGTTGAAAAGGATGAATGTATCTCCAATGGATATCACCTCTAAGTCCATTGTACTTGTTGGGTTCAGTGGAGAGGCCAGGAACACCGTGGGAGAAATAAAGTTACCAGTATATGTTGAAGGGGTCAACTCAATGCAACGCTTTTGTGTGATGGACTCACTATCCTGCTATAATATCATATTGGGTAGGCTATGGATCCATGATATGAAAGCTGTGCCATCAACCTATCATCAATGCATCAAGATCCCTACACCTTGGGGGGTTGTCAAGGTGGACTGTGATCAGCAGGAAGAAAAGGAGTGTTACTCAACCTCGATGAAATCCTCAACCAAACCTAGTGCAGCATAGCAATTAAAGATGTGAGCCCAGGTTATCGTGGAAGCTTCAGAGCAGGATGTAAAGAAAATTATCCTGGATCAGGATAATCCAGATATCTCGGTGCTCGTGGGAACCAATATCCCTCGGGATATTGAGGATCAGTTGACTAACTTTTTTAAATGCAGGATGTCAACATTCGTGTGGAAGAACGAGGATATGACAGGTATTTCCAAGGATATTATAACTCATAAGCTCGGTATTGACAGGTCATTCAAGCCTGTCCAACAAAAGAGAAGGAAGTTTGCTCCGGAATGAAATATGACTATTCAGGAAGAAGTAGAGAGGTTATTGAAATCCAAAATGATCAGAGAGGTCAAGTTTTCAAGATGGCTAGCAAATGTAGTTGTGGTGTAGAAGAAAAATGGGAAATGGAGAGTTTGTTGTTATGGGCGAAATTCTGAGCCCATATCCTAAGAAATATCTTGGATTATATATTGGTTATATGATATCTGTTCACATCTGGGATGCTGATTCAGGATATTGGTAACATCCTGAATGGTATCCTCAGGATCACTAACGGATTATGTGCAGGTACGTGGGTTGGAAGCTAGCAACGTTCACAAGGAATTATTTCGCGGAACACTCGGTCCAAGCCGTTCGAAAAAAGACGTTGGTGCCGTATTATTCGGTCTACAACGTTTACAATGGAATATTCGGAGTATCCCATATTTATAGGAATTATCGTTTGTAATTTGTTACTATAAATAGGTGGGTATACCAGATCGAATAGGACATCACATCAACACTCGCTACACTCTTACACTCGTTCTCTAGCAATTTTCACTTTCGTACAAAAGCATTGTAACACTTAGCGATCTGGTCTATATTCTGCACTGTATCCTGAAGTTTAAAGCAATAAGAAGAACAAGGCAGCTGCGATTGTCAGCTCCCGAGGTTTTATGCCGGCGATCTAGATTGATCAAGGGCTTTCCTCGTATATCTCGTGTCACCCCCTTTACTTTTTGCTCATTGTTTGATCGTAGATACAGCTCAATATCCTGAGCCGTATCCTGAATACTGTTTTTCCAAACAACTTAACAAGCATATTTTCAACACACTTTTTAGCACACTACCTCACTTAACTAATTTGATCACTAAATTGCTTCGGTAATTTTTGACCAAAACATTTGTGTAGATTACACAGACTTGAATAAAGCTTGTCCCAAAGACCCATTTCCTCTTCCTCATATTGACTCAATGGTGGATGCTACTGCCGGCCATGAGATGTTAACCTTCATGGATGCATCCTCAGGATTCCAGCAGATCCAAATGGAACCTTCAGACCAAGAGGATACTGCTTTCATGACACCAACATGTATTTATTGTTATACTGCTATGCCCTTTGGTTTGAAAAATGCAGGTGCAACCTATCAAAGATTGGTGAACATGATGTTCAAAGACAAGCTGGGGGATACTATGGAGGTGTACATCGATGACATGGTAGTAAAATCTAAGAAGGCTGAGGATCACCTCCAGGATATTGAGGGAGCATTTTGATATCCTGGATCAATATAACATGAAGCTGAATCCTGCTAAATGCCATTTTGGAGTGGGGGCAGGAAAGTTTTTAGGATATATGGTGACTAAAAGAGGGATAGAAGCGAGCCCGGAACAGATTAAAGCCATCTTGGATATCAAATCACCTTCCAACATGAAAGATGTACAAAGACTGACGGGGCGAGTAGCAGCATTAAAAAGATTTATCTCAAGATCCTCGGAAAAATGCAAGGAATTTTATGATATCCTGAAGAAGAATAAGAAGTTCGAATGGGGGGAGAAGCATGAAGCAGCCTTGCAGGATTTGAAGAAGTATCTTTCAACCGCACCTTTGTTGATGAAGCCTGAGGATGGTGAACCATTATCCCTATATCTTGCAGTATCAGGGAATGCAGTAAGTGCTGTCCTTGTAAAGGATCATGAAGGTCAGTAGTATCCTGTCTATTATGTTAGCAAAAGGTTATTAGATGCTGAAACTAGGTATTCTCATTTAGAAAAACTAATATTAGCCCTAGTTATGGCATCAACAAAGCTTAGACATTACTTTGAAACACATAGAATTCATGTTAAAACCAATTATCCTGTTAAAAACGTGCTTAGGAAACCTGAGATGTCAGGAAGAATGGCTAAGTGGTCAGTAAAGTTAAGTGCCTATGATCTAGTATATGAACCTAGAAGTGCCATAAAGTCTCAGGCTTTAGCTGACTTTGTGGATGATTTCAGTAGTGACGTTCAAAATGAAGTAGACCTAGAAGTTCAACAACTAGGAGAAACCTCAGAATCCTGGACATTATATACTGATGGTGCATCTAATGTTAGAGGTGTAGGATTGGGTATACTACTTAAATCGCCACAGGGGGACATATTACCCCAGGCTATTAGATGTGAATTTCCTGCCACTAATAATGAAGCAGAATATGAGGCTTTGATAGCAGGATTAGAGTTCGCTAGAAACATGAATATTAAGAATTTGCAAGTATATGTTGATTCCTTGTTAATTACTAATCATTTTAATGGATCCTATGCAGTTAAAGGTGAGAAGTTAGTTGAATATCTTGATATTCTCAAAAAATTAGCAGGATATTTCGATGTTTTTACACTTGAACAGGTACCAAGAGAAGATAATGCTGAAGCGGATACCTTGGCAAACCTAGGATCATTAGTCAGGATACCCGAGGGAACTAATATACCAATACTTCACATCCTACATCCTGTTGTGGATCTCTTCAAGACTCAGGATAAGGAGGTAACAAGCGTTCAGGATCCTGGTCATGATCCTGATAAGGATACTAAATCCTGGACGGCTCCAATCATGAGATATCTCAAGGAAGGACACAACCCAAAGGATGAAAATCCTAAGGCCTTTAGAATGAAGGTATCACGATTCACTATTATAAATGATATTTTGTGCAAGAAATCTCTTGCAGGACCATACCTGAGGTGCTTGGAGGATCCTGAAACTAAAGAAGTGCTTCAGGATATACATGAAGGGGATTGTGGTAACCACACTTGGGGCAGGTCATTATTCTCAAAAGTATTAAGAACAGGATACTATTGGCCGATAATGAAGAAAGATGCTACAGAATATGCTCGAATATGTGATGCATGTCAAAGGCACAGTAACATATTACATCAACCAGCTGAACCACTATATCCTATAACTTCCCCCTGGCCATTCATAAAATGGGGGATGGACATAGTAGGAAAATTGCCAAAAGCTCCAGGAGGAAAAGTCTTTATGCTGGCAATGACTGACTATTTTTCCAAATGGGTTGAAGCTGAAGCAATTGTTCAAGTTAGAGACCAAGAAGTAGTATCCTTCATAAAAAGGAATATCCTGACCAGGTTTGGAGTACCAGCTAAAATCATTTGTGACAATGGATCTCAGTTTATAAGTAAGAGGACTACTGACTTTTGCAAGAGTTGGGGAATCAAAATGATCACATCTACTCCAGTACATCCTCAAGAAAATGGACAAGCTGAATCCTCGAACAAGATAATTGTCAACAACTTGAAGAAGAGACTAGGAGCTAAGAAAGGAAGATGGGCAAAAGAACTACCCTTTGTTTTATGGACTGATAGAACGACAATAAAGAGTGCAATTGGCCAGACTCCATTCTGCTTAGTATTTGGAGCGAAAGCAGTGATCCCAACAGAAATGGTGATACCTACTGCAAGATCTAACCTCCGGGATCCTGAGCAGAATCCTGAAGCTTTATGCCAAGAATTGGATACTGTGGACAAGACAAGAGATACAGCAAAGCTAAGGATGGCAGCATACCAACAGAGGATATCCAGAGCATATAATTGGAATACAAGGACTAGAAGATTCCAAGTTGGGGAATGGGTGTTAAGAAAAGCTTTTCAGAATACTCCTAATCCTGCTGATGGAAAGTTGGCTCCAAAATAGGAAGGACCATATGAGGTTGAATCAGAATCAGGGAAAGGAGCATACCGACTCAAGAGTATGGAGGGGGATATGCTACCAAGATCCTGGAATGCTATACACTTAAAGCTCTATTTCAAGTGAGTTTAGAATTCAATTTCTAACTCAGGATGGTATGAGTTCTATCTCTTTTTATGTATTTTGTATTAATTATTCTTTTAAACCCAATACTGACTTAGGCATCGGAGGGGTGTTAGCCAGGCTAACACCCACCTTAGTTTACACTTGTTTTGCAGTATATGCTTCAGGATATAACTCCGGGATACACGCTCAGGATATTTCAAAAGATTAGAGGATTGGCCCTCTCTCTCACGTTTAAGGGATTCTGATCCCTTCACAGGTTTAAAGGTATTCACCTTTCTTACAAATTGGGTTTAAACACCCCGCCTGGAGCGCAAGTTATCTAGGGATAGTTCAATGTAGCGGGACCAATTAATGTAAAAGTGGCTGACAATTTCGTTACTGTTGGCTATATCCTGGATTCTCAAGGTATATGAGGATTGATCAGCCTCTCTCACGAAAGAGTGTTTTCATACTCTCCAAGGTTTAAAGGTTTTCACCTTTCTAAGTGTTGGAGTTTATACACTCCCGCCTGTAGCGCATGAAAATAAGGGTTTATCCCCAGGATATTAAGGGTTTAACCCCAGGATGTTCAGGCTTTATTCACAGAGAAACTAAAGTATGAATATATTTGCATTCCTAAGCCTTGAAAAATGTTGAACACAGGGGACATGCACCATACAATTCAAAGGATGAGTTCAAGTTTCTAAACGTGCACTGGGGACATCCCTAAGATAGAAGATTGGAATTGACTCTCTAAGAGTCTTTGGTATGATCTTTCTTTTTTATTTGGATAAGTTAAGTTTTGTAAGTTATGTGGCAGTATCCTGACCAGGATACTCTCAGAATATGTTCCCAAGAATGTTCAAGCAAAACTATTTTCATAAGTAAAATTAATGCAATAAAATTGTAGCAACAAAGATAAAGCCAAAAGAAAGTTATATTATTAAAGCAAAAGTTTGTGCTTTTGGTTTCATCTCAAACTAAGATCCATCCACCAAAAGCACAATAAGTTCCTAGTTATATTTACATAACAGTTGAAGGTTTCATCTCAAACCGAGACCCATCCACCTCCAACTGTTATATTGTTCAAAAAACATGCAGGAAATATAAATTGTTCAAGTGCAGAAAAAGTAAATGCAAGAAAAGTAAATTGTTCAGGGGTTACAAACCAACATTTAAATTTAAAAAGTGGGCTCCGGCCTAGGCATCAACATCCATCATCGCCCACTTAGTGCCCTCACATAGCGGCATCTCCACCAGCTTTCTCCGTCTTCTCAGCCTCAGCATCCTGGGCAGCATCCTCACCAGCATCCGTCCCAGCGTCCTTTTTCTCTCCAGCCTTGTCCACGACTTCTGCTGACTTGGAAGGTTCACCAGCCCCGGCAGGATATGGCATAGCTTTGCCTCCAAGCTCCTTTAGCTTTGCCACCCAAGAATCTACCGGCCAGGATGGACACTCCAGGCCTGTCTCCTCGGCCTCATAAGCCATTTTGATGCGAGCTTGTAGCAGGGAGACAACAGCTGAGTTTTTTATCCCTTCCCGGAAGGAGACCACGGCCTGTTCATGCTCCACTTGGACGGCAGCCAGCTTTATCTCAGCATCCTGAGTGACTTTCTTTAGCTTGTCTTCGTAATGCCGGGTCTTGACTTCAGCAATGGCACCTTGGTCAGCAACAGTGGTCTCGAGCTGCTTGATCCTGGCCTCTTGAAACTTGGCCGTGCTATAGGCATCGGTGTAGAGATGAAGTAGATGCTGGAGACCCTGCAAATCAAAATTCAGGTATGAATTAAAACTGGCTAACCAGGATATCCTGTTAGGATATTCTGTCAGGATATTCTATCAGGATATGCATGCAGGATATAGTACCAGAATATTACCTTGTTGAGGAAGGATGTCATCGGTTCCAAGGAGTCGGTAAAGCTGAGTTCCTCGTAGGAGAACCCTTCAGAGCCTGGGGTGCTGACCTCGGAACCCTTCCTCTTCTTGGAAGTAGAAGCCCTGGTCCTTTGGGTGGGCTTAGGAACTGGAACTGGCTTAGAGCTGGTGGTGGCAGGAGTCTCCTTCTTGACATTCACTGGAGTAGGATAGCTGTAGAGTTCATCAAGGTCTAGGAGGATCAGAACTTTGCCGGAATCTATATACAGGGAGTAAAACTCTTTCCTAAACATATTGAATAAGAACATGTATGCAGGATATTGTGCAGGATCCTTACCAGACATGTTTGAACTGGAGAGTGGACTTGGAGATGGAGGAAGTGGATTGAAACTTCTTTCAGCCTCTGGGAGGAGTCTGATGGCGTCGATTCTCTTTTGTGAGTCGGCTAAGGGAGGTGCAAGCTTCCTGAAATCGGTTGTGTACAAAAAATAAAAAAGTTAGTACAAGATATGAAACAGGATACAAGACAGGATCATCCTTAAACCCTAAATCCTACCCTTTCTCAACCACTACACTGGATATTCCGTTCCACCAGGGATTGAGTCTCTTTTTACAAAGAAAAACTTGGACTTCCATTCCTCCTCATTCCTGGTGGTACGAAGTATCAGTGGGTCGCCGGAGGTAGAATAGAACAAGAATCGGCAGGAACCATGGCATCTAAGCCGATATGCTAAGGGGAGGTCATGAATGGAAAGATCAGGAATATGGTTGTTCTTGATTTGATCAAGAACAAGCAGGACTCGCCATAGCATTGTCATTGTTTGACTGAAATAGATTTTTGTGGTGTTAAAGAACTCGGTGATGAAATCAGGAAACGGAAATTGCAACCCTAAAGTGAACAGAAAAGCGTTAAAACACAACCACTCGTCGGAAACCATATCCGACCGAATTTCCCATCAAATGGCCAGAACACCGTCCCTTTCGGGAAGATGCCAGAGGTTTTGAGGGCCGACAAGTGAGCACTATCGAAGGAGCATATTTCCTTCTCCGGATCTTGAAGAATATTCTGGTGGATGGATGTGGGAGCAGAGTCACCGGAGCTAGATCTTGTCTGTCCCGCCATATCTTCGCCGGAATAGTGTGCAGAAAGGAAGAGAAAAAAAAAAGAGAAGAGAGAGAGGATTTTTACCTTTTTCCTTCTCGATGAAGATTAAATGGAGATAAGAATGAGAAGATATAGGCAAGCAATGAGTAAATATAGACTGAGCAGTTACAAGTGGTCACATCAGGTCTTATCTCTTAATTACCTTGGTTATCGTGAAAAATGTAACCGTTGGGACTCAGGATCCTTAACAGTAACATTTTTGGGGACAATTGTTAAGGGTGAAATTCTGAGCCCATATCCTGGATAATATCTTGAGTTATATCCTGATTATATGATATCTATTCATGCCCGGGGTGCTGATTCAGGATATTGGTAAAATCCTGAATGGTATCCTAAGGATCACTAACGGATTATGTGCAGGAATACGAGTCCAAGCTTGCAACGTTCATGAAGACCTTTTCCCCGGAAGACTCAGTCCAAGTTGTTCGAAGAAAGATGTTGAAGCCGCTTTACTTGGTCTCCAACGTTAACTAAGGAATATTCGAAGGCATCCCCCGTTTATAGGAAACTTTGTTTTCATTTCTTAGCTATAAATAGATGGATAAATCAGATCGAATAGGACACAAAAACACTCACTACTCTCATACACTTCTCCTATCTTGCAATTCTCACTTTCTGAAAAAGCATTGTAACACTTAGCGATCTGATCAATATCCTGCACTGTATCCTGACGTTTGAAGTAATAAGAAGAACAAGGCAGCTACGATTGTCAGCTCCCGAGGTTTTGTGCCGGTGATCTAGATTGATCAAGGGCTTTCCTCGTATATCTCGTGTCACCCCTTTACTTTCTGCTCGTTGTTTGATTATAGATATAGCTCGATATCCTGAGCTATATCCTGAAATTGTTTTACAAACAACCAATCTAGCATATTTGCAACACAAATTCTTAGCACACTACCTCACAAAACTAATTTGATCACTAAATTGCTTAGGTAATTTTTGACCAAAACACCCCTTACTCTATTACTTCATTTGATAATCTAGTTAACTTGTTTAATAGCCAATTCTGATGCAGTAGAAAATTTGAACGTTTAACTAGTGATCTATATAGGGTAACACAAGGTCAAAATGAATCACTTAGAGATTATATCACTAAATTTAGTAAAGAATCCTTAGATATTCCTAATTTGGATATTGCTACGGCTGTAGAAGCCTTCAAAATAGGTTTACTTAGGGATTCTTTGTTCTATGATGATCTTGTCATGACCCCTTGCAGGAATCTTGATGAAGTGAGAACCAGGGCCCTTAGATTCATCCGGTTAGAGGATGATAAAAGGATCCAAGAAAGACTGGCAGGATCCTCAAAGTAGGAAAAGCAAGGATCCTACTTCAGGAACAAATGTCTAAATCTTACAACAAGTCTGATAATCAGAACGTGCATGCAGTAGAACAGGAAGAGGATGATGAGGATTATCCTCCCATTTCTGAAAATTGTTTATCTGTTGATAACAATGAACTAATCCTTGTAATGCAGAATCTAGGTGAAAAAGCAAGATGGCCCAGAAAGAGTGATAAACCAGCTGCAGCAAAAGACAAATCCAAATGGTGTGCATATCATGAAGATTTCGGTCATCTCACTGAAGAATGTATTGCACTCAGAAAAGAGATTGGTTACTTGTTAAGTAAAGGACATTTGAATGAGCTGTTGGGAAGAAAAAAGTCAAGGATCCAGGATCCTGAAAAGGTTCCAGAAAGAGCTCCTGCTCCTCCTGCCGATGCACAAATCATCAACTTCATATCTGGTGGATCAGACATATGTGGCACTTCCTTTTCAGCAGCCAAGAGGCATGCCAAAGAAACCAAGATGGATAATGGGGATAGACCCATTCGAACCTCGACCCTTACACAGGAGAAAGTTATAACTTTTGATGAGGATGATCGTGTGGATGTTCAGGATCCTCATCATGATGGTATTGTTATTACTTTGTTCATATCTAATCATTTTGTTCGCAGGATCTTGATAGATGGAGGATGCTCAGTGAACATCATTCAACTTGATGTCCTCAAAAAGATGAATATCCCTGAATCAGAAATCATCCCAAGATCATCAATTCTTGTGGGATTCAATGGAGAAACTAAAAACACATTGGGGGACATTAAGCTTCCCATTTACATACAGGGGCTTAGTTCTTTTCAGAAATTTTGTGTTATAGATTGCTTATCCTGTTGCAATGTTATCCTTGGCAGGCCATGGATACATGACATGAAAGCAGTTCCATCCACATATCACCAATGTGTCAAGCTTCCTAGTCTATGGGGTGTAGTGAAGATCGAGATTGACCAACAAGAAGCCAAGAATTGCTACACTTCATTGATGAAACCGGCCTCAAGACCCAGGGAGCAATAGCAATTAAAGCATCCTCTAAGAGATGTCCTGGAGGCAAGAGAACAAGATGTCAAGGATATCCTAATGGATCCTCAGGATCCTGAATCCAAAGTTTTTATTGGATCCGGGATCCTCGACAATAATGAAGAGGATCTAGTATCCTTCCTAAAGAAGAGAAAAACTACCTTTGCCTGGAAGCACGAAGACATGACAGGTATCTCTAAAGATATTATTACTCATAAGCTTGGCATTGACAGGTCATTCAAACCCATACATCAAAAGAGGAGAAAGTTTGCACCTGAGAGGAATGCCATTATCCAGGACGAGGTAGACAAGCTGCTTAGAGCAGGTATGATTATAGAGGTTAAGTATCCAAGATGGCTAGCCAATGTGATTGTTGTTCAAAAGAAAAACGGAAAGTGGAGGGTATGCGTCGATTTTACTGATTTAAACAAGGCATGTCCCAAGGATTCTTTCCCATTACCCCACATTGACTCCATGGTGGATGCTACCGCGGGTCATGAGTTGTTGACTTTCATGGATGCTTCATCTGGATTTCAACAAATTCAGATGGAACCATCTGATCAGGAGGATACAGCCTTTATGACCCCAACTGGTATCTATTGTTATATTGCTATGCCATTTGGACTAAGAAATGCAGGTGCTACTTATCAAAGGCTAGTCAATATGATGTTTAAGGAACAAATTGGACACACTATGGAAGTCTATATAGATGACATGGTGGTTAAGTCCAAGAGAGCTGAGGATCACCTTAGAGACTTGGAGGAAGTATTTGATATCCTTGATAAATTCAATATGAAATTGAATCCTTCAAAGTGTCATTTTGGTGTCAAAGCAGTCAAATTCCTAGGTTACATGGTGACTAAAAGAGGCATAGAGGCAAGTCCAGAGCAAATCAAGGCGATTGTGAATATTAAATCTCCTGCCAATGCCAAGGATGTGCAAAGGTTGACAGGGAGGATCGCAGCCTTGAACAGGTTCATCTCAAAGTCATCAGAGAAATGCATGAGAATGCTCTCAAAGCCCTTAAGGATTACCTATCCTCAGCTCCAGCCTTGATGAAACCAGAAAAAGGGGATATATTATCCTTATATTTGGCAGTCTCTTCTAAGACAGTAAGTGCAGTCCTTGTTAAGGATCACGAAGGTACACAACATCCTGTATATTATGTAAGTAAAAGTTTGCTTGATGCTGAATCCAGGTACGCACATCTAGAAAAACTTATCCTTGCTTTGATTATGGCATCAACTAAATTGCGTCACTATTTTGAAACACATGCTATTATTGTTAGAACTAATTTTCCAATTAAGAATGTTCTCAGGAAACCTGAGATGTCAGGAAGGATGGCTAAATGGGCAGTGAAGCTTAGTGCTTATGATATAAGATATGAGCCAAGAACTGCCATTAAATCCCAAGCCTTAGCTGACTTTGTGGCAGATTTCAGTAGTGACTTACAAATGGAAGATGAGTTAGAAGTCCAACAGCTTGAAGAAACCAAGGATCCTTGGATACTCTTCATAGATGGAGCCTCTAACATCAAGGGAACTGGACTAGGAATACTACTAAAATCGCCTCAGGGGGACATAATACCCCACTCAATTACTTATGAGTTTCAAACTACTAATAATGAGGCTGAATATGAGGCCTTGATAGCTGGTCTGCAAATTGCTAAGCACATGAGGATCAGATATATTGAGGTACATATAGATTCATTGTTAATCACTAATCACTTTAATGGATCCTATGCTGTTAAAGGTGAAAGACTAATCAAATATTTAGAGATAGTGAAGAAATTGGCAGACTCTTTTGCTTCTTTTAGTCTGACACGGGTACCCAGGGAAGAGAATGCAGAAGCTGATGCATTGGCTAATCTTGGATCATCATTGAAGATCCCAGAGGATATTAAAATTCCCATCACCCACATTTTGGCTCCTGCTATTGAGGATCACACAGCTATGGAAATAGTAGAGGATGCTGCAATCATACGTAGTGATGATGCACAATCTCATCCAGGATCCTGGATCCTCCCAATCATGAGATATATACAACATGGAGAGATTCCTACAGGAGAAAACCCCAGAGCTTTCAAAGTCAAGGTATCTCAATTTACAATATTAAATAACATGTTATATAAACGATCTCTTGCAGGTCCATATCTAAGGTGCATCGAGGATCCTGAAATTCAAGAAGTCCTGAAGGATTTTCATGAGGGAGATTGTGGAAACCACACTGGGGCAGAGCACTGTTCTCAAGGATCCTTAGGATAGGATACTATAGGCTGGGGGGGCGCAATTCTGACCCAAATGCATAAACATGGGTCATTTTGGACCCTAATTTAATTATTATGGGTTAAATTGGGTCTCCTTGCAATAATTCGCGGGGCCAGTTGGGTCAGAACTAAACTGGAGAAATAAGTTAAAGGGTCAATTTGGGTTTAGAAGGAAAAAGGCACGGGTTGAACGGGTTATTAGAAGAAAAAAGGAACGGGTTAGTCTAGGGTTTCTTCTCAGTTCTACTCACAAGCGGGCGACACCTCCGCCATCTCCTCCGCCGTCTCCTCCGCCACAAACCCACATCGTTCCTCCGACACAAACCCCCACCGTCTCCGCCATCATCTCCTCCGAGCGTCGCCACCATCAGGTATGTATTTGTCTCGTCATTCTTTCTCTCTACCGATGTCCTGAGACACCAATCGATCCCCTGGTGACAACACACCCGAACCAACCCACATCCTTAGCTAACCGCCTAACCCAGACACTGATTTAAGTCGAACCCCTGTTACCGGACCCAAACAGCTCCATGGAATTGAAATTAATCTTGAATAAATTATAATTTCATAACTTTTGTTATCATTGGTCTTGAATAAATTATAATTTCATCATGGAAAGGAACTTGGTTTGATATCACTGAACATGCAAATTGCATTAATTGGAATGAGTTAAAATAACATCTGATGTGGTCATAAATTGCTTTTTGTTTCTGGGTGTTGTTGTTTATGTAAGTTGATTTTGTTGTTGAACTTGTTAAATCAATAGATTGAGCAAGTGAAACCACAGTTTAAATCGGTTTTATAAATCTGCACGTGTTTAATAAAATTTATCCGCAGAATTTTTCGCTCAGAATTTTGTCGTTTAGTCGCTGCAGATTAGACATTCGCTGCAGATTGGTTATATACAGATTTGATTGGTTGTTATATGAATCAGGATATACAATAAATGCAGCTGACCTTTTGATGAGGCAAACTCTGCTGATCTTGGAGTTATAAGTCCTTTATATCAAGTTCATGACTATTCAGCTGATCTTTTAAAGGGCAGAACACTATTTAGTTTCTAAAAATTTCACCTCTTCATATTATATAAGGTAGGTTGTTTATGTAATATTCCTAATAGCTCTTGTTTGGTCACTGTTAAAGACTTAGAGTTATAAGTCCTTTATATCAAGGTCATGACTATATGCATTTTCATCTTGTGTTGTTTTACGAATCTTTGGCAGACTTTGGCAGTGCATCTGTGGGTCGGAACTTAAGCATAAAAGGTCTTTGAAAGATCATATTAAGGCATTTGGAAATGGGAATGCAGCTTCTGGGATTGATGATGAATCTTTCTTTGAATGAGAAGAACAACAACAAGAAACCGACAATTCGGAGTATATGAATCGTGTTAGCAGTGGCAAAAACAAAACTTTTTATTCAGAGGTCATCAAATAATTTGGGAGGTGTTTTAGACAGCATATCAACACTGCTTATAAAGTTGTGATGCAACAATAAGCTTCAGGAAAAAAAATGACCCGATCCGACCAGAAACCCGTTCTGACCCGGACTCGACCCGAAACCCGTTCTGACCTGGACCCGTTTCGACCCGAACCAAATCAACCCTTTTTTTATAATTGACCCGTTTTGACCCGAACCCATTTTGACCCGAACCCGTTTTGACCCATGACCCGACCTGACCCGTTTGCCAGGTCTACTATTGTCCTACTATGAAGAAGTATGTTGTGGATTATGCCAAGAAATGTGATGCCTGTCAGAGACATAGCAATATCCTTCACCAACCAGCAGAGCTCCTGCATCCTATATCCTCTTCTTGGCCATTCATGAGATGGGGAATGGATATAGTTGGCAAACTTCCCAAAGCACCAGGAGGAAAAGTGTTTATGCTTGCTATGACTGATTACTTCTCCAAGTGGATAGAAGCTGAAGCATTTACTCAAGTTAGAGAAAAAGAAGTGATATCCTTTATTAAAAGAAACATTATTACCAAATTTGGTATTCCTTCTGAAATTGTTTGTGATAATGGATCCCAATTTATTGGGAGTAGAACTACTAACTTTTGTGACAGCTGGGGGATTAAGATGATAACATCAACACCAGTCCACCCACAAGCTAATGGTCAAGCAGAATTGTGACAACTGTGTTCTGTAAGCACCGCATAATGAAAAACAATGTCAGTTATCAATAAAACAATGTGCTTTGGTGTTATTATATGTGTTTTGGTGTTATTATATGTGCAATTGTGTTTATTAATTTTACAATTTGATTCGATTCCGACTTCAAGCTTTAAATCACTTTCTAGAAGGTTATACGCAAACTGGTGCTTAAACGCAATCAGTTTAACGCGACGTACACTCCGGAACTGTGACATAAGCCTGACATACCCTAAATATCTTTTAGATAACTTAGAAATAAGTTTCGAAGGATTCGGTATGGCGAAAACATGTTTATTTGAACTAAAGAACTAATTACGACAAAACTGCGAAACGAACGTTGGTGACCGTCCGGATGATATTTAAATCCCAAAAATATTCTGTTGTGATTAAAATTTTATTTTAATCAGGTCCGTGTTGAAAAATAAATTAAAACGCCTAAAAACGTTATTTTTCAAGTTTAAGCGCGTACCGTGTGTTTCTGCGCGACACAGTGCTCCTACTGCAAAACGCAGACAACGCAGCCAGTCTTGGCAACTGAAATCTATTTCAGTAATATTTTGGCGAGTTTATTTTCATAGAATAATAAAAATAAATTAGAACGCCATAAATCGGGATTTGAACGCTAGATAAAATACCCGGTACATAATTAAACACTTTAACGGAACGGTGTTTAACCGAACAACCGGACATTACCCGGAACACAAAAATATTGACAAATATATTGTTTTTATTTTTCTAAGCCAGTTATGGTCCCTAAACACTATAACACCCCTTGTGACACAATAACACATTAAATCCTTAAATTTTACACTTGAAAGCTTACTTATTTATGGATTTAGGGAATGAAATTTACACTAAACCCCCCCCCCCCCATTGGCTGATTTTCGGTCACTAGCATGGCCCCACAAGGATCACAACAATCCTTTAAATATCTTCCATAATCCTTACTTGGATTTGATGAAGATTCCTTAGATTATGCTATGTACTCTAAGTTATGGTCTAGTGCCATAAGATAACCTATTACCATCAAACTTTACATTTTACCCCCCCCCCCCCCCCCCATGCTAGTAATCGGTTATGGGCGGCCTCCACCATAATCTTTACAAGATCACCATAATCTTCAATAATCTTGATGGATATGATTTAGATTTGTTGTAAGTTTTAGGCTTGTACTTAGGGGACACTTTGACCAAAGAATAAAGCCTAAACATGTTCTATAAGAAGGCATGATCTTTCATCTTCATCACTCAACACCAAACTCAACTCTCTCCTCCTCTCTTCTCTCTTGTTCGGCAGCCACAACCCCACCACCATACCACCACCTTCAAGCCTTTTTCAAGCAAACCATACATACACAAAGGTGCTAGAGACCGAACAAGTAAGCTTGGTGCACTCGGAAGCTCAAGGACCGCTCTCGTTTTCTTTTATCCATCACTTTTATGCCTTGAAACTCCCCTAGCTTTGTGCTAGTGGTAAGCACTTAGATCCTTGCATATTACTTGTTATTTAAGTGGTTAATGATGCTTAATGATAAAAAACATAAGAACTCGAAAGAACCTTAAACAAAGTCTTGATCATCATCTAACATATGATAAAGTAGTGTTAAAATGATGATGAAATATGATAATGCATGATAAATCTGAGATATATAAGTGATCATCTGCTGTAATTATTGTTGTGATCGCTAAACATGTTAACGGAATCAATCGAGCACACCTTAGAAGGTTAAAGACTGAAAACAGAAAGCTGTTTAGTGATTACAGCCAACTTCAGTTGGCTGTAACCAGACCGTAACTTAACGAAAAATGTATTTTCTGAAGTCTGGATTTATGTATTATGAAATACGGTTCTAATGGCACTGGAATCATAATTTTTGGACTTCGTTTACTATTTTTAAAGTGTCATTCTGTAACAGCAGCTAGAGCTGCATTTTTGCTGCTGAAAATATGAGTCTTGTTTTCAGTCATAACTTGAATTCGGTGTAGGGTTAGATCATGAAATTTGTACTGTAGATGACCACCGATGTATTTGTAATTCTCTCACTGGAATTTCGTAAATCGGACTCTCGATGAATTTTAAATAAATTGTTCCGCGGACTGCAATCAGAAAAAGATAAATCTGATTTCAGCCCGGAAAATGAATTTTTATAAAATATTGGTAATGAATTGGACCCCGATATTTTTACACCATAATATTTGGATTGTATAAGACACTCTGTAAAAATTTGGGAATTTTTAGAATAAGTTAATTATTTTATTTAAATGTCCGAAAACAGTCCAGTTTTATATATTAAAACAGAAATGACATAAGTAGCATTTTGCATGTATTTTGTGGGTTTTGATTATTAAAGCATTCTTATTTAATTTAGGGCGAGTAAACAATTTGAGGGATTGTGTTAACATTTAAAAAAAAACACACCCGAATGTGAGTACATAGATCCCCTCTTTTACTGTTTTCGATTGTTTTGGGGTGATTCATATGTATCAAAACGATTTCGATATTTTGACGATGGTTTCAAAACGATTGAGATGGTTTTTACTAAACTAATAACGATTTCGATAATGTGAACGAGCTTGTTGGTTGTAATTACATAACGAATGACATTCATTAATTTCGGCCAAACCGACCAGTATTAGGTTATGGTACCATAGGATCCGACAAATCCCGTTATCAGACCGGACCAATGGTTATGTGTGGGTTAGGTGGTTAACGACTGAATCTGATGATTGTTAACTTACCCTTTGGAGGTTTGTTAATGCGAAAATGAGTTGAACAATAGACGAGTCACAAAGGTTTGAATGTTATTAGCGAGACGACCAAAAGTAGTTTCACGATATAAAACGAGAATGATTTAAACGACTAAAGCGATTATTAACGAATTAAACGATTTGGGTAAACGATTGGCCTTCAGTTAGTGTTTAGATAACTGGACGGGTGTAATGTGATGAAAGCATGGTGGATACGCCGCTGGTACTTCCTATATATATATGTTTTCATCATATTACATACCGTGGCGTTATTTAGTTCACTTGGGAAAACAATTGGAAGCGATGTCACACAAACGAGGTTTTCAAAACGATATAAACTATACGAGTTTTATTAACGAGACTTTATTAAATAAATGTTTTGGGTTAAGAATCATGGCTACGAGATTTTATACACTATAACCAACTTGATTTGAGTTGGTTAGTTATGCCGCAATACAATACTTTTCAAAACAAGGTTTTTAATTGAGTATTGCAACATGTAAACTAGCCACGAATCCGACACTCTCAAAACCCTATGTACTCGCCAGCATTTCTTTGCTGACTTTGTTTTCACATATGTTTCAGGTGTTGTTGAATGATGTTGATTGCTAGGATGCATACTAACATAGGACTGGACGAGGCCTTAGTAACTTAATAAACTTGTTTATTTAGATTTCCAGACGATGTAAATATTTAATGTTTAATAAAACGAAACTTCAAATTTCCATGTGTTTTGAAACAATGATTCTGTTACAACACTCTCCGATAATTCCGCCGCGATTTGTTGTTTTACGCGGTCGGGGTGTGACAAGAATCATCCAACAAGATCATCATCAACAACTTGAAGAAGAAGCTTGGATCCAAGAAAGGAAAATGGACAGAAGAGCTACCTTATGTGCTTTGGGCTGATAGGACAACTCCCAAGAATGCTACTGGCCAGACTCCATTTTCTTTAGTGTTTGGAGCAGAATCAGTAATCCCCACAGAAATGGTGGTTCCTACTGCTAGAACAAGCATCCGTGATCCTGAAGGAAATGCTGAAAACTTGGTTCAAGACTTGGATACTGTAGAAGAACTAAGGGATTTGGCAAGGATAAGATTGGCTAGTTATCAACAAAGGATGGCTGGAGCTTAAGACAAGAATGTCAGGATCAGAAAGTTTCAAGTTGGTGATATGGTGTTGAGGAAAGCATTCCAAAATACCACAAATCCTGCTGATGGCAATTTAGCACCAAAGTGGGAAGGCCCCTATCTTATTGAAGCTGAGGCAGGAAAGGGGGCATATCGATTATTAACAATGGAAGGTGATTTGCTACCAAGAGCTTGGAATGTTGTCCATTTAAAGAAATATTTCATGTTAGAAGGATTTAGGATCCTTGGCTGTCTTTATATCCGATATCCATGAAGGATCCTCAGAGGATAGATTATCCTCATTCTGGTAATGATCTGATTCTAATTTATCTAGTTCTTTAACTTATTTTATTATAAGGAGAAGGATCCTGGATCCTTTATCCATTTTTCACTAAGTTCTGAGTTTTGCAGAAGATTGATGTATCCTTGACAAAGGATCAAGTATCCACATAAGTCTCCTAAGTTTTATGGGCTTGTCCCCAGTTTTTTGGGTTTATCCCCAGTTTTGGGCTTGTCCCCAGTTTAAGGTATCCACTACCTTCGCCAGTAGCGCACGATTATCCTGGTGCAGTTCAAGGCAATGGGATCGGTACCCGCTTTAGGGGCTGATAATTTCATTGTACTGGTTGTATTCAGGATCCTACGTATAATGGTAGACGTACCATACATCCGTTCCTAAGGTTTCTAACGTTTTCATGTTAGCTAAGGTTTTAGCATTTTCATGTCACTAAGTTTGGATAGTCGCCAGTGAGGGCCATACTCCAGTTTACACAAGATCCTTTGGGCTTGTCACTAGTTTTTTGTGCTTGTCCCCAGCTTTTTTGGGCTTGTCCCCAGTTTATTGGGCTTGTACCCAGATTGTTGGGCTTGTCCCCAGTTACTAACTCTTCTTTTATATTGGCTTAGTCCCAAGTTATGTTCTATTTCAGGTTTCCAAAGCTAAACAGTTAAGGATCCTGGATCCTAACCTTTTACTAGGGTTTGTCTTTTGGTTATCTTGATTGTAAGTATTAAAGATTTAGGATCCTAACTTGGATTCTTAGGTATGATCCTTATTTACCTTCACTTTATTCTTGATTTATTGAAGTTACCCTTATTCTTTGACAACAGGATATATGATCCTAAAATTATACCGATTTTTGAACTTTTCGGTTATAGGATATTTGATCCTTGATCATATCCTATACTTTTTGACATAATCTAATATAATTTTGTTCTTAACTTGTAAATTCATAAGAATTGTATCATAACAGTTGAAAGGTAAATATACACAGAATTAACAACATAGAATAGCCAAAAGATTAAGGTTTTATTTATTTATCAAAAGTTAAACCCTTCAAAGGTTGTCAAAATTACCTACCCCAAGGATCTACCAGCAAAACGTGGCCCATCCGCTGGGGTAGGTAAAGGGTGTCCATGTTAATAAGTTCTAAGTAGTGCAGGAATAGAAAGATGGCAGGATAATAATGGCTTCATCCCCCAAACAGAGGATCCCTCCACCAATTGTCATCCTACCTATTGTTCGAAGGATCAGTGATCCTTAAACCTAAAACTATTGTTCAAGTACAGACCAACCATTGTTTTAAAACATCAACAACCAAAAAGACATTAAACCATAAAAAAATGGGCTCCAGCTACGTTTAGAAATTTCCATCATCGCCCATTTCTGCAGCTCACACCTTCGCTGCATCATCATCACCATAAGCTGCTCCTTCCACCTGATCCTTTAACTCACTGCCACCAGCCTCGATTGCCAGGACCTCCTCAGCCTCCTCTTCATCATCCAGCTCCGCCAGCTTCCTTTTCCAAGCCTCTTGATCCCAGGCAGACTGATCAAAAGAAGGATCCTGAGCCTCTTTTGCCATTTGGAGTTTGATCTTGAGCATGGCAATTGTAGCAGAGAGTTTGGCTCCCTCCATCACTTCCTCCTTCTCCTGCTGGGCTGTAGCTTGGGTCAGGACTAGCTCCCTCTTCACCAGGTTGATCGGGTTCTCGAGAGAGGCAATTTTTTGGTCCTTTGCCAGGAACATCTTCTGGAAGTCCAGGTGTTTTTGCTCAGCCTCTTCAGCATGTGAATCCATGAGCATATGGATCTTAGCAAATTTCTGCAAAAAAGAAGCACATGTCAGGATCTGTTACCCTCAGTATAGGAAAATCAGACTTAAGGATCTGGGATCCTTACCATAGAGACGTACTCCTCAAACTGGTGTTGGATGAGAGGCAGGCCTTCAAGAGCTTCAGCAGCTTTTCTTTTCTTAGTACCCTTGCCCCGTGTACTCATGCTTTTGGGGTTCGGAACGCTGGGACTGGCAGCAAGTTGCTTCTTGATGGATTTTGAGGCAGCAAATGCATCAAGGTCACTGATACTGAACCTAGAGGCTGACTTTGAGGATTTTCCAGCGCCTACAAATGCAAAACACAGATAAGTATTCTTGTTTTATTTTCATTTAAACATTTAATCATATACAAATTTGAATACTTACTTTACATGGTGAAGGAACCGGAGGATACTTCTTGTGAATCCTTTGATTTGGCTTGAAATGTCCTTATAGCAGGATCAAGGCTCCAGAAGGCAGCAACCCTTTCCTTTGTTGCAGGTATTTCTTGGATGAAAGAGAGTGAGATAGCTGCAAAAACAGATAGTAGGGTCAGTTATCCATAACAGAAAAAGAATCCTACTATGATCTTTGTCTAAGGATCCCATATCCTACCATGGGTGATCCACTTTTTAGGAAGGTTTTTCCCATCTGGGATGGAGTCCCTCCTCACGAAGAAGAAGTGGCTCTTCCAGTGGATGTCATTCTTAGTGGTTTTGAGGATTGGATGAGGATCACCAGGTTTATGTTTGAACAGAAAGCGGTGTGAACCATGGCTAACAAGGTTGTATAGTTGACTCAACTCGGACATCCCTACTTCTATACCCTCCTGCTCGATGATGTCCTCTATGGTATAAAGAACTCTCCACATCATTGGAGGCCTGTATGTAGCACATGCCAGTGAGTGCGAAGAAAGATTGTGTGAAGGCAGGAAAAGGATAAGAAAATCCTATCAGAAAAGGGGTGGCTGGAAAAGAGACCCAAGTATCAGAGATAGAATCACTCTTCATCGAAGAGTCAAAGGATCGAAAAACGGTTTCAGCCGGAAAACAATGGCGGGTCCGGTCAATTTCTGGATCAGTGAAGCGGCAGAGTTCCAACGAAGGGTTTTTGGTAACGCCCTGGCTTTTCAAAGGACTGTCCTTTTTAGGATCCTTAGTTGGTGAAGATCGGAGAACCATTTTTTGCCATGGACGTTCGAGAAAAGAGGATCGGAATAGAAGGATTTAGAGAGAAGGAAAGAGAGAATACCTGTTGATCTCCGGATGAGGATTTAAAGGGATGAAATGCTCGAATTTAAATGCCTCTTGATCCTTATCTCTAACTTCGAATTTATAATGATGAATTTGCAGGTAGTCATGTCGCTGACGTCAGGTTTGCAACAACTAGTTCGGATATAACGACTATATTTACGATAATTAGTTCGTTGGAGATAAGGTAGAAAATATGACTCATCAAGTTATATTTTATTCCTCATATTTTGGGGGCAATTGTTAGGGATGGATTTTCTAAACCTAAGGATCACGGATCCTCAAGTGTAGCCAGGATCATGGATCCTCAGTTCTGTTTGAATTAAGGATCCTCAGAAGACGTTGCAGGTTTAAGGATCCAGGATCCTCATTATTATCCTTATAACTAACGGTTGTTTCCACTATATTTGAACTTTTTTACAGGAGTATTCAAATGGGACTTGGTCTTGCCGAGATTCTAGGGGAATATGCTCCATTATTCTGCACGTGCATGGCTTGTATGGCCGTTATGGAAGTCGTGGGAAGCTAGCATGATTTGCGGATTGTGAGTTAGTTAGATTATTTCCAGTTTTATAAGGGGATAACAAGCTTGATAGTGAGAACAATTAGCAACACAGAGACTCTCGAGAACTCTCTGCAACTTATTGGTAATTTCATACATTTTGCACACTAGTGATCCTTGTAACAAGCTTGTTATCATCCCGATTTGTAACCTTCATTTGTTATATATAGTTGGTGATCGGTAGTTTCCATCACCCGAGGTTTTTTGTGTCGGAGATCATATCTTGATCAAGGGCTTTTTCCTCATATAAATCCTTGTGTCCCACATTCAATTTATTCATACATTGTTCATACATTTGTCCATTAATTCAAGCATCACACCTCACAAAATCGGATTTGGTTGTATTATCCTTGTGTGATTTTTGACCAAAACACTAGCTGTTTCTATTAAGGCAGTAAGTGCGGTCCTTGTTAAGGATCATGAAGGTTCTCAACATCCAGTATACTATGTAAGTAAAAGTCTACTTGATGCTGAGTCCAGGTATTCTCATTTAGAGAAACTTATTCTTGCTTTAATCATGGCATCTACTAAATTACGTCATTGTTTTGAAACTCATCCAATTATTGTGACAACTAACTTTCCTATCAAGAATGTACTCAGGAAACCTGAAATGTCAGGAAGGATGGCAAAATGGGCAGTCAAGCTTAGTGCATATGACATTAAATATGAACCAAGAACTGCCATCAAATCCCAAGCCTTAACTGACTTTGTGGCTGATTTCAGTAGTGATCTACAAAGGGAAGCTGAATTGGAATTACAACAACTTGAAGAGACTAAGGATCCTTGGATACTCTTCACAGATGGAGCTTCAAATGTCAAGGGAACTGGACTAGCCATACTACTAAAATCACCACAGGGGGACATTATACCCCAATCAATTGCTTGTGAGTTCCAAACCACTAATAATGAGGCTGAGTATGAGGCCTTAATAGCAGGTTTGCAAATTGCCAAGCATATGAGGATCAGGTATCTTGAGGTACATGTAGATTCTTTGTTAATTACTAACCACTATAATGGTTCTTATGTTGTCAAAGGTGAAAGGCTAATCAAATATCTAGAGATAGTCAAGAAATTGGCAGACTCTTTTGCTTCTTTTAGTTTAACACAGGTACCCATGGAAGAAAATGCATAAGCCAATGCCTTAGCTAACCATGGATCATCATTGAAGATTCTAGAGGATGTTAAGATACACATTATCCACATCTTAACCCCTGCTATTGAGGATAACTTAGCCATGGAGATAGCGGAGGGTTCTATAATTGTACCTAGTGATGGTTCACAATTGAATTGAGTATCCTGGATCCTTCCAATCCTAAGATACATACAACATGGAGAGATTCCTGCTGGAGAAAACCCTAGAGCTTTCAAAATCAAGGTATCTCAATTTACATTATTAAATAACATCTTATATAAACGGTCTCTTGCAGGTCCATATCTAAGGTGCATAGAGGATCCAGAAATTCAAGAAGTTTTGAAGGATTTTCATGAAGGAGATTGTGGGAACCACACTGGGGGCAGATCACTATTCTCAAGGATCCTTAGAACAGGATATTATTGGCCTACAATGAAGAAGGATGTTGTGGAATATGCAAAGAAATGTGATGCTTGTCAAAGACATAGCAATATCCTTCATCAACCAGTCGAGCTTTTGCATCCTATATCCTCTTCCTGGCCATTCATGAGATAGGGAATGGACATAGTTCGCAAACTTCCTAAGGCACCAGGAGGAAAAGTATTTATGTTGGCCATGACTGATTCCTTCGCCAAGTGGATAGAAGCTGAAGCCTTTGCACAAGTTAGGGAGAAAGAAGTTATATCCTTTATCAAAAGAAACATCATTACTAGATTTGGCATACCTTCTGAAATTGTTTGTGATAATGGATCCCAGCTCATTTGGAGCGGAACTACTAACTTTTGTGACAGCTGGGGATTAGGATGATAACATCAACACCAGTCCACCCACAAGCTAATGGTCAAGCAGAATCATCCAACAAGATCATCATCAACAACTTGAAGAAGAAGCTTGGATCCAAGAAAGGGAAATGGGAAGAAGAGCTACCTTATGTGTTATGGGCTGATAGAACAACTCCCAACTATGCTACTGGTCAAACTCCATTTTCTTTGGTGTTTGGAGCTGAATCTGTGATCCCTACAGAGATGGTAGTCCTTACTGCAAGAACAAGCATCCGTGATCCTGAAGGAAATGCTGAAAACTTGGTTCAAGATTTGGACACCATAGAAGAACTCAGGGATTTAGCAAGGATAAGGTTGGCTATCTATCAACAAATAATGGCTGGAGCCTGTAACAAGAATGTCAGGATCAGAAAGTTTCAAGTTGGTGACATTGTGTTGAGGAAGGCATTCCAAAATACCACGAATCCTACTGATGCTAAGCTAGCACCAAAGTGGGAAGGCCCCTATCTAATTGAAGCCGAGGCAGGAAAGGGGGCATATCGTTTGCTAACAATGGATGGTGATCTCTTACCAAGGGCTTGGAATGTTGTTCATCTGAAAAAGTACTTCATGTAGGAAGGATCCATGATCCTCGGACACCATGATACTTAGTTCATGGTAAGGATCCTTAGAGGATACATGATCCTCATTCTAGTAATGATTTACTTATTATTTAACAAGTTCTTTAATTCATTTGATTATAAGGAGAGGTTATTAAAATCCTTTATCCTTGTTCATCAAGTTTTAAGTTTTGCAGAATTAGATGCATTTCTAACAAAGAATCAAGCGATTGGTCATATCTCCAAAGTTTTTGGGTTTATCCCCAGTTTATGGGCTTGTCCCCAGTCTAAGGTATCTATTACCTTCTACGAATCAGGTTTCAACACCTTCACAAGCTGCACACGATTATCCTAGTATAGTTTAATGCAATGGGACCAGTACCCGCTTTAGGGGCTGACAATTTCATTGTTATTGGCAGTATTTAGGATCCTAAGTATAATTGTAGACGTACCATACATCTGTTCCTAAGTTTTCTAATGTTTTCACGTTAGCTAAGGTTTTAGCATCTTCATGTCACTAAACTTTGGATAGTCGCCAGTTTGGGCCATACTCCAGTTTACACAAGACTTTTTAGGCTTGTCCCCGGTTTTGGGCTTGTCCCCAACTTATTGGGCTTGTCCCCAGCTTATTGGGCTTGTCCCCGGATTGTTGGGCTTGTCCCCAGTTACTAATGCTTCTTTTCTATGATGGTTGGCTTAGTCCCAAGTTATGTGTTATTACAGGTTTCCAGAGTAAAACAATTATGAATCCAGGATCCTAACTTTCTACTGGTTTTTATCTTTTGTTGGCACAGTTGTAAGTGTTAAGGATATAGAATCCTAACTTGGATTCTCTGGTAGGATCCTTATTTGCCTTTGTTTTATTCTTTATTACTGCCCTTATCCTTTGACAACAGGATATATGATCCTTGATCTTATAGTTTATAATCTTTTAACATGAATTGATTTTAACATACATTTGTACTTTTTCTAATGGTTTATAAATGCTAAAGTTACAGAATGGAAATTGACAAATAGATGTATGTGAAACAACATTCAAAGACAAAATCAACAACACAAAAGACAACTAAAAGTTAAAGTTTTATTTATTTATCATTTAACCCTTTTAAAAGGTTGTCAAAATTGCCAACCCAAGCTTCTACCAGCAAAACGTGGCCAGTCCACTTGGGTTGGCAAAGGGTGCCCATATTAACTCGGTTCAAAGTAGTGCAGGAAAATAAAAGGCGAGGGACGTCAAAGGCTTCATCCTCCACAAACAGAATGACCCATCCACCTTTATTACCCCTATTGTTCCAAGGATCGGTGATCCTTAACCCTAAAACTATTGTTCAAAGTTATTACAGACCATTATAGTTTGAAACCAAAACGCCATCAAATAAAACCACTAAACTACAAAAAATGGGCTCCGGCCACGTCTAGAAATTTCCATCATCACCCATTTGTGCAGCTCACACCTTGGCTGCTTCATCCACCTTCTCTTATCCGCCTTCACCGCTGCCACCAGCCGCTGCTGTATCCTCAGGATCCTAAGCTCCACTGCCACCAGCTTCAAGGGCCACCACCTCCTCAGGCTCCTCATCGTCTCCAAGTTCTGCCAGCCTCTTTGTCCAAGACTCCACTTCCCACTCAAGCCTGTCAAAGGAAGGATCAGCAGCTTCCTTAGCCATTTTAAGCTTGATCTTCAGCATCACAATGGCAGCAGAGTGTTTGGCTCCATCGATGACCTCCAACCTCTCCTTATTAGCAGTGATTTCAGCAAGGAGCAGTTCCTTTTGCAGCGCATTGTTCTCCTTTTCAAGTTGGGAGATCTTCTTATCCTTGGTAGTTGCTATTTTTTGGAGGTCGAGGTTTTTCTCTTCAACTTTAGCCAATTGTTGATCTAGGAGGATTTGGACTTCAGCAAGTTTCTGCAAAGAAAGATTCAACTTTCAGGATCCTTTATCCTTGGAAAAAGTACAAGTTTCAGGATATAAAATCCTTACCTCAGAGACATAATCATGGAGTTGACGTTCCATTTGAGGAAGACCTTCAGAGAACCCAGTGGGCTTCTTTCTTTTGGTTCTCTTGCCCTTGGTGCTCATTCCTTTGGCCTCTGGCATGCTTTGGCTTGCAGCCAGCTCCTTTTTTATGGAACTTGGAGGTACGATATCCTGGATATCACCAACATTGAATCTAGAGGCAGAATTTGATTACTTGGCAGCGCCTACACACATAAAAACAAACAGATAAGTATTCATTATTTAACATTTCAATTACATATTTATGAAGATGGATACTTACTTGACATGGTGTAGGAACTGGAGGAAATTTCTTGAGAATCCTTTGTTCTTGGTAGATAAGTTCTGACAGCAGGATCAAGCTTCTAGAAGGCAGTGATTCTCTCTTCAGTGACCGGTGAACCTTGAATATGTGACAGGGAAATAGCTACATAGACAAAAGAAAAAGGATCAGTTATCCTCAACAGAAAAGAAAGTCTTACCGTGGTCCTAGCCTAAGTATCCTATATCCTACCCTGGGTGTTCCACTTCTTAGGAAGATGATTCCCGTTTGGGATGGAATCTCTTCTCACAAAGAAGAACTGGTTAATCAAGTTACCATCATTTTTGGTGACCTTCGGAAAGGGATGGGGTTTTTGTAGCTTATGCTTGAAGAGGAAGCGGTGAGAACCATGGCTGACTAAGTTATACAAGCGGCTCAACTCAGACAAACCTATATTTATTCCCTCATGTTCTATGATGTGCTCAAGTGTATACAAAACTCTCCACACCATTGGCATGGCCTGAATATAACACAGACCAGTCAGTGTGAAGAAACTTTGTGTGAGAGTTGGGAAAGGATATGTGAAGCCTATTTGGAATGGGGCTGCATGAAAAGTTATCCATGTTTCTGATATGCCATCACTCTTCGTCGAAGAGTCAAATGGTCTAAAGATGGTACCGTTCGGGAAGCAATGGCGTAACTGATCAACTTAAGGATCAGTGCAGCGACAAAGCTCCATGGAGGGATTTTTAGTGAGACCTTGACGCTTCGGAGGAATGTCTTATTTAGGATCCTTGGCAGGAGAGGATCGGGTGTTCATCTTGGCCATGGATTCTTGAAGAACAGAGGATCAGAAGAAAGAAAATTAGAGAGAAGAAGGAAGGAGATACCTGTAGAGATCTTCGAATGAGGATTTAAAGGGGAAGTATCTCGAATTTAAATGCAAAATATCGCCCTTATCCTTATCCTATTTATAATGATTGTTTGTTGCAGGCATGACTATCCCTGACGTAAGCCTGTAACGGCTCTATCCGTTTCTAACGGCTAGTCCGCATTTCGTTGAAACATGACTATCTGATTGAATGTCAACTAGTCATGTTTGGGGGAAATTGTTAGGGATAGAATTTTATTGATTATGGATCACGGATCCTTAGTACAGCCTGGATCAAGGATCCTTAGTACAGCCTGGATCGAGGATCCTCAAGAGATGGTGCAAGAAGGCTAAGGATCCAGGATCCTCTTTGATATTCTAAAACTAACAATTGTTTCCATTATATTTTAGCTTGTTTTGCAGGTGTATTTTGAAGGAGACTTGTTCTAACCGAGATTCCAGGGGAATATGCTCCTTATTGTGGCACGTGTAAGAGGTTCATAACCGTTGTGATGATCGTGGATGGCAAGCATGAATTTCGGATAGTTAGTTATCTAGATATTTTCTATTTTTTAAGGGGATAACAAGCTATTATTAGAAACACATTGACATACATTCGAACTCTCAGAAACTCATTGGCGAATACACACACTAGACATCATTGTATCAAGCTTGTTTTCATCCAAAGTTGTAACATTTATTGTTTAATATAGTTGATAGTGATAGTTTTCACTATCCGAGGTTTTTTATGCCGGAGATCATTCATTAATCAAGGGCTTTTTCCTCGTATAAATCCTTGTGTTCATCACCATTTTCATTCATTTCTTGTTTACACTTTTGTTCATTTAACCAAGCATCCAACCTCACAAAAGTCAGATTTGGTTACATTTTCCTTGTGTGATTTTTGACCAAAACACCTGTCAATACACATGGGGCCCAGTACTAAATACCGAGACATGATTAACCGACACACCACTTAAACCCACGAAGGAGTATCCACACGTAGTGGGTAAGAAAATGTTTTATATTAGTATTAAGCCTATGTCAGGTGTATGCCTACACCCCGAGCTTGATCGTGGCCATTAGTAACTTAAATGAGCTGAGGATATCCAGGACACGGTCGTGTTAACACCCAATGTTTAAGTTATTAGACAAAACAAATTAAAATTGGTTATGAAAATTTTGTAGCCACAATACGGCATATGATCCCATACCCGACCAAGTGGTAATAATTTACCGTATCCCAAGCCCGTATAGGGAAAATAGGTTAAGAGTATTTACCTGAGCTAACACTCGTCTTAATATGCAAGATTTATAAATAACTCAGTCGTTAATCAATTGACTAAGATAGGTAGAAATTTACCGGAAGGCCCTAGTCTGGAATGATGGTATAAATAACCAATTAGAATTCTAACGGGTCCTATTCAAGTCATAGACATGGACCGGTTAACTTAACATATTGAAAATGGTACAATACGCTTGATTAAGCAATGACCGGAAAGGAATGTAGTTTAAACCCAACAAGTACTAAGACTTGTATAATATGGGTAAACAAATAACATTCTGGAATTTAAAGTAAAAATGATAAGGTTTGACCTGTTTCTGTAAACTTACGTAAACTAGTTACATAAGCTTAACTGTACGCGTATAAGAGATATCGGGTAACTGGATGAGTCATGAACAAGTTCTATATGGCAATATACTTTAAATAAGTTGTAATATCAGTAGGATATAAACTTACATGCCCATGAAGGTTTTAAAATCAAACTATGCCTCATGATGGCGTTTTAGTCATTTAGCGACGTATTAAAGGAACTTGCATATAAACTGAAGTTATGAACATAAACATTCTGTAAAAGTACTTTATTTATGATATAATATCAGTAGGATATCAAATATATGTGAGTTTTATGATATAAGACCAAACTATGACCGAAGGGGCATTTTGGTCATTATGAACATAGTTTGAGAACTTGTTTATAAATCTGAGTTAAGATCTTGTACCTACTATGAAAACATTAAAAATAAGTTATAATATCAGTAGGTATCAAGTTTTGAATGATAGTTATGGTTAAAATCATACTATGCGCCGAAAGGGCGTTTCGGTCATTAAATACCGACATTTGCGATCTTTAGTAAAAACTCAGGTTAGGAATTGATTTGATATCCCAAATTATATTAAATATGATATTATATCAGTAGAAAAAAGATTTCATAGGATAAATTATGTTTAAAACCATTCTAAGTGCCGAAAGGGCACTTTGGTCATTTTAAAACATAATTTACGATCTTACATGAAAACTCAGTTTATGATCAGTTTAATAACATCAAAATATGTTAATTACATTAGCATATCAATAGGTAAACCATTTGCAAGTTTGTATTTATTAAAACCTTATTTTATGCAAAAAGGGAATTTTGGTCAAAGTATGGCATAATAACGAAACTTGCGCAAAAACTCTGCATATGATTATGATCATATAATATAACCTCAGAGGGTTATGCTACATTAAAATTACGATCATAATGCAACCTTAAATTAGTAGCAAACTAATCTAAATCGGGTCAGAATCGAAAGTCAAAGCAGAAGTCAAACTTTGCGACTTTCGGTTGCGAACCGACCTTAAAACTGGAATTGACGAGCCGAACATGTTCCCACATGTTCTAGTAATTATTACCAACTTGTTTAAGTGTCAAAACATATTTTATAACATTTACATTATCAGATTATAACATTTATGAAATCTGACCCGTTTGACTTTTTAAACATTAAAACTTTGACCCGCCAATTGAACTAGTAAACTTGATTTTCAGGAGGTGCCCTTTTGAGAGATTAACACCTACCTAATTACGATCACGTAGCCATGTTCGTCTCGAACAATGGCTGGACCATTAAGGTCTTAACCGAAAGTCAAAGAATTTATCGAAAATGCTTGACTTTTGGCTTTAAAAGCCTAATAAACGAAAATGTAACTGAAAGGATCACTTACCAGTGAACCTCTGATGAAAAAGAACTAATTTGGAAGCTCCTGTCCTAAACCACCATGCAGCCCATGATATCGATTTGGAGGTGCATGGCAGATTTGTCTGGGCAACAAGCCAAAAATCATTGTTGTGTCTTGCTTACGGACCGTAAAGCTGAGCCTTTGCGGTCTGTAAAGAATCTCAGCCAGCAAAATTAATTTTGTAACTTGGCACTTTTAGTCCATTAACCTCCATACTTATATGCATCATCATAATTAGCTTCTTTTAGCCAATGTTTGGCCCACCCTAGAGTATGACCGAACATCATTAAGCTCCCGGTTCGTTAAAGGGTCACTCAGATGTATAAATTAACATGTTGACGCCTTTAGTCCTCTAAGATCAAACTTTCATATAATTTTACAAATGGTCCTTCTCGTCCAACAAGTGGCTCATTTGAGAGTACGGACACCGTAAAGGGTCACTCAGAGGCATAGTTTCAGCAAGTTGACACCTTTAGTCCCTCCACATTCATACTTTCCACAATTCGCAAAATTAGTCCCTCCTATCCAACATTAGGCATAATTAGGAATAGGGACACGTGTCAGTACATTACTGGACTCGATTTTACGAGGTGTTACATGTAACATAACATGCTCCACATAACTAGAATCGATGTTCTACTGTACAAGACATCATCAAATACAACACATCACAAGAATCTCATGGTACATCATTGACAAAATATGCACCATACCCACCACTTTATCTAGCAAAACACATAAATCACAATGTGTGGGAACCTAACACACAATTAAGTCACATCACAAAGACGTGATCTAGGCTCATTGCCATCCAAAGACGACGACATCCTACATCATCAAGGCACACTACCCCCCATAGGTAATAAACATTACCTCCGTAGGTAATAACTCGTCTACACTGTCACGATACGTTCCCCCCCCCCCCCCCGAACAACGCATTTTCCCCCACATGTAATGATTATTAGCATTGCCAACATCTCAAGGATGCTACATTTCACACAACACACAAGAACACACCCACAATGGCCTAGAATCTCATTATCCTTGCATCACCGTGGACTAACCATGTAACCTCTAAACATCTATCACACATACGTCCCGATAACGCATTCTTCCCAAAACTCACCTCAAGTTGACTACTCAACTAATAATACCTGAGACGTCCATGTTTCCATTATTTCCCTCGCTAAGCATCAGATGATCCTAAGACTCTCAGCAACTAAGGTCATATTCGACTCAAGTCATGCAACAGACATCAACCTCTAAAACTCACAATAGACAAAGTCTTACATAACCCTAGTCATGCAACAAACATCAGTCTCCACTTCAACACGAACTATGTGTTATCCCCTGTGGTTCCCATAACGTTCGACCACATATCCCAACCAACCTAGACGCATCTAGGGACGGTCCCCACGACCACACTCATTCGTATAACCCATTTGAAAGCATACATCTCCTTGATATATGTTTATTAGCTAAATTGTTCATAAACTCACTGATTTATAAAAACGTATAAACGCATGTATGCTAGCTAAAAATACGAGGAATGAGGGCATTAGAACTCACCTGGTACAAATGATCTTCTTGTAAAGCCCCGCGTCCACACAAGCACATCCAAGAACCAACCTGTCATCATGTGAACAAGGTTACTAACATTCTACGGAAAATTGGTCGCTCTCACATGCGATGTGAACCTTAAATTGTTAACAGGTATGTAATATGTAATCCACCAATATTTATCAAATATTTTATCAATGGGATTTTGAAGTAGCAAGATAAATTATAAAAATTAAAAGCCCTAGTGAGCTATCGAATACAAACGAACATGCTACCGAACATTCAAGAACATAAATGAATAGACGCGGCCTCTGTTTATGTTCATTCATTTAAATAAATGAATGACAAACGAACTTCTTGCCGAATGGTTCACAAAATGTTTACTGAATGTTTGGTTCATTTGTAGCCTGCTAAACTTACCCCTCTCCCACTCACAAAATATGATAGGACATTTCCTCACTGGAAAATAATAGGTCCGGTCTATTCACACACCCATTCGGTCTATTCACACACCCAAACGCCCCGCTATGGCCAAAGCGGGGTGCTTTGGATTAAAGTCCACAGACAAAAGTTGAGCACGTCACTTCCTGTCCGGCGACCTCGTACCGAAGCGGCCCGCTTTGGCAAAAGCGGGGCGTTTTGGTCTGGCAGTTTATTTTTGGGGGAAAAGTAGGGTTTTGGTGAAAAAAATGGTTGTTGGTTTGTTGTTTGATTTTATTTGGTTGTGTTTTTTTTGTTGAAAGGTTGTAGAGTTTTTTTTTATAAGACATATTTAATTTATAGTTGATTTAAAGTTATTTTATTTTTACAAAAACATATATATATTAGTGTTATTAATTTATCAAGTAATAAGTTACTTTTTTTATATTTTTTTGTCAATTTATATGATATCTTTGACTAATTTATATAGTTATGTTCTTTTAGTTTTCATGATGAAACCGGAGCTGTATCTCGGTTCTTCAGTACTTTCGTGATAAATACAATGTTCATATTTGTTATCCAGTGCAGAAAAATGTGGTTTCTGTATCGGTTATTCAGATCTCCATTCGGTGATCTTTCAAAACTACAATACTCGTATGTACAGAAAATCCCGAAGAAGTTTAACAGAGATCACCGGAAGCAAATCCTGTTGAACAACAATGTCCTGTTAATTGTTTTAGATGACATGCTTGGTAACAAAGAGGAACACTTTTTTCTTTTGTTTTTCGATCTTTGTTAGTTGTTAATATTTATTTTTTTTTTCTACGTTTAGAAAGGTTTGAGAGAGAAAGTTGTAGTCAAATTACAGTTAGTCTTAAATGGTACAAAAATGTGATGATACCAAAAGAAGCAACACTTTGGACACTGTTGGGTTATCATCTTTCAACCCCATGTTGATAAGTGTGTGTTTATTTTGATTTAATGCTTCAGTTTACTTGAATCTTTGTGTGTGTTTTTTATTGCAATTCAGTCAAGACCGACACGGGTAAGATCGTGCCACTTGATGTCAAAGGCTCAGACACTGTTGGCAGCGTCAACCTCAAAATACAGGCCAAGGAACATATCCCCTTTGACCAACAGGAGCTGATCTTCAACGAGAGAAATCAAGTGTCTGTCTATTCAATTGAGAGAAATCATTGCATTACATCCCTGTTGAAAAACAGAATCGATATTTTTTAAGGGAAAATGGGGTTGAAAGATGATAACCCAATACTGGAGGATCTTATTCTACAGCTTCGATAAATTCAAGGGTATTCTCAAATAATGTTTCCTAGATGTTTGAAGACCAACAAATGTCCAAAGTGTTGCTCCTTCGTTCGCCTGACCAGGCGATGAAGAACCCCTAAAACGGGACATAATCCCAGATTGTCTAGAGAAGCGCTTTTATCTTGTGTCATATGAAAAAAGTGTATTGTGACAACTCGTATGTTAGAACCTTCTTTGTACTTTGATGTAACTTGTTTGAACAATATGTGATTACGTTATATGAGGTCTTAATGGAATGTTATGTTGTATTACGTGTGTTATATATGTATGTATTATGTAGTCGCACAACACAACCCACCGCACAATTCTAACTCGATCGCACAAGCCCACTCGGGCTACACTTATTGTACTTGAACCGAATGGGCAGCCCATTATGATGGATTCGGCCCACCCCTCACACGCATAACCTCATGAGGAGGTTAACACTTCTCATTGTTGCAAATCTCATAACACACAAACCCTACTCTCTTTCTCTCTTCCCAAACTCGACGGCAGCCACATCCCATCTCTCGAAGCTTTTTAGTTTGGATTCCTCTTCATTCTACCTTCTAACCGGTTAGTGTTTTTATGGTTGATTGCATATTGAATGATGTTATGATTTATGTGATTCACTACAATGATTTGTGAATGATATATGGTTAGTTATGAATGATGGGGATTGGTGTTCATGTAATCGGTTCATATGTGTTGCATGACTTGATTAATTTAGGGTTGGTAATTATGTAATGTTGATGTTAAGATCTAGAACCGATTGAATGATAATCGGCTGTGATATGTCACTGTTCGAATGAATTGTGGGGGGGGGGGGATTGTTATTGTAGTATGCATGTTAGTGATCAAGAATATGAATCATGGTTAAGTGTTATGATTATTGTTCATGTTTTGTTTTTGTTTAGGGTTCATAAGAATTAATGTTAAAACCCTTGTTTGATCGATTTATTTGTATGAATGGAAACTGTTAGTTGTTAATTGATATCTACATAAATGGAAACAATATAACTGATTGCCATGAATTTCGGATATTAAACAACCAATCGCACAAGTTTATCGGTCGCACAAGATCAAGTCACACAAGACTTGATCTGATCGCACAAGCTCCCAATCGCACAAGATAGGTACAATTGTTTAAACTCACAGTATAAGTTAGTTATGCACGATCGCACAAGATTTGTGGATCGCACAAGATGGTGCCGGTTGCACAAGTCTTGGGACTTACACGGGGTTTGGGCTTAACATATTATTGGACCGAATGGCCCAAATCTCAGTCGCACAAGATGTTCGAATCGCACAAGTCGACCGGATCGCACAAGATATCCGGACCGCATAAGATCAACATGTATTATTTGGGCCGTGTTTTATGTTTGGGCCGGGTTTAAGGCTGATCGCACAACCCATTGTGGATCGCACAAGTTGTGCTGATCGCACAATAGGTTGGGCCGCCTATTTATTGGGCTTTATCTTTCGGGTCGCACAAGTTGGACGTGTTTGGTACTTGACTGCTACTGTTAATGTGTTAACCTGTGTTAGGGATTTGCCATGATCAATACGTGATCGTAACCTGTTAGCTTATGTGTAAACATACGTGCACTACTTGAACCTAGACCTGACTTATATGGTAACCATGTTAGGACGTGGTTGACCTCTAGCAGCTCGATTGACCTTTCGTTTATCTACCGAGCTAACCTAAGGTGAGTTCACACTTTCTACAAAGCATGGGATTCCCAGGGGTTAGGAATGGGTTAAGGAATATGGATTCCTCGTCCTTCTTGGGTAGGACAGTACGGGTTCAGGAATATAATTCCTCGTCCTCATGGACAGTTAAACTTCACTAGACCAAAACTCTATCACGAAGTCCCTCCTTTTTATATCGACTTAATCGCCGGGCCAATGGCGAGCGGGTCATCAGTTAGATAGTGTTATTTAGGTCTGACAAGCCTCACACCGTGCCGCAGAGGACGGGCATGAACTAATGGATCTGGGCACGTCAATGATGATAGACATTGACGCTAAGGGCACATAAACATGACTACAGTCAGCGGTCGATATGGTAACGAGTCTAGTAGTATATGCATGGGGTAGCCCCCACGGCTAGAGAGCCATAGTAAACGGGATTAAACAAAACACGTTTTCAACTATGGGGTAACCCCCACAGCAGGATGCCAGTTAAAGGAAACTGTTTTTGGAACAACTTAAAACGAACACCCAACTGTGAACTCGCTCAACTTTGTTGTTGACTCGTTACTACATGCTTTGCAGGTCACTAGGTGCTTAGCTGGAGCTTGCATGGGGAAGAGTCGTTGTGGGACATGGACAGCTGTGTGCCATGTTAAACATTGAAATGTTTAAACTTATGTTTTGGTTTTAAACTTTATGCTTCCGCTTGCAACTTAAACTATGTTTGTTTGGACACCAATTGTATTGGGTGGATTTTATAATTACTTACATGCTTGTTCAATATGATTGGTGGCTTGATCCTGGTCAGTCACGCCTCCAAGCGGTGATACTCCGCAGGTGGATTTTGGGGGTGTGACTGATTGGTATCAGAGCCATTGGTTATAGTGAACTTGGTTTTAATAAGGGAAAAAGTTTTTGTTAAAACCAGACTATAACCTGTACAGTGCTCAACGATCCACAATGACGCTTCGCTCCACGTGCAAGACTCGACATTCTAGGTGATATGGTTTATGTTTTATTGCCTACTTGCTAGATTACATAGAACTTTGCTTATGGTATGCTTAGATAAATGTAGCAACGATAGTTTGAGAACACATGTGTGCTTACTCTCTTCTGTCATCGCACTTTCACGAACCTCTCTCACTCATGTTTTCCTTTGATATGAAGATCATGAGTGGACGCGTTAACATGACATAAGCCCAGTTGACGGCTTTGATTAACCAACAAGTTGTTGCGGCACTTGCAGCCGCACAAGCAGGAGGAATACCCTGCAGTCTAAACTCACTCTAGGATCTCTAGGTCCTACTCTCGTGAACCAACCTTTGTGTTAAACTTTGTCCTTTCTTACTCTCACGGCAGGTCAACCTGCACAACCACCTGTGTGCACCTTCAAAACTTTTATGGACTGCCGACCTACTACTTTCAGCGGCACTGAAGGAGCCGTAGGCCTCCTCCACTGGTTCGAGAAACTTGAATCTATCTTCGAGATGTGTGAATGCCCTGAGGCTCGCAGGGTGAAATATGCTACCGGTACCCTTGAGGGGATAGCGCTCACGTGGTGGAACGCTCAGGTCCAAATGCTGGGGTTAGTTGCTGCTAACGCCACCCCCTGGAACGATTTCAAGGAACTGATCAAAGAAGAATACTGTAGCCGTGATGACATTCATAAGCTGGAGGTAGAGTTTTACAACTTAAAGATGACGGGGTCAGAAATCGAAGCATATACAAGAAGATCAAATGACTTGGCTATTATGTGTCCTACTATGGTAGACCCTCCCATTCAACGCATTGAACTGTATCTCAAGGGTTTAGTGCCAGAGATTCAAAGTCACGTGACCTCAGAAAATCTTGGCACCATTCAACAGATCATCAAGTTGGCTCATCGTCTCACGGATCAGGCGGTGGAGCAGAACAGGTTACCAAAGCGTATTAGTGCTACTACTTCTGATACTCCCAGGGACAACAAGCGTAAGTGGGATGGAACTTCTAGCAAAGGTTCAACTTCTGTTCAGTCTCAGTCTCAGCAGAGAAGGACTGACGACTACAAGAGCCCTGGTCAACAATCATCTGGTAGCCAAAGTCAAAGTGGGTACAGGGGAAATCACCCCAAATGCAACCGCTGTAACCTACACCACAGCGGGCCATGCACCAGGGGCAACTGTCATCGGTGCAACAAGCCAGGCCACGCTGCAAAGGATTGCAGAAGTTTACGCCCCGTAAATCAGAATCGTCAACAACAGGCCCCACAGTAACAACGCCAGCAGCAGCAGCAAGGTATCAACAAAGGGTGCTTTCAGTGTGGAGCTGAAGGCCACTTCAAGAGAGATTGTCCCCAACTGAACCAGAACCAGAACAACAACAATAATAACAACCAGGGGAATGGAAACAACGGGGGCAACAACGGCAATGGTGCCAGGGGTCGTGTTTTTGTGATTGGACAAGGTGATGCAAGGAACGATCCTAACGTCATGACGGGTAAGTTCCTACTGGACGACTTTTATGTTACTGTTTTATTTGATTCGGGTGCCGACACTAGCTACGTGTCCTTAAAAGTTAGTCACATGCTTAAGCGTACCCCAACACTTTTGAACACCAAGCACACTGTAGAGCTAGCTAATGGTAAGAGTTTAGAGGCCACACATGTAGTCAGGGGTTGTAATCTTGTTCTTGCTAATCAGACCTTCTCCATCGACCTTATTCCTATCGTTCTGGGTAGTTTTGACGTTGTCATTGGGATGGACTGGTTATCCCAACATCAAGCAGAGATTCTTTGCAACGAGAAGATCGTCCGTATTCCTCGCTCAGGGGATGAACCTCTTATGATTCGTGGCGACAAGAGTGGTGCTGTTGTGAGCATCATCTCTTTCCTTAAGGCCCAAAAGTGTTTGAGAAAGGGCCACACTGCTATTTTGGCTCTCGTTACGGACACCTCGAAGAAAGAGAAGAAGATAGAAGATTTTTCGATCGTGCGTGACTTTCCTGAGGTATTCCCTGAGGAACTACCTGGTATCCCGCCTCATCGCCAGGTCGAGTTTCAAATCGAGCTAGCTCCTGGAGCAGCACCTATAGCTCGTGCACCTTATCGCCTAGCTCCATCGGAATTGGAAGAACTGTCCACGCAACTGCAAGAGCTTTTGAATAAGGGTTTTATTCGTCCTAGCTCTTCGCCATGGGGAGCTCCAGTGCTATTTGTGAAGAAGAAAGACGGTACCTTCAGGATGTGTATCGACTATCGAGAACTCAACAAGGTGACAGTGAAGAATCGTTATCCTCTTCCATGTATTGATGACCTATTCGACCAGCTGCAAGGGTCGAGCTTCTATTCAAAGATTGATCTAAGATCGGGATATCACCAGCTGAGAGTCCGAGAAGAGGACGTCTCCAAAACAGCCTTTAGAACTCGTTATGGACACTACGAGTTCCTAGTTATGCCTTTTGGGCTGACAAACGCACCTGCGGTCTTCATGGACCTTATGAATCGAGTGTGCAAGCCATACCTAGATAAGTTCGTTATAGTTTTCATCGACGACATCCTGATCTATTCTAAGAGTCAGGAGGAACACGAGCAGCATCTACGACTTATTTTGGAACTCTTTCGAACAGAACAGCTGTATGCTAAGTTCTCGAAATGCGACTTCTGGCTTCGCGAAGTCCATTTCCTAGGCCACGTGGTAAACAAGGATGGGATTCATGTTGATCCATCCAAGGTAGACTCGATCAAGAACTGGCCTGCGCCTCGTACACCAACAGAAATCCGCCAATTCTTGGGCTTGGCAGGTTACTACAGAAGGTTTATTAAGGATTTCTCCAAGATCGCGCAACCTCTCACTTCACTAACTCAGAAAGGTGTCACCTATCGTTGGGGTGATGCACAGGAAACTGCGTTTCAACACTTAAAGGATAGACTTTGTAGCGCCCCTATCCTCTCATTGCCTGAAGGCATAGATGATTTTGTGGTTTATTGCGACGCATCCACTAAGGGACTTGGATGTGTGCTGATGAAACGTGACAAGGTCATTGCTTATGCGTCACGTCAACTTAAGATTCACGAAAGGAACTACACTACACACGATTTGGAGCTGGGAGCTGTTGTTTTCGCACTCAAGATATGGAGACATTACCTATACGGTACCAGGTCAACCATTTACACTGATCACATGAGTCTCGAGCATATCTTCAAGAAAAAGGAGTTGAACATGTGACAACGACGATGGGTCGAGTTATTAAATGATTACGAATGCGCGATCAAGTACCATCCAGGCAAAGCCAATGTTGTGGCTGACGCCCTCAGTCAAAAGGACACTACGCCTAAGCGCGTGCGAGCATTACAACTCACCATTCAGTCTAGTCTTCCTGCTCAGATACGAGATGCTCAGGTTGAAGCATTGAAACCAGACAACGTCAGGGCTGAAGCCCTACGCGGCTCAAGGCAACGGTTAGAACAAAAGGAAGATGGTGCTTACTACGTAACAGGACGCATTTGGGTCCCACTTTATGGCAACCTACGAGAGCTTGTGATGGATGAGGCACACAAGTCTCGTTACTCAGTACATCCTGGTTCAGATAAGATGTACCACGACTTGAAAACTACGTATTGGTGGCCTAGCATGAAAGCTCACATAGCAACTTACGTCAGCAAGTGTTTGACTTGTGCGAGAGTCAAGACCGAATATCAGAAACCATCGGGCCTACTCCAACAACCAGAGATACCGTAATGGAAATGGGAGCAAATTTCCATGGATTTTGTTACTGGCCTGCCTAGATCTCAACGCGGAAATGACACTATTTGGGTGATCGTGGATCGACTCACAAAGTCTGCACACTTCTTGGCTATCAAATAAACTGACAAGTTCTCTACTCTAGCAGACGTTTACTTGAAGGAAGTGGTTTCGAGGCACGGGGTGCCCACCTCTATTATCTCTGATCGTGATGCACGTTTTACTTCTGAACTGTGGCAAGCAATGCACAAGTCCTTTGGCTCACGTTTAGATATGAGCACAGCTTATCACCCGCAAACGGATGGGCAGTCTGAACGCACCATCCAGACCCTTGAAGACATGCTTCGTGCATGTGTTATCGATTTTGGCAACGGCTGGGAAAAGCATCTCCCATTAGTGGAGTTCTCGTATAATAACAGTTACCACACCAGCATTCAGGCCGCTCCATTTGAGGCATTGTACGGGCGTAAATGCCGATCACCTCTTTGTTGGGCAGAGGTGGGGGATAGTCAGATCACTGGCCCAGAACTTGTGGTAGACACAACAGAAAGGATTGCTCAAATACGACAACGATTGGCGGCAGCTCGTGACCGTCAGAAAAGCTACGCCGATAAGGGCAGGAAACCACTCGAGTTCCAGGTTGGGGATCGAGTGCTACTCAAAGTCTCACCCTGGAAGGGTGTTGTTCGTTTTGGCAAACGGGGCAAACTAAATCCACGATACGTTGGACCGTTCGAAATCATTGAGAAAATAGGCAGGGTGGCCTACAAACTGAACCTACCAGCAGAACTCAGTGGAGTTCACAACGTTTTCCACGTGTCGAATCTGAAGAAGTGTTTGTCAGATGAGACCCTCATAGTTCCTTTGAAGGAGCTCACTATCGACGATAAGTTGTGATTCGTCGAGGAAGCAGTCGAAATCACGGACCGAGATGTTAAGGTCCTCAAGCACACTAGAATTCCTCTTGTTAACTCCCGTCGTGGCCCAGAGTTCACCTGGGAACGCGAAGATCAAATGAAACAAAAGTATCCCCAATTGTTCGCAAACAGTACAACCACTACTGAGGCTGAAGCTACTACGGAATTTCGAGATGAAATTCCAGATCAACGGAGGGAGGATGTGACACCCCAGGAAAACCATGCAACTTAACTAGCTTCCTCAGTGAGTACGTACCAAATTTCGGGACGAAATTTCTTTCAACTTGGGGATAATGTGACAACTCGTATGTTAGAACCTTCTTTGTACTTTGATGTAACTTGTTTGAACAATATGTGATTACGTTATATGAGGTCTTAATGGAATGTTATGTTGTATTACGTGTGTTATATATGTATGTATTATGTAGTCGCACAACACAACCCAACCGCACAATTCTAACTCGATCGCACAAGCCCACTCGGGCTACACTTATTGTACTTGAACCGAATGGGCAACCCATTATGATGGATTCGGCCCACCCCTCACACGCATAACCTCATGAGGAGGTTAACACTTCTCATTGTTGCAAATCTCATAACACACAAACCCTACTCTCTTTCTCTCTTCCCAAACTCGACGGCAGCCACATCCCATCTCTCAAAGCTTTTTAGTTTGGATTCCTCTTCATTCTACCTTCTAACCGGTTAGTGTTTTTATGGTTGATTGCATATTGAATGATGTTATGATTTATGTGATTCACTACAATGATTTGTGAATGATATATGATTAGTTATGAATGATGAGGATTGGTGTTCATGTAATCGATTCATATGTGTTGCATGACTTGATTAATTTAGGGTTGGTAATTATGTAATGTTGATGTTAAGATCTAGAACCGATTTAATGATAATCGGCTGTGATATGTCACTGTTCGAATGAATTGTGGGGGGGGGGATTGTTATGTTAGTATACATGTTAGTGATCAAGAATATGAATCATGGTTAAGTGTTATGATTATTGTTCATGTTTTGATTTTGTTTAGGGTTCATAAGAATTAATGTTAAAACCCTTGTTTGATCGATTTATTTGTATGAATGGAAACTGTTAGTTGTTAATTGATATCTACATAAATGGAAACAATATAACTGATTGCCATGAATTTCGGATATTAAACAACCAATCGCACAAGTTTATCGGTGGCACAAGATCAAGTCACACAAGACTTGATCTGATCGCACAAGCTCCCAATCGCACAAGATAGGTACAATTGTTTAAACTCACAGTATAAGTTAGTTATGCACGATCGCACAAGATTTGTGGATCTCACAATATGGTGCCGATCGCACAAGTCTTGGGCCTTACACGGGGTTTGGGCTTAACATATTATTGGACCGAATGGCCCAAATCTCAGTCGCACAAGATGTTCGAATCGCACAAGTCGACCGGATCGCACCAGATATCCGGACCGCACAAGATCAACATGTATTATTTGGGCCGTGTTTTATGTTTGGGCCTGGTTTAAGGCTGATCGCACAACCCATTGTGGATCGCACAAGTTGTGCTGATCGCACAATAGGTTGGGCCGCCTATTTATTGGGCTTTATCTTTCAGGTCACACAAGTTGGACGTGTTTGGTACTTGACTGCTACTCTTAATGTGTTAACCTGTGTTAGGGATTTGCCATGATCAATACGTGATCGTAACCTGTTAGCTTATGTGTAAACATACGTGCACTACTTGAACCTAGACCTGACTTGTATGGTAACCATGTTAGGACGTGGTTGACCTCTAGCAGCTCGATTGACCTTTCGTTTATCTGTCGAGCTAACCTAAGGTGAGTTCACACTTTCTACAAAGCATGGGATTCCCAGGGGTTGGGAATGGGTTAAGGAATATGGATTCCTCGTCCTTCTTGGGTAGGACAGTACGGGTTCAGGAATATAATTCCTCGTCCTCATGGACAGTTAAACTTCACTAGACCAAAACTCTATCACGAAGTCCCTCCTTTTTATATCGACTTAATCGCCGGGCCAATGGCGAGCGGGTCATTAGTTAGATAGCGCTATTTAGGTCTGACAAGCCTCACACCGTGCCGCAGAGAACGGGCGTGAACTAATGGATCTGGGCACGTCAATGATGATAGACATTGACGCTAAGGGCACATAAACATGACTACAGTCAGCGGTCGATATGGTAACGAGTCTAGTAGTATATGCATGGGGTAGCCCCCACGGCCGTAGAGCCAGATAATTAAACATGTGGTAGCCCCCACGGCTAGAGAGCCAGAGTAAATGGGATTAAACAAAACACGTTTTCAACTATGGGGTAACCCCCACGGAAGGATGCCAGTTAAAGGAAACTGTTTTTGGAACAACTTAAAACGAACACCCAACTGTGAACTCGCTCAACTTTGTTGTTGACTCGTTACTACATGCTTTGCAGGTCACTAGGTGCTTAGCTGGAGCTTGCATGGGGAAGAGTCGTTGTGGGACATGGACAACTGTGTGCCATGTTAAACATTGAAACGTTTAAACTTATGTTTTGGTTTTAAACTTTATGCTTCCGCTTGCAACTTAAACTATGTTTGTTTGGACACCAATTGTATTGGGTGGATTTTATAATTACTTACATGCTTGTTCAATATGATTGGTGGCTTGATCCTGGTCAGTCACGCCTCCAAGCGGTGATACTCCGCAGGTGGATTTTGGGGGTGTGACATGTCTGACTTGGACAACTATATCTCAACGAAAGGAATTCTAAAAAGGAAAAGAGACACAACTCGTGTAGTTGCAAAAAGCAGAATCACGGTCCTTTTCCTTCATCTTTGGATTTAGTAGGATTTCCAAATACAGCTGTAGGATACGTACTTTAAGTTCTCTCTCTCTAAAAGAAATCCACATCATCAATAATCGATACAAACTTCTTCGAGCTAACTGCCGATATCTCATCCTTCGTATCTATTTTACAATCAAATTAACTCATCCTCCGATTTAAGCGGCATTTCTGATCAACGTTTATCGAATAACTAGCATTTTACTCATTTTGTTAAAATGATTGGTTTTTTTTTTTTTTTTAATATGCACAGATCCTACATATTCATATGAAAATGGTGGAATGTTGAGTTTAGAATATAACAATACGGACAGCAAGGTGAATTAGAAAGCAAATGAGAACGTGGATGGGGATGTACCATGATCGCCATGTTCCTCTGCGATTGATATAGCTTCTTCCACCAATGGTGAAGTCAAGTTCACCTTTTCCATATGCTTTGGTGATTGTTCATGCTTGCACGTATATCCGATGAAAACAGCTGCCCGAATTGCTTTGGTGGTTGCTTTGGAGAAATTGTAACAAATAGTGAGTTATTTGCACGAAATGAAAAGAACAAAAATGAGGTGCATACATACCCTGTCTTATTGGATACTTAATGGAGTTCAGAAGGTTTTTTAAGGGATGAAGAAGCCCTTTGTTTGGACGCCACATTGTTTGGAAACGTCCCATGCTTCATTAACCATAGGTATTTAACGGACATCCATCAAGCTCAAAAGGAAAACTTGTGTTTCCCATAGTCACAAACGATTGCGGTTTTTATTTCCCATAGTCACCGTTTCCGTAGTAAAAAAATGGTTGCGGTTTGCTCATTCAATCTTCATTGCTTCATTAAAATTAACAAGGCGGTCTCGGTTGCATATTTTAGGGAGACCTTTAAGTACGGATCCTACAGCTGCATTTGGAACAAGAAGTCCAAAAATCTATTCATTATTTGTTGTTGTCTCAACAATATGACTGCACGCATCGAATTTGACAACTGTGACAGCTTATTAAAAATAGAAATCACCTCCAACCCTTTCCTAGTCAAATCACACAATATACAGTTTAAACTTATCATGTTTTGCAGTTTGTCTTTCCCATAGCCACCTCACGAAACGAGGTTTCATTATCATGGGAAACGAAGAAATTTGATCTTGGAAGGTATCGAAGATTTGGATACAAATTCAAGTCACGAAGATGACTCTGCAGTAGTTGATCATGACGACTGTAAAAAAACGAAAGGGATTTCGAGCAGTTGGTCGATGACAAAATGATATTGAAATTTGTGAGCCTTCAAATTAACGACGAAGTTTTCTCCGTCGCTAATTTCTACATTCACCGTGAAATCGGACAGTTTCTTCATAGATTCCGTCCGGTTTCAAAGCCGGTTGAGGATTGTGAGTGCTCTAGACTCGTTAAAGGAAGGCTGGTGAAGGTTAGCTGACACTCGCCATTCTCTTGCACCTTCTGCAGACATGCATCTCTGAGTAGTCACTGTGAGTGAAAAGACGCTCGTGAAGGTTAGCTGATGCTCCATGGGCTATGAGGCAGTCGTGAACCAAATCGATCGTTGTTAAGCAAACAAATATGGTAAAAGATGATGCCTTGTGCCCTTTGATGTATTACTTTTTTGTTACATGATGTCTACACGTGTTTTGAAATAGGCTTTGTTCTTGGTTTAATGAAGCTACACCTTTATCTTATAGGCCTACACAAACGGTTGCGGTTTCTATTTCCCATAGCCACTGTTTCCGTAGTCAAAATTTGTCGATTCTTTTTTTTCAACGGGGATGTAATGCAATGATTCCTCTTAAATGAATAGAAAGACACTTGCTTCATCGAACTCACTTGAATCGACTCGGATGTAATAACAGTACGTTTGGCATCCGTGCCTGGTTGAATTGCAGAAAGCAAAGGATAACGAAGATGAACATTGTATTTATCACGAAAGTACTGAACAACGTGTCGTAAAAGTTGCGTCTTTTAAGAAGTCCAACAATCCGTTCGTTATCTGTTGTTGTCTCAACAATATGAATGCAAGCAACAAATTTGAAAACTGTGACAGCTTGCTAAAAGTTCCTCAGGCTCACGGCAACCGCACTAGTTTTTCAATCAATTCATCTATGTTGGTTCGGTTTAGTTTTCTCCGACTGTTTCAGTTGTGTTTCAATAAATAATATCTGATCGAGAAGCACTAAAATAACAACAGTTCTCCAATTCAATCTTCATTGCTTCATTAAAATTAACAAGGCGGTCTCGGTTGCATATTTTAGAGAGACCTTTAAGTACGGATCCTACAGCTGCATTTGGAACAAGAAGTCCAACAATCCGTTCATTATATGTTGTTGTCTCAACAATATGACTGCACACAATAAATTTGACAACTGTGACAGGTTATTAAAAGTAGAAATCACCTCCAATCCTTTCCTGGTCAAATCACACAATATAAAGTTTAAACTTATCATGCGTTGCAGTTTGTATTTTGTTGGTGCACACATCTGTCGTCTTCGTCTTATGTCGAGTCTCGAATATGTTGCGGTTCGGTTCAAGCATGATGTCATCATTATTAATGATGACATCATATCAATGGCATCACAAGACTACAACATATGCACGTGATTTAGAATTCAATGTTACATAAGAGACAAAATAGAATGCATGTGTACATGAAAATTGTATTAATTTCTGATTTCGCTCAAACATGCACATGAAGTGATTCCGCCCGGAATCTAACTTTCTGATTCCGCTCCTATTGTAATTTTGTCATTTCGGGCGGAATTAAGACTAGTATAAATAGGCCCTGAGCGAAATCAGTTGTATCTTTTCAGAATTTCCATACCGAGGTGCTGCCGGTGTGACGTTTGCATGTAAACTGTTAGAGATCAATACAAAAGGTGTTTAAAAGTGAATTGCTTGCTGTTTATATATCAGTTTCTTGTTTTCCGCACCTGAAACTGATTAAAACTCCTCTGAAAGACTCGTTCAGGTCCGTATATGATCCTACATATTTCCCATAGCCAACTCATGAAACGAGGTTTCATTATCATGGGAAACGAAGAAATTTGATATAGGAAGGTATCGAAGATTTGGATACAACTTCAAGTCACGAAGATGACTCTGCAGTAGTTGATCATGACGACTTTAATAAAACGAAAGGGATTTCGAGCAGTTGGTCGATGACAAAATGAATTAAATGAATAAATCGAGAATGATACAACTATCACAATGTCAAATTTTTATTATGTTCATCGACATTTAAGTTCAAATTAAATTATATTAGAAACAATTCAAACATCTTATGATACAACTACCACAATGTCAAATTTTAATAATGTCCGTCACTAATTTCTCCATTCACCGTGAAATCGAACAGTTTCTTCACAGATTCCGTCCTGTTTCAAAGCCGGTTGAGGATTGCGAGTGTTCTAGCCTCATTCAAGGCAGGCTTGTTTGTGCGATTTACAGAAATAAGGATGAAGCTCTGTATTTTGATATCGCGGGGAAACATGAAAGAAGACCACCTCACGAAACGAGGTTTCATAATCATGGCCGAATAGAGATCTGAATATCACCTCGGTAGTTATTACCGCATGACACATGATAAAAGCGCTTCTTTAGACAATCTGGGACTATGTTCCGCAAATTTGGAACCACATATTCATATGTAAAAGCTCGGAAAGATGACCGAATAGAGATCTGAATATCCCCTTGGTAATTATTACAACATGACACATGATAAAAGCGCTTCTTTAGACATTCTGCGACTATGTTCCGTTTTAGGGTTTCTTCATCAACTATAACAATGTTGATAAACGTTGATTGGAACACGCCGCTTAAATCTCAGTTATGTCTCATTGCATTATGACAATACTGACAGGGGTGCTGGTCTTTTCTCCCACTGTGCAAACTTGAAAAATCTCACCATAACACATTGTCTAGAGAAGCGATTTTATCATGTGTCATATAACGCAAACAAGTTCTCCACGGTTTGTGCAAATCAAATCCTGAAATACACTTCATCAATAATCGAGAGAAACTTCTTCGAGCTAACTACCGATATCTCATCCTTCTTATCTATTTCACAATCAAATCAACTCATAAACAACCAAAACACTACCATAGGTGAACCCTCAAGAAGAAATCACAGACTGATACATAAATGTGCATATAATGCATAGAAAAGAGCTCAGCAATTTGCATCCACTAACCATACTGTTATTACATCCGAGACGATTCAAGTGAGTCATATGAAGCAAGTTTCTGCCTATTCAATTGAGATGAATCATTGCATTATATCCAGGTTGAAAACAAGCTTGAAAAGGTTTAGCACCAGCAGGGATCATGTTAAAGGAAGGCTGGTGAAGGTTAGCTGACACTCGCCATTCTCTTGCACCTTCTGCAGACATGCATCTCTGAGCAGTCACCGAGAGTGAAAAGACGCTCGTGAAGGTTAGCTGACGCTCCATGGGCTATGAGGCAGTCGCGATCCAAATCGATCGTTGTTAAGCAAACAAATATGGTAAAAGATGATGCCTTGTGCCCTTTGTTGTGTATTAATTTTTTGTTACATGATGTCTACATGTGTTTTGAAATAGGCTTTGTTCTTGGTTTAATGAAGCTACACCTTCACCTTATAGGCCTATACGAAGATGAACATTGTATTTATCACGAAAGTACTAAACAACGTGTCGTAAAACTTGCGTCTTTTAAGAAGTCCAACAATCCGTTCGTTATCTGTTGTTGTCTCAACAATATGAATGCAAGCAACGAATTTGACAACTGTGACAGCTTACTAAAAGTTCCTCAGGCTCACGGCAACCGCACTGGTTTTTCAATCAATTCAACTATGTTGGTTCGGTTTAGTTTTTTTCCGACTGTTTTAATTACTTGAATCTATCATGTCATCGATCAACTGCTCGAAATCCCTTCCGTTTCTTGGGTTCGCATTTCTCATGTGTCATGCGATTGTCTAAAGAAGCGCTTTTATCATGTGTCATCGAATTGTCATTCCGAATAACTAGCAGAAGACGTGTCGGGTTCTTCTGCTAGTTATTCGTGAATGTTTCGAATCATCATAGAAGACATGTCAGGTTTGTATTTCCTAGCTAGTTTATTTAGACAAAAGATAACGAAGATGAACATTGTATTTATCATCCGTGCCTGGTTGAATTGCAGAAAGCAAAGGATAACGAAGAAGAACATTGTATTTATCACGAAAGTACTGAACAACGGTTGTAGGTGCGGTTTTGAATTAAACTGATTTTAGAAAAATAAAAATAAAAACTCAAAGCGCCAAGCTTTGACCAAAGCGGGGCGCTTTGGGGTTTTTTTTAAATCAGTTTAATATAAAACCGTACCTGAGACTTGGGGTTTTTCTTTTATTTTTTTAAAATCAGTTTAATATAAAACCGCACCTGAGACTGTCGCGTCGTGTCGTGTTTTGCCACTATAATTTAAAGTTGTTTTATAACGGTCGTTTAACGTGCGTGTACCGGTTATAGTTAACTTATAACAGTCGTTTATAAAGATACGTTTCATTTTGCCATTGTTTTTATAAATGCTTACCGATTTTATTTTGTTATATTAGACGAACATGTTTAGTTAAAACAACGTACAATAAGTTGCGAAGGAGACGTACGAAATAAACGGAAACAATCGAAACAAACATTGTGTAAAATAAACGATCTACCGCATAAATATAAATATAATCAGTTTGTACATACAAAAGACAAACAAAATACGATGTCAGCTTCAAAAGTACAACTGAATGTCTAATAAAAATAAAAGATTAAAGTTACTGATCCTCTGGCGGTGGGGAAGGTGGTAGTGGCTGGGGCAGCAATCCCAAATGACCCACGATCTGCAAGAGCGTCTGTATGACCCACTCCACCTGGGCGTCAATACGTCGGAGGCGCCGATCGAAGTCCTGGGCCACAGCATGCGCGGCAGGAGGCAGGTCTGCAATGACGTGCTGTGGGTACTACGGCGGCTGCGGAGCTGGCGGTGACGACGGTGGTGGTAGGATCCCCACGTCAGCGACGGCATCAACTGGAGGCGAACCTGGCGGAGCCTGATCCTGAACCTCAGGCTCAGGAATACCCATAGCCTGTCGCTGAAGCCGCTGAGCCTCATGTTGAACATGCCTCGGCGCTAGTATGTCGGGCCTCTCCTCAATGACTACTGGGATCTCCTCCGGTATCACCTCGGGCACCCAAACCTGGTCATTCGGGCCGCGAAAGCGCAGGCCCTCGGGGAAAGTGCGCGTCATACGCAGGCTATATACTGAAGACCGGCCTAATGCAGTCGAGCGAATGGGGTCCGACAGGATGGGGTCATGCTCGGGCACCAACCCTAAAGAGTGCGCGATCATTGTAAAACCGGGGCACGATCGAGGACACAATGATGCGGTGGAGGTATCTGTGCAGGGGGTCCCTGAGGGTGGTGGCCTTTTGCGAGGATTTCCCAAGGGGGACCCTCGCAATAGCCCTCCAGAAACTGATGAGGGTCTGCCTGTCCAAGGTCGTAATCCCCTGCGTATAAATATCCGTATCAAGCTCAGCCGCAGTGTACAAACCTGAATGGATGGCAAACTGCCGCAAGCTCATCCAAACTCCTGCCCGGCCAGACGAAAAGTGATCTCGTGCACGACATGGTCCGGGTCCTCCACGTAATCCGCCGGATGCGGCTGGTATATAAATGTGGCAATGAACTCGACCGTAAGCTCACGATACGAGTCCTCCAACGCTGTATGGAACAAGCATGAAAATGGGGAATCCAACCCAATAATAACCGTCGCCCTCGCGTCCTCCCCCACTGTCTCCAAAAGCCCCCAATCAATCCCGACATGCGCACCTATCTCCATGGTGCGCAACTTCTTGCACCTCCTATACCTCCTTGACCCCCTCTGGAACTCCAAGTAAATGTGACCCTCGAATGGATCAATGGCAGTCGGGTCATAATCCAAATCATCACCCTCCATCTCCGAATCGTAACCCGAATCGTGATCCATACCTGTGTGTAAAAAAACAATTTAGTAACAAATTTAAAAAGAATTTTATGACAAATTTAATATATATATACGACGTCTGAGGTATCGACTAAATAATAAAAATATTATACTTTTATGACGTCTTAGGTTTTGATGCTCGTTAGGGACCGACGCGCCTTACGGACGACGTCGGCTAGATAATTAAAAAATTACATTTTAACGATGATCTTAGTTTTGACGCTCGTTAGGGACATACGCGCCTTACGGACGACGTCGACAAAATAAAAAAAAAGTATATTTTAACTACGATTTTAGTTTTGACACTCGTTAGGGACCTACGCGCCGTACGGACGACGTCAACTAAAAAATAAAAAAATATATATTTTAACGACGTTCTTAGTTTCGACGCTCGTTAGGGACCTACACGCCTTACGGACGACGTCGACTAAATAATAAAAAAAAGTATATTTTAACTACGATCTTAGTTTCAACGCGCGTTAGGGACCTACGCTTCGTACGGACGACGTCGACTAAATAATAAAAAAAAATTATATTTTAACAACGAACTTAGTTTCGACGCTCTTTAGGGGCCGCCGTATGGACGACGTCGACTAAATAATAAAAAAAATTATATTTTAACGACGAACTTAGTTTCGACGCTCATTAGGGACCTACGCGTCGTACGGACGACGTGACTAAATAATACAAAAGAATATTTTAACTATGATCTTAGTTTCGACGCTCGTTAGGGACCTACGCGCCTTACGGACGATGTTGACTAAATAATAAAAAAATTATATTTTAACGACGTTCTTAGTTTCGATGCTCGTTAGGGACCTACGCGCCTTACGGACGACGTCAACTAAATAATAAAAAAATTATATTTTAACGACGTTCTTAGTTTCGACGCTCGTTAGGGACCTACGCGCCTTACGGACGACGTCGGCTAAATAATAAAAAAAGTATATTTTAACTACGTTCTTAGTTTCGACGCTCGTTACGGACATACGCGCCGTACGGACGACGTCGACTAAATAATAAAAAAAATTATATTTTAACGACAATCTTAGTTTCAACCCACGTTAGGGACCTATGCGCCTTACGGTTCGATTTCGACTTAATAGTAAAGTTATTACTTTTTAAAACAGAAAACTGTTTTTCTGTATTTTTTTATAAAAAATGTATTCTTTTTTTTATAAAAACTGTTTTTCTGTTTAAAAAAAACAGTTTACTATTTTAAGAAAAAAATAAAAAACAGTTCTCTGTTTAAAAAAATAAAACAGTGTTCTGTTTTAAAATATAATAGTCGAACCGCAACAGTAGGGCGCGTAGGTCCCATGTCCGTTATCGAAACTAAGTTCGTACGCGGGTTACAGATTCCACGTATGCGCGTGATGGACATCAACCAAGCTGGCTCATTTTGTAACCAAGCCCTGCTCGAGCGAAGCTCGGCTCGGCGCATGGCTCGGCTCGTTGGCTCGTTCTTAGGCTCGTTTAACTCCAACGTAAAGCTCAAGCCAAGTTTAACCGCCTGAATTAATTTCGAGCTTGAGCTCGACCCCATCCTGGCTCGACTCGGCCCGACTCATTTACAGCCCTAATGGACGTACGCGGGTTACTAACCTACGAACCAGGAAATCAACTCAAATCAAGAGATCCGCAAACCCAACCGGGGGTAAAATGTCACACTTTGGGCTTAGCCGGGCGCTTTGCCCCGTCTGTTCACCACAAACACAAACACAAACCCAACTAATCCCGACCCAAATCAACAATCAAGACTCGAAATTTTCATAAAATAGTGAAGTCTAAATGATTGGGGACTGGTAATCTAACCTTTTAGAAGTCGAATCGATGAAAATGGTCTTGAAACGAGTTGCAACGACGTCCACTGTGTGTTTTCGCACCTTTGTGTGCGTTTTTTGTGTTTGGTTGAGTTTGGACAAAGCTGCACGCTTTGCACCTTTTAAGTTCAATTCGAAGCGCCCCGCTATGGCCAAAGCGGGGCGTTTTGCTTTCATATTTTACATATTTGGCCTAGAGGGACCAAAAATGAAAATTTTCAAACACCCAAAGCGGCCGACTTTGGTCAAAGCTTGGCGTTTTGGGTTTTTTTATTTTTTAAAAATCATTTTAATTCAAAACCGCACCTACGACCGTCGTAGCGTGTCGTATTTTGCCACCATAATTCATAATGCTTAGTTTATGGTCTATACGACACGTTCCGGGTAACTTCGATCATACCTGTGGACGTATTAAATGATTTCAGGCGATTCTATTTTGATTTCACTTGTAGATCAACGTATCGTGTTGTATGTATACACGTCCTACCGGATCAGTATTCGATTTGTTTTGTCATTGTACTTCGTATTATGAATTATGGTGGCAAAATACGACACGCTATGACGGTCGTAGGCGCGTTTTTGAATTAAAATGATTTTTAAAAAATTAAAAGAAAACACAAAGCGGTCCGCTTTGCTCAAAGCTTGGCGTTTTGGGTTCTTTAAATTTTTTAAAAATCATTTTAATTCAAAAACGCGCCTACGACCGTCGTAGCGTGTCATATTTGGCCACCATAATTCATAATGCTTAGTTTATGGTCTATGCGACACGTTCCGGATAACTTCGGTCATACCTGTGGCCGTATTACATGATTTCGGGCGATTCTGTTTTGATTTCACTTGTAGATCAACGTGCCGTGTTGTGTGTATACACTTCCTACCGGATCAGTATTCGACTTATTTTGTCATTGTACTTCGTATTATGAATTATAGTGGCAAAATACGACACGCTACGATGGCCGTAGGCGCGTTTTTGAATTAAAATGAATTTTAAAAAATTAAAAAAAAAAAACCTGAAACGCCAAGCTTTGACCAAAACGGGCCGCTTTGGTTTTTTTAATTTTTTTTTAAATCCGTTTAATTCAATCGCAAACAAAACCAAACACGATCAGGTATCGGAGAACGTGTACTTCAACCTGAGTGTTGTTTTAGAATGTTATATTTATTTTATGAGTAAATTACAAAAATTGTACTTTATGTTACACTAGATTTGCAAACAAACCCTACACTTACACCCCTCTTCCACCTTCACATGCCCCTCATTTTTCTTCCTCTGATCATACAACTCAAGAAACCGCTCTCTTAATCCTTCACCGGCGAATGCTTCATCCGAGACCTGGGTGGAGAGGAGGCTATGGCGAAAGTGGGGCGTTTTGGTTTCCAATTTTACATATTTGGCCTAGAGAGACCAAAAATGTAAATTTTCAAACAACAAAGCGCCAAGCGTTGACCTAAGCGGGCCACTTTGGTTTTTATTTATTTTTTTAATTTTTTAAAATCACTTTGTTCATAACCGCACCTGAGACTATTGTGACGTGTTGTGTTTTGCCACCATAATTCATAATGCTTAGTTTATGGTCTATACGACATGTTCCGGGTAAATTCGGTCATACATGTGGCCGTATTACATGATTTCGGGCTATTGTGTTTTGATTTCACTTGTAGATCAACGTGCCGTGTTGTGTGTATACACGTCCTACCGGATCAGTATTCGATTTTTTTTGTCATTGTACTTCGTATTATGAATTAGGGAAATTGGTTTTTAATAAACCAACCTTTGCCCCATTGGTAAATAAAAATCCTACCTACAGAATTGGTAATTAATAATCCTACGTTTCAATATGTTGGTACTCAATGGACCTCCGTTAGTTTTTTTTAACTGAAGTTAGTTTTTAAGTTTTATTTATTACACAAACAGTCCCTGTAGTTATAATTTACTAGTTTTAAGTTTTATTTATTACACAATCAGTCCCTGTAGTTGTAAAAAAAATCATAAAAATAAAAAAAAATCAAAAAAATTCAAAAAAATCATAAAAATTCTAAAAAAATCAAAAAAATCATAAAAATTCAAAAAAATAAAAAAAACTCTAGAAAATCATAAAGATTCTAAAAAACATAAAAATCCTAAAAAAATCAAAAAAACTCTAAAAAATCATAAAAATCCTAAAAAAATCAAAAAAATTCTAAAAAATCCAAAAAATTCTAGAAAATCAAAAAAACTCTAAAAAATAAAAAAAATTCAAAAAAAGCAAACGTTTCGACGCGAACCGTTTCGAACCGTACCACCACCACCGCCACCACCACCACCACCGCCACCACCACCACCACCACCACCGCACCGCCACCACCACCACCACAGCACCGCCACCACCACCACCACCACCACCACCACCACCACCGCACCGCCACCACCACCACCGCACCGCCACCACCACCACCACCACAGCACCGCCACCACCACCACCACCGTTTTCAAAACGGTACGGGTCGAAACGGTCCGGGTCGAAACGGTACGCGTCGAAACGGTACGGGTCGAAACGGTCCGGGTCGAAACGGTCCGGGTCGAAACGGTCCGGGTCGAAAACGGTCCGGGTCGAAACGGTCCGGGTCGAAAACGGTCCGGGTCGAAACGGTCCGGGTCGAAACGGTCCGGGTCGAAACGGTCCGGGTCGAAACGGTCCGGGTCGAAACGGTACGGGTCGAAACGGTACGGGTCGAAACGGTATGGGTCGAAACGGTTCGCGTCGAAACGGTTCGCGTCGAAACGGTTCGCGTCGAAACGGTTCGGGTCGAAACGGTTGCTTTTTTTGAATTTTTTTTTATTTTTTAGAGTTTTTTTTATTTTCTAGAATTTTTTGGATTTTTTAGAATTTTTTTGATTTTTTTAGGATTTTTATGATTTTTTAGAGTTTTTTTTTATTTTTTTAGGATTTTTATGTTTTTTAGAATTTTTATGATTTTTTAGAGTTTTTTTTATTTTTTTGAATTTTTATGATTTTTTAGATTTTTTTAGAATCTTTATGATTTTTTTGAATTTTTTTGATTTTTTAGATTTTTTTTTTATTTTTATGATTTTTTTTATAACTACAGGGACTGATTGTGTAATAAATAAAACTTAAAACTAGTAAACTATAACTACAGGGACTGTTTGTGTAATAAATAAAACTTAAAAACTAACTTCAGTTAAAAAAAACTAACGGAGGTCCATTGAGTACCAACATATTGAAACGTAGGATTATTAATTACCAATTCTGTAGGTAGGATTATTATTTACCAATGGGGCAAAGGTTGGTTTATTAAAAACCAATTTCCCTATGAATTATAGTGGCAAAATACGACACGCTACGATGGGCGTAGGCGCGTTTTTTAATTAAAATGAATTTTAAAAATTAAAAAAAAAAACCTCAAACGCCAAGCTTTGACCAAAACGGGCCGCTTTGGGTTTTTTTTATTTTTTTTAAAATCAGTTTAATTCAATCGCAAGCAAAACCAAACACGATCAGGTATCGGAGAACGTGTACTTCAACCTGAGTGTTGTTTTAGAATGTTATATTTATTTTATGAGTAAATTACAAAAAGTGTACTTTATGTTACACTAGATTTGCAAACAAACCCTACACTTACACCCCTCTTCCACCTTCACATGCTCCTCATTTTTCTTCCTCTGATCATACAACTCAAGAAACCGCTCTCTTAATCCTTCACCGTCGAATACTTCATCCGAGACCTGGGTGGAGAGGAGGCTGTGGCGAAAGCGGTGGCTATGGGAAATCACCATTTCCGTCGTATATTTGCTTACTGATCTGGAATTGGAGAACCGTTGTGTATCTGAATCAGGTTCTTAAACAAACTCCACTAAAGATGAGTTGGAAAATTGCATCAACTCTCCTATATCAACATACTCTTCTCTAGACGGTTGATCAGCCTGTACCGAAGAAACCAAATTCGCCACAATGAAAACACCGATAAACGTTGATTGGAAAATGCCGCTTAGTTGTTAACCTCTTCTTTTTTCTCTTCAGGTTTTGGTGGTTCTTTCTCTTCAACTTTAGGCTCCTCGGCCGGCGGCTTTGGTATCGGAGAAAGAAGCTCAACCTGCCGGTGACTCTTTTCCTGGATCCTTTCTAGAACCCTCATTGGATCTGCCGTATCTCCCTTCACAACCACTTTATGTGTCTTACAATCCGTCTGAATATCCTCCACCCCTAATAATAAAGTGAGAGAAATAAGAAACCACACACTAGTGGTGCATGTGAGCTTTTACAGCAACCATATGGATATTCTAGTTCTCCTTGCTAGTGGGTTTTATATATCAAAGTTAACTTTTAGATTCAGATTCAGGAAGACAAGTCGGCTTCTGTACCCATCCCCCCGTTGATAGCTTCCGTTTTATTACAGTCATACGACACGGATTTTGTTCTTCAATCTTTGTTACTTGTTAATGTTTTATTTTTTTCTACTTTTAGAAAGGTTTGACCACCTCAAAACTTTAATAAAGCGGAACATAATACCAGATTGTCTAGAGAAGCGCTTTTATCATGTGTCATATGTTGGACGGAATATATGGATGGAAAGCCCGCATAGTTTGTTTTTTTTTTTAAATCAGTTTAATTCAAAACCGCACCTGAGACTGTCGTGACGAAGTACCCAAACATTCTCTCTCTCTCTCTCCTCAGCTATACAACTGAAACCTCTGGGTTTCTCAAATCGGATTTTCACTTAGGGTTTTTATTATTTGATCAATGGCGGTTGAAATCGACATACAGGAAACCGATGATTCAGTCGCAAACAAAACCAAACACGATCAGGTATTGGAGAACGTGTACTTCAAAAATTCGGTCGAATAATGGCCAATAAGAAAGAAATCTGTAAAATTAAACAAAGTCAATTGCTATAACAGGATGGATGTGACACACACAGATAGATAGACAGATAGACAGACAGACAGACAGACAGACAGACAGACAGATAGATAGATAGATAAAGGTTAGCTGACACTCGCCATTCTCTGGCACCTTCTGCAGACATGCATCTCTGAGCAGTCAGCGAGAGTGAGAAGACGCTCGTGAAGGTTAGCTGACACTCGCCATTCTCTTGCACCTTATCCAGACATGCATCTTTGAGCAGTCACCGAGAGTGAAAAGACGCTCGTGAAGGTTAGCTGACACTCGCCATTCTATTGCACCTTCTGCAGACATGCATCTCTGAGCAGTCACCGAGAGTGAGAAGACACTCATGAAGGTTTGCTGACGCTCGTGAAGGTTAGCTTACACTCGCCATTCTCTTGTACCTTCTACAGACATGCATCTCTGAGCAGTCACCCAGAGTGAAAAGACGCTCGTGAAGGTTAGCTGACACTCGCCATTCTCTTGCACCTTCTGCAGACATGCATCTCTGAGCAGTCACCGAGAGTGAGAAGACGCTCGTGTAGGTTAGCTAACACTCGCCATTCTCTTGCACCTTCTTCAGACATGCATCTCTGAGCACCTCATGAAACGAGGTTTTATAATCATGTGAAACAAAGAAATTTGATCAAGGTCCTATTCGCAACCATTCAAAAGTTATATAGTATTCTCCACAATGATAATGCACACAAACAATTGGTCTTTTCCCCTACAAAACCCACAAAGTTATCCTAATTTGATCGGAAACATGCAGTCATCGGAACCAGATATTTCAACAACCCCAATAAACCCTTTGAAGAGAAACTTTGAAACCATGATAAATAGCCCCCAACAATCCACAAAGTAAGTGTTTCAAGTTTCTTCAATTGATAAAGAAAAATGTGGGTGATGTTTGATATTATTGTGTGTTTAAATTTAGTTATGTTTTTTGGTTGATTAAATGTTATTGTAAATTAATATCTTTTTTTTTGTTATTGTTGTTGTAATTTGTTGAAATTAGGTATGAGTTGGATGTGTTTAAAATGGAAAAATACATCAACTTACGACAGTTGTAGGTGCATTCTTGAATTAAAGTAATTTTAAAAAAACCCCCAAAGCGCGGCGCTTGGGGTTAAAACGTGACACTTTTCTGGAATTGGAACACCGTGCAGAATACAACATCAAATCAAGGCTTTGTCTGCAGAAAGAACCCTAAATGCCCAACTTTTTATTTTTTTTAAATCATTTTAATAAAAAAAACGAACATTCGTAAGGTATCGTTTGAATGCTGGATATGCATTTGTTCGTATTATGGCGTATTTTTAACAATAACAATAACAAACACACTTTTGTATTATAAATGAGCTAATAGGATTACAATTATACATGTACTTCAACCTAAGCTTTGAACATCTGGGAAAAGATTACGTACAACGGGTGGGCACGTTAGCCTTTGATATGCGTCAAGTTGATCCTTGTATCTGTCATGCCAGGCTGCTGCCCTCTCGGTTTTGTTCGCCTCCCAAAGTGGGTTCGTGGGAGGCATTGGGTAGGAACCTTCAAGTGTTACATGGATGAAATGTCCACCATCGAAGAACACAACCGCAACAACTAGATGAGGCTCTAAAGCGTCTTCCGGACCGCCCAACAGAGGGAAAACTGTGTGGCTGCCACGAATGTCCAACGTGAGAACAATCACACCATATCTTTGAGCAATTAGAAATCCCGTCTCAAGCATCTGCATATAATTTATTTCCCCTGCCGCACCCACTCCCTCAAAATGTATCCTGTTGTACAGGTCATCGTAATATCCTCGATTTTCAGGATCGAAGAGTTGCCTCCATATATCACGGTTTTGACGCATCTCATGCAAAAGTTGGCGCCGGATAGTCACCCACTTTCCTTGATTCAGTCCTAAACCCACAGCTACCGATCGAAACCCACAGTGACTGTCTAGTTTCACATCCTTTACCTTCGAGATGTATGGGTGAAACACTTCTGGAATTTGAGATTCATAGTCCCTGAAAGCTATCTGCGACTTAGGATCCAACGTGATATATGTGAGACCGGGGTGAAGGTTAAGCGGTTGTTCTTTTTCCTGTGACGAGGATGATGCGTATACGCTGTGACGAGGAAGATCGTATCAGCCGTCGAGCCAACTTTCTTTGGACGGTATATACGAGCTTCTTCTTGAAGCTTCTGCTTTTCTTTGTTCTTACGTCTTTAACGTTGGATGACCACGGGTGTTCATTTGAACCACCGGAGGGTTTTTGGTATTCTTGCCTGGCATGACGATTTCTTTAAATTTCTCCAGATAGCTCTTTTTCACCTGAGGAGGTGTTGGACTGATTTTTTGTTTGAGTTTTTCAAACTCCGCGTCTACATCGATATCGTCAACCCCACTCCATGTCGGCTCGAAGTCAAGCTTCTTCCAGAACACGTCTATCGAATCCAATTGGATTTGCTCCCCTATGAACGAAAACATATGGTAGTAAATTAGGTAGTGAAATCATAATAGCCAAGAGTCAATATGTAAACGTACCATTTTCCTCTAACTTTTCCAGACGACAAGCACATGGCAAACGACAACTGGTCCAAAGCTGGCAACCACAAGTTGAACCGTGGGCTCTCAACCCGTCTTCCTTACGTCGTAGCTCGAAAGCCATAAGCTCAATAGCATATAGTGAAACCTTTTTCAGTACATTTGCAAGCATGGGTTGAGCCTTGTGGTGGTTCATTTCTTTTCTAAGGCTTGTTTCAAAAGTTTTTCTAATCTCCGTATGTTGATGCTCAACAATATCTTCAACAATCCCCACAAGTTTAACCAACATGTTGCGATGAATTGCCAAGCGACTTTTTAGCAATGCATGCAAGGACTCGACTCTGTTGGTTGTAGTCTGGTGAAAGTTAAGTGTCTTGTAAGTCCATGCAGCTACAAACTTTTCACGATATGGATCCAACCATGATTTCTTCATATAGTCAAAAACCTCTAAAAATATAACCATAACTTTTTAGGTATGTATCTACGTACGTACGTACGTACGTACGTACGTACGTACGTACGTACGTACGTACGTACGTATGTATGTATGTATGTACGTATGTATGTATGTATGTATGTATGTATATATGTATGTGTGTATGTATGTGAAAAAGTACTTAAAAATTATGTAAGAAGTACTCACGTTCACGACCAACTTCTTTCAGCTGTGCTTCAAGGTTTGCCAGATTATACAAGTATATTTTCTCATTGGAAGACTCCCACAATGTATTAAACGAACGAACAAATTCTTTCCACTCGTTCGTAGTGAATTTCTTCTTGTTGTTCTTAAGGATGTTTTGATTAATATGGAACCGACAAAGATACCTGTTCGCTTTTGGGAAAACTTGTTTACACGCGTTAATTAGCGCCAAGTCCCTGTCTGTTATGATGACACGCAGCTCCATACAGTCCACCGACATAGACTTGATACTCAACATAGACTTGAGCCTCTCCAACACCCATATGTAGTTTTCTGCCTTCTTTGCAGAAATTAACGCATGAGCAACCGAAAATGTCTTGTTTGTCTATGTCATACCTACGACTTGTACAAACGGAAGATTGTACAAGTTTGTTTTGTAGGTGGCGTCAATCATGAGCACATGCGGGAACGCACGCCACATAGTAAATGAAAGTGGATGGACAAAGAAGATATCTTCAACTGTGTTCGTCATCTCATCTACGCGCATGTAATAGGTGTAATGTTTTTCGACGAGAAGGTTTTCGAGTTTTTGCATTGGAGATTCTCCGACTATCTTTCCGGCATTGATCTTCTGAACAGCATTGCGTATATCTTTCAGAATAATCTTTTTATCCGGGTTCTTTGTCGTTAATGTACGCCAGATGCTATGGTTTGGAATATCCTGCTCTGTCAGCTGCTCAATCAGTATTTTATCATCCGAAGAAAGCCTTCTTGCATACGCGTGGCCCTCCATGTTTTCAATAGGAGTGTGGTTGTGCTTCGCGTTCTCCACCATTATCTTCCAAACACTTCCCTTTGCTTCCGTAAACCCTATCAACTCAAACGGGCAACCTATTTTCTTGCTACCTGTTTTCCTCACTGTAGCCACACTCTTGTACTCCCCACCAAGACTACATTGAAACTAAATCTTGAAATTACTTCCTTTTTATTCGACGTTTTAATCACAATAACGTAGCCATTGTCCTTTCCCGTCTTCTGTACATAACCCACCAACTCATCACGTGACGAAAATTCCAGGCTTGTATCAAAACTGTGGTCAGGATGGTCTTCCTGTTCATAGACAGGCTCACCACCATAATGTTGGTCGTGATAGTTTTCCTATTCATAGCCAGGCTCATCACCATAACCGTGGTCGTGATAGCTTTCCTGTACATCTCTAGGCTCACCACCATAACCGTGGGCGTGATAGTCTTCCTGTACATCTCTAGGCTCACCACCGTAACCGTGGTCGGGATAGTTTGGAAGACCGTACTGATATTCAGGCTCAGGATACGGTTGACCTCCGTATCCGTAATTTGAATAGCTGTATTGTGCATTGGAGTCTTCCACAGGGGGGGGACATTCAAGTCCAGCTCCACCGCATTGTCACGATAACGAATGCCAGATACAACCTCCTCCTCCCTCGCGTTGGAAGGGATCGGTCTATCCTACGAGGCAGAAATAGCGGCTCCCTCGTAAGAATCCGGAACAACGGATTCTTCAGAGTAATCACCGAAAAGGTAGTTGTTAAACCACGACATCGTAACCACTGAAAAATACTCTCCTCAATAGAATTTTCACAGTTTAAAACAACAAACCCAACACAACCTCTGAAATTTTTTTTGAGAATACGAGACAGAACGCATGGCCTGCCTCTTAAATGCATGAAATGAGGTTCGAAGTGCCGCAGTTTGGCCAAAGCGCAGCGTTTAGGGTTCCACTTTCTCCGACATACATCCCATCAAGTTTCATCAGCCTGTGCATGCAGATCGCACCCAACCCTAAATGCCCCGCTTTGGCCAAAGCGGGGCGCTTCAACTGACACCGTACAATGTCACATCGTTGGTTGGTGGAAAGCAGGCCAAAACGCCCCACTGTGGCCAAAGCGGGGTGCTTCGGTGTGGAAATAAGAAGGTTACTTGACTTTACGTCGCTTTGGGGGGTGTGGAAACCGACCATCTTTCTCCAAGAAGGATAACGCAAACAAGTTCTCCACAAATGAAATCCTAAAATCCACTTCATCAATAATCGAGAGAAACCTCTACGATTTAATTTTTTAATTTTGCAAGGTAGCTTTCTGTCACCAATATCCTTTGGTGGCAAGGGAATGCTACCATCTATGCGGGCTTTCCATCCATATATTCCGTCCAACATGTGACACGTGATAAAAGCGCTTCTCTAAATTAATTAAAGTTGGACCCAAATCTTCGATCTCTTCCAAGATCAAATTTCTTCATTTCCCATGATTACGAAACCTCGTTTCGTGTGGTAGATTATTAAAAGTTCCTCAGGCTCACGGCAACCGCACTGGTAACAAAACGCCCCGCTGTGGATTCTGTTTTTCAACGGGGATGTAATGCGATGATTACTCTCAATTGAATAGACAGACACTTGCTTCATAGGACTCACTTGAATCGTCTCGGATGTAATAACAGTACGTTTAGTGGATGTAAATTGCTGGGGTGTGACTGTTCCAACAATATGAATGCACGCAATGAATTCGACAACTGTGATAGATTATTAAAAGTTCCTCAGGCTCACAGCAACCGCACTAGTAACAAATGCCTAAACTGCTGGCGGGTGTTCTGGAAATTGAAGGAAAAGGACTGTGATTCTGTTTTTCAACGGGGATGTAATGCGATGATTCCTCTCAATTGAATAGACAGACACTTGCTTCATAGGACTCACTTGAATAGTCTCGGATGTAATAAAGTACGTTTAGTGGATGTAAATTGTTGGGGTGTGAGTGTTCCAACAATATGAATGCACGCAATGAATTCGGCAACTGTGATAGATTATTAAAAGTTCCTCAGGCTCACGGCAACCGCACTGGTAACAAATGCCTAAACTGCTGGCGAGTGTTCTGGAAATTGAAGGAAAATGACTGTGATTCTGTTTTTCAACGGGGATGTAATGCGATGATTCCTCTCAATTGAATAGACAGACACTTGCTTCATAGGACTCATTTGAATCGTCTCGGATGTAATAACAGTACGTTTAGTGGATGTAAATTGTTGGGGTGTGTTGTTCAAACAATAGGAATGCACGCAACTAATTTGACAACTGTGACAGCTTATTGAAAGTTTCTCAGACTCCTCATTCGATTCAAATACTCCCCTTTCTGCCACTTTCCAGGCACAAGCTCCCCTTTTTCCACCTCACTTTTCCTCCACCTATCTACCACAAACTCCCCCTTCTCAATCTCACTCTTAATCCCAAAGCGTCTCGATCTTTTGGGCACAAACTCCCCATTCTCCATCCCCAAAGACCCCAATTCACCTTCTTCCACTTCCTCCTTATTATTATACCCATTCTCCTCTACCAAAAACTCTTCACAACCACTACTACTACTAGTACCACTACCATCACATGGTTCTTCTTCACCTTCTAAACAAAACCTATCTCTTCTCCCTATCTTCATCTTCAAACCGCCGCAAAATGAATTATCTAAAATCGAAAAACGCTGCATTTGCACACATGCAACACCTCCATCGCCAATGGAAATACTCTCTCACAACACTTCAAATCCAATGTATATATTAACCAGGGTCTTTGAAATTCCAATGTCCTACAACTACAATCCTTCCTACATTATTGAAAATTACTGTATCACCCCCACCATTTACCTCACCAACTTTCAAAATTCAAATCAAACTCACCACCGATAAGCAACACGAAGGTATCTTATTCATATATTACAAATTAATCATTCAATGCTGATGTTTATTTCAGTGAAGGTTAAGCTCATGTTTACCTATTTTAGTATGTTGATAGAAATTAGGTTTATAAAAGTCTTAAGTTGTTATGAATCAAATCACTGATATAATTTAGGTCTATAAATTATAAAATTCCCAGATTGTCTAGAGAAGAGGTTTTATCATGTGTCATATGACGCAAACAAGTTCTCCACATTTTGTGAAAATCAATTTCTGTAGCATCACTTCATCAATAATCGAGAGAAACTTCTTCGAGCTAACTGCCGATATCTCATCCTTCTTATCTATTTCACAATCAAATCAACTCATAAACAACCAAAACACTACCATAGGTGAACCCTCCAGAAGAAATCGTAGGCTGATACATAAATGTGCATATAATGCATAGAAAAGATATCAGCAATTTGCATCTACTAACCATACTGTTATTACATCCGAGACGATTCAAGTGAGTCATATGAAGCAAGTGTCTGCCTATTCAATTGAGAGGAATCATTACATTATATCCCCATTGAAAACAAGCTTGAAAAGGTTTAGCACCAGCAGGGATCATGTTAAAGGAAAGCTGGCGAAGGTTAGCTGACACTCGCCATTCTCTTGCACCTTCTGCAGACATGCATCTCTGAGCAGTCACCGAAAGTGAAAAGACGCTCGTGAAGGTTAGTTGACGCTCCATGGGCTATGAGGCAGTCATGATCCAAATCGATCGTTGTTAAGCAAACAAATATGGTAAAAGATGATGCCTTGTGCCCTTTGATGTATTACTTTTTTGTTACATGATGTCTACATGTGTTTTGAAATAGGCTTTGTTCTTGGTTTAATGAAGCTACACCTTCATCTTATAGGCCTATACGATGTGAAAGAAAAGATGCCTTGTGCCCTTTATATCTTTTCATGGTGTTTTTTTAAAGGCTGACACGCGTAACATCTAGTTATATTCCTACATCTATATCTTTTGTCATGACAAACTAGCTAGGGTTAGACCCCTCAAGTTGTCATTCATATCTTTTTGTTCACTAACAAACTATGTGACATGTGTCTGGTCCAGTGGTCCCGGTACATTCAAGATAATGTTCTCTGGCAAGTACTATTTAATATCTGATTGAGAAGCACTAAAATAACAATGGTTCTCCAATTCCAGATCAGTAATGTAAGGAGAGGCGTTGAGATAATGGACATCCATCAAGCTCAAAAGGAAAACTTGTGTTTCCCATAGTCACAAATGATTGCGGTTTTTATTTCCCACAGCCACCGTTTCCGTAGTAAAAAAACTGTTGCGGTTTGCTCATTCAATCTTCATTGGTTCATTAAAATTAACAAGGCGGTCTCGGTTGCATATTTTAGGGAAACCTTTAAGTACGGGTCCTACAGTTGCATTTGGAACAAGAAGTCCAACAATCCGTTCATTATCTGTTGTTGTCTCAACAATATGACTGTACGCATCGAATTTGACAACTGTGACAGCTTATTAAAAGTAGAAATCACCACAAATCCTTTCCTAGTCAAATCACACAATATACAGTTTAAACTTATCATGTTTTGTAGTTTGTATTTTCCATAACCACCTCATGAAACGAGGTTTCATTATCATGGGAATCAAAGAAATTTGATCTTGGAAGGTATCGAAGATTTGGATACAAATTCAAGTCACGAAGATTACTCTGCAGTAGTTGATCATGACGACTGTAATAAAACGAAAGGGATTTCTAGCAGTTGGTCGATGACAAAATGATATTGAAATTTGTGAGCCTTCAAATTAACGACGAAGTTTTCTCCGTCGCTAATTTCTCCATTCACCGTGAAATCGAACAGTTTCTTCATAGATTTCATCCGGTTTCAAAGCCGGTTGAGGATTGCGAGTGTTCTAGACTCGTTCAAGGCATGCTTGTTTGTGCGATTTATAGAAATAAGGATGAAGCTCTGTATTTTGATTGTTCATGCTTGCGCGTATATCCGATGAAAACAGTTGCCCGAATTGCTTTGGTGATTGCTTTGGAGAAATTGTAACAAATAGTGAGTTATTTACACGAAATGAAAAGAACAAAAATGAGATGTATACATACCCTATCTTATTGGATGCTGATTGGAGTTCAGAAGGTTTTTTAAGGGATGAAGAGGCCCTTTGTTTGGACACCACATTGTTTGGAAATGTCGCACGCTTCATTAACCATAAGGATTTATATGCACGTTACACATTTAAATAACTTCAAATGTTTACTGCTTTTTTTATATGCATCGACTGAAAATTCATTTGGTTGGTTTGATAGATGTATGGATGCTAACATGGTTGAGATCCCTGTTGAAGTGGAGTCACCAGATCACCATTTTAGGGTTTTAGACAACCTGGGACTATGTTCCGTTTTAGGGTTTCTTCATCACCTATAACAATGTCGATAAACGTTGATCGGAACACGCTGCTTAAATCTCAGTTATGTCTCATTGCATTATGACAATACTGACAGGGGTGCTGGTCTTTTCTCCCACTGTGCAAACTTGAAAAACTTCACCATAACACATTGTAGACTAGTGGGCTTGAAAGGTTTTAATATATTTCATCTTGGACTATCTAGTCTAATACTTGAAAATGGATATGATCGTGTCAAGATCTTTATCTATCATGTCATCGACCAACTACTCGAAATCCCTTCCGTTTCTCAGGTTCGCATTTCTCTTGTGTCATGCGATTGTCTAAAGAAGCTCTTTTATCATGTGCCATCTGATTGTCATTCCGAATAACTAGCAGAAGACGTGTCGGGTTCTTCTGCTAGTTATTCGGAATGTTTCGAATCATCATAGAAGATGTGTCGGGTTCTTCTACTAGTTATTAGGAATGTTTCGAATCATCCTAGAAGACGTGTCGGGTTCTTCTGCTAGTCACAAACGGTTGCGGTTTGTATTTCCCATAGCCACCATTTCCGTTGTAAAAATTTATTGTGGTTTGTAATAAAATGAAAGGGATTTCTCGGTCGCTAATTTCCCCATTCACCGTGAAATCGTACAGTTTCTTCATAGATTCCGTCCGGTTTTAAAGCCAGTTGAGGATTACGAGTGTTCTAGACTCGTTCAAGGCATGCTTGTTTGTACGATTTACATAAATAAGGATGAAGCTCTGTATTTTGATGCCGCGGGGAAACATGAAAGAAGACCACCTCACGAAACAAGGTTTCATAATCATGGCCGAATAGAGATCTGAATATCCCCTCGGTAGTTGTTACCACATGACACATGATAAAAGCGCTTCTTTAGACAATCTGGGACTATGTTCCGCAAATTGGGAACCACATATTCGTGTGTAAAAGCTCGGAAAGATGACCGAATAGAGATCTGAATATCCCCTTGGTAGTTGTTATAACATGACACATGATAAAAGCGCTTCTTTAGACAATCTGGGACTATGTTCCGTTTTAGGGTTTCTTCATCACCTATAACAATGTCGATAAACGTTGATTGGAACACGCCGCTTAAATCTCAGTTATGTCTCATTGCATTATGACAATACTTACAGGGGTGCTGTTCTTTTCTCCCACTGTGCAAACTTGAAAAATCTCACCATAACACATTGTCTGGAGAAGCGGTTTTATCATGTGTCATATAACGCAAACAAGTTCTCCACAGTTTGTGCAAATCAAATCCTAAAATACACTTCATCAATAATCGAGAGAAACTTCTTCGAGCTAACTGCCGATATCTCATCCTTCTTATCTATTTCACAATCAAATGCAGCTGTAGGATCTGTACTTAAAGGTCTCTCTAAAATATGCAACCGAGACCGCCTTGTTAATTTTAATGAAGCAATGAAGATTGAATTGGAGAACCGTTGTTATTTTAGTGCTTCTCAATCAAATATTATTTATTGAAACATAACTGAAACAGATGGAAAAAAACTAAATCGCCCCAACATAGTTGAATTGATTGAAAAACCAGTGCGGTTGCCGTGAGCCTGAGGAACTTTTAGTAAGCTGTCATAGTTGTCAAATTCGTTGCTTGCATTCATATTGCTGAGACAACAACAGATAAGAAACGGATTGTTGGACTTCTTAAAAGACGCAACTTTTACGACACGTTGTTCACTACTTACGTGATAAATACAATGTTCATCTTCGTTATCCTTTGCTTTCTGCAATTCAACCAGGCACGGATGCCAAACGTATTGTTATTACATCCGAGATGATTCAAGTGAGTCCTATGAAGCAAGTGTCTGTCTATTCAATTGAAAGGAATCATTGCATTACATCCCCGTTGAAAAAAAAAAGAATCGATAAATTTTGACTACGGAAACGGTGGCTATGGGAAATACAAACTGCAACCGTTTGTGTAGGCCTATAAGATGAAGGTGTAGCTTCATTAAACCAAGAACAAAGCCTATTTTAAAACACATTTAGACATCATGTAACAAAAAAGTAATACATCAAAGGGCATAAGGCATCATCTTTTACCATATTTGTTTGCTTAACAACGATCGATTTGGAACTCGACTGCCTCATAGCCCATGGAGCGTCAGCTAACCTTCACGAGCGTCTTTTCACTCTTGGTGACTGCTCAGAGATGCATGTCTGCAGAAGGTGCATGAGAATGGCGAGTGTCAGCTAACCTTCACCAGCCTTCCTTTAACATGATCCCTGCTGGTGCTAAACCTTTTCTAGCTTGTTTTCAACGGGGATATAATGAAATGATTCCTCTCAATCGAATAGGCAGACACTTGCTTCATATGACTCACTTGAATCGTCTCGAATGTAATAACAATACGTTTGGCATCCGTGCCTGGTTGAATTGTAGAAAGCAAAGGATAACGAAGATGAACATTGTATTTATCATGAAAGTACTGAACAACGTGTCGTAAAAGTTGCGTCTTTTAAGAAGTCCAACAATCCGTTCGTTATCTGTTGTTGTCTCAGCAATATGAATGCAAGCAACGAATTTGACAACTGTGACAGCTTACTAAAAGTTCCTCAGGCTCATGGCAACCGCACTGGTTTTTCAATCAATTCAACTATGTTGGTGCGGTTTAGTTTTTTTCCGTCTGTTTCAGTTATGTTTCAATAAATAATATCTGATTGAGAAGCACTAAAATAACAACGGTTCTCCAATTCAATCTTCATTGCTTCATTAAAATTAACAAGGCGGTCTCGGTTGCATATTTTAGAGAGACCTTTAAGTACAGATCCTACAGCTGCATTTGGAACAAGAAGTCCAACAATCCATTCATTATATGTTGTTGTCTTAACAATATGACTGCACGCAACGAATTTGACAACTGTGACAGGTTATTAAAAATAGAAATCACCTCCAATCCTTTCCTGGTCAAATCACACAATATAAAGTTTAAACTTATCATGTGTTGCAGTTTGTATTTCCCATAGCCAACTCACGAAACGAGGTTTCATTATCATGGGAAACGAAGAAATTTGATAATAGAAGGTATCGAAGATTTGGATATAACTTCAAGTCCCGAAGATGACTTTGCAGTAGTTGATCATGACGACTGTAATAAAACGAAAGGGATTTCGAGCAGTTGGTCGATGACAAAATGAATTAAATGAATCAATCAAGTATGATACAACTACCACAATGTCAGATTTTAATAATGTTCATCGACATTTAAGTTCTAATTAAATTATATTTGAAACAATTCAAACATCTTATGATACAACTACCACAATGTCAAATTTTAATAATGTCCGTCGCTAATTTCTCAATTCACCGTGAAATCGAACAGTTTCTTCATAGATTCCGTCCTGTTTCAAAGCCGGTTGAGGATTGCGAGTGTTCTAGACTCGTTCAAGGCATGCTTGTTTGTGCGATTTACAGAAATAAGGACGAAGCTCTGTATTTTGATGCCGCGGAGAAACATGAAAGAAGACCACCTCACGAAACGAGGTTTCATAATCATGGGTAACGAACAAATTTGATCTTGGAAGATATCCAATATTTGGATACAACTTCAGGTCACGAAGATCACTCTGCAGTAGTTGATGATGACGACCGGTTAAGTCGTCGGGAAAACTTTTCCTCAGGGGAGGGTGGGTAGTTTGAGTCTGAGTATATTGTGGTTCATGAAGGGGTAGGGATAATGTTTTATGGGTGGTGAGTTGTGGTTGATTTATAGGAGGAGGTTATTAAACGAATATATGTTTATGCGAATTTAAAGGACTTGCAAGGAATGCTACCATCTATGTGGGCTTTCCATCCATATATTCCGTCCAACATATGACACATGATAAAAGCGATTCTCAAGACAATCTGGGATTATGTTCCATTTTATTACGGTCGTCATGATCAACTACTGCAGAGTGATCTTCGTGACTTGAAGTTGTACCCAAATCTTTGATCTCTTCCATGTAAAAGCTCAGAAAGATGACCGAATAGAGATATGAATATCCCCGTTGTAGTTGTTACCACATGACACATGATAAAAGCGTTTCTTTAGACAATCTGGGACTATGTTCCGCATTGTAGACTGGTGGGCTTGAATGGTTTTAATATATTTCATCTTGGACTATCTAGTCTAATACTTGAAAATGGATATGATCGTGTCAAGATGTTTATCTATCATGTCATCGACCAACTGCTCGAATTCCATTCCGTTTCTTGGGTTCGCATTCGACAGAAGACACCAACTTCCAAAAATCAGGGTCGAAACGCTCCGCTTTGGCCAAAGCGGGGCGTTTAGGGTTCAAACATTCCACCTGTATAACATCACATCAAGTCTCATCACCCATTGTCGGGAGGAAAAACCCTAAACGCCCCGCTTTGGCCAAAGCGGGGCGGTTCAACTGACTTCATACACCATCACATCACCGTTTGTCTGGAAAACAGGCCAAAACGCCCCGCTTTGGCCAAAGCGGGGCGCTTCGAAAGGGTGTGGAAATAAGGTTTGGGTGTGTGAACAGCATGACCCAAATAATATCCTTCTCATATATTATGTACATTTAGCCATCCCATTATGTAATGGTACTAATGAAATATGATAGTGATTTGTAATGAAAATTTTCCATAATTTGACATGACAAAATGATTGTGCCGAGTGTTTGATTTTTGCTATGACATGAAAGGACTGGCCGAAAAGATTTGTTTGTAGGAACAGTAAAGATTGACTTTCCCACTTATTCCGTCTCTTCTTTCTTTATCCACCTTATCCATTGTGATTCATTATGCGTATTCGAAATTGGCTTTCCTTCTCTATTTTCCTTTCTAACTTTAACATTTGCTTAATTTTGATGTCATTCTCACATATTCATCTTATTCATTTGGGTTGTCATTTCAAATGTTTTCTCGTTCGCTTGTGCGCAAATATCTAACCGTGTCCTTATCATTTGCGCAAAGAGCTTGCGTATTTCCTCTACATTATAGGCTTCTAGAGCTTCCAAGTTTGTCCCAAAACGCATGCCCTGATATAGAGTGACATGTCACTAAAATACGTAAAGACAATGGTTTAAAAGTTAGAGATACAATAGTGTGGTAATCAATGTGGGGCTAGCACATGCCTCTTAGATGGAACGTCTCAGATTCAAACCTAAGAAAGAGTTAGTACTTTAGGATTATTGGTGTAGTGTGAGGTTTATTGGTGGAACACTAAAAAAGTGGGAAACAGTGGGGCACCGACTCAAACGAACTCTGATAGGACCCATTCCTGCGGCGTTGGAACCGGCTCGTCGAACCCTAACTAGGATCTCTTAACCCTAAATCATAACCCCTAAACCCTAAATATATTAGGGTTTGGCTTTTAGGGTTTAGCTTTAGGGTTTAGGATTTAGCTTTAGGGTTTATCTTTAGGGTTTAGCTTTAGGTTTAGCCTTTAGGGTTTAACTTTTAGGGTTTATAATTTAGAATTTACGGTTTAGCTTAGGGTTTAGCCTTATTTTTTAGCTTTAGGGTTTAGAGTTTAGGAGTTAGGATTTAGGGTTTAGGGTTAAGAGATCCTAAATAGGGTTCGACGAGACGGTTCCAACGCCGCTGGAATGAGTTCAATCGGAGTTCGTTTGAGTCGGTTCCCCGCCGTTCCTCACTTTTTTAGTGTTCCCCAATTAACCTTCTCCTATTGGTGTAAAATAGAGTATGGGTAACATTTGTTGTTAAAAAAAAAGAGTGTGGTAAAATAGTGGTAAATATAATGATAATAAAGTTACAAATTTAAATATTCTTTACATAAATTACTAGGTTTGCATATCAAACATCCTCCAGCTCTAAATTTACACCCTGATAAAAAAAAAGAATTGTGATCGAGTGTCAAACTAGAAATTCTAGTATTATTATAATTTTTATATATAATATAAGCATATGTCTATGTATTAAGGATGTCTATTACCTAATTCATCTTTAGTTACTATTAGCGTTACTTTTATTGTTAGTTTCTTGTTTCACTTAATATAGGTGTATATAGTACCTTTCTTGTTGATTGTTGATAACAATTTGTTATTGTTTGATTGCCCTACATAACATTGCTTTAACCCCTAGCCTTGAGTTGACCCCGTGCCTTTCCTTACGCTCTTTTATCGCTACAAATCAGATGACTTTAATGAAAAGACCGCAAATATTCATCCATACTTACCAGCATATTATCGACAAAGATTAAACACATCAATTTTCTTTTTTTATGCCTTGTAGGCTCTGCTCAAAGATTTTCGACGTACCACCACTCAAAATTTAAAAAATGATCTTTTTTACTCTGGTGATAAGGTGTCTGCCTTCTTTTTAAGATGCGAAGTCAATATTCATCCTACTAATTTTATACCTATTTTCATATTTTTATTTAATTTGAGGTTGCTATTCAAGATAAGGAAGAGATCACGATAGTCAAATTCTTTTTTGAGTTAAATGCGTGGTTGGTCCCTGTGGTTTGCAAATATTGCAGACTTGGTCCCAGTGGTTTACTAATTACAGAGTTGGTCCCAGTGGTTGCAAATTTTGCACTCGGGTGGTCCTTATCACTAACACATGTTAAATTTTCCAGTTAAGTGTATGCAAAATGACTTAATTGCCCTTGAACTAAATAAAACAAAAACAATTAAAAAATATATATAAAAAAACAATAGATGCATTAGATAAACAATGGGCCCACCCTCTTTCTGATTTCAGTCTTTCACCACCCACCCACCACCTCCGGTCCTCCACCTCCACCTTCACCTTTCTATTTTCTCTATTCTTAAAATTCAGCAAGCACATCGCACATACCCTTTTGCAACAATTCTAGAACACAAATCTGGTAATTCATCGCACATACCCTTTTGACCCGTTGTACTCGCACACATCAAACGGATCCGCAAAAGTCGTTTCCACTAATCGTCGTACCGGACCATTTCTTTCTCGCCGGACATCTCCTCTGCCACCTGATTCCCGACTGGATCACTTGAGGCTTCGTGCCTATATGTTTTTCAAGATTTGAAGCAAGTAAAGAATGGTGGAGCCCACTAGAATCCATGGTGGCGCTGAGAAGGTGGAGGAGTGCGGTGGATAATGATAAGTTTTTTTAAAGAGAGTTTGTCAGAAAGATTCTCCATTTCAAGTGGTCATCTTTGTTGATGGCGTAGTGTAAGAGAGTTTGAAAGGCTTGTAATGTTAATTGTGTAATGGGTGTTTGTGATTGTGAGTTGTTGTGGTGGTTTTCGAGCTATTTGATCTGGTTTATTGCTTCTTCCATTGTGGGTTTCTTGATCTGGTGGTGGGTTTTCAAGTCAATTGAGGATGGAGGTCGTGGATTGAAGGTGGTGGTGGTGGGTTGAATGTGGTGGTGGTGGTGGGTTGAATGTGGTGGTGGTGGTGGGTTTGAGAGAGAGAGAGAGGGGAGAGGGGAGGAAGAAGATGATGGTGGGCCATCTCTATTTTTTATTTTTTATTGTTCAGGGGCAATCTAGTCATTTCGCATACATTTAACTGAGAAAAGTAACATGAGTTAGTGATAAGGACCACCCGAGTGCAGAATTTGCAACCACTGGGACCAACTCTGTAATTAGTAAACCACTGGGACCAAGTCTGCAATATTTGCAAACTACAGGGACCAACCACGCATTTAACTCTTCTTTTTTGGACTTCCTTTTAAAATGGATGTTTGTGTTGTAGCACCTTTTTACGATGTATGTCTAAATGTTTAAAGATAACGAAAGTTTATTTTTATGTTTATCAAGTTGCATGTTGTATCTTAATTCCAAAGGTTTTTTTTCCCACCTTGTAAATGTATATGTAGTATAATTCCAAAGGTTTTGTAGCTTAGTATTATTATATTAGCATTATTACATTGTGACGAGGTATGACCCGGATCGGCTAACCCGACTCGGTCATCACCTATTATTTTATTATAAATATTTTATTACACATGTTTATTCTAGAATGTTCTATTCTGCATGGATAAACCACGTAACCAAATCCCCAACCTTTTGGGAAAATCATGCAAATCCCTAACTTATCGGAGCCCATCCTAAGTTAGGGGAAACCCTAATGGTAAACTATAAATAGAGGTAAACATCAAAGGTACGAATCATCTTCCTCTCGTTTACACTCTCTCTCTCTCTACATTTATACTTTCTTTCTCCCAAACCGAGATTTATTCTCACGCCGGAGAGTGGTTACAGGAATTACTCCATTCCTGTAACGAGTCCTAACGGTGTTTGGTTTTGCAGTTAACTGTTCGGATCGCCAAAGAGTTGAAGTCCTAGCCGGAGCTTACCCATAAGGTCAGTGTTTCTTCATTGGCGCCATCCATGGGACCTTTCGGTAACAACAACAAGATTAAACCCAATGGAAAGCGATCAGAACACAACAGTAAAACCAAATCAAGCAATGATAACCAGCAGCCCTTTGCTAATAACAAGTTCTGCGACCACTACCATGCCGGCATCACCTGCTGTGACCAGGTCTCTCGACTTGGAATTCGAAGCAGAAGCACCACCACCAGGGTTTGCAAGCACCTCTGTTGCTTCTTCTGGAATGACAGCGGCAGACCCTTTTTCATACACCTCCTGGCAGTTACGATCAGTGGTACCAACCACAATAGACACCAATGTCTCCACCCCGATATCAACAACGAGTGCACAGACTATACGCCATAGCACTCTGCCTGTTATCACATCCGCTGGTCCAAGTGTTACTACACCGCAGATAAGCATGGCTCAATACTATCAGCCCTCGGCTACATACGCCATGCCGCCTTTGTACTCGGCAGCACTTACGATGGCATTGTCCACACCACCACACCAGCCAGTCATCATGCCTGCAGGGATCATGAACGCCCCGGTCACACCTGGGAACCAAGCTTACTTCCCAGGTTACTACTATGAACCCCCTTACGGGTACTTACCACCGTACAATACTCAAACGTATACTCCACAGATGGCGGCACAGAGTTATACTCAGTTGTCGCCATGCGCGGCCTACATGCCACCTTGTTGGACTTTCCCAACGTCACAACCGGCTTACAGTCAATCCCCGCCTACGGCGGAACCTGCTTATGACAGAGGAAACGCATCAAGGCCTCGTTTTTCTCCAAACAGGGGTCCCAACTCTACACTAAACATCACCTCGGCCCAACCTCCTATCACTCAGGGGACCAGCCAGGGCGGAGTAACCCCTCCAATACAACCCATTAACGTTGAAGATGACGATCTCACCAGACCTTATAAACCTGTGGACGCTACTTTCAAGTCCAAGTTTACAAGGAGAATAGCTGAGCCCCAATTAAGGAAAAACCCAAGATGCCTCAGACAGTGGATAAATACGATGGTTTAGGTGACCCTGATGACCATCTTAACCTGCTCAAGAGTGCCGGGGAAGTAGCCTGCTGGCCCATGCCCCTTTGGTGCAAAATGTTTATCCAGACGCTGGTAGGGGCAGCGCGGGTATAGTGGGATAGTCTACCTATTGAAGAATTCGATAGCTTTGAAGACTTAGAGTCCAAATTCACGTTGCAATTCAGTCAACAAAGGCGACACACAAAGGATCGAAACGAGCTCCTTCACATCCGTCGGCGGGACAATGAAACAGTGGAGAGTTTCATCGTTAGATTCAATAAAGAAAGCTTGGCAATCCCAGGTGTCACAAACGAGCTAGCCCGCGGGGCTTTCCTACAAGGGGTAAACGATGACGAGTTGTTAAGGACACTCTATGGGAGGGATGGCGTGCCCCCTATTATAGACTAAATCCTGAGGATAGTCAAGGTATACGTTACACAAGAAAAGACTGTTGCAGCCAGTCATGCGGCTAAGAGGAAGAAGGAAGCCCAGAAAAACCAAGACGATAGAGAGCAGCGGAACTCTAAGGGCAAAGGTAGAGGAGACTGGTACCAAAAAAAATGACAGGTCAGACTCGCGATACGACAGATCTAGGAGTTCATACTCAAGAAACGAGTCCTCGTCTAAGCCACGGTCTGATTATCCTAACTTAAGTAAAACGCCGGCAGAAATCTTGGCCTCTGAAAATCTCAAATTCAACCCTCCAAAGCCGTTGAAGGACGCTCCCAACAAAGATACCAGTAAATATTGTGAATACCACAAAGGCAGCGGCCATGATACCAACGATTGTTTCCAATTGAAGAAGCAGATTGAGTATTTCGTAAAGACGGGGAAGTTGGCTCATCTGGTTCGGGACATAAAGTAGGGTTCGCCCCCCAACAAAGAGGAGACTGACAAAGGGGCGGGCAAGAGACAGCTGGAGCTAAATATGGTATGCGCCGATAAGGGAAAGGGAGCGAAACGAAGTTTCTCCACACTCGAACCCTGGATGTTGGCAACTATGACAATCGAACCACGCGTAGAGGATTTACACCTCACCACTGACCCCCTAATCATATCCGCCGCGGTAGGCGACTATAATATGAGAAGGATCCTGGTAGATACTGGGAGTTTTGAAGACATCATCTATGAACACTGTTTCAACAGAATGCAACCATAAGACAGAAAATTGCTCGAGTCGGTACACGCCCCATTAAGGGGTTCACCGGAGAAAAGGTTGACCCAATTGGCTAAATTACTTTCCCAGTAACATTCGGACAGACCCCCCGGGAAAGAACTATACTCCTCACGTTTCTTGTGGTATGCGCTGAGTCTTACCATAATGTAATCATTGGAAGGTTCACCCTAGGTAAACTAGACGCCGTAGTCTCCACGTCGCGTGGGTTCATGAAGTTCCCCACCCTGCGGGGAATTGCAACGGTATACCGGGACAAGCTGGGAGAAGTGTTGGATACCAAGAGGTGCCGTCAAGGACCTACCGGCGCCATTGGCCTGGAAAGGTGGGTTTTAAGCACACGCCATCCGGAGCAAACAGTGACAATAGGAGATAGCCTTTCTCCTGAGGTTAAAAACAACCTGAAACAGTTGCTGAGGATGAACACCGATATCTTTGCTTTTGAACACTCTGACATGACTGGGATCCTCGAGATAAGGTAGAGCACAAGTTAGCAATGCTCCCGGGCATTAAGCCAGGCACCCAGGGAAAGCGTAGCATGGCTCCTGATCGAAAAGCAGCAGTAGTGAAAGAAGTACGAAAGCTGGTCAAGGATGGAATTCTCAGAGAAACTAAGTATCACACATGGGTATCAAACCCCGTGATGGTCAAGAAACCAGATGGCACATGGCGGATGTGCATTGATTTCAAAGACTTGAACAAGTCTTGCCCTAAAGATGCTTATCCGCTGCCTGAAATGGATTTCAAAGTTGACTCTCTGGTCCCTTATAGGTACAAGTGCTTCTTAGACGCCTATAAGGGTTACCACCAAATCAAAATGTCAAGAGAAGACGAAGAAAAAACGGCGTTTCACACCGACGTAGGCATCTTCTGCTATACCAAAATGCCTTTTGGCCTATGATGTGTGTAAAATGCAACATATAAATTACATCAAATAAGGCATTAAACTAACCCTTTTTAAGTACTAATATTGGAAAAAGAGTGTTTTTGTCTTCCTTTTGTATTTTCAGGATTAAATGAGCTCAAAAACACAAAAGAAGCAAAAAGACAACTAAATCCAACATAAATACAAGGAAAGGAACATAAGTGGACTGCCCGACCCCTCAACGGCATCTTCCCAAGCAAAATAGAGAAGGCAGAAGACTGAACACGCCCCGTGCTCAGTCAGCACGGGGCCGTGCCCAAGAAGCAGCAGAAAAGACAAACCTATAGAAGCTTCTATTGCCCACCACGGGGCCGTGCCCAGTGAACACGGGGGCGTGGCGAAAGTACAGCAGGCGCATTAATTGTAATTGCGAATTACAATTAATGAGGAGAGAGAGTGTCAGACAGGCACGGGGCCGTGCCCAGCCCTTTGTTCAGCCTATAAATAGGAGTGCTTGGTTTCATTTCAACTCATCCCTTGGCACACCACCTCTCTCACACTTCATCCACCACCCACCACCATCACAACACCATCATCCACCACCATCATCCATTGTCCATCGTAGAGTGTGTGAGTCGTCTCGGGATCCAAGATTGATCGTAAGAGTTCTTGACAATCAAGGCCATGTTTGCCTAAGTCTCTTACATCACTTGGTGAAGACAAAGTGTCTAGTATAATACTTTTTATTTCTAATCTTTTGCACTTTTTATTTGGTTTTGTATTAATGACTTTAATAACTAGTTACTTATGTTGAAGGTGATCTTTCCTTATCGTTTGTCCGTGGTGTCTTGGCATTATTTTACTGTCTATATAAAATAAAAGATTTTCACCATTCATATCTCCACGGTCTATATGGAGGTATGTTGGCTACCTGGTCAGGGGTTAAGGGAACGGTTTGGTAAAGGTCTTGCCATTGTTCAGCGTTTAGAGGTCCTGCAATGGACCTTGGTCAAATTTAGTAGGACCTCCTTCAATGCTTCACGGTATTGGATGGCGGGGGTCCAAACTCTTTGACCCCCTCATAAGTTAACTACTATTAATACTATAACCCGGCTATTTAGGACTGTATCCCTGCTGACTCAGACTACTTAGTCGAGGGTAACGTCACCGCCAAAAGCGGGGCCTACCATAATATTGCATTAATAACTTAATTCATTATCTTCCAATAATCCACCCTTTTAGGATTGTATCCTTGCTGACTCAAACTACTGGGGTGAGGGTAACGTCACCTTCAAAAGAGGGGCCTACTACAATAACTAAGATAATCTCTTAATTATGTGCAAAAGTGCGGAAATAATCAAAGGTTATACTAGATACGAGTCGGAACCAAGTGATTCATCTTGTCTATCTGTTTTTATTTTTATTTTATTTTCAGCATTTTAATTAGTTTTTATTTTTCTTAGTTTAAAAACATTTTTCTAAACTTTTTATTTTGATTAGACGTTGAGGATAAACCGGTATTAAAAGCTCTTGTGTCATTGGACGACCTCGGTATCTTACCAACACTATACTACGCTCACGATGGGTGCACTTGCCCATATGTGTGTTTAGTGTTAGTAAAATATCGTGTTTTATAAATTTAAAACTTGGCTAAAATAAGTGTTAAAGGGGCTTAAAATATACACCTAATATATATAACACTTTATCGCACATCAAGTTTTTGGCGCCGTTGCCGGGGACACAAGGATTTTAAGAAAGTTAGGAATCAACGGCCTAATCATCTTTTATTTTTCTTTTTTATTTTTTTAGGATTTTCTTAGTTTTTCAGCTTCTGCAGAGCTCAGCACGGGCCGTGCCCGCTGAACACGCCCCCGTGCTAAATCATTGGAACTGGCAATCCTGTTTTACGTCTGACAGTAAGCTGAACACGGGGCCGTGCTCACCCAACACGCCCCCGTGCCCAAGATTCACTTACTGAAAACATAACCGTTAGATCCCGGCGGTTAGTAATTTCTGACATAAACATGAGTGATAGTAATTGTTTTTACTTTCGGCACTCTTATGGTACGTGGTGTCAATTATGTGGTGGCAAACATGAAGAAGTAAAATGCTACTTTCTAAATTATAGGCCCCACTACATGGACCCACCGACTTCTTACAACCTTAAAAGGGGCGAAAGTAAAAATAAGCACTATTTCTCCCTCGAATGCGCCCAGCCAGATATTCTAGGGGAAATGCTCCTTGATGAGTTATTTCAACTAGAAAAGCTAATTCTGAATTGGTTAAAAGAACTTAGGAAGGATTTTATTGATCCACCCCAAGACAATGACCATGACGAAATGCTGGAACCGCATTCCGACAACCTCGTTGCTCCCGAAAATACCTTCGTACCTAGCAAAGACTTAGACGATAGTCGTCCCTGTGTCGATTGTGCCGTGAAGGACTCTCCATCGACTTCGTTCGGTGCATACATAGACCTGAGCGATTCGGCATACACCTTCTTTAACGAGAGCCCGGAAAAGGGTTGGACTTGTCCACCTAGAATGAAAATAGGAATTACCCTCACCGACAACCTCTTGCGTTCTCGCCTTAGTCTAGGACAATTAAGGTATCTTAGGCACTTTGGGGTTGTTCCAACCAGTAAGGAACCACCCGATTTCGACGAGATCCTTAGAAGAAGCAAAACTCTATAAAACAGCCTCCAGACACGGGGCCGTGTCCAGGTCAACACGCCCCCGTGCTCACCAAAAAGATTCTCTGCTGATTTGGTCAGAATACGGACAAAATGTGTCAGGATTTCCTCTGCACACGGGGCCGTGTCCAGTCAACACGGGGCCGTGTCCAGTGCGCTGTCGTTTTCTTTAAATGCAGCCTGAATCCTGCTCATTTTTTACCACTTCAAAAGACAGAGATTCCTGGGATCTTCACTCATACCATCCTAGGTAAGTGCTAAAAGAAGGTTCCCAAGGACCATCTTGTCCCTTCCACTTTTATTCATTTCCTCTTCTTTCAAAATTTTTTCAACATTTCCTCCATGGAAGCTTGGAAATCTCTTGATTCCAACCCTCTATGAGGAGTTTGTAAGACTATTTGCTAAGGATTCTTGTTTAAAGTTAGTTGTATAACTTTATTTTAAATTATCTAAGCTCAAAACCCAGATAAAAATCATGGAAATAATTTAAAACTCCAAGATTCCTTAGCCTAAAATCCTGCAGACAAATGGACACGGGGCCGTGCTCATTGAGCACGGGGCCGTGTCCGAGGCACTGTTTTGTAAAAATTTAGCTTACTTCGGTTTCTTTCACAGAAAATGGCAAGCAGAACAAGCGGATCATCTTCAAGAAGTAACCGACATGGGAGGAGATCTTCAACAGCAGAAGACTCTCTTGTAAACTATGTTTACGCCCTAAGGGAGGCTATTGACGAAATGACGGGAGTGGAGGAAGCATTGGTCGACCATATCAACCATCTTACAGTGGGGCTGGAGGGCTGTCTCCAAGAAGTAAACCTCTTGCACCAGAGGTTGAACCTTCTCGCCTCCCCGCCTTTGGTACCTATAGTAACCCAAAGGGCGTGGAACGTGGTGCCCGAAGTTGTCATTCCGGCCGAATGGTACGCCATGCACCAAGAGCCTCCGCGAAGAGTGGTGCTAGGAGTCCCGGTGAATGTTCCTCCTCAGCCACCAGTTGCGGAAGAAAATGAAGCCGCATTCTTTCTTCCTAGGGAGATCGAAGAATGGCTTTAAACAACATTTAGGGAAGAAATCCTTCGGCTAAAAGTCCTACTATATCGGGAAACTATTCTCGAAATTTTCTTAGAATAGTAGAACTCTCTATGATAACCTCGTGTACCTCCTGACCTATTTAGTTAAGTTTTTGTTTTATCTAGTTTAAAATTAGGACTATGTAAGTTATCTCTATGATGCAATGAAATGATGGTTTTCAAAGATTGGATGGTTCATAATGAATAAAACACACTCATGGTGGTAAGGGATGAAAAGGGGAACGAGAAAAACGACTTCATGCACAAGAACAAGGCAACCTGACAATTTTCTCCATTACAGAAGGTTCAACACGGGCCGTGCCCAACCAACACGGCCCCGTGCTGAACCCCCTGCAGAAAACTGCCCAGTTCAGGTAACTGGACACGGGCCGTGTTCACCCGACACGCCCCCGTGTCCAGACTTCTGCTTCTCTTGTTTTAATTTTGTTACTGGCACTTGAACACGGGGCCGTGCCCGGATAACACGGGGCCGTGTTCAGCGCCCAGTAACACAAAATTTTTGCTTTTTAACACTATTTTACACATCTAATCAACCTAAAAATTTATTTTTGGGACACATTGAGGACAATGTGTAATTTAAGTGTGGGGGCGATGCTAAAACCTTGAATTTTGCAAGTCCTAAATACAAGCCTTACACAAAACTCTATTGGAACCGCTAATCACCCCAAATTTTTTCAAAAATTTCATTTTTCTTACTTGTCTAAGTTTAACTCGGGAAATCCAAGTTCTCAAAAAGGTTATATTTTTACGAATTTACAACCGATAGCGTAATGATAAAAAGAACCAACATAAGGAAATTATGAAAAGGCATAGCAAACTTAGTTAAAATTTGATTATATATACTTGATCACATAAAAACCCATTCCCACAAAAGTGAGTTTTGAGCCTTTATTGAGCATACAAATTTACATCTTTAGACTAAATGCTCATTTTTCGTTTCTTGTGTGAATAGCCGCTTGGTTCTTACAACTCTAGAACTTGCCATGACAATACATTCCCGGTCCTTATCAACTTAAACCCGAGTAAGTAAATGATGGAGGCATTAGGACTAACTCTTTTTATTTCTACACCATTATTTTTCTTTTACCACGTACCCAAAAATCCCCCTAGTTAGCCCCTTTGAGCCTAAACCTTTTCATTTCATCACCCAAACAAAAAACCCTTTTACCCACCAAAACTTTTTTTATTTTTAACCCTTTGTTTTAGTATCAGGTTCGGTTTTTTTTAGTAGGATCGTTCAAAAAAAAAAAAATGTTGATGATGAATAAAAAGAAAATAAACAAACAAGTTCATCAAAAATAACTTTGTTTGAATAAAAGCTTCATCAAAATAAAAAGTTACAAAAATAGAAAATCTTACGAAAACCGACACTTGTTACGCTTTTCGCCCTTTTTCTACTAACCACTAACCACTATCCCAACCACCTACCATTAACCCAAGCCTAACCCTTAACCCACAAAGTCCTCTTGATATTTACAAAGGTATAAAAGTTAAAAGGGAGGAGGATTAATTGCTTGGCAAGCTTATGGTAGGAATAAGTTCCATGCCGCTCTCGAGTGATTCACTAAAAATACACCTTCGGCCGAGTGTGAGTGATTTCTCCCGTGAGGTATGTGAACTTGTATATAAATAGAATTTTAAAAAGGCATGTTATGCCCAAATAAGTAATTTCTCCTATGAAACGTTCTAAATAAATCATTACGAATAGGATTGTAAATAGATAAAAATAAAACCCAAAAGGATCTTGGATTCCCAACACTCTATGACAAGCCCAAAACCTTCTCTTCTACCTATTTCATTTGGGAGTGTAAGCCACATATTAAAGAGTTTTGCTTGAGGACAAGCAAAAGTTCAAGTGTGGGGGTATTTGATGTGTGTAAAATGCAACATATAAATTACATCAAATAAGGCATTAAACTAACCCTTTTTAAGTACTAATATTGGAAAAAGAGTGTTTTTGTCTTCCTTTTGTATTTTCAGGATTAAATGAGCTCAAAAACACAAAAGAAGCAAAAAGATAACTAAATCCAACATAAATACAAGGAAAGGAACATAAGTGGACTGCCCGACCCCTCAACGGCATCTTCCCAAGCAAAATAGAGAAGGCAGAAGACTGAACACGCCCCGTGCTCAGCCAGCACGGGGCCGTGCCCAAGAAGCAGCAGAAAAGACAAACCTATAGAAGCTTCTATTGCCCACCACGGGGCCGTGCCCAGTGAACACGGGGGCGTGGCGAAAGTACAGCAGGCGCATTAATTGTAATTGCGAATTACAATTCATGAGGAGAGAGAGTGTCAGACAGGCACGGGGCCGTGCCTAGCGGACACGGGGCCGTGCACAGCCCTCTGTTCAGCCTATAAATAGGAGTGCTTGGTTTCATTTCAACTCATCCCTTGGCACACCACCTCTCTCATACTTCATCCACCACCCACCACCATCACAACACCATCATCCACCACCATCATCCATTGTCCATCGTAGAGTGTGTGAGTCGTCTCGGGATCCAAGATTGATCGTAAGAGTTCTTGACAATCAAGGCCATGTTTGCCTAAGTCTCTTACATCACTTGGTGAAGACAAAGTGTCTAGTATAATACTTTTTATTTCTAATCTTTTGCACTTTTTATTTGGTTTTGTATTAATGACTTTAATAACTAGTTACTTATGTTGAAGGTGATCTTTCCTTATCGTTTGTCTGTGGTGTCTTGGCATTATTTTACTGTCTATATAAAATAAAAGATTTTCACCATTCATATCTCCACGGTCTATATGGAGGTATGTTGGCTACCTGGTCGGGGGTTAAGGGAACGGTTTGGTAAAGGTCTTGCCATTGTTCAGCGTTTAGAGGTCCTGCAATGGACCTGGGTCAAATTTAGTTGGACCTCCTTCAATGCTTCACGGTATTGGATGGCGGGGGTCCAAACTCTTTGACCCCCTCATAAGTTAACTACTATTAATACTATAACCCGGCTATTTAGGACTGTATCCCTGCTGACTCAGACTACTTAGTCGAGGGTAACGTCACCGCCAAAAGCGGGGCCTACCATAATATTGCATTAATAACTTAATTCATTATCTTCCAATAATCCACCCTTTTAGGATTGTATCCTTGCTGACTCAAACTACTGGGGTGAGGGTAACGTCACCTTCAAAAGAGGGGCCTACTACAATAACTAAGATAATCTCTTAATTATGTGCAAAAGTGCGGAAATAATCAAAGGTTATACTAGATACGAGTCGGAACCAAGTGATTCATCTTGTCTATCTGTTTTTATTTTTATTTTATTTTCAGCATTTTAGTTAGTTTTTATTTTTCTTAGTTTAAAAACATTTTTCTAAACTTTTTATTTTGATTAGACGTTGAGGATAAACCGGTATTAAAAGCTCTTGTGTCCTTGGACGACCTCGGTATCTTACCAACGCTATACTACGCTCACGATGGGTGCACATGCCCATATGTGTGTTTAGTGTTAGTAAAATATCGTGTTTTATAAATTTAAAACTTGGCTAAAATAAGTGTTAAAGGGGCTTAAAATATACACCTAATATATATAACACTTTATCGCACATCAGCCTACGAAACGCCGGGGCCACTTATCAACGTCTTATGGACAAAGCTTTCGAAAAACAAATCGGCAGAAACTTGGAAGTATATGTCGACAACTTAGTGATCAAAAGCAAGGAGGAAAAGCAAATGCTCGAAGACATCGAAGAAACCTTCCAAAATCTGAGAGAATACAACATCAAGCTCAATCCCAAGAAATGTTCGTGCGGGGTAGAGGAAGGAAAGTTCTTGGGGGTGGTGGTCACCCGGGACGGTTTTAAAGCTAACCCGGAAAAGGTAGCCGCTATAATGCGAATGCCCTCCCCCAGGACTTTAAAAGAGGCACAAGCATTGAACGGGCGTCTATTGGCTATAAACAGATTCCTGGCAAGACACGCCAAGAGATCTTTGTCATTCATAAAGACGTTGAAAGATTGCTTTAACAAGAAAAACTTCAAGTGGACCAGTGAAGCAGAAGAGGCTTTGCAAGACATGAAGCGGTTCATTGAAAAACTACCCATGTTGACAGCGCCATACCCAGAAGAACTCTTAAAAATGTACCTAGCGGCAGCTCACAACGCTGTAAGCGCGGTACTCATGGTAGAAAGAGATGGAAAACAAATACCAATCTACTACATCAGCCGAGTCCTAGCGGGACCGGAAACGTGGTATCCAACACTTGAAAAGTTGGTGCTGGTACTAGTCCACGCTACCCGGTGTCTTAAAAGATATTTTCAAGGGCACCGCGTACAAGTCTTAACAAATTATCCGCTACAGCAAATTTTGCACAAGTCATAAATCTCAGGAAGGTTGGTCAAATGGGTGATTGAGTTGGGAGCCCTAGATATTGAATATTGAATATCGAAAGCGAACAGCAATTAAGGGACAAGTGATCATTGATTTCTTGGCCGAGATTCCTGAAGGAGAAGTAATACAAGACTCCGCGGTCCAAGATATACCAGAGTCCAGCACAACTAGGCAAACCTGGAAGTTATATACCAACGGATCTTCCAACGGAAAAGGATCCGGCGCAGGCCTCATATTGATAAGCCTAGACGAAATAAGGCTAATGTACGCCATGCGATTTGACTTTGAGTGCTCCAACAACGAAGCAGAATATGAAGCGCTACTCGCGGGCTTGAGAATGGCCCAATCTATGGGAGCAACAAGGGTCGATGCATACCTTGACTCTCTGCTAGTCAATAACCAGGTGAACGAAACCTATGAAGCTAAGGATGAAACGATGGCAAAATACTTGGCTATGACCAAGGAGCTCATAGCTTCCTTCGACAGCGTCACACTTAATCACGTCCATCGGGGAAAAAACCAAATAGCTGACGCCCTGAGCAAGCTCGCTACCTATGGTAGAAATATTACAAACGCCTTCCATAGAACCCCGGGAAGTGTCCGCCATCACAGTGGAAGAACCCTGTTGGTATACTCCAATCTTAAAGTTCCTCACAAAGGGGGAATTACCTCCCGCTTGAGGCGAAGCTCAGAAGATACAAACCAAAGCTTTGCAGTATGAGGTGAACAATGGTGTGCTATACAGAAAATCGTACCTAGGGCCACTCCTGCGTTGTGTATCTCCAGCGGAAGCAAAATACCTGATCCAGGAAATACACGCTGGTATATGTGGTATTCACGCTGGACCCCGGGCAGTCGTTGCTAAAATCCAAAATGCCGGATATTACTGGCCCGGGATGCACGAAGACGCGGTAGATGAACTCAGAAAGTGCCGCAGCTGTCAAAAGTTTGCTCCTCAAACGCTCCAGCCTAAACACAACTTAATCTCAGTCACGGCACCCTGGCCTTTTCAAAAGTGGGCTGTCGATATCGTGGGGCCATTCCCGCTGGCCCCTGGAAAGCTAAAGTACCTAATTGTGGCAATCGACTATTTCACCAAGTGGGTTGAAGCCAAACCCTTGGCTAAAATAACTGCTGAAAACGCCAAGAAATTCATGTGGGAACACATAGTGTGCCGATTTGGACTGCCGCTATACCTGGTGAGCGACAATGGAACGCAATTCACAGACAGGGTCTTACAAGATTGGTGTGCAGAGCTTCAAATTCAATAAATCTTTACATCGGTAGCACATCCCCAGGGAACCGGCCAAGTGGAGCGGGCAAGTAGGAGTTTGCTTGATGGAATTAAAAGAAGGTTGGGCTATGAGGGAAGTTATTGGGTAGAAGAGTTGCCAAATGTCCTCTGGGCACATCGAACAATGCACAAGACAAGTAACAATGAAACCCCCTTCAGCCTAACCTACGGCGCTGAGGCAATGATACCCGCGGAAGTTAGATTACCATCGCTGAGATGCCTTACCACCAATGATGATAATGACAGGCTCCTAAGGGAAGGCCTAGATCTACTGGAAGAACGGCGCGAGGCAGCCGCCATCAGCGAGGCAAAGTATAAGAAAACTTTAGAAAGGTACTACAACCAGTGCGTGGCTCAGCATACTTTCAAGGAAGGCGAGTACGTCATGCGCGACAATGAAGCCAGTAGAGCAGAGCCCTTAGGCAAACTGGGACCCAACTGGGAAGGTCCCTATATCATCCAAGAAGACTTAGGCAAAGGGGCTTACCGCCTATCCAGGCTAGATGGCACCGCGGTTCCACGTAGCTGGAACGCTGCTCAATTAAAAAAATGTTACATGTAAATCCCCGCCCCTAATGGCGGGTTTGGTTGTTTTTTCTTTTACAAACAGGTGTAATTCATCTCTAACGATGTCTCTTTTTTCTTTAAGTATTGAGTTAATAAAAGTTCTTTCTTTTTTATTCTCTCTCATTACTTACATGCACGATATCAACTACCATCGCATTCATACTGCACTTTAGGGTACAAAAAATTACCATCACATTTAAACTGCACATAACGCTAAAAAAGTATCCTTGACACAAAATATTTTTCATACATAAGTCAGAGGATCAAAACTATACAGTGCTAAGAGTGGGTATCTTGGTAATAGATACATCAACCACTACAAAAAAGATAGGTATTTTAGTAATAAATACATACAACTATCTTACAAAAACCAAGTACTTGTCCCTGTTGCTAAAAACTAACATACGTGAACCAAAAAACGAACATGTTCTAAATATCTAATTATCGGAAAACATTACCCTTACCTCTGCAGGGGTGTACAATGCTTCACCATAATATTCCAAAGGATGAGGATCAACGATTAGGTCGTCGACATTAACCTCATCTATCGGAAAAGCTAACACTCTCCGATCATCAACCAAGCTTGTACCACGACGGCCACTGCGGCGTCGTTCATACACCAGTCCACAGCATTGAACATGATCGGGAGGAAGAGTCTGCATCAGAATACCAGCTGATAGAGGAACCACACCTGGTTCGGCCCTCAAAGGATCCTCATCTCTGATAATTTTGCAAGACCGAATAACCCGGGGTACAGTATCACCGGAGTTCATCTCCTTTCCTCTAATCATCTCCTCCGTCACCGGAACTTGAAGATGAACCAGAGCATCGGCTACATCCAAACATCGGAGTATATTGGACATTTTCTGTTTATGGCACTTTCGCCCCATACTTTCAATTACCAGATTTGGAAAAAATATGACTTAATTTATACAAGTCTAAGGGGCCTGACAGTGATGACGATAGCAAAATTAATAAAAAGTCATCATTAGACGTCAAATCGCCACACTTAGGCAAACGACGACGCCATTCATCATGATATTAGCATTAAATGTCTACAGAAAATCAAGTATTTGCACGCAGCCCAAACAAAACAGTGTTTACACAAAATATCTAAGGAATAGTATACATAACAAACAAAGTAAAACACCCATTCCTCTTCAGACTCCTCCGCAGGGTCCAACAGTAGGCGTAAGGAGTCCACGCCGTCTTCGGTCACTTTGTCCATCAGATTTGCATACGCGGGCAGCAGATCATTACAAGCCGCCTCAAGAGCATCCGCCATATCACCCAGCAGTTTGCCTCTTTTTGTGTGAAACACGGGAGTAATCTTATCTGACCGTTGACATTCAAAGTAACCATGGTAAACGCCATCATGGTGACCCGATTGATAAGCAGATGCAGAAAGGCTATCCAACAACGCCGTAAAAGACTCTGATTAGCGTAGGTACTCAAATGCCCCAACCAGGCCATTGGCTATTAACCAATTCCTGTCACCCCGTAATCCAGCCAGTTGGCTGGTCAGGCTATCCACCTCGGCGTTTGATTGCTCCAATGCACTTTCTGCCTCTTTAAGGCGTACCTGGTGGGTGGCGGAAGACTCAACAAGTTTATTCTTGTTGGAGACAAGGGAGTCACACTGTTGCTGAAGCTTCCTAAGCTGATCCTCCCGCTCCTCCAACTCAACCTGTTTGGCTTGAGCCTTGGTGTTGGACGCTTCTAATTCAACAGTCAGAGCCTGATATCGCTCCTGCACCTGAGACACAAAATCAATTTCAATACTGAACCTTTCCATCTTAGCAGACAGCTCAGATCTCACCTTTTGAGCTTCAGTAACAGCTTTACGCTCCAGCTCCTCCTGAACATTCTTAGCATGGGCAAGGACTCGGACTTTTTCGGCTATGTCGCGGGCCCACAATATCCTCTCCTCGGCAAGGTTGGCAGTCACACACTTTAAGTCATCCTCTGCCTTGTTTTTCTCAGAAACAAACCTGCTCTCCCTCAAACCAGCAGCTTGGAGTTGACTTTCCAAGCGGTACTTTTCATCCTTCAGCTCCTGAATAGCAACCCGCGCTTGGTGGAGCTCATTGTTATCTCGGCGTCGGATTTCTGCTAACCTCCGGGGCTGACTAACGGAGTCCACCATTGTGGCAGTTATCAAGTTCTCATTATTTAACCCCTCAACATAGGCTGACTCAGCCGGGGGATATGCCCGCTCAACCCAGTGATGTACCATCGGAGGGAAGATCAATCTCGACGACTCCGCTATTTTCCACTTAGGCTGGTAGCGCTTGTCTTGCACATTTGGATCCCAATTAATAGTGGGAAGATAAAGACCATCGCCCAAACGGGCCCCATCATCAACAATTTCGTTGCTAGATCCCCTAGCATCGCTCATGGCGGTATCTCTGACACTGGTTGCCTCGTGAGCAGCGGAAACTGTTGGTATCTCCTTTTCAGATGCAGAAAAAATGCTAAGGGGAGAGTCAAATAAGGATGTGGGGATGACACTCGAAGGCAGCGGTGTAGAAACTGGACTGGTTGTCACAGCTACAGCAGCTGTGAACACAGGAGGCGGTATTAAAGAACTGACAACGGTGGAAGCACTCACCTGGGATATAAGTTCTGACAGGCTTGGTCCGCTTGTAGCGGAAGGCATAACATCCACAGACGTCAAGGGGGCAGAGGACACACCCTCAACTTGAACCTCAGCGGTAGAACCTGTGTCAAATCAGATGATCAGCATCATAGAATACAAAGTCCACACTTATACCCGTAAACAAAGTTACTCACCAGTAGGCATGGCATAGGCGGTTTGAATAGCTTGAAACGCAGTCAGGGGAGGAATAACTTTGCGTTTTTTCAACGCGCGAGCTGGACTCACCAACTCAGCAGCAGCGGATGTAACGGCAACACCCCTAGCGGGCACAGAAACGCAAACCGCAACAGCAGAAGTAGCGGCCCCCGCGGCCATGTACTTCCTCCCGGTGACCTTCACCCGGATTGGTTTTTTCGCCTCTGCAGTAGAAACACCACTTCCCCCGCTGGGGGGAGGCTAGGAAATATAAGCAGACGGATCCGCCGGCACAGCAGGCAGCAAAAACTGCTCAAGATGGATCTTTAGTACATCAGGTTCTTGTTAACCAATCACGCGATCCGCGGCCCTCAAAGCAACATTCCGCGGAGGATCAACAAAGTCAAATAAACTCCACTTACCTGTTTGACATTTACATACGTTAATTCAAACAAAATTAACGGGATAAATTAAAATCAAAGAACCACAAACCTCCATCATCCCTCTGAAAGGAAGGGTACAACCTGATATCACGCCATAGTAGGCTCATACCCGCCATCACCAGGGCTCCCTCCGGGATCACTGTGCACTCGGAGGGACATTGAGACAATCTCTTAAACAGAGCGTTTTCGACATAAGCATCTTTTGGGGGACCGTCGTCTTTAACCTTGTCCTTGGGTCCCATCTCCCTCCACTGCATTTCTCCAGGGATCACACCGGCATCAATATAGAAGAACTTCTTCTTCCAGTCCTTATCCCTGGAACTGGCAGGAATGTCCCTCAAGTAAGACACATTGATGTCTCGCCTATCAAAGGTGAAAAAGGGGGATTTCCAAACGAGAACGAAAAAAGCCCTAAAAACGGTAAGTTCAGGGATATGACCCAGGGCTATGCAAGCAAATTCAAACTGTCGAAGTTTGACCAACCCTAACGAATGCATTTGGGAAATGTGAATGGGATAATGGTCCAGAACCAACTTACAAAACTTGGTGATCGGCAATCGGAAATTGCAGAATTTGAAAAAATCACTAAACAGAGTGATTTTACCCTCTTTCAACGGAAATGTCGTGTCTCTCTTTGACGACAGCATCGGATTCCACTCTGCCCTAATGCCGTACTCTTGAACAAGATTGTTGAAAGATACAAGCCCCCATTTGACATATAGGGCATCAGAACTTGCTTGGGCAGAAGAAGAGGACTCGCCGGTTTTGGAAGCCATTTTTGGAATCAAGAAGTTGAAGAAAGTGGTTGTGAACAAAGATGGAAATGTAATCCCAAACCCTAAATGGGGAACCTATTTATAAGGGATTGCAACCTTTTGAATTCGAAAAGGCAAACGGATGGGAACGCGTGTCAAGACAGGGGAGGTACAACTGTCATCCTAATGATGACTTAACTGTCACATCTTTTCCCATCGCCGCCATTTTTCAAAAAAGTAACGGTACCCCACTCGAGAAACTAATACTAAAAGGGGGAATTTTGACTTTTTCCTTTTTAGTCCGATTTCATGAATTTCATTTCATAACTTCGGACTGGCGGGACATGACGAGGTATGACCCGTATCGGCTAACCCGACCCGGTCATCACCTATTATTTTATTATAAATATTTAATTACACATGTTTATTCTAGAATGTTCTATTCTGTATGGATAAACCACGTAACCAATTCCTCAACCTTTTGGGAAGATCTTGCAAATCCCTAACTCATCGGAGCTCATCCTAAGTTAGGGGAAACCCTAATGGTAAACTATAAATAGAGGTAAACATCAAATGTATGAATCATCTTGCTCTCGTTTACTCTCTCTCTCTCTACATTTATACTTTCTTTCTCCCAAACCGAGACTTATTCTCACGTCGGAGGGTTTACAGGAATAACCCCATTCCTGTAACGAGTCCTAACGGTGTTTGGTTTTGCTGTTAACTGTTCGGATCGTCAAAGAGTTGAAGTCCTAGCCGGAGCTTACCCATAAGGTCAGTGTTTCTTCACATTGTGTATTAAAAATCTTTCTTTTCAAATGGATAAAGATTTTAGTTTTCCTGTAAAAATTAGTGTAGATTTAGGACTAAATTAAGAGGGTGTGTGAGTTAATCATTTAAAAAAAATAATCAATAGAATTTTAAATTATGAGGGTGTGTGAGTTAATCATTAAAAAAAATAATCAATAGAATTATAAATCACTATTACTATTATTACCTAGAATAATTATTTTTGTTAAAGGAAGAGTTGTCTTTCAAAATATTGTAGCTTAACTTTTAATTGGGGTTTTTAACTCGGGTTTTAAGTAAGTCTTAAAAAAAGGGTAAATTACACTTTTTTGTCCTGTATGTACGTATCGGAATGCAGTGGATATCTTTTAACTTCAATAATTACAGTCACAGTCCTTTATTTGTAAAACCTATAACACCTTGGGTCCTTTAGCGTTAACCATGTTACAATTTTCAGTTAAGTCCAGTCACCTATTTATGAAATGACCAATCTACCCTTGTCCATTATAAATTTAAAATACAATATTATATATAATAATAAGTATCTCTCTTTCTAATCACTCCACCGTCACCACCGCTATCGTCACCATCACTGCCGACACCACCTCTTATTCTCTGTCTAAACCCACCATTTTCCTTCTCTGTTTAAAACTAACAGAATTACAGATCTTCCTAACCACTTTAAAAGCAGATCTTCCTACTGAACCTTGATCTTGACAACTTCCTTCAACAGACCTGAACTTACAGGCTTGGATCGAAAAAATCAACAAGCTTGGATCGACAAAAGATGGGGAGAAGGAGATTAGAATCAAACGGGAGAAAGAGAAAACTTCAAGTGAGACCACAGATCTTCATCTTCATCGTGAACTTACATCAAGCACAGAACTTCATCAAGAAGTTATGTACCTTCAATCAAACGGGAGACCTGAGGTCAGTTGAAAGTTGAAGTTCTATACCTTCAATCAAACGGGAGACCTGAACTTACATCAAGAACAGAACTTCATCTTCATCGTGTTAGCCGGAAATCGAAGGTACAACACCACTCAAGACCGCCTCCATATCATGCTGAGACCACTGATCTAGCATGGCCGCCATCGCTTCATTAGTGATTTCCGGTGGTATATTTTCAATCGGATGTGGACGATGGTTGTAGTAGATCTGGTTCAATCGGAGGTGGGCAGTAGTTGTAGTAGATCTGGGGAACCGGAGGTGGGCGGTGGTTGCAGTAGATTAGGTTTTCTTTAGATGGGAAGGAGATAGGGAGAGAGAGAAGCGGATTTGAAGAGGGAGAGTAGAGAGACACTAAATAAGTTAAAAATATTATTTAAATTCTATTTTAGTAAAGAAGGGTATTTTAGTAATTGCATACGTTTTAATAGAAAAAACTAACGTTTTTTAGTGCAAAGGACGTGACTTGCAAATGGTTTTACAAATAAAGGAATGTGACTGTAATTGTTGAAGTTAAAGGGTATCGATTACAATCTGATACAAACATAAAGGACGAAAAATGTAATTTACCCTAAAAAAAACTAATTCTAAATCAAGTTGATTATTCGAATAAAAGACTAAATTTGTTTGAAATTAACTTATTCAAATTTGATGATATTGGTTTTACTGAGTTTTTCGGTGTGACTGTAATTACACAAATTTTGACAACTAAACCATTGATGATATTGTTTTTAGAGTTAAATGATATTTTATTCCCTATGGTTTGGGTTATTTTGCCAGTTTAGTTCAAAGGTTTTAAACATTGCCTTTTTAGTTCAAAGAATTTCAAACATTACCATTTTAGTTCTTTAGTTTAACTTCATCTATTTTTGCTGTTAACGAGAACTTCTAGAAGAGCAATTCGGTCATTTTATATTGCCAAATTGCCCTTCTAGTTAACAAAATTACATATAATATGACCGAATTGCCCTTCGAGTTAACGGAAAAAATAGATGGAGGTAACCCAGTGGACTAAAATGGCAACATTTGAAACTATTTGAACTAAAATGGCAACGTTTCAAACCTTTAGCTAAACTGGAAAAGTGGTCCAAACGAGGACTAAAATGACATTTAACTCTTGTTTTTAACCATTTTATTGAGTTTTTCGGTGGCTCTAATTACACAAATTTTGACAACTAAACCAGTATAAGATGTGAACGTTAAAAAACTTATCCTATATCACAACATCCAAAAATTTAATTTTTTTTTTTTTTTTGTATTTGAAATATTTACCAAGTCGGCGTAAGCAATTCCGAGGCAAACACAAATACGTTATATCTCAAACTGTCATCCACAACTTACTGCAAGATGTTTCGAAACGTTTTGTTTGGAATATAATATAATATATTTACAATCAGGCAATACGAGTCAAAAGATACCATTTTACTTTTTAAGCTTTGGATATGGTTTCGTATGTGATGATTCATTACTTACGTATGAATAGTTGGTTTAATATTATATGGCTCAATCTATTTGGACACCCTCTGCGCCTATTTTCATACTTTTTGTGCCCTAGACGCCTCGTATAGGGCTTCGAGTTGAATCGGACGCTCTGCACGGTTAAAAACAACATTGTTTAAGTCACATGATTAACGGAAATATATCGCACAAGTGTTGTACGTTTAACAATTATTACCTTCACACATGTACTTTTCTATCCTACAAGCACAGGGCAACCCACAGCTGTGCCACATTTGGCAACCACATGATGAATGAAAGCGCTCCAAGACATCTAGCTTCCTAATTGCCTCTCCCCTCAACAAGTCAAGGGCTGTATGGGATACTTTTCCAAGTAGGTGTTGAAACAACGGGTGTTTGTGGTGGTTCATTCTTTTTTCGATGCTTTCTCGAAAAGTCTTCCTTATTTCACCGAACTGTGTCTCAACTATATCCCGGACACAACCAACTACACGGTCCAGCGAGCTCCTATCTAGGACGTATCTCTTTAAGTTAGCGTGTTGGCTCTCAACTCTGTTTGTGGTACGATTACCAAAGTTGCGCCTCTTATCAGTCCACGCAAAGACGAACATCTCCTTATAGTCTTTTAGCCAGTTATTGTACACGTAATTGAAGACTCCTAAAAAGTAAAAATAATTTAATAAAATTTGCATAGGTGAGTCGTATGTTATTAGAAAAACTTACTAGAACGTTTGCACTCCACAAGTCGCTTTCGCATGTTGCGCAAGTGGTACTCGTAGATGGGTATGGATGGAGACTCAATCAATGTCCCCCAAAATGACAAAAATTTCTCCCGGTCTTCGTCTGTGAAGGTACCCTTGCAGTGCTTCATAACATTCTGTTGTATATGCCACCTGCAAAGAAGCCTGGAGGCGTCTGGAAATACTTTAGCACACGCGCCCATAAGGGCTAGGTCTCTATTCGTTAAAATCACACGTGGCTCCATACATTCATCCAACATTGACTTGACCCTCTCAAGCACCCACACAAAGTTATCACCCCGTTCTTTACTAACAACGGCATGCGCGATAATAAACGATTTGTTGGTAGGCGTCACACCAACAATCTGGATAAATGGCATATTGTATATGTTTGTTTTGTACGTCGCATCGATCAGCATGGCGTGGGGGAATGCACGCCACATGTCTCTCGAGTCCCGATGAAGAAAGAAGATCTCTGTTACGATCTCTGTTCCGGGTTCCTCCCGTGTCTCGTAAATAAAGTCGTTATTTATCAGCATGTTTTCTAGTGACTGCATTGGAGTCAATCCTTGTCTTTGTTCGGCTCTAATCTTCGCCACAACGTTTTGAACGTCTTTCTGAACATGAAACCTGTCGGGGTCCTGCTTCCTTATCGTTTGAAATATTTTGCGCGGCTCCATGTTTTGAGCTGTCAGCTGCTCGATCAGTTTCATTTCGCTTGGAGTAAACCTTCGCACAAACGCGTGGGCCGACAGTTCCTCACAAAGTTCGTGGTTATGTTCAATTTTTCCGTCTTTTATCTCCCAGGTTTCATACGGGTGGTTTCGCACAGCCAGCAGGTAAAACGGGCAACCGTTTTTTTTTTGCTTCCGGCTTTTCTAAGTGTTGCTGTAGTCTGGTGCTCACCACCACGATCACATTCAAGCCATACCCTTGCGGTTCTTCCCCCGATTTTCTTTGATCGACGGGTGACAATAACGAAACCATCCGTGTTTGCTATTTCTTGTATCCGATTCTTTAGTTCATCTAAAGAGTTGAAAACCTGTAACATCGACAATAATAATAAATAATAATAATAATAATAAATAAATAAATAATAAATAATAATAATAATAATAAATAAATAAATAAATAATAAATAATAAATAATAATATTAATAATAATAATAAATAATTAATAATAATAATAATTAATAATAATAATATTAATAATAATAATAATTAAATAATAATAAAAAAATAGTAATTAATACCTGCTTTTTTAAGTACGGACTGTCCGGGATGGGAGGTGTCTCACCACCATATCTACCATATCCACCATAACCACCATATCCACCATATCCACCATAACCACCATATCCACCATATCCTCCAATGTCCGGATTATTTTGATGAACGTAAGGAGTGCCCGGGGAAATGAATTGCTGATGACCAACGTATCCACCGTCTCCTCCGTATCCACCGTTTCCTCCGTATCCACCGTCTCCTCCGTAAGAATATTCACACCCGTATCTATAATCCGGATACCCTTGTTGCGTCGGATAACTTGGTTGACCAGCATGGTATGAGTCATCTACAGGGGATGTTTCATCAACAGGGGGATGCTTGTTCAAATCTAGAAACGGTCTGTTTTGTTCTCCTTGTATACTAGACACAACCTCCTCTTGCTCATTAGAATCGGGAACGCCAGACTCCTCCAAAATAAACAACCGTATCATCATTAGTAACTAATAAACTAAAACAACAACTAATTAAAACATTTAAGCTAATAACTGTTACCGGAACGCTTTCGGCCACCCAGTTGTCGCTAGAATACTGCCCGAAGACATAGTTGCCGTCCCAGTATGATGACATTTCAACACTTCGAGATGATAAGAACACAAATGCAAACAACAATTCTTTTGAAGAAATACAAGAAGAAGAAGAAGCAGAATGAAAGAATTGTGTAATGCACAAAGAATGCACTGTATGTTGCACTTTATGGGAGACATAGACGCCTCGTATAGCTCTAGACTACCTGTATAGCTTTAAGTCACATGTCAAACGTATAGTCAAATCAGTCACTAAGACGCCTCGTATAGACCTATACGAGGCGGCTTAGTACCCTCGTATCTGTTCCTCGTACAGGCCTAGACTCCCCGTCTGATGTGACTGATGTGACGTTGTACTTGGTGCAGAAGCTGGTCGGAAAAGCAACCCTATACGCCTCGTATAGCTCTATACGAGGCGTCTTAAAAGGTGTGGAAATAGGCATTAAGGTGTGTAAATATGTAGACCCTATTATATACAGGGGTCGGATTTTTTTTTTTGCAGATTAAAAAGATTTTATGTGAAAAGCGTATAAAGCTATCAGGATATGATACATCAATTTTAGACGAGAAGTATATGCGTCTATGTAATTACGTGTGAGATTTATTGGGAAACACTAAAAAAGTGGGGAACAGTGGGGAACCGACTCAAACGAACTCCGATTGGACTCATTCCAGCGGCGTTGGAACCGGCTCGTCGAAGCCTAACTAGGATCTCTTAACCCTAAACCCTAAATCATAACCCCTAAACCCTAAATATATTAGGGTTTGGCTTTTAGGGTTTAGCTTTAGGGTTTAGCATTAAGGTTTAGCTTTAGGGTTTAGGGTTTAGCTTTATTGTTTAGGGTTTAGCTTTATTGTTTAGATTTAGGTTTAGCCTTTAGGGTTTAGCTTTTAGGGTTTATAGTTTAGATTTTACGGTTTAGCTTAGATTTTAGCATTATTTTTTAGCTTTAGGGTTTAGAGTTTAGGAGTTAGGGTTTAGTGTCACACCCTGCTAGTAGCGGAAGCGTATTGTGTGTGACGTAAGAAAGGAAATCATTGCATCCAAATGAGTAAACATAACAAACCACAACGATGCCATAGATATATTGTTTTCCATAAAAGATTACAAGTTTTCCAAGTTTTAACAACGTTTGACATGGCATATTCTAAGTTATTTTACACATAACAAAAGGTAGTTTTTGACAAAAAGACGTAGTGAGGTTTTGTCCCCTATATACCCATACGAGGTTGGGATATAAAAGACAAACCCTCCAAAAGTTGCCATCGTTGTCATTGACTTTCCCATTTCCCGTAGTGAATCACCGGCTCAAGACCTGTTTCCTGAAATACATGTAGTTTTAAAAAGTCAACAAAAAGTTGAGCGAGTTCATGCAGTTATTGTTATCATATGAAATCTTTGCATTCTTGTATTGAAATCCAGGTTTGTTAATAGCATATATGGAGTTTAAGGATCTATCAGTGGGTAGCGAACCCCTGACATTATGTACCATAACTTACGTAACCAAACCGAAACAACTTTGACATTTTCTGGGATCACAAAAGCACTCCTATGGCCTATCAAAGGAGTGGAGCGTGTCTCAAGCTCAATAGATCTACACCTTTTGCACATAGGTCACTAAGTGATTAATGGTTACTATGTTATCATCCTACTTATGTACATTGATCGGGTTATCATCTAAACCCATAGCTAACAAACCCATAATATTAGCATGTATGCTAACATATCCGTAGTTTTAGCATGTATTTCCCCTCGATTGTTTTAAAACCAAAACATTAAAATCATTGAAAGGAGAGACATGAACTCACAAATTTGCGTTCCGAGTAGTATGAAATCAAAGTGAGCGTCCGTACGTGTCAATAACCTACATGTGTACTAATCTCGTTAGACACTAGGTCTTTCGGACCTCGTACAAGTTGTTCATCTTGAATACTTTATTATGTTCTCGTTTGTCATCTTTGGAACAACTTTGTATTTTAGAGTGTTGGTAGTTTACTCGCTTGAGTGTTATGTATATACATGCATTCTATACGTATTGGATTATATGTGAACGGCTTCGAACCTATGTCATTGGGCTTACCCCACGTTTTATTGTTATTGGGCCTAGCCCTAGTTTTATGTCATTGGGCCTCACCCTAGTTTTCTTGTTATTGGGCCTGGCCCTAGTTTTCTTGTTATTGGGCCTGGCCCTAGTTTTCTTGTTATTGGGCCTGGCCCTAGTTTTCTTGTTATTTGGCCTGACCCTAGTTTTCTTGTTATTTGGCCTTGGCCCATGTACTTTAGAAATTTGGGTCTTGACCCATATATTTGCCATTGGGCCTTGGCCCATGTATGTTAGTAATTTGGGCCTAACCCAAATAATTTATTTTTTTGGTGAGTCCATTAAATATACTCTTGCATTTTTACTAAAAATTCACCAAGCATGTAACTTAATAAGTTTGTTTTTCACATGAAAAATACTTGGTAATTTTTATAGTTCTCGACTTTCTGGATTCTTGTTTTTGACCACTTTGTTATGTGTTCGTTTTAGTGTCTAAAAATATGTTATTTTTAGACTCGACATTGTAGTAACTTGTTCACGATGTCGATACGCTCAATTCGTCGTCATCAAGTGTTATGTATTTCCATTTCGGCCATTTTATTTAATTGTCCGATTTAATAGCATTTCTTGGACCATGTAGGAACATGTATGTGTATTTATTTTGGTCACCCTATAGGTATCTAATACATACACATATAGCACATATTACATGCACTTGACAAGTTTCCAAAAATATATAATTTTTACCAAAAATTATATATACATATATGGTTACACTTTTAACCATTTATTTTGTAAAAGAGTAAGTTTAAGTCCATAAAACTTATTGAATATTTAAGACTTAAATATCCTCATTAGAGTTTCCAAAATGACGTTTATAACCACTAATCGCGTTTAACATGTTAATCACCCTTTAATCCCCTCTTTAATCGCGATTAGATTTTTAGAAAAAATCGCCATAGTTTCCCCTAAAACTATGACGTTTTCCACGTTATAAAAACGCGTTTAAATCATAATCACAATCAATTTTCCGAAGCAAGTTTCAATGTATCAACTTTTTATACATGTTTATATGTTAACATAACTTCCACATTTCATGAACTTTCATAATACACTTTTTATACATAAAAAGTTAGACTTTTTAAAGTAACTAGGTTTATTATGGTCGCCGCGTTGCGGCGTACTTCTTTTGTTATTTAGTTTGTGTTTATATGTATTTTGAAATCACTGCGGGCGCCTTGCGCACGGAACCACTGACAAAAATTAAAAAAATATAGAAAAAACACTAAAAGAGAACCTGAAGAAAATCAACCAAAAAAGTTATATGGTAATGATGTTCTTATGAAACTCATTGTCAGATATGAGCCAATGGTATTGGGTATCGGTACCGAATTTCCCGAACCGAAATATATTAAGTAACAATTCGGTACCGACTTTTGGCGTTCATGGTACTGGTTCGCCACCGGTTTTACCTTCATAAACCGGTACCGTAACCAACATTTTCGGTACAAGTACCGATTCGAATTCGGTATCGGTTGGCACCGTGTTCACCTCCCCCTAAAACTAAAATAAATAAATCATTAAAAGTTAAAGAAAACCAACAAAAAAGTTGTGCGATAGCGTTATTGTTCGTACAATCGTACGGTACTCGTGATTAACGATGAAACAACGATACCATGTAGCATTAAAACATTATTCATTAACTTTGTTTTTTAATATATAGGTAATATATAGGTAATAGGTAATATAATAGATATAAAAAAATGTAAAGAGTGGGACTTGAACCCATCCCCATATAAAAAAAATGTAAAGAGTGGGACTTAACCCATCCCCATATAAAAAAAACGTAAAGAGTGGGACTTGAACCCATCCCCTTTACAAACTAAAACACCACACAAACCACTTTACCAAACATACAAATATATCATATTAAAGAAACCAAAAGTATATAAACAATAACATCAAAGGATGACACTCACTATTCATACTATTCATTAGAATTTCCCGAACCGAAATATATTAAGTAACAATTCGGTACCGACTTTTGGCGTTCATGGTACCGGTTCGCCACCGGTTTTACCTTCATAAACCGGTACCGTAACCAGCATTTTCGGTACAAGTACCGATTCGGATTCGGTATCGGTTGGCACCGTGCTCATCCCTACCCCTAAAACTAAAATAAATAAATCATTAAAAGTTAAAGAAACCCAACAAAAAAGTTGTACGATAGCGTTATTCTTCGTACAATCGTACGGTACTCGTGATTAACGATGAAACAACGATACTATGTAGCATTAAAACACTATTCATTATCTTGTAAAAACAAAGTTCACTAAACTTCCCAAGATTAAGTTTTAAACCTATTTAAACCCTTGTTTCTTTATGTAATCCAAAAATTATATGATTAGTTCATGAAATGAGTATGATGATCTTTCTTGATTTAAACATAACCATGTTTAAATCACATATTTATGTTCATCATGATAAGATTAACACAAATATAAAACACTACATGAAACTAACAACATGATCATCATAAATATAAACTTTAACTCACTAATCTCAACAAAAATAACATACTCAACATGAACATATGAACATATTAACACTAAACAACATAAATCAACACATAATATATTCATATTTAGTGTTTATTAGCTTTGTGTTTAGGGTTTTTGATTATGTTAAGCTTTAAATTCAAGATAATCAACTTGTACAATAATAATCTACTAATAATATGGAGCTTAAAAATGATGGTTAGAGATCTTACAAGATTGCACTAGTTAGACAAGAAAATAAGAAGAAATTAAGCTCCAAAAGTGCTCCAACTAATGCTCCAAGTTTAACCCATAAGTGAGTGATCTTGTAAAGGTTATTTTTAGTGAAAATAAGGTGTTAAATGGAGTTTGAAGGTAGGTTGAATGGGGGGTGTTGGCTGCCGTAAGTTAGGGGGTGTTTGAGAGGAACTTTTGGTCTTTCAAAGATGATAAACAAGATAAGTATGATGGTAGATTTTCAATGTATGATGAGATATGATTAGTAGCCTCTTATTTCAACAACAACTTTAACAAGACCATACTTCCATTAGTCATATTTTTAAACAAGATCAAGGGATGTGGCCCACCAAATTTTCGGCCATGATGACATGAGGGGGGGGGGGGTATAATGTAAATATTTTATAAAAAGTATGGTTAAACTTGTTAAAAGAACTAGATATTTTGGTTATTAAATTAATCATAGTGGTTAGGGTTTAAAGTACACCATTAGTGGGGTAATTAGGGATTGGGACTTTAATTATCATTAACTAATTCACTAGACTAGTTAAAATAGTGTTTAACTAGTTTAAACGGTTCCCGGTTAAGCACCGGTTCACCAACGATGCTTTTATGTCGTACAGATAAGGATTTTCCGTAAATTGTTTTCTTGCATCCGAAAGTTGTATGAAGTGATTCCGAGTCCCAAATTTAGCTTAACTAGTTCACTAGAGTTTCCATATGGTTGCTACGATGACGGAAATATTGTTTACTAGCTCGTCGGTTCACTAACGGACTAGTTTAGTGCATGGCGATGTAATACCGGAAACTTGTGATTAGGAACATTTCATTGATATCATCCTATTGTTTTAGTATGTTTTTCATCAATTGACATTATTCCGAAGTCCCGGAAATGCTTTGTTATAGGTTCGGACGCGTTAAAAATGTTATATTTTTAGCCGAAACGGACATTTTTGTAATTAGGGCGTCGTACTGGAAAGTCTTGTTTGTTTGCAAGATGTGTTTTCATAATAATTTTTTCGCATATAAATGGACTCAGTTATGTTATCCGAGTGTCGTTTTTCAGTGTTTCGGTCTGATTTCATGGTTTGCAGGCATGAATAGTGTAACCGTGAATAGTGCACGCAGCATTTTTTACCAACACTTTTAGGACATTGTTTGTTTGGTTTCGCATTACGACGAAAACCAACATATGTTTTAGCTTTGTTTTCTTGTCCTAACACTGTTATCCAGTATACGACACAGTTACGTAATTAAATTACGCTAAATGCATGAGATTTAGAAATATAAATAGTGATTAGATTGTATGGAATTACCAGTTATTTGCCGGTTGTCACATTCTCCCCCTGTTAAAAAGAATTTCGTCCCGAAATTCAAGTTGAGCCATCCTTTGCAGGAGTCTTCTTGAACAGGTGGGGATATTTTGTCTTCTTGAACAGTTCGATATTACTTCTCCTTGTCTTGTGGACCTTCCGGTCCATAACCTCAACGGGTTCTTTGGTAAACTGAAGCATGTCGTCTACATGAATTTCATCCGATGGGATGATAACTGTATCAACGGTCGGACTTTTCTTGAGATTCGACACATGGAATGTGTCGTGTACGTTGCCGAGTTCTTCTGGCAGTTTCAACTTATACGCGACGGTACCGATCTTTTCTAGAATTTCAAATGGCCCAATGTATCTCGAGTTCAGTTTTCCGCGTTTCCCGAATCTAGCTACGCCTTTCCAAGGCGAGACTTTTAGTAAGACTTTGTCTCCAACCTCGAAGGATAATGGTTTACGTCTTTTGTCTGCGTAGCTCTTTTGTCTGTCACGAGCTGCTTTGATACGGTCTCGTATCTTTGCTATCTTGTCAGTAGTCTCTTGGACTAGTTCAGGGCCAATGAGTTGTTTGTCTCCGACTTCTGCCCAACACAGTGATGATCAACACTTCCGTCCGTATAGTGCTTCGAATGGGGCGGCTTTGATGCTTGTGTGATAACTGTTATTATATGAGAACTCTACCAGCGGTAAATGAGTATCACAGTTTCCGCCCATATCCATCACACAGGCACGAAGCATATCTTCTAGAGTTTGGATGGTTCGTTCGCTTTGGCCATCGGTTTGCGGATGGAATGCCGTGCTTAGATCCAAACGAGATCCAAACGAGGCTTGAAAGGATTGCCAAATCCTTGACACAAAGTGACCATCACGATCCGAGATTATCGAAATAGGCACTCCATGGCGTGCTACAATCTCGTTGAGGTAGATTTCAGCTAACTTCGCGGTACTGTCTTTTTCACGAATAGGTAGGAAGTGAGCTGACTTGGTTACTCAATCAACAATAACCCAAATCATATCATGACCTCGAGAGGTTCGTGGGAGTCCTGTAATGAAGTCCATTGATATCTGCTCCCATTTCCAAACAGGAATCTCGGGTTGTTGTAATAACCCAGATGGCTTTTTGATATTCGGCCTTGACCTTTGCACAAGTTAGGCAATTCCCAACATAGGTCGCAATATCTTTCTTGAGTTTAGGCCACCAATAGTATTCTTTTAAATCCTGGTACATCTTGTCAGATCCTGGGTGTATCGAATATCTGGACTTGTGTGCTTCATCCAGCACTAAGTCTCGTAGGCCACCAAAATAGGGGATCCAGATCTTTCCCCTGAAATATAAAGTGTCATCTTTGTGTGTTTCCATCTGTTTCCTTGCTTCTCGCAAGTATTCTGCTCGTATATTTCCTGGCTTTAGAGCTTCCTTTTGTGCATCGCGCACTCGAGTAGTGAAGTTCATCTGGATTGTCAACTCTAAAGCTCGTACTCGTAATGTTCTAACTCTTTTTTTCCGGCTCAAAGCATCCGCTACAACATTTGCTTTTCCCGGATGGTACCTGATTTCGCAGTCATAGTCGTTCAACAATTCTACCCATCGCCGTTGGCGCATGTTTAATTCCTTTTGGTCGAATATATGTTGAAGACTTTTATGATCAGTGAATATGGTACACTTAGTACCATAGAGATAGTGACGCCAAATCTTTAATGCGAATACCACTGCGCCCAACTCTAGGTCGTGAGTGGTATAATTCTTTTCATGAACTTTCAACTGTCGTGACGCGTACGTGATGACTTTTTCACGTTGCATTAATACATAACCCAAGCCTTGGTGCGATGCATCACAATACACCTCAAAGTCATCGGTGCCGTCAGGGAGTGATAAGATTGGCGCTTGGCATAGTTTATCTTTAAGTAGCTGAAAAGCCGTTTCTTGTTTTTCACCCCAATCGAACTTTCTATCCTTTTGAGTGAGCGAGGTTAGCGGTTGAGCAATTTTAGAAAAATTCTCGATGAATCTACGATAGCATCCCGCTAAGCCTAGAAATTGTCTTACTTCCGTTGGGGTCTTTGGAGTGTTCCATTTCTTTATGACCTCTATCTTCGCTGGATCAACATGTATTCCGTTCTCGTTCACCACGTGACCGAGAAATTGTACTTCACGAATCCAAAATTCGCATTTTGAGAACTTGGCGTACAATTGTTCTTTCTTAAGCAACTCCAGAATAGTTCTCAAGTGTTGTTCGTGTTCCGCCTCTGTTCGTGAGTATATTAAAATGTCATCAATGAATACGATCACGAACTTGTCGAGGTATGGTTTACATACCCGATTCATCAAATCCATGAATATGGTGGGAGCGTTTGTTAAGCCAAAAGGCATAATAAGGAACTCGTAATGCCCATAGCTAGTCCTAAACGCTGTCTTAGGAATGCTTTCCTCCTGAATCCTCAGCTGATGGTATCCGGATCTTAGATCGATCTTGGAGTAGAAGCTGGAACCTTGCAACTGATCGAACAAGTCGTTGATCCTCGGTAGGGGATACCGATTTTTGATAGTTAGCTTGTTTAGTTCTCTGTAATCGATGCACATTCGAAAGGTTCCATCCTTCTTCTTGACAAATAGCACCGGAGCTCCCCAAGGTGAGAAACTCGGTCTAATGAATCCCTTGTCAAGCAACTCCTGAAGCTGAGTAGATAATTCCTGCATCTCCGAGGGTGCCAGTCTATACGGAACTTTTGCCACCGGTGCCGCTCCTGGCACTAGATCGATACGGAATTCCACTTGTCGTTGCGGAGGTATTCCCGGCAAGTCTTCTGGAAAGACTTCAGGGTATTCCCTTACCACAGGGATGTCCTCCACCTTGCGCTACTCGGCCTTCTTGTCGACCACATGGACAAGAAAGGCGATGCATCCTGTTCTCAGGCTCTTCCGAGCCTTCACACAGTTGTTGGTCAGCAGCCATGTGTCGTGTTTCTCTCCGTGCACCAAAAGATGTTCTCTCGTCAGACAGGGGAAAAAGAATAATAGTTTTCGCAGCACAACTACTTCTGCTCGGTTGTCGGCCAACCAGTCGATGCCAGAAGTTAAGTCGTAACAACCTAATTGAATGAGTGAAAAGTAGTTACTGAATTTTCGCGCTCCAAGTTCGAGTGTGCATCCTTTAACGTCTTCTCCAGACTCAACTAATTTATCGTCGGCCAATCCTATGGAATGAGGGGACGTCTAGTTTACTTGACTATATACCAAGTATATTTCGAATTCTATGGGGATGTAACTAATACCGACACTGGTATCAAACAAAATGAATGCAATGGGTCGGTTAATAGGAAATGTATCGATGACCCTTAATGACTTCACATGACTCCGCTAATTCCCCGTTAGCTAATTCATGTATATACTTAGTATCTAAAGACACTAAGTTAAGCCGACGTTGGTATCCAAAGAATTGATACATGATGGTTGTAGAGTAGAGCATACCCCTAGACTTGCTTGCTCACTAGCTTGATTCATCCTTAACCATCCATGCTCGTAGTGACCTCCTTGCCACTGTAAAAACCACCTCGTTCATTCTTAAATATAGCTAACTCATTAGTTTCTGCTTTGTGCCAAGTCTCACCACACTGCTACTCTTGTCACTTTTGCAAGTGCCCTCATGATGAAAGTTTCACCTATCTCATTCTGAATTTTGACAAGTTATTAGCATACTTCTTAATGCGAGCATCGATTATGGCAGTAATCGCCTTTGCTTTGCTTGTCACGTGATTTCTCTTTCTCTTAACACCCTCCTTGGGCAGTCCCCCATCCTCACCACATCCTTGGTGAGACTAACTGAGAGAGTTACTTGAAAATAAATCTAGGTAGGGTGACATGATGTGATCATGATTCGGATCTCAGGGCTAAACCCCAAATGTAGCGCTCAGTGCGTTTGGATTCGAGTGTTATCCAATATGCAATCAATCCTTGACAGATTGTAGAGGCGTCGGGGTAACTAACAACATTAGCTCTAATCATAATCGAGTTCTAGAGCTCGGTTCCCAAACTTGGAATTTTTCCGCTAGCGAGCAATACTCTTCTCGCTTAAGATTCTTGAGTTCTTCCCACAATAACCTCTTTGTTGTATTACTCCCTATAGTTTGCACTTGGAGATTCCACCAAGTTAACACCTCATTCAATAGAAGGCTATTTGTTCACCAAAACGTTTACTTAGGAGTACATTTATTAGCAAGGTTAACTGACTTCCTTGTCTTTATCTAGCGGATAGAACTCACCGCACCTTCCGTATCAATGAGGTCTCGCGGCTTATAATCTAGAAAAGCCTTAGGATTAAAATCTGGTGTGATTGCATCTCCAACTGTGGCATTGCCACTCATTCTCGTCCCATCGGGATTTGAACCACTTGAACTACCGGTACCATCAGTACCATCACTAGTGTCGACTCGACAACCTCATGTTGTTCCATATGACCTCTAGTTCAACTTTAATAGTAGGGCGCTGATTAACTGACCCTCTTCTAGGCGTAGATTTTCTTGTCGACGCCACGTTGTTTCCGATACATAGTATCATTGAGTCTAGGCTTTTATTTGGACAGATATAGCCTATCATGCGCCTAAGAATTAAGAATGTGATTGGTCATGGAAACCTCAAGACAACATTGCTCCGGCATGTTTGAACAATGATATTCCTGAATAAATGCATTCCAAAATGCATAGTACCTCTTGAGTGTATTAGCCATATGCCTAAATGGGAAAAGAAGTAATTCGTTGAGGAGGAGAAACCAAACGGTCGTCTCTAATTTTTTTCAACGTGTATTCCATACTTCCTGGATCTCGATCGCCCAAAGTAGGAAAAATCCTTCGCCACACTAGCCCGTCATAGTATCCCTTGGAATAAGACAAATATCAAACGACAGAGTTAAATGTAATCATTTCTGATAACTAAGATAAGGTAAGGTGTCATAGACACCAAAGAACCAGCCCATGTACGAGAATTTCGAGAATGTTGAGGAAAAATCCTCCATGAGTGGCTAACGAGTTTTGTTTGCTTTTGATGACTAGTCTCAGACGACTCGTGTTATAGATCGAATGTTAAGTGCAAACAATACGTGCAGTCTTCCTGTATCGTAGAGTGTTATAGTAACCATTCCGGTTAGTGTTCTACTAGATAGAAACTTGAACAATTCAGGAATTTTGAATGGATTAGTGGTCATTAGCTTGACCCGCAGAGCCCACCAGGATTTCCATACACTACAAGTTGTTATTACGTGTGCCCCCGTAATAATAAATTGTCTTGTATGGTCACCCTAGCATTCTCTCGTTCAAGCAGCCGATCAGTCAAAGAGAGGACACTATTGTCTATATACCTTCAACATAGGAGGGAACTTCGTGATGGTCCACGAGCTAACGTCCGTTGTCATTATTCGTGAGAGGGCACAACGTTAGCCGAAATAGAAATAAAAGAATTCGTAATAATAACAACTGGAGGGGCACCTTCAAGATGAGTACATCATCTTCCTTGTCTGGACAGGAATGTAATCGAGCATGACTAATATGAATCTCAGGGACCTCGTCCCACTAGTAGAGTTGTTGTCCAAGGCCGCCACCTCTGGCTCGTCGTCACTACCAAAGCCAGGCATATACAACCCGAGGGTAAACAACCTTCTTCCATGGGATTAACGCTTTAGGGTCTCTCTCAGGGACCACGCCCGCCATAAGCTTCGTAATAGACGCGAGGTCATCATTCTCATCACGTGAGTTAAGTGTAATAATAGAATTCATAGTCGAAGGTATTTTCATTCCTGGCAAAATGTTCCGTACAACACATATATATAGATATATATATAATCACTAAATCTCATGTTTCACATGTAAGCCTTAGTGTTTTCAAGTCTATTCCTTATAGACTAAACATGTATTGAACCATATCAGTTACTTATGATTGAGCCCGCGTGATAGATCCTCATGTTATAGTGACACAATGAAAACCTTTTGTCATACTTTTTGAAATCATCTTTGTAATGTTATCAACTTTGTTTTCATGTGAGAGCCCTTGGTGATTGTAGACCAAACTTTATAAAAGTTTATCCCCGGTTCACTACAATCGGAGCTCTGATACCAATCTGTCACAACCTGCTAGTAGCGAAAGCGTATTGTGTGTGACGTAAGAAAGTTAATCATTGCATCCAAATGAGTAAACATAATAAACCACAACGATGCCATAGATATATTATTTCCCACAAAAGATTACAAGTTTTCCAAGTTTTAACAACGTTTGACATGGCATATTCTAAGTTATTTTACACATAACAAAAGGTAGTTTTTGACAAAAAGACGTAGTGAGGTTTTGTCCCCTATATACCCATACGAGGTTGGGATATAAAAGACAAACCCTCCAAAAGTGGCCATCGTTGTCATTGACTTTCCCATTTCCCGTAGTGAATCACCGGCTCAAGACCTGTTTCCTGAAATACATGTAGTTTTAAAAAGTCAACAAAAAGTTGAGCGAGTTCATGCAGTTATTGTTATCATATGAAATCTTTGCATTCTTGTATTGAAATCCAGGTTTGTTAATAGCATATATGGGGTTTAAGGATCTATCAGTGGGTAGCGAACCCCTGAAATTATGTACCATAAATTATGTAACCAAACCGAAACAACTTTGACATTTTCTGGGATCACAAAAGCACTCTTATGGCCTATCAAAAGAGTGGAGAGTGTCTCAAGCTCAATAGATCTACACCTTTTGCACCTTGGTCACTAAGTGATTAATGGTTACTATGTTATCATCCTACTTATGTACATTGATCGTGTTATCATCTAAACCCATAGCTCACAAACCCATAGTATTAGCATGTATGCTAACATATCCGTAGTTTTAGCATGTATTTCCCCTTGATTGTTTTAAAACCAAAACATTGAAATCATTGAAAGGAGGGACATGAACTAACAAATTTGCGTTCCGAGTAGTATGAAATCAAAGTGAGCGTCCGTACGTGTCAATAACCTACATGTGTACTAATCTCGTTAGACACTAGGTCTTTCGGACCTCGTACAAGTTGTTCATCTTGAATACTTTATTATGTTCTCATTTGTCATCTTTGGAACAACTTTGTATTTTAGAGTGTTGGTAGTTTACTCGCTCGAGTGTTATGTATATACATGCATTCTATACGTATTGGATTATATGTGAACGGCTTCGAACCTATGTCATTGGGCTTACCCCATGTTTTATTGTTATTGGGCCTAGCCCTAGTTTTATGTCATTGGGCCTCACCCTAGTTTTCTTGTTATTGGGCCTGGCCCTAGTTTTCTTGTTATTGGGCCTGGCCTTAGTTTTCTTGTTATTGGGCCTGGCCCTAGTTTTCTTGTTATTGGGCCTGCCCCTAGTTTTCTTGTTATTGGGCCTAGCCCTAGTTTTCTTGTCATTGGGCCTTGGCCCATGTACTTTAGAAATTTGGGTCTTGACCCATATATTTGCATTGGGCCTTGGCCCATGTATGTTAGTAATTTGGGCCTAACCCAAATAATTTATTTTTTTGGTGAGTCCATTAAATATACTCTTGCATTTTTACCAAAAATTTACCAAGCATGTAACTTAATAAGTTCGTTTTTCACATGAAAAATACTTGGTAATTTTTATAGTTCTCGACTTTCCGGATTCTTGTTTTTGACCACTTTGTTATGTGTTCGTTTTAGTGTCTAAAAATATGTTATTTTTAGACTCGACATTGTAGTAACTTGTTCACGATGTCGATACGCCCAATTCGTCGTCATCAAGTGTTATGTATTTCCATTTCGGCCATTTTATTTAATTGTCCGATTTAATAGCATTTCTTGGACCATGTAGGAACATGTATGTGTATTTATTTTGGTCACCCTATAGGTATCTAATACATACACATATAGCACATATTACATGCACTTGACAAGTTTCCAAAAATATATAATTTTTACCAAAAATTATATATACATATATGGTTACACTTTTAACCATTTACTTTGTAAAAGAGTAAGTTTAAGTCCATAAAACTTATTGAATATTTAAGACTTAAATATCCTCATTAGAGTTTCCAAAATGACGTTTATGACCACTAATCGCATTTAACATTGTTAATCACCCTTTAATCCCCTCTTTAATCGCGATTAGATTTTTAGAAAAATTCGCCATAGTTTCCCCAAAAACTATGACGTTTTCCACGTTATAAAAACGCGTTTAAATCATAATCACAATCAATTTTCCAAAGCAAATTTCAATGTATCAACTTTTTATACATGTTTATATGTTAACATAACTTCCACATTTCATGAACTTTCATAATACACTTTTTATACATAAAAAGTTAGACTTTTTAAAGTAATTTTCATAATAAACTAGTTGTTTAATTTATCTTGTAAAAACAAAGTTCACTAAACTTCCCAAGATTAAGTTTTAAACCTATTTAAACCCTTGTTTCTTTATGTAATCCAAAAATTATATGATTAGTTCATGAAATGAGTATGGTGATCTTTCTTGATTGAAACATAACCATGTTTAAATCACATATTTATGTTCATCTTGATAAGATGAACACAAATATAAAATACTACATGAAACTAACAACATGATCATCATAAATATAAACTTTAACTCACTAATCTCTACAAAACTAACATACTCAACATGAACATATTAACACTAAACAACATAAATCAACACATAATATATTCATATTTTGTGTTTATTTGCTTTGTGTTTAGGGTTTTTGAATATGTTAAGCTTTAAATTCAAGATAATCAAATTGTACAATAATAATCTACTAATAATATGGAGCTTAAAAATGATGGTTAGTGATCTTACAAGATTGCACTAGTTAGACAAGAAAATAAGAAGAAATTAAGCTCCAAAAGTGCTCCAACTAATGCTCCAAGTTTAACCCATAAGTGAGTGATCTTGTAAAGGTTATTTTTAGTGAAAATAAGGTGTTAAATGGAGTTTGAAGGTAGGTTGAATGGGGGGGGGGGGGTGTTGGCTGCCGTAAGTTAGGGGGTGTTTGAGAGGAACTTTTTGGTCTTTCAAAGATGATAAACAAGATAAGTATGATGGTAGATTTCCAATGTATGATGAGTGATGATTAGTAGCCTCGTATTTCAACAACAACTTCAACAAGACCATACTTCCATTAGTCATATTTTTAAACAAGATCAAGGGATGGGGCCCACCAAATTTTTGGCCATGATGACGTGAGGGGGGGGGGGTATAATGTAAATATTTTATAAAAAGTATGGTTGAACTTGTTAAAAGAACTAGATATTTTGGTCATTAAATTAATCATAGTGGTTAGGGTTTAAAGTACACCATTAGTGGGGTAATTAGGGATTGGGACTTTAATTATCATTAACTAGTTCACTAGACTAGTTAAAATATTGTTTAACTAGTTTAAACGGTTCCCGGTTAAGCGCCGGTTCACCTACGATGCTTTTATGTCGTACCGATAAGGATTTTCCGTAAGTTGTTTTCTTGCATCCGAAAGTTGTATGAAGTGATTCCGAGTCCCAAATTTAGCTTAACTAGTTCACTAGAGTTTCCATATGGTTGCTACGATGACGGAAATATTGTTTACTAGCTCGTCGGTTCACTAACGGACTAGTTTAGTGCATGGCGATGTAATGCCGGAAACTTGTGATTAGGAACATTCCGTTGATATCATCCTATTGTTTTAGTATGTTTTTCATCAATTGACATTATTCCGAAGTCCCGGAAATGCTTTGTTATAGGTTCGGACGCGTTAAAAATGTTATATTTTCAGCCGAAACGGACATTTTTGTAATTAGGGCGTCGTACTGGAAAGTCTTGTTTGTTTGCAAGATGTGTTTTCATAATAATGTTTTCGCATATAAATGGACTCAGTTATGTTATCCGAGTGTCGTTTTTCAGTGTTTCGGTCTGATTTCACGGTTTGCTGGCATGAATAGTGTAACCGTGAATAGTGCACGCAACATTTTTTACCAACACTTTTAGGACATTGTTTGTTTGGTTTCGCATTACGACGAAAACCAACATATGTTTTAGCTTGGTTTTCTTGTCCTAACACTGTTATCCAGTATACGACACAGTTACGTAATTAAATTACGCTAAATGCATGAGATTTAGAAATATAAATAGTGATTAGATTGTACGAAATTACCAGTTATTTGCCAGTTGTCACATTTAGGGTTTAGGGTTAAGAGATCTTAGTTAGGGTTCGATGAGCCGGTTCCAACGCCACTAGAATGAGTCCAATCGGAGTTCGTTTGAGTTGGTTCCCTGTTGTTCCCCACTTTTTTGGTATTCCCCAATGAACCTTCCCCTATTGTGTAATATGTAAAGCAACTAACATATATGCTTAATAATATTGTGTAATATGTTAAGCAATTAACATATATGATGTATGGGGAAGGTTCATTAGGGAATACTAAATAAATGGGGAACAGCGGGGAACCGACTCAGACGAACTCCGATTGGACTCATTCCAGCAACGTTGGAACCGGCTCGTCGAACCCTAACTAAGATCTCTTAACCCTAAACCCTAAATCCTAACTCCTAAACTCCAAACCCTAAAGCTAAAAAATAACGCTAAAATCTAAGCTAAACCGTAAAATCTAAACTATAAACCCTAAAAGCTAAACCCTAAAGGCTAAATGTCACAACCCCCGTCCCCTAACAACCCGGGAACGAGCGGCCGCGGCCAGTTTCTGTGGTATCTGGTGTTTACATCAGGACCGTAGTTAGGAAATATTTTGTCAGAGAAAAATACCACGCTTTTAATATATTAAATACATGGGAAATTCCCAAGTTTCAAGTACACACATTTCCATAGGGAGACACCCTATTTTATTTAATAAAAACATCTATTTATTTTTAGGTCACTTTATTGCCATTTTTCCAAGCCTTCAGTGCTGTCCAGCTGGCTTCTATTTGGCTTTCACATTTTGTTACCTGAAACGCATTTAAAAATATTTTGTCAGTGGGAAATAATGGTGAGTGAATCCCAGTTTAATCAAGTTTAAATAAAAACCATTGTACAGTATTGAGGGCGGTCTTACAATTATATTTGTTTCCAAGTCATATCAATTACCACCCACGGTACTGTCAGACCCGACTTGTGGAAATGTTACCCCTCGCAAGGCAGTAACAAATTTTGTATAAAAAACCCCAACATACCGACGATAATTGTATCCTTACAAATACTCAATAACTGCTTAATATATAATTAATCGTGTGAGGTTTTGTAAAAACAATTTGTAAATAGGAGATTACTCACATTGCTGTCTTAGGTTTTCTGTAAGGGTTTCCTGGGGAAAATCTATAAATTACACAAATGCACGCGTGTTAGTATAATAACCCATTTTAACATTAGTAATACCCTCCCCGAGACGGCATTCCAACGACTACGTCCGGCAGAACCACGACAGCCGTTACGGAACCCTAGATCAATCGGGCATCGTATCTAATACGTATCCAGGGTTTATGATACTTACAACGGAGCAGAACCTCGTTATTGAGGGGGGGGGGTATTATACCCAGAGATTATATTAAATCTTCAGAATTTTAAGGGAGAAAGAGTTCGTGAGCGATTTTCGACTGAAGGCCGATGCCCTCTACTTATAAGGCCTGATTTCAGGTTTTACGCGGCCCGCATAAGATGTAGCATGTGGCTACGCGGCCCGCGACGTAGGGTAATAGGGCCTAGGTTTGATTGGTCAGCGTTATAGGGTCGACACGCGTGACGACACGTGGCAGCACCAGGTGCAACCTTGATTGCAAGCTGTCGCGGCCCGCGAGCGACTGTATTTTCTGATTTTTATTTAAATTTAATAAAAATTAAGGTATTCGGGCCCTGTTTTCACGTATGGGGTGTATTTTAGGACATATTGGGATATTTTAATTATTTTTAGGGTGTCGGAAAATATTTCGAGGGTTGTTATATCCTCCCCACCTTGTTTTAGAGCTCGTCCTCGAGGTCTACTGGAACAAGTGTGGATATTTACTTTGCATTTCCGATTCTAGTTCCCATGTATATTCTGGTCCTCTTTTGGAGTCCCACTTCACTTTGACAAGAACTAATCTCTTATGCTTGAGGTTCTTGACTTTCCTGTCTTCAATTTGTAGAGGCCTTTCTACAAATTTAAGTTGTTCATTTACCTCTATATCCTTTAGAGGTATCATCAGTGATTCATCAGCTAAGCATTTCTTGAGGTTAGATACATGAAATACATCATGTATTCCTGCCATTTCCTCTGGCAGTTGTAGCTGATAGGCTACATGTCCTATTCTTCTAATAATCTCAAAAGGTCCAACATACCTGGGACTTAGCTTTCCCCTTTTGATGAATCGTACAACTCCTTTCCAAGGAGAGACTTTTAATAATACTTTGTAACCTGCTTGAAATTCCAACGGTTTGCGTCGGTTATCAGCATAGCTCTTCTGTCGATCACGTGCTACTTCTGTCGATCTTGTTGGTTGTTTCTTGCACTATTTCAGGTCCAGATAATTGCTTTTCCCTAATTTCTGCCCAACAGACTGGGGTTCGGCACTTTCGTCCATAAAGTGCTTCGAATGGTGCAGCAATGATACTTGTGTGATAACTGTTATTGTATGAAAATTCTATTAAAGGTAAGTGATCGTCCCAATTACCTCCGAAATCAATAATACAAGCTCTAAGCATATCCTCTATTGTCTGAATTGTCCTTTCGCTTTGTCCGTCAGTTTGAGGATGATAAGCGGTGCTTAGATTCAACTTGGTTCCCATTTCCTTTTGGAAACTTGCCCAAAAATGAGAGGTAAAACGACTATCTCTGTCAAAAACAATTGATAGAGGAATTCCATGTAATGAAACTATTTCATTTACATATAATTTAGCTAACTATTCCATACTGAACGTTTCCTTCATTGGTAGGAAATGAGCTGATTTGGTTAGTCTGTCTACAATCACCCAGATTGTATCATTACCTTTTCTTGTTTTGGGTAATTTGGTAACAAAATCCATTATTATCAATTCCCATTTCCATACAGGCATTTCTAACTGTTGCAGCAATCCTGAGGGTTTCTGATGTTCAGCTTTAACTTGTGAACAAGTTAAACATTTAGAAACATAGGCTGCTATATCCTTTTTCATTCCTATCCACCAAAAATTCTTTCTTAAATCCTGATACATTTTATCACTTCCAGGATGCATCGTATATTTAGACTTATGAGCTTCTTCTAATATACGGTGGCGTAGGTTCCCTTTTAATTTTTTAGTATCATCCTTGATTACTGACTCTTGTGCTTCTCTTATCTGATTATTTAAATCTACTTGTAGATTTAATTTAAGAGAACGTATCCTTTTTGGCTTTTCATGGTACTTTCGGCTTAAAGCATCAGCCACTACATTTGCCCTTCCTGCATGATACTGGATATTACAATCATAATCACTAAGAATCTCCATCCAGCGTCTTTGTCTCATATTTAACTCTTTTTGCCCGAAAACATATCTTAAACTTTTATGATAAGTGAATATGGTAAACTTACTACCATAAAGGTAATGTCTCCAAATCTTAAGGGCAAAAATTATGGCTCCTAATTCCAAATCATGCGTTGAATAATTCTCTTCATGATTCTTAATTTGTCTAGAAGCGTAACCTATAACCTTTTGACGTTGCATTAACACACATCCATAACCTAACTTGGAAGCGTCACAATAGACTACAAAATCTTCAGTTCCCTCTGGTAACGCTAGTATGGGTGCGTGGGTTAATCTTTGCCTAAGAATTCTAAATGCTTCTTCTTGTTTTGGTCCCCATTCAAACTTAATGGATTTACAGGTTAGCTTAGTTAGGGGAATGGCTATTCTAGAAAAATCTCGAATAAATCTTCTATAATAACCAGCCAATCCTAAGAAACTTCTAACTTCGGTTGGTGATTCAGGGGTTTTCCATTTAGTAATCGCCTCGATCTTTATGGGATCCACATGACTTCCATCATGATCAACTAAATGTCCAAGAAACTGTACCTGTTCTAACCAAAACTCGCACTTTGAAAACTTAACATAAAGCTTTTCCTTTTTTTAGTAAACTTAAAAGTGTGTACAAATGCTTTGCATGATCCTCTTTACTGTTAGAATAAATGAGAATATCATCAATAAAAACAATTATGAATTTATCCAAATATGGCTTACATATTCGATTCATCATGTCCATAAATGCAGCTGGGGCATTGGTTAAACCAAAAGGCTTGACAGTAAATTCATAATGGCCATACCTTGTTCTAAATGCGGTTTTAGGAATTTCCTCTTCCTGTACCTTTAATTGATGATATCCTGACCTTAAATCGATTTTAGAGAAAAATCGAGCTCCTAGCAACTGATCGAATAGATCATCGATTCTTGGTAATGGGTACCGATTCTTAATCATGACTTTGTTCAATTCACGGTAGTCAATGCACATACGCATTGATCCATCCTTATTTTTGACGAATAAAATCGGCGCTCCCCATGGCGACGAACTTGGCTGTATGAATCCCTTCTCCAATAATTCGTCTAACTGTTTCTTCAGTTCCTCTATTTCTGCTGGTGCCAAACGTTAAGGTGCTTTGGCAATTGGTGCTGTTCCTGGCAATAGATGGATTCTGAATTCAACTTCCCTGTCTGGCGGTAGTCCTGGCAATTCTTCTGGAAATACATATGAGAACTGAGACACTACTGGAATGTCTTTTAATTCTTTTCCTTTAGTGTTAGTGATTATAGAAATCAAATACACTATAGATCCTTTTCTTATATAGCTTGCAGTTTTCATCACAGAGATGAATTTAGTGGATCTAGAGGGCTTATAACGTCCGGAATCATTTTGGCTTCCTCTGCCATCAGAACAAATGCTCTAGCATGTTTAGTGTTCTTGTTGCCCATGGCTGGAACTAGTTTCGGGCAATTTGGCTTGATGTGACCTTTTTCTCCACAGTTGAAACACAGTCCATTACTAGATTTCCTCCTGCAATCTTCTTCCTTATGCCCTGGTGCCTTGCAGAAATTGCAGTAAGTGGAGCATTTTCCCGAATGCTTCTTCTTGCAAGCCTTACAATAGGGCGCAGAGGTAGAACCTACGTTTCTACGGTTGGAATTTCCATAACGAAATTCCTGGGTAAGCCTTTGGGTTAGGTTTCTCCTCTGGTCTTCCTCTCGCGTACGAACTAACTCATCTGTCAGGGTGTTTGCTAGTTCTACAGCTTCTTCTATGGTTTGAGGTCTAGTTGCCTTGACTACATGCCTAATCTCCCTGATTAATCCCCAGATGTATCGGGAGATTAATACCAGTTCAGGTGATGCAAGGGTTGGTACTATTCTAGCATATTCAAAGAATGTAGTAGTATAACCCTTACTATCTACCCCGGTCATCCTAAGGTTCAGAAACTTATTTCCTATCTGTTCCTTTTCATTGGGAGGGCAGAATTTCCTTTCTACCATATTTTTAAATTCCTCCCATTCCATGTTGTATACCCTATCACTTCCTCTTGATTGGAGGATAGTGTTCCACCATTCTAAGGCTGAGTTTTTAAACAGATTAGAAGCGAACATTATCTTGTCTTCTTCAGCACACTTGCTTATTTTTAAAACAGCCTCAGTCTTTTCTATCCACCATAGAGCTGCTATGGTGTTGGGTTTTTCACTTGTTTATCAAAGTATTTTATCCTTATAAAATAAAAACGCAGCGGAAAATATTATTTAAAACATGTTACTTACAAGATACAAAAACCATTTTATATGTAAAACCCAATCCCCGGATCCATATACGAACATGCATGCTATCAAAATTAAAACACAACCATAGAGTGTTTAGAATACTACCTTCCAAGGAGTAAAGGATATGAAGAAGATGATGTTTCTTGAACGGTTGCCTTCAAGTGTAGAAGACCTCAAGCTTGTATACCCCAAGCCTTCCAACAAACACCTTATGTTTAGCTAGGATTTCTACACTTATGAACTCACTAAAATTCCTCATGAACAACCATGCTTGGCCGAAAATATGAGAGGAGGTTGTGGAGTTCTTGCACTTGATTTATCAACTTGAAAACCCCCATGATCAACCATCATATGGCCGATTTTTCTAGAGAACATTTCTACAAGTCTTTCATTAATTTTTGTCATACAAAATGCTTATTAAAAGCATGAGAGAGAATGCCACCAATCTTGCCCAATGAGAGAGTCTCTAACCATGCAAAGTGCATGGATTTTCATTGGACCAAAATGGTCTTGGAAAGACCACCCAATCAAAGAGCTTCTAACACATGCATTTGCATGCAATTTGATTGGACCATCCTAGTCTTGGGAAGAGGGGGCGGCCCACCTTATTATTAAAAAAAAAATTCAATTTTTCTTTTTAAATAATATAAGTCTTACATATATATTTTTTATAACTTTTATAAAATATAACATCATATGTTATAAGACTTATGCTATTTTTATTATGTTATTTAACCCATTAAATAACAAAATAAAATATTCTCTCAAAATAAATTATCCATATAATTTATTGGTTTATCAAGTGCAATTATTTAGAAAACCAATTTCTAAATATTCTAAGTGTTAATATTTATTTGTTTGATCATATTACAAATAAATATTCTAAGTGTTTGTCTAGCTTGTATTTGGGTATGACTCGACTTGGATCATAACGTACAAGCCACATCAATTTAATATGTGTCTTGGGCATACAGAATCCAACAATCTCCCACTTGCACAAGATACATAGAAGATTGATGCAAGTAGTAAAGACCACCTAACTATAGTTTACTACCCCTAATACGTATGACTATATGTCCCATTCAATAACATCATCCCCTTCAAGTCCCTTACTTGAAAATGATTTAGGTGAATCTATCATTTATCCTTTCGCTACAGATGTCATGTTAAATCCAGAGACACATAGTGATCATTCTCAGTTGATTTAACTTTAGCAGGCCTTAGACATCTTACTCTCAATGAATAAGAGAACAAATCCCTTCTTGACTACATACGTCTCTCACAATCACCTTGTACCACACCTGAGCTTAGCCTTATGTACTGTCATATTACTGACAGCGAAGAAATAAGTCAAGGCATAATATTTGGTGAATATCAAGACCCAATATGTATCTCAGGTCAGAGGATACAAATATATTCTCCTTTACTCAAATTTACTTATGATCAATCACAAATGATTCCATACAGTAATATTTGAGAGCGAGTCAGTCCAATATTTGTATCCCACAAATATCTATGAACCTTGGCAGCAACACTTTGCTCTATATTCATACCTCATGAATATCCACCAATCCAAGTTCATAATAGTCTTAAATTCATATTTGTTCCCACAAGTATGATCGACTACGGACATTTAGAATAAGCAACTTATTCATGGATTTAAACATGCTAATATGGAACATAACTCAAAATACCATAAAGAGTTATAATTACAGTTGTTCCAATATCCAAATACAAAATAGATCAAATCCAATCACTAGAATATCGAAGTCCTAAGGCACAAGTATGACCCTTCATGCTATGCCCGTTCAAGGAGCTTCGTGAGTGGATCCGCAATATTTTGATCAGTGTGAACTTTGCGAATACATATCTTTCCTTTTTCAACTTCATTCCTTATGTAGTTGAAACTCCGCTCAATGTGCCTAAACTTTTGATGTGCACGAGGTTCCTTGATTTGAGCAATCATACCATCGTTATCACAAAGATTTCTAGGGGTCCTGAATGGTAGGGACTACCCCTAGATCGGCAATAATTCAAGTGGCAGATCCATATGAATTATCTCAATCAATGAAGCGGCGATGTATTCTGATTCTGTAGTGGACAATGCTACCCTGGTTGTGATCGAGAACCATCTCGATCAGTTTGGAAACTCGTATCCATGTAACCCTTTACAACGAATTCCGAAACTCGCATCCCTGTAACCCTTTACAACGAGTTCTTCTTCACCAGATCCATATATTAGAAATATATCCTTAGTCCTTCTAAGGTATTTCAATATATATATTTTTAACAGTCACCCAATGACCGTTACTCGCTGGTATCTTCTCGTTATGCTTAATGCGCATGACATGTCCGGTCTAGTGTATATCATTACATACATAATGAATCCTATAGCAAACGCATATGGGATTCCTTTCATTCTTTCTTGCTCATCCTTTGAGCTTGGACATTGAAACGCATTCAATATTGTCCCCTCTTTGAATAGGTAGCAAACCTTTTATAGAGTTCTCTATCTTGAACATTTTCAAGTCTTTTTCAATGTATGCACTTTGGTTTAAACCTATCAACCGCCTTGATCTATCCCTATAGATATTTATTCCCAAAATATAGGCGACTTCACCAAGATCCTTGATGAAAAAACAGCTTCCAAGCCAGGTTTTTACACCTTCCAAGGTTTGGAATGTTATTTCCAAATAGTAGAATGTCATCGACATATAATACTAAGAAAGTGATAATGCTCCCACTAGCTTTCTTATACACACAAGCTTTATCAACGTTCTTGATGAATCCAAAATTCTCAATTTCTTCATCAAAATGATGATTCCAACTTCTAGATGCTTGTTTCAATCCATAGATTGATTTCTTTAACTTGCATACTTTGTCAGGATGTTTTGGATCGACAAAACTTTCAGGCTGAACCATATAGACATCTTCCTCAAGATATCTATTAAGTAAAGCCATTTTGACATCCATTTGCCAAATCTCATAATCATATTATGCAGGTATGGCAAATAATATCTTTATTGACTTTAGCATCGCCACAGGCGAGAAGGTCTCATCATAATCAACCCTTTGAGTTTGAGTGAACCTTTTGCTACAAGTCACGCTTTATAAGTATCCAAGTTTCCATGCATATCCGTTTTCTTTCTGAAAACCCACTTACTTCCAACTACTTTGGAGTTAAGAGGTGGCACAACCAATTTCCATACTTGGTTGTCTTACATGGATTGCATCTCTACGTTCTTGGCTTCAAGCCATTTGTCATAATCGGATTTTGACATTGGATCATGGTATGTGGTAGGTTCACCCGAACTACCACGTAGAATCCATCCATGAAAAATCCATATCTTTCAGGTGGACTACTAATTCTACCAGATCTGCGAACGTTTTGTGTGTATTAATCAACCATTTGATTATTTTCAACAACCTCTTGTTGAGTGCTAGTATCAACCAAACGTGTATTGGCTTGTGGTTCTTGATCCTCATCAAGTTCCATTGTTCTACTAATTCCTTCCATAAGGAACTTAGGTTCCAAGAACTCAGCCTTTTGAGCAATAAATACCTTTTGCTCTGTTGGATCGTAGAATTAATATCCTATACCATCTTTAGGATATCCTACAAAGATACACTTAGTGGATTGTACTTCGAATTTGTTTGAGGTGTATAGCTTAACATAAGCTTTACAACCCCTTACCTTTAAATATGATAATGATGGAACCCTTCCATGTCATATTTCAAAAGATGTCATATCCACTTTCTTGGTTGGGGCCATACGGGCCGTGGAGAGCAAAATCGTAACCCCAAACTGATAGAGATAATGCGCTCCTAGCCATCATAGATCGAACCTTATCCAAATAGAGTTCGATTCCTCCTCTATCGGTACGAAGAACTTTGATTGAGTTGATTTTGTACTTCACCTTTTGAAGGCTTTGAACATTTCGAAACTTCAACTTTGTGTCTCAGCAAGTACAAATAACCATAACTGTAACACCTGTGCCTCCACGGCCATCAAACAAATTCCAAACCAATGAAATATTGTATTTCATACTTGGGATTTGTAAAAATATGTGCATCATTTACACATATCAACTCTTGTTCGATTTCAAACTCTAAATCGCTTTCTGGAAGGTTATACGCGCACCGATGCGTAAATATAACCAGTTTAATGCAACGAACACTCCGGAATAGTGAAATAGGCTAAACATACCTTAAATAACCTTTACATAACTTAGAAATAAGATTTGGAAGGTTTGGTATGCCAAAAATCAAGTTAATTCGTCTACAGGGACTAAATATGACAAACTGCGAAAGTATGCCAATTTGAACTGTAACAGACATTCTGGAACATGACCATAAGTTAAACATACCATAAATATCCTTTACATAGCTTAGAAATAGGCTTTGAGGGGTTCGGTATGCTAAAATAAACTTTTGGGTCATTCAGGGACTAAAAGTGTCAAAAAGTGCACAAGTTTGCACTTTCGCGCATAACTTACGTTCTGAATACATCCGGACATCCAAAAATTTATGTAAGCATGACTATATTATGCTTTAGTGTTTGGCTTGCCAAAAATCCATTCGTCGCGTCATTTGGATCGTTTTTCGCGCTTGTGCGCATTCCGCCGTAATTAAGCGAACATCGCGATCGTACGACCAAACGAACCATCATCCGGCATATTTTTGAGCATGTTTTGAGTTCCCTATACTTTAACTTCATTTTAGAGCCTTGAAATGAGGTTAACGGGGTTCAAACGCATCGAAAAAGGCCTTAAACACGTGTAGGGACCATTTCTGCCACTTTTGAAACATTTCTGAAACAGGGGGGTGCTAGCGTAGCGCGACTGCCTAATGCCTTTGCAGTAGCGCTACGCGACTGCCTAACCAGACCAGATTAAGTGTATTTAACATCAGATTGCAGCTGTTTAATCCTCCACCACACACTCACACTTGTCTAGTCAGCTGATAAGAACCCATTTTTAGTCACCACAACTTGCCAACAAGTGTACGCACGAGATTCGATCACGTTATTCAAGAAACGATCCTAACGGTTCGGGTATTCCTATAAATACCCATCCACCCCATTGCAAAACTTACAAGAATTTTGATTTGAGAAACTCTAAGTTGAAACTATTGTTTCATACCTGAGATTTTTGAATCGAAATTAGCATTCGGGGACCCTTCGTAAGTATTCTTTCGTTCTTTTATTGCTTTTCGAGTCTTTTAGAGTCTGAAAGTCAAACTTTGTTTGACTTTCTGCATTGACCAGTTTATGGTCAATGCGAAGTTCGTTTGAACTTCGCAACGTGAGTGTAATCACGTTGGTTATAGTCCCTTGGGACTATGCCTACTGATTTCCACGTTGTCTAGGGTCGTAGGGTAAGCGATCTAATAAATCGCTTATACCTTCGAACCCGACCCATTTGGTCGATCATTAGGATCCGACCAAACACATTAGGTGACCATAGTAGGTAGGGAATAACCTTCCGAGGTTATACCCTATGGTCACATCGTTTGAGTAGTTGTATGATAGGTAGTTTATATGCCTTAGGTAAATTACCAGAATACCCTTTTCATGTATAATTGGTAATTTAGCTTATGTAACCTAAACTTTTATACATAACTGATTATACAACATGATAAAACATGTATAGGCATATAATACTTGTCATAGGACTAGTTAGACGTCTCGAACGCGCTTTGCGCGCACGACGCGTTAAAGTAGCATAAGCTACCTTAATGGGTCGCGATGGGTCGAAAGCACTTAGGTTTGGTTTCATAGTAGTATGTAGGCTTTGTTAAACCATATTACATGAGTTCCCATACTCATTTGGTCTACAAGCCCTCATTCTATCCGATCTTCCGACTCAGGTCCAGTTTATTTATATGGTTTTAGACTGCCGATTGATTCCGTGCTCCCTCTAGCTTTGCTTGGTTGTTGTTCAAGACCTCTAAGCATTCTCAGGCGAGTACATTTTCCCCCTATTTTACTGCTTTCAATTGTTTTGGGGTGACTCATATGTGCTAAATGTTTTCAAGGTTTTAACGATGGTATCAAAACGATTTTCGATGTTATAACGATGGTTTCAAAAACGATTAAGACGATTTATACAAAACTAATAACGATTTCGATAATGTGAACGAACTTGTTGGTTGGGTTACATAACAAATGACATTCATTAGCAATGATCAAGCCGACCAGTATTAGGTTATGGTACCATAGGATCTGACAAATCCCGTTATCATATTGCACCCGTGGTTATGTGTGGGGGTGGTGGGTAGCGACTGAATCTGTAATTGTTAATTTACCCTTTGGTAAGGGTTTATTAATACGAGAAACGAGGGACGAGTCACGAAGGTTTGAATGTTATTAGCGAGACGACCATATAAGTAGTTTCACGACCTAAAACGAATTTTAACGATTTGGGTAAACGATTGGTTTTCACGCGATGTATTAACGAGTTAAACGATTTGGGTAAACGATTGGCTTCAAAGTGATATACGATTGGGTTTTGGTTAAGTGTTTACATTGTTGGTTTGGTTTGAGTAAGTGATTTAAGTAACGAGGCGTGTGTAATATGATACAAGCATGGTGGATACGCCGATGGTACTTCCTATATATAAGTGTTTGGATGGTATTACACATCGTAGCGTTATTTAAATCATTTCAGTTTGAGACATATAACATTTTATACAAATAACATACTTTTCACAATTTGCTTTACTAAAACAAATGTTTTTGGGTTAAGAGTCATGGCTACGAGGTTTTACAAACTATAAACCGCTTGATTTAAGTTGGTTAATTAAGTTGCAATATTATATTTTTTTCAAAACAAGGTTTTTAAATAAAGTATTGCAACATCTAAACTAGCCATGATTTCGACACTCCTACAAAACCAATGTATTCGCCAGCATTTCTTTGCTGACCTCGTTTTCACATATGTTTCAGGTATTGTTGAATGATATCGATTGATAGGATGCATGCTCACATAGGACTGGATGAGGCCTTAGTGACTCAATAACAATGATAGACTATGTTTAAATTGTGTATTTAGATTTCCAGACGATGTAAATATTCAATGTTTAATAAAACGAAACACTTTTTGTATCCATGGTTATGAAACAATGATTCTGTTGCAACACGCCTCGATGTTTCCGCCGCGCTTTGTTGTTTTACGCGGTCGGGGTGTGACAGAAAAGTTGGTATCAGAGCCAATGGTTATAGGGAATTAGGTTATTAGTAATGCTTTGACCTAGTCTATAACCTTCTTAGGACCCTAACACGAGTTTACTTGCGTTTAGTCATAAAACAATACCGTCACCTATCCTTAGGCGACGACCACAACAAGAACATAAATTTCAAAACCGCTTTGAAAACTAATCATCTGTTCTAGGATGATTGATTACAAGGTTTTAAACCCTCAGTTATAAGGTTTTGAACCCCTTTTGAATTTTCAAACTCTTGCCAAAGTTTTGAGTCTTAAATAATGTGAACACGTGCAAACTGGAAGGGTGAATGCCTGTATTCTGGGTTTTCTGTCTAGGCAAGCACTTCGTATATATCTCATCAGACGCGAGACCAGTTGTGCTTACCTGGGAATTCTTGGGATGAGTGTTCACTTATAGGCGAGCATGTCTTCGCGATACATTATTTTTGACCTATTTACTTTGATTTATCACCGGGGTCGTTTGTTGCTTTGTAGTAACAAACAAATGACCACTATCCTTGCTTTCATCAGATTTGTTCATCTCATTCTTTTCATCTAATTCTCTCACTCGTTTCATTTCATGTTTCCTCTTTTAGACAATGCCTCCTCGACGCGATGCTCGAACCGATGCTCGGACTTTTACTATTGAAGAACTCGCAGCCCTGATCTCTCAGCAGGTGGCTGCTGTGCTTCCCGGGGTTGTAACCCAAGTCCACGAGATATACAACAACGGCAATAATAACAACAACAATAACGCACAGTGTAAATACAAGGATTTTAACCAGGCTAAACCACTCAAGTTTAGTGGTTTTGAAGGAGCGACTGGGCTTCTTCAATGGTTCGAGAGCATTGAGAATACTTTCCGCCACGTGCAGTGTCCTGACAATCGCAGGGTCGAGTTTTCTTCGAGTGTGTTTCAGAAGAGGGCTCTCACATGGTGGAACGGGGTTATGAGGGATCGTGGTGCAGAAGTTGCTCTAGCACAGACGTGGGCTGAACTTAGGGCCCTTATGATAAGGGAATTCTGTCCTCGTCATGAGCAGCGAGCTTTGGAGAAGGAATTTGACGAGTTGAAGCAAGATAGTGGTGAGCACAGGGCGTATACTGATAGGTTTGAGGAGTTGAGTTTGCTTTGCCCGACAATGGTTACCCCACTCGACAAGGCTATCGAAAGGTACATTGACGGCCTACCTGACTCGGTACAAGACATCCTTACTGGTAGTAGCCCTACCACACTCCGTCAGGCGATCGAGTTAGTTGCGACATTGACTGAGTCGCAGATTCGGAAGAATAAGTTACACAGAAAGGGTGACAAGGGTAAGAAGCAGGGGTCTGACAAGGAGGATAGCAAAAAAGGTCAAAACAAGAAGGCTAAGGAAGGTGAGACTTCGAAGAAATCAAAGAAGCGGAAGGGTGCCCAAAATTTTGCTGTTACAGCACAGACTGCTCAGAACTTGCAAAACCCACCGGCACAGCCATCTGCAAAGAAGGCATATGCTGGTACCGCACCACATTGTGCCCGTTGCAACGGTCATCACGTTGCACAACAAGATTGCAAGAAATGCACAACGTGTGGTAGACTTGGGCATTTGGCCAATGTTTGTCGTCTGGGACAAAATCAGGCTGCTCAGGTTCAAGCTCCGGTTCAAGGGAATGCTGCGAGATTCCCACTGGGGTCATGTTTCAACTGCGGAGAGATTGGTCACTTCCGCCACAACTGTCCGAGACTGGTGAATGCAAATGCTAACGCAAACCCAAATGCGAACGTCAACGTCAATGTGAATCCAGCACGTGGTCGAGTGTTTAACATCAATGAGGCACTCAATGATGAAGGAGTGAACAATTAGCATTTTGTATTTCCTCTGGTTGTTATCTTGTAACATTTAAAGACAATGCGGTTGTTATATAAATAAAAATTTGTGGTTTTATTTTTTTAACTAATGCAATTGTATGAATGTTTGATCCAACCTTATGATGTCAACACAAAGACAAAACTACTCGTGTGGTTCTGTCATTTTTATGATCACTTGTGATCTCCCTAAGAACCTCAAACACTTGTTTCTTTTAAATCTAAAGTATCTTATCGTCTTGCACCGTTCGAGATGCAAGAATTATCAAAACAGCCTCAAGAGTTGTCTGATAGAGGATTCATCCGTCCGAACTTTTCACCTTGGAGAAACTCCTGTCCTCTTTGTGAAAAGAAAAATGAATCTTTTCGAATGTATATCGATTAACGTAAGCCTAGTAAGCTTACCATCAAAAATCGATATCCCCTACCTTAAATCAACGATTTCTCCGATCAACTGCATAGCGTTTCATGCTTTTCCAAGATCGATTTGCGTTTTGGGTATCATCAACTTTGTATTCTCGAAGAAGATATTCCCAAAACGGCTTTCTGCACGAAGTATGGCCATTACGAGTTTACAGTCATGCCTTTAAGGATTGACAAATGCTCCAGCCATCTACATGGACTTAATAAATAGAGTCTGCAAGTCTTATTTGGATCAGTTCGTCATTGTTGTTATTGATGACATCTTGATCTATTCATGTCCCGAGCCGATCATGATCAACACCTTCGTTGACATTGGAACCCCTAAAGAAGGAACAAACTTTTCGCTAAATCCTCCAAGAGGAAATTTTGGCTTAAAGAAGTTCAGTTTTTGGGTCATGTAGTCAACAAGCAGGGTATTCATGTGGATCCATCCAAACTGCTGCAATTAAGGATTTGATTCCTTGTATGCTTGAAATACCCGTGTCCAAAGATAACAAATTTAAAGGTCAAATTAAACAATTATGCAATTATGCGATTATGTGATTACGTGTTATGTGTTCTCCTTTATGTTTTTGTGTGATCCGATTTTCAAAATCCTCATAGAATCTTTTATATCTATATATAAGGGATTCATAGTAGGATATTCAAAAGGTACTACCTTAAATCCTTAATGGGCTTCTATGTAATAGTTAAGACCCTTGGATTATATAGTACCACTCCTTGATTCATACGAGACCCTTTGGTGGTCTAGTCAAAAAAAGATTGATTCACAATTTGGTTAAAGGATGACATCTAGTGATGTAGCTGGACAGACTCCTTGATAGTCTATTTAGATCATTTATTGATTTAATCAAAAGGACTCTATGGCGGTCTAGTCACACTCATCACAGGATTGTTCATTTGGTTTTACCCTACATATTATAAAATAGACTGTGTGAACTGTGCAAGGAATTGTCTAATTATGGACGCGTACATAATTGTGAGATTCAGTGCACGGTAACCACAGTAAGATTTATTATGTGTAAGAACCGATAGTGACAAAAATAACGAAATGAGAATGATGTAATGGAGGTACAGTGGACGCACCAATGACGCTTCATATACTTGTATTTAAGTATCCCTCTTACATTGCAATCATGATGTTATTAAAGATTACTAGAAGTTCAGAACCCTAACCAATGTTGTTCGATCTTGTCAACTTCATGTTTTCAAGCTCTCACAAGTTTCCTCTAAATAAATTTCGGGATGAAATTTCCTAAAGTAGGGGAGACTGTAACACCTGTGCCTCTATGGCCATCAAACAAATGCCAAACCAATGAAATATTGTATTTCATACTTGGGATTTGTAAAAATATGTGTATCATTTACACATATCAACTCTTGTTCGATTTCAAACTCTAAATCGCTTTCTGGAAGGTTATACGCGCACCGATGCGTAAATATAACCAGTTTAATGCAACAAACACTCCGGAATAGTGAAATAGGCTAAACATACCTTAAATAACCTTTACATAACTAAGAAATAAGATTTGGAAGGTTTGGTATGCCAAAAATCAAGTTAATTCGTCTACAGGGACTAAATATGACAAACTGCGAAAGTATGCCAATTTGAACTGTAACAGACATTCCAGAACATGACCATAAGTTAAACATACCATAAATATCCTTTACATAGCTTAGAAATAGGCTTTGAGGGGTTCGGTATGCTAAAATAAACTTTTGGGTCATTCAGGGACTAAAAGTGTCAAAAAGTGCACAAGTTTGCACTTTCGCGCATAACTTACGTTCTGAATACATCCGGACATCCAAAAATTTATGTAAGCATGACTATATTATGCTTTAGTGTTTGGCTTGCCAAAAATCCATTCGTCGCGGCATTTGGATCGTTTTTCGCGCTTGTGCGCATTCCGCCGTAATTAAGCGAACATCGCGATTGTACGACCAAACGAACCATCATCCGGCATATTTTTGAGCATGTTTTGAGTTCCCTATACTTTAACTTCATTTTAGAGCCTTGAAATGAGGTTAACGGGGTTCAAACGCATCGAAAAAGGCCTTAAACACGTGCATGGACCATTTCTGCCACTTTTGAAACATTTCTGAAACAGCGGGGTGCTAGCGTAGCGCGACTGCCTAATGCCTTTGCAGTAACGCTACGTGACTGCCTAACCAGACCAGATTAAGTGTATTTAACATCAGATTGCAGCTGTTTAATCCTCCACCACACACTCACACTTGTCTAGTCAGCTGATAAGAACCCATTTTTAGTCACCACAACTTGCCAACAAGTGTACGCATGAGATTCGATCACGTTATTCAAGAAACGATCCTAACGGTTTGGGTATTCCTATAAATACCCATCCACCCCATTGCAAAACTTACAAGAATTTTGATTTGAGAAACTCTAAGTTGAAACTATTGTTTCATACCTGAGATTTTTGAATCGAAATTAGCATTCGGGGGACCCTTCGTAAGTATTCTTTCGTTCTTTTATTGCTTTTCGAGTCTTTTAGAGTCTGAAAGTCAAACTTTGTTTGACTTTCTGCATTGACCAGTTTATGGTCAATGCGAAGTTCGTTTGAACTTCGCAACGTGAGTGTAATCACGTTGGTTATAGTCCCTTGGGACTATGCCTACTGATTTCCACGTTGTCTAGGGTCGTAGGGTAAGCGATCTAATAAATCGCTTATACCTTCGAACCCGACCCATTTGGTCGATCATTAGGATCCAACCAAACACATTAGGTGACCATAGTAGGTAGGGAATAACCTTCCGAGGTTATACACTATGGTCACATCGTTTGAGTAGTTGTATGATAGGTAGTTTATATGCCTTAGGTAAATTACCAGAATACCCTTTTCATGTATAATTGGTAATTTAGCTTATGTAACCTAAACTTTTATACATAACTGATTATACAACATGATAAAACATGTATAGGCATATAATACTTGTCATAGGACTAGTTAGACGTCTCGAACGCGCTTTGCGCGCACGACGCGTTAAAGTAGCATAAGCTACCTTAATGGGTCGCGATGGGTCGAAAGCACTTAGGTTTGGTTTCATAGTAGTATGTAGGCTTTGTTAAACCATATTACATGAGTTCCCATACTCATTTGGTCTACAAGCCCTCATTCTATTCGATCTTCCGACTCAGGTCCAGTTTATTTATATGGTTTTAGACTGCCGATTGATTCCGTGCTCCCTCTAGCTTTGCTTGGTTATTGTTCAAGACCTCTAAGCATTCTCAGGCGAGTACATTTTTCCCCTATTTTACTGCTTTCAATTGTTTTGGGGTGACTCATATGTGCTAAATGTTTTCAAGGTTTTAACGATGGTATCAAAACGATTTTCGATGTTATAACGATGGTTTCAAAAACGATTAAGACGATTTATGCAAAACTAATAACGATTTCGATAATGTGAACGAACTTGTTGGTTGGGTTACATAACAAATGACATTCATTAGCAATGATCAAGCCGACCAGTATTAGGTTATGGTACCATAGGATCTGACAAATCCCGTTATCATATTGCACCCGTGGTTATGTGTGGGGGTGGTGGGTAGCGACTGAATCTGTAATTGTTAATTTACCCTTTGGTAAGGGTTTATTAATACGAGAAACGAGGGACGAGTCACGAAGGTTTGAATGTTATTAGCGAGACGACCATATAAGTAGTTTCACGACCTAAAACGAATTTTAACGATTTGGGTAAACGATTGGTTTTCACGCGATGTATTAACGAGTTAAACGATTTGGGTAAACGATTGGCTTCAAAGCGATATACGATTGGGTTTTGGTTAAGTGTTTACATTGTTGGTTTGGTTTGAGTAAGTGATTTAAGTAACGAGGCGTGTGTAATATGATACAAGCATGGTGGATACGCCGATGGTACTTCCTATATATAAGTGTTTGGATGGTATTACATATCGTAGCGTTATTTAAATCATTTCAGTTTGAGACATATAACATTTTATACAAATAACATACTTTTCACAATTTGCTTTACTAAAACAAATGTTTTTGGGTTAAGAGTCATGGCTACGAGGTTTTACAAACTATAAACCGCTTGATTTAAGTTGGTTAATTAAGTTGCGATATTATATTTTTTTCAAAACAAGGTTTTTAAATAAAGTATTGCAACATCTAAACTAGCCATGATTTCGACACTCCTACAAAACCAATGTATTCGCCAGCATTTCTTTGCTGACCTCGTTTTCACATATGTTTCAGGTATTGTTGAATGATATCGATTGATATGATGCATGCTCACATAGGACTGGATGGGGCCTTAGTGACTCAATAACAATGATAGACTATGTTTAAATTGTGTATTTAGATTTCCAGACGATGTAAATATTCAATGTTTAATAAAACGAAACACTTTTTGTATCCATGGTTATGAAACAATGATTCTGTTGCAACACGCCTCGATGTTTTCGCCGCGCTTTGTTGTTTTACGCGGTCGGGGTGTGACAATAACTACTATAGTTGTCGGTAAAAGTAATGAAGTATCTTTCACCATTCCTAGTCATTGGCTTAATTGGATCACATACATCCAAATGTATGATTCCGAATAAATCTTTTGCCCTTTAACATTAAAGGGTTTCTTAGTCATCTTACCTTGTAAATAAGATTCACATGTATCAAATGAACCAACTTCATTTGTCTCCAAAAGACCATTCTTTCGAAGTGTTTACATGCGACATCTATTTATATGACCAAGGCGATAGTGCCAAAGATAGGTCTCACTCAAATCCATTTTGAGTTTCTTGGTGATTACTTGGTACATTGAACTATCAAATGATGTATTATTATGAACCAATTCACAAATACCATTTGAAAGCCTAGTTTTAAAGTAAAACATGTCATTCATCGAAATATAAATGTCATTGTTTACAAACTTTAAATTAAAACATATTGTCTCAAAAGGGAAACTTAAATAATGTTCCTAGTCAAACTAGGAGCATACAAAACATTTTCAAAACGATTTCTAAACCACTTGGAAGTTTCAAAATATAGTCTCCCTTTTGTAATGCTTATTTCTTTAGAACCCTTTGCAACAAATTGCAAACATGAGTTCCACATCCGGTATCTAATACCCTTGTGTTTGAAGAAATAACATTAAGTTCAATATGTTTCATAAAGATTGTACCTGAGGTTTGCCTAGCATCCCTCTTGTTTTTCAACTCTTTGAGACTGGTTAGACAATTCCTTTTCAAATACCCTATCTCACCATATTCAAAGCATGGATTGTTCATGGCAACCTTTGCCTTCTTCTCTTTTGGTTTCGGTGGTTTCGCTTTAGCCTTTCTTTTCTTTTCCCTTTGAATTGCCCGTTTCCATTTGCAACATTTGCTTTTGTGTCGGGGTGATACCCTTTCTTGTTGCCACCCTCATTGATCGTTAGAACGGATAAAAGCCCTTTTACCCATATTGAGCCTGTCGAGGTGATCAATGTGGCTTTTCATCTTAAAGACATAAGATGAGACTGATTCGTTTTCCTCCATTCGAAATGCATGAAGCGCTCGAACCATTTCGATGCGTTCTACCCTTAGGAACATTTCCTATAATTGGTTAATCATGTCGTATGCCTATGATGTTCAAAATCCTTTTGAATCTCGGGAATCATAGATCATTGCATGAGCAAGAGGCTTGCATAGTATCCTCGATATACTTTAATCCAATCGTTATAGGCATCCTTATCTTCCATATCGGGATTCGGATTGTTTTCAGTGACAGGTTACGGACGGTTTGGGTAATATTGTTAGCGGCCATCTACAAAATTTAACAAGGTTCAATTTTAGTATTTTCGATATTATTATATTTTAATCATTAATACCCTTTTATGTCTCATAGACAATTAATAATTAAAATCTAGAATCCAACGTTACATTTAAATATTGGTTAGGTGACCTTTATCCCTCTATTTAAATTAACAAGGTAGTCAACGTTTGACGATTGCAACCCTTTGCAACTTCTAGCCATATGGGATCGGTTAAACATCTTTATGTTTAGTTGGCATGTTTAATCCCATCAACACCTTTGTTCCCCATGCTTCGGTGACCCTAAGTTCATGGTTTCCAAATCAAGTCGTCCAACTTACACACACGTGTGAGTTTATACACATAAGTGGTTAGGTGACCTTTATCCCACAAACATGGTAAACCCACCTCAAATATACAAGTTCCCTCAAATGTGGTTAGGTGACCTTTATCCCACAATAAGAGTTCCCAAGTGATTCGAGTGTTGTATAAAAGGATGGTGTTTGACTTGTTTTTATAAAAGGGATTTTGAGTTTTCAAAATTCTAGTTTAGAAAACTTTATGTACCATACATTTGCATGCATTCAAATCCTTGGTACTTTTGTGAAAACAAATTTTCAAGGTTCTTTTTAATAAAACCCATTTTATTATAAAATCATTAATTTTTAATAACCTTTTATTAACCATTTTTAATGATCTTTAAAGAACCAATTTTAAGCTTGTTGTTGATTATTAGTTGTTAAGCATGCATATCCAAGTATCATCCAAACAACCATAAATAAAATAACCATACAAGCATAACACATATATCAAAAAGGTGCATAACCATAGCCAACTATTTTGACCACACTTGTTAGCCGAAACAAGTGTGTCAAAAGGTCCTTCCTAAAGGGTGAATATTGACACAAGAAATGTGTCGTTGAACTCCCACTTGATCCCGCATCCAAATGCTTCAAGTCTTCTTTTTTGTGTTGTGATTTCTTCACTTTCTTTGAGCTTCCAAATGTCTTTTATATTTAGCTCCAAACTCCTTTGGACTTCAAAAATGTGTTTTGGTTATCGGGCTAAAATCCCGTTAAGAACTATGAAGTCCTTTATGCCCGAAATTGGCAAAAACCAAAACCGCATTTTTGTGTGCATCTTCTTTTACAAAATATATCCAAATACATTTTTCTAGTAAAATAAAATGCACCTAATCTATTTATTTTACATACCAAATGAAAAAAAAAATTACATAACTTTACAAATGGAAGAACAAAAATAATAATTATTACAACCTTTGAAATAATTAAATACAAATCACAACCACAAATATTCAACATATTCACATAAGGTCATGGCTAGGTTATGAACACAAAAAAAATATATCCATATATATATGAAATTCCAGAAGCAAAATGGTTCCCTTTTACAACCTACAATTTTTCGGTCAATAATGAAAAACCGAAAAATGTGGGTTTTTGTCCAAACAAAATAATCATTCAAATGAAATAATTTTTCAAGATTCATTTATGCATGTAAGAATATAATCTTGAAAAACAAAGGGATAACCATGGTGAAAATTTCGGCCATAGTGTTTTACCCAAACCCGAAACCTAAAAATTTCATATCCTATGAAGCATACATTCATATAAGCGGCTCTAGATGCCATTGTTGGGTTTTTTTACATGTTTATCAAAGTATTTTATCCTTATAAAATAAAAACGCAGCGGAAAATATTATTTAAAACATGTTACTTACAAGATACAAAAACCATTTTATATGTAAAACCCAATCCCCGGATCCATATACGAACATGCATGCTATCAAAATTAAAACACAACCATAGAGTGTTTAGAATACTACCTTCCAAGGAGTAAAGGATATGAAGAAGATGATGCTTCTTGAACGGTTGCCTTCAAGTGTAGAAGACCTCAAGCTTGTATACCCCAAGCCTTCCAACAAACACCTTATGTTTAGCTAGGATTTCTACACTTATGAACTCACTAAAATTCCTCATGAACAACCATGCTTGGCCGAAAATATGAGAGGAGGTTGTGGAGTTCTTGCACTTGATTTATCAACTTGAAAACCCCCATGATCAACCATCATATGGCCAATTTTTCTAGAGAGCATTTCTACAAGTCTTTCGTTAATTTTTGTCATACAAAATGCTTATTAAAAGCATGAGAGAGAATGTCACCAATCTTGCCCAATGAGAGAGTCTCTAACCATGCAAAGTGCATGGATTTTCATTGGACCAAAATGGTCTTGGAAAGACCACCCAATCAAAGAGCTTCTAACACATGCATTTGCATGCAATTTGATTGGACCATCCTAGTCTTGGGAAGAGGGGGGCGGCCCACCTTATTATTAAAAAAAAATTCACTTTTTCTTTTTAAATAATATAAGTCTTACATATATATATTTTATAACTTTTATAAAATATAACATCATATGTTATAAGACTTATGCTATTTTTATTATGTTATTTAACCCATTAAATAACAAAATAAAATATTCTCTCAAAATAAATTATCCATATAATTTATTGGTTTATCAAGTGCAATTATTTAGAAAACCAATTTCTAAATATTCTAAGTGTTAATATTTATTTGTTTGATCATATTACAAATAAATATTCTAAGTGTTTGTCTAGCTTGTATTTGGGTATGACTCGACTTGGATCATAACGTACTAGCCACATCAATTTAATATGTGTCTTGGGTATACAGAATCCAACAATGGGTCCTTCATTGCCCGAGAATTCTAATGGTTTGCAGGACCAGAATTCTTTATAAGAACAACCATAAGGCATGGTTCTTCTTCTTTTGGGAATGGGCACTTGAAGTACGGGTCCATTGTTTATGCTGTGTTCAGGTTCAGTTGGTCGCTTACTGCTATGCTTACTTTTATTATCAGCTTCCTTAACAATTTGAATAATAAATGGCATTGCATCTATGATTCCTTGTGCCACTATGTGTTGGATGGTAATATTATCCACTTGGTTTCCATTGTTATTGTTGTTTGGATTCTCATTATTCAGATTATCTTTATTCGGGTGGTTATCACTCTGGTTTTCATTGTTTAGGTTTTCCTGGTTCACTTCATTGTCCATCTGAATTTTAAAAATTTATCACATATTAATATCACAAATAATATTTAATATAGCCAATCACATGACACGCATTTTGGTCAAAAGCGTCGATCATTGCGACTTTACTCTATTTTTATATAATATGCGTCTACAACAAACTGATACTGGAAATTAAAATTACAATACCGACTGAAATTTAAAACTACACTACTAGTAGTAGGCATCCGTAGTTTTTTTTCATACACATACACACATATTTTATTATTATATTATTATTATTCCTACTATTATCACCATCTCTACCATCACATTCATGGATATGGATTCATCCAGAAATCCATATTGCGCTCGTCGTACTTCTAGACGAGTCGCTCTCCCACCTGTCTCATCCTTTCACTATTCTCTAGAATTTCCGCACCAAATGTCCTAAGTTCTTGTACGTTTTCTGCACACTGCACTCATTGGGGGTGAAGGTTCTAGGACAGGGTTCGGAATTTGGGGTGTGGGTTCCTGGTATGGGGTGGGTGCCTGAAACGGGTAAGGATTCTCTAAAATCTCCCTAATGTATACATCGTTATCATAATAGGGATCTAGAGGGTCCAAACCTGGGTAGGCTCCTAGGTTCGGCATAGGCACGTCTTCTGGAACGTGGTAACGTTGCAAATAGTCCCGATTGTCATCCCACCATGGGTCGTAATTTGAATCTAAGGGGTTAGGTACGGGTACCCTAGGTATTTCCTCCGGGTTGAAATCCTGCATTTCTACTTGATTTTCAGGGTTTTCTATTTCCATGGGTTGGTCAGGGAATGGTGGTTGTGGTTGGGGTGCTATCATTTGTTCCAGGTTAGGGTCAGCTGCAGTGGTTGCTAAGATGTGGATGTTGGCTATACCCCTATTGAGCATGTCTTGGGTATAGGCATCGGTTTCTCTTTTAGCTGCTGCTAGTGTTCTCTGGTCTTGTAACTTTTTCATACGTTTCCTACGCTCATATGCTCCCCTACTGAACCATCCTCTCTTTTTCTGAGGGAATGGCTCTTCAGACTGAGCCTTAAACACGAATATTCCTTCTTCATTATCAGCAGAATACCCTGAGAGGGCAGGCTGTGAAGAGGCGCCTTCGCTTCTAGGCAAACCAGACAACTGACGATACGCGTCGGATGGTCCTTGGTCACTCATACTGTAAACTAACAAATAGTCAAATAACACATAACAATAAAATACAATTATGCACGTATTTTCGTAATTTATTTCCTAACAGATTGAATTTTGGTGTCAGCAGAACACTTCTGTGGCTGAATCAGTGGCTTAGCTCTGATACCACCTTCTGTCGCAACCCCCGTCCCCTAACAACCCGGGAACGGGCGGCCGCGGCCAGTTTCTGTGGTATCTGGTGTTTATTCAATTTTGGCAGCAGAATTTAAATCAGGACCGTAGTTAGGAAATATTTTGTCAGAGTAAAATACCACGCTTTTAATATATTAAATACATGGGAAATTCTCAAGTTTCAAGTACACACATTTCCATAGGGATATACCCTATTTTATTTAATAAAAACATCTATTTATTTTTAGGTAACTTTATTGCCGCTTTTCCAAGCCTTCAGTGCTGTCCAGCTGCCTTCTATTTGGCTTTCACATTTTGTTACCTGAAACGCGTTTAAAAATATTTTGTCAGTGGGAAATACTGGTTAGTGAATCCCAGTTTAATCAAGTTTAAATAAAAACCATTGTACAGTATTGAGGGCGGTCTCGCAATTATATTTGTTTCCAAGTCATATCAATTACCACCCACGGTACTGTCAGACCCGACTTGTGTAAATGTTACCCCTCGCAAGGCAGTAACAAATTTTGTATACAAAACCCCAATATACCGACGATAATTGTATCCTTACAAATACTCAATAACTGCTTAATATATCATTAATCGTGTGAGGTTTTGTAAAAACAATTTGCAAAAAGTAAATTACTCACATTGCTGTCTTAGGTTTTCTGTAAGGGTTTCCTGGTGAAAATCTATAAATTACACAAATGCACGCGTGTTAGTATAATAACCAATTTTAACATTAGTAATACCCTCCCTGAGACGACATTCCAACTACTACGTCGGGCAGAACCACGACAGCCGTTACGGAACTCTAGATCAATCGGGCAGTGTATCTAATACGTATCCATGGGTTATGATACTTACAATGGAGCAGAACCTCGTTATTGAGGGGGGTATTATACCCGGAGATTATATTAAATCTTCAGAATTTTGAGAGAGAAAGAGTTCGTGAGAGATTTTCGACTGAAGGCCGATGCCCTCTACTTATAGGGCCTGATTTCAAGTTTTAAACGACCCGTGTAAGACGTAGAAAGAGGCTACGCGGCCCGCGACGTAGGGTAATAGGGCCTAGGTTTGATTGGTCAGCGTTATAGGGTCGACACACGTGATGACACGTTGAGGCACCGAGTGCAGCCTTGATTGCAAGCTGTCGCGGCCCGCGTAAGATGTAGCCAAAGGCTACGCGGCCGGCGAGCGACTGTATTTTCTGATTTTTATTTAAATTTAATAAAAATTATGGTATTCGGGCCCTGTTTTCATGTATGGGGTGTATTTTAGGACATATTGGGATATTTTAATTATTTTTAGGGTGTCGGAAAATATTTCGAGGGTTGTTATATCTATACCACCTAAACCCGGGAACGGGAGGCCGTGGCCATTTTCGGTGGTATCTGTCGTTTATTCTATTTTGGCAGCGGAATTTACATCAGGACCGTAGTTAGGAAATATTTTATCAGAGTAAAAATACCACGCTTTTAATATATTAAATACATGGGAAATTCCCAAGTTTCAAGTACACACGATTCCATGAGGATACACCCTATTTTATTTAATAAAAACATCTATTTATTTTTAGGTAACTTTATTGCCACTTTTCCAAGCCTTCAGTGCTGTCCAGCTGGCTTCTCTTTGGCTTTCACATTTTGTTACCTGAAACGTGTTTAAAAATATTTTGTCAGTGGGAAATACTGGTGAGTGAATCTTAGTTTAATCAAGTTTTAATAAAAACCATTGTACAGTATTGAGGGCGGTCTCGCAATTACATTTGTTTCCAAGTCATATCAATTACCACCGATGGTACTGTCAGACCCGTCTTGTGGAAGTGTTACCCCTCGCAAGGCAGTAACAAATTTTGTATACAAAACCCCAACATACCGACGATAATTGTATCCTTACAAATACTCAATAACTGCTTAATATATAATTAATTGTGTGAGGTTTTGTTAAAACATTTAACAAAAAGGAGATTACTTACATTGCTGTCTTAGGTTTTCAGTAAGGATTTCCTGGGAATAATCTATAAATTACACAAATGCACACGTGTTAGTATAATAACTCATTTTAACATTAGTAATACCCTCTCCGAGACGGCATTCCAACGACTACGTCGGGCAGAACCACGACAGCCGTTACGGAACCCTAGATCAATCGGGCAGAGTATCTAATACGTATCCAGGGGTTATGATACTTACAACGGAGCAGAACTTCGTTATTTAGGGGGGTTATTATACCCGAGTATAATATTAAATATTCAGAATTTTGAGAGAGAAAGAGTTCGTGAGCGATTTTCGACTGAAGGCCGATGCCCTCTACTTATTGGGCCTGATTTCAGGTTTTACGCGGCCCGCGTAAGATGTAGCAAGGGGCTACGCAGCCCGTGACATAGGGTAATAGGGCCTAGGTTTGATTGGTCAGCGTTATAGGATCGACACGCGTGACGACACGTGGCGGCACCAGGTGCAGACTTGATTGCAAGCTGTCGCGGCCCGCGTAAGCTTATGCTTACTTCTACGCGGCTCGTGAGCGATGCCAGGATTTTGTTTTTATTTAATTTTTAATGATATTTCATATTTTGGGCTCGGTTTTCACATACGGGGTGTATTTTAAGAGATACTAGGATATTTTAAAATATATTGGGGTGTCGAAAAAAATTTTAGGAGGGTGTCAGTTTATTTTAGGGTTGTTATATCCTCCCCACCTTGTTTTAGAGCTCGTCCTCGAGATATACTGGAACAAGTGTGGATATTTCCTTTGCATTTCTGATTCAAGCTCCCATGTGTATTCTGGTCCTCTTTTGGAGTCCCATTTCACTTTGATCAGAACTAATCTCTTGTGCTTAAGGTTCTTGGCTTTCCTGTCTTCAATCTGTAGAGGCCTTTCTACAAATTTAAGTTGTTCATTTACCTCTATATCCGTAAGAGGTACCACCTGTGATTCATCAGTTAAGCTTTTGTTGAGATTAGATACATGAAACACATCATGTATCCCTGCCATTTCCTCAGGCAATTGTAGCTGATAGGCTACAGTTCCTATTCTTCTAATAATATCAAAAGGTCCAACATACCTGGGACTTAGCTTTCCCCTTTTGATGAATCTTACCACTCTTTTCCAAGGAGAGACTTTTAATAATACCTTATCTCATACTTGAAATTCCAATGGTTTGCGTCTGTTATCAGCATAACTCTTTTGCCGATCACGTTCTGCTTTTAGTCGTTCCTTGACTTGAATGATCTTGTCGGTTGTCTCCTGTACTATCTCAGGTCCAGATAGTTGCTTTTCCCCAATTTCTGCCCAACAGACTGGGGTTCGGCACTTTCGTCCATAAAGTGCTTCGAATGGTGCAGCATTGATACTTGTGTGATAACTGTTATTATAAGAAAATTTTATTAAAGGCAAGTGATCATCCCAATTACCTCCGAAATCAATTACACAAGCTCTAAGCATGTCTTCCATTGTCTGAATTGTCCTTTCGCTTTGCCCGTCTGTTTGAGGATGATAAGTTGTGCTAAGATTTAGCTTGGTTCCCATTGCCTTTTGGAAACTTGCCCAAAAATGAGAGGTAAAACGGCTATCCCTATCAGAAACAATTGATAAAGGAATTCCATGTAATGAAACTATTTCATTTACATATAACTTAGCTAACTGTTCCATACTGAAAGTTTCCTTCATTGGTAGGAAATGAGCTGACTTGGTTAGCCTATCTACAACCACCCAGATTGTATTATTACCTTTCCTTGTCTTGGGTAATTTGGTAACAAAGTCCATTGTTATCAATTCCCATTTCCACACTGGCATCTCTAGTTGTTGCAACAATCCTGAGGGTTTCTGATGTTCAGCTTTAACTTGTGAACAAGTTAAACATTTAGAAACATAGGCTGCTATGTCTTTTTTCATTCCTATCCACCAAAAATTCTTTCTTAAATATTGATACATCTTATCACTTCCAGGATGCATCGTATATTTGGACTTATGGGCTTCTTCTAATATACGATGACGCATGTTTCCTAATTTAGGTATCCACATTCTCTTTTTATGGAATCTCCAAATTCCATCTGTTCCTTGTTCTAATTCCTTAATCATTCCTTTTAATTTTTCAGTGTCATCCTTGATTACTGATTTTTGTGCTTTTCTTATTTGATCATTTAAATCTACTTGTAGATTTACTTTTAAAGAACGTACCCTTTTTGGCTTCTCATGATACTTGCGACTTAAGGCATCAGCTACTACATTGGCTTTTCCTGCATGATACTGGATATTACAATCATAATCACTAAGAATCTCCATCCAGCGTCTTTGTCTCATATTTAACTCTTTTTTCCCAAAAACATACCTCAAACTTTTATGATCAGTGAATATGGTAAACTTACTACCATAAAGGTAATGTCTCCAAATCTTAAGGGCAAAAATTATGGCTCCTAATCATGGGTTGAATAATTCTCTTCATGATTCTTAAGTTGTCTAGAAGCGTAAGCTATAACCTTTTGACGTTGCATTAACAAACATCCATAACCTAACTTGGAAGCGTCACAATAGACTACAAAATCTTCAGTTCCCTCTGGTAACGCTAGTATGGGTGCGTGGGTTAATCTTTGCTTAAGAATTCTAAATGCTTCTTCTTGTTTTGGTCCCCATTCAAACTTAATGGATTTACAGGTTAGCTTAGTTAGGGGAATGGCTATTCTATAAAAATCTCGAATAAATCTTCTATAATAACCGGCCAATCCTAAGAAACTTCTAACTTCGGTTGGTGATTCAGGGGTTTTCCATTTAGTAATCGCCTTGATCTTTATGGGATCCACATGAATTCCTTCATGATCAACTAAATGTCCAAGAAACTGTACCTGTTCTAACCAAAACTCGCACTTTGAAAACTTAGCATAAAGCTTTTCCTTTTTTAGTAAACTTAAAAGTGTGTGCAAATGCTTTGCATGATCCACTTTACTTTTAGAATAAATGAGAATATCATCAATAAAAACAATTATGAATTTATCCAAATATGGCTTACATATTCGGTTCATCGTGTCCATAAATGCAGCTGGGGCATTGGTTAAACCAAATGGCATGACAGTAAATTCATAATGGCCATACCTTGTTCTAAATGCGGTTTTAGGAATGTCCTCTTCCTGTACCTTTAATTGATGATATCCTGACCTTAAATCGATTTTAGAGAAAAATTGAGCTCCTAGCAACTGATCGAACAGATCATCAATTCTTGGTAATGGGTACCGATTCTTAATCGTGACTTTGTTCAATTCACGGTAGTCAATGCACATACGCATTGATCCGTCCTTCTTTTTGACGAATAAAATCGGCGCTCCCCATGGTGACGAACTTGGCTGTATGAATCCCTTCTCCATAATTCGTCTAACTGTTTCTTCAGTTCCAGCATTTTCGCTGGTGCCAAACGGTAAGGTGCTTTGGCAATTGGTGCTGTTCCTGGTAATATATGGATTCTGAATTCAACTTCCCTGTCTGGCGGTAGTCCTGGCAATTCTTCTGGAAATACATCTGAGAACTGAGACACTACTGGAATGTCTTTTAGTTCTTTTCCTTTAGTGTTAGTGATTATAGAAATCAAATACACTATAGATCCTTTTCTTATATAGCTTGCAGTTTTCATCACAGAGATGAATTTAGTGGATCTAGAGGGCTTATCTCCTTTAATTGTGATCTTTTCACCTTTTGGTGAATTTACTTGAATTGACTTTTGATCACATAAAATACTGGCTTTATTGGCTATTAACCAATCCATTCCTAATACAACATCAAATCCTGCCAGATTCATTGGGTAAAGGTTTGCCATAAGCTTTTGATTTAAAAACTTTATTCTTGCTCCCTGCAAGATTTCAGAAATCCTAATAGTTTCCCCATTGGCTGTTTCTACTAAACGATCTTGTGAGAGTTTAATTAATGGTTGATTTAGGAGTTTGCAAAATGAAGTATTAATAAAACTTTGGTTTGCACCAGAGTCAAATAATACTTTAGCAAAAACATCATTAACTAAAAACGTACCGGCTATAACGCCCGGAATCATTTTGGCTTCCTCTGCCGTCAGAACAAATGCTCTAGCATTTTTAGTGTTCTTGTTGCCCATGGCTGGAACTAGTTTTGGGCAATTTGGCTTGATGTGACCTTTTTCTCCGCAGTTGAAACACAGTCCATTACTAGATTTCCTCCTGCAATCTTCTTCCTTATGCCCTGGTGCCTTGCAGAAATTGCAGTAAGTGGAGCATTTTCCCGAATACTTCTTCTTGCAAGCCTTACAATAGGGCGCAGAGGTAGAACCTACGTTTATACGGTTGGAATTTCCATAGCGAAATTCCTGGGTAAGCCTTTGGGCTAGGTTTCTCCTCTGGTCTTCCTCTCGCGTACGAACTAACTCATCTGTCAGGGTGTTTGCTAGTTCTACAGCTTCTTCTATGGTTTGAGGTCTAGCTGCCTTGACGACATGCCTAATCTCCCCGATTAATCCCCAGATGTATCGGGAGATTAATACCGGTTTAGGTGATGCAAGGGTTGGTACTATTCTAGCATATTCAAAGAATGTAGTAGTATAACCCTTACTATCTACCCCGGTCATCCTAAGGTTCAGAAACTTATTTGCTATCTGTTCCTTTTCATTGGGAGCGCAGAATTTCCTTTCTACCATATTTTTAAATTCCTCTCATTCCATGTTGTATACCCTATCACTTCCTCTTGAGTGGAGGATAGTGTTCCACCATTCTAAGGCTGAGTTTTAAACAGATTAGAAGCGAACATTATCTTGTCTTCTTCAGCACACTTGCTTATTTTTAAAACAGCCTCAGTCTTTTCTATCCAGCGTAGAGCTGCAATGGGTCCTTCATTGCCGGAGAATTCTATTGGTTTGCAGGACCAGAATTCTTTATAAGAACAACCATAAGGCATGGTTCTTCTTCTTTTGGGAATGGGCACTTGAAGTACGGGTCCATTGTTTATGCTGTGTTCAGGTTCAGTTGGTCGCTTACTGCTATGCTTACTTTTATTATCAGCTTCCTTAACAGTTTGAATAATAAATGGCATTGCATCTATGATTCCTTGTGCCACTATGTGTTGGATGGCACTATTATCCACTTGGTTTCCATTGTTATTGTTGTTCGGATTCTCATTATTCAGATTATCGTTATTCGGGTGGTTATCACTCTGGTTTTCATTGTTCAGGTTTTCCTGGTTCACTTCGTTGTCCATCTGAATTTTAAACATTTATCACATATTAATATCACAAATAATATTTAATATAGCCAATCACATGACACGCATTTTGGTCAAAAGCGTCGATCATTGCGACTTTGCTCTATTTTTATATAATATGCATCTACTACAAACCGATACTGGAAATTAAAATTACAATACCGACTGAAATTTAAAACTACACTACTAGTAGTAGGTATTCGTAGTTTTTTTTTCATACACATACACACATATTTTATTATTATATTATTATTATTGCTACTATTATCTCCATCTCTACCATCACATTCATGGATATGGATTCATCCAGAAATCCTTATTGCGCTCGTCGTACTTCCAGACGAGTCGCTCTCCCACCTGTCTCATCCTTTCACTATTCTCTAGAATTTCCTCACCAAATGTCCTAAGTTCTTGTACGTTTTCTACACTCATTGGGGGTGCAGGTTCTAGGACTGGGTTCGGAATTTGGGGTGCGGGTTCCTGGTATGGGGGTGTGGGTGCCTGAAATGGGTAAGGATTCTCTAAAATCTCCCTAATGTATACATCGTTATCATAATAGGGATCTAGAGGGTCCAACCCTGGGTAGGCTCCTAGGTTCGGCATGGGCATGTCTTCGTGTATCGGGTAACGTTGCACATAGTCCCTATTGTCGTCCCACCATGGGTCGTAATTTGGGTCTAAGGGATTTGGTGCGGGTACCCTAGGTATCTCCTCCGGGTTGAAATCATGCATTTCTATTTGATTTTCATGGTTTTCAATTTCCATGGGTTGGTCAGGGAATGGTGGTTGTGGTTGGGGTGCTATCATTTGTTCCAGGTTAGGGTTAGCTGCAGTGGTTGCTAAGATGTGGATGTTGGCTATACCCCTATTGAGCATGTCTTGGGTATAGGCATCGGTTTCTCTTTTAGCTGCTGCTAGTGTTCTCTGGTCTTGTAACTTTTTCATACGTTTCCTACGCTCATGTGCTCCCCTACTGAACCATCCTTTCTTTTTCTGAGGGAATGGCTCTTCAGACTGAGCCTTAAACACGAATATTCATTCTTCATTATCAGCAGAATACCCTGAGAGGGCAGGTTGTGAAGAGGCGCCTTCGCTTTTAGGCGAACCAGACAACTGACGATACGCGTCAGATGGTCCTTGGCCGCTCATACTGTAAACTAACAAATAGTCAAATAACACATAACAATAAAATACAATTATGCACGTATTTCCGTAATTTATTTCCTAACAGATTGAATTTTGGAGTCAGCAGAACACTTCTGTGGCTGAATCAGTGGCTTAGCTCTGATCCCACCTTCTGTCGCAACCCCCGTCCCCTAACAACCCGGGAACGGGCGGCCGCGGCCAGTTTCTGTGGTATCTGGTGTTTATTCAATTTTAGCAGCGGAATTTACATCAGGACCGTAGTTAGGAAATATTTTGTTAGAGTAAAATATCACGCTTTTAATATATTAAATACATGGGAAATTCCCAAGTTTCAAGTACACACATTTCCATAGGGATACACCCTATTTTATTTAATAAAAACATCTATTTATTTTTAGGTAACTTTATTGCCACTTTTCCAAGCCTTCAGTGCTGTCCAGGTGGCTTCTATTTGGCTTTCACATTTTGTTACCTGAAACGCGTTTAAAAATATTTTGCCAGTGGGAAATACTGGTTAGTGAATTCCAGCTTAATCAAGTTTAAATAAAAACCATTGTACAGTATTGAGGGCGGTCTCGCAATTATATTTGTTTCCAAGTCATATCAATTACCACCCACGGTACTGTCAGACCCGACTTGTGGAAGTGTTACCCCTCGCAAGGCAGTTACAAATTTTTGTATACAAAACCCCAACATATCGACGATAATTGAATCCTTACAAATACACAATAACTGCTTAATATATAATTAATTGTGTGAGGTTTTGTAAAAACAGTTAACAAAAAGGAGATTACTCACATTGCTGTCTTAGGTTTTCAGTAAGGATTTCCTGGGAATAATCTATAGTTTACTCAAATGCACACGTGTTAGTATAATTACCCATTTTAACATTAGTAATACCCTCCTCGAGACGCTATTCCAACGACTACGTCGGGCAGAACCACGACAGCCGTTACGGAACCCTAGATCAATCGGGCAGAGTATCTAATACGTATCCAGGGGTTATGATACTTACAACGGAGCAGAACTTCGTTATTTAGGGGGTATTATACCCTAGTATAATATTAAATCTTCAGAATTTTGAGAGAGAAAGAGTTCGTGAGCGATTTTCGACTGAAGGCCGATGCCCTCTACTTATAGGGCCTGATTTCAGGTTTTACGCGGCCCGCGTAAGACGTAGCAAGAGGCTACGCGGCCCGCGACGTAGGGTAATAGGGCCTAGGTTTGATTGGTCAGCGTTATAGGGTCGACACGCGTGACGACACGTGGCGGCACCGGGTGCAGCCTTGATTGCAAGTTGTCGCGGCCCGTGTAAGCTTATGCTAGCCCGGGAGCGATGCCAGGATTTTGTTTTTATTTAATTTTTAATGATATTTCATATTTTGGGATCGGTTTTCACATACGGGGTGTATTTTAAGACATATTAAGATATTTTAAAATATATCGGGGTGTCGAAAAAAATTTTAGGAGGGTGTCGGTTTATTTTAGGGTTGTTATACTAAACCTAAATCTAAACCCTAAAGCTAAACCCTAAACACTAAAGCTAAACCCTAAACCCTAAAGCTAAACCCTAAAGCTAAACCCTAATGCTAAACCCTAATGCTAAACCCTAAAGCTAAACCCTGAAAGCCAAACCCTAATATATTTAGGGTTTAGGGGTTATGATTTAGGGTTTAGGGTTAAGAGATCCTAGTTAGGCTTCAACGAGCCGGTTCCAAGCTGGAATGAGTCCAATCGGAGGTCGTTTGAGTCGGTTCCCCACTGTTCCCCATTTTTTTAGTTTTCCCCAATGAACCTCACACTTACACAATATTATTAAGCATAGTTATACATATAACCTTGCACCATTATTTACATAGAGTTGTATAGTGGAGGGTTCAAATGAGAAGAATTTTTGTAAGAAGAAAAAAGAAGAAGTTTTAACCAATAAGAATTTTTATTTTACTTCATTTAATATTTGCATTTAATTTTAATATAAGGGTATAGTGGTAAACTTACATAGATTATTAATTTGTATTATTTCCATTTAATAACTAACTACATTAAATCTGTAACTCATTTTCAAAATATTTATTTTTTTCAAATTAAAAAACAACTTAATTTAAAGCGTAGAATAAATTACTAGTTGTGTAGGATAAATTACGAGTTATGTAGGATATATTTTGAGGTGTGTAGGATAAATTTCGACTGTGGTATGATAAAATTCTATAATGTGTAGGGTATATGTAGGAAAATTTTGATATGTGTAGGTTTTGTAGATTATATGTAGGATAATTAATAATTATTGACTAATTAATTAAAGAGAGAAAAATTAATGAGATGGGTTATAAATCAAATAGTATTTTACCAATATGTCATTTCTTCTTTTTCTTTTTTCAATAATTTTCTTCTCATATGAGCATCCCCTAGTTGTGTATTATTATTTATGTTGTTCGTCAATTGCTTGATTTTATTTTGATGGGGATCATTCATATGCCACTTATGAGATTATAGATGATTATTCAAGTTAGAACAAGTCAAATAGTGTATTGGTCATTATACATTACCTATATGATAATTCTAACTTACAATAGGAACTCTACTGAATTAAAGGCCCAAGAAAAGAACCGCCCATATTTATTGTATGGTATGTATTAATTTAAATTTGAGTTAAAACTTGTTATATTTGTTATATGATGATCATCTACCATCGTGTGTGACTTTTGTTGTTATAACTTTTCCCGTGCGATGATTTTCACGTGTTTGTTAGGGTTTAATACGGATTCACTTTTAAAATTGTATGTCATGTTGTCATAGAGATGTTCAAGACTATACCTTGGTTGGATTGAGCGCATTGTTGACGGTAGTGAAAGTTTTCGAATGTTTTGTGTGCATGAATAGAATGTAGGAAAGGATGCAAGTTGGTTGTAATCATGAAAATAAATCAGGAATGGAATTCAATCTATAGTGTTTATTGAAATCTTGGTGAATAATACAAGCGGAAATATATTGCTATATATACATATTGAATTAGGGACGGTTTTCGCAATTGTTTGGCGCCTTATAATGTCAACCATAACTGCCTTAGCTGTTTGAATATTCCCGCAAAAACCAACCCTTAATTATGATTCAATGTCTGTCAATTGTCTAGATAAAATAATTCTCACAAATTCATAATAACAATACAATAAATATAGTTTTAATTATCTTTCTAACACTACCCCCTAAACTTAAATTTATTAACGACTTGGTCTTCCAGGGAGTGAGTTGTTTGCTTCATTCATGGCTTTCTTCACTTGATTAAAATCCAATATCTTGCGTTTTCCAAGCTTCTTCATCACTTGCTAGTCACTTCCTCTATATGCTTTTGGTTCCCATTCTTGATCTTTTTTCATGGGTCCTATCTTCACTCCTACTTCTATGAATTTCCGTTGAAGTTCCTGCCTCATTCTGTTTTGTTTCTGATGCATTGGCATGTTTCTTTAATCTTGTATTTCATGTAGTTGTATTCAAGTACATCCAAGTAAGCAGCATAAGTAACTCTCATCAGATAACCCTCTTCCCATTCGAATCCCATCTCCTTTCTGATTAGTGCCCAGGTATTGTTCAGTGAAATTTCTTGATGACCACCATCTCTCTTCACACTCAAGTACAACCCTAGTAGATCAATCTTTATATTGTTTTCCATATAAGGTGGGACAGGCCGCTCATGATCAATTTTCAGTTAATCATGCAAAAGAACCAATTAACCATTTCTTCAAATTTTAGACTTAGACATACTTGTACTTCATCACATATTCTATATCATCTAGCAGATCTAAAACGAAGGGTTGAGTTATAATACAAAGTATTTAAAAATAAGAAGGGTAAGAAGCCACCAGAGAATGACAAGTGTCCTAGGAGGAATTAAATGGAAAGGGTAATTTTGTCTACAAAAGGAAAAAGAATATGCACATGCAAGTCACATGTTATTTCCCCCCCCCCCCCCCCCAATTTTTAAACGTCTGTAACTTTTGTATACATCATTTATTTTTAAAAAAAATTATACCATAAAATCGAGCGTTTTTTTATCTTTAATATGAGTACCATATTGTTATATTTTTCAAAAAAAAATTCAAAAACTCAGTTGCATATTACACAATGGACATGATGTAAAACACAATGTAAAGTAGATCAAAAACACAATCAATGACAACAGATAAAGACACAATGGACAACATACTAAAACACAATGACCATAACGTATAACACAATGGCGATAACATATAACACAATAAGTATCAGACTAAATAAAAACACAATTGATGACAACAGATAAAAGACACAATTAATGACAGCAGATAAAAGACACAATAGAGAGCAGATGAAGACACAATGGAAAACAAACTAAAAACACAATACACAACAAACTAAAACACAATGAACAAAGATAATAAAAAAAATTGAACAAGTTATTAAAACACAATGGACAACATATTAAAACACAATGAATAACATATTAAACACAATGACCTGAACTAATAACACAATTTATAGAAAACCCAAATATAACATCATCTTCATTGTGTCATATATTGTGTTATAGGTTCTTATAAAAACGCAATGGATAGAACCCAAATTAACATTGTGTTATAGGTTTTGATAATAACACAATTTATAGAAACTCTACTGACCAAAACCCAGTTAAAAGACACAATGACCTGAAAACTTTAACACAATGCAAAAAAACCCAGTAAAAATGAATTTTTTATTTTATTTTTATATGATAATATGGTACTCATATTAAAGATAAAAAAAACGCTCGTTATTATGGTGAATATTTTTTTTTTTAAAATATCGTATGAAAAAGTTATGGACGTTTTAAATCGATGGGGAAATTGGCATGTGCCTTGCATGTGGAGAGAGAAAATCTATAAATACAGGATTCCCTGTATGCCCTTCTATTATCTTCTTTTCCCTACAACTAATCTCAACCCTCCAAATCTAAGATCAATGGACTAAAATCCTTCTTACTCTTCTTATTTATTTTATCCTTTGTATTTGATCCTAACCCGTAAAACGAAAACACAATCTTCAAAGTCCTTAAAACTTAAATTTGACAGGATTTCCCTATCCCAATCAAACTCAATATTCTCCATATCTAATTCCTGAAAGTAACAGGTTAAATAATCCATTTTCTATCTTTCACGTTCTACCCCCAAGACCTCAATAAATTCCCTTTCAATCCTACCCAATTCTTCTTCTCTTATGGTATTATACGGACCCTTTACAATATCATTAAGCATGTAATTTATGGTACATGTGTGACCCATGGTATTAACCAACTAACCTTGCGTGATTAGCTTATCTAAACTAAACACATTCCTATTCATTTCGGGTGGTAGGAAACTGCATCTATTCTTACAATACCATCTCCACAATTTATTTTAACCATGCCAACACCCCGAATAAACAAGATATTATGTTCTTGTGTTCTCGTTTCAACGCCCATAGAATTCTTAATATGTTTGAATAAAGAAAGGTTACCCGTGTAATGGTGTGTATTGACAGTGTTCACTTGCCACATTTTTTTACCACAATCCCACATCTTGTCCCACCCAACCGTAAACATCGGAGTGAGAGGAAAACAACATTGCTCGAGACATCATAACTTGCTACTTTGTGACAATATTTAAATAATTTGAATTCCATTCATACTAAAAGGGAATACCTTGTCTTAGAAGAGAAAGTACAACATTTTTGCAAATAACATAACATAAAACAAAACTTAGATTAAAGTTTAGGTGTGTTTCTGGTCCACCCTAAATACCGTTCTTCAATAGTCATTAACTAGCTTCCTGCAACATATAAATCAACAAAGTCGGTGAGTATACAGGTTTGAATACATAATAGTGTCTAAAAGTTCTCTCATGTCTAACATGGTAATTCACATACATTGTTTATTTACATACAAGCATGTGTTAACTATAAGTCAAACTAAAGTATACCGCAATCGTGCATATCCTTGTCTAAAAGGCCGTAACATAGTTTACTTAACAATAGCACAAGAATACGGGAATGCGTTAATCCTATAGTGCTATAATTGTTAAGGTAGGCTTGCAAATTTAATGAGCATATAGAACACAAGTATGAGCATGGCATGTAATAACAAGAATATAACAAGTATCATGTTTTTAAGTATAGAGTGTGTATGTAAACAAGTTTAATCATGAGTATGTGATTTGTAATATATTGTACATGTTGCACCCAAAGTGTGTAAAAAGGAAATGGGATCGATTTTATTGTACATATATATTTATAATTGTTAGTAGTCCAAGTCATATATAGTCATGCATGGAGGTAGGATAAATTCCATCCATTTAACCTGATTGTATAGATTCACCAAAGCACGAAATCATCAAGTTAGTTGATGATTTATGTTGGTCATGAATAAAATAAAGAATGTACAATTAACTAATCATCTAAATCATCAAATAACCACGTGAAACTCAAACTAGACTAGTGCACTCTAACCATGGTAAATGTTTGGAGACTTGGTGTAGTTTGGACACTTTATTACTAGTAAGTTTACTTGATGACTTAGGTTATGTATAAATGGATTGACTAACTAAGTGAGGAGGTGGAATCATAGTTGGAAACCAAGGCTCCATTGTTCACACCTTTGAGAAAACACAAGTCTCACAACATTGAAGGTTGTGGGCTTGGTTGGTTTCAACACTTGTAGGTTACTTGGAACCTTTGAAACACAATGTAAATGAGGTTATGAACCTTTAAGTTTCTGATTTCATACCTCAACTCAAGTCTACCAACAATGGATTTATTGGCATCTTGGTTTGGTGCATAGAAATCTAAGAACAAGTAAGTATAAACCTTTTTTTGAAAGTTGTTAAAAACAGAAAATATATCCTACTTTGGATCTCAAATATGGTGATGTTCAATCTTAGTTTACCATGGTAAACTTGTGGTAACATTCCTAGAGGTGTTCCAAAGAAGGAGGAGAAGAAAAACATGAAGAAAAATTGAAGAAACAAGCTCAAAACTCACTGTTTTGAACTTGGATGAATCTGTCCAAATTTGAGAAATGTAAAGATTTGAGAGTGTTAGAGAGAATGTTTGGAGTGTGGCAACTGTTTAGAAGGTGGTAAGGGTTTGTATTTATAGTTGGGATTAGGGTTTGGGTGTTAAATGTGGTGGTTGGGGGTTGAAATGAGGGAAAAGGAGTCAAAATTCGCGAGTTTGAAAGCATTTTGCCAGACCTGGTGCTTTTTCACGGCCGTGTGGATCAGGTGCACGGTCGTGCGGATCACGGAACGTAGGGTGGTTCACATCAGATGCGCAGTCATGCGGATCGCAGCATGCATGGCCATGCGCCTTAGTTGCATGGTCATGCACCACCTGCAGAATTTACCAAACTTTCTAGAATTTGCAGTTTGGTATTCAAAATGTATCTAAGCATGGTATGGGTGTGATGCATGTATAATTGATATTTCAAAGTATTACGAGTCTCGGTTTCGTACATAAACATGTATTCCATGATTGATTGCGTATAACACAAGCATGTAACATGTATATGTATAAAAGTGAATTTTCATTATGATTGAAGGCTCGGATTACAAGATTGTAAAGGAGATATGAATACAAGTTTATAAAAATAGAAATACGAAAACAACTTTCTAAATAAGGAAAGTATAGAAATGCGAAGCCTTACACATCTGTTCCTTTCACTAGAATCTCTTCTTCATAAGAATCTGGTTGATTCCCCTCTTATAGTCCTGACCGAAATGCTTTATTAATCAATCATGTGGCTTCAACTCATTCTTTTTGCTAGCACGTTGCCACAAGATGTCCTTATTCTAGACAATGGTAACAATTTTTTTCTGTTTTGCAAGTTCTTTCTTCACTCGTCTTTTGATTTCTTTCTCTTATTTTATTGTTTTGGGGTGGTGTGCATACTCCATGATGTTTTTAAAGTAAAGTGATGTTGTTTTCTTATAAACATGATAGACTATGAAATAATTTTGCTAAAGCAAAGTATACAGTTTTAAAGTGATAAGATGTTATAGTAATGAAATGTAAAGCATTATGGTATGCATGTTGCACATGATGAGAGGTTACCTTTGGAGCCATGATGATGGGCAGTTATCTCTGAGGCCGTTATGATGGCCGATTACCTCCAGGGAAATTATGACAGTGGCAGTACATTTATTGCTTGCTGGTGGTTGTACAACTACGAGTAGTTTAGATTACATGCATAGTTTACGATAATGCATGATGATTGTCATAGAATCTGATGATCATGGCGTGCATTAAAGTTATGTGATGTGTTTTAACTCTTTATGGGTTTAATGCCTGTTAATATTTGTAGTTACCTGATTTAAACTAGAACTCCACATCAGGTTGAATGCAAGACAAACAAGCTGGCGTAAGGCAAAGGCTCATTGGCGACTGGCGTCTCTTTCAATTTATTGATGTTTTAAAATAATGTTTTTAACTTTATTTGGATTGTAAAGACGTAATTTCCTTTGCGTTCTAAATGAGAAGTTTTGAGTTGAACTATATGCCGAAGTGTAAATCCAGCAGACGAAACCCCCGAGTTAGGGGCATTTCATCTAAGTTGTTTATTTTTATATTTTTAAGAATGCGTATTTTTATAACTAAAGTGGTTGGTATTTTATGCCAAAGTTCTGGTTTCATTCTTTTGCACATTGGTATTGTTATTATAGATTTTGAGATTTTGAGTATCAATACCAAAAAAAATATATAAAAAGGACTCATGTATGTGTTAACCAATGTGTATGCATGTTGTGTTCATATTGATGTGTCTCACATGATTTTAAAGTTAATGTAAGACTTTGGGATTTATAACAGAGATGTTTGTGTCTCGTGAGTGGTTGTTAACCCACTAGAGAGATGCAGGCAAACGAAAAAAAATATTCCATTTTTATTTTGTTCAAATGTATTTTTTAAACATTGTTTATAAGCAAATCGGTCATTTTATGGACCAACCGATTTAGTTTTAAAAACGGACGAGGAGAAAAAAATAGCATTCTTTTTTAACTAAATACATAAGAAAAACATAGAAAAAGTTTGGAAATATACATATATATAAATATTTGTTATATACGGTCAAAATTCACTAGAAATGGGTTTTGCCTAAGAAGGGTAGGAAGCAATATGAATGTGTCACGCATACGTTCCTAATTGTATAGGGGAGGAGTATTTGCGTTTAACGCAAAATACATCACATTTGTATTGCAAAACTCTAAGGGTTTACCAATTATAACTATGTTGTTTTATCATTTATAATTGTGTTATAAGAACGGAATAACTACAAAGTATTAATGGTAAAACAATATTATTGTAGGTAACAAGCACAATTATAATGGTAAACTAACACAATTTATATTGGTTAACCAACACAATTTTCACATAGGTAAACCAACACAATTTTCATATTTTCTATAAAAAAAAAACTAAATAACAATATTATACTCAAGTTAAAGATAATAATGTATAAAAATAATTATCAGTGTTTAGAAAAAGGATGAAACTTAATAAAAGTCAAGAATGGGTAACCATCTCTCTCCATATATATATTAAGAGACAAAGCATGGTTAATTATAAAGTTTACATATATATTGTAGTTACATTTGTAACACAAGCATCGTGCTAAATCAATTCTTTAACTTATAAATATCGAAATAAATGTCACAAGTTCAAATTTCATAACTCTTAAATTTGGTTTTAATTATGTACAATAATCTTTCTGTGAGTGCAAAGCAAGAGTCGGTTCTAGATGAACGTGGTGCAAATCGATCAATGACGTGGTGCGGAATCCCTCGGCATCGTCAGAGAATCATCAACAACAATATCCATGATTAACTTGTCCAATTTCATTAGCTGATATGAAAGTACACAAGATCCGTATGCAAACTGGACAGAGCTTCGCTATGACAAAATGGCAAAAGGTTCTAGAAAAATGACCCTACACTACTATTTATAGGCAAACCAGGGAGGGGTTGGTGTCATCCGATCGGATGGTTATCCGATTGGATGGCCATCCGTCCGGATGACACATGTCATCCGTTCGGATCACTTTTGAAAGTTAACGTTCCGTTCCCTGTTTTGTTTAGATACAAAATACATACATATACAAATGTACAATCACACATACAGGACAAAATACATAGACTCGATACAGACGGAAGCTACAGACATAATGCACTAACAGACTCCCCTTGGATGTAGCTGTAGTCTTCCTTCCTGCATAGTCTTTAGTTCACCTTCCTGCTGCGTCTCCTAGCCTTAGCTTTCTGTCTCCTCTGTTCTTTACGTTTAACAAGCATCTTGCGCCTCAGAGGCCTGCCGATCTCATTCCAGTACTTTCTATACTCCAGATCACCATCTCTTTTCCTATCCCACCTTGGGATCTTGTTCTCTTCTTTCTCTGTTGGCGTTTGATCAGTTGGTGGAGGCCTGAAGAGCTTTCTTTTACCAAGAACTGCTGCTCTTTCAGCTATCTGCTTGAATTTTTCACTTCGCTTCTCTTTCTTCAAAAACTCCTCCAACTCTAATTCTCTGAACTTAGTTTCCCAATATCTACCAGAGTTGATATCCTTCGCAAAACATAAGTTCGCCATCTTCTGATATTGTTGTGCTTGTGCTTTGTCAGGACTATCATATACTATCATGTTGAAACATAAACACTCAATATCCTTCTTTGAACAATTCACCAACCACATCGGATCTAACACATTGATCCTCCTTGCTTCTCCCGTCTTCTTATCAAACAAAGAAATAGCCGCTTCTGTCATGCTCTGATTGTACATCCAACCTTGGAAGTCTTCATAAAAATCTTGTTCCATCGCACGCAGTGGCATATTCTTTAAACATCTCGGCGGCTTTATCTTCAATGTAACATCCTTTTCTCCTATGATTGAATCAAATTTGAGAATCTGCTTTGGAAATTGCGTCTTCCAATCAGGAAATCTATTCTTTTCCTGGAGCTTGATGTAGTTCCATAATTTCTGGTCATGTATATTTACTTCTGGACCATAGTAGAACTGTTTGATATTCTTAGTTTGCACTAGCTCCTCCACATCCCACCAAGGGAGTGTTTTGATATCGGATAAGAACTCTAAATACTATACTCGTTGTTCCCTTCTTATAGCATAGACTTTCAAATCCTCAAGATAACCCCAAGATAGAATGTCACCCAGAGATTTATCTGGATGATCTGTGAAGTATTGTAGTGGTCTCTTGTATTTCCTTTCCTTAGGCATAACCTTGAACCAGTTCTTTCTTCCTTCTAACAATGTTTCCTGTGGAACTGTCTCAGGAATACCCTCAGTTGAGATCTTTTCCACCACTTTCCTACGTAATTCATCTTCATTTTGTGACTTAAACATCTCAGCAAATGTAGGAAATGTGTCATCAACACCAGAGTAATGAAAGGGTGTATCTTCTTCAGGTATATCAGAACCCTCTTCAATCTCAACATTATTGAAATTATCAGCATCATTTGCAAACTTTAAATTCATACTCTCTCTCTGGCGACGATGGAATCTCATCTTCTATATCAAACTTTAGATTACCGTCATCTCTCACCAATTCCTCCAACATCTCTTATCTGGTCCTAGGTACCTCTAACTCCCCCTCAAATGCAGAATGTAAGTAAATAACTTTGGGTTGAGTTAGGAATACTTGATCAGCGTATTTTTTTCCAAAAGAAGAAGACTCCTGCTGCTGATCCTCCACTTGTTCATTCAGCTCATCATTAAGAAAATCATCAAGAGATTGTTGAACTGAAGGCTTCACAATTAGCAACCCAGTTGCCCCTTGATCATCATCGTCGTTATCATTTTCTAGATCATAATTGTCGATGTCATCAAACAAATCCTTCAACTCTTCATCATCCAGCTTATCTTCTTCATCTTCTTCTTTTTTTTCTTTATAACATAGTAATTTCATATCGGCTTCTCTCACCTTCCCTTTCCGTTGTTCAACTTTCACTAGTCGAATAACTTCTTTCAAACTATAAGGTCGAGAGAATGATTCACCAATAAGGACAAAGCCTTGCTCTGGATCAACATCCATATTTTCTACTTCTGCATTCACCTCTGCATCAACCATTTCAACGTCATCACCTTCAGCATGGCTAGAAGAACCTGCAACCTCTTGATTATCAACTACCAACCCTTTCCTTTTCTGTGTTGCTTCTTTCGCTAACTCTTTCTCCCTAGCAACTCTTCTTTCCTCAACCCTTTGAATCTCCAATTCATTATACACAGCTTGGATATTGATCCCAAGCTTGTGTTCTATCACCGCATACAACATGTTCAGCTGCTCGTCTTTTACGACCTTGTCTGCCCTCAGAGCTTCAATCTCTTGTCTTAGAACTTTACTTTCATTAGAAGATGACTCATGCAGCTCACCTATCATCTGATGCAGTGTCTTGTTTACTTCATTCAAGTTCTCATTCTTAGCATTCACTTCTGCAAACTCTGTAGTAAGTTGATCAATGACTTTAGCTTGTGCTCCAAGATCATCTATTAACTCATCAATCCTTTCAGCATGGTCATTTACTGCCAACTTCAGCTCTTCATTCACTTCTATTGTTTTTGCAAGCTTCTTTTTCACTTCATCACGTTCAGCCTCAGCTTTTGCTTTTGCCTTTTCCAAAATACTCACTTTCTTTGTAAGAATCTTGATCTTTCCATCATGAAACATATCATGATCACCTTCTGGAAGATCAAATGGAAAGTCACCTTGAAGTTCAGAAAAGTCTTCAAATAAACCAGGAAAAGTATCTTTCTTTGGTTGTGACTGCTCTGCATCATCTTGAATATGAATAGTTGGATTCTCTGGAGGTGGTGGTGGAGTAGACTCTCTTTCACCCATGAATTGAACTTCATCATCATCATCAACTTTCTTCTCAACTCTAACATATTCTGGACTCTCAGGCTTTTTCTTTTCAGCTTCTGGACCCTCTCGTTTGAACCTCAGGTGCTTTAACACTTTCAACTTCAACCTCTGTGGAATACTTTGAGCTTGTTGCACTTCTGGAGTTTGAATACTTTCAACTTCTGGAGCTTTACCACTCTGAATTTCAGGCATTGTTGCTGCTCCTTCTCTAGCTCTCACATTCCTTGGAATAACACCTGTAGGTCTGGCTTTACGCTTCCTTGTTCCTTTCTTTTTCTCTTCAGGTGTAGGAATGTACGTTGAATCTTCTTCATCAGAGCCCTTTTTCTTCTTTTGAGGCTTCACTTTCAACCTTATCTTTCCAACGCCAATCTTTGAAGTATCAATTTCAGGCTCAGTATCACTAGAATCACTAACAGTTGCACTGGAGTCTATGTGAGCAACACCTTCAGCTTCCTTTTCTTTTAGACTTTCACCACCAACAATCTTTGAAGATCCCTCAGCTTCTTTTGCGGCTTTAGCAGCTTTAGCTTCCTCATTTCTCTTTACAAAGTCGTCTAGAGTCATTTTCATCATGTCAACACCTTGCTGCAATAGATCAGTTGGAGGAATTACTTATTCATCCACAAGCCTCGGTGGTGATTTCTTCTTAGCTGAAACAAATAACAACATTTATAAGTATAACACTTAATAAGAACGATCTATCGACCTCTTATTTGACTCCCCCTTTCCTACTATACCCTTAGTAACAATCTTCGGAGTAACAACTTTGGGTGTAGTCACTGTGGGAGAAACCTTCGGTGTTCTCTTTCTCTTTCCATCCTTCACAAACCAATACCGTAGCTTTTTCTCATGCATCTCACTTAATCTTTCTGTTTCATCCTCTGAATCACTATTCTCGTGTCTCCATGCATCTTTCTCTGGTGCCACATAGTTTGGATTTAAAATCTTACAAATCATCCCCTTAACTCTCGGCTCCTGATCTTCTTTCAGACCTTTATATAGATTCAATCTACTCAAGGTTTCACTTGTCATGTGATGCAATTTTAGTTCATCAGCAGGATCCTTCGGCAAATCAGGTACTTGATCATTTAATAGAATCTGAATGAATCTTGGATACATAATGTATTTTTCGCCTTTGATGTTGTCAATCATGTGATCAAACAACATTTATGAAATGTTATAAGGCCTATTCAGAACTAAGCAAGTGATGATATTCATAATGTAGTCTGACGTCTCGTCATATGCTCCTTTCCGGTGAGATAAAGCTTGTACTACACAATGAACCATGAACTTGTATGGTCGACAAAATTTAGACTTGAGATATTTATCATTTACGTGTCCAGTAAATCCCATTCTAAACCATAAACCCTTGCACAACCTTTCTGGAACGATAATTGGGTCACCATCACTATCTCTCAAGTCCAATACCCTCCTAACGTCTGCCACATTGAACTTAACTTCAATATCAATATCCTTATCATTCTCGTCTTTCTTTTGTACTACTGAATATATCATCTTTTCCTTTTCATCATACCTCACAGAATTTCAAAACATCCTTACATGTGATTCATAACATTTCGTCCTATCAGTCAATGCCTCAGCAATTCTACTATCCTTTAAAAATGTCACTATATCTTTGAATGGTTCCATATTCGCATAATTTTCATCTAAAATGCAGTAAATGTTGTGAGCTAGATGCCAATCAGATGCTCTTGTCTACAAAAATGTCAACGTTAAAATCTGCACTAACTTCGAGACATAAAATGAAAGATGACAAAAATTTTGAAAAACTCAAAAATTTTTCTAACACTTGAAACCTCACTCTATACACTCTACTCAGTAGTGATGATCGGATGGCCATCCGATCGGATGGGCATCCGATCGAATGAGTTATCTCATATAAAAATCAAATCAGTTTCAAGGCAGGTGCATTTGGATGGGATGGCCCTCCGATCGGATTGTCATTCGTTCCAAATGTTGAACAATAAAGCACAATGAGAGAACAAGCATGTGAATGAGTGTTTTAGATCGGTTGGCCCTCCGATCGGATGGTCATCCGATCGGATAGCCATTCGATTGAAAACAACAACAGTTAAGCATGTGCAACAGTTGAACAAAAACCAAACACTTAGAATATTTTCAATCATATAAGGGTGTCATGGATCGGATTGCCATTCGATCCATGGCTCAATGAAGAACAGTTTAAATCTTCACATGATCATCAAAAATTTTCTAACAATTTTATAAAATTGAACACATTTTCATGTAGAGATTTGGCCGATTAACAAAACCCTATGTTCAGATTTCTCTAAAACGTTCTAGATTGGGTTTAATTTAGCATTTTGTGCACCGGCTGCCGACACCATTCAAACATCTAATCTTCAAATCTAAGGTGTTATTCATGAAATTGAGACGGTAAACCTATAGATCTAAGGCTGATAATCATGGATCTATCATCAATTTGAACCAACAAACACTACACAAGCCTAGATCTAAGATCTACACCTAACAGTCACCGACACCTTTAAAACATCAAAATCTTTGAAATTTAACGGTGAAAGTTAGTAAATTTACCTTTCCCATGGTGAAGGTTGAGTGAGCCAACAATCCTTTGTGTCTTGGAAAGCAAGAATGTGAGATCAAGAACAAGAACAGTTCAGAGAGTTTGAGTGCGGGACGGAAGGTTGTTCGAACGTAAAAGTTTGACTGAAGACCTTGACCCCCTATTTATAGGCATTACCATCACTCGGATGGCCATCCGATCGGATTGTCATCCGATCCAAACTCCTCCTTTTTCAAATTTTTTTAAACATTTTCTCATTTTTCCAATTTTATCTGTTTTGGTCAGTTTTAGAAATCCACTTAAGTATCTAGGTCCAAATTAATGACTCTAGGTACTCATTTTGCCTACCAAGTCCAAGTCAATAACCTTGGTTGACCCAAAACGAAACAACTGACATTTGTTCAAACTTTTTTAACACTTTTTCTGAAAACTTTTAAATGTATCAAGTTAATGAACTTGTTTAAGCGTTGAAATTCTCAATCTTTCAAGATTAGCTCCCAACCCTGTTGTTCAGCCCAGAAACTTCCTGCTTCGCTTCACTTCTCAAATTCTGAAGATCAGCTTTCTACCTTGGTTTATCGAAAAACTAAAGTAGAATATAAAATCTTTTTATGATTTTAAGAAGTTTTAAGCTAAAACATACTCAAAACTTTTTGGGTTTTATGCTAAACTAAAATGAAATGCAGTAAAGTAAACAATAAACTATTTACAAACATATTTTTGGTGAGTGTGTTAGAGGATCATATCAGCTGCCGACAAGTTACAGGTACCGTTGAGCTTAATTTTCACACTAAGTATTAAACGATTCACCTAGATTGCCGATATAGTATTCCTTTTAAATTTCCACAGAGATTTCAACTATTCAGGATACGATTTAGGTGTTTTAAGAACTTAACTTATACGCGTATCCCACCTCAGAATATACTCTCGTATCCAGATCTCTATGTTAGTGCACTATGTCTGTCGACTTCGTCTTGTATCGAGTCATGTAATAGAAAAGGATAAATCAGAGCTCGGTTGCTAGAAACTGAGATTTGAGTGTTTATTAGTGATTTCGCTTGAAACAGCCAAAGGCCATTTCAAACGAAATTAACAATGTTAATTCCGTTTGAAATGACACTTGGTCATTTCAAACAAAATCAGAACACTATAAATAGGTGAGCTTGGTTTGTCATTTGGAACGGAATTAACTTCTCTGATTCGGTAACGAAGTGCTGCCGAATTGTCTCCAGGTTGTAAATTGCTGTTATATCAATAATAGAGACATTTAAATTGAATTGAGCATCCGTTTCATTTAAATTGAACGACTAATTCAGGTCGCACAACGATCCTACAAGTGGTATCAGAGCTCAGGAGGAAGAGTTTAGCTTGATTTCATCAGTTTTCTGACTTCTACACTTTCTTTTTCAAAATTCGCAATATTTTAAGGACAAAATGGATTGAATTTCACACATTACACGCGAAACAGTGTTTTAATGAATCCTTGAAAGAATTGGACTTAAAATCAACCTAAAACTTGGTAAAGTTGGTAATTTCGCTTGAAAATCTGTTCGGACATGATGACATCAGTATAATTTCGTTTGAAATAGCTTGCTAATTTTTTTTGAAATCACTGTTAATTCCGTGTGAAGAGGGTATTTCGCACCAGATTGGTAATTCCGTTTGAAAGGTTCACACGAAATCAGATATTCCGCTTCAAAGTGTAATTCCGTTTGAAGTCATGATTTCGCTTTAAATTGTGATTTCGTTTGAAGTTGTCATCCAGGTTATTCCGTTTGAACAGGTTATTTCGCACCAAAAGTGATTCCGCTTGAGATCACTATTTCGTTTGAAAGTGGATATTTTGCATCAAGATCATTTCAAGTCAACCGAGTGTCAGTTTGTTTCAAGTTGTTTTATATTGTTTAAACTGATTGTGTTTGTTTGATTGTTGTTTTCAGGAAATTCAAGAAGTTCTCATCATGGCCGAAGAATTCTACAATACCTTCTACAACGCATTAACATCAGAATCTTCCGAAACTACAACTGTTACACCAAAAACCGTAACAAAAGCAATAAATGAGAACATTAAACATGATAACTTTTATGGCACACATTCAAAACCACCAACTCTGGAAAATATTGAAGACTATACTTGGTGGAAAGAACGGTTTCTCAACTGCGCAAAAGCTTACGCACATGAGAGCTGGTTCTGTTTGGAATTTGGTTATAAAAGGTCGTCCGATGATAAAGGAGAAGATCTCCCTCTGAAAGGTTTATCAAAAGAAGACAAATCAGAATTCTCAGCTGAACAGAGAATGATTGCCTTGATCCAGTCATCAATCAGAAATGACATGTTTGCGTTACTACAACATGATGGGTCATCGAAATCTATCTGGGAAGCTTTACGGGTAAAAGCTGAGGGGGGTAAACAAATCAAGAAAAATAAAATTGCTTTATTAAAGAAAGAATTTGATTTGTTTGACAGTTTAAAATGTGAATCAGTTAGAAAAATGATAGAGAGATTTGGTCATCTAAAAATTGAACTTGATCGTTTTGGTATTTTTAAAACTCGAGAAGAAATAATTGATAAGATCATAGAAGCGTTACCACGAGCTGATCAGTGGCAAACGTTTGTATTCATATTGAAAAATGATGCGTTATATGATACAATTTCTCTTGATGTCTTGATAGAAAAGAAAGAAAGTCATGAGCTTGAATTGCAGAAACAAAACAAGATGAGCAGTTTTTCACATCAACAGAATGTAGGTCTCTATTACAAAGGTAATTTACCTTCGGTGAAAGTTAGACAATCACCACCAAAGAAAGCATTCAGTGGTGAGAGGACAAAAGAACCTCAGAAAAGCTCATTGAGTTACAATCCGGGTTATCATTCATCGTCAAAAGCTATTTCTGAAGAATCAGAAGAAATATTGTGCAACATTGCTCTCAAGTTGAAAAATTCTCCTTCTATGAGCATCAATGCAGCTAAACATCAAATGAGTTTCCTTGCATCTGTTCTGGAATCGTATGAAGGTCTAGTTGCAGGTAAAATTGGTAACTCAGAATTAACCAAAGAAGACTACGACCAGATTGATCCGGAAGAGATGGAACTCATTGACATTCAATGGTGCTTGGCAAGTTGCATCCGCAGAGCTCAGAGATACATGGAGATTACTGGGAAACAATCATTAGGTGGTCCATCAACAAAACTTGGATTTGATAAGTCCAAAGTGACCTGCTTCAAATGTAAGCAAAAAGGCCATTTCAAGAGAGAATGCAACAATTCTGCAGTTGGTGGAAATGAACATCTGTTCAATGATGATTATTACCAAAAGGCAATCTACCACCGAAGCAAAGAAGAGCCGAAAATGATTGAAGATAAACCCAGAGATAAGTCAAGAGCTTGTGCAGTAATCCATGATGATGAAGGATATGATTGGAGCCAGATTCTTCCAGAAGAAGATCGTGTTGATAATCGAGTTACAGCTCATGGAAGAAGTACATCAAAGAGCAAACATTATGTTTTTCTTGCTGAAATAAAAAAGGAAAACAAAGAAGAAAATGTTATAGCTGAAATCAAAGAGAAAACCAGAGAAGAGATTCTAAATGAGAAAACATGCAGAGAAAGAAGCATTGCTTGGAACAGAATGGATGATAAGCAAGAAGAGTATGAAGATGCTGTGAGTAATAAGAGATGGGATAAGAAACGAGAGTGCTATGTCAACAGAAATGGAGAACCCGTTGTTCCCAAAAAGGACATAGTTTATGATGATGTTCTTCTAGTAATTCCTCTGTCCATCGAATACTATACAAATGTTGGAAAAGACAAAACTTATGTGAAGAAGTTTGAAAAACTCTTAAGAGATGTCATGACTTCATGCTTGAGGAAGAGGGATGAAGAAAGAATGAAGAAGAATGTTGAGTGTATGGTTGAAGAGTTGAAGAAGGTAGCTGAAGAAGTGAAAGAAGAAGTTGTTGTGAATGAAGAAGTTGTGAAAGTTGTTACTGAAAAACAACAATTAGAAGAAGAAATGAAGAAGAAAGAAGAAGAAGTAGTAGAAAATGAGAGTTTGGAAGTTGCTGGTGATGAAGTTGGTGTTGAAGAAAAACAAAAGAATGATGCTGATCAGACAGAGATTGCAGAAAACACCGAGGTGCCAATCACTGAGGTAAATTCTAATTCTAAAATCTCAAAAATTGTTGAACAGTGCAAGAAATGCATGGAACCATGCAGTGTTTGTACTGATAAAGATGAAAAGTTCAGAACAAGAGATCTTGAATTTACCAAAATAGAAGAAGTTTTCAAAATTAAATACAAAGAAATGTTTGAAAATGAAAAAGTTTTGAAAGATAATGAGGAAAAACTTTTGGAAAAATGTAAAAAGTTAGAAAAAGAAAATGAAGTTTTGAAAGAAAATGTTTTGAAAAAGACAGAAGAATGTGATAAAAAAGAAATTGTTTGTCAAGAAATGAAAAAGGAATATGATTCAATAAAATTGGCTTATCACATTACAAAAGAGTCATATGAAAAAGTAAAAAGTGAAATGAAATTTTTTCAAAAAAGATTGGATTACTGTTCTGAAACAACTAATACATTTAAGCGACAGTATGAAATAAAGCAACATGTTGTTAACTCTTACATTGAGGATGTTGCTAAGCTAAAGCGTCAGATTGCTGATTTAGAACAGGATAACAACAAGTTAAAAAGTTATCACGTGTCGTCATATGTGCTTGAAAGAATTTTCAACATAAAACCGGATGGAAAAGATTCTGAGCAAAACAAGAAAGGCATTGGCTCAGAATTTCATCAAGTTCCACCACCGGAAAAGTTTGCGTTTTATGATGATGAAAAGGTCGAAAAAGCTTTCAACATGGTAGATCAATTGCCAGATAACATTGATGTAACCTATTCCAAATCTGATGATTCTAGTGATTCAGAGGTGGTAAGTAAGGTCGTTGAAAGTGTGTTGAAAGAAGAGTCAGTTGAAACAGGTAAATCTTAATCACAGGATGAAAATGAAGGTAATTTTCATGATGGATATTTGAAAAACTCAAAATCTAAGAAAAAATTGAATGATGATTCAAAAGGATTGGTTTATACCATGATTGGATCGGACAAATTATTCTTAGATGTTGTATTCCCGATTCAGAATGTGATTTCAGAAAAGATTGACAAAGTTTTCAAAATGGTGGAGATTGAAAAGTCTGAGATTTCAAAGTTTGCTGGAAAGAGTCACAAAACTTTTTATAACAAACCTGGTTACAAGAAGAAAAACATGAAGGCTGGATTGGGTTATAAGAAGAAACAAAGTCGAAATAAAAATGAAAAGTCGAATTATCAGACAAAGATGAATTTTGTTCACGGAATAAGTTCAGAAGAAGAGAAAGAACACCAATTTAGACGACAGTCTAATGAAGAGTTCTATGCTCAAAAGAAAAAGCAACAACCACAGGTCAAAGATGTGTCCAAGAGAACATGTTTCAAATGTGATCAAACAGGACATCTTGCACGCAAGTGTCCAAATCTGAAACCTGTTGATGTTGAGAAACAGAAATCTGAGGATGTGAAACAAAGGTCAAACAGATTTGATTCAAAACAAACTTGGAGGTACAACACAAACAAGTTTGTTTCGAACCAAACTTGGAAATCAAACTCAAATAGGTTCGATTCTAGACAGACCTGGAATTCTCACACACCCAGATTAAGAACAACACAAAGTTGGAAAACAACTGTTGACACAACAAAACTAAACGAGTTTTGGAAACCAAATGTTGTTCAAAATCAAAATGTTCGAAAAGAGTCACATTTTTACAAACGAGGTACTCCTAAAGGTCAAACTTGGAGTGCTAAGAAACAAATTGTTTTGGTAAATGATGGTAAAGTTGAAGCCGAAATTGACAAAGTCTTTGTTCAGAATGACAAAGATTTTCCAAAGTTGAATGAAGCATATTGTGTTGAAATGCCTAAGGTTCAACAGACCTGGGCTAAATTGTTCAAGTGACTGAATAGTTGAATGTGCAGGTACTCAAGATAACTGAAGATTGTGAATATGGAAATAAGAGTAGCCTGGCACAAGAAGAGGAGAAGGCTGCTGAACCCTGTGTTGGTTGAAACAGGGAGTTTGTTTGTTTTCTGTACATAAATAAAAAATTTTTTCTAAAACCCTAAAAATTGAAAAATTTAAAAACCAAAAATATGTTTTTATTTTGTTAAAATTTTGAAAAACCAAAATATGTTTGTTTTTAAATTTGTCAAAAAAATCCAAAAATTAAAAAATTGTTACTTGAATACGCCGAAACCCTCACGGCTGAACAAATATGATTAATTTCACAAGATTGAAAAACGGTTTTCAAGCTGTAAAAAATCAATGGGTTGTAAATCATGGGGGTACGTTATATTTTCTGCAAATCAGCGCATGAGAAGCAAAAAATGGATGGCGAGACAAAGCTATCAGTGTCGGTTTGTCAAAATTTTCTTTAAATGATTTTGCATTTTAGGGGGAGTAATATTTTCAGAAAATACAAAAACATTTGAAAATTTGAAAAAGGCAAAAACATGATAAAATTCAGAAATGAGTTTTTGTGTAAAAAGAGGAAATGATAGTACATCAGTAGACAGTTACAGTATGCTAAAGAAATGTAATGATTATATAGCGTTAAACGGTCTCACTGATGATATGCCGATAGGTTTTGATACATTTAGTAAACTTTTTCGGGATATAAACTTAAATTCAAAACTTGCTTATTTCGTGGGGAACACTACTTAGATATATAGGTAACCCCTGAAATCTTGTTTGAAGGACCCCTCTTTCTGAGATACAAGGTCTTTATGCTTAGTGATATCTGGGGTATTATCCCGGGACTTCTGATTTTGCGAAAGCAATGGCCTAGTCCCCGAATAATACTTTCTGCATGCTTGAAATAGAGCACTACCCTCAACATAAAAAATGATGAAACATTGAAAAATGCTAATCATGTGCTCTTGAAGAAAAGATCCTCTAAAAGGGGACACACCTAAAGTCGAAGCCGTCATCTCTCTGATTTTGCGGAAGCAATAGCCTGAGCTCTCACGGCCCTCGCATATTAACCCTTTACAGATATCATCTAGGTATACTCACTTGTAAGACTGAATATTGGGATCTGGATACGGGAGTATATTCAAGAGGTGGGACACATGAATAAGTTTAAGTTCTTAATACACCTAATTCGTATCCTGAATCAGTTGAAATTTGTGTGAAAATTTAAGTGGATCAGTATATCGACAATCTAAGTGAATTGTTTAATTCTTAATGTGTAACTAAGCTTAACGATACTTGTGATTTGTCAAAAACTGATATGATCCTCTAACGCGAACTCAAACAAAAATATTATCTGTAAATATGTTTGTAAATATTTCTTTACTGGTTTATGTTTCAGAAAAATTCAAAAAGATTTTGATTTTTACTTTATTTTCGAAAACCGATGTCTGAGTGCTAAGTTTCAAAATCTGAGTATGCTGATTGTGTTTCTGAAAATAAAACAAGTTCATTAATTTGAAACTTGAAGTTTTTAAATAAAAAATTCAAAAACAGTTTGTGATATCTCCAAGGTCATTAAGTTGAACTTGGATGATTAACTGTGAGGGATTTGGATGCTTATATTGTTAAAATCTGTTGAATAAAATCAGGTTACGATTCCTGGAAAATTGAAATTGCTTTCATTGTAAAATTGTTCATATGATAAAAGAGCCAGGTCATTTAATCCTGGATATTGAAAAGTTTGTACTTATAAATGTATGAGATTTGTAGATATTGTACCAGACTACGATCCTGACAGCTGAGTCTAAAGGGGAGTCTGAAGACGAGCTCAATGCAAGGGGGAGCTTGTAACCAGAAAGCAAGGTGTCGATCCCTAAAGCACGGAAGTTGACGAAAGGGGGAGCCTGAGAAAAGTGTTTCTAAAGGATCTTAATGTTAGAGCCAGTATAAGATCCTGGTACAACATTCAAAGATAGAAGCTGATCAATGAAGAAAGATTGATGGATGCTTACAATGTTAGACAATTTGGTAAGATTTTGAAGACTGATCAAGACTGAAGATGTGTCATGATAAAGACTCGACACTGAAGACTTCGTCAACATCCAAGGGGGAGTCTGTTAGTGCACTATGTCTGTCGACTTCCTCTTGTATCGAGTCATGTAATAGAAAAGGATAAACGGCGGTTGCTAGAAACTGAGATTTAAGTGTTTATTAGTGATTTCGCTTGAAATAGCCAAAGGCCATTTCAAACGAAATCAGAACACTATAAATAGGTGAGCATGGTTTGTCATTTGGAACGGAATTAACTTTTCTGATTCGGTAACGAAGTGCTGCCTAATTGTCTCCAGGTTGTAAATTGCTGTTATATCAATAATAGAGACATTTAAATTGAATTGAGCATCCGTTTCATTGATTCCGCCTTTGATCCGGATAAAAACTCTTCTGAACGACTCATTCAAGTCGCACAACGATCCTACACTCTATATTCAATCTTACTGGTGAACGTACAATAATGATATCTGTAAAGGGTAGTGCGAGGCCATGAGAGCTCAGGTTAGAACTTCCGTTTAGACAAAGAGATGATGGCTTGTCTTTCGGTGTGTCCCTCTTGGGGAGCTTTTCTTCAACAGTACATGATTCACATTTTTCAATGTTTATCATTTTTTATACTGAGGGGAGGCTTTAATCATTAAAGATGTGCAGAGTATTATACGAGGACTAGGCTATTGCTTCCGCAAAATCAGAAGTCCAGGTATAATACCCCAGATATCATCAAGTGCATAAACCTAGTATGTCAGAAATAGAAAATCTTTCAAACAAGATTTCAGGGGTTACATATATATCCGAGAGATGTTCCCCACGAAATAAGCAAGAAAGGATTTTATGTTTATATCCCGAAACAGTCTACTAAACGTGTAAAAACCTATCGGCATATCATCAGCGAGACCGTTTAACGCTTTTAATCATTACATTTCTTTAGCATACCGTAACTGTCTAGCTGATGTACTATCATTTCCTCTTTTTACACAAACTCTTTTTAATTTTCTAATGTTTTTGGATTTTGAAAATATCTAATGTTTTTGTATTTTTTTCATTTTTTATTGTTTTTGTATTTTCTGAAAATCTATCTATCTCCCCCTAAATACGAAAACAACTAAAAAGACGATAAACCCAAGCAGTCTGCTTTTCAACATCCTCTGCTTTAGTTTTCTCATCAACGCCAAGTATTTTCTCCGCTTCCGACAACAGCTTCATACCATTCAATTTTAAAAGATATTGAAAACGAGATTTATCAAAAGCTTTGGTATGTAAATCTGCCTTTTGTTCGTCGGTGTGGATTTTGTCTATTCGAATCAACTTCTTCTCGAAACAATCTCGGATGAAGTGATGTCGAATTTCTATATGTTTAGTTTTAGCGTGATGTACCGGATTTTTCGTTATGTTTATTGCAACCTCATTATCAACAAATATAGAAGAGGTAAGAAATTGCAAACCATAATCGCGCATCTGTTGTTGAATCCACAGGATCTCTGAGCTGCAGCTGCTGGCAGACACGTACTCTGCTTCACATGTTGATAGAGCAGCAGAGGTTTGCTTCTTACATTGCCACGTGACCAACGGGGTCCGAAAAATTGGCATCCTGTAGTTGTTGATTTTGCGTTAAGCTTGCAGCATCCGAAATCCGAGTCTGAATATCCTTCGAGCTTGTAGTCTCCGTCTTTGGGATACCACAACCCCAGGCTTGGTGTCACACCCCAACCGATGGCGGAAACATCGGGGTGCGAGCACTAAGCGTTCAGATTGCTCATGAGAAGCCATAACACTAAATAGTTTCAATATGAATTAGATTCATTTCATGCAATTGTTTAAAAACAAACATCATCCACCCAAAACATAGTATCAAACAAACATGATCATTGTTTTCATAATTTCTAGATTTAGCTACGTGGAGTATCTAGCTTCACCCTAGCTTGTTTCATGGATCCTAGCATCCTGTTAGCCTGCAACATGTATTAAAATAAAGTCAGTACAAAACGTACTGGCGAGTATATAAGTTTGAATAATAGCATACTAGATTAAAACAACTCATATCCGTATGTAAGTGTAACAAAATGGTTTCAGCCATGCTAGTGTTCGCAGTCCAACAAGTGATAGCCCAAGTATCCCGATGCTTTCGTGTTTTCCCAAGTCTCAAGGAAAACTAGAATCCTCCTAACAATACCCCCGAGAATAATGGGGAGGTGCATCTCCTATAGCGCTACTATTGTTAAGGCGGAACTACACACCCTGGATTAAACGTTCACATAGCACAAATAGAATACAAGAATCACAGGTTTCACATACACATAGGATAGAGTTTAGTTTCCAAAAGTTTCAAGTATCATAGTTTAATAGAATACATGTTACATCCCAAAGTTTAAAGCAAAAAGGGATCGAGTATACTCATAGTGATTGCTTAATAGATTTACTGTTATTGGATCAAAGGGAGCTCTTTAGAATTAGCCCAATTAGATTACAATGGATAAGAGTCGGGCAAAATAATGAGATTCAACCAAGTGTCGGATCAGTCATCTTGATTGGATGGCTTTCCGATCGGATGGCCATCCGATCGGATTGCCATTCGATTGGGATGGCATGTGTGTGAATGGGACGGATGGCTATCCGATCGGATTGCCATTCGATCCAAAGTTCTAAGTTTTAAAGTCTCAAAGATTCGTTGTTACTCCGATTGGATGGCGGTTCGATCGGATGGCTATCCGATCGGATTGCCACTCGACGATCAAGGATTCAAAGTTTCAAAGATGTTTAAGGTAATGACACTTGATCGGCCGGTAGCTCGATTGGATGGCTATCCGATCGGATTGCCGTTCGTCGATCAAAGTTTCAAGTATCCAAGTGTTAGGGTTTATGGGGCAGGTGTCACTCGATCGGATGGCAGTTCGATCGGATGGCTATCCGATCAGATTGCCACTCGATCGGGTTGTCCTTGTCCCGTTCCTAACTTGTGAAGTTTCCAAGTTTTTGATTAAACAGTGACGACGCGGTACGCATAAAGACAACGGTGAACCCCTCGGTGCACAGCCGATCCGATCGGGTGGGAATCACCCCAGTCCGTTCAGTCATCCGTTCGTGGCGGTGTTCAAGCCAGAATTCATACTCCGGTCATCTGTTTCGGCCACAATCCTTCTCCAAACCAACTTCAGACTAATCTTTAAGTCTTTAGTCCGTTTGAATCCAGATCTAATCGTTTATTGATAAAAGTCTTAGGAAAAGAAGAAGATAAACATGAGTTTTAGTTGTAAAATACAGTTTTAGTAAAGATTTAGTGTAAAAACTTATGAAATTCCTTAGATCTGAGCTAGATCTTGATCAAAATGACATCATTCAACAGTTTGTATAAACCACCCTGATGACGTCACCCTCAAGAGCTCAAATCTTAGAGATTTCATGGTGAAAAGTGAGATTTCAAAGGAGAATCATGTAGGGAATTGTGTGTAGATCAACGATGTACAAGAATCTAGTGTAAAACGTACCGAAATCGCCAAGAAATGGAGGAAAAGAGGAATGCGTGCGTCTGGGCCGAGTGAGGTTATCACATCAGTGAGAATGGTGATGTGACAGGCCTATTTATAGTGTCAGGGTGAGTGAAGGCGGTGTGCACGGATCGGATAGCATCTCGATCGAGTGGCCATCCGATCGGGTGGCCATCCGATCGGGTGGTCATCCGATCGGATGGTCATCCGATCGGATGGTCAGCCGATCGGATGGTCATCGATCGGATTACCACTCGGCCAATCCATCCTTTCCGCGTTTCCGTCTTTTGATTCGTTTTGTGCACTAGATCAAGCATTGCGTTGTGTATTTATTGGGTAATTGTATCACGTGACTAGATTACATTATTTAAACAAGTTTCCATAGTTTCCGCCAGTGACAAGACTCCAGTCCCTCGTTCAACCAAGTCTCAAGTTTCACGAGCCTCAAGAGTCAAGCACCAAAGTATCAAGCATCATAGTATCATAGATTCATAGTCTCATCGCATCATAGAGTCATAGTCTCATAGAATCATAGTTCATAGCATCATAGAATAATAGCATAAGTTTCACCAAGTATAAAAAAGTATCAAGGCTCATATAGTTTAGGGACTAAAAGTGTCAAATACGTAAAAGTCTAGGGACGCAGGCGTTACACTTGGGGTTCCTCTCAGGTAGCGTAGGATCCTTTTGACGATAGACATGTGCGAGGCTCTGGGACTTGACTGATATCAGGCCGTGAGGCATGTCGGGTACATGATGTCGGGTCTGGATGCTATCAAGTACATCAGTGAACCAATCATTGAGCGGTATAGTGTCTCATCGACCTTCTCTCCGGTGAGATCAGGGTTGATACCGTGATTAGTTGCTAATCGGGTGAACATTGGCGCCGTCTCGGACATCCCAAATTTCTCCAGAACATCGTAAACGTACTTCGTTTGATGTATGAAAGTTTCCTCAGGCATCTGATCGACTTGTAGCCCTAGGAACAACTTCATCTCACCCATTGACGACATCTCGAACTTCTGCTTTATTACTTTTTCAAAATCTTTGCAGAGTTCATCGTTTGTTGACCCGAAAATAATGTCATCAACATATATCTGGACGATCAGTAAATGCCCAGCGACTTCCTTAGTGAAGAGGGTAGCGTCCACCTTTCCTCGGATAAAGCTGTTGGCAAGCAAGTGTTGAGAGAGCGTCTCGTACCAGGCTCTCGGGGCCTGACTATCACTCCTTGATCATCTCTCTTGCATTTGAACACCCATTTGGTGTTTATCTTTCTGTGTCCGTCAGGAAGATCGACAAGTTTCCATACTCCAAGCTTTTCAAATTGAGCAAGCTCCTCTTGCATCGTATTCACCCATGATTCTTCCGTCAGTGCTTCTTAATATGTTCGAGATTCAATCTGCGAAATAAAGCAACTGAGTGAGAATTCAGTTTGTAATGGAGCAATTTAAGTATAAAAACATGTAAGTCCATGATCAATTTGGCTTCTTGTGCGAACTCCTGATTGCAATTCTCCTATAATCAACTCCTCGGGGTGATAGGATAGAGTCCTCGGCATAACTTCACCGGGAACGTTCACCTCGCCTTCCAAATCTGTGACATTCTGGTCCGCAACTTGTTCATTAACATGGACTATCTGGTTTGAAGATTGGATCTGCTCCCCTTCAGATTCTGAATCACCTCGATCAAAGGTCGGGCTATCTGAATCAGACTCGGAATTATCATCATAAACTGCCGTTGTCTGATTTTCTGGAGCAGGTTCAAGTTCTGAAGTAGTCTGAGTTTGCTGAACATCATCATTTTCACCAGCGTGACTAGGGCCAGCTTCATTATCTTTGGAAGTATGTTGACGTTTAGAAGACCTTGCTGGAAATCTCCCTTGGGATGCTTCATAATCCTGTAAGATATCTAATTCATCAAAATACTCTGGCTCTTCTTCTAAGTCAAATGAATCCCATAGGGCATCATAATTGAATCGCCATGAGTCTGCAGGCTTCTGTGGAGGCATTGTGTAGCCTTGACTTTCAATGTGTTGTGCTTCGATAATCCTCCCGAGACTTGGAATGAACACTCGTCTAAGTGGATTGGAATAGCCCACAAAGATACCTTCTAAATTCTTCGAACCAAACTTTCCATCGGGATCTAAAACTATGCAGGGAGACCCGAATGGCTCTAGGTATTCAAGATTTGGCTTGCGATTATTGATCAGCTCGAAACATGTTTTATTATGCTTCTTCACAGTAAGTACCCGGTTAAGCGTATAGCAAGCGGCAGATACTGCTTCTCCCCAAAAGTTAACAGGTAACTTTGAATCAGCTAGCATCGTTCTTGCCGTTTCGATCAACGTCCTATTCTTTCTTTCTGCAACTCCATTCTGCTGTGGAGTATATGGTGCTCTGAACTCTTGCAATATACCTTTTTTGTCGCAGAATTCTTCCATTTTGTTGTTTTTTAACTCCGTACCGTTGTCACTTCGTAGTCTGCAAATGCGGGTCTGGTACAGGTTCTCTATCTTTCTGAATAACCTCAGCAAACTCTCAAATGTTTCATCTTTAGACTTCAGGAACATCACCCAAGAGAATCTCGAATAGTCATCGGTAACCACTAGGCAGTAAAGATCTCTCCAGTAATGCTTTTGACATTCACAGGACCAAAGAGATCCATGTGAAGTCTTTCAAGTGGCTTCGAGACTGAGTTCACCAATTTTCTTGGATGGGATTTCTTGTGTTGCTTTCCTTTCAGACAGCTTATACATTCTCCCTCCAGGTGAAAGTTCTTCAAATGAACACCTTTAACAAGATCGTTATGCACCAGGTGGTTCATTTTATGTAGGTGAATGTGGCCCATTTTTCGATGCCACAGCACTGACTCCTTTTCAGTGGCTTTCGATACGAAGCACTGAGGGTGACCCGTGGTAGTCGTAGAAACAATCATATCCAACATGTACAGATCATTTACCTTTGGTGCTCGCATTATGATCCACTCCTCAGGGATAACAAACCCCGGCTTCAGAATCAAACATTCCTTGTCAGTAAAATGTGTTGAGTACATTCTGTCACAAATCTGAGAAATGCTGAGCAAGTTGTTTTCCAGCTCTGCTATGTAGTTGACTCTTTCAAAAGTAACGACACCGTTTGATAACGTGCCCTCCCCGATTATACGTCCTCCTTGGTGTCCCGCGAAACCGACATAACCACCGTTGAAACCTCTAACGTCATACAAAAGGGTCTTCCACCCTGTCATGTGCCGAGACGCTCCACTATCCATAATCCACTTTGAGATAGACCTCGGGAGCTCCTACACATTTCACACAAAATTAGTTAGAAGTTGAAGCAACCTAAGCCTCCTTTGACTCGGGTAGCTTGACGTTAAGGTGAGATGTTGCTGTGTATAGTGGTGGGAAGTTATTATTGTTCACTTTCAAGCTTTCCTCAGTTCCAACCTCAACCTCTTTGTATAGAAAGAACTCGTCTTTTTGAGGTTGACCAGATGGTTGAACCTTCTTTGGAACATACTTCTTCCCTGGTGGGGTCGAAGTTTGTTTTTCAAGCTTCATGAAATAATCCAAAGGTACATCCATCTTAACCTGTTCGGTTGAAGACGGTTGTTTTGACTGAACCTTTGGTTTTGATTCATCAGATGTCTTGGCTTGTAATTTTGACTTTGGCTTCCATGTTTGTTGAGCAGAAGCAACCCGTTTGTAAAATTTGTCATTTTCTTTACCGGTTGTGATGGGGCCGGTTGTTTAACAGGTTTAATTTCAGTTTTAACTTTTTCAGATTTTGAAATTTTCTTCTCAACATACATTGGCGCTTTACCTTTGACATCATTCTTCTTTTTCGGATTCTCAACAACTACAGACTTAGGTTTCAAGTTGCTACACTTGCGTGCAATGTGACCAACTTAATTGCATTTGAAGCAAGTACGGGTATCAACATCCCGACTTTTACCTTCAGTCTGCGGCTGTTAGGCCTTCTGAGCAAAAAATTCTTCATTAGTTTTTGAAAAGATTTCCGATTCTTGTTCGGAAATTGAGCTTGAGTTCTTCACAAACACTTTCTTTTCAACAAACTTTTGTCTCTAAAAATTCCTCTTTGGGTAACTCTTACCACCCTGATATCCACCCGAGCATTTGTTTTGATTGTTTTTGTTAAAACGTGGTGGCACAACAGGTTTCTTGTAGTAAGATTTATCACGTTCAAAGTTCAAAAACCTTTTGGAACTCTTTAACCCTTCAATCTCAGAAACATCAATCTCAACAAGTTTAAAAACTTTCTTCAGTTTATCTAGATTCACATTCTCAATCAGAAACTCAATATCCGAGTACAACTTATCCGAACCTTGCATCTTGTACATGACAAGACTTGGATTATCACTTAAGTTGTTCTGGGATTTTGGTTTCGAGATGTAGTTATTTAGAAAACATTCATCTTCTTCAGTGGAATCACTTTCTGATTGTAGCACTTTATCAACTACATTTTTCACAACTTCAGATTGAATACTATCCTCATCAGACTATGAAGTGAATGTGACATCAATTGTTTCTAGTAATTTTTCAACATCGGTTTTCTTAATTGTTTCAGATTCGTTATCCAACCCAGATTTTTTCTTTGAAAAGTTGTTAAGCACAGGTGGTGGAACTTGATGATAACCCACCCCTGTTCCATCTGAGTAAACGTCCTCACCAGCTTTGTTCTTCCCAATTGGTTTGGGAACGATGTGTTGAAGAATAAAGCTAGCAGAGTTATAGCTGCTAAGCTTCAGATTTATTCTTTCGTTTTCAATCTTGGCTTCTTGGAATTGAAGCTTGAGACTTGCGATCTCATCCAGTTGCTGGTTTATCTGTTTTTCTTTCGCTTGAAGAGTTCCCGATAAGTGAAGATTCTCTTTATAAGTTTTACCGTTGCGTTCATCATAATCTTTTACCGTTCTTTTTAACTTTTCAAAATTTTCTGAAATTGTTCTGTTTTCAAGAATTACTTTTTTTATTTTCTTTCTGAAAACATTCAACATCACTTTTATCTTTTTCAATCTTTTCGGTTAATTCTTTGATTCTTTCACTTGAATCTTTAACCAGTTTATCTCGATTTAAAACTTCTTTTTCAATCTTTCCAACTTTTTCAACCAGATCCTGGATTCTTTTGTTTGTGAGATACGCATGTGTGCTGCAAACTTTGCACTCTTTCATGCAATTTCTGCAAACACTTTCTGTTTTAGCACCATCAGACTTACCTGATTCGGTTTCCGAACCACTACTACTGACCTTTACTGATGACTTAGAACTAGAAGCAGACTTGGAATCTACCTCAAGCGCTTTCGCCATTAGAACTTAGTCTGTCATCTTCGTCAGATTTTCTGCTGTCATTTCTTTTGTAGTATCGATGATCCCTTCGTCTACCTTCTTTGACTCTAGCCTTTCTTTCTCAGCTTTCGATATTGATTTCATGAGAGTTTCGACATCAACTGTTGATGGATCCACACAGATGTTGCCTTTTGGATCTAAGTAACATTCACGATCCGGATCCCATCTTCTTGCCTTTTTGGCTTCTTTCCAAGCGTCGTAGATCTTTTTCTTCATATGTTGTGCTATAATCTTTTGACGGATGTATGTTGCCTCTTCTTCTGTTTGTTTAGTTGTTGCCATAAATGCAAAACCAACTGCGTCCTCATCTGGCAAAAATTTACTCCAATCCAAACCTTCATCATCCTGAATTACTGCCAATGCTCTTGATTTTACTTTTGGAGTCTCCTCGATCTGCTTCATCCTCGGTGGCTCCTCTCGGTTTTTATGATAGATGGCCTTTTTGTTATAATCATCGCGAAAGGGATTTGTTGTATCATCTACTGCTGAGTTTCGACATTCTTGCTTAAAATGCCCTTTCTGCTTACACTTGAAGCAAGTCACCTTGGATTTGTCGAAACCGAGTTTCGTCGAAGGACCTCCAATAGAATTTCTCCCAGTAATTTCCATAAATCTTTGAGCTTTGCGAACTACACTTGCCATGCACCATCGAATCTCAATCAACTCCATCTCCTTAGGATCTATCTGGTCGTAGTCCTCTTTTGTAAGATTGGTGTTTCCAATCTTTCCAGCTACCAAACTTTCGTACGACTCCAGAATAGAAGCAAGGAATACCATCTGCTGTTTTGATGTTTCCTCTTTGAAATTTTGAGCTTTGTTCAAATTAACAGCAATGTTGCACTGAAAAACATTCTTAGGAACATTTTGTGGCTGCTGATTGTATGAAGCAGATGAAGAAGAACCAATTCCATGATAACCGCTGCTTGGCGAAGAACTGCTGCTGTTCTTTTCTTGAGTCACAGCGTTTGAAATTTAAGCAGTAAAGGCAGTTTTTGGAGAAGTGACTTTTGGAATCATACTGCCCCGGTAGTAGAGATCAACATTCTGTTGATATGTCAGGTTGTTCACTTTGTTCATCTTCTTTATCTCTAATTCGTGACTTTCGAGTCTCTCGATCAACCAATCAATTGTCATATCTGCCACTGGTTTGGTATTTTTCAGCACCAGACCAAAATATTGCCAGTCTTGCTCATCTGGTAGAGCTTTAAACATTTTTCAACGATCTCATCTTTGTCTATCGTGATCCCATATCTGATTAGTTCTGCCTTCAGATGACAAAACCTTTCGATCATCTGTCGTACACTCTCGTTTTTCATACAAGTGAATAAATCAAATTCCTTTTTCAACAACCTTTTCTTGTTTTTCACAATTTCCTCACCCCCGATACATTTCTTTTCCAGTTTACCCCATAAATCTTTTGAATTAACATAGTCAATCAGAGATATAATGTCATCTCGGACTGATTGATGAAGTAGGGCAATACACTTCTGTTCATCTATAAACATCTCCTGTTCAGTATCAACCAAGTTTTCATGATCAAGTCTTGTAGCCGTGAAACCATTTTTCATGCACCTCCAACTATCGTACGCGAATGCCTTTAACCATCCATCGAACCTATTAGCCCATCTGTTGTAATCCTCGATTGCCATCAACTTCGGTGGTTTGTTGTATGTTCCATAGGCATTATCAACGCTGAGTGAGTCTGAAATTGCCTTTGAAGCATTCTTCGGTTTTGTGTTGGTATTTGTGTTTGTGGATGTATCTTCTGTATTATACGCGAAAGTATCACTGAACGGGTTCAAGAAGTCGTCTCCCATCTTTGAAGTCCTGAAAAATCAAACACTTAGTCAAATTTCACAAATTTCAAAACTTGAACACCTGGATCGAATGGTCCTCCGATCGAATGGCAGTTCGATCGGATGACACAAGTGAATAATGAAACAAGTACCAACTAACGGATAGCACAAATGACGAATGGCGATCCGATCAGATGGCGATTCGATTGGATGGTCGTTCGTTGATTTTGACACTTGAACCTTTAAACACTCAAAACCACAATACTTATCTGGTCGGATGTCGATCTGATCGAATGAGTCTGACGTCAGCAATGAAATATGAACAAGATCTAGTGCAATCCGATCGGATGGCGATCCAATCGAATGAATGACGTCATCAAACACGAAGAACAGTTCATTGTTTTTGATCAATTTGAAGGTGTTTTAGCTTGAATTTTTGATTGAATCTTTGTAGGATTATGCTATTTCAAATTCTGATCAGTTTGATACCAATTTTAGTCCATTTCGTCCGTAAAATCTAGGTCAATTTTGAGTTTTTCTGATTTTTAGGTGTGAAAATATGTAAAACAACAAGAAATGTAGAAGAAGATGATGAAATTGTCAGAATCTCCGGTGAGATTTGACTGAAAACGGCTGAAATCCTCGTGAAATCGCTGTAACTATCTCTGATTCGACCTCCTGTGGCTCTGATACCACTTGTGAGTGCAACGTAGGAGTCGGTTCTAGATGAACGTGGTGCGAATCGATCAATGACGAGGTGCGAAATCCCTCGGCATCGTCAGAGAATTATCAACAACAATATCCACGATTAACTTGTCCAATTTCATTAGCTGATATGAAAGTACACAAGATCCGTATGCAAACTGGACAGAGCTTCGCTATGACAAAATGGCAAAAGGTTCTAGACAAATGACACTACACTACTATTTATAGGCAAACCAGGGAGGGGTTGGTGTCATCCGATCGGATGGCCATCTGTCCGGATGACACATGTCATCCGTTCGGATCACTTTTGACAGTTAACGTTCTGTTCCCTGTTTTGTCTAGATACAAAATACATACATATACAAATGTACAATCACACATACAGGACAAAATACATAGACTCGATACAGACGGAAGCTACAGACATAATGCACTAACACTTTCTACCATTCAAGTCCCACATGGCTGCAAAATCTCCTTATCTTGGTGAGTAAACTTTATTAAAGGTGAAGCTTGTTATCTTTCACAACTCGATCCAAGTAATAACTCCGGTTCAACTATGATTTCACAAAAACCATCTAGTTTGTTGAGTTACAGTTTAACTGATAGAATTGAATTGATAGCTCGGTCAGTTAGACATCTCACTATGGCCATGTGAATGTGGGGAAAAAGTATTACCTGAGCACCACATAAGTATGAGAGGTATCCACACTCACTTATTTAAAAAGGGAATAACATTGTGAGTGAAAATAAAGTGAGTTAAATGTGATGTGTTTTAGTTGGTTGAAAAAAAAATACATTTAATAAGATTATGCCCCTTTATTTGTTGTTTTGTAAGCCCCAAACATAGGGGACCTCACAATTGGTTCATTGCATCAACATTAAACTTAAAATGATAATAGTCGTCAAATACCAATTGAACTTAAAATGATAATAGGCATTATTCCATCATCGGAATACTATGCAATCCCAATCCAGGGAAAGTGAAGTTTGTTCCCAACCATCGGGAATACATGTTTTTAGTAAATGTGTGAATTCACCTTTGTTTTGCTCGGCAGATAAGTTACTTGTTTTATGTTGGTCAACCACACCCTATTATGGTTACCAATATTACATAGGTTGGTATGCAAGTAGTCCAGGTATTTTCTACACGTAACTAACAGGTAGCATACAAGTTATAACATCACGTATCACATAGTAAACATGTGGGCCATATAGGGATTTATAACAGAAGCCCAACAATGAACAGTAACTTGGACAACCCACAAATGTAAACACATTGGTGTGCGGCCCAAATGCAATGTACAACCCAAATGCGTAACTGAGTGTGCGGCCCTTCTTGGGTGTGCGGCACACTCACCAGTGTGCGGGCATGCATAGTAATGTTGTACCATGTGCAGCAAGGGTTTGTACCACTAGAGTGTGTGGTCTCCAAGTGTGCGGCCATGTACTATTTGTTTGTACATTGTGCATCAGTACTAGTAACTCTCATGAGTGTGCGGTACAGAATAAAGCAAACAGTAAGCAATTCATGTTTTCTAAGATCAAAACAAACAAGGATACAACCTTTTGCATAAAGTCCTATGAACGTCAGATCTATTCAATATCACTGTGGATTTTTGGAACATACTGTTTTGTAAAAAAACATCAAACGGTACAGTACATCAGACATTACACATCATGTTTCAATCAGATCCATTCACACAATAATTGGATAAACATCATTTCAATCATACAATCTATGAATTTTCTGGGTTTCCTCATGTCTTCTAACAATAATCAAAACAATCATTAAAATAGATCTAGATTGCTATATCAATAATCATTAAACAATCAGTGAATCATTCCCACATACCTCATCATGCGAATTCATTAATTAAATCTACTAATCCTTATGCTACACAAAATCATCTAAATATAATCATCATGCGACTCTAGTACCTCATTTCATTTTAATATGTTTTTAAGTCAAGTCATCCAATTTGTTTACATACGCAGACCATCATTTCCATATTATTAGCATCATTTATACTTTGTAAACATATACAACCCCAGTTCATCCTCTTTTTCATGAAATCACCAAACAAATAGAACATAATCATGTATACTAGTTCAAGAGTGGTAACATACTAACCTGATAATATAGAGTAAAAGAGTGTTGTAGAAAAAGGAGGAAATAGAGTTCCAAAATGATGAATGTAGGCTGTCTTCAAAATGATGGAAGAATGATGCCACTGTCGTTAACCAAAAAGAGTAGGGAAGGTTCTAGGGTTTCCAAATGGGGAAGAGAATGTTTCTAAAAAGGAGGAAATGTTTTGCTGCCGTCAAATGATTGGAAAAGATTCCTAGGGTTTTGCAACATGTTGGTTTAAATACTCAGAGGGAACGTCGCACACACCCATGTGCGCATGAGTGTGTGGCTCACTTAATTTGAAGGTGTGCGGCCTTAATGGGCTTATTGTGTGGTTTGGGATCTGGATCAAGAATTAAAAGAAAGTGTGCGCCAAGAAGGGGTGTGCGGCTAGGATGTAGTGTGCGACCATACTTCTTATTATTTCATATATTTACACTTATGCTCACAGTATTCAAATATATATATGTATATATATATATATATATATTTATATATATATATAGACTAATCAAATATATTCACACACTTTCACATAAGAGCCAATTAACTATAACTGATCACGTTCATTAATTTAACAAGATTACAACGTAAGTGGAACATAAAAGGGGAAAGTTCGAGTTGTCACATTATCCCCAAGTTGGAAAAAAAATTTCGTCCCGAAATTTAGCATGCAGTCACTGAATGGGCTAGTGTAGTTAAGTGTTTTCGCGGGGTGTCACACAATCATTGTAGATAGTTTAACCAATTAAGGTAGCATGCATATCACCCTAATATAGTAAACAAAGGAATTTAGAATTAGAGCTCATCTATTAGATTATATTTTACTTTTACCATTTATGTAATAACCTTGAACTTCAACTTAGCTTGCCAATCTAGTTAAAGGTTTAAACAAGATTCGGGTCAACATACTTTCACTTGAACAAGTGGTGGGGGCGAAATATAGGTTTCGCTGAAATGGTGTAGGTTGCGCCAAAAGCAATATGGCAAAATGGGGTTTCGCCTGGTTAGGTTTTGTTTGTAACGTAGCGAAAATTAAGTTTCGGCGGTGCTTGGGTTGCGCCTGAGAAGTGAGGTTGCGCAAGAACAATGTAGTGAAACACTTTGTTTGCTTGAACAATGTTAGAACCTTGCGCAAAACGCTAACTTCTGCTTGGCAGCTACAACCTTTTATGCTTATGGTATTCCCATGTAGTTTTACTAATTTACCCGTGTAAACCCTTAGTCAGCTTTGCTTTTTGGGCTTAAAACCCATAATCACATTTTCATTACATCATGTCCATTTTCATAACACCAAGTCAATGATTATTTTTACTTTCATCAATTTATTACCCATCATTAAGTTAATGCCAATAGGTTCCTTCATTAATTCGAAATTCACAAACTACATCGGTTTTGGGGCATTATAGTTATGGTCATGTCAACCTCCACCATGCCCAAATGGGGTGTCATGCTTCCTTGGGATGAGGTTGCAATACACAGCATTTGGGCTAACGTATTACGTTTATCTTTAATTATATTTTTTGTTTTGTTTATGGTACAGGTTCAATCACTTTTGTATATTCAAATTATTTATTTTAGTGCTTTAAATAGTTCCAATACAAATATTTATTAGGTCATATATGCCAATATATTCTTTTGTTATTATTATTATTATATAACTTAAATGTAATTGTAGAATTTACATCTTATTCCGTCCTATTTTTTTTCCATTGCCCTTCAAGTTTCATATTTGTTTGCTTCAGCCTTCATCTCACTAACTTGACTACGTAATTTGACAACAACAGTACATGACAAACAAAGCTACAAAAGTAAATAATAACTAAAGTTTCTCTGCGTTACTTTGATATTATATAAACACTTAAAAGGCTATGTTGGCTGGCGAATCCGACATAGCCAAGTGGCGACCTCTGGTTGGTCACAAGAATTTTTTGCTTTTAACCCTTAATTTTTCTAATTTACGTGTTTAGTCCTTCTACTATAACTATCATAATATACGTGTTTAGTCCCTCTACTTAATAAACTTTATTCCTCATTAGTTAACTTTGCTAATATACATGTTTAGTCCCTCTACTTTAAATTTGCTGTCCTTCTGCTCTAGCTTTCCTAATATACATATTTAGTCCCTCAACTTAATAAATTTGATTCCCCATTAGTTTACTTTGCTTATATACATGTTTACGTTTTCTAAATACTTTTCTAATTTTTCCAGTCAATGTAAGACACGTGTCGACATACTTTTGTTTCGGATAAAAAATCGGGTCCTCCCGCCGCGAAGCGCGGGTGCAACACCCTAGTTCTAATAATAACAATAATATTTTTAATATATTAAGACAGAATACATATAGCATTGCTCCAGGGCCGGCCCTGAGAATTCATGTACCCTGTTCGGGCTCCAAAAAACGTGCCCTTAGGCCTTAACGAAATTGGGTATTGGGCTCAATAAAGGTCTAAACCTAATGTCAAGGGGCTAATAACTAATCTAAAGCATAAGAACAATTTTGTAAGTGAGCCTATGTTAGTGTTTGTATAGGTATACCCTATAAAAAAAGAAATTTTTACGTATACATATCGGGTCTTTTCTAAAAATAGTGTGCCCTCCGAAATATCGGGCCCTGGCCGGTGGTCCTCCCCGCCCACCCCCAGGGCCGGCCCTGCATTGCTCCATACATTTTTACCTTTATATTTACATTATTACCTTGAGTGATTGAAAAATACAATTTTATGTATATATTTTTATGTACGTGTCGGTATAAATTTGATTTGGTCTATGTTTAATGTAAAATATAATACATTTTCGTGCTTATTTTATGTATGTTTCATAGATTTTGTACTCAATCGAGTGGAGTCAAATTGTTGTTTCATTTTTTCCTTTTTTAAAACTCTAACTAATCCCATTTGATTATACATGTCAAATTTTCCTTTATACCATTAGGTTTTCTATGTATGAGCCGGGTCACATATAATACGTTATGATTCTATTGTATAAATTCGATTTACTTTACGTTTTGATCCAATTGCAATGCCTATATAGGTTACATTGAGTTCAATCGGATACGTCAAAACGCGTGTTTTCATATTGTTAACGAATCACATAACTCTTGGAGTAATCCATTCGATATTTGTAATGGACCTGTGCCGCAAAACGCACGGGATCTTATTGCAACTTATTATTATTATTATTATTATTATGATTATTATGGATCGGAACATTATTTTCACATAGGATTATGGGGCGTAGGACTCATGGATCGGAACATTATTTTCACATAGGATTATTAATTAAATGGTATATTACCCCCCTCTTTGATTGATGGTGGTTTCTATGGATTAAACCACGATTACCACGACCCTCACATTTGATAATTTTAAGACAAAAATAAATTAAAAAAATAAAAGAGATAGTGGTTTGGGTCATGACCACACTATTAAGGTAGTGGTTTTGAATGGTGGATTAAAAATGGATGACATGACGCCTACGTGGAGGGTCATAAGGGTCATGACCACACCCTATAGCCTAACAAACTATGACAAGCAATTGGTTTTGTAAAAGTTTAAATTGAGTCGCGCTTAAGCAAGTTCAAGCTTAAAATAAACTTGTTGAATAAACGAGCTTTTGCACGAGTTTATACGATCACGGCTAGACTCGCGAGCATAGACGGGCCTATTATTAATTTTAATATAAAAACTTTTGTTTAACATTACTGAATGTACATTACATAATAAAAATAGCAATATGTTGTATGTATAATTACAAAACAAATTATTAAATACTAAATATTATACTATGAACATAATATTATAAATATAGATAGATATGTATGTGTACACATATATAATAAACGGGTTGCGCCCGAGTGAACTTGAGTTTTAAAATTTTCTCACAAGCCTAGCTCGAGCTCTGTTAAGCTATACAGGCCGAACTCGGGCCTAGACAAGCTCAAGCTCGCCTCAGTTTGTTTCCACCTCTCTTTAATCATCACAATGGAACTTATCCTATTTAATCATGTTAAGGAGCGCCATAAAGTTTGTAACAATAACTACTCTTTCAAAGATAGGAATTTGTTTCGTTATCATGTCAAACAACATTTATGAAATATAACACGCCGTTTACCAAATCACCATACGTGCTAATAAAGTAAAGGAAAGACATAAAAACGACGAGATATTATTCAAACACTTCCATGATTTATGGATACTAACCTAAATAACAATAACCACGTTGTATAAGAGAAAATATCTTTGATTAAGATGATATGGTGTGCCAAAATGGGCTTTGTGACAATCAAGTCTTGGATTTATGCTTCAAACAAACTAATGGGTAATAAAGTTTTTGACCACTTTGTATCCGGTCAATGACTTGGTTTGAGAGTACAAAATGAGAATGATTGATGGTCAAAAACAAGTACTAGAACTACACGTGTGCGCGGGAGTATGTCATACTTGATTGCGAGTCGTGCTTTGATTCAATTCCAAGCGTGAAGGGGATACTAAGATTGGATGTTTGAACACTCACTTAGCTTCTATTGTTTGACCACTTTACTTGAGTTTGAGTGCTAGATATGAGCTTTGACCATTTAGATTAGTAGGTTTGAATGGGGAAAAAAGTCCAAATTGTCTATGAAGATCAAGAAACTTCAGAGACAGAAAAACCATTGCTTTTGTGAGTGGGTGTTACCACAAGTCAACTTCCAACAATAAGATAACTCTATAGGAAAGATAATGACGATGACAAAGATGTAAAAAAGTAGTTGGTACCAACTAGATAACATATTCGTATCTACTATGTTCATGGTTGTAAAATAAGGTATCTAAGGCCGAGTAGTCGCTACAAGTTAGGCTGGAGGCGACTTTCTTCAACTCCGTCTAATTACTCGGATTCGATTAAGAGCATTCAACCTCGACTAGAATCGGATCTAGTAAGTCAGCTCGGGCCGAGTTTGACTTAAAAAAATAAAACATAATTTCTATGCCCATCATGTTAAAGAGTGAATATCATTTTCACGTATGTGTAAATAGGGTTACGATATACTAGGAAGTTTATTTGGGTAGAAAGACTAGGAAGTAATCTTGATAATCTATTATATAATCAATGGCTAAAATTAAATTGGTGAAATTGAACAAAAAAAAGAGGCGCGTGAGTTAGTTTAAGGGTATTTTAGTTCATCTAAGTCAATAGTTTCTCTCTCCTCCAATTCTCCATCGTTTTTAAAATGTTAATAACTTTTTCATACAAAAATATTTTTTTATAAAAATTGCACCATAAAAACAAGAGTTTTTTTATCTTTAAAAGAGCACACTATTGCTATACTTTTGAAAAAAAAAATCGAAACCTCAGATGCGTAAAACACAATGGATAGAACAACACACTATAACCCAGGTTCTAAAACGCTATCGAGTTTCATATGGTCGTGATTATGTTTTAGCATGGTCATGCCTCTATTCTAACATGATCATGTTTATGTTTTAGCATGATCATGTTCTTTGCACTCAAATTCTGGGAAAAAAAAAAACGTACCTAAAACGCAATGGGTTTCACATGGTCATGTTTCTCTTTTAACATGGTCATGCCTTTGTTTTAACATGGACATGCCTCTGTTCCAACATCCAGGTTCTAAAAATGCAATGAGTTTTAACATGGTTATGTTTATGTTTTAACATGGTCATGTCTTTGTTACAACATGATCATGCTTCCCTTTTAACATGATGCTTCCCTTTTAATATGATCATGTTCTTTGATGTTCTTTTACACTCCAGTTCTAAAACACAATGAAACCCAAAATCAAGATTTTGCACTACAGATTCTAAAAAGAAATGAGGTTTTAACATGGCCATGTTTATGTTTTAACATGGTCATGCTTTTGTTCCAACATTACCATGCTTTTATTTTGTCATGATCATGTTCTTTGCACCCAAGGTTGTAAAACGCAGTGAAACCCAAAATCAATATTTTGTACTGTAGGTTCTAAAAAGCAATGGAGTTTTAACATGGCCATGTTTATGTTTTAACATGGTCATGCTTTTGTTCCAACATCACCATGATTCTATTTTAGCATGATCATGTTCTTTGCTTGTAAAACGCAATGAAACCAAAAATCAATATTTTGCACCGTAGGTTATAAAAAGCAATGGAGTTTTAACATGACCATGTTTATGTTTTAACATGGTCATGCTTTTGTTCCAACATGACCATGCTTCTATTTTAGCATGATCATGTTCTTTACACTCCATGTTGTAAGACACAAAAAATCAATATTTTGCACTACATGTTTTAAAAAGCAATGGAGTTTTCACATGGGTATGCTTTAGCATGATCATGTTCTTTGTATTGCAGGTTCTAAAATGCAAGGAGTTTTAACATGGTCGTGCCTTTGTTCCAACACGATCATGCTTCTATTTTAGCATGGCCATGCCTCTGCTTTAACATCCAGAAGAACAAAAATGAAAAGAACTCACTCTATTGAGTATATGAATAGATGCTTTTAACGCTTCAGACCAGAGGAATAATGGTAAATTAGTATTTGCTAACATACGGCTCACCATGTTCATAAGGGTGCGGTTTCTTTGTTCAGCAACACCATTCTGCTGAGGTGTACCTGGCATGGTGTATTGGTTCGCAATCCCTTGGTCCTTAAAAAACTCATAAAATGGACCAGGAGCTTGACCCACATCAGTATGTTTTCCATAATATTCACCGCCTCTATCTGATCTCACAAGTTTAATTTGACGATTTAGTTATTTTTCAACTTCAACTTTATAATCTTTAAAAGTTGTAAGAGATTCATAGTTTTCCTTGATGAGATACAAGTACATGTAACGAGAATAATCGTCAATGAAAGTGATACATGAAGTATGTCCAATTATGCCAGCGATTTGGTAAGGACCACTAACGTCAGTATGAATGAGTTCTATTAAATTAGAGCTCCTAGTGGCACCTTTCTTATTCGCTGATGTCATTTTACCTCTAAGGCATTTGAGGCATTTGAGGCATTTGACACATGTTCCAATATCAGTGAAATCAAGAGGAGGTAAGACTTCATCATTTACGAGTCAATTTAATCGTTCTCGTGAGATGTGGCCTAATGTTGATGCTACAACTTGGATGAAGTCTCTAAATCTCGTTTCTGTTCCATCTTTGTGATTGATTCATTAAATTATATGACAACAAAGATTTGGAAAAGTCATCATCTAGTTCTAATCTACATAGACAACCATCCAGAATGCTAGTACCATAAACCATAAAATCATAGAGAATAGAGAGTTTGCGATGACAATGAGCAATATCAAAACCGTCTATGTCTAACTTTGAGATACAAGGTTTCAAGTTACCTCAGGAACATATAAGGTATCATAAAGTTTAATGCATAAACCAATGACGTGTGATGGAATTAGTATGTGATTTTTATTATATTTTTAAGTATTTTTCACTCTTTTATCAAGCTTTAAATTTATAAAACATGATATAACACTATCACTCTCTACAACACGCTAGGGCAAGTGCACCCATCGTTGGTGTAGTACAATGATGGTAACATACTGAGGTCGTCCAAAAACACAAGAGCTTTTAATACCGAAATATCATTGACGTCTAATCTAATCAAATTTTTAGGAAAGATTTTTAGTAAGTAAAATAAAGAAACTAAATAAATAAATAAACAAATCGACAAGATTGAATCACTTGGTTCCGACTCATCCTTTGTGTATCCTTTGATGATTTCCGCATTTTGGGTTTTTTAAGAGATTATCTTAATTATAGTGGTATGTCCCTTTTCTGGAGGCAACGCTACCCTCAGCCATATTGGTCTGAGTCAGCAGGGATACAATCCCGCAAGGCCGGAATATTGAAAGATAATTAAGTAAGTTATTAATCCAAAATGTGGCATGTCCCTCTTTTGGAAGCAACGCTACCCTCGGCCATATTGGTCTGGGTTAGCAGGGATACAGTCCCGCAAGGCTGGTTTAAAGTTTTAATTGTAATTTATTTATGAGGGATTCAGGTCATTCTTACTTCCCCCGATTTGATGCTATCTGCCTCAAAGGAAGTCCTAATAAGCATGAATCAAGTCCTCGCAGGATCTATACACTGAACGAGGCAAGAACATTACCCATACCACCCTTCTAACCCCCTTTCAAGCAGTTAACGTGCTTTATATAGACCGTAAAGACACGAATGAGTGAATCAATGAAACATGAAGAGATGATAGAATAAAGTTTACTTACAATATAAAAAAACTAGTTACTAAAGTCATTAATACATACCCAATTAAAAAGTGACCAAAGCTTGGAAATCAAAAGTAATACATAAATGACTTGTCTTCACCAAGTGATGTAAGAGATTTGCCAAGCATGGCCTTTGTTTGACAGAAACTCTTACGATCAATCTTGGATCCCTAGACTACTACACACACTCTAGAGATGGATGATGGATGAATGTGGTGGATGATGGTGGTAGAGTGGTGGTGGAGTGGTAGCAGGTGTGAGAGAAGTGGTTTGCCAAGGTATGAGTTGCAATTGAACCAAGCACCCTTATTTATAGTTGAAAATAGACTGTTTATATGGCTCCATTCCTGGAAGGCACGGCCTCGTGCCCTTCTCCTTCTCTGTCTTCATTAAATGAGCTTGTCAGTCCAGATGCTCACACGGCCCCGTGGCCATTGTACTTACTGTACGATCCAAGATTTGTGTATCTGAAAGTTGACCACGGCTCATGTCCATGAGACACGGCCTCATGTCCCTTGTCTGCTTCTGTTTGTCTTCTTCTACCTACAATCTTTAGTGGGGCACGGCCCCATGCCTAGCAGGCGCGGCCTGTGCTTGCCTTCTCTTTTGTTGTTTTTGGTCTTGGGGTGAAGCTCGAAGGGTTGGTATATTGTATCAACTTCCCTTCTATTGTATTCATGCTGGTTTTTGCCGTTAATTTGTTCCTTTTGTACATTTAAGCTCTTTTAATCCTGAAAATCAAAAGTATACAAAGAAACGCATTTTTTCCAACATTAGTACTAAAAAGGGTTGTTTTTATACCTTATTTGATATAATTTATATGTTGCATTTAGCACATATCAAATACCCCCACACTTGAATCTTTTATTGTCCCAAACAAAACTCTTTAATATTTGCTTACACGCCCAAATGGAATTGGTAGAAGAGAAGTTTTCGGGTCTTGTTTGTAGAGTGTCGGGAGTCCAAGTTGTATTTATTCTTGTTTTTATTTTATTTACAATCCTATTCGACATGATTTATTTATAACTTTTTAAGAAAAATAAATATTTTTGGGCATAACATGCCTTTTAAAATTTCATTTAGCTCTATACAAATTCACACACCTCACAAGTGATCACTCAACACTCGGCCGAAGATGTATAAGTGAAACGCCTGATCCCGGTATGGAACTTACTCCTACCAAATGCTTGACAAGTAATCAAACCTCCTCCTTTTTAACATAATCCTTGTAAATATCAAGAGAACTTTAAAAGGGTATGTTTTTGGTTAAGGGTAGGGTAGTTTTATTTGAAAAGTGGCTAAAGGCGTAAAATGTCGGTTTTCTTTTTAAAAAAATTATTTTGTGACTTAGGTACTAACTTATAAGCAATAAGTTTGCTTATTTTATTTCAAGCAACTAGAGATTTTTTTTTTTATAGAATAAACAAGAAAATTAAGTCACATTCTTTTTCGTATTTCAAAAGAACCGAATTTTACTAAAATAAAGGGGTGTAAAAGTAAAAGATGGTTGTGGGTGATGGGTGATATATGCAAAATGGTGTTTTGCGAGTTTTGAAATGAAAGGTTTAGGCTCAAAGGGGTTGACTAAGGGAAAATTTTGTGAGGGAATAAATAGAAAATAAGGTTGAAAGAGAAAAAGGGTTTATGGTCTTAATACCTTAATCATGTACTTACTTGGATTAGTCATTAAGGACCGGGAATGTATTGTCTTGTCAAGTTCTAGATCCGTAAGAACCGTACGGACTATTTACACAAGAAATGAAAAGAGCATTTAGTAAAGATATGATATTGAATGCTCGGTAAAGGCTCAAAACTCACAATTTGTGGGAAAAGGGTAAAAGTGTGAAAACATATATACAATCAATTTTTAAAAAGATTGTCATGCCATTGTATGAATTTTTCTTATATGGTTCTTTTTATCACGGCGCTATCGGTTGTAAATTTGTAAAAACTTGAACTTTAAGAACTTGGTTTTCTAACTTAAACTTTAAACAAGACAAAACAAACTAAAATCAAGGAGTAGGACTAGTTGACAAGATGCGGGTTTCACCCCTAACTTGACAACATCGTACCCTAAGTGTGGTTAGTACTCATCGGGTCAAGAAAGGTAATCCCGACACGTTGATGAGGGTCCACTAGAGTTTGAATTGGAAATTTTCCATCAACGTGAGGATTTCACTCCTAACTTGATGGCGAAATTTCGTGCAAAAACGAATAAGTGGATTGAGAGTCGTTCACCAAATTGTGGGTTTCACGCCTATTTTGGTGAAGTCTTCTCGTTTGTATAATACGAGTGTTTTCATGTTTTAACATAATTGTTTAAAGTTGCCTTAGGAAAGGCGTATGTTTTGAAATAGGAAAATAAATATGAGCACATAAAAGGCATTTCAAGAATTTAGCACATAAATCAAGTATGGTCGAGTATGGTGCTTAACTATAGACTAGGTCAAAAGCATGGCAATTTTCCTAATTCCCTATAGTTATAGCTCTGATACAAATCTGTCACACCCCAACCGATGGCGGAAACATTAAAGTGAGACGAACGAGATTGCTCGAGACTTCATAACGCAAAATGTGACAAGTATTTAACAAATAATTTCATTTCATTGCTAATAACACGTACATTGGTTTGAAATTGAAATACAACAAGTTTGAAACGAACAAATTACAACAATTATCGAATGACTAAACTAATAAACACGAATTTAAATTTTGTGTGTTTCCAGGCATCCTACTAAGTTCTGTGCATCAGCATCATCATCATAATCCTGCAACATGTATTAAAGTATAGTTCAATACAAAAAGTATTGACGAGTATACAAGTTTTGAGTACTGGTATATAATAAAAGTTTGAATAATCCACGTAGCAAACTTAGTTATCAAGATTAACGTATAAACTGGCATGTGAATAAACAAGTCAACCCAAAGATTACGCAAGTATGAATGAATGAATGACTTAACATGAACTCACGAACATGGGCGGTGAGTTACTCCTATAGTGCTATACATGTTAAGGGTAGGCTCGTACGAAGTTAATGACAAGTTTATCACAAAAAGAATAAACCCAGAATAACGAATCACGTATAACGTATGTATGCATGTATTGGATTATTTGTGCATTTGAATAAAATTTAAGTGTAACTGTGTAGGTTTGATAGTAAACATATTGCACACAAAGTGTAAAATAGAAAAGGGCGTCCGAGTATACTCACAAGTTTGCAAAAGCTTTCCGATTATCCGCGTATTAACGAGTTGATAAGTATAGGGGAATGAAGGCGTTTGGTGTTTGGAGTTTATGGAATGTTTGGATTCGGAATTAAGTATAAAAGTATATGTACGCAAAAGTATATCTCATCTAGACACTCGTTTGGACACTAAGTCTTAAACTGTTTTCATGGGTCCTAACGTGCCCATTAGAATCACAAACGAGGTATAAAGAACAAAGATAATATAACTTATATTCACGACGTATAATCATGATCCGATTAACATCAAGAATTCGGTTATGTTTATGTTATATAGTATGTCTAACATTAAGTTCGTCATATACTATCATAGGGTTCATGGAAGTCAACCATGGAGGTATGAACCTCGTTATATGATTCACCACTACATAAATCGTCACAAGAATGATTCGGAGGGTCATGAATAACAAGAAATAAAAACTAACTACTACCTTCTCAAGTAGCCAAGTAAGTCTTAACCCGGGTGAACCACCACAACATGGAAAGAGTTAACTAAGTGTTGGAGGTAGGTGGGGTTATGTTACTTTGATACTAGGAAGCTACTTGAGTGTTCATACACAAGGTTCACAAGTGAGGTAGTGGAACTAGATTGGAAAGCCAAAGCTTCCACAGTTCACACTTTCACAAGTCACAAGTTCAACCATATGGAAGATGGTGAATCATGATTGTTTTCAACACTTGAATTATAACATGTATGAACTTAAAGTAAAGAGTTTTGAACTCATAACTTGATGGAAATCAACCTCAACACAAACCCACAACTATAGGCTAAGTTGTGAGCTTGGTTGGTACAAATATTTCACCAAGTTTTAGCAAAGAGATAGAAGATACGTGAACATTGTACAAAACAGAAAGTTTAGAGAGTGTTTGCACCTCTAAACTTGTAAGAATCAACCATACACAAGCACTATAACCATGGACTTGATTAGAGGCAAGGTAGGTACAAGATTTAAGAAAAAGTTTGAGTTTAACAAAGTTTAAAGCAAAATCTTCCAAAACAGAAAGTTTGGACCACCAAATGGTGATGTTCGGAAACACTCCTAGAGGTGTTCCAAGCTTTGTAGAAGAAGATTTGGTGAAGAAAAGTTAAAGAAAAGTGAGGTGAAACTCACTTTAGAACTTAGAATGATTCTGCCCAAACTTGCAAATGTAACTGATTTGAGAGTGTTATTGGAGAGCAGAAGAGTTGGAAAAGTGAAAATGAGGTGATGGAGGCTTGGTTTTCTAATGGAGGATTAGGGTTTAGTGTTTAAGAAGCTTGAATGGTGATTGGGGAAGAGAAAGGTGGAGAGGAAATGGCGAATTTGCTGAAAGGAAACAACTTTCTGCGGATAGGAGGGCTTGGGGCCCCACCACGACAAACTGGTCTTGGCTTGGCGTAGGCAGCCAGGTTTCATTTTTTTACATATTACCCCCTGAAGTTTGATGTTTAGTGTATTTCACGCTGAAACTTGTATATTTTGGCATTTTGTTAAGTATAAAGTATGTATGAACCATAAATCGAGTATTGTGAATGTACGTAATAGTATTTACACGTATAAATGGTATTAAAATACGTATTTACGATTGTTTGTACGTAAGATGAGTATGAATTTATGCGTAAAACGAATGTGTATCAAACATGTATATAAATTGAATGTAGGACAAGTATGTAGAATAAATGTATAACTCACATAAATAGATCTAGTTTTATTATGATCAACGCTTCGGATTACGAAGCAGTAAGTGAAATATGAATACGATACGGATATAAGTTCCAAAAATAGGAATTTAAATAATCTTTCTAAAGAAGGAAGGTTTCAAAAAGCGAGGCGTTACACGGGCCATGTCAAGGTAGACACAGCCCCATGTTGAAAAAATACAGGAGGCACGGCCCCGTGTTCTTCTAACACGCCCTCATGTCTGGAAGTAGATGGGACACGGCCCCGTGTTTGAGGAACACAACCCCATGTTTTAGGGTTTTTATGAAGTTTTTTGGAATTTTTAAGGAACCGTGTTTTATCGGGGGGTTCCTTACTGGTTGGAACAACACCGAAATGTCTGATGTACCTTAGGTTTCGGCGAGAGGTATGAAAACGCAAGAGGTTGTCAGAAAGGTAGAAACCTAAGAAAAAAGTGGGAGGGCGAAACCTTCCTTTATTTACCTTTTCTAGGCGATTGTTAAAGAAGGTGTGAGTCGACTCGCTCTAGTCTAAACTGTCGGTGTGAAATTCACACGCTGTTAACGAGTCCTTCATTGCGAGGTCGATACAGGGACGACTATCGTCTATCGCCTCCGTTTTCGCATTGGGCTAGGGTAGATTTGTTGGCCTCGACATCGTTTATTCCTGAATGTGGCTCCATCGAATCTCCTTCGTTTTTGCTCCTCGATAAATATCGCGCCTTCATCATGGATTCTATTTCTTTGAGTTTTTGGAGAATCCTCTTTTCTGTTTGACATAATTTTCTAAGCTTATGTATCATATGGAAGAGGTTTGATGGAATTCAGGTGGATGGTAGTTATTGTTTTTACTCCCGCCCATCTTAAGGTGATCGCCACAGGAAAACGATGGGTCTAAATAGTTGGGATTAAATTCTAGAATAGAACATTCTAAATCTTTATGAATTCCTCCACATAACTGACACCATTCACCGTAAGACTGGCGGGAGTAAAAATAATCATTGACATCCATGGTTGTCGAATAAGTTTGAATCATCGAGATCAAACGGTACTGTTTTTATTAGAAATTGTTGTTTAGACACGGTCCTGTGTGATTCTCACACGACCTCGTGCTGCAACTTGTATCTGGCAGAAAATAGTTTTTTTTTACTGGGGAGTTGGCACGACCTCGTGTTGATCAAACACGGCCCCGTGTTATTCCTGCAGAAAGTAGAAAAATGGAGAAAAAGAAGAAAAACCTAAAAAGAAAAAATAGAAAAGCATAAAAATGATTTGGCCTCCGATTTTAAACTTTCTTAAAATCCTTGTGTCCCCTTCAACGACGCCAAAAACTTGATGTGTGATGGAATGCGTATGTGATTTTTATTATATTTTAAGTATTTTTCACTCTTTTATCAAGCTTAAAATTTATAAAACACGATATCACACTATCACTCTCTACAACACGCTAGGGCAAGTGCACCCATCGTTGGTGTATTATAGTGATGGTAAGATACCGAGGTCGTCCAAGGACACAAGAGCTTTTAAAACCGGAATATCATCGACGTCTAATCTAACCAAATTTTTAGGAAAGATTTTTAGTAATTAAAATAAAGAAACTAAATAAACAAATACACAAGATAGAATCACTTGGTTCCGAACCATTCTATATGTATCCTTTGATGTTTTCCGCGTTTTGAGTTTTTTAAGATATTATCTTAGTTATAGTGGCATGTCCCTCTTTTGGAGGCAATGCTACCCTCAACCATATTGGTCTGAGTCAGTAGGGATAGAGTCCCGTAAGGCCGGAATATTGAAAGATAATTAAGTAAGTTACTAATGCAAAATGTGGCATGTCCCTCTTTTGGAGGCAACTCTACCCTCGGCCATATTGGTCTGAGTCAGCAGGGATACTGTCCCGCAAGGCCGGTTTAAAGTTTTAATAGTAATTTATTTTTTAGAGATTCAAGTCGTTCTTACTTCCCCTGATTTGATGCTATCTGCCTCAAAGGAAGTCCTAATAAGCCTGAATCAAGTCCTCGCATGATCTATACACTAAACAAGGCAAAATCTTTACCCATACCACCCTTCTAACCCCCTTCCAGGAAGTTAACACGCTTTCTATAGACCGTAAAGACACAAATGAGTGAATCAACGAAACATGAAGAGATGATAGAATAAAGTTCACTTTCAATATAAAGAACTAGTTATTAAAGTCGTTAATACATACCCAATTAAAATTTTAACCAAAGCTTGGAAATCAAAGGTAATACATAAATGACTTGTCTTCACCAAGTGATGAAAGAGATTAGCCAAGCATGGTCTTTGTTTGACAAAAACTCTTACGATCAATCTTGGATCCCGAGACTACTACACACACTCATAGATGGATGATGGATGAATATGGTGGATGATGGTGGTAGAGTGGTGGTGGAGTGGTGGCAGGTGTGAGAGAAGTGGTTTGCCAAGGGATGAGTTGCAATTGAACCAAGAACCCCTATTTATAGCTGAAAACAGACTTTTTACATGGCCCTATACCTGGTAGGCATGGCCCCGTGCCCTTTTCCTTCTCTGTCTTCATTCAATGAGCTTGTCAGTCCAGATGCTCACACGGCCCCGTGTGTCAACGGCACGGCCCCGTGGCCATTGTACTAGCTGTACGATCCAAGATTTTCGTATCTGAGAGTTGACCACGGCCCATGTCCATGAGACAGTGCCCCATGTCCCTTGTCTGCTTCTGTTTGTCTTCTTCTTCTTCTTCATGAATTCTTTAGTGGGGCACGGCCCCATTCCCGGCAGGCACGGCCCGTGCTTGCCTTCTCTTTTGTTGTTTTTGGTCTTGGGGTGAAGTTCGGAGGGTTGGTATATTGTATCAACTTCTCTTCTGTTATATTCATGTTGGTTTTTGCTGTTATTTTGTTCCTTTTGTACATTTAAGCTCTTTTAATCCTGAAAATCAAAAGTATACAAAGAAACACACTTTTTCCAACAATAGTACTAAAAAGGGTTGTTTTTATTCCTTATTTGATATAATGTATATGTTACATTTGGCGTGTATCAACCAGTTTTCATAAATAATTGTAACGTTCCAATGGCCCTCACTTCTAATTGATGCGTGGCAGAATACCGTTGTTCTAATATGTTTAAGCTTATGTTTTTACATAGCTTTTAGTTTCAAATAGCCTACTTTTGATTGGAATTGTGTTTTGTAGGTTTACAGAGTTTAAGGAATGATGTGTGCAAAATGCAACATATAAATTACATCAAATGTGGCATAAAACTAACCCTTTTTTAGTTCTAATGTTGGAAAAAGTGTGTTTTTGTCTTCCTTTTGTATTTTCAGGATTAAAAGAGCTTAAATGGACAAAAGAAGCAAAAATGCAGCTAAATCTAACAATAATACAAGAAAAGGAATAAGCGTGGCATGCCCGACCCCCCGACAGCATCTTCCCAAACAAAAACAAGAGAACAGAAGGCTGAACACGCCCCGTGCTCAATGAGAACGGGGGCGTGCCCAAGTGTCTTCAGAAATAACAAAGTTGTAGAAGCTTCTATCACCCACCACGGGGGTGTGTCCAGCGGACACGGGGCCGTGGTCAACGCTAAGATTCGCAGAATCTAGGCAAATCTTGATAGTACAGATACGCTTCTGCACACGGGGTCGTGCCCAGCGGACACGGGGGCGTGGTCAACTAATGCAGACAAACTGCATTTAATGAAGAAAGAGAAGATGGGTGGACACGGAGCCGTGCCCAATGGACACGGGGTCGTGTCTGGGCTTCTGTGTAGGCTATAGATAGGGGTGCTTGGCTCACTTGCAAACCATCCCTTGGCAAACCACCTCTCTCACACTTCACCCACCCGCCACCACCATCACAACCCACATCCACCACCATCATCCACTTCCATCATCCATCATAGAGTGTGTGAGTAGTCTCGGGATCCAAGATTGATCATAAGAGTTCTTGACAATCAAAGGCCATGTTTGCCTAAGTCTCTTACATCACTTGGTGAAGACAAGTGTTTAGTGTAATACTTTTTATTTTTTATCTTTTCGCACTTTTTATTTGGTTATGTATTAATGACTTTAATAACTAGTTTCTTATGTTGAAGGTGAATCTTCCTTATCATTTGTTCGTGGTGTCTTGGCGTTATTTTACTGTATATATAAAATAAAAGATTTTCACCATTCATATCTCCACGGTCTATATGGAGATATGTTGGCTACCTGGTCGGGGGTTAAGGGAATGGTTTGGTAAGAGTCTTGCCTTGTTCAGTGTATAGATCCTGCAAGGACCTGGGTCAAGTTTAGTAGGACCTCCTTCAATACCCACTGATATTGGATGGCGGGGGTCCGAACTCCTTGACCCCCTCATATGTAAACTACTATTAAAACTTTAACCCGGCTATTTAGGATTGTATCCCTGCTGACTCAAACTACTTAGCCGAGGGTAACGTCACCTTCAAAAGAGGGGCCTACCACATTATGCATTAATAACTTAATTAATTATCTTTCAATAATCCAATCCTTTAGGATTGTATCCTTGCTGACTCAAACTACTGGGTTGAGGGTAACGTCACCTTCAAAAGAGGGGCCTACTACTATAACTAAGATAATCTCTTAAAAAGTGCAAAAGTGCGAAAATAATCCAAGGTTACACTAAATGCGAGTCAGATCCAAGTGATTCATCTTGTCTATCTGTTTTATTTTATTTTTATTTTTCAGCATTTTTAGTTTTCATTTTCTAGTTTAAAACCTTTTTCTAAATTTTGATTTGATTAGACGTTGAGGATAAACCGGTATTAAAAGCTCTTGTGTCCTTGGACGACCTCGGTATCTTACCAACACTATACTACGCTCACGATGGGTGCACTTTCCCATATGTGTGTTTGGTGTTAGTAAAATATCGTGTTTTATAAATTTAAACCTTGACTAAAGTGTAAAAAAGGGCTAAAAATATACTTAAAAACCTATAACACACGACACGCATCAAGTTTTTGGCGCCGTTACTGGGGATACAAGGATTTTAAGAAAGATTAAAATCGACGGTCTAATCAGTTTTTCAAAACCTTTTTAAAACGCGCGCACATTTTTCAGCATTTTAGTTAGTTTTTGCATTTATAGTAGCTTGAACACGGGGCCGTGTTGCATTTTTTTTAACAAACACCCAGATACAAAGTCTGAACACGGGGTCGTGCTCACTGAACACGCCCCGTGCTCCACAAAACCAGTCACTTTTATTAAAACGCCCAGATACAGACCCTGAACACGGGCCGTGTCCACTGAACACGGGGCCGTGTCCAGCCTCTGTTTCCGTTTTTATTTTTATTTTCTGGTCTCGAGACTCTGTTGTGGTCTGCTGAGTGATTCTTATGGATCAATACTCAGGAGGCTACAACTACACCTATAAGGAGGATGATTATAGGGAAGAATATTGCACCATTTGTGGTGACCCGTACTCGGTACAATATTGTGACTTTTTTCAACCATCCACTTCATACACCTACTATGAGGAGCCCAGGTACGAGCCATCGACTTCATACACATCCTATGAAGACCAAAGGTATGAACCTCTCCCTCATACTCATATTTTGATGAACCAAGGTATGAGCCTTCATACTCATACTTTGAGGAACCAAGATATGAGTCTCCACCTTCATATGCTTATTATGAGAAACCATGGCGTGAACAACCCACCTCATATGAGTATTATGAAGAACAAAATTACGACCCTTATCCATCATATACTTACAATGAAGGATAATGGTGTGAACCATCTACTTCCTATGAGTATTATGAGGAACAAAGGATCGAACATCTGGATTCAACCTTTGAGGATCCTGATCCTTATTCCATCACCGACATAGCCGATAGGATAATAGAAAAAATTAAAACTATCTAACGTTGCATAATAGAATCTCGCGCAAGGGAAGAGGAGTCCCGCGCAAGAGAAGAATTAAATAAGAAAGAGATAGTTGAAAATATAAAAATGGAAGAACAAGTAAGTGAAAAACCGACACATGAGTTAAACAACGAAAAGGGTGAGGCCGACAACCCTAAAATTCAAGAAGAGTCTAATTTTGAAGAAATTAATCTCTTGTCACCTTCTTTCGAAAATTATTGTTTAGTAACCACTCATGCTAAGTTTTTAAAAGAGCTAAACACTAACACTAAAATTGACGAAACGGTAAGCATTAAGTTAACAAATGATCAAACTTCGCTAATAAAAGAAGACCCATTTGAAATTAACATCACACCGGTTCCATGTTTTTTTTCAAAATCCCTTTATTAGTAATATCACAATTGCTAAAAATCTTTGTGTTAATATAATGCCAAACTACATTTTCGAAAAATTAAGTATTAGTGATTTTTCTCCACTTCAAATACCCATTTTTCTATCCAATCGGAAAGTAATAAAATCAATCGGTGTAGTTGAGGATGTCTTGGTCCAAACAAATCAAATGGTAATCCCAACCGACTTTGTCATCCTTGATGACGCTCCTCTAGTGTTGGGACGACCTTTTGTAAAAACCCACGAAGCTTTGAAAAACCGAAAGTACAACAATCTATCTATTCAATTAGGGGCATTTAAAAGAAGTATCGATCTTGAGCGTTCAATGAAATATCCATTTGGCAATAATGACCCCCTAATTGAAGATGAAGATGAACCGCCCGATACAAGAGAAGAAATTGACCATTTTGTTGAAGAAGATGTCGCCATAGAACAAACTTTTAAAGTTCTTGATCAAAATGAGCAACCAAATAAGGAGTCTCCTAAAGACCCACCACTTGAGCTCAAAGAACTCCCAAAAGGTTTGGAATATGCTTTTCTAGACAAAGATGGTAAATCACCTGTAATTATTTCGTCAAAACTAAGTAGTTTAGAAAAAGAAAAATTAATTTCGCTTTTGAAAAAACACAAAAATGCGATAGCTTGGAAGCTTGTAGATATTAAAGGCATAAGTCCTTCAATATGCACGCACAAAATTTTAATGAATGATGACTATAAATCGGTAATACAACCACAACGTAGAGTAAATCCAAACGTCCAAGAAGTGGTTAAAAACGAAGTCATCAAATTACTTGACGCCGGACTTATCTACCCTATCTCCGATAGTCCTTGGGTAAGTCCCGTCCAAGTAGTTCCAAAGAAAGGAGGTATGACAGTAATTACTAATGAGAAAAATGAATTAATACCAACGAGAACCGTCACAGGATGGAGGGTATGTATAGATTATCGTCGATTAAATGAGGCAACAAGGAAAGATCACTTTCCTTTACCCTTTATTGATCAAATGTTAGAAAGATTATCCGGTCACAAATTTTATTGTTTCTTAGATGGTTTTTCAGGTTACTTTCAAATCCCGATAGCACCCGAAGACCAAGAAAAGACAACATTCACATGTCCCTATGGAACTTTTGCTTATCGACGCATGCCATTCGGTCTATGTAATGCCCCCGCAACCTTCCAACGTTGCATGGTGGCCATCTTCCACGATATGATTGGAAAAAACAATGGAAGTCTTCATGGACGACTTTTCTATCTTTGGAGATTCATACGACCAATGCCTCGATAACCTTGAACGAATGCTATCCCGATGTGAGGAAACTAACCTCGCCCTTAACTGGGAAAAATGTCATTTCATGGTAACGGAGGGAATAGTACTCGGTCACCAAATCTCAAGCGAAGGAATGGAGGTAGATCGAGCCAAAATAGACACTATTTCTCGATTACCACCCCCATCCTCCGTTAGAGCTATCAGAAGTTTCCTAGGGCATGCCGGATTCTATAGACGATTTATCAAGGACTTTTCTAAATTCTCAAGGCCTCTAACAAAATTACTTGAAAAAGATGCCCCTTTCATCTTTGACAAGGATTGCAATCAAGCATTTCTAACACTAAAAGAAATGCTAGTCAATGCACCTATCATGATAGCGCCTGATTGGAAATTACCTTTCGAAATCATTTGTGATGCAAGTGACTTTGCAGTTGGAGCCGTCTTGGGACAAAGAAAAGATAAGAATTTTCACCCAATTTATTATGCTAGTAAAACACTTAACGATGCACAAGAAAATTACACAACAACAGAAAAAGAGTTACTAGCCGTGGTATTTGCTTTTGATAAATTTCTTTCTTATCTTGTTCTTTCTAAAACAATAGTCTATACAGATCATGCAGCCATTCGATATCTCTTCAAAAACAGGATGCTAAACCATGTTTGATTCGGTGGATTCTACTCCTCCAAGAATTTGACATTGAAATCAAAGACAAAAGAGGAGCAGAAAACACCGCAGCAGATCATCTTTCACGCTTAGAAGACCCAGCTTTGGAGGCAACCAGGGACGAGCAAATCAACGAAAAGTTCCCAACGGAGTCCCTGGAAATGGTGGAATACCGAGAAGAACCATGGTACGCCGACTATGCTAACTACCTAGCTAGCGGTATAGTAGCGAAAGGATGGCCACATCATCAAAGAAAGAAATTCTTTGCCGATGTGAAGCATTATTTTTGGGAAGATCCTTATCTTTTCAAAATGTGTGCCGATCAACTCATCCGCCGATGCATACATGGCAGCGAAGCAAGAAGAATTCTCCGCCATTGTCATGAAGGTCCATACGGAGGACATCATGGTGCCGCTGGTACCGCACGAAAGGTATTTGATTCAGGATTTTATTGGCCAAACATTTACAAAGACGCCCAAAGTCTTGTCAAGACATGTGACGCTTGCAAAGATCAAGTAATATTTCTTCCAAAAACAAAATGCCACAAAATGGCATTCTTGTTTATGAAATTTTTGGTGTGTGGGGACTCGACTTTATGGGACCTTTCCCACCGTCAAAAGGAAACAAATATATACATGTGGCAGAAGATTACTTGTCTAAATGGGTCGAGGCCGAGGCACTTCAAACAAATGATGGAAGAGTCGTGGTAAGACTTCTGAAAAAATTATTCTCTCATTTCGGAACACCAAAAGCAGTAATAAGTGATAGAGGTACCCATTTTTGTAATCATCAACTCGAAATTTTTTTTAACAAGGTATGGGGTCTATCACCGGGTCTCAACGGCATATCACCCTCAAACAAACGGACAAGCCGAAGTGACTAATAGAGGTTTACAATGAATACTTGAAAAAACCGTAGGGTTAAATAAAAAAGAAAGGGCCGATAAATTAGATGACGCTTTATGGGCTTTTCGAACTGCTTATAAACCAACAATAGGTACAACCCCGTATAAGCTCGTCTATGGAAAAAGCTGTCATTTACCAGTAGAAATTGCACACAAAGCCTACTGGGCAATTAAAAATGTAAACTTGGATTTAGAATTTGCAGGTAAAAATCGATTTTGTCAATTAAATGAATTAGACGAATTAAGGAATTATGCATACTCTAACTCCGAAATTTATAATGAAAGAATGAAAAACTTGCATGATAAACACATTAAACCTAATGAATTTCTAGTCGGAGATCAAGTTCTATTGTTTAATTCACGACTTCGATTATTTCCTGGTAAATTAAATTCTAGGTGGTCAGGACCTTTTTCCATCACCCATATTTTCCCACATGGTGCAGTAGAAATTAAATCTCGGAATGGAATTCCATTCAAAGTCAATGGCCAACGGCTGAATCTATGTCAAGGATTCATTGAGGATGAGGAAGAAGAAATCTCGCTTCAAACGGTCGAAGAATGAAGGCATCAACATCATACCTGGTAAGTTACGAACAATCGGGAGAACATCTAAATCGGTAAGATTTCTAAAACCAAAGTTTCGGGAAACAAGGCACTCACACAAGCACTTAAAAAAAATTCAAAACTTGCCCGCCCACGGGGCCGTGCTCAGCGAGCACGGTGCCGTGTCCGCGCAACTGTCGGGATAAAAACCCTTTTTCAAAACAGTTTCTTCATTCCACACGCCCCGTTTCCCCACAAACTCTCTGGTTCTGGCGATTTTTCTGCAAGATTTCGACGTCTCCTCTACTTCTAACAACATCAAGGTATGATTCTATCATCATTAGTAGTTAGATTAAGCACTTGCATGTAGTTTAAACATCAAATTTTTGGGGAAAAATCTAGGGTTCTTGAACTTCAACCGGATCAAACCTCAAATTTTTGCTTAGATCTGTTAGCATTAGTATAGATACATGTTATAGGAAGTAAATCAACTTGTATTGTTTGTAGATTTGCCCGATTTCTCACAAAAACCCCAAACCCTTGTTTTTGAACCGAAAAAGATAAAATTGAAGGGGTAAACGGTTGGTTTTGAGAAAAAAACGGCACTTGGGGTTTCATTTTCGGGGAAAACCACCCCTACTTGACCAAAAATTTTCAAGTTTTCGGGACCGGGTCGAAAAATGGGATTTTTGGGAAACAGACGCCTGGACACTGGGTCATGCTCGCTGAGCACGGGGGCATGTCCAGCCGAATTCTGGCAAACTTGGGGCGTGTCCGCTGAACACGGGGCCGTGTTCAGCCGACTGTTTTCAGTTTTCTTAAAAAATTTCACTATTTCTTGATAATTGTTTGGTGTTTTCTTTCAGATGGCCAAGAAATTCACTCGATTCAATGCTAACGAGTTGGCGGCTCAAGCTCGTTATGACGTGTTAAGGACTAGGCCCGAGGAGAACCCCAGACAAGTGTGCACAAACACTCTTGAGGCAGTGAACCAATTGGACCGATTCAACAACATCGTCACCGGCCCACTACGAGTTGCCCTTTGCACTGGGCTTCACTCTGTGCACGAGTACAGCATGGAATTCTATAGCACACTCATTTTCAACACAAGAGCTGAGCCCTTTGACAATGAAGGGGTGGAGTTTCGCTGTGGAAGAACCACATACTGGAGCTCAATTGCTCAATTTGGGGCTCTAGTGGGGTTGTATTCGGAAGAAGATGCTGGGGATGAGGAAAACACCGGCGGTCTCTGCGAGATCAGGGAAAATGACCGCCAAGCTGCTTGGGCTCAAATAGGAGATGACAACTAAAATCCGAGCTGAACTAAGAGTACCCAGTTGAGAGACCCTCTTTACCGCTACATTCACAGGGTCCTCACCTACTCTCTTAGCCAAAGGCACGACAGCAGCGGTGTTGTAGGCTTACGGGGTCTACTGGTCCTTCATTGCATCCACAACCGGGTCAATCTTGATGTTCCATACCTCTTGCTCCGAAACATGCATTGGAACCAACTTGCTACTCCCCCGACTCCTATCTTCTTTGGAGGGTGGATATACCGCCTCTTCAAACACTTCGTAAACATGCCAAGGTCCTTCCGCAAAGGACCATGGTCAGGGCGAGTGGATATGGTCATTTGCCGCTCAATGAACCTGATTTACGAAGCGGAAGATGGGACGGTCAGCTTTCAAAGAGTTCAAGGGCATGCATGGAACCCACAGGAAGCACTCGTCTTACATGCTCCACATATCCATCCTCCTCCTTAGTACCACTACCAGCACCAGGGTGATCCGGGTCAATCCTCCTCACAAGGAGGCGGTTTTCCTAACTTTCAAAGCTTACATGATTTATTGCAGGAAAACCTTATGTGCACCAGGAACACCTACAATATGGCCAGCAACACATACGCCCAGGTCGGAGCAATAGAAAGAAACATCTCCGACATGCAGGATGACATAGGGAACATCCGGGAGTATATGGCGGGCCACGGAGGAGATGATGATGATGAAGACGAGGATATGGATTGAGCAAGAGGAGTGGAGGTAGTGGTTCATGGTTGAAGGTACCACAGGTTAACCCCCTTATCTTATGAACAATTTCCGGCCTGCGTGCCGCTTGTTGAACAATTTACTTTCTCTAACACTTTTTAATTTCTGCATTTATTTTTCTTTTTAACTTATGATGTGGATGATTAACTTTGGTAATTTAGGTTGTTTGTGATGATTGGTGTGGTATTTCTTAGTTAAACATGTACATACGAGGCTTAGAGCACTAAACATTAGTGCTACTAAAGCCGGGACAGGAAAACTGAAGCCAGAAACCTGTTTTACACCTTTGCAGTTTGTCCACACGGGGTCGTGTTCAGCCAACGCCCCCGTGCCCATTGCCCTAGACCTGCTGTTTGTCTAAAATATCCAGATTTTTGCCAGACACGGGGTCGTGCCCAGCCGACACGCCCCCGTGTCCACCTTCTGTAAGTTCTCGTTACTGGCAATCTGACCACGGGGCTGTGCTCATCCGACACGGGCCCGTGTCCAGATGCCCAATAACATAAAAATTTGTTTTTAAACACACTTTTACACATTCAATCAACCTAAAAACTTATTTTTGGGACACATTGAGGACAATGTGTAATTTAAGTGTGGGGGGATGCTAAAACCTTGAATTTTGCAAGTCCTAATTACAAGCCTTACACAAAACTCTATTGGAACCGCTAAACACCCCAAATTTTTTCAAAATCTTTTCATTTTTTTACTTGTCTTGGTTTAATTTGGGAATTACAAGTTCTAAAAAGGTTATATTTTTACAAATTTACAACCGATATCGTCGTGATAAAAAGAACCAATATAAGAAAATTATGAAACGGCACGACAAATCTAGTTAAAATTTGATTATATATACTTGATCACATAAAAACCCATTCCCACAAAAAGTGAGTTTTGAGCCTTTATTGAGCATATAAGTACACATCTTTAAACTAAATGCTCATTTTTCGTTTCTTGTGTGAATAGCCGCTTGGTTCTTACGACTCTAGAACTTGCCACGACGATACATTCCCGGTCCTTACCAACTTAAACCCAAGTAAGTAAATGATGGAGGCATTAGGACTAACCTTTTTTCTTTCAACACCATTATTTTTTTACCACCTAGCCAAAATCCCCCTAGTTAACCCCTTTGAGCCTAAACCTTTTCATTTCTTAACCAAAATCAAACACCCTTTTTACCCACCAAACCCCTTTTTTTCATTTTAAACCCTTTATTCTAGTAACAAAGCTCGGTTTTCTTGTGACTTCGTTATCAAAAAAAAATTCCATAGAGAAGAAAAGAAAAATGAAGTTAGCAATAAACAAACAAAGCTCATCAAAAGAAGGCTTGTTTGAATAATGCTTCATTAGGAATAAAAGGTCACAAAAACAAAATGTTTTACGAAAACCGACGCTTTTTACGCCTTTCGCCCTTTTCTACTAACCACTACCTTTTCTAACAATATAAATTTGTTGTTTCAAGTTTAATTTACGAAATTGATACAATTATGTGATTATGTGCTTATGTGATTTCTTTATGTCTTGTGTTTTTGTGTAATCCAAATATTCATTATCCAAATCCTAATAGAATCTTCCATATCTCCATATGAGGGATTCATAGTAGGATATCCAAAGGTACTACCTTAAATACTTAATGGGCTTCTACGTAATAGTTAAGACCCTTGGATTATGAAGTACTATTCTATAATTGGACCCCTTGAGTAGTCTAGTTAAAAAGATTGATTCAAAATCTGTTTAGGAATATCATGTGATGATATAGCTGAAAAGATCCCTTAAGTGGTCTATTTAAGGAGATCGTATGACGGTCTGGTTAAGGAGATCATGTGTTGATCTAGTTAAAAAGATCGTTCGTTGATCTAGTTAAAAAGATCCTTTGGTGGTCTAGTCAAGTCACTTCATGTTTATTAGATTGATTTTTCCCCTACGCATTATGAAATGAACTGTGCGGACTGTGCAAGGAATTACGTAATTATGGATGCATACATAATTATGGAATTCAGTGCACAGAAACCACAACAAGTTTTGTTATGTGTTAAGACCCTTAGTGATGAGAATAACGAAACGGGAACAATGTAGAAAGGGGCATGGTGGATACGCTGCTGGTACTTCCTATATATAAGTGTTCCTTATTACATTATGAACGTAGCGTTATTTAAGTTACTAGAAGTACTAGACCTTGACCTTGACCTTGACCTTGACCAATGTCATTTTATCTTACAATCTCCGACTCCGATTTCGAGCACACACGAGTTCCCTATAATAGGAAACGTTCTTTTATCCGTAGCTCGAAACTCCATCTTTTGTTACTACAAGGACATCACGTTGACAGTTGATAAATTAGCTAAGAATCCAAACGTGGCCCAGAGTTTTACTTAGGGTACGAAGGATTCATTCGAAAGCGAAACAATCACAGTTGTCTTCACAGGTTTCGAGCTCTAAATCGCTCTCTGGAAACTTATACGCGAACTGATGCGTAAACGTAATCATTTTAACACGACAAACACTCCGAAACAATGACATGGGCTTAACATACCTTAAATAACCTTTACATAACTTAGAAATAAGTTTTGGGAGGTTTGGTGTGTCGAAATCAAGTTTATTCGCTTACAGGGACTAATTTTGACAAGTATGCCGATTCGTACTGTAACGAACATTCCGAAACATGATCATAAGTTAAAAATTCCCTAAATATCCTTTACATAGCTTAGAAATAGGCTTTGAGGTGTTTGGTGTTCAAAAATAAACTTATTTGATCAACAGGGACTAAAAGCGTCAAAAAGTGCGTAAGTTTGCATTTTCACGCATATCTTACGTTCTGAATATATCCAGACATCCAAAAATTTATGTAATCATTAAAATATTTTATCTTAGTGATTGGCATGATAAAATTCCATTCGTCGCGTAATTTGGATCGTTTTTCATGTGATTTCGTGTTTCGTCGTAATTAACCGAACAACGCAATCGTACGACCAAATGAACCGACATCCGACATATTTTTGAGCATGTTTTAAGTTCCCTATACTTGAACTTCATTTTGGAGCCTTGAAATGGGGTTTACCGGGCTTAAACGTGTCAAAAACTGAGTTTTTAGCATACAGGGACCAAAGTTGACATTCTGTGAAACCTTGCCCTCGTGGGCCGCGTAAACTGGGATGTATTCCTACGCGGGGTGCGACAGCTGCCCAGTTCAGCAAACCAGATTTCTGTTTTAGCAGCTGGTTTCATGGGTTTTGCACATGGTTTCTTCACTCTATGTCACACCCCGACCACGTAAAACAACAAAGCGTGGCGGAAACGTCGGGGAGTGTTGTAACAGAATTATCGTTTCATAACCATGGATACAAAAAGTGTTTCGTTTTATTGATAATATTAAACATTAACATTGTCTTAACATAGAACAACCAAGTTTTATATCGTCTATCATAGTTATATGTCACTAAGGCCTCGTCCAGATCCTATGTGACGCATGCATCCTAGAACGTCAATCAAGCAACAACACCTGACACATATGTAAAAACATAGTCAGCAAAGAAATGCTGGCGAGTACATAGGTTTTATAAGAGTATCGGAATCATGGCTTGTTTACTTATATTGCAATACCTCGAAAACCTTGTTTTTAAAAGTGTATAATATTGAAACATGATTAACCAAATCAAATCAAGATGGTTATAATTTATAAAATTTCGTAGCCATGATTCTTAACCCAAAAGCTTTTTGTTTTAGAAAACCATCTTGTAAAACATCTCGTATAAACTCGTTAATAAAACTCGTATATTATTTCGAAAACATCGTTGAGTGACATCGTTTCAATATCGTTTACCCAAGTGAACTAAATAACGCCACGGTATGTAATATGTTGAAAACACTTATATATAAGAAGTACCAGCGGCGTATCTACCATGTTTTCACCATATTACCCCCGTCCCGTTATCTAAACACTAGCCAAAAACCAATCGTTTACCCAAATCGTTAACATTGTCTCCAAATCATTTCCAAATCGTTTACTCGTTTAAATCGTTTAGATCATCATCGTTTTAATTGTGAAAAACTTATATATGGTCGTCTCGTTAATAACATTCAAACCTTCGCTCCTCGACTACCTCGCTCCTCGCTTCTCGTATTAACAAACCACCAAAGGGTAAGTTAACAATTACAGATTCAGTCGTTACCCACAACACCCACACATAACCATGGGTATAGTGTAATAACGGGATTTGTCGGATCCTATGGTACCATAACCTAATACTGGTCGGCTTGATCAATGCTAATGAATGTCATTCGTTATGTAACTACAACCAAAAAGTTCGTTCACATTATCGAAATCGTTATTAGTTTAGTATAAATCGTTCTATTTGTTTTTGAAATCATCGTCTAAACCTTGAAAACATTTTGTACATATGAATCACCCCAAAACAATTGAAAGTTGTAAAATAGGGGAACTATGTACTCACATGTAGTGCAAGGTATCTTCAATCAATAGTACTTCAACAAACTCGAGTAAACCAGAGAAATCAAGTAACACCTAGTAATCGAATCACTAGTCAAACAATAGACGCCTAAATCGGAGGATCGGACAGAATGAGGTCTTGTAAACCAAATAATTGTTGGAACTCGTGTGATATGGTTTAACAAAGCCTACATCCTAAATGAAACCTAACCTAAGTGCTTTCGACCCATCGCGACCCATTAAGGTAGCTTACGCTACTTTAACGCGTCGTGCGCGCAAAGCGCGTTCGAGACGTCTAACTAGTCCGATGACAAGTATTATATGCCATTACATGTTTAATCATGTTGTATAATCAGTTATGTGACAAAAGTTTAGGTTACATAAGCTTAATTACCAATTATACATGAAAAGGGTATTTTGGTAATTTACCTAAGGCATATAAACTACTTATCATACAACTACCTAAACTAGGTGACCATAAGGTATAACCTCGGAAGGTTATTCCCTATGCTACTATGGTCACTAAACATGTTTGGTCGGATCCTAATGATCGACCAAACGGGTCGTGTTCGAAAGTCTAAGCGGGTGTTTAGTCCGCTTGACTTACGACTCTACACAAGCACTAAACTAAAAACTGACGAGCTAAGCATGTTAAAACATGCTTAACTAAGTTAGAAAACAAGTTTTATATCAAAACAAACGGTTTTGATACCTAAGAGTAGTTTGGTTACAAAATACTCAAGAACACGCATTTTGGCCGAAACTACGACTCGTCACTGAGCCTAGATAACGTGGTAATCAGTAGGTATAGTCACTAGGGACTATAACCATCGTGATTACGCTCACGTTATGAAGTTCAAACGAACTTTACATTGACCATAAACTGGTCAATGCAGAAAGTCAAATGCAGTTTGACTTTAACGCTAAAACGAATGAAAAAGAACGAAAGAACACTTACAACGGGTCCCCGCAAGTTTGATTTCCAAGTATTTCTCAGGTATGAAGTGTTTCAAACACATCAACTTAGAGAAAATTTCAGAAATCAAGTGGGTTTTGCAATGGGGGGTGAGGGGTATTTATAGATCTCCTTGAACCGTTAAGATCGTTCCTCGAAAACCGTGATTCAATCTTATCCCTACACTTGTTTAACATACCATGGTACATCAAATGGCCCCCCATTCTCAGGAACTAACATGTGGAAGTGGGTTTTGAGTGCTTAACAGCTGGAAACAGGCTGGAAGGAAGCTTCTTCTGATCTGGGACATGCTTACGGACCGTATGGTCCTCCTCTTACGGTCCGTAAGGACCCTGCAGACCAGCAGTTTCAGTTTTGGCAGTTTTGGTCCCTGTGCGCGTAAGGTCGTGTTTTGGCACTTCTAACCCCCGTCAAGCCCATTTTTAAGCTTCACAAGGATGTTAAAGCATAGGGAACATGAAACATGCTCAAAATTATGCCGGATGTCGGTTCGTTTGGCCGTACGGTTGCGTTGTTCGCTTAATTACGACGGAATGCGCATAAGCGCGAAAAACGATTCAAATTGCGCGATGAATGGAATTTTCTTATGCCAAACACTAAAATAAAATATTTTAATGATTACATAAATTTTTGGAGGTCCGGATATGTTCAGATCGTAAGATATGCGCGAAAATGCAAACTTATGCACTTTTTGACGCTTTTAGTCCCTGAACGAGCATAAAGTTTATTTTAGCACACCGAACTCCTCAAAGCCTATTTCTAAGCTATGTAAAGGATATTTAGGGTATGTTTAACTTATGGTCATGTTCCGGAATGTTCGTTACAGTTCAAATCGGCATAGTTTCACAGTTTGACACAAATAGTCCCTGCGATCGAACAAGCTTGGTTTCAACACACCAACCCATTCAAAACTTATTTCTAAGTTATGTGGAGGTTATTTAAGGTATGTTTAGCCTATGTCACTATTCCGGAGTGTTTGTCACGTTATACTGACTGCGTTTACACACCAGTTTGCGTATAACCTTCCAGAACGCGATTTAAGGCTAGCAATCGGAATCGAATCGAATTGAAAAATCACCAAACACAAATACACACATAGAAACACCAAAACACATATAATAACACCAAATCACATTGTTTTATTAATAATCATCATTGTTTTACATCATACATCGATTACCGAACACAGTTGTCACAGTCTCCCCTACTTTAGGAAATTTCGTCCCGAAATTTTAACTAGAGGAAACTTGTGAAAACAAATGCGGATATTTCGTCTTCATCTGGTCCTCACGTTCCCAAGTAAACTCTAGGCCACGTTTTCATTCCCAGTGAACTTTAACCAAATGAATCCGTTTGTTCTTCAACTGTTTGTATGTACGTTCCACTATCTCCACAGGTTTCTCGACAAAGTGCATCGTTTCATCGATTTGAATCTCATCGAGAGGAATGTGTAGATCAGCGTCAACTAAACATTTTCGCAGATTGGACATGTGAATATTTCCAAGCTCTGGAGGTAGCTCTAGATGATAGGCAACCTTTCCAATTCTTTCCACAATCTTAAATGGTCCCACATATCGAGGTGCAAGTTTTCCTTTCTTTCCAAATCTCACGACTCCCTTCCAAGGTGAAACCTTGAGTAGGACACGATCTCCGACTTGAAATTCTAAGGGCTTGCGTCCCAAATCCGCATATCTCTTTTGACGGTTTTGAGCTGTCATAAGATTATCGCGGATTTTCTTGATTTTGTCAGTTGTTTCCAGAACGAGCTCAGGTCCAGTAAGCTGAGCTTCACCGGTCTCGTTCCAACAGACAGGTGAACGACATTTTCGACCGTAGAGAGCTTCGAATGGTGCCATATTAATGCTAGTATGATAACTATTGTTGTAAGAGAACTCGATCAGCGGCAGATGAGAATCCCAATTACCACCAAAGTCTATCACGCATGCTCTAAGCATATCCTCCAAAGTTTGAATCGTTCTCTCAGATTGGCCATCTGTTTGGGGATGATAAGCAGTGCTTAGATTCAGTTGGGTTCCCAAGGCAGATTGCATGGCCTTCCAAAAATGAGATGAAAATCGAGCATCACGATCAGAGATGATATCCAAGGGCACACCATGTCGTGTCACAATCTCATCAACATAAATCTTTGCAAGTTTATCAGCAGATAGATCCTCGCGAATCGGAATGAAATGAGCTGATTTTGTTAATCGATCGACAATAACCCAGATAGCATCATGACCTTTAGACGTAGGCGGTAACTTAGTGATGAGATCCATCGCAATGTTCTCCCACTTCCAAACCGGTATCTCTGGTTGTACAACCAAGCCAGAAGGTCGTTGATGTTCGGCCTTGACTTTAAGACAAGTTAGGCATTTCGATACATACAAGGCAACATCCTTCTTCATACCAGGCACCAGCACCGAGTATGAAGATCCTTGTACATTTTATCAGCACCAGGATGGATAGAATATCGAGACTTATGAGATTCGTCCATTACCAAGGTGCGAAGATTGTCTTGTTTCGGAATCCACAATCGATCCTTAAAATAGAGCAAACCGTCGTCTTTCGCTTCGAGCATAAGCTCAAGTTGACGTGGTAATTCCGTACCCATCAAATTTTGTGAAACACAAAATTGTTGAGCTTGAAGGACACGAGATTGAAGATCAGATAGAGTTCGAACATAATGAAGCTTGACTCGTTCTTTTCGACTAAGCGCATCAGCTATGACATTCGCCTTACCAGGATGGTAGCGAATCTCGCAATCATAGTCGTTCAAGAGTTCAACCCAACGTCGTTGCCTCATATTCAGCTCTTTCTGATTAAGAATATGCTAGAGACTTTTGTGGTCTGTGAAAACCACACACTTTGTTCCATAGAGGTAGTGTCTCCATATTTTAAGCGCGAAAATCACAGCTCCTAACTCAAGATCATGAGTCGTATAGTTCTTCTCGTGAACTATAAGCTGTCTAGATGCATATGCAATAACCTTACCTCGTTGCATAAGGACGTAACCAAGGCCTAAGTTGGACGCATCGCAATAGACAACGAAATCATCGCTTCCTTCGGGCAGAGATAAAACAGGAGCATTACATAACTTCTGCTTCAGCGTTTGGAACGCTCCTTCTTGCTTGGGTCCCCACTCGAAAGGCTTATTCTTCTGAGTCAAAGCAGTGAGTGGAACCGCAATCTTCGAGAAATTTGAAATGAATCGACGATAATAACCAGCAAGACCAAGAAAAGATCGAATCTCTGTAGGCATCGTCGGTGTATTCCAGTCCTTAATAGCAGCAATCTTGGATGGATCCACATGAATACCCTGCTCATTGACTATATGACCCAAGAATTGAACTTCTTTAAGCCAGAATTCACACTTGGAGAAATTAGCAAAAAGTTGTTCCTTCTTCAGGAGTTCCAATGTTAAGCGAAGGTGTTGCTCGTGCTCGGCTCGAGATTTTGAATAAATGAGAATATCGTCGATGAACACAATAATGAACTTGTCCAAATAAGGTTTGCAGACCCTATTCATTAAGTCCATAAAGATAGCTGGAGCATTCGTCAAACCAAAAGGCATGACAATGAACTCGTAATGCCCATATCTTGTGCGGAAAGTAGTTTTGGGAATATCTTCCTCGAGAACATGAAGTTGATGATACCCAGAACGCAGATCGATCTTGGAAAAGCATGAAGCACCCTGCAGCTGGTCGAAAAGATCATCAATTCGAGGTAGGGGATATCAATTTTTGATGGTGAGCTTATTAAGCTCACGATAATCGATACACATTCGAAAAGATCCATCTTTCTTTTTCACGAAGAGGACAGGAGCTCCCCAAGGTGAAAAGCTCGGTCGGATGAATCCTTTATCTGATAACTCTTGAAGCTGCTTCGATAACTCTTGCATCTCCAACGGTGCAAGACGATAAGGTGCTTTTGCAGTCGGGTTGGCATTGGGTATAAGGTCAATATGAAACTCGACTTGACGAACTGGAGGCAAACCAGGCAGTTCATCAGGAAACACCTCCGGATAATCCTGAACAATCGGAATATCCTGAATACTCTTTCTCTTGCTTTTCTCCTCTGTGACATGTGCCAGAAAAGCAACATATCCTTTTCGTAGATACCTTTGGGCTTCCAAACACGACATAAGCTTCAAACCATCTGGTGGTTTTTTCGCCACGAACTTCCAGAACATCGCCAGGAGACAAAGGAATACGAACAATCTTATCGAAACAAACCACCTCAGCGTGGTGTTTGGTTAACCAATCCATTCCAACGATAATATCGAAACTCCCAAGTTGCATCGGTGTGAGGTCAATAGGAAAAAGATGGTTATCAAGGCTCAACTGACAATCACGAATAACAGAATCGAGAACAAGAGGTTTACCAGTAGCAACTTTGACAGATAAGGGTTTCCTCAGTTTGGTTCTGGGTATCGCAAGCAAAGGCTCAAAAGATAACGAAACAAAACTTCTATCGGCACCAGAATCAAAAAGAATTGATGCAGGTCGATTGTTAACAAGAAACGTACCGTTAACCACTTCGTTGTCGGCCCTCGCTTCGTTTGCATTCAAATTGTACGCTCGCCCACGAGCGGGATTCACATTGGCATTGACATTCGGATAAACAAAAGAGGTATCAACAAAACGCAAGAGAGGCGATCATTCGTTCGTTACCTCAAACAAACAAACGACACGCAGTGACTAATCAAAGTAAATAGGTCAAAAAATAATGTATCGCGAAGACATGCTCGCCTATAAGTGAACACTCACCCCAAGAGTTCCGAGGTAAGAGTGATTGGTCCGATTATGTGGATTTGTACGAACACTCTAGCCTTAGACAGAAAACTCAGGGTACAGGCATTCACTCTTCCAGTTTGCATGTGTTCACATTATTTAGATCCAAACTTTGACGAGATTTTGAAAACTTAAAGGGTTCAAAACCATATAGTAGAGGGTTCAAAACCTAGTAATCAATCATCCTATAATAGACGATTAGTTTTCAAAGCGGATTCGAAAATTGTGTTCTCGTTGTGGTTATCACCTAAGGATAGGTGACGATTTTGTTTTAAAAATCTAAACGCAAATAAACTCGCGTTGGGGTCCTAGAAGTTATAGTCTAGGTTAAAGCATTACTTATAACCTAATTCCCTATAACCATTGGCCCTGATACCAACTCTTCTGTCACACCCCGACCACATAAAACAACAAAGCGTGGCGGAAACGTCGGGGAGTGTTGTAACAGAATTATCGTTTCATAACCATGGATACAAAAAGTGTTTCGTTTTATTGATAATATTAAACATTAACATTGTCTTAACATAGAACAACCAAGTTTTATATCGTCTATCATAGTTATATGTCACTAAGGCCTCGTCCAGATCCTATGTGACGCATGCATCCTAGAACGTCAATCAAGCAACAACACCTGAAACATATGTAAAAACAAAGTCAGCAAAGAAATGCTGGCGAGTACATAGGTTTTATAAGAGTATCGGAATCATGGCTTGTTTACTTATATTGCAATACCTCGAAAACCTTGTTTTTAAAAGTGTATAATATTGCAACATGATTAACCAACTCAAATCAAGATGGTTATAATTTATAAAATTCCGTAGCCATGATTCTTAACCCAAAAGCTTTTTGTTTTAGAAAACCATCTTGTAAAACATCTCGTATAAACTCGTTAATAAAACTCGTATATTATTTCGAAAACATCGTTGAGTGACATCGTTTCAATATCGTTTACCCAAGTGAACTAAATAACGCCACGGTATGTAATATGTTGAAAACACTTATATATAAGAAGTACCAGCGGCGTATCTACCATGTTTTCACCATATTACCCCCGTCCCGATATCTAAACACTAGCCAAAAACCAATCGTTTACCCAAATCGTTTAACATTGTCTCCAAATCGTTTCCAAATCGTTTACTCGTTTAAATCGTTTAGATCATCATCGTTTTAATTGTGAAAAACTTATATATGGTCGTCTCGTTAATAACATTCAAACCTTCGTGACTCGACTACCTCTGATGCGTGCGAAGTGTTACTTATTTTAGGTGTATATTTTAAGCCCTTTTTAACACTTATTTTAGCCAAGTTTTAAATTTATAAAACACGATATTTCACTAACACTAAACACACATATGGGCAAGTGCACCCATCGTTGAGTGTAGCATAGCGTTGGTAAGATACCGAGGTCGTCCAAGGACACAAGAGCTTTTAGTACCGGTTTATCCTCAACGTCTAACCAAAATAAAAGTTTAGAAAAATGTTTTAAACTAAGAAAATTAAAAACTAACTAAAATGCTGAAAATAAAAATAAAAGAAAAAACAGATAGACAAGATGAATCACTTGGTTCCGACTCGTATCTAGTATAACCTTTGATTATTTCCGCACTTTTGCACATAATTAAGAGATTATCTTAGTTATTGTAGTAGGCCCCTCTTTTGAAGGTGACGTTACCCTCACCCCAGTAGTTTGAGTCAGCAGGGATACAATCCTAAAAGGGTGGATTATTGGAAGATAATGAATTAAGTTATTAATGCAGTATTGTGGTAGGCCCCGCTTTTGGCGGTGACGTTACCCTCGGCTAAGTAGTCTGAGTCAGCAGGGATACAGTCCTAAATAGCCGGGTTATAGTATTAATAGTAGTTAACTTATGAGGGGATCAAAGAGTTTGGACCCCCGCCATCCAATACCGTGAAATATTGAAGGAGGTCCTACTAAATTTGACCCAGGTCCATTGCAGGACCTCTAAACGCTGAACAATGGCAAGACCTTTACCAAACCGTTCCCTTAACCCCCGACCAGGTAGCCAACATATCTCCATATAGACCGTGGAGATATGAATGGTGAAAATCCTTTATTTTATATAGACAGTAAAATAATGCCAAGACACCACGGACAAACGATAAGGAAAGATCACCTTCAACATAAGTAACTAGTTATTAAAGTCATTAATACAAAACCAAATAAAAAGTGCAAAAGATTAGAAATAAAAAGTATTATACTAGACACTTTGTCTTCACCAAGTGATGTAAGAGACTTAGGCAAACATGGCCTTGATTGTTAAGAACTCTTACGATCAATCTTGGATCCCGAGACGACTCACACACTCTACGATGGACAATGGATGATGGTGGTGGATGATGGTGTTGTGATGGTGGTGGGTGGTGGATGAAGTGTGAGAGAGGTGGTGTGCCAAGGGATAGTTTGAGCTTGAGCCAAGCACTCCTATTTATAGCCTGTACAGAAGCCTGGACACGGCCCCGTGTCCGCTGGACACGGCCCCGTGTCCACCCTTTTCTCTTTCTTCATTAATACAGTTTGTCTTTATTAGCTCCACACGCCCCCGTGTCCGCTGGGCACGCCCCCGTGCTTGTCTGACACTCTCTCTCTTCATTAATTGTAATTCGCAATTACAATTAATGCGCCTGCTGTACTTTCGCCACGCCCCCGTGTTCACTGGACACGGCCCCGTGGTGGGCAATAGAAGCTTCTATAGGTTTGTCTTTTGTGCCAGGGCTGACCATTCTGGACACGGCCCCGTGCTGAGCTGGGCACGCCCCGTGTCGGGCTGGGCACGCCCCGTGTCGGGCTGGGCACAGCCCCATGCTCAGCTGGGCACAGCCCCATGCTCAGCTTTCTTCTTGTTTTTGCTTTGGGAGTTGTTGTCGAGGGGTCGGGCATGCCACGTTTCTTCCTTTTCTTTGTATTTATGTTGGTTTTGGCTGTATTTTTGTTCCTTTTGTTCGTTTAAGCTCATTTGACCCTGTAAATTCAAAAGGAAGACAAAAACACACTTTTTCCAACATTAGTACTAAAAAAGGGTTAGTTTTATGCCTTATTTGATGTAATTTATATGTTGCATTTTACACACATCAAATACCCCCACACTTGAATCTTTGCTTGTCCTCAAGCAAAACTCTTTATAATGTGGCTTTACACTCCCAAATGGAATTGGTAGAAGAGAAGGTTTTTGGGCTTGTCATAGAGTGCCGGGAATCCAAGATTCTTTATTAGGCTTTATTTTTATGTATTTACAATCCTATTCGTCATGATTTATTTAAAACTTTTCATAAGATAAATTACTTATTAGGGCATAACATGCCTTTGTAAAATTCTATTTATATACAAGTTCACATACCTCACGGGGATCACTCAACACTCGGCCGAAAATGTATTTTTGTGGATCACTCGAGAGCGGCATGGAACTTACTCCTACCATAGGCTTGCCAAGCAATCAATCCTCCTCCTTTTTAACTTATATACCTTTGTAAATATCAAGAGGACTTTTTGGGTGAAGGGTTAGGCTTGGGTTAAAGGTAGGTGGTTGGGTTAGTGGTTAGTAGAAAGGGCGAAAAAGCGTAACAAGCGTCGGTTTTCGAAAGACTTTTTATTTTTGCAATTTTTTTTTTATCTTGATGAAGCCAGTATTCAAACAAAGTTATTTTTTGATGAACTTGCTTGTTTATTTATTTTGCTTCATCACACATTTTTTTTTTTTTTTTGAAAAGTCATACGAAAAACCGAGCTTGTTACTAAAACAAAGGGTGAAAATTAAAAAGGGTTTAGGTGGGTGAAAAAGTGTTTGGTTTGGGTTAAGAAATGAAAAGGTTTAGGCTCAAAGGGGTTAACTAGGGGGATTTTGGGTAGGTGGTAAGAAAAAAGAAAAATAATGGTGTAGAAATAAAAAGGGTTAGTCCTAATGCCTCCGTCATTTACTTACTCGGGTTTAAGTTGGTAAGGACTGGGAATGTATCGTCATGGCAAGTTCTAGAGTCGTAAGAACCAAGCGGCTATTCACACAAGAAACGAAAAATGAGCATTTAGTCAAATGATATGTAATTGTGTGCTCAATAAAGGCTCAAAACTCACTTTTGTGGGAATGGGTTTTTATGTGTTCAAGTATATATAATTAAATTTTAACTAAGCTTGTCATGCCTTTTCATAATTTTCTTATGTTGGTTCTTTTTATCACGACGCTATCGGTTGTAAATTTGTAAAAATATAACCTTTTTAGAATTTTGAAATTCCCAAATGAAACCTAGACAAGTAAAAAAAAAATTTGAAAATTTTTGAAAAAATTTGGGGTGATTAGCGGTTCCAATAGAGTTTTGTGTAAGGCTTGTTATTAGGACTTGCATGATTCAAGGTTTTAGCATCCCCCCCATACTTAAATTACACATTGTCCTCAATGTGTCCCAAAAATAAGTTTTTAGGCTAATTAAATGTGTAAAAATGGGTTAAAAACAAGATTTTATGGTACTGGGTAGCTGAACACGGGGTGGTGTTGGCTGAGCACGGCCCAGTGTCCAGACTGCCAGTACCAAAAGTAAACAGAAGGCTGGGCACGGGGGCGCGTCCAGTGAGCACGGCCCCGTGTCCAGGTACCTGAACTGGGCATTTTCTACAGAACCTTGGGCACGGGGCGTGTTGGGGTGAGCACGGCCCCGTGCTGAACTTGCTGTAATGAAGAAAAATCGTCAGGAGGCTCTGTTTTTGTGTATGGGGTGTTGGTTCAAGCTTCCCTTATCATCCTTCACCATCCCGAGTGTGTTTTATTCCTGAAAATTAAAAACTAAACTAGAAAACATAAAGGTTAATCTAAACTAAACTACGGATAGTTCCGCGGAATGCCTCCGTGGTGCGCCACGTTTATAAGGGTCCTTGGCTAGACCCACCTTATCAGGTGGTTCTGGCTCATCTTCAATTAGGGGGTCGCCATTGCCGAATGGATATTTCATTGAACGCTCAAGATCGACACTCTTTTTAAATGCCCCTAATTGAAGAGGTCGATTGTTGAACTTCCGGTTTTTCAAAGCTTCGTGAGTTTTTACAAATGGTCGTCCCAACACTAGAGGAGCGTCATCGAGGATGACAAAGTCAGTTGGGATTACCATTTGATTTGTTTGAACCAAGACATCCTCAACTATACCGATTGATTTTATTACTTTCCGATTGGATAGAAAAATGGGTATTTGAAGTGGAGAAAAATCACTAATACTTAATTTTTCGAAAATGTAGTTAGGCATTATGTTAACACAAAGATCTTTATCGATTGTAACGTTACTAATAAACGAATTTTGAAAGAAACATGGAACCGGTGTAATGTTAATTTCAAATGGGTCTTCTTTTATTAGTGAGATTTGATCATCAGTTAACTTAACACTTACCGTTTCGTCAATTTTAGTGTTAGTGTTTAACTCTTTTAAAAACTTAGCATGAGTGGGTACTAAACACTGATTTTCAAAAGAAGGTGACAAGAGATTAATTTCTTCAAAATTAGACTCTTCTTGAATTTTAACGTTGTCGGACTTACCTTTTTCGTTGTTTAACTCATGTGTAGGTTTTTCACTTATTTGTTCTTCCATTTTAACACTTTTAGTTATCTCTTCCTTTTTTAGTTCTTCTCTTGCGCGGGACTCCTCTTCCCTTGCGCGAGCTTCTCTTATACAGCGATCGATAACTCTTATGTGTTCTAATATCCTATCGGTCACTTCGGTTATAGAAAAAGAATCATCATTTCCTAAGCTTGAATCCGGTTGTTCGACCCTTTGTTCCTCATAATACCCATATGAAGTTGATGGTTCACACCATTGTCCTTCATTATAAGCATATGATGGATAAGGTTCGTAATTTTGTTCTTCATAATACTCATATGAGGTGGGTTGTTCACGCCATGATTCCTCATAATAAGCATATGAAGGTGGTGGCTCATATCTTGGTTCCTCAAAGTATGAGTATGAAGGCTCATACCTTGGTTCATCAAAATATGAGTATGAGGGAGGAGGTTCATACCTTTGGTCTTCATAGGATGTGTATGAAGTTGATGGCTCGTACCTGGGCTCCTCATAGTAGGTGTATGAATTGGATGGTTGATATGAGCGATTATTTTGAACCGATCGTGCGTTACGACAATTAGTGCAATAATTACCCTTATAATCATCCTCCTCATAGGTGTAGTTGTAACCTCCTGAGTATTGATCCATAAGAATCACTCAGCAGACCACAACTGAGTCTCGAGATCAGAAAATAAAAATAAAAGCGGAAACAGAGGCTGGACACGGCCCCGTGTTCAGTGGACACGGCCCCGTGTTCAGGATCTGTATCTGGGCGTTTTAATTAAATTTACTGATTTCGTTGAGCACGGGGCGTGTTCAGTGAGCACGGCCCGTGTTCAAGCTTCTGTTATTGGGCGTTTTATGAAAAATAAGCAGCACGGCCCCGTGTTCAGCGAGCACGGCCCGTGTTCAACCTACTGTAAATGAAAACTAAACTAAAATGCAGAAAAATGTGGGCCCGTTTTGAAAAGGTTTTGAAAAACTGATTAGGCCGTCGATTTTAAGCTTTCCTAAAATCCTTGTGTCCCCGACAGCGGCGCCAAAAACTTGATGCGTGCGAAGTGTTACTTATTTTAGGTGTATATTTTAAGCCCTTTTTAACACTTATTTTAGCCAAGTTTTAAATTTATAAAACACGATATTTCACTAACACTAAACACACATATGGGCAAGTGCACCCATCGTTGAGTGTAGCATAGCGTTGGTAAGATACCGAGGTCGTCCAAGGACACAAGAGCTTTTAGTACCGGTTTATCCTCAACGTCTAACCAAAATAAAAGTTTAGAAAAATGTTTTAAACTAAGAAAATTAAAAACTAACTAAAATGCTGAAAATAAAAATAAAAGAAAAAACAGATAGACAAGATGAATCACTTGGTTCCGACTCGTATCTAGTATAACCTTTGATTATTTCCGCACTTTTGCACATAATTAAGAGATTATCTTAGTTATTGTAGTAGGCCCCTCTTTTGAAGGTGACGTTACCCTCACCCCAGTAGTTTGAGTCAGCAGGGATACAATCCTAAAAGGGTGGATTATTGGAAGATAATGAATTAAGTTATTAATGCAGTATTGTGGTAGGCCCCGCTTTTGGCGGTGACGTTACCCTCGGCTAAGTAGTCTGAGTCAGCAGGGATACAGTCCTAAATAGCCGGGTTATAGTATTAATAGTAGTTAACTTATGAGGGGATCAAAGAGTTTGGACCCCCGCCATCCAATACCGTGAAATATTGAAGGAGGTCCTACTAAATTTGACCCAGGTCCATTGCAGGACCTCTAAACGCTGAACAATGGCAAGACCTTTACCAAACCGTTCCCTTAACCCCCGACCAGGTAGCCAACATATCTCCATATAGACCGTGGAGATATGAATGGTGAAAATCCTTTATTTTATATAGACAGTAAAATAATGCCAAGACACCACGGACAAACGATAAGGAAAGATCACCTTCAACATAAGTAACTAGTTATTAAAGTCATTAATACAAAACCAAATAAAAAGTGCAAAAGATTAGAAATAAAAAGTATTATACTAGACACTTTGTCTTCACCAAGTGATGTAAGAGACTTAGGCAAACATGGCCTTGATTGTCAAGAACTCTTACGATCAATCTTGGATCCCGAAACGACTCACACACTCTACGATGGACAATGGATGATGGTGGTGGATGATGGTGTTGTGATGGTGGTGGGTGGTGGATGAAGTGTGAGAGAGGTGGTGTGCCAAGGGATAGTTTGAGCTTGAGCCAAGCACTCCTATTTATAGCCTGTACAGAAGCCTGGACACGGCCCCGTGTCCACTGGACACGGCCCCGTGTCCACCCTTTTCTCTTTCTTCATTAATACAGTTTGTCTTTATTAGCTCCACACGCCCCCGTGTCCGCTGGGCACGCCCCCGTGCTTGTCTGACACTCTCTCTCTTCATTAATTGTAATTCGCAATTACAATTAATGCGCCTGCTGTACTTTCGCAATTACATAAGCTTAATTACCAATTATACATGAAAAGGGTATTTTGGTAATTTACCTAAGGCATATAAACTACTTATCATACAACTACCTAAACTAGGTGACCATAAGGTATAACCTCGGAAGGTTATTCCCTATGCTACTATGGTCACTAAACATGTTTGGTCGGATCCTAATGATCGACCAAAGGGTCATGTTCGAAAGTCTAAGCGGGTGTTTAGTCCGCTTGACTTACGACTCTACACAAGCACTAAACTAAAAAGTGACGAGCTAAGCATGTTAAAACATGCTTAACTAAGTTAGAAAACAAGTTTGGTATCAAAACAAACGGTTTTGATACCTAAGAGTAGTTTGGTTACAAAATACGCAAGAACACGCATTTTGGCCGAAACTACGACTTGTCACTGAGCCTAGATAACGTGGTAATCAGTAGGTATAGTCACTAGGGACTATAACCATCGTGTTACGCTCACGTTATGAAGTTCAAACGAACTTTACATTGACCATAAACTGGTCAATGCAGAAAGTCAAACGCAGTTTGACTTTAACGCTAAAACGAATGAAAAAGAACGAAAGAACACTTACAACGGGTCCCCGCAAGTTTGATTTCCAAGTATTTCTCAGGTATGAAGTGTTTCAAACACATCAACTTAGAGAAAATTTCAGAAATCAAGTGGGTTTTGCAATGGGGGGTGAGGGGTATTTATAGATCTCCTTGAACCGTTAAGATCGTTCCTCGAAAACCGTGATTCAATCTTATCCCTACACTTGTTTAACATACCATGGTACATCAAATGGCCCCCCATTCTCAGGAACTAACATGTGGAAGTGGGTTTTGAGTGCTTAACAGCTGGAAACAGGCTGGAAGGAAGCTTCTGCTGATCTGGGACATGCTTACGGACCGTATGGTCCTCCTCTTACGGTCCGTAAGGACCCTGCAGACCAGCAGTTTCAGTTTTGGCAGTTTTGGTCCCTGTGCGCGTATGGTCGTGTTTTGGCACTTCTAACCCCCGTCAAGCCCATTTTTAAGCTTCACAAGGATGTTAAAGCATAGGGAACATGAAACATGCTCAAAATTATGCCGGATGTCGGTTCGTTTGGCCGTACGGTTGCGTTGTTCGCTTAATTACGACGGAATGCGCATAAGCGCGAAAAACGATCCAAATTGCGCGACGAATGGAATTTTCTTATGCCAAACACTAAAATAAAATATTTTAATGATTACATAAATTTTTGGAGGTTCGGATATATTCAGATCGTAAGATATGCGCGAAAATGCAAACTTATGCACTTTTTGACGCTTTTAGTCCCTGAATGAGCATAAAGTTTATTTTAGCACACCGAACTCCTCAAAGCCTATTTCTAAGCTATGTAAAGGATATTTAGGGTATGTTTAACTTATGGTCATGTTCTGGAATGTTCATTACAGTTCAAATCGGCATAGTTTCGCAGTTTGACACAAATAGTCCCTGCGATCGAACAAGCTTGGTTTCAACACACCAACCCATTCAAAACTTATTTCTAAGTTATGTGGAGGTTATTTAAGGTATGTTTAGCCTATGTCACTATTCCGGAGTATTTGTCGCGTTATACTGACTGCGTTTACACACCAGTTTACGTATGACCTTCCAGAACGCGATTTAAGGCTTGCAATCGGAATCGAATTAATTGAAAAATCCCCAAACATAAATACACACATAGAAACACCAAAACACATATAATAACACCAAAGCACATTGTTTTATTAATAATCATCATTGTTTTACATCGTACATCGATTACCGAACACAGTTGTCACACTCTAGGGGCTTGTTTTGAGCACCCATAGTATTCTAATTCGGTGGGCACACATGGATGGTTGAGATTGAAGCTCGTTTATCGAGGAACGATCCTAACGGTTGTGGATTTCCTATAAATACCCAACCCCAATTCACTTGTTCCTAACAAATCTGATTCTATTGCTCTAAGTTGGGGTTTAGCACTTCATACCTGAGCAACTTGAATCAAGATCTTCCTAGCTTAGACCCTTTGTAAGTTTCTTTCATGCTTTTATGCGTTTTTAAGCACGAAAGTCAAGCCGTGTTTGACTTTCTGCTTTGACCGGTCAATGGTCAACACGAAGTTCGTTTGAACTTCGTAACGTGAGTGTAATCACGATGGTAATAGTCCTTTGTGACTATACATACAGATTACCACGTTATTTAGGCTTAGTGACGAGTCATAGTTTCGGTCAAAATACGCGTTTATGCGTATTTTACAACCAAACTATTCTTAGGTATCAAGACCCTTTGTTTTGATACCAAACTTGTTTTCAAACCTTGTTAAACATGTTTTGACATGTTTAACTCGTCACTTTTAGATTAGTGCTTATATTGGGTCGTAAGATAAGCGGTCTAAACAACCGCTTAGACTTTCGAACCCGACCCGTTTGGTCGATCATTAGGATCCGACCAAGCATGTTTAGTGACCATAGATATATAGGGAATAACCTTCCAAGGTTATACCTTATGGTCACTTAGTTTAATTAGTTGTATGATAGGTTGTTTATATGCCTTAGATAAAATGACCAAAATGCGCTTTTCATGCATAATTGGTATTTAAGCATATGTAACCCAAAATTTTGTCACTTAACTTATTATGCAACATATTTAAACATGTTTAGGCATATAATACTTCTCATAGGACTAGTTAGGCGTTCCGAACGCGTTTTACGTGAACGACACATTAAAGTAGCGTAAGCTACCTAAACGGGTCGTAATGGGTCGTAAGCACTTAGGTTAGGTTTCGATTTAGTATGTAGGCTTTGTTAAACCATATCACATGAGTTCCAATACTCATTTGGTTTACGAAACCTCATCCTATCTGATCTTCCGATTTAGGTCCGGTTTATTTACATAGTTACCTATAATTAGGCGCCGTTTGATTCCGTGATCCCTCTAGCTCTGCTTGGTTGTTATTCAAGATTCTAAGCACTCTCAAGTGAGTACATAGTTCCCCTCTTTTACTGTTTTCAAATGTTTTGGGGTGAAACATGTATGCTTAATTGTTATTTTCATGATTTCAAAGTATAAATTGATTATACATGCTAGTACTTATCTTTTGACAAACTGAATGATTATCTATGGTTTAAACACTAATTTTTCTAAGATTATAAAATTAATTGTTGGGTTGTACTTATTTTATACATTCACTAAACCGATTGTTAGTATGATATAGCTCTATAGGACTAGACACCCCATTCCTGTTGTATGGAATGTCAGAAACCAAATTTTATCCAAATAGAAGTTGCCTTTGTGGTATTTCTATAGTCTCTAAGGTGTAGTTTGATACACTAAGGTTTGAATGAATACTAAATCACATTTTCTTTTATATATGTTGATATACTTCCAAAGTATAGTTTGATATGCTCCCATTATTATTTAACAAAGTATATTTGATATACTATGTACAAAACCAACATATATTTTGTTATTTACTAAGGCATAGTTGATATGCTATTTTCAAAACCAAAACATAGTTGATATGTTATCTACAAAACCAAAGCATAGTTTTGATATGTTATTTACAAAACCAAAGCATAGTTTTGATATGTTATTTACAAAACCAAAGAATAGTTTTGATATGTTATTTACAAAACCAAAGTATAGTTTTGATATGTTATTTACAAAACCAAAGTATACTTATGATATACTACCAAAAACTATTATTTTAACAACTAAAGTATATTTGATATACTATCTGTTTAACTATCTTGGAACTAAAATATATTTTAATATATTACTTATCCGACTTTCTTAAAACCAAGGTATACTTTTATGTATACTACAAACCTTTTTATCAAAACATTGTTTTACAAACAACATATTTTATACAAACTCATTTTCACTTGGTTATTCATTTCATTATGCATTATTGTTTTATATCATCTGATTTCTTATCGATTTTTCGTTTGATTTCTAAAAAGAAAATATTTTAATGTTCATGGCTACTTTTGTTAAACAATTTCTTTAAACTTAAGTCATGAATCATGTTTTAACAAAACCTATGTATCTCACAGGCATTTTTATGATGACGTACCTATTTTTACATATGTTTCAGGTGCTGCTATGTGATGATTGTTGATGCATGCTATACATAGGATGGACTCGTGCCTTAGCGAGTTTAAAACTTGAAAAACAATATTTGTAATTATCTGATTTGAAATAAAACAATGAGTTCAATAATTCAATAAAACAAAACTATTTAATCCAAGGTTGTGAAACAATGATTTTGTTACGACACTCCCCGACGTTTCCGCCACGATTTGTTGTTTTACGCGGTCGGGGTGTGACAAATTGAATTGAATCTAAAATATTAGGCCCATTCCATTATTTCTAAGTCTTAGATAAGTATAAACGATCATTTTAGAAAATTTCGACATGACCCGTTCGTAAAATAAGCATAACCCTGTTTTTACCAACTCAATAACAAGTAAATTATTACTACTTTCGAAACACTAAACAAAACCATTGCATAGCTTTTAAATACTACCAACATCTAGAAACACTTAAAAGGTCCATTAAGTTAACTTCGAAAGTTTAGTTAATAAACCAAAACTAATTACAACAAAACACTTTTTGACCATAGACATAGTTAATAAAAGTAGCGGAAGCGCTTAAAGGCAAGCTTCATATGTGTGTTCGCTCCAAGTCGCCGTTGCCGCCTAAGTCGAGGACTTACCTACATCAAACAACAAAACTTTAAGAAATTAGTCTAATTAACTATTTCACTTTAAATCACTAAAACTCTAGCTTCATTCTTTTACATGCTTTCCTTTCATTTTTACATTCGACTACCCATTTAAACGGGTATAGCATATATTCTCATAAATGAGATAGGACATACCATTCATAACCCATTAACATCGGGTTATTTACTTGCAACATACAACATTCGTTCGAACCGTATAACGGATTGAACATCATACAATCTACATTCGTAATTGCATTCATAACCACCCATACATGGCGGGTCGAACAATTGTTTTTACCTGACTTGTTCAACTTGAACTGGTCAATTTACATAACTTATTATGACCTTCATTTACATAGCAAAATCCACAAGGGATTTGCTATCTACTTATTAACCACCGTAAATCAATGTAACTAAGAATTGTATTTCGCGAACATTAGCAAAATTTAAGTTAAGTTTTGTATGCAAAATGGAACATACCTCGATCTTGTACGCCTTCCGTTTTCCTAGTGTTCGTACCTTCTTCCTTCACACCTACATTAACACATTCGTTCACTTATTTAGTTCAACCAAATCATTCAATCATTTTCCATATTACACATATATTCAACTCTTAAGCATTTTATCAAACACTTGGCGGGTTTCGCACTAGTGGAACGTTATACACCACATTTTAAATCATGATTAACGCTAGTTCTCCTAGCAACTCATCAACAATCAAACCAACCTTATTCTACATCAATTCATTCAATATTTGAATATCAAAATCAAGGTTATTCATTAATAATTCACATACATATCAATACTTAATCCTCCTACTTATACTAACTTTTTATCAAATGTTTTTTTGCTACAAAACAATCAAAATGCTAAAATCAGCCATTATTCTGATCCTACTCCGTAACCCTAACTTAATTTCACGATTTTCATGTCATGCACTCATGATTGGGTTAAAACCCACTTCCTACAATTTATCAAATCATAAAATTGAACTTACCCTCTTCAATAAACAAGTTACGAGCTTGCAAATTACTGTTTGTGCTTTCGATTTCCTTGAAATTCCTATTGAAATTGATGGAGTTGATGAAACTAGGGTTTCACCTCCCCTGGCTCCTGTTCGATCGACCAGACCCAACACACACCCATTGTGTGTGGGTTTTTTATCTTTAATTTCTTTTTATTATTTAGTTTTTGGCATGTTGCATCTTTGGTCCCTCAAGTTCATTTACTTATTTAATTTAAACACTACCCATTTATTACTTGATATTTGCATCATGTTCCATTAACCAAGTTAAGCTTTTTAATCAATTTTTAACTTATGTTAAATAAACATTTTTGGGGTGTTACAAGTCTACCCCCCTTAAAAGAGGTTTCGTCCCTGAAACCTGGACACATAACAGATTTATATTTACGTACCAAATAGAAAAGGGTAGTGCTTCCGCATCTCATCTTCCAATTCCCATGTAAGTTCCGAACCCTTCCGGTGCTGCCATTGAACCAAAACTTGTCTAATGGCCTTATTGCGAAGATTCTTTACTTTTGTATCTTTTATTGCTATCGGTCTCTCGATATAATTTAATCCCTCATCTACTTCAATGTCATCAAGAGGCACGAACGCCGATTCATCCGCCAGGTACTTTCTCAATTGTGATACATGGAAGGTATTATGAATCCCATCTAGTGTAGATGGCAATTCTAAACGATATGCTACGCTTCAGACCCGAGCCAGAATTTTAAATGGTCCAATATAACGAGGACCTAATTTACCCCATTTACGAAAACGGATTACGCCTTTCCACGGGGATACTTTTAGCAAAACAAAATCCCCAACTTGAAATTCAATGGGACGTCTTCTTTTATCCGCATAGGACTTTTAACGATCCTGGGCCACTTTCAGTCGAGCTCTAATCAAGTCAATCTTTTCATTTGTCATTGCTATTAGATCATTTGGCGCAAGCTCCCTTTGCCCTACTTCACCCCAACATACGGGTGTCCTACATTTCCTCCCGTACAATAATTCATAAGGAGCCATTTGGATACCACTATGGTAACTATTGTTATAAGAAAATTCCACTAGTGGTAAATGGTCATCCGAATTTCCCCCGAAATCCAAGACACAAGCTCTTAACATATCAACAAGCGTTTGGATGGTTCGCTCTGATTGACCGTCAGTCTGAGGGTGATAGGCGGTGCTTATGTGTAGCTTCGTGCCCATACTTTCATGAAAATTTTTCCAATAACGAGAGGTGAATCTCGTATCCGAATCTGAGACGATTGACATAGGCACCCCGTGTCGAGAAATTATCTCGTACATGTAAACTTCCGCCATCTTTTCCGAAGAGTAAGCCTCTCGAATAGGTAAAAAGTGGGCACTCTTTGTGAGTCGGTCTACGATTAGCCATATTGTGTCGTACCCCTTTTTTGTTCTAGGAAGCTTGGTTACCAGATCCATAGTTATCTCCTCCCATTTCCACCCTGGAATTTCCAAAGGTTGTAACTCTTCGTACGGTTTTTGATGCTCTGCTTTCACTTGGGAGCATGTTAAGCATTTCACGACATGCTTAACAATATCACGTTTCATACTCGGCCACCAATAATTTGTCTTCAAGTCCTGGTACATCTTTGTTGCCCTGGGGTGGACCGAATATCGTGACTTATGAGCTTCCTCGAGTAACGCGGTCTTGACTTCGCAAAACCGTGGTATCCAAATTCGACCGAATCTCGTTTTGAGCCCGATCGAGTTTTCTTCCAATTTTTATGCTATACCTTTCATTCTCTCCTTCTTTGGGTCTCCTGCCTCTAGCGACTTTGTTTGAGCGTCTCGAATCATATCAAGAAGACGAGATGTAACTATCATCCTCATGGACTTTACTTGGATCGAAGGTGGATATTCTTTTTGACTTAATGCATCCGCTACGACATTTGCTTTTCCTGGGTGATAAAGGATATTGCAGTCGTAGTCTTTAATAAGTTCCAGCCATCCCCGCTGCCTAATATTCAAATCTTTTTGTTTGAAGAAATACTTGAGGCTTTTATGATCCGAGTAGATTGTACACCTCATGCCATATAGATAGTGCCTCCGAATCTTTAAGGCGAACACTACCGCTGCCAATTCTAAATCATGAGTTGGGTAGTTTCCTTCATGCGGTTTAAGTTGTCTTGATGCATACGCGATAACCTTCCCTATTTTCATTAAAACACACCCTAAACGTTGATGTGAAGCATCTGAATAAACAACCAAATCTTCCGTTCCATCTGGGAGTGTCAAAACTGGAGAACTAGACAACTTTTCCTTTAATACTTGAAATGCATCTTCTTGGTCTTTACCCCACACAAACTTCTCTTTCTTCCTCGTTAATTTCGTTAATGGTAACGCTATTTTTGAAAAATCTTGTATAAACCATCTATAATAGCCAGCAAGGCCTAGAAAGCTCCTTACTTCAGTTGGAGTTTTCGGGGAAACCCACTTCATTACTACCTCAATTTTCGATGGATCAACCAAGACACCTTCTGAGTTTATGACGTGGCCGAGGAACTGCACTTCTCTGAGCCAAAATGCACACTTTGAGAATTTTGCATAGAGTTTCTCCTTACGGAGTGTTTCAAGTACTTCCCGTAGGTGTCTCGCATGTTCGGCATTACTTCGTGAATAGACCAAAATGTCGTCTATAAACACTATCACCGATTTGTCCAACATGGGTCGGCATACCCGGTTCATAAGATCCATAAACGCGGTCGGCGCGTTCGTCAACCCAAAGGACATAACTAAGAATTCGTAATGTCCATATCGGGTTCTAAATGCAGTCTTTGAAATATCTTCTTCTCGCACCCTGACTTGATGATATCCCGAATGCAAGTCTATCTTAGAGAACCAACTCGCCCCTTGTAATTGATCAAAAAGATCATCAATTATGGGTAAAGGGTAGCGATTCTTCACCGTTAGTTTATTCAGCTCCCTGTAATCGATGCACATGAGCATCGACCCATCCTTCTTCTTTACAAATAGGACAGGTGCTCCCCAAGGTGACACACTCAGGCGTATGAAGCCTTTGTCAAAAAGATCTTGTAACTGTGTCATTAACTCCCGCATCTCAGTGGGGGGTAGCCTATAAGGGGCTTTCGCTACCGGTTTTGCACCCGGATTTAGTTCGCTGCGGAACTCTACTTCACGTTCGGGAGGGAGTCCCAGTAATTCCTCCGGAAATACGTCTGGGAATTCATTCACAATCTCAACATCTTCAAGCTTCGGGGAACCTTGTTGAGCATCTACCACGTAAGCTAGATATGCCCTACTCCCATTAAGTACATACTTAACGGCTTGAACGAGGGTACATAGTTTCGCTTCCACATTTCTCTCGCCTTGTATATTTAATCGCTTTCCACTTGGAGATTGAAGAAGTATTGTTTTAGTTTCACAATTAATCTTCGTATGGTGTCGAGCCATCCAATCCATACCCACTATCATTTTAAATTCTCCCAAAACCATGGGTATGAGGTCGATATCAAATTCTTCATCCTCTATAGTGAACTTGCAATTTCTACAAATCTCGTGTAACAAATAGTTCTTACTATCGGCTATTTCTACCTCTAAGAGAACCGGCATTCCTTCAATCTTAAACGAGGGATGATTTACTATTTCACTTGAAATAAACGACATGGTAGCTCCGGTATCGAACAAAGCGTAAATCGGCATAGAGTTTAATAAAAAGATACCTGAAACTACATTCGGATGAACCTTAGCTTCTTCGGATGTGATTTGGAACATCCTCCCTTTCGCCCTAGAACCCTCTTCCTTCTTTTCCTCTTTCTTCGATCCTTGCTGAAGTTTAGGGCACTCCGATTTAATGTGCCCCTTTTGAAAACAATTGAAACAAGTCTTTGGGTTATTGGGGCATTTGTAAGACGGATGTCCCTCCTCACCACATTTATAACACCCCTTCTTGCCTAAAAGGCACTCCCCAGTATGAAGTTTCCCACATGTCTTGCAAGGGGTAACACCGCCCTTTGACTTATCCTTCCTACCGTGCTCTTGAAACTTCGCCTTCTTAGATGGACTTGAATTGGTCCCTTTTTTCGCCGATCTCTTTTCACCACGCTCCTCTTGTCTTTTGAGTTCGAGTTCTCTATCCCGAGCCAGATTGATAAGCTCATCGAGAGTTTCACATTTTGAGGGAGTGATAAACTCCCTATATTCTGCCTTTAATATGCCATAATAACGATTGGTTTTCATTCTTTCTGTCTTCGCAAAATCTCCACAGAATTTCATCTTATCCAGAAAGGTGTTTGTAATCTCGTTGATTGTTTCGTTCTTCTGTCGGAGGTGTAGGAATTCCTCCTGTATCTTATCAATGGCTGACTGAGGGCAATGATATCTCATAAAAGGCTCCTTGAATTCCTGCCAAGTCATCGCTTGAAGCTTATCCTCACCTATTTCCTTGCAATACGTGTCCCACCAATCTTTCGCTTGAAAGGTGAGTTGCCCAGTAGCAAACATCACTTGGTCTTCCTTATCACATCGACTACGTATGAACACTGCCTCTATGTTTGAGATCCATCGTTGACATGCTATCGGATCAGTCTTGCCATCGTAAGTTGTGGGATTGCAAGACATAAAATCCTTGTACGTGCACCTTCGTTCTTTGCCCTTACTTTTAGACCCCTCAATCATCTCTTTTAACTCCACAATTTTACTAGTCATCATAGCATCTACCACCCCTAAGACACGGCTTTCGACTTCTTGTGCTAACTTGGGAACGTTAGCATGTATCACTTTTTCTGCCGCTTCCATGACTTTATTATCAAATGCTTCCTGTCGTGCTACTTCAGCATCGTCCACATTTCCTGTATCCACCATCTACATAAAACGTTCATCCTATTAATTTGAAGTTCCCTTCATACTTTTACTTCATCATGTTTGAACTCATGTTATCATATTACATTCAACTTACAACGCATACTTATACATCATCATCTTTTCATAATATGTATACTTTCCCTCGTTTTTCTTAATATCAAAATTTCCTTCAAACGTTGATTACAAGGCTTTAAAAATCGTTTAAAACAAGTCCCGTATTCCAAACAAACAAAACAAGAAAATTGCCAACATTTGTGGTCCTCGCGGGCCGCGACGGATAGCGTTATAGCTATCGCGGGCCGCGACAGATGTCGCGCGACGCGACGGTGAGATCGGTTGGGTGTCGCGTAACGCGACGCCCTCTTTTTCACAAAAGGTTTCGATCTGAGTTGCTGCAGATGCCCAGCTCTAGCCTTTTCTTAAAATACTATCTTTAAAACCCCATATCTCAAGTTTTACTAATCCGTTTTACTTGATTCTTTTTCCTACGTGTCCGAAATTTAAATACGGACCCGTATAATGTTATCATATGCTTTAAAACTCAGCTATAGGTAGTTGTCTAAAATTTTCCTTTTTACCTTAGCTACAAATGTAATCGAAATTTACAATTTACTTACTTGCAAGGCGCTCCAGAACGAACACACCTTCATTTGAGCTTTCGGTTTGAGTTCAAGCACTCTATCGTGTTCGAATCCCTCAAACCTAGGCTCTGATACCAATTTATTAGGCCCATTCCATTATTTCTAAGTCTTAGATAAGTATAAACGATCATTTTAGAAAATTTCGACATGACCCGTTCGTAAAATAAGCATAACCATGTTTTTACCAACTCAATAACAAGTAAATTATTACTACTTTCGAAACACTAAACAAAACCATTGCATAGCTTTTAAATACTACCAACATCTAGAAACACTTAAAAGGTCCATTAAGTTAACTTCGAAAGTTTAGTTAATAAACCAAAACTAATTACAACAAAACACTTTTTGACCATAGACATAGTTACTAAAAGTAGCGGAAGCGCTTAAAGGCAAGCTTCATATGTGTGTTCGCTCCAAGTCGTCGTTGCCGCCTAAGTCGAGCACTTACCTACATCAAACAACAAAACTTTAAGAAATTAGTCTTATTAACTATTTCACTTTAAATCACTATAATTCTAGCTTCATCCTTTTACATGCTTTCCTTTCATTTTTACATTCGACTACCCATTTAAACGGGTCTAGCATATATTCTCATAAATGAGATAGGACATACCATTCATAACCCGTTAACATCGGGTTATTTACTTGCAACATACAACATTCGTTCGAACCGTATAACGGATTGAACATCATACATTCTACATTCGTAATTGCATTCATAACCACCCATACATGGCGGGTCGAACAATTGTTTTTACTTGACTTGTTCAACTTGAACCGGTCAATTTACATAACTTATTATGACCTTCATTTACATAGCCAAATCCACAAGGGATTTGCTATCTACTTATTAACCACCGTAAATCAATGTAACTAAGAATTGTATTTCGCGAACATTAGCAAAATTTAAGTAAAGTTTTGTATGCAAAATGGAACATACCTCGATCTTGTACGCCTTCCGTTTTCCTAGTGTTCGTACCTTCTTCCTTCACGCCTACATTAACACATTCGTTCACTTATTTAGTTCAACCAAATCATTCAATCATTTTCCATATTACACATATATTCATCTCTTAAGCATTTTATTAAACACTTGGCGGGTTTCGCAGTAGTGGAACGTTATACACCACATTTTAAATCATGATTAACACTAGTTCTCCTAGCAACTCATCAACAATCAAACTAACCTTATTCTACATCAATTCATTCAATATTTACATATCAAAATCAAGGTTATTCATTAATAATTCACATACATATCAATACTTAATCCTCCTACTTATACTAACTTTTTATCAAATGGGTTTTTGCTACAAAACAATCAAAATGCTAAAATCAGCCATTATTCTGATCCTACTCCGTAACCCTAACTTAATTTCACGATTTTCATGTCATGCACTCATGATTGGGTTAAAACCCACTTCCTACAATTTATCAAATCATAAAATTGAACTTACCCCCTTCAATAAACAAGTTACGAGCTTGCAAATTACTGTTTGTGCTTTCGATTTCCTTGAAATTCCTATTGAAATTGATGGAGTTGATGAAACTAGGGTTTCACCTCCCCTGGCTCCTGTCCGATCGACCAGACCCAACACGCACCCACTGTGTGTGGGTTTTTTATCTTTAATTTCTTTTTATTATTTAGTTTTTGGCATCTTGCATCTTTGGTCCCTCAAGTTCATTTACTTATTTAATTTAAACACTACCCATTTATTACTTGATATTTGCATCATGTTCCATTAACCAAGTTAAGCTTTTTAATCAATTTTTAACTTATGTTAAATAAACATTTTGGGGTGTTACATGTCTACCCCCCTTAAAAGAGGTTTTGTCCCTGAAACCTGGACACATAACAGATTTATATTTACGTACCAAATAGAAAAGGGTAGTGCTTCCGCATCTCATCTTCCAATTCCCATGTAAGTTCCGAACCCTTCCGGTGCTACCATTGAACCAAAACTTGTCTAATGGCCTTATTGCGAAGATTCTTTACTTTTGTATCTTTTATTGCTATCGGTCTCTCGATATAATTTAATCCCTCATCTACTTCAATGTCATCAAGAAGCACGAACGCCGATTCATCCGCAAGGCACTTTCTCAATTGTGACACATGGAAGGTATTATGAATCCCATCTAGTGTAGACGGCAATTCTAAACGATATGCTACCCTTCCGACCCGAGCCAGAATTTTAAACGGTCCAATATAACGAGGACCTAATTTACCCCGTTTACGAAAACGGATTACGCCTTTCCACGGGGATACTTTTAGCAAAACCAAATCCCCAACTTGAAATTCAATGGGACGTCTTCTTTTTTTACTTGTCTTGGTTTAATTTGGGAATAACAGGTTCTAATAAAAAGGTTATATTTTTATAAATTTACAACCGATAGCGTCATGATAAAAAGAACCAACATAAGAAAATTATGAAACGGCATGAGAAATCTAGTTAAAATTTGATTATATATACTTGATCACATTAAAAACCCATTCCCACAAAAAGTGAGTTTTGTGCCTTTATTGAGCATAAAAGCATACATCTTTAAATTAAATGCTCATCTTTCGTTTCTTGTGTGAATAGCCGCTTGGTTTCTTACGACTCTAGAACTTGCCATGACGATACATTCCCGGTCCTTACCAACTTAAACCCAAGTAAGTAAATGATGGAGGCATTAGGTCTAACCCTTTTTCTTTTCTACACATTATTTTTCATTTTTTATCACCTACCCAAAATCCCCCTAGTTAACCTCTTTGAGCCTAAACCTTTTCGTTTCTAAACCCACAAAACAAACACCCTTTACCCACCAAAAATCCTTTTTTTATTTTTATTTTTAACCTTTTATTTTAGTAAAAAGCTCGGTTTTCATGTGACATTAGTTATCAAAAAAAAAAATTGAAGTATAGCAATAAACAAACAAGTTCCTTGTAAGAAACTTTGTTTGAATAAAAGTCACAAAAACAAAAAGTTTTACGACAACCGACGCTTTTACGTTTTTCGCCTTTTTACTAACCACTAACCCAAAACGACCTACCTTTAACCCAAGCATAACCCTTCCCCAAGTCCTCTTGATATTTACAAAGGTGTATAGTTAAAAAGGAGGAGGATTGATTGCTTGGCTAGCATATGGTAGAAGTAAGTTCCATGCCGGTCTCGAGTGTTTCACAAAAATACATCTTCGGCCTAGTGTTGAGTGATCTCCCGTGAGGTATGTGAACTTGTATATAAATGGAATTTTAAAAAGGCATGTTATGCCCAAATAAGTAATTTCTCTTATGAAATGTTCTAAATAAATCATAATGAATAGGATTGTAAATAACATAAAAATAAAGCCTAATAAAGATCTTGGATTCCCGACACTCAAGTCAAGCCCAAAAACTTCTCTTCTACCCTTTCCATATGGGAGTGTAAGCCACATTATAAAGAGTTTTGCTTGAGGACAAGCAAAGATTCAAGTGTGGGGGTATTTGATGTGTGTAAAATGCAACATATAAATTACATCAAATGAGGCATAAAACTAACCCTTTTTTAGTACTAATGTTGGAAAAAGTGTGCTTTTGTCTTCCTTTTGTATTTTCAGGATTAAATGAGCGTAAATGAACAAAAGGAACAAATATGCAGCAAAATCTAACATAATTACAAGAAAAGGAACAAACGTGGCATGCCCGACCCCTCGACAGCATCTTCCCAAGCAAAAAACAAGTAAACAGAAGGCTGAAGATGCCCCGTGCCCAGCGGACACGGGGGCGTGGCCAGTTGTCTGCAGAAAGGACAAAGCTTTAGAAGCTTCTATTCCCAACACGGGGGCGTGCCCAGCTCAACACGGCCGTGGTCAACGCTAAGATTCGCAGAATCCAAGCAAATCTTGATAGTATAGATACGCTTCTGCACATGGGACCGTGCCCAGCGGACACGGAGGTGTGTGGAGCTAATGCAGACAAATTGTAATTAATGAAGAAAGAGAAAGTGGATGGACACGGGGGCGTGCCCAATGGACACGGGGCCGTGTCCGGGCTTCTGTGCAGGCTATAAATAGAGGTGCTTGGTTCACTTCAAAAGCATCCCTTGGCAAACCACCTCTCTCTCACTTCACCCACACTCCACCACCATCACAACACCCACATTCACCACCATCATCCATCATCCATCTAGAGTGTGTGTAGTAGTCTCGGGATCCAAGATTGATAGTAAGAGTTCTTGACAATCAAAGGCCATGTTTGCCTAAGTCTCTTACATCACTTGGTGAAGACAAGCATTTAGTGTAATACTTTTGATTTTTAATATTTTCGCACTTTTTATTTGGTTTTGTATTAATGACTTTAATAACTAGTTTCTTATGTTGAAGGTGAAACTTCCTTATCATTTGCCCGTGGTGTCTTGGCGTTATTTTACTGTCTATATAAAATAAAAGATTTACACTATTCATATCTCTACGGTCTATATAGAGATATGTTGGCTACCTGGTCGGGGTTAAGGGAATGGTTTGGTAAGGTTGTTGCCTTGTTCAGTGTATAGATCCTGCAAGGACCTGGGCCAAGCTTACTAGGACCTCCTTCAATACCCACTGGTATTGGATGGCGGGGGTGCGACTGGCATGATCCCCTCATATGTAAACTACTATTAATACATTAACCCGGCTACTAGGACCTGGGTCAAGCTTACTAGGACCTGGGTCAAGCTTACTAGGACCTCCTTCAATACCCCTCACTAATGCGCCAACAGCATTCATGGACCTCATGAATAGAGTCTGCAAGCCATACTTAGATAAGTTTGTCATTGTCTTTATAGACGACATACTCATCTACTCTCGTAATCATGTTGATCATGAGAAGCACCTTCGATGTATCTTAGGATTGCTTCGACAGGAGAAGCTGTATGCTAAATTCTTGTCACACCCCGATATTTCCATGTATTACCGGTGGGCCCGGTGGGGAGTATCGTGACGTAGTTGATATCATCATAGTCAAACAACACAATTTTAAATGCACAGCGGAAGCAAAAGATAGATTTATTTCAACCGAATCAAAATTGTAATATTAAGTATCACAATAATAGTTGAAACAGATCCACAGGCAGATCAAATAAAAAGGAAACATAGTTCATCAGACTTAAATGCATCCCAAGCTTGTGAGACTCTTATTAATGCTAAGGAGAGGCCAGCCTATTCCGAGTAGTACCTGCACTTAACCTTTTTGGGAAAATACATCAGTTTACACTGGTAAATACAATTAACTGACTCATTTTGAAAAGGTTTAAAAATTGATTTGAATGCACGAGGCATAAAATATTTTATAACTTGGGATAATTTTTATATATAAACTTGTAAAAGAATTACATGTTTGTTATACGTTTAGTAGCCAGATCTGTATACCGGGTTAAAGATTAATAGACACACCATAGGTATAATGCCCACAAGGTTGATTCCTTTAAGTGCGTTACCAGTTTTTACATATGCAACTGTCAGGTATACGCCTACACCCCGTGCTTAGGTCGTGGCCATTTCATGAATGATGCCAAGGATATCCGGGACATGGTCATTAACCCCCCAAAGGTTTTAAGCAAACAAAACAATTTAAACGGGACATTTCAATGATTTAACCTTCATACAATTAAAGATTCAATGCCCGACCAAGCGGTATTTTATATACCGTACCCCAAGCCCGTATAGGGAAAATAAGTTAAAAGTATTTACCTGTGTAAGTAATAATCACAACAGCAAAAGCAAGTAGCTTTTACCGAGTCTCCTAGTCTAGAACAAAGGTTTATAATAACCTATTAGATTCCTAACGGGTCTTTAATTAAGCCTAAACTTAGACCGGTTAGTTTTAAAGGAAGATACGGTTCAAACGCAAGATTAAGCGAAGACCGAAATAGAATGTGATTTAGACCCGACAAGTTTGAAGACTTGTATAATATGGTTAAACTAAACACATTCTGGATTTTAAGACAAAATGATAAGGTTTGACCCGTTTCGGTCAATTTATGCAAACTAGTTACAAAAACCGAACCGAATGCGCAAGACGCGTAACGGGTAACCATATGAGTCATATACAGGTTTCCTAAGTTAATATGCCTTAAATATATTGTGACATCAGTAAGATATCTTCTATTGTGCCCAAAACGAATTTAAACTCAAACTATGCCCCGTAGGGGCATTTTGGTCATTTTAAAAGTTATAAAAGAGTTTAAATATTAATCTGAGTTACAGGTCTGATATAATCAGTAGAAATACTTAGTTTGATAAGTTATATCAGTAGGGTATCATATATATATATATATATATATATATATATGAAATTTATTAATTATTACCATACTATGCACCGTAGGGGCATTTTGGTAATTTCACATAAAATTAAAAGGTCAAAATCGGAAATCTGAGTTTAAAACTTTTGCTTACTGTTAGAGTACAAATATTTACTAAAAATATCAGTAGGCATCAAACGTTATATGTTTAAAATAGTTTTAATGCATACTATGCGTTTAAAATGCTTTGAAAGGCGATTTGGAGCCATTTCCGGGTTTTCAAAGGAAAGCTGATATTTTTATTATTCCAGAAGGCTCAAAATATTTTATTTATCATATTAGATCAGTAGAAAAAGGTTTGGTATCAAAAGGATTTGTAAAACTCATTTTATAGCCCAAAAGGGCAAAACCGACAATAACCGAATCAAACTTAGAACCCTATGTTATGCTCAGCCTAAAAATAAATAAAAATCTTCAAAAATCCTAAAATATTATTTTATATCAGTAGGTAAAAATTTTGGTATAAAAATTTGGGTTTAAATAGGCTTCATGCTAATTACGCCGTTTAATTAATAAAAAGCTTTTCATTTACGCTAACGAGCATAACTCCTAATCTAGACCTCAAACTGATGTCAAATTTTAGGGACAAGTCTAATAATCAGTAACTAAGGTTTTCATTCTTTTATATTTTCAAAAATCACGTTTTAAGGTCATATGGGCATAATAGTCAACATATAGGCAATAAACGGAAACATGCATATGAATCGGATATTTATTGAACCAAGTTGTATAATCACAGAGGGTTATACTAACATGAAACCTGGTCCAAATAAGGCTCTAAGGCATTTCTAAAACATGCTTAAACGGGTCAGAACTGAAAGTCCAAGCAAAAGTCAAATTATGCGACTTTCGGTTTCGAACCGGGCCTAAACTGAAAATTGTCGGGTTGAACATGTTTAGACATGTTCTTACATTAATTACCATGTTATATTGATGATAAAACAGGTTGCATGGGTTCTACATTGCTAATTATGCATTAATTTGAAAATAAGCTTCTGTTAACTTTTTAAGATTAAGTTTGACCCGACAATTGACCTAGTTAGAGTGGGAATCAGAGGGTGCCCTTTTAAGGGTTTATTACCCACATAATTACCAACTCAAAGCTACTCTTAATTTAACTAATGACTAGACCATTAGTGATTAATCATGAAGTCAAACTTTAATTACGATAAGTTTGACTTATGGTCATTAAACTAATTAAAACTGAATTTAGGAAGTTAAGGACACTTACAAAAGTCCTAAGTATGATCAGGGATCCTAAGAAAGCTTATTGCTGATCAGAGAAGCTCCAGAAATAAGCCTTGAGTGAACTTGAAGTGAGCAAGTTTCAAGAGTTGCAACAATGCTCTATATATTCAAACTTAGATTGCATGAGATGATGCCAACCAAGTCTACTGATGTTTTATGATGGTCCCATGTGTCCCTATAGTGCCAAAACCAGTTGCCAAGTCCCTGATTTCAAAAACCACTCTCTTAAGGCGGTGCAACAGGCTGAACAGGCATCTGTCCATTTTCTGCTGCCAGTGACTGTCTTACGGACCGTAAGCAAGAAGCCTTGCGGACCGTAAGCACCTCTTACGGACCGTAAGACCTTGTCTTTGCGTTCCGTAACCGACCCTGGATTATGTTGCCCCGTTGCATTACTTGCGGACCGTAAGCCTAAGGCCATACGGTCCGTATCCGATGACCAGAAAACAAAAACTTGCAAACTTTCAAGCTTTGACCATGCAATCTTTCATAGTTCGAATCTTGGGTCTTTTGCAACAGAATGGGACCACTTGGTCAGTCTTAAAAAGGTTATAAAACCTTGCCATGCACTTACACATCCTTAGATTCTTATGGAGAGTCTTGTCATGCACTTGAATAAAGTTTAATTCTTTTGAACAAGAATTTTAATTATGAACTTTGTTGTAACATTATTTAAAAACCCAAATTCTTTATAATTTGAATTTTATTTCTTATGGGAATGATCGGTTCTAAATATATCAGATGTTTATCATAATGATTAAGGTCTTGGGATTTATAATTAGGTCGCTCAGAGGTGTTTATTAACATGTCGACACTTTTAAATCCTACCATACATCTTTTAATTTGATCTGGTTTTCCCGACACGTTTATCTTACATGACACGTGTCTTTACTTTATTGGGTATGATTTTACGAGGTGTTACATCCTCACCCCCTTAAAAGAAATCTCGACCTCGAGATTTATTGGAACAAATGTGGGTACTTTTCTTTCATGGTAGACTCTACCTCCCACGTATACTCGGGACCTCTGCGGGCATCCCATTTAACCTTGACAATTGGCACATGCTTCCTCCGAAGCTTTTTAACCTGTCGATCCTCGATCGACAAAGGTTTTTCCACAAATTTCAAGCTCTCATCTATGTGCACATTTGTATGTGGTATGACTAGCGATTCATCTGCTAGGCATTTCTTCAGATTGCAGATGTGGAATACATTGTGAATACCATTGAGCTCTTCAGGTAAGTTTAACTTATAAGCCACTGCTCCCACACATTCGATGATCTCGAATGGTCCTATATACCTTGGGCTTAACTTACCTTTCTTACCAAATCGCATCACTCCCTTCCAGGGTGATACTTTAAGCAGAACCTTATCACCAACCTCAAACTTTAGAGGTTTTCACCTTTTATCAGCATAACTTTTCTGCCTATCCCTGGTAGCTTTCAGGCGGTCACAAATCTGGAAAATCTTGTCCGTCGTTTCAAAGACTAAGTCAGGTCCAGATAACTGAGCTTCCCCTACTTCTGCCCAACAAATAGGCGTTCTGCATTTTCTACCATATAATGCCTCAAAAGGCGCAGCCTGAATGCTTGTATGGTAGCTATTGTTATAGGAGAATTCGATCAATGGCAGGTGGTTATCCCAACTACCACCTAAGTCAATCACACTTGCACGAAGCATGTCTTCCAAAGTTTGGATGGTACGCTCACTCTGCCCATCCGTCTGAGGATGGTAAGCCGTACTAAAGTTTAAGCGCGTGCCCAAAGACTGTTGGAAACTTTTCCAAAAATGTGATGTGTACCTAGTATCTCTGTCAGAGATAATAGACACTGGTACGCCATGTAGAGATACAATCTTATCTACGTACAATTGGGCTAACATGTCGGAGCTATAAGTCTCCTTAATGGGTAGGAAATGTGCTGACTTAGTCAGTCTATCTACTATCACCCATATAGTATCATTTCCTTTCTTTGTCTTTGGCAACTTGGTGATGAAATCCATTGTCACCATCTCCCACTTCCATGTGGGAAGTTCAGGCTGTTGTAGCAAACCTGACGGTTTCTGGTGTTCAGCTTTGACTTGTGCGCACGTCAAACATTTGGCTACATAAGTAGCTATAGACTTTTTCAAGCCTATCCACCAATAGTTTTCCTTCAGATCCTGGTACATCTTATCAGCTCCAGGATGAACGGAATATTTGGAACTGTGGGCTTCCTGGAGGATAACATTCCTAAGTCCTCCATAAACTGGAACCCATATTCGTCCATTTAACCTTAGGATTCCGTCCTTGCCATAGGATAACTGTTCTTCAGTTACTCCTAGCTTTTCATCAGGATAGTTAGCTTCCAATACAGCTTCCTTCTGTGCAGCTAACAACCTTTCATTCAAACTATTCTTTATCTCAATGCTCTTGGCATTGATTCTTATAGGCTTCACTTTTTCCTTTCTACTTAAGGCGTCGCCAACCACATTTGCTTTGCCTGGATGGTATCTTATCTCACAGTCATAATCATTTAGAGTTTCCATCCAACGTCGCTGCCTCATGTTCAAGTCCTTCTGATTGAACAAGTGTTGAAGGCTCTTGTGATCCGAATAGATAACGCACTTGGTTCCATACAAATAATGCCTCCACAGTTTTAGTGCAAATACAACGGCACCCAACTCCAAGTCATGGGTGGTGTAATTCTTTTCATGCACTTTCAATTGTCGAGAAGCGTAGGCAATAACTTTGCCTTTCTGCATAAGCACACATCCCATACCTGTGTGCGATGCATCACAGTAAACTACAAATTCATCAATTCCATCTGGCAACGTCAGTACTGGAGCGTTTCTTAACTTCTGCTTCAAAATATCGAAAGATTCTTACTGCTTAGGCCCCCAGTCAAACTTGCTATTCTTTCGAATTAGTAAAGTCAGGGGTGCTGCAATTCTTGAGAAGTTTTCAATAAAGCGCCTATAATATCCTGCCAGACCTAGAAAACTGCGAATCTCAGTGGGTGTCTTTGGCTCTTGCCAATTCATAACAGCTTCAACTTTAGCGGGATCTACTTGGATACCATGCTCACTAACAACATGTCTAAGGAATTGGACTTCACGAAGCCAGAATTCACATTTCGAAAACTTGGCATAGAGCTTCTCCTGCTGAAGTAGTTCCAAAATGCATCGAAGATGCTTCTCATGGTCGGCCTGATTCTTTGAGTAAATCAAAATATAGTCAATGAAGACGATAACAAATTTGTCCAAATATGGCTTGCAGACACGGTTCATGAGGTCCATGAATGCTGCTGGTGCATTAGTGAGCCCAAAAGGCATCACTAAGAACTCGTAATGACCATAACAAGTCCTAAATGCAGTCTTGTGTACATCATCATCTTTAACTTTCAGTTGATGGTAGCCTGATCTCAAGTCGATCTTGGAGAAGTAACTCGCCCCTTGTAATTGATCGAACAGATCGTCGATCCTGGGCAAAGGATACTTATTCTTGATAGTGACTTTATTAAACTCGCGATAATCGATGCATAGGCGCATCGACCCATCCTTCTTCTTCACAAACAGGATTGGTGCTCCCCATGGAGATGAACTAGGATGAATGAAACCTTTTGCCAATAAATCGTCTAGCTGAGTCCTTAACTCTTTCATCTCTATTTGTGCCAACCTGTAAGGTGCCCTTGCAACAGGTGCTGCTCCTGGAATAATGTCAATTCTGAATTCTACTTGCCTATCTGGTGGCAAACCAGGTAGTTCTTCAGGGAATACTTCGGGATATTCAGAAATGACAGGGATATCTTCAATCTTAGGTTTCGGCTCATCAATAGTCACTTGTGCCATATAGATGACACAACCCTTCTTCAAACACCTAGATGCCTTGAGCATAGACACTTGCTCAGGCAGTCCATACTGGGTATCTCCCTGAATGGTAAGTGGTTCACCAGACGGAGTCTTGATCACCACTTGCTTCACGTTGCAAATAATCTAAGCATGGTTACGAGATAACCAGTCCATGCCTATAACTATATCGAAACCGGCTAACTTCAAAGGAAGTAAGGACAAAGGAAAAGAGTGGTTCCTAATGGATATGAAGCATCCATCTAATACGGTTGATGAGGTTTCTATGGTGCCGTCGGCTAATTCAACCTCATATTTTATGCTTAGGGTTCTAACAGGTAGGTTTAACAACTTACAAAACTTATCATCAACAAATGACTTATCTGCTCCAGAATCAAATAACACCCTTGCATAAACATCATTAATAAGGAAAGTACCTGTTATGACGTTATCATTCTGGATTGCCTCTTGTGCATTCATCTGGAAGACCCTAGCATTGGTCTTTTTCCCATCTTCAGCCTTCTTTGCAAACTTTGGGCAGTTGGACTTAATGTGCCCTTTTTCATTGCAGCTATAGCACATCGCATCCTTGATTTTCTTACAGTCCAATGTCTTGTGCTCAGAAGATTTACAAATCCCACAAGACCTTGGCTGCGCTTGGGATTTTGATTCTAATCTGCACCTCCCGAAATGGTGCTTCTTACAGATTTTACACTTGGGCTTATCGCCCGACTGATGACCATCCTTTCTCGTTCCAGAACTCTTCTTGTGGTCATTGTTTCCCTTATGTTTCTTGTCTGACCGTCGTGAGTTGTCGTCCTCCCGCTTCCTCTTCTCAGCATCTGTGTTCTTCAGCGATCTCTGTTTGACCGCGTCCAAAGTAAGGGACAATGATATATCAGTTGCAGACCGAAAAGTAGCTGGTCTAGAGGCCTTCACACTGGCCTTGATTTCTGGGGCCAAACCCCCAATGAAACGAGCTATCCTCTTGGGTTCCGGAGTCACCAGATACGGAACCAGTCTTGACATAGTATTGAAGCTCGTAAGGTAGGCTTGACAATCCAGGTTTTTCATAACCAATGACAAGAAATCAGCTTCAATCTTTTCAACCTCATGCTGAGGGCAGTAATTCTCCTTAATCAATGTCACAAACTGTTCCCAAGACAGATTGTACAATGGGATTTTCCTAGTGGCTTGGATCAAAGATCTCCACCAGGCTAGTGCCTCACCCTTGAACGACTGGGATACAAACTTTACTACATCCTTATTAGCGCAACCACTAATATCTACCACAGTGTCCATCTCGTCTAACCATGACATGCAATCAACTGCTCCCTTTTCCCCGGTGAAATCCCTGGGTTTGCAGGATACAAAGTATTTATAGGTGCAATCTTTAGCACGTGGTTCTTGATTTAACATAATTCTCTTAGATGGAACAATCCTCTGGTTTGATGAGTGATGAGAATCACTTTTGTGAGCAGTATGGGTTTTAGAGGGTGGTTTAGAGTGTGGCACAGAATGGGTTCTTGCATGGGTACCACTGGATTCATTGAACTGTCTGTCCAAAGCTCGCGTAACAGCATTATCTATTAACGCTTGTAATTCTGCTCCAGCTACGTTGACCCTGGAGGTGTCATGATTTTCTCTGGGGTGACTGTTGGCTTCGTCTGATCCGGCCATGTAGCTTGTTTGCTACATAAAATAATGATTTTAATTCATTCAGAGGTCTATAACAGTTTTATCATTCTAGATGATTTATTAATCATGGTACTTAAGAACCATTTTGATTATTTTGTTAGGCATATATATATTCAGGAATTTATAATAATCCCTAGTTGGAATTTAAAATATATTAATGGCAAAAAGGCCTAGTCACGTGGACGGTTTTAAATCTTTAATCATGATCTTATAGGGTCATGGTATTGAGGTTTTAATCATAATTTATTACCTCCTCTTAACAGGGGGTCGAGGACCACGACTGTCTTTTGTCTTATATAACAATGAGTATAGCCCGTAGGCATTAAATTCCTATTGAATATTTAATATAATAAAAGAAATTTAAAAAAAATCTAATATAAGGATGACTTATGCGATTTTATCGGATCACATTTTGTCAGGAATGTTAACATGTTTAAAGATGTTAACAAGGATTTGAATCCTTTAAATAGGTTTTACCATCTTGGCCATATCTAGAATGACATGTGGCTAGGTTTTACCTTTTAAGATTTTATTAAAATGGTATGTTTTATAAAATGAATATTATTTTTCATTTATTTTATATTTTATATTTATGCATATAATTTTAAAAAAAATGAAATTTAAGCTAACCATTTCAATTAAATTTGACCAAGTACATGTTTGCCCTAAACGGGACTTTTATAGAAATAACACGCCCGCGCAGGGGCTAAACTAACAAACATACCCACGCAGGGGTCAATAGAAAGACATGCCCACGCAGGGGCAGAATACAAAAAGACATGCCCACGCAGGGGTCAACAGAAAGACATGCCCACGCAGGGGCAGAATACAAAATGACATGCCCACGCAGGGGCAGAATACAGAAACAAATGTCCACGTAGGGACATGATTACAACACTAAAGTAAACAAACAAATAAAGGATTTAATGATCCTTCTTGCTTTTTCCCTTGATTAAGTTCACCAGACCCTTGAACATTCCTCTGTTTTGCCTTCGGTCCTCCCGCACTTCCTGCCGCACCTCATTTATTCTTTGAAGAATCTCTTAATGCTGTGGTGGTTACATCACAGGCGGCTACGGGGGTTGCTGATAGAACGGAGGTTGAGGAGGCGGCGGTTGCTGATACCCATATGGTGGGTACCCATAGGTCGGGTATCCCGTCGTCCAGGGACCTCCATAGGGTCCTTCCGGATGGAGAGCATTGTAGTTCGCAGCTACCAAGTAAGGGTCGGCCTCGGCATAGTTGTAGTTGGTGTGGATCGGCTGCTCAAAGGGATTATACGTCGTCGCACCGGTGTATGTAGGTATAGGGTCGCCAAAGCCCAATGGTGGTGGCGTGACAGGCGCAGAGTTTACTTCCGAGACGGGGTTTGAAGACCCTCCCATCTGCGGTTCTTCATGGAGTGGCGAGTAGCGGCTGCCACTCGAAGGTTGAGGGGTGCTGATACGCACTCCTCCTCGCACGGACATCCGTGCATTCGATCTTCTTCGTCTCGGCAGCTCCGGAGGCTGTTGCTAAACTGGTGGTGGTGGTGGTGGAGTGACTGTGACAAAACGAGAATCCTCGGAGGGATCCTGCTGCGGCTGCTGCTGTGGTGAGTTGTGGTAACTGGGTGTAAACACCCAGTCAATTTGTCGGAACCTTTCTTCATAGCTGTCGGGACCATTATAAGGTGATCCCACGAAAGGTGACCCATCCGAAATTTCGATGGGGTGGTTAGGGGTTCCGGACGGTGGTTCTGCAGGATCGGTGTCCTCGTCTATGTCCATTGCATGATCACCCGAGAAATGGTCTTCGGGTCCTAGTGGGTTAAAACCCACTGGTTTTCCAAGGTAGTTGGCCGGGTTGAACCGGCTCTGGAAAAAGGGCGTTGGGTCATCAAAAGGTGAGTTGTGACCCTGGAGAGGAATGTAAGATTGGTGGGAATTATGGGGCTCATTTTCAGAATGAGGCCCAAAAGAGTGCTGAAAAGAAGGGGAGGAGCTCAGCGAAACTGAGCGCCTTGCTGGTTCAATATAGGTCCTCCAGTCATCTTGAGGACTCCGGTTATGCGAATCTGATGGTGTTCACCGGTGCGAAGGCCCGGCCTCATGATCATTCAGGGCGACGAGTGGCCCCTTGCCTCTTCCTCTCCCTCTCATTCTTGGTGGCATTTTGTTCAACCTGACAAAACAAACAAAGGATACAACAAGAAAAATATAAAAGACAAAGTTAGAAATAAAACAAATTTGGATAAATCCTAAGTTCTTTGTCTAGACTCGAGAATCGAGGAATATGCAACTGTGTAACTGAGATTAAACACAAAAAGGCTAGTGTTTAATTCACTCAGTGTTGGCTCTGATACCAACCTGTCACACCCTGATATTTCCACGTATTACCGGTGGGCCCGGTGGGGAGTATCGTGATGTAGTTGATATCATCATAGTCAAACAACACAATTTTAAATGCACAACGGAAGCAAAAGATAGATTTATTTCAACCGAATCAAAATTGTAATATTAAGTATCACAATAATAGTTGAAACAGATCCACAGGCGGATCAAATAAAAAGGAAACATAGTTCATCAGACTTAAATGCATCCCAAGCTTGCGAGACTCTTATTGATGCTAAGGAGAGGCCAGCCTATTCTGAGTAGTACCTGCACTTAACATTTTTGGGAAAATACGTCAGTTTACACTGGTAAATACAATTAACTGACTCATTTTGAAAAAGTTTAAAAATTGATTTGAATGCACGAGGCATAAAATATTTTATAACTTAGGATAATTATTTATATATAAACTTGCAAAAGAATTACATGTTTGTTATACGTTCAGTAGCCTGATCTGTATACCGGGTTAAAGATTAATAGACACACCACAGGTATAATGCCAACAAGGTTGATTCCTTTAAGTGGGTTACCAGTTTTTACATATGCAACTGTCAGGTATACGCCTACACCCCGTGCTTAGGTCGTGGCCATTTCATGAATGATGCCAAGGATATCCGGGACATGGTCATTAACCCCCCAAAGGCTTTAAGCAAACAAAACAATTTAAACAGGACATTTCAATGATTTAACCTTCATACAATTAAAGATTCAATGCCCGACCAAGCGGTATTTTATATACCGTACCCCAAGCCCGTATAGGGAAAATAAGTTAAAAGTATTTACCTGTGTAAGTAATAATCACAACAGCAAATGCAAGTAGCTTTTACCGGGTCTCCTAGTCTGGAACAAAGGTTTATAATAACCTATTAGATTCCTAACGGGTCTTTAATTAAGCCTAAACTTAGACCGGTTAGTTTTAAAGGAAGATACGGTTCAAACGCACGATTAAGCGAAGACCGGAATAGAATGTGATTTAGACCCGACAAGTTTGAAGACTTGTATAATATGGGTAAACTAAACACATTCTGGATTTTGAGACAAAATGATAAGGTTTGACCCGTTTCGGTCAATTTATGCAAACTAGTTACATAAACCGAACCGAATGCGCAAGACGCGTAACGGGTAACCATATGAGTCATATATAGGTTTCCTAAGTTAATATGCCTTAAATATGTTGTGACATCAGTAAGATATCTTCTATTGTGCCCAAAACGAATTTAAACTCAAACTATGCCCCGTTGGGGCATTTTGGTCATTTTAAAAGTTATAAAAGAGTTTAAATATTAATCTGAGTTACAGCTCTGATATAATCAGTATAAATACTTAGTTTGATAAGTTATATCAGTAGGGTATCATATATATATGAAATTTATTAATTATTACCATACTATGCACCGTAGGGGCATTTTGGTAATTTCACATAAGCTTAAAAGGTCAAAATCGGAAATCTGAGTTTAAAACTTTTGCTTACTGTTAGAGTACAAATATTTACTAAAAATATCAGTAGGCATCAAACCTTATATGTTTAAAATGCTTTGAAAGGCGATTTGGAGCCATTTCCGGGTTTTCAAAGGAAAGCTGATATTTTTATTATTCCAGAAGGCTCAAAATATTTAATTTATCATATTAGATCAGTAGAAAAAGGTTTGGTATCAAAAGGATTTGTAAAACTCATTTTATAGCCCAAAAGGGCAAAACCGACAATAACCGAATCAAACTTAGAACCCTATGTTATGCTCATCCTAAAAATAAATAAAAATCTTCAAAAATCCCAAAATATTATTTTATATCAGTAGGTAAAAAGTTTGGTATAAAAATTTGGGTTTAAATAGGCTTCATGCTAATTACGCCGTTTAATTAATAAAAAACTTTTCATTTATGCTAACGAGCATAACTCCTAATCTAGACCTCAAACTGATGTCAAATTTTAGGGACAAGTCTAATAATCAGTAGCTAAGGTTTCTATTCTTTTATATTTTCAAAAATCATGTTTTAAGGTCATATGGGCATAATAGTCAACATATAGGCAATAAACGGAAACATGCAAATGAATCGGATATTTATTGAACCAAGTTGTATAATCACAGAGGGTTATACTAACATGAAACCTGGTCCAAATAAGGCTCTAAGACATTTCTAAAACATGCTTAAACGGGTCAGAACTGAAAGTCAAAGTAAAAGTCAAATTATGCGACTTTCGGTTCCGAACCGGGCCTAAACTGAAAATTGTCGGGTTGAACATGTTTAGACATGTTCTTACATTAATTACCATGTTATATTGATGATAAAACAGGTTGCATGGGTTCTACATTGCTAATTATGCATTAATTTGAAAATAAGCTTTCTGTTGACTTTTTAAGATTAAGTTTGACCCGACAATTGACCTAGTTAGAGTGGGAATCAGAGGGTGCCCTTTTAAGGGTTTATTACCCACATAATTACCAACTCAAAGCTACTCTTAATTTAACTAATGACTAGACCATTAGTGATTAATCACGAAGTCAAACTTTAATTACGATAAGTTTGACTTATGGTCATTAAACTAATTAAAACTGAATTTAGGAAGTTAAGGACACTTACAAAAGTCCTAAGTATGATCAGGGATCCTAAGAAAGCTTGTTGCTGATCAGAGAAGCTCCAGAAATAAGCCTTGAGTGAACTTGAAGTGAGCAAGTTTCAAGAGTTGCAACAATGCTCTATATATTCAAACTTAGATTGCATGAGATGATGCCAACCAAGTCTACTGATGTTTTATGATGGTCCCATGTGTCCCTATAGTGCCAAAACCAGTTGCCAAGTCCCTGATTTCGAAAACCACTCTCTTAAGGCGGTGCAACAGGCTGAACAGGCATCTGTCCATTTTCTGCTGCCAGCGACTGTCTTACGGACCGTAAGCAAGAAGCCTTGTGGACCATAAGCACCTCTTACGGACCGTAAGACCTTGTCTTTGCGGTTCGTAACCGACCCTGGATTATGTCGCCCCGTTGCATTACTTGCGGACCGTAAGCCTAAGGCCATACGGTCCGTATCCGATGACCAGAAAACAGAAACTTGCAAACTTTCAAGCTTTGACCATGCAATCTTTCATAGTTCGAATCTTGGGTCTTTTGCAACAGAATGGGACCACTTGGTCAGTCTTAAAAAGGTTATAAAACCTTGCCATGCACTTACACGTCCTTAGATTCTTATGGAGAGTCTTGTCATGCACTTGAATAAAGTTTAATTCTTTTGAACAAGAATTTTAATTATGAACTTTGTTGTAACATTATTTAAAAACCCAAATTCTTTATAATTTGAATTTTATTTCTTATGGGAATGACCGGTTCTAAATATATCAGATGTTTATCATAATGATTAAGGTCTTGGGATTTATAATTAGGTCGCTCAGAGGTGTTTATTAACATGTCGACACTTTTAAATCCTACCATACATCTTTTAATTTGATCCGGTTTTCCCGACACGTTTGTCTTACATGACACGTGTCTTTACTTTATTGGGTATGATTTTACGAGGTGTTACAATTCTCCAAGTGGGAGTTCTGGCTTCGTGACGTCCGATTCCTTGGACATGTTGTTAGTGAACGTGGCATCCAAGTAGATCCCGCCAAGATAGAAGCCATTATAAATTGGGAAGCACTGAAGACGCCAACAGAAATTCGCAGCTTTCTGGCTCTAGCTGGATATTATAGAAGATTCATTGAGAACTTCTCTAGAATAACTGCACCATTGACTTCTTTGACCCGTAAAAATGTAAAATTTGATTGGGGTCCAAAACAACAAGAATCCTTTGAGATTCTTAAGCAGAAATTGAGCAATGCTCCAGTGTTGACATTGCCCAAAAGAATCGAAGAGTTTGTTGTTTATTGTGATGCATCACACACCGGTATGGGTTGTGTACTTATGCAAAAAGGCAAGGTGATTGCCTATGCATCACGACAACTAAAGGTGCATGAAAAGAATTACACCACCCACGACTTAGAGTTGGGTGCCGTTGTATTCGCACTAAAGTTATGGAGACACTATTTGTATGGAACAAAATGTGTGATCTATTCGGATCACAAAAGTCTTGAACACTTATTTAATCAAAAAGAGCTCAATATGAGACAACGCCGCTGGATGGAGACTTTAAATTATTACGATTGTGAAATTCGCTACCATCCCGGCAAGGCGAATGTAGTCGCCGATGCCCGAAGCCGAAAAGAGAGAGTTAAACCTATCAGGATTAATGCTAAGAGCATTGAACTGAAGAATAACTTGAATGAAAGGCTATTAGCTGCACAGAAAGATGCTGTTTTGGAAGCTAACCTTCCAGATGAAAAGTTAGGTGTAACTGTTGAACAGTTAACACTTAGCAAGGATGGAATTCTCAGACTGAATGGAAGAATCTGGGTTCCCATTCAAGGAGGACTTCGAGATGTAATCCTCCAGGAAGCTCAAAACTCCAAATATTCAGTTCACCCTGGAGGTGACAAGATGTATCAGGATTTGAAAGCTAATTATTGGTGGATAGGTTTGAAGAAATCTATTGCCATGCATGTAGCTAAGTGCCTAACTTGCGCTCAGATTAAAGCTGAACATCAAAAGCCATCAGGTCTGCGTCAACAGCCAGAACTTCCCATGTGGAAATGGGAAATGGTAACTATGGATTTTATAACTAAGTTACCAAAAACAAGGCATGGGAATGATACCATATGGGTCATAGTTGATAGACTGACTAAATCAGCACATTTCTTATCCATCAAGGAGACTCATAGCTCCGACAAGTTAGCCCAATTGTACGTGGATAAGATTGTATCTCTTCATGGAGTGCCAGTATCTATTATCTCTGATAAAGATACTAGATATACCTCTCACTTTTGGAAAAGCTTCCAACAATCATTAGGCACTCGTTTGAATTTTAGTACTGCTTACCATCCTTAGACTGATGGACAAAGTGAGCGTACAATTCAAAACTTGGAAGACATGCTTCGTGCATGCGTCATTGATTTGGGTGGTAACTAGGATGACAACCTGCCTTTAATTGAGTTTTCCTATAACAATAGTTACCATACCAGCATTCAGGCTGCGCCTTTTGAGGCTTTGTATGGAAGAAAATGCAGAACGCCTGTTTGTTGGGCAGAAGTAGGAGAAGCTCAGTTATCAGGACCTGATATAGTCCTTGAAACAACGGACAAGATTGTCCAAATTCGTGATCGCCTAAAAGCTGCTAGGGATAGGCAGAAAAGTTATGCTGATAAGAGGCGAAAACCTCTAAAGTTTGAGGTGGGCGATAAAGTCTTACTAAAAGTATCACCCTGGAAAGGAGTGATGCGTTTTGGTAAAAAGGGCAAGTTGAGCCCGAGATATATTGGCCCATTCGAGATTATCGAATGTGTCGGAAATGTAGCTTATAAGCTAAACTTGCTTGAGGAGCTAAGTGGAATTCACAGTGTGTTCCACATCTGTAATGTGACAACCCGCATTCTCAAGGTTAGCGACGTTTAATTTCGTGATATTAATTTCCTATTCGTTTCTTTTTTTTATATAACTCCGTTGAAATTACAAGTACGATAACTTGTTAATTGTGTTGTTGGGCCGCACATCTTTTGGGCCACACTCTCACACTTAAAAACCCGACAATATATCGGCCCACAACACGGGTCATCGCCCATTACACATTTGCTTGTTCTCATTTCTGTTGAACTGGATCTCGGCCCACCTTGTGTTATTTAACATGATAGCCCAACCATTACATGTATTATTTAGACCGGCCCACTTGTTAGTATTGGCTTTATAACTGAATGAACGTAACATCTCTAAGTCCCCATCATCGCATCATACCAAACTAAACCCTACTTCTCCTAGGGTGCACGTCGGCAGGCCTCAAGACCCCCTCCTTTTCGGGATATCGATCCAGCATTGGATTGTGGTTAGTGATTCCGGTTCTGATTAATTCTATTTAATTGGTCTTGGGTATTTGAATGTTTGAGAAAACATGTACGTGTGCTTAATCCTGTGTAGTTGGCTATATTGTGTATTAATTTAGAATACCCTACAATGGTTGATGATCTTGCCATGATAATATTAACGACTTAATAGTGATTCGATATGTGTATAGGGATCAGTTTAGAGCATGAAAACTGTGAAGATGGGATCGATGCTTGTTAATTGATTTAGTTGCTAATTGATCACGTTATTGTATGATTTAATTGTTGATCGGTCGCATGAATTATCCGCTATTTTGATCGCTGTTATGAACATGGAACTCAAGAATTTCAACACCTAAATTTAATGGACCGGTCGGGATTGGGTAACAGTAGGGTTAGCCATTGGATAGTTAATGGGCCTGACTTGTAAGCTGGGCCAGCCATCCCCTTAAATCGGTGAGCAAGTAACCAGTTTTGGGCCGGGTAGCTTGTTACACATTCACTGGATTGACATTGATCTAATAACATATAAGTTGGTTTGGGGGTTATTAAGGAATAGTCGATAATACGAATGAATTGTCTGTGTTGTTTGTGCCATTAATTAATTATCCGGTTAACTATTTTGATATTGAGATTGATGGTGACTGAACTAAACTAAATATATGTTACTGAGGTTATTGGTTGTGGTAATTCAATAAGATGGAATAAGGGGTTATATGCCATGAGGGCCTCATTTGATCATCGGGCCGCACACTCCTGCTAGTGGGCCGAAGGTGGATAAGGTCCACAACTGGCCCGGTTACACACCTGGGCTATGCAAACGTGACATGAACATATTATATAGTTATGGGTAATATGCTTGAGTATAGAGATTTTAGATATTGCTTGACTAGATAGATTAGATTATAATGGTTGCACATGCTTTGGTACATAATCAGTGGCTGATGTTAACATGTTATTAAGTTGAATTACATGTACATGGTTAGCAAACTGATGGGCCGCATAACATTTAGGAACACTCGGTTTGGGCCAGTAATGTTGGGGCCGAATTGACTTGCAAGTTAATATTAGTAAACATATGGTAAAGTGTGTATGGTGAACTAGATTATACACGAATTGATAAATGTTTTTTTTGAAAGACGTGTATACTGTTGAATCCTGATACAACTTGCATAACTTGGTTAATGTTAGTGCACTGTTTATGTAACGTGTAGAAACATTGCATGTCATAAGTGAAATTGGAATACTAAATTGAATGTTCTGGTAAATCGTGATAGGACATAATTGATCAATGGTTAAACGAGTAAATAATCTTACCGAGCAAAACCAAGGTGAGTTCACTACTTTTGAGCATGCATCCCAGTGGTTGGGACAGTCAGTGGGTATCCCGGGGAGGGATAAGTCTTTTGGGTAAAAAAAAACTGGAATATTGGATAATAATCTCACCCTATCATTCATAAGTCCCATCTTTTGTTACCGGGGAGGTAACGGGGTATTAGTTGGTAGCGCTACTTAGATTTGGCACCCTCACACCGTACCGGGGAGGACGGTTGTGAACTAATGACCCAGTCGGGCCCAGTGCTTTGATAGGAGCACTGGGGAAAGGGTAAAACATACATCAGGATCCGTCTTGTTCAGTATCGAGATATTATCAATATTACCTTTGCATTTGTTAATGAACTGGAATAAATACTTGGTAACAAACGTTTTCATAAACTGTGAACTCGCCAGATTTGTCTGATACACTTGTTGCATGCTCGCAGGTCGTTAGGTATCTTGGATTGGAAACTTGTTGTCCGGAGGAGCAGGAGTGGTCATGGGTCGATTGGAGAGATTGACGTGATTGAATTCTTGTTACTATACTTTGGTTTTAAACAGTTTAAATTTTGGTTTTCTTTTGCTTCCGCTGAACATATTGGTTTTCGTATAAACTTGTGATGGTATTTTATTAATGATTGAGAACTTTATTTTGAAACTTGTATGGGTTCAATGTAATTAGTGGCTCATTATCAGTACGTCACACGCCTATCAGGGACACTCCCTAGGTGGTATTTTGGGGGTGTGACAGTTTGGTATCAGAGCCACTGGTTATAGTGAACTTGGTTTTAAAACAATTTTTATAAAACCAGTCTATAACCGAACAGATCCGAAATCGACCATGACACTCAGCTCCAGACTGCAAGGTTCGTCTCTTGTTTACTATTGCACAGTATCACTAGTATTTGCTATTAGACAGCATCACATGTGAATATACACTTGGCACTACAGTATGAACTTAATTGTTAACATCCCATGTTATGTGTGACACTCCTTGAACTTCCATGATCTGTGTTGTGATGCCAATTTTCTTGTTACTTGAATTCGGGGAAACCTTTTAACACGAGTTAGGAGGAACTGAGATAAACATGCAAACTGAGTTATTATTATGGGTGCACACATAATAATAATAATATGGGGTGCATGTGAGTCCCAGTGAAGCTTAACAAGTGTGAAAAGGATTCCGCTCTGTTAGTTGATGTTATGATAGAACTCGGTAGTCTATGGGAGGTCATAGTAATGCTTGACTCCTACTTGAACTTGCTTTTTGAATCCTTCCTTTACCTGTATAGAATCATGAGTGGACGTGGAGGACGTGGTGGAGGCCGCGGAGGTGGACGTGGCCATATTGCTATGACTCAAGCTGAATTAACCGAACTAATCAACACTCGTGTGGTTGAAGCCCTAGCGGCTTATCAGGCTGGTACGATGTGTACCAAACACTCCTTATCCTTGTGTCGCATGCTTGAGACTTACCTGTTTGTTATATGTTCTTTCGTTAATAGGTCAACAGGTGCAACAGAATCTGCACCACCCACCTGTTTGCACGTTCAAAACCTTCATGGATTGTAAGCCGCAGACCTTCAGTGGGACTGAAGGGGCTGTAGGACTCCTGCGTTGGTTCGAAAAGGCGGAGTCGGTATTCGCGATGTGTAACTATCCTATTGGGGACAGAGTGAAGTATGATGCGGGCACACTCGAGGATGGTGCCCTGACATGGTGGAATGCCCAGGTTCAGCTATTGGGCATCGAGGCAGCGAACGCCACTACTTGGGACGATTTTAAGGAGTTAATTAAGGAGGAGTATTGTCCTCGCGATGAGATACAGAAACTGGAAAATGAGTATTATGATCTGAAGATGGTGGGATCCGAGATTGAAGCATACGTGAAGCGGTCTCATGAGTTGGCTACCATGTGCCCGAATTTGTCCCGACCCCCGCATCGAAGAATTGAATTGTTCATCAAGGGATTACCTTCACGAGTGAAGGGTTTGGTTACTGCAGCAAACCTCAACAACTTGACACAGGTTGTCTGTTTGGCTCATAAGATCACCGATCAGGAGGTGGAGAGTGGTTCACTGCCACCACGTGTTTCTGCTACTACTACTGCCGCTATTACTGCTACTACTCCCGCCACTGACAACAAACGTAAGTGGAACGATGTGGACAAGGCGTCCAATTCAGTGCAGTCACAGAAAAAGCCAGACACTGGCAGCAATCGTAGTTTCAGCCAGTCTTCTTCAGTGAAACAGAATCAGGGTAACGGTTCGGGTCAGGGTTCTTATGCGGGGAAACTACCAAAGTGCAATAAGTGCAACTACCATCATCGGGGGAAGTGTACTCGGATATGTCACAGGTGCAACAGAGCAGGGCACATGGCCAGGGATTGTAGGGTTTCACTCCCGAACCCGCAGCAGCCGCCACAGCAACAGGGTAGACAACAGCCTCAGCTGAATCAGGGTAACCGTAAGGGTTGTTTTCAATGTGGAGCTGAGGGTCACATCAAGCGAGACTGTCCTCAACTGAATCAGAATGTTGGTGGAAATAACAATGGGAATAACAACAATGCTGGGAACAACAATGGGAACAACGGGGGAAATGGTGCGCGTGGGCGCGTGTTTACTATTGGAGCTGGGGAGGCTCGGAATGATGGCAACGTAGTGACTGGTACATTTTCAGTAAATGATATAGTTGCATCTGTTTTATTTGACTCTGGTGCCGATTGGAGTTACGTATCTCTGGGGTTCAGTCGTCAGTTAGGATTGAGTCCTACACCACTTGTAACTAAACACATAGTAGAGATAGCTGATGGTAAGACAATTGAGGCTTCACACGTTCTTTTTGGGTGCAAACTCGACCTCATGGGTCAAGTGTTCGACGTTGACCTACTCCCTATTACTCTTGGAAGTTTTGATGTGGTTATCGGCATGGACTGGTTGTCCAAACATCAGGCAGAAATTCTCTGTAAGGAGAAAATCGTGCGTGTTCCTCTCCCTAGTGGAGAATCTTTATCGGTTCAGGGTCATCGTAGTAGTGCCGCGGTTAGCATTATTTCGGCAATGAAGGCTCAGAAGTGTCTGCGTAAGGGCTATCCTGCTATTCTAGCTCTTGTTACCGATTCGCAGTCTGACGAAAGGAAGATCGAGGATCTTCCAGTTGTTCTTGAATTCCCTGATATATTCCCTGAAGAACTTCCTGGTTTACCTCCGCACCGTCAGGTGGAATTTCAGATTGAACTCGCGCCAGGAGCAGCCCCAATTGCTCGTGCTCCCTATCGTCTTGCGCCAGGAGAGTTACAGGAGTTGTCAAATCAGCTCCAAGAGCTATTGGATAGGGGTTTCATCCGACCTAGCTCTTCACCTTGGGGAGCTCCAGTACAGTTTGTTAAAAAGAAGGATGGGTCCTTTCGGATGTGCATAGATTATCGCGAGCTCAACAAAGTGACGGTCAAGAACCGTTATCCTTTGCCACGTATCGACGACCTGTTTGACCAGCTGCAACGGTCAAGTTTTTATTCTAAGATCGACTTAAGGTCGGGTTACCATCAGGTACGAGTCAGAGAGGAGGATGTTCCCAGAACGGCTTTTCGGACGCGGTATGGCCACTATGAGTTTTTGGTTATGCCGTTTGGATTGACTAACGCACCGGCAGTCTTCATGGATCTCATGAACCGCGTGTGCAAACCGTATCTTGAAGATTTTGTTATTGTGTTCATCGAAGACATCTTGATCTACTCCAAGAGCAAGGAGGACCACGAGCGACATTTGCGTCTGATATTGGAGCTCCTGAGGAAGGAACAGCTTTACGCGAAGTTTTCTAAGTGTGATTTCTGGATTCGAGAAGTACATTTTCTTGGTCATATTGTTAATGAAAAGGGGATACACGTAGATCCTGCTAAGATCGACGCTATTAGGAATTGGGCGGCACCGAAGAATCCTTCGGAGGTGCGACAATTCCTGGGTCTTGCAGGGTACTATCGTCGGTTTATTCAGGATTTCTCGAAGATTGCTCAACCTCTCACCTCCTTGACGCAGAAAAACGTTGTTTATTCTTGGGGAACGAAACAGGAGGATGCTTTCCAACTCTTGAAGCAGAAACTATGCAGCGCACCGATCTTGTCTCTACCAGAGGGTACCGAGGATTTCGTGGTTTATTGTGATACATCGATTCAGGGTCTCGGTTGCGTGTTGATGCAACGCGAGAAGGTGATAGCTTATGTTTCTCGTCAGTTAAAGGTACACGAGAAGAACTATACGACCCACGACTTGGAGTTAGGGGCTGTGGTGTTTGCGTTGAAGATTTGGAGGCATTATCTGTACGGTACCAAATGCACTATTTACACCGATCACAAGAGTCTCTAGTATATCTTCGGCCAGAAGGATTTGAATATGCGGCAATGTCGTTGGATAGAGCTTTTGAATGATTATGAGTGTGCCATCAAGTATCATCCGGGGAAAGCTAATGTTGTGGCTGATGCACTTAGCCGAAAGGAGACGAAGCCTAAGCGTGTTCGCGCTTTGCAACTTACTATTCATTCTGGTTTACCTTCTCAGATTCGTTCTACTCAGATCGAGGCATTGAAAGAAGAGAACATCGAGGCTGAGTACTTATGGGGCATGGAAAAGCGACTTGTGGTGAGATCTAATGGCGTTCATTATTTCATGGAGCGGGTATGGGTTCCTTCGTATGGTAATCTTAGGGAGCTTGTAATGGATGAAGCGCACAAGTCTCGGTATTCTGTTCACCCGGGCTCAGACAAGATGTATCAAGATCTCAGGGTTATGTATTGGTGGCCAAAGATGAAAGCTCACATTGCGACGTACGTGAGTAAGTGTTTGACTTGTGCTAAAGTCAAAGCAGAGCATCAGAAACCCTCGGGTCTACTTCAGCAGCCAGAGATACCCACGTGGAAGTGGGAGCAGATCCCCATGGATTTCGTTACAGGGTTACCGAGGACTCAAGCTGGAAACGATACTATTTGGGTGATTGTTGACCGTCTCACGAAGTCAGCGCATTTTCTGGCAATCAAGGAAACAGATAAGTTTTCGCAGCTTGCAGCAGTTTATCTTAAGGAGGTGGTTTCTAGGCACGTGGTGCCAACTTCTATCATCGCAGATCGAGATCCGCGTTTCACTTCTGAATTATGGCAGTCAATGCATAAATCGTTCGGTTCACAACTCGATATGAGTACCGCATATCACCCGTAGACGGATGGTCAGAGCGAGCGCACCATTCAGACACTTGAAGACATGCTACGGGCATGTGTGATTGATTTTGGGAAAGGATGGGAGAAACACTTGTCGTTGATAGAGTTCTCCTACAACAACAGCTACCACACTAGTATTCAGGCAGCTCTGTTAGAAGCATTGTACGGGCGGAAATGCCGTTCTCCTCTTTGTTGGGCTGAGGTGGGTGACAGCCAGATCACAGGTCCTGAGCTTGTTCTGGAAACTTCAGAAAAGATTGTTCAGATCAGGAATCGTATGGCGGCAGCGCGTGATCGTCAGAAAAGTTACGCCGACAAGCGTAGAAAGCCTTTGGAGTTCGAAGTTAATGATCGTGTCATGTTGAAAGTCTCACCCTGGAAGGGTGTGGTACGTTTTGGGAAACGCGGCAAACTCAATCCGCGTTACGTTGGGCCTTTTAGAATTCTAGAGCGGATCGGTAAAGTCGCTTACAAGCTTGAGTTACCCGCTGAGTTGGGTAACGTTCACGATGTCTTCCACGTTTCGTAATTGAAGAAATGTTTGTCTGATGAGACACTGGTTGTGCCATTTCAAGAGCTGAAGATTGACGACAAGTTGCAGTTTGTCGAAGAACCTATCGAGATCATGGATCGGGAGGTCAAGGTGCGTAAGCATAGTCGCATTCCGATTGTTAGAGTTCGTTGGAACTCAAGACGTGGACTAGAGTTCACGTGGGAGCGTGAGGACCAGATGAAGCTTAAGTATCCTCAACTTTTTCCTGATGACCAGTTTAAACCTGGTAAGACTGGTGAATTTCGGGACGAAATTCCTTTTCAAGTTGGGGATGATGTGGCACCTGAGCAAAATCCGCAGCAAACTTGATTTCACTTGATTTCCCATTTCACTTCTCTGTGCTTACTTGACAAATTTCGGGACGAAATTTCTTTCAAGTTGGGGATGATGTGACAACCCGCATTCTCAATGTTAGCGACGTTTAATTTCGTGATATTAATTTCCTATTCGTTTCTTTTTTTTATATAACTCCGTTGAACTTACAAGTACGATAACTTGTTAATTGTGTTGTTGGGCCGCACATCTTTTGGGTCGCACATCTTTTGGGCCACACTCTCACACTTAAAAACCCGACAATATATCGGCCCACAACACGGGTCATTACCCATTACACATTTGCTTGTTCTCATTTCTGTTGAACTGGATCTCGGCCCACCTTGTGTTATTTAACATGATTTCCCAACCATTACATGTATTATTTGGACCGACCCACTTGTTAGTATTGGCTTTATAACTGAATGAACGTAACATCTCTAAGTCCCCATCATCGCATCATACCAAACTAAACCCTACTTCTCCTAGTGTGCACGTCGGCAGGCCTCAAGACCCCCTCCTTTTCGGGATATCGATCCAGCATTGGATTGTGGTTAGTGATTCTGGTTCTGATTAATTCTATTTAATTGGTCTTGGGTATTTGAATGTTTGAGAAAACATGTACGTGTGCTTAATCCTGAGTAGTTGGCTATATTGTGTATTAATTTAGAATACCCTACAATGGTTGATGATCTTGCCATGATAATATTAACGACTTAATAGTGATTCGATATGTGTATAGGGATCAGTTTAGAGCATGAAAACTGTGAAGATGGGATCGATGCTTGTTAATTGATTTAGTTGCTAATTGATCACGTTATTGTATGATTTAATTGTTGATCGGTCGCATGAATTATCCGCTATTTTGATCGCTGTTATGAACATGGAACTCAAGAATTTGAACACCTAAATTTAATGGGCCGGTCGGGATTGGGTAACAGTAGGGTTAGCCATTGGATAGTTAATGGGCCTGACTTGTAAGCTGGGCCAGTCAACCCCTTAAATCGGTGAGCAAGTAACCAGTTTTGGGCCGGGTAGCTTGTTACACATTCACTGGATTGATATTGATCTAATAACATATAAGTTGGTTTGGGGGTTATTAAGGAATAGTCGATAATACGAATGAATTGTTTGTGTTGTTTGTGCCATTAATTAATTAACCGGTTAACTATTTTGATATTGAGATTAATGGTGACTGAACTAAACTAAATATATGTTACTAAGGTTATTGGTTGTGGTAATTCAATAAGATGGAATAAGGGGTTATATGCCATGAGGGCCTCATTTGATCATCGGGCCGCACACTCCTGCTAGTGGGCCGAAGGTGGATAAGGTCCACAACTGGCCCGGTTACACACCTGGGCTATGCAAACGTGACATGAACATATTATATAGTTATGGGTAATATGCTTGAGTATAGAGATTTTAGATATTGCTTGACTAGATAGATTAGATTATAATGGTTGCACATGCTTTGGTACATAATCAGTGGCTAATGTTAACATGTTATTAAGTTGAATTGCGTGTACATGGTTAGCAAACTGATGGGCCGCGTAACATTTAGGAACACTCGGTTTGGGCCAGTAATGTTGGGGCCGAAATGACTTGCAAGTTAATATTAGTAAACATATGGTAAAGTGTGTATGGTGAACTAGATTATACACGAATTGATAAATGTTTTTTTTTGAAAGACGTGTATACTGTTGAATCCTGATACAACTTGCATAACTTGGTTAATGTTAGTGCACTGTTTATGTAACGTGTGGAAACATTGCATGTCATAAGTGAAATTGGAATACTAAACTGAATGTTCTGGTAAATCGTGATAGGACATAATTGATCAACGGTTAAACGAGTAAATAATCTTACCGAGCAAAAGCAAGGTGAGTTCACTACTTTTGAGCATGCGTCCTGGTGGTTGGGACAGTCAGTGGGTATCCCGGGGAGGGATAAGTCTTTTGGGTAAAAAAAACAGGAATATTGGATAATAATCTCACCCTATCATTCATAAGTCCCATCTTTTGTTACCGGGGAGGTAACGGGGTATTAGTTGGTAGCGCTACTTAGGTTTGGCACCCTCACACCGTACCGGGGAGGACGGTTGTGAACTAATGACCCAGTCGGGCCCAGTGCTTTGATAGGAGCACTGGGGAAAGGGCAAAACATACATCAGGAGCCGTATTGTTCAGTATCGAGATATTATCAATATTACCTTTGCATTTGTTAATGAACTGGAATAAATACTTGGTAACAAACGTTTTCATAAACTGTGAACTCGCCAGCTTTGTCTGATACACTTGTTGCATGCTCGCAGGTCGTTAGGTATCTTGGATTGGAAACTTGTTGTTTGGAGGAGCAGGAGTGGTCATGGGTCGATTGGAGAGATTGACATGATTGAATTCTTGATACTATACTTTGGTTTTAAACAGTTTAAATTTTGGTTTTCTTTTGCTTCCGCTGAACATATTGGTTTTCGTATAAACTTGTGATGGTATTTTATTAATGATTGAGAACTTTATTTTGAAACTTGTATGGGTTCAATGTAATTAGTGGCTCATTTTCAGTACGTCGCACGCCTATCAGGGACACTCCCTAGGTGGTATTTTGGGGGTGTGACATGTAATTTAAAGAAACGTCTAGCTGATGAATCGCTAGCAATGTCTCATAAAGACGTACAGGTTGATGAGAGCCTAAGGTTTGTTGAAAGACCTATGTCGATCGAGGATCGACAGGTTAAAAAGCTTTGAAGGAAGCACGTTCCTATAGTGAAACTTAAGTGGGATGCCTGTAGAGGCCCTGAATATACGTGGGAAGTTGAGTCCACTATGCGACAGAAGTACCCTCACCTATTCCAGTAAATCTCGGGGTCGGGATTTCTTTTAAGGGGGTGAGGATGTAACACCACGTAAAAACGTGTCCAATCATATGAAGACACGTGTCCTAAACCCTAACCAGGTAACGGAGTTATTCCGAATGACTAAACTTGACAACGTTTGATTTTGTATGCGAAGGGACTAAAAGTGTCAACATGCTAATTTAAGCCTCTGAGTGACCTTTTACTAAATCCGAGACCATATAGTATTGAAACACGCTCTCGGAAATAATTAAGAATGATTATAAAAGTTGAAGGATCAAAAGTGTCAAGATCAAAAGAAACCATGTTTCTGATCAACCTCTTACGGACCGTAAGGGCCTAGGCTTACGGTCCGTAAGATAGCTACCTGGGCGATACATTCCAATATTGGTTACGGACCGTAAAGGGTCAGGCTTACGGTCCGTAAAGCCTGTATCTGGGCAGAAATTTTGGACAGCTGCAGGTTTCTTCACTAACCGCCTTAAATCCTTCCAAATTGAAACTAGGAGCTTGTTGTCGGTTTTAGGATACCACTAGGACACCTGGGGTGATCCTAGGAGCCTCCTTAACAGTTGTAGATGATCCAAATGCTTGCAACTTAGTATATAAGGAGCTCTAGTTCATAGTTCATGTGCTCACATTTGTAACAACTTTCAAATAACTCACTTCTGGAGCTTGCAAGCAGTAGGAGAAGAATTCCAAGTGTAGAAAAGATAGCAAGGACCCTAAGTAAGAGTTTTAATCCTTGCTTAGTCCATTTAATTAGCTTAAAAACCGAAAAGTCAAACATATCGTAATTTAGCTTTGACTTTCGGTTTAATCATAAATGGTCCAGCCACTGACCGAAACAAAAGTGGTTATAGAACCATATTAAGGTAGGTGGTTAACCCTTAAAAGGACACCTCCTAATTATTTCGTTTGACTAGTTAATTGTCGGGTCAAACTAGTTTGACAAAAAGTCAAACTGGACAGAAAGTTTAAAAAATAATTTAAACTAATAAAACAAAGGTTCTAAATTATATTTTAACATTCTAATGACTTGGTAATTAGTATTAGAACGTGTTTAATCAGGTCTAACCCGACAATTATCAGTCTAAGGTCAGTTTATAACCGAAAGTCGCAAAAGCTTGACTTTTTGCTTTGACTTTCTGTTCTGGCCCGTTTAAGCTTAATTCTCCTATGTGTTAAGCTTCCATTAGGACCACATTATTCAGTAGTATAACCCTCTAGAGTTATATTGCTCGGTCCTTAGTAGTTTGAATTATATGCACTCGTTTGTTAATATGCTTATAAATGCCGTAAATGCCCTTTGACATATAAATGAGATTTTTAGAAATGTGAGAGGAAAAAAAACCTTTGCTACTGATATATAAGCTTATCCCAAAAATTTGACATCAGTTCTTGTTCTCAAATCGAAGTTATGCTCGATATCGTAATTAGAAGCTTTTTATTAATTAATTTGCGATATCTTGCATAATGTATCTTTAAACTTGAATTTTGAATCAAAACTCATTACCTACTGTTAAGATATTATTTTTAAGGAATTTTAAAATTTTTGGCCAGAATATAATATGTTTAAAACATAGAGTTCTTGTGTAATTCAGTTAATGACGATAATACCCTTGTTAGGCATAAAATGAGATTAACAAATGATTTGAATGCCAAACTTTTTCCTACTGATTACATACATTAAATAAATTATTTTGAGCATTTAAAACTGATCAAAATCTCAGATTTACATAAACATCTTGATTATCGTCAATTAGCGAGTTTTACACTAATTAGGTGCATAGTATGGTCTAAAACCATATTTAACACCTAAGACTTGTTACCTACTGAATTTTTAAACAAATTTAAATATAATTACAGTAAGTATAAGTCATGAACTCAGATGTCCAAAATTGTCCTTAAAAGCCTATGTGAAATGACCAAAATGTCCTTTCGGGGCATAGTTTGGCCATAAATGGTAAACCTCACATATATGTAATATCTTACTGATGTAATGAGATAAATTAAATATTTTTACTGATTACAAAAGACCAGAACTTCAGTTTGTTATAAAATCTCTTTTATAATTATTAAAATGACCAAAATGCCCTTACGGGACTTAAATTGGTTTAGATTACTTCATGGGCATATATGTTAGCATCCTACTGATGTATTAACATATTTTAAGCATAATAACAATTGAGACCTGTATATAATTCATTTGGTTACCCGTTACGCGTTTAAGCATTCGGATCGGTTTATGTGACTAGTTTACGTGAAATAGCCGAAACGGGTTTAACCTTATCATAAAATCCTCAAATTCCAGAATGTGATTAGTTTACCCATATTATACAAGTATCCATGCTTGTCAGGTCTAAACCACATTCTATTCCAGTCTCCGCTTAATCTAGCGTTTAGAACCGTAAAGTTTCTTTCTAGCTAGCCGGTCTAAGTCTTTGACTTAACTAAGGACCCGTTAGCATTCTAATAGGTTATTAAACCTTCTATAAAGATTAAGTAGCATCCAGTAGAAGGTACCATCATAAATCTTTAAGATTATACTGCTGAGTTACCTATCACATTAGCTCAGGTAAATACTTTTAACTTATTTTCCCTTATACGGGCTTGGGATATGGTATTATAATATTACCACTTGGTCGGGTTTGAAATCATTTAATCGGATTGTGATTAATAAATTTACATAACCCATTTTAATCTGTCTTGTTTGATAACATAAGCATTGGGGGTTAATACGACCGTGTCCTGGATATCCTCGGCTCATTTCATTTGAAAATGGCCACGACCTATGCACGGGGTGTAGGAATACACCTGACAAATGCAAATGCTAAAATATAAACCCACATGTTGGGGATAACTCCTTTGTGGGTTCTATAAGTGGTGCGTCGGTTAATCAAGACCGGCTTTCAACCGGCCCCAATTGTAAGACAAACATGTAAATCTGTATACAAGATTATCTTTAAATAATTGTCCCAAGTTATAAATGATTTGTGCCATGTGCACTTAAATCAATTTTCATAAATGTTTTCAAAAGTGTCAGTTAATTGTATTTACCAGTGTAAACTGACGTATCTTCTAAAGACTGATTGACAGGTACCTCTCGTAAATAGACTGGAGCTATTAGGTGTCGTATAAGAGGATCTTGCAAATCCCTAAGATACCTGAAGTCTGTTATTTTGTTTCCTTGTATTTATTTATGATCCGCCTGTGGATCTTATTACAATCCAGTCTATATATTCTTTCACTCGGACACTCAGACATTATGGTTTGTAATAGATTATTTACCAAGCCTTCCGTTGTGCTATTATATTGTGTGTATTGACAATGATGATATCAACTACGTCACGATACTCCTCGTCAGGCCCATCGGTAATACGTAGAAATATTGGGGTGTGACAGGTATCTTATGATCGGAGCAGTCCATGACTCAGGATTCTTCTCAGGATACTCATCGTCAGTGTTTTGGTCAAAAATCACACAAGGATAATACAACCAAATCTGATTTTGTGAGGTGTGATACTTGAATTGATGAACAAATGTATGAACACTATATGAATGAAATGAATGTTGGACACGAGGATTTATACGAGGAAAAAGCCCTTGATCTATGTATGATATCTGGCACAAAAAACCTTGGGTGATGGAAACTACCGATCACCAAGTATATTAAACAAACAATGTATACAATTCGGGATGACAACAAGCTTGTTACAAGGATCACTAGTGTACAAAAAGTGTGTAATCGCCAATAAGTTGCAGAGAGTTCTCGAGCAGTGTGTGTTTGCTAATTGTTCTATCTAATCAAGCTTGTTATCCCCTTATAAAAATAGAAATAAGCTAACAAACTAACAATCCGAAAAAGATGCTAGCTTCCCACGATCTCCACAACGGTCACGAAGGCCATGCACGTGCAGAATTGAAAGGTATATTCCCTGGAATCTCGGCAAGACCAAGTCCCACTCGAATAGCCCTGCAAAACGAGTTCAAATATAATGGAAACAACTGTTAGTATAAGGATAATAATGAGGATCCTGGATCCTTATTCCTGCAACGTCTTCTGAGGATCCTTAATTCAAACTGAACTGAGGATCCGTGATCCTGGCTGCATTTGAGGATCCGTGATCCATAAGATGTGAAAATCCATCCCTAAAAATTGCCCCCAAAATATGAGGAATTAAATATAACTAGATGAGTCATATTTTCTGCTTTATCTCTAACGAACTAGTTAGCGAAAAATTAGCCGTTGCGAATGTGATGTTAGCGACAAGACCTCCTGCAAAATCATCATTATATATAAAGGGTTAGAGATAAGGATCGATATACATTTAAATTCGAGCGTTTCACCCCTTTAAATCTTCATCCGGAGATCAAACAGGTATCTCTCTTCTTCCTTCTCTCTAAATTTTCTTCTTCTGATCCTCTATTCTCGAGCATCCATGGCGAAGATGGTTCTCCGATCCTCACCTGCCAAGGATCCTAAGAAGGATAGTCCCCTGAAGAGCCAGGGTGTAACCAAAAACCCTTCGTTGGAACTCTGTCGTTTCACCGATCCTGAGATTGATCGGATACGACATTATTTTCCGGCTGAAGCCGTCTTCAGGTCCTTCGACTCTTCGATGAAGAGCGATTGTATTTCTGATACTTTGGTCACTTTTCCGGCCACCCCTTTTCTGATAGGGTTTTCCTATCCTTTCCCTGTTTTTACACAATCCTTCTTCACACTCACGGGCATGTGCTACATACAAGCCATGCCAATGATGTGGAGAGTTCTTTATACCCTCGAAAACATCATAGAGCAAGAGGGTGTTGAATTAGGGATGTCTGAGTTGAGTCAAATGTACAACCTGGTTAGCCACGGTTCTCATCGCTTTCTGTTTAAACACAAACCTGGTCAGCCTCATCCAATCCTCAAAACCACCAAAAATGATACCCACTGGAAGAGCCATTTCTTCTTTGTGAGGAGGGTCTCAATCCCAGATGGGAAAGACCTTCCCAAAAAGTGGATCACCCATGGTAGGATATGGGATCCTTAGACAAGGACCAAAGTAGGATTTTTTTTCTGTTATGGATAACTGATCCTTCTTTCTGTTTTTGCAGCTATCTCGCTCTCTCATATTCAAGAAACACCTGCAACAAAAGAAAGAGTTTCTGCTTTCTGGAACCTTGATCCTGCTGTAAGGACATTTCAAGCCAAAGCAAAGGACTCACAAGAAGTATCCTTCGGTTCCTTCACAATGTCAAGTAAGTATTCAAATCTGTTTTTGAATAAATAATTAAATGAAAGTAAAATATGAATACTTATCTGTGTTTTGCACTTGTAGGCGCTGGAAAATCCTCAAAATCAGCTTCCAGGTTCAGTGTCAGTGACCTTGACGCATTTGCTTCCTCCAAGTCCATCAAGAAGGAACTTGCTGCCAGTCCCAGCATCCCGAACCCTAAAGGCATGAGCACACGGGGCAAGGGTACCAAGAAAAGAAAAGCCTCTGAACCCCTTAAAGGCCTCCCTCTCATCCAACACCAGTTCGAGGAGTATGTCTCCGAGGTAAGGATCCTGGATCCTTAAGTCTAATCTTCCATTTCTGAGGATAACGGATCCTGACCATGTGCTTGTTTTATACAGAAATTTGCTGAGATCCAAATGCTCCTGGATCATCATCTCGAAGAGGCTGAGCAAAAGAACCTGGACTTCCAGAAGATGTTCCTGGCAAAAGATAAGAAAATCTCCTCCCTCGAGAAGGACATCTGCCTGGTGAAGAAGGAGTTGGTTCTGACTGAGATCACAGCTCAGCAGGAGAAGGAGGAGGTGATGGAAGGGGCAAAGCTCTCTGCTACAATCGCCATGCTCAAAATCAAGCTTCAAATGGCAAAGGAGGCTGAGGATCCTTCTTTTGACAGGTCTGCCTGGAATCAGGAGGCTTGGAAGCTGAAGTTGGCAGAGCTGGATGATGAAGAGGAAGCTGAGGAGGTCTTGGCAATCGAGGCTGGTAGCAGTGGGCTGAAGGATCCGGTGGAGGAGGTAGCTGGTGGTGATGATGCAGCGAAGGTGTAGGCTGCAGCAATAGGCGATGATGGATTTATCTAGACGCGGCCGGAGCCCATTTATGATTTGATAGTTTTTTTGTTGTTATGTTTCGAACAATGGTCTGTATGGTGAACAATAGCTTTAGGTTTAAAGATCACTGATCCTCTGGACAATAGGGGGTAACAAAGGTGGATGGGTCCTTCTGTTTGTGGAGGATGAATCCTTTGGTGCCCCTCGCCTTTATTTCCTGCACTTTATCGAACATTTAGTATGGACTCCCTTTGCCAACAAAAAGTGGACGGGCCACAGTTTGCTGGTAGAAGCTTGGGTTGGCAATTTTGACAACCTTTTAAAGGGTTAACTATGATAAATAAATAAACTTTAACCTTTTGACTATCTTGGTGTTGTTTATCTTTCATATGTTTATCTTTCAATTGTTATTGCACAATTCTTTGAACTTACAAGTTATTAGTGAAAGTATAAAATCAGTTTATGTCAAAAAGTTTAGGATATGATCAAGGATCAAATATCCTATAATCAAAAATTTGAAAAGTGATATAACCTTAGGATCATATATCCTGTTGTCAAAGAATAAGGGTAACATTGATAAATCAAGAATAAAATTAAAGTAAATAAGGATCATACCAGAGAATCCAAGTTAGGATCCTAAATCCTTGATGTTTACGATGATGATAACCAAAAAACAAACCTTGTAAGAAGTTAGGATCCAGGATCCTTAACTGTTTAGCTTTAGAAACCTAAAATAAAACATAACTTGGGACTAAGCCAACTACAAAAGGAAGAGTTAGTGTCAGGGGACAAGCCCAACAATCTGGGACAAGCCCAATAAACTAGGGACAAGCCCAAAAAACTAGGGACAAGCCCAAAAAACTAGGGACAAGCCCAAAAAACTGGGGACAAGCCCAAAGGATCTTGTGTAAACTGGAGTATGGCCCTTACTGGTGACTATCCAAACTTAGTGACATGAAAATGTCAAAACCTTAGCTAACGTGAAAACGTTAGAAACCTTAGGAACGGATGTATGGTACGTCTACCATTATACTTAGGATCCTGAATACAGCCAGTACAATAAAATTGTCAGCCCCTAAAGCGGGTACTGGTCCCATTGCCTTTAACTGCATCAAGATAATCGTGCGCTACTGGCGAAGGTAAACTGGGGACAAGCCCAAAAACTAGGGACAAGCCCATAAAACTTTAGGAGACTTCTGTGGATACTTGATCCTCTGTCAAGGATCCCTGAACTTCTGCAAAACTTAGAATTTTAGTGAAGAAGGATAAAGGATCCTGGATCCTTTTCCTTGTAAATAAATAAATTAAAGGATTAGAATCACGTTATTACCAGAATGAGGATCATATATCCTCTAAGGATCCTTAATGTATAACGGATATGAAGATGGCCAAGGATCCTTAATCCTTCTTACATGAAGTATCTCTTCAAATGGACAGCATTCCAAGCTCTTGGTAGCAAATCACCTTCCATTGTTAATAACCGATATGCCCCCTTTCCTGCCTCAGCTTCAATAAGATAGGGGCCTTCCCACTTTGGTGCTAACTTGCCATCAGCAGGATTTGTGGTATTTTGGAATGCTTTCCTCAACACCATGTCACCAACTTGAAACTTTCTGATCCTGACATTCTTGTTATAAGCTCCAGCCATCCTTTGTTGATAGCTAGCCAATCTTATCCTTGCCAAATCCCTGAGTTCTTCTATGGTATCCAAGTCTTGAACCAAGTTTTCAACATTTCCTTCAGGATCACGGATGCTTGTTCTTGCAGTAGGGACTACCATCTCTGTAGGGATCACTGATTCTGCTCCAAACACTAAAGAAAATGGAGTCTGGCCAGTAGCATTCTTGGGAGTTGTTCTATCAGCCCATAACACATAAGGTAGCTCTTATGCCCATTTTCCTTTCTTGGATCCAAGCTTCTTCTTCAAGTTGTTGATGATGATCTTGTTGGATGATTCTGCTTGACCATTAGCTTTTGGGTGGACTGGTGTTGATGTTATCATCTTAATCCCCCAACTGTCACAAGAGCTAGTAGTTCTACTCCCAATGAATTGGGATCCATTATCACAAACAATTTCAGAAGGGATACCAAATCTGGTAATGATGTTTCTTTTAATAAAGGATATCACTCCTTTTTCTCTGACTTGAGCAAAGGCTTCAGCTTCTATCCACTTGGAAAAGTAATCAGTCATAGCAAGCATAAACACTTTTCCTCCTGGTGCCTTGGGAAGTTTACCAACTATATCCATTCCCCATCTCATGAATGGCCAAGAAGAGGATATAGGATGCAGGAGCTCTGCTGGTTGATGAAGGATATTGCTATGTCTCTGACAAGCATCACATTTCTTGGCATAATCCATATCATCCTTCTTCATAGTAGGCCAATAATATCCTGTCCTAAGGATCCTTGAGAACAGTGCTATGCCCCCAGTGTGGTTTCCACAATCTCCTCCATGAAAATCCTTTAGGACTTCTTGAATTTCAGGATCCTCTATACACCTTAGATATGGACCTGCAAGAGATCGTTTATATAACATGTTATTTAATATTATAAATTGAGATACCTTCACTTTGAAAGCTCTGGGATTTTCTCCTATAGGAATCTCTCCATGTTGTATATATCTCATGATTGGAAGGATCCAGGATCCTGAATGTGATTGTGCACCATTGCTAGGTATGATTGCAGAATCCTCTACTATCTCCATAGCTGTGTGATCCTCAATAGCAGGAGTCAAAGTATGGATTATTGGAATTTTAATATCCTCTGGAATCTTCAATGATGATCCTAGGTTGGCCTGGTATTATGTCCCCCTGTGGCGATTTTAGTAGTATTCCTAGTCCAGTTCCCTTGATGTTTGAAGCCTCATCTGTGAAGAGTATCCAAGGATCCTTAGTCTCTTCAAGCTGTTGAACTTCCAACTCAGCTTCCCTTTGTAGATCACTACTGAAATCTGCCACAAAGTCAGCTAAGGCTTGGGATTTAATGGCAGTTCTTGGCTCATATCTTATATCATAAGCACTAAGCTTTACTGCCCATTTAGCCATCCTTCCTGACATTTCAGGTTTCCTGAGAACATTCTTAATTGGAAAGTTAGTTCTAACAATAATAGCATGTGTTTCAAAATAATGGCGTAATTTAGTTGATGCCATAATCAAAGCAAGGATAAGTTTTTCTAAATGTGAATACCTGGATTCAGCATCAAGCAAACTTTTACTTACATAATATACAGGGTGTTGTGTACCTTCATGATCCTTAACAAGGACCGCACTTACTGCCTTAGAAGACACTGCCAAATATAAGGATAATATATCCCCCTTTTCTGGTTTCATTAAGGCTGGAGCTGAGGATAGGTAATCCTTTTTCAGTCCATTCAAATTTCTTGTTCTTTCTCAGTATGTCATAGAATTCCTTGCATTTCTCTGATGACTTTGAGATGAACCTGTTCAAGGCTGCGATCCTCCCTGTCAATCTTTGCACATCCTTGGCATTGGTAGGGGATTTAATATTCACAATCGCCTTGATTTGCTCTGGACTTGCCTCTATGCCTCTTTTTGTCACCATGTATCCTAGGAACTTGCCTGCTTTTACACCAAAGTGACACTTGGAAGGATTCAATTTCATATTGAATTTATCAAGGATATCAAATGCTTCCTCCAAATGTCTAAGGTGATCCTCAGCTCTCTTGGACTTAACCACCATGTCGTCTATACAGACTTCCATTGTGTGTCCTATTTGTTCCTTAAACATCATATTGACTAGCCTTTGGTATGTAGCACCTGCATTTCTTAGTCCAAATGGCATAGCAATATAACAATAGATACCAGTAGGGGTCATAAAGGCTGTATCCTCTTGATCAGATGGTTCCATCTGAATTTGTTGAAATCCAGATGAAGCATCCATGAAAGTCAACAACTCATGACCCGCGGTAGCATCCACCATGGAGTCAATGTGGGGTAATGGGAAAGGATCCTTGGGATATGCCTTGTTTAAATCAGTAAAATCGACACATACCCTCCACCTTCCATTTTTCTTTTGAACAACAACCATATTGGCTAACCACCTTGGATACTTAACCTCTCTAATCATAACTGCTCTGAGCAGCTTATTTACCTCCTCCTGGATGATGGCATTCCTCTCAGGTGCAAACTTCCTCCTCTTTTGATGTATGGGTTTGAATGACCTGTCAATTCCAAGTTTATGAGTACTAATATCTTTAGAGATACCTGTCATGTCTTCATGCTTCCAGGCAAAGGTAGTTTTTCTTCTCTTCAGGAAGGATACTAGATCCTCTTCAATATTGTTGAGGATCCCGGATCCTATAAAAACTTTGGATTCAGGATCTTGAGGATCCATCAGGATATCCTTGACATCTTGTTCTCTAGCCTCCAGAACATCTTGATGCGCGTGTGGTGTGATATATATTTAAGTATATTTTAAGCCCTTTTTACACGTTAGCCAAGTTTTAAATTTATAAAACACGATATTTTACTAACACCAAACACACATATGGGCAAGTGCACCCATCGTTAGCGTAGTATAGTGTTGGCAAGATACCGAGGTCGTCCAAGGACACAAAAGCTTTTAGTACCGGTTTATCCTCAACGTCTAATCAAATCAAAAGTTAGAAAAAAGGTTTTTAAATAAGCAAAATAAAACTAACTAAAATGCTGAAAAATAAAATAAAAGTAAAAACAGATAGACAAGATGAATCACTTGGATCCGACTCGTGTTTAGTGTAACCTTTGATTATTTCCGCACTTTTGCACTTTTTAAGATATTATCTTAGTTATTGTAGTAGGCCCCTCTTTTTTAGGTGACGTTACCCTCAACCCAGTAGTTTGAGTCAGCAAGGATACAATCCTAAAGGGTCGGATTATTGAAAGATAATTAATTAAGTTATTAATGCATATTATGGTAGGCCCCTCTTTTGAAGGTGACGTTACCCTCGGCTAAGTAGTCTGAGTCAGCAAGGATACAGTCCTAAGTAGCCGGGTTAAAGTATTAATAGTAGCTTACATATGAGAGGATCAAAGAGTTTGGACCCCCGCCATCCAATACCGGTGGGTATTGAAGGAGGTCCTACTAAATTTGACCCAGGTCCTTGCAGGATCTATACACTGAACAAGGCAAGACTCTTACCAAACCGTTCCCTTAACCCCCGACCAGGTAGCCAACATATCTCCATATAGACCGTGGAGATATGAATGGTGAAAATCTTTTATTTTATATAGACAGTAAAATAATGCCAAGACACCACGGACAAACGATAAGGAAGAATCACCTTCAACATAAGAAACTGGTTATTAAATTCATTAATACATAACCAAATAAAAAGTGCGAAAAGATTAAAAATAAAAAGTATTACACTAGACACTTGTCTTCACCAAGTGATGTAAGAGACTTAGGAAAACATGGCCTTTGATTGTCAAGAACTCTTACGATCAATCTTGGATCCCGAGATGACTCACACACTCTACAATGGACGATGGATGATGGTGGTGGGTGGTGGGTGAAATGTGAGAGAGGTGGTGTGCCAAGGGATGGTTTGCAAATGAGCCAAGCACCCCTATTTATAGGCTGAACAGAGGCTCGGGCACGGCCCCGTGTCCATTGGGCATGGCCCCGTGTCCACCTTCCTTCTCTTTCTTCATTAATTACAGTTTGTCTGCATTAGTTGACCACGCCCCCGTGTCCGCTGGGCACGCCCCCGTGTGCAGAAGCGTATCTGTACTATCAAGATTTCCCCAGATTCTGCGAATCTTAGAGTTGACCACGGCCCCGTGTCCGCTGGGCACGCCCCCGTGGTGGGTGATAGAAGCTTCTACAGCTTTGTCTTTTCTGCTGACACTTGGGCACGCCCCCGTGCTCATTGAGCACGGGGCGTGTTCAGCCTTCTGTTATCTTGTTTTGCTTGGGAAGATGCTGTTGGGGAGGCCGGGTATGCCACGTTTGTTCCTTTTCTTGTATTTATGTTAGATTTAGCTGCCTTTTTGCTTCTTTGTTCATTTGAGCTCATTTAATCCTGAAAATACAAAAGGAAGACAAAAACACACTTTTTCCAACATTAGTACTAAAAAAGGGTTAGTTTTATGCCACAATTGATGTAATTTATATGTTGCATTTTGTGCACATCAATCTCTTGGAGGATGCTTTAGTTGCTATTGCTCCCTGGGTCTCGAGGCTGGCTTCATTAATGAAGTACAGCAATTTTTGGCTTCTTGTTGGTCACTTTTAATCTTCACCACCCCCCATGGAGTTGGGAGTTTCACACATTGATGGTATGTAGATGGAACTGCTTTCATGTCATGTATCCATGGCCTGCCAAGGATAACATTTCAACAGGATAAGCAATCTATAATACAAATTTTTTTAAAAGTATTAACTCCCTCTATATAAATGGGAAGTTTAATGTCCCCCAATGTGTTCTTGGTTTCTCCACTGAATCCCACAAGAACTGATGATCTTGGGATGATTTCTGATTCAGGGATGTTCATCTTCTTGAAGACATCAAGTTGAATGATGTTCACTGAGCTTCCTCCATCTATGAGAATCCTGCGAACAAAATGGTTAGATATAAACAAAGTAATAATAAGACCATCATGTTGAGGATCCTGAATATCCACACGATCATCCTCATCAAAGGATATAATTTTCTCCTGTGTAAGGATCTAGGTCCGGATGGGTCTGTCCCCATTGTCCATCTTTGTTTCTTTAGCATGCCTCTTGGCTGCTGAAAAGGAAGTGCCAAATATGTCTGATCCTCCAGATATGAAGTTGATAATATGTGCATCTGTTGGGGGAGCAGGAGCACTTTCCGGAACTTTTTCAGGATCCTGGATCCTGACTTTTTTCTTCCGAGAAGCTCCTTCAAGTGCCCTTTGCTTAACAAATAACCAATCTCCTTCCTGAGTGCTATGCATTCTTCAGTGAGATGGCCAAAATCTTCATGATATGCACACCATTTGGATTTGTCTTTTGTTGCAGCTGGCTTATCACTCTTTCTGGGTCATCTTGCTTTTTCACCTAGATTCTACATTGCAAGGATTAGTTCATTGTTATCAACAGAAAAGCAATATTCAGAAATGGGAGGATAATCCTCGTCATCCTCTTCTTGTTCCACTGCATGCACGTTCTGGTTATCAGATCTATTGTATGGTTTGGATTTGTTGTTCCTGAAGTAGGATCCTTGCTTTTCCTGTTTTAAGGATCCTGCCAGTCTTTCTTGGATCCTTTTATCATCCTCTAAGCGGATGAATCTAAGGGCCCTGGTTCTTACTTCATCAAGATTCCTGCAAGGGGTCATGACAAGATCATCATAGAACTGTGAATCCTTAAGTAAACCCATTTTGAAGGCTTCTACAGCCGTAGCTATATCCAGGTTAGGAATTTCCAAGGATTCTCTACTGAATTTAGTAATATAATCTCTAAGTGATTCACTTTGACCTTGTGTTACCCTATATAGATTACTAGTTAAACGTTCAAACCTCCTACTGCATGAGAATTGGCTATTAAACAAATTAACTAGATTAGCAAATGAAGTAATAGAGTAAGGGGAAGACATAGCAGCCATTTAAGAGCTGATCCTGTAAGTGTGGATCCGAAACCCTTGCATAGACATGCTTCTTTTAACCTCTCAGGGATGGGATTGATCTCCATCATTTCTCTGTACTGAGCTACATGCTCTTTTGGATCAGTTGAGCCATCGTACAGCTTCATGTTAGGTGTTTGAAACCTCTTCGGTATTTCTGCATCACAAATAGGTGGTGCAAAACGAGATATCTTGTGACTCCCATCTGGAATTTCAGGAATGGTTATAACCACTCCCGGAACGCTGGATATCATATCCTTGAGCTTTTGTAACTCTCTGGCCATAGCTTGGTTGATACATGTATCCTGCACAAAGCCATGGTTAGCATTATAAGAATTATTCAAAGTGTTACCTCCTGAAGGATTCAAGTTTGGAATTCCGGATGTGAATCCATATTGACGTGATTCTGGCATGATCGAGGGACCAGACGAAACAATAGTCTGCATAGGGATGAAGTCTCCCAAATGAATATCTGAACTTCCGGGTTGTACACTCCTTAAGGATCCTTGATCCTAAAAGATGTTGGATCCTTGGTATGTTGAGACTGGGGGTCTTGGAGGATGATCCATGGATCCGTAAACCTGAGATGAAGATCCCTGAACCTGAGAGGAGGATCCTTGAACCTGAGAGGATCCCTGAACCTGAGAAGAGGATCCCTGACCCTGGAATGAGGATCCTTGAACCGTCTGTGCTCCTATATATCCTCCAGAACTGAAGAAGGATCCTTGAGTCTGAAGAGAGGATCCTGAAGGCTGAAAGTAGGATCCTTGAGCCTGAGTCATTGCCAACGATCCATAACGTATACTCGACAATCCACCCTGGTATAGAGTACCTGATGCTGTGGAGTGCTGGGCTGTTATGGCTGGAGAATCAAAATTCAGTTATCTGGGCACCAATGGAGAGTGATCCTCCGCTGATCTCTTCAATTTCTTGATGTCATCATCTCTCGAAGGATCCTGTCATTAGTTCTGTCCTGCTGCTGCATGTGATCCTTCATCTGCAAAATCAAAGAATAAAGATCATTATTAGTAGGACCAGTAGAAGCAGTAGAAGTTGGTTTTGGGAAAACGGGGGTTTGTTTCTTCGCACCATCTTCAGCATTCTTCTGGGATCCAGAAGGTGCAGGAGGCAAAGGTGGGATGCCCTGTGAAGAGGTGATCGCCGGCATGGAGCTTGAAGTGTTTTTTTCCTTGGGAAGCCATGTGATTGAAGGTAATGAACCGAAATGATCAAAATGAACAGAATTTCTCAGAAATGAAGCACCAATTGCCCCACGGTGGGCGCCAAACTGTTTTGGTCAAAAATCACACAAGGATAATACAACAAAATCTGATTTTTTGTGAGGTGTGATGCTTGAATTGATGAACAAATGTATGAACACTATATGAATGAAATGAATGTTGGACACGAGGATTTATACGAGGAAAAAGCCCTTGATCAATGTATGATCTCCGGCACAAAAAACCTCGGGTGATGGAAACTACCGATCACCAAGTATATTAAACACACAATGTATACAATTCGGGATGACAACAAGCTTGTTACAAGGATCACTAGTGTGTAATCGCCAATAAGTTGCAGAGAGTTCTCGAGCAGTGTGTGTTTGCTAATTGTTCTATCTAATCAAGCTTGTTATCCCCTTATAAAAATAGAAATAAGCTAACAAACTAACAATCCGAAAAAGATGCTAGCTTCCCACGATCTCCACAACGGTCACGAAGGCCATGCACGTGTAGAATTGAAAGGTATATTCCCCTGGAATCTCGGCAAGACCAAGTCCCACTCGAATACTCCTGCAAAACGAGTTCAAATATAATGGAAACAACTGTTAGTATAAGGATAATAATGAGGATCCTAGATCCTTATTCCTGCAACGTCTTCGAAGGATCCTTAATTCAAACTGAACTGGGGATCCGTGATCCTGGCTGCATTTGAGGATCCGTGATCCATAAGATGTGAAAATCCATCCCTAATAGTCAGGATCCTGGATACTCGACACTTCCTTATCCTGAGGCTTGAAGTGTTCCATCGCAGGATACAGGATATGTAATATTGGTATCTGAGTTCCTTCCTGTATCCTGACTGTAGATCCCAAATTTGCCAAAGCATCTGCTTCACCATTATCCTCTCTTGGTACCTGTTCAAGTGTAAAAACTTCGAAATATCCTGCTAATTTTTTGACAATTTCAAGATATTCGATTAATTTTTCACCTTTGACTGCATAGGATCCATTGAAATGGTTAGTAAATAACAATGAATCAACATATACTTGCAAATTTTTAACATTCATGTTCTTGGCCAACTCTAATCCTACAATCAAAGCTTCATATTCTGCTTCAGTATTAGTGGCCAGAAATTCACACCTAATAGCCTGGGGTAATATGTCCCCCTGTGGTGATTTTAGTAGTATACCCAATCCTACACCTCTCACATTAGATGCACCATCAGTATATAATGTCCAGGATTCTAAGGTTTCTCCTAGTTGTTGTACTTCTAGGTCTACTTTATTTTGAATATCACTACTGAAATCAGCCACAAAGTCTGCTAGAGCCTGAGACTTTATAGCATTTCTAGGTTCATATACTAGATCATAGGCACTTAACTTTACTGACCACTTAGCCATTCTACCCGACATCTCAGGTTTTCTAAGCACATTTTTAACAGGATAATTAGTTTTAACATGAATCCTATGTGTCTTAAAATAATGTCTAAGCTTAGTTGATGCCATAACTAGGGCTAATATCAATTTTTCTAAGTGTGAATATCTAGTTTCAGCATCTAATAAACTTTTACTAACAAATAGACAGGATACTGCTGACCTTCATGATCCTTTACCAAAACAGCACTTACTGCATTCCCTGATACGGCAAGATATAGGGATAATGGTTCACCATCCTCGGGCTTCATCAATAAAGGGGCAGTTGAAAGATATTGCTTTAATTCTTGTAGGGCTGCTTCATGCTTTTCTCCCCATTCGAATTTCTTATTCTTTTTCAGGATATCGTATAATTCTTTACATTTCTCTGAGGATCTTGATATAAATCTGTTCAACGCTGCTACTCGTCCTGTTAATATTAGTACATTTTTCATGTTGGAAGGTGACTTGATATCTAGGATAGCTTTGATCTGTTCTTGGCTTGCTTCTATCCCTCTTTGTCACAGCCCCTGACCCCATCCTGGGAGCGGGAGCCGCGAACCAGTCAGATGGTATCGATGTTTATAAATTTGGCAGCGGAAATTTTCATCAGGACCGTAGTTAGGAAATATTTTTATCAGAGTAAACACCAAAATGTTAAAAATAAATAAATGGGATAAAACCCAAGTTTTCTTTACAATACATTTATATGGATAAACCCTAAGTATTGAAAATAAAATCTACTTTTTTATTTAGGTAACTTTTATAGCCACTTTTCTAAGCCTTCAGTGCTCTCCAGCTGGCTTCTATTTGGCTTTCACATTTTGTTACCTGAAACGTGTTTAAAACATTTTTGTCAGTGGGAAATACTGGTGAGTGAATCCCAATTTAATCAAAAAGAGTTTTATCATTTCACAGTATTGAGAGCTATCACATTGTTTATTTCTACACAATTACTTATTCAGTATTGTCAATCCTGACTGGTGGGTCATATTACACATTGGCTAACTCGTTGTCCAATGGTAACGTGTTCCACATTTTGTATACAAAACCCCAACATACCGGCAGTAATTGAAGAACTACAAAGACTCAATCACTGCTTAATCACATTGTAAAACATTTAAGGTTTTGTAAAAGCAATTTACAAAAAGGAGATTACTCACATTGCTACTTTAAGGATTTCCTTCGTGTTTTCCTGGTTATAATCTATTTAAATAAACAATGCACACGCGTTAGTATAATAACCCATATTTACATTAGCTATACCCTCCCCGAGACAGAAACTCCAATGACTACGTCGGGCAGAACCACGACAGCCGTTACGGAGCACTAGATTAATCGGGCAGCTTATCTAATACGTAACCGGAGGTTATAATACTTACAACGAGGCAGAGCTTCGCTTATTAGGGGGGTATTATACCCGAGTATAATTATTATTCTTCAGAATTGTGAGAGAGAAAAAGAGAAATGAACGATTTGAAATTGAAGGCCGATCCCATCTATTTATAGGGTCTGATAGACCCTTTGTCGCGCCCCGCGAAAGAATACAAAGGGGTCTTCGCACCCCGCGAGGGATGGTAGGCGGTTTGAGGGTTGCTGAGTCATCGACACGTGGCGGCACCGGGTGTTCTCCTGACATTAAGCTGTCACGGCCCGCGACTAAGATAAACAAGGGCTTCGCGCCCCGCGAGCGCACCTCTGATTTTGATTTATTTGATTTTTATTAATATAAAAGTTATACGGGCTCGTTTATCGCATACAGTGTATATTTTAGGATGTGTAGGGGTGTCAGGGGTGTTTTAGGGTCGTTTTCGAGGGTTGTTATATCTTGGGTATAATCCCTGAATTATTTAATAAAATATATAATGTACTCGCATTAAGTATAGTAACCTAATTCAACTTTATCCCTACGTCACGAGACAGAACCCCAACAACTTAGTCAGGCAGAGCCATGACATTTGTTACGGGGCCCTAGATCAATTGGACAGGGCATCAGTGACCAGGGGTTAAAATACTTAAAACGGGACAGGGCTTTGGAGTATTATATAGTCTAATATTTAAAGAAGAAAGACAAGATATGGCGAAAGAGTGTAGAAAAAAAAAAAGAAAAAGGAAGTTTGAGTAGTTTCAAAGTTTCACAGTTATCTCTATTTATACTAAATTGTTAGCTTTGAGTCCAAGCAAAACTTTCTGTTGTGCCACGTACACAAAGAATTTATTATACACAAGTAGACATGCATTTAAAAATGGATGCATGAATTTTCGATTTGCATGTAGGACACGTCCACTACATGCATGAATGTAAATTCTTTTGATTATTTTTATTTTATTATTTTATTTAATATATATTATAATTAATTTAACTGTTTCACTTATTTGATACTTATAACTTTTAAAATATGACATTTTATAAAACAATAATTATGTCATTAGAACGAGAATAATCTTATCTACATTTTGAACCAAGTTTCACTAAAAATGGAGTAAGTCCAAATATAATGTATTTTTATAATTTAATTATTAAACGGTTCCTAAGCCCGTCTAGGTACTTCATATTTCTGACAGTCAACTTACCCATGATTTATCCGTTTAATAACATAAGTTTTTATATACTTTATCTTATATTTTATAAATAAAAATTTTGGGAATGTTACATCCTCCCCACCTTGTTTTAAATCTCGTCCTCGAGATTCACTGAAATATGGAGGAACACCTTTAGTTTGTCACTGATCCTAATTCCTAAATATATTCTGGTCCTTGCTTTGAATTTCACTTTACTTTGACCTGAACTATTTTCTATGTTTTGAGACTCTTGTCTTTTCAAGAGTTCTTAATGAAAGTAAAATTTTGTTGTCGTAAGTTTTTAGATGTTTTGTGTCTTAGCACAGCTTTTAGTTACAGGTTTCCTAAATAATTGCAAGAGGAATTCTTATACTTTCGATGGCGTTCCAATTTATAGGGTTCCCGTCGTTCATCTTGTCACACGAGTTATGAGACGGATGATCAAACGAAATAATGTTTGATATCGGAATTATAGATGTATATGAGAGATTCCTGATAAATAAATCTAAAATTATCATTGACGCACATTTTCTTGATTTATCCTAATTATCAATCATTATGGTCTTTGGATTTTCTTATAGATATACATATCTATATAGTCATATATTCACATACTGTAATATACACACCATTTATAAGGTCAATGTATTTAACAGATTCATGTTTCCAAAAACAGGTCAGACATCAAGTCATGGTACTATTTAGGGAATTCTATTAACATAATATATACCCCATCTTACCCGGTCTCGCCGGAGAGGTACCCTCATCTTACCCGGACAAGCTGGAGAGTCTACCACACCATACCCAGTCTTGCCGGAGAGGTAATTATCATTGTATTTCCCTTAAATATAATTCTTCTCAAATCAGGATTTTTGAAAGTGCATTATTCATTATGGCTTATATCAAGAAATAAGGAAATCAGTATTCTCATGATGGATCATATTCTAGAACCAAGTAGTACTGATAAACAAGAAATAACAGTGGCCAAGTGTTATTCTTTATTTATCATACTTGCACTATTCTAGTCATTATCCTCGTGGCATACCAATAACCATCACACGTTATTTACGCAAGTAATTAGCTCATCTCAAAGCTTTATACTAAGGTATTTTTCTTAGGTTCAAGTCTAAATACTATTCCGGGTGTTTACCAGTAAATATCAAAATCCTAACTTTCGTTTAAGCAGAGGTATTATTTTGGTTATAACTTTCTTTTGTTTGGAAAATATCATTGTCTCCATTGACACTTTAGCTAGGTTCAATGTGATGAGTATGCTTACAGCTAACTCTATTTGTGCATATATAACCTTAGATTCCGTTGCAAGGAATATTTTATTGAGACAGATGGTATATATATATATATATATGAGTTAAATGCCATTTTAGTCCCTGTGGTTTGGGCCATTTTGCCAGTTTAGTCCAAAGGTTTCATTTTTAACCTGTGGCTCCAAAAACGTTTCACAGTTGCCATTTTAGTCCACTTGGTTAACTTCATCCATTTTTTCTGTTAACGAGAAGGCCAATTTGGTCATTTTGTATGTAATTATGTTAACTAAAAGGGCAATTCAGCCATATAAAATCACCAAATTGGCCTTCTCGTTAACAGAAAAAATGGATGAAGTTAACCCAGTGGACTAAAATGGCAACTGTGAAACCTTTTTGGACCCACAGGTTAAAAATGAAACCTTTGGACTAAACTGGCAAAATGGCCCAAACCACAGGGACTAAAATGACATTTAACTCTATATATATATATATATATATATATAGGGTCAGTATTTTGAGAGAACGGTGAAAAGTGTGAGAACGGTGAGAACGATTTTGGTGGTGACATGTGGCATTGATGTTAAATTACACTAAGGGGTAATATTGTCCAAAAAAACCCACTCACATGAACTGGGTGTTCAAATAAAACGCCATAAAAACACCCAATTTAGAAAAACGCCAAACACTCAAAAGCTATTTTTTAAGCTATAATTTACAACAGCTCAAAAAAACCATTTTTTGAACGCCATAAAACACTCAAAAGCTATTTTTTGAGCTATAATTTACAACAGCTCAAAAAAACCATTTTTTTGAGCCAGCTCCTAGTTAAAACGCCATAACAAAAAAAGCTATATTTTCAGGGTCCAAAGTGTAACTTATAGTGTGAACATGTGTAAACAAGTGTGAACACAAGTATTTAATTAGTTTCATCATACACGGGGGAATGTGATTGGAAATAAAAGAATTCATACTAGTTAAAACGCCATAACAAAAAAAAACTATATTTTAAGGGTCCAAAGTGTAACTTATAGTGTGAACAAGTGTAAACAAGTGTGAACACAAGTATTTAATTAGTTTCATCATACACGCAGCTTTGGGGGGATGTGATTGGAAATAAAAGAATTCATACTCCAATGAAGACACACAGAGCTCCCAGTTAAAACGCCATAACAAAAAAAAAAGCTATTTTTTTAGCTATAATTTACAACAGCTCAAAAAACCCCTTTTTTTGAGCCATCCACCTAAATTAATATTTTTTGAGCTCAGAAAAATCATAAGTTGTACTGTAAAAACACCGTAAAACACGCAGTTCAGAAAAACGCCAAGAAAAACTCAGTTGAAAACGCCAAAAAACACTCAGTTCAGAAAAACGCCATGAAAATACCTAGTTAAAACGCCATAAAAACACCTAGTTCAGAAAAAGCCATGAAAATACCTAGTCTAAAACGCCATAAAACACCCAGTTCAGAAAAACGCCATAAAACCCAGTTAATTTTTTTTCGAAAAGTATATCAATAGTATACTCATTGGAAAGATAAAAAAACGTTGAGTTTTATGGTGTAATTTTTTTTGAAAAATAATCACGTATAAAAAAGTTATTGTCGTTTAAATATGATGGGGGAAAATGGCATGTGATTAGCATGTGCACCTTTGATTGGATCTTCCTATTTTACCCCTCCTGGTAGTTCCAAGACCCCTATTATTTACAAAAATGTCACCGTATCAATCTCAGCTACAAACCACTAAGATCTTGTGGCTGAGAATCATTCTCACCGTTCTCACACTTTGAGGCGTTCTCTCCTGATCCTGTTCCTATATATATATATATATATATACACACACACTAGGTTATAACCCGGAAACTTTCCGGGAAGGAAAATTTAATTTACAATAAATAAAAGTATATAAATAACATTTTTAACCTCTAAAATATCCTCTTTCCCTTATCTCTACAACAAATTTTTAATTCGGTTTCTTAAAGTTTTCCTAGTAGTAAAGAGCCATAAAACATACAAAAGCAAGATAAGTATAACTTAATCGTTTGGTTTCAAGTATAACTTAATGGTACTTGGATCTTGTATGTTAACTTGAAATTACAAAAATACCTTTTCAGTTAACATACAATATGGATGGAGTTAGAGCTGGGGAGCAAATTGGCGATTAAGTAGTGACCTTCGTTTAAGAACTCGTGAAACTTTAAATAACTTTGAATTATACTTATACATTTTGGTATTAGTAATATGTAATGCATCTTTTATAAAACAATTTTCGTTTATTTAATATGGGTCTTACAATGTTATTGTAACACCTCGTAAAGTCACGTCCAATGATGTATTGACACGTGTAATAAACCCTAATAAAGTCAAACGTTGAATTTAAGGGACTAATTTTTTTGAAAAGTCGAAAACTTTGATTATGAAAGGACTGGAAGTGTTATCATGCTTAAAATAAGTCTCTGAATAACCTTTTACGGTATTTATATTCTCAAACGAACCACTTGTTGATCGAGTGTAGCCGTTTGAATAATTAATTGAAAGTTTGCGCAATGAAAGGTTAAAAGCGTCAACATGTTAATTCTTACCTCTGAGTGACCTTTTAACAAACCAGGAGCTTCATGATATTTGATTATACTCTCGGGAATGCCAATTATTGGCCATCTAAGGCTTTTATGCCTTTAAGCGACGTTACGCGCAACTTTGCAAGTTTAAGGGGTTAAAAGCGTCAATATGTTTAATTATACCTCTGAATGACCTTTCTACGAACCCGAAGCATCATGATGTTTAATAATACTTTCAAGAATGCCTAATATGGATTAGATAAGGCTTCGATGCTATTAAACGATGATATACTCAAGTTTGCGCATTAGAGGGACTAATTGCGTCAAACTGCAAAAGTATACCAATTCGTATGATATCGAACCTTCTGGAATATGATCATAAGTTAAACATGCCCTAAATATCCTTTACATAGCTTAGATATAGGCTTAGAGGTGTTTGGTGCGCAAAAATAAACTTATTTGATCAATAGGGACTAAAAGCGTTAAAAAGTGCATAGGTTTGCATTTTCGCGCATATCTTATGTTCTGAATATATCCGGGCATCCAAAAATTTATGTAATCATTAAAATAATTTATTTTAGTGATTGGCATGATAAAATTCCATCCGTCGTGTAATTTGGATCGTTTTTCGCGTCCGTTCATGTTTCGTCGTAATTAGCCGAACAATGCAACAGTACGACCAAACGAACCGACATCTGGGATGTTTTTGAGCATATTTCAGGTTCCCTATACTTCAACTTCATTTTAGAGCCATGAAATGGGGTTAACGGGGTTTAAACGCATCGAAAATGGCTCAAAAGTGTTGCAGGGACCAAACCTGTCAATTATTGAAACTTTCTGGGAGCTGGCACATGGTGGCGCTGCGCCACCACCATAGGTTTTGCCGTGGTGCGACGCCACGGCCTCATCTGGGCAGAAACTTCATTTTTGCACCCAGGTTGAATTTCAGGGGCCTAAGTGTAACTTTTCTCAATACCGTGTGATGGTTTTGGACACCCCTAGTATTCCAAAACCATGTGCCTTATGTGTAAGGTCCAGATCAAAACTCAATTATCGAGGAACGATCCTAACGGTTCTTGAAATCCTATAAATACCCACTAGTTTTGCTCTCATGTCTCACACTTGATCTAAATTGGTCTAAGTTGAATCTTTATGCTTCATACCTGAGTATTCTAGATCAATATCATCCTTGCTTGGACCCTTTGTAAGTGCCCTCTTATGGCTAGTTATTTTTATTTGGCTTATAAGCCGAAAAGTCAAGCGTTTACGATAAACGCTTTGACTTTTAAACGGTCGAGCCATTGTTCGCAACGAACATGGCTACGTGATCGTAATTAGGTAGGTATTAAACCCTCAAAAGGGCACCTCCTAATTACCACGTTTGCTTAGCTAATTGTCGGGTTAAAGTAATCAAAATAAAAAGTCAAGCGAGTCGGTTTTTAAATAAAATTCATAACTAATGATGTAAAGGCAATAAAATCAGTTTTGTCACTTTAATAACTTGGTAAATATTAATTGAACATGTCTAGGCATGTTCAACCCGACAATTCTAAGATTAGGCTCGGTTCGCAACCGAAAGTCGCAAGAGTTGACTTTTGCATTGACTTTCAGTTCTGACCCGATTTAACTTAGTTTAGATATGCCTTAGGATTCCTTTAGGACTGTATTATATGTTAGTATAACCCTCCAAGGTTATACAACTTGGTTCCTTAGAAATCCTAGTTCAATGCATGTTTCCGTTAATTGCCTAAAAGTTGACCATTATGCCTTATGATATTAAAACGAGATTTTTGAAAATGTGAGAGGACAAAAACCTTTATTACTGATATTTAAATATGTCCTAGACGTTTGACATCAGTTTGTGGTCTAAAATAGAAGTTATACGCGATATCGTAAAATGAAAGCTTTTTATTAATTAAACGGCATTTTCGGCATAAAACCTATTTAAACCTAAATCTAAACGAGATTTTAAAAGGAGCCATCGATTGTATGACATGGCTGGATGAGATGGACACAGTAGTAGACATCAGTGGTTGTGTAGAGCAGGATATTGTGAAGTTTGTTTCACAATCATTCAAAGGAGAAGCGTTGGCTTGGTGGAGATCATTGATCCAAGCCACAGGGAAGATCCTACTTTATAACTTGTCTTGGGATCAATTTGTTGCACTGATCAAGGAAAACTTATGTCCGCAGCATGAGGTAGAAAGGATAGAAACAGACTTCTTGACTCTGGTCATGAAGAATTTAGATTGTCAGGCATATGTGACAAGTTTCAACACTATGTCCCGCCTAGTTCCCTATTTAGTCACCCCTGAACCTAAACGCATAGCGCGTTTTATTGGAGGCCTAGCACCAGAAATTAAGGGAAATGTCAAGGCATCTAGGCCTACCACATATAGGTCCGTGGTGGACTTATCCTTCTCTCTCACTTTAGATGCAATCAGGAATAAGTCTGTTAAGACTTCTGGCGAAGGAAAAAGGAAAGGAGAAGAGGAAAGCTCTCATCAATCTAACAAGAAGAAGAAGGGAAGTTCTGAGCAAAGGAAAGATTCTGAGTTTAGGAAAAACTCGAGTCAGTCCAATAACAGACCCAAATGCAGTAACTGTAGAAAGCAACATTCTGGAAAATGTACGATTGACCCACGTGCTAAACTGTGTGGAATTTGCAAGACCAAGGGTCACAAGACTTTAGATTGCAAGGAGTTGAAGAACGCGACTTGTTACAACTGTAACGAGGAAGGGCACATCAAAACCAATTGTCCAAAACTTATAAAGAAGCCTGGAGAGGCCAAGGAAAAAAACGTGTGAGTCTTCCAGATGAACACCCAGGAGACAGTACAGAATGATAACATTATAACAGGTACCTTTCCTTATCAAGAGGTTATGCGGAAATTTATTTGATTCTGGCGCAGATAAGTCTATTGTGGACAATAAATGTTGTAAACTATTGTATCCGCCTATTAGGACTCTAGACATATAACGCGAGGTAGAATTGGCCGATGATACTTTAGAGACTGCTTCAACAATTTTAGATGGATACTTTATATCTATTAGGAATCACCCTTTTCCAATATCCTTATGGCGAGATTTCAAGCTGTCCAAAATCATCAATATGATAAAGACAGATGTGACATTTTGATCCCCTGTCAAAAGGTGATGGACTAGGTCCAAACCTTAAATGCCATTAATGGTCTTTTTATGGCCTAGGCTAAGTATAATTGATATATATATCTAAATAACATTCATTAAGAATGTTCGTACTACATTAGCCTGTATGGTTTAATGATACCATGGTTAGTATATGTTAGGTCATCAGGATGATGAATAGCTGTTGTTGGATTGCAACTAAGTAATTGTTTCATTTGGTATTAGGAACCAAGTCTCGAGTATGACAAACTTGGATAAGACAACCGTCAATCGCGCCATTGATGATGCGACACATGCTAATGATGCTACAATTGTGAACCTCAAAATTGACAAAGATGTTCTCCAAGCTATGATAGACGCAGCTGTTGGAAAAGCTGTGAGAAAGGCTGTGAAAAAGTTCAAAGAGCCCAATACTACTTGCTCCAAATCTCATTTAAAACCACACTTCCTTACTCTCGAGAAAGATCTTGTTCATGCCTCGGATGCAAAGAATGAACTAAAAAGGAAAAGGGAGAAAGATAACTCCCATATTTCTAAGAAAAAGGGTAAGCTTGAGCATAAGGAGAACAAACAAAAGTCCAATAAGAAACCTGTATGCAAGACCTGCAAGAAGTGCCACCTCGGGAAATGCAGATTTGAATCTCAACCTCTACCTTGTGGGATCTGCAAGTCTAAGGAACATAAAACGTTGGATTGCAAGGACATAAAGGATGCAGTCTGCTTCGGCTGTAACGAGAAGGGCCACATCAAGACTACATGCCCTAACTATGTCAAGGGAAGTGCGGCTAAGGATAGAAAGCCTAAGAATGGAAGCGCTTCAACTATCCCAATAAATGCCTGAGGCAGTTCACATCAATAATGACATCAGGTACATTCCTTATCATTTATCAGCAAAATAAATGCTAAGAGTTCTGTTTGGATTCGGATACCAATAAATCCTTCATAAATGGTAAGTATAGCAAACTTTTAAAATCTTCCACAAGAACCCTAGATATTAAGCGTAAGGTAAAACTTACAGACGAAAATCATAGGAACCATTTCTTCTGTTCCTGTCAGAAATCTTCAGTCATAAATTCTAGAGTACCCTCTCTCCAGATGAAGTACGTCATCATATGTAGTTGATATCTCTTTGACCTCTATCGATTGCGAATACCAGACGGTATGACAAAAGCACCATATGAGGATTGGTGTATCTTAATATGTTCCATAGATTGCTTCCATGCCTGATCAGTATAGAGGTTTAATGCATGGAACCACAAAGATATTCCAAAGGTCATATGGTACTAAAGTCAGCTAATGGTATTCACAGAAGATATCCAGAATAAAATTGTCCAAGTAAGTAAAGTGTCTCTGATTAAGGAATCCGTGGACTCGTAAAGTAAATGTGTCACTTATTTGACACAGGCAATGATAGATAAACTGGAGCTTGAGATTTGGAAAATCTCTGTAACCTCCTTGTGTCTTGATTATCATCTCCAAAGACTACCATGTTTACCTCCTGAAAGGCAAGTAGAGTTAAGATTTATATCCCGCATAGGGCTGCATTATTGTGAAATCTCCAGGATGACTAGTACCATCATTGGAAGAATCAAAACCCTAATCAAATGTATTTTAAGATAAAGGTTCTTAAAGCCTAATTCAAATTTTGAGAATCTTGGTATTATAAATTAAGAAAGACGGTTCATTATGCTTATGCATTGTTTACCGCAACCCTATTTAGGCAACAATTAAGAATCGCCATCAGCTGCCAAGGATCGTCGATTTGTTCGATTAGCAGTAAGGATTAGCTATTCCTTAAGATTGGTTTTAAGTAGTGGTTGGAATAACCATCTCACCTTAAATAAGCTATTCTATAACTAATTGTCGATATATAAGTACTAAGGCTGCTCCTTTGGAGACCTTGTATAGATGGGATGTTAGACATCTGTTATTGGACAGAAGATTGGTAAGTCCAATTATCAGGATCTGAAAGTTGCCTTGGAAACAACGAATAAGATCATACAAATCCATAATCGTCTAAAAGTTTCCAGTAATCAGCGGAAAATCAAGGATTTATGAAATTCGCAACCCGCTTAAGTCCTTCATAAGGAGTAAGGTTCAATTGAAGGTATCACCCTAAGAAGGGTGTGCTGAAAAAAAAATTCGGGCTAGTTAAGTTCTGATATATAGAATCATTCGAGGAAATTGAATATATCAATATTGGTAGCCTATAAACTTACCTAAGGAGCTTGATGGAAATCAATGTGTCCCACACTAGTGATTTAAGGATATGTTTCGCCGATAAATTGAGAAGCATTATCACATAATGATATGCAGATTAATGAAAATTTATGGTTTGATGATAAACTAGTATCAAATAAGGATCGTCAGGATTAGAAGCTAAGAAAGAAAACATGAACCTATTATAAAGGTCATTTGGGATGCCCTTAGAGGCCCAAATAGGTTGTGGAAGTTAAATCTATTGTCCGACAGAAAGTACATCCATTATTTTAGCAAATCTCGAGGTCGAGATTTCTTTTAAGGGGGTGAGGATGTAACACCTCGTAAAGTCACGTCCAATGATGTATTGACACGTGTAATAAACCCTAATAAAGTTAAACGTTGAATTTAAGGGACTAATTTTTTTGAAAAGTCAAAAACTTTGATTATGAAAGAACTGGAAGTGTTATCATGCTTAAAATAAGTCTCTGAATAACCTTTTACGGTATTTATATCCACAATTGAGCCACTTGTTGATCGAGTGTAGCCGTTTGCATAATTAATTGAAAGTTTGCGCAATGAAGGGTTAAAAGCGTCAACATGTTAATTCTTACCACTGAGTGACCTTTTAACAAACCGGGAGCTTCATGATATTTGATTATACTCTCGGGAATGCCAGTTATTGGCCATCTAAGGCTTTTATGCCTTTAAGCGACGTTAGGCGCAACTTTGCAAGTTTAAGGGGTTAAAAGCGTCAATATGTTTAATTATACCTCTGAATGACCTTTCTATGAACCCGAAGCATCGTGATGTTTAATAATACTTTCAAGAATGCCTAATATGGATTAGATAAGGCTTCGATGCTATTAAACGATGATATACTCAAGTTTGCGCATTAGAGGGACTAATTGCGTCAAACTGCAAAAGTATACCAATTCGTATGATATCGAACCTTCTGGAATATGATCATAAGTTAAACATGCCCTAAATATCCTTTACATAGCTTAGATATAGGCTTAGAGGTGTTTGGTGCGCAAAAATAAACTTATTTGATCAATAGGGACTAAAAGCGTCAAAAAGTGCATAAGTTTGCATTTTCGCGCATATCTTATGTTCTGAATATATCCGGGCATCCAAAAATTTATGTAATCATTAAAATAATTTATTTTAGTGATTGGCATGATAAAATTCCATCCGTCGTGTAATTTGGATCGTTTTTCGCGTCCGTTCATGTTTCGTCGTAATTAGCCGAACAATGCAACAGTACGACCAAACGAACCGACATCTGGGATGTTTTTGAGCATATTTCAGGTTCCCTATACTTCAACTTCATTTTAGAGCCATGAAATGGGGTTAACGGGGTTTAAACGCATCGAAAATGGCTCAAAAGTGTTGCAGGGACCAAACCTGTCAATTATTGAAACTTTCTGGGAGCTGGCACATGGTGGCGCTGCGCCACCACCATAGGTTTTGCCGTGGTGCGACGCCACGGCCTCATTTGGGCAGAAACTTCATTTTTGCACCCAGGTTGAATTTCAGGGGCCTAAGTGTAACTTTTCTCAATACCGTGTGATGGTTTCGGACACCCCTAGTATTCCAAAACCATGTGCCTTATGTGTAAGGTCCAGAGCAAAGCTCAATTATCGAGGAATGATCCTAACGGTTCTTGAAATCCTATAAATACCCACTAGTTTTGCTCTCATTTCTCACACTTGATCTAAATTGCTCTAAGTTGAAGCTTTATGCTTCATACCTGAGTATTCTAGATCAATATCATCCTTGCTTGGACCCTTTGTAAGTGCCCTCTTATGGCTAGTTATTTTTATTTGGCTTAAAAGTCGAAAAGTCAAGCGTTTGCGATAAACGCTTTGACTTTTAAATGGTCGAGCCATTGTTCGCAACGAACATGGCTACGTGATCGTAATTAGGTAGGTATTAAACCCTCAAAAGGGCACCTCCTAATTACCAAGTTTGCTTAGCTAATTGTCAGGTCAAAGTAATCAAAATAAAAAGTCAAGCGAGTCGGTTTTTAAATAAAATTCATAACTAATGATGTAAAGGCAATAAAATCAGTTTTGTCACTTTAATAACTTGGTAAATATTAATTGAACATGTCTAGGCATGTTCAACCCGACAATTCTAAGATTAGGCTCGGTTCGCAACCGAAAGTCGCAAGAGTTGACTTTTGCATTGACTTTCAGTTCTGACCCGATTTAACTTAGTTTAGATATGCCTTAGGATTCCTTTAGGACTGTATTATATGTTAGTATAACCCTCCAAGGTTATACAACTTGGTTCCTTAGAAATCCTAGTTCAATGCATGTTTCCGTTAATTGCCTAAAAGTTGACCATTATGCCTTATGATATTAAAACGAGATTTTTGAAAATGTGAGAGGACAAAAACCTTTATTACTGATATTTAAATATGTCCTAGACGTTTGACATCAGTTTGTGGTCTAAAATAGAAGTTATACGCGATATCGTAAAATGAAAGCTTTTTATTAATTAAACGGCATTTTCGGCATAAAACCTATTTAAACCTAAATCTAAACGAGATTTTAAAAGGAGCCATCGATTGTATGACATGGCTGGATGAGATGGACACAGTAGTAGACATCAGTGGTTGTGTAGAGCAGGATATTGTGAAGTTTGTTTCACAATCATTCAAAGGAGAAGCGTTGGCTTGGTGGAGATCATTGATCCAAGCCACAGGGAAGATCCTACTTTATAACTTGTCTTGGGATCAATTTGTTGCACTGATCAAGGAAAACTTATGTCCGCAGCATGAGGTAGAAAGGATAGAAACAGACTTCTTGACTCTGGTCATGAAGAATTTAGATTGTCAGGCATATGTGACAAGTTTCAACACTATGTCCCGCCTAGTTCCCTATTTAGTCACCCCTGAACCTAAACGCATAGCGCGTTTTATTGGAGGCCTAGCACCAGAAATTAAGGGAAATGTCAAGGCATCTAGGCCTACCACATATAGGTCCGTGGTGGACTTATCCTTCTCTCTCACTTTAGATGCAATCAGGAATAAGTCTGTTAAGACTTCTGGCGAAGGAAAAAGGAAAGGAGAAGAGGAAAGCTCTCATCAATCTAACAAGAAGAAGAAGGGAAGTTCTGAGCAAAGGAAAGATTCTGAGTTTAGGAAAAACTCGAGTCAGTCCAATAACAGACCCAAATGCAGTAACTGTAGAAAGCAACATTCTGGAAAATGTACGATTGACCCACGTGCTAAACTGTGTGGAATTTGCAAGACCAAGGGTCACAAGACTTTAGATTGCAAGGAGTTGAAGAACGCGACTTGTTACAACTGTAACGAGGAAGGGCACATCAAAACCAATTGTCCAAAACTTATAAAGAAGCCTGGAGAGGCCAAGGAAAAAAACGTGTGAGTCTTCCAGATGAACACCCAGGAGACAGTACAGAATGATAACATTATAACAGGTACCTTTCCTTATCAAGAGGTTATGCGGAAATTTATTTGATTCTGGCGCAGATAAGTCTATTGTGGACAATAAATGTTGTAAACTATTGTATCCGCCTATTAGGACTCTAGACATATAACGCGAGGTAGAATTGGCCGATGATACTTTAGAGACTGCTTCAACAATTTTAGATGGATACTTTATATCTATTAGGAATCACCCTTTTCCAATATCCTTATGGCGAGATTTCAAGCTGTCCAAAATCATCAATATGATAAAGACAGATGTGACATTTTGATCCCCTGTCAAAAGGTGATGGACTAGGTCCAAACCTTAAATGCCATTAATGGTCTTTTTATGGCCTAGGCTAAGTATAATTGATATATATATCTAAATAACATTCATTAAGAATGTTCGTACTACATTAGCCTGTATGGTTTAATGATACCATGGTTAGTATATGTTAGGTCATCAGGATGATGAATAGCTGTTGTTGGATTGCAACTAAGTAATTGTTTCATTTGGTATTAGGAACCAAGTCTCGAGTATGACAAACTTGGATAAGACAACCGTCAATCGCGCCATTGATGATGCGACACATGCTAATGATGCTACAATTGTGAACCTCAAAATTGACAAAGATGTTCTCCAAGCTATGATAGACGCAGCTGTTGGAAAAGCTGTGAGAAAGGCTGTGAAAAAGTTCAAAGAGCCCAATACTACTTGCTCCAAATCTCATTTAAAACCACACTTCCTTACTCTCGAGAAAGATCTTGTTCATGCCTCGGATGCAAAGAATGAACTAAAAAGGAAAAGGGAGAAAGATAACTCCCATATTTCTAAGAAAAAGGGTAAGCTTGAGCATAAGGAGAACAAACAAAAGTCCAATAAGAAACCTGTATGCAAGACCTGCAAGAAGTGCCACCTCGGGAAATGCAGATTTGAATCTCAACCTCTACCTTGTGGGATCTGCAAGTCTAAGGAACATAAAACGTTGGATTGCAAGGACATAAAGGATGCAGTCTGCTTCGGCTGTAACGAGAAGGGCCACATCAAGACTACATGCCCTAACTATGTCAAGGGAAGTGCGGCTAAGGATAGAAAGCCTAAGAATGGAAGCGCTTCAACTATCCCAATAAATGCCTGAGGCAGTTCACATCAATAATGACATCAGGTACATTCCTTATCATTTATCAGCAAAATAAATGCTAAGAGTTCTGTTTGGATTCGGATACCAATAAATCCTTCATAAATGGTAAGTATAGCAAACTTTTAAAATCTTCCACAAGAACCCTAGATATTAAGCGTAAGGTAAAACTTACAGACGAAAATCATAGGAACCATTTCTTCTGTTCCTGTCAGAAATCTTCAGTCATAAATTCTAGAGTACCCTCTCTCCAGATGAAGTACGTCATCATATGTAGTTGATATCTCTTTGACCTCTATCGATTGCGAATACCAGACGGTATGACAAAAGCACCATATGAGGATTGGTGTATCTTAATATGTTCCATAGATTGCTTCTATGCCTGATCAGTATAGAGGTTTAATGCATGGAACCACAAAGATATTCCAAAGGTCATATGGTACTAAAGTCAGCTAATGGTATTCACAGAAGATATCCAGAATAAAATTGTCCAAGTAAGTAAAGTGTCTCTGATTAAGGAATCCGTGGACTCGTAAAGTAAATGTGTCACTTATTTGACACAGGCAATGATAGATAAACTGGAGCTTGAGATTTGGAAAATCTCTGTAACCTCCTTGTGTCTTGATTATCATCTCCAAAGACTACCATGTTTACCTCCTGAAAGGCAAGTAGAGTTAAGATTTATATCCCGCATAGGGCTGCATTATTGTGAAATCTCCAGGATGACTAGTACCATCATTGGAAGAATCAAAACCCTAATCAAATGTATTTTAAGATAAAGGTTCTTAAAGCCTAATTCAAATTTTGAGAATCTTGGTATTATAAATTAAGAAAGACGGTTCATTATGCTTATGCATTGTTTACCGCAACCCTATTTAGGCAACAATTAAGAATCGCCATCAGCTGCCAAGGATCGTCGATTTGTTCGATTAGCAGTAAGGATTAGCTATTCCTTAAGATTGGTTTTAAGTAGTGGTTGGAATAACCATCTCACCTTAAATAAGCTATTCTATAACTAATTGTCGATATATAAGTACTAAGGCTGCTCCTTTGGAGACCTTGTATAGATGGGATGTTAGACATCTGTTATTGGACAGAAGATTGGTAAGTCCAATTATCAGGATCTGAAAGTTGCCTTGGAAACAACGAATAAGATCATACAAATCCATAATCGTCTAAAAGTTTCCAGTAATCAGCGGAAAATCAAGGATTTATGAAATTCGCAACCCGCTTAAGTCCTTCATAAGGAGTAAGGTTCAATTGAAGGTATCACCCTAAGAAGGGTGTGCTGAAAAAAAAATTCGGGCTAGTTAAGTTCTGATATATAGAATCATTCGAGGAAATTGAATATATCAATATTGGTAGCCTATAAACTTACCTAAGGAGCTTGATGGAAATCAATGTGTCCCACACTAGTGATTTAAGGATATGTTTCGCCGATAAATTGAGAAGCATTATCACATAATGATATGCAGATTAATGAAAATTTATGGTTTGATGATAAACTAGTATCAAATAAGGATCGTCAGGATTAGAAGCTAAGAAAGAAAACATGAACCTATTATAAAGGTCATTTGGGATGCCCTTAGAGGCCCAAATAGGTTGTGGAAGTTAAATCTATTGTCCGACAGAAAGTACATCCATTATTTTAGCAAATCTCGAGGTCGAGATTTCTTTTAAGGGGGTGAGGATGTAACACCTCGTAAAGTCACGTCCAATGATGTATTGACACGTGTAATAAACCCTAATAAAGTTAAACGTTGAATTTAAGGGACTAATTTTTTTGAAAAGTCAAAAACTTTGATTATGAAAGAACTGGAAGTGTTATCATGCTTAAAATAAGTCTCTGAATAACCTTTTACGGTATTTATATCCACAATTGAGCCACTTGTTGATCGAGTGTAGCCGTTTGCATAATTAATTGAAAGTTTGCGCAATGAAGGGTTAAAAGCGTCAACATGTTAATTCTTACCACTGAGTGACCTTTTAACAAACCGGGAGCTTCATGATATTTGATTATACTCTCGGGAATGCCAGTTATTGGCCATCTAAGGCTTTTATGCCTTTAAGCGACGTTAGGCGCAACTTTGCAAGTTTAAGGGGTTAAAAGCGTCAATATGTTTAATTATACCTCTGAATGACCTTTCTATGAACCCGAAGCATCGTGATGTTTAATAATACTTTCAAGAATGCCTAATATGGATTAGATAAGGCTTCGATGCTATTAAACGATGATATACTCAAGTTTGCGCATTAGAGGGACTAATTGCGTCAAACTGCAAAAGTATACCAATTCGTATGATATCGAACCTTCTGGAATATGATCATAAGTTAAACATGCCCTAAATATCCTTTACATAGCTTAGATATAGGCTTAGAGGTGTTTGGTGCGCAAAAATAAACTTATTTGATCAATAGGGACTAAAAGCGTCAAAAAGTGCATAAGTTTGCATTTTCGCGCATATCTTATGTTCTGAATATATCCGGGCATCCAAAAATTTATGTAATCATTAAAATAATTTATTTTAGTGATTGGCATGATAAAATTCCATCCGTCGTGTAATTTGGATCGTTTTTCGCGTCCGTTCATGTTTCGTCGTAATTAGCCGAACAATGCAACAGTACGACCAAACGAACCGACATCTGGGATGTTTTTGAGCATATTTCAGGTTCCCTATACTTCAACTTCATTTTAGAGCCATGAAATGGGGTTAACGGGGTTTAAACGCATCGAAAATGGCTCAAAAGTGTTGCAGGGACCAAACCTGTCAATTATTGAAACTTTCTGGGAGCTGGCACATGGTGGCGCTGCGCCACCACCATAGGTTTTGCCGTGGTGCGACGCCACGGCCTCATTTGGGCAGAAACTTCATTTTTGCACCCAGGTTGAATTTCAGGGGCCTAAGTGTAACTTTTCTCAATACCGTGTGATGGTTTCGGACACCCCTAGTATTCCAAAACCATGTGCCTTATGTGTAAGGTCCAGAGCAAAGCTCAATTATCGAGGAATGATCCTAACGGTTCTTGAAATCCTATAAATACCCACTAGTTTTGCTCTCATTTCTCACACTTGATCTAAATTTCTCTAAGTTGAAGCTTTATGCTTCATACCTGAGTATTCTAGATCAATATCATCCTTGCTTGGACCCTTTGTAAGTGCCCTCTTATGGCTAGTTATTTTTATTTGGCTTAAAAGTCGAAAAGTCAAGCGTTTGCGATAAACGCTTTGACTTTTAAATGGTCGAGCCATTGTTCGCAACGAACATGGCTACGTGATCGTAATTAGGTAGGTATTAAACCCTCAAAAGGGCACCTCCTAATTACCAAGTTTGCTTAGCTAATTGTCAGGTCAAAGTAATCAAAATAAAAAGTCAAGCGAGTCGGTTTTTAAATAAAATTCATAACTAATGATGTAAAGGCAATAAAATCAGTTTTGTCACTTTAATAACTTGGTAAATATTAATTGAACATGTCTAGGCATGTTCAACCCGACAATTCTAAGATTAGGCTCGGTTCGCAACCGAAAGTCGCAAGAGTTGACTTTTGCATTGACTTTCAGTTCTGACCCGATTTAACTTAGTTTAGATATGCCTTAGGATTCCTTTAGGACCGTATTATATGTTAGTATAACCCTCCAAGGTTATACAACTTGGTTCCTTAGAAATCCTAGTTCAATGCATGTTTCCGTTAATTGCCTAAAAGTTGACCATTATGCCCTTATGATATTAAAACGAGATTTTTGAAAATGTGAGAGGAAAAAAACATTTATTACTGATATTTAAATATGTCCTAGAAGTTTGACATCAGTTTGTGGTCTAAAATAGAAGTTATACGCGATATCGTAAAATGAAAGCTTTTTATTAATTAAACGGCATTTTCGGCATAAAACATATTTAAGCCTAAATTTTGACACAAAAACTTTTACCCACTGATGTAATATAATATTTTAAGATTTTTGGAAATTTTTATTAAATTTTAAAATGATAATAACATAGAGTTCTCGCATAGGCTCGGTAATTGACGATAAAGCCCTTTTTGCTAATAAAATGAGTTTTATACATCCTTTACATATCAAACCTTTTTCTACTGATATTATATATTAAATAAGTTATCTTAAACAGTAAAGGCTGATCAAAATCTTAGATTTCCTTAATAAACCCGAATATCGTCAAATACCGACTTTTATGCGATTTAGGCGCATAGTATGGTTTAAAACCATATTAGACACCTAAATCTTGATACCTACTGATGTTATGAGTAGAATTTTATACTTTAACAGTAAATAAGAGTTTTGAACTCAGATTTCCAAAATTAACCCATAAAGCATATGTGAAATGACCAAAATGCCCCTACGGTGCATAGTTTGGCCATAATGATAAATTTCACATATGTGAGATATCTTGCTGATATAACTTGATAAAATAAATATTTTTACTGATTATTTAATTCAGAAACTCAGATTATTATTTAACCGCGTTTATAAAGATTAAAATGACCAAAATACCCCTACGGGGCATAAATTGGTTTTAAATTCGTTTTGGGCATAATGGAAGGTATCCTACTGATATCACAACATATTTAAGGCATATAAACTTGTGAAACATGTTCATGACTCATTGGTTACCCGTTATGCATCTTTCGCGTTCGGTACGGTTTATGTAACTAGTTTTCCTAAATTAACCGAAACGGGTCAAACCTTATCATTTTCACTTCAAAATTCAGAATGTGTTTAGTTTACCCATATTATACAAGTCTCCATACTTGTCGGGTCTAAATCACACTCTAATCCGGTCTTCGCTTAATCTTGCGTTTTGAACCGTAAACATTTCCTTAAAACTAACCGGTCTAAGTTACAACTTAAATAAGACCCGTTAGGAATCTAATAGGTTAATAAACCTTCATTCCAGATTGAGAGCCCCAGTAGAGGTACTTGTGCTTGCTGATTAGAATATACGGCTGAGTATAAATTGCATTTTAAGCTCAGGTAAATACTTTTAACTTATTTTCCGTTATACGGGCTTGGGATACGGTATTATAAAATACCGCTTGGTCGGGTGCAGAAACCTTTTAATCGGAGATGATTAAATTGCATAATCCCGTTTTAATCAGTATTGCTTGATAACAAATAATATTGGGGGTTAATGACTGTGTCCTGGATATCCTTGGCTCATTTAAAAGTGTAAATGGCCACAACTTAAGCACAAGGTGTAGGCATAACACCTCCTGTTGTGTATGTAAAAGATATACTCACTTGTGAGGTAACTTCTTGTGAGTTATATTTGTGGTGTGTCGATTAATCTTGATCGGTTTGTTTAATCACCGGCCCTAAATGTTGGACAAACATGTAAATCTGATACAAGATTGTTATTAATATAATTGTCCCAAGATATAAAAGAATATTTGTGCCTTGTACATTTAAATCAATTTTCTTAAAACATTTTCAAAAGAGTTAGTTAATTGTATTTACCAGTGTAAACTGACGTATTTTCCAAAAATGTTAAGTAACAGGTACTATACGTAAATTGGCTTGGAGCTCAGGGCGTTAATAAAGGAATCTTGCAAGTTCTAAACGTCTAAAGTCTGTTGAACAGTGTTTATATTTCTGTTTTAAGATCCGCCTGTGGATTCATCTTACAATCCGTTTGTAATATTTAATGTTACTTTCGAATCGGTTTGTAATATATTTACTTTAGACTTCCGCTGTGCATTGAACTGTGATTATTTGACTATGATGATATCAACTACGTCACGATACTCCCCACCGGGCCCACCGGTAATACGTGGAAATATCGGGGTGTGACAGTTATACACAAACTTGTCATGTATTTTGTATCTATACTATAGGTATTAATGTATCTGAATTATAATGAAAAAATATTTTGTAAACGTATGCAACAATTAAGAATTAGATGTTAACATATGTTTAGGAAAAAAGTATCGTAATATCATTAAACTAAAAATAAAAAAATATTAATATTCCATAAGACATTAAACATTATTATATTCATTCTTCACAACAATCGAATCTCATCATCACATGTTAAACCAATACAAAATATAAAATTGTAATTTTGATATTTGAATTTAGTCAAACCGTAATAAACATAAAATATAGTCAATTCGGAAAGTATTGAATGCCAATTAACTACTAAACTAAAATGTAATTTACATTTTTGAAATTCGAATTGAATCAAACCATAATAAACATAAAATTTAAAATACGGAAAGTATTAAATGGTAATTAACTACTAAAATAATAAATAAATCATCATTCTGAAATTCAAAATAAGTCTAACCGTAATAGAGATAAAATAAAATATAAGGAAAGTATTTAATGGTAATTGAGATCTAAAAATATAGGTTCCGATTATAACCCGAAAACTTTCCAGATTTGCTCGGCATTCGAAAACTGCAACTTTCTTAGGAACACACCTGTTCCAGTCATAAACCTTTACAACTTCTTCCCAGCTTTTTACACTTTTAACTGAAACCTCACTCGTCTCATCTATCGACCACAAACTACCTATCCTCTCCGAACACAAAACAACCTATTGCTCCATGTTTGTTATTTGAACCAATTCTCCTATCTCAGCCACCGTGCTTGGTTGCTTTGTCCAACTCCATGAAAAGTTATTCCATACAGGCTCTACTTCAATCTATCTGCAACACAACACAACACAATTCAACACGCCATAGACTTCTCTACTTCAAACAAAGCTGGGATTTTGAGAAAGCAAGAAAGAGGAAGATTATATGGGATTTTGAGAAAGCAAGAAAAAGAAAGATTACAAAAAATGTGAGCAAAGGTAAAAAAAATAAGAGGTAGCACATCACAAACAGAATATATGAAACCAAATATATATCAAAACTCAAGTAAGAGTACCTTGTTCGACAAACTTGCTTCAATTAACGATTTTAGCTCAAGTATAGATTTCTCCTTAGGCATGAATGGCTTGAGTCTCCACATATTTGAGAACCAACAAATGAATCTACATATAATGTTAAAAATAAACAAATGACAACCAACAAATGAATTTTCTTACACTCTTGTTAAAACAATACGCCATCAGTGGCGTTTCTATAGTCACTTACTTTTATATACAACAAATTTCATGGTTAGTTTCTATTGAAAATCATATAACAATGTTGGTATATGTATATGTGGTTAGAGATATATATACATGATGAAAAAATTTATTTACCGTATGAAAAACAAAACAATTTATCATTCACATAAGAACAATCATTTCAACATTAACACGTCTATTACCATTGTCAAATGTACACAGACTTTAGAGGGAAGTTTGACTCCTCATAGTCATACACCCTCAGGGACCCATAAATCATATTGTTTTTTATATATATAAAACATGAATCTTGTCTTAGTAAAAAACATGAACAGGTTATAAGTGAAAGCATGCTTGCCAACCTAAAACATTGAGAAGGTTCCATGATATCTTCTTTGAACTTACTCTTGTCTTGAAAATTGCAACCATTAAATGCAAAAAAAAAAACTTCATAAGATCATTGTCTTCTTAAAAAAATGACAATTCTACTCTTTTACTCATAAGTTTAAGTTGTTACCAATGTGAGAAGTAGGTGCCATTTAGAACGCCTGTGAACACAATTCACTGATCCAATTTCACGCATGCTACCCTCCTCAAAATTCATTCCTACATATCAAACACAAATCATTATCAATTTTAGCAACTTTAAACCAAAATGGATAAAAGCAATGGTCTTTCTCCACAATCCTTCTTTTTATATTTTATGTGGAAGCAACACTTCTACCCAGTGTTGCAGAAATCGGCCTAGGCGGCCGATTAATCGCCGCCTAGGCGCTAGGCGGTTGACTACTGACTAATTTTTACCTAGTCGGTGGTATTAATCGGTTTTGGTCAAAGTCGGTCCTAGTCGGTCGTAATCGGTAAAAATCGGTCTTAGGCGGAAGTAATCGGACTAATCGGTCCACTCTTTTGCAGCCCATTAAACCCATTTTTTGACCTTTAAACCCATAAAAATCGGTCCTAGGCGGTTCTAGGCGGTCCTAGGCGGTCAAAATTGGTCAAAATCGGTCAAAATCGAACCATACTATCTGAAACTTGAAGTATTTATGTGAATTTTGAAGTATTATTTTTATATTATTGGGTATATATATATATATATAATTTTGAAAAAATACATATAAAAATCCCATTCCGATTAATCCCTAGGTTGTACCTCACCGCCCGACTAGCGCCTAGCGCCTTCTACGACATTGCTTCTACCTTAGTTTATTAAGTAGTTTCATATGCATCATAAAAACATGACACTCAGAATATATATCTAAAAAAAGTTTGTTGGAACATTAATCAAGCTTCTACACATTGATTAAACCATATGATTCATCAATGATGATTAACATATAACGAAAAAGATGTAACCTGCAATACTTATAATTAATAAAGTATAAATGTGAAGGTATATATTGGCTTTACACTATGAAACCTTAATTATATGAAAGAGAAATATGAAAAAGTTACCATATTTTCCTTAACATTAGCATAACTATATTGACTTGATGCTGAAGAGGATTCCGGCCAAAACTCCCATCCTTAACCTAATTCCGGACACTAATAACCCTAATCGAAGATACCACTCCATTGTGATTGATGTCGTTGTGCTGCCTTGGAACCGTTTTCGATCGCCCATTAACCACAAATACATCACACACCACAGGTACAACACAACTAACCACAATAGAAAGCACAAATCACCTGTGAGCCAAAAATCACATCACCCCACCACCAGTACGAACCCATAAACAATGGCATCAAATTCAGTTATTAGATCAATTAATATTAATGATCTCTTGCAATTTACCAAAAGTATCATGAAACAGAATACTAAAATAGCAAAGAAAGATTGAAAAAAGAAGAAGAAATACCAGAGAGAGAGACTGTGACCATTATCCGATGACAAATTTGAAGTGCACCAAAACCATAATTGAGTTTAGTCGGAGAATATATAAATCGGCAACGAAATCACAAAGATGAAAGAATCAAAGGAGATATTAGAAAACAAACATTAATGATTCTTAATTAACAGGGGGATAGTAACTTACCCAATGGTGTTTTCATGGTGAATGAATCAACAGGTGAACACTTTGGGGGAGACAAAGGAGCACCAGAAATCCATACCAATCTATAATCAGTAACGCATAACACCATCAACCGAAAAAATAAGAACAATAAAAAACGGATTAACAAATTAGCAAAAGAAGTAGAAGGATTTTCATACCCAGGGTTTCAATCGAGTAATTGTAGAGGTTGACCTGAAAATTTTCCTGCCCATATAAAACCGAATCTGCTTCAAATCATAAGCAAAGAAGGCAAAAAAATAGTAATTAAATACTTAGTAATTAGATCCATAAACCTTAACTAACTAATTCATTGAAAGGCAACCCATCCTTTTAAAACCGGTCATAACCAAAAGCACCATCAAACAATACTGTACAATTGAAATTAAATAGTAATAAATAAAAATCAAAAAAATAAAACATCACAAAAAGAGATTTACAGATCTACTTGGATCTCTATTTCATCTTTCAACACGTCCACTTCAACCTCCTTATTCTCTTCTTCCACTGAAATATTTAGATTCAGTGAACAAATATTAGAGTAAAAAATTGTAACATCTGTTTTAACAAACAATTGATTAAAGAAACGCCTGGATTTCAGAGATTTGAAAAAAAATTGATTACTGTATTAGGGATTAAGGGGAAATCGTTTACAATAAATTGTAACATCTGTTTTATATCCAGCCATTGCAAAGACAAAGGTAGATCGCCTGTCTAAGGCAAGATCGTTTACCATCTCAGAACATCCATGAGTAAAAACACAGCTGTTAGTTAATTCGTCCATCTTAATGTTTCAAAATCTATCTCCTAAATAAAGAGTTGATTGACCACCTTTGAAATTTTTCCCATAAAATTGCCTCCAAAATTCATCAGCCATGACCTGCAAAGGTAGTGATAATTAAAAATTTAAAAACCAATATACAGAAAGAAAACATTATTCAACATACTGATTGTATAATATATACTACTTATAATAACGTCTTCGTCAGGTGTGATTTTGGATATAAAGCAGTTTTGATGAACAAATGATTTAAACACCGATAGAAAGAATGATGATGGTCCAAAGGATGGAAACATAAGATAGCCATTTTTTCTTATACAACTATCCCGAACAACTTTGGTGAAGCCATCAGCAAGAACAGGGCCCAAATAAGTTTTTTTCAGTCTTACAAACCATAACCAGTTGCCATCAACAATCTTAACATATTCTTTGTAAGGTGGTTGGTCTCCCCACATCATTGAAGCAAAGTCATTAGGTATTTGCTATGAGTTTAAAACAAAATAAAAAAAAGACAAACATCAGTTTACTTAAAATATGGTTAGTAATTAGAAAATCAATAAACATACCAAAAATATTGGGTCATCTTCCTCAATAAGCTTTAAAAATGAAGGACTGTTGTTAATCTGATCCATATCTGAAAATTAAATATGAAGGTTTTTTAAAAAAATAAAACGGTAAAGTATTTATAGAAACAAACTTAATGTAGTGACGGGAGAAACTTCAAAAACCAAAAATAAAAAGGAACGATTTAAAAAAATTTAAAAACTATTTATTTTTAGAAACACAATCAATATTTCGTAAAAACATATCACACACTAAAAATTTACATACTCTTTAATCGATTCAAAATTAATACAATATAAAATTTATTACTAATAACAAAAGACTGTAAAAAAACCGAGCATAAATAATGAAACCTAACATTATAAGGGATGAGTATAAAAGATGAAACAGAACATTATACCGGAAACAAAACATTATACCGGATGAAAAAATATCAAAACACTGTAAATCATCATCAACAACAAACTAAAAGACTGTAAACAAAAATATCAGTAACATGATAACACAATCAAGACATCAACAAAAGATCCTTTCATATGATTAGAATCGGATAATGCAAAATCATCATCAACAACAAACAAAAAAAACAGAAAAATCATCAAAAATTATTATATTTCTAACAAAACAATTCAGTAACATCATAAGACAATCAAGACATCAACAAAAGATCCTTTCATATGATTCGAATGGGATAATGCAAATCATCATCAAAAACAAACAATCTAATATTGTTGACATACCTTCTCTATATGTCTAATGATCTACAAAAAAATAAGAAGAACAACAAACATTAGCAACTGCCGAAACTGTTTTCAACATCAAAAACTTAACTTTTCTTGAATAAATTGAAGATCGAACAACATAAACAAACAATATTTAACCTTCATCATGTAGTTTTACCTTAGATCTTTTTATAGATTCTTGATTGAATAAATTACTATTAAAGAAACATACTAATAAGATGTGAAAACTGAACCAAATGGTTGGTTAGAGTGTAGACCTGCGTATCACTATAGGGTTGCCATGAAACGAACCATGAGATCCTCCTGTTGGATATCTTTACTTCACATTAGTCATAGTTGATATAAATTTATCAAATCCATCATCAATGTCTCCAAGGCACATGCACAAATGATTGTAATCTATATAATTCGCCTGTATACCCATCATCCATGAACCAACAAATGTATCTTCATGATCATACGCCTTCAGAGATGCACTGCAGGAAAAAAAGCATAATGACTAAACTAAAGGGAACTTACACTTCAGAAACTACTTATCCTGATTTGATGCGTCCAACATAATGACTCTCTTTACCTCGAAAGCTTTTGAGAAACTCGGCATCCCAATTTTGAACAGTTGAACTCATAACTTCTCTTTCTTAGATGATTCTTCATCAGCCTCCTGCCTCCTCATGATCATCCTAAGAATAATATAACTATTTAAAACAGATGCTATATATCTTTCCAAATTCTGAGAAACTTGAAAAATAATGTGATTGTCGAAAATTATGGAAACTAACACAAAATTTGGAAGCAATTAAAACTTTAATATAAGTTATCTTGATAAATTTGGAAATACGTTACAATTTAGACAACTTTGATAATTGATAAGTATCCATAATTGATATAAATTTCAAAAATTCAAATTTTGAAATAATCAGTCAAAACAATTTACTTAAATAGTTAAATATTATTCAAACTTAAATTCAAAACCAATGAGCTTAATATATTCATAATATAATCAATATCTAAATGATTGTGAAAAAAGATCAATCACAATCATGGACCTGAGAAGAAGCTCGAGACCACTGATTCAACTATCCATAATTGATATAAATTTCAAAAATTCAAATTTTGAAATAATCAGTCAAAACAATTTACTTAAATAGTTAAATATTATTCAAACTTAAATTCAAAACCAATGAGCTTAATATATTCATAATATAATCAATATCTAAATGATTGTGAAAAAAGATCAATCACAATCATGGACCTGAGAAGAAGCTCGAGACCACTGATTCAACTTATACCTTAGTTGTCGAATGAAGAATGTTGTCTGGAAAAAAAACTCATCTTCAAATCTGCTGAAACCTACCCTCGTCCAAACAACATCGACGCTCTTCTTCTCAATCTCGGGACCTTAAACAAAACAATTATGACACAATTAATAAACCCTTAATTCAGAAACGAAAAACTTACTGCAATAACACGCGATTTGCTATCTCTTCAGTAACAACAAAGTGAAATCCACATAACCTAAGTAACTTCTTACTCGCAGAAATAATCAAAACTATATCACACAAAAACGTCAATAATAACTACAATAACACGTGATTTAACATCTCTTTAGTAACAATAACATGAAATCTGCATAACCTAACTATTTTCGTAATCGCGAGCATGAATACAAAGAGAACCCAAATCTGAAAAATAAAGAGTTAATAGAATACATAACCAAAATCTGAATAAGATAAAGTAGAACCCTAAACTGATAAATAAAGAGAAATCATAGTTTAACTGTGGGAGATATGTAATACCTCAGTTGCAGATTTCATTAGTAGAGATTTCGAAAACCCTAATCTTAAAAATCGACAATATGATAAACAAAATCAATAGACAATATAGTAATTTAGAGAGATTTTATCAAAGGATTCAAGAAACCCAATACATCTTAGGATTTGTTTGTTCATACCAAAAAAATTAAAAAAAATCTGGATAAAGAACATACATCACCTACAATTCGAAAGAAACTCTATGAGTAAGAATTCTATCGAAGAATCGAGAGATGCTCACAGTAAGTCGTCGTAGAAGACTGATTTCTCCAATAGAGCGATTGAATGAGGAAGAATTCTATGGAAGAATCTGTGGCGGTAGAAGCCAGGTTAGGGTTTCGTAGGTTGCACACAAAAAATGAGGCATATGAGAGAATTAGGTTAATTAGATTGTTTTTATAGGCGGGTCAAAAAATCGGGTACATCCGACCCGAAAATTTTCGGATCCCGCGCCCCACTTTTTTTTAGTTTGTGTTATGTGAAGTTTGGTTTGTTTATAGAGAATTAGATGAATTCCCTCCCAAAATCACATTCTACTCAACCAATGGATGCCACATCAGCAAAATGGCTCCACCATTCAAGGACACATAGCCTAAATCATCTCATTTATTAATATATATAGATATATAAACATAACACGTTTTATGATTTATTTTTATATGACTTTATGTTTTCATATGTATCACCAGTGATATTTTCTCTTATGTTTATTTTTAGAAGATATTTGATTATTATGTGGGGTACCACCAAGAAATTCTATTAAATATGTATATATTTCTTATTTGGAAACATAAAATTTTAGATCTCTTGTTAATATCAAAAATTACATAGTATATATATATATATATATATATATATATATATATATATATATACACATATATAATATTAAATTATTTTGTAATATCTTTAATTTATATATATCTGATGGTACCAATTATCAAGCTTATTCCCTCAACTTTATTTACTCTTTTATAAAAGTAATATATTGAAATAAACTTATATTAAATTTATTGAATATAATATTTTGGAATAAAAGTTTAGGGAAGTAACTTACTCAAAATATAAATTTTATGGATTTATGGAAACAATTTCATTTTTAACTAGTGGATTGAACCATATTGGTTTAAAATATTAAAATCTAATTCTTAATTTATTGTATATTATGTAGGTAATACAAAATTGGACGTTTCTGAAATTGATTCTAAATATATTAGGTAAGTAATATACATGTATTAGAATAAGTATATATCTCTCAAACAATAATAATAGTAATTTGTTTAAAGATATTACTTATTAAAATTCGTAATTTGATTGCACATTGATATGATTTAACTAAAAATATAGCTATCAATAATTACTTTAGAAATAATATTACACTGTTATATACAAGTGATGTTATCCTGAACACTTGTAAGCATACGCCTGATTTATAAGCAAAATCACTGTATTTTTATTTTTTCCTATATGACATCTTTGTTCTTGAAATAACCCGCTGAAGATTTTTAAACTATTATAAGTATTTGATAGTTAATGCTTATGATTAATTAATATTTTACTTTAATTATATCAATACTTTGATTATTCATTTTACAACAATGATTGAAAGATTTATGATATGTAATGTGAATTGGATCACTCATATAAAACTTATATGCTTGTTAAAGACTCACACTATAAAATTTTCAACCACAAAACTATCAAAATGTAATTTTGTGTTTAAGTGCGTATTTCAGATTTCAAAACCATATTCTTTCTGTAGAACGATACTAACCATTGAATTTTAGAGCTATAATACTTAGTTTTTTTTATATATAGTTTTTTTTTATATAAATAGTGATGATATACTTAGTAAAATAATGTTTAAATTAGGCTAAACCTTGTACCATGTGTCTATTTAATTTTAGAAGATGATAATGTCACACAGATTTATTTTATTAAAGAGACAGTAAAATAAAGATAGATTATTAGAAAGTCAAAATAGCCAATAACTTTTAATCGTGGCTGTTTTCTTAAATAATTCATAAGTGTAAATCACAGCTGTTTAAATTTATTGATTTTATTTTATTTATTGTGTGTGTTCTATACTTGTATGGTACACAAGTTGTAACCAGACTCATTTGACGTTTTTATATATTATATTACTAAAATATATTTTTAAAATCTATATTCATTGATTGGGGGTGATATATTTATATTATAATAAAATATTAAATGTTTAACTCCATGGGATCTATGGAATGAATATAGAGCTAAGTTTTATAATATATAAACTTACGTTAACATAAATCTATACTATAAAACTATAGACCATAAAGTGTAATTCTAAATAGAGAAGTATCTGCCTAGTTAAAATATAGCACACGTGTTATATTTTATCATAAATATGATACATCTGCCTAGTTAGCCTATGGGTACATCTACTCATATTAATTATTCATACTCTGGACTTAAAATTGTTAAAATAACATAAAAATTTATCTACACAAAATAGCACAGAAGTTATTCACATAATTTCCTAACATAATTGTTTAAGTTTTAGGTATTGAAAGAACACCTAAATGGCTTAAACCAGTGGCTCTGATACCACCTTCTGTCACAGCCCCTGACCCCGTCCTGGGAGCGGGAGCCGCGAACCAGTCAGATGGCATCGGTGTTTATAAATTTGGCAGCGGAAATTTTCATCAGTACCGTAGTTAGGAAATATTTTTATCAGAGTAAACACCAAAATGTTAAAAATAAATAAATGGGATAAAACCCAAGTTTTCTTTACAATACATTTATATGGATAAACCCTAAGTATTGAAAATAAAATCTACTTTTTTTATTTAGGTAACTTTTATAGCCACTTTTCTAAGCCTTCAGTGCTCTCCAGCTGGCTTCTATTTGGCTTTCACATTTTGTTACCTGAAACGTGTTTAAAACATTTTTGTCAGTGGGAAATACTGGTGAGTGAATCCCAATTTAATCAAAAAGAGTTTTATCATTTCACAGTATTGGGAGCTATCACATTGTTTATTTCTACACAATTACTCATTCAGTATTGTCAATCCTGACTGGTGGGTCATATTACACATTGGCTAACTCGTTGTCCAATGGTAACGTGTTCCACATTTTGTATACAAAATCCCAACATACCGGCAGTAATTGAAGAACTACAAAGACTCAATCATTGCTTAATCACATTGTAAAACATTTAAGGTTTTGTAAAAGCAATTTACAAAAAGGAGATTACTCACATTGCTACTTTAAGGATTTCCTTCGTGTTTTCCTGGTTATAATCTATTTAAATAAACAATGCACACGCGTTAGTATAATAACCCATATTTACATTAGTTATACCCTCCCCGAGACAGAAACTCCAATGACTACGTCGGGCAGAACCACGACAGCCGTTACGGAGCACTAGATTAATCGGGCAGCGTATCTAATACGTAACCGGAGGTTATAATACTTACAACGAGGCAAAGCTTCGCTTATTAGGGGGGTATTATACCCGAGTATAATTATTATTCTTCAGAATTGTGAGAGAGAAAAAGAGAAATGAACGATTTGAAATTGAAGGCCGATCCCATCTATTTATAGGGTCTGATCGACCCTTTGTCGCGCCCCGTGAAAGAATACAAAGGGGTCTTCGCGCCCCGCGAAGGATGGTAGGTGGTTTGAGGGTTGCTGAGTCATCGACACGTGGCGGCACCGGGTGTTCTCCTGACGTTAAGCTGTCGAGGCCCGCGACTAAGATAAACAAGGGCTTCGCGCCCCGCAAGCGCACCCCTGATTTTGATTTATTTGATTTTTATTAATATAAAAGGTATACGGGCTCGTTTATCGCATACGGGGTATATTTTAGGATGTGTCGGGGTGTCAGGGGTGTTTTAGGGTCGTTTTCGAGGGTTGTTATATCTTGGGTATAATCCCTGAATTATTTAATAAAATATATAATGTATTCGCATTAAGTATAGTAACCTAATTCAACTTTATCCCTACGTCACGAGACAGAACCCCAACAACTTAGTCAGGCAGAGCCTTGACATTTGTTACGGGGCCCAAGATCAATCGGACAGGGCATCAGTGACCAGGGGTTAAAATACTTAAAATGGGACAGGGCTTTGGAGTATTATATAGTCTAATATTTAAAGAAGAAAGACAAGATATGGCGAAAGAGTGTAGAAAAAAAAAAGAAAAAGGAAGTTTGAGTAGTTTCAAAGTGTCACAGTTATCTCTATTTATACTAAATTGTTAGCTTTGAGTCCAAGCAAAACTTCCTGCTGTGCCACGTACACAAAGAATTTATTATACACACACGTAGACATGCATTTAAAAATGGATGCATGAATTTTCGATTTGCATGTAGGACACGTCCACTACATGCATGAATGTAAATTCTTTTGATTATTTTTATTTTATTATTTTATTTAATATATATATATATTATAATTAATTTAACTGTTTCACTTATTTGATGCTTATAACTTTTAAAATATGACATTTTACAAAACAATAATTATGTCATTAGAACGAGAATAATCTTATCTACATTTTGAACCAAGTTTCACTAAAAACGGAGTAAGACCAAATATAATGTATTTTTATAATTTAATTATTAAACGGTTCTTAAGCCCGTCTAGGTACTTCATATTTCTGACAGTCAACTTACCCATGATTTATCCGTTTAATAACATAAGTTTTTATATACTTTATCTTATATTTTATAAATAAAAATTTTGGGAATGTTACACTCTTTTAGTCACCATATATCCTAAGAACTTTCCTGCCCCCACTCCAAAATGGCACTTGGCTGGATTTAGCTTCATGTTATACTGATCCAGGATAGCAAATGCTCCTTCAATATCCTGGAGACGATCCTCAGCCTTCTTGGATTTTACTACCATATCATCAATATACACCTCCATGGTGTCCCCCAGTTTGGCTTTAAACATCATGTTCACCAATCTCTGGTACGTTGCACCTGCATTTTTCAAACCAAAGGGCATAGCAGTGTAACAGTAAATACCTGTTGGTGTCATGAAAGCAGTATCCTCCTGGTCCGAAGGTTCCATTTGGATCTGTTGGAATCCTGAGGATGCATCCAAAAAGGTTAACATCTCATGACCGGCAGTTGCATCCACCATTGAGTCTATATGAGGCAGAGGGAACGGGTCTTTAGGACATGCTTTGTTCAAGTCTGTGTAATCTACACAAACTCTCCATTTCCCATTCTTCTTTTGAACTACGACCACATTTGCTAGCCACTTGGGAAATTTAACTTCCCTAATCATTTTGGACTTCAATAATCTTTCAACCTCTTCTTGAATAATTGTGTTTCGTTCTGGAGCAAACTTCCTTCTCTTCTGCTAGACAGGCTTAAAAGACCTATCAATTCCAAGCTTGTGAGTTATAATGTCTTTAGAAATACCTGTCATATCCTCGTGCTTCCATGCGAACGTGGACATCCTGCATTTCAAAAAGTTAGTTAACTGTTTTTCGATATCCTGAAGGATATTGGTTCCTACGAGCACCGAGATATCTGGATTATCCTGGTCCAGTATAATTTTCTTAACATCCTGCTCTGAAGCCTCCATGATATCCTGGGCTCGTGTCTTTAATTGCTATCCTGCTTTGGGCCTTGTTGAGGATTTCATCGAGTAAGAATAACATTCCTTTGCCTCTTGTTGATCACTTTCCACCTTGACAACCCCCCCAAGGGGTAGGGATCTTGATACACTGATGATAGGTTGATGGCACAGCTTTCATATCATGGATCCATGGCCTGTCCAATATGATATTGTAGCAGGATAAGGAGTCCATGACACAAAAACGTTGCATTGAATTGACTCCCTCAACATATACTGGCAGCTTTATTTCTCCCACAGTGTTCTTAGCCTCTCCACTGAACCCTACAAGTACAGTGGATTTTGAAGTGATCTCCATTTGGGAAATATTCATCCTTTTCAGCGTTTCTAGTTGAATTATGTTGACGGAGCTGCCATTATCCACAGTATCCTACGCACAAAATGATTAGCTATATATAAAGTTATTACCAAACCATCGTGATGGGGATCCTGGACACTATCTCTGTCATCACTGTCAAACGTTATCACTTTAGCAGTTGTAAGGGTTGTCATCCTGGTTGGCTTGTCTCCCCGTTCTGCCTTAACCTCCTTTGCATGTCTTTTTGCTGCAGAATAAGAGGTTCCACAAATGTCTGATCCTCCTGAAATAAAGTTAATTATCTTGGTGTCCACAGGAGGTGATGCTGCTCGTTCAAGATCCTTCTCAGTATCCTTGCCCTTATTCTTCTTTCTGCCTAGAAGATCCTTCAGATATCCTTTGCTTAGCAGGTAGCTTATTTCCTTCCTCAGGGCTATACAATCCTCCGTGACATGTCCAAAATCCTCATGGAAGGCACACCATTTGGATTTGTCCTTCCAATCGGCCTTTTGTTGGTTCTTCCTGGGCCACCTTGCTTTATCTCCCAAACCCTGCATAGCATACATTAGTTCGGGTATATTAACAGAAAAACAATATTCTGACAATTCAGGATACTCCTCAGGATCCTCATCCTCAACAGCATTCACTTTCTTATTATCATTCCTGCCATATGGCTTAGAACGATACGGCTTATATGAGGATTCTTACTTCCTATTAGTTGATTCATAGGTTGAGGATGAATTCATTCTTTCTTGCATCTTTTTATCATCTTCCAGTCGAATATATCTTAAAGCCATGTTTCGAGCTTTATCCAGGTTCCTGCAAGGATTCATCATAAGATCCTGATAAAATTGAGAATCCTTTTGCAACCCCATCTTGAAAGCCTGCACAGCTGTAGCAACGTCAAGATGTGGGATATCTAAGGACTCCCTGCTAAACTTGTTCACATAATCCCTTAAGGATTCTTGTGGACCTTGAGTTATCCTATAGAGATCACTGGTTAGTTTCTCAAAACTTCTACTGCAAGAAAACTGACTATTAAACAAATTAACTAAATGAGCAAACGATATAATTGAATGAGGTGGAACATTTAAGAGCCATTTTAAGGCTGATCCTGTCAAAGTGGAGCCAAAACCCTTGCAAAGGCATGCTTCCTTGAGATCCGGAGGGATAGGGTTAATTTCCATCCTTTCTCTATACTGAGCAATATGCTCCTCAGGATCCGTGGTCCCGTCATAGAGGTTCATGTTGGGAGTTTGAAATCTTTTTGGAATTTTAGCATAACAAATAGGATGTGTAAATCGGGATATCCTGTGGCTATCCTGGGATACTTCTGGAATCGGCTGGACTACCCCAGGTACACTGGATATCATATCCTTTAATTTCTGAAGCTCCCTAGAGAGTGCCGAGGTTACACATGTATCCTGCAAAGATCCAATACCGTTAGTAGCAAGAGTATTAGTATTATTAGATACGTTACCAGCCTGAGGATTCTGGCCATATCCTGGAGCATATCCTGATCCTCTCATAGTTGATACCTTGACCGATGAAGGTATCTCAGGATTATAACTCTGGGAATGACTTGGTACAATGTTGCCCCGGTTATCCTCAATATATAATGCCGAGCTGAAGTTCAATGCTCTAGGTTGCAAAGGAGTGACAGTATCCTCAGCAGGCCTACTTGAGCTAGATTTCAAGAGTTGTATCTCTCTTATCAGCATTTGGTTAGTCTCCTGCTGTTGCTTCATCTGATCCTGTATACTACCAAATAAAGTTAGAATTTCATCATTAGAAGTCATAATAGGGGTTCTCCCTGAAGCAGCAGATCCTTGAACATTCTGAGTGGGAACAATATCCCGAGTTGTGTGAGTTTCAATCCTCCTTGGAGGGGCTTGAGGCTGTGATGAAGCTTGCGTCCTTGGAGGTGGTGGAAGCACCAAACCAACTGTTGCAGAGGTTGTAGCAGACATGGTAGAAGAGCTCATGTTTGATTTTAAGGCCATTGAAAATAGTGTAGCAAAAAATTTCAAAAATAGAAAACCAAGTAGTGATTTTAAGAAAGCTTTTAGTAAAAATAGCACCACTTGCCCCACGGTGGGCGCCCAATTGTTTTGGTCAAAAATTACCTAAGCAATTTAGTGATCAAATTAGTTTTGTGAGGTAGTGTGCTAACAATGTGTATTGAAAATATCCTGGTTTAATTGTTTGCAAAAACAGTTTTTAGGATATAGCTCAGGATATCGAGCTATATCTATAATCAAACAATGAGCAAAGAAGTAAAGGGTGACACAATATGTACGAGGAAAGCCCTTGATCAATCTAGATCACCGGCACAAAACCTCGGGAGCTGACAATCGCAGTTGCCTTGTTCTTCTTATTACTTCAAAAGTCAGGATACAGTGCAGGATATTGACCAGATAGTTGCTAAGTGTTACAAAGCTTTGCCGAAAGTGTGTGAATTGCGGGAGAAAGTGTGAGTATTCGAGAGCAGTGAATGTGTTGTCCTATGTGATCTGGTTTATCCGTCTATTTATAGTTACAAAAAGAAAACAAAATCTCCTAAAATGGGGGGATGCCAACGAATATTCCCATGTGAACGTTGAAGACCAAGTAATGCGGCTTCAACGTTCTTCTTCGAACAACTTGGACCGAGTCTTCAGGGGAAGAGGTCTTCGTGAACGTTATGGACTTGTACTCGTACTCCTGCATACAATTCGTTAGTAATCCTCAGGATACAGTATCAGGATGTTACCAATATCCTGATTCAGCATCCTGGTTGTGAACATATATTATGTAATCAGGATATAATTCAAGATACTATCCAGAATATGGGCTCAGAATTTCACCCATAACACATAGAAGATAGGAGTGATGAAAGTGTCTTGAGATCATGTTTGACGATGAGGGGTGCTTGCAAGGGAAAGGAAAGGGGGTATAAGTTACGGGTGGCTTCTTGGAATGTAGGAACCTTAATTAGTAAATTATTGGAGGTGGTAGATACACTTAAAAGGCGTAGGGTTCAGATAGCTTATCTTCAGGAAACTAGGTGGAAGGGGAATAGATGGGGTGAATACAATGGGTACAAGTTGTTATACTCAGGGTCTAAGGGGGCTAAAATGGGGTAGGTTTTCTAGTATCACTAGAATTGCACAAGAATGTGATTGAGGTAATACGATATAACGATAGAATTGTGGCGCTCAGATTAGTATTAAGCGAGGAAGTTATAACGATAGTTTGCTCATATGCACCACATGTGGGATTAGGAGGCCCGGAGAAAAGAAAGTTTTGGGATTGCCTAGACTTAGTAGTGAGAGTCATACCTATGAAGGAGGCAATTTTTATAGGAGGGGATTTTAACGGTCACATTGGTAAGGATAATGATGGCTACCGGTCCATACATGGGGGGTTTGGTTTTGGTGATAGGAATGAGTCTGGTAGGGATCTTCTAGAATTTGCGGTGGCACACGACTTGGGTATTTTAAACCCGTTCTTTAGGAAGAGGGACACACCTTTGATCACTTTTAGTAGCGGGGGTCGGAACACACAAATCGGTTTATCACTTGACGAGGCGAGTGAACCGACGATGGTGGAAGGACTGCAAAGTTATACCAGGGGAGACAACAGTGACTCAACACCATTTTTTGGTGGGAGATATACTCTTAAGGGAAAAGTTGGTTAAAGGAGATAGGAGTATTCGACCTGGGATCTGATGGGGAAACTTAAAGGGCGACAAGCTGACAGAGTTTAAAGATAAGGTTATCGCTACGACAAGGGCTCAGTTGAGTGGGGACGCCAATCAGATGTGGGAGGATATGGCAACTACCATTATTCATGTGGCCAATGGGACTTTAGGGGTTGCAACAGGAAAGTCAAGTGGGTCTAAGGACACCTTGTGGTGGAGTGAGGAGGTGCGGATTAAAATTAGGGGTAAGCATGAGAGCTTTAGAGATCTTCTTAGGTGCGCAAATGATGAGGAGCGAGGGAGACTGAAGGACAAATACAAGAAGGCCAAAAGGGAGGCGCAGAAGGCAGTGACAGAGGCAAAGAACACAGCCTATAAGCAGATGTGTGAACGCCTAGGAACAAAGGAGGGGGAACAAGCTATGTTCAAGATTGCCAAAGCTAGGGAGAGTAGGAGGAAGGATATAGGAGTAGTGAAGTTTATAAAGGGAGATGATGGGTGTGCATTAGTCAACAAACAAGACATTAAGTTAAGGTGGCAAACTTACTTCCACATTCTATTCAACAACGGCAGATCTTACCAACAACAAAGCGACGACAACACCACTGAAAGTCGGGAACGAAATAACTGCTACAGTCGGAGTATCACTCATAGAGAGGTGAGAACAGCACGTAGGAAGATGGGAAAGGCTAAGGAAGTTGGTCCAGACAACTTACCGATTGAAGTGTGGAGGTGTTTGGGAGATGAAGGGGTTCAATGGCTAACTACTTTGTTCAATGTTATTTTCAAATATGGGAAAATGCTAGATCAGTGGAGTAGTAGTGTCGTAGTACCTCTTTATAAGAACAAAGGAGATGCCCAATGTTGTGGGAATTACAGAGGTACTAAGTTGCTAAGTCATACGATGAAATTGTGGGAGAGGGTGATTGAGACTAGAATTAGAAAAGAAACTCAGGTTACGGTAAACCAATTTGGTTTCATGCTAGGGCGATCAACTATAGAAGCCATTCACGTTCTAAGGAGACTGATGGAAAAATATAGAGAGAAAAAGCAAGATCTACATATGGGCTTCATTGGACTTGAAAAGGCATACGACAGTGTACCACGTAGACTGATTTGGGATACTTTGGAGGATAGAGGGGTTCCTGGGAAGTATATAGACATAATTAAGGATATGTATGATAGAACTGAAACTAGTGTTTGTGTGCCTGTAGGGGATACCAATTCCTTCCCTGTGGAGATAGGGCTCCACCAAGGGTCGGCGTTGAGCCCTTTTCTCTTTACGATTGTCATGGATGAGTTGTCCAAATCGATTCAGGAGACAGTGCCGTGGTGCATGCTTTTTGCAGATGATATTGTTTTAGTTGTAGAGAAAAAACGGGGGTTGAATTAGAAGTTAGAGGAATGGAGAGTAGCTTTAGAGGACAAGGGTTTAAGGATCAGTTAGTCTAAGACGGAGTACCTCTACTGTGATTTCAGTGATGCAGGGGGTGTCGAAGACACTCAAATCACCATTGATGGTCAGGTGGTTCCGGAAGCAACTAAGTTCAAGTATTTAGGATCATTTGTACAAATAGACGGGGAGTTAGATAGTGATGTAGCTCACCGCATTCAGGCTGACTGGTGTAGGTGGAGAAGCAGCCACGGGGATATTGTGCGACTCGAGGTTCCCAACTAAATTAAAGGGGAAATTCTATTGGATTTCAGTAAGACCTGCAATGCTATATGGGACAGACTGTTGGGCCATTAAGAAATCACAAGCACGCAAGATGGAGGTAACAAAGATGAGGATGTTGAGGTGGATGTGTGGTCACACAAGGTTAGACCGAATAAGAAATGAGGTTGTTAGAGAAAAGTTAGGGGTGTCCAGAATATCAGATAAGATTGGGGGGGGGGGGGGGGAGAGAGATTGATATGGTTTGGACATGTGAAGAGGAGGCAAGCAACGACCCAGTTAGAGTAGTGGAAACCCTCACTGTAGATGGTAGGAGGGGTAGAGGTAGACCCAAATTGACTTGGGACGAGCGGATTAGGTAGGATTTGATAGAAATGCCTCTTTGAGGACATGGTCCAAAATAGGAGTTAGTGGAGACGTAGGATTAAAGTTAAGGAGTTTTAGGGGTTAGGTAAGATGTGGTTAGGTGTTGTCAAAGGGGGTATAGATTTACCTACACTATAGATGGTCTTGGAGGGTGATTGTCTTACGATTTGTATATGGATGAGTATTTTTTTCTATGATGCTATATTTACCTTCACTCTACTGTTTTTTGCTTTCACCACTGCTTTTGTCTCGGGTAGTTCTAGTACTCTTTTAACGCTTGTTGTTATAGAGCTAAGGGTCTCTCTGGAAGCAGTCTCTCTATCTTTAACGATAGGGTAAGGTTTGCCTACATCCCAACCTCCCAGACCCTGCCATTAGCTTTGTTAATTGCGGGATTTACTGGGTATGATTGTATATTTTAATCTATATATTATATAAATGATTATACGGCTACAAGATTAAATACCACATGATTAATGTATTTAATCTTACACTCGTTCTCGGTTAATTTTCAGTTTCAGATCACTTGACTGTATAAAACGGTTCGATCATGGTTCAGTTAGCGGACTACTGATCCGTTTCTTCACTTACTCAAATGCAGTATTTCACAAAAATATCCTAGTTCAAAAGTATAATAAAAAAAGTTCCTACAGTGCTTGCTACTGAATCAAAACAAACAGGGAATTACAAAAGATGATAATGAATTAATGACACAAAAGTCGACCCTGCCTATGAGCCCCATTTGACTTCAAATTCTCGATAAGCAACACGCTATTCTATATTTACTCGGGGAAACACAAAGGGTCCCACGCCTCTTTGTACACTCGTAAATGGGTCCCACGTAATGTTGTTTTGGCAGTTGCGTATTTTGATTGTTATGACGTCCCTTGAACTTTGGCACTTTGAAGATTTTGTTGCTGCATTTGTGGTTCACTTGCAAGGCCCAGGGCTTGTAAAGTTGCCCTGAATATGAGAGAGGTTAATGAAAATCAAGATGCAGAAAGCACACACACACAAGTTCATCTCACTGCACGGATGTTATTGGTTCAACGGTTATATGAAAAACATATATACCTAGGCAAAGTGGCTTTTATACTAGGTTGGTTGGCATACGCAGCAAGTGGACCCCGAAGGCTGCCATATTTATTCAGAGCACCCTCGAGTTGTGGTGATGGCAACTGCAACGACAATTCAACATTCAATATTAATTAATATTAATAAGTAACAGCTTGAGAAACAACGGCGCGTTTGAAGACCGTCGCGATGATTGGAACAGAACATACTTGTAACAATACACGAAAAGAATGAGGTTGTGTTTGTGAAATGCATTTTAGAAATCCAACCCACAATTTTGGCATCCTCCAAACCTGAACCAAACAGATAAACAGTTAAAAAAACTAAAGAGATATATAATATTATGATTAAAAATTGAATGCAAAATAGGAGAGTATAAAATAGCCACAAAAGAATAGAACAAAAAAAGTTGGAAAAAACTGGATCAATAATGTTAAAATTAATATTTTGACAACTATATTTAACATATTAATTATTTGAAAAGTCAGAAAAGATGCGTCGCGCGTAAGTAACTACTTTGCGACCAACAAGATTAAAACAAGTAATTGCATGAAACCACACACCTGTTTGTTTACAAGTTTGGAAAGTATCTCCATAACAAAGTCAACCTGAATACATAAGCATGATTGTTACAAACAAATACAATATCCTTCATAATGGCAATTAAACCATCAAATGCAAATTAAAAGTTGAAGTTTTAACGTAAAAAAATATAATCAAAGTATCTCAAAATGTTTATATATGGATATATACCAGCTTGGGGAAAGCATCAATAGCCTGGATTACTGTCCTCATGAAGAGAAGGGGTAATGGTGTTTGGTCAACCTAAATAAAAATATCAAAGTCAAATATCAAAATTTCCAAACACATGCTATAAACTAACTTAAAGGTTGAGATCGGAGAACAATAATAATACCATTTGGTTCAACGCTTTTGCTAGGACTTGTTGTGTGAAAACAGTGCGCTGCTCAAAACAAGCTGAACAAGCATCCATTATCTGCAATAATTTACAAAGTGAAACGTGTAAAATAACACACATGATAGACATTGCTAATGAGACGTTTGAGATATTGGAGAACGAGCAGGCATGCCTTTTTAAGTGGAACTCCATCTTTCTCGGGGTTAATGTCATGAATTGCAACCAATACTTCTGCTGGAGTAAGTGCGGGCCCCATATGAGCTGAACCCTGCACAAGAAAACGAGCTTCTGAGCTTTCAGCTTAATCTTATGATCGACCCATTTGACCGGTTTGATTGTGCTCTACTAAAATAACTGAAACCTGTAGTATGTGGGCCATAGCCGTCTGAAACTTGTCCAATGGAAGCTGGACAAGACGGGGGAAAATAGGCAAAACCTGGAACCAAAAGGCGTGTCATGTCAAACGTGATTTTTTAACCCGAAAACATTTTGATTTCTTATTTTACTAAATGCAAACCAATAAACATGTTAAAGGAAAGGGAAGATACCTCGTTCTTGGTAAAGGAATTCAAAATTGGAATAAGTATTGTAGCATCCTGCAAAAAAAAAATATTAATAATAATATAGAAAAACGCATCGCAAAACACAACTAAAAAGGTATAAAATATTAATATATATCACCTTAAGTTTAGTTTCATATAACTGCTTGACAATTGAAACCAGATCAGGTGAAGGAGTCGTCCCTTCACACAGAACATGCAGCACCTTGTAGAAACACATCAAATCATATTAATAAAAAATATTTAAAAAAAAAACATAAACTGATAAAAGTAGAAACATTAATTGATATATACACCTGTGTCAGGAGGTTATCACTTCCTTGAGGTGGATCAGATATTATCTTGAGTAAATAGGAACTTGATGGACCAAGGGCCCGAACAAGAATAGGAACATGCCGATGAATAGCCTGCATTTATCAAAAAGAAAGAAAAGAATTAGTGAAACGTCTTTTAATGTAAAAAGAGTTTAGATAACAAATCTACTGTAAATCCCACCTGCTTAACAGCCTTTGGAGCATGATCATACCTATCAAATACAAGTTGAAGAAGGCTAGGTTTCTGCACAAAAGCAGAACGCACAGCATGTGTGTGTGACATCAGCATTGCAAACAGAGTGAAACTTAATACGCGATTACGCGTAACTCTAGTGTAGCGATAATTTAGATGAAAAGATAACCTTGGTGCATAATGCAAAAAACAAAGAAAGGTGTTGTTGAGCTTGAGCAAGTGACATTGATGAATCACTTTGTGGGCCCATTGCCGACTCGTTCTCAGACGTCCCGAGGTCTGAAACTTTAGAGCCACTAATTGATGTTTCTTGACTTCCCATCTGAAGACGATGATGATGATGATAAAAGATAATGATTTCAAAGACGTGAAAACAAGTTAGATCGAAAACAGAACATGCAGATAAAATGAAATGTAACACACCTGCCCTTCGGTTCTTTGTTCATTGGCCGCTGAAACCGAAAGCTCCGCATCTGATACTGGTCTGTTAACTGCTGAGAGCAATTTGTTTGTAGCAAAATCCTCAATTTTCTCTGAGATGAAATCAATAATGTAAAGCTTGTTTGCTACCTGCAAAAGAAACAAACAGAAGTTCAACCATGGAAGATGATAGTATTTTTTTAATAGTTAAAAAGCTTGCAAAAGAACAAATAAATAATTTGCGCAACCATAAAGTGTAGCTTCTTGGTCTACATAACAACTTTACGCATATGATTCAGGGCCAAATAAAACATAGAGTAAAATGTCATTTTCGTCCCTGAGGTTTGGCCAGTTTTGCGACGTTCGTCCAAAGGTTCGTTTTTCAGCATCTGGATCCAGAAGGTTTGAAATCTTGTCGGTTTCATTCGGCTCGTTAACTCCATCCATTTTCTCCCTTAAATCGGGGGGTATTTCCATCTTTTTTGTTAAATTAAAGGGCAATTCGGTCTTTTTCAGGGGTATTCAGTCTTTTTACATAAAGTGAAAAGACCGAATTGCCCTTTAACTTAGCCAAAAAAAAAGAAATGCCTCTGAATTAACGGAGAAAATGGATAGAGTTAACGAGCCGGATTGAAAATGGCAAGATTTCAAACCTTTTGGATCTAGATGCAAAAAAACAAACTTTTGGACAAAAGTAGCAAAACTGGCCAAACCTTGGGGACGAAATGACATTTTACTCTAAAACATAACTTTCATCTTTTTCCCATTTATCGTCTTTTTCTTTGAAAATGACTTTTGTCAAACAACTTTGAGCTTTTCTATCACACAAATCACAAAATCACTCGCATCAAACTATATTTTACGTAGAATATTTAAAGGTCACCATTGAATATCTTAAAAATTAACTTGCATCACAAAAAAGTCAAATTGTAATAATCCTCACCAATCGAATAGCTTTTGCACGGATTTCATCTTTTGGATGAATAGCACACTGCATATAAAAAATGGAGCAAATGTAAGAAGCAATACAACTATCAACATATAAGCACATGATAAACGGAGCACGAAAACAATCAAATTACAACAATCATTTTTTGTGTAACTTGTAGAACGAGTTACCTTCAAAGCAATATCCAAAAACGCCTGACGGTTATTAGGGCGTCCCAAAATTAAGCTCCACAAAGAACCAAGACCTTGGTGTACACGATCACCGTCACGAATATCTTTTCCATAATTATTATCGGAGCAACATAACTCATCAAGAAGCTTAAATGCTGACTCAGGCAAAATAGGAGCTTCACAAAATAATCTACTGAACGATTTATCATTTGCTGGTAACACATCCAGCAAACACTTTGCCTACAATACAAAATGGCATAACAATCAATATCAAGTTTTCCAAAAATTTAGCGTTTATTTTTTCAAATTTGTTTACCACTCCTAGAAGGAATTTCTCGTATACAACGGCGACTGAAGAATCTTGAGAATCTTGAGCGGAATCTGACATTGTAAGAGCATGCAGGTGGTATAGCACATGCATAACAAGCTCATGTCCCTAGTGAAAATGCAAAAAAAAAAAAAAAAAACAATATTTAAAAACGAAACGTTTTCAAAGATATAATGATAATAAATGCACATACCTTCTGATTTTGGTAGTCAGAGACTATATGCTTCTGTATCATTTGAATTACATCATCATCAGCATCAACCTGCAGCATAAGAATTGCACAAACATTATGGTTTCTTCTTTATAAAAAATCACTCTAAAACGGTAATTAAGTTTTGGATTTAGCAACTGTTAATTTTAAATCTTTATCACGGTGTGGAATATTCTTTACATGATATTAACAGATTAAATGAAATAACTTTTGCTTGTTAGTCACCCTTTTAACTCTTTTTCACCCTTTTAACTTTTGCTTGTATTATAACTTGAACCAAATTTTTGGAAAATATTATCAATGACACTGGTATATATATTACTGCGCGTTGGTCATAAAAGCTCACACGATAACATGAACATGCCACATCACATGAACCACATTACACATTATCTTATGATAAAAATATATCATCTCGGATATAAAAATGGCATGTGTCACTTTTACAAAGTTGTCATACAATGTTAGAAACAATAACAATACCTCCCCAAAGGGAAAATATAAAAAGCAGTCAAAGTCAACCCCCACCTGAGCAACCAGCCGTGACAGCAGTGTCATGCGGGTCTGCATAAACTCTGTACCTCTTAACCGCTTATAAGAGTCTATAATCCTTTTGATTGCCAGATTCTTTATATCTTTTTGCTGTTCTTCTGTTAACTCCACATAAGACGGAACCACTGGTAAATCAACAGTGGTTTCGGTTTCCTCCAATACAGGTGTGCCAACCGTGCTTGGTGAAAGCGGATCCACTTCCACCAATGGCAGTGATTGGTCATCATCTGTCATATGAATCATATCAACATCCACTGACTTTTGTACGTTTGACTCCTTGTTAACAGAATCAATAGTAGGAGGAATATCAAACTCCATATCAGCGTTAACTTGCATGGGTTGTCGTTCATCTGTAACCTGTTCTTTAAAATCTGCTGACTTATCTGGGATACGTGACTCAGTTTCTGCTTTGGGCATAACAATATGTTCCATATCCAATGGGTTCTCGACACTTGGCACCACAGGTGGCAGAGGTTGTCTCTTAATCTGGGTAGACACGTCAAAGTCAGACTCTGTTACACCAGATTGTGCCAAACTTGGAACATCTTCCACATAATGCTCAGATTGGGTACCGACTGGTGATGTCACACGCCGTGGGTCATGACGACGAGGGTCCTGTATAACATTTCGTTAGTGTTTAAACTCGATGAAACAGAGCAAGAAAAATAGATGTGATAAAACAGGCAACCGTTTTGTACAGCGGGTTGGGCTGAACAAAAATCCACCGACAAATAGTTTATTATTAACAAATAAGAGTAAAATGCCATTTTCGTCCTTGAGGTTTGGCCAGTTTTGCGACTTTCATCCAAAGGTTTGTATTTCCGTATATGGGTCCAAAAGGTTTGAAATTTTGCCATTTTCATCCGGCTCGTTAACTCCATCCATTTTTCTCCGTTAAATCAGGGGTATTTTTGTCTTTTTTGTTAACTTAAAGGGCAATTCAGTCTTTTTCACTTTATGCACAAGCATTTAGAATTATGTACAAGTATTCAAAAGACTAAATTGCCCTTTGAGTCAACAAAAAAGACGAAAATACCCCTGACTTAACAGAGAAAAATGGATGGAGCTCACGAGCTGTATGAAAATGTAAAAGATTTCAAACCTTTTGGATCTAGATGCGAAAAAACAAACCTTAGACTAAAGTCGCAAAACTGACCAAACCCCGGTGACAAAAAGACATTTTACTCTAATAAATAATTACCATGCCAAAAAAGATTGTAGAAACTGTAATATATCAACAATAAACTCTTTTCGAATCTTGTATGCATTAGATTAACATGTTCGACTTTTTGTTGAGGTCAAGTCGGGTTGTTGACCCCAAACAATTACTTCAATATTTTATTTTCTTATAAATACTTGACCCCAAACAATTACTTCAATATTTCATTTTCTTATAAATAACTAGTGTCTGCTGCGATTACAGAATTATTTTACTTCAACATTAATCCAACTTTTCAAATAATAATATTTAGGTGGTTTTAAAATCAACTCCAGGCGCCTTTTGAACCACTTACTTACTAGCCATCCTTTTCAGATAATATCCGTTTGACCTATTGAAGATAATACCTAACGCGAATCAACCATAAGGGTACACTCACCCTTCGAGAATCACGTTTGGGGTCTGTTTGGAGGTTAATTGTAGTAGACAACGATGTGCTAACTGCATTTGTAAGCACGGGACTCTGTATAGTCGGTGCAACCTGGGAAGAAGTGTTTGAAAGGCCACTTTGTTGGCTGCTAATCTTTGTTAACGGTGGAGGATTTTTAGGCAAATGTTTCATATTTGTGACAACAATGTCCGCTAGTAGATCTGGATGTATTTGAGATATTAAGATCTCAAGAGATTCAGCACCTCGTTCTCCTTCAGCAAGTAACGCACCAATCATGGAAATTATTTGTTCAACGGGTGTCAGACCGTTATCTAGTGATGCCACCTTCGTGGGCCCTCCGTTTACTGAGTGATCATGTCTTGGATCAGTTTGAATAACAGTACTTGTGTTACTATTAGAACCGTAACGGCTCCTCTTTGATGCTGAATCGTTGGAAACTGTGTGTTCTTGATCCATAGGGGTTGATCGTTTAAGCATGTGATTTGATGGTTGCTCATCCTGAAGAAGAGCATATATAAAATTTAAATCTATCTAGTTTAACAAGATATATAAATGTCCTTTATGGTAATTTTTCAAGTAAGAATACCTTGCTTGCACGAGAAGCGCGCTCGCTGTTTCTTAACATTTTGTCAACCTGCCTCATCACCTGGTCAGCTGCATCTCCAGCATTCATTGACCTCAAAACCTTGAGCACTTTTTCTCTCGACTGATTTAAAATTAAAATTATAACCACATTGCGACTAACAGCACTATAAAGAAAAGAAGTACAATTTATGATTCATTAGCTTTTTAAATCATCTCGCTCCAGATTTTAGGTAAAAATATTAACCATCATTTTTATAAAAGATGCCAAACAACATTACAAAAATGTAAATTCAATCAATCATTTATAATTGCATAAACAATTACCTCCATTATAACAGGGTGTGTAGCCCTCAAAAATCCCAAGAAAGCAGTTCTTAGAGAATATTGTATGCTGGCATTATGGGCCCCTTTCGCTATGAAATTGGCATCGAAAGCAAGCAATGCAGAAAGAACAGCGCTATAGTGGACCTGCCTCCTTCGACCAATGATAGCAAGACTGAGAAACAAAAAAAATACCATGAATCCAGATTATTTTGTGCTAATAAATATAACCATGCAACAAACATGATGATCACAAACTTAATTGATATCAATAAAGTCCATAAACAAAAACTAATTCATGTACAATACAAGTTGAGCAAGATTTTAAGAAAAAGAGAAATTAAGTTAAACTTTGCTTGAAAATTTCTGTCAACCAACAATTAATCACAAAAAGAAAATACAGTATGCCACATCACAGTATAACAATTTAAGAAGTGTAAATACCATCAAAACAAAATATCAGATACCAAATGATCCTGACTATATAAACAAAGAACAATGCAGTGTATTATAGAGTAATAGTAGGTTGTAGTAAATCTGCAGATTAACTGTCAACCATGGTTTTAAAATGGGTGCATCAGGATTCAGGAATGCATAATGTGCAGATTAACTGTCAACATGATGCAGTGATGAGATTGCACCGCGAAAAGGCGATTCTATGATGTGTGCATCACATGTTGCAATCTGATGCGGCGCGTTATGGTGTGTTGACTAGTATTTTAACAGACTGTGATTGCAATGGGCCTGAGTTTTCAAATCTGATTGAACAAATCCAACCAGCAACTTAGCAATGGGTTTAACTATTTGAACAAATTTGACTAGAGATGATGGTATTTCTTACAGTTTAGTGTTTACAAGTTAGAGTATTTTCAATAAATATTTTTTTAATAACGAACGCCTCACATACGTGATGCGCTGCCTCTGGGATCAAAAAGCATCGGAACATCACGCGCTTTTTAAAACCACGCTGTCAACAAACAAGTATCTTAAGTTATTAAAGAGAACAAAACGATGTTCTACAGTTTTGAAATTTTAGTATGGCAGTGTGCATCAAAATTGTAGCAGAACAGCTGCTGTAACAATTCCAAAAGATCAACACACGAGTCAACTTGAAACGTATATCCAGCTCTCATGCAATTTCGTTTAATATTAAATAAAATTTTAACATTTGTGCTTCCCATTGCACCTGAATGATTCAACTTCTATTCTGAACAATGTTACCATTCGCACTCAAAACAATACATTGAATCAGTTTAGGTAGTTCGGCCCCATAAAGCAAAAGGTGCCAGATGATCAAAGAGCAGTGCCATTGCAAAAAAATACTGATTAATCACGGTTATTCAACGTATGTCAAAGGTTAATTAAGTTACATTTGTACAAGGGTATGTATATATAGAGAGACAGTAGATCTCAAACAGTTTAAACGCTAAAAACTGCATTGATATGCTACCAAAGCACTCGAATCGGCCATTGCCAGCTAGTTCCATGCGTGCATCCCAATCTGATTAACCTTGCACATTGCTGCCAAACATGCTGCAACAATATTACAAACAAGCACTTCAAGGTGTACTAACAACACAACCCCTTCAGTTTGTTTGAAGTGCATTCATCTTCGTAAGCCCCAAATATCTTATCTGTTTTCGGCTTACTTTTAACTTTTACCCTAAATATATATATTGACAAACCACGAGAAGTCTAAAATATGAGAATGAAAAAGAAAACACCATGTTAAGCACACATGCAAAGCAACCAGATGGGTAGTAATAGTATCTCACCTATTAATAACAGAGATTGTAATGGAGCCCGGAAGACTACTAGACAAGCTCAAAAGGTCAAGTAAAATCAAGAAGTATCTATTCGCTTCAGACTGGAGTGCAACTGGATCCAGAACAGGATGACCACCAGCTAGCCATTTAACATTGAACACTTGTGCATTTCGACCCACTGCTACGAAAAAACAATGCTAAAAGATTCAGATGTGAAGGATTAAAAAACAAAAAGAAAAATTATGGGGACTAGATAACAGTATAACACCTTCTGTCATATGCCCTCTGGAATCATTGTCGGGCATGAAGAGTAACACACAAGTTTCCAAAAACTTTATAGCAAGCAACCTTGGGCCAATAGACCTAGCCTACAACAATAAACTCATATTTGATTAACTTCAAAAAACTAGATTGCGTTGCGGTTACTGGGGCTGGTAGTAATACCTCTAATGCAATCTGAACGACAGTGTCCTTGAACTTGATCATCCAAGACCAGATTTCTTCAAGCCATCTATCCACTAAACCATGCCGGTGAAACTATAATTCATCGTAAAAAAGTTACAATATTTCAAAGTATGATAACTATACACATGTTGTGAGCAAAGCAATAAGGGGAAAAAGAGACCTGCAATGCTAACTCATCTAACACTTTGCAAAATATATGCATGCCAGCAACAATGGACTGTCTAGCAACAACAGAGTCCTCGTCCCTTAGTAGTGTCAGCAACACTTGCATCAGTACTGGTGAATACTCCATTGTTTTTAAACTGATTTCCTCAATAATCCTACAAAGACATAAAGCCATATTAGCATGAACAGAAGCAAGCTATGAAGACACTAAACCTCCAACAATTCTGAAAGATCCCACTTTCATACAGCAGCATTGAATCAAGCATGATATTTGTTGCATGAAATTTTAAAAACAATATTTAATATCTGGCAGCAGCGTAAATACAGATTTGCATCGTTGTTTGTTTGTTAAAGTCCTCATAAACCCGATAATGTCAGTGGGTCTTTCTGCTAGACAGATGGATGAATAACCAACCTAGTGGGCTAATGGTATATTAATGAAACAGAAATGAAATATGATCAAGAATATATGTCCCCATACTAAAGTGGCATCTCTAAATAACTTTACCATGTTCTGATGGATAGGAACTAGTACTATAGATAAAGACACTTTAAATATCAACCAACAAAAGACCATCTTCAAGACGTATTTTCATGGCTGATGGCTGACTCAAACCATTGACGGTTGCATAAACATGTTGCATCCGTAAAAATTTGATAACAATAGCAAATTTGTAAAGAGATTAGCATGGATTCATCAGGACTGTAAAACAGCGATGATAGAAAATCGAAGGGGCTAGACATGTATGTCCCTTTTTGTATGTAAAAAAACAAAATCCATTTACTTATTAGCACTAGTAATGTGGAACTTATTCCTACAAGAGTTAAGCCATTGAAACCTACAAAAAATATAGAACGACATCCAAAAAAATTACAACAGCAAAGCATCCACTTCAAAGAAAAGTGAGACCTTGATATCTAGCCACCACCCTTATATGAAAAAAAAAATCAGTAACCAAAATTAACCAACTTGAATTTCTATATCAAACAGTAGTTAATGCGGTAAAATATCGGATATCGGTCAAGGACCGATATTTGAGATATCGGTTATCGCAGTGGGATATCGGTAATTTTAATATCATGCTAAATTTATATACATAGCAATTTAACACTAACAATTGTAACAAGTAAGAACTAAGACTTAAAACACTAACATTTAACAGTAACAAATAACAATTAAGACTTAAAACACTAATAGAAGCAATAAGAAGAAAAATGGAGAGCAGAAATAAGAAGAATGGTACTGATATCGGGAAAATCGGCGATTTATCGATCAAATATCGGTCCTATATCGGTCAAATATCGGACAAATCGCTGATATTATCGGTACCGATATTCTGACCAATATTTTGTACCGCTATCTCATCTCGGCAGGGACCAATAACCGATATATCACTGATATATCGGGATACTAACTACATAAAGTGACTATCTTGGGTAAACCATTCCTACTAATCCAATTCCTTGTAAATACAGAAATTAAACCTAACTAAACTAACATTTAAAATCAATATACAAACATAGTATTCTAACACCAATAAACATTAATCATTAAATTTGTTAAAATCATCAATTTCATAATCCATTCAAAACAACGCATTATCAACAAAATAACCTACAGAAACAAACCAATTTCACATAAAACAACAAAACTCACTCGACTAGGGTTTTTCGAACAAGTGGTTCGTGAGAAGATTGAAGCTCAACAAGATACGGAAACAATTCAACCGCGAGAACCGAAAGATCCGCTGAAAGTAAAACATCTCTCGCTTGCTTCAAAGACGAAAGCTTCACCGCCAAATCTCCGTGATTGTTTGCGGCGGCGAGGAGAGAGAGTGTTTGCTCTCTCTGCGAAGCAGCCATGGCGGAAACACAAAACTCGTGAGTGTATGTAAATCGTCGATAATAATATATATAGACCTAATTTGTGGATGAAATTGGGGAATTTGCTCTGGTTTGTGTTTCTAGGGTTTTGAAGAAGAAATGGTTGTGTTCGTCTGGTTTATTAAATTAGGATATTGGAGATTTGGAACTTTATAAAAAATGTTTTGGTTGTATCTTGTGCATAAAGAGTTGTACGTTTTAAGGGTGAGTTGTTAATCAAAAAGAATTGTTTGGTTATGATGGTAAAAACCGAATCAAACCGAGCCGTTTGTAAAATGGTTTATAATGACACGTCTGTTTGTATGAAGTAATGGAATGGGCAAAGGAATAGAATGGGTGAGGGAATGGAATGGGTGAGGGAATGAAATGAGTCATTACCATTCCGTTGTCTTGTTTGGTTACCCTATGGGAATGGAATTATACATTACTTTGTGTTGTTTGGTTGGCAAAAAAAAAAGCAAATGAATGGAATGCAATTCATTGTAAATGACAAAAATACCCATGTCTTAAAATAAAAGAAGTTTACCAACTTTCACAAAATTTTCCGATTAAAAATTATAACAAAATTATAGTATAAAAATAGAATAAATTTAACTAACAAAATTCAAAATTCATTCAAAAGTTTCCAACAAAAAAAAAAATCATCCGATAAGCGTCAAATAAAAAAATAATCCAAAATTTGCAAACTAAAAAAAATAAACAATATTCCAAAAGTCATCTTATATCACGTTAAGCAGTATATTCAAACATCTTCAAGCATGTTCTGTACCCATTCAAGCCTACGGTCTTCATCAACCTTAAAAAAGACTACCATCAACTCCTCGTTTTGCACGAGCTTACATACAGCCTTGTTACACTCCCGAGTAGTTAGACCTTCAACTTTATTCAAAATTCCCAGCCGTCAAGTTCAATTCTTTAAAAGTGTATGCATGTTATTCTCAGGTATTGCCAAATGACATGCTGGACTTCCTGGATGCACCTGTACCATTTATTGTAACTTCTCAAGCTAGAACATATTCTAATTATTCTAATGCTCTATTGTTGATATCATTAATTACCATTACATTACATAGTTAAATACTCAATCAACTCATCGCAAGCCTAAACGGTCCCGGTACACACTGCACAAAGCTTGAGCTCGGACTCATCAATGAAATGAGCTTTATATAAGGCTTGAGACTCGTGATAAAGGTCGTTTAAGCTCGGCTCATTTCTATCTTTTACCAATCCTAAGTAGGTCACAAGCAACCCGTTCATACCTCTAATTCTAATCACTCAAACAGGCTGCAGTCGTAAGTTGCTGGCATGTTCAACCCAAAACTGCAGCAACATATATAAATATAGTTGTACATGAAAATGGACGAACACATCAGTGGCAACTATTTTACCCATTTAATATTCTTTTGAGTGATAAAAAACAGGAACTAAAAACGGGTACCGGTACCGAAAATACCCGGTACGGGACAGTTCGGTACCGGTATTTGAGTGAAAATACCGGTACCGGACTGGTACCGAAAACTTCAAAAGCGGGTACCGAATTGGTACCGAAAATATTTTGGTTCGGTAAACGCTACCGGTACCCGGTACCATTTGCTCATCCCTTGTTCAAATGGCTCAACAAATTTGAAGCTATCAATTTTGTTTTCAATAGAAGCACAAACATTAAAACTATATTTTTACAATACAAAGAAATACTCTGTACTATGAACAACTAAAAAAGTGATACATGTTATTACTTGCGAGAGTGAATGGCTAATTTAATTAAGAGAGGAAGTTGAATAAATCAGGTTCAAATGGTTCAACAGATTCGAAGCAATAACATGTTCTATCAAAAGTAATAACATGTATCAAAAATAATACAAATATGTGACTGGTGATTTAGGGTTCTGTACTATGAACAAGAAACATGCTTACCACACAAAGTTATACATACAAATAAACAAATTCAACAGCGGCAAGTGAGAGTTTGAGATGATTAAATCACAAGAATTAAACAGGTTAATATACAATGAAAAAACATTTACCTGATTTTGTGTTTGATGACGAAAATCCAAACAAGTGACTGGTGATTTAGGGTTCAAATGCTGAAGCTCTGCTCGCTGATGAAGATGAAAGAAATATATAACCAGATATCCCTTGATTAGAGGAAATGAATCAGCGAGGGAAATATAGGTGAGGATGAGGGCAAAATTGAGAAGTGTCTTATCTATTTCGAACGGAATGAAAAAAAAATGGGGGGGGGGGGGTCGCTGGAATACTTTTTGCCATATTTAGAGGGAATGGAATAAGGTAAGTAATGGCTTATTCCTTTCCTTTGAGCAACCAAACATTCCTATTTGTATTACCCCTGAATGGTTAATTCCATTCCTTCTCTTATTTCTTCATACCAAACACTACCTTATACTTCGTTGTTTGTACAATATGCATGATTAATTTAAAGTTGAAAATACATAACCTTTGGTTTGTTTGAATTGAGAATTGTATAAGCAATTATACGTAGAGAGATAGGTTATACGGATACTGAATTCGGGATTGTAAACAATTATACGTAGAGAGACAGGTTATGCGCATATATATCGAACATGTTGAACAACTTTAAAGGTTAAAAACAACTCTTAATTTAATTATGGTGGGTCTAAATATTAAACCATAGCTCAAGCTTTGTGACTTTTTGGTTCAATTTACACACCAAAATTTAATGAATGAGTTATCGGTTTTAATCAAAACCTAAATTGACTACTCCTAATAAACAATACCAAACCCATATGGTGTGTGCCAATTTCCCACTTAACTACTCTATGAAGCCTAACACGTGACGTTTTATTTCCATAGTTGCTTTGGTACTTTATTTATATAAGTTTTTATTTAATTGTTATTTAGTTTGTGAGTAATGGGATTAGTGGTTCACTTAGTGGGCTAGTTCCTTACGTTTAGTTTATCTTAATGAAGGCTATATAATAACCACAAGTATGGTGCTAAAGAATATGCATGAATGAAATGAAATGAATTAAAATTGAGTTTTATTTCTTTTTATATTTATTTTGGTCCTCTCAAATCTCCATTCTGAATTATCCTGATCCAAATGGTACATATGATTTGCTGTTAGAGCCGCCATGATCCATGGTTGCTCAAACCCTACCTGAACCCGAGTTTTGCCCGTTGGTGAATGAATCCTTTGTGAGACTCGAGTGCTAGTTTCAAACCATTATCATTGAGCTTCGATTGATCCGAACTAACGTCCAAACCCAAAACTCATCACCACCATCTCCGTTACTAGTTCCCACCACCGTGCCATCTGTTTTGGCAGCCACACCACCACTCGCAACGTCGCCACCACCTGTTTCTACCACCATTATGTCACCTAAACAATCATCTTTAACATTTCCTTTTATAACCAACACACTTGAAGATGACAATAAACCCTCTGTTGCTGCTGTACACACACTTGCCCTATGGGGTGAAGTGGAAGCTACAATGGGATGTCATACTCCTATTGTGTCTCCTCAAGATTTTTTGACGATGTTTGACATGTAAAGCGAGGTTTCGTACACTTCATCTGCTGAATAAAATTAGCTCCCTTTTTGGAAGTGCATGAAATCTTAAAAAATGCTACTTAATTACCCAAACAATCATCGTGGCGTCTCGCCAATCCATGGCCAAACAAGACAACAATCACAGGTGCATCCAGGGTACCCTGGATCTTGAATAAAACTTTTCCAAACGCCTTTAGTAAAACTGAGTGTCCCCCCCCCCCCCATGGCGCTTCGTTACAACTTCTTTAAATATTGTGGGACGAACCAAGTGGCGACCACCGTGGCGCTTCGAAAGACCCTTCCTGGTCGTATCCCTAAGAACAAGGATGCTTTAACGGGGGTGGAATGATACGTGTCAATTTTCCATGTGACTACCTCTATGAAGCCTAACAAGCCACGATCCATTTCCATGGATGCTTGAGTACTTTGTTTATTTAAGTTTTTGTTTAATTGTTATTTAGTTCTTGAATAATGTGATTAGTGGTTTACTTAGTGGGTTAGTTCCTTACGTTTAGTTTATTTTTAATGAAGGCTATATAGTAGCAACGAGTTTGGTGTTAAAGGATATGTACGAATGAAATGAATTAGAATTGAGTATAATTTCTCTTTATATTTCTTCTGATACTCTCAAATCTCCATTCTGGATTATCCCGATCCAAGTTGTACATAACACCATCATTTAGCCAAACTCAAACATTTATAAATTTGTTAACCGAATTATATGTTAATTTTTTGGTTTTAGGTTGTAACCAACCCAAATCGAAGGATATTAGTCCCTATGCACTTTTGTTTTATTTCATTAAATCTAAGAACTTTTAAATCACCAAAATAAAGTAAATGTTTTTGTACCTACAATATTTTACATTTTTAATACATTTTATAACCTTATGGTCATATAAGATCCTAAATTTCCTAGGTGAGTAGATAAGGGTTTTAAAGTAAGGTACACACTAAATTGTCTAAAATTCAAGGATGTACAGATTGAATTACATAAAATTTACTAAATTTCAATCCTCTATGAGGGCACCTTCTGAAGATCACGTTAAGTTGGTCAAATGACGGGTCAAAGTTCTATTAAATAAAATGTCAAAACACAGTTTTTCATAATTAACGTAAAAAGAACTTCCAAGTATCGAAACAACAATTTTGACATTATATATCAGTTTGTATAACATATTAGGACATGTTAGATCACGTCCAACCCGTCATTTCCTGCTATGACTTGCGAAGGATGCAGCGGCCCCCATGAAAACTGGAGTTGTATGAAAGATCTAGAAAATCAAATGGAAGTAGTAAATTACCTAAATAACCGGGCCACGACCACCAGGAGTTCAAAGTAATACTTTCACTCCCGAGTGGCATAATCATCCCAACTTTAGTTGGAGGGAATCGGGGGTAATAACCAATAAAATCAAAATCAACGATCTAACTTTCAACAACAACCACAAAATGGGCAACAAAGTTTTCAATCACAATAACAAGGAGGAAGAGAAAGGCTTGAGGATATCATTACTCGCCTATTCTCTGAATCCGATAAAAGATACTTGGAAAGGTTCTCAAAAACTGAAGCAGAAATTAGAAACCAAAGGGCTAGTATTCAAAATTTGGAAAAACAATTTAGTCAACTAACCCAACATTTAGACGAAAGACCACAAGGATCCTTACCAAGTAACACCGAAACAAACCCAAAAGCCCAAGTAAATGTAATCAATCTAAGAAGCCGGAATGTAGGACCCGAGAGTGAGCCAACCCCACAATAAACCGATCCAATCCAAGCTAAAACACCCACCGACAATAACCAAGAAAATACTCAACCCTAAAACACCGACACAACCAAACCACCTCTGGTCCCTTACCCCAGTCGTTTACTTCGGCAAAAGACCGAGGAACAATTTACTAAGTTTGTGAGCTTGCTTAAACAACTCCACACCAATCTTCCTTTTGTAGAAGTCCTCACTCAAATGCCAAAGTATTCCAAGTTTATGAGAGACTTCCTCACTCACAAAAGGAAGATTGAAACCATCCAACAAGTCACCCTTAGTGAAGAATGCTCGGCGGCACTCCTCAACAAGCTCCCCCAAAAGAAGATTGATCCCGGAAGCTTCACCATTCCTTGCTCTATTGGTGGATAGCCAATAAGCAATGCACTAGCCGACTTGGGGGCTAGCATTAATTTAATGTCGGCCTCTATGTTCAACCGACTAGGATTGGGTAAACCACATCCTACAAAAATGAGCATCCAACTTGCGGACCCGTTGATAAAATACCCTCAAGGTGTCATAGAAAATTTATTGGTAAGGGTAGGAGAATTTGTTTTTCCTGCCGACTTTGTTATACTAGACATGGAAGAAGACACCGAAATCCCGCTCATACTAGGACGACCTTTCCTTGCCACCGCGCGAGCTATGGTGGACATGAGTGACGGATAACTAACATTGAGGGTTGGTGAAAAATATGTCACACCCTGTCTTTTGCGGAAGCGTATGTGTGTTACTTGATCAGTTTTCATTGCATTCGATCATAGCAAACAACTACATGCATTAAATTAAACGATGTTCATCCATACATAAGTTTAAAACATTACATAAGATGTTTAAGTTTCCAACCAACACAAGTATTTTGTTAAGTTACAAACCATCAAAGTTTCAAAGTTCCACAAAGGACTTGTTTTTAGCAAAAGATAAGCTTCATGAGGCTTTGCATTCTATATCTCATCTAAGATGTGATATATAAACCAAACCCTCCAAAATGCAGATGACATCGAGACTTGAAAATCCAAAAACTTGTAGACAACGCTGCACCAAGATCCATTTATCTTCCTGAAATACATGTAAGTTGAAAAATCAACAAAAGTTGAGCGAGTTCATGTGTTTTATGTGTATGCACATCAAATGAGTCTCAAAAACATTTGAAAGTAGAGTTGTAAGTATGTAAAGCGTCTATGAACATGTTGATCATTAATGTTTTACAAGGACATTAATATATGTGGTGACATAGGAAGTACTCAACCCGAGTAGACGATTTTTAGTGTCGAATCACCTCGACTGGGACACAACAGCACTCTAAGTGGTCACCCATGGACCGTGAGTGGGGCTCGCCCATACCCATTAGATCTAACCTTTGTTCCTTGGTCCTTAAAAGGATTAATGGCACTTCAGTTTCAGCTTATGCTCACATGATCTAATAGTTTATTCCTTGGCTAAATCATACCCAAGTTGACATATATTTCCCCCTGAAGTTGTAAACAGAAAACGTTAAGAGAAAAGAGGGACATGAACTCACTGGTTTGCGTCTGTAGTCGTGTGCACTCAAAGCTGATATCCGTGAGTCGTGTCACTACCTACACATGTGCTATATTTTATTAGACATCTTGGTCGTGTAACGACTCTTAGTCTTAATTGTTTATTAGGACTTGTTTTGGAATTTTGTATACTTTGAGTTACACTTTCAGTGTATGATGTATATATAATTTTTATAATTATATATAATTTCAAATGTAGTACATTAGTTAAAATAATTATATTTTAACTTATGTTATTTTCATGCAAATATTCGGGGGTTTTGTTAAAAATAATATATTTTTAACTCGTTTTGTCATATGGTTCTCATATACGTATTTACAAGTATAGGTATACTTGTATTTTGAAAATGTTTAGTATGTCACTTTGTATTCTTATACTTGTGTATAATACTTGTTTGTGGGTATTTTACCAAGCGTTGGTAGTGTATGTTGGTATGCATTTGTATGTATAGGGATACGTATTTTCTGGTATTTATTAAGTATTTCATACTTAATATATATACAATTTTTCTGGAATATTGTTTCCACTAAAAATCAATATTATTGTATTCTTAAAATATCTATATATTTTAAGAAAATTTTTATAGAAAAATATCTATATTTTGACCTTGGTAAAAAATATATATATTCTCGTATATCTTAAAAATGATTTATTTTTAAGATCAAGTTAGGAAAATATAGTTTTAGTTTCCCACTAAAATAATATATTTTTAGAGTGTTTATGAAAATATATTTTCTTGTAGTCAAAATAATATATTCTTAAGTTGACAAAATATGATATATTTTTATAATTCTTGTAAAAATACATATCTCGTCGTTTGTTCGGTTTTGTAAATGCCGTTTACCAAATTTGTCATAATACGAACTAAATTTCCGGAATTTATATAATTTGTCCAAAGTTTCCATTGTCTGAATTGTCCAATATTTGTGTACAAGTTATATGTTTATTTTCTTGTGATTTTTGTAATTTTTTTCAAATTACAATTTTTGGTGTTTGAGTGGTATATTATTTTCAAGTTCCTAATTTTTAATATAACTAATACAAATAATATACACATAGCACACAATTTGTGTGATTTCTAGATATATATTTTCCTAAATATATACTTAGTCATTTTTATTTTGGAAAATCAACCTCCATTACTTGTAATTTTTATAACAAAAATTTTGAAAGTTTTATACTTAAAACCATGATTCAAAATCACTTGTAAACACTTGTTTAAACATATTTTTCTTAGTGTTGAATTTTTACAAAAAATTTGCCATAGTTTCCTTTGAAAATGGAGGTTTCCATGCTTAAAGCATATCATTTTCTTTTTCAAAAATTCATCAACAATCATCAACAACAATACTACAACTTACCATATGCCATAAAATACATTTCTCATGAAGTCATGAACTTGAATTTTTCTAAAGTCTTATAGTATTTTAGCATAGTGTTTAACATGCTCCATTAACACTAAAAACATGATTTTTATCTCATAAGAATCATTTTTAAAAAAATTTCATCTTCACAACTTGTAACCTATTTTTGTAAAAATTCATTTTCTTGGATTTTTCATGACTTAAACACTTCAAGGGTTTCACTTTTTCTCATAAAACAAGTTCAAGCTCTTTCAAAAACCAAATCATGCTAAACATGAAGTAACTTTGTTTTCTTGAAAACTTTGATGTGTGAAATCCTTCATTTTCAAGATCTACAACTTGTAGGAACCATTTTCATCACAAAAACAAGTTTACTTAACAAGTTCATCCTTCACATAATGTAAGCTCTACATGGATCTTTCAAGATCTAACATCATACTTGCTAGATCATGTTTTAAATCATCATCTAGCAAGCTTTTATGTGGTGTCTAACACCATACACACAGGAAATCAACAAACAAGTTCAACACATATCATAAACAACTTACAATTTCATGAGGTTTTAGTTTGGTTCTTATGTTTATCTTCTTGTTTATGTAAGATCTTTAGACTTTTAGTCATACACAATCTTTAACTACTAAAACAAGAAGTAAAAATGTGATCAAGAGACTTACTACTAGCACAATGGCTAGGGTAGAAAACTAGAAGATGATGATGAAGAAAAGAGGGTGGATAAAAGCTCCAAAGTGAGGTCCTTCAAGATCCAATCCTTGCAACCTTCTTGTATGAGCTTGATACACCTTATGTGATGCTTGGATTAGCTTGAAATGGAATGAAGATGGGTGATGTGGTGGCGGTGGCTCATGTCCGAGAGCAAGAAGAGAGGAAGAGGAGAGTTTTTGTGAATTGTTTTGATGATGATGATAATGAGGACTTGTTTGTGTTTTAAGTTTAGATAAGGAGGTTTACCCAATGGTTTCTAATTTCCCCCATGTAATTAAACATTGGATATCTAGGAAGGATCTTTGACTAACTAAGATATTAGTCAACCATTAGGTGGTGGGGTGGGTCCCTTGGGGACGGTTAAGCATGGGGGTGGGGTATAGATTTTGTTAAAAATTGTTAAGTGTAGTAACCTTAGTAAGTCAAGTGTTTTAGTTAGAAGGTTTATGTGTGTTATGAATTTTTTAGTGTAATAAGGTGCTTGATGTCGTAGACTAGTATTTTGGTGTCAAAATATTGGTACCTAGTTCACTAGATGCTTCTAGTTATGTTCGGATGTCCGTCTGGTTATTGGATTGTTTAAATAGTTAACATTGGTAACTTGTCTGTTATATTGTGTAACTATGCCATGTTAATATTTTCAACTATTAGTTCACTAGATGCTTCTAGTTATGTTCGGATGTCCGTCTGGTTATTGGATTGTTTAAATAGTTAACATTGGTAACTTGTATGTTATATTGTGTAACTATGCCATGTTAATATTTTCAACATCTTTTGAGTCGTTCTGAACATCCTAACATTGTTTCTGATCATAACATAAGCTGACAAATGCTGATTTTTGCTGAATTTTACTGTTTAGTGCTAGTTTCGGCCAGTTTCTAGTGTTTACTTGTCACTCGGTATGCAGTTTCACAAACTCTTGTTTTCTCACATAACGTTCTAGCATATCATGGTTTCTGGGACTCATTCTGTGTCCTAAACATACTGTCTGCCTGAGTACTGAACTCTTGTCAGTACTATTAGTTTATCTGACAAGTGTGCTAGTTATGTCTGTGCACTGTTATGTTCGGATGTGTCCTAAACTATGATTGTTTAAATAGTTTACTAGATGCTTCTAGTTATGTTCGAATGTCCGTCTGGTTATTGGATTGTTTAAATAGTTAACATTGGTAACTTGTATGTTATATTGTGTAACTATGCCATGTTAATATTTTCAACATCTTTTGAGTCGTTCTAAACATCCTAACATTGTTTCTGATCATAACATAAGCTGACAAATGCTGAATTTTACTGTTTAGTGCTAGTTTCGGCCAGTTTCTAGTGTTTACTTGTCACTCGGTACGCAGTTTCACAAACTCTTGTTTTCTCACATAACGTTCTAGCATATCATGGTTTCTGGGACTCATTATGTGTCCTAAACATACTGTCTGCCTGAGTACTGAACTCCTGTCAGTACTATTAGTTTATCTGACAAGTGTGCTAGTTATGTCTGTACACTGTTTAAACTGTTTCGAGTTGCATTCGACAATAGTAAGTAGCATGCATCATGTAATGTAATTTGTGAGTTCTTTGAATGTAAACATGAAACCATTCATATCGTAAGTTCAGAATGCACAATCATATAATACAAATTACTATTCACATTGTACAAAATTACACGAAAAGTGGCAGTTGTCACATTCTCCCCCCATTAAAAGAATTTCGTCCCAAAATTCAAGCTGCGTTATCGGTTGCAGGGGAGTTGCGAAATAAATGCGGGTACTTAGACTTGATCTGGTCTTCACGTTCCCACATTAACTCTGGGTCGTGACGTGAGTTCCAACGAACTTTGGCGAGTTTTATACGACTTCTTCGTGTTTTGTGGACTTCCAGTCCGTAACCTCAACAGGTTCTTTGGTAAACTAGAGTTTGCCGTTGATGTTAATCTTCTCTGTTGGAATGACGACTGTTTCTTGAGTAGGACTTTTCTTGAGATTAGACACGTGATACGTGTCATAGACACTTCTAAGTTCTTCTGGAAGTTTCAGCTTGTATGCAACGGTTCCGATCCTTTCCAGAATCTCGAAAGGTCCAATGTAACGCAAGTTCAACTTTCCACGTTTTCCAAATTAAGCCATGCCTTTCCAAGGCGAGACTTTCAACAAAACCATGTCTCCAACCTCAAATTCCAATGGTTTACGTCGCTTGTCGGCGTAGCTTTTCTGTCTATCACGAGCTGACTTGATACGATCACGTATCTGAGCAATCTATTTAGTGGTTTCTTGAACCAACTCTGGACCGATGAGTTGTTTATCTCCGGTCTCCGCCCAACACAACGGGGACCGACACTTTCGCCCATATAAAGCTTCAAACAGGGCGGCCTGGATGCTAGTGTGATAGCTATTATTGTAGGAAAACTACACTAAATGCAAGTGAGTATCCCAACTCCCACCAAAGTCCATCACACAAGCACGTAACATGTCTTCTAAGGTTTGTATCGTCCGTTCACTCTGGTCGTCCGTCTGAGGGTGAAAGGCCGTGCTAAGATTCAACTGAGATCCAAAAGCCTTCTGAAACATTTGCCAAATCCTTGACACAAAATGACCATCTCGGTCGGATATGATAGAAACAGGCACTCCATGACGTGCCACAATCTCCTTGAGATATATTTCTGCCAACTTCTTGGTGCTATCTTTCTCGCTGATTGGTAGGAAATGCGCGGACTTTGTGAGTCGATCAACAATTACCCAGATTATATCATTGCCTCTTTGGGTTCTGGGTAGCTTGGTAATGAAATTCATCGATATTTGTTCCCACTTCCATATAGGGATCTCAGGTTGTTGCAACAACCCTGATGGCTTCTGGTATTCCGCCTTAACTTTGGCACAAGTAAGGCAGTTACCCACATATGTAGCAATATCGACTTTCATCTTAGGCCACCAATACAAGTCTTTCAAGTCTTGGTACATTTTGTCAGATCCCGGATGTATGGAGTACCTTGACTTATGAGCTTCATCCAAAATAAGTGCGTGTAGATCACCGAAGAATGGAACCCAAATTCGCTCCATGAAGTACAATGTTCCATCTTCCTTTGGCAATAATTGCGCTTCCATTCCATGCAATGATTCAGCTTGTAGATTATCCGGTTTGAGCGCTTCTTGCTGAGCTTCACGAATCCGAGTAGTGAGATCAGTTTGTATAGTCATCTCTAAGGCTCGCACCCTTAGAGGCTTTGCACTCTCCTTGCAGCTTAAGGCGTCCGCTACGACGTTCGCCTTGCCCGGGTGATACTTTATCTCACAATCGTAATCATTCAGCAGCTCAACCCATCTTCGATGTCTCATGTTTAAGTCCTTCTGATCGAAAATGTGTTGCAAACTCTTATGGTCTGTAAAAGATTGTGCAACGAGTGCCATATAAGTAGTGACGCCAAATCTTCAACGCGAATATCACAACACCTAACTCAAGGTCATGCGTGGTATAGTTCTTCTCGTGTACCTTCAACTGACGGGACGCGTACGCAATGACTTTGTCCCGTTGCATCAACACGCAACCAAGACTGTCACACCCCGACCGCGTAAAACAACAACCCGTGGCGGAAACGCTGCGGAGTGGAGCGACCGAATTATTGTTTCACAACCATGGATTAAGAAGTTTCATTTTATTTAAATATTAACCATTTACATTGTCTTTGAAATTAAAGTTAAAACACAACCACATTGTCTATCATTGTTATTTAGTCACTAAGGCTTCATCCGTTCCTAAGTGAGCATGCATCCTAGTAGCAATCAACATCATCAAACAACACAACCTGAAACATACGTGAATATAAAGTCAGCAAAGAAATGCCGGCGAGCACATAGGTTTTGTGAGAGTGTCAGATTCATGACTCGTTTACATGTTGCAATACCTCGTTTGACTACAAGAGTCGATGATTGAAAACCTTGTTTTGAAAAGAGTTTAGTATTGCAATATGAATAACCAGCTCAAAATAAATTGGTTATAGTTTATAAAATCTCGTTGCCATGAATCTTAACCCAAAACAGTTGTTTAAGTAAACCAAATTGTAAATCATTCTCGTAATAAAACTCGTATGGTTTATATCCTTTAGTAAACATCGTTGCATGTCTTCGTTTAATAATCGTTTGTCGTCCAAGTGATCTAAATAACGCCACGGAATGTAATATGATAGAAGCACTTATATATAAGAAGTACCATGTTTTTATCACATTACACCCGTCCCGTTATCTAATCAAATACCCAAAAACCAATCGTTCCTTCAATTCGTTTAACTTGTTCAAAATCGTTCAAATCGTTCAAATTGTTCAATCGTTAAATCGTTCTTGTTTTAATTGTGAAAACTACTTTTGGTCGTCTTGTTGAATACATTCAAACCTTCGTAACTCGTCCATCGTTCAACTCGTATTAACAAACCACCAAAGGGTAAGTTAACAATCATCAGGTTTTTTCGTTACCCACATATCCGCACACATAACCATGGCGATAGTTTGATAACGGGATTTGTCAGATCCTATGGTACCATAACATACTACTGGTCGGCTCGGCCAAAGCTAATGAATGTCATTCGTTATGTAAATACATCCCAACAAGTTCGTTCACATTATCGAAATCGTTTATGTTTAATATAAACCATAGCATTCGTTTTTGAAATCGTCGTTGAAAGCATCGAAATCATTTAACACATATGAATCACCCCAAAATAATTGAAAACAGTAAAATAGGGGAACTATGTACTCACTTTGAATTGCAAAGTATCCTTGATTAATAGTGAACTAACAAAGCTCGGGCAAACCAAGGAAATCAAGTGGTACCTAGTAGTCGGATCGCTAAGTTAATAAATCGACACCTAAATCGGGAGATCGGGTAGAATGAGGTCTCGTAAACCAAATGAGTATTGGAACTCATGTGATATGGTTTAACAAAGCCTACATTCTAAAACGGAACCTATCCTAAGTGCTTATGACCCGTTACGACCTATTAAAGTAGCTTACGCTACTTTAACGCGTCGTTCGCGCAAATGCGCGTTCGAGATGCCTAACTAGTCCTATGACAAGTATTATATGCCCGAACATGTTTAAATATGTTGCATAATCAGTTTAAGTGACAAAAGTTAAGTTGCATATGCTTAAAATCAAATTATGCATGAAAAGGGCATTTTGGTCATTTACCTAAGGCATATAAACTACCTATCATACAACTAATTAAACTAAGTGACCATAAGGTATAACCTCGGAAGGTTATTCCTTATACAACTATGGTCACAAAATATGCTTGGTCGGATCCTAACGATCGACCAAACGGGTCGGGTTCGAAAGTCTAAGAGGTTGTCAAGACCGCTTGACTTACGACCCTATACAAGCACTAGACTAAAAGTGACGAGTTAAACATGTTAAAACATGTTTAACTAAGTTAGAAAACAGGTTTGATATCAAAACAAAGTGTTTTGATACCCGAAAATAGCTTCGTCACAAAATACGCATAAATACGTATTTTGACCGAAACTTTGACTCGTCATTTCGACTAATCGACGTGGTAATCAGTAGGTATAGTCATAAGGGACTATAACCATCGTGATTACGCTCATGTTGCAAAGTTCTGTTGAACTTTGACTTGACCAATTCATGGTCAAAGCAGAAAGTCAAACACTGTTTGACTTTCATGCTTGAAAAGCATTAACAAGCATGAAAGAAGCTTACAAAAGGTCCAAGCTAGGAAGAATTGAACTAAAAACTTAGGTATGAAGCCTTCAACAATGTGAGAGCTTCAACTTAGAGCTGATTAGATCAATTTGAGCAATGAGAATGGTAAAAACCCAAGCTATTTATAGGAAATCTTGAGTTTCTAGGATCATTACATGTGTTTTTGCAAGGATCAAAGCATGATCTTGGCCATACACATGTGGCCCGTAGTTTCTAATACAAGTGGAGCACAAAAACAAGTCCATTGTATGCTAAAATTAGGATTAAAACCATGAGAACAGTCTATTTCAACCAGATTCAATATTTCTGCCAGCACCAGTCCTCGCGGGCCGCGAAGACAGAGACATAATAGGGAACATGAAATATGCTTAACAACATCTCGTATGTCAGTTCGTTTGGTCGTACGGTCACGTTATTCGGTTAATTACGAAGAAAACTCAAACGGACGCGAAAACGATCCAAATTACACGACGAATGGTATTTTTGCATTCCAATCACTAAAATAAAATATTTTAATGATTAAAAAAATTTTTGGATGTCCGGATATGTTCAGAACGTAAGATATGCGCGTAAATGCAAACTTATGCACTTTTTGATGCTTTTAGTCCCTATTGATCAAATAAGCACTTTTTCGCATACCGAACCTCTCAAAGCCTATTTCTAAGTTATGTAAAGGATATTTAGGGTATGTTTAGCTTATGATCAAGTTCCAGAATGTTTGTTACTATACGAATCGGCATACTTTCGTAGTTTGTCGCAATTAGTCCCTGCGATCTAATAAAGTTGTTTTCGACCCACCAAACCCTTCAAAACTTATTTCTAAGTTATGTAAAGGTTATTTAAGGTATGTTAAGCCTATGTCACTGTTCCGGTGTGTTTGTCGTGTTAAACTGATTATGTTTACGCATCAGTTTGCGTATAACTTTCCAGAAAGCTTTAAAGCTTGAAATCGAACTAGAATCAAAATGTAAAATCGTCAAACACAAATACACAAATATTAACACCAAAACACATCGTTTTATTGATAATTGATATTGTTTTACATCGTTCATCATCTACATATGACAAATGTCACAAAGACCTTGTCAAGACGCATTGCAGTAAACAACAAAACCATCGGTACCGTCAGGTAAAGACAAGATAGGTGCGTCGTAGAGTTTATCTTTCAACGTTTGAAAAGTTGTTCCCTGTTCTTCGCCCCAATCAAATCTCTTATCCTTCTGGGTTAGGGTTGTTAACGGTTGGGTAATCTTTGAAAAATTCTCAATGAATCGTCTGTAGTAGCCCGCTAACCCAAGAAATTGTCGTATCTCGGTTGGTGTCTTTGGGGCTTCCCAGTTTTTTATCACCTCAATCTTGGCCAGATCGACATGAATTCCATTCTCATTCACCACGTGACCTAGGAATTGCACCTCGCGAATCCAAAATTCGCACTTCGACAGCTTCGCATACAACTGTTCCTTCTTTAAAAGTTCCAAGATGGCTCGCAGATCTTGCTCATGCTCTTCCTTGGTTCGCGAGTATATAAGGATGTCATCAATGAATACAATCATGAACTTATCCAGATACAGCTTACACACCCGATTCATGAGATCCATGAATACTACCGGTGCGTTGGTTAAGCCAAACGGCATGACAAGGAACTCGTAATGCCCATAGCGAGTCCTAAAAGCCGTTTTAGAAACGCTTTCTTCTTCTATCCTCAATTAATGATATCCTGATCTCAAGTCGATCTTGGAGTAGTAGCTAGAGCCTTGCAATTGGTCGAACAAGTCATCAATCCTCGGCAAGGGATACCGATTCTTGATGGTTAGCTTATTTAACTCTCTGTAGTCAATGCACATACGTAGACTGCCGTCCTTCTTCTTAACAAACAATACTGGAGCTCCCCAAGGTGAGAAGCTTGGCCTGATAAATCCCTTATCTAGCAATTTCTGTAGCTAAGTCGAAAGCTCTTGCATCTCTGATGGAGCTAGCCGGTAAGGTGCCTTTGCCACTGGTGCCGCTCCCGACACTAGATCTATTCGAAACTCCACTTGTCGCCACAGAGGTAGCCCAGGCAAGTCTTCGAGAAAGACTTCTGGAAATTCCTTCACAATAGGAATGTCTTCTAACTTTGGCTCCTTGGTCTCCTTGTCAATGACTTGTGCGAGGAAACCTATGCAGCCTTTTCGAAGGCAGTTCTGCGCCTTCATACAATTTATGACTCGTAGGGGCGTCTCACGTTTCTCCCCATGGACTATGAGTGTTTCTTCGTTACTTCCGCTCGGTTGTCGGACAACCAATCCATTCCGATAACCACATCAAAGCTACCTAAACCAACTGGTAGAAGATCAATAGAGAATTTCCGCTCTCCCAGTTCAATCGTATAACCCTTAATAACTTCATCCACTTCGACTAATTTCCCATTTGCTAACTCTATAGAATATGGGGTGTTTAGCTTACTTGCTTCGATACCAAGTATGTCCTTAATTTCTATAGATATAAAGCTAAAGTCGGCGCCAGTATCAATCAAAATGGATGCATTGTGTTGGTTAATAGGGAACGTACCTGTAACAACATTCGGGTCCTGGCGCGCTTCACGTGCTCCAATTGTGAAGACTCTTCCTCATGCTTGATTCTCCTTAGGGCAATCCTTCCTAAAGTGCCCCATGTCACCATAGTTAAAACAACCTTGGCCTTGACCATTACCATTTCCACCTTGGTTGTTGTTGTTGTTGTTCCCTCCCTGATTGTTGTTGTGATTTCCACCTTGATTGTTGTTACCACCTTGGTGGTAGTTACCATTCCCTCCTCGGTTAGCAGTTCTTGCCCAACAGGTTTCCTTGCTGTGCCCCTCTTTTCCACATTTGTCACACTTAGGTCTCGGGCATCGACCATTATGGTGAAACTTGCATCGATCGCATTTTGGCTTAGACCCTAAATAACCCTTACCACTGGCCTCATTAGTGGCTCCATAAGCTTTCGTTCCACGAGGAGGGTTTGCTTCCCTTCGTTTGTTTGCGGGTGAGTTGTCATTGCTTGCTTGGGTGCCTTTCTTCAAGTTTGAAAACTTCCTTTTTGTTGTCGCCTGAAGACTCCACATGAGTCTCTTTTTTGTTTATCTCAGATTTCGAGAATTTTCCCATATGGAGTGCCTCTTCCGTGAGCGCGACACTCAAGTTAATGGCCTCTGAAATGGCCGGAGGCTTGGAGGCAGTAACCATGCTCAGGATCTGAGGAGCAAGACCCCAAATGAATCTTTCGATCCTCTTAAACTCAGGCTCAACCAAATAGGGAACAACCCTAGACAAGTCATGAAAGCGTTGGATGTACTCATCAATCTTTGGCCCATCCATTTTCAAGCTTTTGGATTTCGGCCCTGGAGCAGTATTTCTTTCGCATCAGTTCTTTGAGCTCGTCCCAGCTCATCGCGTAAGCAGCAGCTTCACCCTTGGTTTGAACCTGAAGGTTCCACCAAGAGAGTGCACCATCCATGAACAATCCCGAAATGTAGGTAACTCTCTGCTCAGGCAAACATTTACTCATCCTCATAACTGAGCCAGTCTTTTCAACCCATCGAACGAAAGCAACGGCACCTCCTGTGCCATCAAATTCAAGGGCTTACAGTCTAGGAACTGTTTGTAAGTGCAGCCTGCAACATGTGCAACAATAAATCACAAGTAAGCATTAGCAAAGCACGAATGGAAATACCCAAAAGATTTGTAATGTGTCTTAGGTGACTTAACATTAACAGTTGGAGGATTACTCCCGGAAGTGCCACCGCTTTGTTCGGAGTGGAGGGCTTCATGCTGCACTATTGCTAATGATATGCGCTCGTTAAGTTCAGCTTCAGTTCTTGGTAACGGGTTGGTGTTTGTGTTACGTCTGGGCGGCATTTCCTTCTATCAAGAAGTATCGGGTAGGTTAGATAATATTCACCAAATGAATGTCTATGAGGTATATATATCTAGATATACATATAACATAATCATCACATCATCCAAACAAACAATCACATAAGTAACAATGCACACATAAGCAACAATGTATAATAAAGAAAACGACCACTGAGCTTTCATATATATGTTTAACAACTTGGTACATTGTTTTTGTAGAAGAAAAACAAAATGGACTCGAGGTTACATCGCCTCGGTCGTACAAGTTTCATAATACAAAAGTAGCAACTATTTTCTCCTACATTGGCCTTCATAGTCTTCAAGTGTCTGTAGCTCAATCCTGATCTTCATATACACATGCTAGTGGGTCTGTAACTCCCACTCAAAAGGTACATGCAAAACAAAAGGGCCTAGGATGCTGGAGGAGGTGGAGGAGTAGGAAAAACCAAGCTGCGAAGATGTGCTAACTCATCCTCGAGCTCGTGAACTCGACGTGTCAAGAAACTGACCTGCTGCTCTACAGTCAGAAATCGAGCAGCGTGACCCTCGACGGGAACATGAACAGGTGGTGGAGACACTAGTGGAGGGGACGATGGTGGTGGTGGGATGACTGGTAGGGGGTAAGCAGGTGGTGGAGGTCGTCTGGCATCGGCCTCACTCTCTAACTCATAGACCATACGGCATAGAATCTCCACCTATAACTGAAGTGACAACAATAGATCGTCCCTGGTGTAACCAGAATGATGCAATAGATGATAGGGATCTAAAAAAGGCATGGAGTATGGAGGAAACAATCTGGGTGACTGATGACATGGATCTTACTCAAATGGAGAAAAGTAGGGTGTAGTCATGAAATCAACAGTGCTCGGGTGTCAAAATAGGGAGGCTGTCGGGACGTACCCTCCCCAGGACGAGGTGCGGGTATCTCGTGAGAAAAGATAGTAGGTAGGTCAACCTGGTGAGGATCAGTAGTGGGTGATGGAAGTAAACATCCTGGGACAGGAGTAGCGTGTGGAGTTTATGTGTCAAGTGGTGCAACTGGGAGTGAATCTACAGGAGCTGAAACAGGAGTAAGTGTGTGATCAAGTGACGGAGTAGCAATAGAGATGGTATCAAAACTGTTATCGGTCGCATCAACACGTAATCCAACTCGGCGGATCTCAGTGGAAGACGTGTTGCCGCTAACGTCTGAAGAAGAAATGTCGATGACTGAGACAACGGGTGAAGATACCTCCAGATTAGCGATGTCAAGGACCTCTCTATCGCCGATATCATCATCAGGATGACCAACATGGATAACGGGAACGTCATCCTCGTTATCGGAGACGACAATGTCTCCAGGGACAGCGGCTAAAGGAACAACATCTATAGGTATGTAATCAACGGTGTGGGCTCCATCGGGGGGGTCGATGATGATGAACTGGTTCAGCTGGGGTCCAACAGCTAGAACGTCGTCCACTAGAGGCTCTCCATCATGAACGAGGTCAGACAATGCGAAGGGTTGGAAGTCATCCAGGTCGTCGTCAGATGAGACAATCTCAACAAAAGGCTCGTCATAAGAGGATATATCCATGTGGGCATGGTTATCGTACACTCCACTACTAGCTGAGGAGGCCATGGCAATCCTGTCAAAATAATCCGTACACATATATGGATATATATATCAATGAATGATACTATTACTTAGTATATACACGCAAGTAAAGGCAACATATCACATGCATTCATGCTGTTCTTATGTGTGTCAGTTCTAGTTTGGCAAGTCTACCCCATATAGACTATACCATAAACTAATGTCCTTGCTCGTTTTTCTTTTGAAAAATGTTTAGTTCATGGATCTTGGCGTTTTTTTTGTGATTGCAATGTAAACCATTTTGTTGGTTGTAAAAATGTTTTTCTGGGATAATCCTATTGATTGTAGTCTAGACTCGAGATGGAATCCTAGTTCACTACAATCGAAGCTCTAATACCAACCTGTCACACCCTGTATTTTGCGGAAGCGTATGTGTGAGACTTGATCAGTTTTCATTGGATTCGATCATAACAAACAACTACATGCATTAAATTAAACGATGTTCATCCATACATAAGTTTAAAACATTACATAAGATGTTTAAGTTTCAAACCAACACAAGTATTTAGTTCAGTTACAAACCATCAAAGTTTCAAAATTCCACAAAGGTCTTGTTTATAGCGAAAGATAAGCTTCATGAGGATTTGCATTCTATATCTCATCTAAGATGAGATATATAAACCAAACCCTCCAAAATGCGGATGACATCGAGACTTGAAAATCCAAAAACTTGTAGACAACGCTGCACCAAGATCCATTTATCTTCTTGAAATACATGTAAGTTGAAAAATCAACAAAAGTTGAGCGAGTTCATGTGTTTTATGTGTATGCACATCAAATGAGTCTCAAAAACATTTGAAAGTATAGTTGTAAGTAGGTATGTAAAGCGTCTATGAACATGTTGATCATTAATGTTTTGCAAGGACATTAATATATGTGACGACATAGGAAGTACTCAACCCGAGTAGACAATTTTTAGTGTCGAATCACCTTGACTGGGACACAACAACACTCTAAGTGGTCACCCATGGACCGTGAGTGGAGCTCGCCCGTACCCATTAGATCTAACCTTTGTTCCGTGGTCCTTAAAAGGATTAATGGCACTTCAGTTTCAGCCTATGCTCACATGATCTAATAGTTCATTCCTTAGCTAAATCATTCCCAAGTTGACATGTATTTCCCCCCGAAGTTGTAAACAGAAAACGTTAAGAGAAAAGGGGGACATGAACTTATAGGTTTGCGTCTCTAGTCGTGTGCACTCAAAGCTGATATCCGTGAGTCGTGTCATTACCTACACATGTGCTATATTTTATTAGACATCTTGGTCGTATAACGACTCTTAGTCTTAATTGTTTATTAGGACTTGTTTTGGAATTTTGTATACTTTGAGTAACACTTTCAGTGTATGATGTATATATAATTTTTATAATTATATATAATTTCAAATGTAGTACATTAGTTAAAATAATTATATTTTAACTTATGTTATTCTCTTGCAAATATTCGGGGGTCTTGTTAAAAATAATATATTTTTAACTCGTTTTGTTATATGGTTCTCATATACGCATTTACAAGTATAGGTATATTTGTATTTTGAACATGTTTAGTATGTCACTTTGTATTCTCATACTTGTGTATAATACTTGTTTGTGGGTATTTTACCAAGCGTTGGTAGTGTATGTTGGTATGCATTTGTACGTATAGGAATACGTATTTTCTAGTATTTATTAAGTATTTCATACTTTATATATATATATATATATATATATATATATATATATATATATACAATTTTTCCGAAATATTGTTTCCACTAAAAATCAATATTCTTGTATTCTTAAAATATATATATTTTTAAGAAATTTTTTATAGAAAAATATCTTTATTTTGGCCTTAGTAAAATATATATATATATATATTCTCATATATCTTAAAAATGATTTATTTTTAAGATCAAGTTAGGAAAATATAATTTTAGTTTCCCACTAAAATAATATATTTTTAGAGTGTTTATGAAAATATATTTTCTTTTAGTCAAAATAATATATTCTAAAGTTGACAAAATATGATATATTTTTATAATTCTTGTAAAAGTACATATCTCGTCATTTGTTCGGTTTTGTAAATACCGTTTACCAAGTTTATCATAATATGAACTAAATTTCCGGAATTTATATAATTTGTCCAAAGTGTCCATTGTCCGAATTGTCCAATATTTGTGTGCAAGTTATATGTTTATTTTCTTGTGATTTTTGCAATTTTTTTCAAATTAAAATTTTTGGTGTTTGAGTGGTATATTATTTTCAAGCTTCTAATTTTTAATATAACTAATACAAATAATATACACATAGCACATAATTTGTGTGATTTCTAAATATATATTTTTCCTAAATATATACTTAGTCATTTTTATTTTTGAAAATCAACCTCCATTACTTGTAATTTTTATAACAAAAATTATGACAAATTTTATACTTAAAACCATGATTCAAAATCACTTGTAAACACTTGTTTAAACATATTTTTCTAAGTGTTGAATTTTTACAAAAATTTTGCCGTAGTTTCCTTTGAAAATGAAGGTTTCCATGCTTAAAGCATATCATTTTCTTTTTCAAAAATTCATCAACAATCATACTACACCTTACCATATGCCATAAAATACATTTCTCATAAAGTCATGAACTTGAATTTTTCTTAAATCTTGTAGTATTTTAGCACAGTGTTTAACATGCTCCATTAACACTAAAAACATGATTTTTATCACATAAGAATCATTTTTATAAAAATTTCATCTTCACAACTTGTAACCTATTTTTGCAAAAATTCATTTTCTTGGATTTTTCATGACTTAAACACTTCAAGGGTTCCACTTTTACTCAAAAAAAAAGTTCAAGCTCTTTTAAAAAGCAAATCATGCTAAACATGAAGTAACTTTGTTTTCTTGAAAACTTTGATGTGTGAAATCCTTCATTTTCAAGATCTACAACTTGTAGGAACCATTTTCATCACAAAAACAAGTTTACTTAACATGTTCATCCTTCACATAATGTAAGCTCTACATGGATCTTTAAAGATCTAACATCATACTTGCTAGATCATGTTTTAAATCATCATCTAGCAAGCTTTTATGTGGTGTCTAACACCATACACACAAGAAATCAACAAACAAGTTCAACACATATCATAAACAACTTATAATTTCATGAGGTTTTAGTTTGGTCCTTATGTTTATCTTCTTGTTAATCTAAGATCTTTAGACTTTTAGTCATACACAATCTTTAACTACCAAAACAAGAAGTAAAAATGTGATCAAGAGACTTACTACTAGCACAATGGCTAGGGTAGAAAACTAGAAGATGATGATGAAGAAAAGAGGGTGGATAAAAGCTCCAAAGTGAGGTCCTTCAAGATCCAATCCTTGCAACCTTCTTGTATGAGCTTGATACACCTTATGTGATGCTTGGATTAGCTTGAAATGGAATGAAGATGGGTGATGTGGTAATGGTGGCTCACGTCCGAGAGCAAGAAGAGAGGGAGAGGAGAGTTTTTGTGAATTGTTTTGATGATGATGATAATGAGGACTTGTTTGTGTTTTAAGTTGTTGATAAGGAGGTTTACCCAATGGTTTCTAATTTCCCTCCATGTAATTAACCATTGGATATCTAGGAAGGATCTTTAACTAAGATATTAGTCAACCATTAGTGTAACGCCTCGTATTTTCATATTTGTATTTTACTTTTCAAGGCGTTAATCATAAGGGTAATACATTTTTTTATCACATTGTTAATGGATAAACACAATATTTTTATAAGAAACCGAAAAACTATACAAAGATATTTTTCTAATAAATTTTAGCATAAAACTTTACAAAATGAATTTTTAATAATTTTTAGTAATTGTTTTAGCATAAGTCCCTTTTATAAAAAAAATGTTTGTTTTAAACCATAGTATTCAAAAAAAAAAAAAAAAAAAAACGGGTGAATAGTGTGAACAGTGCCCTGCAGACACTATTCATTCAGCAACTTCTTAGAAACGAAAATTTGCAGAATTTTCTCACTTGTTGACCAACTTGCAGCCATTTTTGATCATTTCAAACACCACCTACCACCTTCATCTATAAATACAACCTCTCTAGCCCTCATTTCACTTGCCAAACACTTCTAAATCATCAAAATCCTCTCTAAAATTCTGCATTTTCAAGAACAAGTGCATAATTTTTCTTAGTATACAAGTGAGTTCATACTCACTTTTCTTCATCATTTCTTCATCAAATCTTCTGTTACAAAGCTTGGATCTTCTCTAGGATTGTTTCCAACAGATTATCTTGTTAATCTAAGGTACAACAACATCATTTCATGATCCAAACTCTCTGCTTTTATGATTAATTTTGTACTATATCTATATTCATACTAACATACATGAAACTTATATCCTCCATACTTCTAATCAAAACCATGTTCAAGACACTTATGTATGATTAATTCTCATGAGTTTAGAGGTGTGAAAACCCTCTTAACTTTCTGTTATTAATGACTAACATAACTACAAATATTAAAACCATCCAAATCTATCATAGTTCTTGTGGTGGCAAGTGTTTTGGTTAAACCAACCGAGTCTACCATAATTCTTGTGATAAGATTTGTGTTTTGGTTAACTTAACTTAATTACAAACTCTATTATTATGTTGTTATTTTCCTTCCAATCCGATCATGCTTGTATTGATAAGAGATGAGTAATTTATACCGTCCGATCATACTTGTATGGATATGTGATACAATCCGATCATACCTATGGTGATAGGTGATGGTTAATCATACCGTCCGATCATCTTCGTATTGATATGTGATTTTGGACATAACATAACAACCTAACTCTTGGACTTAACTTACAAAGGACTTAACTTATAAACTATATATATATATATATATATATATATATATATATATATATATATATATATCCTCATACGTATTATATACGATGAACATCTACATATATACTTTGCATCTAAATTCCAATCCGAATCCTCCTTAAACACTCCAATTCTCACACCTCCGTTTGCCCCATATAGGGTGACCACGGTGTTCCAACTTTCAATTCTTCAACTCTTCACGGGATTATCAAAGGAACAACTTCGAGAAACCGTGAGTATACTCGATCCCTTTTCCCCTTTATACTTTGGGATGCAACATGTATAATTATGCAAACAACTTTTAAACTCAATTAAACTTACTCTATCCATGATTAAACATGAAACTAATGTGATTTACTTGTTATTCTCGTATGCTCTATGAACGCTTTGGAACGTTATATGCTCATTAACTTCGTACAAGCCCACCTTAACAATTATGGTACTATGCATATGCTATAGGATTAACGCCCCGCCCGCTATTCTCTTGGGTATTGTTAAGTTAATCAATTTTACCTCCCGCTAAACTCTTGGGATAGGCTATGTTAATTGCGTTGTATTCTCGGGTTTGATCATATTGTACGCCAAAAATTGCATACTAGTAATCACATATTATGAATCATGTTGGATATGAGCACTTTTATTCTATGTTATACTATGTATCAAACTTGTATACTCGCCAACTTTTTTGTTGATTTTATTTTAATACATGTTGCAGGTTGATAGTCAAGATTATGAAGGAATCAAGTTAGGAGGGACTAGATACACACCTTTAATTTATTTATCTTTGGATGTTATGTTGAAATTTGAACAATGTTGTTATTTCTATTTTAAATGTTGTATGACAATTTAGCACTTGCAATGAAATTTGAATTTAATTAAATATTGTCACATAGTGTTATGAAGTCTCGAGCAATCTATACACACTTCGTCTCATCCCGATGTTTCCGCCATCGGTTGGGGTGTGGCAGATTGGTATCAGAGCCATAACTATAGGGAATTAGGAAAAGTAGGAATGCCTTCACCTAGTCTATAGTTTTAGAGCTTTATTCTTATATTTTACTTGAAACTACTTGCATGTTAGCTTATTTACCTCTTATTTATCCGCTTTGATCTTTTAGACATATACATCACTTATGTGTTAATACATGACCTGCTATACTTATTGTGAATACCTGTTTTATTATTTCATTCTTTACGTACCATTCTTAATATGCATCCTTATGTGTGTATACTTGTTTGTGTACTTCTTTGACTTACATTTTTCCTATGCATTTTACTCGATTATTCTAAATCCAACAACACTCATATTGTACAAACGAGACGAGTTTACCAAAATAGGCTTGAAACCCACAATTTGGTGAACGACTCTCAATTTACCTATTCTTTTTACATGAAATTACACCATTAAGTTAGGAGTGAAATCCACATCTTAATGATAATTTCAATTTCAAATTCTAGTGGGCCCTCGTCAACATGTCGAAATTAAATTTGAACCGACGAGTACCAACCACACTTAGGATACGAAATCGTCAAGTTAGGGGTGAAACCCGCATCTTGTCGACTAGTTCCACTCCTTGATTTTCATTAATCCCGCCAAGTCTCGAAATTTCAATTGATTTGGGGACATGTAGTAACCGGAAGGGTAAATACCGTTAACCGACTTGTCGGCGAGAGTATTTCACCTATTAGGCCAAAGCATGCTCCTCAAACTCGAAAGACTTTTCGACCACTTTGGTTAGTCAAAGTTCCATTTTGGAACCATCCCAAATTTTAATCAAACACATGTTCTACTATTTATTATATACAATGCAATCTTTCAAATTTGATTTACTTTCGATATTTTTTTCTCACACACACATCATACTAAATCTTTTTCATACACTTATACATATGCATGATTTCATATAATTTAAATTCATATTCCTTGTAACAATAAGTGGAGACATATCATCGAGATAGGAGTGATTTCCTTACCTTGACGATTAACTCCACTCCCCTTTTCTTAAAACGACCTCACCAACAAAGTTAGGGGTGATTCCCTTACCTAGGTGATCGTTACCAAAACGTCTCTTCTAAATATCTTATTATGCAAACTTGATCATGTTTTATACCTAAATTATTTATCATTATTCAGAATACATACGTATACGATTTCAAAATACATTGTTGTATCAAGCGTACTTTTTATCCTACAACCTAATTTCACTTAACTCATTCACACGAGATTCTTAATCATATCTTAAAACGTCTTATTACTCAAAACCTTACGAAATGCTACCTATCAATTTAATCGGTCCAATGAAACTCTTGCCCATGAACTTTATATTCAACTTAATCACTAACACACACTCACGTTATATCACCATACTAAAGACTTTCATTCTCATATACTTATAAGATCTTATAGATATTATACGGACATTTTACCAAAGACGCCTTTCAACATCAACAAATCATTTGTTAAAATATTTTTTTTAACAATCACTACGTCCTTTTTCAAACTTATCATCGCCGATTTTCTTTCCGGCTCCTGATTTCTCGGTAATTGATTAGAGTCCGCGTTTCCATCTTATCGATCAATGTGAACCTAGACTTTTGGTAGCACCTTTGCGGCTCATCATACAGCATTTCTAGACTTTACGAGATTGGCAAGAGTTATAAAAACTGAACCGTTCTACCTTCTCGCATCACCACAACACCTTCTTAAACTCTATATCACTCACACACTCGTCGGAGAAACTCACCACTTAAACCTAATATTCAAATGGCATACTTCCCAGTAGCACATGCTGAATCCTCAAATGCAGCAAGAATTCATCCATTCCTCCGGTTTGCTGAGCTACCCACTCGTGAGAAGTATCAGAAACTCAAGAACCTTGAAGTTTTTACCATCGGCGGTATTGATTGGCATCGAATAGAAATGGTTGACCCCAGTGGTTCACTGTCAATATTACTATCACACAATACACCTTGGCGCCGTTTCTTCGACATCTTAGAGCCATCATATGATGAACTGGTATATGAATTCTTGTCCACCTTCTATTACAAATCTAATAGAAGTCTTACCGAAGAATCCATTCATTTTCGGCTTTGTGGACAACATCATAACATGTCATTAACAAAATTCGCAGTTTGTCTGGGTATATATACCAATGAAGAAGTTACACAGCCCGTTTTCACGAGGGCATTAACCACCTACACCTACGCGAAAATGAAAGAGTATTGGCAACGCCATGCATCAAAAGCATGGTGCGGCAACAATAATTATGCAAACTTCAAAGACCCTCGTTATCGGTATATGCACCGTGTTTTGGCCAACACTATCACGGGGCGCGAAATTAATCAACGAAGGGTTAGTACCTCTGAAGTCTTATATTTACATAGTATTTTCGAGCAAATTCCTTGTAATATTGCCCACGAGCTTGCTGGGTATTTTTCTAGTCAACAAACAAATCCTCTGAAAAGTCTCATGGGAGGATCTTACATCACAAAATTAGCAAAATCATTAGGTGTCTTAAGTGATCAGATTATCCAAGGATTATCTCCACCAAAGGCACCTGGAATTGTAAATGTTAACATCATTAGTCTAACCCCTGTTCATAATTATGCACCAACCCAACCATCCCAGTCGGAGGGAGCTCCAATTGTCTTAGACAGTACCTCCACACCAAATCTACATCAATCATTGTTGCAATTTCCTCCATCATCTTTTTATCAATTTGAATTGCAACCACCACTGCCATACATACAAGAGCATCTTACAACCAACCTATCCCAACCATTAGCACCAAACGTCTTACCAAGCTCCTCGCCAATAGTTTTCAAGGAAGATCCAACGATGCAAGAAACTTATGAAAACATGATGCTCCAAGAACAGTTGGCATCGGAATCATTTTTGCCACAGTCTTTCCAGGCACTATTGAATGAAGTAGAACAGCAACTGCCACCAACTCATATAGCAGGCCCAAGTACGGTGCCTCAAATGGATCTACCTCCAGATCCAATGGTAGTTGAAGTAATTAGGTTAAACAATCAGGTCCAAAATTTGTCTCAGCAAATACAAGAGCTGACTGAAAGAAATCAATGGTTGGAAAGCATGCTAGCTGCTCGTATGCAACTGGATCCACTACCTCCACTACCTGATAATTTTGAGTCTGAAATTGATCCATTACATGACTCATTTCAAATGTAATTTGTCCACAGCATAATAGACTGTCAAACAAACAACGCTATCTACGTTTTGATTCAATTAATGTTGTGTTATATTGATGCATATTTGATTTAAACGATACTTCAACCTTAATTGTTTCCTCACTTGACTAGAAGATTTATAATTATACTCATGTTTATATCATACTCGTACGTCATATGTTTATACATACATTTCGCCTGCGTATTCATAACTTACGCTTTATACATTTATACCTTACGGATCTTTTCATAGCAACGAAATGATGACATGTGCTATGATTAGATGACGCTTTATACATTCGTGACCATACTCGAGCGGAATCCGAGGAATTCGCTTACGTGGGTCCTAGACATACTTAAGCATGGACTTGCTTACATACTTTATTCTTATACACACATATTCTTATATTCTTTACCTACCCAAATTCATACATAACTAGTACAAGTTATGCGGATCATACGACGATCAATATAATCACGGGTGCACACGGGATTATAGGGATAAACGTATGAAAACCATAGAGTGTACTACTGTGTATGGTAAGGCACAGAACGTAACATGGCACCGAATGCGTAACGGACGTAATATGGTAAAAACATGATATAAGTGTTTTCACCACGTTACCAAACTTTCGTAAAACGTGTCATGAGAAATTCAGTGTTTTGCAGACCTATTTAGACCTAATACAAACATTAAACAACTTACAAACGCAATATGTCCGATTATCCACGACGAGACTTCATTCATACACTATTCTTATACTTACATTCATTAAGAGGCAATCGTACGCCCCATACTCATATACCCTTTCTTTCATCCGAACCTCGTTCACTCTTGTATCTTCATTATCCATCAATAATCTTATTCCCTATACTAATTCTTTTTATTAACCTATCTTTTAGCCAAAATGCTCTTTCTCCGAGGCCTTCCTCTTGAATAAATTTCGGGACGAAATTTCCTAAAGTAGGGGAGACTGTAACGCCTCGTATTTTCATATTTGTATTTTACTTTTCAAGGCGTTAATCATAAGGGTAATACATTTTTTTATCACATTTTTAATGGATAAACACAATATTTTTATAAGAAACCGAAAAACTATACAAAGATATTTTTCTAATAAATTTTAGCATAAAACTTTACAAAATGAATTTTTAATAATTTTTAGTAATTGTTTTAGCATAAGTCCCTTTTATAAAAAATGTTTGTTTTAAACCATAGTATTCAAAAAAAAAAAAAAAACGGGTGAATAGTGTGAACAGTGCCCTGCAGACACTATTCATTCAGCAACTTCTTAGAAACGAAAATTTGCAGAATTTTCTCACTTGTTGACCAACTTGCAGCCATTTTTGATCATTTCAAACACCACCTACCACCTTCATCTATAAATACAACCTCTCTAGCCCTCATTTCACTTGCCAAACACTTCTAAATCATCAAAATCCTCTCTAAAATTCTGCATTTTCAAGAACAAGTGCATAATTTTTCTTAGTATACAAGTGAGTTCATACTCACTTTTCTTCATCATTTCTTCATCAAATCTTCTGTTACAAAGCTTGGATCTTCTCTAGGATTGTTTCCAACAGATTATCTTGTTAATCTAAGGTACAACAACATCATTTCATGATCCAAACTCTCTGCTTTTATGATTAATTTTGTACTATATCTATATTCATACTAACATACATGAAACTTATATCCTCCATACTTCTAATCAAAACCATGTTCAAGACACTTATGTATGATTAATTCTCATGAGTTTAGAGGTGTGAAAACCCTCTTAACTTTCTGTTATTAATGACTAACATAACTACAAATATTAAAACCATCCAAATCTATCATAGTTCTTGTGGTGGCAAGTGTTTTGGTTAAACCAACCGAGTCTACCATAATTCTTGTGATAAGATTTGTGTTTTGGTTAACTTAACTTAATTACAAACTCTATTATTATGTTGTTATTTTCCTTCCAATCCGATCATGCTTGTATTGATAAGAGATGAGTAATTTATACCGTCCGATCATACTTGTATGGATATGTGATACAATCCGATCATACCTATGGTGATAGGTGATGGTTAATCATACCGTCCGATCATCTTCGTATTGATATGTGATTTTGGACATAACATAACAACCTAACTCTTGGACTTAACTTACAAAGGACTTAACTTATAAACTATATATATATATATATATATATATATATATATATATATATATCCTCATACGTATTATATACGATGAACATCTACATATATACTTTGCATCTAAATTCCAATCCGAATCCTCCTTAAACACTCCAATTCTCACACCTCCGTTTGCCCCATATAGGGTGACCACGGTGTTCCAACTTTCAATTCTTCAACTCTTCACGGGATTATCAAAGGAACAACTTCGAGAAACCGTGAGTATACTCGATCCCTTTTCCCCTTTATACTTTGGGATGCAACATGTATAATTATGCAAACAACTTTTAAACTCAATTAAACTTACTCTATCCATGATTAAACATGAAACTAATGTGATTTACTTGTTATTCTCGTATGCTCTATGAACGCTTTGGAACGTTATATGCTCATTAACTTCGTACAAGCCCACCTTAACAATTATGGTACTATGCATATGCTATAGGATTAACGCCCCGCCCGCTATTCTCTTGGGTATTGTTAAGTTAATCAATTTTACCTCCCGCTAAACTCTTGGGATAGGCTATGTTAATTGCGTTGTATTCTCGGGTTTGATCATATTGTACGCCAAAAATTGCATACTAGTAATCACATATTATGAATCATGTTGGATATGAGCACTTTTATTCTATGTTATACTATGTATCAAACTTGTATACTCGCCAACTTTTTTGTTGATTTTATTTTAATACATGTTGCAGGTTGATAGTCAAGATTATGAAGGAATCAAGTTAGGATGGACTAGATACACACCTTTAATTTATTTATCTTTGGATGTTATGTTGAAATTTGAACAATGTTGTTATTTCTATTTTAAATGTTGTATGACAATTTAGCACTTGCAATGAAATTTGAATTTAATTAAATATTGTCACATAGTGTTATGAAGTCTCGAGCAATCTATACACACTTCGTCTCATCCCGATGTTTCCGCCATCGGTTGGGGTGTGACAATTAGGTGGTGGGGTGGGTCCCTTGGGGACGATTAAGCATGGGGGGGGGGGTATAGATTTTGTTAAAAATTGTTAAGTGTAGTAACCTTAGTAAGTCATGTGTTTTAGTTAGAAGGTTTAAGTTTTTTATGAATTCTTGAGTGTAATAAGGTGTTTGATGTCGTAGACTAGTATTTTGGTGTCAAAATATTGGTAACTAGTTCACTAGATGCTTCTAGTTATCTTCGGATGTCCGTCTAGTTATTGGATTGTTTAAATAGTTAACATTGGTAACTTATATGTTATATTGTGTAACTATGCCATGTTAATATTTTCAACATCTTTTGGGTCGTTCTGAACATCCTAACATTGTTTCTGATCATAACATAAGCTGACAAATGCTGATTTTTGCTGAATTATGCTGAATTTTACTATTTAGTGCTAGTTTCGGCTAGTTTCTAGTGTTTACTTGTCACTCGGTATGCAGTTTCACAAACTCTTGTTTTCTCACATAACGTTCTAGCATATCATGGTTTCTGGGACTCATTATGTGTCCTAAACATACTGACTGCCTGAGTACTGAACTCCTGTCAGTACTATTAGTTTAATTGACAAGTGTGCTAGTTATGTCTGTGCACTGTTTAAACTGTTTCGAGTTGCATTCGACAATAGTAAGTAGCATGCATCATGTAATGTAATTTGTGAGTTCTTTGAAAGTAAAACATGAAACCGTTCATATCGTAAGTTCAGAATGCACGATCATATAATACAAATTACTGTTCACATTGTACGGAATTACACGAAAAGCGGCAGTTGTCAGAAAAGAGATCAAGTTTGAAGTTGGTAACGAGCGGAGGATGATCCGGTCAAATAACTCAACGTGATTGAATCAAGCTTAAACGATGCATTGCAACGCTACAACTCGGGATCTGAGTCATCCCGCACGAGTAACATTTGACCGACTTTGGGCCTAGCCAAGGTCCTTTATAAACGTGGCGCACCGTGGAGGCATTCCATGGATCTATTAGTTTAGTAATCTTAGTTTAAATTTAGTTTAATCTTAGTTTAATATCTAGCTTAACGTTTTCTTTTGAGTATTTAGCTTTGTAGGAGTAAGACACGCTCAACAGAGGAAGATGGATGATAAAATGGAACCCATGCACGTAAAATAGAGGCCTCCCAACTCATTAACTACAAAACAGTGGCTGCAACACGGGGCCGTGCTCACCCAGCACGCCCCCGTGGCCACCCCACTGTACGTCTTCTGATTTCATTTTGTTACTGGCACTCCGGACACGGGGCCGTGTCCCCCTAGCACGCCCCCGTGCAGCAAGTGCCAGTAACCAAAATTTTTTGTTATTTTCACACGTTTTACCAAAACAAATCCTATTTGGGACACATTGAGGGCAATGTGTAATTTAAGTGTTGGGGGAGGATAATAAAAACCTTGAATTGTCTGTCCTAAATCAAGCCTTACACAAAACTCACATTGGAAACGCTAATCACCCCAAACTTTTTCAAATTTTTTCATTTTTTTACTTATCTTAAGTTTAGTTTGGTAAAACAAGTTCTAAAAATTATGTTTTACGAATTTTCAACCGATAGCGTCGTGATAAAAAGAACCAATTTAGAAAAAATAACGAAAACGGGCATGACAAATAATTTGATTATATATACATTTTTACACTACAACCCATTTTCCCACAAAAGTGAGTTTTGAGCTATTACCGAGCATACAAATATACATCTATACTAATTGCTCAATTTTAATTTCTTGTGTGAATAGCCCGTTTGGTTCTCACGAATCTAGAACTTGACAATGCGATACGTTCCAAGTCCTTACCGATAAAAATCCAAGTAAGTAAATGATAGAGGCATTAGGACCAAACCATTTTTCAAAAAAAAAAAAAAAAACAAAAAAACAAACCTTTATTTTTCTTTGCTTTATCCAAAAAAACACCTCCCTCCTCTAGTTAAACCCTTTGAACCTTAAAACCTTTCCGTTTCCAAATCCACAAAAACTACCATTTTCATTTTTCATCTTTCATTTTTGTAAACTTATCGGTTATGAAATTACGATTACGGCTCAGTTTCAACTTTGGCAACAAAAAAAAAAATCAGAAAAATATGCCAAAGTATTTTTTGCTAAGTCAAAAAGCAATAGAAAAACCGATAGTTTACGTTTTCACCCTTTTCCAATAAAACATACCAAACCAGAACCACCACCTTCCCTTCAAAGCCCTCTTGATATTTATAAGGATTTAACGTCAAAAGGAGAAGGTTTGATCGATTGTCAAGCCTATGGTAGTGATGTGCTCTAAATTATACCATATTTTTATATCATATTCCCTATACTTTTGAGTAGCACTTGTGTTGTTTTTATTAAATTTCACTCCTAGTTGGTTTATATTTGGATTTTAAAGGTTTTAAAGATAGCGAACTAAAATGGAGTATTTTCACTAAATTTGAGACCAACGAGTGAACTTGTTTATTTATTATTATTTTCAATCTTCTTAATGGTTAATAATTATTTATACTTTTACAAAAATGAGGGTTGATTATAATAAAAATGAATTAGTTGAAATAATTCTAGAATGAATAATCTAAAAGTTGAGATGTTATTATTTTGGCTAACGTTTACATGTCATAATACACAGGAGGTTCGGATGAATTTTTGTGATTGAATCTTTGGAATTAAAGGAACTAGTTGATTTTCCGTCCGTGAGTTGCGGCAGGGACCCAATGTCTGCAAAACGCGTCTCAGCAACGGCAAGCAGATGCCGAATATCAAAAAATAAATAAAAATGACGTGGTAAGGATAGTCACTCCGTCCAAAAAATCGATTTTAAATAACCTAATATATAATAATAGGACCTATACGTCCTACACGTTGGAAATTCAGTTGTTTTCAATTCAGTTATTACGGTGCTAACACGTTAAAATATGGATGAGCTCGGTGTCGGTAACGGCACCGAAAATACCGATCCGGAAAATCATCGAAATTATGTATCGGCACCGGAAATGCTCGGTACAATACGATATGGTATTTGAAGGTAAAAATCAATAAATACAGATATGGTGCTAGACCAGTGTCGAACCGAAAGTAACGATTCTGAAAACGCCAAAAGGTGGGTACCAACTTGGTACCGGAAATGATTTGGTATAGTAACTTTGGTACCGATACGATATCGGTTTGATTACAGGATTTGATACGATTTGCTCATCAATAATCTAAATATCCAATTTAATTTTACATGCTACAATTCATCCTCATTTAAACGAAATACAATTTACTTACTGTGTATATGAAAAGTAATCTAAACGGTGCAATTACTTGCATTGATACGTTGCTACATGATTTGATGAGGTCGGTATCAACCGGTACCGAAAAGACCGTTACCGAAATCCCTAAAAGTGGGTACCGGTACCGAATATACCTGGTATGGTTCGGTACCGGTCGGTACTGGTACGGCAACGGTATTTGAGGGTAAAACCTGTGAATACCGGTGCCGAACCGGTACCAAAAATACATCCGGTTTAGTAAATTTGATACCGGTACCCGTACCCGTACACGTTACTATTTACTCATAACTTGATGATGTCACTGATGTTACTGTTCATTTGATTGTATTTTTAATTTTAACTAGTAATATTCACTGTCGCGCGTTGCGCGATAACAAAATGTTTTTCTGCAAGTGGAGGTTTCATATTATAGTTAATATAAGGATTAGACGCTGCATTACATGGTGTAGTTGCCGTTTCAAAAGGTGTTTTAGTTTCTCCTACATTAGGGTGTTACAAAAAACTACTATTAGTAAAAAAAAACCGGCAGATTCTTTGTCAATTTAGTGGTTGCAGGTGGGTTAAGGTGTTGGTCTTCTAGTTGATGGATATGTGGTCCTTGTTCCTTTTATGAGTGTTGTTTTTGTCACCTGCAAGTAGTATATATTTTATAGTTAGTGAATGTTTTTCGATATCATTATGTGTTATTGTTCGTTGAATGTCAATACCTTCGGATTGAAGAATAGGCCTTTTAGCAGATGTTGTGGTTTGGTTTCTAGGTGCGGGTGTTGGTGGTTGTGGGGTTGTTGATGTCGGTGTGTTGCTTCCGTGAATAGTTGTTTCCGTTTGTTCTTTGAGGTATGTGGCTCTGTTCACTATGCATCGTAGTGTCCTGTTTCTAGTGTCTTTTTGTACTTGAATATAAAACCTAGCTTCCTTGTTTTTCATTGCTTGTAGTGAAAGGAACGGGGTTTCTTTGTTCAACATTTCGTTCATTAACTTATATTGTTTCTTATGATAATCACCTGTTAATTGTTTTAAAAATATGATTAAAGGAAGCAAGCCAAAACATGAGCTGGAAACAGGCTACACTCTATATTAACAGTTTATCTAGTTCAGATGAAACCCGAATCACTTTCACGACTCAATAACGATGAGCAAATGGTACCGGGTACCGGTACCGAATTTAGCGAACTGGGTACATTTTCGGTACCAATTCGGTACCGGTTCGTTATAGTTATTAACTGTATTTTACCCAGAACCAAACTGACCACTTTTTAAGATGACGTATCCTAACCCGAACCCATTCCCACACGGTCGAACCCTTCCATTATGCCAGGTATATTCATTAATATATATTGTTTCTTATGCTAATCACCTATTAATTGTTTTAAAAAGTATGATTAAAGGAAACAGGCGAAAACATGAGTTCGAAACAGGCAACACTCTATATTAGCAGTTTATCTAGTTCACATGAAAGCCGAAATACTTTCACGACTCAATAACGATGAGCAAATGGTATCGGGTACCGGTACCGAATTTACTGAACTGGGTACATTTTCGGTACCAATTTGGTACTGACTTTTGACGTTTTCGGTACCGGTTTGTTACCGTTATTAACTGTATTTTACCCCGAACCAAACTGACCGCTTTTTAAAAATGACCCATCCTAACTCGAACCCATTCCCACACGGTCGAACCCGTCCATTATGCCTGGTATATTCATTAACTTATATTGTCTCTTATGCTAATCACCTATTAATTGTTTTAAAAAAGTTAAGCTTTATTGGATTTAATATTTCACAGCAGGTACATAATCTTACTTGTGGAAAATTTTAGGAGGATTAGCAGTTTATCTGGTTCACATGAAACCCGAATCACTTTCACGACTCGATAAAAAACAGGGAGGAGCAAATGGTACCAGGTACCGGGTACCAACTTTTAACGTTTTTACACAACTTATATTGTTTCATATACTAATCACCTATTAATATTCACAGAAAACATGATACCTTGCAGAATGGACAAGCTGGGTCATAAGACTCAGAACTGATTGTGTTAAAAAAAATTAAATCTTATTGGATTAAATATTTCACAACAGCTACACAATCTATATAATTTCAACCGAACACACATCATAGTGGATCTTAATTAGTAATAACAACAAAACTTTATTAGGTCAGGAAGAACCCGAAACTGTTTTACTGAAAGTTTGATTCTACTTTTGTGTACCTATGAAGCTAGAAAAGATATGCAGGTTAAAACCCTAAATGACACACAATCAAAAAATACAGAGACTCAAACAAATGTGAGGAAGACATATACCTGATCTTCAAAGCAGAGTTGGAAGCTGCAAATGAACTGAAAGGGGGGAAAGATGAATCAGCAAGAGTTTATACCTTATGCGACTAACAAAAGTGAGGGAGACATATACCTGATTTTCAAAGAACAATTGAAAGTAGCAAAAGAACTGAAAGGGGGAAACATGAATGAGCGTCGGTTTATACTTTATAGGACTGAAACGTGTTAATAAAACACGTGTGCATACCCTGAGATTAACACGTGGAGGCAGTGTTCATAAAAAAGCTGAGAGGAAAAAGAAAATAAACGGGATTCGAACCTGGACATTTATAATCACATAGGAAGCCATAAACCACTATGCCAGAAGACCAGACATGAAACAATAGCGAGGAAAACATTTTTAAAACAAACCCGCAAGGAAAAAAGTCAAAAAAATAAATTACCAAACCAGCCCACGTGGGCTGGTTACTGTTCAAAACGGACGAAATTTAATATAAGGATAATATATAGGTAAAGGTAATTAATATACATAAGATTCATGGTGGCAATTAATGGGCTGGCAGATGATACGTAAAGGAGGCCCATAATTTTGGAGTTTGGATTTAAAGAAATATATATATAGCAACTTGTTAGAAGGGGGAGACGCAAATTTGGGGCTGTTCACGTTTCATAAAGCCATTGGGCCATGCCCACTTCACCTTTTAGCAAATCGGCTAAAGGCATATGGTCAAAAAAACCTACGGATAATTTCAACTACTACAAAGATAAACTACAAAGATAAGAGGCTTAGGTAAGCCGGTAATACTACAGCCATTCAATTGGCCAAAAAGGGCGGCAGGGGTAATAGTGCCAGGCAGCTGCCTGGCACTCCCCTATTGGTCCAACAAATTTACGATTTTATCCCCTTTTAAAATTACGATTTAGCCATCAGTTAAAAATTTATGTTTTCGCCCCCGCTTAAAAATAAATTTACGCTTTTGCTCTCAGCTAAATATTTCAATTTTACCCCCGGTTAAAAATGACGATTTTGCCCCGTTTCAATTTACATTTTTGCCATTAGTTTTTTTCCTTTAAAAATACGATTTTCCCATCAGTTCAAAATTATGTTTCTACCCCCAGTTAAAAATAAATTTATGCTTTTGCTCCCGGCTAAAAATTCCAGTTTTGCCCTAGGTTAAAAATTACGATTTTGCCCCGTATAAATTTATTGTTTTCCCATTAGTTTTTTTTTCCCTCACAGCCAAGTTACGATTTTACCCTCAGCTTAAATTTACATTTTCCCCATCGTTTTTGTTTGTTTTCCTGGTGACATTACAAGTTTGCCCCCAGTGTAAAATTATAGTCGTGCCGGCAACTTCCTGGCACTCCTCCGTTGGTCCATTTAGTTTACAATTTATCACCGAATTAAATTTATGATTTGACCCTCAGTTAAAAATTATGTTTTTCCCATCGTTTTAGTTTTTTTACCAAAAATATAAAGGTTTTTTTTTATTGGTTTACTCGATTTAATTTTTTTCGTGTCAAGGAGTTGCCTAACACTAGCTCATTCCTGAGCCCAAAATTACGGTCTTATCATCGTTTTTGTTTTTTTTTTCCTAGCAAAATTATAGTAGTCTTTTTTTAATTGTTTGAGAATTATTCGTCCATCGCCCCGCAACGCGGGCGGAGCATCTACTAGTAAATAACATAAGGCAGGAATTCCTATTAAAGAATTGGAGTGGACGTGAACTTGTGAAGGGAATTCCTATTACTGTTGTTTTAAAAAAGAAACAGTTAGACGGCTGGACAGCAGAAAGAGTTAAGGGGGCGCAAGACAGTGGCGCAGAGGAAGAAAGAAGAACAAAAAAGCGCAGAGAAAGAAAGAAGAACAAAAAAAGGATTATTACTTCGAGCTTCAAAGCCGCGATTCAAGATTCGGGTTTGGTTTACAATTTGTTATTTTTTGGTTTTGTTTGACTTTTTTTTTTACAAAGCAATGGCAGGTAGTCGGGTAACAAGTTGCGCCGCCACCCCCTTTTGAATAGAAAAACCAATTCTACTAAATACAAAGTTTGAAACCTTTGGCGACGAAGAATTACTATTAATGACTTTTTGAACCCGATTCAAAAGTCGCACAGCGTCAGGAGCGAGACCACCAAAGGTATCAAACGCAAACGAGACAAACACATCTTGATTCTCCATGCAGGCTTTCTCATGTTTTGCCACTTTGCTTGCCTCTGCCTTGAGCACCGCTTGCCCTACGACAAAGCCCTTGTCCTTGAGCCCGACAAGGGGGGAGACTCCAGTTAGATCTACACAAGCGTGTTTCCCCCCTTCCCATCCAAACACAAGGATGTCCGCCGGGTGTAAAGTGGACCTCCCCTCTAAGGGGCCAGTCAGGAAATTTGCTGGAGCCTCCTTTTTGGCAGAGATCCCGGCCCGCTTAAGAACATCACATAACACATCTCTCACCCAATCATGCCGATATTTAAACCCCGGTAGCTCTTTACAGTGGATCGCGTGCTCGCCGAAAGAATCCAAACACGCTTTGCGGCATACCGGACATGGCTCGTCAACTGGGAACAAAGGAATCATCAGTCGGTATCTAAGGATAGCACGGTATTCCACAGCCGACATGTGTTGCCCCAAGACTTTGTGTTTTACAAACTATTAAACATGATTTGCTTATCGTTTGAGACTCGTTTCTTTTTCTTGGCTATGTTTCTTGGCTAATTTTCTTAGACTACCTAGGCCTAGATGAACTATGATTTAATGTTTTGACTATTCGGTTTGGACTAATGATTAAATTGAGATGATTTACATCTTCCTCTTTTTTGTGCTTGTTTATGAATTTGTGTCTTGTCTTGGTTGTGATTGGTTATTTTGGTTAGGTGATCTTGTTAGTCTGGTCTGAAACTATTTAGATCATTCTAGGTTCGTTAATCTATTAAGTTTTCGGTCTAGAGCTTGAGATTAGAGATAATTCAAGTTTAACTAAATTAATTAAAATCAACTGAGTATAGTGTGCATCCTTTTCTGGCAACTCTAGCGACGAGTCAGGATTGCTAAGTTATTAGCTAGACGTTGTATGGTAGTTTGGGTGACTGATAGCTCGGATCCGGCTACTCATTCGCGTTTAGGGTTTCCTAGGTTTTCAATTACTTAGCAGGTTTAGCTTCATGACCGGGAGATTTTAGCACCATAGTTGTTATTAATCTGACAGTCGTGGGATTCGGTGTCGACAACTCGAGTCGTTTCCAATTTAGCACTTCATCACTTTTTTCCATCTTCTATTTTGGTTGATCATCCTTAGCGGGAGGTTTTCTGGGTAGATTCGGAGCTTTAGCCATTGGTCAGGACTAGAGGTCATGGGTTGGTCATAGGGATTCGAAGCCTGGGTAGTTCTTTCTCATCATTGTCTGCTTCCCGTCACTTCACCATCTTGCTTGCTTGCTTTGTTTTCTTGTTTACTCGCTTTAGTAGAATTAGAAAAATCCTCAAAACACAAATTAAAACCAGTTAAGTAATTAGTTGAGTCAGAGTCTAATTTAGCGTCGCTAGTGTCTCGTGGGTTCGATACTCGGACTTCATTAGGCTTTACTACGTACGATATGTACACTTGCCTGTCAATGGTCTAGCATTTAGAGAGTCTTATTTTATAAATTTAAAACTAGGGTGTCTAGATTAGGTTTAGTTTTTTTAGACCGAATTCAGCACATCAGGTAGGAGTTAGTTCCAAATCGGGCACGAGCGTTTCACTTAATACATCATCGGCCGAGTGTTTAGTGACCATTTGTGAGGTGTGTAATTTTGTATATAACTAAATAGAATTTTATAAAGGCATGTTATGCCCAAAGTAAATAATTTTTCTTAAATTGTGTTTTAAATAAATCATGACGAATAAGATTGTAAATAAAATAAAAACAAAATAAATTTAGAACTTGGATTCCCGACACTCTAAAGATAGGACCAAAACCTTCTCTTCTACCTATTCTGTTTGGATGTGTAAGCCACGTAATAGAGTTTTGCTTGAGGACAAGCAAAGATTCAAGTGTGGGGGTATTTGATGTGATTAAAATACAACATATAAATTATGTCAAATACGACGTAAAAGCAACCCTTTTTTTAGTACTAATGTTGGAAAAAGCTCATGTTTTCGTTCCTTTTTTATTTTCAGGGTTAAAAGAGCTTAAATTTGCAAAAGGAGCAAAAAGACAGCAAAAACCAACATAAATGTAAAGAAGGAGGAATAGCCGCAACTCGCCAAGCCCCGATTCACATCCAAACCACAAAATAGCAAGAACAGAAGACTTGACACGGAGCCGTGTCCGAAGATGGATGCTGTGCAAAGAAAAAGACAACTGCTAAGGACAAAACTAGCAGCCAACACGGGGCGTGATCAACTCAAAGATTTTCAGAATCTGTGATAGTACAACAAGTACTTTGGCCACGGGCCGTGCCATCCCTTCCCTTGGCAAACCACTTCTTTCTCACTTGCCACCACTCCACCACCACTACAACACCATCATCCACCACCATCATCCATTTTCCATCTTTTAGAGTGTGTGTGTAGTCTCGGGATCCCAGATTGATCGTAAGAATCTTTGTCAAACAAAGGCCATGCTTGGCTAAATTCTTACATCACTTGGTGAAGACATATCTTTTATGTATTTCTTTTATGATTTCCAATCTTTGGCATCTTTTTAATTGGGTTTGTGTTAATGACTTTAATAAATAGTTTTTTTATATTGAAGGCGAATTTATTCAGCCATTCTTCATATGTCTTTTATTCACATATTCATGTCTTTACGGTCTATATAAAGCATGTTAACTACTTGGAAGGGGGTTAGAAGGGTGGTTGGGTAATTCTATGTCTCGTTCAGTGTGTAGATCCTGCGAGAACCTGGTGCAAGTTTAGTACTACTCCATGGATTGGCCGGGAATGACTGGCCCGACTGAGAGTAAGAAATCACTTGCACCCCTTATTTACAAACTACTATTAAAACTTTAAACCAACCCCGCGAGGACTGTATCCCTGCTGACTCAGACCAACGGGTTGAGGGTGACTGCTGCCTGGAAGGGGGCCCACCACATTTTGCATTAATAACTTAGGGGCTGTTTGTTTACCTCTTAATGAGGCTCTTAATGGTTCAGACCTCTTACTGGTTCAACACTTAATGGTTCAGAGTGTTTGTTTCACGAGCAGATGTCTGAATGGTTCAGACATTTTCCTCTGAATGGTTAAGATTTATACAGAGTCTGAATGGTTAAGACCTCTAATCTGAATTGGTCAGACATTTGCCTCTGAATGGTTAAGCATTATACAGACTCTTAATGGTTCAGACCTCTTACTGGTTCAGCACTTAATGGTTCAGACCTCTTACTGGTTCAGCACTTAACCATTCAGATGTTGCCAAACAACCCCTTACTTAATTATCTTTCAATATTCCGACCTAGTGGGATTGTATCCTTGCTGACTCAAACCACTAGGTTGAGGGTAACGTCGTCTTCAAACGAGGGGCCTACTACTATAACTAAGATAATCTCTTAAAATGTCCAAAGTGCGGAAATCATCAAAAGGGTACATGAAAGATAAGTCGGATCCAAATGATTCTTTCTTGTCTATCTGTTTTTATTTTTATTTTATTTTTCTGTTTTTATCTTTTTATTAGTTTAAAAATCTTTTCTCAAAGTTTGATTCGATTAGACGTTGACGATAAGCCGGTACTAAAAGCTCTTGTGTCCTTGGACGACCTCGGTATCTTGCCATCGCTATACTACGTCCGCGATGAGTGCACTTGCCCTAACGTCTGTAGAGTGATAGTAAAATATCGTGTTTTATAAATTTAAAACTTGAATTCGGCGAGTTGAAAAGAGCTAAAAATATACATAAAAATATACTCACACCGACACACATCAGTTTTGAAGAATGTGGGTGCTGAAAAGAACTATGGATATCAAGACCTGCTAGATAGATACGTAATCACGACAGGTAAAGATTGATTTGATCGGTATGGCAACAGGTCTGGGATTCAGAGTTGGGCATATAACGATGAGAAAGGATTGTTTTTGGTGAAGAGATTGAATGGGAAAGTGGAGTATTACAATAACTCCAGTGCTTTCAAATCGTGGATGGCAGTCAATCTCCATGAGCTGAGACGAGCTCATATCACGATCAATGTAGAGATCATAACTGCAAGATCGGGTGGAACTTCTACAACAAGTTGCAAAAACAAGCGATGGTGAACTTTAAGGATATGAATCTAGCAAAGTCATTTGTCAAGGTTCACGAAGATGTTTTCGATCCTTCCACCAACAAGCCGCTCAAGACAGTGATGTGGCCTCCAACTAAACAGACAAAGACCATTCCGCTGCTGAAGGATCTTCCAGATAACAGTTTGAAAGATTTCAGTTTCTGGATGTATGATCCAATCACTGGTCAAGCTGTGATCGTTTGTGAACATGATGAGTATAGAGTTGCTGATTGAAAGATCTCATGAGGTTTGGAGAAAATGATATCAAGCTACTAGGAAGATCGCAGATACAGATTGATCCAAAGTACGAAGTCTATGCAAAGTCAAATACTGTTGGAATTGCTCATATAACACTATTCAAGCTATGATCCAGACAAAGAGGAAGAGTGGAAAGACAATTGTTTGGTCCTTATATTCAAGCTATGATCCAGACAAAGAGGAAGAGTGGAAAGACAATTGTTTGGTCCTTATATTGGAAGCAAACTTCCTGATGCTTAGCAGCAAATGAAGAAGAAATGCAAGTGAAGCTTGAATTGCCAAGACAACATAAACCTAAGGGGATATTGTAAGGACATGTACTAATAGGTTTACGTTTGTCTTATGTTTATTAGTTTTGGGTTGGTTATATGTTTTACATGGGCTTGGTCGAACATATGTAGGTGTGTGGGTTTGGGCTTGGCCCGGTTGTAATAGATCACCTTATGTGATTATAAATAGGGTGCACCTAGGTCATTATTGGTTGTTGATTGATTTTGCTTGTAATCGTGTGTACCAGACAATCCCCTGAGGCTGTGTGCACTTTTCTAATACAATCAACACATTGCTTGTTCATCTTCTACAATTTTCTTTGTTTTCCGCACTTAGATTAGTGTTTGTGATATCCGATTGAGAGTTCCTAGACTTACACTCTTCGAAAATATCTTTAAACTCTTCTTCAACGATTTCAGCTATAAACGCTTGTGAGACAATATCCGTAGTTGTATCTTCCATTACAAGACCCCAATCGTGTGGCTCACTAATGGCTTGAAGAGGTTGAACAACCAATGCGTTGTGTGGAGTAGGAGTAAGATTATCAGATGAGGTTGTTGTAGAAGTGGCAGGAGTTGTATTGGATGGGGCTGGACTATTGTTGTTGGATCTTGATGAGCTTCCTTGACCATTGTTGCCTTCTCTATTCTGTCTTTCTCTCTTTGGTTTGCGGCATTCCCTAGCATAATGGCCATAGATACTACAGTTGTAGCACTTGACGTTGGTCATAGCAATTCCCATGCGGGTCTTTGTGTTACCACCAATGAAACTCTTCCCAGTTCGCTGAAGATATTTCTTTGCTCTTCTGACTAATAAATCCATATTCAATTGTAAATCGAGCTCTTCCATTTCATCTTGATCAATTTGATCAAGGTCTTCATTGAGACTCGATGGTTCAACTAATTTTCCAAGTGCAAAATTTTCATATGCCATCATGAATGATGCAAAATTTAAAATTGATGCTTTTAAATATTAAAGTAATAATAGTGTCATGAGCTATGGTCAATCATCATGCCCCGTACTATATCTATTGCGGGTCAGGGTGTGACTGGGGGTTCTAACAATCTAAATGCAATTAATTAAAATATTAACTAAGGCTGACTAAGATAAGAACTTTGACTGAAGACGAGATCAGATGATGGTTAAAGCACTACCTAGGTTTGGAATCCGATTCGTGAATCATGGTTTCCTAAAGGTATGAGTAACTATATGGAACCGAGATTTATGATACTGATGTGCACTGAGCAGTCTAATTAAACTAACTAATTTTAGCCCTAAACTAGACACTCTAAGTTTTAAATTTATAAACTAGACTCTCTAAAAATCTAGACCACACAACCGACAAGTGTACCGGTTAATGTAGTAAAGCTTAAACTAAGTCCGAGTATCAAATCTGCGCGACTCTACTGATTACAAATACCAGACTCGATTACTACTAAGTACTAACTAATTGACTCCACTAATTTGTTTTGTTGTTTTAAGGGGGGTTTTCTAACAAACTACTAAAATTAACTAAAGTTAACTAAAGCTTACACGGATACGAACTAAGACTGAGAACTGGATCAGATGATGGAAACACACTACCTATGTTAGAATCCTACACATGAATGACCCGTTCTATCAATTATGGAACTATTGTGGAAACCGGGATCTTAAAATACTAAACTTAAAGGATAACCTAAAGGACCCTCGACCCTTCTCAAGAAGAATCCTATGGAAACCTAAAAGCTGTTGAACTACCAGTTTAGAGGATTCCCTCACGAGAATTCCTACCGTGATAATAAAGTACCCTCTAGATAATCTACCTCACAGCGCGAAAGTCATAGGTAAATATGGATTCCTGATTAGATTCGATAAGCAACTAGTGAAAGGGAAACTAAGGTGATCTTCTCACAAAGTATCTAACCCTAGCAATCTAACACTAAAGGCAAACCAACAACCTCTCACCTCACAACAATCGAGATTCGTAGAGTACCTAATCTTATTCAAAACTTAAATCACAGATCCTACGGAAAACATGCATAATGAACCGTAAACTAATCGCTAACACACAGTCCATGACCTAACTTGCATTCATACATGAAAGACATCAAAAAAAAATGCAATTGAAACATGTAACAAAGTTTGAATAAGATTAATTATGCATAAACATCTAATCATTAAAACCAAAGTTCTTTACTTTAATATTAAATCCACAATGAAATCCATAAATCGATATAAACAAGTGTCAAAACATAGTTGTAATTATCGACCTAGGCAGTGATAAAGGTTTTAGCCAACAATCATGGTAGAAACATAAACAAGGTTCAAAACAAGTTCACAATTTGTATCCATAATCATAAAAACAAGAAAACGATTAAACCGAATGATTAACAAGCAAGAATCTTGATCTAAGCTCTTGCAAAACCTTCAATCCCAAGCTTCTGGCACTTCCAGGCCATCTCCACAACAGCCAAGTTCATCTTGAGGTTATTGTGTTTTCGTCCCAAGTTATTCTCCCCTTGAATTATGATTAGGTTTTGGTTATAACACGTTGATCCCCTCCAAATTCGACTTTTTATGTGAACAAAAACCACTCGCGCGACACGAGGGGTGTAGCCTTCCCCTCTTGCATGACTCGAGAGGGTTATTTTCATCAAATGACTTTTATGCCCCTCGCGCGACGCGAGGGATTGATTTTTAGCTTGCCGCACGACGTAAGGAAGTGACGTGTGTAAAATGCAACATATAAATTACATCAAATAAGGCATAAACTAACCCTTTTTTAGTACTAATGTTGGAAAAAGTGTGCTTTTGTCTTCCTTTTATATTTTCAGGACCAAATGAGCTTAAACGAACAAAATGAACAAATATGCAGCAAAAACTAACATAAATACAAAGAAAATGAATAAACGTGACATGCCCGACCCCTCGATAGCATCTCCAAGAGCAAAAACAAGAAACAGAAGGCTGACCACGACCTGTGCCCACTGACACGGGGGCGTGGTCAGATGTCTGCAGAAATGGACAAAGCTGTGGAAGCTTCTATGCCCACCACGGGGGCGTGCCTAGCTCAGCACAGCACGGGGTGTGGTCAACGCTAAGATTTGCAGAATCTTACAAATCTTGATAGTACAGATACGCTTCTGCACACGGGGCCGTGCCCCGCGAACACGGGCCGTGTGGAGCCCAATGCTGACAAATGCAATTAATGAAGGAAGAGAAAAGAGATGGCCACGAGGGTGTCCAGCGGATACGGGGCCGTGGCCGGGCTGTTGTTCAGGCTATAAATAGGGGTGCTTGGCTCACTTAAAAGGCATCCCTTGGCAAACCACCTCTCTCCCACTTTACCACCACTCCACCACCACTACAACACCCACATCCACCACCATCATCCATCATCCACCTTAGAGAGTGTGTAGTAGTCTCGGGATCCAAGATTGATAGTAAAAGTTCTTGTCAATCAAAGGCCATGTTTGGCTAAGTCTCTTACATCACTTGGTGAAGACAAGTCTTTAATGTATTACTTTTGATTTTTAATCTTTTCGCACTTTTTATTTGGTTTTGTATTAATGACTTTAATAACTAGTTTCTTATGTTGAAGGTGAAACTTCTTTATCATTTGTCCGTGGTGTCTTGGCATTACTTTACTGTCTATATAAAGTAAAAGATTTTCACCATTCATATCTCTACGGTCTATATAGAGATATGTTCGCTACCTGGTCGGGGGTTAAGGGAATGGTTTAGTAAGGTTTTTTCCTTGTTCAGTGTATAGATCCTGCAAGGACCTGGGTCAAGCTTACTAGGACCTCCTTCAATACCCACTGGTATTGGATGTGCGAATGGCTTGATCCCTTCATATGTAAACTATTATTAATACATTAAACCGGCTACTTGGGATTGTATCCCTGCTGACTCAAACCACTTAGCCGAGGGTAACATCACCTTCAAAAGAGGGGCCTACCACTTTTCGCATTAATAACTTAATTAATTATCTTCTAATATTCCAACCCTTTGGGATTGTATCCTTGCTGACTCAAACCACTGGGTTGAGGGTAACGTCACCTTCAAAAGAGGGGCCTACTACTATAACTAAGATAATCTCTTAAAAAGTGCAAAAGTGCGGAAATCATCAAAGGATACATTAAAGGTGAGTCGGATCCAAGTGATTCATCTTGTCTATCTGCTTTTATTTTTATTTTTATTTTCAACACTTTTAGTTTTTATTTTTCATGTTTAAAATCTTTTCTAAAAATTTTGGTTTGATTAGACGTTGAGGATAAACCGGTACTAAAAGCTCTTGTGTCCTTGGACGACCTCGCTATCTTACCAATGCTATACTACGCTCACGATGGGTGCACTTGCCCATGTGTGTGTTTAGTGTTAGTAGAATATCGTGTTTTATAACTTTAAAACTTGACTAATGTGTAAAATGGGCTTAAAATATTAATAAAAACATATTACACCTTACACACAACAAGTTTTAGGAGCTGTTGCCGGGGACACAAAGATTTTAAGAAAGTTAGGAATCAACGACCTAATCATTTTTCTTATTTTTCTATTTTTTTAGGATTTTTTTAGATTTTTCAACTTCTGCAGACTTTAGCACGGGGCCGTGCCTGGTCGGACACGGGCCGTGCCCAGCATCCTTACTGGCAGTTTTTGTTTTCTGAGTTACAGAAGGGTGACCACGGGGCCGTGGCGGTGTAGCATGGGGCCGTGTTGAACCCTCCAGTAACTGGGATCCAGAAAACAATCACTGTAACCACGACCACGGGCCATGGTCAGGGACCACGGGGCCGTGGTGAGACTTCTGACCAACAATCTTTTTTGTTTTAATCGCAGGACTTGGAACCCAGGCGCAACACCTGAACTTTCTACGCAGTGCATGAGCTCCAGTTCCAATAAAGACATAAAAGAGGCTCTAGACGAACCCGAACGCTTTCTAAGAAAAAGACTTAAAGCTAAAATCCAAGAGAAAGTCTCGGGGGACCAACTTCCAATGGCGGATCAGCGTACCCTAATGGATTACCTGCGGCCCACGGTAGGTAATCTCGGCGCCGCTATTAATGCACCAAATGTCGATGCCAATAACTTCGAACTTCGGCCGCATTTGATCCAAATGCTCCAAAATTCCGCAACCTTCCATGGCCTAGCGGACGAAGATCCCCATTTACATATTACCAACTTTTTAGAAATATGTAATACTTTTCGGATCAACGGGGCATCAAACGACGCCATCCGCCTCCGGATGTTCCCATTTTCACTATAAGACCGAGCTAAGGCTTGGCTTAACACCCTCCCAAGTGGTTCGGTAAACACTTGGGATAAACTAGCCCAAAAGTTTCTATATAAGTATTTCCCTCCTTCTAAAACAGCTAAATTAATGACTGAAATTAATACTTACTCACAAGAGGACGGGGAATCCTTAATTTGAAACTTGGGAAAGATTCAAGGAGCTATTAAGAAAATGCCCTCATCATGGTCTCGCAGTATGGCAACAAGTATCCACTTTCCATAATGGATTGTTGCCACACACTAGACAAACGCTCGACTCTAGCTCCGGGGGACTTCTAGGTAATCGTCACCCAAATGAAATTTATAATCAAATTAAGGAAATTGCTCAAACCAATTTTCAATGGCACACTCCCCGAGGCACAAAATCTATTGCCCCGGGCGCCCATAAGGTAGATGAAAGCACTTCCTTACAAGCCCAAATCGAGGCCCTCTCTTCGAAAATCAAAAAGTTAGAAATAGCAAAAACGGCCTCGGTTATGGCTTGCGAAGGGTGTGGTGGGCCACATGAAAGTTGGAGTTGTATGAAAGAAATGGATAATCAAACGGAAATGGTAAACTACATTGATAATAGACCTAGGCCGTCGAGTCCTCCAATGTGACAACTGGCACTTTTCCATGTATTCCGTACAACATAAACAGTAATTTGTACATTAATGACTGTGCATGATTGAGCAATAATATGAATGATTTTCGGATTTCTGACATAGACATATAATTGCATTACATGTTGCATGATTGCTTATCATTGTTACATGCAACCCGGTATGGTTCAATTAGGGCACAAAATGAGACTAGCACAATAATCAGATAAACTAGAAGTACTTACGGGAGTTTAGTACTCAGGCAGACATGTTATTAGAACACATAATGAGCTCCAGAACCAAGAGTTACACTAGAATAGTATGTAGGAAAGTAGGGATCATAAAACTTCCTTCCGAGTGATGATCTAAGTGCCCGAAACACACTAAAACTGCAGAATTCTGCAGAAAACAGTAAAAATCAGCATTTTAACATCAAAATATAATGTAGAAATGTGGTTTAATGGTCCAGAATAACTTGATAAGTGTCGGGAATCAAAACTGTCATAAAAGACATCATATTGCACACTAGACTAAGCAATTTAGCGCCTTAACGAACCTGTAACGCCCGTCTCAATTAATCAAGATTTTAATAATAAAATACACATTTTAATGCTAAAATGTGACTTTACAAAAACTTGCCATACCAACATTCCCATATGTTTTCAACATTTCAAAAACAAATTTATAAGTGTTTACATAATTCACTTATAATAAAACAAATCAAGATTTGACACGGAAGCTTCATTTAACGTGTTTCGGTTCTTGCTCGTCGCTTGATCTTCATCAGGGACTCTCGACATTCACCTATGATCAAAACCAACTTAGAAGTCAGTTTTGATAGTTAAATAACAAGTACAACAAGGTAATTGGGTCAAATAATCGAAATAAACAAAAAAATCAAAAATTTCAATATTTCACCCCGTCGCCGCGCGCCACGGCAAAAGCCTTTGGCCGTGGCACAACGCCACGGACTCAATTTGACAGATTGTGTGATGCTGGTGCTGCATATTTGCCCAGCTAAATTTTAACCAAAACCTAACTTCAAAATGGCATAACTTTTGATCTAGGCCTCCGTTTTACGCGATTCTTTTTCTTACGCATTCGTAATTTAATTCTCCATCTCATGGAGTAAAAATCCGACATCTGAATTGTCACGTCCCCCGACCCGGTTTGACCCGTTTCAGGAGCCGCGGGACAGAAAATCCCGTGGTATTTATTTGACAGCGGAAGTTTTCATCAGGATCTTTTTAAAGCTGAAATTTCCTAATTATTTTATTTCACAACTCGGGATAAAACCCTGGTAATTTACAATCATATGATTTCACTGAGAAATCTTTATTTTACAAAACATATTTCTTTATTTTATATTGAGCCACTTCCTTAAGCTTGTAGTGCTTTGCGGCACTTTTCCTGGATCACAACAGATCACCTGAAACATGTTTGAAAAAGGTTTTGTCAGCGGGAAATACTGGTGAATCATTCTATTTATTAAAATGACACGTTTGTTATAATTTACAGTATTAAGAGAGATTACATTGTTTCCAGATATCAACCAACTACCCACAGTATTTGTCACTCGACTCGTTTCTGTGACTATGGTCATATCACTCATTGGCTACCCCGTTGTCCAATGGTGAAGATTATCAAGTAATGTATACAAAACCCCACATACCGGCTGTAATTTGGTGATTACAAAAACTTAATCACTGTAATTATAACTTTGAAAATATTTAAGAATTTATAAAGCACTTTGATAAAAAGAGAATGACTCACATTGCAGATTTAACACGGGCAGAGTCTAGTCTACTGATTAGCCTTGTTAACCTAGTTTAAATAACAATGCACACAAAACTAGGTTAGTAACTAATACAGCATTTACGATAACTCACGAGATTAAAACCTTCACAACGAATGACAAAGTGCGATACTTAAACATCCATCGAATTAACGACGAATGACAAAGCATAACCCTAATGTGGGCAGCACTTAAACATCCATTGGATAGTTTCAATCGATCGGACATTGAATCGTATCAGCGATCGAGTTATTACCCTGTATTGCAGTAGCACTTCGTGAATCGTGTGTGTTTTTGTAGTAAAAAGACTATAACTCAGTGTACGAAATGACTTTGAACGTCAAATTAACGCAGAAACTCAAGTCCCACAGCCTACTATTTATACTTGAAAAAGGGCTCCCTCGCGTGGCGCGAGGGGCCTTCATGTGGCGCGAGGGGTACTACCCTATTATAGGGTAGCCCCGTGTCTTACTAGCTCAGCTGAGTTGGTCTCGCATGCAAATTTGATATACACGTAAAACTGTTTGGATATTACCGACTAGGGTGTACCCCCCCTGAGTTATAGGGGCCCTGATCCTGATTCCGATTATTCTGAAAATTTTAGGGTTTATGCAGAATCACTTGGGTTTCTCAATTAGGGTTTCCTATTGGACAATTGAAGTAATAATTAAGACTTTTGATGAGAGTTGTTACATCCTCCCCACCTTAATAAAAATCTCGTCCTCGAGATTTACTGGAATAAGTAGGGATACTTTCGCTTCATCTCTGATTCTAGCTCCCAAGTGTACTCAGGTCCTCTCTTCGAATCCCACTTGACTTTGACTAATTTTAGTCTCTTGTGCTTGAGAAACTTGATCTTTCTATCTTCAATTTGAAGAGGTTTATCTACGAATTTCAGCTTTTCATTTACCTCTACATCTTGAAGAGGTACTACCAGGGATTCGTCAGACAAACATTTCTTGAGATTGGATACATGAAATACGTCATGTACTCCTGCCAGTTCCTCTGGTAATTGCAACCGATAAGCAACTGGTCCTATACGTTGGATCACTGAAAATGGTCCTACGTATCTTGGACTTAACTTTCCTTTTTTTTCCGAATCGAACTACTCCTTTCCAAGGAGAAACTTTCAAAAGTACCTTGTCTCCTACTTGGAATTCCAACGGCTTCCGTCTATTGTCTGCATAACTCTTCTGACGATCTCGAGCCGTCTTTAGTCTTTCCTTGATTTGGGTGATCTTGTCAGTAGTTTCTTGTACTATCTCAGGACCTGATAATTGACTCTCTCCTATTTCTGCCCAACAAACTGGAGTTCTGCACTTACGTCCGTATAGTGCTTCGAATGGGGCAACTTCGATGTTTGAATGATAACTATTGTTATAGGATAATTCAATTAAAGGTAGGTGGTCTTCCCAATTTCCACCAAAATCTATCACACATGCTCGAAGCATGTCTTCTAGAGTTTGTATCGTCCTTTCACTTTGCCCGTCTGTTTGAGGATGATATGCAGTGCTCAAGTTCAGTTTAGTTCCCATGGCTTCTTGGAAACTTGTCCAGAAATGGGAAGTGAAATGACTATCCCTATCTGATACAATGAAGAGTGGAACTCCATGTAGGGATACAACTTCATCTACATACAACTTTGCCAACCTTTCCATGCTAAAGGTTTCTTTCATGGGTAGAAAATGAGTTGACTTGGTTAATCGGTCCACAATTACCCAAATTGCATCATTACCTTTTCTGGTTTTGGGTAACTTAGTAACAAAAACCATTGTTATGAGTTCCCATTTCAATACTGGCATTTCTAATTGTTGTAGTAGACCTGAAGGTTTCTGGTGTTCTGCCTTAACTTGTGAACAAGTAAGACACTTAGAAACGTATCTAGCTATGTCCTTTTTCATTCCTATCCACCAGAAATTATTTCTTAAATCTTGGTACATCTTATTGTTTCCAGGGTGCATGGTATACCTAGATTTATGAGCTTCCTCTAGAATCTTATTTCTTAATTCTCCCTGCTTAGGTACCCAAATCCTTCTTTTATGGAATCTCCAAATTCCATCAGCTCCTTGTTCTAATTCTTTGATTCGTCCTTTCATTCCTTCAGCATCGTCCTTGATTGCTGTTTCTTGAAAATTCTTTAATTGTTCCATTAAATCTAACTGTAGATTTAATCTAAGAGCACGAACCCGTCGTTGTTTCTCATGATACTTACGACTTAAGGCATCTGCAACTACATTTGCTTTTCCTTCGTGATACTGAATATCACAGTCGTAGTCACTTAGGATTTCCATCCATCTCCTTTGCCTCATGTTTAACTCTTTTTGCCCAAATATGTACCTTAAACTTTTATGATCCGTATAGACAGTAAATTTACTTCCGTACCGATAATGTCTCCAAATTTTAAGGGCAAAATGGCTCCTAATTCTAAGTCATGAGTCGTATAGTTTTCCTCGTGCTTTTTCAATTGCCTTGAAGCATACGTAATTACCTTCTTGCGTTGCATTAACACACATCCTAATCCTAGTTTTGAAGCATCACAATATACTTCAAAATCTTCTGTTCCTTCTGGTAAGGCTAGGATTGGAGCATTTGTTAACTTCTGCTTTAGAATTCTAAAAGCTTCTTCTTGCTTAGGTCCCCATTCAAATTTAACTGCTTTACAGGTTAGCTTAGTTAATGGTACAACTATTTTGGAAAAATCCTTAATAAACCGTCTATAGTATCCGGCTAAACCTATAAAACTTCTAATTTCTATTGCGGTTTGCGGAACCTTCCATTTGATAATTGCCTCTATTTTAGAGGGATCTACGTGAATACCTTCGTGATACACCATGTGACCTAGAAATTGCACTTCCTTTAACCAACATTCACATTTTGAGAATTTGGCGTAAAGCTTTTCTTTTCTTAACAAAGTTAAGAGTGCATGCAAGTGCTGACAATGCTCATCCTGATTTTTGGAATAAATAAGTATATCATCTATAAAGACAATTTCGAATTTATCCAAATACGGTTTACAGATCCTATTCATCATGTCCATGAATGCTGCAGGTGCATTCGTTAACCCAAAGGGCATGACTGTAAACTCGTAATGACCATACCTAGTTCTGAAAGCAGTTTTAGGTATGTCTTCTTCTTATACCTTCAATTGATGATATCCAGAGCGTAAATCGATCTTAGAAAAGTACCTAGCTCCTTGAAGTTGATCAAAGAGATCATCAATTCTAGGTAATGGGTATCGATTTTTAATTGTAACCTTATTCAATTCCCTATAATCGATACACATTCTCATAGAACCGTCCTTTTTCTTTACAAACAACACTGGTGCTCCCCACGGGGATGAACTAGGTTATATGAAACCTTTACTTAGTAATTCAACTAATTGCTTTTTCAGTTCTAACATTTCTGTAGGTGCTAACCGATAAGGTGCCTTGGCTATCGGTGTAGTTCCGGGAATTAGATGAATCCTAAATTCTACTTCCCTATCTGGTGGTAATCCTGGTAACTCTTCTGGGAATACATCTGGGTATTCTGAGACTACAGGAATCTCCTTAAGTTCTTTACCCTTAGTACTAATGATTACTGAAATCATATATACTATTCCTTGCTTTCGTTCATAACTAGCAACTTTCATTACTGATATGAATTTCATGGTTTTACGTGGTTTATCTCCTGTAATCATGATTACTTCTCCAGTGGGTGCCTGAATTTCTATAGAGTTCTTATCACAAAGGATTCGAGCATGGTTGGCTACTAACCAATCCATTCCTAACACAACATCGAATTCAGCTAATTTCATAGGTAATAGGTTTGCAGAGAATTTATGACCTGAAAGTTCTATTTCTACCTTTTGCAAAACCTTATCTATTTTAACTGAATTCCCATCTGCCGTTTCGACTGTAAAAATCTGCCTAATGTTGGTCAAAGGTAAGTTAAGAGCTTGGCAAAATGTAGTATTCATAAAACTTTGGTTTGCACCAGAGTCAAATAATACTTTTGCGTAAACGTTGTGAACTAAGAACGTACTAGCTATTACATCTGGAATGAGTTCTGCTTCTTGAGTGGTCAGCTGGAATGCTCTGGCATTCTTCTTAGTAGCTCCGTCGGCCGTCTTGGTTTTGTTGTCTGCTGGTTTGGCCAATTTAGGACATTCTGTTTTAAAATGCCCCGCTTCTCCACAGTTAAAGCAGATTATGGTTTTCTTTCTGCAGTTTTCTTCACGATGTCCTACAGCTTTGCAAAAGTTGCAGGTTATATCGCATCTCCCATAATGTTTCTTTCTGCAATTTCTGCAGAACTGAGGAGTTGAGGATTGCCCTGTTCCTCTTTTTTTGAAGTTACTATTATTACCCACACGAAATCCTTGGGTAATTTTCTGAGCCAGTTCCTTCTTCCTGTTTTCATCTCTTGTGCGTACCAATTCGTCAGTTAGGGTGTTAGCTAATTCTACCGCATCGTCAATAGTGCGAGGTCTCGCAGCTTTAACGATATTACGGATTTCGCTAATTAATCCCCAAATATAGTGAGAAATGAGTACCGGTTCTGGAGAAGCCAGCGTTGGTACCACTCTAGCATATTCGAAGAATGTCGAAGTATATCCTCGACAGTCTACACCCATCATCCGATGGTTTAGGAATTTATTCGCCATTTGATCTTTTTCATATTCGGGACAGAATTTTCTTTCTACAAGACTCTTAAATTCTTCCCAATTCATGGCATAGGCCACAGTTCTTCCTTTGGCTTGAAGTACGGTATTCCACCATTCTAGCGCCCCTTCTTTAAACAGATTTGACGCGTACATGACCTTATCGTCCTTGGCACATTTACTTATTGTAATTACTGCCTCGGTTTTCTCTAACCAACGCAGTGCAACAGTTGCTCCTTCATTGCCTGCAAATTCATTGGGTTTACAAGCAAGAAATTCTTTGTAAGTGCAACCAGGTGTTGCAGCTTTCATTTTCTTAGGGAGCGGAGTCTGCCGTGGATCATTATCGTGATTAGTATGATTACCGCCTCTGTTTACGCTATTACTGAAGTTATCTTCAGAAATACGTTTGCTAGGAATGATTGATTGAGGTTTAACAGGTTTTTGGGCAGCAGCAATGATTGCTGGAATAGCATTAGCTATTCCTTGAGCAACGATATCCTCGATATCTTGCCTATTTAACAATTGCTCTTCCTGATTTTGCTCAGTTGATTTACTTCATTTACTGGTTCATTACCAACGTTTGCCATCTGATAATTAATTTATATATAAATAATTAGTATAAAGTAAGAAACAATCAAATATAACAATTAATCGCACATAATCACGTAAACAAATATATAACCAAAATCGTAAATTTTCTAAATTTTCATTTGTTTATAGATTATAATATGCTTCCGTACACACTTTTATCTTACAACCGTTTTATTGTTTATTTACACATACTGATTTTTATTAATATTATTACAAACACATATTCACAACCCACTTCTCCCTTGTCAACTTGCATTTTTAATAACGATGTTCCCTCTCATCATACTTCCATGAGATTTGTCCTCCTATCTCTCGAATCCTACTCCCAGCATCCATCAGCTCTTCACCAAAATGGCGGAGTTCAGCCATATTCTCATTACTCATCGGTGGATTTGGTAGAGGTTCTGGGTCAACCTGAGGGAAAAACGTATATGGATTGTTGAGAAGGTTTTGGAACTGCCAATCATTAGTCCACCACTCGTCCATTCCTAGAGGTTGGGTATGGATTATAGGTTCTGGGATTGCTGGTTCCAAATTCATTGGAAGTTGAGTTTCAATAGGATGAGTAAAAACATTTTCATTGACAGGCTTAATAGTATCACAGCTTGCCAATATAAAATCTAGCTCCTCTTGCAATGTCATCTCCTGGGTTTGCTTAGAGCTTTCTCCAGTTTCCATCTTTGTGTGCCTAGAATCTTTCTCAATCTCTAATTCCATCTGTCTAGAACTTTCCCCCATTTCAATTCCCTTTCCTTTTTCTAAGGGATTGTTCATTTTAGGAATCTTCTTAGTGGCGGGTTTCCTCCTACGCACACGCCTCCATACTATCAATCTTCTCCTTTTCTTAGGCTTGGGTTTCTCCAGAGGTGGAGCGTTGAATTCTATAGGTTGTTCCACATCAGCAAAGTAACCAGTAAAATCTTTGGAAACTTCTATGTTTACAGGGTAGAGGTTGAGATTTTCTAGGGCTCCAGTTAACTCATTCATGCTGTTTAGCATATATGCAAAATACACACAAAATGCTAAGTTAACATTTTATAACAAATTTTCACAGATAACCTTTAAATATTATTGCATACCGTGTGATTTTAATTTAATACAAAGGACAATTGACAATTAAACATACTAGGTTTTATTGTAATTTTATTTATTTACTGGATAACGTTTTTGGGTTGTAAGTGATAAGGTTGCTAATACTGGGTCATGATATTCTAAAGATTTGCATTTACTGCTACGGTGGCTAGCATATAAAGATTCGCCTATTTTTCATCTAACTTGTCTTCCCATGGTGGGTTACTGTCTAGTTTCTGGATTCCCTGATTATCTTTCATTTCTTTTGATTGAGACTTCTTGATTTTCTCCTGACTTTTCTTAATAATCAAACTTCTTTTATTAGGAGAAATTGGTTCCTCATACTGGGCTTTACGAACAAACATTCCCTCCTCAGTATCTACTGAGTATCTTGAGGATTTTGATTGGGATGAACTTCCCTTTTCTCTTGACGAATTATCTAATTTAAGATAGATATTCGAAAGCTTTTGCTTACCCATACTGTAACTAACAAATAGTCAGTTAATAAAACATATAATCACAAAATAGTAATCAGGAAAATTAAGTATTTCTAAATACTTAATTAGCTTAAGTCAGTGGCTCTGATACCACCTTTTTCTGTCACGGCCCCCGACCCGGTTTGACCCGTTTCAGGAGCCGCGGGACAGAAAATCCCGTGGTATTTATTTGACAGCGGAAGTTTTCATCAGGATCTTTTTAAAGCTGAAATTTCCTGATTATTTTATTTCACAACTCGGGATAAAACCCCGGTAATTTACAATCATATGATTTCACTGAGAAATCTTTATTTTACAAAACATATTTCTTTATTTTATATTGAGCCACTTCCTTAAGCTTGTAGTGCTTTGCGGCACTTTTCCTGGATCACAACAGATCACCTGAAACATGTTTGAAAAAGGTTTTGTCAGCGGGAAATACTGGTGAATCATTCTATTTATTAAAATGACACGTTTGTTATAATTTACAGTATTAAGAGAGATTACATTGTTTCCAGATATCAACCAACTACCCACAGTATTTGTCACTCGACTCGTTTCTGTGACTATGGTCATATCACTCATTGGCTACCCTGTTGTCCAATGGTGAAGATTATCAAGTAATGTATACAAAACCCCACATACCGGCTGTAATTTGGTGATTACAAAAACTTAATCACTGTAATTATAACTTTGAAAATATTTAAGAATTTATAAAGCACTTTGATAAAAAGAGAATGACTCACATTGCAGATTTAACACGGACAGAGTCTAGTCTACTGATTAGCCTTGTTAACCTAGTTTAAATAACAATGCACACTGAAGAAACACTAGATGAATTGATCGGAATCAATTATCTAGGGGGTTTGAATCCGCATAAAAAGGTTAGTTTCCTCTCGTTTGATTCGGTTACAACTGATCTCCTTCTTCGATAACTCTGCAAAAAAGAAGCACCGTTAGCCTCGCCAAGGGGAGAAAAGGGTTCTCTCCTTGACCCGACTCCGGTGTGAGAATAAGTATGGGTGATGAAGAAGAAGAAGTATTTGAGAAGTGTGTGTAACTTGAATTTCATACCTGAATAGTTCTCATATTTATAGCCGGGAGTCTTTGGGCGGGAAAACCCGTTAGTGAAAAGTTGACGGGAGATACTAACACCGTAAGCGGTTGCATTTCCTTCCGTCCAGCTCCTTGATCCGATGTGAGAGCACACGGATCGTGGCTTAGATCGATGGCTGGGGATTTGCCACGTGTAAAGTGACCAAGTGGAGATTACTCTCCAATTGCATGTTGCCATTGTGATTTCAGGGGCGTCTGGGGAGCTGACACGTGTCCAGATGGTTATAACCGTCTTAGTGGTGCACGATTGAACTCCTTCTAGAAGATCACTGTTGTAATCTGGTGTGACTCCTTATTGTGTGGAATCAGCTTAGATAAATCCTAAGTCTGGGCAATAATATCCAAGACTGGATACAAAGCGGAAGTATTTAGGATTTTTATCCTTTATTCATGGAAGCAAGCGCAAGGATTTATGTTTTCCTTTGGGCGCGCAAGTGTTGACTTGTTGACTGTTTCTTGGGCCTTCCTTTTGTACGACCAGTGCGCGGCCGCGCAAGGTAAAAAAGGAGAACTTTAAAGATGAGGTTGTGGTATGGTCCTAAGCCCTTATTATGGGATTTTTGGGACCTTACCCCTTCAAGTCCACCTAGTCTAGTGTTGCACTTATGCAAGTAAGTGGAGCACTGGACTTATGAGAGGGAAATGATTTTTTTGGCGCGAAAAATAAGGGAACTTATGGAGGAAGATTCATTTTGATTATTGTAAAGATTTTTTTGAAAAATATTTGACTTTAAATGAGTCTGGTACAGTAAACCTGAGTGACAGTCTGTCACTATCAGTTGTTTTTTACTGCACGTGTCTTGCACGCGCGCGTGTAAGCGCGTTTGTGTTGGTTTTTGCTCTCTCTGCTGCTTGGAGAACTGTGATATCCGAAAAAGTTGTTGTGGCGGTTACCGATGCTATTTATTGTGGTGAGTATATATAACGTTTGAGTAACCCCCTTCCTGTGTAATCGTTGTTTTGTTGAAACTTTCTTGTTTCTTTCTTCTAAGAAAAGATTTATCATTCCTTCCTCTTATGTCAACCGGAGACCATCAAGAAGATCTTTCTGAAGAAATGTCGACTGAACTTCCATCGTTAAAGTGGCCTAGAACGACCTTCGATGGTTTGGTTCGGAATTTCAAATTCCCGGAGAACTGGGGGGCTCTGTACCCTGAAGAGGGGCAGACTGCAGCGAATGCTCCAGCTGGGTATATTACCCTTTTTTGGGATTTTTTCTGCGAAGGCAACTTTCGTTTGCCTGTTACTAATTTTTTCCTTGAATTCCTTGAGTACTATAAGTTGCATATCTCTCAACTTCATCCTATTGGCATGGTTAGGGTTCGACATTTTGAATTTGTGTGTCGGACAATGCATATTGAGCCAACTGTTTCTCGATTTAGGGTTTTTCACCAGATGCACTGTACCCAAGGGTTTTACTCGTTCGTTCAGAGGGCATCTGCAAAGAAGATTCTACAGCAACCCCCAAAATCCTTTCACGATTGGAAACAAAAATTCTTTTTTATCAAGGCCGGAGTGATTCCGGTGAGGATGGTTTTAAGGGGGAAGGACGATGTTCCGATTGAAACGATTCAGACCCCTGTTGATGAGAACTGGTACCAGGATTTAAAGGACGTTCCGAATATTGTCTTGCCGGAGAAAGCTCTTGTCGGAGCCAGCATGAGCTTGAATTGGAAGATGGATCGGGACGATAAACCAGTATATACGGAGGATGGTCATAGTAAGTTTGGAGTTTTTCCCTCTTTCTTTCTCTTTTTTTTTTTTTTGACTTGCTATCCTTTGCTTGCAGTTGTTTCACTGTATGTTGTTGCCTTTAAGAGGGAAGGCGGGAATATGGGTACCATCAAGAAGAAACCTGAAGAAGAGCTTTGGTACCATAGGATTGTAAAGAACTTTGTTCTTCCGCGGGATGCGGATTTGTCTGCTCAACCTGCTGCTGGTGCTGGTGAGCTATATTTGTTTCTGTTTTCCTTTTTGCGCTTGTGGGTAAATTATTCTTTTGCGCTTTTGTAGGTGAGTTGTCAAATTTGGGCATAGGCCCTGAAAGGAAAAAACGCGCGATGACTTCTACCTCTGCTCCGAAGAAAGGTGGGGCTGATAAAACTCAAACTTTGAAGACAAAAAATGTTGGAGAGAAGAAAGGTACGCGCCGTTCCTCTGACTCCAGGTGTGATAATGTGGTGGTTTCTGATTCTTTGGAGGGTCTTACCCCTGCAGTAACTGTACAGGAACCAAAACCTGAACCGAGGGATTCTGCTGATATCCCTCCGTCCAACCCAAATGAACCCATTGACTTGGATTCTAGCCCTGAACACTTGGTGCATAGGAAAGCTGGTAAAAGGAAACAAGCTGATACTGATGCTGAGGGTCAGCCTTCTAAGAAGATTCAGAGGAAGAAAATTACCAGAAAAGGGAATCTAGATGCTTTTATTTCGGAATCTGTTCCTGGTAAGTGTTACCTTTTCTTGTTTCCTTTATGCGCGTTAAATCTTTACAGACTTTGTTGTTTTCCCAGAGGTTCCTGTTTCCCCTGTTCCCACAGGGCTGCACTCTGTGGTTAATGAAGAGCTTCCACCCACCTCTCCGCGTGCTCCTGTTTTTGACCAGTTAGAGCCTACGGGGGTTGCTGATGGTGGTGTAGATAAGACTGTTGAGGCTGAGAAGCCTGCTGATGTTGCTATAGAAACTGAAAAAGTTGTTGATCCAGGGGTTGTGGATGGTGCTGGTGATCCACGAACCCCTGAAACTGCTACTCAAGACGTGGAGAAAGAACAAACTGCTGAAAAAACTTCAACTCCTTCCCCTAAACCTTCTGATGCTATGCCTGAGCATGTTGAGAAGGTGACAGTTGAGGAGCAGGGCTCATCTGCTGGTGTTGGAAAACATTCTCCAATCCGCCCAGAAGAAACTTTGGGGGATTACTACTACCGGACTTATATGGAGAAAGATGCCTCTGAGCCTCACGCCCCCGTTTGGAATTTGAAGAAAGGTGACACTTTCTCAGATTGGCGCGTGTGCCAAGATTGGTTGCAGGGAATACTTCCGCCTGGGGAGATCAAGTTTCAAGAAGGCCGGTCTTATGAACAAACCTATCAAGCTTACCTTGAAGAGGCTGCTTCTCATGTGTCTACCACTCATCGCATAGTGCGTGAGTGGTATAGTATGCATAAGGACTGGGAAGCCTTTAAGGTGTCCCAGAAAAAGTTTGCCAAAGACGAGAGACGCTTGACTCCGCTGAAGGCTAAATTAGAAGCTGATCAGGCCAAGTTTGAAGCTGAGCGCAAGACCGAGGAGTGGTCTGTTGCAGGTTGGAAGAGGAAAGCGGAAGCTGAAGCTGCTCTCCTTTCCGAGGAACGCAAAAACTGGAGGAGAATTTGCGAAAAAGATAATGCTGAGAAGGCAAACCTCCGTAATATCATTAATAACCTCAAGGCTGAGGTTGAAAAACTGAAGAACCAGGATGCGGAGGTAGAAAGGTTAAAGAAGGAGAAAGCTGATGCAGAAGCTGCGCTGGCGGAGGCGCGTTCTCATAGGGAGCGCAGTGAGCAACGAGAGGTACGAGTTTGCGCCACTCTTGCCCTTAGAGATAAAGAGGTAGAAGAACTTACTGCTTTGCTTTCTGGCCAGGAACAACTTAAAAAGGATCTGGAGCTTGCTCATTCTGAAAATGCTGAAACCTCTCGCCGTTTGACCGAAACTGAAGAAAAATTGGAGAATTCTGAAACGGAGCGAGCTACAGCGGATAGCGAGCTTGAACCTTTGAAGAGTGATATGGCGTGGTTAAAAGATCGTGGAATTTCTTGTGTAAGTTGTTTGTTCCTTTTTGTTGTGGAACTGTTTATGCGCTTTCTTGATATTCACCCTTTCTTACTTCTACAGGTTGCTGAGTCAGTGCTAAATTCTGAAGAGTTGGATAAAACTGTTGGGCGGTTAGTTGTTGCCGCGCGCAGAGATGGGTATGCCCAAGGATATGCAGAGTGCTCTCAGCATGTAAATAGCGCTTTAAAGGTTGACTGGGATGTTAGTAGATCTGCAACTTTTGGCGTGGATACTGGTGTTGAGCTTGCTGCCTTAAAGACAGAGTTTAACAACTTGCAACTTCCGGTTATGGAGCTGATAAATGTTGCACTGCAATCTAACGATCACGTAACGCAACTAAAGAAAATCTTTCCGGATGAGGGTGAAGATTTGGCATTGGTTGAAAATGTATTGAACAATTTCCTTGTAATATTTGGGATGTATATCCCTCTTTTTTGTTGATGCGCTGTTGCGCAAGTAACTAAAACACTGCCGTGTTTGATAGTTTTTAGGGCGTATTTGTACACTGAGAATAGCATGATGTTTCTATTTGTTTGTTTACAATATCTTACATGGGCACAATTACTTTGATTGAGTAAGGCGAATGAAGTTGGTATAAAGCTCATGTGTGAACTTATGGTCGTTTGTGACGTGATCACTGACCGTTCATGAGGCTTTTTTTTTACTACCATAATGTTTTTGCGCTTACTAAAAGAAATTGCATGCACTTTGTAAAAATAAACACATGAATAATAGAAACTTTGCTTTTTTATTTAGGGATAGAGCACAGAGGCTTTTACAAAGTTTGCTGATATAATTATATGAAACTTAACTTACTCTCTAATATTTCTGCTGCGCTTGATAGATCGTGTTTTCCTGCGGGAAATTCATAGAGTTGTCTCTTAAGTTTTTTCCCTTTTGCTTGGGCCCTCCTCACCCCGGGTTATCTGCTTAATCTCTTTGCGCACATTTTGGAGCAAATGTGTGAGTTCGCCGCTTTTGAGGGCTTTCTCTATTTCTGTGCGTAGAGAGATGCAGTTGTTAGTGGTATGCCCGTTGTCTTTGTGATACTCGTAGTACTGTGCCGGGTCTTGTCCATACTTATTTTTCATGGGGATCGGGGGTTTGAATTGATAGTCTTCAGTACTCAAGACTTCCGCCGGGGTCTTAGTTAGGGGAGTCCACTGCCTCACCCTATTCTCCTGTTTAGACTCCCTCTGCGCGGTAAGTTTGTTGATCGTTGCGCGAGCATCTTCAGATGAACGACTTCCTGAGCCAGACTCACGCCATGATTTCTTAAATCTTCTTTCGCCGGTTGAGCTTAAATCTGCAGGTCTATTGTGTGGTGGTGGTGGCCTGTTTGTGGTAAGGTTCTTTTCGGTTTGCGCGTAGACCTTGGCCGCTGCCATTACCTTCTCCCAACTTTTTGGAAGGCCCTCTGTTCCAGATAAGTCCCTAATCATGTCATCGCATCTAACCGCGTACTTGAATTGAGCGCGGATTAGTTGCTCATGGACTCCGCCGATCTCCAATACCTCTTTATTTTATCTGGTGATGAAATCCTCCAGATTTTCGTCATCACGGCGCTAAATGTTCATGACGTCAGATGTATCGCGAATGGAACGTCGTTGTTGGCTAAAGTGTGTCAAAAACTTTTCGCGCAGATCCTTCCATGATTCGATCTGTCCGATTGGTAGATTATCGAACCATATTCTCGCTGCGCCGGTCAGGGTCTGTACGAACAGATGGCACCATAGCGGGAGGGTCCAGCCCCCAACCAGACCTGCGCTGGTAAACACTCTTAAATGGTCATCGGGGTCAGTGAGCCCGTTAAACTTACCTACATTGGATGGTAGTTTAGCCTTCTCCAGCGGAGCCAAAGCTATTTCCATGATGAACTTTGAATTTTCCGCTGCTTCCGCAGGGCGGTAAATCAAATCATAGTTGTGTTCTGCCTCTGGGTTATAAACTGCACGAGGCCTGCATTTATTGTAATTTGGTTGCAATCGGTTGAACACACTGGTATTTGCACTTAAATGGTATGTTGGATCAGACTCATCGGTGTGGGTGTTCCGTTGGGAACCCAACCTATCATGAACTGATTGCCTTCGGTGAGGGTGTGGTTCACCATGATGTTCTCTATGGTGACTTCCTGACTGAGTGTACTCACATTTCAATGTGGATCTGGCATAAACCTCTGTATTCTCGTAAGTTGAATCCTCCCGTTGGGAAGCGTTTGCACGAGATCCTGGTCTCCGTGACTGAGTTAAGGGAGCAGTCTGAGCACACAGCTGTGTTTATACTGCGTTTAGTGCCCCTTGAGACCTGACGTACCAGGATATTGGAGTTTCTCCTGGTGGCAAAATTGCCTGAGCAGGGTTTGCTGGTAACGCTCCTGGAGTGACAGGGTCGTTTGCTCGATTGGATTGAACCTCGTTGTCATCCAAGGCATCCTCTGGGATTCCTTCTACTTGAACATTGTTTCCGACGTTCGGCCGAGGACCGGTTTGCCGATGAGATGATGAATTTTCTGCCATGTTAAAACAGAGAATGAAAAGAACTGAATCGAAACGAGATGAAAACTGATAAGACAGAGGAATCGGTGGGAGCCAATGAAGAAACACTAGATGAATTGATCGGAATCAATTATCTAGGGGGTTTGAATCCGCATAAAAAGGTTAGTTTCCTCTCGTTTGATTCGGTTACAACTGATCTCCTTCTTCGATAACTCTGCATAAAAGAAGCACCGTTAGCCTCGCCAAGGGGAGAAAAGGGTTCTCTCCTTGACCCGACTCCGGTGTGAGAATAAGTATGGGTGATGAAGAAGAAGAAGAAGTATTTGAGAAGTGTGTGTAACTTGAATTTCATACCTGAATAGTTCTCATATTTATAGCCGGGAGTCTTTGGGCGGGAAAACCCGTTAGTGAAAAGTTGACGGAAGATGCTAACACCGTAAGCGGTTGCATTTCCTTCCGTCCAGCTCCTTGATCCGATGTGAGAGCACACGGATCGTGGCTTAGATCGATGGCTGGGGATTTGCCACGTGTAAAGTGACCAAGTGGAGATTAATCTCCAATTGCATGTTGCCATTGTGATTTCAGGGGCGTCTGGGGAGCTGACACGTGTCCAGACGGTTATAATCGTCTTAGTGGTGCACGATTGAACTCCTTCTAGAAGATCACTGTTGTAATCTGGTGTGACTCCTTATTGTGTGGAATCAGCTTAGATAAATCCTAAGTCTGGGCAATAATATCCAAGACTGGATACAAAGCGGAAGTATTTAGGATTTTTATCCTTTATTCATGGAAGCAAGCGCAAGGATTTATGTTTTCCTTTGGGCGCGCAAGTGTTGACTTGTTGACTGTTTCTTGGGCCTTCCTTTTGTAAGACCAGTGCGCGGCCGCGCAAGGTAAAAAAGGAGAACTTTAAAGATGAGGTTGTGGTATGGTCCTAAGCCCTTATTATGGGATTTTTGGGACCTTACCCCTTCACACACAAAACTAGGTTAGTAACTAATACAGCATTTACGATAACTCACGAGATTAAAACCTTCACAACGAATGACAAAGTGCGATACTTAAACATCCATCGAATTAACGACGAATGACAAAGCATAACCCTAATGTGGGCAGCACTTAAACATCCATTGGATAGTTTCAATCGATCGGACATTGAATCGTATCAGCGATCGAGTTATTACCCTGTATTGCAGCAGCACTTCGTGAATCGTGTGTGTTTTTGTAGTAAAAAGACTATAACTCAGTGTACGAAATGACTTTGAACGTCAAATTAACGCAGAAACTCAAGTCCCACAGCCTACTATTTATACTTGAAAAAGGGCTCCCTCGCGTGGCGCGAGGGGCCTTCATGTGGCGCGAGGGGTACTACCCTATTATAGGGTAGCCCCGTGTCTTACTAGCTCAGCTGAGTTGGTCTCGCATGCAAATTTGATATACACGTAAAACTGTTTGGATATTACCGACTAGGGTGTACCCCCCCTGAGTTATAGGGGCCCTGATCCTGATTCCGATTATTCTGAAAATTTTAGGGTTTATGCAGAATCACTTGGGTTTCTCAATTAGGGTTTCCTATTGGACAATTGAAGTAATAATTAAGACTTTTGATGAGAGTTGTTACATGAATTTACAAAATTTTAAATTTCGAGCTGTTGGCATGAAATTCAATTTTGACACTTTTGACCCGTTCATGCCTTTACCAAATTAACTTGTTATTTTCCTTCAAAATACCATGGTCATCATGTTATATCCGTTTACTAATTTACAAGATTCAACCTTACGGGTTCCTTAAGAAATTTTAACCCGTTTTGCATATATACTTGTTTTGACCCGTTACGAGTATTCTACATTTTTTTTAGACTTAAATGATGCTTCTATTGGTTTAAATCCTATCACCATTTTTATACGAATTCCGAGGACTCAATTTAACAAGACGCTTATTTCAAAACAACTCTTTAAGGGTTGTTTGCCCTATTTACCCCTCAAGGGCTTTTTGGTCAATTTTAGCCCTTCATTTATGCGACGAAGGACTTCCGCTATTATTTGACCAAAATGTCGCTTTTAGCTATAATTCTAAACATGCGTACCTGGCTCGGATCATAAGATTGACCCGTTTAAATACCTTTCGCTATTAATTTCTAGTTAACAGCCATGCGAACCATGTGTTAATTCCTGTGATCACAAAACTCAACAAGCGATCACCAAATATTATTGACAAATGGTGTTAACAACACCATTTGACCTGTTTAGTCGAAATGACTAATTATCATTTCGAGATGGTATTTAATTACCATTTCACCCCCTTTAACGTACCCCAGTTTACTTTTGAATTCATCTTACTTAAGAATCGTTCTCGTTTTGTTTGACCCGTTATGGCTCATGCCAAATGGTGTCCTTTCAAATCCCTTTATATATTCATTAGTCCATGTCCGGATTACTATTTGACCATTTTTACCCTTTTTACCATAATTCATGGTTTCTTATCTTTCTCACTTTTTCCGACTCGCATTTAAATCATGCCGGAACATCATGTTTCGCTTACTCAATATAATTCAGATTCAATACTCGAAATTAAGTATTTGGTAATAAAGTAAAAGGCGTAAGCTTCACTTACCTCACATCCATACCATGCTTCTCTTTTCCTTCTTAAATTCGTTTGACCCACTTCCTTCTCCAAGCTTCCACCTGGCTTGTTACGCGTCAAACTATCATCATCGTTTTCAAGGTGGTTAGTTAAATCATAATTTAATACGATTATTCCACCTTACTCATTTTCTATCAAAATTTTCATTCGATCTTATTAATGGTCAGTTTGACTTTCAAAACTCAATTGCCTCTTTTTTTTTATATCTCTGAAATGCACAACTGAGTTCAACGAACTCACTTAGGCATTTCTTCAACTATTCGGTTGTCACTATTTTTAGGCCACAAACTCACCCGAGGTTCTAACTGAGTTTATTATGTTTTGAACACTTTATCTTGTTCATGTGATTATCAAGACTAATTTGCCCATTCATTTCACATGGACTAAGGGTTCCTCATATACGAGTGAAACCCGTTTCATCATATCACTAGCATTCACCCGAACACCTAATACAACACAGTTCTACTTATCAATTTAGTAGTTAGCATGATTTCAAACATCCATATTCATGAAATAAATCACTAATTTTCGCTACAACCTCCAAAGCCCTTTTTGAATCATGTATAATTAAATACTCAATTTGAAATTTGTTTAAGTATTTCGCTTCAACTATCAATTATGATGATTTCTAGCACAAGCATATCATCAACCTCATTATTTAGCTAAAACCTACTTAACACATACAAGGGGATTCATCAAACCGTAGTTTTTAACACTGATCCTTCAAGTTTTCAACTAGGGTTTGTTTCTAAATGTGAATTTCATCACAATAACGCTCATAGATTCATTATTCATTCCAAAAATTCGACTATGATTTCTCATCATAGTTTCAAAGCATCACTAAATAGTAAAATTCAACATACCTTGTAATCCCCATGACTAGGTAATCACGAATTTGTGTTCATGCACCTGATTTGGGCTGGATTTGACCTTCAATTTATTGATTTTGCTGAAGTTAGGGTTTGAGCCCCTTGTGAGCTCTCCTGGTCGATCTCCCTCACGCACACAAACTGTGTGTTGTGTTTTATTTTTGATTTTTAATAACTCAAGTTCCTTACTTAACATTATTAGCCCCTCTTGTTTTGTTAACTAGTAAGTAGGCTACAACCTACTTATCTTCAATAATATTTTGTCTTGTTAACTAGGTTAAATTTTTCCTAGTTAGCTTAGTGAGTTCGGGATAGTCATAACCCGTTTCATTTTAAGTCCCGTTAACTCAGGCCTTTCATAAAATTATTTTTCTCAAAAGTCTTCGTATAACCTTTATTTAATATTAGGTTTAATTATTTAAATTCTAATATTTACCGGGTAAATTTTACCACTAACGGTACTTTACCCGTCTTTTAGTGTTAACGTGGTTTGATTACCAAACCCATTTTCGGGGTGTTACAAGTCTACCCCTCTTAAAGAGGTTTCGTCCCCGAAACCTTTCTCATTTACTTTATTAGTTTAAATCATCCGAACCTTAGTTTCGGTGATCACTTGAGCATTGCTCGCACATGATACTCTTACCAGGGAAGTATGGTAATGTGCTTTCGGTTTCAAAGCGTATACGCCTTTTATGTGTATGGCCTCGTAGGCCGATACTTTCATTTTGTATTTCTTATTCTTGTCACTTATTTGACCGAGTTGTCATCTGATCACTCGGTTGTATTTATTTTCAACATGTTTACTTCAAGCCAATCTTATTTCAACAGGCGTTTTGTATAAGTCATAACACTATTCCGACTTTGAAAGGTTTTACCGGCTAGACTGATTAGTCGCCGTCACTTTACACCCTGTCATGCGGGTATATCTATTTGCCAACCCGGCCTTTTGCGTGTTTTTCTGATTTCATATCTCATAACTCACGTTACGACGTGAGTATATTCTATATCACTTTTGTAACCGTGATCACATCACGTTATGTTTAAGTCTATTTCGACTTTTCATTATCGAAATCTTTCCTTCGAATGTATCGCCTTGCACCTATCGGTGTTAGGATCTATATTCCTTGATATTAATCATTTTCCGAATTTGTTTCATAATATTCATTTTTTTTAAAACATTATTTCTCACTAAAATTGTATTTTAGTTTCACGTTTTCTCTTTAACTCATGTCAATTCCAAGGAATTTTCGTCCAAGGATTTATCCCCTTCCGTTGTCATTTCGGTAATGACTTCATCCACCTTTGTGACGTAACACAATTTAAATAATTGTGAATTCTTTTGTCATCTTTGCCCGTTTAAATGTTTTAGTGAAATTTTTCACTTTTGTCAACCAGACCTTTCACAATCTCTTCGCTTTTAACCCATCTAATTAACTTAGCGAAACCTATCGCTTTTATACGAACTTAATCTCCCGTTATTATTTTACGCGGGAAGTTACAACCAGTTTCCTTGTTTTATACTATTGATCCGTAGGTTCTTTCACTTATCCTCGTAGGCTATTTCTTTATATTTTCACCTTTTTACCTTATTAAGGTGAGACCCCAACAATTCGTTTCTTTCTATTTGGGACTCGAAGGTCTTTTTGGTCCCGTAGACCTTAGCCTCATTTATAATCTCGTAGGTTATGATAATCCCGTAGATCGTCTTTTATTCAAGTCTTTATTCAAAGGTATATACATTTATATATGTATATGGCGTTAAGGCACCCTTTTTATGTTCAAAATCATTTATTTTCGCCTTGGTATTTCCTTTGACCTTGTCCGTAGTCTAAGGCTACATTTGTTTTCTTTCGGACAAATTTTCCGATTTTATGACTTCTCACGTCAATTATGTGTCGGTTCATCTTATGCTCACCATTATTCAGTTTACATATATTCGTATTTGATTATGTCCCATTACCGGGCTCATTATTCTTTTGCATTTAACGCTACCTTATCCAGCTTGCGCTTACTCATGCCATCCGGCATTATATTATATTCAACCCGTTTGACTTATTCATGTGAAATCTTATCATTTATGGATGCCAAACTTCATTCTTTGTTCGACCCGTTCAACTTTAAAATAGTTGAACATAATTTATCAAAATTTCTATTTACATCATCTTGTCGTCTTTTAGTCTTGACTCCAAAACCCGAGTCTTTTAACTTTCCATTCGAGTTCCCGTTTCTCGGTCTACGCATGTGTTTAAATCCTTACCCATCAACCGGGTGTTTTACCGAAGTCGTTGTTATTGCAACCCTTCCGGTATGCATTAAGACTTCGCTTCACTTTTATATTCTGACTTTGTCCTCAAGTTTGATGTTTTACAAAAACGGCCTGTTAAGAGACATATTTGCATTCTCCGGGTTCGAGTGTAAGTACACCCCCTCCCAATGCATATATAAATCATTTTACATGTTTGCATTCATTTTACATGTTTGCATTCCCCGGGTTTGAGTGTAAGTACACCCCCTCCTAATGCATATCTAAATCATTTTACATGTTTGCATTCTCCGGGTTCGAGTGTAAGTACACGCCCTCCCAATGCATATCTAAATCATTTTACATGTTTGCATTCTCTGGGTTTGAGTGTAAGTACACCCCCTCCCAATGCATATCTTATTCGTTTTACATGTTTGCATTCTCCGGGTTCGAGTGTAAGTACACCCCCTCCCAATGCATATCTTAATCGTTTTACATTAATCTTTGTCCCTTCACTCAGGCTCATTATCCTAATGTAATACGCTTCCGTCATCCGGCTATGCGTTTACATTATTATCAAATATTTTGCTCATTTGATTCATTTGGGTACTTTTTAATTTGTCCCACTCACCCCGTCCTTACTACATCGGGTGTAAGCATGTCCATCATAAAAAGTTCATGGTATCATGTGTTCACTACCTACTTGGCCAGAGTAGGCGATCAACACATGACATACATGACCTTTTTATAACTTTCACATCACGCCCCATGTAAATAACACCTCTATTTATTTCTCTTGGAAACAATATCCCGGACAGATTTTCTATTCGGGTTTTTCCAAGTTTTTAATCTACATATGCAACTTTCAATCTCTACGTATTTGTTGCATATTACTATTTGTGCAATTAAATTTAAAATGTGCACCTGGTAATGCTTGCCCTAACGGGCTTCTCTTGCCATTAGCCTTGTTTTCGATCGCTTCGCGATTTAGGTCCTTGATGAGCATACTCTTTAAACCGTTTCTCTGTCAAATCCGCGATTTGTTAAACTCTCGCTATCTTCATATGCGAGTGTCCTTCAACTAAAACATTTACAACAGTTAATAATTTCGACATTAATGGATGCCCGTATTATAATACAAGGCTTTTCTACTATATGCATCAACGCGTGTAATTTCGTTGACTATATCTACTCTATATCGTTTTTATTGGTGTAACGTGTATTACACGATAACCATATGTGTTGTTCTCAACACTTTAATCATACTAAACCATTGATATACATGTACTTACCGAATTTGCTATCAAGCCTCGAACCGAACACTTTATTCTTTTAACCTTGAGCTCTGATTACAAACTTGTAACGCCCGTCTCAATTAATCAAGATTTTAATAATAAAATACACATTTTAATGCTAAAATGTGACTTTACAAAAAATTGTCATACCAACATTCCCATATGTTTACAACATTTCAAAAACAAATTTATAAGTGTTTACATAATTCACTTATAATAAAACAAATCAAGATTTGATGCGGAAGCTTCATTTAACGTGTGTTCGGTTCTTGCTCGTCGCTTGATCTTCATCCGGGACTCTTGACATTCACATATGATCAAAACCAACTTAGAAGTCAGTTTTGATAGTTAAATAACAAGTACAACAAGGTAATTGGGTCAAATAATCGAAATAAACAAAAAAATCAAAAATTTCAATATTTCACCCCGTCGCCGCGCGCCACGGCAAAAGCCTTTGGCCGTGGCACGACGCCACGGACTCAATTTGACAGAATGTGTGATGCTAGTGCTGCATATTTGCCCAGCTAAATTTTAACCAAAACCTAACTTCAAAATGGCATAACTTTTGATCTAGGCCTCCGCTTTACGCGATTCTTTTTCCTACGCGTTCGTAATTTAATTCTCCATCTCATGGAGTAAAAATCCAACATCTGAAATTGAAATTCAATTTGACACTTTTGACCTGTTCATGACTTTACCAAATTAACTTGTTATTTTCCTTCAAAATACCATGGTCATCATGGTTATCATGTTATATCCGTTTACTAATATACAAGATTCAACCTTACGGGTTCCTAAAGAAATTTTAACCCGTTTTGCATATATACTCATTTTGACCCGTTACGAGTATCTACATTTTTTAGACTTAAATCATGCTTCTATTGGTTTACATCGTATCACCATTTTTATACGAATTCCGAGGACTCAATTTAACAAGACGCTTATTTCAAAACAACTCTTTAAGGGTTGTTTGCCCTATTTACCCCTCAAGGGCTTTTTGGTCAATTTTAGCCCTTCATTTATGCGACGAAGGACTTCCGCTATTATTTGACCAAAATGTCGCTTTTAGCTATAATTCTAAACATGCGTACCTGGCTCGGATCATAAGATTGACCCGTTTAAATACCTTTCGCTATTAATTTCTAGTTAACAGCCATGCGAACTATGTGTTAATTCCTGTGATCACGAAACTCAACAAGCGATCACCAAATATTATTGACAAATGGTGTTAACAACACCATTTTACCCGTTTAGTCAAAATGACTAATTACCATTTCGAGATGGTATTTAATTACCATTTCACCCCCTTTAACGTACCCCGGTTTACTTTTGAATTCATCTTACTTAAGAATCGTTCTCGTTTTGTTTGACCCGTTATGGCTCATGCCAAATGGTGTCCTTTCAAGTCCCTTTATATATTCATTAGTCCATGTCTGGATTACTATTTGACCATTTTTACCCTTTTTACCATAATTCATGGTTTCTTATCTTTCTCACTTTTCCGACTCGCATTTAAATCATGCCGAAACATCATGTTTCGCTTACTCAATATAATTCAGATTCAATACTCGAAATTAAGTATTTGGTAATAAAGTAAAAGGCGCAAGCTTCACTTACCTCGCATCCAAACCATGCTTCTCTTTTCCTTCTTAAATTCGTTTGACCCGCTTCCTTCTCCAAGCTTCCACCTGGCTTGTTACGCGTCAAACTATCATCATCGTTTTCAAGGTGGTTAGTTAAATCATAATGTAATACGATTATTCCACCTTACGCATTTTCTATCAAAATTTTCATTTGATCTTATTAATGGTCAGTTTGAATTTCAAAAGTCAACTGCCTCTTTTTTTATATCTATGAAATGCACAACTGAATTCAACGAACTCACTTAGGCATTTCTTCAACTATTCGGTTGTCACTATTTTTAGGCCACAAACTCACCCGAGGTTCTAATCGAGTTTATTATGTTTTCAACACTTTATCTTGTTCATGTGATTATCAAGACTAATTTGCCCATTCATTTCACAAGGACTAAGGGTTCCTCATATACGAGTGAAACCCGTTTCATCATATCACTAGCATTCACCCGAACACCTAATACAACCCAGTTCTACTTATCAATTTAGTAGTTAGCATGATTTCAAACATCCATATTCATGAAATAAATCAGTAATTTTCGCTACAACCTCCAAATCCCTTTTTGAATCATGTATAATCAAATACTCAATTTGAAATTTGTTTAAGTATATCGCTTCAACTATCAATTATGATGATTTCTAGCACAAGCATATCATCAACCTCATTATTTAGCTAAAACCCACTTAGCACATACAAGGGGATTCACCAAACCCTAGTTTTTAACACTAATCCTTCAAGTTTTCAACTAGGGTTTGTTTCTAAACATGAATTTCATCACAATAACGCTCATAGATTCATTATTCATTCCAAAATTTCGACTATGATTTCTCATCATAGTTTCAAAGCATCACTAAATAGCAAAATTCAACATACCTTGTAATCCCCATGACTAGGTAATCACGAATTTGTGTTCATGCACCTGATTTGGGCTGGATTTGACCTTCAATTTGTTGATTTTGCTGAAGTTAGGGTTTGAGCCCCTTGTGAGCTCTCCTGGTCGTTCTCCCTCACGCAAACACACTGTGTGTTGTGTTTTATTTTTGATTTTTAATAACTCAAGTTCCTTACTTAACATTATTAGCCCCTCTTGTTTTGTTAATTAGTAAGTAGGCTACAAGTCTACAACCTACTTATCTTCAACAATATTTTGTCTTGTTAACTAGGTTAAATTTTTCCTAGTTAGCTTAGTGAGTTCGGGATAGTCATAACCCGTTTCATTTTAAGTCCCGTTAACTCGGGCCTTTCATAAATTTATTTTTCTCAAAAGTCTTCGTATAACCTTTATTTAATATTAGGTTTAATTATTTAAATCCTAATATTTACCGGGTAAATTTTACCACTTACGGTACTTTACCCGTCTTTTAGTGTTAACGTGGTTTGATTACCAAACCCATTTTCGGGGTGTTACAGAACCGGTAACCAAACGAACAACCGGACACTACTCGAAACACCAAAATTTAACTAGAAGCATTGTTTTAATGTTTTGAAGCTAGTTATGATCACTAAATATCATGTTACACCCTAAAACACCTAAACATACTTAAACCCCTAAATCTAATATTTAACATGTAACTAAATCACCTAACTAGAAGTTGAAACCCAACTAGATCCCCCCATAACCGGTTACAAAGTGGGCCCCACACTTTTGATTTTCTTAAAAATTATAATAGATTATGTTTCTTTGATATTTGACATATTAACCAAGAGATATAGTGTTGTTGAAGAATAAAAGACATTAGAACCTTAAGATCATATTACACATACCATACACTTTCAAGTTCACAAAAATCTTCTTCCTCCCCTCCATAGTTCACGGCCCAAACCCCCTCTCTTCATCATCATTTCTCTAGAAATTTTCCATACAATCAAAGGTGTCCATAAGGTGTAACAAGCATAGTTAGGAAGGTTGGAAGCTAAGGAACTTGAAGGACCTTCTTGGAGTGCTTTTATCCACCTCATTTCTCATCATCTTCATTCTTGATTCTTCCCTAGCCATAGTGCTAGTAGTAAGCCTCTTTGATCCTGCTTTTACACTTAATTTTAGTGGTTAAAGTATAATGTAACTTGATAAACCAAAGAATCTCAACAAAACAAAAGTGTGATCATGAACATAAAGCTTAAAAACATGAAGATCAAGTTGTTTTAGTGTATGTGTTAAACTTGTTTGTTGATTTCTTGCATATATGGTGTAGATCATTATATGAAGCTTGCTAGATGATGATTAAACACATGATCTAGCAAGTATAAGAATGGATCTTGAGAAAATAGTGTTGATCATCCTTTATGTAAACTATGAAGTTGGAGTTGAACATGATTTAGTGTAGGATGATGAATCCTACAAGTTAAATGTCTTGAAAATGTAAGATTTCAAAAATAATATTTTCAAGAAACTAAAGTTTACTTCAATATTTAACATGGATTGGTTTTTGAAAGAAAGAAAACACATTATGATGGTTAAATAGGACTAGTAATGTGTAGGAAACAAGAAAAATACAAGAAGATTAATTTTTGAAAAAATCATCTTGCAAGTTGTAAAGATGAAAATTTCACAAGAATGAGTTTTATAAAATAAAAACCATAGATTTAGTGTTCTTACAACCTATTAAACATCATGTTAAATTACTACAAATTTTTACTAACTTCAAGTTCATGTCATAATGTAAAAAATGCATATTTTTGGCTCATGGTAAGTTTTGTGAAGATTGTTGTTGTTTGATGAGGATTTTTTTTTAAAAAGAAAATGATATGCTAATAAGCATGGAAACCTCCATTTTTACGGAGAAACTATGGCAATTTTTTGTAAAAATTAAACACTTAGAAATATATTTTCAAACAAGTGTTTACAAGTAAATTTTGATCTTGGTTTTTAATATAAAACTTGCCATAATTTTTGTTATAAAAATTACAAATATTGGAGGTTGATTTTTAATAATAAAAGTGACTAAGTATATATTTAGGAAAATATATATTTAGATGTCACAAAATTATGTGCTACTTGTATATTGATTGTATTAGTTATATTAAAATTAGGGACTTGAAAATAATATAACACATCAAAATACCAATAATTGTAATATGAAAATATTACCAAAATCACAAGAAAATAAATATATATCTTATACCCGAATATCGGACGAATCGGACAATGGACATTGGACTATATTTATATATATTCCGGAAATAAATTCGTAACTTAACAAATGTGATAAGCGGTATTTTTGAAACCGAAGAAACGGTAAAATATGAATTTTTATAACTATTACAAAATATATCATATTTTGTCAAATAGAAAATATATTATTTTTGAGTGGAGAAAAAATATATATTTTCTTAAACAATACAAAAATATATTATTTTGGTGAAAACTAAAAATATATATTTTCTAAGTTTAATCTTAAAAATATATTAATTTTTAAGATATATTTGGAAGTATACTTATCTTTGCCAAAGCAAAATTTATAGATATTTTTCTATAAAAATTCTCTTAAAATATGTATATTTTAAGAATATAAAGTGGTGATTTTTACTTGTATAAAAATAATATCCCAGAAAATTATACACAAATTTAAGTATAAAATACTTAACAAATACAAGAAAATACGTATTCCTATACGTATAAATACATACCGGAATACACCACCGATACTTGGCAAAATACACAAATACGAGTATACCTATACTTGAAAAATACATATGTGAGAAATACATGATAAACCAAGTTAAAGATATATTATTTTTAACAATATTCCAAATAATTGGATAAAAATAGTTTAAGTTAAAATATTCCTATTTTAACTAATAATTATATAATTTGGAATTATATAATACTTACCAACCGTATAACTCAAAGCATACTAAATTCCAAAATTAAGTCTTAATAAATAAATAAGACTAAGAGTCGTTACATGACCTAAATGTCTAATAAAACATAGCACGTGTGTAGGTGATAGTACGGCTCGTGGAAAGGAAACTTTGAGTTATGAGACGGCTACGCAAAACCGTGAGTTCATGTCCCCCTTTTCTTTAAAATGTTTTCGGTTTTATAACTTAAGGGGGTGGAATACATGTTTCAAAGGTTTCGAATGTTTCAAATGTATGGTTAGCGAAGGAATGAACTGTTAGATCATGTGAATGATGGGTATAATGTCACACCCTGACTTTTGCGGAAGCGTGGTTATTGGTGTGACTTTCTTAATATCATTGCATTCAATCATAACATCAACTATATGATAAAACCATAGGTTTGTCATCCATTAAATAAGTTTAAAACATAACAACATTGCAGACTTCAAATTCTAGTTTTACAAACCGTACAAATTGTTTATGAGTTCATTAAGGACTCGTCAAAAGATATTGAATAACACCAAAGTTTGGATGACATGACTCGTCCAGAAATAAGACACATTATCCAAATCAAAGACCATGGATGACAACTTTATTCTTAACGCAGCATAAAAACTTCCAACGCCCGCCAGATCCACTTATAAATTCCCTGAATACATGTAGTTTGAAAAACATCAACAAAAGTTGAGCGAGTTCATGTGTTTGTTTGTGTGTATGTATAAGCCTTTGTAAATGTCATAAGTATGTATGTAAGTCCCTGGTATGTAGCAATAAGGAAAAAGAGATCACCAATGGTTTGCAAGGCCATTGATATGTGTGAAGTGATGCAGGAAGACCCAAACCTAGCAGATTTCGTCGGTAAGACATAGTCACCTCATGGTCCACTCAGCGGACTCAGGAGTGGGGCTCGCTACACCCGAATAGATCTATCACCCATGTCCCTCGGTCCTACAACGAGGATTAATGGCCTTAAGTATCCGCCTACCCACTCACATGATCTAAGTAGTAACCCTCCTTAAGCTAACCATACCATGTATAAAATGTCTGTAAACATATGTAACATGTATTTCACCCCCGAAGTATAAAACTGAAAACAGTTAAAAGAAAAGGGGGAGCATGAACTCACTGTAGTGCGTCTTCTGTACCGTAATTCAAACTTGATCAGCTACACGACAACCTACAACGTACTAATGTCTATTAGACGAACGGTCCGTGCCTTAGTTTAGTATCAATGTTTTTGAGTCACGTTTCTTCGGAATTATTCCAAGTTATAACTTCTTGTTAAAATAATAATAATTATTTTAACTTACATTATATTTTTATGTCTTGAATTAATAGTTAGACAACTATTTCGTATTCATACTTCTCAAGTATTTTATGTGCGTATTTCCTTCCCAAGGATGGGGGTATTTTGTGATTAGAGTATTGACCTTATATATTCCTAAGTCCCACTTTAGAAAAATATATAATAACTTATTTGTCGAAAATAATGTATTCCCAAAATATATCTTTCCCAAAGATAATATATTTTCACTCCTTGTAGTCCAAAATAATATTTACCCAAAAATATATTTGTAAAAGTATTTTCCGGAATATTTCGTAAGTTACGTTTTTTTTTTGCGTTTGGTTCCACAATAATAAGTATGTAACTTAAATATTTATTCCTTGTAATTTTTGGTATTATTCTGGGGTTATAAATGTGATGGGGTTTTGATAAGTTATATTATTTTGCCCTAAAATAATATAACTAGTTCGCAAATCGAACAAATATTCACACACGCGTTTTAGTATAAAATATATACTCTAAATATATATTTATCCGCTTTATTTACGAAAACCCACCTCCGACACTTTGAAATATTGTAACAAAACTTATGGCGAAGTTTACTTTCGAAAAACAAAGTTAAAACACAATTGTAAACACTTGTTAGAAAATAATTTCTAAGTGTTTATATTTTTAGAAAATTTCGCCATAGTTTCCCCTAAAAACGGAGGTGTCCATGCTATTAAGCATATCATTTTCTTTTCAAAATCAATCGACAATCAATCTTAAAACAACGTTACATCACCAAGAGCAAAAGCTATATGCGTTACATATTGATCATGAACTTGATACATCCCTAAAACACGTAGTAACTTGGTAATGCATTTTGTGGTTTTAGTTACCTTTCAAAGTGTATTTATTTCTTTAAAAATCATTTTCTTAAAAGAGTTTTGTGTTTACAACTTGTAAACAATTTCTACAAAAATTAACCTTTTGAACTCTTCTTGTAAATAAAAGGTTTTTACACTTATTTCATTTCCAAAAATGGTGTAAGTGTATGTAAAAGTCATGATTTTCCAAAAATCGATTCTTGAACTTGGTCTATTTAGGAAAGTCTTTTGTAAAACTCGGATCTACATGATCATCAACTTACTTTGTTCACTTATATTTTAAGAAAATCATTTTCTTTCAATGTCACACCCCGACCGCGTAAAACACCAAATCGCGGCGGAATCGTCGGGGAGTGTTGTAACAGAATCATTGTTTCAAAACACACGAAAATTTGAAGTTTCGTTTTATTAAACATTAAATATTTACATCGTCTGGAAATCTAAATAAAAATAAATTAAACATAGTCTATCATTGTTATTAAGTCACTAAGGCCTCGTCCAGTCCTATGTGAGCATGCATCCTAGCAATCAACATCATTCAACAACACCTGAAACATATGTGAAAACAAAGTCAGCAAAGAAATGCTGGCGAGTACATAGGTTTTATAAGAGTATCAGATTCATGGCTAGTTTACATGTTGCAATACTTAATTAAAAACCTTGTTTTGAAAAGTATTGTATTGCGACATAATTAACCAACTCAAATCAAGTTGGTTATAATTTGTAAAATCTCGTAGCCATGATTCTTAACTCGAAAACATTTTGTTTTAGAAAACCAATTTGTAAAACATCTCGTATTAAATCGTTAATAAAACTCGTTAATAAAACTCGTATGGTTTATATCATTTAGAAAACCTCGTTTGTGTGACATCGTTTCAAAATCGTTTACCCAAGTGAACTAAATAACGCCACGGTATGTAATACGATGAAAACACTTATATATAGGAAGTACCAGCGGCGTATCCACCATGCTTTCATCACATTACACCCGTCTCGTTATCTAAACACTAACCGAAAACCAATCATTTACCCAAATCGTTTAATCTTGTATGAATCGTTCCCAAATCGTTAATTCGTTTAAATCGTTTAAATCATCCTCGTCTTAAATCGTGAAAACTACTTTTGATTGTCTCGTTAATAACATCCAAACCTTCTTCTCGCATTAATAAACCACCAAAGGGTAAATTAACAATCACAGATTCAGTCGTTACCCACCTAACCCACACATAACCATGGGTGCAGTTTGATAACGGGATTTGTCAGATCCTATGGTACCATAACCTAATACTGGTCGATTTGGCCAAAACTAATGGATATTATTCGTTATGTAAATACAACCAACAAGTTTGTTTACAATATCAAAATCGTTATAAATTTTGTATAAACCATTTTAATCGTTTTTGAAACCATTGTTATAATTTCGAAAATCGTTTTGAAAACCATCGTTAAGACCTTGAAAACATTTAGCACATATGAATCACCCCAAAACAATTGAAAACAGTAAAATAGGGGAACTATGTACTCACATGGAGTGCAAAGTATCCTCAATCAATAGAACTTCAACAAACTCGAGCCAACCAGAGAAATCAAACAGCACCTAGTAATCGAATCACTAGTCAAACAATAGACACCTAAATCGGAAGATCGGACAGAATGAGGTCTTGTAAACCAAATGAGTGTTGGAACTCATGTGATATGGTTTATCAAAGCCTACATCCTAAATTGAAACCTATCCTAAGTGCTTTCGACCCATCGTGACCCATTAAGGTAGCTTATGCTACGTTAACGCGTCGCGTGCGTAAAAGCGCATTTCGAGACGTCTAACTAGTCCCATGACAAGTGTTATATGCCTAAAAATGTTGCATAATCAGTTACGTGACAAAAGTTTATGTTACATATGCTTAATTACCAATTATGCATGAAAAGGGCATTTTGGTCATTTACCTAAGGCATATATACTACCTATCATACAATTACTTAAACGACGTGACCATAAGGTATAACCTCGGAAGGTTATTCCCTATACAACTATGGTCACCTAAAGTGTTTGGTCGGATCCTAAATGATCGACCAAATGGGTCGGGTTCGAAAGTATAAGCGATTGATTAGATCGCTTACCTTTACGACCCTAGACAAGCACAAATCTAAAAGTGACGAGCTAAGCATGTTAAAACATGCTTAACGATTTTAGAAAATAGGTTTGATATCAAAACAAACGGTTTTGATACCTAAGAGTAGTTTGGTTACAAAACACGCAAGAATACGCATTTTGGCCGAAACTACGACTCGTTACTGAGCCTAGATAACGTGGTAATCAGTAGGTATAGTCGCTAGGGACAATAACCATCGTGATTACGCTCACGTTAGGAAGTTCAAACGAACTTCGCATTGACAATAAACTGGTCAATGCAGAAAGTCAAACAAAGTTTGACTTTCATGCTAAAACGAATGAAAAGAACGAAGGAAGACTTACAGAAGGTCCCCGCAAGATTTGAACCCGATTTACTCTCAGGTAGGAAGCATATAGAAAAGTTGGTATCAGAGCCAATGGTTATAGGGAATTAGGTTATTAGTAATGCTTTGACCTAGACTATAACTTTTAGGACCCTAACGCAAGTTTACTTGCGTTTAGATTTTAAAACAAAACCGTCACCTATCCTTAGGTGATAACCACAATGAGAACACAATTTTCGAATCCGCTTTGAAAACTAATCATCTGTTCTAGGATGATTGATTATTAGGTTTTGAACCCTTTGTTATAAGGTTTTGAACCCTTTAAGTTTTCAAAATCTCGTCAAAGTTTGGGTCTAAATAATGTGAACACGTGCAAACTGGAAGAGTGAATGCCCGTACCCTGAGTTTTCTGTCTAAGGCTAGAGTGTCCGTACAAATCCACATAATCGGACCAGTCACTCTTACCTGGGAACTCTTGGGGTGAGTGTTCACTTATAGGCGAGTATGTCTTCGGCAATACATTATATTGACCCATTTACTTTGATTAGTCACTGCGTGTCATTTGTTTGTTCGAGGTAATGAACAAATGATCGCCTTCCTTATGTTTTGTCGATACCTCTTTTGCTTTTCCTAATTATCAACCTCCTGCGAAGAAAGCGTATGCTGGTACCGCACCTCATTGTGCTTGCTGCAACGGTCATCATGTTGCACAGCAAGCTTGTAAGCAATGCACGACGTGTGGTAAACTTGGGCATTTGGCCAATGTTTGTCGTTTAGGATAAAATTAGGTTGCCCAGGTTCAAGCTCCGGTACAAGGGAATGCTGCTAAATTCCCACCGGGTTCATGTTTCAATTGTGGAGAGTTTGGTCACTTCCGCAACAACTGTCCGAGGCTGGTGAATGCAAACGTGAATGCTAATGCGAACCCGAATGCGAACGTTAACGCCAACGTGAATCCTGCTCGAGGGCGAGCATACAATTTGAATGAAAACGAGGCTCGAGCTGACCACCTCATTGTTAATGGTACCTTTGTGGTGAATGGTACGTTTCTTGTTAATAATCGACCCGCATCTATTCTTTTTGATTCTGGTGCCGATAGAAGTTTTGTTTCGTTATCTTTTGAACCTTTGCTTGCGATACCTAGAACTAAATTGAGGAAACCCTTATCTGTCGAAGTTGCTACTGGTAAACCTCTTGTTCTCGATTCTGTTATTCGTGGTTGTCAGTTAAACCTTGATAACCATCTTTTTCCTGTTGACCTCACACCGATGCAACTTGGGAGCTTCGACGTTATCATTGGAATGGATTGGTTAACCAAACACCACGCTGAGGTGGTTTGCTTCGATAAGATTGTTCGTATCCCTTTGTCTTCTGGCGAAATTCTAGAAGTTCATGGCGAGAAACCTTCAGGTGGACTGAAGCTTATGTCGTGTATGGAAGCTCAGAGGTATTTGCGAAAAGGATATGTTGCCTTTCTGGCACATGTCATCGAGGAGAAAGGCAAGAGCAAGAGTATTCAAGATATTCTGATTGTTTGGGATTATCCAGAGGTGTTTCCTGATGAACTGCCTGGTTTGCCTCCAGTTTGACAAGTCGAATTTCATATTGACCTTGTACCCAATGCCAACCCGATCGCGAAAGCACCTTATCGTCTTGCACCGTCAGAGATGCAAGAGTTATCGAAACAGCTTCAAGAATTATCTGATAAAGGATTCATCCGTCCGAGTTATTCACCTTGGGGAGCTCCTGTCCTCTTCGTGAAAAAGAAAGATGGGTCTTTTCGAATGTGTATCGATTATCGTGAGCTTAATAAGCTTACCATCAAGAATCGATATCCCCTACCTCGAATTGATGATCTCTTTGACCAGCTGCAAGGTGCTTCGTGTTTTTCTAAGATCGATCTGCGTTCTGGGTATCATCAACTTCGTGTTCTCGAAGAAGATATTCCTAAAACTGCTTTCCGCACGAGATATGGGCATTACAAGTTCACTGTCATGCCTTTTGGTTGGACAAATGCCCCAGCTATCTTTATGGACTTAATGAATAGGGTCTGTAAACCTTATTTAGACAAGTTCATTATTGTGTTCATCGACGATATTCTCATTTATTCGAAGACTCGAGCTGATCACGAGCAACACCTTCGCTTAACGTTGGAACTCTTTAAGAAGGAACAACTTTTCGCTAAATTCTCCAAGTGTGAATTCTGGCTTAAAGAAGTTCAGTTTCTGGGTCATATAGTCAACGAGCAGGGTATTCATGTGGATCCATCCAAGATTGTTGCTATTAAGGATTGGAGTACGCCGACGACGCCTACAGAGATTCGATCTTTTCTTGGTCTTGCTGGTTATTATCGTCGATTCATTTCTAATTTCTCAAAGATTGCGGTTCCACTCACTACTTTGACTCAGAAGAATAAGCCTTTTGAGTGGGGACCCAAGCAAGAAGAAGCGTTCCAAACGCTGAAGAAGAAGTTATGTAATGCTCATGTTCTATCTCTTCCCGAGGGAAGCGATGATTTCGTTGTCTATTGCGATGCGTCCAACTTAGGCCTTGGTTGCGTCCTCATGCAACGAGGTAAGGTTATAGCATATGCATCTAGACAATTGAAAGTTCACGAGAAGAACTATACGACTCATGATCTTGAGTTAGGAGCTGTGGTTTTCGCGCTTAAAATCTGGAGACACTACCTCTATGGAACGAAGTGTGTGGTTTTCATAGACCACAAAAGTCTCCAGCATATTCTTAATCAGAAAGAGCTAAACATGAGGCAACGACGTTGGGTTAAACTCTTGAACGATTACGATTGCGAGATTCGCTACCATCCTGGTAAGGAGAATGTCGTAGCCGATGCGCTTAGTCGAAAGGAGCGAGTCAAGCTTCATTCTGTTCGAACTCTATCTGATCTCCAAACTCGTGTTCTTCAAGCTCAGCAATTTTGTATATCACAAAATTTGACGGGTAAGGAATTACCACATCAGCTTGAGCTTAAACTCGAAGCGAAGGACGATGGTTTACTCTACTTCAAGGATCGTTTGTGGGTTCCGAAACAAGACGATCTTCGCACCCTAGTGATGGACGAATCTCACAAGTCTCGATATTCTATCCATCCTGGTGCTGATAAAATGTACAAGGATCTTCGTACTCAGTACTGGTGGCCTGGTATGAAGAAGGATGTTGCCTTGTATGTATCAAAATGCCTAACTTGTCTCAAAGTCAAGGCTGAACATCAACGACCTTCTGGTTTGCTTGTACAACCAGAGATACCGGTTTGGAAGTGGGAGAACATTGCGATGGATCTCATCACTAAGTTACCGCGTACGTCTACAGGTCATGATGCTATTTGGGTTGTTATCGATCGATTAACGAAATCAGCTCATTTTATTTCGATTCGCGAGGATCTATCTGCTGATAAACTTGCAAAGATTTATGTTGATGAGATAGTATCTCGACATGGTGTTCCTTTGGATATCATTTCTGATCGTGATGCTCGATTTTCATCTCATTTCTGGAAGACCATGCAATCTGCTTTGGGAACCCAACTGAATCTAAGCACTGCTTATCATCCCCAAACAGATGGTCAATCTGAAAGGACGATTTAAACTTTGGAGGATATGCTTAGAGCATGCGTGATAGACTTTGGTGGTAATTGGGATTCTCATCTGCCATTGATCGAGTTCTCTTACAACAATAGTTATCATGCTAGCATTAAAATGGCACCATTCGAAGCTCTCTACGGTCGAAAATGTCGTTCACCTGTCTGTTGGAACGAGACCGGTGAAGCTCAGCTTACTGGACCTGAGCTCGTTCTGGAAACAATAGATAAAATCAAGAAAATTCGTGATAATCTTGTGACAGCTAGATGCCGTCAAAAGAGTTATGCGGATTTACGACGCAAGCCCTTAGAATTTCAAGTCGGAGACCGTGTCCTACTCAAGGTGTCACCTTGGAAGGGAGTGGTGAGATTTGGAAGGAAAGGAAAACTTGCACCTCGATATGTGGGACCATTTAAGATTGTGGAAAGAATTGGGAAGGTTGCCTATCGACTAGAGCTACCTCCAGAGCTTGGAAATATTCACCCGAATTTTCACGTGTCCAATTTGCGAAAGTGTTTAGCTAACGCTGATCTTCACATTCCTCTCGATGAGATCCGAATCGATGAAACGATGCACTTTGTCAAGAAACCAGTGGAGATCGTGGACCGTACTTTCAAACAGTTGAAGAACAAACGGATTCATTTGGTTAAAGTTCGTTGGGAGTCCAAACGTGGCCCATAGTTTACTTGGGAATGTGAGGACCAAATGAAGGCAAAATATCCGCATTTGTTTTCACAAGCTTCCTCTAAATAAAATTTCGGGATGAAATTTCCTGAAGTAGGGGAGACTGTGACAACTGTACTCTGTAATTGATGAACAATGTAAAACAATGATGATTATTAATAAAACAATGTGATTTGGTGTTACTATATGTTTTTTGATGTTATTATGTGTGTATTTGTGTTTGGTGATTTTTCAATTCGATTCAATTCTGATTTCAAGCTCTAAATCGCTTTCTGGAAGGTTATACGCGCACTGATGCGTAAATATAACCAGTTTAATGCAACAAACACTCCAAAATAGTGACATAGGCTTAACATACCCTAAATAACCTCCACATAACTTAGAAATAAGTTCTGGATGGTTTGGTGTGTTGAAATCAAGTTTGTTCGATCGCAGAGACTATTTGTGTCAAACTGCGAAACTATACCGATTTGTATAGAAATGAACATTCCGGAACTTGATCATAATTCAATCATACCCTAAATATCCTTTACATAGCTTATAAATTGGCTTTGAGGGGTTCGGTATGCTAAAATAAACTTTATTGATCAATAGGGACTAAAAACGTCAAAAAGTGCACAAGTTTGCTTTTTCGCGCATATCTTACGTTCTGAATATATCCGGACATCCAAAAATTTATGTAAGCATTAAAATATTTTATTTTAGTGTTTGGCATAATAAAAATCCATTCGTCGCTTAATTTGGATCGTTTTTGCGTTCGTTACGACTCCCGTCGTAATTAACCGAACAACGCAACCGTACGACCAAACGAGCCGACATCCGAGATATTTTTGAGCACATTTTAAGTTCACTATACTTTAACTTCATTTTAGAGCTTTGAAACGAGGTTAACGGGGCTTAAACGTGTCAAAACGCATCAAAAATCAAGTTCGGAGTCACAGGGGCCTGTTCTGCCAAAAATCAAACTTTGCTGGTCTGCACAAGGCTTACGGACCGTAAGACTCTTATCCATATGGTACGTAAGGACCTCCCAGTTCAGCAGAAATGTTTTCCAGCCATTTCCAGCTGTTCCACACCTTTGCACATGGTTTTGGGGCATTTCTAGGGGCTCCCCTGGTTTTCTAAAACAGTGGGCTCGATGTGTACGGCTAGGATTGAATCTCGGTTTTCAAGAAACGATCCTAACGGTTCTACGAAAAATATATATACACCTCCACCCATTTGCTCAAACCCACAATTTGAATCTGATTTATGCTCTCTAAGTGGAAGTATATGCTTCCTACCTGAGAGTAAATCGGGTTCAAAGCTTGATTTTTCGCAGAACAGGCCCCTGTGACTCCGAACTTGATTTTTGATGCGTTTTGACACGTTTAAGCCCCGTTAACCTCGTTTCAAAGCTCTAAAATGAAGTTAAAGTATAGTGAACTTAAAATGTGCTCAAAAATATCTCGGATGTCGGCTCGTTTGGTCATACGGTTGCGTTGTTCGGTTAATTACGACGGGAGTCGTAACGAACGCAAAAACGATCCAAATTAAGCGACGAATGGATTTTTCTTATGCCAAACACTAAAATAAAATATTTTAATGCTTACATAAATTTTTGGATGTCCGGATATATTCAGAACGTAAGATATGCGTGAAAAAGCAAACTTGTGCACTTTTTGACGCTTTTAGTCCCTATTGATCAATAAAGTTTATTTTAGCATACCGAACCCCTCAAAGCCAATTTGTAAGCTATGTAAAGGATATTTAGGGTATGTTTAACTTATGATCAAGTTCCATAATGTTCGTTTCTATACAAATCGGTATAGTATCGCAGTTTGACAAAAATAGTCTCTGCGATCGAACAAACTAGATTTCAACACACCAAACCATCCATAACTTATTTCTAAGTTATGTGGAGGTTATTTAGGGTATGTTAAGCCTATGTCACTATTCCGGAGTGTTTGTTGCATTAAACTGGTTATATTTACGCATCAGTGCGCGTATAACTTTCCAGAAAGCGATTTAGAGCTTGAAATCGGAATTGAATCGAATTGAAAAATCACCAAACACAAATACACACATAATAACATCAAAACACATATAGTAACACCAAATCACATTGTTTTATTAATAATCATCATTGTTTTACATTGTTCATCAATTACAGAGTACAGTTGTCACATTCAAGTTCATGTTTAAACTAGAATATGATTATTTCATGTATCCCCTAATCACCTTCTAACTTGTTAAACCATGTTTTCAATCATTCTTTAACAAGTTCAACGTAGTGATTAACATCACATTACCAAGAATCAACAAGTATTCCTCAACATAGTCAAAACAATAACATACTAGCAATATTTTACTATATTTCATCTTTATGTAAACTTTATGTTCAAGTTTTTAGTTCTTGTTCTTTTAGTGTTCTTGTATTTCATTATACTGCATCTTTTAACCATAAAAATAAGATGAACAAGAGTTAATCAAGAACTTACAACTAGCACAAAGGCTAGGGAAGAACTCTGGTGAAAAAGATGAGGAAAAGTAGTGAATGAAAGCAAATGGTAAGGATTCTCCAAGACCTTCAAGCTCCAATCTCCATGTATCACCTTCTAGTGCTTGAACAAGCTTGAAAATGGATGAAGATGGTTGAGTTAAGGTGGTGGTGGTGGCGGTTATAGTGAGCCGAGAGGGAGAGGGAGAGATGAGGGGTAAATGTAAAATTTGATGATAAGTAGGTTCATTTTATATTACAAGATCTTCATAAATCCTACAATATCTAGCAAGATCTCATAGAATCAAGAAAGAGATCAAGGTGAATCAAGAAAAGAAATCTTGTAAGGTTGAGAAATCTTGTGTGGGGCCACCCCACATAGGGCCGTAAGTTTGATGGGGGGGGGGGGGTAATTGTTAATTATTTGGCAAGTAGGTGATTAGTGGAGGGTGCTAAGTGTAAGGGTCTTGCATTTATGTGTAATCATGTATTATGTAATATGTTAGTGTGCTCGAGAATCATAACTAGCTTAGAAAAATAAAGACAATGCTTCTAGTAATATTTTAGTGTTCCGGGTAATGTCCGGTTGTTCGGTTAGATACCGTTCCGTTAAAGTGTCAAGTTATTCCGAATAGTGTCTTTTATGTACCCTTTTGTAACACAATTAATTCCCAACACTTAGGAAAGCATTCAGGACCATTTAGTCAATTTTCTGCATGTTACTAGCATATTAAAATGCTGAATTTTGCTGAAAAATGTAGAATTCTGCACTTAAAGTGAGTTTTAGGCACTTCCCGGCACTTTATCTATCACCTAGTGACGCAGTTTTATGGTCCTCACTTCCCTACGCATAATACTATTGTAGTACCTTGTCCCTGACCCATACTGGGTCTCAAAACACTGTCTGTCTATGTACTGGCACTGTCAGTATATTTCTGAGTTATCCGCTCACTGTGCTAACTGTGCTTTGTGCATCAAGTATGTCACTAAAGTTTGTGTGTAACAAATGGTGTGACAGTATGAAATGTGATGCATATGTATGTATGATACAGAAATCAGAAAATAGTTTAAGTCATCAGTTGTAATTAAGCACAGTCATTAAGCATAAATCAATATTAATTAATTGTACGGATGCATGCAAAATTTGACGGTTGTCACATTCTCCCCCTGTTAAGAAAATTTCGTCCTCGAAATTTGTACTACCTTATCTCCTTAGGGTTTCATTATGCGTGTATGTATATGAATAATACCGAGGTAGATAATCACCAAACCGAATTAAACCTTATTCACATCAGGTGAGTCCAAGAATATATATAAAAACATGAATCCAATGGTTAATAGGTATGTGCTTTTAGCATTTGGTGTCGAAGGTACAAGATGTATCGACGTATAGCCTAGTGTAATCCAGTTACAGGGGTTCAACAAAAAAGGAGTTTTGTCCAATGGGATTCTCAAGCGATTGGTCACAGTATGCAAATTTTCACAAACCATAGCATCCGCTATATGAACCAAAATCAACAACTTGTAGATGAAAATGACCTGTCAACTTTCGAATAAGTAAATGGTAAGGATTTGTGTGTTGACATTCTCGAATTGCGAAAATACACCGAGTGGGGTACAAGCGAATCTGGTGTATCATTGTTTTAATTCGTAGTTGCATCAGAAATGTTTAAATGATAAGTCAAACAAAAGTATATGTAGTCTTGTGTGAAACAGTTGACCATGATTAGCACAAGCTAATGACACCACAAGGTGTCGTAATGACGAGATTCAATAATAGTGGTGATTGAACAAGTTCACCGTGCCTGAAATCAAATGAAAGTGTACTGAAACAATCTGAAGATTTGATTTACACAATGTCGTAAGGTTTCTAGTTGAATACGGAACATCAAAGAGCCACTGTTTTAGATCGAAGATGAAAAGTAATATGTACCGCAAGGCATTCGATCGACCATGAAAGAATCGTTAGGAGGTACATTGTGATATGAAATGAATCTACGTACCTTTGCCTCATCACACAACTGTGTTAAGACCGATTTAATCGTGATAAACAAGATGGATTTAGGGCAAGTTATCAAATAATCAATTAAATCCGTGGAAGAAGTAAGTAACCAAATTAGCACAAGCTTCACTCTCGTGAAAGTATCACCGCAATGTATCGAAACCAATCAAACGATTTAGTGGAGTCGTAGACCAACCGAATCTACTACGACTCGTAATGAAAGAATCTTTGCAAAAATATTTGAATATGATGCTCCCGATACATCATATGATGTCTTAAACTGAATATGCGAAATGGATATGTTCAAGCAATTGAACTGGGTTTCAGCGTATCCTGACAATAAACGTATGTATCAACAAAGGAATCTCGGCATGGTAACAAAAATAACCCATGAATGTAACTTGAAAGAAGTTTCAAGAAGGTGTGCTGACTTGATAGCAAAAGAGCCAACAATTACAATAACGTAGGTCATTTGAATCATAAACCAATAGCTAGCTTTAGCAAAGTAATATTTGTACTTCAATGAAGCGTTTATTCGAAATGAAACCGCATGCGTAGCAAAGGTGCATGCATAACATATAGGTTTTCAAGTAATGAAGCAATGTGTATTTGCTAAAATGGAGAAATGACTAAGTATACGAAGCAAATGTGTGTTCGCTCTTAGCGAAGAAAATCAACGTGATGCAACTACTTTAAGGGGAGTAGAGATGCAAACATCTACTTGCTAGAAGCAAAAGTGAAGATTTCAATGAAAGAATTTAAGTACTTTCTGTTTGGTTAACTGAAATAGCATGTATGTCAGGATAATGGTGTTTGCTTGAGTTAACAAATGTGGTTTCTGGGTAACAACCCTTAACGAGTTTGGACCTGGGTTCCCAAAGGTCCTAAGCATATGTTTTCTAGATCCTCAAGGTTTCGTATTCTGTGTAACTCGGTTTTGTGCATTGTGTAGGAAACACCATTTTTGTGTACGTTTAAAACAAGTTATTGTCCTACAATTTTCCCTTGGTATACTTTCTTCCTGAATTCCCTGCTAACGACACTCGATCGTCGATTAGTCATGAAATAGTAGTTGGATCCCCACAGTTAGTTAAGTAAGTAATTCGTTAGTCCTTAGCAAGAGTCACCGACTCTCGTGGGTTAGCTCGTTCGACTCCTAGTAGTTGATGCTCATTTGAAAATCATCGTCCTTCTTCTTGATGAGCAGAAGTGGGGTTACCCAAACGGGAATCTTGGTCTGTTATCTTCCTTCTCTATCAACCACTGAGGTTGCACTGACAATCCTTGCATCTCCGAAGGTGTAAGTCGCTAAGGTGCATTGACTGCAGGTGCGACGCCTGGAGTCATATCGATGCAAAATTCGACTTGTTGTTGAGGAGATAATTCTGGCAAGTCCTTGGGGAAGACTTCTGGATTTTTCCTTATCACAGGAATATCTTCGAGTTTTGATTCTTTGGCTCCCTTGTCCCCGACATGAGCCAAGAAAACAACACATCCTTTACGCAACAATTTTCATGTCTTTAAGCATTAGTAGTTTGTAGAGGCGTATCCTGCTTCATGAACCACGATCATTTCTTCTTTCGTTATTGGGATGCGGATAACAATCTCTGCTTGATTGTTCGACAACTGGTCCAATCCAATTACCACGTCGAGGCTTCTCTTAGCTAGTTCCATCGAGTACGGGTTATCTAACTCACCCCTTTACTAGACCAAGTATAATCTTAAACTCATGAGATACGAAGCTATGGTCGGTACTGGTATCAAACAACGTAGATGCAAAATTTTTGGTTGATAGGGAACGTACCAGTGACCGCATCTGGACGTTGGCATGCTTCACGAGCTCCGATGTTGGATGCCCCTTCATGGTCTTGGTTAATCCTCCTTGGGCAATTTTTCCTAAAGTGCCCCACGCTCCCACATCTGTAGCAGCTCGGAATTTTATCATTATTATTTCCGCCTTGGTTGTTGTCATCACTTCCTCCTTGTTTGGGACTCTTCGTCCAGCAGGAGTCCTTGTTGTGTCCTTTCTTTCCGCACCTACCGCACTTAGGCTTCCGACATCCATATTCGTGGTGATACTTGCACCCATCATGTCTTGGCTTAGTTTCTGAGTAAATCTTAACATCGGCTTGTTTGTTGTTAGGGCAATCTTTCTTTAAATGCCCTTTGTCCCCGCAGTCAAAACAACCTCGAACAGGTTTTTATTCATCATTGGTCCTACTTTGATAGTCGTTGTTGACGTTGCTTCCCCCTTGGTTTTTGCTATCATCTTGACCTTTGTTTCCATATCCTGATCCGTTTTGACATGTTTCCTCGACATGCCCTACTTTGTCACAGACATTACTTCTTCCATACCTACATGGCCTAGCATGATGAAGTAGGCATTCATCTCACTTAGGTACGATGCCCATGTACTCCTTTCTCTTTTTGGCTTTGTTCTTGTTATTCGTTCGGGTATCCTCCTGGAAGTCAGTGAGCTTTCTTTTGTTCTTTCCGGATGACTCCACCTGAGTTTCCTTCTTCTTGTCAGATTTTGAAAGCTTTTCCAGTCTAACCGCTTCTTTAATGAGTGCCACACTTAATTCGACCGCGTCGATGGCTGTTGGCGGAGTTAGTATTGTTATTAAGCGCAAGATCTGAGGCGCCAGTCCCCAGATGAATGGCTCCATCCTTTTCAACTCTGGTTCCACCAGGTACGGAACAACTCGCGACAAATCATGAAGTCTCTGTACGTACTCCGCCACCTTTGGACCTTCCATCTTTAGTTTCCAGAATTCGAATTCCAGCTTCTGTAACTCCATCTGAGAGCAATACTCCCTACGCATCATTTCCTTCAGATCTTCCCATGTTAAAGCATTTGTAGCAGCCTCACCCATCATTCGAACCCGAAGGTTCCACCATAACAAGGCCTCATCTCGAAACGATCCTGACACATATGGAACTTGTTGCCCTGGCATGCATCCGCTCATTCGCAAAACTGAATACATATTTTCGGCCCATTTCATAAAAGCTATAGCACCTCCAGTGCCGTCAAAGTTCTGAGGCTGGCAGTCCAAAAACTGATTGTAGGTACAACCTGTACCCAAGCAAATTTTCGTCACAGAAAGCATTAGCAAAGCTCGCTTGGAATTGTCCAAACGTATTGTAAGGTGAATTAGGTGTCTCAATCATTACTGTTAGGTGGGTTATCCCCTGAGGTACCTTCGCTGTGTTTGTAGAGACGAACCTCGTGTCGAGCTATGGCCTGTGTGATGTGCGCTTGTAGTTCTGCTTCGATTAGCCGAATGATTTCTTGATGTGACATTTTCTAAGAAGAATTTTGGTTAGGTCAGGTTGTATTTGTTCAGGGAGTACATATAGTTGTTTAGAGGTCGTATGTACATACACGTATTTGATTTTTTTTTTTATATCAAGCAATCAAGCAATGGCATAATCATAGCATAACCAAGTAATTCGGGAATTATGTTTAATGAGAGCATAGCAAGCAAGCATGTAGCATTATAATTATAGCTCACACATGTGGATCAACAACGTGCTTAACGAAGACATAGCGACTGAGCTTTCATTGGTTATAGATCACAAAGTATTGTCGCTTGTTAATGATGATTGGGCTCTTATTATTCTCTAACCACAATTCCATTGTCTTACAAAATGTATCACATCAAGAGGGACACAGGGTCACCCTACCCTTGTCCAACATGTATATCAGTGTATCAAACTACATAGTCAGATGTGGTCTTCAAAAGTCTCCACAATCCCGGCTTATCATTAGTGTCTTTACCCAAAAGTAATCCGCATCATCCAGAACCTAACTATACTGGTGACTGAGGCGGAGGAGGAAAGAAAAGCAAACTGCTAACATGAGCAAGCTCCTCCATGAGCTTGTATATACGTCAAAGTAATTAACTGATCTGCCGCTCGACAGTAAAGAAATGAGCATCAAAAACCCGGGAAAGGTGTAATAACAGCAGGTAAGAGCGCAAAAGGAATCTTTGATAAACATGGAGGACCAAAGTATACTGGCAATAGGGTGAAGGACGTGGTGTCAGCTCAAGCTCCAAAACTCTGCAACTCATATTCTCAACTGTATCTGATGTTATTGGAGCAACTTATCCCGTGTGTAGCCTCCATAATGTAAGGGTCTAATTTCAGCATAGTGTATGATAGGAACCATCGGAATGGCTTGTCCAGCGGTGTAGAGGTGAAGGTAGCGAACGGTGCGGCCTGTGAGGTCATAGAAAATGCTGCTGTAGCAGATGGGATCGTTACGCGGGTGCTGACCTGGAGTACCTTCCAGGGGTGCGGGTATGTCTTGAAAGAAAGCAATAGGCATGTTGGCGCAATGGACATCGGTCTTCACAAGAGCAACATCAGCGGGTGAAGGTGCAGGAACAAACGTCTCAACTGATAGGAAGATCATTAGGTGCAGGTACTGGGTCAGGTATAAGGGATGCAATGCCTGGTAAACCAAAAGAAATAGGGTCATGATCAAGTAAAGGTGCAGATTCAGCAGGTGCAACATCAAGCTGACCCAAAAGGTGCAGAAGCTAGCTCAGGAGCAGGCTCTGGGTCGTGTAACGGTGTGGTGCCTTGAGCAGGTGATAGTGCAGCAGCCATGTCCTCGTCGTCTGCGTCAGTAGTAGAAAGCTATAATCCAGCTATTTTGTAAGGCAGCAGATGTCACAGACTCAAAGGAGTCTGAAATCGAATGCATGCTAGAATCAGAGGATAGCTTGTTAACAGGGGTCTCAAAAAGTGAAATTAGTAACAACTTTCTCGTCTAACTTTCCATCATCATAGGTGTGATAGGAAGGACCATCAATAACATGCCAATGTCATCGTCAATTATTCGTTGAGTAGCCTACCTTCGGAAGGAATGTCCACATGAGGCGTATTGTTGAGGATCGGAGCCATGGTGTGTCCACCATCGGGGTGACCAGTGGTGAAGTGGTCATGGACTCAAACAAGAGTGACAGGAGGATTCTTGTTGGATAAGTCATTAGCTAGGGTAAATCGTCGCAAAAATCTGTGTTGGGATTGAACCCTATCAGAGGAACAGATAATTAAAGCCAAAACTGGATCAGAGCAGTGGATCCAGAATAAGCAGATGTTGTGTTACAAGTCTCTCCCCTTGAAAGTGGTTTCAACATCTGCTGACCTCCTATCTTCTGATCTTACAACTGCTGGCCTACAACCGCTGATCAAGTCAAAGACTAAAGCCCTGTTGTTCAATCTACTGCTTTGGGTCAAGCACTGCTGGTAGTTATCAAGTACTGCTGAAGTCACAACAGTGGAAGGACCAGCAGTAGTTTAGTATAATTATGTAATGTATTGTGTAGCAGTTGTTAGCTTAAGCAGTGTTTGTATAGATCAGTTGTTAGAAGTTGTTAGGAGGTTAGATGTCACTTTCATGGTGACGTCAGCATTGATGCCTCAGTGGTTTGTCCGTGCCTATAAATAGAACAGTACGATGCACTGTTCTATTAGCTCTTTACAAAATCTTCTTCCTGCACAAACAAACACTGTGAGCTCAGGCTGAGGGGGAGTTTGTATTCATACATGCATTGTAATCGTTATTGAAATAAATTCAATCTTTCGGTTCTATGTTGAAAATGTTTGATTAAAGTAATTCTCCTGTTTGATTGTGTGCAAAGTTTGTTTCCATCTTAAATTCCGCTGCACTACTCATCCATCTTCATCTTATTTCAAACGTAAAACACAATCAAAACCAAACTCAGATCCTAACAATTGGTATCAGAGCTTGGACAGTCAAATTTGATTTAAAAATCATTTTGACATAAATAGTTCAGCTCACAATCGTTGATACTGATAGTTTGTTCGTTTTGTTAAAAAACAGAGCAAGGTTTAATCACCATCAAAGTTGATTAATCAGTGACTGTAAAACAACCAGGATGACGTCACAATCACAAGATGATAAGAATAACATTGGCTCTTTTTTCAAACCACCTATGCTTAAACGTAATGAATACAACATCTGGCAGAGAAGGATGGGTCACATCCTTGCTCAACAGAACACTGGATGTTGGAGGTCTGTTGTTTTTGGTCCCCATGTTCCTATGGTGCCAAGTGCTGAGAATGCAAAGAAGTTCGTACCTAAACCATCTGAAAACTATACTGAAACTGATTTTCAAAAATTTAAACTCGATGCCAAAGCATTTAGCATCATAGCATCTGCATTACCCAATGAGATCTATGCTGGACTGTTACATTGTAACAGTGCCAAAGAGCTATGGGATGCACTGAAGGAACAGTTTGGGGGAACAGTAGAAGTTATTGAAAACAATAGGGAAATTCTGAATCAGAAGTATGAAACATTTTGTCACATCAAGGGCGAATCATTGACTCAGCAGTTTGAATGATTCAGTTGTCTCATTAGTGAACTAAGACTTGTTAAAGTAACATTTCCAAATTCAACTCAAAATAGCAGGTTCCTTAGATCACTACCAGAAAAATGAGACACCATTGCATTTGTTACTAGAAACTCTGCTGAGTTCAAAGATCTGACCCTGACCCAACTTCATGGTAGACTCCTGACCTATGAAAGGGAGTTAAACCAGAAAAAGAAGTTGCAAGAGTCTGGAAAAGTTACTGATGATTATTCATTTGGCAGCACAGCTCTTTTTGGTCAGGAAGAATCTGGTAGCAGTAGTAAGGATCAGGTTTATGATCACTTTATTGATATAACTGCTGGTGGAAATTTCAACAACCCTGATTCTCACTCTGCAAATTATGCTTTCACTGAAAATTGTGAAAACCAGATGTCAGATAACTTGTGTTTTGAACTCAATGATTTGCAACACTTTGATCCCACTGACTTAGAAGAAATGGACATTTTGCATCAATTGGCTTTGCTTAGTGTAAGAACAAGCAAATTCTATAAAAGAACATGGAGAAAATTCCCAGGGTTACATGGGAATTTGAGGGTAGGGTTGGATAAATCAAAAATCAAGTGTTATAAGTGCAATAGACTAGGTCATTTTGCTAGGGAGTGTAGGAGTCAAACCACTGGTCCTATTATAACTCATCCCAGCTCAAACCCTAGACCACAACATCAAAGCTGTGACAACCGTCACTTTTTCGTACATTCCGTACACGAAATGAACAGTAATTTGCGCTTAAATGACTGTGCATGATCTGGTTTACCAGACAAATAAATTTCTGAATTCCATACAAGTGAATTCATGCATGATATATGCTACAAGAGTTACGTTATGTTAGCGTTGTGTCAAAAATATTAGTAAACTCACCGGTAAGACACATCGTGTCAACAGAACTGCAGAAAGCAGTCAGACATTAGAATTGAGGCCTAGGTGTAGGTCCGACGACAAAAGTACATTAAAACCCACGAGTACATATAAGGGTTTAATTTATAGACATTGCGAAAGCAAAAATAAGCACTAAAAAGCACCCGAAACGCACTTTAAGTGCAGAATTTATACAATTCAGCAATAATTCAGCATTTAAACATATGAATATTTTGCAGAAATGTCGTTTTATTATCCAGAATATTTCCCCAAGTGTCGGGAATCGAAAGTGTTACAAAAGGGCACTTATAAGACACTAAAAAGTGTAATTTAGCGCTTTAACGAATCGGTACCTAACCGAACAACCGGATTTTACCCGGAACATAAAACTATTATTAGAAGCATTTTTTTTATTTATCTCTGAACTAGTTATGGTTCCCGAACACCATAACACCCCTTATAACGTAACAACTCATTAAATCCCTAACCAAGACACTTGAAACTTAACTAGTGTATGTAATTAGTGGTTAGAACTTACACTTTACCCCCCCCCCCCATTGGCTGAATTTCGGCCCATGTGTGGCCCCACACAAGATTTATTTAATCTTCCTAAAATCTCCTATGATCTATTCTTGGACTTCATGAAGATATGTCTTGTACTTCATAAGACATATAATCCAATGGACCAAGGGGATTGTGAATATAAGTGAACCATCATCTTCCCCATGTTCTTAGAACATGAGCTAGTGTATGTTAAAGTATAAAAAGGACTAGATGATGAACACTACTACTATTAAACATGAACTTGTGTAAAAGTAATTTATCTTATGAAATGGAGTTCTAAACTAGTAGATCTAAAGATCTACAAGTGGTATTTTCGAAAGACCAACTGTAAGACAAAACCATGTTTTAAAACAGGATCTTTCATGAAGTAGAGGTGTTTTTATGAACAAACAAGTGTGTGGACACTTGTGTAACAAAAGTTTTAACAAAGAAATAATTTTCGTAAAAACCGACTAGAAGTTGTGAAACTTCATATTCTTTAAAAATAAAGTTTTTAAGAAATTAAACTTATTTTTAAAGATAACAAGGCTTACTAAATGTGCTAGTAAATTACTACACATTTTTGTAAATATTCAAGTTCATGAAATGGAGAAATTAGTGATTGTTGTTGATGATTATTGTTGAAAATTGTTGTTGATGATTGTTGACGATTTAAAAGAAAATAAACACATGTTTTGAAAACATGGGAAACCTCCATTTTTAGGGGAAACTCTGTCAAAATTTTTATAAATTTTGACACTTAGAAAAATACAAGTTTTTGGGAAACTTATTCCCTAAAAATGTATTTAAAGTATTACCAAGGTTTCCCTAATTTTTGGTGATAAGAAATGAGGATTTCTTCAAGAATAAAAATGGATATAAGTATGTATATTTTTGAGAGAAAAATATATATTATTTCATCACCAACTTTTGTGCTAAGTGTATATAGTATGTGTTATACGTGCTAGTGTATTAGGACTTAAAAATACACTAAATACTCATGAAGGGTATAAACATAAAAATACACATACAACATACAAGATACATAATTCGGGTGCAAAGTGCAAAACACGAGATACTTATATTAATTTTAGAGAAAATAATATAAGTAAGATACGTAGTTAAAAATATAGAATATTTTTAACACAAGAATACGTACACAAGAGATAGTGACTGTACTTGTGCGACGCAAGTCTAGTGACTAACGTTAAGAAAACGCGTATAGGTTACGACGTTAATTAAGCAAATCTGGTGAAGTTTACGACGCACAGGAACGCAAAGTTGTGAGTTCATGCTCCCCCTTTTCTTTAACTGTTTTGGTTTTATAACTCTCGGGGGTGAAATACATGTTACAAATATTATAATTTTTACAAAGGGTAAAAATACAAGAAGCACTCTTGGTGAGAACGAGAACCGAGTGCTATATGATTTGAGAATACGAGAAGCACTCGTGGTGAGTGCAATATGATGAGCTTTAAGAAAAGCCTAGAAAATACTAGATCATGTGAGCTTAAACTAGATATTGAGATGCCATTAATACTTAATTAGGGACGAGGGTTAGATCTAACGGGTACGGCCGAGCCCCACTCATGGTCCTTATGTGACCTCTTGAGTGCTTCGGTGTCCCAGTCGAGGGAAATCGACACAGTCGAGGTTAATCGACACAGTCGAGGGAAATCGACGCAGTCAAGGGAAATTGACGCAGTCGAGGTTAATCGACACAGTCGAGGGTAATCGACACAGTTAAAGGAGAAAATACTAATGCTCCTATGCCCTCACATGCCTTGAAGGAGAAAATACTAATGCTCCTATGTCCTCACATGCCTTGAAGGAGAATATACTAATGCTCCCTATGTCCTCACGTGCCTTAATGTCCTTGTAGAAACAATCATTTAAAACGTGGGGTACACAAGAAAACTAAATGATACTTGAGTACGTGGGGTACTCAAGAAAACGGGAATTATACTTGAGTACGTGGGGTACTCAAGAAAGACTTGAATTAAACATGACACATACTATGTTTTCATACAAAGTATAAAAATGTGAAATTCAAAAATGCATGAACTCGCTCAACTTTATGTTGATGTTTTCCAAAATTACATGTATTTCAGGTGACAGGATGGATCTTGGGCGCAAGTGTCATAACTAGAAGTAGACTACAAGTTTAGATGTCATCCACTTTTGATGAATAGTAACCTTGTCAAAGGTCGTGTTTTGAAAACTTAAATAACAAGTGTTTGTAATACTCAAATTTACATGAATGGATGAACATCGTTTCGATCATGTAGTGGTTTATTACGATTGAATGCAATGATAACAAGCTAGTCACACATCATACGCTTCCGCAAAAGACAGGGTGTGACAGTTTGGTATCAGAGCTTCGATTGTAGTGAACTAGGATTCTTTCTCGAGTCTAGACTACAATCACTATAGTTCTCTCACGAAAACATTTTACAAAAAGGTTTTCATTGCATTCACGAAAGCGCCAAGATCCACAAGTCAGACACTTTTCAAAAGGTGATAAGGCAAGGACATTAGTGAGGAATACCTTTAAAATAAGGTGCCAAACAAAGCATAGTCTACACGAGTTAGACTTGCCAAAAATAAAATGACCCCCCAAAAAAACGAGAGTTATACGTGATATAATGCATTAAATTGCTTGATTATGCTAAGTAGCATATATGTTATTGATATACATACATACAAATAAGTGTACGGAATGATATTTGACGTGAATAAGATACTTTCGACTCCGACTCCTATTACTATACGTGACTCGCACGATGAAGCTACCGACCTCGCGTCCTTTGCAAAGCTCATGGCTGGGAGTGATTACCAAACAAGATGCTGAGCTTGCTTCCGTAGGAGATGGCTGCTCTTCCCTCTCTATCGTGAAGATGCCTAACTACGGTGATGATGACGAGGCAGAGGCGGCAACCTTGGTCGAATTCTCAATCAACGGGACAAGATCCCTGCGGCTTATGTGAAGCAAGATTGACGACATACTTGACCAGAAAAGGAAGATGAAGTGTTCATCTCAAAGGTGCCCCTCCAATTACTAGGAATTCTCTCTATTCCTATTCCATCTAATCATCGTGCCTATACGCGCGTAACGATAACGAATGTTAGCGCGTGGACCATCGCAAAGGTCCTTTCCATGACAAGAGGTATAAGGACAGTAGTGTCCCCTCTTTGATTGATCATCTGCTTGGACGAGAGAAAATTTGGGTAACTGTGCAAGACAATTTATTATTACGGGGGCCCACGTAATAACGACTTGTAGTGCACAGAAATCCTGGTGGACTCTGCAGGCCGAGCTAATGAAAACCATACAAAATTAATCTATAGGTGTCCTCACCTTCATCTGGTAGAACAACACATAGATCAGTGCTTTAGCACGATAGAAAGTAGGAAGCATGTCTTAGCCTACTTCGTGACTGACACATCTACCTGCATACGAGACGTCTGAGAAAACGATGTTTAAGCAAGAGAGGTGAAATGACATTCAGGAAGAATCAGTGACGACACACTCTCTACCACCTCGACACGGACAACCCCATCTAAGGGAAAGTATATGCACCAGTAAAGCCAAAGACCTAAGAAAAACCAATGTAGCAGGAAATAACTAAAACTTGACTGACCGAGACGATGTAGCCTCGAGCTCATCTTATTTCAAACAATAAGCCAAGTTGGCAAGCCTATGTGGAGGCTCAATAACTGTTTCCTCGCTCATACATTGATTATATATACACATGTGAAATTGGGAGATTACATGATGGCTTACGATGCTATGTACCTCATAGACAATTATGGAATATTGTCTAACCTACTTCATACCATTTTGGCAGAAGAGAATGCCGCCCAGGCGAGACACAAACACCAGTACGCTGCCAAGAACAGAAGCCGAGCTGCAAGAACGCATCTCACAGGCGATTGCTCGACATGAAGCCCTCCGCTCTAAGCACAGCGATGGCACTACTGGAAATAACCCTCCGACTGGCTGCACCTATAAACAATTCCTGGACTGCAAGCCATTAAATTTTGATGGCACAGGAGGTGCCGTTGCATTTGTTCGTTGGGCAGAAAAGACTGACTCCATTCTAAGAATGAGTAACTGTTCGCCCCGACAGAGTGTTACTTATATCTCAGGGCTATTTGTAGATGGCGCACTCTCCTGGTGGAACCTTCAGGTTCAAACCCTTGGTGCGGATGCTGCTTATGCACTAAGCTGGGACGAGCTCAAGGAAATGATGGAAAAGAAATACTGTTCTAGAGCTGAAATCCAGAAGCTTGAGGTGGAGTTCTGGAACTTGAAAATGGACGGACCGAAGATTCTTGAATATGTCCAACGATTTCACGACTTGTCTAGGGTCGTCCCCTACTTAGTCAAACCGGAATTCAAAAGGGTTGAACGATTCATTTGGGGACTTGCACCTCAGATCAGGAGCATGGTTACTACCTCAAAGCCTTCAACCATTGCAGAGGCTATCGATATGAGTGTCACTCTTACTGAAGAAGCTCTACGTGCGGGAAAATTTTCAGAATCTGAGGATAACAAGAAAGAGACTCATGTGGAGTCATCAAGCAACAAGAAGAGGAAGTCCTCAAACCTAAAGATGAGCACCCAAGTCAACTATGGAAGCTCTAAAGCAAACAAAGGAAAGAAAGTGAATCCGCCACATGACAGGAAAACTGATAGAGCCACTAATAAGGCTGGTGGTAAAATATACTCGGGAACTAAGCCGAAGTGCGGAGAATGCAATTTTCACCATGAAGGTCGATGTCTGAAGCCTAAGTGCGGAAAGTGTGGAAAAGAAGGGCACAGCAAGGATGCCTGTTGGGCGAAGGACCCAGGTGGAAGAAATAAGAGAATGCCAGGCTGCTACAAATGTGGTGAACCAGGGCACTTTAGGAAGAATTGCCCTGAGAAGAAACAAGCAAGGAAGGGTTTTCACGATCGAAACTCGTGAAGCACGCCAGGACCCAGATGCGGTTACGGGTACGTCCCCTATTAACCAACCCTATGCATCTACTTTTAATTAATACTGGCATCAACGTTAACCTTACATGCTTAGAACTTAAGAAACTGCTTGGCCTAGTTTCAAGTAAAATAGACGTCCTGTATTCTTAGATATGGGCATGTAGAAGGCTAGTTTAAACAGTCGAAGCAATTGAGGATTGCATTTAGGGACTCAGAAGGCCGGAACCTTCTGTTACCATTGACTCGCGAAGTCGTAATATGATAATCAGCATGGACCAGAAATCCAAGTATAGAGCTGAAGACGTTCGATATGAGAAAATCAGACGCATCCCTCCCGCGGATTGATGAAATCCAACTTTCCTGCAATAGGTGCAAGGATGCTAGACTCCACAAGGCGGCAGATCTACGACATCCCTCATTGGTCGAAGAGGCATAGAAGCGCCTCCGAGTAGACTGCAGAGCCTGAGAACATCCCCGTGACGGAAGAAGTCCTAGTAGCCTTTTCGGAAGACTTGCCAGGAACGCCTCTCTGTAGCGACGAGAGGAGTTCAGGATGAATCGCGTGCCAGGAGCAGCACCAGTGACGAATGACGCCATACCGACTAGCTTCACCAGCGAAGCATGAACCTCTGATATAACTACAAGAGCTGCTAGACAGAGGAAATTAAAGACATGACATCCTTAGTTAAGGAGACAAGGAGAAAGTTGGTAGTCTCCACTTTACATAAACTTCAGAAAATTGAGAATCAGAATCCTTTGCCAGGGACTGGTGACACAAATGAGCCAATCGTAAGGTTCCAGTTACCACTCAAAGATTAACTTGAGGACAAGATGTCCTCCACTGTGAACACAAGAGGAAATATCCCTAAAACGACCTTTAGGACTCGCTTCGAGCATTACGAGTTCCTTGTCGTACCATTTGGCTTAACACATGCATCGACAATATTCATGGACCTCATGAATCGAACGCGTAAGCCATGCCCGGATGGATTACGATCATACTTATTGGCTACATGCTTATATGGCCAACGACCAAGGAAGGTCGTAAACAACAGCTGCAATTTACCTTTCAACTCTTAGAGAAAGCACAATTATGTGCAATGATGACGAAAAGCGGATTTCGAGTTCGCGAAGGGAGAACTTTAAGATGCATGGTGGATAAGAACGAAATTCATGCCAACCTTGCAACCAAGAGCTAAGGAGCTAGAGTTGCAATTAAGTGACGTCTCTCGACAAAGTCTCGATTGTACGTCGATGCAACGAGACCACAACATTGCGTACGCGGCACATTGATTAAGGAATCATGAGAAAAGACCTTGAGATAGATACAGTAATTGGGCGCCGCAAACTGGACGTCATTACCCGAAGGAAAACGCTGCACGATCTTTACTGATCACAAGGGTTGCAGCACACCAATGATCGTAAGAACTCGAATATGAACTGAGCTGCTGAACAATGCAGACTGTATGAACACAATACGTGCTTGTGTGATAAACTTTGATGAAAAGTTGGAACACTCACTTGCCCTTAGTGGAGTTTTCCTACAACGGTATCTATCACACCGCAGTCTAAACCGCTTCGTGTAAAGCTTTAGACGGAACATAATGAGTAGATTCCCGTCATGTTGAACGGAGACCAGAAATAAACAATCAACTGGCCCGAGATGGCCCAGGAAAAACTAGAGGCAAGATCCTTCGGATATGTGATCATATCAAGACAGCCCGCAGAATACAGAAAGATAGCGCCGATGAGCGGCATAAGTCGAAAGAAATCGAGACAAGAAGTATGACTAAAATGAGAGCCTCGCCTAGAGAAGGCGTAGTGTGAGTTGGAAAAAAAAAACGAAAGAGGTTGAATCCCCGGTGTAGGGATCAGAACCATTCCTCACAAGATGAAGCTCCCAGAAAAAGATCAGTAGTGATTGCGACACATTCATGTGTCTAGGCTGTAGAGGAGTCTGACTTAAGGAACAGTCGTTGTTCCCACAAATAAGATTCACGTCAATGACAAACGACAAGAATTACAATAGAAACCTGTTAAGGTTTTGGACCAAGAGTCCGTGATAATATAGAAACCTGTTGAGGTTTTGGACCAAGAGTCCGTGATAATATAGAAACCTGTTGAGGTTTTGGACCAAGAGTCCGTGATAATATAGAAACCTGTTGAGGTTTTGGACCAAGAGTCCGTGATAATATAGAAACCTGTTGAGGTTTTGGACCAAGAGTCTGCAATACTATAGAAACCTGTTGAGGTTAGAGACCAAGAGTCCACAAGACATAGAAAAGTCATGATTGATCTACTTGAGTATGATAGAATTCATGACATGACCCAGAGATTTCATGGGAACATGAAGATAAATCATGAATCTAAGTGACCATATTGGTTTCACAACTCCCCTGCGACCGATGGCATCGCTTGAATTTCGGGACGAAATTCTTTTAACGGGGGGAGATTGTGACAACCGTCACTTTTCCGTACATTCCGTACACGAAATGAACAGTAATTTGCGCTTAAATGACTGTGCATGATCTGGTTTACCAGACAAATAAATTTCTGAATTCCATACAAGTGAATTCATGCATGATATATGCTACAAGAGTTACGTTATGTTAGCGTTGCGTCAAAAATATTAGTAAACTCACCGGTAAGACACATCGTGTCAACAGAACTGCAGAAAGCAGTCAGACATTAGAATTGAGGCCTAGGTGTAGGTCCGACGACAAAAGTACATTAAAACCCACGAGTACATATAAGGGTTTAATTTATAGACATTGCGAAAGCAAAAATAAGCACTAAAAAGCACCCGAAACGCACTTTAAGTGCAGAATTTATACAATTTAGCAATAATTCAGCATTTAAACATATGAATATTTTGCAGAAATGTCGTTTTATTATCCAGAATATTTCCCCAAGTGTCGGGAATCGAAAGTGTTACAAAAGGGCACTTATAAGACACTAAAAAGTGTAATTTAGCGCTTTAACGAATCGGTACCTAACCGAACAACCGGATTTTACCCGGAACATAAAAATATTATTAGAAGCATTTTTTTTTTATTTATCTCTGAACTAGTTATGGTTCCCGAACACCATAACACCCCTTATAACGTAACAACACATTAAATCCCTAACCAAGACACTTGAAACTTAACTAGTGTATGTAATTAGTGGTTAGAACTTACACTTTACCCCCCCCCCCCCATTGGCTGAATTTCGGCCCATGTGTGGCCCCACACAAGATTTATTTAATCTTCCTAAAATCTCCTATGATCTATTCTTGGACTTCATGAAGATATGTCTTGTACTTCATAAGACATATAATCCAATGGACCAAGGGGATTGTGAATATAAGTGAACCATCATCTTCCCCAACTCACCATCACAACACACTTGCACTCCCTCTCTCCTCTTGTTCGGCCGTGAGCCACCACAACCGCCACCACCATCATTCAAGCTTCACCAACCATTCTAAGGGCATACAAAGGTGTAAGAGGTCCAACAACGAAGCTCGGTGCTCTCGGAAGTGGAAGGACCTTCTCCATTCGCTATTAACCACTCGTTTTCTTCACTCAAACTTCCCTAGCCTTGAGCTAGTAGTAAGTGTTCTAAAACACCTTCTTGATCTTGTCTAGAGTGGTTAATAAGAGATTTGTCGGTTGAAAATCATGAACATACTAAATCACCAACTAAAAGTCTATCAAAGTGATGAATATGTTGGTTAATAGATGGATAATTGTGTAAAACTTGTTAAACTTGTTTTGTGATGATTATTTTGTGTTGTTTAATGCTAGTAGTAGTTCAGATCGTCATCTAACCTGGCTAGGTTATGTTCTTAGAACATGAGCTAGTGTATGTTAAAGTATAAAAAGGGCTAGATGATGAACACTACTACTATTAAACATGAACTTGTGTAAAAGTAATTTATCTTATGAAATGGAGTTCTAAACTAGTAGATCTAAAGATCTACAAGTGGTATTTTCGAAAGACCAACTGTAAGACAAAACCATGTTTTAAAACAGGATCTTTCATGAAGTAGAGGTGTTTTTATGAACAAACAAGTGTGTGGACACTTGTGTAACAAAAGTTTTAACAAAGAAATAATTTTCGTAAAAACCGACTAGAAGTTGTGAAACTTCATATTCTTTAAAAATAAAGTTTTTAAGAAATTAAACTTATTTTTAAAGATAACAAGGCTTACTAAATGTGCTAGTAAATTACTACACATTTTTGTAAATATTCAAGTTCATGAAATGGAGAAATTAGTGATTGTTGTTGATGATTATTGTTGAAAATTGTTGTTGATGATTGTTGACGATTTAAAAGAAAATAAACACATGTTTTGAAAACATGGGAAACCTCCATTTTTAGGGGAAACTCTGTCAAAATTTTTATAAATTTTGACACTTAGAAAAATATAAGTTTTTGGGAAACTTATTCCCTAAAAATGTATTTAAAGTATTACCAAGGTTTCCCTAATTTTTGGTGATAAGAAATGAGGATTTCTTCAAGAATAAAAATGGATATAAGTATGTATATTTTTGAGAGAAAAATATATATTATTTCATCACCAACTTTTGTGCTAAGTGTATATAGTATGTGTTATACGTGCTAGTGTATTAAGACTTAAAAATACACTAAATACTCATGAAGGGTATAAACATAAAAATACACATACAACATACAAGATACATAATTCGGGTGCAAAGTGCAAAACACGAGATACTTATATTAATTTTAGAGAAAATAATATAAGTAAGATACGTAGTTAAAAATATAGAATATTTTTAACACAAGAATACGTACACAAGAGATAGTGACTGTACTTGTGCGACGCAAGTCTAGTGACTAACGTTAAGAAAACGCGTATAGGTTACGACGTTAATTAAGCAAATCCGGTGAAGTTTACGACGCACAGGAACGCAAAGTTGTGAGTTCATGCTCCCCCTTTTCTTTAACTGTTTTGGTTTTATAACTCTCGGGGGTGAAATACATGTTACAAATATTATAATTTTTACAAAGGGTAAAAATACAAGAAGCACTCTTGGTGAGAACGAGAACCGAGTGCTATATGATTTGAGAATACGAGAAGCACTCGTGGTGAGTGCAATATGATGAGCTTTAAAAAAGCCTAGAAAATACTAGATCATGTGAGCTTAAACTAGATATTGAGATGCCATTAATACTTAATTAGGGACGAGGGTTAGATCTAACGGGTACGGCCGAGCCCCACTCATGGTCCTTATGTGACCTCTTGAGTGCTTCGGTGTCCCAGTCGAGGGAAATCGACACAGTCGAGGTTAATCGACACAGTCGAGGGAAATCGACACAGTCAAGGGAAATTGACGCAGTCGAGGTTAATCGACACAGTCGAGGGTAATCGACACAGTTAAAGGAGAAAATACTAATGCTCCTATGTCCTCACATGCCTTGAAGGAGAAAATACTAATGCTCCTATGTCTTCACATGCCTTGAAGGAGAATATACTAATGCTCCCTATGTCCCCACGTGCCTTAATGTCCTTGTAGAAACAATCATTTAAAACGTGGGGTACACAAGAAAACTAAATGATACTTGAGTACGTGGGGTACTCAAGAAAACGGGAATTATACTTGAGTACGTGGGGTACTCAAGAAAGACTTGAATTAAACATGACACATACTATGTTTTCATACAAAGTATAAAAATGTGAAATTCAAAAATGCATGAACTCGCTCAACTTTATGTTGATGTTTTCCAAAATTACATGTATTTCAGGTAACAGGATGGATCTTGGGCGCAAGTGTCATAACTAGAAGTAGACTACAAGTTTAGATGTCATCCACTTTTGATGAATAGTAACCTTGTCAAAGGTCGTGTTTTGAAAACTTAAATAACAAGTGTTTGTAATACTCAAATTTACATGAATGGATGAACATCGTTTCGATCATGTAGTGGTTTATTACGATTGAATGCAATGATAACAAGCTAGTCACACATCATACGCTTCCGCAAAAGACAGGGTGTGACAAAAGCACTGTGCACTATACCCAATATACCCCTGCTGCCCATGTTAACACTGCTCACTATGCTGCAACCCCTGTGCCTGTGCATTATGTTCAAACCACTGTTCCACAAATTCAGTATGTTCAAACCCCTGTCCCTCAGGCACAATTGCTACCTGTTGCACCTCAACCAGCTGCTCCAATAGTAACACAACCAGATCAGCAAAGCTTTTTCACTCAAGGCTTTGTTGACTGGAGCAGTATGCCTGATGATCTTAGTGATGAAAATTTTGCACTCAATGCCTTTAATGATCCTAATAATGATGAATTTTGTTTGATGGCATTAGAGTCTATACCAGAAGGAGTAGAAACTGAAGGTGAATAGCTAAGTGCTGAAACAGTGGATGAAGTGACTGAAGCAGTGGTTACTGCAGTTGCTGGTGAACTACTGCTGGGAGAAAATTCAGAAACCCTGATTGAACCACTGTCTGACCCCTGGTCCGAAGAAGAAAAAGAATAAAAGGAAGAGAAGAAAGCAGGTGAGAAAGAAGATAGAGCTGATGAAGAAGGTGATCATCAATGTGATTGTGCTATGATGGCTGCTGCTAAGGTAACACCTCAAGTTCTTGAAAAACTGTGTTCAGACAAATGCATTATTGCATTTGCTAACATCAAAAAGGTAAATGAAAACCTTAGGGATAAAGTCTTAACTGATGAAGTCAAATTTGAAAAGTCATTAAAAGAACTTAGAAACAAATTGGCTGAAAAAGACAAAGAAATCAGCAGTCTCAAAGAAGAGCAGAGCATAACCAAGACTCAACTCCAAACTATGGTAGAAAAATACCAAGTTTGCAAAAAGGAGTTGGAGTCCACCCAGATCACTTGTGAAAGATGGGTGGAATCTTGTAAAGGGTATGAGGTTATGCTTGAGAAACAGCTTGAAAGCAATGTCAAGTTTGGTGTAGGATATAGAAAATATGATGATCTTGTAAACACTGCTGGAAAATAAGCTGGTTCATCTGAAATTAAACCAACAAACAAGAATGGCCAAGAAGTGAAAATCACTGATAAACTTGGTAACAAAATCACACTTGAAAGACCAGTGGGATCCTCAACTTTTGAGGAAATTAAGAAATACCAATTTAAACCCACATGGTCTGATGAGTGTGACATTCTTGAAAATTTTAAACCCATGGATTTCACAACCACTGATGGTGTTAAAGCTCCAAAAGCAAAAGTCATCCCTCTCAAGGACATCCCAATAGAGGTTAAAAACTCTGTTGCAAAGGAGTCTGAAAAGAGAAAGAAGAGAGAAAAGATCAAAAACCTGTTTTGTGAATTTTGTGAAAAAAGGAATCATCTAACAAAAGACTGTTTCCATTTAAAAGCATATGATTTAAACAAAACAAGTATCATTGTACCTGCTGAAAGCTGCACCATCTGTGGTAAACCAAATCACAAAACTCAAGAATGTGTGTATCTTAAAAACTTTGATGTAAAAAAGAATGAGTACACTGCAAAAACTTCCTTGAGTCCATCAACATCATCTGTCAAATTCACCAAAAATTAACCACTGTTTGTGCCAGTCCAAACAGCTGTTACAAAACAGCTGAATCAAACATATGTCCAAAGAGATGTTCAAGTGACTGATGCACCCCCTACCAACCAATTCAGAAAAGGCAAGGGACAATCATCTTACCAAAGGATTCCACACGTTTATGAGACCTACAAAAGGCCCTCTAAACCAAGAGTGAATAGGCATCCTTTTGGTTATTAGCAGGTGATTGGTCAAAACCCACAACAGTGGTTAGAGAGAAACAGTCCTAAAACAGTCCAAACCCCTGACCTAACCATTGTCCATGCATCTGAACTCATCCCAGACACTGTTGAGACCCCATCCAAAGCCTTATTGGCTTTAGAGACCCTAATGAACTAATCCTTTTACTTCATGTGCAGGGAGCTTCTGCATGCTTAGATAGTCTTTGGTATGTAGATAGTGGAGGCTCCAGGCACATGATAGGATGTAAAGCCCTTCTCAAAGATTTCAAAATCCATGGAGAGGGTGATATATCCTTTGGTAATAATAGTAAAGGGAAAGTTCTGGGGTCTGGTACAGTACAGTCTGGTAATGTAAAATTTGAAAATGTCAATCTGATAGACAATCTAAAATTCAACCTCCTAAGTGTTTCACAAATGAGTGACAAGGGTTATGGTTGAAAAGATTGAAGCAATAATAAAAACTGGAAAAACAAAACTTGTTGCTCAAAGAAGTGGCAATTTTTATGTTGTTGATACGTCAAAAGAGTGTCCCAGAACTGATGCCTGTCTGTTCTCAGCTGCCTCTAACAAAGAGACAAAACTTTGGCACAGAAGATTGGGGCACACAAATCTCAAGACAATCACTGAAATTTAAAAAAATGGCCTAGTAAGAGGCTTACCACAAAAGTTGTTTTCATGTCCTAAGCATTGTGTTTCCTGTTTAAAAGGAAAACATCATAAAAGCTCCTTTAAGTCCATTGAAGAGTCCAAAACAACCCAGTGTTTGCAGATGCTGCACATGGATTTGTTTGGCCCAGTTCAAGTCATGAGTCTCAAGAAGAAGAAATATTGTTTGGTTATTATTGATGACTTCTCTAGGTTTACATGGACTTTCTTTTTACACTCAAAAGATGAGACTGCAGGCATTTTGCAAGACTTTGTGACACAGGTTGAAAAGCAATTTGACCTCCCAGTAAAAGTCTTCAGGAGTGACAATGGCACAGAATTCAAAAATAAGGAGTTGGATGCCTTCTGTGTGAAGAAAGGGATTATAAGGCAGTACAACATCCCTAGAACACCAGAGCAAAATGGGGTAGTTGAAAGAAAGAACAGGACACTGATTGAAGCAGCTAGGACCATGCTTGCTGACTCAGGTTTGCCTTTGACTTTCTGGGCAGAGGCAGTAAACACTGCTTGCTATGTCCAAAACAGAGTTTTAATAAACCCCAGGCACAAAAAGACTGCTTATGAAATTCTGTATAAAATCAAACCACTGATATTATACTTTAAAGTATTTGGCTGCCCATGCTTTATTTTGAATTTAAAAGATTCCATCTCAAAATTTGCAGCCAAAGTAGACAGTGGTTATCATCTGGGATACTCTACCACTGCTAAGGCCTACAAAGTGTTTAACACACGGACTAAAACAGTGGAAGAGACTTTGAATGTGAAGTTCAATGAACTTTCATCAATGAAAATCCCAGCAAATCCTGCTGATTTATTCGATCTTGATAAATTCACATTTGAAAGTGTTGTTGTCAAGACTAACAATGCAGGTCCATCAGAGGATTCATCACTAGACTGTGGGTATGAGATCATCATTCCTCAACAAAAGTCTGCCACAATGGGAAAAGCATCAGTTGTATAAAACAGCTGTCAAAGCTCAACCACTGCTACCTCAACAGTTGTTGACCAAAGTAGCCCATCAACCACTGCTTCCACATCATCAAACACTGCTGACAAAAGTCCCCAAACAGTGGATAAAAGTCAGCGTGTGTCCACATCATTACCTCCTATTCCACCACCTTTTGAAGCCACTGCTGGATCATCAAAGTCACAAGCAGTGGTTAGCTCAGATGATACACATCTGCAGCCTTCACCAACAAATGCCATCATACCATACCAAGGAGATTTAATCTTCTTGAGATCTCATCCACCTGACCAAATAATTGGCAACATAAATGAAGGGGTGCTCACAAGAAGCCAAACCCAAAACATTTGTCTTTTTGCTGGTTTTCTATCACTCCATCAGCCAGTCAAGTACCAAGAGGCACTGAAAGACAACAGCTGGCTAGAAGCCATGCAAGAAGAGCTCCAACAGTTTAAAAGACAGCAAGTATGGGAGCTTGTACCACTGCCAAAAGATGTTAGCCCCATCGGCACAAAGTGGGTCTTCAAAAACAAAACTGATGAAAGGGGCATTGTTGTCAAGAATAATGCCAGGCTTGTGGTTCAAGGTAACAGACAGGAAGAGGGGATTGATTATGATGAAACATTCGCCCCTGTAGCAAGATTAGAAGCTATAAGACTGTTCCTGGCCTTTGCTGTCAACCACAACATGAAGGTGTTCCAAATGGATATCAAAAGTGCTTTCCTCTATGGTACAATTCAAGAAGAGGTGTATGTTTGTCAACCTCCAGGTTTTGAGGATCCATTTTATCCAGATCATGTCTACAGGCTAAACAAAGCCTTGTATGGCCTGAAACAAACACCTAGGGCCTGGCATGAAACTCTTTCCACCTTTCTACTCTCAAATGGTTTCAAAAGAGGTACCATTGATAAAACACTGTTTCTAAAATGGAGACGAAAGGATTTAATGATTGTCCAAATTTATGTGGATGACATTATTTTTGGAAGCACATGTAATAAAATGTGTGAGCTGCAATGCTTTCTTGGTCTCCAAGTTCAGCAAATGCAAAATGGAACTTTCATTCATCAAAGCAAATATGCTAAAGAACTTTTAAATAAATTTGATATGAATGATTGTAAACCATGCATCACACCCATGGCAACCAATAAGCTAGTCATGTCTGATGAAAAGGATGAGCTGATTGACCAAACACTTTATAGAAGCATGATTGGGTCTTTACTGTACCTAACTGCATCTAGACCAGACATCATGTTTGCAACATGTGTCTCTGCAAGAAGTCAATCAGCTCCCAGAAAATCAAACCTCATTGCTGTAAAAAGGATTTTCAGATACATAAAAGGTACTCCCACACTTGGTATCTGGTATCCAGCTAATGGGAATATCCAGCTTTCAGGCTTTTCAGACAGTGACTTTGCCGGATGTAACACCACAAGGAAGTCCACTTCAGGAGGGTGCCAGTTTCTAGGCAACTATTTGGTTTCATGGCAAAGCAAAAAGCAAGCAGCTGTTTCAACATCCACTGCTGAAGCTGAATACATTGCTGCTGCAAGCTGTACAGTCCAACTCCCATGGCTTCAAAATCAGTTGCTGGATTTTGGTATCACTGCCTTAAAGACACCACTCATGTTGGATAGCCAGGCAGCAGAAAATATCATCAAAAATCCAGTTTCCCATTCAACCACCAAGCACATCGACATCAGACATCACTTTGTGAGGGATTGCTATGAAAAAGGTTTGATTTCTCTGCATCATGTTCCAACTAAAGACCAGCTGGCAGATGTGCTCACAAAAGCTTTAGATACATCTACCTTTGAAAGCTTGGTCTCTAGGATTGGCATGCTAAACATGGAATAACAAGCAAAATCTTGTTTTCTATGAATAAAAGCATTAAAATGTTTTCAGAAAATCAAAAATCCATCCTTAAAAATAGCTAAAAATGAAATTTTCATTAAATCCTTAAAAGTCTGCCATAACCACTGATTGGTGCAAACATCTGTTTGTTATTTGCTATCCACTGCTGAAAGTCAACCTCTGTTCACTCATTTCTCTTGGTAAAACACTGTTGACAAACTTCAGTGTTGTAAAACCACCGACACAAGCTATCCACTGATAGTAAAAGTCACCCACTGTTTTCATTTCCTTTGTAAACCACTGGTATTGCTTCATCAGTAGTTTCTCAAACAACTGTCCTCCATTATTTCATCCTTTCATCAGAGGTTGACACGTGGTCAGTATTTATCCGTCAGATCTTTGTAACCGCTGCCACATCAGCATTCACTTTTTCATCATATAAAACCCTGCCCTAAACCCCCAAACAGGGTTTTCACTGTCGAATCGAATTCAAAATTCTTTTCTCAAAACAGTTTTCCACAAAAAATTCTCCCACAATCTTCATCATCCTCACATCATTTTTCTCATTCTCTGTTTCAATCATGGTGGAAAAGGCAAGCAAATCCAAAACAAAGGAGCCTACAGAGATTGAAATTCCTTACAAATGGTCGCACAATTACTTGGGTATTCTTGAAAAACCCAGTGACACAAAGACCTTCGATTCCATCATAGATACATTATCCTCCACAAAGTACAAAACTTTGCTCACTTACAATGCAACCGTCTACCTTGCTACTCAACGAGAATTTTGGAAAAATGCTACTCTTGAAAAGATGGACAAAAAGGTTGTTGCCATCAATTCCACAATAAAAGGTGTAAAAATCTCAATCACACCTCAAGCCATATCGGAAGTATTTGAGCTCAATGATCTGGAAGGTAAAAATTCTTTTCCGAAAACAGAGTACCAAGGAGATTTCATTAAAAGAGGGTATGGAGAAGAAATGAAAATAAATACTTTACAAAAGGGCAGTTTTCCATCTGCTATAAGGTTTTTATTTCATACCCTCCTTATGTGTGTTTCTAACAAAACCACTGCTTTTAATGAAATCCGGTTGAAGATACAATACCTGGGTTATGCTATACTTAAAGGTGAAAATTTTAATTATTCCTAGGTAATCTTCGACAATTTGGTCAAAAATGTTGAGAAAAAGGCTTTTCTATTATTTCCAAGATTTTTGAGTCACTATTTTAATAATAAGTTTTCAGAAAATAATGCCCATGTACTTGTACAGGGTCCTCCTTTTAAAATAAACAGTTTACAACCTGAAACATTCACAAGAATGTTAAAATCTACAAAAACACAAGCAGAGGTGCCTGAGCAGAATTTAGCAGCTACCACTGCTCCTCAGGTATCTGCTGCTGAGCCCACTGCTCCAGGTGATCAAGACAGCATAACCACTGCTTTGAAACCCACACCTGCTCTTACCAAAAAGACCAAAAAGAAAACATCCAAAAAGCCCCACAAACCCATCAAAAAGGCAACTCTGGAAGATGAGATCCCAGAGCAACTGCCAGTGACAACACAAAAGTCACCAAAAACCACTGCTGCTACTTCCTCACAGCAGTTGGTAGAAAGATCTCCACCTTTTCCTAAAACTCCTCCTGCATCCTCACAAAAGGATCAGGTTGTAAGCACAGAGACTCCACATTATGAAGCTCTGGGTCCAATTGGATCCATCTTCCTCAGTCCTGATCCCAAGGACATGTCTCTTTCTACACCAATACCTTCACCCATTATCTTACCACAATCCATGCTACCTTTGTTGCATGCAGTTGATATAGCTCAGACACAAACCAGTTCCTCTCAACCACCTATCAATGAGAGTACACTCCTACAAGTGACTGGGTCTGATGCCTTTACCTCTGCAATCCCAGCAACAATTGAGGAGGTTACACTGCAGGAGTTACAAGTAACTCCTGTCAGTAGTTCAAGTGGAGCAGCAACTACTAGTGTTGGACCCACTGGTCTACATTGGGTCAGTTGTTCTATCAATAAGACTCCCTTGAAGGCAATTTCTTCAGTGACAACTAGGGAAACCACTGGTGAGTTTTCTTTAACCACTGGTAAGTTGTTCAAAGTGTCCACAAATGAGGAAAGAAGTCCCCAGTACCAAGAACAAGGGGCATCAATGGATGATTTTTGGGCTTCATGTCCTAAGTCACACATTGATACAACCACTGCTGATGGGAAATCAGATGATCCCATTCATTTGGGTGATGGTTTAAAATATAAAGAATTGACGAAGAGAGTGGACAAAATTGAATCATCTGTTGCAGACATCAAAACAATGCTGCAGCAGGTGTTAAATTTGCCAAAGTCTACATCCACTGCTGCACCACCCCCAACAACTGCTTCATTATCCAATGAGCTGTGGAGTCTATTTCAACCTATGCTCCATCATCAAAGAGAACTAGCTGATCAGCATCATGAATTACAGGTTCAAAAGATCAGAAATCTCACGGAAGCAAGGTTTAAAGATGCTCAAGCTGACATCAAGGCACTAAAGGCCCATTTATTCAACACCACTGGCACTGCTCCTCCCTCAGTTATTTTTGTGGATAAACCACCACCAGATAATGCCAAAAGGGGGAGAAAATAAAGCAGTGGAAGAAAAAGGGATATGACGATGGTGTGTTCATTGATGATGAGGATACTGCAAGCATGCTAGCAAACATTCCCTTACCAGATGGTAGTAAAAAGATTGATGTTACCACTAATGCACTAGCTGAAGCAAAAGCAAGTGTAAAAAGGGGTAGATAGGCTAAGGGTAAATCCAGGTGGGAAAAGGAGAAGAAAGTTTTGATGGATAAGGAAGTTCAGGGTACTTCAAAGCTATAGAATAGGCCAAATATTCCTAAGCCACAAAGAAAGCCTACTAGACAAGTAAGGAAACCCAAATCCACACCTTTCGAAGCCACCAAACACACTCCTAAATCACCACCCAAAAGCTCCAAACATCAATCTTCCACCCAAACAGCTGTTGTAACACCTGCTGTGTCAACATCTGTTGGTGCTTCAGTGGTTTCAGTAGTTGTTAAAACAACAACCACCATCTCAACACATACCACAACCACTGTCTTACCACCACCATCAAAAGTAACCTCACCACCATCACCTCCTGCCAAAAAGTAGAAGACACCAGATGTTACAACATCTGTTGTAATGGCAACAGTGGTTGAAACACCAGTTGTTTCAACAACTGTTAGTCAGCCACCATCCACCACTCAAAATACCATCACTAATCCACCCAAGACATCATTAGCCTCTCCTTCAATAAAAAGGAGAAGGATTTTCATACCTGATGATGATTCTCCATCACCACCACCAACATCTTCACAATCACTTGCACTTATTCCAAACCCTGTTCCTCTCTCATCAGCTCCAGTACAACAACCGATCCCTGTCATTACTCCTGCAGGTGTCCAATTTCCTCTAGAACTTAAAGCAGTTAGAGAAGAGATCAAATCCTTCTACTATGAGGATGACCCTGCTAAAAGGAAGTTGCCATCAGTTGAAGGATATCCAAGGCCTAACAACATTGAAGAATATTTGAAAGTTACGGCTAAACAGGCAAAGGATATTTCCAAAAGAAACTCTCATGGAAAAACTGACAAAGAAATTCAAAGACATTTCCAGTTTCTAATTTACTCAAGTCAGATCCTTAGAGCAATTTGCAAAAAATGTTTGTCAACAAATCTCAGAAAGAGCAGATGAAACTTTGAGAAAAGACTACATTGAAAGCATCATGGCAACCAAGAAGTACAAGGGAGAAAAGCACATGTACAAGGAGTGGACCATTCCTGAGCTTGAACAAGAAGCAGCCAGAATTCAAGAAATGATAAAGAATAAGGTCAAACACACTCCTCCAAATTGGTCAAAGTACAAAAGGAATGTGCCTGAGAAGACATTAGAGCTGAAGAGAATGAAAGAGGAGTTAGTTGCTGCTGACTATGGGTCCAAAAATCAAGTGGCAAGATGGAAAGAAGACTTAGTCAGGTCCACCTACAAAAGGTTGGAGGAATTAAGGAAGAAAGATCCTAAAGTTCCACAAAACCTGACTACCCTAAAGCAGAGGTCTCAAAAAGACCACCAAAGCTGCAAATCAGGAGACCCACTGCTCCAACTGGTGCAGCCATCTTTAAAAGAAGGCAACAAAAACAGTTGGATACTGAAACAGTGGATGAATTAAAGGAAGGAGATGAGCTTGTAAAGGAAGGTATTAAAAAGATGATAGCTGAAACTCTTGGCCTGAATCAACCTGCAAGCACTGCTTAAACAGTCATCACAAGGCCTGCATCACCAAACACCTCTTCCAATAAAAATCTCCCGAGAAACCCACCAGGCTCCAAAGTACTAAAGTGGGAAACTGACAAACAGACCCATGTATTGACTATGTTCAGGTCTAGTGGAGAAGTGAAGAAAATAACAAGGGAACAAACACTTGGCCTAAGTCTTGAAGATATGCAGGATCTCCTAGATCTTCCACTTAGTAGGGATGAAGATGACACAGATGCCCTAGACTTTGAGTTGCAACTTAAAGGTCTAATAAGGGAACTGTTGATGAGACAATAAAGATCTACCAATAATGAAGAGTTTTGGCATTATCTGTTCCAGGGGGAGATTGTTGGGATTGAACCCTATCAGAGGAACAGCTAATTAAAGCCAAAACTGGATCAGAGCAGTGGATCCAGAATAAGCAGATGTTGTGTTACAAGTCTCTCCCCTTGAAAGTGGTTTCAACATCTGCTGACCTCCTATCTACTGATCGTTACAACTGCTGGCCTACAACGGCTGATCAAGTCAAAGACTAAAGCCCTGCTGTTCAATCTACTGCTTTGGGTCAAGCACTGCTGGTAGTTATCAAGTACTGCTGAAGTCACAACAGTGGAAGGACCAGCTGTAGTTTAGTTTAATTATGTAATGTATTGTATAGCAGTTGTTAGCTTAAGCAGTGTTTGTATAGATCAGTTGTTAGAATTTGTTAGGAGGTTAGATGTCACTTTCATGGTGACGTCAGCATTGATGCCTCAGTGGTTTGTCCGTGCCTATAAATAGAACAGTACCATGCACTGTTCTATTAGCTCTTTACAAAATCTTCTTCCTGCACGAACAAACACTGTGAGCTCAGGCTGAGGGGGAGTTTGTATTCATACATGCATTGTAATCGTTATTGAAATAAATTCAATCTTTCGGTTCTTTGTTGAAAATGTTTGATTAAAGCAATTCTCCTGTTTGATTGTGTGCAAAGTTTGTTTCCATCTTAAATTCCGCTGCACTACTCATCCATCTTCATCTTATTTCAAACATAAAACACAATCAAAACCAAACTCAGATCCTAACTATCTGGTAGCGCGGATGGCTGCAAGTCGTCCTCGCCCTTGGTCAGTATGTCAGGGTCACTCTCAGTGCTTGGCGTGAACATCCTCGGCGCAGGTGCAATTCTCATTATTTGTGGTGGTGGCCCTAGGGTCATCACGTCTGACAATTCGCTTTTTAATCAAAGTGACATGTGTGCTGGTATATATTAGTCATAGCACATATATCCATGATAGTCACTAGCAATTAGCGTATGCAAATAAAAGTAATTTATCATGTAATCATGTATTCCCATTATTCTTCCTAGTCTCCCAGACTAATCACCCAGTCTCTCAGACAAAACATCCAGTCTCTAAGACTAAACACCCAGTCTCTAAGACTAAACATCCAGTCTCTAAGGCTAAACACCCAGTCTCTAAGACTGATCCTCCCCAGTCTCTAAGACTGAATCCCTTGTCTCTAAGACCAAACCCCCCAGTCTCTAAGACTAAATCCCTGGTCTCTAAGACCAAATTTCCCTAGTCTCTAAGACTGAATCCCTGGTCTCTAAGACCAAATTTCCCCAGTCTCTAAGACTGACTCCCTGGTCTCTAAGACCAAACTTCCCTCAGTCTCTAAGACTGGACCTCCCTCAGTCTCTAAGACTGAATTATAAACATAGATTTTGAAATGTGTACTGTGCCCTTTTTGTTTTGTAAAAATGTTTGTTCCCTGGATCTGGACGTTGAGTGTATGCAATGTAAAAATGTTTTCGTGAGAGCCCTGATGATCATAGTCTAGACTCGAGAAAGAATCCTAGTTCGCTATGATCGAGGCTCTGATACCAAGCTGTCACACCCTGACTTTTGCGGAAGCGTGGTTATTGGTGTGACTTTCTTAATATCATTGCATTCAATCATAACATCAACTATATGATAAAACCATAGGTTTGTCATCCATTAAATAAGTTTAAAACATAACAACATTGCAGACTTCAAATTCTAGTTTTACAAACCGTACAAATTGTTTATGAGTTCATTAAGGACTCGTCAAAAGATATTGAATAACACCAAAGTTTGGATGACGTGACTCGTCCAGAAATAAGACACATTATCCAAATCAAAGACCATGGATGACAGCTTTATTCTTAACACAGCATAAAAACTTCCAACGCCCGCCAGATCCACTTATAAATTCCCTGAAATACATGTAGTTTGAAAAACATCAACAAAAGTTGAGCGAGTTCATGTGTTTGTTTGTGTGTATGTATAAGCCTTTGTAAATGTCATAAGTATGTATGTAAGTCCCTGGTATGTAGCAATAAGGAAAAATAGATCACCAATGGTTTGCAAGGCCATTGATATGTGTGAAGTGATGCAGGAAGACTCAAACCTAGCATATTTCGTCGGTAAGACATAGTCACCTCATGGTCCACTCAGCGGACTCAGGAGTGGGGCTCGCTACACCCGAATAGATCGATTACCCATGTCCCTCGGTCCTACAACGAGGATTAATGGCCTTAAGTATCCGCCTACCCACTCACATGATCTAAGTAGTAACCCTCCTTAAGCTAACCATACCATGTATAAAATGTCTGTAAACATATGTAACATGTATTTCACCCCCGAAGTATAAAACTGAAAACAGTTAAAAGAAAAGGGGGAGCATGAACTCACTGTAGTGCGTCTTCTGTACCGTAACTCAAACTTGATCAGCTACACGACAACCTACAACGTACTAATGTCTATTAGACGAACGGTCCATGCCTTAGTTTAGTATCAATGTTTTTGAGTCACGTTTCTTCGGAATTATTCCAAGTTATAACTTCTTGTTAAAATAATAATAATTATTTTAACTAACATTATATTTTTAGGTCTTGAATTAATAGTTAGACAACTATTTCGTATTCATACTTCTCAAGTATTTTGTGTGCGTATTTCCTTCCCAAGGATGGGGGTATTTTGTGATTAGAGTATTGACATTATATATTCCTAAGTCCCACTTTAGAAAAATATATAATAACTTATTTGTCGAAAATAATGTATTCCCAAAATATATCTTTCCCAAAGATAATATATTTTCACTCCTTGTATCCCAAAATAATATTTACCCAAAAATATATTTGTAAAAGTATTTTCTGGAATATTTCGTAAGTTAAGTTTTTTTGCGTTTGGTTCCACAATAATAAGTATGTAACTTAAATATTTATTCCTTGTAATTTTTGGTATTATTCTGGGGTTATAAATGTGATGGGGTTTTGATAAGTTATATTATTTTGCCCTAAAATAATATAACTAGTTCGCAAATCGAACAAATATTCACACAAGCGTTTTAGTATAAAATATATACTCTAAATATATATTTATCCGCTTTTATTTACGAAAACCCACCTCCGACACTTTGAAATATTGTAACAAAACTTATGGCGAAGTTTACTTTCGAAAACAAAGTTAAAACACAATTGTAAACACTTGTTAGAAAATAATTTCTAAGTGTTTATATTTTTAGAAAATTTCGCCATAGTTTCCCCTAAAAACGGAGGTGTCTATGCTATTAAGCATATCATTTTCTTTTCAAAATCAATCGACAATCAATCTTAAAACAACGTTACATCACCAAGAGCAAAAGCTATATGCGTTACATATTGATCATGAACTTGATACATCCCTAAAACACGTAGTAACTTGGTAATGCGTTTTGTGGTTTTAGTTACCTTTCAAAGTGTGTTTATTTCTTTAAAAATCATTTTCTTAAAAGAGTTTAGTGTTTACAACTTGTAAACAATTTCTACAAAAATTAACCTTTTGAACTCTTCTTGTAAATAAAAGGTTTTTACACTTCTTTCATTTCCAAAAATGGTGTAAGTGTATGTAAAAGTCATGATTTTCCAAAAATCGATTCTTGAACTTGGTTTATTTAGGAAAGTCTTTTGTAAAACTCGGATCTACATGATCATCAACTTACTTTGTTCACTTATATTTTAAGAAAATCATTTTCTTTCAAGTTCATGTTTAAACTAGAATATGATTATTTCATGTATCCCCTAATCACCTTCTAACTTGTTAAACCATGTTTTCAATCATTCTTTAACAAGTTCAACGTAGTGATTAACATCACATTACCAAGAATCAACAAGTATTCCTCAACATAGTCAAAACAATAACATACTAGCAATATTTTACTACCTTTCATCTTTATGTAAACTTTATGTTCAAGTTTTTAGTTCTTGTTCTTTTAGTGTTCTTGTATTTCATTATACTGCATCTTTTAACCATAAAAATAAGATGAACAAGAGTTAATCAAGAACTTACAACTAGCACAAAGGCTAGGGAAGAACTCTAGTGAAAAAAATAAGGAAAAGTAGTGAATGAAAGCAAATGGTAAGGATTCTCCAAGACCTTCAAGCTCCAATCTCCATGTATCACCTTCTAGTGCTTGAACAAGCTTGAAAATGGATGAAGATGGTTGAGTTAAGGTGGTGGTGGTGGCGGTTATAATGAGCCGAGAGGGAGAGGGAGAGATGAGGGTGGTGGTGTGAAGTTTATGTGAAGATATGAGAAGATATGATGGTGATCTTGGAAGATATATGCACCATACTTAAAATCTTACATCTTATATTTTGTTCATATACTCAAGCAAGACATCAAATAAAGTAATTAACAAATCTTGAGTGGGTTGGGTGCTCTTGTGACCGTAAGTTCCAAAGGGGGGGGGGGTAAATGTAAAATTTGATGATATGTAGGTTCATTTTATATTACAAGATCTTCATAAATCCTACAATATCTAGCAAGATCTCATAGAATCAAGAAAGAGATCAAGGTGAATCAAGAAAAGAAATCTTGTAAGATTGAGAAATCTTGTGTGGGGCCACCCCACATGGGGCCGTAAGTTTGATGGGGGGGGGGGGGTAATTGTAAATTATTTGGCAAGTAGGTGATTAGTGGAGGGTGCTAAGTGTAAGGGTCTTGCATTTATGTGTAATCATGTATTATGTAATATGTTAGTGTGCTCGGGAATCATAACTAGCTCAGAAAAATAAAGACAATGCTTCTAGTAATATTTTAGTGTTCCGGGTAATGTCCGGTTGTTTGGTTAGATACCGTTCCGTTAAAGTGTCAAGTTATTTCGAATAGTGTCTTTTATGTACCCTTTTGTAACACAATTAATTCCCAACACTTAGGAAAGTATTCAGGACCATTTAGTCAATTTTCTGCATGTTACTAGCATATTAAAATGCTCAATTTTGCTGAAAAATGCAGAATTATGCACTTAAAGTGAGTTTTAGGCACTTCCCAGCACTTTATCTATCACCTAGTGACGCAGTTTTATGGTCCTCACTTCCCTACGCACAATACTAGTGTAGTACCTTGTCCCTGACCCATACTGGGTCTCAAAACACTGTCTGTCTATGTACTGGCACTGTCAGTATATTTCTGAGTTATCCGCTCACTGTGCTAACTGTGCTTTGTGCATCAAGTATGTCACTAAAGTTTGTGTGTAACAAATGGTGTGACAGTATGAAATGTGATGCATATGTATGTATGATACAAAAATCAGAAAACAGTTTAAGTCATCAGTTGTAATTAAGCACAGTCATTAAGCATAAATCAATACAATATTAATTAATTGTACGGATGCATGCAAAATTTGATGGTTGTCACATATAACACTTAAGACCATTAATCCTTGTATAAGGACCGAGGGGCATGAGTGATAGATCTATCTGAGTGTTGCGAGCCCCACCCATGGGTCCGAGAGTGGCCCATGTGGTGAGTATGTCATTCCAGCCGGGTGGCCCGGTACAAAATTCGCAAAGGTTTGAGCCCTTCCGGCACCATTGCACACATATTAATGTCCTTGCAAAACATTAATTGATCTGTTTATAGACGCTTTCATACCGGGTTATCAAAGGAACACTTACAAATGTTTACAAGATTATTCGAGCTCACATACAAAACACATGAACTCATTCAACTTTTGTTGATGTTTTCAAAATTACATGTATTTCAGGAAACTGATTGGATCTGGCGGTGTTAAGAAAGATTTCAAAATGAAATTTCAAGTTTGACGTCTTCCTACTTTTGAAGGGTTTGGTCTGTATATCTTATCTTAGATAGGATATACGAATCAAATCCTTGGTTGGAAAGTCTTTTGGTAAAAGTCCTCATGGAACTTATTACTACTTTGAATGGTTTGTAAACTTAATACTCGTGTTTGTATTATTGTTTTAAAACTTATGAATAGATGAACATCATGTTTTAATCATATAGTTATTTATTATAATTGAATGCAATGATATTGATCAAGTCACACATTATACGCTTCCGCAAAAGTCAGGGTGTGACAGGTTGGTATCAGAGCTTCGATTGTAGTGAACTAGGATTCCTTCTCGAGTCTAGACTACAATCACTAGGATTCTCTCACGAAAACATTTTTACAAAATATTTTCATTGCATTTACGAAAAACGCCAAGATCCATGGAACAAACATTTTTCAAAGGAAAGACAAAGCAAGGACACTAGTAGGGAGGGAGAATACCCCGACTAATGTGCTAATTAAGCTATAGTCAGTCCATGTGGGATATACTTTCCGAAGACGAAATAACTCCCAAAAGAACAAACGAAAGTTATATGTGAAATGTTGCATTTAATTGCCTGTATATATACTAAGTAACATTACTATTCATTAATATATATGCATATACGCGTACGAAATAATTGCTGACGGGAACGAGATACCTTCGACTTCGAACCCTATCATTGTTCTTGACTCGCACAATGAGACTATCTACCTCGCGTTTATTGCGGAGCTCATAGCTGATGTAATTACTAAACGAGACCCTGAGCTTGATTCCGTAGAAGATGGTTGTTCTCCCCCCTTGAATGTGAAGGTGCCTGACTACGGCAGTGACGGCGAGGCGGAGGAGGTCACCTTGGACAGCAACCCTACCAGTGGGATGAGGTCCCTGTAGCATTTACAAAACATGATTGACGACACTCTTGTCCAGACAAGGAAGATGAGGTACTCATCTTGAAGGTGCCCCTCCAACTACTATCACTAGGAAATTCCCTTTTATTCCTACTTTGACTAGCACTGTGCCATTTCACGCGTATCGACAACGGGCGTTGGCGCGTGGACCATCATAAAGGTCCCATCTATGTCGAAGGTATGAAGACAGTAGTGTACCCTCTCTAACTGATCGGCTGCTTTGAACGAGGGAAAATTAGGGTGAGCGTGCAAGACAATTTATTATTATGGGGGCCTACGTAATAACAACTTGTAGTGCATGGAAATCCTGATGGGCTCTGCGGGTCAAGCAAATGATCACTATCTATTTGAGATTCCTAAGTTGTTCCAAATCTCCATCTAATAGAAAATTAACCGAGATGGTTACTATAACACTCTACAAGTAGGAAGCCTGTCTCTGCCTGCTTCGTGCCTAACATCTCTACCTGTAGTACGTGACATTGGGAACCCGTATTCAAGCACGTGAAGATGGCTAACACTCAGGAAAGATTTTCCTCAACACTTTAGGATTCTTGTGTTTAAATTTGTACGGAGCCTACAACACCCCAACTTACCCATTGTAGATGCTACGATAGACCTTAACATTTGACATTTGTTTTACCCCATGCAAGTATCATGGCGCGAGCTGTAATGTAACCCATTTACCGAACTCCATTCGGCAATCATGGAAATGGTACCAATCATATTGGGACTCATGGAGCCCAAGCAAAATCAATGTATGCGTCGCACAGTCCAGCGTGGCAAAAGGGGTCCTCCCCACATCAAACCATCAGGTTCCAAGGAGTACAGGACACATATTATAAGGGCAGAAGCGACCACTCAATTCTCCCCTTCTCAGCAGATTCCCATTCCATTTAGGAGCATGGAAGACACATGCATGAAGATTCTTCTCGATCTTCATCCGACATGCATTCTATCGCTCACTAACTTTATCGCGACCACCAACACCCCTATCAGTACCTCCACACTCTCTATCCCATAGTGCACTCCAACATTTGGGTAGTGCATTCACACCCTAGAAACCTCCCTAAGGTTGCTACAAGACACAATTCGGTCCCGAGGAAGATGTCACGTACCCTCATCGATATGATTTATACATATGAAGCTCATGGAACCACAGTGAAGGAAACGCCGGTTAAGCCCAATCAGAACCTTTACCTGCAACAAGAGCAGAGCTCAAAGCTCCATTGAACCAGCAAGTCGCTAAAGTAATCGCCCAATACGAAGTAAGCAACACTGTAAACAACGGCGGAATAAGAGGAACCATATTGGGAATCGCTCAGGCGATAACTCTTGCCCTAGGTTCTGCCAAGGGCAGATTAATGATGGAGAAATCGAACGAAAGTCCAGTGAAAAAGAAGACGCACGTGGAGTCTTCTTCGGATGGAAATAAGAGAAGGTATACGCATCTCAAGCAAGGCTTTAAATCAAGCAGCAAACATAAGGAAACCGCTGAAACCAAGAAAGTCAAGGCATTCGTTGCCATGACTAAAACAGGAGATAAACGCTACCAGGAAGAACTACCAAAGTGTGGCAGGTGTGATTATCATCACACAGGTCCATGCAGGACTCGTAGGTGTGGAAATTGTGGCAAGACAAGGCATAGCAAGGAGGCATGCTGGTTTGGTACGGGGCATGGGAATGGAATTCAGGACAGTAATAGAAATGGCAAGGGCAAAGGTTGCAATGGATGTGGCGATAAAGGACATTATCGGAAGGATTGCCCAAAGAAAAATCAAGCTCATAGGAGTATTTTCACGAAAGGAGCACGCAAGGCACTCCAGGACTCGAACGTAGTTATGTGTATATTCCCAATAAACCGACACTTTGCATCCATTCTATTTGATACTGGCGTCGACTTTAGTTTCGTATATATAGAACTTAAGGATATACTTGACTTAGAAACAAGTGAACTGGACACCCCATATTCCATAGAGTTGGCAAATGGGAAATTAGTCAAGGTGGAAAAAGTCATTAAGAGTTGTACACTTGGATTTGGGGAACGAGAGAATTTCTATCGACCTTCTACCAGTTGGTTTAGGTAGTTTTGATGTTGTAGTAGGCATGGATTGGCTATCCAAGATTAGAGCCGAAGTGGGTTGTCATGAGAAAATCATCCGCGTCCATCTTGCGAATGGTGAAACACTTATTGTACACGGCCTTCATGCAGTTGAGGCGAGGACGCTGGGCCTCATAAGGCGGTAGATTGTGACATCCCACATTGGTTGTGAAGGCACATAAATGTCTCCGAGAAGGCTGCATAGCTTTCCTCGCTCATGTTGTCGACAAGGAGACTAAGGAGCCAAAGCTAGAAGACATCTCCGTTGTGAAGGAATTTCAAGAAGTCTTTCCCGAAGACTTGCCTGGATTACCTCCACAGCGACAAGTGGAGTTTTGGATTGATCTAGTGCCAGGAGTGGCACCAGTGGCAAAGGTACCATACCGGCTAGCTCCGTTCGAAATACCAGAGCTTTCAACACAACTGCAAGAGCTGCTAGACAAGGGAAACTTATCAGGCCGAGCTTCTTACCCTGGGGAGCTCCAGTGTTATTTGATAGGAAGAAGGACGTCAGTTTTCGTATGTGCATACAGTCTGAACTGATAAGAACTCAAAGAACTGATGAGGGAAAAGTATTGTGCATAGACTACAGGGAGTTAAACAAACTAATCATCAGGAATCGGTACCCCTTACCGAGAATTGATGACTTATTCGATCAACTTCAAAGTTCCAGGTACTACTCCAAGATCGACTTAGGATCGGGATATCATCAACTGAGAATACAAGAAGAAAGTATCCCTAAGACGGCCTTTAAGACTCGCTATGGACATTACGAGTTCTTTGTCAAGCCGTTTGGCTTAACGAACGCACCAGCAGTATTCATGGACCTCATGAATCGGGTGTGTAGGCCGTACCTGGATAAATTTGCGATTGTGTTTATTAATGACATCCTTATATACTCGCGAACCAAGGAGGAGCACGAGTAACATCTGCGAGCTATCTTGAAACTCTCGAAGAAGGGACAACTGTACACGAAACTGTCGAAGTGCGAATTTTGGATTCACGAGGTGCAATTCCTAACTTATGTGGTACATGAGAATGGAATTCATGTAGACCCTGCCAAGATTGAGGTAATCAAGAATTGGGAAGCCCCAAAGACGCCAACCGAGATACGACAATTTCTGGGGATAGCAGGTTACTACCGATGATTCATAGAGAATTTTCAAAAGAGTGCTCAGCCGCTAACATCCCTAACCCAGAAGGATAAGAAGTTTTATTGGGGAGAGAAACAAGAAACAACTTTTCAGACATTGAAGGATAAGCTCTGCGATGCACCTATCTTGTCTTTACCTAACGGTACCGATGGTTTTGTGGTTTATTGTGATGCTTCTCGACAAGGGCTTGGTTGCGTGTGGATGCAACGGGACAAAGTCATCGCATACGCGTCACATCAATTAAAGGTTCATGAGAAAAACAATACAACGCACGATCTTGAACTAGGTGCTGTGATCTTCGCGTTGAAGATTTGGCGTCATTACTTATATGGTACTTGCTGCACGATTTTTACTGATCATAAGAGTTTGTAGCACATTTTTTATCAGAAGGACTTGAACATGAGACAGCGAAGATGGGTTGAGCTGTTAAATGATTATGATTGCGAGATTAAGTATCACCCGGGCAAGGCGAATGTTGTAGCAGACGCCTTGAGCCGCAAGGAACGCGCAAAGCGTCTAAGGGTGTGAGCCTTAGAAATGACAATACAAACATATCTCACTACTCGGATTCGCGAAGCTCAGCAGGAAGCACTTAAGCCAGATAATCTACGAGCCGAAGCATTACGTGGAATGGAAGCGCAATTGTTTCCAAGGAAAGATCAAACACTGTGCTTCATGAAACGAGTTTGGGTTCCATTTCGCAGCGATCTACGTGCACTTATTTTTGGTTGAAGCTCATAAGTCAAGGTACTCTATCCATCCTGGATCCGAAAACATGTACCAAGACTTGAAGGACTTTTATTGGTGGCCCAAGATGAAAACCAACATCGCTATATATGTGGGTGACTGTCTTACTTGCGCCAAAGTTAAGGCAGAGTACCAGAAACCATCAAGGTTGCTGCAATAGCCCAAGATTCCTGCAAGGAAGTGGGGACAGATATCGATGGATTTCATTACCAAACTACCAAGAACCCAAAGAGGTCGTGATATGATTTGGGCTATTGTTGATCGACTCACGAAGTCTGCATATTTCTTACCGATCAGTAAGAATGATAGCATGAAGAAATTAGAAGAAATATATCTTAGAGAGCTTGTGGCACGTCATGGAGTGCCTGTTTCTATCATATCCGACCGGGATGGTCGATTTGTGTCAAGAATCTGGAAATCGTTCCAGCAAGCATTTGGATCACAGTTGAATCTTAGCACAACCTTTCACCCTCAAACGGACGGCCAAAGTGAGCGGACGATTCAGACTTTGGAAGACATGCTACATGCTTGTGTGATGGACTTTGGTGGAAGTCGGGATACTCACTTGTCTTTAGTGGAGTTTTCCTACAATAATAGTTATCACACCAGCATTCAGGCCGCCCCGTTTGAAGCATTATATGGACGTAAGTGTCGGTCCCCGTTGTGTTGGGCGGAGACCGGAGATAAACAGCTTATTGGTCCAGAGTTGGTTCAGGAAACTACAAACAAGATCGCTCAGATACGTGATCGTATCAAGTCAGCACGTGATAGATAGAAGAGTTACACCGACAAGCGTGGGAATCATTGGAATTTGAAGTTGGTGATATGGTTTTATTTAAAGTCTCGCCTTGGAAAGGCGTGGTATGGTTTGGTAAGCGTGGAAAGTTAAACCTACGGTACATTGGACCCTTCGAGATCCTGGAAAGGATCGGAACCGTTGCTTACAAGCTGAAACTTCCAGAAGAACTTAGCAATGTCCATGACACGTTTCACGTGTCTAATCTCAAGAAGAGTCCGACTCAGGAAACAATTGTCATTCCCGCAGACGAGATTCATGTCAACGACAAACTCTAATTTACTGAAGAACCTGTTGAGGTTACAGACTGGATGGTCCACAAAACACGGAGAAGTCGTATTAAACTTGTCAAAGTTCGTTGGAATTCACGTATTGGCCCAGAGTTTACTTGGGAGCGTGAAGACCAGATCAAGTCAAGTATCCGCATTTTTTTCACAACTCCCCTGCAACCGATAGCGTAGCTTGAATTTTGGGACGAAATTCTTTTAATAGGGGGAGAATGTGACAACTGGCACTTTTCCATGTATTCCGTACAACATAAATAGTAATTTGTACATTAATGACTGTGCATGATTGAGCAATGATATGAATGATTTTCTGATTTCTGACATAGACATACAATTGCATTACATGTTGCATGATTGCTTATCATTGTTACATGCAACCCGGTATGGTTCAATTAGTGCTCAAAATGAGACTAGCACAATAATCAGATAAACTAGAAGTACTGACGGGAGTTCAGTACTCAGATAGACATGTTATTAGAACACAGAATGAGCCCCAGAACCAAGAGTTACACTAGAATAGTATGTAGGAAAGTAGGGATCATAAAACTGCCTTTCGAGTGATGATCCAAGTGCCGGAAAGTGCCCGAAACACACTAAAACTGCAGGATTCTACAGAAAACAGCAAAAATCAGCATTTTAACATCAAAAGATAATGCAGAAATGTGGTTTAATGGTCTAGAATAACTTGATAAGTGTCGGCAATCAAAACTGTCATAAAAGACATCATATTGCACACTAGACTGCGCAATTTAGCGCCTTAACGAACCGGTAACCAAACGAACAACCAGACACTACCCGAAACACCAAAATTTAACTAGAAGCATTGTTTTAATGTTTTGAATCTAGTTATGATCACTAAATATCATGTTACACCCTAAAACACCTAAACATACTTAAACCCCTAAATCTAATATTTAACATGTAACTAAATCACCTAACCAGAAGTTGAAACCCAACTAGATACCCCCCCATAACCGGTTATAAAGTGGGCCCCACACTTTTGATTTTCTTGAATATTATAATAGATTATGTTTCTTTGATATTTGACATATTAACCAAGAGATATAGTGTTGTTGAAGAATAAAAGACATTAGAACCTTAAGATCATATTACACATACCATACACTTTCAAGTTCACAAAGATCTTCTTCCTCCCTTCCATAGTTCATGGCCCAAACCCCCTCTCTTCATCATCATTTCTCTAGCAGTTTTCCATACAATCAAAGTTGTCCATAAGGTGTAACAAGCATAGTTAGGAAGGTTGGAAGCTAAGGAACTTGAAGGACCTTCTTGGAGTGCTTTTATCCACCTCATTTCTCATCATCTTCATTCTTGATTCTTCCCTAGCCATAGTGCGAGTAGTAAGCCTCTTTGATCCTACTTTTACTCTTAATTTTAGTGGTTAAAGTATAATGTAACTTGATAAACCAAAGAATCTCAACAAAACAAAAGTATGATCATGAACATAAAGCTTAAAAACATGAAGATCAAGTTGTTTTAGTGTATGTGTTAAACTTGTTTGTTGATTTCTTGCATATATGGTGTAGATCATCATATGAAGCTTGCTAGATGATGATTAAACCCATGATCTAGAAAGTATAAGGATGGATCTTGAGAAAATCGTGTTGATCATCCTTTATGTAAACTATGAATTTGAAGTTGAACATGATTTAGCGTAGGATGATGAATCCTACAAGTTAAATGTCTTGAAAATGTAAGTTCTCAAAAATAATATTTTCAAGAAACTAAAGTTTACTTCAATATTTAACATGGATTGATTTTTGATAGAAAGAAAACACATTATGATGGTTAAATAGGACTAGTAATGTGTAGGAAACAAGAAAAATACAAGAAGATTAATTTTTGAAAAATCATCTTACAAGTTGTAAAGATGGAAATTTCACAAAAATGGGTTTTATTAAATAAAAATCATAGATTTAGTGTTCTTACAACCTATTAAACATCATGTTAAATTACTACAAATTTTTACTAACTTCAAGTTCATGTCATAATGTAAAAAATGCATATTTTTGGCTCATGGTAAGTTTTGTGAAGATTGTTGTTGTTTGATGAGGATTTTTTTTAAAAGAAAATGATATGCTAATAAGCATGGAAATCTCCATTTTCAAGGGGAAACTATGGCAAATTTTTTTGTAAAAGTTAAACACTTAGTAAAATATTTTCAAACAAGTGTTGACAAGTAAATTTTGATCTTGGTTTTTAATATAAAACTTGCCATAATTTTTGTTATAAAATTACAAATATTAGAGGTTGATTTTTTATAATAAAAGTGACTAAGTATATATTTAGAAAAATATATATTTAGATGTCACAAAATTATGTGCTACATGTATATTGATTGTATTAGTTATATTAAAATTAGGGATTTGAAAATAATATAACACATCAAAATACCAAAAAATTGTAACATGAAAATATTACCAAAATCACAAGAAAATAAATATATATCTTATACCCGAATATCAGACGAATCAGACAATGTCACATTCGACTATATTTATATATATTCCGGAAATAAATTCGTAACTTAACAAATGTGATAAACGGTAATTTTGAAACCGAAGAAACTGTAAAATATGAATTTTTATAACTATTACAAAATATATCATATTTTGTCAAATAGAAAATATATTATTTTTGAGTGGAGAAAAAATATGTATTTTCTTAAACAATACAAAAATATATTATTTTGGTGAAAACTAAAAATATATATTTTCTAAGTTTAATCTTAAAAATATATTAATTTTTAAGATATATTTGGAAGTATACTTATTTTTGCCAAAGCGAAATTTATAGATATTTTTCTACAAAAATTATCTTAAGATATGTATATTTTAAGAATATAAAAGTGGTGATTTTTAATTGTATAAAAATAATATTTCGGAAAATTATACACAAGTTTAAGTATCAAATACTTAACAAATACAAGAAAATACGTATTCCTATACGTATAAATACATACCGGAATACACCACCGATACTTGGCAAAATACACAAATACGAGTATACCTATACTTGAAAAATACATATGTGAGAAATACATGATAAACCAAGTTACAGATATATTATTTTTAACAATATTCCAAATAATTGGATAAAAATAGTTTAAGTTAAAATATTCCTATTTTAACTAATAATTATATAATTTGGAATTGTATAATACTTACCAACCGTATAACTCAAAGCATACTAAATTCCAAAAATAAGTCTTAATAAATAAATAAGACTAAGAGTCGTTACTCGTTACACGACCTAAACGTCTAATAAAACATAGCACGTGTGTAGGTGATAGTACGACTCGTGGAAAGGAAACTTTGAGTTACGAGACGGCTACGCAAAACCGTGAGTTCATGTCCCCCTTTTCTTTTAAATGTTTTCGGTTTTATATGTCGCAACCCCCGATCCCTTATCTGTCCCGGGAACGGGCGGACGCGAACTCATAATTTTGGTGGTATCAGTTGGTTAATTTGGCAGCGGAATTTTCATCAGGACCGTAGTTAGGAAATGTTTATCAGAGTAAAACCACCATAATTGATATTAATAATCTCATGGGTAAAACCCAAGTTTCTTATTACAACACATTTATAGAGATAGACCCTATTTTATTGAATTTAAAACATCATCTTTTAGGTAACTTTTATAGCCACATTTTTTTTTCCAAGCCGTCAGTGCTCTCTAGCTGGCTTTTTACTAATTGGCTGTCACATTGTGTTACCTGAAACGCGTTTTAAAAACATTTGTCAGTGGGAAATACTGGTGAGTGAATCCCAATTTAATCAAGAAACAATGATTTAATTTAAACAGTATTGAGAGCGATTACAATGTTTATATCTACACAATTACTCCATTTGTACTGTCAATCCTGACTTGTGGGTCATATTACACATTGGCTGACTCATTGTCCAATGGTAACGTATTGTCATCCCGACTTACTACTCACAGTGTAGTAAATTTTGTATACAAAACCCCAACATACCGGCAGTAATTGAAGAATTACAAAGACTCAATCACTGCTAAATTGCATTGTAAAATAGTTAAGGTTTTGTAAAAACTGTTAACAAAAAGGAGATTACTCACATTGCTGTCTTAGATTTTCCGTAAGGGTTTCGTGAGAATTATCTATAATTTACACAAATGTACACGCGTTAGTATAATAACCCATTTTAACATTAGCAATACCCTCCCCGAGACGGCATTCCAATGACTACGTCGGGCAGAACCACGACAGTCATTACGGAACCATAGATCAATCGGGCAGCGTATCTAATATGTATCCAGGGGTTATAATACTTACAACGGAGTAGAACTTCACTAATTAGGGGGGTATAATACCCGCTTATAAAGCCTAATATTCAGAAATGAGAGAAAAGAAACGTTTGTGAGCGATTCTCGACTGAAATCCGATGGCCTCTATTTATAGTTGCTGAATCTCGTTCCCTCGCGGCCCGCGTAAAACAAAGACAAGGGTTACGCGGCCCGCGTCAACCCTGGTCAAATGTGTAGCAAGTCCGAGTCAGCCAGTAGGGTCAACACGCGTCGGCCACGTGGCCACACCGGGCTGCGCCACCTTTTGAGACTCTCGCGGCCCGCGTTAACTAAAGGGGGTCTTACGCGGCCCGCCTAAACTTAAGATAATCAACGAAATCAGGTTTCAACCTTCATACCGCCCGCGTAAGGTTTGGGGTGGGTCCATGCGGCCCGCCTCAACTTAATATTTCTATTTTTATTTATTTTAAATAATATTTAATGTATTTGAGGCCCGTTTTCGCGTATGAGGTGTATTTTGGGACATTTTGGGATATTTTTTTAAAATATACTAAGGTGTAGGAAATTATTTGAGGGTGTCGGTTTTATTTAGGATTGTTACATTCTCCCCACCTTGTTTTAGAGCTCGTCCTCGAGATCTACTGGAACAAGTGTGGATATTTCCTTTGCATTTCTGACTCGAGCTCCCATGTGTACTCAGGTCCTCTTTTGGAGTCCCACTTCACTTTGACCAGAACTAATCTCTTATGTTTGAGATTCTTGACTTTCCTGTCTTCAATTTGTAGAGGCCTTTCTACAAACTTGAGTTGTTCATTTACCTCTATATCCTTAAGAGGTATTACTAGTGATTCATCGGCTAAGCATTTCTTGAGATTAGATACATGAAATACGTCATGTATTCCTGCCATTTCCTCTGGCAGTTGTAGCTGATAGGCTATAGGTCCTATTCTTCTAATATTCTTAAAAGGTCCAACATACCTGGGACTTAGCTTTCCCCTTTTTACGAATCTTACCACTCATTTTCAAGGAGAGACCTTCAACAATACTTTATCTCCTACTTGAAATTCCAATGGCTTACGTCGGTTATCGGCATCGCTCTTCTGTCGATCACGTGCTGCTTTCAATCGTTCTTTGACTTGAATGATCTTGTCGGTTGTTTCTTGTACTATCTCAGGTCCAGATAGTTGTTTTTCCCCAATTTCTGCCCAACAGACTGGGGTTCAACACTTTCGTCCATAAAGTGCTTCGAATGGTGCAGCATTGATACTTGTGTGATAACTATTATTATAAGAAAATTCTATTAAAGCATGTCTTCCATTGTCTGAATCGTCCTTTCGCTTTGTCCATCCGTTTGAGGATGATAAGCTGTGCTCAGATTTAACTTGGTTCCCATGGCTTTTTGGAAACTTGACCAAAAATGAGAGGTAAATCGACTATCCCTATCAGAAATAATTGATAAAGGTATTCCATGTAAAGAAACAATTTCATTTACATATAATTTAGCTAACTGTTCCATACTGAAAGTTTCTTTCATCGGTAGGAAATGAGTTGACTTGGTTAGCCTATCTACAATCACCCAGATTATATCATTACCCTTCCTTGTTTTAGGTAATATAGTAACAAAATCCATTGTTATCAATTCCCATTTCCACACTGGCATTTCTAATTGTTGTAACAAACCTGAGGGTTTCTGATGTTCAGCTTTAACTTGTGAACAAGTTAAACATTTAGAAACATAGGCTGCTATGTCCTTTTTCATTCCTATCCACCAGAAATTTTTCCTTAAATCCTGGTACATCTTATCATTTCCTGGGTGCATCATATACTTAGACTTATGGGCTTCTTCTAATATACGATGACGTAGGTTTCCTAATTTAGGTATCCACACTCTCTTTTTATGGAATCTCCAAATTCCATATGTTCCTTGTTCTAATTCCTTAATCATACCTTTTAATTTTTCAGTATCATCCTTGATTACTGATTCTTGTGCTTCTCTTATCTGATCATTTAAATCTACTTGCAGATTTAATTTAAGAGAACGTACCATTTTTGGCTTTTCATGATACTTTCGACTTAAAGCATCTGCCACTACATTTGCCTTTCCTTCATGATACTGGATATCACAATCATAATCACTAAGCATCTCCATCCAACGTCTTTGTCTCATATTCAACTCCTTTTGCTTGAAAACATACCTTAAACTCTTATGATCAGTGAATATGGTAAACTTACTACCATAAAGGTAATGTCTCAAAATCTTAAGAGCAAAAATTATAGCTCCTAACTCTAAATCATGGGTTGAATAATTCTCTTCATGATTCTTAAGTTGTCTAGATGTGTAAGCTATAACCTTTTGTCGTTGCATTAATACACATCCATAACCTAATTTGGAAGCGTCACAATAGACTACAAAGTCTTCAGTTCCTTCTGGTAACGCTAGTATGGGTGTATTAGTTAATCTTTGCTTAAGAATTCTAAATGCTTCTTCTTGTTTTGGTCCCCATTCAAACTTAATGGATTTACAAGTTAACTTAGTTAAAGGAATGGCTATTCTAGAAAAATCTCAAATAAATCTTCTATAATAACCGGCCAATCCTAAGAAACTTCTAACCTCGGTTGGTGACTCAGGGGTTTTCCATTTAGTAATTGCCTCGATCTTTGCGGGATCCACATGAATTCCTTCATGAATAACTAAATGTCCAAGAAATTGTACCTGTTCTAACTAAAACTCGCATTTTGAAAATTTAGCGTAAAGCTTTTCCTTTCTTAATAGACTTAAAAGTGCGTGCAAATGCTTTGCATGATCCTCTTTACTCTTAGAGTAAATTAGAATATCATCTATAAAGACAATTATGAATTTATCCAAATATGGCTTACATATTCGGTTCATCATGTCCATAAATGCAGCTGGGGCATTGGTTAAACCAAATGGCATCACAGTAAATTCATAATGGCCATACCTTGTTCTGAAGGCAGTTTTAGGAATGTCCTCTTCCTGTACCTTTAATTGATGATATCCTGACCTTAAATCGATTTTAGAGAAAAATCGAGCTCCTTACAGTTGATCGAACAGATCATCGATTCTCGGTAATGGGTACCGGTTCTTAATCGTGATTTTGTTCAATTCACGGTAATCAATGCACATACGCATTGATCCGTCCTTCTTTTTAACGAATAAAACCGGTGCTCCCCAAGGCGATGAACTGGGTTGTATGAATCCTTTTTCCAGTAATTCATCTAATTGTTTCTTCAGTTCCTGCATTTTGGCGGGTGCCAAACGGTAAGGTGCTTTGGCAATGGGTGCTGTTCCTGGTAGCAGATGGATTCTGAATTCAACTTCTCTATCCGGTGGTAATCCTGGTAATTCTTCTGGAAATACATCTGAAAACTGAGATACTACTGGAATGTCTTTTAGTTCTTTTCCTTTAGTGTTAGTGATTATGGAAATCAAATACACTATAGAACCTTTTCTTATATAACTTGTAGTTTTCATTACAGGGATGAATTTTGTGGATCTACATGGTTTATCTCCTTTAATTGTGATCTTTTCACCTTTTGGTGTATTTACTTGTATCGACTTTTGATCACATAAAATTCTGGCTTTATTGGCTATTAACCAATCCATTCCTAAAATGACATCAAATCCTGCCAGATTCATTGGATAAAGGTTTGCCATAAACTTTTGATTTAAAATTTCTATTCTTGTTCCCTGCAAGATTTCAGAAATCCTAACAGTTTCTCCATTAGCTGTCTCTACTAGACATTTTTGTGGTAGTTTAGTTAATGACGGATTAAGGAGTTTACAAAATGATGTATTAATAAAACTTTGGTTTGCACCAGAGTCAAATAATACTTTAGCAAAGACATCATTAACTAAAAACGTACCAACTATGACGTCTGGAATCATCTTGGCTTCATCTGCAGTCAGAACAAATGCTCTAGCATTTTTAGTGCTCTTGTTGTTTGCAGCTGGGGCTAGTTTTGGACAGTTTGGCCTGATATGACCTTTTTCTCCACAGTTGTAGCATGATCCATTACTGGATTTCTTCCTGCAATTTTCTTCCTTGTGTCCTGGCATCTTGCAATAATTGCAAAGAGTAGAGCATTTTCCCGAATGTTTTTTCTTGCAGACCTTGCAGAAAGGTGCAGAGGCAGAACCTATATTCCTACGGTTGTAATTCCCAGAACGGAATTCTTGGGTAAGCCTCTGTGCTAGATTTTTCCTCTGGTCTTCCTCTCTAGTACGGACTAGTTCATCTGTCAAGGTGTTTGTTAATTCTACAGCTTCTTCTATAGTTTGAGGTCTAGCTGCCTTGACTACATGTCTAATCTCTCCAATTAATCCCCAGATGTAACGGGAGATTAATACCGGCTCTGGTGATGCAAGGGTTGGTACTATTCTAGAATATTCAAAGAATAACTTTGTGTACCCCTTACTATCCACTCCATTCATCCTAAGATTTAGGAATTTGTTTGCTATTTGTTCCTTTTCATTAGGAGGGCAGAATTTCCTTTCTACCATATTCCTGAATTCTTCCCATTCCATATTGTAAACCCTATCACTTCCTCTTGACTGGAGGATAGTGTTCCACCATTCTAAGGCTGAATTCTTAAATAAATTAGAAGCAAACATTATTTTGTCCTCTTCCGCACATTTACTTATTTTCAGAACAGCCTCAGTCTTCTCTATCCAGCGTAGAGCTGCAATGGGTTCTTCATTGCCCGAGAATTCTATTGGTTTGCAGGACCATAATTCTTTGTAAGAACAACCATAAGGCATGGTTCTTCTTTTTTTGGGAATGGGTACTTGAAGTACGGGTCCATTGTTCACGCTGTGTTCTGGTTCAATTGGTTTGAATAATTGGCATGGCATCTATGATTCCTTGTGCCACTATATGTTGAACGACACTATTATCCATTTGGTTTCCATTGTTATTGATGCTTGGATTCTCATTAACCACGTTAATGTTACTCTGGTTATCGTTATTCAGATTTCCTTGATTTCCTTCGTCGGCCATCTGAATTTTAAACATTTACCCCATATTAATATCACAAAATAATATTTCATATAGTCATTCACATGACACGCAATTTAGCCAAAAGCGTCGATCATTGAGACTTTACTCTATTCATATACTATTATGCATCTATTACACACTAGTACTGAAATAAAAATTACAATACTAACTGAAATAGAATTACACTAATAGTAATAGGCATCCGTACACACATATTTTATTTTATTTTTATTTTATTATTATTATTATTACCATCTCCTCCATCACATCACGGATATGGATTCATCCAAAAATCCATATTGCGCTCATCGTATTTCCATACGAGACGCTCTCCCACCTGTCTCATTCTCTCACTGCTCTCTAAAATTTCCTCCCCAAAAGTCCTAAGTTCTTGTACATTTTCTGCACTCATTGGGGGTTCAGGTTCTAGGACTGGGTTTGGAATCTGGGGTGCGAGTTCCTGGTGTAGGGGTGTAGGTGCCTGGAATTGGTAAGGATCTTCTAAGATTTCCCTAATATATTCGTCGTGGTAATAGGGATCTAAAGGGTCCATACCTGGGTAGACTCCTATGTTCTGCATGGGTGTGTCTTCATGTATCGGGTAACGTTGCACATAGTCCCTAACGTCATCCCACCAGGGATCGTAATTTGGGTCTAGGGGGTTTGGTGCAGGTACCCTAGGTATTTCCTCCGGGTTGAAATCATGCATCCCTACTTGGTTTTCAGGGTTTTCTATCTCCATGGGTTGATCATAGATTGGTGGCTGTGGTTGAGGTGCTATTATTTGCTCCAAATTAGGGTCAGCTGCAGTGGTTGCTAAGATGTGAATATTGGCTATACCCCTATTTATCATATCCTGGGCATAGGCATCTGTCTCTCTCTTGGCTGCTGCTAGTACCCTCTGGTCTTGTAACTTTTTCATACGTTTCCTACGCTCGTGTGCCCCTCGACTGAACCATCCCCTCTTTTTCTGAGGAAATGGCTCTTCTGACTGAGCCTTAAACACAAAGATTCCTTCTTCCGTATCAGCAGAGTACCCTGAGAGGGCAGGCTGAGAAGAGGAGGTGCCTTCGCTTCTAGGCGAACCAGACAATTGACGGTACGCGTCAGATGGTCCTTGGTCGCTCATACTGTAAACTAACAAATAGTCAAATAACACATAATAATTAAATACAATTATGCACATATTTCCGTAATTTATTTCCTAACACAAAATTTAAAATTTAAGTGTCAGCAGAACACTTCTTTGGCTTAGACCAGTGGCTAGGCTCTGATACCACCTTTTGTCGCAACCCCCAATCCCTTATCTGTTCCGGGAACGCTCGGACGCGAACTCAGAATTTTGGTGGTATCAGTTGGTTAATTTGGCAGCGGAATTTTCATCAGGACCGTAGTTAGGAAATGTTTATCAGAGTAAAACCACCATAATTGATATTAATAATCTCATGGGTAAAACCCAAGTTTCTTATTACAACACATTTATAGGGATAGACCCTATTTTATTGAATTTAAAACATCATCTTTTAGGTAACTTTTATAGCCACATTTTTTTTTTCCAAGCCGTCAGTGCTCTTTAGCTGGCTTTTTACTAATTGGCTGTCACATTGTGTTACCTGAAACGCGTTTTAAAAACATTTGTCAGTGGGAAATACTGGTGAGTGAATCCCAATTTAGTCAAGAAACAATAATTTAATTTAAACAGTATTGAGAGCGATTACAATGTATATATCTACACAATTACTCCATTAGTACTGTCAATCCTGACTTGTGGGTCATATTACACATTGGCTAACTCATTGTCCAATGGTAACGTATTGTCATCCCGACTTACTACTCACAGTGTAGTAAATTTTGTATACAAAACCCCAACATACCGGCAGTAATTGAAGAATTACAAAGACTAAATCACTGCTAAATTGCATTGTAAAATAGTTAAGGTTTTGTAAAAACTGTTAACAAAAATGAGATTACTCACATTGCTGTCTTAGATTTTCCGTAAGGGTTTCCTGAGAATTATCTATAATTTACACAAATGTACACGCGTTAGTATAATAACCCATTTTAACATTAGCAATACCCTCCCTGAGACGGCATTCCAATGACTACGTCGGGCAGAACCACGACAGCCATTACGGAACCATAGATCAATCGGGCAGCGTATCTAATACGTATCCAGGGGTTATAATACTTACAACGGAGCATAACTTCGCTAATTAGGGGGGTATAATGCCCGCTTATAAAGCCTAATATTCAGAAATGAGAGAAAAGAAACGAAACGTTTATGAGCGATTCTCGACTGAAATCCGATGGCCTCTATTTATAGTTGCTGAATCTCGTTCCCTCGCGGCCCGCGTAAAACAAAGACAAGGGTTACGCGACCTGCGTCAACCCTGGTCAAATATGTAGCTAGTCCGCGTCAGCCAGTAGGGTCAACACGCGTCGGCCACGTGGCCACACTGGGTGCGCCACCTTTTGAGACTCTCGCGGCCCGCGTTAACTAAAGGGGGTCTTACGCGGACCGCCTAAACTTAAGAAAATCAACGAAATCAGGTTTCAACCTTCATACCGCCCGCGTAAGGATTGGGGTGGGTCCACGCGGCCCGCCTCAACTTAATATTTCTATTTTTATTTATTTTAAATAATATTTAATGTATTTGAGGCCCGTTTTCGCGTATGAGGTGTATTTTGGGACATTTTGGGATATTTTTTAAAATATACCAAGGTGTCGGAAATTATTTGAGGGTGTCGGTTTTATTTAGGATTGTTACATTATAACTTACGGGGGTGGAATACATGTTTTAAAGGTTTCGAATGTTTCAAATGGTATGGTTAGCCAAGGAATGAACTGTTAAATCATGTGAATGGTGGGTATAACACTTAAGACCATTAATCCTTGTATAAGGACCGAGGGGCATGAGTGATAGATCTATCTAGGTGTTGCGAGCCCCACCCATGGGTCCGGGAGTGGCCCATGTGGTGACTATGTCATTCCAGCCGGGTGGCCCGGTACGAAATCCCAAAAGGTTTGAGCCTTCCTGCACCATTGCACACATATTAATGTCCTTGCAAAACATTAATTGATCTGTTCATAAACGCTTTCATACCGGGTTATCAAAGGAATACTTACAAATGTTTACAAGATTATTCGAGCTCACATACAAAACACATGAACTCGCTCAACTTTTGTTGATGTTTTCAAAATTACATGTATTTCAGGAAACTGGTTGGATCTGGCGGCGTTAAGAAAGATTTCAAGATGAAATTTCAAGTTTGATGTCATCCTACTTTTGAAGGGTTTGGTCTGTATATCTTATCTTAGATAGGATATACAAATCAAAGCCTTGGTTGGAAAGTCTTTTGTTAAAAGTCCTCATGGAACTTATTACTACTTTGAATGGTTTGTAAACTTAATACTTGTGTTTGTATTATTTTTTAAAACTTATGAATGGATGAACATCATGTTTTAATCATATAGTTTTTTATTATAATTGAATGCAATGATATTGATCAAGTCACACATTATACGCTTCGGCAAAAGTCAGGGTGTGACATCCAATGGGTACCTACAACCAAGGATGGCGTAACCACCCTAACCTTGGTTGGAGAGAACCTGGCAATAGTAGTAACGAACAAAACCAAAACCAACGAACAAACTTTCAACAACAAATAAATGAGTCACAAAATTTCTCTCAACAACAACAATGGGGACGAGAGAGGCTTGAAGATACTATCTCATGCCTCATCTCCGACACCGAAAAGAAAAACTCGTATCGATTCCAACAAATGGAATCGAGCTTTAGAAATCAACCAGCTAGTATTCAAAACATTGAAAAATAACTAAATCAACTAGCTCAAAATTTCTCCGAGAGACCACAAGGCGCGTTACCCAGTAATACCGAGACCAACCCAAAGGCGCAAGTGCATCTCATAACATTGAGAATCCGTACCGTAGGTCCCGAGGAGGCTCCACTACCTCCATCCGACAAAAGTCCACCCATTCAAACCACGACCTCTCCGACAACCCAAAAAGAAACAACTCCTCCGCCAATTCACGAACCTACCAAGAACCCCTCAGTGCCCTACCCCGGTCGGTTACTTCGCCAAAAGACCGATGAGAAATTCACAAAATTCATAAACTTACTAAAACAATTGCACATCAATCTTCTATTTGTGGAAGTCCTCACTAAAATGCCAAAATATTCAAAATTTATGAGAGACTTTCTCACTCATAAAAGGAAAATTGAAACATTACAATTAGTTAATTTAAGTGAAGAATGCTCCACCGTGCTACTCAACAAACTCCCACAAAAGAAAATCAACCCTGGAAGCTTCACCATCCCTTGTTCCATTGGAGGATCACCTATACGCAATGCGCTAGCCGATCTTGGGCTAGCATAAATCTCATGCCCGCTTCAATGTTTGACCGACTCGGACTAGGTAAGACAAGCCCCACAAAGATGAGCATACAACTCGCTGATAGGTCTATCAAATACCCACAAGGTGTCGCCGAAAATCTGTTGGTAAAAGTCAGAGACTTTGTCTTACCGGCCGACTTTGTCATACTAGATATGGAGGAAGACACCGAAGTACCACTCATTCTAGGAAGACCATTCTTTGCAACTGCTCATGCGTTGGTAGATATGCGTGATGGGAAGTTAACATTAAGGGTCGGAGATGAAGAAATGAAGTTCGGGGTTGGGAAAAGAGTAGAAGACCACCCGGTCAACTACATGGATGTCATAGACTCAAGCTTGGATGATGCTCTCTGACGGTGCAACATGGGATGCAAGACATCCCACTTGGGTAACATATGACTAACTTAGGGTCTAGCCAAGGACCCTTATAAACGTGGCGCACCACGGAGGCATTCCGCGGAACTATCCATAGTTTTAGTTTATATTAACTTTTATGTTTTCTAGTTTAGCTTTACTTTTCAGGAATAAAACACACTCGAAAAGGTGGAGGTTACCAAGGTAACTTTAAACACGCACCCCATGCATAAAAAATAGAGCCTCCCGACAATTTTCCATCATTACAGCAAGTTCAGCACGGGGCCGTGCTCAGCCAACACGCCCCCGTGCCCAAGGTTCTGCAGAAAAATGCCCAGTTCAGGTAACTGGACACGGGGCCGTACTCACTGAACACACCCCGTGCCCAGCCTTCTGTTTAATTATGATACTGGCAATCTGACCACGGGGCCGTGGCCAGACCAACATGGGCCCATGGCCAGACGCCCAGTAACACAAAAATTTGTTTTTCAACACCTTTTTACACATTCAATCAACCTAAAAACTTATTTTTGGGACACATTGAGGACAATGTGTAATTTAAGTGTGGGGGGATGCTAAAACCTTGAATTTTGCAAGTCCTAATAACAAGCCTTACACAAAACTCTATTGGAACCGCTAATCACCCCAAATTTTTTCAAAAATTTTCGTTTTTTTTACTTGTCTTGGTTTAATTTGGGAATGACAAGTTCTAAAAAGGTTATATTTTTACAAATTTACAACCGACAGCGTCGTGATAAAAAGAACCAACATAAGAAAATTATGAAACGGCATGACAAATCTAGTTAAAATTTGATTATATATACTTGATCACATTATAAACCCATTCCCACAACAAGTGATTTTTGAGCCTTTATTGAGCATACAAGCATATATCTTTAAACTAAATGCTCATTTTTCGTTCCTTGTGTGAATAGCCGCTTGGTTCTTACGACTCTAGAACTTGCCACGACAATACATTCCCGGTCCTTACCAACTTAAACCCAAGTAAGTAAATGATGGAGGCATTAGGACTAACCCATTTTCCTTTCAACACCGTTATTTTTTATTTTCTTTATCACCTACCCAAAATCCCCCAAGTTAACCCCTTTGAGCCTAAAACTTTTCATTTCTAAACCCACAAAAACAAACACACTTTACCCACCAAAACCTTTTTCTTTTCAACCCTTTATTTTAGTAAAAATCTCGGTTTTCCTGTGACGTTTCTTTATAAAAAAAATGAAAGTCTAGCAATAAACAAACAAAGTCCTCAAAGAAACTTTGTTTGAAAATGCTTAGTTTGAATAAAAGTCACAAAAACAAAAAAGTTTTACTACGACCGACGCTTTTTACACTTTTAGCCCTTTTTTACTAACCACTAACCCAAAACCACCTACCTTTAGCCCACGCCTAACCCTTTGCCAAGTCCTCTTGATATTTACAAAGGTTTATAGTTAAAAAGGAGGAGGATTGATTGCTTGGCAAGCATATGGTAGAAGTAAGTTCCATGCCGGTCTCGAGTGTTTCTCAAAAATACATCTTCGGCCGAGTGTTGAGTGATCTCCCGTGAGGTATGTGAACTTGTATATAAATGAAATTTTAAAGAGGCATGTTATGCCCAAATAAGTAATTTCTCTTATGAAACGTTCTAAATAAATCATAACGAATAGGATTGTAAATAGTATAAAAATAAAACCCAATAAAGATCTTGGATTCCCGACACTCAAGACAAGCCCAAAACTTCTCTCCTACCTATTCCATTTGGGTGTGTAAGCCACATAATAAAGAGTTTTGCTTGAGGAAAAACAAAGATTCAAGTGTGGGGGTATTTGATGTGTGTAAAATGGAACATATAAATTACATCAAATAAGGCATAAAACTAACCCTTTTTTAGTACTAATGTTGGAAAAAGTGTGTTTTTGTCTTCCTTTTATATTTTCCGGACCAAATGAGCTTAAACGAACAAAAGGAACAAATATGCAGCAAAAACTAACATAAATACAAAGAAAAGGAATAAACGTGACATGCCCGACCCCTCGACAGCATCTCCAAGAGCAAAAACAAGAAACAGAAGGCTGACCACGGCCCGTGCCCATTGGACACGGGGGCGTGGTCAGATGTCTGCAGAAATGGACAAAGCTGTGGAAGCTTCTATGCCCACCACTGGGGCGTGCCCAGCTCAGCACGGGGCGTGGTCAACGATAAAATTTACAGATGCTTGCAAATCTTGATAGTACAGATACGCTTCTGCACACGAGGTCGTGCCCAGCGAACACGGGCCATGTGGAGCCCAATGCTGACAAATGCAATTAATGAAGGAAGAGAAAAGAGATGGCCACGGGGACGTGTCCAGCGGACACGGGGCCGTGGCCGGGCTTCTGTTCAGGCTATAAATAGGGGTGCTTGGCTCACTTCAAAGGCATCCCTTGGCAAACCACCTCTCTCCCACTTTGCCACCACTCCACCACCACTACAACACCCACATCCACCACCATCATCCATCATCCACCTTAGAGAGTGTGTAGTAGTCTCGGGATTCAAGATTGATAGTAAGAGTTCTTGCAAATCAAAGGCCATGTTTGGCTAAGTCTCTTACATCACTTGGTGAAGACAAGTCTTTAATGTATTACTTTTGATTTTGAATCTCTTCGCACTTTTTATTTGGTTTTGTATTGATGACTTTAATAACTAGTTTCTTATGTTGAAGGTGAAACTTCTTTATCATTTGTCTGTGGTGTCTTGGCATTACTTTACTGTCCATATAAAGTAAAAGATTTTCACCATTCATATCTCTATGGTCTATATAGAGATATGTTGGCTACCTGGTCGGGGGTTAAGGGAATGGTTTAGTAAGGTTCTTGCCTTGTTCAGTGTATAGATCCTGCAAGGACCTGGGTCAAGCTTACTAGGACCTCCTTCAATACCCACTGGTATTGAATGGCGGGGGGCTGCGAATGGCTTGATCCCCTCATATGTAAACTAATATTGATACATTAAACCGACTACTTGGGATTGTATCCCTGCTGACTCAAACCACTTAGCCGGGGGCAACGTCACCTTCAAAAGAGGGGCCTACCACTTTTCGCATTAATAACTTAATTAATTATCTTCCAATATTCCGACCCTTTGGGATTGTATCCTTGCTGACTCAAACCACTGGGTTGAGGGTAACGTCACATTCAAAAGAGGGACCTACTACTATAACTAAGATAATCTCTTAAAAAGTGCAAAAGTGCGGAAATCATCAAAGGATACATTAAAGGCAAGTCGGATCCAAGTGATTCATCTTGTCTATCTGTTTTTATTTTTATTTTCAGCATTTTTAGTTTTTATTTTTCATGTTTAAAATCTTTTCTAAAAATTTTGGTTTGATTAGACGTTGAGGATAAACCGGTACTAAAAGCTCTTGTGTCCTTGGACGACCTCGGTATCTTACCAACGCTATACTATGCTCACGATGGGTGCACTTGCCCATGTGTGTGTTTAGTGTTAGTAGAATATCGTGTTTTATAAATTTAAAACTTGACTAATGTGTAAAATGAGCTTAAAATATTAATAAAAACATATTACACCTTACACACACCAGGAAGCTTATTACCAGCATTTTATTTTCGTTTCACTTCTCGGTGCTTCGTGACTCGTTCACGGGCTTGGTTTTCTTTAATTATGCTCGTTTTTGCCTCATGTATACTCCGAAACCTTGCAAAACACAACCGAATCAGTAATATACAAAAAACCTAATAAAAACGACACTAAACGACTCGATAGTTATACAAACTATACAATGGATAGGGATGTATTTTGCAATACATAAATACCAAACTGATAGGAAATCCTAGAGTATTCTCAATCCTTCTCAAGGATGTCAACTAAGAGAACTCTAAAAGTTGTTAAACTCACCAGTTAGTCGAATAACTTCACAACGAATCCAACAATACTAAAGTACCCAAAAGACAGTCTACCTCACAGCGCCACAATCTCAATGCACTCGAAAGTGTAAAGGGGTAATCTACGAACAATTCATCAGATTTGGGTATGCAACTATTAAGAGACAATAAAGGAATACCCGCTTACACGTAATTAGACCCTGAACAATCTACTGATGAAGACAAACCTAATTAACCCTTACCTCATAGCTATTGGACTAGGCAGAACACTAAAAACCTCTAAAACCTCAATCACAGTTCCTATGGGAATTGTTGACAATTAACCATAAACTAATCACAAACACAGAGTAGGCGACTTAACTAGCATTCATACATGAGAAAACCATCACAAAAACGCCAGTGGAACAAGTGAAAGAGTTTAAATCAGTAATAAGCATGCATAACATCCGAATTCATGAACAAGATAATTTCATAAGTACTAATACATCAAATTCGTTATAAAAAACCGAAAGAAAACCAATCATACACAAATAGTCATCTTAAACCTAGGTAGTAACAAGAGTTTAGCCTAAAATCATCTTGAAAATAGAAACACAAGTCATGATAAGTTCAACAATCATGTTTGGAAACACGAGAAACAAGGAACGGAGAAACCAAGTAATGAAAACTCGATGATTCACGATCTCATAGCTCTAAGTCTTCAACTTTTGCCTCTTGATCTCCAAACTTTGTCCCTCCACAGCTCTATGTTCGCCCGTCTACAAGTTATCTCAATAATGAATCGTACTTAGGTTAAAACATGTTAATCTGGGCCGACATCATAATTTACATGATCTAAGAGTCGCCGTGCGACGGGAAAGAACAATCCATGTCACATAGCGCACCAATGAATAAAACACGCGTGGCCCATTTGAGCCTCGCGTCGCACGAGAACCATTATCTAACCCTGTCACGCGACGCGACAGGGGTCGTTTCAACATTTTTTGTTTCTTTCAACTCCCGATCAACTGTGGCTCGTCCGGAGGCTCGGTTTTCTTCAATTTAGCTCATTTTCACTTCCTTTCTCCTCTAGAACCCTACAAAACACAAACTGCTCAGTTATATACAAAATCCATAACAAAACGACACCAAACAACTCGAAAATTATACAAACTTTAGATTGGAAATAGATGTATTTTACAATACATCATACAAAACAAACAAACCAACATGTGTATTAAATATAACAAACAAACATGTGTATTAAATAATACATTATAAAATGTTATAAAAGTGAAAGTATCAATATTTAGATAATTTATTAAAAGATTATACTACAATAAAGCATAGGGATAAAAATTATATTCTTTGATTATGGAAAATGATGGAATAAATTACCGCATCTCTCATATCTTTAATTAAGATTTATCTGACAGATAATATAAAAACTATTCTATATCAAATTAGTAGATGTTATAAATAATACAATTATCTATTTTTATGGTTTCCGACATTATAAAGTAGAGGGCTTAGTTTTCATTTGTTTTTTTAATTTTGAAAATCTAAATCAATATATTAGTGCTATATGCATACAGAGATTAGACAATGCGTTGTGGTTTAACATAACACCTCATTATGTCACTGCTACGCAGAAAATGAGCTTTAGTTAACACACTCTTTAACTATCACGTTGTGATTTAACTAATAAATAAAAATAAAAAAATAAAAAGTTTAACTCGTGCACTAGGGGTGGACCACACATGATTTAGCCCTCAAGGGCGTGCAACCCCCTCACCCCAACTGTTATTATCGTCTCCGGCCAATAAGTTTTTACTGTAAGCTTGAAGCATGTCATACTCCTACACGAGTAACGAACACAAATTTCTAGCTTTGTTTTTTCTTTAAGAATGAAAATCTTCATTTTTATATAGTACCATGAGTGTGTCCATAACCCTTCATGTTTTTGTGTACGCCATCTCACCATAAAACATCGTTGGCACCTTGCCTAGCTCAGTTGAACTCAACTATAAAGTCGAAGTTTGCCCTTCCTCTGACCTTTGTCTACCTCTATCGTACACTTCCTCTCTCCGTTGTTGTCACATACTCCGACAAGTTCTAAGCATCCCCGACAACATGATAACCACCATGAAACACCTTACAAGAACCCCTTTTAACCATCTCCAACGCGTACCACTCTTGTGCCATCTTCAAAGACAATCACTACCCTCGACCGCTCCTGAGATGATCCATGACGACTGTAACCCTCCTGATTGGCTCAATTTTTCATGACTCAACTTAATCTTGAAAAAAATAAAAAGTATCTAAAGTGATTTATAAATAAAAGCCTATAATATTAATGAGCAAATTGAAATGAACTGCAATTTTTTTACAATCGACTTATTATTTTTATTTTGAAGAAGATAACACTATCAAATGTATATAATTAATAATATGTATATCTATACTATATGTAACGCATGAGACAATGGTATTTTAAGATACCTAAAAGTTAAGAATTTTTTTTTGCTTTTATGCACAAGTCACAACCTAAAATCAGGGTAATTTATTCTTTAAACATTAATTACACTTTAATCCCCTATTTTTAACAAAATAATAGATAATTAGTTAGTAGTTACACACTTACACTTTATTCCCTTATAAAAACCTAACTACCCTACAAAACGGTGATAATTTTTTTGTACGTTAATATTTTTCTACAAAAAGACACCATAAAAACGAGTATTTTATTCTCTTTAATTTGTGTATAGTATTATTATATATATTTTTTAAATAAAAAAATTAATAGGTTACGTGATTAACAATGCTTAAGGATGAGCAATAACTGAATCATTAACCTGAAACCAAACCAAAATCAACCAACAAGTGAATTAGCCGAATACCGATTAACCAAAATCAGTTTTTGACGTTTTGGAATCCTCATTTAAACAAAATTAACCGAACCGAACCATTCATATTTTCATATATATTTCTGGTTTTTATACATTGAGTTCATGCAGTTAATACATTACACCTCCATTTTATGTATTTATACTTCCATTTCATGTATTTATACATTCATTAGTTTTAGCCCAAATTTGGTTTCGACTATTAAGCAAAATTAAACGAATCCAACCAAAAACCATCAATCTAATCAAATAAACAGAAGCGATTAACAGAAAACCGGTTGGTTAATAAAATAGACTAACCGATGATTGGCTTCGGTTGAGGATAATAACCGAAACAGCCGAACCATGCACACCACAATGAAATGGACTAACCGGTGACTTCGCTTATAACGTATATCCTCCACAGTGATGCTACAGTAATACTATATGCAAAAGAAAACTATCAGAAACGAAGTGTTGCCCCCGCCGTATCGCGCGGGCACCATACTGGTAACACTATATATATAATAATAAGTCATCCGATTGAGCTAGTGAAGCTCGCATTCCACCCAAACCTATAGTTCGGACGTTTGAACCCTTTATGGGTCAGGGTAGGCAGAAGTTTATGTGGGCCATTTGCTGTGTGTTCAACCCAGTAACCCACTACTCTCATCCAAAGTAGCTATTTGTTCCCGCCCAATACAATACTAATGACATAAGTTAGCAAATTAATGTCTTACTTGAATGAAATGCAATATTTTTTCCGAATAAAATCAAATACCTTTTTAATAAATTAAATTAGTCAAACAATAATTAATTTGAAGTTCCATAGGGTCTCTTTGTCCACCTTCCGACAACCATGCACCGCCTTCGAACCCTTGATGGGTCAGGGTAGGCAGAAATTGAGAGGATTCTTCGAGTATGAGGGTCTAGAGCGATGACTTAAAAAAACGGAGGAAGTAAATCTACTATTTGTTACTTGAAGATGAATACTCTTTTATCATCACCTCAATATGTGTAGAAATTTAACATCGCATGACGCAAAGATATAGTAAATGAACTAGCGAGTTATAACAATTTTGGCACAACCGGGTTGTTTATAACAACAAAAGTCTCCAGCATTCTAGTGTAATAAGGTAGTATTTTGGTGTGTACAATGTGGGTTTCAAGCCGTTAAACATGTAGGAAATAGGCTAGTATAAAAAGAAATTTTCACATATTCAAATAGGCACCAAATGACCATGATTGGGTGATTTCTTTCCCAAAACACACGGCTGTTGTATCAACTAGCCAACAACTGAACCATGATGGTCCATGGACGGAGCTAATGTGTTAGTAGGGATAGTACGGGCTACGGCTGAACCCCGTCTTCGTAGTATAAAATTACCCCTCAACTCCGTCTCTGTAGTATAAAAAATACTCATCAACTCCATCTTCATTATATAAAGGATACCCCTGATCCCAATTTTTTTGAAGGATACCCCTAAATTTTTGGATTAGATCTGCCACCGTGATGATCCATTCGTGTATGCCAATAGAACTACTTCATCTATTTGCTAAATTGCTAACCCACCATTGTTTGTTTGAGCTTAATCAATTTGTTAAGATGACGCTCCGAATTCGAGGTATAAAGCATGCCAACAAAACATCACATTACACCCACGATGATGGTGCATGCACCTTTTAAAAAACATCCATTACTTAGTGGATCAATCAAACAATTATCTAATAAACTAATTCATTCTATAAACACGGACTTGAAAATTTCTCTTTAACAAAATTTCTCTTTAAAGTTTACATTACATAAATAAAAGGGTGTATAAAACCTTAAATCTATTTGCTTTATAAGTAATAACAAAGCTTTATTTTGTAACAAGCTATTTATATTTATTTCTTTTGTAAAGCTAAAAAAGGCCGTTTATATAAAGAATTAAACATCTAAATAATCTAACAAGTATTTTATCATACGTTGGATGCCATACTTGATTCACAAAATAGGGGTGTGCATGGGTCGGTTTGGTTCGGTTTTTACTATTAACCATAACCATAACCATAACCGCTAGTTCGGTTATGGAATTTTGGTAACCATAACCATAACCAAACTTTGGTTATGGTTAATCGGTTATGAAGTCGGTTATGGTTCGGTTTTGGTTAATTTCTGTTAAGTAACCAAGCAAGGTTTGAAATAAATAGGGATGTACACGATTTGAACTTAGCTTGAGCCTATTTTATAAGATAACGAAGACTAAACTTTTTGGTTAAACTACCGATTTAGGGTTCTTTTTAATAAATTAATTCTCAAACAAAAACAATTATGGCCATAACACCTTAGTTCTGTATCAAAATAAATGCCATCTAAATTAAGATTATTTTGTTACTAACATACTTTTATCTTAGTAAAGACCCTCTATATGGTTTTGTACAAAATAAATCCATTATATAAAGTTAACATCACAAGTTCGGTTCGGTTTCGGTTATATCGGTTAACCAAAGCTTCAAAACCATAACCATAACTGATTGAGCGGTTATACAAAGTTTCATAACCATAACCATTGGTTATGGTGGTTATCGGTTATTAGTGGTTCGGTTATGTCGGTTATGGTTCAGTTATCGGTTATGGTGGTTAATTTGTTCACCCCTATCACAAAATGATATTTCTTTTAATAAAAATTTATGTTTCAGTTTTATATAAGAACCAAAAAATAAAAAAGATATTTCTTTTAAAAAAAACTAGATTGAAATCCCGTGTACTACATGATTTAGAGTTTATGAAATTTGATTTTATTTTTGTAATATTAAAATATATGGTATCACAAAAGACAAATGAGGAAAATGAGAATAAGAATTACAACTCTTATTTTTTAAAATAGAAATAAAACAACGCTAAGTTTAAACGTTATTGTAGAAACCGTAAAATTTAAATAATTAACACATCATGTGTAAAATGTAATATTTAAAAGGAAATTGGGTAAGGATCTGCGTGTAAGTTAAATGGTATACGCTTTAGACGGAAAACCAAAAATTAAGAATGCCTAAAGTTGTGTCATGTGTCCCCTAAGTTTTTTATTTATCAGGTAATAGAGAATCGATACATACATAGATTATATGACTAAAACAAAGTTGATGTATTTGTGATCAACTTGATGATAGTAATATGAATTGAGATTTGAAACATTTTTTAGTAAGATGATCAAGTTGCCCGTTTTATTCAGTTTTTGTGTTGTACATATACGTACTATTTGTGGATTCTTGAAGTACTTGCATAACTTGTTTTTTTTTTTTTTTTTGTTATTCTAGTTAATGTTGAGTTATATACTAATGGTCTTTTGTAATGTCATATGGCACACAATAAAAGATTTATATCGTTATGCACATATGTATATTGTAAAAAGTTTTTGTTTTTTCGGTGGTTTAGGTTTATATCGTTCTACACATATGCATAGTTCTATTTTTTTGTTTTTTTTTCGGTGGTTTTATATTTATATCATTATATACACATATGTATATTGCAAAAAGTTTTTTCCAGTGGTTTTATGTTTATATAAGAGTAAAATGCACGGATAGTCCCTGTGGTTTTGTAAAATAACACCTATAGTCCCAAACTTTTGGAAATTACACCGGTGCTCCATGTGGTTTAACAGTTTGTTACTCGGATAGTCCCTGGAGTAGATGACGGTTAGTTTTCTCCGTTAAATGAATGTGAAATAACAAATTTACCCTTCATCTTCTCCAGCCACACCCATCAACCTACACCTTAGCTTCTTGTTCGAAAGAGACAGCAAACCCCAACATCCTCTTCATCGTCTACATCGTCGGTATTTCAAGTTTCTATCAAAACATATTCAATTCAGTAAGATCATCCATTGGTATTTCAAGTCCTGCTGAAAAATGGTCTTGTATTTCCTCATCATCAAAATTCAGTAAAGGACTCAGATCCTGAGGACCACCCACCCCTAATTCATCAATCGGGTCTAAAGTGGGTCAATGTTTTTCATACTCTGCTTTGGGGTTCCAAAGATTAGAAAACATATCTGCTCTCCCCTGTTTTCAGATCTAAACCACCTTCTTTCATAGCTGCATCACCGCCAAAAAGACTTCTGGTTCTTTTGCTCCATCTCCGACTCCGACCCCAGCTCCATCTCCGACTCCGACCCCGGCTTTCATTACGATTCTGTTAGAATAGAGAAAAATGAGTGAGATATCGAGAATAGAGAAGATGAAGGGGCCGAAGGTTACAAATCGTCGGAGATGAAGAGGCAGCGGTGGCGACTCGCCGGAGACGAAAAGATGGAGATACAACTTGCAGGAGACGAAGAGGCAACGCTTATGAAGCACATAAAGGGTTTCTGTTTTTCCAATTTTAATAAGTCTTTCAGAATGGTTTTTGATCACCCGCTAAAAGATTCAGTGGATTCGAATGGTGCTGGGTTGTATTCAGTTGATTCTTTATAATCGATTGATGATGGCAACAGAGTATGAATCAAACTAATCATATCATTGTGGTTTTGGTATTGAATTTCTGTTTGAAACTAAATCACAAAATAGGGGTTATTTGTTTTTTTTATTTTTTTAAAGAGAGGGGTAAATTTGTCATTTCACATCCACTTAACGGAGAAAACTAACCGTCATCCACTCCAAGGACTATCCGAGTAACAAACTGTCAAACCACAGGGAGCAGCGGTGTAATTTCCAAAAGTTAGGGACTATAGGTGTTATTTTGCAAAACCACAGGGACTATCCGTGCATTTTACTCTTTATATAAATAGAAATTTATCAAATGCACACCTAGTTGAATTATACATGTTATTATTATGATATTAAGGTTTTATATTACATGCATTGGCTGACTTTCATGCTTTATCTAAACGTGTAGACTCGGTTGCTAGTAACGTCTATGAGATTCCAAGTGGGACTAGGTATTAGACACCAAACGTACCTATCAGTTTCAAACCCTTTGTTGGAGCCAGATTTTGTACAATAAATGAAGCCATGGCTATGTATGAAGAGTATGCATAGAGGGCCGAATTTTGTCCGCTCAAAAAAGGCGAACCAACTAAGGACGATTCGTTAACCGATGAAGAGCATGAGGAAGATACAAAATCTGAAACCAAAGAATCAGGAAGTGAAGATAATGGAAGCAAAGAATAAGCTACTCATATTTAGTTATTTATCATGTTTTTTCCTTGTAAGACTCGTTTCACGTGCGTTTTAATTCTACACTATGGGTACTTTTATTATTGGTGTTCGTAGTAGGGGTGTTCATATATTTTTTTTATATTTGGTATATTTTATATGATTTTTACAAATCTTGACATTTTATAATTTGTTTAATCATGTTCATACCATATACGAGTTCTAATATGTGGCATCTAATCAAAACCAATAGGACAAAAACCAACATCTTCCATAGTTGCAGCTTGTGATTTGCTTGCACCCTAAAGTGAGTGGATCTTTCCTTTCCCTCTGTTTTTATATACAAGTTTTGGGGTGTATCATGTGTTACAATTTAGGCTACTACATTTTCACAATTTAATACGTGCAAGTACCAACTTGTGTAATTTATGTGTTATGTGATCCTTGTTTGGTTCATCATTTGGTGCATTATATTCATGAGAGAGTCATACATGGAATCATAGGCTCGTTCGTTCCCCATTACCATGAGCGAAACCCGACGTTTCCAACACATGAGATCAGCTCTGTTTGATTGAGCTCAAATCTTGCATTCATTACAGCACATCGTTATCAAGTGCAACATATTTACATTCATTTGAGTCATTACATTACTTATTGATGGATCGTATGAGGTTTGATTCGTTTACATTTTACGTATTAAATTACCATTGGTTATGCACATTTTCATAATACTTAATAAACTTATCTTTTCACAAAAACTATAAGATTCACTTGCCAACCTTTGTTGACCTGAAAACTACTTTTACATATGATACAGGTGATCAGGAATGGAGAGGAGATCAACAAAGGATTTGGGCCTTAGTACCAATAATTTTAAATAAAGAAGTTTCTTTGTTCAAAAATGTCTTTTATGTATTTGATGTATTCCGGATTATTTGTAATGTGAAACTCTTTAATATTGATGAATATTCGAACATTTAAATAGCAAGTCATAAGCTTTGGGAAATCAATCATGCCCCGATCACCTATTTCGCTGCGGGTCGGGGTGTGAAAATGGAACAGTTATATAAGACATTGTTTAAATGGCTAAAGCTTTGGATATCATCATGTCTCAGGAACCATGTTTAGGGCTTGAGCTTAACATTAAGAAAACTGAGGTCTTTTGGTCGTTGTGCAATTGGGTTAAGTGAAGGAAGGTTTGTTTCCTAGTAGAATTGGGAGGCCAGAGTTGGGTGTGAAACTCCTCGGAGGGGCTGTTAGTTGGGACGCTGGTTATATTAGCAGTTTAACTGTGAAAATGTCTTCATGTGCGGTGGACCTTATGAGATGCCTACCTCGCTTGTGGGACCCTCAATGTGAGCTCCTCCTGCTTCGCTCTTGTTTGGGGGTTGCTACGTTGTTGTTTGGCCTTCAAACCTGCTAACTCATGTTTGTTGAGGAAGTCGTATCTGTTTTTGACAAGGGCCTACGGGATGCGATACAATGTGGTTTGTGGGGGTCTGTTTTTTTGGTGATCTTCAATGGAGGTTGGCATCTTTGCTGATCCATTTTGGGGGGCTGCAGAAGATGTATCAACATACGCTTTTGTTGCCTCCAGAACACAATCTTGGAGTTTAAAAGACCACAATCTATGGGACAGTGGTATTGATGGGTCGGACACTGATTATGCATGTGTGTTGGGTAGCTTGCACAGGTCCCTCCCTGGTTTCGATCTTGGTGGGTTCACTAATAAGGACACCACCCCTCCAAAGGCCTGCCTTATATAGTAAAGTTGCCTAGAATTTGGGTGTGACAACTGGCACTTTTTCATGTAATATCCGTACAATGTGAACAGTAAATTGTAATATATGATTGTGCATGATTGAATTTATGATATGAATGATTTCATGATTTACTTTCAAAGACTTACAAATACATTACATGATGCATGCTACTTATTATTGTTAGATACAATCCGGAACAGTTCAGTTAGTGCACAAGAACAAAGCTAGCATAATTATCAGATAAACTAGTAGTACTGACGGGAGTTCAGTACTCAGACAGACTTCAAGTTAGGACACAGATTGAGGCTCAGAACCAAGATTTACACTAGATTCTATGTAGGAAAGTAAGGGTTATAAAACTGCCTTTCGAGTGCCGATTAAGCACTAAAAAGTACCCGAAACACACTTTAAATGCAGAATTCTGCAAAATTCAGCAATTAAACAACAATATATTATGCAGAAACAAGGTTTAAATGTCCGGAATAACTTGTAAAGTGTTGGGAATGAAATCTGTCATAAAAGATATCTCATAACACACTAAACTGCGCACTTTAGCACCTTAACGAACCGGTAACCAAACGAACAACCGAACACTACCTGAAACACCAAAAATTGAACTAGAAGCATTGTTTTAACATCATGAAGCAAGTTATTAACACTAAACACCATATTACACCTTAAAATCCCTAAACACACTTAACCCCTAACTTAACACTTGAAATGTTACTAAATTGTGTAACTAAGCAATTGAAACCCAACTAACTACCCCCCCCCCCTCATGGACCGTTACAAAGAGGGTCCCACACCCAACATTATCTTGATTATTTTATTTGAAATGTTGTTAAGATATTAAACATTAGAACCATGGGATAATAGAATGTTGGATGAAAGTTTATAATAACCATGAGACTTCACAAACACTTATCATTCTCAAAATTCAAACTCCATAATTTCTCCTCCTCTCTCAATACCTACGGCCAACACCCTCTATCCTTCATCTTCATTTTTCAATCCATTTCAACATCATCCAAGCATAATCTAAAGTGATTCAAGCATAGATAGGAAGGTTTCAAGCAAAGGAACTTGAAGAACCATCTTGAGGAGCTATTAACCACCTATTTTCTTCTTCATCTTGCATCTTGTTCTTCCCTAGCCTTTGTGCTAGTAGTAAGCCCTCTTGATCTTGTTTTTGCACTTGATTTTAGTGGTTAAAGTATGTATGTAACTTAAAATCTAAAGATCACACCAAAATAAGAACATGAACATAAGAATAAAGCTTAAAATCATGAAGATCTAAGTTGTTTAGTGTATGTGATGAACTTGTTTGTTGATTTCTTGAATGTATGGTGTAGATCACCACATAAAAGCTTGCTAGATGATGATTTAAAACATGATCTAACAAGTATGAGGATGAATCTTGAAAGATCTATGTTGATCATCCTTTATGTTAAGTGTGAACTTGAAGATGAACATGATTTTATGTGGGATGATGGTTCCTACAAGTTATAAGTCTTAAAAGTATGAGATTTCAAACATAAAAGTTTCAAGAAAATAAAGTTTACTTCAAGATTTAATATGATTTGGTTTTAAAAGAAAATAGACATGTTTTATGTGTTAAAATGGAACCTTTAAAGTGTATGAAACATGAAAAATTCAAGAAGATGATTTTTTGTGTAAAAGTGTGTCGTAAGTTGTAAAGATTGAAATCTTGTAAAAATGAGTTTTATGAAGTAAGAATCATGTTTTTAGTGTTAGTATACTATGTTAAACATATGGTAAAATATTACAAGATTTTACAAAACTTCAAGTTCATAACATCTTGTAGAATTGTATGTTTTTGGCTCACGGTAAGTTGTAGGATAATTGTTGATGATTAATGAAGAATTTTTGAAAAGAAAATGATATGCTAATAAGCATGTGATACACTCTAATTTACACATATTTTAATCCCCCGTTTTACCCCTATTTTATGCGTTTTTGGCCGTAAAACCGTCGTTCGGATACTTATTTATCTACATTTGTGTTTACAGGCCTAAAACTGCATTTCAGACAAGATGATAGCAAAAACGAGGACTTTCCGGACGAAACGAAGAAGCTGCGGATATTCTGTTAAGGATTCTGAACTGGGCCTGTGGAACGGTCGTTCCACCTGATGCACGACCGTGCATCTCCGACATCGATGATCATCCCGGAACTGAACGGTCGGTGCGACCTGACGTGCAACATGTAGCTCGGAACTGAACGGTCGTTCCGTCCTGAAGAACGACCGTGCAATTTAAGATTTGGTCAACGATCCGATGACGTATGCAGTATGGCGACCCATCATCAATAATTCAATAAAGTGAACGGTCGTTCCATATGGAGAACGACCGTGCATCAGCAAAAAAGTATAAAAACACAGCAGAAACAGTCTGCTCATTATCTTGGGAAATTCTGGATTTTTGGAGAGCTCTCAGGCGATTTTCAGGCTCCGGAGGCATTAGCTTTCACCCGGATTCAAGCCACATTGTCTCGATTAGCTCGATTACTACCCGGATCCTTAGTCTAGTACTTGTTTATGGTTTGATTTTCTAATCTTTCCAAGTTTTTGTTAATCTTTCAAGTACTTAGATTATGATTTATGTATTATTGTAGCCTTTGGGCAAAAACACAACAATCCCTTGCTAGATTATAACCATTAGTGTGTTAAACTTTGTTTGTAATGACATTTGAAGTATTTTCTATGTTAATCTTTGATGATTAGTTTGCAACCTTGTTATTGATATTGATTTCTTGATTATAAGTAATTATGTTGGATGATTGGTGCTTGGTTAGTTAAGATAGTTGAAAAATGAAGCTTAATTAATCTTGTATTAGTAAACTTTGAATTTGGTTAACTAGTTTAACTTGGTTTAAATGTATGCATCATGATACTAGAAATGGTTAGTGATTTAATAAAATGTAATTATTGTTAATCAAGAGAGCTTGCCGTCACGTAAGGGCCTAAACGGGTTAGATGGTGTCGTTATGAATTCTTGCCATGATTTGTTAGCTTAGTTAGTAGTTTAGGCCAAAATTGCTATCTTGGTGAATTATTGTGTAAGATTTGTAAAATGAACTCGGTTGTGATTTAATCTACATTATGCTTATCTCGGTGGTTGCATTGTGTTTATCGGTGTCGCTTTCCTTGTTTAAGTGAGGTTAGAATAATCCTAACGGCTGACTAACTTATTTTTAAGAGATTTTCATAGACATTTATCAATTGCACGTTAAAGAACAATTTTAGGTGGTTAAAGTGTGTTTATCGTTTTAACTTTCCGAATGATTGTCATGTTAGGATTCCCGAAAGGGATACTAATTGTTTTAAATTGGAATATTGACCGAATGCTTCTAGTGCCAAAACTGACTTAGTTGACATGCTGTGGTTGTGTATTTAGCAAGGCTTTTTATCTACTATATATTATGTTTTTATTATGTATTTGGTTATGCTTACTTTAGTTTAGTTTTAAATCAACAAAACCTATGTTTTTACCGGTAGTTTAGTGACAAAGGTCTAGTACAAATTCTCCGCCCATTTCCTTGGATCGATACTTGGTTCTTACCAATACTTTATTACATATATGACGAGGTACACTTGCCTCTTTCGTGTGTGTTTTGATGTAAAAGTAATAATCACTTTTATAAATTTAAAACCCAATCGTGTGTAATTCATTGCAAAAATTATGTATATATACGCACACGTCAAGTTTTTGGCGCCGTTGCCGGGGAAATGGCGAGTTTTAGGAACGACCCGAGTCATTTGGTTATCGGTGTATATACTTGTTTATTTTTGTGAATAATTTCTTGATTCTTTATTTGTTCATTTATTTGTTAATATTTCTTGTTTTATTCAATTTATTCATTTTTGCGTTATTTTTGTTTTATTTATTTATTTGATCCGGATTCATTTATTCGCTTATTCTTTGGGTTTTCGGCACCCTAAAGCCATTTTTGTATTAGTCGATTCATTTATTTATTTTGGTGAATTTTTATAAAATTTCGGGCTATTTTTCGGATTTTTATAAAATTTTCAGCCCATTTATAATAATTTTCTGCTTCTATTCAGCTGGAAAAAAAAAAAAAAAAAAAAAAAAACAGCATTATTATTTTATTAATAAAATATTCACCGTGTCAATCTTTCGTTTGCAGGTTGATGTTCTCGACCCCCGCTCCAAAACTTGTTGAACCGTCAGACGAACCCGAACGTGATCTTCGGAGGCGTCTTCGCGCGAAAGGGCGTGCGGTTGGGCTACTGCTCGCATCTGGCGGGCCGGATTCGGTGGTACCCGTTGAAGCCGAGGGCTCAGGAGGAAACATAATCATGGCAGACGATGAGCGACCGTTGAATGAGTCAAATCAGCCTGGAGCGACAGGCCTGGAGCCGAGTATCCTTCAACCTACTATTGATGTACCTACGTTTGAAATTAGACCTAGTGTAATAAATATGGTACAAAATTCAGTACAGTTTGATGGACGTGAGCACGAGGATCCCGGGAGGCATATTGCTGCGTTTCTCCATGTTTGTACTACGTTCAAGATTACAGGTGTTTCGGAGGACGCAATTAGGTTGAGGTTGTTTCCGTTTTCAGTACGTGACAAAGCCAGAGCTTGGCTTTTGTCGCTTCCAGTCGGGTCCATCAGGACCTGGAATCAGTTGGCGGGGCTGTTTATGCAGAAATATTTCCCACCAGAGAAAACGAACAAGCTACGTAACCGAATTGTATCCTTTCGTCAGGATGAGGGGGAGTCGTTGCATGCAGCGTGGGAGAGATTCAAGGATCTGTTACTTGATGTTCCACATCATGGGTTCACCAAGAGACAGTTAGTCTTGACATTCTATCAGGGTCTGAGCTACAATACGCAGGAGCGATTAGATATGAATTCAGGAGGCGATTTGGGGACAAAGACGCCCAATGAGGCTTACGATATCATTGAAAAGGCTGCGTTGAAAGCTAGCTCTCGACGCGAAGGGGATAGAAGTCGGGCTACATCATCAGGATCCCGCACAGGAGTGCATGCTGTAGACGACTATACGGCCATTACTGCTCAGATCTCAGCTCTCGCATCGAGATTCGACAGGTCCCAGATGATTGCGCATGCGGGCTCAGGTTGTGACCAGTGTGGTGTGTCACACGAGCCTGGGGCATGTTTTCAGGGAGTCGGATACGAGGGCCATGAAGAGGTAGATTTCGTGGGTAATCAAGTTAGGCCGCAGAACAACCCTTACAGTAACACCTACAATCCCGGTTGGAGAAATCACCCAAATTTTGGGTGGCGTGCGAACACAGGCAATCAAAATCCTTTGGGATTCACTCCGCGCGCTCCAGCGCAACAGGGTCAGCAGTTCCAGCAGTACAACCAATCCTATCAGCAGCATTCGTACCCGCATCAGAATCAGGGCTCTGGGAGTAGCTCCCAGCAGCAGGCCCCTCAGTCTAGTTCTAAGCTGGAGGAGATGATGTCCCAGCTTCTTACTAGCTCCTCGAGCGCGAATCAGTTAGCTGAAAAACGCTATCAGCAGAGCGAGGATCGTTTTCTCTCTCATGAGGGAGAAATGAGGAGCCACAAGGCCTCGATTCAGAACATAGAGAATCAGGTTGGTCAGCTGGCACAGATGATGTCGAAGAGACCCCAGGGTGGTCTGCCAGGCAATACTGAGACAAACCCGAGCGGGCACAGGGATGTGAACGCTGTGATGACCAGGAGTGGAAAACCTACCGGACCCGTCATATCGGACTCACCACCGATCACTGAAGCGGTCCCGACTAGCACACCGGATAAGGTGCATGCCAGGCTACGCCCAGCAAGTACAGCACAAGTCCAGGAGCCGGTCACAGGTTACAAGCCTCCAGTGCCCTATCCAGGAAGGTTGAAGAAGCAGAAGATGGATGAACAAAACGGTAAGTTTCTTGAGATGTTTAAGCAATTGCATATAAACATACCGTTTGTTGAGGCTTTGGCACAGATGCCAAAGTATGCGAAGTTTCTGAAAGACATCCTCTCAAACAAGCAAAAACTCGAGGATATGTCTTGTGTGGTTATGAATGAAAGCTGCTCTGCTATTCTCCAGAATCGCCTGCCTACAAAAATGGGCGATCCAGGCAGTTTCACGCTTCCTTGCCTCATTGGCAATCTGTCAGTCAGTAATGCGTTAGCAGATCTAGGAGCGAGTATAAACCTTATGCCCTATAAGGTTTTTACAAAGTTGGATCTAGGTGAGCCGTCACCTACGAGGATGAGTATTCGACTTGCGGATCGTTCTGTCAAGTATCCACGCGGGTTTGTAGAGAATATGCTTGTTAAGATTGACAAGTTTGTATTTCCCGTGGATTTTGTTATCCTGGACATGGATGAGGACTCGAGAGTGCCTCTGATACTCGGACGCCCGTTTTTGAATACCGCCCGGACGATTGTGGACGTGGCGGCGGGCGAGATCACACTCCGAGTAGATGATGAGCATGTGACGTTTGACATTAAACGTTCTATGCAGCACCCTCTGAGTCAGGACGACGCGCTCTATTATGTTGACATTGTCGACACTTATGTGAGCACACATTTCCAGGGTACGATCGAGGAGATAGATTCGGACACACATCTGTTGTGTGGGGACTTAGATGGCATTACGCAGGAGGGCCACTATTTAGAGCAGCCAGTCTATCAGATTGGTGATGATAGTCCCCAGAGTCCGGATCGTTTCACAGAAATTGATCGCGAGAGTGAAGTGAAGTCGAAGCCTTCAGTGGAAGATCCTCCTACCTTGGAGCTTAAAGAGCTCCCACCGCACCTAGAGTACGCGTTTCTTGATGAGGAGCGTCATTTGCCTGTCATTATTTCATCTGGATTGGCGGGAGAAGAGAAGAGCAGGCTGCTTAATGTGTTGAAACTTCATAAGAAAGCAATCGCTTGGAAAATCATGGACATCAAAGGTATAAATCCCTCCTTCTGTACACATAAAATTCTTATGGAGGATCAGTTCAAGCCGTGTGCGCAGCACCAGAGGCGGCTGAACCCGAACATGCAAGAGGTCGTTAAAAAGGAAGTGATTAAGTTGTTAGATGCTGGTATGATCTATCCCATTTCCGACTCTGTTTGGGTTAGCCCTGTGCAGGTAGTGCCCAAAAAGGGGGGCATGACTGTGGTCACGAACGATAGGAATGAGCTCATTCCAACCAGGACGGTCACTGGATGGCGGGTTTGCATCGATTATCGCAAACTCAACGACGCCACCCGAAAGGACCACTTCCCGCTTCCATTCATTGATCAAATGTTGGAGCGTCTGTCAGGGAAGTTATATTATTGTTTTCTGGATGGGTTCTCGGGTTACTTTCAAATTCCTATCGCTCCTGAGGACCAGGAGAAGACCACATTTACCTGTCCTTTCGGTACATTCGCCTACCGGCGTATGCCGTTTGGGCTGTGTAATGCGCCGGCTACTTTCCAGCGATGTATGGTCGCAATTTTCCACGACATGATTGAGGATTCCATGGAGGTGTTCATGGACGATTTTTCGGTATTTGGGGATTCCTTTGATCAGTGTCTGGAAAATTTGAAAAGAATGTTGAAGAGGTGTGAAGAGACCAATCTGGTCCTGAATTGGGAGAAATGCCACTTCATGGTGAAGGAGGGCATAGTTCTGGGACACAAAATCTCTCACGCGGGCATGGAAGTCGATCCAGCTAAGGTCGACGTTATTTCACGACTTCCGCCCCCCACCTCTGTTCGTGCTATACGGAGCTTTCTCGGTCATGCCGGGTTCTATCGGCGATTCATCAAAGATTTTTCTAAAATCGCCAGACCCATGACTCGTTTGTTAGAGAAAGATGCTCCGTTCGTGTTTGGAGATGATTGCTTGAGGGTTTTTGACCTCCTCAAGCAGAAGTTGGTAGAGGCCCCTATTTTAGTCGCACCGGACTGGAGTCTGCCGTTTGAAATCATGTGTGACGCGAGTGATTACGCTATAGGGGCCGTTCTGGGTCAAAAGAAGGAAAAGCACTTCCATCCGATCTACTATGCGAGTAAAACTCTCCACGACGCTCAAGAGCATTATACCACGACTGAAAAAGAGCTCTTGGCGGTCGTATTCGCATTCGATAAATTTAGATCGTATCTGGTGCTTTCGAAAACCGTTGTATACACTGATCATGCAGCCATTAGATACCTCTTCAGCAAACAGGACGCTAAACCGCGTCTAATCAGATGGATCCTATTGCTGCAAGAGTTTGATATTGAGATACAAGACAAAAAGGGTGCTTTGAATGTAGCTGCCGACCATCTGTCTCGGTTAGAGCACGGAGACATCGAGGATTCGCGTTGGGATTCAATAAATGACAAATTCCCACACGAATCTTTGATGGGTGTTGAGATTTGTGATGAGTCGCCATGGTTCGCCGACCTTGCGAACTATCTTGCTTGCGGGATTCTGATAAAAGGGTTGACTCACCAGCAAAAGAGGAAATTCTTTTCGGATCTCAAGCACTACATATGGGACGACCCTTTCTTGTTCAAGGTGGGTGCTGATCAGGTGATTAGGAGATGTGTATCTGGGTCTGAGGCGACCGACATTCTGCGCCAGTGTCATGAGGGACCTACCGGAGGCCACCACGGAGCCAACTTCACCGCGAAGAAGGTGTTGGATTCCGGGTTTTACTGGCCGACCATTTTCCGTGACGCGCAGAGTTGGGTGAAAGCGTGCGATGCTTGTCAGAGGGCGACGAACATATCGGCACGCGACGAAATGCCCCAGAACTGGATACAGGTTTGTGAAGTCTTTGATGTTTGGGGGATAGACTTCATGGGACCGTTCCCCCCCTCACGTGGAAACAAATACATACTCGTGGCTGTTGATTATGTATCAAAGTGGGCGGAGGCGCAAGCCTTACCCACTAATGACGCCAGAGTAGTTGTAAGGTTTCTTAAGAGTTTGTTCGCCCGATTTGGCGCTCCAAAAGCGCTCATTAGTGACCGAGGGACTCATTTTTGCAATACACAGCTTGAAAAGGCTTTGTCCCGATACGGTGTGCATCACCGTTTATCCACACCATATCATCCGCAGACGAGCGGGCAGGTGGAGGTCACGAACCGTGGGCTTAAGCGCATCCTTGAGCGGTCGGTTGGAGCGAACCGCAAGGAGTGGTCGGACAAGCTTGATGAGGCATTATGGGCATTCCGTACAGCTTATAAGACCCCTATAGGGACCACCCCCTTTAGGTTGGTATACGGAAAGGCATGCCATTTACCGGTGGAGTTGGAGCACAAGGCTATGTGGGCATTGAAAACCGCGAATTTGGACATTAAGACCGGAGGTGAAGCCCGGTTTCTCCAAATTCATGAATTGGAAGAATTGCGGCACCAAGCCTATGAAAGCTCCGTACTCTACAAAGAGCGCACGAAGAAACGTCACGACAAACGCTTGAAGGACCACAAAGAATTCCAAGCGGGTGATCTTGTTCTTCTGTATAATTCACGGCTGCGCTTATTTCCTGGGAAGCTTCATTCACGCTGGACAGGACCATACATAGTTAAGGAAGTATTTCCGTATGGTACTGTTGCAGTAGAGAACGCGGATGGCGTTATTTTCAAGGTAAATGGTCACCGGTTGAAGTTGTACGTTGCCGGGCCGATAGAATCAGCGGTGGAGGTGATTGAACTCCAAACCCCGCACACATCATAAGTGTGGGGAGGAGAGAGTCTACGCTACTGACTCGCGGATCAAAAATGTAGCAAGAGCGTATTTTGCGCTTTAGGGGTAGTTTAGTCTTTGTAGTCTTTTTCGTAGTTTTTGTAGTTTTTCTAGTTTTTAGCTTTGAGTCTTGCTATCGACTCGTCGAAAAAAAATTTAGCATGAGTCTACGCTGCTGACTCGCCGACAAAAATGCAGCCGGAGCGTCTTTGGCGCTATAAGGGCAAAATTGTCCTTTTATTTGTTTTTGTAGTTTTAGCGTAATTTAAGTTAATTAGGTAGTTTTCGTTTGTTTGTTTAGTTTCCGTACGTGCCGGGCGAAGGTTCTGTATTGTAATATTATTGGAACAGTTGGTGTATCGAAAAAACGGCGAAAAACGGCCGAAACGGTTGCTGGAAATAGCTTCTGCAGAAAATCTGTATCTGCAGCTGATGCACGATCGTTCCACCTGTGGAACGACCGTGCAACTCCAAGCAAGCCGGAACGGTAGATCGCACCCTCGGTGCAATTCCGAGAACATGCTGCTGGGTTTGAACGACCTCGGTGACGCACGACCGTTCCATTCCGGAGAACGACCGTGCGACAGCCTGAGGGCAGTTTGGTCATTTTGCACACTATTTATATCATTATCTGCTGCAAAACTCACCAGTCGCGAACCCTAGCAGCTCCAGCTCGTTCCAAGGCGATTTTTCACCGTTTCGCACGATTTTTCGCACGATCAAACACCCAACTTCGCACGGTACGTCTCTAGTGTTAGATTTCTTGTTTTCTTTCTTCCTAGTGTAGATTTCTCCCGATTTTTCAAGGAATTTTTAGGGTTCTCTTCATAAACAAATCGAAACCCTAACCCTTGTTAAATCGAAGTATCGTGAACACCCGGTTGAATTGCAGACCCCTGTTGACCCAATATTTGTTGAAATTTTGAAAAATCTGATTTTTCTAAGTTCAGGGGTCGTATTCTGCAGATTCGGAAGTGCACGGTCGTTCCTCGGGTGGAACGGTCGTGCATCGCCGGCTGATTCACGATATCGTCTGGTCTGGCCTGTTAGTTCTCGGTGACGCACGACCGTGCATCCCGGAGAACGACCGTGCCATATTGCCAGTACAGTTTGGACAGTAGCTTCATAATTGGCTGCTCGCTTGTTTTCAACTCATTTTTCTCCTGTTTCTGTCTTCCTAACCTTATTCCCCATTGCAGATGGATCACCCTTTCCTACAATTTAACCCCAACATCGAGAAGGAAGCGTTATGCATCGCGAAGCGCGATGAATTGTGGGCGAGGCGCGATCAGTTTGGAGAGCCCCGTTGGTTGGACTGGGAGGTTATGCGTGACCTCAACCAGTATGATCGCCTAGATGAAATGATGACCCGCCCGCTTGCAAACTTGGTCGGTTGCAACCGACCCGTGTACCGGGAATTGACTATCGAATTCTTCGCCTCGTATAAGTATGAAAAGCCGGTTTTACATACAGAACCTGATTTCCGCTGGAGGAATCGGGTCACCTTCTGGTTGTGTGGGCGATGGCACACATGGTCGGTGGGTCGTTTGGGGCGGAGGCTTGGGATTTATACGCGGGAGGACATGGATGATCCCGACATCTTCAATGATCGGTACAATTTCCCCAATGATGCAGCACGAGATGCATTCTGGGCGCGTAACACTATTGGGGGCCCATACAACCCACGGATGTCAAAGGCTTCACGCCTTCGAGACCCTCTGGTGCGAGTGATGCACCATGTTTTCAGCCATTCTATATGTGGACGCATGGACAGTCAAGGTAACTGTCCAACACCTGACTTGCTTTATCTTTATGCGTTGGTTGACAAAGCACCGATCAACCTCGCCGCGAGAATGGCTGAGTACTTTGTTAAGTGTTCAGGGCGGTCCCACAATAGTGAGATCCACGGCGGTCAGTACGTGACTGAGATCGCGTACAATGAGCGATTAATGACGCCGGGGGTGCTTAGGGGTCTCACCTTGATCACTGAGGGAGTGCATATTGATATCCGGTCTTTGAAGTTTGTGGGGGTTATTGCTGAGTTGGATGGGAGAGATAGGTTGAGGGGTTTGAATGGAGAGATATGGGACCCGTTGCCTCCAGCTGAGGAGGAACATCAGGATGAGGACGAAGAAATGGGAGAGCAGCACGAGCCACAGCCACCGACACCACCACACTCGCCGCAGCATCATGCATTTCAGCAGCATGAGGATTGGCCTACTTTTTACCAGCAGTTCCAGGACATGCGTGTCACACAGGAGCAGCATGGTGCATACTTTGATGAGATCCGGGCTAGCCAGCGCGAGATTAGAGCCAGTCAGGCAGAGCTTCGAGCCACACATGACCGACTAGAGCAGCGCCAGGATACTCTATACCAGGGGGTATCCGCGGGTTTTTCTTATTTGTTTGGGGAGATGCATCACGCATACCCCAACTATTTTCAGCATCCGCCGGAGTTCCCACCGTGGAACCCCCCTGGCTATGGCGATCAGGGCCCATCTGGCACGAGGCATGATGACGATGATGATGAGTAGTTTGCGGTAGTGGTAGCACTTGGTGGTGTTTCATGTTTCAGTACTTTGTTTTTCTTTGGGTGTTTATTTTGACTTAGTATTTAAAACACCCCGGATATGTATTTTCAAACAATTTCCTCTCTGTTTTGTTTGGATATTAGCATTTATGTACATTATGGTTGTTTGGTTTTTCTTTTTTCTGTTATATTTTGGGTGTACACGACATACTTGCAGATTTTATCTATCGGATCTTGGACCGGAGCACGTACCAGTTAGAGCTTCGGAAGTCTCGTGGCACCAACATCATCTTGAGGGGAGTATTTTTATCCCTTTCTCTATATTTCGGGTCTCGCATTGGGGACAATGCGAAGTTCAAGTGTGGGGAGGGGGTTAACTTTGTTAACATTAGCTTTGTTTGTCCTCATTTGTTAAAAAAAAAAAAAAAATCATTTAAAAATACTTGTGTTTTGTGTATATGTTGGTAAATAAACCGGTTGGTTATGTTTTAGAAAGCGTCGGACTTGATAAAAACTTGACAAGCAAAATATTTTTGAAAAAGGAAACCGGAAAGCGTGACAAACAAAGAAAGACGTACATGATAGTTTTCACACTTTTACCCATTCCTTCCGTTACGTGAGCATATTTGAGCTTAGATTGTTATATTTTTGTTCATTTCGGATATAGGAGTGAGCCGGATGTTTTGTGCAATTTAGAACTTGTCACTAGTATGCTTGTTAAGACCATGAACGTGCGGATTTGTGTAAACGTGATAGAGGCACTTAGATTACCCCTCTGTTGTGTACCTTGTTCTTTGTGTTGTGCTTCCCGTTCACCTTATATTACCCTTTAGGATTAACCATGTCGAGCCTTCCCGTTCACCTTTGTTTACCCACATTATCTCCTACTTAACCAAATTTAGCCTTTTTATGTTTTTAAACCTTTTTAGTGTTAAAACTCGGTTAAAATAATAGTTTAACTAGCTTGTTAGTGTTTATATTTCATTGTATAGTTTGCAAAAAAAAAAAAAAAAAAAAAAAAAAAAACAGAAAATAAAACACCCTAAAATAGGGTGAAGTTGATAGAAATCGAGCAATTTTGAATGCTTAAATGTTAAAAATCTTGTTGATAAGCTCGATTGCGCTTTAGTCGCCTTTTTAAGGCGTTTGTATGTATAGTTGTACTATTTCGTTGCTAGTTAAACGCTACTACCGAGTTTTAACCGTTTTCGCCATTTTAAATGTCCACTTCCATACCCTTCGCCCAAGCCTAACGTTACAACCCGTAAAGACCTCTTGATTTACACTTATTTGCATGTTAGTTGGTGGAGACGAGATCTTATGACAAGCTTATGTTATTGCACATTTCATTGACTAGGCGTTGAGTGTTTACGCATACACATTTTATGTATGATTCATCAATAAAACCGAGTGTGTGTGAACATTGTGAGTTGGGTGAAGATTAACATGTGAGTCAATTAAATGTTTAGTCACGACTTTTTGGTTGTCGCTTTTTAAATTGCATATGCTTGTTGGGTTTGAATCTTTTGATGTTGTCTTTCGACAAACCGGCTAACCGTTTATATTTCAGTTTTCAATAAAATAGTGTGTAAATTATCGTTCTTGTTTGTTTATGTCTTTTATTGCTTTTTAGTTTAGCTTGCTTGAGGACAAGCAAGGTTTAAGTGTGGGGAGATTTGATACACTCTAATTTACACATATTTTAATCCCCCGTTTTACCCCTATTTTATGCGTTTTTGGCCGTAAAACCGTCGTTCGGATACTTATTTATCTACATTTGTGTTTACAGGCCTAAAACTGCATTTCAGACAAGATGATAGCAAAAACGAGGACTTTCCGGACGAAACGAAGAAGCTGCGGATATTCTGTTAAGGATTCTGAACTGGGCCTGTGGAACGGTCGTTCCACCTGATGCACGACCGTGCATCTCCGACATCGATGATCATCCCGGAACTGAACGGTCGGTGCGACCTGACGTGCAACATGTAGCTCGGAACTGAACGGTCGTTCTGTCCTGAAGAACGACCGTGCAATTTAAGATTTGGTCAACGATCCGATGACGTATGCAGTATGGCGACCCATCATCAATAATTCAATAAAGTGAACGGTCGTTCCATATGGAGAACGACCGTGCATCAGCAAAAAAGTATAAAAACACAGCAGAAACAGTCTGCTCGTTATCTTGGGAAATTCTGGATTTTTGGAGAGCTCTCAGGCGATTTTCAGGCTCCGGAGGCATTAGCTTTCACCCGGATTCAAGCCACATTGTCTCGATTAGCTCGATTACTACCCGGATCCTTAGTCTAGTACTTGTTTATGGTTTGATTTTCTAATCTTTCCAAGTTTTTGTTAATCTTTCAAGTACTTAGATTATGATTTATGTATTATTGTAGCCTTTGGGCAAAAACACAACAATCCCTTGCTAGATTATAACCATTAGTGTGTTAAACTTTGTTTGTAATGACATTTGAAGTATTTTCTATGTTAATCTTTGATGATTAGTTTGCAACCTTGTTATTGATATTGATTTCTTGATTATAAGTAATTATGTTGGATGATTGGTGCTTGGTTAGTTAAGATAGTTGAAAAATGAAGCTTAATTAATCTTGTATTAGTAAACTTTGAATTTGGTTAACTAGTTTAACTTGGTTTAAATGTATGCATCATGATACTAGAAATGGTTAGTGATTTAATAAAATGTAATTATTGTTAATCAAGAGAGCTTGCCGTCACGTAAGGGCCTAAACGGGTTAGATGGTGTCGTTATGAATTCTTGCCATGATTTGTTAGCTTAGTTAGTAGTTTAGGCCAAAATTGCTATCTTGGTGAATTATTGTGTAAGATTTGTAAAATGAACTCGGTTGTGATTTAATCTACATTATGCTTATCTCGGTGGTTGCATTGTGTTTATCGGTGTCGCTTTCCTTGTTTAAGTGAGGTTAGAATAATCCTAACGGCTGACTAACTTATTTTTAAGAGATTTTCATAGACATTTATCAATTGCACGTTAAAGAACAATTTTAGGTGGTTAAAGTGTGTTTATCGTTTTAACTTTCCGAATGATTGTCATGTTAGGATTCCCGAAAGGGATACTAATTGTTTTAAATTGGAATATTGACCGAATGCTTCTAGTGCCAAAACTGACTTAGTTGACATGCTGTGGTTGTGTATTTAGCAAGGCTTTTTATCTACTATATATTATGTTTTTATTATGTATTTGGTTATGCTTACTTTAGTTTAGTTTTAAATCAACAAAACCTATGTTTTTACCGGTAGTTTAGTGACAAAGGTCTAGTACAAATTCTCCGCCCATTTCCTTGGATCGATACTTGGTTCTTACCAATACTTTATTACATATATGACGAGGTACACTTGCCTCTTTCGTGTGTGTTTTGATGTAAAAGTAATAATCACTTTTATAAATTTAAAACCCAATCGTGTGTAATTCATTGCAAAAATTATGTATATATACGCACACGTCAGCATGGAAACCTCCATTTTCAAGGGAAACTATGGCAAAACTTTTGTAAAAATTCAACACTTAGAAAAATATTTTTAAACAAGTGTTTACAAGTAAATTTTTTATCATGGTTTTAAATATTAAAGTTGCCATAATTTTTGTTATAAAATTACAAGTATTGGAGGTTGATTTATGGAATAAAAATGACTAAGTATGTATTTAGGAAAATATATATTTAGAAGTCACAAAAATTATGTGCTACATGTATATTGCTTGTATTAGTTATACTAAAAATTAGGAACGTGAAAAATAATAAACCACACCAAAATAGTAAAAGTTGTAATTTGGAATATTACAAAATCACAAGAAAATAATATATAACTTATATCCAAACATTGGAAGATTTGGACAATGGACACTTGAACTATATATATATATTCCAGAAATTTAATCCGTATTTTGACAATTTGGTAAACGGTATTTTTGAAACCGAACAAATGACAAAGTATAAAATTCTATCATCAGTATAAGGATATATCATATTTTGGCAAAATTAAAAATATATTATTTTTGGAGTGGAAGAAAATATACATTTTCATAAACAACTCAAAAATATATTATTTTGGTGAAAACTAAAAATATATATTTTTCTAACCTTAATCTTAAAAATATATTATTTTTAAGATATATGTGGAGGTATACATATTTTTACCAAATAAAATTTATAGATATTTTTCTATAAAATTATCATAAAATATATATATTTTAAGAACATAAAGTTGGTGATTTTTAATTGTACAAAAACAATATTCCGAAAAATTATACATAAATTAAGTAGGGAAATACTTAATAAATACAAGAAAATACGTATTCCTATTCGTATAAATACATACCGATATACACTACCAACACTTGGTAAAATACCCACACACAAGTATTATACACAAGTATGAGAATACAAAATGACATACAAGTATACCTATACTTGAAAATATATATGCGAGAACCGTATGACAACACAAGTTAAACATATATTATTTTTAACAATATTCTGAATAATTGTATGGAAATGAATTAAGTTAAAATATCCTTATTTTAACTAATATTTATATATAATTTGGAATTATATAATTACATATACAACATACACCCAAACGTGTAACTCAAAGTATACCAAAATTCCAAAATAAGTCTTAATAAATAACTAAGGCTAAGAGTCGTTACACGACCTAAGTGTCTAATAAAACATAGCACGTGTGTAAGTAGTGATACGACCCGAGGATAGAGACTTTGAGTACACGAGGCTGCTGTCGCAAATTTATGAGTTCATGTCCCCCTTTTCTTTTAACTTTTTTCGGATTTATAACTTTCAGGGGTGAAGTACATGTTTCAATGGTATGGTTTAGCTAAGGAATGAACTGTTAGATCATGTGGATGGGTAGGCGCACACTTAAGACCATTACTTTTGTTTAAAGACCGAGGGGCAGGAGTGGTAGATCTATCGGGTGTAGCGAGCCCCACTCATGGGTCCTTGTGTGGCCGCATGTAGTGACTATGTCGTTCCAGCTGGGTGGACCAGTACAAAATTCGCTAGGTTTGAGCCTTCCTACGCCATTGCACAAATATTAATGTCCTTGCAAAACATTAATTGATCTGTTCATAGACGCTTTACATACCAGTTATCAAAAGAATTTCTCAAATGTTTACAAATTTTATTTGGAACTCATACAAAACACATGAACTCGCTCAACTTTTGTTGATTGTTTTCAAACTTACGTGTATTTTAGGAAACTAGATGGATCTTGGGCGCTGGTGTTGTTTTCAAGCTGTAAATTTCAAGTTTAGATGCCATCCACTTTTGAAAGGTTGATTCATATATCCCATCCTTGATGAGATATAGAATGCAAAACCTCGTGAAATTAGTCTTTTGATAAACAAGTCTTTTTGTGAGGAACATGAATCTGATAATGGTTTCTAACTTAAACTTGATACTTGTGTTGGTTGAAATCTTAAACACTTATGTTTGAAATGTTTTAAACTTATGAATGGATGAACATCGCTATTTAGTCATGTAGTTGTTTGATACGTGGTCAAATAACAGTGCTCGTTTGTGTTTAAGTTTGGTTTTTTACTTGACTTTTAATCTCGAATAGCCTACTTTTAATTAAATTTATGTTTTGCAGGTTTAACAAAGTTTAAGGAGCTTTTTGGGAACTTTACGGGTCACCGAAGCAAAAAACAGACCACCGGGACGCGAACCGGGTCATTTGGGAGCAAGAATTGAGAAAAACGGAGAGTGAGAAACGCAAGGCTCATCGCCGACGCCCCCTTAGGCCGTCGGCGACACGGTCTAGATAACCCCGTCATCACAAAAATCACGTAACCAGTCAATTAAGGCGTCGAACGAATTTGCAGTTTTTGGAGGACGTCGCCGACGGGGTCCCAGGCCGTCGGCGACAGCCCTTGGATTCCTGAAACGCGAATTTTTGTGAATTGGTTGTTGGAACGAGTTTATAACATATTTTGGCCATTGAAGTCGGGGGTTACACATCTTTGAAGTTTGAATAGGAGTCTTGGAGCCAAGAATTATCACTTTTTCCATCACCAATCATCCAACAACACCAAAAGATCATCCGAATCATTCCATTCCACCATTGAATTCATCATCATCTCCATATTACAAACCCTAATCATTCCACCATCATCACTCACCATACCCTAACCTTCAACTATTTCTCCATTTTCAAGTTTCAAGATGATCCAAATCAAGTTCCTTTTACCCGGTGATAGCGTTTGTCCTTCCATGAGCAGCTAATTCCTTGGAGGATTCACCCCGGTGTAAACTTTTGTAAGATTTAGGTTTTGTTATGTGTTGATTCTTGGTTTGTAACAACTTAAATTACATTTGAAGCTTTAAACAATTGTCCTACGTTTGTATTGCATTTATGAATTGTCGAATGAATGATTAAATTTGACTTTGTGAAACGAATACACGTATTTATGCCTTGTCTCTTGATAGGATTTGTTAGTCCAAGGTAACGAAGTGCATCGTGTTCCATTGTCTATGACGTTGATAGTGATTGGCACCTAAGCTTTGTGATTATTGACCCGTTAATGAATTAATTCAAATAAATCAAGTTAAAACACATAGTAATCCTAAGTCTTGCATTTGTTGAAACCGGGTGTGAACCTTGTTATTCCATTTTGTTTATTTAATCAAGTTTTCTTACAATTATTAATTTCTAGTATTTAAATAATCCAATCAATCTAGTTAATTTTGTTCAACATATTTTCAACAAACAAAAAACCATAAAAATATTTTAGCAAGCTTCATAAGCTGTGACATCTGTTTAAATTCATTCAAGTCCATTCACAAACCACATACTCTTCGTGGTTCGACCCCTTACTACCACTAGCTATTTGTTAAGGGTAATTAGGGTTTATAAATCTTATATTTGACCGGAGCGCGACACTCCGATAAAATTTTGGCGCCGTTGCCGGGGAGTGCGTGCGCTTTGTGTTTGGATTATTGTTTGAATTTGCGTGGTTATCTGTTTAATCTGTTTAGTTTCTTTTTGTACTTTGTATTTTTCCTTGTTACGCGGGTTGTGTTACTTGTGCAGATTACAGGTAGTGCATGTATACAAGGAATTCCAGGAGGACTTCACCATTAGTCTACGAACTGGAAATTGAAAGAGTCGCAAGAAGGAACCTAGCAAGCCGGTTAGAAGCAACCATTGTTTCTAACAAAGTCACCCAAACACCACAATTTACACCATCCATTGAAACCGATTCAATGGCAAACCAAAATTCCAACCAAAACTTCAATTACCCAAACCTCAATCAAAACCAATTCCAAACCCGAGGAAACTTCAACCCCGCACAAAATGTCCAACCCATACCTCAAGAGCAACCGGGAGGTAATAACAACTCTAGACCACCCACACCACCTTTCCGAAACCAAAATCCCAACAACACCCAAAGAACACCCCAACAACAAAACCTTCACCGACATAACTCCTTACCCAATAACCTTGATGACCAGAATGTTAATTCTGACCGTAGAGGCAACCGAGATCGTGGCAATCCCGCGAATGAAGACCCGTTCTTTAACATAGACAATTTGAGAAACGCTATCCCCGATGATGAGCCGCTTAGTGTTCCCGGTTACCAATCGCCGGAACATGTGAGTATTCACTCGGAATACTCGGATGATGGGGGTAACTATGATGATCGGGTCGATGATGACGGTTGGGGGTATGTGAACCGGGGGTATGTTTACAACGCTAGAGGGTTCGATGATGATAAATTGGGCTATCAAAATGCCCATTTCCTGGGGGATAACAATTACGGGTATGGGAATGTGAGAAATGACGGTTACGGAAACAACTGAAACCCATGAAACAACAATCAAAGGAACCGGAATGATGGGTTCTACAACAATAATAATAATGTGAACCATAACCGAATTCTTTGTTTTGTGGGAGGAGGTAATCAAGGTGGAAACCGAGGAGGTAATAGAGGAGGTGATCGAAGGGATAATCGAAGACCGGTTGATCAAGAAGTTAACGGCCCACATTGTCGTCAACAACCTCCACGGGGAGGAAATGACCGTTTTAGGCCGTGGGTCACCGACGATGACTCACCAATTGTATGCGAAAGAAGAATGTCCGATTGCAAGCCCCATTATTTCAACATACTTCCCCACTTTAATGGGAGGTCCAATGATGAACTATACACTCATTTGGCGGAGTTTTCGGCCATATGTAGCACTATTGGGGGGCATGATTTTGCATTGGAAGAGGTCAAGCTTAGGTTATTTCAGTTTTCGCTAAAGGATAAGGCGAAACAATGGTTCCTTACTCTTCCGGCGAAGAGTATTCGGACATGGGGCGAGATGCAACAAGTCTTCCTTGACGAGTATTACTCGATGGCAAAGACCGATGATGCTAGAGATGAAATTAGGTCTTTTCGCCAACTCTCAAGTGAACCATTGCATGAAGCTTTCACAAGGTACAAGGAATTGATTCAGAAGTGCCCACATCATCAAATAGAAAAGTGGGAGTTGGTTAAATGCTTTGTGATAGGGTTGGATGACGAAACATGGAATCACCTCAAGTCAACGAGCAACGGAACATTATTGAGTAACCATGAAGATGACGATTGGGATTTTCTTGAGCGGATGAGCAAACAGTCAAAATCAAAGAGTCGCCCGATAGGGCTAAAAAACATCCCGTTTCCCGGTCACTTCCTGATCTTAACTCTAACTCTAAAGATCGGATTTCTACTCTAGAACGGGATTTGGCTCGTATGAAGAGGAAGGAGGTAAATGCGGTACAATTTGCGGTTTGTGAAGATTGTGGGGAGATTGGTCATCGGACCGATCAATGCCAAACGGGATCGGGCGACTACACCGAAGAGGTAAATCAAGTGTTCGGTGATAGAAAGAACAATGATATGAATTCGAACACTTATCATCCCGGATTAAGAAATCATCCCAACTTCCAATATGGGAATGCTGCAAATCAAATGAACCCGAATTTTCAACCGGGTAACCAAAGCGGGTCATCATATCAAAATCGTCAAGGTGGTAATCAAGGGGGTTACCAATGTAATTACAACCAAGGTTACCAAGGTAGAGACAATAACTATCAAGGTGGGTATCAAAGGAATTACAACAACCAAGGTGGTAATGGAAGTGGGTCGAACAATCAAGGGGGTGGTAGTGATTTGAATGCAAAGATGGATGCAATGCTTTCAATGATGCAAGAGTCCAAGAAAGAGAATGAGATTCATGATAAATCGCATGAGGCATTGGCAAAGCAAGTGGGCCAACTCGTGGAGGAAATGGCTCAAATGAGGGGGAGCATGGGAAAGCTTCCAAGTTACACCACGTTGAACCCTAAGCATCAAGGGTTAAAATTAAAGAACACACGTGAGGTACCAATTAATAAAATAACTTTACGTAGTGGTCGAGTCGTGGATAATGGTGTCAAAACACCATCACCCTAGTTTGTTGAAGGGGTGGTGGAAGATGCTAGTGATGAAAAGTGTGAGGATGGTCAAACGGGTCAAAACAAAAATGATTTAAAAATTAATAATAACATACCCGTTGTGACCTTCCCCGTCCCTGAGGCTAAGGAAAAGGGTGTGGAGGCTAATACCGCCCCTTATCCCGAAGCATTGAAGGGACCCGTGAAGAAGGTTGTAAACAAAAGAGGTCCACAACAAGAAGAGTTGTTGGAAGTTTTCAAACAAGTAAAATTAATTTACCTCTTTTGGATGCAATCAAGCAAGTACCGTCATATGCTAAGTACTTGAAAGAATTGTGTACCCAGAAACGAACTCATAAATTTCCTAAAAAAATAGATTTAACCGAAAATGTGAGTTCGATTCTTTCAGGTACACTTCCACCTAAGCTCCAAGATCCGGGTGCGCCTATCATTTCAATTCAAGTAGGTGATTTTAAAATCAATCGGGCACTTTTAGATCTTGGTGCTAGTGGGAGCATTCTACCGGGTAGTTTATATGACCAATACGAGTTTGGTCCACTTCAATCGTCAAACACCACCGTGGTGTTAGCCGATTTGACACCCAAACTACCCCGTGGAATTGTTTTGGATGTGATAGTAAAAATTGAGGATTTTTACTATCCGGTGGACTTTTTAGTACTTGATTATGTGGCCAAGGACCCAACCAAGCAAACTACGGTGATTTTGGGTCGACCGTTCCTAGCAACAGCAAATTCTCAAATTGATTGCAAAACGGGAACGGTTGACATGACTTTTGGAAGCCGAAGGTTAAGGTTGCATGTTTTTTCGGGATTGACGACTCCTTCAGTCGACGATGAATGCTACATGGCACACATTGTTGAGAGGTGTACACCTCTCTGCGACACTGTTATGAGGACAACACAATGGAGGATTGTTCTATGTTTGACAGGTCACAGGTGGAGATGAATCGGAGCATAGATGAGGACGTGAAGAGTTTGGAGGTGTTTTCGTTAAAAGAGGGGAAACCGATGTGGACGCACCAAGTGAAGAGCTTACCGGAAACCAGTGACACAAAGTTGAAACCGTCATTGGTGGAGCCGCCGGAAGTGGAGTTGAAGGTGTTGCCTGACGGGTGGTCCATAGGACAACCCTTAAAAGGTTTAATATTATGCACATTCCATGTTTATTACGGGTAATTGCTTGAACTTGGTAACCACTAGATGATGTGATGTTGCAGGTGTTAAAGTGCTCAAGATGCGGGATTTAGGAAGCTTAGATGGATGTGGGAAGTTGGCATAATCAAGATGTGAAGAAATCAAGTTGTAATGAAGGAAATAAGAAAAGCATAGCCTATAGCGCCGTAACCTACGGCTCTTGCCGTAGGCTACGGCTCCCATCTTGTGCCAAAACCACTGCCGTAAGACAGTCCCTCCACGCCGTAAAGAAGCTTTGCTCGCCGTAAGCTACGGTGAGCGCCGTAGCTTATGGCGCTATATTTGACTCTGGTTGACTGCTGGGTGCCGTAAGCTATGGCAGGCGGCGTAGCTTACGGCGCCGTCTGGGTTGAACTTATAACTTATGGCATTTATTGCCTTCTTGATGATGTTTTATGGTCCTATGATGGGCAATTCGGTTACACAACACTTGGGAACGAATTTTGGAGCACTAGAGACTACTTTGAGCTTGAAGAACAATTTCTAATCTTAGTTTTATTGTTTTTGGATTTGGATGAACATTGAAACTTGTATGATGATGTTGATTCAAGCCATGAGTGGCTAAACACTTTGTGATTATCCGGGATTGAAGGTTTGCTTGAGACATTTCATGTTTGATTTCCTAATTTCTAGAATAACAATCTTTATCTTTATGATTTGTTTGTTATGGTGTGTGATTACTTTGTTGTAAATTGTTGACTCTTATGTTAAACTAATTAGAAACCATACGTTCTTGGTGCCGTTGGCAATCAAGATATCATGGGTATAGTTAGGTTTAGGTAAGGGTTGATTGATCATCGGGTAACAACCTCACGTTCTAAGAATCTGAGTACTTAGTTCCCTTTCATCACTGCAAGTAGTCACATATGAGCTATGTCTATGTAGTTCTTTTCTAGTGGAATGATAACATGAATGTCAATTGAAACCCGAAGTCTAGGACGGTCATTTGTCTCTAATTTGCTTACAACCAAAACTTTCATTTATGAAATTATATTAGTAATTTTAGTTTTAAAACCAATTCAATCAAATCAACTCTTGAAATTTACTTTACTTGTATTTAGTTTAATTGTAGTTAACTTAGATAAATCTTCAAATAACACATATTCCACAAACTCCCTGTGTTCGATACCCACTTACCGCTATCTATTTAGTAGTAATTGGATTAAATTTGATTATGACCACGACATCACGTCATTGCCAAAGCATCTTAAGTATGCTTATGTTGGTGAAGGCAACACGCTCCTGGTCATTATTGCATCAAATTTGACCAAGGAGCAAGAAGAGAGATTGATAAAGGTGTTGGTCACCAATAGGGCGGCTATTGGGTGGACCATAGCGGATTTGAAGGGTATTAGTCCATTAATAGTGATGCATATGATCATCACCGACGACACCATAACACCCACCCGTGATGCACAAAGAAGATTGAACCCGAACATGCGGGAAGTTGTCAAAAAGGAAGTGTTAAAATGGCTTAATGCGGGTATTGTTTACCCTATCTCTGATAGCCAATGGGAGAGTCCGACACAAACCGTCCCAAAGAAAGCAGGTATACAAGTCGTAAAAAATGATGCAGGTGAGGAGGTAGCTACCCGACTGGTAACCGGGTGGCGTATTTGCATTGATTATAGGAAGTTGAATACCGCAACTTCCAAAGATCATTTTCCCTTACCATTCATTAATTAAATTATGGAAAAATTAGCCGGAAATTTTTTTCATTGTTTCTTAGATGGGTATTTCGGATACAATCAAATTGCTATTCATTTGGAAGATTAACAAAAGACCACTTTTACGTGTCCTTATGGCACCTTCGCATTTAGGCGAATGCCATTTGGATTATGTAATGCCCCCGCCACCATTCAAAGGTGTATGATGAGTATCTTTTCAGATATGGTGGGGGAGTCTTTGGAAATCTTCATGGATGATTTTTCCATTTTTGGGTCATCGTTTGAAACTTGCTTAGACCAATTAGAAAAAGTGTTGAAACGATGTGTTGAAACTAATTTGGTCTTGAGTTGGGAGAAGAGCCATTTTGTGGTTCAAGAGGGGGTAGTGTTGGGGCATGTGGTGTCGAGTCGTGGGATAGAGGTAGATTATGCAAAAATTAAAGTAATTTCTACACTACCATATCCCACGAGTGTTAAAGGCATTAGGTCATATTTAGGACATGCGGGTTTTTATAGAAGGTTTATTAAGGGGTTTAGTGATATTTCAAAACCATTATGTAACCTTTTGTTAAAAGATATTCCGTTTGTTTTTGATGAAAATTGTAAAAATGCCTTTGATGTTTTAAAACAAAAGTTGGTTGAGGCCCCAATCTTGCAATCACCGAATTGGTCGTTACCATTCGAAATTATGTGTGATGCAAGTGATTATGCGGTGGGGGCCATGTTGAGTCAATGGGTAGACAAGAAATCGGTTGCCATATACTACGCAAGTAAGACTCTCTCGGATGCACAATTAAATTACACAACTACCGAGAAAGAGCTACTAGCGGTGGTATATGCGTTGGAAAATTTCGTGCTTATATATGGGGTACTAAGGTCATTGTGTATTCTGACCATTCTGCAGTTAGGTATCTCATGGACAAGAAGGATGCAAAGCCAAGATTAATTCGATGGGTGCTCTTGTTACAAGAATTTGACCTAGAAATTCGAGACAAGAAAGGGAGTGAGAATGTGGTTGCGGACCACTTGTCTCGATTGGTAGTGGAGGAGGATTCTTCTCGTGTGGAGATTAATGAGAATTTCCCGAATGAGCAAATTTTAAAGGTTTCAATATTACCGTGGTACGCTAATATTGTTAACTATTTGGTTACAGGTGACTTGCCAGCTCATTGGGATAGAAGGAAGAGGTTGCACTTCCTTTCTCAAATCAAGTACTACACGTTGGAAGAACCAGACTTATTCAAGATATATCCGGATCAAGTCGTTCGAAGATGCATACCCGACGAGGAGATTCCTAGTGTCTTGATTCATTTGCATTCATTTGCTTGTGGGGGCCATTTCAGTGGTCACAAAACCGGGCACAAAGTGCTCAATAGCGGTCTTTATTGGCCGACTACTTTTAAGGACGCATTTAATTTCGATAAAAATTGCGTCGAGTGTCAAAAGTTGGGGGGTATTTCAAAAAGGGATGAGATGCCCATGCAACCGATCCTCATTGTAGATATAAGAGAAAACGAGTGAGATGATTAGATGAAACATGAGAGAAAGCAAAGATGAAACATGAGAGAAAACGAGTGAGATGATTAGATGAAAAAGCGAGATGATACAAAAATCGACAAAAGCAAAGATGGTGGTCATTCGTCCGTAACACAAAGCAAACAAACGACACACAGTGACTAATCAAAGTAAATTGGTCAAAAATAACGTATCGCGAAGACATGCTTTAGCCTATAAGTGGACACTCACCCCAAGAGTTCCCAGGTAAGAGTGACTGGTCCGATTATGTGGATTTGTACGAACACTCTAGCCTCGACAGAAAACTCGAGATACAGGCATCCACTCTTCCAGATTGCACGTGTTCACATTATTTAGACCCAAAACTTTGACGAGATTTTGAAAACTTAGAAGGTACAAGGCCAAAAGAATCATCCGAAAGGGTGGGTGATTATTTTCAAAATCATTTTGAAAAATTGGAGGGTTCAAAACCTTATAATAATCATTTAAAAACAGATGATTGATTTTCAAAAATCATTTTGAAAAATTGTGTTCTTGTTTTGGTAATCACCTAAGGATAGGTGAAGTGCATGTTTTAAGATCTAAACACAAGATAACTTGTGTTAGGGTCCTAGAAAAGTTATAGTCTAGGTCAAAGCATTACTAATAACCTAATTCCCTATAACCATTGGCTCTGATACCAACTCTTCTGTCACACCCCGATCGCGTAAAACAATAAACCGCGGCAGAAACATCGGGGAGGGTAGCAACAGAATTATTGTTTCACAACCATGGTATTTAAAGTTAAGTTTTATTTATAAACATTGGCTACATTGTCTTAAAACAAACAAGGAAACGAGAGTACATAACATTATTTAACTAGTCTAGCTTCATTTTATGTCACTAAGGCACAGGTCCGCCTAAGTGTATCTTGATCATTCCTACGCATCAGCTCCTGAAAACACATGTGAAAATAGGTACGTCAGCATAAAAATGCCTGTGAGATACATAGGTTTTATTAAAATAGGATTCATGACTTGTAAGTTTAAAAGAATGTTTAATAAAAATTAGTCATGAATCTTGTAAAGTGTTTTCTTTTATAAACCATATAGAAAGTGATAAGGAAATCAGATGATATATAAAAGAAAGATGTATGGTTAAATAAGTAACCAAGTAAAATGAGTTGTATAAAATAAACTGTTTGTAAAACAATGTCTTGTGAAAATATGTTATTTGTGTAAAATGTAATATGTCTAAACTGAAATGGTTTAAATAACTCCACGATATGTAATATCATAAAAGCACTTATATATAGGAAGTACCAGCGGCGTATCCACCATGCTTTTATCACATTGCACACGTACTAGGAGCTCTCACAAGCTATCACCATTGGCATTTGATCCAGAGATTGAACGGACTTTAAGAGGAAACATAATTTTACTAAGGGAAAACAGAATCATCGGTTCACCAACAACACCAACTACACCAATTACACCACTTAGATACATGGATCCACCGCCACCACCACCCACTACGGGTGAACTTATACCACCTTTCATACCATCATCCACTCAACCTTCACCAAATACTACCATGCCTAACACCACTACCGACCCTACTCAACCTCATGATGTTACACCAACCAACACTACACAACCCATTACTACCCAAGAAGATCCTACACTCACTTTTAACCCTACTACTACAATTCCACCATTCACCCATTTCTTCCCAGGTGTGGGTCAATCATCTTCAACCTATTCAATAGCACCAAACTCAACCATTGTCCATGCTACTTCCACATTTAGACCATCGAACCAGTCGGGTTTTCAATATTCAACTCTTCCATTTAGACAATCTTCGGGTATAGGGGGAGATGGATATGAAGAAGGATATGAAGATTTTGAGGGTTATGATGAAGAAGGATATGCATATGGGGGTGATGGAGAACAAGGAGAACTTACTTACGTGCAAGGGCAAACTCAAAGAATACCAAGTGTTGGTGGGTTTCAACAACAACAACTTATACCACAACACATTCGGCCAAGGCCACAAGGACCACAATTGCAACGTCCTATACCATTGCAACAAGTTCGTCCGCAAAACATACAACATCAATTCCAAAGGACGATTCAACAACCACCGATGCCACAACAACAATTTCAACCACATGTACCACAAGGGCCTATGCAAAGACCAATGGGTCCTATTCGTCCAAGGGGTCGGTTGGGTGTACCAAGAAGACATCTTCGAGAACATGGAAGGGGCATTGAAGCACATTTTAGACCGGTAATCACTCATAATCCTTCACTGGTAGTTATTCCTTACAATAATCAAGGGAGGACCTTTGAAGTGAGAACCAATTCATTGCAAATCTTGCGAAAGTATAAGGGTCTAGCAACGGAGGAGCCTTATTTTCACTTGGAAGCTTATGACTCGATTTGCAACACTCTTGGGAGTCAAGGATTTTCGGCCGATGATGTCAAATTGGTTTTATTCCAATTTTCTCTAGAAGACAAGGCAAAGAAGTGGTTTTACACTCTACCTTCGGCATCTATATATACATGGGCGGAGATGCAACAAATTTTCTTAGATGAATTTTACACCGCTCAAAAGACAAATGATGCTAGAAAAGGGTTAAGAAGTTTTCAACAACAACAAGGTGAAATGTTCCATGAGGCCTTTGAACGTTTTAACATGATGATAAAGAATTGTCCTCATCATGGAATTGAGCTTTGGGAATTGAGGAATGCTTTCCATGAGGGGTTAAGTGCCGAAGATGCTCGCGATTTAATGTCTATTACCAATGGCACTTTTGGCACGAACTATGAGCAAGACGATTGGGAATTTTTGGAGCAAATGGCAATCACATCAAAAAGAAAAGCTCAAGCATCAAGGAGAGCATGACCGGCCATTACCCGAACCCAAGTTCATGCGGTAGACGATGGTAATATTCAAACCTCTAACCAAATTTATGATGTTTGTGCTATTTGCAATGAAATAGGACATGCGGCTAAAAATTTCCAAGGAGGTGAAGGGCAATATGAAGAGGTTCATGCGGTGCAAGGTCAAGGAGGGGGTGGTAGAAACTACAATATGAATTCTAACACTTACCACCCCGGGTTGAGAAACCACCCAAATTTTCGGTATGGGAACCCCTCAAATCAAGCAAACCCGAATTTTCAAGGAAGTCAAGGTAAATTTGGTTCGCGCCAACCTTACAACAATCAAAGTGGATATCGAGGTGGGAACAATCAAGGGTACCAAAGACAATATCAAACGGGTCAAGAACAAGGGGGGTCTTCGGGTGGAAATGAGATGATGGAAATGTTAAAGAGCATGCAAGCGGAGATGCAAAAGAGAAATCAAATGGATGATGCACGCATTCAAAAGGATAAGGCCCGAGACAAAGCAATTCAAACCTTGACCACCCAAATGGGTCAACTCGCAACCGAAGTGGCGGACTTGAAGAAAAATAAAGGTCAATTACCAAGCGACACTAAGGTAAACCCGTTTTATAATACTTCTAGAGGTAACAATGTTAATATTCATCATGTAAGTGTTTTGAGAAGTGGGAAAGAGTACAAAACCAATCCTTCACCGGATTTGGTTGATGAGGTGGTTGAAGACATAACGGGTCAAGAAAGTGAGGAAGAAAATGAAACACCTAAAAATTCTTCTAAAAAACCCAATTTTGAAAAACCCGAAATTAGTAAAGAAAAAGAGAATAAAAATGAGGATGGGGGATCTAGTCAAGTACCATTTCCCTCGGCTTTATTAGATCCGGGTAAGAAAAATTTTATTTCAAAACGGGGTCCTCAAAAGGAAGAAATGTGGGAGGTTTTCAAACAAGTTAAAATTAATCTTCCTCTACTTGAAGCAATAAATCAGGTACCCGCTTACGCAAAGTTTTTGAAAGAATTGTGTACTCAAAAAGGGCAACAAAAAGTGCCTAAATTGGTTGATTTGGCGGAGCGGGTAAGCGCTGTTTTGAAGGGAGATCTTCCTCCTAAGCTACAAGATCCGGGAACGCCTCTTATAAACATTCAAGTGGGAAATTTTCAAACTGCAAGGGCGTTACTAGATCTTGGGGCCGGAGTAAGTATCTTACCGGGGGGTTATATGACCAATATGACTTTGGTCCATTGAAATGGGTTGAGACAACGGTGGTATTAGCCGATTTATCTCATAAACTTCCTCGGGGTATTGTACGGGATGTGATCGTTAAAGTTGATGAGTTTTATTATCCCGTGGATTTTCTTGTGTTAGATTACTCATACGCCGACCCAAACATGTCGTTATTGATTGTCGATATGGTACGGTCGACATGACATTCGGTAATAGAAAAATGAGATTAAATGTTTTTACTAACGGTACTAATGTTTTTGGTGATGAGTGTTTTCTAGCAGATTTCATAGACGGATACGACCCAAAGGAGTATGAGGAAGAGATTTTGGGTTCGTGTGTTTGTGATGTGTCTTTGCAGGTTCATGCATGTGCGTTGGAGGTGGAAGAGAAGGAGTAAGAAGCTCTTGCGGTGAAAGAAGGAAGACCGCCATAGACCCACCAAACGGAAACTTTACCGGTGGGAATTGATTCGGGTACAAAACCTTCATTGGAGTGTCCACCAAATGTGGAATTAAAAGAGCTACCAAAACATCTAAAATATGCATTCTTGGGGGAGAATGACACCTTACCGGTGATCATTGCTTCTAATTTAGCGGTAGCTCAAGAAGAAGAATTGTTGCGGGTTTTGAAGGATAATAAGGCGGCCATTGGATGGACGATAGCTGATTTGAAAGGTATTAGTCCATCCATTGTCATGCATAAAATCATTACAAGTGAAGATGCGAAGCCAACCCAGGAAACACAAAGAAGGTTGAACCCGAATTTGAGAGAAGTGGTCAAGAAAGAAGTGATCAAGTGGTTGGATGCGGGGATCATCTATCCCATTTCGGACAGTGCGTGGGTAAGTCCGACTCAGGTAGTGCCTAAAAAGGCCGGTATTCAGGTAATTAAGGATGAACAAGGCGAGCAAATTGGCACCCGACCGGTCACCGGGTGGCAAGTTTGCATTGATTATAGGAAGTTGAATGCCGCTACCTCCAAAGACCATTTCCCGTTACCTTTCATTGACCAAATAATTGAAAAACTTTTCGGTCAAAAATACTATTGTTTTTTGGATGGGTATTCGGGTTATAACCAAATTGCTATTCACCCGGACGACCAACACAAAACCACGTTTACATGTCCATATGGTACATTTGCTTTTCGGCAAATGCCCTTTGGACTATGTAACACTCTGGCCACATTCCAAAGATGTATGATGAGTATATTTTCGGATATGGTCGGGGAGTCTCTTGAAGTGTTTATGGATGATTTTTTCATCTTTGGCCCAAGTTTCGAGTCTTGTCTTGATGAATTGGAAAAAGTTTTAAAAAGTGTGTTGAGACAAACTTGGTGCCAAGTTGGGAAAAGAGCCATTTTATGGTTCAAGAGGGTATTGTGTTGGGGCATGTAATATCGGACCGGGGGATGGAGGTAGACAAAGCAAAAATTCGGGTAATTTCATCTCTACCCCTACCAAAGAATGTTAAGGGGGTGAGATCATTTTTGGGACACGCGGGGTTTTATAGAAGATTCATTAAGGGTTTTAGTGTAATAACAAAACCATTATGTAACTTATTATTGAAAGATGTCCCATTTGATTTTCCTGACAAATGTTTGCAAGCGTTTCGTGTTTTGAAGGAATAGTTGGTGAAAGCTCCTATCTTGCAACCACCGGATTGGTCGAAGCCGTTTGAGATTATGTGTGATGCTAGCGACACGACCATTGGAGCGGTTTTGGGTCAAAGGGTTGATAAGAAGTCGGTGGTAATCTATTATGCTAGTAAAACTTTGTCCGAGGCGCAACTGAATTACACCACAACCGAGAAAGAATTATTAGCGGTGGTGTATGCCTTGGACAAGTTTAGATCTTACATTTGGGGGAGCAAGGAGATCGTGTATTCAGATCATAGTGCGGTTCAATATTTAATGGAAAAGAAGGATGCAAAGCCCCGGTTGATTCGTTGGGTGCTTTTGTTGCAAGAGTTCGATCTAGAGATTCGGGACAAAAGGGGTTGTGAAAATGTTGTTGCGGATCATTTGTCCCGGATCCCATGGGAAGGTGTTGATGACCCGAGTGAGATTAATGAACGGTTTCCCGATGAGCAATTGTTGGCCGTCTCTACTTTGTTGCACCTTGGTATGCTCATTACGTGAATTATTTGGCCAAGGGTGCAATTCCAAATCATTGGACGAAGAAGAGGAGACAACAATTTCTAAGTCAAGTTAAACAATACATTTGGGATGAACCAGATTTGTTTAAAATTGGACCCGATCAAGTGATAAGAAGATGTGTTCCCGTGACCGAAGTACTAGAAATTTTGACCCATGCCCATTTGTCGGCATGTGGAGGGCATTTTAGTGGGAACAAGACGGGTTATCAGGTGTTGTCATGTGGGTTTTATTGGCCCACAATTTTCAAGGATTCCTTCGAGTTTGCCCGGAATTGTATCAATTGTCAAAAAGTTGGAAGCATATCAAAGCGGGATGAAATGCCTTTACAACTAATTTTGGTGGTTGAGGTGTTTGATGTGTGGGGAATAGATTTCATGGGTCCTTTTCCCAATTCGAATGGGTTCTTGTACATATTGGTTGCGGTTGACTATGTTACGAAGTGGATAGAAGCTATCGCTACAAGGACCAACGATCATTCCGTTGTATGTAAGTTTGTGCAATCCAACATTTTCGCTCGATTCGGTGTGCCAAGGGTGATAATAAGTGATGGTGGTTCACATTTCAAGAATTTTAATTTTGGGAAATTACTAAAAAGATATAATTTGAACCACCGGGTGGCTACACCGTACCATCCACAAACAAGTGGACAAGTTGAAGTGTCCAACCGTCAAATAAAAGAGATCCTTATGAAGACGGTACGAACGGATAGGAAAGATTGGTCAAGTAAACTTGACGATGCATTGTGGGCATACCGGATGGCCTACAAAACTCCAATTGGTACTACCCCTTACCGGATGGTGTATGGGAAGGGGTGCCATCTACCAATGGAGTTAGCACATCGAGCGCATTGGGCCATCAAAACTGTTAATGCGGATTATGATGAAGCGGGTCGAGTAAGGAAGTTGCAATTGAATGAGATTGAGGAGATTAAAGACAAAGCCTATGAATGTGCTTCCGCATACACAGACAAACTAAAGAAAGTTCACGATGCAAAGTTAAGGAAAAAGAACTTCGAAGTGGGTCAAAAGGTGTGGTTGTACAATTCGAGGTTGAAAATGTTCGATGGCAAACTCAAGAGCAAATGGATGGGTCCTTACGTCATTCGAAGAGTAGGGAGATTTGGAGATGTCGATATTCAAGATGAGCAAACCAATAAGCAACAAACGGTGAATGGGCATCGGCTCAAACCGTATTTGGAAGGTAACGACATCAACAATCTTGAGCTTGACAAAGTGGGTTACATTCTACGCCCACTGGATGAAGAGGATGCATAAGAGGCCTAGGTTTGGTGTTTGTACATATTTAGTTAAGTTTGTTTTGCTTTGAATAAGGTCCGTTCCGTTTAAACTTGTGTTCGAAACAAGTTTGGGGAAATTCGTATGAATTTTCCGAACATAGTGTTGAGGACAACACGGGTTTTTAACCGGGGGTAGGGTATATTTTACACGTTTTTGATAAAGTATAAAAACTGTAAAAAAAAATAAAAAAATAAAAACACAAAACATAAACATTTTTGCAAAATAAGGATTTTTGGCCGAGCCCCAATGCCCAGTGGCCGCCGTAAGCTACGGCCAGGGGCGTAGCTTACGGTGGCAAATCACCAAAAATGAGCCCTACGCCAAACACCTACTGTCTTACGGCACAACCTTTTTATCCAGATATCGCCGTAACCTACGGCGAGTGCCGTAGGCTACGGCGCCGAGTGAATAAAGGGGGCCCTTCCATTGTCGGCATTATATAAAAAAAAACCGAAAATAACATTTAATAATAATAATAATAACTCTTTCAATAAAACTTTCAATTTTCCCTAACCACACAATCATTCAACCGTCCCTATCCACATATTCTTTCCTACTTCTTCATCTTTCTTCTCTAACTCAAGAACCCTAGCCACCTTCAAAACTCCATAGCTCCCTCAAAACCTGTCCGATTTTGGTGATTCTTGAGTCTATTTTGGGTGAAATTTCACAGGGAATCTATATTTATACTCATATTTCAAAGATTCCATCGTTTTGGGGTCGGACTTGAGCATAGGGGAGCCGAAATTTTGGGGGGTTTTTGTGGGTTTTTGTGTGAACTTGAAGAATTTGTTATTCTCATCTTCTACAACACCAAGGTATGCAATTTCACATTATTTGTTGATGTACATTGAGGTTTGTAAGTTCTCATTATTGTTTTTGCTTACACACTTACTTGTATATGATAGATTATAGGACTTTGTTGAACCATTGAATGTTTGGATATAAATGTATTTGATGTTTAGTGAAAATTTTTGAAAAAATTCTGATTTATAGTGACATCATGTCGAATTTTTGTTTTCAAGGATGAACCTTTGGTTTTTTGTACATTTATACCCATAACATAAAGCAAGTGTGGGGAAGTTTATGGAGTTGAACTAACTTGAATTGTTGTGTGTGATTTATGAATGTGTGTAGGTATGGTGAGAACGAAGGATAAAGCGGGTGCAAGTTCGTCTAAACAACCTCAAGGAGAAGAAAAGCAACCAAAGAGGAGGAGGTTGACACGGGTTGGTGACCCGGATTCGGAGGAGGATGCGCCTCCAAGGGGTCCAAAACCAGATTGGACAACCGGTTCACTATTACACCAACCCGAAGAATGGAGAGAGGACTTGTTTCACGAGCAAATGAACAAGTTGAAGCAAAGGAGTGAGGCGTTTATTTGTGAGAAAGAAATCCGGGAAGTCGATTTTGGGCCGTTCGGGATAACGGAAAAGTTTAAAGCATTGGGTTGGGAGGCAGCTTTGAAGTGTTATGACAACGAAGTGAAGAAGATATATGACGTTCAGATTCAAGAGTGGATGGCCACACTTGAATGTCCTCCATTTAAGGCCCCACACAAGATGAAATTAGTTGGAACATGTAACGGGGTAAAAGTCGAGATGTCTTGTGATTCATTGCGTCGAATAGCAAAGTTTGACAACCAACCATCCAATCAGTATATCTACCCAAGCCTCAAAGATCTCTATCACGAGCCTGACAAGCATCCTCAATGGCAACACATGTTGGATTACCTTTTCCTTCCGGGTACTACACATGGGAAACTGTTTAGAAGAAATTTGAGAATGGAGGCGAAGTTGTTGCTAGTTTTGTGTACACATAATGTCGTCCCGCGGCGGGGTGATAAGATGAAGGTTAGGTTTCAAGAGGTGCCGATCTTGTACATGTTAATGCGTGGTTCACCCATGGTTCCCTTCCGATTCTTAGTATTGAACCACATTTGGTTGAGCCGAAATAGCGGAGAAAGAAAAATTGTACCTCATTGCCGATTGATCACGGCATTGTTAAAAAAATATGGGGCGATTGAGGCAATGAAAAAGGCTCTTATAAGAGGTTTAAACCATTTGACATCAAGAATTTGGGACAAGGATGGGATTACACGGAAACATAAAGGTATCACAAGTTAAAGACTGATGGGCAAAGGTGGAGAGTTTTGAAGGTGGATGCGAGGCCACTACGACTGGGCGAGGCTGATGAGCCCGAAACGTCTGATGAAGAAGTTAGTGGTGACGATGACTACCGTGAAGACACGTTCATGGTGGATGCTCCAATGGGGGGCGCCGGTCCAAGTGGAGTTCAGGGAGCAGGTGTACAGTCAGGATATGTGGGTAGTGCAATCGAGTATGCACAACAGCCCTATGATCCCTATTGGGCTCATTCAGTGAATATGGGCCAGATTATTGAATAGAGGCGACCACCCACTTTTGGCGAATGGACTGAACCCAACCAAATGCTCTTCGATCAGTAAACTTTTATGGGGGCTAGTATGGAGAGAGCTCTTAAGCAGAGCTATGACAAGAATGAGCAATGGAATAGAGCTCATATGTATGCCCACCAAGAAGAGACGAATAATCGCTACTTAGACGACCGCCAGAGACGCTTGCATGATCAGTGGCATGCGGGCCAACCACTCGAAGCAGACCCGCCTGTTGTGGATTATACCACATTGCCACCATATGATGGTAGTGTGTTGTATCCCACCCCACCATTGCATCATTCTTAATGGGTGGATCTACACGCCATGAATTATCAGCAGGCGAGTCAAAGTGGTGATCAAGGAAGCAGCAGCAGTAGCAGAGCTTTTGGGTTTGGCGAGTGGAATGACATGATGACATCCATTTTCGGGCCTCCACAGCCAAAGTACTATTAGCCAGGTCGTATCTTTCTCCTTTGTATATTTGTGTATATTTTTATCTCGTATGTTTATGTTTATGGTTGGGAGGCCGGGTGGTGTTTAGATGTTGATGTGATTTTTGGGATGTGTTAGTGGTGATGTGTTTGAATTTTCATAAAAATATAAAAAAAAATACATAAAGAAATTTGGGATTTGAGAATATTAGCGAAAGCTAATGTTGTTGGTTGAAGCGATCTTTCCCTCAAAACCATACATGTGACAATGTATCCCAAGTGTGGGGATGGGGGGAATTTTTAAGGATTTTAAAATTTTGAAAAGCCAAGCGAAAATTGTCAAAATTTGAAAACTTGATATTGTTCCACTTGACACACCGACACCCATTCCTAGTCTTTTCTTGGTGAGAATTTGAGCCACATATGATTATTATAGATATTTCTTTGTTTTGAGTGGCAGTGTGTGTCTTGTGTTAATAGAACTTGTGTACGAATTCTTGTTTAATCCTAGAGTTAGCATGCTTTTGAAAATGATAGGGGACTTTTAGGTAGCCTCGTCTAGACGTGTGAGAGTGTGGGATTGATGGGTTGGACCTCATACTTTACATATATGAGCTTGGTATTGTGAGGGGTGGGGGTTTGGTCTTTAGAAAGCCATGTTTGAGCCTTATACCATTCGGTTGTGACCCAAACCTACTTCCTATAAAACTTTACCTTTTGAGATGACCCGGTTTAGGAGATTTAGTATGTGGTGTTGATGTTTGTATATATATTGTTGAGCTTTTATGTCTTATCTTTGAAAAAAAAAAGAAGAGCAAAAATATGAGAAAAATACAAAAAGAAGTGATTAGTTGCAATAGTAGCTGAGAATGTTGAAAAGTTGTGTATATATTTGGTGTTTGCTTTGTTAGTAGTAGAAATAAAAACGGGTCAAATCAATTAGCTCTTTCATATATATATATATATATATATATATATATATATATATATATATATATATATATATATATATATATATATATATATATCCCACTATTTTTCTACCTTTGCACCTAGCCCCGTTACAACCCATAAGTCCGTTTGATTCATAAGCATGCTAGGTAATTGTTAGGAGGATACTTGATTTTTAAACAAGCTTATTGTCGCACAAACACACACGCATTGAGTGGTTTAGCATTATGTGCTAATATTTCTTGTCACCGAGAGTTTTTGTGAGGGGTGTGCCTTGTGGTATGATTGAAGGTTAGTATAAGGATGGTATATTTTAGCTTGGCTTGCATGATGATCGCTTTTGGTTATGAAATAATTTTTGAATCGGTTGCTTGGGACAAGTAACGGGTAAGTGTGGGGATGTGACGGGTGGTCCGTAGGACAACCCTTAAAAGGTTTAATATTATGCACATTCCATGTTTATTACTGGTAATTGCTTGAACTTGGTAACCACTAGATGATGTGATGTTGCAGGTATTAAAGTGCTCAAGATGCGGGATTTAGGAAGCTTAGATGGATGTGGGAAGTTGGCATAATCAAGATGTGAAGAAATCAAGTTGTAATGAAGGAAATAAGAAAAGCATAGCCTACAGCGCCGTAACCTACGGCTCTTTCCATAGGCTACGGCTCCCATCTTGTGCCAAAACCACTGCCGTAAGACAGTCCCTCCACGCCGTAAAGAAGCTTTGCTCGCCGTAAGCTACGGTGAGCGCCGTAGCTTACGGCGCTATATTTGACTCTGGTTGACTGCTGGGTGCCGTAAGCTACGGCAGGCGGCGTAGCTTGCAGCGCCGTCTAGGTTGAACTTATAACTTATGGCATTTATTGCCTTCTTGATGATGTTTTATGGTCCTATGATGGGCAATTCGGTTACACAACACTTGGGAACGAATTTTGGAGCACTAGAGACAACTTTGAGCTTGAAGAACAATTTCTAATCTTAGTTTTATTGTTTTTGGATTTGGATGAACATTGAAACTTGTATGATGATGTTGATTCGAGCCATGAGTGGCTAAACACTTTGTGATTATCCTGGATTGAAGGTTTGCTTGAGACATTTCATGTTTGATTTCCTAATTTCTAGAATAACAATCTTTATCTTTATGATTTGTTTGTTATGGTGTGTGATTACTTCGTTGTAAATTGTTGACTCTTATGTTAAACTAATTAGAAACCATACGTTCTTGGTGCCATTAGCAATCAAGATATCATGGGTATAGTTAGGTTTAGGTAAGGGTTGATTGATCATCGGGTAACAACATCACGTTCTAGGAATCTGAGTACTTAGTTCCCTTTCATCACTGCAAGTAGTCACATATGAGCTATGTCTATGTAGTTATTTTCTAGTGGAATGATAAAATGAATGTCAATTGAAACCCAAAGTCTAGGATGGTCATTTGTCTCTAATTTGCTTACAACCAAAACTTTCATTTCTGAAATTATATTAGTAATTTTAGTTTTAAAACCAATTCAATCAAATCAACTCTTGAAATTTACTTTACTTGTATTTAGTTTAATTGTAGTTAACTTAGATAAATCTTCAAATAACACATATTCCACAAACTCCCTGTGTTCGATACCCACTTACCTCTATCTATTTAGTAGTAATTGGATTAAATTTGATTGTGACCACGACATCACGTCATTGCCAAAGCATCTTAAGTATGCTTATGTTGGTGAAGGCAACACGCTCCCAGTCATTATTGCATCAAATTTAACCAAGGAGCAAGAAGAGAGATTGATGAAGGTGTTGGTCACCTATAGGGCGGCTATTGGGTGGACCACAGCAGATTTGAAGGGTATTAGTCCGTTAATAGTGATGCATAAGATCATCACCGACGACACCATAACACCCACCCATGATGCACAAAGAAGATTGAACCCGAACATGTGGGAAGTTGTCAAAAAGGAAGTGTTAAAATGGCTTGATGCGGGTATTGTTTACCCTATCTCTGATAGCCAATGGGAGACTCCGACACAAACCGTTCCAAAGAAAGCAGGTATACAAGTCGTCAAAAATGACGCAGGTGAGGAGGTAGCTACCTGGCCGGTAACCGGGTGGTGTATTTGCATTGATTATAGGAAATTGAATACCGCAACTTCCAAAGATCATTTTCCCTTACCATTCATTGATCAAATTGTGGAAAAATTAGCCGGAATTTTTTTTATTGTTTCTTGGATGGGTATTTCGGATACAATCAAATTGCTATTCATCTGGAAGATCAACAAAAGACCACTTTTACGTGTCCTTATGGCACCTTCGCATTTAGGCGAATGCCATTTGGATTATGTAATGCCCCTGCCACCATTCAAAGGTGTATGATGAGTATCTTTTCAGATATGGTGGGGGAGTGTTTGGAAATCTTCATGGATGATTTTTCCATTTTTGGGTCATCGTTTGAAACTTGCTTAGACCAATTAGAAAAAGTGGTGGGTCATCGTTTGAAACTTGCTTAGACCAATTAGAAAAAGTGTTGAAACGATGTGTTGAAACTAATTTGGTCTTGAGTTGGGAGAAGAGCCATTTTGTGGTTCAAGAGGGGGTAGTGTTGGGGCATGTGGTGTCGAGTCGTGGGATAGAGGTAGATCATGCAAAAATTAAAGTAATTTCTACACTACCATATCCCACGAGTGTTAAAGGCATTAGGTCATTTTTAGGACATGCGGGTTTTTATAGAAGGTTTATTAAGGGGTTTAGTGATATGTCAAAACCATTATGTAACCTTTTGTTAAAAGATATTCCGTTTGTTTTTGGTGAAAATTGTAAAAATGCCTTTGATGTTTTAAAACAAAAGTTAGTTGAGGCCCCAATCATGCAATCACCGAATTGGTCGTTACATTTCGAAATTATGTGTGATGCAAGTGATTATGCGGTGGGGGCCATGTTGAGTCAATGGGTAGACAAGAAACCGGTTGCCATATACTACGCAAGTAAGACTCTCTCAGATGCACAATTAAATTACACAACTACCGAGAAAGAGCTACTAGCGGTGGTATATGCGTTGGATAAATTTCGTGCTTATATATGGGGTACTAAGGTCATTGTGTATTCTGACCATTCTGCAGTTAGGTATCTCATGGACAAGAAGGATGCAAAGCTGAGATTAATTCGATGGGTGCTCTTGTTACAAGAATTTGACCTAGAAATTCGAGACAAGAAAGGGAGTGAGAATGTGGTTGCGGACTACTTGTCTCGATTGGTAGTGGAGGAGGATTCTTCTCGTGTGGAGATTAATGAGAATTTCCCGGATGAGCAAATTTTAAAGGTTTCAATATTACCGTGGTACGCTAATATTGTTAACTATTTGGTTACAGGTGACTTGCCAGCTCATTGGGATAGAAAGAAGAGGTTGCACTTCCTTTCTCAAATCAAGTACTACACGTTGGAAGAACCAGACTTATTCAAGATATGTCCGGATCAAGTCGTTCGAAGATGCATACCCGACGAGGAGATTCCTAGTGTCTTGATTCACTTGAATTCATTTGCTTGTGGGGGCCATTTCAGTGGTCACAAAACCGGGCACAAAGTGCTCAATAGCGGTCTTTATTGGCCGACAACTTTTAAGGACGCATTTAATTTCGCTAAAAATTGTGTCGAGTGTCAAAAGTTGGGGGGTATTTCAAAAAGGGATGAGATGCCCATGCAACCTATCCTCATTGTAGATATGAGAAAAAACGAGTGAGATGATTAGATGAAACATGAGAGGAAGCAAAGATGAAACATGAGAGAAAACGAGTGAGATGATTAGATGAAAAAGCGAGATGATACAAAAATCGACAAAAGCAAAGATGGTGGTCATTCGTCCGTAACACAAAGCAAACAAATGACACACAGTGACTAATCAAAGTAAATGGGTCAAAAGTAACGTATCGCGAAGACATGCTTTTAGCCTATAAGTGGACACTCACCCCAAGAGTTCCCAGGTAAGAGTGACTGGTCCGATTATGTGGATTTGTACGAACACTCTAGCCTAGATAGAAAACTCGAGATACAGGCATCCACTCTTCCTGATTGCATGTGTTCACATTATTTAGACCCAAAACTTTGACGAGATTTTGAAAACTTAGAAGGCACAAGGCCAAAAGAATCATCCGAAAGGGTGGGTGATTATTTTCAAAATCATTTTGAAAAATTGGAGGGTTCAAAACCTTATAATAAATCATTTAAAAACAGATGATTGATTTTCAAAAATCATTTTGAAAAATTGTGTTCTTGTTTTGGTAATCACCTAAGGATAGGTGAAGTGCATGTTTTAAGATCTAAACACAAGATAACTTGTGTTAGGGTCCTAGAAAAGTTATAGTCTAGGTCAAAGCATTACTAATAACCTAATTCCCTATAACCATTGGCTCTAATACCAACTCTTCTGTCACACCCCGACCGCGTAAAACAACAAACCGCGGCAGAAACGTCGGGGAGTGTAGCAACAGAATTATTGTTTCACAACCATGGTATTTAAAGTTAAGTTTTATTTATAAACATTGGCTACATTGTCTTAAAACAAACAAGGAAACGAGAGTACATAACATTATTTAACTAGTCTAGCTTCATTTTATGTCACTAAGGCACAGGTCCGCCTAAGTGTATCTTGATCATTCCTACGCATCAGCTCCTGAAAACACATGTGAAAATAGGTACGTCCGCATAAAAATGCCTGTGAGATACATAGGTTTTATTAAAATAGGATTCATGACTTATAAGTTTAAAAGAATGTTTAATAAAAATTAGTCATGAATCTTGTTAAGTGTTTTCTTTTATAAACCATATAGAAAGTGATAAGGAAATCAGATGATATATAAAAGAAAGATGTATGGTTAAATAAGTAACCAAGTAAAATGAGTTGTATAAAATAAACTTCTTGTAAAACAATGTCTTGTGAAAATATGTTATTTGTGTAAAATGTAATATGTCTAAACTGAAATGGTTTAAATAACGCCACGATATGTAATATCATAAAAGCACATATATATAGGAAGTACCAGCGGCGTATCCACCATGCTTTTATCACATTGCACACACCTTGTTATTTAAAACACTTACCCAAACAAACCACGAAAATGTCTTGTCAAATGTCAAAATGTTTATGTGTAACCAATGTCTATTGTCTATTGTCAATTGTAAATCATGTAATGTGTAACCAAATGTCAAGATGTTTATGTGTAAACAATGTCTATTGTCAAATGTAAATCATGTAATGTGTAATCAAATGTCATGTATGGCAAATAAAATATATCAACTAAACCATAGGTAAAATGCACAAAACAAGGTATTGAAATAAAGCACAGTTTAAATCAAAGTTATGTTTTGAAAAATAACTGCATGCCTTACTGATACAAACATCTATGCAGTATTGTTAAAATGCATACATTAAGGCCTTGCGATTGTGGCGACAAACCCTTAAACAAATTAAAGGTTTATCTAAATTATGTATATTGGATTCAGTCATTCCTTCCACCCAAACAAACCTAGGATTTCAGCAATTTCAATGGTACCATTACTTACTACCAAGCAGCGTGATCAATGTTAATGAATGTATTTTTGTCCCATTTAAACAAGCCAAATGTCATACCAAAATGTAAGCATGTTATGTCAAAACAATGTACTAAGTATGCAATAAATGAACATACATAGCATGTGATGTAAAATAATGTGCTAAGTATGCAATAAATGAACATACATAGCATGTGATGTAAAACAATGTACTAAGTATGCAATAAATGAACATAGATAGCATGTGATGTAAAACAATGTACTAAGTATGCAATAAATGAACATACATAGCATGTGATGTAAAACAATGTACTAAGTATGCAATAAATGAACATATATAGCATGTGATGTAAAACAATGTACTAAGTACACAATAAATGAACATACATAGCATGTGATGTAAAACAATGTACTAAGTATGCAAATAAATGAACATACATAACAAAAACAAGTATAAAATCATGTACTATACGTGTACTAATGAACATAGCAAGTATATGATATGAAAACATGAAAAGCACGAAAGTAACAATTAGGCACATGTGTTTCACCCCAAAATGTTTAAAAACAGTAAAAGAGGGGTCTATGTACTCACTTGAGATTGCTCAGTAGTCTTTGGATAACAACCAAACAATGCTAGAAAGATCACGAAATCAATCGGCACCTAATATAGGTAACTACATTAATAAACATGACCTAAATCGGAGGATCAGATAAAATGAGGTTTCTTAAAACAAATGAGTATAGAAACTCATGTAATATGGTTTAACAAAGCCTACATTCTAAAACGGAACCTATCCTAAGTGCTTAGGACCCATTACGACTCATTTAGGTAGCTTACGCTACTTTAACGCGTCGTTCGTGTAAAACACGTTTAGACCGCCTAACTAGTCCTATGATAAGTAATATATGCCTTAACATGTCTAATAATGTTGCCTAATCAGTTTAGATGTCAAAATTTAGGTTACATATGCTTAAAATGAATTTATGCGCAAAAAGGGCATTTTGGTCATTTTCCTAAGGCATATAAACTACCTATCATACAACTAACTAAACGTAGTGACCATAAGGTATAACCTCGGAAGGTTTTTCCCTATACAACTATGGTCACCTAATGTGTTTGGTCGGATCCTAATGATCGACCAAACGGGTCGGGTTCGAAAGTCTAAGCGGTTGTTTAGACCGCTTATCTTTACGACCCTATATAAGCACTAAACTAAAAGTGACGAGTTAAATATGTTAAATCATGTTTAACGAAGTTAGAAAACAGGTTTGATATCAAAACAAAGGGTTTTGATATCCAAGAATAGTTTGGTTGCAAAATACGCATAAACGCGCATTTTGACCGAAACTATAACTCGTCACTATGCCTAAATAACGTGGTAATCAGTACGTATAGTCACCAAGGACTATGACCATCGTGATTACGCTCACGTTGCGAAGTTCAAACGAACTTCGTGTTGACCATAAGCTGGTCAAATCTGAAAGTCAAACATAGTTTGACTTTCGTGCTTAAAACGCGTAAAAGAACGAAAGAATACTTACAAGAGGTCCAAGAATGGAGATTTGATCTTAAGATTTCTCAAGTATGAAGGTTTTTATCCTTCAACTTAGAGAAATTAGATCAAAGTGTGAGTTTGGAGTGAAATAGAAGTGGGTTTATATAGTTTTCGGGTAACCATTAAGGTTGTTCATCGAAAACCGAGCTTCGATTTGGGCCGTACAAGTGTGCCCATGGTTTTAGAATACCATGGGTAACCCAAAATAGCTGGATCAAGCTGTAACACATTTTATGCTAAACTGGGGGGCTCTCGCGCCCCGTGTAGGCCAAGCCTACATCTTACGCGGCCTGCCTGGGCTGTCTGATCATCAAACAAGTTTCAGAAATTGCAGAAATGGTCCCTGCACATGTTTAAGGCCATTTTTGTTGCGTTTAAGGCCCGTTAAGCCATTTTCAAGGCTCTACAATGATGCCTAAGCATAGAGGACATGAAACATGCTTGAAAATATGTTGGATGTTGGTTCGTTTGGTCGTACGATCATGATATTCGGTTAATTATGACGAAACACGAACGGACGTGAAAAACGATCCAAATTACGCGACGAATGGAACTTTATCATGCCAATCACTAAAATAAAATATTTTAATGATTACATAAATTTTTGGATATCCGGATGTATTCAGAACGTAAGATATGCACGAAAATGCAAACTTATGCACTTTTTGACGCTTTTAGTCCATGAATGACCAAAAAGTTTATTTTTGCAGACCGAACCCCTCAAAGCCTATTTCTAAGCTATATAAAGGATATTTAGGGTATTTTTAACTTATGATCAAGTTCCGGAATGTCCGTTACAGTACGATTCGACATAGTTTCACAGTTTGTCGAAATTAGTCCCTGTAAGCGAATAAACTTGATTTTGCCATACCAAAGCCTTCAAAACTTATTTCTAAGTTATGTAAAGGTTATTTAAGGTATGTTAAGCATATATTGATGTTATGAAGTGTTTTTCGTGTTAAACTGATTACGCTTACGCATCGGTTTGCGTATAACACTCAAGAAAGCGATATAGAGTTTGAAATTGAACAAAATCAAAACATGCAAAATGTCAAACATAAACAAACAAACATTGGGATCAAATAACATTGTTTCATTGATAACTGAACTGTTTACAATAATTACAAGCACAGATGTCACAGTCTCCCCTACTTGAGGAAATTTCGTCCCGAAATTTATTTAGAGGAAACTCATGAGAAAAGATGTGGATATTTCGCCTTAATTTGATCTTCACGTTCCCAAGTAAATTCTGGTCCACGTTTAGATTCCCAGCGAACTTTGACAAGTGGAATGCGCTTGCGTTTGAGCCATTTGACTTCATGTTCCATGATTTCCACGGGCTTTTCAACAAAATGCATCGTGTCATCAACACGAATTTCATCAAGTGGTATGTGGAGGTTCTCATCAGCAAGACACTTCTTGAGATTGGACACGTGAAAGGTTGGATGAACATTTCCAAGTTCAGGAGGTAACTCAAGTCTGTAGTGTAACATCTGTGCTTGTAATCATTGTGAACAGTTCAATTATCAATAAAACAATATTATTTGATCCCAATGTTTGTTTGGTTATGTTTACACTTTTTCATGTTTTGACTTTTGTTCAATTTCAAACTTTACATCGCTTTCTAGAGAGTTATACGCAAACTGGTGCGTAAACATAATCAGTTTAACGCGACAAATACTCCGAAACATCAACATATGCTTAACATACCTTAAGTATCCTTTACATAGCTTAGAAATAGGCTTTGAGGGGTTCGGTGTGCTAAAATACATTTTTGGGTCGTTCAGGGACTAAAAGCGTCAAAAAGTGCACAAGTTTGCATTTTCGCACATAACTTACGTTTTGAATGCATCCGGACATCCAAAAATTTATGTAAGCGCTAAAATATTTTATTTTAGTGTTTGGCATGAGAAAAATCCATTCGTCACGCAATTTGGATCGTTTTTCGCGCTTATACGCATTCCATCGTAATTAACCGAACATCGCGATCGTACGACCAAACGAACCAACATCCGGAATGTTTTTGAACATGTTTCATGTCCACAATGTTTAGGCATCATTTTAGGGCCTTAAAGTTGGCTTAACGGGCCTTAAACATGACGAAATAAGCTTTAAACACCAACAGGGACCAAAACTGTCAATTCAGCAAAGTTGCTGGCTTACGGACCATAAGCCCTCAACCTTACGGTCCGTAAGGGACTCCCAGCTCATCAGAAACTTCTAAAATAGCTGTTAACAGCTGTTACCCACTCCTAATCCCTTTTTGCACTTGCCTCTTCCTGATAATGGGGGGCCAATTTGAGTTACCTTAGTGTTGCAACAAGTGTAGGGACAAGATCAAAGTACGGTATTCGAGGAACGATCCTAACGGTGGTCTAAATCCTATAAATACCCAACCCATTCACTTGCAAAACCCACTTGAATTCTGAGTTTTTCTCTAAGTGGTTGTGGTTATACACTTCCTACCTGAGATTACTTGGAAGATCAAACTTGCGGGGACCCTTTGTAAGTGTTCTTTCGTTCTTTTCATTCGTTTTAGCATTAAAGTCAAACTTTGTTTGACTTTCTGCATTGACCAGTTTATGGTCAATGCGAAGTTTGTTTGAACTTCATAACGTGAGCGTAATCATGATGGTTATAGTCCCAATGACTATTCCTACTGATTACCACGTTATCTAGGCTCAGTGACGAGTCGTAGTTTCGGCCAAAATGCGCATTCTTGCGTATTTTGTAACCAAACTACTCTTAGGTATCAAAACCGTTTGTTTTGATACCAAACCTATTTTCTAAACTTAGTTAAGCATGTTTTAACATGCTTAGCTCGTCACTTTTAGTTTTGTGCTTGTCTAGGGTCGTAAAGGTAAGCGATCTAAACAATCGCTTATACTTTCGAACCCGACCCGTTTGGTCGATCATTAGTATCTGACCAAACACATTAGGTGACCATAGTATATAGGGAATAACCTCCTGAGGTTATACCTTATGGTCACGACGCTTAGTTAGTTGTATGATAGGTAGTTTATATGCCTTTGGTAAATTACCAAAATGCCCTTTTTACGCCAAAATTCATTTTAAGCATATGTAACATAACTTTTAACATCTAAGCTGATTTGGCAACAATATTAGACATGTTAAGGCATATTTTACTTGTCATAGGACTAGTTAGGCGTTCCGAACGCGTTTTACGCGAACGACGCGTTAAAGTAGCATAAGCTACCTGAACGGGTCGTAATGGGTCGTAAGCACTTAGGTTAGGTTTCATTTTAGTATGTGGGCTTTGTTAAACCACATTACATGAGTTCCCATACTCATTTGGTTTATGAGCCCTCATTCTATCCAATCTTCCGATTTAGGTCCGGTTTATTAATGTAGTTACCTATATTAGGTGCCGTTTGATTCCGTGATCTTCTAGCATTGCTTGGTGGTTATCCTAGGACTATTGAGCAATCTCAAGTGAGTACATAGACCCCTCTTTTACTGTTTTCAAATGATTTTGGGGTGAAACACATGTGCCTACTTGTTACTTTCGTGCCTTTCATGTTTTTATATCATATGCTTGTTATATTCATTAGTACATTTATAGTACATGATTTCATTATGTTTCACACTATGTATGTCCATTTAGTGCATACTTAGTGCATTGTTTTATTCATCATCATGGTTACATTTTGGTATGACATTTGGTTTGTTCAAATGGGACAATATACATTCATTAACATTGATCACGCCATTCGTTTGTAGGTAGTGGTACCATAGGAATTGACAACTCCTGTTCCGAACATCCTAGGTATGTTTGGATGGAAGGAATGACTGAATTCGATAAACATAACACAGATAAACCTTTAATTTGTTTAAGGGTCTATCACCACAGTCATAAGGCTTGAATGTATGCATTATAACATTACCGCATAGATGTTTGTATCAGTATAGCATGCTTTTGTGTCACGACCCCCGACCCACCCTGGACGAAATCGGGAGCCGTGAACAGCCAAGTGATACCGGTGATTATTTTGAAAATATTGCAGCGGAAATTTCATCAGGACCGTGAGTTAGGAAAAATATCAGAGTTTAGAAAACACCGGATTTTATTTATTAAATAGATGGGATAAACCCATGTTTTACAAAGGTAGCTTTAATAAGGGATAAACCCAATTACATAAAACAATATTTCTTAATTTGATTTAATTAATAAAATAAGCCACTTCTTGAAGCCTTTCAGTGCCGTATCCATCTCTTACTCCAATCTACTGTAATTACCTGAAACGCCTTTTAAAAAGGTTTTGTCAGCAGGAAATACTGGTGAGTTCATTCATTTTACTAAAACGACACATTTGTTATAATTTACAGTATTAAAAGAGATTACAATGTTTCAGATATCAACCAACTACCCACAGTATTTGTCATCGACTCGTTTTGGTGACTGTGGTCATATCACTATTGAGTCCTGTCACCCAATAGTGAAGAGCATCACTAATTAGGTTCGCCCCCCCTAAAGTGATAAAAACAGTAGTAATGTGCACAATACCCCACATACCGGCTGTAACTTGGTGATTACATAAACTTAATCACTGTAATTATAACTTTGAAAATAAACATGTTTTTGTAAACAAATTTGATAAAAAGAGAATGACTCACATTATAAGCATGCAGATTTATACGGGCAAAGTTTAGCCTACTGGTTAGCCTTGATATTGCAGATTTATACAGGCAGAGCTTAGCCTATTGATTAGTCTTGTAATCTAGTGCACACGAACTAGGTAAATAACTAATACAACATTTACGATAACTCACGAGATTAAAACCCTCACAACGAATGACAAAGTGCAATCACTTAAACATCCATCGGATTCACAACGAATGACAGAGTATTCCCCGAGTTCGGGTGGTACTCAAACATCCTGTCGGAATCACGACTAATGACAAAGGATAGTACTAAAACATCCATCGGATAGTTTCAATCGATCGGACATTGAATCGTAGCAGCGATTGAGTTAATACCCTGTTTTGCGGCAGCGTTTCGTGCTATGTGTGTGTTTTGTAGTAATCAGGGAATATCTCGGAGTGTATAACGAATTTTAACGTCGCTCCGGTGCCAGAAATCAAGTCCCAATGCCTGCTATTTATACATGAATTTTGACCCCCTCGCGTGACGCGAGGGGTCACCCTAGGGCTTCGCGTGACGCGAAGATCAATATCTCATCATATGGTTGCCACGTGTGTTTGGAGTTCAGCTGAGTTGACGGAAATGATAAATTCGAATTTGACAGCAATTTGTGAGGATAATTGTCAATGGGGAAATACCCCCCCCCCTGAGTTTTAGGGCCCCTGATCCTGATTCTGTTTGTTATAAAAATTTTAGGGTTTATGTAGAATTACTTGAGGGTCTTTACTAAGGTTTCCTTGTGAACAAAATATAATAATAAATAATAGTTTTGGTGAGAGTTGTTATGGTTTGGGACAAAAAGGAATAAAACGATGAGAAAAGAAAATAGACCCACTTTGTAACTTTAGGGTTCAACTAGAAAACCTCCTGGTATAAATTTTGGGTATAACTTTTGAACTATTTTTAAAAATATATAATGTACTTATTTTAAGTATAGTACCCCTCATTCAACCTTGTCCCTTTGTCACGAGACAGAACCCCAACGAACTTAGTCAGGCAGAGCCTTGACATGTGTTATGGGGCTCAGATCAATCGGAAAGGGTAGCGGTGATCGGGAGTTAAAACACTTAAAACGGGGCATAACATTATTATTATTATTAAAGAAAGAAAAAGAAAAGAGACACACATATAGACGATATGGAGAAAAAAAGAAAGAATATGAGCACCTTCAATATGCATAATAACTCTCGTTATATATATGACTAAAACTTTTGATGCAAGGCAAATTTTCATTCTTTATAATAAGAAAGGGACACGTATATCTAACAATATGCCACGTCCACTCTTATTTCTTTTCAACTTGTTTTGGACCTCCACGTATCTTTTCATGCATATGAAATCTAGATTTTTAGTTTTTGATTATTATTTTATTATTATGTATATTTTGTTTTAATTCTGATTATCTCAATACGTGCATTTACCATTCAAAGAAATCTCAAATGTTTATTTTATTATTTATTTTTTTATTCTTTACGTAGGATTTTTGATTACTATTATTATATTTTTATTTTCTTTTAATTATTAATTTAACTACTTTATTCATTTGGCGTGTATAACTTCTAAAATATAACGTTCTAGGAAATAATAAATATGTCTTTAGAATGATAATATTTTTGTCTACATTACGAACCAAGGTTCATTAAAAACGGAGTAGGTTCAAATGTAATGTATTTTTATAATTTAATTATTATATGGTTCCTAGGCCAGTCTAGGTACTTCATATTTTTAACGGTCAGCTTACCCGTAATCTACCTGTCTAATAATATAAGTTTTTATATACTTTTATTTTATTTAGAAATGTCACCCATATACAGGCCAATTAATTAGAATAATATTTCAACCAACTAAAAATAGTGTTTAAAACTATTTGGGTTGAATATTTATATTAAAAATAAACTTGTTACTAGTTACTAGTGGTTAATAAATTTAACCAAACGTATAATTCTTATATAAAAATAGGAATGTTACATTCTCCCCACCTTGTTTTAAATCTCGTCCTCGAGATTTGGGTTATGATATTTCTTTTAGACTTATGTCATATTTTAGTTAATAAAAACAATATTAAGGTAGAGGACACAGAATTAAAATATCAAATTTTGTGAATACGAGTTATACAATAAATAGGATTCAATGGTTCAACTGAATTAGTTCAAGAAATCGATGACAAACTAATGAGATAAAATGATATAATTTCCAAAGTGACTAGGTTCAAGCCAAAAGATATATGATTAATAGATATTTAAAATGAATGTGAAAGATTTTTAGAATTAATAAAAATTATTTGTCAAAAGAAAGCTTACTTTGATTGGCAACTGAGGAAGACTTAGAATTGACAGGTTCCAAATGAAATAAAAGCATGAAAAATAATTTGTCAGATATCAAATTATGATATGAGAATGTGCTGAGATGAGTGAATTGCAAGGATACACGAAAAGACAATAGAGTTAATGTATCATTGTTTTAGAGTTCCAAGTTGTTTTGGCATGACCAACCATTATATTATATTTGTAAAGCAAATGGTCACCACTTTTAAATTTATTTTAATATTTTACTATACTATGTAAAATAACTTTACTATGTAATATATATTACAAAACACCGAAATGAAGTTATTTCATTACAAAATATTTTAATATTATTATTTTGTAAAAGAATTCACTATTATTTATAACGTTAAATGAAAATTGTAAATAAAGGTGTAAAAATATTTATTTGTACAAAAGTATTTGTAAAATATTTTGTAAATATATAACACTTAATGGGTTGATTCTATGTGATTACTTATTTTCATTTTGAAACCATATAATGTTGTGAATGTACTTACAAATGTTGTAAATAAGTGAAAACATGGACTATTCTTATATATTACAATGTTCCCCTAACCCAACTTAGTTGATGACTACCATATTATTCTTATATGGTCATTTTCTTGCCAGAGCGTTATAGTACATAGTTACCATAAAACATGTGATAGACAATTATTTATATAATTTTATTCGTCCCTCTAATTCTTGTATTGTTTTATGAAAATATGTCTTCTCCTTACAGTATAAAGTATATATAAAAAATATAATTTTATATATAATTAAAATTTGCTAAATAAGTATGATGACTTAATTTATATACATTAACTAGTTATTATCATGGTTGAATATTGGTTAGTGCTGCCTTGTTTAAGCATAGGTGATCAGTCCATGCCTAACTAAGGCTAGGCTACCCAATACCTGCCCTTGACAATAACCTTAGTACCTAAAAATAATATTAACACTATTACTATTAATATATTATTACTAATAATAAAAATAATATTAATTACCAATAATAAATAACTAAACATAAACTTATATGAGAGTATCCCTCAAACATAATTTTATATGTAAAAATATAAATTCTTTACCTTAATGGTTTAACAAAATTTATTGACTCGATATCAAAGAGTCACCGTTTTGAAATAATGCGGTTCACAGTGCAAAAAGCGTAATGATATTTAAGTTTGGATAAAATAACAAATCGGAATGAAGCCCTCCAGTGGTCTTCATAAATCAAACGAACCATATGAATAATAAACAGTGCATGTGTAATGTGTGGATTTACCAAGAAATGAAATAGATCAATATTCACTATTATGAAAGAAATCCTCATGATATGATGACCTTTAGGGAAATAGAAACACGAAAGTCAACTTATTATATGCAGGAATCAGAATTTCAACGAAAGAAATATAAGAACTTTATCTGGAATTTCGTGTGATAACTGTTGTTTAAGTGACATTACCAGGGAATGTCGAATAAAATTAAATAGGGAAATTGCAAAGGTATGTGACTCCTTTTTCAGTGATAATAATTATGACTCTGCTTGTGCACCGATGGTTGTGAAATCTTGTTCCAACTTTAAAGGGTTCTCGTTGCACGAGTTACGAGGTAGATGATCAAACGAAATAATGTTTGATATCGGAAAAGAGATTCCTGATAAAGAAATCTAGACACATATGCTTGTGCTTTATTCCTAATTGACTTTTGGAATTCCTTATAGATATACATATCTATATAATCATATAATTCACATGCTGTAATATACATACCCTTTATAAGGTCAATGTATTTAACAGATTCATATTTCCAAAAACAAGTCAGATATCAGATCATGATACTATTTAGGGAATTCTTGTCACTTGTTTGACATATTATATACCACGTCTTATCCGGTTCGCGCCGGAGAGGTAACCTCAGTATATCCAGACAAGCTGGAGAGTCTGCTACACCATACCCAGTCTTGTCGGAGAAAATTTTATATTTCCCATAAATAGTATTTTTAAAAGTGCCTCTTTTATTAGGCTTTTATCCAGAATTAGGGAAATTTGTATTCCCGTAACATATCTTATTCTAGACCAATTAATATCACTAAGCAAGAATTAATAGCAATTAAGTGCTATTGCCTGCAATGTTCTAATTATCATTCTCAGGGCATACCAAAACTCATCACAAGTATTTAGCTTATCTCAAAGCTTATATTAAGGCATCTTTTCTTAAGTTCAAGTCTAAATACTATCCTGGGTGCTATAATAAAATATCAAGTTCCTAACTCTTCGTTTAAACTTAGGTATTATTATCATAACACTTATAGGCTTAAATCAGTAGCTCTGATACCACCTTCTGTCACGACCCCCGACCCACCCTGGATGAAATCGGGAGTCGCGAACAGCCAAGTGATACCGGTGATTATTTTGAAAATATTGCAGCGGAAATTTCATCAGGACCGTGAGTTAGGAAAAATATCAGAGTTTAGAAAACACCGGATTTTATTTATTAAATAGATGGGATAAACCCATGTTTTACAAAGGTAGCTTTAATAAGGGATAAACCCAATTACATAAAACAATATTTCTTAATTTGATTTAATTAATAAAATAAGCCACTTCTTGAAGCCTTTCAGTGCCGTATCCATCTCTTACTCCAATCTACTGTAATTACCTGAAACGCGTTTTAAAAAGGTTTTGTCAGCAGGAAATACTGGTGAGTTCATTCATTTTACTAAAACGACACATTTGTTATAATTTACAGTATTAAGAGAGATTACAATGTTTCAGATATCAACCAACTACCCACAGTATTTGTCATCGACTCGTTTCGGTGACTGTGGTCATATCACTATTGAGTCCTGTCACCCAATAGTGAAGAGTATCACTAATTAGGTTCGCCCACCTAAAGTGATAAAAACAGTAGTAATGTGCACAATACCCCGCATACCGACTGTAACTTGGTGATTACATAAACTTAATCACTGTAATTATAACTTTGAAAATAAACATGTTTTTGTAAACAAATTTGATAAAAAGAGAATGACTCACATTATAAGCATGCAGATTTATACGGGCAAAGTTTAGCCTACTGGTTAGCCTTGATATTGCAGATTTATACAGGCAGAGCTTAGCCTATTGATTAGTCTTGTAATCTAGTGCACACGAACTAGGTAAATAACTAATACAGCATTTACGATAACTCACGAGATTAAAACCCTCACAACGAATGACAAAGTGCAATCACTTAAACATCCATCGGATTCACAACGAATGACAGAGTATTCCCCGAGTTCGGGTGGTACTCAAACATCCTGTCGGAATCACGACTAATGACAAAGGATAGTACTAAAACATCCATCGGATAGTTTCAATCGATCGGACATTGAATCGTAGCAGTGATTGAGTTAATACCCTGTTTTGCGGCAGCGTTTCGTGCTATGTGTGTGTTTTGTAGTAATCAGGGAATATCTCGGAGTGTATAATGAATTTTAACGTCGCTCCGGTGCCAGAAATCAAGTCCCAATGCCTGTTATTTATACATGAATTTTGACCCCCTCGCGTGACGCGAGGGGTCACCCTAGGGCTTCGCGTGACGCGAAGATCAATATCTCATCATATGGTTGCCACGTGTGTTTGGAGTTCAGCTGAGTTGACGGAAATGATAAATTCGAATTTGACAGCAATTTGTGAGGATAATTGTCAATGGGGAAATACCCCCCCCTGAGTTTTAGGGGCCCTGATCCTGATTCTGTTTGTTATAAAAATTTTAGGGTTTATGTAGAATTACTTGAGGGTCTTAACTAAGGTTTCCTTGTGAACAAAAGATAATAATAAATAATAGTTTTGGTGAGAGTTGTTATGGTTTGGGACAAAAAGGAATAAAACGATGAGAAAAGAAAATAGACCCACTTTGTAACTTTAGGGTTCAACTAGAAAACCTCCTGGTATAAATTTTGGGTATAACTTTTGAACTATTTTAAAAAATATATAATGTACTTATTTTAAGTATAGTACCCCTCATTCAACCTTGTCCCTTTGTCACGAGACAGAACCCCAACGAACTTAGTCAGGCAGAGCCTTGACATGTGTTATAGGGCTCAGATCAATCGGAAAGGGTAGCGGTGATCGGGAGTTAAAACACTTAAAACGGGGCATAACATTATTATTATTACTAAAGAAAGAAAAAGAAAAGAGACACACATATAGACGATATGGAGAAAGAAAGAATCTGAGCACCTTCAATATGCATAATAACTCTCCTTATATATATGACTAAAACTTTTGATGCAAGGCAAATTTTCATTCTTTATAATAAGAAAGGGACACGTATATCTAACAATATGCCACGTCCACTCTTAATTCTTTTCAACTTGTTTTGGACCTCCACGTATCTTTTCATGCATATGAAATCTAGATTTTTAGTTTTTGATTATTATTTTATTATTATGTATATTTTGTTTTAATTCTGATTATCTCAATACGTGCATTTACCATTCAAAGAAATCTCAAATGTTTATTTTATTATTTATTTTTTTATTCTTTACGTAGGATTTTTGATTACTATTATTATATTTTTATTTTCTTTTAATTATTAATTTAACTACTTTATTCATTTGGTGTATATAACTTCTAAAATATAACGTTCTAGGAAATAATAAATATGTCTTTAGAATGATAATATTTTTGTCTACATTATGAACCAAGGTTCATTAAAAACGGAGTAGGTTCAAATGTAATGTATTTTTATAATTTAATTATTATATGGTTCCTAGGCCCGTCTAGGTACTTCATATTTTTAACGGTCAGCTTACCCGTAATCTACCTGTCTAATAATATAAGTTTTTATATACTTTTATTTTATTTAGAAATGTCACCCATATACAGGCCAATTAAATAGAATAATATTTCAACCAACTAAAAATAGTGTTTAAAACTATTTGGGTTGAATATTTATATTAAAAATAAACTAGTTACTAGTTACTAGTGGTTAATAAATTTAACCAAACGTATAATTCTTATATAAAAATAGGAATGTTACATTTTGTTCCACAAAACATAACTTTGATTTAAACTATGTTTAATTCAATACCCTGTTTTTGTGCATTTTACCTATGGTTTAGTTGATATATTTCACTTGTCACACATGATACTTTTGGATACATAATTCATGATTTACATTAAACATAAACATTTTGACATTGATATACACATTTAGTGATTTACATTAGACATAGACATTTTGATATGGTTTACACAATAACACTTGGCAATTTATTTATACATGAACAATTTACAATGATGGTTGGTTTGGGTAAGTGATTTGAGTAACGAGGCGTGTGTAATATGATACAAGCATGGTGGATACGCCGCTGGTACTTCCTATATATAAGTGCTTGTATGATATTACATGTCATAGCGTTACTTAAATCATTTCAATATTTGACATGTTACATTTTACATAAACAACTTATTTTTCACAAGACATTGTCTTACAAAACAGTTTATTATATCCAACTCATTTTACTCGGTTATGTTATTAACCATACACCATTCTTTTATATAGTCTGATTTCTTATCGAGTTTTCATACGATTTATAAAAGAAAACACTTAACAAGATTCATGACTAATTTTTATTAAACCTATCTTTTAAAACCCAAGTCATGAATCCTATTTTCACTAAACCTATGTATCTCACATGCATTTTTATGCTGACGTACCTATTTCACATATGTTTTCAGGAGCTGTCGCTTAGGATGATGATCGTGACATTAGGGCGAACCTGTGCCTTAGAGAAATAAAACGAAGATAGATTCAGTTTAATTATGTTATGTACTCTTTGTTTCATGTTTAAAGACAATGTAACTCTCTTGTTGATAAATAAAACGTAACTTTAATTTCCATGGTTGTGAAACAATAATTCTGTTACAACACTCCCCGACGTTTCCGCCACGTATTTCTCGTTTTACGTGGTCGGGGTGTGACAGAAAAGTTGGTATCAGAGCCAATGGTTATAGAGAATTAGGTTATTAGTAATGCTTTGACCTAGACTATAACTTTCTAGGACCCCAACGCAAGTTGTCTTGTGTTTAGATTTTAAAACATGCACTTCACCTATCCTTAGTTGATAACCACAACGAGAACATCAAGTTTGAATCCGCCTTGAAAACTAATCATCTGATCTAGGATGATTGATTACAAGGTTTTGAACCCCCTTTTTGAATTTTCAAAATCTCGTCAAGGTTTTGGGTTTTAAATAGTGTGAACACGTGCAAACTGGAAGAGTGAATGCCTGTACCCTGGGTTTTCTGTCTAAGGCTAGAGTGTTCGTACAAATCCACATAATCGGACCAGTCACTCTTACCTGGGAACTCTTGGGGTGAGTGTTCACTTATCGGCGAGCATGTCTTCGCGATACATTATTTTTGACCCATTTACTTTGATTAGTCACTGTGTGTCGTTTGTTTGCTTTGTGATAACGAACAAATGACTACCATCTTTTCTATTGTCTATTTTTGTTTTTGTATCATCTCATTCCTTTCATCCAATCATCTCATTCGTTTCCTTTCATGTTTCCTCTTTTAGAATGCCTCCTCGACACAACAATCAGATAACAAATGCCGAACTGGCAGAAATCATCGCACAGCAAATGGCTGCTGCTTTCCCAAATCTTATTGCTCAACTGAACCAAGCCAACAACAACAATCATGCTCCATGTAATTTCAAGAGTTTCAATTCGGCTAAGCCACTCAAGTTTAGTGGTACTGAAGGAGCAACTGGGCTCCTACAATGGTTCGAGAGCACTGAGAGTACGTTTCGTCATGTTCAGTGTCCTGATAATCGCAAGGTCGAGTTTGCTTCCAGTGTGTTTCAGAAGAGGGCTCTTACATGGTGGAACGGGGTTATTAGAGACCGCGGTGCTGAGGTTGCTTTAGCACAGACTTGGGCTGAACTTGGGGCCTTTATGATGAGGGAGTTTTGCCCTCATCATGAGCTGCGAGCTCTAGAAAGAGAGTTTGATGATTTGAAACAAGATAGTGGCGATCACCGGGCGTATACTGATAGGTATGAGGAGCTGAGTTTGCTATGCCCAACAATGGTCACCCCACTCGACAAGGCTATCGAAAGGTACATCGATGATCTACCTGACTCAGTGCAAGACATCATTTCTGGTAGTAACCCTACCACACTCCGTCAGGCGATCGAGTTAGCAGCGACATTGACTGAGTCGCAGGTTCAAAAGGGAAAGCTGCATAAAAAGGGTGACAAAGGTAAGAAGCAGGCGTCTGACAAAGAGGATGACAAGAAGGGTAAGAACAAGAAGGGTAAGGAATCTGGTTCTTCGAAAGGGTCAAGGAAGCGTAAGGCTTCCCAAAATTTTACTGTCACTGCCCAAGTTAACCAGGCAGCTCCCAACCAACCCGCACAACCTCCAGCGAAGAAGCATTATGCAGGGAATGCACCTTTGTGCAATAGATGCAACAGTCACCATCAGCCGCAACTTCCGTGGCATTTCTGTACTAACTATGGGAAATCAGGTCATCTTGCTGATGTTTGTCGTTTTGTTCAGAATCAGGCAGTTCAGAACCCGGCTCAACGAGTTGCTCAGCCTCCTGCTCAACACTACCCGCCAGGTTCTTGTTACAACTGTGGGGATCTGACCCACTACCGTAATCAATGTCCAAGATTGGTGAACGCAAATCTAAATCAGAATCAGGCTCAGGCTCGAGGATGAGTCTTCAACATGAATGCACAAGAGGCACAAGCAGACAATGAAGTGGTGAACGGTACGTTCTTTATTAATAATCAGCCTGCATCTGTTCTTTTCGATTTGGGTGCCGATAAGAGTTTTGTGTCATTATCTTTTGAGCCATTGCTTCGCGTGTCTAGAACGAAACTAGGTAAGCCTTTAACAGTAGAAGTTGCTAGTGGTGAACCCATTGTTCTTGATTCTATTCTTCGCAACTGCCAGTTGAACCTTAACAACCATCTTTTTCCTATTGACCTCACGCCTATGCAACTTGGAAGCTTCGACGTTATTGTGGGTATGGATTGATTAGCCAAGCATCGCACAGAGGTAGTTTGTTTTGAGAAGATTGTTCGTGTGCTGCTTTCGACAGGTGAGATCCTACAGGTTCTTGGGGAGAAACCTGCTGGTGCTCTCAAACTCATGTCTTGTTTTAAAGCTCGAAAGTATCTACGAAAGAACTTTGTGGCCTTTTTGGCACAAGTTGTAGCAGATAAGGGCAAAGGTAAGTCTATTCAAGATATCCCTGTTGCTCGGGATTATCCTGAAGTGTTTCCTGAAGAGTTACCTGGTCTACCCCCAGCACGCCAAGTCGAGTTCCGTATTGATCTCGTGCCTGGTGCAAATCCCATTGCCAGATCTCCATATCATCTTGCACCGTCTGAGATGCAAGAGTTGTCTAAGCAGCTTCAGGAACTCTCTGACAAAGGTTTTATTCGTCCTAGCTTTTCACCTTGGGGTGCTCCCGTTCTTTTTGTCAAGAAAAAGGATGGATCTTTTAGGATGTGTATCGATTATCGTGAGCTTAACAAGCTTACCATCAATAATCGATATCCCCTACCTCGCATCGATGATCTCTTTGATCTGTTACAGGGCGCTTCTTATTTTTCAAAGATTGATCTGCGTTCTGGGTATCATCAACTTCATGTGCATGAAGAAGATATTCCCAAGACAGCGTTCCGCACTCGTTATGGGCATTATGAGTTCACAGTCATGCCATTCGGATTGACTAATGCTCCTGCTGTTTTCATGGACTTAATGAATAGGGTCTGCAAGCCTTATTTGGATCAGTTCATCATCGTTTTTATTGATGACATCTTGATTTATTCTAAGACGCGAGCAGATCATGAGCAACACCTTCATCTTACTTTGGAACTCCTAAAGAAAGAGCAACTTTTTGCCAAATTCTCCAAGTGTGAATTCTGGCTTAAAGAAGTTCAATTTTTAGGACATATTGTCAACGAACAAGGTATTCATGTAGATCCCTCCAAGATCAGTGCGATTAAGGATTGGGATACGCCTACTACTCCTACTGAAGTTCGTTCTTTTCTTGGTCTGGCGGGTTATTACTGCCGCTTCATTGAAAACTTCTCGAAGATTGCAATTCCTCTAACTGCTCTAACTCAGAAGGACAAACCCTTTGATTGGGGATTCAAACAAGAGGAAGCTTTTCAAAACTTGAAGCAGAAACTTTGTAACGCGCCTATTCTAACTTTGCCTAAGGGCAATGATGATTTCGTCGTTTATTGCGATGCATCTAAATTGGGTCTTGGCTGTGTTCTAATGCAAAGGAACAAAGTCATAGCCTACGCATCAAGGCAATTGAAGATACATGAGAAAAACTACACCACTCATGATCTTGAGTTAGGTGCAGTTGTCTTCGCTCTTAAGATCTGGAGACACTATTTGTACGGTACAAAATGTGTGGTTTTCACGGACCACAAGAGTCTTCAGCATATCTTCAATCAGAATGAACTCAACATGAGGCAACGACGTTGGGTTGAGCTTCTAAACGACTATGACTGCGAAATTCGCTACCATCCTGGTAAGGCGAATGTCGTAGCCGATGCATTGAGTCGTAAGGAACGTACTAAGCTTTATTGTGTTCATGTTCAATCTGATATTCAAGCTCGATCTGATATCCAGGCACGCATTTCTCAGGCTCAACACACTTGTGTTTCACAAGGTTTGATGGGTAAGGAATTACCCTATCACATAACACCTGATCTGGAACTGAAGGGCAATGGATCGTATTACTTCATGGACCGTTTATGGGTCCCAAGCCAAGATAACCTTCACACCTTGCTTATGGATGAAGCCCATAAGTCTCGTTATTCTATTCATCATGGCTCAGATAAAATGTATAAGGATCTTCGTATTCAGTATTGGTGGCCTGGTATGAAGAAAGACATTGCCTTATATGTATTAAAATGCCTTACTTGTCTTAAGGTTAAGGCTGAACATCAGCATCCTTCTGGTTTATTGGTGCAACCAGAGATCCCAGTTTGGAAATGGGAAAACATTACTATGGATCTTTTTACCAAACTTCCGCGCACAAAGAAAGGTCATGATGCCATCTGGGTAGTTGTTGATCGTCTTACTAAGTCAGCGCATTTCTTGCCAATCCGTGAGGATTTTTCTGCTGACAAACTTGCTAAAATCTATGTGGATGAAATTGTAGCTCGACATGGGGTTCCTTTGAACATCATTTCTGACAGAGATGCTCGCTTCACTTCTCATTTTTGGAGAACCATGCAATCTGCTATGGGGACCCAACTTAATCTGAGCACAGCTTATCATCCGCAAAAGGATGGTTAATCTGAAAGAACAATCCAGACTCTGGAGGATATGCTTAGAGTTTGTGTGATCGATTTTGGTGGTAGTTGGGATTCACATCTTCCGTTAATTGAATTCTCCTACAACAACAGTTATCACTCCAGCATCAACATGGCTCCTTTCGAGGCTCTCTATGGTCGAAAATGTCGTTCACCAGTCTGCTGGAATGAGATTGGCAAGGCTCAGCTTACTGGACCTGCCCTCATTTTAGAGACAACTGATAAGGTTAAGAAAGTTCGTGATAACCTTCAGACAGCTAGAAGCCGTCAAAAGAGTTACGCGGACCAAGGATGCAAGCCCATGGAATTTCAAGTCGGTGATCGCGTATTACTTAAGGTCTCACCTTGGAAAGGTGTGATCAGATTTGGAAAGAAAGGAAAACTTGCACCTAGATACGTTGGACCATTTAGGATCGTCGAAAGAATCGGTAAGGTAGCCTACAGACTAGAGTTACCTCCAGAACTTGGAAATGTTCATCCAACCTTTCACGTGTCCAATCTCAAGAAGTGTCTTGCTGATGAGAACCTCCACATACCGCTTGATGAAATTCGTGTGGACAACACGATGCATTTTGTTGAGAAACCTGTGGAAATCATGGAACGTGAAGTCAAATGGCTCAAGCGCAAGCGCATTCCATTGGTCAAAGTTCACTGGGAATCTAAGCATGGACCTGAGTTTACTTGGGAACGTGAAGATCAAATGAAGGCGAAGTACCCACATCTATTCCCACGAGTTTCCTCTAAATAAATTTCGGGACGAAATTTCCACAAGTAGGGTAGACTGTAACATCTGTGCTTATAATCATTGTGAACAGTTCAATTATCAATAAAACAATGTTATTTGATCCTAATGTTTGTTTGGTTATGTTTTACATTTTTTCATGTTTTGACTTTTGTTCAATTTCAATCTTTACATCGCTTTCTGGAGAGTTATACGCAAACTGGTGCGTAAACGTAATCAATTTAACATGACACATACTCCGGAACATCAACATATGCTTAACATACCTTAAGTATCCTTTACATAGCTTAGAAATAGGCTTTGAGGGGTTCGGTGTGCTAAAATAAACTTTTGGGTCGTTCAGGGACTAAAAGCGTCAAAAAGTGCACAAGTTTGCATTTTCGCACATAACTTACGTTCTGAATGCATCCGGACATCCAAAAATTTATGTAAGTCATAAAATATTATATTTTAGTGTTTGGCATGAGAAAAATCCATTCGTCACGCAATTTGGATCGTTTTTCGCGCTTATGCGCATTCCGTCGTAATTAACCGAACATCGCGATCGTACGACCAAACGAACCAACATCCGGAATGTTTTTGAGCATGTTTCATGTCCACAATGTTTAGGCATCATTTTAGGGCCTTAAAGTTGGGTTAACGGGCCTTAAACATGACGAAATAAGCTTTAAACACCAACAGGGACCAAAACTATCAATTCAGCAAAGTTGCTGGCTTACGGACCGTAAGCCCTCAACCTTACGGTCCGTAAGGGACTCCCAGCTCATCAGAAACTTCTAAAATAGCTGTTAACAGCTGTTACCCACTCCTAATCCCTTTTTGTACTTGCCTCTTCCTGATAATGGGGGGCCAATTTGAGTTACCTTAGTGTTGCAACAAGTGTAGGGACAAGATCAAAGCACGGTATTCGAGGAACGATCCTAACGGTGGTCCAAATCCTATAAATACCCAACCCATTCATTTGCAAAACCCACTTGAATTCTGAGTTTTTCTCTAAGTGGTTGTGGTTATACACTTCCTACCTGAGATTACTTGGAATATCAAACTTGTGGGGACCCTTTGTAAGTGTTCTTTCGTTCTTTTCATTCGTTTTAGCGTTAAAGTCAAACTTTGTTTGACTTTCTGCATTGACCAGTTTATGGTCAATGCGAAGTTTGTTTGAACTTCATAACGTGAGCGTAATCACGATGGTTATAGTCCCTAGTGACTATACCTACTGATTACCACGTTATCTAGGCTCAGTGACGGGTCGTAGTTTCGGCCAAAATGCGCATTCTTGCGTATTTTGTAACCAAACTACTCTTAGGTATCAAAACCGTTTGTTTTGATACCAAACCTGTTTTCTAAACTTAGTTAAGCATGTTTTAACATGCTTAGCTCGTCACTTTTAGTTTTGTGCTTGTCTAGGGTCGTAAAGGTAAGCGATCTAAACAATCGCTTATACTTTCGAACCTGACCCGTTTGGTCGATCATTAGGATCCGACCAAACACATTAGGTGACCATAGTATATAGGGAATAACCTCCCGAGGTTATACCTTATGGTCACGACGTTTAGTTAGTTGTATGATAGGTAGTTTATATGCCTTAGGTAAATTACCAAAATGCCCTTTTTACGCCAAAATTCATTTTAAGCATATGTAACATAACTTTTAACATCTAAACTGATTTGGCAACAATATTAGACATGTTAAGGCATATTTTACTTGTCATAGGACTAGTTAGGCGTTCCGAACGCGTTTTACGCGAACGGCGCGTTAAAGTAGCATAAGCTACCTAAACGGGTCGTAATGGGTCGTAAGCACTTAGGTTAGGTTTCATTTTAGTATGTGGGCTTTGTTAAACCACATTACATGAGTTCCCATACTCATTTGGTTTACGAGCCCTCATTCTATCCGATCTTCCGATTTAGGTCCGGTTTATTAATGTAGTTACCTATATTAGGTGCCGTTTGATTCCGTGATCTTCTAGCATTGCTTGGTGGTTATCCTAGGACTATTGAGCAATCTCAAGTGAGTTCATAGACCCCTCTTTTACTGTTTTCAAATGATTTTGGGGTGAAACACATGTGCCTACTTGTTACTTTCGTGCCTTTCATGTTTTTATATCATATGTTTGTTATGTTCATTAGTACATTTATAGTACATGATTTCATTATGTTTCACACTATGTATGTCCATTGAGTGCATACTTAGTGCATTGTTTTATTCATCATCATGCTTACATTTTGGTATGACATTTGGTTTGTTCAAATGGGACAATATACATTCATTAACATTGATCACGCCATTCGTTAGTAGGTAGTGGTACCATAGGAATTAACAGCTCCCATTCCGAACATCCTAGGTATGTTTGGATGGAAGGAATGACCAAATTCGTTAAATATAACACAGATAAACCTTTAATTTGTTTAAGGGTCTATCACCGCAGTCACAAGGCTTGAAAGTATGCATTATAATATTACCGCATAGATGTTTGTATCAGTATAGCATGCTTTTGTTCCACAAAACATAACTTTGATTTAAACTATGTTTAATTCAATACCCTGTTTTTGTGCATTTTACCTATGGTTTAGTTGATATATTTCACTTGCCACACATGATACTTTTGGATACACAATTCATGATTTACATTAAACATAAACATTTTGACATTGATATACACATTTAGTGATTTACATTAGACATAGACATTTTGATATGGTTTACACAATAACACTTAACAATTGATTTATACATGAACAATTTACAATGATGGTTGGTTTGGGTAAGTGATTTGAGTAACGAGGCGTGTGTAATATGATACAAGCATGGTGGATACGCCGCTGGTACTTCCTATATATAAGTGCTTGTATGATATTACATGTTGTAGCGTTACTTAAATCATTTCAATATTTGACATATTACATTTTACATAAACAACTTATTTTTCACAAGACATTGTCTTACAAAACAGTTTATTTTATCCAACTCATTTTACTCAGTTATGTTATTAACCATACACCATTCTTTTATATAGTTTGATTTCTTATCGAGTTTTCATACGATTTATAAAAGAAAACACTTAACAAGATTCATGACTAATCTTTATTAAACCTATCTTTTAAAACCCAAGTCATGAATCCTATTTTCACTAAACCTATGCATCTCATAGGCATTTTTATGCTGACGTACCTATTTCACATGTGTTTTCAGGAGCTGTCGCTTAGGATGATGATCGTGACATTAGGGCTGACCTATGCCTTAGAGACATAAAACGAAGATAGATTCAGTTTAATTATGTTATGTACTCTTTGTTTCATGTTTAAAGACAATGTAACTCTCTTGTTGATAAATAAAACGTAACTTTAATTTCCATGGTTGTGAAACAATAATTCTGTTACAACACTCCCCGACGTTTCCGCCACGTGTTTCTCGTTTTACGTGGTCGGGGTGTGACATGTAGGCTACCTTACCGATTCTTTCGACGATCTTGAATGGTCCAACATATCTAGGTGCAAATTTTCCTGTCTTTCCAAATCTGATCACACCTTTTCAAGGTGAGACCTTAAGTAATACGCGATCACCGACTTGAAATTCCAAGGGCTTGCATCGTCGATCAGCGTAACTCTTTTGACGGCTTCGAGCTGTCTGAAGGTTATCACGAACTTTCTTAACCTTATCTGTAGTGTCTAGAATGAGGTCAGGTCCAGTAAGCTGAGCCTCACCGATCTCATTCAAGCAGACTGGTGAACGACATTTTCAACCATATAAAGCCTCGAAAGGAGCCATGTTGATGCTGGAGTGATAACTATTGTTGTAGGAGAATTCAATAAACGGAAGATATGAATCCCAACTACCACTAAAATCAATCACACAAGCTCTAAGCATATCCTCCAAAGTCTGGATTGTTCTCTCAGATTGACCATCAGATTGCGGATGATAAGCAGTGCTCAAATTAAGTTGGGTTCCCATAGCAGATTGCATAGTTCTCCAAAAACGTGATGTGAATCGAGCATCTCTATCAGAAATAATGTTCAAAGGAACACCATGTCTAGATACAATTTCATCCACATAAATTTTAGCAAGCTTGTCAGCAGATAGATCCTCACGGATCGGCAAGAAATGTGCTGACTTTGTAAGACGATCAACAACTACCCAAATAGCGTTATGACCTCTCTTTGTGCGCGAAAGTTTGGTAATAAGATCCATAGCAATGTTTTCCCATTTCCAAACTGGAATCTGTGGTTGCTCTAATAAACCAGAAGGATGTTGATGTTCAGCCTTAACCTTAAGACAAGTAAGGCATTTTGATACGTATAAGGCAATGTCTTTCTTCATCCTAGGCCACCAATACTGAGCATGAAGATCCTTATACATTTTGTCTGCACCAGGATGAATAGAATAACGAGACTTACGAGCTTCATACATAAGCAAGGTGCGAAGATTGTCCTAACTTGGGACCCATAAATGGTCCATGAAATAATATGATCCATTGTCTTTAAGCTCGAGATCAGGCTTGATATGAAATGGTAATTCCTTACCCATCAAATCTTGTGAAACACAAGTATGTTGAGCCTGAGAAATGCGGGTTTGGATATCCGATCGAACTTTGAAATAGTGAAGCTTAACACGTTCTTGACGACTTAATGCATTGGCCATGACATTCGCCTTACCAGGATGGTAGCGAATTTCACAGTCATAGTCGTTTAGAAGTTCAATCCAACGTCGTTGCCTCATGTTGAGTTCTTTCTAATTGTAGATGTGCTGAAGACTTTTGTGGTCAGTGAAAACCACACATTTTGTACTATACAAATAGTGTCTCCAGATTTTGAGAGCGAATACCACAGCACCTAATTCAAGATCATGAGTGGTGTAGTTCTTCTTGTGTATCTTCAACTTCCTTGATGTATATGCTATGACTTTGTTCCTTTGCATGAGAACACAGCCAAGACCCAAGTTTGATGCATTACAATACATGACAAAATCATCATTGCCCTCAGGCAAAGATAGAATAGGCGCATCACAAAGCTTCTGCTTCAAGGTCTGAAACGCTTCTTCTTGTTTGGTTCCCCAATCAAAGGGTTTGTTCTTCTGAGTTAGAGTAGTTAGAGGAACTGCAATCTTGGAGAAGTTTTTGATGAAGCGACGGTAATAACCCGCGAGACCAAGGAAAGAACGAACTTCAGTAGGTGTAGTAGGCGTATCCCAATCCTTAATCGCACTGATCTTGGAGGGATCTATGTGAATACCTTGTTTGTTGACGATATGACCCAAAAATTGAACTTCCTTAAGCCAAAATTCACACTTGGAGAATTTGGAGAAAAGTTGTTCTTTCTTCAGGAGTTCTAGGGTAAGACGAAGATGTTGCTCATGATCGGCTCGAGTCTTGGAATATATCAAGATGTCATCAATGAAAACGATGATGAACTTATCTAAATAAGGCTTGCAGACCCTATTCATCAAGTCCATTAAAACAGCAGGAGCATTAGTCAAACCGAATGGCATAACAGTGAACTCATAATGCCCGTAACGAGTGCGGAATGCTGTCTTGGGAATATCTTCTTCATGCACACGAAGTTGATGATACCCAGAACGTAGATCAATCTTTGAGAAATAAGAAGCACCTTGTAACTGATCAAAGAGATCATCAATGCGAGGTAGGGGATATCGATTCTTGATGGTAAGCTTGTTAAGCTCACGTTAATCGATGTACATCCTGAAAGATCCATCTTTTTTCTTGACAAAAAGAACGGGAGCACCCCAAGGTGAAAAGCTAGGACGGATAAAACCTTTGTCAGAAAGGACTTGAAGCTGCTTGGATAATTCTTGCATTTCAGACGGTGCAAGACGATACGGAGATCTGGCAATAGGATTTGCACCAGGTACAAGATCAATACGGAACTTGACTTGGCGTGCTGGGGGTAAACCAGGTAATTCTTCAGGAAACACTTCAGGATAATCCTGAACAACAGTGATATCTTGAATCAACTTACCTTTACCATTATCCGCCATAACATGTGCCAAAAAGGCCACATAGTTCTTGCGCAGATATTTCCGAGCTTGAGTACAAGACATGAGCTTGAGACTACTAGCAGGTTTCTCACCACGAACCTCTAGGATCTTACCTGTCGAAAGCAGCACACGAACAATCTTCTCAAAACAAACTACCTTCGCGTGATACTTGGCTAACCAATCCATTTCCACTATAATGTCGAAGCTTCCAAGTTGCATCGGTGTGAGGTCAATAGGAAAAAGATGGTTGTTAAGGTTCAACTGGCAGTTACGAAGAACAGAATCAAGAACAACGGGTTCACCACTAGCAACTTCTACTGTCAAAGGCTTTCCTAGTTTCGTTCTAGACATGCGAAGCAAAGGTTCGAAAGATAATGACACAAAACTCTTATCGGCACCCGAATAAAAAAGAACAGAAGCAGACTGATTGTTAACAAGGAACGTACCAATGACCACCTCATTGTCTGCACGTGCTTCATTAGCATTCATGTTGAAGACTCGTCCACGAGCCTGAGCCTGAGCCTGATTCGCATTTGCTAACCTTGGACACTGGTTCCTATAGTGGGTCAGATCCCCACAGTTGTAGCACGAACCAGGTGGATAATGAGGTCGTGCAGCTTGAGCCTGTTGTTGAGCAGGTGGTTGAGCAGCCTGCTGAGCTGGGTTACGTGCGGCCTGATTGGGAGCAAAGCGACAAACATTAACAAGATGACCCGACTTCCCACAGTTAGTACAGAAACGACACTTAACCTGCGGTTGATGGTGGCTATTGCATTTGTTGCACAACGGTGCATTCCCCGCATACCATTTCTTTGCTGTCGGTTGTGTAGGTTGGTTGGGAGCTGCCTGATTAACTTGAGCAGTAACCGCGAAATTCTGAGAAGCCTTGCGCTTCCTAGACCCTTTCGAAGAACCAGATTTCTTTCCCTTCTTGTTTTCACCCTTACCAGACGATTGCTTCTTATCCTTTTCACCCTTCTTATAAAGCTTTCCCTTTTCTGATCTACTACTCAGTCAAAGTCGCAGCTAACTCGATTACCTGACGAACTGTGGTACGGTTACTACCAGTGACGATGTCTTGCACGGAGTCAGGTAAGCCATCAACATACCTCTCAATAGCTTTCTCGAATGGGGTAACCATTGTCGGGCATAACAAACTCAACTCTTCATACTTGTCAGTGTAAGCCCGATGCTCACCACTATCCTGCTTCAAATCATCAAACTCCCTTTCTAAAGCCCTTAGTTCATGACGAGGACAGAATTCCCTCATCATAAGAGCCCTAAGCTCTGCCCTGGTCTGTGCTAAAGCAACCTCAGCACCACGGTCTCTCATGACTCCATTCCACCATGTAAGAGCCCTCTTTTGAAATACGCTAGAGGCAAACTCGACTTTGCGATTATCAGGACACTAAACATGATGAAACGTACTCTTGCTGCCCTCAAACCACTGTAGGAGCCCAGTTGCTCCCTCAGAACCACTAAACTTGAGTGGTTTAGCCGAATTAAAACTCTTTAAGTTGCATGGAGCATTTTGGTTATTGTTGGCTTGGTTAACTTGAGCAACTATGTCTGGTAGTACAGCAGCCATTTGCTGCGCAATGATTGCTGCCATTTCAGCATTAGGTATTGGATTTTCACGTCGAGGAGGCATTCTAAAAGAGGAAACATGAGAGAAAACGAGTGAGATGATTAGATGAAAAAGCGAGATGATACAAAAATCGACAAAAGCAAAGATGGTGGTCATTCGTCCGTAACACAAAGCAAACAAACGACACACAGTGACTAATCAAAGTAAATGGGTCAAAAATAACGTATCGCGAAGACATGCTTTAGCCTATAAGTGGACACTCACCCCAAGAGTTCCCAGGTAAGAGTGACTGGTTCGATTATGTGGATTTGTACGAACACTCTAGCCTAAACAGAAAACTCAAGATACAGGCATCCACTCTTCCAGATTGCACGTGTTCACATTATTTAGACCCAAAACTTTGACGAGATCTTGAAAACTTAGAAGGCACAAGGCCAAAAGAATCATCTGAAAGGATGGGTGATTATTTTCAAAATCATTTTGAAAAATTAGAGGGTTCAAAACCTTATAATAAATCATTTAAAAACAGATGATTGATTTTCAAAAATCATTTTGAAAAATTGTGTTCTTGTTTTGGTAATCACCTAAGGATAGGTGAAGTGCATGTTTTAAGATCTAAACATAAGATAACTTGTGTTAGGGTCCTAGAAAAGTTATAGTCTAGGTCAAAGCATTACTAATAACCTAATTCCCTATAACCATTGGCTCTGATACCAACTCTTCTGTCACACCCCGACCGCGTAAAACAACAAACCACGGCGGAAACATCGGGGAGTGTAGCAACAGAATTATTGTTTCACAACCATGGTTTTTAAAGTTAAGTTTTATTTATAAACATTGGCTACATTGTCTTAAAACAAACAAGGAAACGAGAGTACATAACATTATTTAACTAGTCTAGCTTCATTTTATGTCACTAAGGCGCAGGTCCGCCTAAGTGTATTTTGATCATTCCTACGCATCAGCTCCTGAAAACACATGTGAAAATAGGTATGTCAGCATAAAAATGCCTGTGAGATACATAGGTTTATTAAAATAGGATTCATGACTTGTAAGTTTAAAAGAATGTTTAATAAAAATTAGTCATGAATCTTGTAAAGTGTTTTCTTTTATAAACCATATAAAAAGTGATAAGGAAATCAGATGATATATAAAAGAAAGATGTATGGTTAAATAAGTAACCAAGTAAAATGAGTTGTATAAAATAAATTGTTTGTAAAACAATGTCTTGTGAAAATATGTTATTTGTGTAAAATGTAATATGTCTAAACTGAAATGGTTTAAATAACGCCACGATATGTAATATCATAAAAGCACTTATATATAGGAAGTACCAGCGGCCTATCCACCATGCTTTTATCACATTACACGCGCCTCGTTATTTAAAACACTTACCCAAACAAACCACCAAAATGTCTTGTCAAATGTCAAAATGATTATGTGTAACCAATGCCTATTGTCAATTGTAAATCATGTAATGTGTAACCAAATGTCAAGATGTTTATATGTAAACAATGTCTATTGTCAAATGTAAATCATGTAATGTGTAATCAAATGTCATGTATGGCAAATGAAATATATCAACTAAACCATAGGTAAAATGCATAAAACAAGGTATTGAAATAAAGCATAGTTTAAATCAAAGTTATTTTTTGAAAAATAACTGCATGCCTTACTGATACAAACATCTATGCGGTATTGTTAAAAAATGCATACATTCAAGCCTTGCGACTGTGGCGACAAACCGTTAAACAAATTAAAGGTTTATCTAAATTATGTATATTGGATTCAGTCATTCCTTCCACCCAAACAAACCTAGGATTTCAAGAACGGGAGTTGTCAATTCCTATGGTACCATTACTTACTACCAAGCGGCGTGATCAATGTTAATGAATGTATTTTTGTCCTATTTAAACAAGCCAAATGTCATACCAAAATGTAAGCATGTTATGTGAAAACAATGTACTAAGTACGCAATAAATGAACATACATAGCATGTGATGTAAAACAATGTGCTAAGTATGCAATAAATGAACATACATAGCATGTGATGTAAAACAATGTACTAAGTATGCAATAAATGAACATAGATAGCATGTGATGTAAAACAATGTACTAATTATGCAATAAATGAACATACATAGCATGTGATGTAAAACAATGTACTAAGTATGCAAATAAATGAACATACATAGCAAAAACATGTATAAAATCATGTACTATACGTGTACTAATGAACATAGCAAGTATATGATATGAAAACATGAAAAGCACGAAAGTAACATGTAGGCACATGCGTTTCACCCCAAAATGTTTGAAAAACAGTAAAAGAGGGGTCTATGTACTCACTTGAGATTGCTCAGTAGTCTTTGGATAACAACCAAACAATGCTAGAAAGATCACGGAATCAATCGGCACCTAATATAGGTAACTACATTAATAAACCGGACCTAAATCGGAGGATTGGATAAAATGAGGTTTTGTAAACCAAATGAGTATAGGAACTCATGTAATATGGTTTAACAAAGCCTACATTCTAAAACGGAACCTATCCTAAGTGCTTACGACCCATTACGACTCGTTTAGGTAGCTTACGCTACTTTAACGCGTCGTTCGCGTAAAATACGTTCGGACTGCCTAACTAGTCCTATGACAAGTAATATATGCCTTAACATGTCTAATAATGTTGCCTAATCAGTTTAGATGTCAAAATTTAGGTTACATATGCTTAAAATGAATTTATGCGTAAAAAGGGCATTTTGGTCATTTTCCTAAGGCATATAAACTACCTATCATACAACTAACTAAACGTAGTGACCATAAGGTATAACCTCGGAAGGTTTTTCCCTATACAAATATGGTCACCTAATGTGTTTGGTCGGATCCTAATGATCGACCAAACGGGTCGGGTTCGAAAGTCTAAGCGGTTGTTTAGACCGCTTATCTTTACGACCCTATATAAGCACTAAACTAAAAGTGACGAGTTAAATATGTTAAAGCATGTTTAACAAAGTTAGAAAATAGGTTTGATATCAAAACAAAGGGTTTTGATACCCAAGAATAGTTTGGTTGCAAAATACGCATAAACGCGCATTTTGACCGAAACTATAACTCGTCACTATGCCTAAATAACGTGGTAATCAGTAGGTATAGTCACCAAGGACTATGACCATCGTGATTACGCTCACGTTGCGAAGTTCAAACGAAATTCGTGTTGACCATAAACTGGTCAAAGCTGAAAGTCAAACATAGTTTGACTTTCATGCTTAAAACGCGTAAAAGAACGAAAGAATACTTACAAGAGGTCCAAGAATGGAGATTTGATCTTAAGATTTCTCAGGTATGAAGGTTTTTATCCTTCAACTTAGAGAAATCAGATCAAAGTGTGAGTTTGGAGTGAAATGGAAGTGGGTTTATATAGTTTTCGGGTAATCGTTAAGATCGTTCATTGAAAACGAGCTTCGATCTGAGCCGTACAAGTGTGCCCATGATTTTAGAATACCATGGGTGCCCCAAAATAGCCCATAGAATGTTTAAAAACCGTTTACAAGTCATGGAAACAGCTGGATCAAGTTGTAACACATTTTCTGCTGAACTGGGGGCTCTCGCGCCCCGCGTAGGCCAAGCCTACATCTTACGCGGCCCGCCTGGGCTGTCTGATTAGCAAACAAGTTTCATAAAGTACAGAAATGGTCCCTGCACATGTTTAAGGCAATTTTTGATGCGTTTAAGGCCCGTTAAGCCATTTTCAGGGCTCTACAATGATGCCTAAGCATAGAAGACATGAAAAATGCTTGAAAATATGTCGGATGTCGGTTCGTTTGGTCGTACGATCACGATATTCGGTTAATTAAGACGAAACACGAACGGACGTGAAAAACGATCCAAATTATGCGACGAATGGAACTTTATCATGCCAATCACTAAAATAAAATATTTTAATGATCACATAAATTTTTTGATTTCCGGATGTATTCATAATGTAAGATACGCGCGAAAATGCAAACTTATGCACTTTTTGACGCTTTTAGTCCCTGAATGACCAAAAAGTTTATTTTTGCAGACCGAACCCCTCAATGTAACACCTGTGTCACTTCAACCATCAAACAAATGCCAAACCAATGAAATATAGTATTTCATACTTGGGATTTGTAAAAATATGTGTATCGTTTACACATATCAACTCTTGTTCGATTTCAAGCTCTAAATCGCTTTCTGGAAGGTTATACGCGCACTAATGCGTAGATATAACCAGTTTAATGCAACAAACACTCCGGAATAGTGAAATAGGCTTAACATACCTTAAATAACCTTTACATAACTTAGATATAAGTTTTGGAAGGTTTGGTGTGGTGAAATCAAAGTTTATTCGCTTACAGGGACTAAATTTGACAAACTGCGAAAGTATGCCAATTTGAACTGTAACAGACATTCCGGAACATGACCATAAGTTAAACACACCTTAAATATCCTTTACATAGCTTAGAAATAGGCTTTGAGGGGTTCGGTGTGCTAAAATAAACTTTTGTGTCATTCAGGGACTAAAAGTGTCAAAAAGTGCACAGGTTTGCATTTTCGCGCATAACTTATGTTCTGAATACATCCGGACATCCAAAAATTTATGTAAGCATGACTATATTATGCTTTAGTGTTTGGCTTGCCAAAAAATCCATTCGTTGCGTCATTTGGATCGTTTTTCGCGCTTGTGCGCATTCCGTCGTAATTAAGCGAACATCGCGTTCGTACGACCAAACGAACCAACCTCCGGCATATTTTTCAGCATGTTTCATGTCCACAATGTTTAGGAAACATTTTAGGGCCTTAAAGTTGGCTTTACAGGCCTTAGAAGTGCCGGAAATGGGTTTAAACACGTGCAGGGACCAAAACTGTCAATTCTGCAAGAAGTTTGCTGATCAGACTGCCAGGCGGCCCGTCTCAGTTTCTTAACATTCTTAGGCGGCCCGCGTCAGACTCTCAGAACAGATCAGAATGAACAGTCAGCGTGTACCAGCTGTTTTAACCACAACCACACCTTTCCCACTTGCATATTCAGCTGATAAGGATGGTTTTTAGCCACCACAACTTTCCGACACTTGTACGGTTACGATTAAGGCACGATATTCGACAAATGATCTTAACGGTTACCCGAAAACTATAAATACCCCACCCCCATTGCTTCTAAACCCACAAGAATCTGATCTAAGTGACTCTAAGTTGGAACCATTGTTTCATACCTGAGTTATTGTGATCTAGATTAGCATTCGGGGACCCTTCGTAAGTATTCTTTCGTTCTTTTCCTTATTTTACTTCTTTTCGAGTCAGAAAGTCAAACTTTGTTTGACTTTCAGCGTTGACCAGTAATGGTCAATGCGAAGTTCGTTTGAACTTCGCAACGTGAGTGTAATCACGTTGGTTATAGTAGTCCCTTGGGACTATGCCTACTGATTACCACGTTGTCTAGGGTCGTAGGGTAAGCGATCTAATAAATCGCTTATACCTCGAACCCGACCCATTTGGTCGATCATTAGGATCCGACCAAATACATTAGGTGACCATAGTAGGTAGGGAATAACCTTCCGAGGTTATACCCTATGGTCACATCGTTTGAGTAGTTGTATGATAGGTAGTTTATATGCCTTAGGTAAATTACCAGAATACCCTTTTCATGTATAATTGGTAATTAAGCATATGTAACCTAAACTTTTGTCACATAACTGATTATGTAACATGTTTAGGCATATAACACTTGTCATAGGACTAGTTAGGCGGTCCGTACGCGTTCTACGCGCACGACGCGTTAAAGTAGCATAAGCTACCTAAACGGGTCGTAATGGGTCGAAAGCACTCAGGTTAAGTTTCATTTAGTATGTAGGCTTTGTTAAACCAAATGACACGAGTCTCTACACTCGTTTGGTTTACAAACCCTAATGCTACCCAATCATCTGATTTAGGTCCGGTTTATTAACATAGTTACCTATATTAGGTGTCGTTTGATATCCGCGATCTCTAGCATTGTTTGGTTGTTACTCAAGGACTACTAAGCAATCTCAAGTGAGTACATAGACCCCTCTTTTACTGTTTTCCAAACGTTTTGGGGTGGAACACATGTGCCTACTTGTTACTTTCATGCTTTCCTGTTTCCACATCATATACCTGCTATATTCGTTAGTACATTATAGTACATGATTTTATTACATCTTATGCTAGGTGTGCCCATTGTGTGCATTACTTAGTACATCGTTTTACATTACATTACTTGCTACGTATGTCTATTGTTGTATACGTAGTACAGGTCACATGCTACGTATGTCTATTGTTGTATACGTAGTACAGGTCACATGCTACGTATGTCTATTGTTGTATACGTAGTACAGGTCACATGCTACGTATGTCTATTGTTGTATACGTAGTACAGGTCACATGCTACGTATGTCTATTGTTGTATACGTAGTACAGGTCACATACTACGTATGTCTATTGTTGCATACTTAGTACAGGTCACATGCTACGTATGTCTATTGTTGCATACTTAGTACATTTGTTATTCATCACATGCTTACATTTTGGATACATATTACATGATTTACATCAGACATGAACATTTTACTTTGGTAGTTTGGTTTGAATAAGTGATTAAGTAACGAGGCGTGTGTAATATGATACAAGCATGGTGGATACGCCGCTGGTACTTCCTATATATAAGTGTTTGTATGGTATTACATGTCGTAGCGTTATTTGAATCATTTCAGTTTGAGACATAGAACATTTTATACAAATAACATACTTTTCACAAGACATTGATTTATAAACAACTTATTTTATACAAACACATTTTACATGGTTATTCATTTAACCTTACATTTATTTATACATATCATCTGATCTTATCGTTTTTCAAATGATTTACAAGACAAAGCAAATTACAAGGTTCATGACTAAACATTTTCTCAAACATAAGTCATGAATTCTATTTTCACAAAACCTATGTATCTCACAGGCATTTTTATGCTGACGTACCTATTTTCACATGTGTTTTCAGGTGATGATGCGTAGGAATTATCAAGATACACTTAGGCGAACTGGGGCCTTAGTGATAATAAAAGATGCAAGACTAGTTAATTTATGTTATGTACTCTTTGGTTCTTATTTAAAACAATGTAAACTCTCATGTTTGTTTAATAAAACGAAACTTTAATTGCCATGGATTTGAAACATTAATTCTGTTACAACACTCCCCGACATTTCCGCCACGTTTTGTATGTTCTACGTGGTCGGGGTGTGACAGAAAAGATGGTATCAGAGCCAATGGTTATAGGGAATTAGGTTATTAGTAATGCTTTGACCTAGTCTATAACCTTTCTAGGACCCTAACGCGAGTTTACTTGCGTTTAGTCATAAAACATACCGTCACCTATCCTTAGGCGACTACCACAACAAGAACATAATTTTCAAAACCGCTTTGAAAACTAATCATCTGTTCTAGGATGATTTATTACAAGGTTTTGAACTCTCTATTGTAAGGTTTTGAACCCTCTGTTATATGGTTTTGAACCCCTTTGTTTTTTTTCAAAATCTCGTCAAGGTTTTGGGTTTTAAATAATGTGAACACGTGCAAACTGGAAGGGTGAATGCCTGTATTCTGGGTTTTCTGTCTAGGCAAGCACTTCGTATACATCTCATCAGACGTGAGACCAGTTGTGCTTACCTGGGAATTCTTGGGATGAGTGTTCACTTATAGGCGAGCATGTCTTCGTGATACATTATTTTTGATCCATTTACTTTAATTCAGTCGCTGTGTGTCGTTTGTTGCTTTGTAGTAACAAACAAATGACCACTATCCTGGCTTTCATCAGATTTGTTCATCTCATTCTTTTCGTATAATTCTCTCACTCGTTTCCTTTCATGTTCTTCTCTTTTAGAATGCCTCCACGACGTGAAAATCCAGTATCTGTTGACGAGCTGGCAGCTGTCATTACACAGCAAATGACTGCTGCAATCCCGAACGTAGTTGCTCAATGTTATCAAGCTATCAACAACAATAATGCCCTCTGCAGCTTCAAGACGTTCAACTCGGCCAAGCCATCAAAGTTTTCTGGGTCTCAAGGAGCGACTGCACTTCTGCAATGGTTCGAGAGTCTAGAGAGCACCTTCAGACATGTTCAATGTCCAAATGAGCGAAAGGTAGACTTCGCATCTAGTGTCTTCGAGAAACGAGCTTTGACATGGTGGAACGGTGTGGTGAGAGATAGGGGTGCCGAAGTGGCACTGGCCCAAACTTGGGAAGAACTTCGAGCACTGATGATGAAGGAATTCTGTCCTCGTCACGAGATCAGGGCATTGGAAAGGGAATTCGACGACCTTAAGCAAGACAGCGGCGAACATCGAGCATACACTGATCGATATGAGGAGCTGAGCCTGTTGTGTCCTACCATGGTTACGCCTTTGGATAAGGCGATCGAAAAATACATTGATGGTCTCCCTGACTCAGTTCAAGACATTGTTACTGGTAGTAACCCCACTACGGTTAGGCAGGCCATTGAGCTATCTGCAACCCTGACTGAATCTCAGATCAGGAAACGTAAGCTTTTCCGAAAGGGTGACAAGAAACCGCTCGAGGAATCAAAGACCATGGATGAACAGACTGGATCCCCTGAACAGTCAAAGAAGCGAAAGGCTTCTCAGAACTTCGCCATGGTCGCTCACAATGGTCAAGCCGTCCCCAACCAATCAGCTCAACCCCGTACTAGGAAGCCATACAATGGAACTTCACCTTTGTGCAACCAATGTGGCCTCCATCATCATGCTAATGTGAGGTGCCGCGAATGCCAACTTTGTGGACTTAAAGGTCATACAGCAAAAGTTTGCGTAGTAGCTGTTGCACCAAATCGAGCTGACAACAAACCTGCTCGAGCTCGCTTTCCACCAGGTTCTTGCAACAAGTGTGGTGAGATGGGACATTTCCGAAGAAATTGCCCAAAGCTTGCAAATGCTAATCCAGCACAGAGATGAGCATCTGATCGACTAGAAGACAACACCGTTTAGAAATAATCATGTCTTATGTATTATTTTCTTTTGTTGTCAAGGTCCATGAAATAGTTGTTATCATTGTTAATAAATAAATCTTTTTATTTACATTGCAATGTATATTATGTGGTTGTATGCATAAACAACATATCCCCTATAATACCGGCAATCAAGGAATCGTATTACTTGAAAAGCAAACTACCCCCAAAATTCTTCCATTTTACAATCTCTTGCGTTTTACACAAAGATCCCAAGTACCCGTCTCTTGCAAAGAGACGAAGTGCAAAGTGCAAGTTATAACTCTGTACGAATACCCCAAGTACCATTATAAATTCTTAATAGGGTACCCAAGGGTATTTCCGTATGTCCTAAATTATTGTGTACCTTAATTCGAATATTGCGTTTTCCTGAAAAACGAAAATCGAATTTTTGGTAGATCATCCTATCTTCATGAATGTATTCTTGAAATGATTAAAGTGCCAAATGAAATCCACGAATTGGATTCCTGGTGTACTTTAAGTATCCGCGTCCAAAGATAACAAATTAATAAACAAATTAAACAACTATGTGATTATGTGTTTATATGTTCCCTTTATGTTTTTGGTGTGATCCAAATTCTTGTCATTCAAATCCTCGTAGAATCTTCCATATCTTTGGGTGCTATATTAAATCCTCAACGGGCTTGTACGTAATAGTAAAGACCCTTGGATTATATTGTACCATTCCATAATTAGACCCTGAGAGGTCTAGGTAAACAGATTGATCCAAAAATCTGGTTAGGAATATCATGTGATGATATAGCTGAAAGGACTCCTTGGTGGTCTAATTTAAAAGGATCCTTTGTCGATCTAATTAAAAGGACCCTATGGTAGTTTAGTCACACTCATCATCAGGTTTGATTTTTCCTCCCCTTCACATTTCAGACAAATTGTGCGGACTATGCAAGGAATTGCGTAATTATGGATGCATACATAATTATGAAATTCAGTGCACGGAAACCACAGTGAGTTTTGTCATGTGTCTAGAGTTCATTCTGTTCATTTTTGTTTCTGAAGATGTAAAATGACTATTCTGTTCATTTTTGTTTCTGAAGATGTAAAATGACTATTCTGTTCATTTTTGTTTCTGAAGATATAAAATGACTATTCTGTTCATTTTTGTTTCTGAAGATGTAAAATGACTATTCTGTTCATTTTTGTTTCTGAAGATGTAAAATGACTATTCTGTTCATTTTTGTTTCTGAAGATGTAAAATGACTATTCTGTTCATTTTTGTTTCTGAAGATGTAAAATGACTATTCTATTCATTTTTGTTTCTGAAGATGTAAAATGACTATTCTGTTCATTTTTGTTTCTGAAGATGTAAAATGACTATTCTGTTCATTTTTGTTTCTGAAGATGTTGTGGAAAATGACTATTCTGTTCATTTTTGTTTCTGAATAATGCCTGTTGAAAATAACTCCGTTCATTTTTTATTTCTGAAAAATGTTCGTTAAAGAGAAATTACAGGATTATGTCTTGTTCATCTTTGATGGTTATTTAACACAAAGTCACAGATAGACTCCTACGAATTTAATTTCGGGACGAAATTTCCTAAAGTAGGGGAGACTAAAACACCTGTGTCACTTCAACCATCAAACAAATGCCAAACCAATGAAATATAGTATTTCATACTTGGGATTTGTAAAAATATGTGTATCGTTTACACATATCAACTCTTGTTCGATTTCAAGCTCTAAATCGCTTTCTGGAAGGTTATACGCGCACTAATGCGTAGATATAACCAGTTTAATGCAACAAACACTCCGGAATAGTGAAATAGGCTTAACATACCTTAAATAACCTTTACATAACTTAGATATAAGTTTTGGAAGGTTTGGTGTGGTGAAATCAAAGTTTATTCGCTTACAGGGACTAAATTTGACAAACTGCGAAAGTATGCCAATTTGAACTGTAACAGACATTCCGGAACATGACCATAAGTTAAACACACCTTAAATATCCTTTACATAGCTTAGAAATAGGCTTTGAGGGGTTCGGTGTGCTAAAATAAACTTTTGTGTCATTCAGGGACTAAAAGTGTCAAAAAGTGCACAGGTTTGCATTTTCGCGCATAACTTATGTTCTGAATACATCCGGACATCCAAAAATTTATGTAAGCATGACTATATTATGCTTTAGTGTTTGGCTTGCCAAAAAATCCATTCGTTGCGTCATTTGGATCGTTTTTCGCGCTTGTGCGCATTCCGTCGTAATTAAGCGAACATCGCGTTCGTACGACCAAACGAACCAACCTCCGGCATATTTTTCAGCATGTTTCATGTCCACAATGTTTAGGCAACATTTTAGGGCCTTAAAGTTGGCTTTACGGGCCTTAGAAGTGCCAGAAATGGGTTTAAACACGTGCAGGGACCAAAACTGTCAATTCTGCAAGAAGTTTGCTGATCAGACTGCCAGGCGGCCCGCCTCAGTTTCTTAACATTCTTAGGCGGCCCGCGTCAGACTCTCAGAACAGATCAGAACGAACAGTCAGCGTGTACCAGCTGTTTTAACCACAACCACACCTTTCCCACTTGCATATTCAGCTGATAAGGATGGTTTTTAGCCACCACAACTTTCCGACACTTGTACGGTTACGATTAAGGCACGATATTTGACAAACGATCTTAACGGTTACCCGAAAACTATAAATACCCCACCCCCATTGCTTCTAAACCCACAAGAATCTGATCTAAGTGACTCTAAGTTGGAACCATTGTTTCATACCTGAGTTATTGTGATCTAGATTAGCATTCGGGGACCCTTCGTAAGTATTCTTTCGTTCTTTTCCTTATTTTACTGCTTTTCGAGTCAGAAAGTCAAACTTTGTTTGACTTTCAGCGTTGACCAGTAATGGTCAATGCGAAGTTCGTTTGAACTTCGCAACGTGAGTGTAATCACGTTGGTTATAGTCCCTTGGGACTATGCCTACTGATTACCACGTTGTCTAGGGTCGTAGGGTAAGCGATCTAATAAATCGCTTATACCTCGAACCCGACCCATTTGGTCGATCATTAGGATCCGACCAAATACATTAGGTGACCATAGTAGGTAGGGAATAACCTTCCGAGGTTATACCCTATGGTCACATCGTTTGAGTAGTTGTATGATAGGTAGTTTATATGCCTTAGGTAAATTACCAGAATACCCTTTTCATGTATAATTGGTAATTAAGCATATGTAACCTAAACTTTTGTCACATAACTGATTATGTAACATGTTTAGGCATATAACACTTGTCATAGGACTAGTTAGGCGGTCCGTACGCGTTCTACGCGCACGACGCGTTAAAGTAGCATAAGCTACCTAAACGGGTCGTAATGGGTCGAAAGCACTCAGGTTAAGTTTCATTTAGTATGTAGGCTTTGTTAAACCAAATGACACGAGTCTCTACACTCGTTTGGTTTACAAACCCTAATGCTACCCAATCATCTGATTTAGGTCCGGTTTATTAACATAGTTACCTATATTAGGTGCCGTTTGATATCCGCGATCTCTAGCATTGTTTGGTTGTTACTCAAGGACTACTAAGCAATCTCAAGTGAGTACATAGACCCCTCTTTTACTGTTTTCCAAACGTTTTGGGGTGGAACACATGTGCCTACTTGTTACTTTCATGCTTTCCTGTTTCCACATCATATACCTGCTATATTCGTTAGTACATTATAGTACATGATTTTATTACATCTTATGCTAGGTGTGCCCATTGTGTGCATTACTTAGTACATCGTTTTACATTACATTACTTGCTACGTATGTCTATTGTTGTATACGTAGTACAGGTCACATGCTACGTATGTCTATTGTTGTATACGTAGTACAGGTCACATGCTACGTATGTCTATTGTTGTATACGTAGTACAGGTCACATGCTACGTATGTCTATTGTTGTATACGTAGTACAGGTCACATGCTACGTATGTCTATTGTTGTATACGTAGTACAGGTCACATACTACGTATGTCTATTGTTGCATACTTAGTACAGGTCACATGCTACGTATGTCTATTGTTGCATACTTAGTACATTTGTTATTCATCACATGCTTACATTTTGGATACATATTACATGATTTACATCAGACATGAACATTTTACTTTGGTAGTTTGGTTTGAATAAGTGATTAAGTAACGAGGCGTGTGTAATATGATACAAGCATGGTGGATACGCCGCTGGTACTTCCTATATATAAGTGTTTGTATGGTATTACATGTCGTAGCGTTATTTGAATCATTTCAGTTTGAGACATAGAACATTTTATACAAATAACATACTTTTCACAAGACATTGATTTATAAACAACTTATTTTATACAAACACATTTTACATGGTTATTCATTTAACCTTACATTTATTTATACATATCATCTGATCTTATCGTTTTTCAAATGATTTACAAGACAAAGCAAATTACAAGATTCATGACTAAACATTTTCTCAAACATAAGTCATGAATTCTATTTTCACAAAACCTATGTATCTCACAGGCATTTTTATGCTGACGTACCTATTTTCACATGTGTTTTCAGGTGATGATGCGTAGGAATTATCAAGATACACTTAGGCGAACTGGGGCCTTAGTGATAATAAAAGATGCAAGACTAGTTAATTTATGTTATGTACTCTTTGGTTCTTATTTAAAACAATGTAAACTCTCATGTTTGTTTAATAAAACGAAACTTTAATTGCCATGGATTTGAAACATTAATTCTGTTACAACACTCCCCGACATTTCCGCCACGTTTTGTATGTTCTACGTGGTCGGGGTGTGACACTCAAAGCCTATTTCTAAGCTATATAAAGGATATTTAGGGTATGTTTAACTTATGATCAAGTTCTAGAATGTCCGTTACAGTAAGAATCGGCATACTTTCGCAGTTTGTCGAAATTAGTCCCTGTAAGCGAATAAACTTGATTTTGCCATACCAAAGCCTTCAAAACTTATTTCTAAGTTATGTAAAGGTTATTTAGGGTAAGTTAAGCTTATTTGATGTTCCGGAGTGTTTTTCGTGTTAAACTGATTACCCTTACGCGTCGGTTTGCGTATAACTCTCCAGAAAGCGATATAGAGTTTGAAATTGAACAAAAATCAAAACATGCAAAATGTCAAACATAAACAAACAAACATTGGGATCAAATAACATTGTTTCATTGATAACTGAACTGTTTACAATGATTACAAGCACAGATGTCACAGTGGGGGATCGATTTCATGGGCCCATTCCCTAATTCGCATGGCAACTTATATATCTTGGTGGCGGTCGATTATGTATCCAAGTGGGTTGAAGCGATTGCCACCAAGACGAATGACCATACCGTCGTTTGCAACTTTGTATACAAAACATAATTTCTGGATTTGGGATTCCCCGAGTGATCATTAGTGATGGGGGATCTCACTTTAAGAATTTTAACTTTGGCAAACTCTTGAAACGGTATGGTGTTGACCATCGAATCGCTACTCCCTATCACCCACAAACAAGTGGTCAAGTGGAAGTTTCCAATAGGCAAATAAAAGAAATTTTGCAAAAGACCGTTCGACCCGACTGAATGGATTGGTCGACGAAGTTGAATGATGTTTTATGGGCTTATAGAACGGCTCATAAAACACCTATTGGAACTACACCTTATCGCTTAGTTTATGGGCGAAACTGTCATTTACTGGTTGCACTTGTGCATTGTGCTTGGTGGGCCATAAAAGAGGTTAACATGAAAATGACGATGCAGGAAAGGAGCAAAAATTAAAGCTTTGCGAGTTAGAAGAGCTTCAGGAAGAAGCAAATGAGTGTGCCTTGAAGTACAAGGACGATATGAAAAGAGCACATGACGCAAAGTTGAAGCCAAAGGAGTTTGAAGTGGGTCAAAAGGTTTGGCTCTACAATTCACGGCTAAAATACTTTCCCGGAAAGCTCAAGAGTAAATGGATGGGCCCGTTTCTTGATTACACTGGTCAGGAAGTTTGGAGATGTTACCATTGAGGACCCGAAGGATGGGTCAAAGCAAACGGTTAACGGTCATCACCTTAAACCGTTCCTTGATGGTAACGAAGAGAAAAGGGATGCGAATGTGGAGTTGGTAAGCTTCGTGGTAAGCATGCCAACCTATGAGGTCAATTAAAAGGACCGGTAACACCTTGTGTAGAGTTTTGTATAACTTATTTAATTGTTTGAGTATTTTGGGTATAATCATTTCTGTTTCATACTAACCTCCGTTGATTGTGTGAAGTTCGAACATTACAAACGGGTCATGAAGATAAAATGTATGTTTTTAGACTTATTTGTGTGTATTAGGGACAATACACGACTTTTTTTGGGGGGGGGGGTGGTAGGACCGTTAACGGTTTTGTGTTTTCAAATTTTAACTTATAGAAAATCACAAAAAGATTTTTATTGATTTTTAGGATTTTTATTTGTATATAATTCTTTTATAAAAAGTCCTTAATTTTCTTTCTATTTTCATAAAAAATAAATAAAATATATATATATAATAAGTTTTGAAAAATTAAAAAGTATGAATATAGAACCCGTCGACGACGAGTGTTGGTGCGTCGGCCACGGCTCGCCGAAAGTGGCGTCGGCACACCTTGCTCGTAAACAGGAGAATAGGCCGTCGCCAGAACTCGAGTTTTTTGGGACCCGTCGGCGACGGGGTATTGGGCGTCGGCGACACTCATCCCCCATCATCTAGACTCTCACAAATCCCCTGTTCGCTCTCTCTCCTCATTCATATTTCATCTTCATCTTCTCCATTAAAATTACTAAAACCCTAGAACTTCAAGCTCTCATAACTCTTTCAAATCTTCACCAAATCATCTGATTCTTGAGCCTATTGTGTGTAATTTTTCGAGAGGAACAAAACCCCTATCACGGTTTTTATCAATTCTTGCTAGTTTGCAAGATTTCTGAGCGTGAATTTTCGGGTTCTTTGAAGGGTGTTCATCAAGTTACTTGCTTTGCATTTTTTTCTTAGTTCTTCTTGTCTACAACATCAAAGGTATGGATTTCACTTAAATTTAAGCATGATTATCATATGGTTAGTTGTTTTCTTCCGAAATTTTAAACTATTTAGTTTAAGAGTAGGTTGTTTAACACAATGTATGGTGTTTTAGCATAAGTTTAAGGATGATTGGTTGATTTGGATAGGATTTGAACATGTAATAACCATAGTAAAGTGGTTACACTCGTTATTTGCATGATTGAACATGAATATGATGTTGAAACCTTGTTGAAATCATAAGAAATTGTGAATAAACAAGTAAAATTGATATGTAGACGACAAAATAGGCGACTTTGGAAGTTTAAAAAGGCGATTTTGTACTTATTTGTTAATTGAAATATTCAACATCATACACTATGTTCAAAGTTTGAGAGTTCATAGAAGATTTTTGGGTTTATATTGATGATTCTGTTGTTTGTAATTGTAGTTATGGCCGGAGGTAGGAAGAAGGCAAAAAACTACGGGGCATGGATCATCATCCGGAGTTGGATCTTCCTCCGGATTACTACCGAAAAAGTGGGAGCAACTAAGCTCTATAGAAGAAGGTGATGCAAGGTTATATTGGCAGTATTGGGCATGGGAGAAGTTCCAAGATAGTCAAAGTGCTAGGGTATGGGATGAAGACAAAAACAAACCTCTCTCGACATTCCAAGATAAGAATTTGGAAATTAAATTGTGGAAGTGGAAAATGGTTAATGGTGTGTCTACTGCGGTGCCGGATAGGGTTGTCTGTGAAAGGGCGGTCAATGTTGAGGAGTTTAGAAAAATTGGTATTGTTCAAATGTTTGAGCGTCTTGGCTGGGAAAGAGTTCTGGATTGGTGCGAAGACAACACCTCCCGGGTTTATTTGTCGAAGGTGTGCGAGTGGCTGGCGTCGTTGAGGTTTAGAAACAAGGATGGTACCCCGGACCAGTGGATATTGGTTGGTACTACAAGCCGAGGGGAGATGACAATGTCGTTTGAAACAATCAATTGCATTGCACGATTCGACTCCCTGGGGGTGCAAGCGTATGATTATCCAACCATCGAACATTTCTTGGATAACCATGCAAATGACCATGATCCGGATGGTATGACTGAGGTTATATTACCATACAATGATGGGGGAGTGGCTGCAAGGAGCCACCTGATGGTTAAAGGGAAGATTCTTCAAGGAATTTCCCTAGAAAATGTTATGGTTCGGTTTGGTGATAGAGGGGGAGTGAGAGCGTGTGATTGTAGAGTTCTTTATGCCTTGATGTATGGTACACCGACGTTGTCATGGAGGCACATTATTATGATAAACACATGGTTCACTCGGGAGTCGTTCCACATGAGGATGATTCCATATGTGCACCTCATCAGTGCCATGATCCTCCAACAAAACTGTCTTCCCCCAGAATCGCTTTGGGTGTCTAAGCCTTTGGAAGAGTTCAACTTAGCAACGATAAAGAAAAATTGGAAGATCCATGTGAAACTTTCGGGAAGCAAGTATTTGGTGACCGACGCATTGGGTCACAAGTATGAATTCGTTGTCCCAGATGCACAACTAGGGGCTGAGGAAGATGTGGAGATGGTTGATGAGGAAGATGAAACTGAGCCTGCTGGTCCACGGGGACCAAAGCAGAGGTATATGCGGCCACACCAAGAATTGAATGCAGATGTGGCAAGTTTTGTGAATTTTAGACGGGTACCCTCGTACTGGGATTTTTAACCGGGGTTAACAGGCGGTGTTTGATAACATCTCCGCGGGTATAGGAGAGGGTAGAGAGTATGATAAGAAAAGGCAGAACTGGGAGGAAACACACGGAGCCCAGATGCAGGAACAGTGGGCCCTCCAAGTGGCCCATCGGGAAAGGATGGACAAGTACATGGAAGAGCAGCAAATGTTCCAAGCTCTACAAAGATCGCAGATGGAACATTTGGTACAAACGCAGGAGGAAGAGACGGCACGAAGACGGGCATGGGAGGAAAATGAGGAGAAACAACGAAACGAGCAACATACATTGGAAGGCCACCGATGGAGTGCCTTATACGTCTCTAATGAAATGACTATTAATAACGCCAAGGTCCTCCATGATCAGGAGTGACACCGGAGAGATTGGGAAGCCGGCCTCCCCTATACAGAACACGCAGAGTGGACCGATTACTACAATCTCCCCGTTCCCCGAGGCCCATCTGATCCATCACCGCATTGGCCCGAGGCAGTAGGGTCTAGTTTCATCCCACTACCATACCAGCCGCCACCATAAGGAGAGCCGAATCCCCTCAACAATTACCGGGAGATGTTCAAGGCTCTCACAGGTTACTCATACAACCCGAACCCTCCAGCCGACCCGAACGAGAGATATCAACGGTGACGGCGAGGTATGCATTTTGTTGTTATTGTATATTTTGGTTTTTTATTTTTATTTCGTAGTATTTCTTTTTCCTAGATAAATGAACGTTGTGGGTGTGTTCCCTATATAACCCTCACGAGACCTACTCGACCTCCCAAGCTATTGGGGGGTTTAAAAGGGCTTGTTGCATAAGCTAAATGCAACCGTGCTTCCTACGAAAGTGAGTTAGGACTGTTGTAGTTGTAAATTAATTTTTCCACATAAATCAAGGTAAATTAATACATGATTTGGTAACACTTTCATAAAATGGTAGAACTAAGTAGCTAACAAATTTCAATGGTTGTGAGAAGCATGCTTCTACACAAGGGTTAAGATTTGTAGGTACATCATGTTCGAGGGACGACCGTGTTTGTGAAGAGAAGAAGACATGAGCATCTAGCGACAAAAATCAGGTGCATGCGTTTCCTTTTACCATGATTCTTAGATTAGTAATAAGTGGATTGTAATTATATTTTAATTTTCGGGGTGGAATTTTTTTTGGGAAGTTAGCCGTGTCACATCCCTTGTGCGTTTCAAAAACTCTAGTTCTTACACATTGAGGACAATGTTTACCTCAAGTGTGGGGATGGGGGAGTAGTAAAAGTTTTTCAATTTTGACCTGTTCATTTAAACACTACACGTTGAGGACAATGTTTACCTCAAGTGTGGGGATGGGGGAAAATTCCAAAAATTTTTCAAAAATATCTTGTTCGAAAGCCATCTTAAAGCACAAGTAACTAAGTCAACGAGGGATGGCACAACCCATGTGGTCTTTTGTCATGGTCAAGTTCAAATTAATAGCATGACGGGTATTTAGCGGGTGGTTATTTGGGAATAATCCGCCTAAGAAACTAGCATATTATGCATGTTACATACCATACCCTTATATATGTTAGGTTTTGAGCCACTTTTACATCATAGAATTACATATGCATGTTTCTTTGTTTGAGTGGACCATTAGTCATGTATTGTAGAACTTGCAACTTTTGATACGTTTGAGACCATAGACCGAATACAAGCACAAGAATGATTAAGGCATTAGGTAAACCTTTTCCTTTTACACCATTTATATATCCATACCCAAAAATTTATCCCTTAGTAGCCAATTTTGAGCCTAATCCTTTCGTTTGACCACCCTTTAGCCCAAAACCTTAAACTTTTTTTTTCTTTTAAACCCGTGTGATGAAAATTCGATTATAGGAGTCAAGTTTGTAAAGTTGTGAATTGTTTGTTTGCATATATTTTGTCACACCCTGGCTTTTGCGGAAGCGTGGGTTTATTTGGTGTGACTTCTTAATACCATAGCAACAATCATAACAATGCTATATGATAAAAACACAAGACGTTCATCCATTCATTAAGTTTAAAAATACCACAACATCATTGTTTGAAAATGTCGACACTTAAAATAAGTTACAAACCATACTTGTCTACAACGTGTTCATGAGACACAGCAAAAGACTTTAAATAAAACCTGGTTTAAAGACATGTAACCCGTCCAGGTAAGGGTTACACCTCCTAAACCTACTACCCTGAATGACATCTCTTATTCAACGCAGCTAGACACATGCATACCCCGCCAGATCCGCTAGTTCCCTAAAATACATGTAGTTTGAAAAATCAACAAAAAGTTGAGCGAGTTCATGTGTATGTGAGTATGTATAAACCTTTGTATTCAATGTATGTATGTATGTATGTATATATGTATGTCCCGGTATGATTGCAAACAAGGAAAAGATCACCAATGGTTTGCAAGGCCACTGATATGTGTGACGGTGTAGGAAGAGTCAAACCTAGCAAAGTTGTACCGGGCTCCCGGCTGGAAGACATAGTTCACCTCTATGGGCCGCCCCGGCCTCATGGGTGTGGGCTCGCTACACCCAAATAGATCTATCACTCATGCCCCTCGGTCCTGATACGAGGATTAATGGTCCCAAGTATCTACCTACCCTATCACATGATCTATGGTTCTTTCCTAGGCTAATCATACCAATAGTATTGTAAGTATCCCTTTGTAACATGTATTTCACCCCCGAAGTAAATAAACAAAACAGTTTAAAGAAAAGGGGGACATGAACTCACTGTATTGCGTCTTCAGTATGTGTAACCCAAGTCTCCTCAGCAAACACGACTACCTACAGTGTACTAATGTCTATTAGACGAACGGGCCGTGCTTTTGCTTAGTAGGAAGGTTTTTGAGTTACGTTACTTGTGTTCCCAAAATTACTCCAAGTTATAACTTCTTGTTAAAATAATAATAATCATCATAACTTAAGTTTTGTTTTTAGGTTTTGGAATAATAGTTAGGCAACTATTTCGTATCCATACTTCTCAAGTATTTTATATGCGTATTTCCTTCCCAAGGATGGGGGTATTTATACATGTATATTTGTAGTTTCGTAAAATATATTTTAAGTCCCACTTAGGAAAATATATTTAACTTGTTTGTCAAAAAATAACGTATTCCCAAAATATATGTATTTTTCCCAAAAATAATATATTTTTACTTCTTTAGTTTCCAAAATAATATTTTACCAAAAATATATGTGTAAGAGTATTTTCTGGAATATTTCATAAGTTACATTTCCGCGTTCGGTTTCACAATGCCAAGTGTGTAACTTAAATATTTTATTCCTTGATCTTTTTGGTATTATTTTGGAGTTGTAAATGTCATGGTATTTTGTTAAGTTATATTATTTTACCCTAAAATAATATAACTAGTTCACAAAATATACAAATATTCACACAAGTGTCTTAGTATAAAATATATATTCTAAATATATATTTACCCATTTTTATTTACAAAAACCAACCTCCGATACTTTGTATTTTTGTAACAAAACCTATGGCGAAGTTTATTTTGAAAAACAAAGTTAAAAGTATGCTTGTAACACTTGTTTGGAAAATATTTTCTAAGTGTTGGAATTTTAGAAAATTTCGCCAGAGTTTCCTTTGTAAACGGAGGTGTCCATGCTAATAAGCATATCATTTTCTTTTCCAAAAACTCATCCAAACAATCATCAACAAGTCACTAAACAATATTACATCTTTAAAGTGCAAAAACAATGCGTTTTATATAACAACATGAACTTGGTTTTTCATAAAAACGCGTAGTAACTTAGTGGGGTGTTTAGTGGGTCTAGTTACCCTCCAAAGTGTGTTTACTTTTGTTAAAATCTCATTCTCGGGATTTTTAGATGTTCACAACTTGTGAACATATTTTGCAAAAATATTTGTTTACCACATTTTCATGTCTCACTAGTACCCATATACTTATTTCTTTCCAAAAATAGTGTAAGAATCATGGTCTTTGCAAAAGTCGTCTTTTTAACTTGGTTTATTTAGGAAAAACCATTTGTAAACCTCGGATCCATACGATCATCAACTCACTTTGTTTACATATTTTTCAAGAAATCATTTTGTTACCAAGTTTATGTTGAAATATGGAGGTGATTCCTTTATGTAAATCACTAATCACCTCCTAACTTGTTAACTTAAGTTTTTAATCTTACTTTAACAAGTTCAACCATGATGTTCAACATCATATTACTAGTAATCATCAAACAATCAACAACAACATCAAAACAACTTTATTTCATCAAGATTTCGTCTTATGTCATCATCATGTTAGCTTTATGTTCAAGACTTATGTTTATGATCTTTTAGTGTTCTTGAGATTTCATCATAATATAACTATTAACCACCTCAAACATGAAATAAATAAGGATCAAAGAAGCTTACTACTAGCTTTTAAGCTAGGGAAGATCAAGCTTGGAAATGTAGAGGATAAAAGCAAACTAGAGAGGTCCTTGATGATCCGTGAGTTCCACACTTCGTTATTCACCTTGATACACCTTTGTATATGTATGGAATGGATGAAACAAGATTGAATGAGGGTGATGATGGTGGTGGTGAGTTCAGCTGAAGCCAAGAGGGAAGAAGAGAGAAAGTTTTGTTGTTGGAAGATGAAGATGATAAGAATGATTATCTAGAGGATTTATAAAGAAAACTTCCAACATACCTTTAACCATTAGTCCATGTGTTCCATAAGTACTTAGCATGATTAATTAAACAACTAAATTAAATCATGGGGGTCCCACTTGTTCATAACCGGTTGGGGGGGGGGTGTTGTTTAGTTGAGTTGTAATGGTAGTTAGTTTAAATGGTTAAATGTTAAGTGAACTAGTTAGTGTTTAAGTGTTATGTCATAACATAGTGTATTATGATGTTCAGGAACCATAACTAGTTCAGAAGAAGTAAAACAATATTTTTAGCAATATTTTTGTGTTCTGGGTAATGTCCGGTTGTTCGGTTTGATACCCTTCCGTTAAAGTGCTAAGTTACTCCGTGTAGTGTCTTTTATGTTACTTTTTGTGACCCTTCTAATTCCCGGCACTTAGGAAAGCATACAGGATCATTTTGCCATGTTTTTGTACATTACTAGCATTTTAAAATGCTGAATTTTGTTGTTAAATGCAAAATTCTGCACTTAGAGTGGGTTTTAGGCACTTTCTGGCACCTAAACTATCACCTAGTGACGCAGTTTTATGGTCTTTACTTCCCTACACTCCCTACTAGTGTAGTACCTTGTCTCTGGCTCATACTGGGCCTCAAAAAAATGTTTGTCTATGTATTGGCATTGTCAGCATGTTTCTGAATTTCCGCTCAGTGTGCTAACTGTGCTTTGTGCATCAAGTTTGTCACTAAAGTTTGTGTGTAATAAATGGAGTGACAATATGAAATGTAATGCATATGTATGTATGTAACAGAAATCAGGAAGCAGTTTAATCATCAGTTGTAATTAAGCACAGTCATTAAGCACAAATTTAATATTAATTAATTGTACGGATACCTGTAATTGTGAGTTGTCACATTCTCCCCCTGTTAAGAAAATTTCGTCCCGAAATTTAAGTTTTGCTACTAGATGCAGGGGTCTTGGGGAATAAATGTGGGTACTTTTCTTTCATGTGATCCTCATGCTCCCACGTGAATTCTGGGCCATGTCGTGCATTCCATCGAACCTTGACGAGTTTGACACTACTCCGACGTGTCTTATTAACCTTCCAATCAGTAACCTCAACGGGTTCTTCAGTAAAGTGGAGTGTGTCGTCAATATGAACTTCGTCGGCAGGAATGACCACTGTTTCTTGAGTTGGACTCTTTTTCAGGTTGGATACATGAAATGTATCATGAACGCCATTTAGCTCTGCTGGTAAATCCAACTTGTATGCTACGAGACCAATCCTTTCCAGGATTCTAAACGGTCCGATGTACCTTGGGTTCAATTTCCCACGCTTTCCAAAGCATGCCACACCCTTCCAGGGTGAAACTTTCAACAAAACCATATCTCCAACCTCAAACTCCAGAGGTTTCCTCCTTTGGTCCGCATAACTCTTTTGACGATCACGAGACGCTTTAATGCGCTCTCGGATCTGAGCAATCTTGTCTGTCGTTTCCTGGACCAATTCCGGGCCAACAAGCTGTCTATCACCTGCTTCTGCCCAACAAATCGGTGATCGACACTTGCGTCCATAGAGAGCTTCGAACGGTGCAGCCTGAATGCTTGCATGATAACTGTTGTTGTATGAAAATTCGACCAATGGTAGGTGAGTGTCCCAACTTCCACCTAAATTCATTACGCAAGCTCGCAACATGTCTTCCAACGTCTGGATCGTTCGTTCACTCTGTCCGTTTGTCTGCGGATGAAAGGCAGTACTCAGATTCAACTGAGAACCAAAAGCTTCTTGAAAGGATTGCCAAATCCTTGACACGAATCTTCCATCTCTATCAGAGATAATCGAGAGAGGCACTCCATGTCGTGCAACAATCTCTCTCATGTATAGCTCAGCTAGCTTGCTCGTGTTATCCTTCTCCTTAATTGGTAAAAAGTGTGCAGATTTCGTTAAACGGTCTACGATTACCCAAATCGTATCGTGACCTCTGGGCGTCCTTGGCAATTTTGTTATAAAATCCATGGAAATCTGTTCCCATTTCCATTGGGGTATTTCAGGTTGTTGCAGAAGGCCTGAAGGCTTCTGGTATTCGGCCTTTACTTTGGCGCAAGTTAAACATTTGCCAACATATATCGCGACGTCGCCTTTCATTCTCGGCCACCAATAGAAATCCTTTAAATCTTGGTACATTTTATCCGATCCAGGATGGATCGAGTACCGTGACTTGTGAGCTTCATTGAAAATAACGTCTCTCAAACCACCAAAGAGGGGAACCCAAATTCTTCCCAAGAAACACAATGTTCCATCCTCCTTTGGTACCAATTGCTTCTCCATCCCACGGAGATATTCATTCCCAAGGTTTTCCCTTTTGAGAGCTTCTCTTTGCGCAGCACGAATGCACAACGAGAGGTCTGTCTGTATAATCATTTCCAAAGCCCTAACCCTTATGGGCTTAATTCTTTCCTTTCGACTCAGTGCATCGGCGACCACATTCGCCTTCCCTGGGTGATACTTGATCTCACAATCATAATCATTTAACAGCTCTACCCCGCGTCTTTGTCTCATGTTAAGCTCTTTCTGGTCAAATATGTGCTGCAGGCTCTTGTGATCAGTAAAGATTGTGCATCGCGTGCCATATAAGTAATGTCGCTAGATCTTCAAAGCAAACACCACCGCGCCTAATTCCAAATCATGTGTGGTGTAATTTTTCTCATGGACCTTCAACTGGCGAGAACCATATGCTATAACCTTCTGACGCTGCATCAGCACGCAGCCTAAACCTTGACGTGAAGCATCGCAATATACCACGAAGTCGTCAGTGCCTTCGGGTAGAGATAAGATTGGTGCGTCACACAGCTTGTTTTTCAACAACTGGAAAGCTTCTTCTTGCTTGTCTCCCCAATCAAACTTCTTGTCTTTCTGTGTGAGGGAGGTCAAAGGTTGAGTGATTTTTGAAAAATCCTCAATGAACCTGCGATAATATCCTGCCAAACCTAGGAATTGCCGAATCTCGGTTGGCGTCTTAGGAGTCTCCCAATTCTTTATCGCCTCGATCTTTGTGGGATCCATATGAATTCCATTTCCGTTAACTACATGACCAAGAAACTGAACTTCCCGTAACCAGAACTCGCACTTCGAGAACTTCGCGTACAACTTTTCTTTCTTAAGCAGCTCTAGTATAGCTCTTAAGTGTTGTTCGTGCTCATCCTTCGTCTTTGAGTAGATCAAAATGTCATTAATAAACATAATCACAAACTTATCAAGATAGGGCTTGCAAACTTGGTTCATCAAATCCATGAATACAGCTGGCACGTTCGTCAGTCCAAACGGCATAACCAGGAACTCGTAATGTCCGTATCTAGTCCTGAAGGCAGTCTTTGGAATACTTTCCTCTTGAATCCTCAACTGGTGATAACCTGATCGTAGATCGATCTTTGAGTAAAAACTTGAACCTTGTAATTGATCGAACAGGTCATCAATTTGTGGCAAAGGATATCTATTCTTGATTGTCAACTTGTTCAGCTCCCGGTAGTCGATACACATGCGAAAACTACCATCCTTCTTTTTGACGAACAAAACTGGAGCTCCCCAAGGAGAGAAGCTTGGTCTGATAAATCCCTTGTCTAGCAACTCCTGAAGTTGCGTCGACAACTCCTGCATTTCTGACGGTGCAAGTCGATAGGGTGCCTTAGCCACAGGTGCGGTGCCTGGAACTAAGTCAATATGAAACTCGACTTGTCTTTGTGGCAGCAATCCTGGCAAGTCTTCTGGAAAGACTTCAGGATACTCCTTTACGACTGGAATATCTTCTAGCTTCAGCTCAGCTACTTCTTTATCCACAATGTGTGCCAAGAAAGCAACGCATCCTTTCTGTAAACACTTTCGAGCTTTCAAACAGCTAATGATCCTCAGAGGCGTATCGCGCTTCTCCCTATGTACCACAATCGTCTCTCCATTCGCCATTGGGATACGAACAGTCTTCTCGTGACATACAATTTCGGCTTTGTTACTTCACAACTAATCCATCCCTACTACCACATAGAAGCTTCCCAACTCGACTGGCAGTAGATCCAGTGTAAACTCGTGTTCTCCCAACTCTATTACGCAACCCCTGATGACTTCGTTCGCTTCTACTAGCTTTCCATTAGCCAGTTCAATTGAGTACGGAATGTCTAACTTACTAGCAGTTAACCCAAGTATTTTCTTAAATTCTAGCGATACGAAACTATAATCGGCACCAGTGTCAAATAGTACAGATGCAAAGCGTTGATTTATAGGGAACGTACCAGTAACAACGTCTGGATCCTGGGATGCTTCACAAGCTCCGATGTTGGATGCCCCTTCACAGTCTTGGTTAATCCTCCTTGGGCAATTTTTCCTAAAGTGCCCCACGTTCCCACATCGGTAGCAGCCTGGAAATTTATTATTATTATTTCCACCTTGGTTGTTGTCATTGTTCCCTCCTTGTCTGGGACTCTTCATCCCACAGGCATCCTTGTTGTGTCCTTTCTTCCCGCACCTACCGCACTTAGGCTTCCGACATCCACATTCGTGGTGATGCTTGCACCCATCGCGTCTCGGCTTAGTTTCTAAGTAAGTCTTAACATCGGCTTGTTTGTTGTTAGGGCAATCTTTCTTGAAATGCCCTTTGTCCCCACAGTCAAAACAACCTCGAACAGGCCTTTGTTCATCATTATTCGTTCGGGTATCTTCGGTGAGCTTCCTTTTGTTCTTTCCGGATGACTCTACCTGAGTCTCCTTCTTCTTGTCAGGGTTTGGAAGCTCTTTTAGTCTAATTGCTTCTTCACTGAGTGCCGCACTTAACTTGACCGCATCGATAGTTATTGGTGGAGCTGATACCGTCATTAAGCGCATGATCTGAGGTACTAGTCCCCAGATGAATGGCTCCATCCTTTTTAACTCCGGTTCCACTAGGTATGGAACAACCTGTGACAGATCGTGGAGTCTTTGCACGTACTCTGCCACATTTGGACCTTCCATCTTTAGCTTCCAGAATTCGAATTCCAGCTTCTGGATCGCCATCTGAGAACAATACTCCCTATGCATCATTTCTTTCAGCTCATCCCATGTTAAAGCATTTGTAGCAGCTCTGCCCATTAATTGAACCTGTGAGTCCCACCATAACCAGGCCCCATCTCTAAACAATCCTGTCACATATGGGACTTGTTGTTCTGGCGTACATCCGCTCATTCGCAAAACAAAATCCATATTTTCGGTCCATTTTATAAAGGCTATGGCGCCCCCAGTGCCGTCGAAATTCGGAGGCTCGCAGTCGAGAAACTGCCAGTAGGTACAGCCATGAGGTGGGTTGTTTTCTGAGGTACCCCCGCTAGTTTCAGCGCGCGAGGCCTCATATTATGCTATTGCTGCGGAAATTTGCTCCTGTAATTCAGCCTCAGTAGTGGGCAAACGTGTGTCTCATCGTGGAGGCGTCTTCTAAAAGAAGATCATATCGGTCAGGTCACAGTAAGTATAGTAAGTAAGTAATATGCGTATGTAATAACATTCATTAACAAAAGTATCCACATAACATCCCATGTTATAACACAAAACAATTAATCCAACAACGCATGTAATGAGAATACTGCGATTGAGCTATCATATAACAAGACCACAATTACAGTGTTTACAAGTTTCATAATTGTATCATACATCCAAAAGAGACTAAGGGTCACATCGCCCTTATCTGAATCGTCTAACCATATACAACAACCAAAAGTCAAATGTCAAAAGTCATAATGTCAAAATGTGGTCTTCAAAATGCTGTGCAGTCAGGCTCAATAGCTGCCTTCTCATCAAAAGTAATGCTACCTGCAACAAACCAAAAATCCTCAAGCTGGTGGGGGAGGAGGAGGAGGAGGTGGAGGAATGAAAAGCAAACGGCGCAGATGCACCAAATCCTCCTCAAGAGCATGGACAACACGCAGCAGGTAAGCAATCTGCTGGTCCGTGGTGAGGAAGCGGACATCAGAATCAGGGTGCAGTCCGAGAGGAGCTGGTGGCGTCGCAAATGGAGACTGGCAATGACAAGGGGGAGGACGTGGGATCCTCTCCAGCTCCTGGACTCGTTGGCTCAACGCATCCTGCTGTAACTGCAAGGATAAAAGTATATCATCTGTCGTATACCCAACATGAAAAGGATGGTATGGATCTGACAAAGGCATGACATTGGGCGAAGACCACATAAAGGGCTCGCCCGTGGGTGCAAAGGGAGATGCAGTGTGTGCAGCAGGTGCAAATGGTGGTATAAACGGAAAGGTTGCTGTCATAGGTGGTACGTGATCGTGGTGCTGAGAAGAAGGTCCTTCCCCTGGATGGGGAGGAGGTATGTCCTGGAGAAAAGTGATGGGTAAGTCTGTGCGGTGGACGTCTGATGTGTGAAGGTGAAACTGTGGGACGTCAGAGGGTGCAAAAACAGGGGCAGCAGGGGGAGTGACTGATCGAGCAAAAGGAGGATAATCATCGTCATCCTCAATCCACCCGTTACGGGTGTCGGCATATCTAGGATCAACGTGTATAGCAAATGGTGCATGGTCAACAAACACAGGCCTAGGGTCAGGCAAAGGTGCAACAACAACAGGAACATCAACAACTGGTGGTGCAATGACTGGAACATCAACAAGAACAGGGTCGTGTCACACCCCGACCATGTAAAACAACAAAACGTGGCGGAAACATCGGGGAGTGTTGTAACAGAATCATTGTTTCATAACACATGGAAATTGAAATATTGTTTTATTAAATAAAAGAGTTACAATGTCTTGACAATCAAAGAAACATAACATAAATAACTAGTCTTGCATCTTTTATTGTCACTAAGGCCCAAGTCCGCCTAAGCGTATCTTGATAAATCCTATGCATCATATCCTGAAACACATGTGAAAATAGGTACGTCAGCATAAAAATGCCTGTGAGATACATAGGTTTTGTGAAAATAGAATTCATGACTTATGTTTAAGAAAATGTTTAGTCATGAACCTTGTAATTTGCTTTGTTTTGTAAATCATTTGAAAAGCAATAAGATCAGATGATATGTATAAATAAGAGAATAATGTATGGTTAAATGAATAACCAAGTAAAAATGAGTTTATATAAGATAAGTTGTTTGTAAAACAATGTCTTGTGAAAAGTATGTTATTTGTATAAAATGTTATATGTCCAAATTTAAATGATTCAAATAACGCTATGATATGTAATAGTATACAATCACTTATATATAGGAAGTACCAGCGGCGTATCCACCATGATTGTATCATATTACACACGCCTCGTTACTTAAATCACTTACTCAAACCAAACCAACAATGTAAGATGTCTATGTTTAAACCAATTGCCAAACGTATTGAATAATATGTCAAAATGTTTATGTCAAGATGTAAGTCATGTAATGTATAACCAATGTCAATAATGTTTATGTGTCAAATGTAAATCCTGTAATGTGTAACCAAAATGATATGTATGGCTAGTGAAATATATCAACTAAACCATATGCACAAAAACAAAGTATTGAAGTAAAACATGGTTTAAATCAAAGCTATGTTTTGTGGAACAAATGCATGCCATACTGATATAAACATCTATGCGGTATTGTGAGAATGCATACATCCAAGCCTTGAGACTGTGGCGATAAACCCTTAAACAAATTAAAGGTTTATCTAAGTTATGTGTATCGAATTCGATCATTCCTTCCAATCCAAACAAACCCAGGATTTCAGTAACGGGAGTTGTCAATTCCTATGGTACCACTACCTACTAACGAACGGCGTAGCTAATGTTAATGAATGTATTGTTCCATTTTAAACAACCCAAATGTCATACCAAAATGTAAGCATGTGATGAAAACAACTGTACTAAGTATGCACACAATGGGCATACATAGCATGAAATGTAATGTGAAACAATGTACTAAGTATGCACACAATGGACATACATAGCATGAAATGTAATGTGAAACAATGTACTAAGTATGCACACAATGGACATACATAGCATAAAATGTAATGTAAAACAATGTACTAACTATGCACACAATGGACATACATTGCATGAACACAATGAAATCATGTACTATAAATGTACTAATGAACATAGCAAGTATATGATATGAAAGCAGGAAAGCATGAAAGTAACAAGTAGGCACATGTGTTTCACCCCAAAACAGTTTGGAAAACAGTAAAAGAGGGGTCTATGTACTCACTTGAGATTGCTTAGTAGTCCTTGAGTAACAACCAAACAATGCTAGAGATCACGGATATCAAACGGCACCTAGTATAGGTAACTATGTTAATAAACCGGACCTAAATCGGAGGATCGGATAGAATGAGGGTTCGTAAACCAAACGAGTATGGAGACTCGTGTAATATGGTTTAACAAAGCCTACACACTAAATGAAACCTAACATAAGTGCTTATGACCCATTACGAACTGTTTAGGTAGCTTATGCTACTTTAACGCGTCGTGCGCGCAAAAGCACACTCGAGACGTCTAACTAGCCCTATGACAAGTGTTATATGCCTAAACATGTTACATAATCAGTTATGTGACAAAAGTTTAGGTTACATATGCTTAATTACCAATTATACATGAAAAGGGTATTCTGGTAATTTACCTAAGGCATATAAACTACCTATCATACAACTACTCAAACGATGTGACCATAGGGTATAACCTCGGAAGGTTATTCCCTATATGCTATGGTCCTAAAGTATTTGGTCGGATCCTAATGATCGACCAAAATGGGTCGGGTTCGAAGGTATAAGCGATTTATTAGATCGCTTACCCTTACGACCCTAGACAAGCACAAAACTAAAAGTGACGAGCTAAGCATGTTGAAACATGCTTACCTAAGTTAGAAAACAAGTTTGGTATCAAAACAAATGGTTTTGATACCTAAGAGTAGTTTGGTTACAAAATACGCAATAACACGCATTTTGGCCGAAACTACGACTCGTCACTGAGCCAAGATAACGTGGTAATCAGTAGGTATAGTCACTAGGGACTATGACCATCGTGATTACGCTCACGTTATGAAGTTCAAACGAACTTCGCATTGACCATAAACTGGTCAATGCAGAAAGTCAAACAAAGTTTGACTTTCGGACTCGAAAAGCAATAAAAGAACGAAAGAACACTTACAAAGGTTCCCCGAAAGCTTTGATCTCTCAAATATTCTCAGGTATGAAGTGTTTCCACTCCAACTTAGAGAAATTTCAATAAATCAAGTGGGTTTTGCAATGGCATGGGGGGGGGGTATTTATAGTTTTCAGAGAGCCGTTAAGATCGTTTCTTGGAAATCGTGATCAAATCTCAACCCTCCACCTCAAAACCCTGGTTTTTGAAAACCATTAGAGCCCATGGTATTGCCCCAAAACCATGTGCAAGGTGGAATGGACCAGATTCAAAGTTTCTGCAAGTTTCTGCTGTCTGGGGACTGCTTACGGACCTCAACACTCACAATGTTGAGGTCCGTAAGGACCTTGCAGACCAGAAAGTTTCATTTTTGGCAGTTTTGGTCCCTGTTGTGTAATAAGGCCATTTCCGACTCGTTTAAGGCCCGTTAACCCCATTTCAAAGCTCTAAAATGAATTTGAAGTATAGGGAACTTAAAATGTGCTCAAAAATATCTCGGATGTCGGTTCGTTTGGCCGTACAATCGCGATGTTCGCTTAATTACGACGGAATGCGCATAAGCGCGAAAAACGATCCAAATGACGCGACGAATGGATTTTTGACAAGCCAAACACTAAAGCATAATATTATAATGCTTACATAAATTTTTGGATGTCCGGATGTATTCAGAACGTAAGTTATGCGCGAAAGTGCAAACTTGGGCTCTTTTTGACGCTTTTAGTCCCTGAATGACCAAAAGTTTATTTTAGCACACCGAACCCCTCAAAGCCTATTTCTAAGATATGTAAAGGATATTTATGGTATGTTTAACTTATGGTCATGTTCCGTAATGTCTGTTACAGTTCAAATTGGCATACTTTCGCAGTTTGTCAAGTTTAGTCCCTGTAAGCGAATTAACTTATTTTTGCCATACCAAAGCCTTCAAAACTTATTTCTAAGTTATGTAAAGGTTATTTAAGGTATGTTAAGCCTATTTCACTATTCTGGAGTGTTCGTTGCATTAAACGGGTTATATTTACGCATCAGTGCGCGTATAACCTTCCAGAAAGCGATTTAAAGCTTGAAATCGAACAAGAATTGATATGTGCAAAAGACACACATATTTATACATATCCCAAGTATGAAATACAATATTTCATTGGCTTGGCATTTGTTTGATGGTCGCAGTGACCCAGGTGTCACAGTCTCCCCTACTTTAGGAAATTTCGTCCCAAAATTTTATCTAGAGGAAACTTGTGTGAGTTTGAAAACATGAAGTTGAAAAGATCGAACAACGTTGGTTAGGGTTCTGAACTTCTAGTAACTTTAATAACATCATGCTTGCAATGTAAGAGGGATACTTATATACAAGTATATGAAGCGTCATTGGTGCGTCCACTGTACCTCCATTACATCGTTCTCATTTTGTTATTGTTGTCACTATCGGTTCTTACACATAATAAATCTTACTGGGTTTCTGTGCACTAAATTTCATAATTATGTACGCGTCCATAATTAGACAATTCCTTGCACAGTTCACACAGTCTATTTTATAATGTGTAGGGTAAAACCAAATGAACAATCCTGTGATGAGTGTGACTAGACCGCCATAGAGTCCTTTTAATTAAATCAATAAATGATCTAAATAGACTATCAAGGAGTCTGTTCAGCTACATCGCTAGATGTCGTTCTTTAACCAAATTGTGAATCAATCTTTTTGACTAGACCACTAAAGGGTCTCTTATGAATCATGGAGTGGTACTATATAATCCAAGGGTCTTAACTCTTACATAGAAGCCCATTAAGGATTTAAGGTAGTACCTTTTGAATATCCTGCTACGAATCCCTCATATGAAAATATGACAGATTCTGCGAGGATTTGAGTAACAAATATCCAGAGTATTCAAAAACACAAAAAAATGCATAAAAGAAAACACAAAATATATAAACACATAATCACATAACCACAAAATTGTTTGTTAATTTGCCTTGTTAATTGCGTACATGCATTTAAAGCACACTAGGAATCCATTCTGTGGATTTCATTTGGTACTTTAAACGTTATCAAGAATCTAACTATAAAGATAGAAAGATTCAAAAAGAAAATTAGATTTCGATTGTAAGGAACCGAAATGTTCAAATTAAGGTACATAAGGAATCCAATTAAGGACACTGATTGAATGATAATTATCCACAAGGGTCTAAATGTGAAAAAAAAAGATCCCATATGGATTTTAGAAGTTGAAGATGTTTTGAAACCTGTTTTGAAACCTTGCATTGGATGTGCTTATGTCAAAACATGAAGTAAGAATGCTTATGAAGTTGAGATGCTTGATATGTCAAGGCGACATATGAAGCAGAATTTGAAGGTTAAGTCAATGTATGAGGAAAATATTTTTGAAAACTATGCATGGGGTTCTTTTAAGAAAAATGTGTTTAACGTTTTTGAAACCTTATATATAATACTTTTGAAATCATGAAGTAGGTGTATTAGGTAGATATATTTACAAAAATGTTTTATAATCATGCAAGATAAATTTTGAAATTATGTATAAGGTTTTTGAAAACATGAATGATGCTCTTGAAGTCATGCATTTGATATATACTGTATTAATAACATTTTGAAGTCATGAAGATTATTTTTGAAACGTAGACGATGTTTTTGAAATCATGGAGGTTGTTTTGGAAAACTTATGTTATGCATGTTGAAAAAAAAAAATCGGAACATAATGGGTATGAGATTGAAAATATCCTTAGTTATCTAACCAAGGATTTAATGGCATAGATGTGCAAAAAGCACGATTACTCATAATTTCCCTTTATTTCTTGTACTTCGTCTCCTGGAATGAAACGAGTACTTAAAATTTTTCGAGGGAATCATGAGTAAACACAAAAATAGGAAATTTACAAAAGTAGTTTATAAGGAACGTAGTTCCTTAATGTAGGTATTATAGGGAAATGCCATAAACACATGTAATTATACTTGTATATCAGAATTGCGAACAACAACTTTTATTTATGAACGAGACATATTGTTTCACAATACACGAAAACAAAAGAAACAATGGCATAAGATAGCAACATCCTTTGTTCAGCCGAATGCTCATCCAAAGGTTGGATTTGCACTGACAATCTTCGGGCAGTTGTTCCTGAAATGGCTCGTCTCGCCACAGTTGTAGCAAGTACCAGACGGAAAACGAGCTTGAGTAGAGTCGCCAGCTAGCTTTGGAGCAACTGCAACTCGACAAACTCTTGCTGTATGACCTTTAAGTCCACAAATTTGGCATTTGCGGCACTTCATACTAGGGTGATGATGAAGGCTACATTGGTTGCACAAGGGTGCAGTTCCGTTGTATGGCTTCCTAGCAGGGGGTTGAGCTGGTTGGTTGGGGATGGCTTGACCATTGTGAGCGATCATGGCGAAGTTCTGAGAAGCCTTTCGCTTCTTTGACTTCTTAGGGGATCGTTCATCCATGGTCTTTGATTCCTCGATTGGTTTCTTGGCTGGTGGTGTTGTCACCTGACTAGGTCCTGCCTGTCTTGGTGACTCTTGAGTGGCTTCATCCTGGAGACGATACATGGCAGTAGCTAATTCAACAGTCTTCAGGACTACTTCGCCTATTTGCTGGGAAAATTTGGCTGTTTGCTTGGACATTTGACCGTTGCTGAGAGGAAGAGACATTCTAGAAGAAAATGAAAGACATTGGAAGAAACAAGTGAAAGGTTATCAGACAATCAAAACAGGATGGCAATGCATAAAAATTGCGATCATTTGTTTGTTACCTAAGGTAAACAAATGAGACGGTGGCAAGTCAAAGTAAACGGATCATATTAATGTATCACTGAAGACATGCTCGCCTATAAGTGAACACTCACCCCAAGAGTTCCCAGGTAAGAGTGACTGGTCCGATACTGTGGATTTGTACGAACACTCTAGCCTTAGACAGAAAACTCAGGATACAGGCATTCACTCTTCCAGTTTGCACGTGTTCACATTATAAGACCCAAACTTTGACGAGATTTTGAAAATTCGAAGGGGTTCAAAACCTTCTAACAGAGGGTTCAAAACCTTATAACTGAGGGTTCAAAACCTAGTAATCAATCATCCTAGAACAGATGATTGCTTTTCAAAGTGGTTTTGAAATTTGTGTTCTTGTTGTGGTTGTCGCCTAAGGATAGGTGACAGTATTGTTTTATGACTAAACGCAAGTAAACTCGCGTTAGGGTCCTAGGAAGGTTATAGACTAGGTCAAAGTATTACTAATAACCTAATTCCCTATAACCGTGAGCTCTGATACCAACTTTTCTGTCACACCCCGACCACGTAAAACAACAAAACGTGGCGGAAACATCGGGGAGTGTTGTAACAGAATCATTGTTTCATAACACATGGAAATTGAAATATTGTTTTATTAAATAAAAGAGTTACAATGTCTTGACAATCAAAGAAACATAACATAAATAACTAGTCTTGCATCTTTTATTGTCACTAAGGCCCAAGTCCGCCTAAGCGTATCTTGATAAATCCTATGCATCATATCCTGAAACACATGTGAAAATAGGTACGTCAGCATAAAAATGCCTGTGAGATACATAGGTTTTGTGAAAATAGAATTCATGACTTATGTTTAAGAAAATGTTTAGTCATGAACCTTGTAATTTGCTTTGTTTTGTAAATCATTTGAAAAGCAATAAGATCAGATGATATGTATAAATAAGAGAATAATGTATGGTTAAATGAATAACCAAGTAAAAATGAGTTTGTATAAGATAAGTTGTTTGTAAAACAATGTCTTGTGAAAAGTATGTTATTTGTATAAAATGTTATATGTCCAAATTTAAATGATTCAAATAACGCTACGATATGTAATACTATACAATCACTTATATATAGGAAGTACCAGCGGCGTATCCACCATGCTTGTATCATATTACACACGCCTCGTTACTTAAATCACTTACTCAAACCAAACCAACAATGTAAGATGTCTATGTTTAAACCAATTGCCAAACGTATTGAATAATATGTCAAAATGTTTATGTCAAGATGTAAGTCATGTAATGTATAACCAATGTCAATAATGTTTATGTGTCAAATGTAAATCATGTAATGTGTAACCAAAATGATATGTATGGCTAGTGAAATATATCAACTAAACCATATGCACAAAAACAAAGTATTGAAGTAAAACATGGTTTAAATCAAAGCTATGTTTTGTGGAACAAATGCATGCCATACTGATATAAACATCTATGCGGTATTGTGAGAATGCATACATCCAAGCCTTGAGAATGTGGCGATAAACCCTTAAACAAATTAAAGGTTTATCTAAGTTATGTGTATCGAATTCGATCATTCCTTCCAATCCAAACAAACCCAGGATTTCAGTAACGGGAGTTGTCAATTCCTATGGTACCACTACCTACTAACGAACGGCGTAGCTAATGTTAATGAATGTATTGTTCCATTTTAAACAACCCAAATGTCATACCAAAATGTAAGCATGTGATGAAAACAACTGTACTAAGTATGCACACAATGGGCATACATAGCATGAAATGTAATGTGAAACAATGTACTAAGTATGCACACAATGGACATACATAGCATGAAATGTAATGTGAAACAATGTACTAAGTATGCACACAATGGACATACATAGCATAAAATGTAATGTAAAACAATGTACTAAGTATGCACACAATGGACATACATAGCATGAACACAATGAAATCATGTACTATAAATGTACTAATGAACATAGCAAGTATATGATATGAAAGCAGGAAAGCACGAAAGTAACAAGTAGGCACATGTGTTTCACCCCAAAACAGTTTGGAAAACAGTAAAAGAGGGGTCTATGTACTCACTTGAGATTGCTTAGTAGTCCTTGAGTAACAACCAAACAATGCTAGAGATCACGGATATCAAACGGCACCTAGTATAGGTAACTATGTTAATAAACCGGACCTAAATCGGAGGATCGGATAGAATGAGGGTTCGTAAACCAAACGAGTATGGAGACTCGTGTAATATGGTTTAACAAAGCCTACATACTAAATGAAACCTAACATAAGTGCTTATGACCCATTACGACCCGTTTAGGTAGCTTATGCTACTTTAACGCGTCGTGCGCGTAAAAGCACACTCGAGACGTCTAACTAGCCCTATGACAAGTGTTATATGCCTAAACATGTTACATAATCAGTTATGTGACAAAAGTTTAGGTTACATATGCTTGATTACCAATTATACATGAAAAGGGTATTCTGGTAATTTACCTAAGGCATATAAACTACCTATCATACAACTACTCAAACGATGTGACCATAGGGTATAACCTCGGAAGGTTATTCCCTATATGCTATGGTCCTAAAGTATTTGGTCGGATCCTAATGATCGACCAAAATGGGTCGGGTTCGAAGGTATAAGCGATTTATTAGATCGCTTACCCTTACGACCCTAGACAAGCACAAAACTAAAAGTGACGAGCTAAGCATGTTGAAACATGCTTAACTAAGTTAGAAAACAAGTTTGGTATCAAAACAAACGGTTTTGATACCTAAGAGTAGTTTGGTTACAAAATACGCAATAACACACATTTTAGCCGAAACTACGACTCGTCACTGAGCCAAGATAACGTGGTAATCAGTAGGTATAGTCACTAGGGACTATGGCCATCGTGATTACGCACACGTTATGAAGTTCAAACGAACTTCGCATTGACCATAAACTTGTCAATGCAGAAACTCAAACAAAGTTTGACTTTCGGACTCGAAAAGCAATAAAAGAACGAAGGAACACTTACAAAGGGTCCCCGAAAGCTTTGATCTCTCAAATATTCTCAGGTATGAAGTGTTTCCACTCCAACTTAGAGAAATTTCAATAAATCAAGTGGGTTTTGCAATGGCATGGGGGGGGGGGTATTTATAGTTTTCGGAGAGCCGTTAAGATCGTTTCTTGGAAACCGTGATCAAATCTCAACCCTCCACCTCAAAACCCTGGTTTTTGAAAACCATTAGAGCCCATGGTATTGCCCCGAAACCATGTGCAAGGTGGAATGGACCAGATTCAAAGTTTCTGCAAGTTTCTGCTGTCTGGGGACTGCTTACGGACCTCAACACTCACAATGTTGAGGTCCGTAAGGACCTTGCAGACCAGAAAGTTTCATTTTTGGCCGTTTTGGTCCCTGTTGTGTAATAAGGCCATTTTCGACTCGTTTAAGGCCCGTTAACCCCATTTCAACGCTCTAAAATGAAGTTATAGTATAGGGAACTTAAAATGTGCTCAAAAATATCTCGGATGTCGGTTCGTTTGGCCGTACGATAGCGATGTTCGCTTAATTACGACGGAATGCGCATAAGCGCGAAAAACGATCCAAATGACGCGACGAATGGAGTTTTGACAAGCCAAACACTAAAGCATAATATTATAGTGCTTACATAAATTTTTGGATGTCCGGATTTATTCAGAACGTAAGTTATGCGTGAAAGTGCAAACTTGGGCTCTTTTTGACGCTTTTAGTCCCTGAATGACCAAAAGTTTATTTTAGCACACCGAACCCCTCAAAGCCTATTTCTAAGCTATGTAAAGGATATTTATGGTATGTTTAACTTATGGTCATGTTCCGGAATGTCTGTTACAGTTCAAATTGGCATACTTTCGTAGTTTGTCAAGTTTAGTCCCTGTAAGAGAATTAACTTATTTTTGCCATACCAAAGCCTTCAAAACTTATTTCTAAGTTATGTAAAGGTTATTTAAGGTATGTTAAGCCTATTTAACTATTCCGGAGTGTTCGTTGCATTAAACGGGTTATATTTACGCATCAGTGCGCGTATAACCTTCCAGAAAGCGATTTAAAGCTTGAAATCGAACAAGAATTGATATGTGCAAAAGATACACATATTTATACAGATCCCAAGTATGAAATACAATATTTCATTGGCTTGACATTTGTTTGATGGTCGCAGTGACCCAGGTGTCACAGGTCGTGCACAGGTAAAGGGTCGTGAGCCAGAACGGGCTCTAGTGCTAACACAGGCTCTGGATCAACAGGAGCAAGCTCATGATCAGCAGGTATGTCAAGAAGCTGATCATCAAGAAGGATAGGGGCCTCAACAGGCTACTCCTCAGGAATAAACTCAACCTCCTGGTCTGAATCATGATCGTGTGGAAAAATAGGGTCAAACTCACCCTCAAACTCGTCATCCTGATCATCGTCGTGTGGAAAGCCAGGGATGAACCCAAAACCCAGCGGCGGAATGATAGGATCCATCTCATCATCAAACTCAGGATCAAACTCAAAATTGTGTGGTGAATCAGGGGCTGCTGACATATCAGTGTCGGAATCAGTGTCTGTGGGGTATCGCTGTAACCCCAGCGCATGGAGAGTAGAAGATGACACTGATTCAAAAGAATCTGGACCAGAAGAATCAGAAGGAACCTTCATATCAGGAACCTCAACAACAGGGACAACAAGGTCATCAGCCGGAATATCAGTAACTGGAACATCATCATCCATCGGGGCCCCACCATCCTGGTCACCCTCCGGGGGACCCTCGAAGAATAGGTCGATGTCGTCATCAGATAACGCGTCAAGTGGTAGATCCTCAACAGGAACTGCAGTGAGAGGAAGTGGAGCAGAGATCTGAATAAGAGGTAGATCCCCGTCAAAAAGACCATCAGCTAAAGGCATCAGATAGTATATCTGAGTCTGAAGCAATCTCATCGTCCGAGACTATAGCTATAGGGTCCAGTGTGTCTAACACTCCAGTATCAGAAAAAGATGACATGGCGTCTATAACACAACCACACATATGCACATATATCAACATGTAATCAAATAAGCATGTAAGTCACAACAATGTAAGCAAGTAATCATCCTATTCTTCCCCAGACTATCCCATCCAGTCTCTCAGACTAAACTCCCTAGTCTCTCAGACTAACTCCCTGGTCTCTAAGACCAACTCCCTGGTCTCTAAGACCAACTTCCCCAGTCTCTAAGACTAAATCCCTGGTCTCTAAGACCAAATTTCCCCAGTCTCTAAGACTAAATCCCTGGTCACTAAGACCAAATTTCCCCAGTCTCTAAGACTAATTCCCTGGTCTCTAAGACCAAATTTCCCCAGTCTCTAAGACAAAATCCTCCCTCAGTCTCTAAGACTGATCCTCCCTCAGTCTCTAAGACTGATCCTCCCTCAGTCTCTAAGACTGAATTATAAATATACCCTTTTGAAATGTGTACTTGTGCCTTTTATTTGTAAAAAGTTTGTTCCCTGGATCTGGACGTTTAGTGTATGCAATGTAAAAATGTTTGAAAACATTTTCATGAGAGCCCTGATGATCATAGTCTAGACTTGAGAAAGAATTCTAGTTCACAATGATCGAGGCTCTGATACCAAGCTGTCACACCCTGGCTTTTGCGGAAGCGTGGGTTTATTTGGTGTGACTTCTTAATACCATAGCAACAATCATAACAATGCTACATGATAAAAACACAAGACATTCATCCATTCATTAAGTTTAAATATACCACAACATCATAGTTTGAAAATGTCGACACTTAAAATAAGTTATAAACCATACTTGTCTACAACGTGTTCATGAGACACAGCAAAAGACTTTAAATAAAATGTGGTTTAAAGACATGTAACCTGTCCAGGTAAGGGTTACACCTCCTAAACCTACTACCCTAGATGACATCTCTTATTCAACGCAGCTAGACACATGCATACCCCGCCAGATCCGCTAGTTCCCTGAAATACATGTAGTTTGAAAAATCAACAAAAAGTTGAGCGAGTTCATGTGTATGTGAGTATGTATAAACCTTTGTATTCAATGTATGTATGTATGTATGTATGTCCCGGTATGATTGCAAACAAGGAAAAGATCACCAATGGTTTGCAAGGCCACTGATATGTGTGACGGTGTAGGAAGAGTCAAACCTAGCAAAGTTGTACCGGGCTCCCAGCTGGAAGACATAGTTCACCTCTATGGGCCGCCCCGGCCTCATGGGTGTGGGCTCGCTACACCCAAATAGATCTATCACTCATGCCCCTCGGTCCTGATACGAGGATTAATGGTCCCAAGTATCCGCCTACCCTATCACATGATCTATGGTTCTTTCCTAGGCTAATCATACCAATAGTATTGTAAGTATCCCTTTGTAACATGTATTTCACCCCTGAAGTAAATAAACAAAACAGTTTAAAGAAAAGGGGGACATGAACTCACTGTATTGCGTCTTCAGTATGTGTAACCCAAGTCTCCTCAGCAAACACGACTACCTACAGTGTACTAACGTCTATTAGACGAACGGGTCGTGCCTTTGCTTAGTAGGAAGGTTTTTGAGTTACGTTAATTGTGTTCCCAAAATTACTCCAAGTTATAACTTCTTGTTAAAATAATAATAATCATCTTAACTTAAGTTTTGTTTTTAGGTTTTGGAATAATAGTTAGGCAACTATTTCGTATCCATACTTCTCGAGTATTTTATATGTGTATTTCCTTCCCAAGGATGGGGGTATTTATACATGTATATTTGTAGTTTCGTAAAATATATTTTAAGTCCCACTTAGGAAAATATATTTAACTTATTTGTCCAAAAATAACGTATTCCCAAAATATATGCATTTTTCCCAAAAATAATATATTTTTACTTCTTTAGTTTCCAAAATAATATTTTACCAAAAATATATGTGTAAGAGTATTTTCTGGAATATTTCATAAGTTACGTTTCCGCGTTCGGTTTCACAATGCCAAGTGTGTAACTTAAATATTTTATTCCTTGATGTTATTGGTATTATTTTGGAGTTGTAAATGTCATGGTATTTTGTTAAGTTATATTATTTTATCCTAAAATAATATAACTAGTTCACAAAATATACAAATATTCACACAAGTGTCTTAGTATAAAATATATACCCATTTTTATTTACAAAAACCAACCTCCGATGCTTTGTATTTTTGTAACAAAACCTATGGCGAAGTTTATTTTGAAAAACAAAGTTAAAAGTATGCTTGTAACACTTGTTTGGAAAATATTTTCTAAGTGTTGGAATTTTAGAAAATTTCACCAGAGTTTCCTTTGTAAACGGAGGTGTCCATGCTAATAAGCATATCATTTTCTTTTCCAAAAACTCATCCAAACAATCATCAACAAGTCACTAAACAATATTACATCTTTCAAGTGCAAAAACAATGCGTTTTATATAACAACATGAACTTGGTTTTTCATAAAAACGCGTAGTAACTTAGTGGGGTGTTTAGTGGGTCTAGTTACCCTCCAAAGTGTGTTTACTTTTTTTAAAATCTCATTCTCGGGATTTTTAGATGTTCACAACTTGTGAACATATTTTGCAAAAATATTTGTTTACCACATTTTCATGTCACACTAGTACACATTTTTAGATGTACATAAGTAACTAGGTGTATAGGATGTTTTGTACAGTTGTGTTTCTAGGTGTAGTGTAGGGTCGTAGATATGTAACTATGTGCATAGACTGTTTTGTGTGTCATATTTGTTCTGTTCTACCATGCACTATTTCGTAACTCATACTACATTGGTAGCTTCATACACATACACACACACCTCATGCTCTATTTATTTCTTTCCTGGGTGTTTTGGAGCCGAGGGTCTCTCTGGAAGCAGCCTCTCTATCCCTAGGGGTAGAGGTAAGGTGTGCCTACATCCCACCCTCCCCAGACCCTACAAATAGCTTTGCTATTTGTGGGATTTTACTGGGTATGATTGATTGATTGATTTTCCAAAAATAGTGTAAGAATCATGGTCTTTCCAAAAGTTGTCTTTTTAACTTGGTTTATTTAGGAAAAACCATTTGTAAAACCTCGGATCCATACGATCATCAACTCACTTTGTTTACATATTTTTCAAGAAATCATTTTGTTACCAAGTTTATGTCAAAATATGGAGGTGATTCCTTTATGTAAATCACTAATCACCTCCTAACTTGTTAACTTAAGTTTTTAATCTTACTTTAACAAGTTCAACCATGATGTTCAACATCATATTACTAGTAATCATCAAACAATCAACAACAACATCAAAACAACTTTATTTCATCAAGATTTCATCTTATGTCATCATCATGTTAGCTTTATGTTCAAGACTTATGTTTATGATCTTTTAGTGTTCTTGAGATTTCATCATAACATAACTATTAACCACCTCAAAACATGAAATAAATAAGGATCAAAGAAGCTTACTACTAGCTTTTAAGCTAGGGAAGATCAAGCTTGGAAATGTAGAGGATAAAAGCAAACTAGAGAGGTCCTTGATGATCAGTGAGTTCCACACTTCGTTATTCACCTTGATACACCTTTGTATATGTATGGAATGGATGAAACAAGATTGAATGAGGGTGATGATGGTGCTGGTGAGTTCGGTCGAAGCCAAGAGGGAAGAAGAGAGAAAGTTTTGTTGTTGGAAGATGAAGATGATAAGAATGATTATCTAGAGGATTTATAAAGAAAACTTCCAACATACCTTTAACCATTAGTCCATGTGTTCCATAAGTACTTAGCATGATCAATTAAACAACTAAATAAAATCATGGGGGTCCCACTTGTTCATAACCGGTTGGGGGGGGGGGGGGTGTTGTTTAGTTGAGTTGTAATGGTAGTTAGTTTAAATGGTTAAATGTTAAGTGAACTAGTTAGGTGTTTAAGTGTTATGTCATAACATAGTGTATTATGATGTTCGGGAACCATAACTAGTTCAGAAGAAGTAAAACAGTATTTTTAGCAATATTTTTGTGTTCCGGGTAATGTCCGGTTGTTCGGTTTGATATCGTTCCGTTAAAGTGCTAAGTTACTCCGTGTAGTGTCTTTTATGTTACTTTTTGTGACCCTTCTAATTCCCGGCACTTAGGAAAGCATACAGGATCATTTTGCCATGTTTTTGTACATTACTAGCATTTTAAAATGCTGAATTTTGTTGTTAAATGCAGAATTCTGCACTTAGAGTGGGTTTTAGGCACTTTCCGGCACCTAAACTATCACCTAGTGACACAGTTTTATGGTCTTTACTTCCCAATAGTGTAGTACCTTGTCTCTGGCTCATATTGGGCCTCAAAATAATGTCTGTCTATGTACTGGCATTGTCAGCATGTTTCTGAATTATCTGCTCACTGTGCTAACTGTGCTTTGTGCATCAAGTTTGTCACGAAAGTTTGTGTGTAATAAATGGAGTGACAGTATGAAATGAGATGCATATGTATGTATGTAACAGAAATCAGGAAGCAGTTTAATCATCAGTTGTAATTAAGCACAGTCATTAAGCACAAATTTAATATTAATTAATTATACGGATACCTGTAATTATGAGTTGTCACATATTTATGCTTTGAAAAAAAAAATCCGGAAATGTTGCGAAAAAGAATAGAAAATCATTGAGAAAAGAACAAAAATATATGTTTCTAGTTGTTGAATAAAAGGCGAAAAAATTGTTGCCTTCTAGTTTGATGTTGGTAGTTAGTCGTGCTTAGAATAGTTGTTTTGTAATAAAAATCGAATTTTCATCACCTTAGCCACTTTCAAATATCCTATTTTCCTACCCTTAGCCTAGCCCCCTTACAGCCCTTACAAAGACCTTATGACTTGTGCTTAGTATTTGTGTTCAGTGGTGGAGAATGATTGAGTTGCAAGCCTATGCGGGTACGTGTTCTAATCGGTTTTGAGTGTTTACTATTGAAAGTGCTAATACATCATGAAAATTAGCCAATTTTAAACTGAGGGGAGAGAACATTGTGAGGGATGTGCATGATTTATTGGTTTCAAGGGCATGTTAGTCTTGGATAATCATTTTATATGTGATTATTCACTTTACCGTTAGATATTTTGTAAATTGTACAAAGTTTGAACTTGGGCATGACATTTGATCTTAACCTCCATCTCGGGAATGGGGAGTGTATTCTTTGTTCGTCCCACGTGAAAGTGAAAAAAAAAAAACAGATTTGCTTGAGGGCAAGCAAAAGACAAGTGTGGGGATGTGATACATGGTCAAATAACGATGCTCGTTTGTGTTTAAGTTTGGGTTTTTACTTGACTTTTAATCTCGAATAGCCTACTTTTAATTAAATTTGTGTTTTGCAGGTTTAATGAAGTTTAAGTAGCTTTTTGGGAGCTTTACGGGTCACCGGAGCGAAAAACGGACAGGATGCGAATCGGGTCATTTAGGAGCAAGAATTGAGAAAAACGGAGAGTGAGAAACGCAATGCTCATCGCTGACGCCCCCTTAGGCCGTCGGCGACGCGGTCTAGATAACCCCGTCGTCACAAAAATTGTGTAACCAGTCAATTAAGGCGTCGGACGAATTTGCAGTTTTGGGAGGGCGTCGCCGACGGGGTCCCAGGCCGTCGGCGACGGCCCTTGGATTCCTGAAACGCGAATTTTTGTGAATTGGTTGTTGGAACGAGTTTATAACATATTTTGGCCATTGAAGTCGGGGGTTACACATCTTTGAAGTTTGAATAGGAGTCTTGGAGCCAAGAATTATCACTTTTTCCATCACCAATCATCCAACAACACCAAAAGATCATCCGAATCATTCCATTCCACCATTGAATTCATCGTCATCTCCATATTACAAACCCTAATCATTCCACCATTCAACCACTTCCACCATCATCACTCACCATACCCTAACCTTCAACCATTTCTCCATTTTCAAGTTTCAAGATGATCCAAATCAAGTCCCTTTTACCCGGTGATAGCGTTCGTCCTTCCATGAGCGGCTAATTCCTTGGAGGTTTCACCCCGGTGTAAACTTTTGTAAGATTTAGGTTTTGTTATGTGTTGATTCTTGGTTTGTGACAACTTGAATTACATTTGAAGCTTTAGACAATTGTCCTACGTTTGTATTGCATTTATGAATTGTTGAATGAATGATTAAATTTGACTTTGTGAAACGAATACACGTATTTATGCCTTGTCTCTTGATAGGATTTGTTAGTCCAAGGTAACGAAGTGCATCATGCTCCGTTGTCTATGAAGTTGATAGTGATTGGCACCTAAGCTTTGTGATTATTGACCCGTTAATGAATTAATTCAACTAAATCAAGTTAAAACACATAGTAATCCTAAGTCTTGCATTTGTTGAAACCGGGTGTGAACCTTGTTATTCCATATTGTTTATTTAATCAAGTTTTCTTACAATTATTAATTTCTAGTATTTAAATAATCCAATCAATCTAGTTAATTTTGTTCAACATATTTTCAACAAACAAAAAACCATAAAAATATTTTAGCAAGCTTCATAAGCTGTGACATCTGTTTAAATTCATTCAAGTCCATTCGCAAACCACATACTCTTCGTGGTTCGACCCCTTACTACCACTAGCTATTTGTTAAGGGTAATTAGGGTTTATAAATCTTATCTTTGACCGGAGCGTGACACTCCGATCATTGTTTATTATAATCGTATGCAATGAAAACCGATCAAGTCACACGTATACGCTTCCGCAAAAGTCAGGGTGTGACAGGTTGGTATCAGAGCTTCGATTGTAGTGACCTAGGATTCCTTCTCGAGTCTAGACTACAATCGATAGAATTCTCTCACAAAATTATTTTTACAACCAACAAAATATTTTTCATTGCATTTACAAAAAAACGCCAAGATTCATGGAACAAACATTTTTCAAAGGAAAGAAAGAAATACAGGCAAGGACATTAATGGACAGTATAGTCTACATGGGGTAGACTTGTAAACTAGAAATGACCCACGTAGGAACAACGTGAAACACATGTGATATGTTGCCTTTATTTGCCTATACATATAGTAAGTAATACTGTAATTCATTGATATATATGCATATATGTGCCCGAATTGTTTTGACAGGATACCATGTCCTCCTCTGAGAGTAGTGGATTAACAGATGTGCATGACCCCATGGCGATAGTGTCTGATGATGAGGTAGCACCTATCCCAGAGGTCTTCACCTCTGACACCGAGAGCGACCTGGAGATGATATCTGATGACGACGACGACTTTATCCATTTGCTCTCCCAGATTTTGGCGATGATGCTCCTTTCGCTAATGATGTTCTCGCTTTCCCTCTACCTATTCATGACCAGCTTATTATCGGACACCCCGATGGTGAGCATCTAGTAGAACCTATCCCGATTGATGCCATTCCTCTCGCCGCCATTCCCGCCGAGGATTGGCCTTTTGATGACTTAGATGATGATCTTGCTTTTCTTGAGGGAGATCACCCTGATGGCGACCAGGGTGATGGTGAGGTGGACAATATCGCCATCCTAGACATACCCTCACCTGTGATATCTGTTATTGACATTTCCTCCTACTCAGACCCAGACTCAGTTGCAGACGGCTTTAGCTCTTATCCGACTGATGATGACGATGATGCCATGTCAATTGAACCTTCCTCTCCTATTCGTGTTCCTACAGCCCCACCTGCACATGATCACATAGCTGATCCTGTTTCAGCTCCCTTTGATTTACCACCCATTGCACCACCTAACTCACAGCCCCCGCCTGCTACTTATGTCATTCCTATCCCAGGGAGTTCACTCCCGTCATTTGCTACGGATACACACCGATCTGACCTCCCCACCATTTTTCCACACGAGATACCAGCTCCCCGTCCTGGGGAGGGTACATCAGGACAGCCTCCTAGTTTTGACCCTCTTGCATCTGCTGGTTTCATGCCTACTCATTTCTCCCCATTCGAGGTAGACCCGTATTGTCAGTCTCCCAGGTTCTTCCCTCCGTATTCGATGCCATTATCTGATCCCTACCACCCCTCTCACCATGCTGGGTACACTCGTGATGACCTCCTTCTGTCACTTCAGCTACAGTTCGAGATTCTTTGTTATATGGTATTAGAATTAGAGTGCGAGGCGGATGCCAGACAGCCTCCACCACCTTCATATCCTCCACCAGTTACTCCACCACCACCGTCGTTCCCTCCTCCCATGACTCCACCATCTGCTCCTGTTTCTATTGAGGGTTTCGATGCCCGATTTTTTACTGCTGAGCAGCAGATCAGCTTCTTAGTCCGACGCGTTCATGAGCTCGAGGACGAGCTTGCGCATCTTCGTAGTCTGATCTTTCCGACTCCCCCGCCACCTCCACCACTCTAGACCTTTTATTTTGCAGGTACCCTTTTGATGTGAAGATCATGACTGAGCTCAAGACTTTTGAAGACCCAAGAAGACAATGTAGAAGGAAAATGGTTACTACTTTTGTATTGTTAAAAACTTGTAAGACCGAGGTGACGTAACCTTGAGTCCATTTTGTTTTTCTTCTATTAAAAACAATGTACCAAGTTGACGAACATGTATGAAAGCTCAGTGGTTGTTTTCTTATTTATACATTGTTGATTTATATGTGCATGTGATGTTTATGTGATTACATGTTTGCTTGTTGTGATGATTATTTATGTTATATGTATATCTATATATATATATATATATATATATATATATATATATACGTCATAGACAATATTCCCCAAATAGATACATATGTGCTTGTGTCCTTAATATTGTCTAACTTACCCGATACTTCTTGCTAGAAGAAAATGCCGCCCAGACGTAGCACGAACACCATCACGTTACCGAGAACTGAGGCTGAACTCAATGAGCGTATATCGCAGGCTATAGCGCAGCATGAAGCCCTCTACTCTTAACACAGCGGTGGCACTTCAGGAAACAATCCTCCAACCGGGTAATGTTACATCACCCAAGACACATTACAAATATTTTGGACATTTCCAATTGTGCTTGTCGATGCTCACTCGTGAATTATCGTTGTATGTGTTTCAGGCTGCACCTATAAGCAATTACTGGACTATAAACCCTTGAATTTTGATGGCACAGGAGGTGCCGTTGCTTTTGTTTGTTTGGTTGAAAAGACAGACTCCGTTCTGAGAATGAGTAAATGTGCGCCCGAGCAGAGAGTTACCTACATCTCAGTATTGTTCTTGGACAGTGCACTCTCCTGGTGGAACCTTCAGGTTCAAACCCTTGGTGAAGTTGCTGCTTATGCACTGAGCTGGGACGAGCTCAAGGAATTGATGTGAAAGAACTACTGCGCCAGGGCCGAAATCTAGAAGCTTGAGACTGAGTTCTGGATCTTGAAAATGGATGGACCAAAGATCGCTGAGTATATCCAACGCTTCCATGATTTATCGAGGGTTGTTCCCTATCTAGTTGAGCCTGAATTCAAGAGGATTGAGTTGTTCATCTGGGGACTCGCTCCTCAAATCCTAAGCATGGTCACTGCCTCAAAGCCTCCAACCATTCCAGAGGCTATCGATTTGAGCGTTGCACTTACTGAGGAAGCCATTCGCTTGGGGAAGTTCTCTAAATCTGGTGAAAACAAGAAAGAAACTCACGTGGAATCCTCGAATGACAACAAGAGGAAGTTTACGAATTTCAAGAAGAGCACGCGGGTAAACAGTAACACCAACAAGCGTAGGGATATAAATCCGCCAGCAGAGGTCCAGACTGGTGCGACAAACACTGAAACCAAGGGAAAAGAGTGTATGGGCACCCTACCCAAGTGTGACATCTATCAATTTCATCATGCTGGTCGATGCAGGTATGGTAAGTGTGACAACTGTGGAAAAGTTGGGCATGAAAAGGATGCATGTTGGTATGGTGTGGGACGAGGTAATAGAAATCAAGGTGGAAACGGAAATCAGTATGGTAACAAGAACCAGGGTGGAAACGGTAATCAGGGAGGAAATGGAAATAGGGGTGGAAACGGCAACCAAGCTGGCAATGGGAACTGAGGAGGAAACAACAACAATAATCAAGGCGGAATCGATAATGGACGTGGCAAAGGATGTTTTGGCTATGGTGACATGGGGCATTTCAAGCGGGATTGCCCTAAAAATAATCAGGCCCGTGGAAGAGTGTTTACTATTGGAGCTAGAGAAGCACCCCAGGATCCAAATGTGGTTACGGGTACATTCCCTATTAACCAATGCTATGCATCTGTTCTATTTGATACTGGCGTCGACTTTAGTTTCGTATCTATAGACTTTAAGAATACACCTGGCCTAGTTTCAAGTAAGCTAGATATCCCATATTCTATAGAATTGGCTATTGGAAAGCTAGTTGAAGCAAATGAGGTGATTAAGGGTTGTACGCTGGAACTTGGAGAACGAGAATTTTCCATTGATCTTCTACCTGTTAATTTGGGAAGCTTTGACGTTGTTGTCGGGATGGATTGGTTGTCTAACAACCGTGCGGAAGTGATTTGCCATGAGAAGACCATTCGCATTCCGTTAGCGAATGAAGTGACGCTTGTGATTCATGGAGAGAAGCACGAGACGCTCTTACGAATTACAAAATGTATGAAAGCGCAGAAGTGTCTTCGAAAAGGCTGAATAGCCTTCCTTGCTCATGTTGTCGACAAGGAGACCAAGGTGCCAAAGCTAGAAGACATCCCCGTTGTGAAGGAATTCCTAGAAGTCTTTCCTGAAGACTTGCCTGGATTACCTCCATAGTGACAAGTGGAGTTTCGGATAGATCTAGTGCCAGGAGCAGCACCAGTGGCGAAGGCACCTTATCGGTTAGCTCCATCAGAGATGCAAGAGCTTTCGACTCAACTGTAGGAACTGCTAGACAAGGGTTTTATCAGGCCGAGCTTCTCACCCTGGGGAGCTCAATGAAAAAAAAAGAAGAAAGATGGCAGTTTCCGTATGTGTATCGACTACAGGGAGTTGAATAAATTAACCATCAAGAATCGGTATCCCTTGCCGAGGATTGATGACTTATTCGACCAATTGCTAGGCTCTAGCTACTACTCCATGATCGACTTGAGATCGGGATATCATCAACTGCGAATACAGGAAGAAACTATCCCTAAAACGGCCTTTAGGACTCGCTACGGACATTACAAGTTCCTTGTCATGGCGTTTGGCTTAACAAATGCACCAGAAGTATTCATGGACCTCATGAATCGGGTGTGTAAGTCGTATCTCGATATAATTGTGATCGTATTCATTGGGACATCCTCATATACTCAAAAACCAAGGAGGAACATGTGCAACATCTGCGAGCCATCTTGGAACTTTTGAAGAAGGAACAGTTGTATGCGAAACTGTCAAAGTGTGAATTTTGGATTCGCGAGGTGCAATTCCTAGGTCACGTGGTGAATGAGAATGGAATTCATGTTGACCCTGCAAAGATTGAAGCAATCAAGAACTGGGAAGCCCCAAAGACGCCAACTAAGATACGACAATTTTGGGGGTTAGCGGGTTATTACAGACGATTCATTGAGAATTTTTCAAGTATTGCTCAGCCGCTAACGACCCTAACCCAGAAGGATAAGAAATTTGATTGGGGAGAGAAACAAGAAACTGCTTTTCAGACATTGAAGGATAAACTCTGCGACGCGCCGATTCTATCTTTACCTGACGCTACCGATGGATTTGTGTTTTATTGTGATGCTTCTCGACAAGGTCTTGGTTACGTGTTGATGCAACGAGACAAAGTCATCGCTTACGCGTCACGTCAATTGAAGGTGCATGAGAAGGACTATGCAACGCACGACCTTGAGTTAGGAGCTGTGATATTCACGCTGAAAATTTGGCGTCATTACTTGTATGGTACTCGTTGCACGATCTTTACAGACCATAAGAGTTGCAACACATTTTCGATCAGAAAGACTTAAACATGAGGCAACGAAGATGGGTCGAGCTATTGAATGATTACGATTGTGAGATAAAGTATCACCAGGGCAAGGCGAAAGTTGTAGCGGATGCCTTGAGCCGCAAGGAGCACGCAAAACCTCTAAGGGTGCGAGCCCTAGAGATGACTATACAAACTAATCTCACTACTCGGATACGTGAAGCTCAGCAAGACGCGCTTAAACCGGATAACCTATGAGCTGAATCATTACGTTGAATATAATAGAAATTCTTGTCAAAGGAAGATGGAACATTGTACTTCATGGAGCGAATTTGGGTTCCATTCTTCGGCGATCTACGCGCACTTATTTTGGGGTGAAGCTCATAAGTCGAGGTACTTTGTACACCCCGGATCCAGCAAATGTACCAAGACTTGAAAGACTGGTATTGGTGGCCTAAGATGAAAGCTGATATTGCTACATATGTGGGTAACTGCTTTACATGTGCCAAGGTTAAGGCGGAATACCAGAAACCATCGGGGGCTGCTGCAACAGCCTGAGATTCCCGTGTGGGAGTGGGAACAGATATCGATGGATTTCATTACTAAGTTACCGAGAATGCAAAGAGGCTACGATATGATTTGGGTAATTATCAACCAACTTACAAAGTCCGCGCATTTTCTACCGATCAGCGAGAAAGACAACACCAAGAAGTTGGCAGAGATATATCTCAAGGAGATTGTGGCATGTCATGGAGTGCCTGTTTCTATCATATAAGAACAAGATGGTCGTTTTGTGTCAAAGATTTGGCAAGCATTTCAGAAGGCTTTTGGATCTCAATTGAATCTTAGCATGGCCTTTCACCCTCAGACGGACGGCCAGAGTGAACGGACGATACAAACTTTGGAGGACATGCTACGAGCTTGTGTGATGGACTTTGGTGGGAGTTGGGATACTCACTTGCCTTTAGTGGAGTTTTCCTACAACAATAGCTATCACACCGGCATTCAGGCCGCCCTGTTTGAAGCTTTATATAGATGAAAGTGTAAGTCCCCGTTGTGTTGGGCGGAGACCAGAGATAAACAGCTTATAGGTCCAGAGTTAGTTCAGGAAACTACAAACAAGATTGCTCAGATATGTGATCGTTTCAAGTCAGCTCGCGATAGACAAAAGAGTTATGCCGACAAGCGACGGAAACCATTGGAATTTGAGGTTGGAGATATGGTCTTGTTGAAAGTCTCGCCTTGGAAAGGCGTAGTGCATTTTGGTAAGCGTGGAAAGTTGAACCCGCGTTATATTGGACCTTTCGAGATCCTGGAAAGGATCGGAACCATTACATATGTGACAATTATCAAAATTCCATATATCCGTACATTGATTAAATAGTAATTAGTGACTTAATGACTGTGCTGATTTAAAATTAATGACATGAATGCTTCTGATTATCGTCATATACATACATGTGCATCACATATTGCATAATGTCATATCATTATTTCATGCAACACCTTATTGATTCAAATGATGCACGGAACAGAGTAAGCACAGTTATCAAACAAATCAGAACAATGCTGACGAGAGTTCAGTACTTAGACAGACATGGTATTGAGACACAGAATGGGCCAGAAACCAAGAGTTACACTAGTATAGTGTGTAGGAAAGTAAGGATCATAAAACTGTCTTCCTAGTGATAGTTTAAGTGCCGAAAAGTGCCTAAAACTCACATAAACTGCAGAATTCAGCAAAAATCAGCTTTTAGACAACTAAATATTATGCAGAAATATGGTTAAATGGTCTAGAATGCTTTCCTAAGTGTCGGGAATCAAAATTGTCACAAAAGGTAACATAAAGCACACTAAACTGCATAGTTTAACACCTTAATGAACCGGTAACCAACCGAACAACCGGACACTACCCGAAACACCAAATTTTCACTAGAAGCATTGTTTTATCATTTCCGAGCTACTTATGGTCCCCCGAACATCATAACACCTATTATAACATCATAACAACTTATACACTAACTAAACCCCTTAGATTTCAACTAATCTCCTAACTATCCATTGAAACTCAACTCTATACCCCCCCCCCCCTCATATTTACGGTCACAAGGTGGCCCCCACCATTGATTTTATTTGAGTTATTTAATTGATCATGTAGATATTGTTATGTTGGAAGGGTTGTTTAAAGAGACCATGAGACTAACATAACTTCATTTCACAACATCACAACACTCAAAACTCTTCCTATCTTCCTCCCACCTTCGGCCGAGAACAAGCAAGACCACCACCACCATCTTTACTTCAATTCCATCCATTCTCTAGTGATCACAAGGTGTGAGAAGCTTGTTTAAGGAGCTAGGAGCCATTGGAAAGTGAAGGACCTCTTTCAAGTGCTATTAACCACCAAATTCATCATCATCTTCATCTTGTGTTCTTCCCTAGCCTTGTGCTAGTAGTAAGATCCTCCTAATCCCATTTTACATCTTGTTAAGTTGGTTAAAAGATGATATAAGTAACTAATCATGAAGAACACTAAAGATCAAGAACATAATCTTTAACATAAGACTAAAAATCACCATAATCTATGTTGTTTAAGTGTTTATATGCTTCTTGATTGTTGATTGTTTGTGTTTATGATGTTAAACATCGTATGAAACTTGCTAGATTGTGATTAAAGACATGATCTAGCAAGATGAGAGGATGATCTTGTGAAAGATCAAGATGATCATCCTTATGTATAAACATGAACTTGAAGTATGAAGATGTTTTCTTGAATAATGATGATCAAAGTGTAATATAAGTCTTGTAAATGTGTGATTTCAAAAATGATTTTCTCAAGAAACTAAGTTTACTTATGAGATTTACATAAACATGGTCCTTAAAGAAACTAATCACATTTTTTGTGGTTAATCAAGTGTAGAAACATGTTATTAACAAGAAGAATTCAAAAAGAAATATTTTTAGAAAATCAAGTTACAAGTTGTAAAGATCTAAAATCTTCAAGAATGATATTTTTAAATAAATAACCACACTTTAAAGGGTAACTAAGCTTACTAAACACTCTACTAAGTTACTACAAATTTTTATAAATTTTCAAGTTCATGAAGTAGTGTATATGGCTTGATTTTGGCACCTGGTAAGTATTGTTTGCTTTGTTGATGAATTGTGATGATTTTTAAAAGAAACTGATATGCTTTGAAAGCATGGAAACCTCCATTTTTAAGGGGAAACTATGGCAAAAATTTTCTAGAAATTAAACACTTAGAAAAATATTTTTAAACAAGTGTATACAAGTGTATTTTAACCATAATTTTTCATATAAAATTTGCCATAATTTTTGTTACAAAAATTACAAATATTGGAGGTTGGTTTTTGATAAATAAAAGTGACTAAATATGTATTTAGGAAAATATATATTTAGATGTCACAATGTGTGTGATTACTTGTATATTATGTGTATTAGTTATATTATTTTAGGACTTGAAATAATATAACTCACCAAAATACCAAGAAATTGTAACACAAAATATTACCAAAATCCCAAGAATATAAGTATATAACTTATACCCAAAAAATTGGAGAAACCGAACAAGGAATATAACTTACATAAATATTCCGGAATTAAATTCACAAGTATATTTTGGTAAACGGTATTTTGGAAACCAAGAAAACGAAAATACGATTTTTATAATTGTTACAAAAATATATCATATTTTTGACAAGAATAAATCATATTATTTTTGGGTAAAGAAAAATATATATGTTTTCTTGAATTACTAGAAAATATATTATTTTTGGAGAAAATATATATTTTCTTAAATAAACTTAGAATATATTATTTTTGGGTGAAAAATGGGTTTATAAATATTTTCTAAGTTAATCTTGAAAATATATTATTTTTGAGGTTTATATGAAAATATAAATATTTTTGCCAAGAAGAAGTATAGATAAATTTCTATAAATGATTTCTTAAAATATACATTTTAAGAATATTTGTTGGTGAATTTTTATTAGAAATATTATTCCGGAAAAATTTAATACAAAATTAAGTATAAGAATACTTAAGAAACACAATAAAAATACGTATTCTCGTACGTATAAATACACCGGAATAGGCCACCGATACTTGGCAAAAATATACAAGTTTGAGAATACGAGTATGAATACACCCGTCCTTGGGGAAGATATACGTGTATAAATAGATAAATGTGTCAAGTTAAAATATATTATTTTAACTAATATTCCAAAATTTAATAAATATAATTTAAGTTAAAATATTTATTATTTTAACCAATAATTATATACTTTGGGATAATACTAAGACACAAAGAAACGTAACTCAAAGATACTAATTAAGACTAAAGACAAGGCACGACCCATTCGTCTAATACACCGTAGCACGTTTGTAGGTAGTCGTGTGATCAAGTAGCAGCTTTGAGTTACACCGGATTTCGAGACGCAAGACTGTGAGTTTATGTCCCCCTTTCTTTAATTTAACTGTTTTCAGTTTTATAACTTCGGGTGTGAAGTACATGTTACAAATTGTTTACAAACGTTTACATATGGTATGGTAAGCTAAGGAATGAACTGCTAGATCATGTGAGTGGTGGGTACAACGCTTAAGACCATTAATCCTCGTAGTAGGACCAAGGGACATGAGTGATAGATCTATTTGGGTGTTGCGAGCCCCACCCTTGGGACCGGGATTTGGCCCATCAGGTGACTATGTCTTCCAGCCGGAAGTCCGGTACAAAATCCGCTAGGTTTGAGCCTTCCTGCATCACTGCACACATATTAATGGCCTTGCAAACCATTAATTGATCTGTTTCCTTGTTGCTTTCATACCGGGTTTACAAATACATACATACATACAATGTTTACAAGTTTATTACGAGCTCACATACAAAACACATGAACTCGCTCAACTTTTGTTGATGTTTTCAAACTACATGTATTTCAGGGAATTGAAATGGATCTGGTGGGCGCTGAAGTTTTACAAGTTGTGTCTTCCAAATAAAAGATGTCATCCAGTGTTGAAGGGTTTGGATTGTGTATCTTATCCTGGATAAGATACATAGTTCAAAGCCTAGCTTTTAATAGTGTCTTTTATTAAGTCCAGTTTGGAACTTAAAACTTGGGTTGTTATGTACTTTAAACTTGAAGTCTTGGTTTGTGGTTAAACAATGACGGTTGTAATATTTTGAAACTTAATTATGGATGAACATCATGGTTTTATCATATAGTTGTTTGTTATGGTTGAATGCAATGATATTAAGCAAGTCACACATAATCACGCTTCCGCAAAAGTCAGGGTGTGACAGCATACAAGCTGAAACTTCTAGAAGAAGTTAGTAGTGTACACGACACGTTTCATGTGTCTAATCTCAAGAAGAGTCCTACTCAAGAAACGGTCATCATTCCCGCAGACGAGATTCAGATCAACGATAAACTCCAATTTACTGAAGAACCTGTTGAGGTTACGGACTGGAAAGTCCACAAAACACTGAGAAGTCGTATCAAACTCGTCAAAGTCCGTTGGAATTCACGTCATGGCCCAAAGTTTACATGGGAACGTGAAGACCAAATCAAGTCTAAGTATCCACATCTGTTTCACAACTCCCCTGCAACCGATAACGCAACTTGAATTTTGGGACGAAATTCTTTTAACGGGGGGAGAATGTGACAACTTGCACTTTTTCATGTAATATCCGTGCAATGTGAATAGTAAATTGTAATATATGATTGTGCATGATTGAATTTATGATATGAATGATTTCATGATTTACTTTCAAAGACTTACAAATACATTACATGATGCATGCTACTTATTATTGTTAGATACAACCCGGAACAGTTCTGTTAGTGCACAAGAACAAAGCTAGCACAATTATCAGATAAACTAGTAGTACTGACGGGAGTTCAGTACTCAGACAGACTTCAAGTTAGGACACAGATTGAGGCTCAGAACCAAGATTTACACTAGAATTCTATGTAGGAAAGTAAGGGTTATAAAACTGCCTTCCGAGTGCCGATTAAGCACTAAAACGTACCCGAAACACACTCTAAATGCAGAATTCTGCAAAAATTCTGCAAAATTCAGCAATTAAACATCAATATATTATGCAGAAACAAAGTTTAAACGTCCGGAATAACTTGTAAAGTGTCGGGAATGAAAACTGTCATAAAAGGTATCTCATAACACACTAAACTGCTCACGTTAGCACCTTAACGAACCGGTAACCAAACGAACAACCAGACACTACCCGAAACACCAAAAATTGAACTAGAAGCATTGTTTTAACATCATGAAGCTAGTTATTAACACTAAACACCATATTACACCTTAAAATCCCTAAACACACTTAACCCCTAACTTAACACTTGAAATGTAACTAGATTGTGTAACTAAGTAATCCAACTAACTACCCCCCCCCCCCATGGACGGTTACAAATAGGGTCCCACACCGCAACATTATCTTGATTATTTTATTTGAAATGTTGTTAAGATATTAAACATTAGAACCATGGGATAATAGAATGTTTGATGAACGTTTATAATAACCATGAGACTTCACAAACATTTATCATTCTCAAAATTCAAACTCCACAACTTCTCCTCCTCTCTCAATACCTACGACCAACACCCTCTATCCTTCATCTTCATTTTTCAATCCATTTCAACATCATCCAAGCATAATCTAAGGTGATTCAATCATAGATAGGAAGGTTTCAAGAAAAGGAACTTGAAGAACCATCTTGAGGAGCTATTAACCACCTATTTTCTTCTTCATCTTGCATCTTGTTCTTCCCTAGCCTTTGTGCTAGTAGTAAGCCCTCTTGATCTTGTTTTTACACTTGATTTTAGTGGTTAAAGTATGTATGTAACTTAAAATCTAAAGATCACACCAAAACAAGAACATGAACATAAGAATAAAGCTTAAAATCATGAAGATCTAAGTTGTTTAGTGTATGTGATGAACTTATTTGTTGATTTCTTGAATGTATGGTGTAGATCACCACATAAAAGCTTGCTAGATGATGATTTAAAACATGATCTAGCAAGTATGAGGATGAATCTTGAAAGATCTATGTTGATCATCCTTTATGTTAAGTGTGAACTTGAAGATGAACATTATTTTGTGTAGGATGATGGTTCCTAAAAGTTATAAGTCTTAAAACTATGAGATTTCAAAGATAAAAGTTTCAAGAAAATAAAGTTTACTTCAAGATTTAACATGATTTGGTTTTAAAAGAAAATAGACATGCTTTATGTGTGAAAATGGAACCTTTAAAGTGTATGAAACATGAAAAATTCAAGAAGATGAATTTTTGTAAAAGTATGTCATAAGTTGTAAAGATTGAAATCTTGTAAAAATGAGTTTTATGAAGTAAGAATCATGTTTTTAGTGTTAGTGTACTATGTTAAACGTCATGGTAAAATATTACAAGATTTTACAAAACTTCAAGTTCATACCATCTTGTAGAATTGTATGTTTTTGGCTCATGGTAAGTTGTAGGATAATTGTTGATGATTGATGAAGAATTTTTAAAAGAAAATGATATGCTAATAAGCATGGAAACCTCCATTTTCAAAGGAAACTATGGCAAAATTTTTGTAAAAATTCAATACTTAGAAAAATATTTTTAAACAAGTGTTTACAAGTAATTTTTGATCATGGTTTTAAATATAAAAGTTGCCATAATTTTTGTTATAAAAATTACAAGTATTGGAGGTTGATTTTCTAGAATAAAAATGACTAAGTATGTATTTAGGAAAATATATATTTAGAAGTCACAAAAATTATGTGCTACATGTATATTGCTTGTATTAGTTATACTAAAAATTAGGAACTTGAAAAATAATACACCACACCAAAATACTAAAAATTGTAATTTGGAATATTACAAAATCACAAGAAAATAAATATATAACTTATATCCAAATATTGGACGATTCGGACTATGGACACTTGAACTATATATATATATATATATATATATATATATATATATATATATATATATATATATTTATTCCGGAAATTTAATTCGTATTTTGACAATTTGGTAAATGGTATTTTTGAAACCGAACAAACGACAAAGTATGAAATTCTATCATCATAATAAGGATATATCATATTTTGGCAAAATTGAAAATATATTATTTTTGGAGTGGAAGAAAATATATATTTTCATAAACAACTCGAAAATATATTATTTTGGTGAAAACTAAAAATATATATTTTTCTAACCTTAATCTTAAAAATATATTATTTTTAAGATATATGTGGAGGTATACATATTTTTAGCAAATAAACTTTATAGATATTTTTCTATAAAATTCTCTTAAAATATATATATTTTAAGAACATAAAGTTAGTGATTTTTAATTGTACAAAAACAATATTCCGAAAAATTATACATAAATTAAGTAGGGAAATACTTAATAAATACAAGAAAATACTTATTCCTATACGTATAAATACATACCGATATACACTACCAACACTTGGTAAAATACCCACATTCAAGTATTATACACAAGTATGAGAATACAAAATAACATACAAGTATACCTATACTTGAAAGTATATATGCGAGAACTGTATGACAACACAAGTTAAACATATATTATTTTTAACAATATTTCGAATAATTGTATGGAAATGAATTAAGTTAAAATATCCTTATTTTAACTAATATTTATATATAATTTGGAATTATATAATTACATATACAACATACACCCAAACGTGTAACTCAAAGTATACCAAAATTCCAAAATATGTCTTAATAAATAACTAAGGCTAAGAGTCGTTACACGACCTAAGTGTCTAATAAAACATAGCACGTGTGTAGGTAGTGATACGACTCGAGGATAGAGAATTTGAGTATACGAGGCTCCTGACGCAAATTTGTGAGTTCATGTCCTCCTTTTCTTTTAACTGTTTTCGGATTTATAACTTTCGGGGGTGAAGTACATGTTTCAATTGTATGGTTTAGCTAAGGAATGAACTGTTAGATCATGTGGATGGGTAGGCGTACAATTAAGACCATTAATCTTCCTTAAAGACCGAGGGGCAGGAGTGGTAGATCTATCGGGTGTAGCGAGCCCCACTCATGGGTCCTTGTGTGGCCGCATGTAGTGACTATGTCGTTCCAGCTGGGTGGATCGGTACAAAATTCGCTAGGTTTGAGCCTTCCTACGCCATTGCACACATATTAATGTCCATGCAAAACATTAATTGATCTGTTCATAGACGCTTTAAATACCAGTTATCAAAAGAATCTCTCAAATATTTACAAAGTTTATTTGGAACTCACACAAAACGCATGAACTCGCTCAACTTTTGTTGATTGTTTTCAAACTTACATGTATTTCAGGAAACTAGATGGATCTTGGGCGCTGGTGTTGTTTTCAAGCTGTAAATTTCAAGTTTAGATGTCATCCACTTTTGAAAGGTTGGTTCATATATCCCATCCTTGATGAGATATATAATGCAAAACCTCGTGAAATTAGTCTTTTGATAAACAAGTCTTTTTGTGTGGAACATGAATCGGATAATGGTTTGTAACTTAAACTTGATACTTGTGTTGGTTGAAATCTTAAACACTTATGTTTGAAATGTTTTAAACTTATAAATGGATGAACATCGCTATTTTAGTCATGTAGTTGTTTATTATAATCGTATGCAATGAAAACCGATCAAGTCACACGTATACGCTTCCACAAAAGTCAGGGTGTGACATTGGGAAAGAAGTTTGACGTATCCATGCGCCAAAAAGCGGTGTTAGAATGTCTACGGGGCCTTCATGCTCAAGATTTCCTGACTGATATCCCCATTGAAGGGACACATGCCAGTGGTGGAGTATCATGCCATCCTTAAATACCGGTTAATTATCCATTTGTTTTCAGTTGATGAGTCTTTCCCGGTTTTCCACAAGGTTGTTTGGATAAGTTTGGGGAGCATGCAGTCCATTGCAAGGAACTACCGGGCTTTAAATACAAACATGACTTGGTCAGGGATGTCTTATGTGATGTGCTTAAGCGGGCAGAAATCTCGGCAAAAAAAGAGGCCCCTATGAATTTTCTGACCAACCCACTTGAAGAAAGGTCAACTCTTCGGCCAGCGGATGTTCTTGTGTTCGGTTAGGCTGGTGGATAACACGTTTGTGTGGACCTTACTGGAGTATCCCCTCTTGTCGGGCTTAGGGAAAACCGTTTCGTGGCTAATCAGACTTTATTTTTTTGAAGGCAGAATCAGGGAAAGTTGGTAAGCATGAAAAAACTTGTGCTGAGAATCAACATGTTTTCATTCCCTTTACCTTTGATACTTTTGGTTTCCTTGCCCCTCAAGCTGTCAGTTTCTTAGAGAGAGTGAAAAAGGTCGTGCACAACAATTTCTCAACGCTGAGGAACCAAGATTTTGTATTTGGTAGGATTGGATTCGTTATTTAAAAAAGGAGTTATGGCGCAACTTGTTACCTATATACCTGTCATTCTTATGTATTTTTTTTTATCGTTTATGAAATTGGTAAACCACATAGTGAATTTAATATTTCTCTTGAAAGTTTTGGTTTAAGACTAAGGACACTTTAAACATAAATAATATTTTATGATAACTGATAATCCTGATGACTACAACATGTATATGTTTCATTTATTAAATGAATAAAATAAGGTAGTGGACTGTCATGATCAAATTCAAAAGATAATACACCACTATCAACTTGACAAATAAATTCTCATTTTTTTGGATGTTACTGTAATTGACTAATGGAACCACTTCGATTATTTTGGTATTATCTTCTTAATAATATGTTTTAAATTATAAATAGTAGAGAAAATGTCAATAAAGCTTTCTAAGTCTGTTTTCTCGTAATTATTGAGAAAGACACTTTAGAATTCCTTTTTTAATCAAACAACCATGAAGTTTCATTGTCTTTTGGACAAGACAAAAAAAGTTCAATTGGTTTCTGATATAAAATATATTGTTTTTTTAACAGTTAAGACAAAGTATGTGAAGTTTTAATGTTTTATTAACGTTTACCCTATTTAGTTAAATATCTAAGACACAATTAAAATAGTTTTTTTTTAATTATCATTGTTTCAATCAGATCATTTAATATTTGTTTTTATTTATAATCGCAACTCAATTAAAAATTGTTAGCGTTGTGCTCATCCGTTGGTCAGGTTATGAAGAAGGTTGAGGAGCTGAAATGTACAAACAAAAGAAAGAAGGTAGTGCTCATAGTGGTAATGATGATGTTGTGGTCCATTTGGGGGAACAAAAACAAAATGGTATTCGAGGGGTTCATGCTTTACATAAAAGATCCTTGACGATGTTAAGGAAACAACTTTATTGTGATTTGTGGATGAAACATCGAGTAAGGTGGAAGGATTTAACCATGGAGAAATGGATGAAATTTGATGTGAATCTGTTTTAGATTAAATCCTTTTGGTATATGCATGGTGTAATGTCGTGCGTGTTCTAGTTTTTTTATCAGCAAAACTTATGTATGTATGTATGTATGTATGTATGTATGTATGTATGTATGTATGTATGTATGTATGTATGTATGTATGTATGTATGTAAAGAGATAACCCAACAAGAGGCTGGAAAACAATCTCGAAAACAACAAAAACGAACAAAATTGTCTCTGACCCAAGTGGGGGCATTAAAGTGGGTTCGGAGGAGGTCGTTGAAACCGGACTAGTAACGAGCCATTGGATACTTTAGTCGAGTAATAACGAGAGGGGTTGTCAATTCATAATTCAATTCGGGCTTTTAAAGGTTTGTGTGTGTTCTAGCTACTTACGAGAAAGACATTGGTTTTTGTTAATAAAAGCTCTTTGTTCTGTTAAAAAATGTTATACTATTGTATTTTTTTTTTCATTAATTAAACTACTCAAGCTTAAATATTACACTTTATTGCTATTTAATTAATGTTAACTTTAGAAATTAACCTAAACTAAGAATATCCGGTAATTGGGGTTGGTGGCTTAACGGGAGAAATAAGGCTTTTAGGAGCATCTGAATTGGGAAGGTCATGGTTCATGTGTCACAAGAAGAACAATAACCATACCAAGTAAATCCTACAAATAGTAGAACTATCGGTAGGGTCTGGGGGAGGTGAGATGTAGGCACACTTTACCTCTACCCTGAGAATAGAGAGGTTGCTTCCCGAGAGACCCTCGACTCCAAATCAAGTCTCACAAGAAGTAAAAATAAAATTTTACCATTAAAAAAACAATATCTAACATTTTGACAAAAACACATGTCAGTAGTGTTCACAACTGCTTATTTGAAATACAATATTTAACAAAACTATAATGGGTAAAATAGTTTAAGGGGTTGTTTGTTTAGCTCTTAATGAGGTTTTTAATGGTTCAGACCTCTTACTAGTTCAGCACTTAATGGCTCAGACTGTTTGTTTCGCAAGCAGATGTCTGAATTAGGGATGAGCAAATTGGACCCGGTACCGGTATCGAACCGGTACCGGTATCGAACCGGTACCGGTACCGAATTTACCGAACCCCGTACATTTTCGGTACCGACTTTTGACATTTTCAGTACCGGTCTGGTACGGTATCGGTTCAGTACCGGTATTTGCCGGTTTATACCCTCAAATACCTGTACCGTACCGGTACCCACTTTTGGGGATTTTCTGTACCGGTACTTTCGGTTCCGGTTCCGGTACCGGTCGGTACCGAGCTCATCCCTAGTCTGAATGATTCAGACATTTGCCTCTGAATGATTAAGCATTATACTGAATCTGAATGATTAAGACCTTTTATCTGAATTGGTCAGACATTTGCCTCTGAATGGTTAAGCATTATACTGGCTCTTAATGTTTCAAACATCTTACTGATTCATGACACACCCCAACCGATGGCGGAATCATCGGAGTGAGATGAAAGTGAGATTGTAAGAGACTTCACAACCACTATTTGTTGCAATAATTTAATAAGCAAAATTCATTACATTACTAAATCAAAGATGCAATGTTTGGAAGCAAAATACATCTTGTAATATGGAAATCAAAGTACGACACATGAACTAAAATCTAAAGTGCGTTTCTAGTCGTCCTACTATATTTCTTTCAATGTGACGGCATCAAGATCCTGCAATACATATTAAAGTACATGTCAACACAAAAGAGTGTTGGCGAGCATACAAGTTTGAATTACTAGCATAAGTAAAAAAAAAATTTAAACAAATCCACATGGCAAAATCGTATATTAAGGCGTAACATTACAATACTAGCATGCATCACATAATTGTCAACCCAAAGATTCCACTAAAGTAATCTTGCCATCGCAACGACAAAACCGTTTTTGTATAACTTAACATGACCACAAGAATACGGGCGGTGTGCTACTCCTATAGTGCTATACATGTTAAGGTAGGCTCGTACGAAGTTAATGACAAGAATAATGCAAGTAAGGCTTCTAGCATGTATGAATTTCTAAGCATCACGTCTTAAGCATGTATAATGGATTATTTGTTTGTGTCAAGAATGTTTGTATGTGATTGTGTGAATTTAATAAGTTATATGTATTGCACCCCAAAAGTGTATAAAATTAAAAAAGGAGGTCATGTACACTCACGGTTTGCGAAGAGATTTCCACGAAAGTTAGTTGAAAGAGTCTTGAGCTTGTGGAACTCCGAAGTTACCCTAAGAGGGAAACGAAGGTGTTTGAGTTACGGATATGATTAACGGTTTGGATTCGGAATTTAGAATTAACGAATAACATAAACTAATGTACAGTAAGGAACCACGAAATGGTCATGCAAGGAGGTAGGATGATGAACATCCGTTTAACCTCGTTGTATGATTCACCAAAGCATAAATTCATCAACAAAGTTGATGAATTCGGTTGGTCATGAATGAAATAGAAAAATACAACTAACTATGTTACTATGTAGCCAAATAAGAACAACCTGGGAGTGTCATACCTAACATGGAAAATCTTGGAGGTGAGGCGGGGTTAACTTACTTTGAGTCTTGGCAACTACTTAGATGTACATAAAACCACAAGTAAGTGAGGTAGGTGGAATCATGGTTGGAGAACCTAGGTTTCCATTTCACACATTCACCAAAACACAAGTCCATCAACCATGAGGTAGAGAACTAGGTTGGTTTCAACACTTTTAAAGTCACTTGGGACTTGTCAAAACAGAAAGTTTGGAGGGTGTTTGCACCTCTAAACTTATAGAAATCAACCATACTCAAGCTTCCCAACCATAGACTTGGTTCGAAGCAAAGTAGGTACAAGATTTCACAAGTTTATACAAGTTTAAGTAAAGTTTTATTCAAAATAGAAAGTTTAGGCCTCAAAATAATGATGTTCCACCTTAGTTTACCATGGTAAACTTGTGGAAACACTCCTAGAGGTGTTCCAAGCTTCCAAGAAGAAGAAGAAGAGATGAAGAAACATGAAGAAAAGTAAGGTAGAAGCTCACTTTTGAACTTAAGTATAATATGCCTTCACTTGTATTTTCAGCTGATTAGAACGTGTTTTGAGAGTGTTTAAGGGTCCAGAAAAGTGAAATGGAGGTATAGGAGGCTTGGTATTATAATGGTGAAGTAGGGTTTGAGTTTTAATGGAGTTACAAGGTGATTGGGTGAGAAAGCAGGTGGAAAATTGGCCAACCCGTATGCAAGAAACAAGATTATGCGGACTATGCCTCCTCGCCACCCACGGCGTGAAAGGCTCACTCTATCACCCCGCGAGGAGGCCTTTTTCTTGCCCAAGTTTGTTTTTTTATATTTTGGCCCCCAGATTTCTATATGTTCGTCATTTTATGCCCAAATTGAGTTTTAATGTGTTTTCAAATATGCAACGTGTCTGAAAGTAGGGTTTACGTATCACGTATGTATGAATGAAAGTTTGAGCGTATAATTAGTCTTGGTTTGCACGTAATTATGTATTAATGATCATTTTGCGTATGATACAAGTATAACAAGTATAAGTATAAAAGATGAATTTCATTATGATCGAGGTCCCGGATTACAAGCTTGGACGTGAATAACGAGTACAATATGAATGCAAGTTTCCAAAAATAGAAATACGATTACAAATTTCTAAATAAGGAAAGTACAAAAATGCGAAGCATTACAGTGTTTCCTAATTTAGGAAATTTCGTCCCGATATTTATTCAAGAGGAAGACTTGGCGAAAAGATGTGGATACTTGGTCTTCGTATCACTCTCGAATTACCAAGTAAATTCAGCACCACGTTTTCCTTCCCATCGAATCTTGACTATGAGAATTCGACTGCGCGTAAGCTGCTTGGTTCCTCGGTCCATGATTTCTACCGGTTTTTCGATGAAGTGTAATGACTCATTGATTTGTAGTTCATCGAGTGGAACTTGAAATCTTTCTTCGGCTAAGCACTTCTTGATATTCGAAACGTGAAACGTTGGATGAACGTTACTGAGCTCTTGAGGTAAATCTAGTCGATATGCCACCTTGCGAATCCTTTCGAGAATCTTGAAAGGACCTACGAAGCGAGGTGCGAGTTTGCCTTTCTTACCAAAATGAACAACTCCCTTCCAAGGGGATACCTTGAGGGGTACATGATCACCAACGTTGAATTCCAAGGGTTTGCATCTTTTGTCAGCGTGACTCTTTTGTCGACTTCTAGCCTTAAGCAGGTTGTCGCAAATATGCAAGATCTTGTCTGTCGTCTCTTGTATAAGCTCGGGACCGGTGATTTTTACGTCTCTGATCTACTGCCAACAAATAGGCGAACGACACTTACGACCCTACAAGGCTTCGAATGGAGCCATTTGAATACTAGCATGATAATTGCTATTGTACGAGAGTTCCACCACAGGTAAGTGTATATCCCAGTTGCCACCGAAATCGATTACGCACAAACGAAGCATGTCCTCGAGAGTTTGGATAGTATGCTCGGTTTGTCCATCCGATTGAGGATGAAAAGCCGTACTAAGATTGAGTTGAGTACCTAGAGCGGTTTCAAAGGTTTGCCAAAGGCGAGAGATGAAAAGACCATCCCGGTCAGAAATGATGTCGATGGGAATACCGTGGCTGCAAATGATCTCATTGGTGTAGATACGAGCCAATTTCTCAACTCGATAATCTTCGCGAATGGGGAGGAAGTGAGCGGATTTGGTCAAGCGATCAATGATTACCCAAATGCTATCATAACCGGACGAGTTTCGAGGGAGTTTGGTGATGAAGTCCATTGCTATACTCTCCCATTTCCAGACCTTGTTCGAGTAAGCCCCAAGGACATTGATGTTTGGCTTTCACCTTAGAACACGTGAGACATTTTGACACATAAGTTGCGATGTCTTTCTTCATATCGGGCCACCAATAAGATGTATGAAAATCTTGGTACATCTTGTCGGCACCAGGATGAATGGAGTATCGAGGCTTGTGAACCTCTTTCATCAAGAGGTCACGGATGTTGTCGCGATTTGGTACCCAAATGTGATCGAGGTAGTAAAGGATTACATCGGGTTTAGACACGAGTTGGTTTTTGGCACCACACTTCATCTCGGCGTATAAGTTATCCTCATTGACAAATTAGTATTGTGCCTTGCAAATACGGTTTTGAATGTCATTTAGGGCTTAGAAGCAACGAATACTCTTCACATGAGTTTTTCGACTAAGGGCACCTGCCACGACATTCGCTTTACCAGGGTGGTAGCGAATCTTGCAATCATAGTCGTTGAGTAACTCTACCCATCGTCTTTGACGCATGTTGAGTTCTTTTGGTTAAAGATGCATTGTAGGCTCTTATGGTCGGTGAAGACTATACACTTAGTACCGTAAAGGTAGTCTCACCAAATCTTCAATGCAAAAACAACCGCACCAAGTTCAAGGTCGTGGGTAGTGTAGTTCTTCTCATGTATTTTGAGTTGTCTTGAAGCATAAGCGGTAACCTTGTCTTGTTGCATAAGAACACAACCGAGATCTTGGTTAGACGCATTGCAATACACTGCAAAATCATCGTTACCATCTGGAAGAGAGAGAATATGAGCGTTGCAAAGCAAGTCTTTGAGCGTTTGAAAAGACTCCTCTTGCTCGGAACCCCAAACAAAATGTTTATCTTTTTGAGTCAGCGAAGTGAGCGGAACGATGTTTTTTGAGAAGTTGGAGATGAATCAGCGATAGTAACCGGCCAATTGAAAGAAGGAACGAATTTCGATCCAATTCTTAACGGCTTCGATTTTAGCGGGAACAACGTGAACGCCTTTCTCGTTCACAACGTGACCAAGAAATTGAACGTTCTTTAGCCAAAATTCACACTTGGAGAATTTGGCATATAGTTGTTCGGCACATAGGAGTTCTAGGATTAGATGTAACTGTCGCTCGTGTTCGGCTTGGGTTTTGGAATAGATAAGGATATCGTCTATGAAAACGATCACAAAACGGTCCAAGTAAAGTTTACACACACGATGCATCAAGTCTATGAAGACCGCGGGTGCATTGGTCAAACCGAAAGGCATGACCACAAACTCGTAGTGATCGTATCTAGTACAAAAAGAGGTTTTGGGAATGTCCTCTTTGAAGACTCAAAGTTGATGATAACCGGATCGAAGGTCGATTTTGGAGAAACAAGTTTCGCCTTGAAGTTGATTAAAAAGGTCGTCGATGCGAGGAAGAGGATAACAACTTTTTGACGGCGAGTTTGTTGAGTTCACGGTAATCGATACACATACGGAAAGAACCATCTTTCTTCTTGACAAAGAGAACTGAAGCGCCCCAAGGAGAAGTGCTAGGGCGTATAAAGCCTTTATCAAGTAATTCTTGAAGTTGGCTTGATAGCTCTTTCATCTCCGATGGTGCGAGACGGTATGGAGATTTTTCAACGGGTGTAGCGCCAGGAATAAGGTCAATGTGAAAGTCAACAGAACGAGGAGGAGGAGGAGGAGAACCAGGTAGGTCTTCGGGGAAGACGTCAGGAAAATCGCAAATGATAAGAACTTCACTCACGCTTGTTCCTTTGTCTTTCTTTTCCATGACATGGGCCAGAAAGGCAAAGTACTCTTTGCGCAAGTATTTGTTTGCTTGAGTACACGACATAAGTTTGAGACGTTTTGAGAGTTTCTCACCGTAGACGTGTTGCCACACCCCAATCGATGGTAGAAACATCGGAGTGAGACGAACGTAATTACTCGAGACTTCATAACGCTAAATGTGATAAGTATTTAATAAACAAATTTCATTTCATTGCTAACATCAATTACATCGTTTGAAAATAGAATTACAACAAGTTTGAAACGAAATAAGATAAAATAAGTGTTTAAGATTTAAGGTGCGTTTCTAGGCATCCTACTAGATTCCGAGCGTCATCATCACCATCAAAATCCTGTAATACGTTTTAAAGTATAGTTCAATACAAAAGTATTTGGCGAGCATACAAGTTTGAGTACTAGCATATATATATAAAAGTTTGAACAGTCCACATGACAAAAATAGTTAACTAGATTAACGTAAACATGGCGTGCAATTATACAAGTCAATCCTCTTATTACCGCTAGCGTAGTCTCATCGTAGCAACGATAAGACCATTTTTGTATGACTTAACTTAACATAACCTCAAGAATACGGGCGGTGCGTTACTCCTATAGCGCTATACATGTCAAGGGGAGCCTCGTACGAAGTTAATGACAAGTAAATCACATAAGAATGTTCCAAGAATACAAATCAAGTATCACGTATTTAAGCATGTATGATTGTTTGTTTGTGTTTGCATAAAAGTATAAATGTGATTGCGTGTGTTTAATAGTATAAGCGTATTGCACCCAAAAGTGTAAAAGAAAAGGTGTCATGTATACTCAAAATTTTTGCAAAAGCTTTCCGATTATCCGTGAGTGACGAGTTGTTGAGAATGAGGAATCAAAGATGTAAGGTCAAACAGAGTTTGTGGAGTGGTTGAGTTCGGGATTTAGAATTCAAGTACAAAAGTATGTATACAAGAAAATACATCTCGTCTAAGTACTCGTGTTGACACTAAGTTATATGTGATTTCATAGGTCCTAGTTTGCCCATTAGAATCAAAAACGAGAAACTTAGATCATTAGATAAAGTATCCTAGGTTTACGACACATAATCATTAACCGATTATCACCATGAGTTCAACCATGTATATATATATATATATATATATGTGTGTGTATTTATATAGTTATATTGTAATCTTAATCTAAGTCCATCAAGAGTATCATAGATGTCATATAAGTCAAGCATGGAGGATTAACCTTATTGTATGATTCACCAATGCATAAATCATCACAAGGATGATTCGGATGGTCATGAATGAAAAGGAAATATACAACTATCTAATATGTCTTCAAGTAGCCAAGTAAGATTAACCCGGGTGAGCCGTCCCAACATGGAAAGAGTTAAGTAAGTGTTGGAGGCTAGACGGGGTTATGTTATTTTAAGACTAGCAAGTTACTTAGATTAGCAAAATAAAACATCAAGTGAGGTGTGGAACAAGTTAGGATAGCCAAAGCTTCCAAGGTTCACACTTGCATCAAACACAAGTCTTGCCATATGAACTATGGTAGACTTGTATGACTTCAACACTTGTGTGTTGTCTTAGACCCTATCAAAATAGAAAGTTTAGAGGGTATTTGCACCTCTAAACTTGTAGGAATCAAGCTCTAACAAGTCCCATAACCATAGATGGGTTTAGGAAGATGTTAGGCATGAGATTCATGAAGAAAAGTTGAGTTTTATAAAAGTTAACCATAGATTCATCCAAAACAGAAAGTTTGGACCTCAAAATGGTGATGTTCCACCTTGGTTTACCATGGTAGACCTGTGGAATAATTCCTAGAGGTGTTCCAAGATTTATAGAGGAAGAAATGGTGAAGAAAAGTGAGTTTGAACTCACTTTTGCACTTGAAAGAAATCTGCCTTGTTCTTGAAATTCCTGAAATTTTGAGAGTGTTTTGATAGTTTAGAAGTGTTTGGAAAGTACAAATGAGGGTTAGGAAGGTTGTATGTATAGTGGATGAGTTAGGTTTGATGTTTACTGAAGATTAGAAGTGATTGTGTATGAAAACTGGTTGAGAAACTAGCCAACCTGCGTTCAAAGAGGAGCTGGCTGCGGATCAGTGTGCTTGGCGGCACGCGACAGAAAGGAGAGAGGGCTCCGCGTGTCGCGGCAGCCACTTGTCCAGGAAACTTTTTAAGTTTTACAAAAACAGCCCCTCAACTATGTTAAACTCAATATTTCAAGTTATAACTTGTGTATATAGTATATAGGGTATGGTTCGGCTACAAAGTCCAAATTTCCTAAAAAGTTTAAAAAGTCATAAAACACTATAATTTCAACCATAAAATATACCTAAAACCCACAAATAACATAGTGAAGATTATTAAAACACCATATTCAAACCCTAATAGTCCATAAAAACTTCAAACACACCATCGTAGAACTATGAATATAAAATACAACATGCTAATCAACATAAAACATATAACAACCCTCCTGAAATTCTTAAAACACCCCTATATGTCCTAAAATACACCCCGTATACGAAAAATGGCCCCGAAATACCTTTATATTAATAAAAAATCAAATAAAACAATTATAGGGCCTCGTGGCCCGCGACGGAGGATGCTTAGGTCTGTCGTAGGGCGCGACGGAGTGACACCAGGCGACTTCTCAGATTGACACGTGTCCCATCTCGTGTCTGGTCTACTTGATGATTCGCCAAGCCTAGGCTAGCTAGGGAGGGGGTGGCGGCCCGCGACGGGCAATGCCCTCAGCGGTCGTGGGGCGCGATGGGATACCTGATCAGCCCTATAAATGGGGTCGAGAGGCTCAGTTCACAAATCGCTTAAGCTTTTTTTTCTCTCTCGAATCTCTAGTATTAAAGCTAAAATACTCGGGTATAATACCCCCTAAATAGCGAAGCTCTGCCTCGTTGTAAGTATTATAACCCCTGATTACGTATTAGTTACTCTGCCCTATTGATCTAGAGCTCCGTAACGCATGTTAAGGCTCTGCCTGACTCAGTCGTTGGAGTTCTGTCTCGAGGGGAGGGTATAGCTAATGTAAATTGGGTTATCTTACTAACGCGTGTGCATTGTTTAATTTAATAGATTATAACCAGGAAGTCACCAGGAATTATCTAAAACAGCAATGTGAGTCATTCCCTTTTTCTGTAAACTGTTTTTACAAAACCTCAATTATTTTAAATTATATTTAACAGTGATTGAGTATTTGTGATTCTACAATTACTGTCGGTATGTTGGGGTTTTGTATACATTACTTGTTACTATACTGTGAGTAGTAGCATGACCACAAGTCAGGATTGACAGTATCGTGGGTGGTAATTAAGTAGATGTAAACAAATGTAATTGCGGATTCCCTCAATACTGTAAAATGATAAAACTTAATTTGATTAAACCTGGATTCACACGCCAGTATTTCTTGCTGATAAAACTTTTTTTAAAATGCGTTTCAGGTAACAAAATGTGAAAGCCAAATAGAAGCCAGCTGGAGAGCACTAAAGACTTAGAAAAGTGGCTATAAAAGTTACCTAAATAAAGAAGAAGTTTTATTTCAATAAATTATGGTTTATCCCTATAAGCATGTTGTAATGGAAACTTGGGTTTTTCCCATGCATTTATTATTATAAAAGTATGGTGTTTTACTCTGATAAACTATTTCCTAACTACGGTCCTGATGAAATGCCCGCTGCCAAATTAATAAACACCGATGCCACTAAAACTACACTCGCGGCCGCTCGCTCCCGGGGTAGGGGTCGGGGGTTGCGACAGTAGAAAGTGGTATCAGAGCTACAACCACTGATTTAAGCCACGGAAGTGTTCTGCTGACACCAAAATTTTATCAATTGTGTTAGGAAATAATCTATGTGATTATGTGCATACATGTATAGTATTGTTTTGTGTTATTTGGCAATCTGTTAGTTTACAGTATGAGTGATCAAGGTCCGTTTGACGCATATCATCACCTAGCTAGGGAATCTGCTGATACAGAAGAGGGAATCTTCATCTTTAAGGCACAATCCGAAGAACCATTTCCTTCGAAAATGAGAGGATGGTTCAGTCGGGGAGCACATGAGCGAAGGAAGCGAATGAGAAAATTGCCACAACAAAGGACATTAGCAGCAGCCAATAGAGAAATGAACGCCCAGACCCAAGACATAGTTAATAGACGATTGACAAATTTTCATATACTAGCCACCACTGTAGTAGATCCAAACCTAGGACAGATAATTGCACCACATCCACTGCCACTATTCTCGACCCAACCAATGGAGATAGAACCTAACCAAGGAGACCAAATTCCCATACCAGCATTGGACCCAAACGAGATACCTAGAATTCCAGCACCCAATCCTTTAATGTATGATCCATGGGAGGATGTGTCACACCCCGATATTTCCACGTATTACCGGTGGGCCCGGTGAGGAGTATCGTGACGTAGTTGATATCATCATAGTCAAACAACACAATATTTAAATGCACAGCGGAAGCAAAAGATAGATTCATTTCAACCGAATATAATTGTAATATTAAGTATCACAAAATAGTTGAAAATAATCCACAGGTGGATCAAATGAAAAGGAAACATTATTCAACAGTTTTATGTCATCCAAGCTTGCGAGACTTATTGTGGATGCTAGGAGAAAGCCAGCCTATTTTGAGTAGTACCTGCACTTAACCTTTTTGGGAAAATACGTCAGTTTACACTGGTAAATACAATTAACTGACTCATTTTGAAAAGGTTTAATAAAATTGATTTGAATGCACGTGGCACAAACTTTTATAACTTGGGATAATTATTTATACATAAACTTGTAAAAGAATTACATGTTTCTTATGCGTTCAGTAGCCCGGGTTGACACCGGGTTAGAGCTTAATAGACACACCACATGATATAGTCCCGCAGCGGGTTATCCCCGAAGCCGGCAGTTATACCTTATTATTTACATATGCACTAATGGGTGTACGCCTACACCCGTGTACTTAGGTCGTGGCCATTTCGTAAAATGATGCCAAGGATATCCGGGACATGGTCATTAACCCCCCAAAGGATTTAAGCAAACAAAACAACTCAAACGGGTAATTTCAATAAATTAACCATCATACGATTAAAGATTCAATGTCCGACCAAGCGGTATTTTATATACCGTACCCCAAGCCTATATAAGGGAAAATAAGTTAAAAGTATTTACCTTTGCAAGTAATAATCACAAAGAGCAAGTGCACGTAGCTTTTACCGGGTCTCCTATTCTGGAACAAAGGTTTATAATAACCTATTAGATTTCTAACGGGTCTTTAATTAAGCCTAAACTTAGACCGGTTAGTTTTGAAAGAAGATACGGTTCAAACGCACGATTAAGCGAAGACCAGAATAGAATGTGGTTTAGACCCGACAAGCTTGGAGACTTGTATAATATGGATAAACTAAACACATTCTGGATTTTGAGATTAAAATGATAAGGTTTGACCCGTTTCGGCTAATTTATGCAAACTAGTTACATAAACCGAACCAAACGCGCAAGAAACGTAACGGGTAACCATAAGAGTTATGTACAGGTTTCCTAAGTTAATATGCCTTAAATATGTTGTGATATCAGTAGGATACCTTCCATTATGCCCAAAACGAGTTTAATCTCAAATTAAGCCCCGTAGGGGTATTTTGGTCATTTTAAAGATTATTAAAGAGATTAAATATACTTATGAGATACGGGTCTGAAATAATCAGTAAAACAACTTAATTTAATAGGTTATATCATTTAGTGATAAGCCTTATATGACAAAATGGTTTTAAACCCATACTATGTGTTTAATACGGGTAAAAAGCCGTTTTAAGCGATTTCCGGGTTTAACAGGAAATCTGAGTTTTCTGATCAGGTTATAAAGTTCAAAATACTTCATTTATCATATAAAATCAGTGGCCAAAGATTTGGTATCAATTGGCTATGTAAAACTCATTTTATAAGCAAAAGGGTATAATCGGTAATAACCGAATCAAGGCAATAACCTTAGGTTATGATCAGGTTAAAAATAATTAAAAATCTTCAAAAATCCCAAAATATTATATTACATCAGTGGGTAAAAGGTTTGGTGTCAAAAATTGGGTTTAGATAGGCTTTACACTAATTATGCCGTTTAATTAATAAAAGGCCTTCTAATTACGCTATTGAGCATAACTCCTAATCTAGACCTCCAACTGATGTGACCTTTTAGGGACATGTTTATAAATCAGTAACAAAGATTATTGTCCTCTCTCATTTTCAAAATTCTCGTTTTAAGGTCAAATGGGCATATTGGTCAACATTAAGCAATTAACTGAAACGTGTAAATGAATCGGACAATCAATGAGCCAATCACAGCGGGTTATACCATCATGTAACCTGGTCCTAAGGAAGCTCTAAGGCATTTCTAAACCCATCTAAATTGGGTCAGAACTGAAGTCAAAGCAAAAGTCAAGGTTTTGCGACTTTCGGTTCCGAACCGGTCCTAAACTGAAAATTATCGGGTCGGACATGCTTAGACATGTTCTTGCATTGATTACCAAGTTATATGGGTGGCAAAACAGGTTACACGTCTTTTACATTGCTAATTATGCGTTAATTTGACAATTAAGATTCTGTTGACTTTTTATAAACAACTTTGACCCGACAAATGTCTTAGTTAGGACGGGAATCAGAGGGTGCCCTTTTAAGGGTTTATTACCCACATAATTACCAACTTATAACTACCTTTAGGTTGACTAATCACTGGACCATTAGTGATTAATTGTTAAGTCAAACCTTAATTACGACGGTTTGACTTTTAAGCTATAAACTAAGCAAAACACGATTAAGGAAGGTTAAGGAAGCTTACCAAGGTCCTAATTACGACTAGAGATGCTTAGAGACTGATCTTGAGCTCCAGAATTCTCCAAGAAAGAAGTTATGAATGAGTGATCAAAGTTGCACAATGAGGACCTTTATATAGTGGGTTTAATCTCACTAGATTATGACAAACAAGTCTAGGATTTGTCCAAGATGCATACAAGTGTCCCCCTAAGCCTAAAAACATGCTAGTGCAGCCCATGGTATTGAAAACAAGTGACATACGTCGGTTAAACGGGCTGGGAAGGCACCTGCCATATTTTTGTGCATCAGAGGACCCCTCGCATGATGTGTAGGTCCCCTAAGGGTCCTACGCGTCCCGCGACGCCCCTTCTGACCGGATTTTCAACTTTCCAAGTTTGCTGTTTTGGTCCCTGGTCCATAAAATCTTTATTTAACATGGTTTCTTGCATTTTTAACCCCCACACTTGACTTTTAAGGACCCCAAGTCATAAACCAACTTTGTTAAGTCCCCGGTTATTCATACGATCACCGAAAAGTCTTAAATTTCAACGTTGATGCTTTTAACCCCTCATAACTTCCTCATGCTATAACGAAACTTGGTGAAATTTTTATCATGCATTCTAGTGAGCATAATTAATCGTTACAAAGCTTCGGGTTTGCTAAAAGGTCACTCAGAGGTATACTTTAAACATGTTGACACATTTAACCCCTGTAGTTTGTAATTTCTCACTTTCTTCCACAATTAGCTTCGTATGATCCATGATTCATTCGTTTAAGGGTATAAACATCGTGTAGGGTTATTGTAAAGTATATTTATCCATTGTTGACGTTTTGAACCTTTATATTCACATACTTTCCTTGTTTGTCAACTTTAGCCCCTTTTAGAGTATTATTTCACACATTCAAAGCTTATGACACGTGTCAATACATTATAGGATGAGAATTTTCGAGGTGTTACATCCTCACCCCCTTAAAAGAAATTTCGACCTCGAGATTTACTGAAATAAATGAGGGTATTTTTCTTTCATTGTGGACTCTACCTTCCACGTGTATTCGGGACCTCTTCGGGCATCCCATTTAACTTTTACAATTGGTACATGCTTCCTTCGAAGCTTCTTAACCTGTCGATCCTCGATCGACACAGGTTTTTCAACAAACTTCAAGCTCTCATCTATATGCACATCCGTATGTGGTATGACTAGTGATTCATCAGCTAGACACTTCTTCAGATTGCAGATGTGGAATACGTTATGAATACTACTGATCTCTTCAGGCAAATTTAACTTATAAGCAACTGATCCGACACATTCGATGATCTCGAATGGTCCTATGTATCTCGGGCTTAACTTGCCTCTCTTACCAAATCGCATTACCCCTTTCCATGGTGATACTTTAAGTAGAACTTTATCACCAACCTCAAACTTTAGAGGTTTACGCCTTAAGTCCGCATAGCTTTTCTGCCTATCCCTAGCAGCTTTGAGACGATCGCGTATTTGCACAATCTTATCTGTCGTCTCCAGGACTATTTCAGATCCTGTCAGTTGGACATCTCCAACTTCCGCCCAACAAACGGGCGTTCTGCACTTCCTGCCATATAATGCCTCAAAAGGCGCAGCCTTAATGCTCGTATGGTAGCTATTGTTATAGGAGAACTCGATCAATGGTAGGTGGTTATCCCAACTACCACCTAAGTCGATCATACATGCACGAAGCATGTCTTCCAAGGTTTGGATGGTACGCTCACTCTACCCGTCCGTCTGAGGATGGTAAGCCGTACTGAAATTTAGGCGCGTGCCCAAAGATTGTTGGAAACTTTTCCAAAAATGTGATGTGTATCTAGTATCTCTGTCAGAGATAATAGACACAGGTACGCCATGCAGAGATACAATCTTATCTACGTACAATTGGGCTAACATGTCGGAGCTGTAGGTCTCCTTAATTGGTAGGAAATGTGCTGACTTAGTCAGTCTATCCACTATCACCCATATAGTATCATTTCCTTTCTTTGTCTTTGGCAACTTGGTGATGAAATCCATTGTCACCATTTCCCACTTCCACGTGGGAAGTTCAGGTTGTTGTAGCAAGCCTGACGGCTTTTGATGTTCAGCTTTGACTTGCGCACACGTCAAACATTTAGCTACATAGGCAGCTATAGACTTCTTCAAGCCTATCCACCAGAAATTTGCTTTCAGATCCTGGTACATCTTGTCAGCTCCAGGATGAATGGAGTATTTAGAACTGTGGGCTTCCTGGAGGATAACATCTCGAAGTCCTCCATAAACTGGAACTCATATTCGTCCATTCAACTTCAGAATTCCGTCCTTGCCATAGGATAACTGTTCTTCGGTTACTCCTAGCTTTTCACCAGGATAGTTAGCTTCCAGCACAGCTTCCTTCTGCGCAGCTAACAACCTTTCATTCAAACTATTCTTTATCTCAATGCTCTTGGCATTGATTCTTATAGGCTTCACTCTTTCCTTTTGACTCAAGGCACCGGCGACTACATTCACCTTGCCAGGATGGTATCTTATCTCACAATCATAATCATTCAAAGTTTTCATCCAACGTCGTTGCCTCATGTTCAAATCCTTTTGGTTAAACAGGTGCTGGAGGCTCTTGTGATCAGAATAGATCACACACTTGATACCGTATAAATAGTGCCTCCAAAGTTTTAGTGCAAATACAACGGCACCAAACTCCAAGTCATGGGTGGTTAGTTCTTTTCGTGCACCTTTAACTGTCGAGAAGCATAGGTAATAACCTTGCCTTTCTGCATAAGCACACACCTCATACCGGTGTGTGATGCATCACAGTATACCACAAACTCTTCTATTCCATCAGGCAATGTCAACACAGGTGCATTGCTTAGCTTCTGCTTAAGGATATCAAAGGACTCCTACTGCTTAGGACCCCAGTTAAGCTTAATAGTCTTCCTAGTCAAAGAAGTTAGGGGTGCAGCAATCCTTGAAAATTTTTCAATAAAACGCCTGTAATATCCTGCCAATCCCAAGAAGCTGCGAATCTCTGTGGGCGTCTTCGGCTCTTGCCAATTCATGACAGCTTCAACCTTAGCGGGATCTACCTGGATTCCGTGTTCACTAACCATATGTCCAAGAAATTGGACTTCACGGAGCCAAAATTCACACTTAGAGAATTTGGCGTAGAGCTTTTCTCGATGAAGCAGTTTCAGAATACAATGGAGGTGCTTCTCATGGTCAGCTTGACTCTTCGAGTAAATAAGAATATCATCGATGAAGACGATGATAAATTTATCCATGTAGGGCTTGCAGACGCGGTTCATGAGATCCATGAATGCGGATGGTGCATTAGTGAGTCCAAAAGGTATCACTAAGAACTCGTAATGACCGTAACGTGTCCTAAATGCAGTCTTATGTACATCTTCATCCTTGACCTTCAGTTGATGATATCCTGACCTTAAGTCGATTTTGGAAAAGTAACTCGCTCCTTGAAGCTGATCGAACAAGTCGTCGATCCTGGGTAATGGATACCGATTTTTAATAGTAACTTTGTTAAGTTCTCGATAATCGATGCACAGACGCATCGAGCCATCTTTCTTCTTCACAAAAAGGATTGGTGCTCCCCAAGGAGATGAGCTAGGTCTAATAAAACCTTTGCTTAACAAATCATCCAGTTGAGTTCTCAACTCTTTCATCTCCGTTGGTGCCAATCTGTAAGGCGCTCTTGCAACAAGTGCTGCTCCAGGAATAATGTCAATCCTGAACTCCACTTGCCTATTTGGGGGTAAACCAGGTAGTTCTTCAGGGAATACTTCTGGATATTCAGAGATAATGGGTATGTCTTCGATCTTAGGCTTTGGTTCATCAACAGTTATTTGTGCCAGGTAGATAACACAACCCTTCTTCATACACCTTGATGCCTTGAGCATGGACACTTGCTTAGTCATTCCATACTTAGTATCTCCTTGAATGGTAAGTGACTCACCAGACGGAGTCTTAATCACCACTTGCTTCTTAGCACAAACGATTTGGGCTTGGTTGCGAGACAACCAATCCATGCCTATTACTATATCGAAACCGGCTAATTTTAAAGGGAAGTAAAGACAATGGTAAAGAGTGGTTCCTAATGGATATAACACATCCATCTAACATGGTTGATGCTGTTTCTAAGGTACCATCAGCTAATTCCACCTCATATTTCACACTTAGGGTTTTAACAGGTAAATTCAGCAATTTACAAAACTTATTATCTACGAATGACTTGTCAGCTCCTGAATCGAATAGCACTCTTGCATAAACATCATTTATGAGGAAGGTACCTGTGATCACATTGTCATCCTGAATAGCTTCCTTTGCATCCATCCGGAAGACCCTTGCATTGGTCATTTTTCCATCCTCAGTTTTCTTTGCAAGTTTTGGGCAGTTGGACTTGATATGCCCTTTTTCATTGCAGCTATAGCACGTAGCATCTTTCAACTTTTTGCAATCCAAGGTCTTGTGCTCAGGAGACTTGCAAATCCCACATGCCCTAGGCTGTGACTGGGATTTCGACTCATATCTGCACTTCCCGAAGTGCTGTTTCTTGCAAATTTTACATTTGGGTTTATCACCCGACTGATGACCATCTTTCTTAGATCCAGAACTCTTTTTTGTGGTCATTGTTTCCTCTATGTCTCTTATCCGATCACCGTGAGCTATCATCCTCATGCTTCCTTTTTCTCAGCATCAGTGTTTCTCAGTGATCTCTGCCTGACCGCGTCCAGAGTAAGAGATAATGCTATATCAGCTGCAGACCGGAAGGTAGCTGGTCTGGAGGCTTCCACACTGGCCTTAACCTCTGGGGCTAAATGATGCGTGTGAAGTGTTTTATATTTTTAGGTGTATATTTTAAGCCCTTTAACACTTTTTTAGCCAAGTTTTAAATTTATAAAACACGATATTTACTAACACTAAACACAGATATGGGCAAGTGCACCCATCGTGAGCGTAGTATAGTGTTGGTAAGATACCGAGGTCGTCCAAGGACACAAGAGCTTTTAGTACCGGTTTATCTTCAACGTCTAATCAAAACAAAAGTTTAGAAAAATGTTTTAAGCTAAGAAAAATAAAAACTAACTAAAATGCTGAAAAATAAAAATAAAAGAAAAACAGATAGACAAGATGAATCACTTGGTTCCGACTCGTGTATAGTGTAACCTTTGATTATTTCTGCACTTTTGCACTATTTTAAGAGATTATCTTAGTTATTGTAGTAGGCCCCTCTTTTGAAGGTGACGTTACCCTCAACCCAGTAGTTTGAGTCAGCAAGGATACAATCCAAAAGGGTCGGATTATTGAAAGATAATGAATTAAGTTATTAATGCAAATTATGGTAGGCCCCTCTTTTGGAGGTGACGTTACCCTCGACTAAGTAGTCTGAGTCAGCAGGGATACAGTCCTAAATAGCCGGGTTATAGTATTAATAGTAGTTAACTTATGAGGGGATCAAAGAGTTTGGACCCCCGCCATCCAATACCGTTAAGTATTGAAGGAGGTCCTACTAAATTTGACCCAGGTCCATTGCAGGACCTCTAAACGCTGAACAATGGCAAGACTCTTACCAAACCGTTCCCTTAACCCCCGACCAGGGAGCCAACATACCTCCATATAGACCGTGGAGCTATGAATGGTGAAAATCTTTTGTTTTATATAGACAGTAAAATAATGCCAAGACACCACGGACAAACGATAAGGAAGAATCACCTTCAACATAAGAAACTAGTTATTAAAGTCATTAATACAAAACCAAGTAAAAAGTGCGAAAAGATTAGAAATAAAAAGTATTACACTAGACACTTGTCTTCACCAAGTGATGTAAGAGACTTAGGCAAACATGGCCTTGATTGTCAAGAACTCTTACGATCAATCTTGGATCCCGAGACGACTCACACACTCTATGATGGACAATGGATGATGGTGGTGGATGATGGTGTTGTGGTGGTTGTGGGTGGTGGGTGAAGTGTGAGAGAGGTGGTGTGCCAAGGGATGGTTTGAGCTTGAGCCAAGCACTCCTATTTATAGGCTGAACAGAAGCTCGGGCACGGCCCCGTGTCCACATCCTTCTCTTTCTTCATTTAATGCAGCTTGTCTTATTAGTTGACCACGCCCCCGTGTCCGCTGAGCACCACCCCGTGTGCAGAAGAATCTTTGTACTATGAAGATTTGCTTAGATTGTGGGAATCTTATAGTTGAGCACGGCCCCGTGTCCGCTGAGCACGGCCCCGTGGTGGGCAATAGAAGCTTCTACCACTTTGTCTTTTCTGCTGACACTTGGGCACGCCCCCGTGCTGGCTGAGCACGGGGCGTGTTCAGTCTTCTGTTATATTGTTTTACTTGGGAAGATGCTGTCGTGGGGTCGGGCATGTCACATCTTGTTCCTTTTCTTGTATTTATGTTAGATTTTGATGTCTTTTTGCTTCTTTTGTTAATTTGAGCTCATTTAATCCTGAAAATACAAAAAGAAGACAAAAGCACACTTTTTCCAACATTAGTACTAAAAAAGGGTTAGTTTTGTGCCACAATTGATGTAATTTATATGTTGCATTTTGCACACATCAAATACCCCCACACTTGAATCTTTGCTTGTCCTCAAGCAAAACTCTTTAATATGTGGCTATTACACTCCCAAATGGAATGGGTAGAGAAGAAGGTTTTTGGGCTTGTCATAGAGTGTCGGGATGTCCAAGATTCTTTATTTAGTTTTATTTGTATTTATTTACAATCCTATTCGTCATGATTTATTTAAAACTTTTCATAAGATAAATTACTTATTAGGGCATAACATGCCTCTTTAAAATTCTATTTATACACAAGTTCACATACCTCACGGGGATCACTCAACACTCGGCCGAAAATGTATTTTTGTGGATCACTCGAGAGCGGCATGGAACTTACTCCTACCATAGGCTTGCCAAGCAATCAATCCTTCTCCTTTTTAACTTATATACCTTTGTAAATATCAAGAGGACTTTTTGGGTGAAGGGTTAGGCTTGGGTTAAAGGTAGGTGGTTGGGTTAGTGGTTAGTAGAAAAAGGGCGAAAAGCGTAACAAGCGTCGGTTTTCGTAAGACTTTTTTTTTTACTTTTATTTTGATGAAGCTATTATTCAAACAAAGTTATTTTTGATGAACTTGTTTGTTTATTTTCTTTTCCTTCATCATCAACACAATTTTTTTTTTTCAAAGTCATACGAAAAACCGAGCTAGTTACTAAAACAAAGGGTTAGAAATGAAAAAGGTTTTGGTGGGTAAAAGGGTGTTTGGTTTGGGTTATGAAATGAAAAAGGTTTAGGCTCAAAGGGGCTAACTAGGGGGATTTTGGGTAGGTGGTAAAAAAAAAGAAAATAATGGTGTAGAAATAAAAAGGGTTAGTCCTAATGCCTCCATCATTTACTTACTCGGGTTTAAGTTGGTAAGGACCGGGAATGTATCATCATGGCAAGTTCTAGAGTCGTAAGAACCAAGCGGCTATTCACACAAGAAACGAAAAATGAGCATTTAGTCTAATGATATGTAATTGTATGCTCAATAAAGGCTCAAAACTCACATTTGTGGGAATGGGTTTTTATGTGATCAAGTATATATAATCAAATTTTAACTAAGCTTGTCATGCCTTTTCATAATTTTCTTATGTTGGTTCTTTTTATCACGACGCTATCGGTTGTAAATTTGTAAAAATATAACCTTTTTAGAACTTGAAATTCCCGAGTTAAACCTAGACAAGTAAAAAAATGAAAGTTTTTGAAAAAAAATTTGGGGTGATTAGCGGTTCCAATAGAGTTTTGTGTAAGGCTTGTATTTAGGACTTGCAAGATTCAAGGTTTTAGCATCCCCCCCACACTTAAATTACACATTGTCCTCAATGTGTCCCAAAAATAAGTTTTTAGGTTGATTGAATGTGTAAAAAGGTGTGAAAAAGCAAAAATTTTGTGTTACTGGGCGCTGAACACGGCCCCGTGTTGTCCGAGCACGGCCCCGTGTTCAAGTGCCAGTAACAAAATTAAATCAAGAGAAACAAAAGCCTGGACACGGGGGCGTGTTGGGTGAACACGGCCCGTGTCCAGTTACCTGAACTGGGTCTTTTTCTGCAGACTGTGCAGCACGGGGCCGTGTTGGGTGGACACGGCCCGTGCCGAGCTTACTGTAAACGAAGAAAATCGTCGGACAGGTCTCTTTTCCTGCAAGGGGTGCTGGTTTAAGTTTCCCTTGTATCCTTTGTCATCTCAAGTGTGTTTTATTCCTGAAAATTAAAACTAACTAGAAAACATGAAAATTAATCTAAACTAAACTAAGGATAGTTCCGCGGAATGCCTCCGTGGTGCGCCACGTTTATAAGGGTCCTTGGCTAGACCCAAAGCCTGGTCATATGTTACCCAAGTGGGATGTATTGCATCCCATGTTACACCGTCGGAGAGCGTCATCCAAGCTTGAGTCTATGACCTTCATGTAGTTGACCGGGTCTTCGTCCTCTACTCTTTTTCCACATTCAAACTTCACTTCCTTGTCCCCAAACTTCAATGTTAACGTTCCGTCATTCATATCCACCACTGCTTGGGCGGTGGCTAGAAATGGCCTCCCGAGGATGAGAGGGACATCGGTATCTTCCTCCATGTCTAAGATGACAAAGTCGGTTGGGAACACGAAGTTGTCAACCTTGACCAATAGATTTTCAGTGACACCTTGTGGAAATTTGACGGATCTGTCGGCGAGTTGTATGCTTATCTTTGTAGGGCTTGTTGTTCCTAGGCCGAGTCGTTTGAATATTGATGTGGGCATGAGGTTAATGCTAGCCCCAAGATCGGCTAATGCATTACGAACGGGGGATTCCCCGATCGAGCAAGGAATCGTGAAACTTTCGGGGTCAATTTTCTTTTGTGGGAGTTTGTTGAGTACTAGGGCGGAGCATTCTTCGCCTAAGTTAACTAATTGCAATGATTCAATTTTCCTTTTGTGAGTGAGGAAATCCCTCATGAATTTTGCATATTTAGGCATTTGGGTTAGGACCTCAATAAAAGGAATATTAACATGCAATTGTTTTAGTAAATTTTCGAACTTTGCGAATTGCTCATCGGTCTTTTGATGATTTAACCTACCGGGGTACGGAATTGGAGGAGTCTTGGTGGGCTCTTGATTTGGTAAAGAAGCCTTTTCTGGTTGGGGTGCGGGTGGAGTTGTAGTTTGGCTTCTTTCATCTGGTGGTAATGGAGCCTCCTCGGGACCCACGGTTCGATTTCTCAATGTGATGAGATGTACTTGTGCTTTTGGGTTGGTTTCAGTATTGCTAGGTAATGCGCCTTGTGGTCTCTCGGAGAAATTTTGAGCTATTTTATTTAATTGTTTTTCAATGTTTTGAATGCTAGCTTGTTGATTTCTAAAATTCGATTCCAATTGTTGAAATCGATCCAAGTTTTTCTTTTCGGTGTCGGAGATGAGGCGAGATATAGTATCTTCAAGCCTTTCTCTTCCACCTTGTTGTTGAGAAAAATTTTGTGGTTGTTGAAAGTTACTTCGTTGGTTTTGTTGGTTACTACTATTGCCGGGATCTCTCCAACCAAGGTTTGGGTGGTTACGCCATCCTTGGTTGTAGGTACCCGTTGGAGGACCCGACGGCCTAGGTCTGTTATCAATGTACTTTACCGTTTCTGTTTGTTCATCTAATTCTTTCATACAACTCCAATTTTCATGTGGCTCACCACACCCTTCACAAGCCATAACCGAGGCTGTTTTTGTCATTTCTAGCTTTTTGATTTTCGAAGAGAGGGCCTCGATTTGGGCTTGTAAAGAGGTGCTTTCATCAACCTTATGGGCGCCCGGGGCAATAGATTTATTACCTCGGGGAGTGTGCCATTGAAAATTGGTTTGAGCAATTTCCTCAATTTGATTATATATTTCATTTGGGCGACGATTACCTAAAAGTCCCCCGGAGCTAGAATCAAGTGTTTGTCTTGTGTGTGGCAACAACTCATTGTAGAAAGTGGATACTTGTTGCCATACTGCAAGACCGTGATGAGGACACTTTCTTAGTAGCTCCTTGAACCTTTCCCAAGTTTCATATAAGGATTCCCCATCTTCTTGTGAATATGTATTAATTTCAGTCATTAATTTAGCCGTTTTAGCAGGAGGGAAATACTTATATAGAAACTTTTGGGCTAGTTCATCCCAGGTGTTTACCGAGCCAACTGGGAGGGTGTTAAGCTAAGCCTTAGCTCGGTCTTTTAGTGAAAATGGAAACATCCGAAGGCGAATGGCGTCGTTTGATGCTCCATTGATCCGAAAGGTATCACATATTTCCAAGAAATTAGTAATATGTATATGGGGATCCTCGTCCGCAAGCCCATGGAAGGTTGCGGAGTTTTGAAGCATTTGTATCAAATGCGGCCGAAGTTCGAAGTTGTTGGCTTCGACATTCGGTGCATTGATAGCGGCGCCTAGATTACCTACGGTGGGTCGTAGGTAATCCATGAGGGTACGTTGGTCCGCCATTGGAAGTGGGTCCCCCGAAACTTTCTCTTGATTTTTAGCTTTAAGTCTTTTTCTGAGAAAGCGTTCGGGTTCTTCTAGAGGTTCTTTTATGTCTCTACTAGAACTGGAGCTCATGCACTACATAGGAAGTTTAAATGTGGCGCCAAGGTTCCAAGTCCTGCGATAAAAACATAAAAGAATGTTGGTCAGAAGGTTCACCATGGCCCCGTGCTCAGCGAACACGGCCCGTGGTCAAATTTACAGTAATTGTTCTCCGGATCCCTGTTATTGGGAGTTGGACACGGCCCCGTGTTGTACCGACACGGCCCCGTGCTCAGCCCTCTGTAACTCGAAAATTAAAAACTGCCAGTGATAATGCTGGGCACGACCCGTGTCCGACCAGACATGGCCCGTGCTGAGCTCTGCAGAAACAGAAAAACTAAGAAAAAATCCTAAAAAAATGAAAAATAAGAAAAACGATTAGGCCGTTGATTCCTAACTTTCTTAAAATCCTTGTGTCCCCGGCAACGGCGCTAAAAACTTGATGCGTGTGAAGTGTTATATATTTTTAGGTGTATATTTTAAGCCCTTTAACACTTTTTTAGCCAAGTTTTAAATTTATAAAACACGATATTTACTAACACTAAACACACATATGGGCAAGTGCACCCATCGTTGTTGGTGCACACAAATCGGCATTTTTCTTGAAAAGTGTTTTTGTGATTGAATTTTTTTTGGAAAAGTTAAAAGTTCACAGGATAAGTGTGACTTGCCGGAGCTCCCAGGTTGGTAAAAGTGGAGCAGGAATCGGCACATTTCTTGAGAAATTCACGAAAGTGATTTCGACTTACAAGTGGTAAATCAGGGACATTAAATTGTATCTGATTTTCTACAAATGATTGAGAAACAATGTGATGAACCCCCTAACCTACAATTGGTAAAATCAAACTTATTTTCCGGAAAAACCATTTGATTAAAACAAACTTAAGTGTTTTGAAATCAATGGGAAAATAGTTTGTTGTGAGGGGGAGTTCTGATTGTTTATGCCAAGTGGATGGCGATTTGAAGCGATTTGATATCAGTTGTCGCTTTATTGTATAGTTTGTTTTCAAATTTCCTAAAATGTGTTTGCATTTTAGGGGGAGTAAAAATTTCAGAAAATTCAAAAACATTTGAAAATTTGAAAAAGTAAAAAACATGATAAAATGAAAAAAGAGTTTTGTTGTGCAAAAAGAGGAAATGATAGTACATCAGTGGACTGTCACAACATGCTAAAGAAATGGAAAGTCAAAAGTGATAAACAATCTCACTGTGGATATGTCAGTAGGTTTTTGCACATTTAGTAAATTGTGACGAGATATAAACATAAAATTTGCTTGCGTCTACGTGGGGAACACCTCCAGGATATATAGGTAACCCCTGAAATCTTGTTTGAAGGGTCCCGTATTCTGAGATACTAGGTCTTTATACTTAGTGATATCTGGGGTATTATCCCGGGACTTCTGATAATGCGGAAGCAATGGCCTAGTCCCCGGAGAATACTTTACTTTTGCTTGAAATATAGCTCACCCTCAGCTAAAAAAAATGATGAAACATTGAAAAATGCTAATCATGGCTGTTGAAACAAAAGATCCTCTAAAGGGGACCCACCAAAAGTCGAAGCCGTCATCTCTCTGCGTATCGAAAGATCGACCTGAGCTCTCACGGCCCTCGCATTTAACCCCTTACAGATATCATCTAGGTATACTCACCTGTAAGACTGAATACTGGGGTCTGGATACGGGAGTATATACTGAGGTGGGACACATGTAGATGTTTAAGTCCTAAAACATTAATCTCGTATCTCGAAACAGTTGAACTTTGTGTGAAAATTTAAGTGGATCAGTATACTGACAATCTAAGTGAATTGTTTAGAACTTAAAATGAAATGAAGCTTAACGGTGTTGTTGATTTGTCTCAAAAACTGATATGATCCTCTTACACAAACTCACAAAAATATTGTTTGTAAATAGTTCATTTACTGCATTTCATTTCTGTTATTTCAAAATCCAAAAAGATTTTCGGTGTGTTTTAACATAAATTTTTGAAAAATTCAAAAAGATTTTAGACAACTGATGTTGAAAAGCTGATTTTCAAAAGTCCGAGTGCTAGACATGACGAACAGGTTTGGGAAAGTTTTTCAGAGATAAAAAATTTGTTAAATGATCATTGTTAATATTTGATTGTATATTGATTGGAGAAGGATCAGTATTGGTGCATGAAATTTGATAAATTGTTAAATATTTTTTTGTGAATCTTATTTTTGGGTAGAGGATGTGCAGGATAGCAGATAGAGTGCCAGGTTCCGATACCTGAGGATTCTGAAATTCTGTAAAAGCCAGACTACGATCCCAGCATGTTTTGAGGGGGAGTCTGTTAGAGAGAGAGAGAATTGGAGATAGAATAGAGCCAGGTAGAGATCCTGAAGAAAGCTCAAAGACTGATAAAGACTGAAGATTGTAAAGACTCGACACTTAAGACTCGTCAACATCTGAGGGGGAGTCTGTTGGTGCACACATCTGTCGTCTTCGTCTTGTATCGAGTCTCGGGTTCGGTGCGGATCTTATCAGGCATGATGTCACTAGTGACATCACTAGTGACATCACACTACATATTTACGTGATAATGCATGAAGATGGAATCAGAATGTTATCATCCTCACAAAAAGACAAAACAGATTACACGATTGTTGGATGTTTTCGCTTCAAGACAAAAGATCTTTGTAGGTTTCGCTTCAAACTGTAATATGTTTACATGAAGATTTCGCTTGAAGGGTGTCGCTTCAAGTGCTTCAAGCGAAATCATGAACCTTATATATAGGTCAAGTTTCATTTCATTTGTAACAGTTGTTGCCAAGTGTACCGAAGTGCTGCCGGTTTCTCTTTCGAATGTAAAGGTTGTAATATCAATATAAAAGAGGTTTAAAGTGTGAAACAAGCTGTTATCACGTCCGTTTCTTAGTTTCCGCCTCTGAAACGGACTAGAACTCTTCCGAACAACTCGTTTAGGTCGCAATCCGATCCTGCAATCGTGAGCGTAGTATAGTGTTGGTAAGATACCGAGGTCGTCCAAGGACACAAGAGCTTTTAGTACCGGTTTATCTTCAACGTCTAATCAAAACAAAAGTTTAGAAAAATGTTTTAAGCTAAGAAAAATAAAAACTAACTAAATTGCTGAAAAATAAAAATAAAACAGATAGACAAGATGAATCACTTGGTTCCGACTCGTGTATAGTGTAACCTTTGATTATTTCCGCACTTTTGCACTATTTTAAGAGATTATCTTAGTTATTGTAGTAGGCCCCTCTTTTGAAGGTGACGTTACCCTCAACCCAGTAGTTTGAGTCAGCAAGGATACAATCCTAAAGGGTCGTATTATGGAAAGATAATGAATTAAGTTATTAATGCAAATTATGGTAGGCCCCTCTTTTGGAGGTGACGTTACCCTCGACTAAGTAGTCTGAGTCAGCAGGGATACAATCCTAAATAGCCGGGTTATAGTATTAATAGTAGTTAACTTATGAGGGGATCAAAGAGTTTGGACCCCCGCCATCCAATACCGTTAAGTATTGAAGGAGGTCCTACTAAATTTGACCCAGGTCCATTGCAGGACCTCTAAACGCTGAACAATGGCAAGACTCTTACCAAACCGTTCCCTTAACCCCCGACCAGGTAGCCAACATACCTCCATATAGACCGTGGAGATATGAATGGTGAAAATCTTTTATTTTATATAGACAGTAAAATAATGCCAAGACACCACGGACAAACGATAAGGAAGAATCACCTTCAACATAAGAAACTAGTTATTAAAGTCATTAATACAAAACCAAGTAAAAAGTGCGAAAAGATTAGAAATAAAAAGTATTACACTAGACACTTGTCTTCACCAAGTGATGTAAGAGACTTAGGCAAACATGGCCTTGATTGTCAAGAACTCTTACGATCAATCTTGGATCCCGAGACGACTCACACACTCTATGATGGACAATGGATGATGGTGGTGGATGATGGTGTTATAGTGGTGGTGGGTGGTGGGTGAAGTGTGAGAGAGGTGGTGTGCCAAAGGATGGTTTGAGCTTGAGCCAAGCACTCCTATTTATAGGCTGAACAGAAGCTCGGGCACGGCCCTGTGTCCAGTGGGCACGGCCCCGTGTCCAGTGGGCACGGCCCAGTGTCCACATCCTTCTCTTTCTTCATTTAATGCAGCTTGTCTTATTAGTTGACCACGCCCCCGTGTCCGCTGAGCACGACCCCGTGTGCAGAAGAATCTTTGTACTATGAAGATTTGCTTAGATTGTGCGAATCTTATAGTTGACCACGGCCCCGTGTCCGCTGAGCACGGCCCCGTGGTAGGCAATAGAAGCTTCTACCACTTTGTCTTTTCTGCTGACACTTGGGCATGCCCCCGTGCTGCCTGAGCACGGGGCGTGTTCAGTCTTTTGTTATCTTGTTTTGCTTGGGAAGATGCTGTCGTGGGGTCGGGCATGTCACATCTTGTTCCTTTTCTTGTATTTATGTTAGATTTTGATGTCTTTTTGTTTCTTTTGTTAATTTGAGCTCATTTAATCCTGAAAATACAAAAGGAAGACAAAAGCACACTTTTTCCAACATTAGTACTAAAAAAGGGTTAGTTTTGTGCCACAATTGATGTAATTTATATGTTTCATTTTGCACACATCACTAAACCCCCGATGAAACGAGCTATCCTCTTGGGTTCTGACGTCACAAGGTAAGGAACCAACCTTGACATTGTATTGAAACTGGTAAGGTAGGCCTGACAGTCCAGGTTCTTCATAACCAAAGACAAGAAATCAGATTCAATCTTTTCAACCTCATGCTGAGGGCAGTAGTTTTCCTTAATCAACGTCACAAACTGATCCCATGACAGATTGTACAATGGGATTTTTCCGGTAGCTTGGATTAATGACCTCCACCAACTATGCCTCGCCCTTCAATGACTGAGATATGAATTTTACCACATCCTTATCAGCGCACCCGCTGATATCAACCACGGTGTCCATTTCGTCTAACCAAGTCATGCAGTCGACAGCTCCTCTTTCCCCAGTAAAGTCTCTCGGTTTGCATGAGACAAAATACTTCTATGTGCAGGACTTACCACGCGGTTCCTGCTTAAGCTCGATCTTCTTTGATGGGACACTTTACAGATTTGAAGAGTGACGATCGTCGTCGTCTTTCTTTGGCTCTTCCTTCTTGGAGGGTGGCTTGCTGTGAGCCTCAGAATGAGTCTTAGGCTTGGAATGCGGTGCGGATAGGGTCCTACTTCGAGTCCCGCTATATTCATTATACTGCCGCTCTATTGCTTTTGTAACAGCATTTTCTATTAACGCTTGTAGTTCTGCACCCGCTATGTTAATTCGGGTATTATCATGATCCTCCCTTGGGTGACTGTTGATCTCATCCGAGTCAGCCATGTAGTTTGAACTGTTACATAAGATATGGACAATAATTTATTTGGGAGTTTATTATGGAATTGTCTTTTATGGCAATTCATTAACCATGGTAAACACAGACCATATTTGGTTAATTTGTTAGTCATATTTATTTAGGATTTTTATTATAATTTATCCTAATTATAAAACAATAACAGTATTATTAGTAGCACAAAAGGCCTAGTCACAGGGACATTTTTAAATCATAAGCCATGATTCCAGAGAATCAAGGCATTAAGGTTTGAACATAGTTCTTTACCTTTTTCTGACAGGGAGTCATAGACTACTACTGTCTTTTGTCTTATATGACAATGAGTATAGCCCGTAGGCACTACATTACCTATGGATGTTTAATATATGATCATCTTAGTTGATGATTTAAACCCATGATTTATAGATCATCAGGTTAGGATAGGAATCTTTTGAAGAATCCTATTATAAAAATGACGTGTGTGATTTTAACGAATCACATCTGCCAGGAGCGTTAACATGCTTTCAGATGTTAACAGGGATTTGAATCTTTTTAAACAGGTCTTACCATTTTGGCCAAGTCTTCTAATGACATGCAGGCTAGGTTACACCTTAAGATTCTTATTTAATTTTTAATTAGGCAGATTATTTTTAAGAGGAATGATTTTTGATTTACTTATTTCATGTATAATATATTTATGCATAAAATGACAAAATGAAATTTTTAAACTTAACATTCCATTAAACATTAAAGGAGTACACATTGCCCTAAACGGGACTTTTAACAGAACAACCTACCCACGCAGGGGCTAAACTGAAATACAAGTCCACGCAGGGACCAATTACTAAAATAGATGTCCACGCAGGTACTAAAAGACAAGTCCACACAGGGACTAAGTACATAGATAAATGTCCACGCAGGGACTTGATTGAAATAAGGAAGTACAATAATACATATAGGGATTCAATGATCCCTCTTCTTCTTTCCTTTTAACAAGCTTGCTAGGCCCTTGAGGAATCCCCGGTTGTTCCTACGTTCTTCCTGAAAGTCTCGTTCCACCCTGCTTAGTCTTTGGAGGATTTCCTCCTGTTCTGGTGGGGAAAACCATGGCGGTTGCGGCTAGTGCTGAAACGAAGGTCGAGCAGTTATTTGATACCCATGAGTTGGGTATCCCACTCCCCAAGGGGCTCCATATGGTCTTTCAGGATGAAGGGCGTTGTAGTTTGCTGCTACTTGGTATGGGTCGGCTTCAGCATAGTTATAGTGTGTGTGAGTCGGCTGCTCAAACGGATTGTACCCCGTTGAACCGGTGTATTTAGGAATCGGGTTATCAAAACCCAATGGTGGCGGTGGTGGTGCAACTGGTGCAGAATTCACCTCTGAAACTAGGTTTGAAGGCCCACCCATTTGTGGGTCTTCATGCAGTGGCGGATAGTGACTGCCACTTGAGTGATGGGGGGGTGATAAAGTGAAAACCCCCTTCTCACACGGATATTCGTACGCCTTTTCTTCTACGCCTTGGTGGTTCTGGAGGTGCCTGATGAACTGGCGGCGGTGATGTGACTGCCACGAAACGCGAATCATCGGAGGGATCCTGCTGTTGTTGCTGCTGTGGGTTATGAGAGGGTGTAAAATACCACTCATACTGGTTGAACCTTGCTTGATAACTGTCTGGACCACGGTAGGGTGATCCGTGGAAGGACGAACCATCTGAAATCTTGATGGGATGGTTGAGGGTCCCGGTTGCAGGCTTGACGGGATCCGTGTCCTCATCCATGTCCATTGCATGGTCTCCCAAGAAATTCTCTTCAGGTTCTAGTGGGTTAAAACCCACTGGTTCTTCAATATAGTTCGCCAGGTTGAACCGGCCCTGAAAGACAGGAGTGGGATCGCCAAAGGAATGGTGCGAAAGGGATCGCTGCAACGGCAAGAAGGAGTGGCGTGAGTCATCGGGCTCGTTTTCTGATTGCGGCCCAAAAGAGTGACGATAAGGAGGTGTTGAGCTATACGAGATAGATCGTCTAGCGGGCTCTACATGGGTCCTCCAGTTTCCTTGAGGATCGGCGCTCATAGTAGTAGAAGGAGTCCGCCGGTGTGAAGGCCCGGCTTCGTGATCGTTGGGGGCGTTGATCGGCCCCTTACCTCGTCCTCCTCTTCGGAACCTCGGTGGCATATTTCCTGTCAAAACAAATGAAAGATACAACAAAGAAATATAAAGGACAAAGTTAGACTTAAAAACGATTTGGAGTATTCCTAAGTTCTTTGTCTAGACTCGAAAATTTAGGAATGTGCAACTGTGTAACTGAGATTAAACACAAAAGGCTAGTGTTTAATTCACTCAGAGTTGGCTCTGATACCAACCTGTCACACCCCGATATTTCCACGTATTACCGGTGGGCCCGGTGGGGAGTATCGTGACATAGTTGATATCATCATAGTCAAACAACACAATATTTAAATGCACAGCAGAAGGAAAAGATAGATTCATTTCAACCGAATATAATTGTAATATTAAGTATCACAAAATAGTTGAAAATAATCCACAGGTGGATCAAATGAAAAGGAAACATTATTCAATAGTTTTATGTCATCCAAGTTTGCGAGACTTATTATGGATGCTAGGAGAAAGCCAGCCTATTTCGAGTAGTACCTACACTTAACCTTTTTGGGAAAATACGTCAGTTTACACTGGTAAATACAATTAACTGACTCATTTTGAAAAGGTTTAATAAAATTGATTTGAATGCACGTGGCACAAACTTTTATAACTTGGGATAATTATTTATACATAAACTTGTAAAAGAATTACATGTTTCTTATGCGTTCAGTAGCCCGGGATGACACCGGGTTAGAGCTTAATAGACACACCACATGATATAGTCCCGCGGCGGGTTATCCCCGAAGCCGGCGGTTATACCTTATTATTTACATATGCACTAACGGGTGTACGCCTACACCCGTGTACTTAGGTCGTGGCCATTTCGTAAAATGATGCCAAGGATATCCGGGACATGGTCATTAACCCCCCAAAGGCTTTAAGCAAACAAAACAATTCAAATGGGTCATTTCAATAAATTAACCATCATACGATTAAAGATTCAATGTCCGACCAAGCGGTATTTTATATACCGTACCCCAAGCCCATATAAGGGAAAATAAGTTAAAAGTATTTACCTTTGCTAGTAATAATCACAAAGAGCAACTGCATGTAGCTTTTACCGGGTCTCCTATTCTGGAACAAAGGTTTATAATAACCTATTAGATTTCTAACGGGTCTTTAATTAAGCCTAAACTTAGACCGGTTAGTTTTGAAAGAAGATACGGTTCAAACGCATGATTAAGCGAAGACCGGAATAGAATGTGGTTTAGACCCGACAAGCTTGGAGACTTGTATAATATGGGTAAACCAAACACATTCTGGATTTTGAGATTAAAATGATAAGGTTTAACCCGTTTCGGCTAATTTATGCAAACTAGTTACATAAACCGAACCAAACGCGCAAGAAGCGTAACGGGTAACCATAAGAGTTATGTACAGGTTTCCTAAGTTAATATGCCTTAAATATGTTGTGATATCAGTAGGATACCTTCCATCATGCCCAAAACGAGTTTAATCTCAAATTAAGCCCCGTAGGGGTATTTTGGTCATTTTAAAGATTATAAAAGAGATTAAATATACTTCTAAGATACGGCTCTGAAATAATCAGTAAAACAACTTAATTTAATAGGTTATATCAGTTGGTGATAAGTCTTATATGACAAAATGGTTTTAAACCCATACTATGTGTTTAATACGCGTAAAAAGCCGTTTTAAGCGATTTCCGGGTTTAACAGGAAATCTGAGTTTTCTGATCAGGTTATAAAGTTCAAAATACTTCATTTATCATATAAAATCAGTGGCCAAAGATTTGGTATCAATTGGCTATGTAAAACTCATTTTATAAGCAAAAGGGTATAATCGGTAATAACCGAATCAAGGCAATAACCTTAGGTTATGATCAGGTTAAAAATAATTAAAAATCTTCAAAAATCCCAAAATATTATATTACATCAATGGGTAAAAGGTTTGGTGTCAAAAATTGGGTTTAGATAGGCTTTACGCTAATTATGTCGTTTAATTAATAAAAGGCCTTCTAATTACGCTATTGAGCATAACTCCTAATCTAGACCTCCAACTGATGTGAACTTTTAGGGACATGTTTATAAATCAGTAACAAAGATTATTGTCCTCTCTCATTTTCAAAATTCTCGTTTTAAGGTCAAATGGGCATATTGGTCAACATTAAGCAATTAACTAAAACGTGTAAATGAATCGGACAATCAATGAGCCAATCACAGCGGGTTATACCATCATGTAACCTGGTCCTAAGGAAGCTCTAAGGCATTTCTAAACCCATCTAAATCGGGTCAGAACTGAAGTCAAAGCAAAAGTCAAGGTTTTGCGACTTTCGGTTCCGAACCGGTCCTAAACTGAAAATTGTCGGGTCGGACATGCTTAGACATGTTTTTGCATCGATTACCAAGTTATATGGGTGGCAAAACAGGTTACACGTCTTCTACATTGCTAATTATGCGTTAATTTGACAATTAAGATTCTGTTGACTTTTTATAAACAACTTTGACCCGACAAATGTCTTAGTTAGGACGGGAATCAGAGGGTGCCCTTTTAAGGGTTTATTGCCCACATAATTACCAACATCAGTTTAACATAATTACCAACTTATAACTACCTTTAGGTTGACTAATCACTGGACCATTAGTGATTAATTGTTAAGTCAAACCTTAATTACGACGGTTTGACTTTTAAGCTATAAACTAAGCAAAACACGATTAAGGAAGGTTAGGGAAGCTTACCAAGGTCCTAATTACGACTAGAGATGCTTAGAGACTGATATTGAGCTCCAGAATTCTCCAAGAACGAAGTTATGAATGAGTGATCAAAGTTGCACAATGAGGACCTTTATATAGTGGGTTTAATCTCACTAGATTATGACAAACAAGTCTAGGATTTGTCCAAGATGCATACAAGTGTCCCCCTAAGCCTAAAAACATGCTAGTGCAGCCCATGGTATTGAAAACAAGTGAAATAAGTCGGTTAAACGGGCTGGAAAGGCACCTGCCATATTTTTCTGCATCAGAGGACCCCTCGCGTGATGTGTAGGTCCCCTAAGGGTCCTACGCATCCCGCGACGCCCCTTCTGACCGGATTTTCAACTTTCCAAGTTTGTTGTTTTGGTCCCTGGTCCATAAAATCTTTATTTAACATGGTTTCTTGCATTTTTAACCCCCACACTTGACTTTTAAGGACCCCAAGTCATAAACCAACTTTGTTAAGTCCCCGGTTATTCATACGATTACCGAAAAGTCTTAAATTTCAACGTTGACGCTTTTAACCCCTCGTATACGAATTTTATCATAACTTCCTCATGCTATAACGAAACTTGGTGAAATTTTTATCATGCATTCTAGTGAGCATAATTAATCGTTACAAAGCTTCGGGTTTGCTAAAAAGTTACTCAGAGGTATACTTTAAACATGTTGACACATTTAACCCCTGTAGTTTGTAATTTCTCACTTTCTTCCACAATTAGCTTCGTGTGATCCATGATTCACTCGTTTAAGGGTATAAACATCATGTAGGGTTATTGTAAACTATATTTATCCATTGTTGACGTTTTGAACCCTTATATTCACATACTTTCCTTGTTTGTCAACTTTAGCCCCTTTTAGAGTATTATTTCACACGTTCAAAGCTTATGACACGTGTCAATACATTATAGGACGTGAATTTTCGAGGTGTTACAGGATGATCATAGGGATTACCAGGAACTCTATCCACAGGGAAAACCGATACCAAACCCAATAGCACATTATACCAACCTTAACCCTTTAGACCCATATTGGAATGCCGATCAGTATGTCCAGGAGATACTAGACACCCGTACCCGTATGGAGAACCTATGCCCCAGTACCCTGATCCAATACCCGCACCACTGCCAACCATGAGTGAAGCGAATGTGCAGGAACTCCGCACATTTGGTGAGGAATTAGTTGAAGTAGGAGAGCGGATGAAACAAATAGGAGAGATGCTCGTGTGGAAATACGACGAGCGAGAGATGCAATACTGGAACCACCCCTAGCAATAATATATATATATATATATGAAAAAGAGTAAATGCCGCAATGCTCGACGATTTTGATCAAATTGTTTGCGTGATTGTTTGCACTAAAATCTTGTTCTATGATATTAATACCTGATAAATGTTTGTAATTCAGATGGACAACAAAGTAAATCAGGAAAACCTGAATAACGATAATAACGGGAACCAAATAGATAACAGTGTCATCCAACACAGAGTAGCACAAGGGATTATAGACGCTATGCCATATATTATCAAGACTGTTAAAGAAGCAGAAAATAATAAAACTAACAGTGGAAGTAAACAACCACTTACAGAACCCAGTCACAGCATGAATAATGGACCGTTACTTCATTTGCCTATTCCAAAAAGAAGAAGAACCATGTCATATAGTTGTTCTTACAAAGAATTCTGGTCCTGCAAACCAATAGAATTATTTGGCAATGAAAGAGCCATTGCAGCTCTAGGTTGGATAGAAAAGACAGATGCAGTCTTAAAAATAAGCAAATGTGTAGAGGAAGATAAGATTATGTTTGCTTCTAATTTATTTAAGAATGCAGCCTTAGAATGGTGGAATACTATTCTCCAGTCTAGGGGAAGTGGCAGATTCTATAATATAGAATGGACTTAAGAACATGGTTGAAAGAAAATTCTGTCCTCCCAATGAAAAGGAACAAATTGCCAATAAATTCCTAAACCTTAGAATGACTGGAGTAGACTGGAAGGGTTACACTACCATATTCTTCGAATATGCTAAAATAGTGCTAACCCTAGCCTCACCAGAATAAGTGTTAATCTCCCATTACATCTGGGATTAATTAGTGAAATCAGACATGTAGTCAAGGCAGCTAGACCCCGAACCATAGAAGAAGTTGTAGAACTAGCAAATACCTTGACTGATGAACTAGTACGTACGCAATAGGAGAACCAGATAAAGAACCTAGCCCAAAAGCTTACCCATGAATTTTGCTACAGTAATTCCAACCGTGGGAAAGGCGTTGGTTCTACTTCTGCACCTTACTGTAAGTACTGCAAAAAGAAGCATTCGGGGAAATGTTCTGTGACAACCCGAGATTCCAAGACCTTTCATTTACGTGTCATTTGTTCTACAATCCTGTTTGACATTTCGTTGTACGTTGTATCGCGTATACTATTTTAAAATGATTTCAATTTATGTTGGATATTTGGTAAGTTATGTGTGATAAAAGAAATGATACCATCTTCCCCCAATAAGTCACGTGCACCAGAAAGAAATCAATGATGATGTTGTTGACTCTCAATCCTCGTGCCCCTCTTATCTTCAAAAGTCAAGTCTGTCGCCAAAAGATGTGGGTTGTGATCTTTGTTGTTGGCGGCTACCCTTTGAATACGTGATGTTATGTCTTGGGTTTAGAAAATAATAATGCTGCCCCACAAAAACAAATGATATTCACGTGATATCCTGCTCCTCTAAAAGTAATGTTAATTAAATAAAAACTTATTATTATAACAATAGTTGTGCTTGACGAAATGGTGCATGTGAGCCCGACGTTATTATTTAAATAAAAACCCATTGATGTTTCACCATCCCTTGTGCTCGACGAAACCTCGGACTTTCGTCGAGGTGGGGTTTCGCCGGAGATGGGCTTTCGGCCCATAAGCCATTGTAGCCCAACTTCATGTGTTAAAACTTGCGTAACCTGTAACATAATCGAAAACCCTATTATCCTTTCTCCCTCTCTTGGAAACCGATGGCAGCCCCCTCCCTCCCGAAGACTTCCTCAATTTCATCTTGATTTCTTCGGTTAGTATAATCTCACTATATTTCGAAACAAATCCTCTCATCATGCGTGGTTGTATCGATACATGATTGTTATTATTGATTGTGCTCGTACATGTGGATATGTGTGTTATTGATTGGGTGCTAATAATAGATTTGATGGATGTAACATGTTGATAATTATAAAAATGATAATGGATGTTCCTCGTTATTGATGAATTGGCCGATTTGCAAAACTCAAAGTAGTTTGTATATTATTTGAACTCACTATTTGCACATGGTCCAATCAAAGTTGTCCACTAAAATTCACAATATGCACATAACCGATTCCTAGTATATTAGTAGCTTTTATGGTCCAATATAATTGAAGGAAAGTGGGTCATTGAAATTGATAACTTTGAATTAATATGGCGGCCCATGTGAGAACAAATAAAACAATGTAGATTTCTAATAGTATTGTCAATAGCATATCATGTGCAATAGATGGTGAGGTGATGTTTTGTTTGTGAAAGTTGAAATCTGTGAGGGTGGTGGCCCATTTCTTGAATAGTATGCATGACATAAACTTAGTGCACATAGACTAGGAATGATGATAATGGGATAGACAGTGGAAACTGTGAACATTGGGTTTGGAAATGTTGAAACTGGCAAGGGTAGCCGATGAAACATAAGTCGACGGATCATAGGTCGACGAAACATGGGGGTTTCGTCGACATACATTCTGACGAAACATGGGGATTTCGTCACAGGTATGTTTCGTCACTTGGGTTGTTTATCGGGCACAGTGGACAGTCTACGTGTGTAAATTGATGTGTACCTTGTTTATTCAATATGGTAAATTGCATGATAACTACACAAATCCGACTTGAACTATGTAAGTAGAACACTCTCCTAATGTATATATATATATACATTGATAATTGACTTGCACATGGAATGTGTCTTGTGTGAGAATCGTATATGTGCTGCGTGATTGAATAATGATCTTTGGGATGAAAGCAATCTGAGATTAGTACGTGACTTGATTATTATGAAACGAGCGTGATTGGTAACAACTGTTGGAACATGAACTTGTGATTATAGATGTACATGAAACCTAGATACTTTACTTGCTATTTGATACGTGTTTTGGATACGTGACTGCGAAACTAATTACTATTGGTAACTACAGTAGGGTTGGTTGACCAACTGGGAACGGGTAATGTAACGAAACATACCGAGCAAACCAAGGTGAGTTCACTGCTCTTTTCCAAGCATGCATCCCGGGAAGGGATATCGGGTAACGTTCCAGGGAGTAATGCAGGTTAATGGGATGTTGGTTATTACTCAGTTTCTATCATATAAGACCCCTTACATCTATCGATTGTTGCCGGGAAGGCAACGAGGTACTTAGTTGATAGCGCTATTAGGTTTGGCACCCTCACACCGGGCCGGAATGGACAGGCGTGAACTAATTACCTTGACCACTTGACCAATGCTTTGATAGAGGCATTGGGGTTTGGGCAAACACATCTTGTAGCCACTTGTGGTAATCGAGTTAATAACAACATCAAAACAAAACGATGAACTGTTTTATACACACAACTGGTAACTAAACGCGTTAACAAAACTTTAAACTCACCAGCGTCGCCTGACACACTTGTCTGCATGGTTGCAGGTCATTAGATTCTCGACATGGACTTGCTATCTGGGAGTGCTGGAGTGGTCATGGGTCGAGGCTCTTGGATATATGCTCGTTTATTATGAACACTTGTTTTGAAACAATGGATTTACTTGTTACTTTATGCTTCCGCTGAATAAATACTTTGATTTAACTTATGCATTGGATTTATATTTTTGCAATTAATGGAATATTTTATTTAATTATTACGCGTAGTTCAATGTGATTGGTGGCTTGGATCCTGGTACGTCACTCATCCCGTTGTGATTCCGCTTGTGGTATTTTGGGGGTGTGACAGTTTGGTATCAGAGCCACTGGTTATAGTGAACTATGTTTTAAAACGTTTTTATAAAACCAGACTATAACTGGACAACTTTGAAAATCGACCATGACACTCAGCTCCAGACTGCAAGGTTCGTCTCTCGTATGCTTACTGTATTGCATAACTAGTGAACACTTACCTATGATATTGCGTGTGGTTGCACGTTTCGTACAACAGTATGAATTCATGTATTACATGCATGTGTTATGTGACTGATAGGGTGGTATTTCCCTAAACATTAAGGACTCACGTTTCGTAATGCTCTTTGTTTGTTACTCGAGTTTGAAGAACCATTTGACATGAGTTAGGAGGAGCTGAGGTAAGCATGAAAATCACAATATTATTGTGGGTGCACACATAATAATAGTGTGGGGTGCATGCGAGTCCCAGTGAGGCTTAACAAGTGAAAAAGGGGTTTTGTTCCGTTATCTGATCAATGTGAAATGTAACAAGTCTATAGGGGTCATAGTAGTGAATGTCTCCTATTTGAATGTGACCTTTTCACCTCTCTCTGAATTCTTACGAATCTTGATGCTATCAAGTATTACCTGAACACCCATCCAGATGCCTAGCGAACTGTGTAGCACGTAGGGTGCTAGTATGAACGTCTCTGAGTTGGATGTCGTAGCATCGAATGATTGGTCTATAACTTCCTCTCTCCTCCTCGTTTGCTGGAACTCAATGCATTAACATCTTAGACCCCGAAGTGCAATCACTTCTGCAACACTCTGGCAGCGTACTGTGTATTACTCCATCGACATGCAAGATGGATGGGCAAGAGGATGAGCGTAGTGCCTTACCGACCTCAGTATTTGGACGACCCTGATTACCAATAACGAACATCAGCAATTTGACTTCAATAAAATTCTTAACCCTGGGCAGCGACTCATGGGAGTCAACTCTTGCCAATCAATCAGGACATAAGCGATGACAACAGATTATAGTGTGGAATGTGTGACTACCGGCACAGTGAGTAACGCATTAGGACGTGACACGGAATGTGAAGAGAAGGATTTTGTCAGAGAAAGATCGTAGGACTCCATTTTAGGCAATGACATTAGAGGTAACAATCACGACGACATCAAAGTATTTGTAACTATTGCCTACAGTATGGAAATGAAGGTGCCCACGACATGGATTGACCGTTGTTAGAAGCAAGACAACAACAACCAAGGGAACGACGATAATAACAACACTGGAAATAATACTCATGGAAGGGCGCTTATGATTGGCATAGGCGACGCCAGGCGTAGTGGCAACATGGTAGCTTGGATGGGTAGCTATTCGCTTCATTTATGTTCTGTTTAACCCTTATGCTTCTTGAAGCCGAACCTGTTGTGGAGTCGGCTGATGCAAGTCATTTGAAGCCTTATATGTTCGCTGGGATGCAAACTCGACCTTGGGGGACAGATGTTCGACATCGACCTTCCTTCTGCTATCCTTGATGGGTTCGATGCAGTAGTTGTGTTGATTGGTTATCTAGGTATCGCGTAGATATACCTTGTGAGAAGGAAAGTTTTGTGTCACTTTATACCTTGAAGTGTCAGAATGGTGTAAAGGTTAGCACCATATCAGCAAAGAAGGCCCAGAAGTGTCTACGGGAGGATTACCCCGCTACGTTAACAACCATTACTGAATGAGGAAGAAAGGATCGAGGATCCAACAATTGTTCATGATTTCTTTCAGTGAGCTACTCCAGGAACTTTCAGGTTTACTTCCACAACTGATTGATGGACTCCCAGTTTGATCCCGCGCCAGAAGCAGCCATGATTCTTCATACTTCTTACCGTCTTATGCCAGGAGGGTTGCAAGGACTGTCCAATCAACTACAGGAACTGTGAGACAGAAGTTTTGTTGGATCTGGTTTCCGCTCTGGGGAGCCCCGATTATATTCGTGAAGATAAGCCTTATCGTTGGACATGTGTACTGACTATCGAGAACACAGTAAGGTGACAGCTAAGAACCGTTTGTCTCGACCTGGTAATGACAACCTGTTGACTGGATTGCGAGGGACAAGTTTCCATTCGAGGATTGGCTAACGAACGAACTATCATCAGATGGAAGTCCAAGGGGAGGATGTTCCTAGAATGGCATATCAAACGCAATGCGGTCATTGCAATTTTGTATTCCATGGCCTTTGGGGTTACCCAGCACACTGGCAGTTTTATGGATCACATGAATCAACCGTGTTTATTGAAGACGTTTTGAATCATTTCCAGGAAAAAGAAACATCCTAGGCGACATTTGTATTTTATTTTAGAGCTCCTGAGGGAAAAGCCACCCCGCGTGAAGACTTGTTAAGGGTAACGTCTGGATTCAAGAGGTACATTTGTGGTCATATAAACAACGAAGTAAGAATACATGTGGATCTCGCTAGAATCCATTTTGTTAGAAACTGACCGACACCAAAGATCCCTTCAAGGATACAGCAATTTCTTGGTCTCGCCAGATACTATCGTAGATTCATCACAGGATTGTCAAAGATCGCGCAGCTTTGATCTCTCCAACACCGCAGGGTGCTGTGTTCGTGGAGGACAAAATAGGAGGACGTCTTTTCAACTCTCGAATCCCAACACTGCAATGCACTGAGCATCGTCTTTACCCGAGGGTGCAGGTGATTTAGTGGTATATCATGATGGTTCGAATAAGAGTCCCAGTTACACGCCAATGCAACACGAGAAGGTGATTGCTTACGTAGTGGAATTATAAGAAGAGTTTCACGAATCACAACCTGCGATGGAAACCACGGTCTTTGGATTTAAGTTGGAGGCATTACTTGGACGGTACCAGATGTGCTACTTAGACCGATCACAAGGGTCTCCCGTGTGCCGTTGTTTCGTAGGAGCTAAAACATGTAATGACATCGCTGGATGGAACCTCTGAATGACTTCGACTGCGGAACCTAAACACGTACGAGCTTTGCAGCTCACTCTCGACTCTAACCCACCTGATCAGGCTCGCTCTGTTCGAACTGGAAGAACTGGAGGAAAAGAATTTTCAAGTTGAACCCGTACGAGGCATGCAGAAGCAACCTTTGGCAGGTCGGACCATATTCGCTACCTCATGGAACGAACGTGGATCTCATTATACGGCATCTGTAGGGAATTGATGTTGAGCAAAGCACACCGGCCTTGATGCTCTAGTCGTCTGGGTTTTAATGGGAGTTTTTGGGATATGTAAATCTTGCACTGGTGATCGGGCATGAAGGCCAACCTAGCTATGCACGTAAATGATGTTTGACTTATGGGTAAGTCAAGGGGGGAAGTATCAGCAACCAGAAACACACATTTGGAGGAATTGGGACAGACTGTCAGGGATTTTGTCACTGGCCTACCTAAAATCTCAAAATGGAGCTGATATCACATGGGTGATCGTTGATTGCCTCACGTTACCAGCACACTATCTCGCAATCAAGGAAACTGACGAGTCTTAGCAGCTTGTGGATATTCATCTGAGAGAGACGGCTATTTAGGCACGAGGTGCCAACTCCTGTATTTATCATTTTGATCTATACCTGATTTATGATGAGCACTACACAGGACTCTTGGCACACGTCTAGACATGAGCATTACTTATCACTATAGGACAACCGGACAGAGCAACGAACCATCTTGACACGCGAAGACATGCTGCGAGCATGTGTGTGATTGACTTTAGTAAACATTTGGAAGGACACTTATCTTTGGGCATACAGCCGTTACCGTTTTAGGATGCATACAGCTCTGTTTGAGGCATTGCATGGATGATAATGCCAACCTTCTCGTTGGACTGAGGTGGATGACAACCTAATCACAGATCCAGGAATTGTACTCGAAACTCTTGGGAAGACTGCTTAGATCGGAAAATTGTTTGACGGCAACGCGTGACTGTCAGGAAAGCTGTTAAGCTTAGGAAACACTGGGAGTTCGCTGTAGGTGAACGTGTTATAATCGGAAGTCTCACCCTGAGAGGGTGTAGTACGCTTTGGAAAACGTGGCAAGCTTAGTTCACGATGCGTTGAGACATTCGAATTCCTAGAATGAATCGGTGACATGGCCCACAAACTCAAGTTAACTAACGGACAGGATAACACTCGCGATGATATTTATGCCTCGAATCTAAGGCAGTGTTTGTCCGATGAAACCCTTGTCATACCCTTATTAGTGGATTAGGACGTCAAAGTTCGTTAGCATAGTCGGATTCTAATAGTGAGAGTTCGTTGGAACTCAAAACGTGGACCGGAGTTCACGTAGGAATGTAATGATCGAAGTAAGCTCTTGTATCCTCGGTTGTTCAAATGGTTAAAGTAACTCCTGATGTCACTGGCGAATTTCGGGACGAAATTCCCTTTCAAGTTGGGGATGATTTGGTACCTGCGGAAAATCCAGTCATCCTGATCCTGATCTAACACCTCGCTGTTATTTTTGGGATTGCTTATCAAATTTCGGGATGAAATTTCTTTCAAGTCGGGGATGATATGACAACCCGAGATTCCAAGACCTTTCATTTACGTGTCATCTGTTCTACAATCATGTTTGACATTTCGTTGTACGTTGTATCGCGTATACTATTTTAAAATGATTTCAATTTATGTTGGATATTTGGTGAGTTATGTGTGATAAAAGAAATGATACCATCTTCCCCCAATAAGTCACGTGCACCAGAAAGAAATCAATGATGATGTTGTTGACTCTCAATCCTCGTACCCCTCGTACCCCTCTTATCTTTGTTGTTGGCGGCTACCCTTTGAATACGTGATGTTAGAGCATTCACATCCAATCCATCAAATTATACATACATTCCACTAAAAAACAACTCCTATATCAATATATTTCCACTAAAAACAAATATTTTTTCTCTCTCCTTCTCAATTAAATAATATTATCATTACATTTTTCTCTCATTTCCACTCACAACCACTTTCAAAATATATTAAAAAATTATAACGGGTGAACAGTGTCCCCCCAAATATACAGATGAACAGTAACATTTTCTCTCTCCTCTACTCACAACCACTTTTTATACCCTTTATAATATAAAAACCCCTCCTCACATAATTTGATGGTTAGGATGTGAATGCTCTTATGTCTTGGGTTTAGAAAATAATAATGATGCCCCACAAAAACAAATGATATTCACATGATATCCTGCTCCTCTAAAAGTAATGTTATTTAAATAAAAACTTATTATTATACCAATAGTTGTGCTTGACGAAATGGTGCATGTGAGGCCGACGTTATTATTTAAATAAAAACCCATTGATGTTTCGCCATCCCTTGTGCTCGACGAAACCTCAGACTTTCGTCGAGGTGGGGTTTCGCCGGAGATGGGCTTTCGGCCCATAAGCCATTGTAGCCCAACTTCATGTGTTAAAACTTGCATAACCTGTAACATAATCGAAAACCCTATTATCCTTTCTCCCTCTCTTGGAAACCAACGGCAGCCCCCTCCCTCTCGAAGACTTCCTCAATTTCACCTTGATTTCTTCGGTTAGTATAATCTCACTATACTTCGAAACAAATCCTCTCATCATGCGTGGTTGTATCGATACATGATTGTTATTATTGATTGTGCTCGTACATGTGGATATGTGTGTTATTGATTGGGTGCTAATAATAGATTTGGTGGATGTAACATGTTGATAATTATAAAAATGATAATGGATGTTCCTCGTTATTGATGAATTGGCCGATTTGCAAAACTCAAAGTAGTTTGTATATTATTTGAACTCACTGTTTGCACATGGTCCAATCAAAGTTGTCCACTAAAATTCACAATATGCACATAACCGATTCCTAGTATATTAGTAGCTTTTATGGTCCAATATAATTGAAGGAAAGTGGTCATTGAAATTGATAACTTTGAATTAACATGGCGGCCCATGTGAGAACAAATAAAACAATGTAGATTTCTAATAGTATTGTCAGTAGCATATCATGTGCAATAGATGGTGAGGTGATGTTTTGTTTTGTTTGTGAAAGTTGAAATCTGTGAGGGTGGTGGCCCATTTCTTGAATAGTATGCATGACATAAACTTAGTGCACATAGACTAGGAATGTTGATAATGGGATGGACAGTGGAAACTGTGAACATTGGGTTTGGGAATGTTGAAATTGGCAAGGGTAGCCAACGAAACATAAGTCGACAGATCATAGGTCGACGAAACATGGGGGTTTCGTCGACATACATTCTGACGAAACATGGGGATTTCGTCACAGGGATGTTTCGTCGCTGGGGTTGTTTATCGGGCAAAGTGGACAGTCTACGTGTGTAAATTGATGTGTACCTTGTTTATTCAATATGGTAAATTGCATGAGAACTACACAAATCCGACTTGAACTATGTAAGTAGAACACTCTCCTAATGTTTATATATATTGATAATTGACTTGCACATGGAATGTGTCTTGTGTGAGAATTGTATATGTGCTGCGTGATTGAATAATGATCTTTGGGATGAAAGCAATCTGAGATTAGTACGTGACTTGATTATTATGAAACGAGCGTGATTGGTAACAACTGTTGGAACATGAACTTGTGATTATAGACGTACATGAAACCTAGATACTTTACTTGCTATATGATACGTGTTTTGGATACGTGACTGCGAAACTAATTACTCTTGGTAACCACAGTAGGGTTGGTTAACCAACTGGGAACGGGTAATGTAACGAAACATACCGAGCAAACCAAGGTGAGTTCACTGCTCTTTTCCAAGCATGCATCCCGGGAAGGGATATCGGGTAACGTTCCAGGGAGGAATGCAGGTTAATGGGATGTTGGTTATTACTCAGTTTCTATCATATAAGACCCCTTACATCTATCGATTGTTGCCGGGAAGGCAACGAGGTACTTAGTTGATAGCGCTATTAGGTTTGGCACCCTCACACCGGGCCGGAATGGACGGGCGTGAACTAATTACCTTGACCACTTGACCAATGCTTTGATAGAGGCATTGGGGTTTGGGCAAACACATCTTGTAGACACTTGCGGTAATCGAGTTAATAACAACATTAAAACAAAACGATGAACTGTTTTATACACACAACTGGTAACAAAACGCGTTAACAAAACTTTGAACTCACCAGCGTCGTCTGACACACTTGTCTGCATGCTTGCAGGTCGTTAGATTCTTGACATGGACTTGCTATCTGGGAGTGCTGGAGTGGTCATGGGTCGAGGCTCTTGGATATATGCTCGTTTATTATGAACACTTGTTTTGAAACAATGGATTTACTGGTTACTTTATGCTTCCGCTGAATAAATACTTTGATTTAACTTATGCATTGGATTTATATTTTTGCAACTAATGGAATATTTTATTTAATTATTACGCGTAGTTCAATGTGATTGGTGGCTTGGATCCTGGTACATCACAAATCCAGTTGTGATTCCGCTTGTGGTATTTTGGGGGTGTGACATTGTAACAACCCGCACTTTCGTGCGTTGTTACTACTCGATATACTCGTTACGCCTAGCACCAGAGATTCGGATCATAATGTAACTATATCGCATACATCGCTATTCGAAGGATAATCGCATATTTTCGCAATACATTATCACTACACCGATCACAAACACTAACACTCACGATGACATTGGGTGAGGACCTATTCTACCCTCCTCAGTGGCCGTGATGTGTCGAAACGCAGACAATTATCGCTAACAAAGACTCTCGGGTGAGTGCTGTAGCTCCAGTCGTCGTGACGATGATGACAATACGAGTGAGTGGTACCCCGTCAGTCTTTGTGGCACAACACGCAATAACGTTCACAATGATATCGAGAAAGGACCTGTACTACCCTCCTTGATGGCCGTGAAACGTCGCTAATAATCGCACACTCAAAACGAAAACCGATTGTTAATTATCGAAACTTTGAATTTTGGATACGTAAATACGACCCCTAGAGATATATATGCATATATAATAATAATATAGAAAGCACGTACTTCAAAAACTATCGAAACGATCAAAAACGGAGAAAACTCATCGAGCCGGAGTGGCCATCCGGATGGGCCATCCGACCCAAAACACCTTTCAGCTCTCATTTTGCCTATAAATAGCATGTCACATCACTGTTCAAGTGATGTGACAGCTCCCACTCGACCAAGCACGCCTCAGGACCCTTTTCTCTCGATTTCTCGCGATTCCGGTAAGATTTCAATCAAAAAAACTTGTACTTCTATGATCTACACTCAATTCTACATCATTCTGTCTTTCAAAACTCAATTTCTAACCGTGAAATCTACTGATTTGAGGTGTTTTAAGGTGATGTCACCAAGAGTTCATATGAACTTCAAGTTGTGACCTAATCCCACCATAAATGACTCAGACCTGGGTGATTTCCAAATGTTTTGATAACAAATCTCACCTAAATCTATGTATTTAACCAAGGAACTAAACGATTTCGAGTTAACCATGAGAAACCGTCAAGAACAGCCAGATCTGATGAGACGGGGTGATTCCCGGCCGTTAGAACGGGTCGGAACTGATGGAATTTTGATTGCTAATACGAAATTACACTATCCCAGTAAAACCGCATGTATTCCTTCCAAAAACACTCAAAAACAGTTGGTTGGAACGTTAAAACAGACGTGTCATCCGAACGGATCACATGTCATCCGAACGGATCACATGTCATCCGAACGGATCACATGTCATCCGAACGGATGACAGCAATCTGACCAGTCAACAGGTTATCCTACCGGATAGCTTGTCATCCGACCGGATGACAGCCATCCGATCCAAATCAGCATACCATCCGACCGGATAACTACCATTTTAACACTATTCCCGCTTAATCGTGCATCGTTTACAATACCGCTCAATGATTCAACGCAGACGCACTCGTAACCGATCCAATCAAGTTGTATTCTCGCTAAATACGCACTGTGAGTATACTTGAACCCTTTTTAATCGCATTTTGGGTGTAACATACGTTTTAAACAAATCGAACTCATCAATCGAATTATTCAATCAATCGAATTATCACTTGCGAATAACTGTCATGCATAGATATACGTGATGCTAGTTGCATATGTGCTAGGGCTTATACTCGCGACGTCCCACCACGACTAGTATAGTACTATTGCGCCCGACGGGGTCTAGTTTGCCATCGCACATTCGAGCATCGAGGACTTAGTTGGTAGTATCAGCTTTGTGAGTATATATGTAGTGTGTTACGTTTATGCATGTGGAAATTCGCTACACTTTTAATCTATTGCGCTACATATCAAACCTGTATACTCGCCAATACTTTTGTATTGACAAATATTTTAACGCATGTTACAGGTTAGCTCGCAGACTATATCAAATCAAGCTAGGAGGTCTAGAAACTCAACTAAAATCTAGGTTGTCGGATTTGTATAGTTCGAGAGGACAAGAAATCTGTGATAACTTATGTGATTGTATTATTTGTTAGTATGGGATAACGAATGTATTAAATATTATCGTAATATAGTTGTTATGGATTCTCTTGAGCAATCTGATTCGCCTAGTGCCGCGCCCCGATGATTCCGCCATCGGTTGGGGTGTGACAGATTGATATCAGAGCCATAACTATAGGGAATTAGGCAAGACTCGACCTAGTCCGGGTCGACGTCTTAGAAACTGACCTAGTCTATAGTCTAAGTACCAACAGGCTGACTCGTACGAACCCAGTAGGGTTTGTATCGGGCCTACTTGATACTCTCGATCGAAATTGCTAAAAGCTACAACTTTGTGTGAACACCGCGTACTACAGCTTCACACGAAGGAGCCTTTCCTAAGGCTGGAATACTACTTAGCCTTTCCTAAGGCTGACACAATACACATGTTTTCGAAAATACTCGCATAACGAAACCGAGTGATCCAGTCGAGACCATGTGTGAAAACCGAGAACTCTCGACGAGATCGTTCGCTCAGCGCATTTTCTTCTAGCACGAGAACCTTTCATCGAGTTAGGAGTGACATCCACATCTCGACGAAAGTCTCCATTTCGAAATCTAGTGGAACTCACGAATTTATTCAAAGAGCATAACCACCATTAGGAACAAAGCTGTTAAGTCAGGGGTGAAACCCGTACCTTAATAAGTCATTCCACTCTCTATAAATTAGTTTCAAAAAGCTCTCACCAAGGACTCGACTATCACGATAACTCGAGCCATACGATGACTAGGAAGATGAATGCCATGAGATGCATCCCAGTGGAAGCATGAAGTCTTCTTGGTCAACGCGCGTGCACGAACTTGTTGAATATAGTTGGGTTACCTTGGGTAGTCGACGCCTACACACCCAAGGCACTCTATCATACGACCCGTCGATCTTACAATGGTTGGAACTTATTTACGTTTTGAAACTTTACACTTTATCGATTTCTCAATTTAACGATTTTCACTCCCTGCTTTATAAACGCACCATTAGCACAGCCATCGCAATCTAAAACGAAACCCGAATGTTCGCAACAAAACTAATGCATAATCTATCGCCTTCGCTCTCGCTTTCTCACCTCGACGCGTCCTCGCACATTCTAAATCGACCTGTATGTGTATAATTACAAATTACAAATATATAAATACATATATATACGTATAAACAACAAGTCAATGTGTGAGAACTTAGGAATTTCGTGTCTCCTATATGGCTCCTATGTGATTCGCATTACTATTATACTATCGCATCAAGTTTTGAACGCGCTCAATCGTATCGCAAAACTCAAAAATCATTATGATCGAATCTCGTTCCAAGTCTCTTCCTGTCTAGATGCCTTCCAACGACTCTACCTCGAGACGAATAGCTAGGAGAAGAGCCAAACGAAGCGCCGATAAGAGGATTGCATCACTTGTGACCAAGGAAGTGGTCAAGCTCATTCCTCAAATTGCCGCTCAAGTGCACTCTCTCAGCAACTCTCGAGCCTCGGAAGACTCCAAGACGGAAGCACCGCAATCTACTTTTCTTTACAAACACTTCAAAGCCTGTGACCCGATGGAATTCACGGGTGAAGGAGGTGCGACTCAACTACTCCAGTGGTTCGATTCTATCAAAGTTACCCTTCGTCAAAGTGGGTGTCCCAATAGTTTCCGTACCACCTGCGCTACCGGAGTATTTCAATCACGAGAACTCGACTGGTGGACTACCGAACGTAACAAACGTGGAATCTCTGCAGCTTACGCTCTCTCCTGGAATGAGCTGAAAGAGCTCATGAAGAAAGAGTACTGTCCTCCTCACGAAATTCAGAAGCTGGAAGACGAATTCTGGAAAATCAAGCAATTCGAAAGTGACAACGCTGACTACACCGCAAGGTTCAAACGGCTTAGCATAATCTGCCCAAGTCAAGTCAACACTTCAAAAAAAGCCATTTCGAAGTACATTCGCGGCTTGCCTGAGTGTGTGGGTGATTTTGTCGAAGCTTCAAGACCTGCTACCATCGGAGAAACCTACCGCTTAGCCGCAGAAATCAACAACAAACGACTCATGGAAGGGTTCTTCTCAACGAATCCTGTCAAGCAAGCTTATCAAGCAATCGCGACTAATTCTTCAGGCGATCCTGTCAACGATTCTCCTGATGAATCTGCTGACGATTCTTCTGATGAATCTGCTAACGATTCTTCTGATGAATCTACTAACGATTCTTCTGACGAATCTGCTAACGATTCTTCTGACGAATCTGCTAACGATTCTTCTGACGAATCTGCTGCCGATTCTTTTGACAAATCTGCTGACGGATCTTCCGAAAACTCGGCCAAAGATTCTGCAAGCGAACCCTCAGACGAACCCTCCAACGACGACACCTCTTCGCAAGACACCAACAAACCTAGCCAAAAACGAAAGACTTCAAGCCCGAACTCCTCAACAACCGAGCTACTGCAACCGAAACCTCTTCCAGCAGTTCTGGTGTTTCCAAAACGAGCTTACACTGGAGCTCATCCCCAGTGTTACTTGTGTACCTATCATCATCCAATTGGGACTGACTATCGTTATTGCAATAACTGCAACCGTTACGGTCACTTCACCCGCAACTGCCGCATCGAACCGCGAACTTGAGTACAACAACAACAGCTCCAGCAAAAGTCTTCAACATCAATCACCTAGCAAGCGTAGGATAAAGTTATAATGATACGATTTTCGATGTTAATTTCTAAGTTTTGAACCTACTCTATTACTCGATGTTGCCACTATGTGTAACGCTAACTCTCGCTTTCGTGTTCTCTTTCACTCTCTAGTCGTCGCACTTAGACTAGATACACACACATACTATATACTATATCACGAAATAATGTGTTTTACCCTCACTACACTCTTAGAACGAGGTACGATAAACGTGCAAGGAACGACTAATCACGGGTGCACACGGGATTATTTGGGTCAGTGCATGGAGATCGTAGTGAATTCTAAGGTGCTATAAGCGTTATGACGAAGTATGGCACCAAACCACGGGATCTAAGTAGTAGGGGTCAAGCAAGGTGTGCTTTATCATACTACCGAAGTTCCGTGAAGAAAGTGTCAGGTGGAGTTGAACGTTATTAGACCTATTATACTATTGTGATTATTTTCAACACACTACACTCAATCGCAAGGCGTAACGACTAAATCGCATCATCACAAGACTTGTCGTAAGTCTGCAAACGCAATGCAATCACCTCATCAATGGACTCTGGAGAGTCTACCTCGCAGGACAATTGCATCAACGCAAGACTGGTCGTAAGTCTGTAGCAACCAATCTCATCAAGCACATTAACGCTCACGATGTTGTCTAAGTGAGGACCTATTCTACCCTCCTCGATAACCGTGATGCGTCGCAACGTAACGTTAAGCTTATTTCGGAACAAAACTCGGCTAATCGTAATCGATTATCATGTGTATCCCGCAATCTCCATCGCTTATTATGTGAACCTCTATCGCGTACTATGTGGATCTATATCGCTTGCTATGCATCAATCTATCGCTATCGCCTACCGTTATCTGTGATAATTGTGCTAAGTTAGCACGCATGACCTCGCTTCACGAGATGAAGCTCATATGGCTAAAGCAAGGTGTTTTAGTCATATCAGCGGGCTTTCGTGGAAAAAGGCCATGCGGGGCCTGATGTTAACTCTGTGGTGTTAATCAATCAAATCGAACCGCATGAATCACGCATACCTCCATCGCTTGCAACGCAACAACTGCCGCTATTGAAATTCGTTTACCATCGCCGTCATTGTTGGTGTTGTGTTATTTGCTTATCGCTTATCGTGTATAGACTACCGCTTATTTGCTCGTTGGTGTTCGTTACAGTCTGTGTGGTATTAGTACGCATGACATCACTTCACGAGGCAAAACTAACCTGGTTAAACATGGTGTTTCACCATGTTAGCAAACTCTCGTGGAAACGTGCCATGCGGGTTCAATGTGGAATCTAATCGACATCGCGCTAATCACTTATCGTCTACCGCTCGACGCCTATCCAGACGCGACACATAAGCATTTCGTGTCATCAGGCTACTCGCGCACGCTGTTGTAGCTACGTTCGCAATACAACTCGCCGGCTTAACCTATTCGATTTTATCTTATTCTCGGTCTAACCTTCTACCGATTGGGCCGAGTAACCGCAATTCTATCCGTGTCATGTCGGCGCACATGGCACCGCCTCACGAAACGGAAGTAATATGGGAGAAACATGGTGGATACGCCGCTGGTACTTCCTATATATAAATGTTTTAATCATAGTAACGAACTTCCGTGGGAAGGTGCCAAGTGAGGCCCGATGCTAAATTGTCTTTTCAAACGGTTAAAACTGATTTTTATAAAACTTTTATTAAAACCATGGGACAAGTGAAATTCCTCACAACATGGGAGTTAACATCGACTCAGCGTAACTCCATGCCCAAGAGGAGCCTTCATGAGTCCATTTTTTTTTCCTTAAAACATTTTTGCAATATCAAAAACGAGACTTTCTTGAGACGTTGGTTCAACATCAAGTTCAGCCAAACCCATGTCGTAGGAGAGTTTTCGTAACCCCAGTTTTCATCTTCGAATTCCTTAAAATGTTTAGAACTTAAACTTCCTTGCAACGTTTGTTAACAATCGACTCAGTTAACCTACGTCATGGGAAACCTTTCAAGCTCTTTAAAGTTTCAATCGCATCGAACTAACGAATTCTTTGCGACACGAGGTACTTTGGAACGCCAACTCGTGGGATATTACTTCTGCCTTTTACCTCGCCTCCTCGCTAACGCAATCGATCTCTCTCAGTCGAAGCACCCTCGCTTGTCAACTCTCGGTCAAATCACTCGTTGTATCGCTACTCATACAAGATCAACTCTCAGAAGTCTACCTATTGGATTAATTTCGGGACGAAATTTCCTAAAGTAGGGGAGACTGTAACAACCAGCCCTTTCGTGCGTTGTTACTACTCGATATACTCGTTACGCCTAGCACCAGAGATTCGGATCATAATGTAACTATATCGCATACATCGCTATTCGAAGGATAATCGCATATTTTCGCAATACATTATCACTACACCAATCACAAACACTAACACTCACGATGACATTGGGTGAGGACCTATTCTACCCTCCTCAGTGGCCGTGATGTGTCGAAACGCAGACAATTAACGCTAACAAAGACTCTTGGGTGAGTGTTGTAGCTCCAGTCGTCGTGACGATGATGACAATACGAGTGAGTGGTACCCCGTCAGTCTTTGTGGCACAACACGCAATAACGTTCACAATGATATCGAGAAAGGACCTATACTACCCTCCTTGATGGCCGTGAAACGTCGCTAATAATCGCACACTCAAAATGAAAACCGATTGTTAATTATCGAAACTTTGAATTTTGGATACGTAAATACGACCCCTAGTGATATATATGCATATATAATAATAATATAGAAAGCACGTACTTCAAAAACTATCGAAACGATCAAAAACGGAGAAAACTCATCGCGCCGGAGTGGCCATCCGGATGGACAGCCTCATCCGAACGGATGGGCCTCCGACCCAAAACACCTTTCAGCTCTCATTTTGCCTATAAATAGCATGTCACATCACTGTTCAAGTGATGTGACAGCTCCCACTCGACCAAGCACGCCTCAGGACCCTTTTCTCTCGATTTCTCGCGATTCCGGTAAGATTTCAATCAAAAAACTTGTACTTCTATGATCTACACTCAATTCTACATCATTCTGTCTTTCAAAACTCAATTTCTAACCGTGAAATCTACTGATTTGAGGTGTTTTAAGGTGATGTCACCAAGAGTTCATATGAACTTCAAGTTATGACCTCATCCCACCATAAACGACTCAGACCTGGGTGATTTCCACATGTTTTGATAACAAATCTCACCTAAATCTATGTATTTAACCAAGGAACTGAACGATTTAGAGTTAACCATGAGAAACCATCAAGAACGGCCAGATCTGATGAGACGGGGTGATTCCCGGCCGTTAGAACGGGTCGGAACTGATGGAATTTCGATTGCTAATACAAAATTACACTATCCCAGTAAAACCGCATGTATTCCTTCCAAAAACACTCAAAAACAGTTGGTTAGAACGTTAAAACAGACGTGTCATCCGAACGGATCACATGTCATCCGAACGGATCACATGTCATCCGAACGGATCACATGTCATCCGATCGGATCACATGTCATCCGAACGGATGACAGCAATCTGACCAGTCAATAGGTAATCCGACCGGATAGCTTGTCATCCGACCGGATGACAGCCATCCGATCCAAATCAGCATACCATCCGACCGGATGGGCCATCCGAACGGATGAGCACCATCCGACCGGATAACTACCATTTTAACGCTATTCTCGCTTAATCGTGCATCGTTTACAATACCGCTCAATGATTCAACGCAGACGCACTCGTAACCGATCCAATCAAGTTGTATTCTCGCTAAATACGCACTGTGAGTATACTTGAACCCTTTTTAATCGCATTTTAGGTGTAACATACGTTTTAAACAAATCGAACTCATCAATCGAATTATTCAATCAATCGAATTATCAGTTGCGAATAACTGTCATGCATAGATATACGTGATGCTAGTTGCATATGTGCTAGGGCTTATACTCGCGACGTCCCACCACGACTAGTATAGTACTATTGCTCCCGACGGGGTCTAGTTTTCCATCGCACATTCGAGCATCGAGGACTTAGTTGGTAGTATCAGCTTTGTGAGTATATATGTAGTGTGTTACGTTTATGCATGTGGAAATTCGCTACACTTTTAATCTATTGCGCTACATATCAAACATGTATACTCGCCAATACTTTTGTATTGACAAATATTTTAACGTCTGTTGCAGGTTAGCTCGCAGACTATATCAAATCAAGCTAGGAGGTCTAGAAACTCAACTAAAATCAAGGTTGTCGGATTTGTATTGTTCGAGAGGACAAGAAATCTGTGATAACTTATGTGATTGTATTATTTGTTAGTATGGGATAACGAATGTATTAAATATTATCGCAATATAGTTGTTATGGATTCTCTTGAGCAATCTGATTCGCCTAGTGCCGCGCCCCGATGATTCCGCCATCGGTTGGGGTGTGACAGACATGTTCCATATACTGCAACTTCTGCAAAATATTGGGAAACAAGGAAGAAGACTGCAGGAAGAAACCCAGTAATGGATATGCTTTAATTGTGGAGAGAAGGGGCATATCAAACCGAACTGTCTGAAACTAGCTCCAGCCACGAACAACAAGACTACCAAGAACGCCAGAGCATTTGTTCTAACTGCTGAAGAGGCCAAGATGATTCCGGACGTGATTGCCGGTACATTTTTAGTTAATGATGTTTTTGCTAAAGTATTATTTGACTCTGGTGCGAACCAAAGTTTTATTAATACTTCATTCTGCAAACTCCTCAATCAACCATTAACTAAACTTCAACAAGAATGTTGGGTAGAAACGTCAAACGGAGAATCCACTAAGATCACTGAAATCTTGCAGGGAGCAAGAATAGAAATTTTAAACCATAATTTTATTGCTAACCTTTATCCAATGAATCTGGCTGGATTTGATATCGTATTAGGAATGGATTGGTTAATAGCCAATCGAGCCAGTATTCTATGTGATTAGAAATCAATACAAGTAAGTTCACCAAAGGGTGAAAAGATCACAATTAAAGCGGACAAGCCAACTAGGTCCACAAAATTCATCTCTCTGATGAAAACAACAGGTTATGAAAGGAAAGGATCACTAGTGTATATGACTTCCATAACTAGTGTATATGACTTCCATAATCATTAACACTAAGAGAAAAGAATTGAAAGATATTCCCGTAGTATCTCAATTCTCAGATGTTTTCCCAGAAAAGCTACCTGGACTACCGCCGGATAGAGAGGTTGAATTCAGAATTCACCTACTACCAGGGACAGTACAGAATGCCAAGGCACCTTACCGTTTAGCACCAGTAGAGATGTAAGAACTGAAGAAACAATTGGATGAACTTCTGGAAAAGGTTTCATGCAACCTAGTTCATCGCCATGGGGAGCACCAATCTTGTTTGTCAAGAAGAAGAACGGATCAATGCGTATGTGCATTGATTGCCAAGAATTGAAGAAGGTCACGATTAAAAATCGGTACCCACTACCGAGAATCGATGATCTGTTTGATCAACTGCAAGGAGCTCGATTCTTTTCTAAGATCGATTTACGCTCAGGATATCATCAACTGAAAGTGCAAGAAGAGGACATTCCTAAAACTGCTTTCAGAACAAGGTATGGTCATTATGAATTTACCGTTATGCCATTTGGTTTAACCAATGCCCCAGCCGCATTTATGGACATGATGAACAGAATATGTAAACCATATCTGGATAAATTCATAATTGTCTTTATAGATGATATTCTTATTTACTCTAAAAATAAGGAAGACCATGCAGAAGATTTGTTTACACTTCTGAATTTGCTGAGAAAAGAAAAGGTTTATGCTAAATTCTCCAAATGTGAATTTTGGTTATAAGAAGTACAATTTCTTGGACACCTGGTTAATCATGAAGGAATTCATGTGGATCCCACAAAAATCGAGGCGATTACTAAATGGAAAGTCCCTAAATCACCACCAATGGATGTGAGAAGTTTTCTTGAACTGACAGGTTATTATAGACGGTTTATCCGAGATTTTTCTAGAATAGCCATTCCCTTAACAAAACTGACTTGTAAATCAGTTAAGTTTGAATCGGGACCAAAACAAGAAGAAGCTTTTAGAATTCTTAAGCATATATTAACCAACGTACCCATACTCGCGTTACCAGAAGGAATTGAAGACTTTATAGTCTATTGTGACGCTTCTAAGTTAGGTTATGGATGTGTGTTGATGCAACGTCAAAATGTTATAGTCTATGCCTCTAGAAAACTTAAGAATCATGAAGAGAATTATACAACTCATGATCTAGAGTTAGGAGCCATAATTTTTGCCCTTAAGATTTGGAGACACTATCTTTATGGTAGCAAGTTTACTATTTTCACCGACCATAAGAGTTTAAGATATATTTTTGGGCAAAAAGAGTTAAATATGAGACAGAGACGCTGGATGGAAATTCTTAGTGATTATGATTGTAGTATCCAGTATCATGCAGGAAAGACTAATGTAGTAGCTAATGCTTTAAGTCGAAAGTATCATGAAAAGCCAAGACTAGTACGTTCTCTCAAATTAAATCTGCAGATAGATTTAAATGAGCAAATTAGAAAAATACAGGAATCAGTAATCAATGATGATACTGAAAAATTAAAAGGAATGATTAAGGAATTAGAAAAGGAACAGATGGAATTTGGAGATTCAATAAGAGAAGAATCTGGATGCCCAAACAAGGAAACCTACGCCACCGAATTTTAGAAGAAGCCCATAAGTCTAAGTTTACGATACATCCCGGAAGTGACAAAATGTATCAAGACTTAAGAAAGAATTTCTGGTGGATAGGAATGAAAAAGGATATAGCAACCTATGTTGCTAAGTGTCTAACCTGTTCACAGGTTAAAGGCGAACATCAGAAACCCTTAGGTTTATTGCAGCAACTAGAAATGCCGATATGGAAATGGGAATTGATAACAATGGACTTTGTTACCAAATTACCTAAGACAAGAAAAGGAAATGATACAATCTGGGTGATTGTAGACAGATTAACCAAGTCTTCTCATTTCTTACCGATGAAGGAAACTTTCAGTATGAAACAACTAGCCAAGTTGTATGTAAATGAAATAGTTTCATTACATGGAATTCCTTTATCTATTGTTTCTGATAGAGATAGCCGTTTTACTTCTCATTTTTGGACAAGTTTCCAAAAAGCAATGGGAACCAAGTTAAATCTAAGCACTGCTTATCATCCTCAAACTGACAGACAAAGCGAAAGGACAATTCAGACAATGGAAGATATGCTTAGAGCTTGTATAATTGATTTCGGAGGAAATTGAGACGATCATTTACCATTAATAGAATTTTCCTACAATAACAGCTATCATACCAGCATCAATGTTGCACCATTTGAAGCACTTTATGGACGAAGGTGCCGAACTCCAGTCTGTTGGGCGGAAATTGGAAAAAAAACAACCGTCAGGACCAGAAATAGTACAAGAAACAACGGACAAGATTATTCAAGTCAAGGAACGACTAAAAGCAACACGCGATCATCAAAAGAGTTATGCTGATAACATGCAAAAACCGTTGGAATTTCAAGTAGGAGATAAAGTGTTATTAAAAGTTTCTCCATGGAAAGGAGTAGTCAGATTCATAAAGAGGGGAAAGCTAAGCCCCAGGTATGTTGGACCCTTTGAGATTATTAGAAGAATAGGACCAGTAGCTTACCAACTACAACTACTAGTGGGAAATGGCAGGAATACATGATGTATTTCATGTATGTAATCTCAAGAAGTACTTAGCAGATGAATCATTAGTGGTACCTCTTAAGGATATAGAGGTAAATGAGAAGCTTAAGTTTGTAGAGAAACATCAACAGATTAAAGACAGGAAGATCAAGAATCTAAAACACAAGAGATTAGTCCTATTTAAAGTAAAATGGGATTACAAGAGAGGACCAGAGTACACTTGGGAGCTCGAATCAGAGATGCAAAGGAAATATCTACACCTGTTCCAGTAGACCTCGAGGACGAGTTCTAAAACAAGGTGGGGAGGATATAACAAACCTCCTGAAATCCTTAAAACACCCCTATATGTCCTAAAATACACTCCGTATACGAAAAATGGCCTCGAAATACCTTTATATTAATAAAAATTAAATAAAAAAATTATAGGGCCTCGCTGCCCGCGACGAAGGATGCTTAGGTCTGTCACGGGGTGCGACGGAGTGACACCAGGCGACTTCTCAGACTGCCACGTGTCCCATCTCGTGTCTGGTCTACTTGATGATTTGCCAAGCCTAGGCTAGTTGGGGAGGGGGTGGCGGCCCACAACGGGCAATGTCCTCAGCGGTCGCGGGGCGCAACGGGATGCCTGATCAGCCCTATAAAAGGGGTCGAGAGGCTCAGTTCACAAATCGCTCAAACTTTTTCTTTCTCTCTCAAATCTCTAGTATTAAAGCTAAAATACTCGGGTATAATACCCTCTAAATAGCGAAGCTCTGCCTCGTTGTAAGTATTATAACCCCCGGTTACGTATTAGTTACTCTGCCCGATTGATCTAGAGCTCCGTAACGCATGTAAAGGCTCTGCCTGACTCAGTCGTTGGAGTTCTGTCTCGGGGGGAGGGTATAGCTAATGTAAATTGGGTTATCTTACTAACGCGTGTGCATTTTTAATTTAATAGATTATAACCAGGAAGTCACCAGGAATTATCTGAAACAGCAATGTGAGTCATTCCCTTTTTCTCTGTTTTTACAAAACCTCAATTATTTTAAATTATATTTAACAGTGATTGAGTATTTGTGATTCTACAATTACTGTCGGTATGTTGGGGTTTTGTATACATTACTTGTTAGTACACTGTGAGTAGTAGCATGACCACAAGTCAGGATTGACAGTATCGTGGGTGGTAATTAAGTAGATGTAAACAAATGTAATTGCGGATGCCCTCAATACTGTAAAATGATAAAACTTATTTTGATTAAACCTAGATTCACACACCAGTATTTCTTGCTGATAAAACTTTTTAAAACGCGTTTCAGGTAACAAAATTTGATAGCCAAATAGAAGCTAGCTGGAGAGCACTGAAGGCTTGGAAAAGTGGCTATAAAAGTTACCTAAATAAAGAAGAAGTTTTATTTCAATAAATTAGGGTTTATCCCTATAAACATGTTGTAATGGAAACTTGGGTTTTTCCCATGCATTTATTATTATAAAAGTGTGGTGTTTTACTCTGATAAACTATTTCCTAACTACGGTCCTGATGAAATTACCACTGCCAAATTAATAAACACCGATACCATTGATACTGCGCTCGCGGCCGCCCGCTCTCGGGGTAGGGGTGGGGGGTTACGACAAAATACAATAATGTTCATTCCATAATCCGAGTCTTATTATCCAAAACATAACATAACATAAAACCCACATATATGATGTTTTAGTATTCTTCATTATGTTATTTGTGGGTTTTTGTGTGTTTTATGATTGACACTACGATATTTCATGACTTTTTACACTTTTTAAGAAATTTATGTAACGCTCAGCGTCCCTAAACTTTAGGCTATTGTCAGTTTTGGTCCCTGTAGTTTTGTGATGTTGACACTTTGATACTTTTGACATCGTTTTACTGATATTGATACTTAACACTGTGATGCTTGATTCTTTATTCTAGACACTTGATTCATAATACTTAAAAACTAGATTCTTTATGATGATTCTTGATACTTGATACTTGGACTCTTGAGTCTTGATACTTGAGGAATTATAATTCTTGACTCTTGAGACTTATTTGATGCCTGACTCTTGAGACTCGTGAAACTTGATTCTTGGTTGAACGAGAGACTAGAGCCTTGTCACTGGTGGAATCTATTAATCTTGTAAATAGACCTGTCACAGCTCTACTCGACCAGACTATAAATAGACCTGTCACATCACCATTTTCAGTGATGTGACAGCTCTGCTCGACCAAACACACTACCTTCTCATTTCTTCATTTTCTCATCGATTTCGGTACGTTTTAGGCTAGATCTTTGTACTTTCTCGCTCTACACCTCATTCTCTACGTGATTCTCACTTGAAATCATGCTTTTCACCGTGAAATCCCTCAGATCTGAGTTCTTGAGGATGATGTCAGCATGGGGGTTTGTACAAACTGCCATGTGATATCACTCTGAGCAAGATCTAGCACAGATCTAAGATATATCATGCGTTATCACACTAAATCTAAGCTAAATCTAGACTTTTTCCTATAAAACTTGAGCATCTTCATCTTTTTCTCAAACTTTTACTTTATTCGGTGGAAACCGGGTCTAAACTAACAGTAGATTTGATGAATATTCTAGAGTTGGTTTTGATCTGAATTCTTACTGGAAAGGATGAGCAAAGCATGGATTCTGACATTAACTCGTTACAAACAGACGACTGATCGGACAGGGGTGATTCCCATCCGATCAGAACGGCGGTGTGCTAATGAGTTTACTGTTATCACAGTACGTGCCGTACCGTCACCGTTAAACTAGAAACTTAGAAGTTTTACAAAATGGAAAACAAGAACAAGGGTCGCCCGATCGAGCGGCAATCCGATCGGACAGCTACCCTATCAGGCGACACTTGCTCTGAAACCTTTCAAACACTGGTAACTTTTCAAAAGCTTGGAAGTCTTGATCAAATGGCAATCCGGTCGGATAGTCGTCCGGCCGAGCAGCCATCCGATTGGGATGACCAGGGTACTAATCATTTGGGTCGAGTGGCAACCCGATCGAACAGCCGTTCGACCGGACAACCACCCTATTTTCCAAATCCTAAATCAAGTGGCAACCCGGTCGGATGGCCATCTGACCGGGCAGCCATCCGTTTCCCTTACACGCATGACGCCACTCGGTTGGCAACTCCAACATTTTACTTAGTCTCGTTATTTCGCCGACTCTTATCTTATTGTAATCTAATCAGGCTAATTCTAAAAGAGCTCCCTTTGATCCAATAACAGTTGCGACTGTTAAGTAATCACTGTGAGTATACTCGATCCCCTTTTTACTTTAAAACCTTGGGGCGTAACATGTATTCTATATAAACTTGAATCTTTTACAATCTAAACGCTATCCTATGTGTGTATGAAACTTGTGCATTCTAGTATTCTATTTGTGCTATGTGACGTTTAATCTAGGGTGTGTACTTCCGCCTTAACAATAGTAGCTCTATAGGAGATGCACCTCTCCCATTATTCTCGGGGGGTATTGTTAGGAGGATTCTAGTTTACCTTGAGTCTTGGGTAAACACTAAAGCATCGGGATACTTGGGCTATCGCTGCATGGACTGCGAGACTAGCACGACTGAAACTACTTTTATACTTACATAGTGGATATGAGTGTTTTAATCTATTATCTATTATCAAACTTGTATACTAGCCAATACTTTTGTATTGATATTTTAATACATGTTGCAGGCTAATAGGTTGCTTCGGAATGCATGGAAATCAAGCTATGAGATGCTTAGAAACGTCGCCTAGTTAATCTAATTTTGAACAATTTGAACTATCTATTTTGGGATCTAATTCCGATGATACTTTTTTCTGATTTTAGACAATCTATATCATGAAATCTACTTAATTCTATTGAAATATCTAGTGTTATGGAATCTCATGAGCAATCTGAACGCTTAGTGCTCGCACCCCGATGTTTCCGCCATCGGTTGGGGTGTGACAGATTAGTATCAGAGCCATAACTATAGGGAATTAGGATGAGTAAGAATACTTGCCCTAGTCTATAGTTCTAGGAAGTTTGACTCTTATTTGTTGTTTAAGACTTATGTATTCTACCGTATCTGCTTCCTAGCAGCATATATTCCTGTTAAACTTACATGCCTTTCCTAAGGTTAACATAATATACACTTTATGTTTGGAAAACACTGTTACTCGGTGTTTATACTTTGCACGAGATTTGCTCTCAAGTCAGGAGTGACATCCGCACCTTGAAGGCAAAATCTCCATATTATTCTAGTAGGTCTTGTCTGCGGATAAGTACCAATGCTATTTAGGGTACGATGTTATCAAGTTAGAAGTGAAACTCAGATCTTGACAACTAGTCCCATCCCTAGATTTTTATGTCTCGCCAAAGTCTCGTGACTTCCAATCAATTAGGAACGTGGAATGGCTAAAAGGGCGAATAACGTAGGCCTAACATCGATGACGTATTTGTCCAAGTAAGTCAAGACCCGTTACCTCAATTCGAAAGGGGTTCGAATCACTTTGGTTAGTCGTCGTTCCTCTACCCGGAACACTCCAATGTTTTATAAGCCTATCTTTTTATGCTATCTCGATTTTTATGGATGTGGTTTTAAGCTCGAATCGTCGTTCATTTTTTGCATACTTTACACCGCTCACACGTGTGTCCGCAACCTAATACGTAAATTCTAATCTAAGATCAAACTAAATTTACGAAGCTTTACCCTATTATGTGATAATGTGTTTCCAAGGCACTAGACGTAACATGGCAGGGAGTACGAGGGTAAAGTGACGTGTCCGAAACATGGTGGATACGCCGCTGGTACTTCCTATATATAAGTGTTTCTGGCATGTTAGCAACTTTTGTACCAAGTGCCATGCGAAACTTAGTGTCTGTTGTTGAAAGGCCTATTTGTGTACTCTATGTGAAATCTATGTGAAGTCTATCATATATTCTAGTGAAATCTATGTGTAGACTACGTAAGAGTGGATTGAGAAACAAAATACGAAACGTAGCCTAGCGCCGAAGACAAGGGAGAAAGTGGCATGTCCGAAACATGGTGGATACGCCACTGGTACTTCCTATATATAAGTGTTTCTGGCATACTGCCGAACCTTCGTACCACGCGCTAAGTGAAGGCGTAGTTTTGTAGGCTCGGTTTGAAGTTGTGAGATCTATTTGGGTTAATCTATGACGTAAATCTATTCGGTCAATCTATGTGGAGATTTTTCTTAATGAAGCATGACACCGATGACGAGACGGAGGCGGTATGATCGAAGCATGGTGGATACGCCGCTGGTACTTCCTATATATAAGTGCTTCTGTCATGTTGCCAAACTTTCATAGAACGTACCATGTGGGAATTTGTCATTGTGGATTGTGATGAGATTGTCAACTAAGTTAAACTATTGATTAATCTATGTGGATTAGTTGGGTTAATCTATGTTATTTAATCTATTTTGATTAGTCTAATGTTGTGACTGGCGAAGTATGACACCGATGACGAGGGGGAAGTTGCGTGATTGAAGCATGGTGGATACGCCGCTGGTACTTCCTATATATAAGTGCTTCTGTCATGTCGCCGAACTTTCGTAATACGTGCCATACGGGATTTTGTGGTTAATCTATTAAAGCCTATTGAATGTTTATCGAATTCTATTGAAATCTATTTGAAGGTCTATTGGATTCTATTAAAGTCTATCGAAGGTCTATTGAAATCTATGGCAACCTATTGAATGTCTATCGAATCTATCAAAATCTATGAAAGTCTATGTTAAACTATGATGAGTATGGATTACGACATGTAACATGACATCGAGTACGAGGCGGAAGTAATATGTCCGAAGCGTGTTGGATACGCCGCTGGTACTTCCTATATATAAGCGCTTTTAACATACTGCCAAACTTCGTGCAACATGCCATGTGAAGGTCGTGGGGTGTGGTGTTTAGTCTCTGAAATCTATCGAGTTAGTCTATGTGTATGATGAGAGTATTGTTAGGCAAAGGCGACACGTCACATGACGCCGAGTACGGGGCAGAAGCGATGTGCCCGAAGCGTGGTGGATACGCCGTAGGTACTTCCTATATATAAGCGTTTCTGGCTGGTTGCCAAGCTCCGTACAACGTGCCACGTGAAGGTCGTTGGTTTGCGATATCTATAAGAACTTGTGAAGTGTTGAGTCTTAGTCTACCACACGTAAATCTATGATTAGTCTATGTTAATCTAGACTTATACAATCCTTTTGTTGGATCTTTTAGATGCCTTCTCGAAAGTTATCCGACACCCTCAAGAAATCCAGGGAGAAGTCTCAGAAAAAGATAATGTCATTCATGGCCGACCAGATTGCCCGAGTCGTGCCAAAGATTGTCTCTGAGCTCCAAGGATCAAACACTCCTCCATCCTCTGTTGACTCAAAGGCCGAAAAGCAAGGGTCTACTAAGTTCAACTACAAACATTTCATCTCTTGCAATCCTAGGCCCTTCACTGGCAGTGATGGAGTGACTGGTATGCTCGAATGGTTCGACAGCATCGAAGTTACCTTCATTAACAGCGAATGCCCAAATCATCTAAAGACTAGGAGCGCAACTGGAATGTTTCAAGGCAGAGCGTTGGAGTGGTGGTCGAATGAGAGGAATACCCATTCTAATGAAAAAGCCTATGCTCTTCCATGGGCTGAGGTGCGAGAACTCATGATGCTCGAGTTCTGCCCTCCTCATGAACAACTCAAGCTTGAAGAAGAGTTTTGGCATTTGAAGCAAGTTGGTGATGACAACTTGGCTTATACTACCCGATTTAAGCAGGTAAGTCTTATCGTCCCTCACTTGGTTTCGACTCCTAAGTGAATGATAACCAAGTACATCAACGGCCTACCTCCAGCTATGCGTGATTCCATTGAAGCAGCTCAGCTAGATACTATTGAGGAAGTCTACCGTCTAGCCGCAAGTTTGAACAACAATCGCGTGCGTGATAAGCAGTTTGCTACCCTTGCACCTTCAAAGTCTGCTAACCAAGTTACCCAGCAGCCAAGTGGTAGCAAGAACAAGAAGAGGAAATCTCAAGGTTCGGGATGTAATACTATTATCCCTGCTACTAACCCTGCTGCAAAACCTGCTCCTACTCCTGCTGTTGCTAACCCTGCTGCCCCCGAAGCAAAGAAGCAATACACTGGGACTCATCCCAAGTGTACGACTTGCAACTTTCATCATCCTACCACTTCTGCATGTCATCTGTGCACCAACTGCAACAGCTATGGTCACACGACACCCTACTGTCGCCAAGGTAATCCAGCTCAGCAAGCCCCAGCCCAGGCAGCTTTGCCAGCACCTCCAGCTCCTCTACAGAACCCTAAGCCGGTCAATGCTGTTCATGCATGTTTCCAGTGCGGAGATACTATGCATCTTCGTAATCGTTGTCCTCAGCTGAACCAAGACCAACAAGCAGCCGCTCGTGGACGAGCATTCAATCTCAATGCTAATTAGGCTCACAACAACAATGACGTGGTGAATGGTATGTTTCTCGTTAATAACCTTTATGCTTCGATCCTATTTGATACTGGTGCCGATAAAAGCTTTGTGTCCGTGGAATTTGAGTCTTTGATGAATTGTACACGTTCTAAGTTACCAGAGTCGTTCTCTGTTGAGGTCGCCAATGGTAAGTCGATTTTTGTTAACTCTATCGTGCGTGATTGTTCCCTGACTCTTAACGATCACGTATTCTCTATTGATCTCATACCCATGCGTTTGGGTAGTTTTGATGTCATTATCGGTATGGATTGGTTGCGTAAGAACCATGCCGAGATTGTTTGCCATGAAAAGCTTGTTCATCTCCCTCTGTCGTCTGGTGATATTTTGAATGTCTATGGAGACCGACCTTCGAAAGGACTGAGGCTGATGTCATGCACACATGTGAGCAGAAGTTTACGTAAACGGAACCCTGCCTTCTTGGTCCACGTAGTGGAACAAAAGGGCAAGGGGAAGAACATAAACAATGTTCCGGTTGTGTGTGATTTCCCTGATGTCTTTCCCGAGGATTTACCTGGTCTTCCTCCTCCTATATTCGTCGACTTTCGTATTGATCTTGTACCTGGTGCGACTCCTGTCACCAGGGCTCCCTATCATCTTGCACCTTCCGAGATGCAAGAATTATCTAGCCAACTACAGGAATTACTTGACAAGGGCTTTATCCGTCCGAGTACCTCCCCGTGGGGTGCTCCCGTTTTATTTGTCAAGAAGAAAGATGGTTCTTTTCGTATGTGCATCGACTACCGTGAACTTAATAAGCTTACCATGAAGAATCGTTATCCACTCCCACATATCGACGACCTATTTGATCAACTGCAAGGCGCGTCCTGTTTCTATAAGATTGACCTTCGATCTAGATATCATCAACTACGTGTCCTCGAAGATGATATTCCTAAAACTGCGTTTCGTACTCGATATGGGCACTACAAGTTCGTAGTCATGCCTTTTGGCTTGACCAACGCACCTGCAGTGTTCATGGACCTTATGAATCGTGTTTGTAAACCCTATTTGGACCGCTTTGTGATAGTCTTTATTGATGATATCCTTATTTATTCTAAGTCTAAGGCAGATCATGCTCACCATCTACGTCTTATGCTCGAACTTTTACGTGGTGAACATCTGTATGCTAAATTTTCTAAGTGTGAGTTTTGGATTGATGAAGTGCAGTTTCTTGGTCATATCGTTAGTCGTCAGGGTATTCATGTTGACCCTTCTAAGATTGAGGCAGTGAAGAATTGGAGTACGCCTAAGTCTGTATCTGAAATACATTCCTTCTTGGGATTGGCGGGTTACTACCGCCGGTTCATCGCAGATTTCTCAAAAATCGTTGTTCCTCTTAGTACTCTAACCCAAAAGGAGAAACCTTTTGTTTGGGGTCCCGAACAAGAGGAATCCTTTCAAATCCTTAAGAACCTTTTGTGTAATGCTCCTGTTTTAACCTTACCCGATGGGAATGATGACTTTGTGGTATATTGTGATGCCTCGAACCGAGGTTTGGGCTGCGTGCTCATGCAGCGGGACAAGGTCATTGCATGCGCCTCTCGTCAACTCAAACTGCATGAGAAAAACTACACTACTCATGATTTGGAGCTTGGTGCAGTTGTGTTTGCGTTAAAGATATGGCGACACTACTTGTATGGTACTAAGTGCGTGGTTTTCACTGACCATAGAAGTCTGCAACATATCTTCGACCAAAAAGAACTGAACATGCGACAGAGGCGTTGGGTGGAATTACTTAACGACTACAACTACGAAATTCGCTACCATCCTGGCAAGGCGAATGTAGTAGCCGATGCTCTTAGTCATAGAACTCATATGAACGCTATCCGTATCTCTAATGATCTCCAAGCATGTATTCGTGACGCTCAGTATTCATCAGCAAATGAAGGAAGTCTAGAAGAAGAAATCCACGGCGCCAGGGTTGACCAGCTTGAAACTAAACCTAACGGACTACAGTATTACCTAAATCGCATCTGGGTGCCAGATCGCGATAACCTCCGGGAGCTCATTATGAAGGAGGCTCACAAATCCTGTTACTCTATTCATCTAGGCGCTGATAAGATGTACCAGGACCTGCGTATGACTTATTGGTGGCCTGGCATGAAGGTGGACATTGCTGTGTATGTGTCAAAATGCCTCACCTGTCTGAAGGTGAAAGCTGAACATCAGCGTCCCTCCGGACTATTAGAACAACCTAAAATCCCCGTTTGGAAGTGGGATAGTCTTGCTATGGACTTTATTACTAAGTTACCCCGAACAACTGCCGGTCATGATAGTATTTGGGTGATTATTGACCGTCTGACTAAATCAGCCCACTTTCTTCCTATTCGCGAAGATTATAAAGTGGAGAAACTTGCTTGGATCTATACCGATGAGGTTATATGCCGTCATGGCATTCCCCTTGACATAATCTCTGACCGTGATGGTCGTTTTACTTCGCGTCTTTGGCAAACATTTCAGTCCGCTATGGGTTCGCACTTGAATCTTAGCACGGCCTTTCATCCTCAGACGGATGGACAGACCGAGCGTACTATTCAAACCCTAGAGGACATGCTCCGTTCTTGTGTCATCGACTTTGGTGGTAACTGGGATGTACATTTACCATTGATAGAATTCTCGTACAACAATAGCTATCATTCCTGTATTCAGATGGCCCCTTTCGAAGCTTTGTATGGACGAAAATGTCGATCTCCCCTCAGCTGGCATGAGGTTGGGGAAAAGCAGTTCACTGGCCCTGAGATTATTCAAGAGATAACGGATAATATTCTTCAAATCCGTGATAACTTGATCAAGGCTAGGAGCAGACAAAAGAGCTATGCTGATAAAAAGCGCAAACCTCTGGAATTTGCTGTTGGTGATCGAGTTCTACTCAAGGTGTCTCCCTGGAAGGGGGTAGTGTAACAACTCTCATCAAAAAGTACTATTTATTATTTTAATTATCTAATTAGGAAACCCTAATTAAGAAACCCAAGTGATTCTGTATAATCCCTAAAATTTTCAGAACATTTGGAATCAAGATTAGGGCCCCCTAAAACTCAAGGGGGGTAAACCCTAACTAACGATTATCTCTAAAAATGTGCTGTCAACAACGAGAATTAACGAACTATCAACTCAGCAGGCCTATACTAGTGACAAGGCTACCCTAGGCTAGGTCGACACCCCAGGCGATTCGCGACAGAAGTCACGACACCTTCCGCGACACACGGGGGGAACAAATTTCCAGTATAAATACCTGGGTTTGGGACTTGAACTGTTTGCATGTTACGACGATAAAATTCTTTACGTACACTCACTTAGACGCTGTTTACTACAAAAACACACACTGATCACAAAGTGCTGTCGCAATTCAGGGTATTAATTCGATCGCTGTTACGATTCATTTTCCGATCGATCAATATACTCAATGGATGTTTAAGTGCTGCCCACATTAGGGTTTATACTTTGTCATTCGTTGTGAATCCGATGGATGTTTAAGTGATTACACTTTGTCATTCGTTGTGAATCCGATGGATGTTTAAGTATCGCACTTTGTCATTCGTTGTAAAGATTGATCTCGTGAGTTATCATAAATACCATATTAATTTACTAACCATATTGTGTAATTTAGGATAAAAAGGCTAATCAGTAGATTAGGCTCTGCTCAAATTGGCAATGTGAGTCATTCTCTTTTTATCAAATTACTTTTGAAATCATGTTTATTTTCAAAAGTTATAATTACAGTGATTAAGTTTATGTAATCACCAAGTTACAGCCGGTATGTGGGGTTTTGTATACATTACTTGATAATCTTCATCATTGGACAACGAGTTAGCCAATGGGTGATATGACCATAGTCACAGACACCATTGGATGGAAGGGCCAATGGGTCGAGTGACAAATACTGTGGGTAGTTGGTTTGATATTTGGAAACATTGTAATCTCTCTTAATACTGTGAATTATAACAAAAGAGTCATTTTAGTAAAATGAATGATTCACTCAGTATTTCCCGCTGACAAAACCTTTTTCAAACATGTTTCAGGTGATCTGTTGTGATCCAGGAAAAGTGCCGCGAAGCACTATCAGCTTAAGGAAGTGGCTCAGTATAAAATAAAGAAACATGTTTTGTAAAATAAGAGATTTCTTCGTGAAATCTCAAGATTGTAAATTACCGGGTTTTATCCCGAATTGTGAAATAAAATAATCGGGAAATATTTCAGTTTTTAAAAATGATCCTGAAGAAACTTCCGCTGTTAAACTCACTTAAATTAATACCACGGGATTTCTGTCCCGCGGCTCCTGAAACGGGTAAAACCGGGTCGGGGGCCGTGACAGAAATAAGGTGGTATCAGAGCCACTGATCTAAGCCTATTAAGTATTTAGAAATACTTAATTTTACTGATTACCAATTATGTGACTATGTGTTTTATTAACTGGTTATTTGTTAGTTACAGTATGGGTAAACAAAAGCTGTCAAACATCTATCTCAAACTAGATAGGTCATCCAACGAGAAAGGAAGTTCATCCCAAACAAAACCTTATGTAATTCCTGAAGAAGGAATATTTGTGCGAAAGGCAAATTATGAAGAACCACTTTCTCCGGATAAAAGAAATTTGATTATTAGGAAAAGTAAGGAGAAAATAAAGAAAATCCGAGAGAAGAAAGTTAAAAAGGAAACCCAGGAATTAAACAGTAAGACACCCTGGGAGGACAAATTAGATGAGAAATGGGCAGATTTGTATATGCTAGCCACAGTAGCAGAAAATGCAAATCTCTAAATACTTTAACTCAAGTTTTAGCACCTTTATTTAATTACAATCTAGAAACCCTATACAGTAAATAAATAAGTTCACAGGAAATTGTAGCATATTTTAATTGTCGGTTGTTTTATGTATGGTATGCAATAATATTAAAGGTTATCCATAAAAAATTTTGTTATTTTATTTTAACATTTGGTATGTGTTTTGCATATATGCTAAACAGCATGAATGAGATATCCGAAGCTTTAGACAATCTTAACCTCTATCCTGTTAAGATAGAAGTTTCTGAAGAATTCACTGGTTACTTCGCTGACAAAGAAGAACCCATAGAATTTCAATCCAAACCACTGGCAAAACCAAAACCAAAGAAAAGAAGGAGATACGTGTGGGGAAGTCGTATCCGTAAGAAAAAGTCAGCACCAAGAAAGGTTACCAAAACTGAAAATCCAAAAGACAAAGGGAAAGGGGTAGAAATTGAGGAAAATGTTAATCAAGTAGGGATAGAAGCTGAGAAGAATGTTAAACAACCAGAAAGAGAAGTCGGAGAGAGTTCTGGACTAAAACAGAAAATGACTCCCTGGGAAATTTTAGATCATAAATTAGTAATAAGTGACCTCATTGGACCTGCCGACGGAAACCTTGAACCATCCAATCCAAACCTTATATTCACTGAAGAAGATCTTTTTAGCTACCCACTAGAAGCTCCAATTCCAATCAATCTGGAACCTGCTATTCCAGATCCTATTGTCCAACCGCAACCACTACCAGTAGAATTAGATGAATGGTGGACAACTGATTGGCAATACCAAAATCTTTTAAACAATCCTGATACATTTTTCCCACAAGTTGACCTAGAACCTCCACTATACCCAGCTATGAGTTCGGAGAATCTGGCTGAACTTCGTCTCTGGGGAGAAGAGTTAATTACTGTAGGAAATAGGATTAGGGACGTTGGAGAAAGAATTACTTGGAAGTACGATGAAAGGGAGCGTAACTTTTAAAAGAAATTAGCTGATCAGATAATGGGAGTTTGCAGGAATAGTTGTTAATAAATAATCATAATAACTAGTATGTGTAATAAATTAACAATAAAACGTTGTATGATAATCGTGTGTACGAGGCATTCATATAATATATAAAAATGAAACGCGGGAAATTGATAACTTTTGGTTATACATGTTAATGTGATTACGTGCAAACTATGTTATTATATTGTATTTTTTTTTTTTTTTACTAATTAGTTATATAAAATTTATTATCAGATGGCAAACGTTGGTAATGAACCAGTAAATGAGGTTAATCAGTCTGAACAACATCCAGGAGATCAATATATGACTAGGCAAGATATCGAAAATATCGTTGTTCAAGGGATAGCCAATGCTATTCCAGCATTTGTTGCTGCTATTAAGAATCCAATCGAACCACAACAAATCGTTCCTAGTAAACGAATTTCTGAAGATAACTTCAGTAATAGTGTAAATGGAGGCAATGATCATGTTAATCATAATGAGGAACCACATCAAGCTCCATTTCCTAAGAAAATGAAAGCTGCAACACCTGGTTGCACTTTCAAAGAATTTCTTGCTTGTAAACCCACTGAGTTTGCAGGCAATGAAGGAGCGACTGCGTCATTACGCTGGTTAGAGAAAACAGAGGCAGTAATTGCCATAAGTAAATGTGCTAAAGATGATCAGGTCATGTACGCATCAAATCTCTTCAAAGAAGGAGCACTCGAATGGTGGAACACTGTGTTACAAGCCAAAGGAAGAATAATAGCTTACGCCATGAATTGGGAAGAATTTAAGGGTCTTGTAGAAAGAAAATTCTGTCCCGAATATGAAAAAGAGCAAATGACAAACAAGTTCCTAACTCACCGTATGATAGGTGTAGATTGTCGCGGTTACACTTCGACATTCTTTGAATATGCTAGAGTGGTACCAACACTGGCTTCGCCAGAACCGGTACTCATTTCTCGCTACATTTGGGGACTGATTAGTGAAATCCGCAATATCGTTAAAGCTGCGAGACCTCGCACTATTGACGATGCTGTGGAATTAGCTAACACCCTAACCGATGAACTGGTGCGCACAAGAGATGAAGACAGAAAGAAAGAACTGGCTCAGAAAATTACCCAGGGATTTCGTACGGGTAATAATAACAGCTTCAAGAAAAGAGGAACAGGGCAATCTTCAAATCCACCGTTCTGCAGGAATTGCAAAAGGAAACATTTTGGAAGATGTGATGTAACCTGCAATTTTTGTAAAATGGTCAGACATCGTGAAGAAAACTGCAGAAAGAAAACAATAGTCTGCTATAACTGTGGAGAAAAGGGACATGTTAAACCAGAATGTCCTAAATTGGCAAAGCCAGCAGACAACAAAGCCAAGATAGCAGATGGAGCTACTAAGAAGAATGCTCGCGCATTCCAGCTGACTACTCAAGAAGCCGAGATAATTCCAGATGTGATAGCCGGTACGTTCTTAGTTCACAACGTATATGCAAAAGTATTATTTGACTCTGGTGCAAACCAAAGTTTTATCAATACTTCATTCTGCCAAGCTCTTAATATACCCTTAACCAACATTAGGCAGATTTTTACCGTCGAAACGGCTGATGGGAATTCAGTTAGAATAAATAAGGTTTTGCAAAATGTAGAAATAGAACTTTTAGGTCATAAATTCTTTGCAACCTTATTACCTATGAAATTAGCCGAATTTGATGTTGTGTTAGGAATGGATTGGTTAGTAGCCAACCATGCTCGCATCCTTTGTGATAAGAATTCTATAGAAATTCAAGCACCTACCAGAGAAGTAATTATGATTACAGGAGATAAACCACGTAAGCCTATGAAGTTCATATCAGTAATGAAAGCTGCTAGTTATGAACGAAAGCAAGGAATAGTGTATATGATTTCGGTGATCATTAGCACTAAGGGTAAGGAACTTAAGGAAATTCCTGTAGTCTCAGAATACTCAGATGTATTCCCAGAAGAATTACCCGGATTACCACCTGATCGGGAGGTAGAATTTAGAATTCATCTAATCCCAGGAACTACACCGATAGCTAAGGCACCTTATCGGTTAGCACCCACAGAAATGTTAGAACTGAAAAAGCAATTAGATGAATTACTAAGTAAAGGATTCATACAACCTAGTTCATCCCCTTGGGGAGCACCAGTGTTGTTTGTAAAGAAGAAGGATGGTTCAATGAGAATGTGTATCGATTATAGAGAATTGAATAAGATTACAATTAAGAATCGATACCCATTACCTAGGATTGATGATCTATTCGATCAACTTCAAGGAGCTAGATATTTTTCTAAGATAGACTTACGCTCCGGATATCATCAACTAAAGGTACAAGAAGAAGACATACCTAAAACTGCTTTTAGAACTAGGTATGGTCATTACGAGTTTACAGTCATGCCCTTTGGGTTAACAAATGCACCTGCAGCATTTATGGACATGATGAATAGGATCTGTAAACCGTATTTGGATAAATTTGTAATTGTTTTCATAGACGATATACTTATTTATTCAAAAAGTCAGGATGAACATTGTCAGCACTTGCATACACTCTTAACTTTGTTAAGAAAAGAAAAGTTGTACGCCAAATTCTCAAAATGCGAATTTTGGTTAAAGGAAGTACAATTCCTAGGACACATGGTGAATCATAAAGGTATTCACGTAGATCCTGCTAAGATAGAAGCAATTACCAATTGGAAGGTTCCACAAACCGCACTGGAAATTAGAAGTTTTATAGGTTTAGCTGGGTACTATAGACGATTTATTAAGGATTTTTCCAAAATAGCCGTACCATTAACTAAGTTAACCTGTAAAGCCATTAAGTTTGAATGGGGATTAAAGCAAGAAGAAGCCTTTAGGATTTTGAAACAGAAATTAACCAATGCTCCAATCTTAGCCTTACCAGAAGGAACTGAAGATTTTGAAGTATATTGTGATGCTTCAAAACTAGGATTTGGATGTGTGCTTATGCAACGCAAAAAGGTAATTGCATATGCTTCAAGGCAATTGAAAAAGCACGAAGAAAACTATACGACTCATGATTTAGAATTAGGAGCCGTAATTTTTGCCCTTAAGATTTGGAGACATTATCTGTATGGAAGTAAATTCACTGTTTATACAGATCATAAAAGTTTAAGATATATATTTGGGCAAAAAGAGTTAAACAAGAGGCAAAGAAGATGGATGGAAATCCTAAGTGACTACGACTGTGATATTCAGTATCATGAAGGAAAGGCAAATGTAGTTGCAGATGCCTTAAGTCGTAAGTATTATGAAAAACAACGACGGGTTCGTGCTCTCAGATTAAATCTACAAATAGATTTAATGGAACAATTGAAGAATGTTCAAACTACAGCAATCAAGGATGATGCTGAAGAAATGAAAGGACGAATAAAAGAATTAGAACAAGGAGAAGATGGAATTTGGAGATTCCACAAAAGTAGAATTTGGGTACCTAAGCAGGGAAACTTAAGACCTAAGATTTTAGAAGAAGCTCATAAATCTAGGTATACTATGCACCCAGGAAACAATAAAATGTACCAAGATTTAAGAAAGAACTTTTGGTGGATAGGAATGAAAAAGGATATAGCACAATATGTTTCTAAATGTCTCACTTGTTCACAAGTTAAGGCAGAACATCAGAAACCCTCAGGGTTACTACAACAATTAGAAATGCCAGTATGGAAATGGGAACTTATAACAATGGATTTTGTTACTAAGTTACCCAAAACCAGAAAAGGTAATGATGCGATTTGGGTAATTGTGGATCGATTAACCAAATCAGCTCACTTTCTACCTATGAAAGAAACCTTTAGCATGGAAAGACTGGCTAAATTGTATGTAGATGAAGTTGTATCCTTACATGGAGTTCCACTCTCCATTGTTTCGGATAGAGATAGTCGTTTTACTTCTCATTTCTGGAAAAGTTTCCAGCAAGCCATGGGAACTCGACTAAACCTAAGCACGGCATATCATCCACAAACGGACGGACAAAGTGAAAGAACGATCCAAACTCTAGAAGACATGCTCCGAGCATGTGTAATAGATTTTGGTGGAAATTGGGACGATCACTTACCATTAATTGAATTCTCCTATAATAATAGTTATCATTCGAGCATTGAAACTGCTCCATTTAAAGCACTATATGGAAGAAAATGCAGAACTCCAGTTTGTTGGGCAGAAATAGGAGAAAATCAATTATCAGGTCCAGAGATTGTGCAAGAGACGACTGACAAGATTACTCAAATCAAAGAAAGATTAAAGACGGCTAGAGATCGTCAAAAGAGTTATGCAGATAATAGATGCAAGCCGTTAGAATTCCAAATTGGAGACAGAGTACTATTGAAAGTTTCTCCTTGGAAAGGAGTTGTTAGATTCGGTAAGAAAGGAAAACTAAGTCCCAGATACGTAGGACCATTTCCGGTGATCCAACGTATAGGACCAGTAGCTTATCGTTTACAACTACCAGAAGAATTAGCTGGAGTACATGATGTATTTCATGTATCCAATCTCAAGAAATGTCTATCAGACGAATCACTGGTAGTACCTCTTCGAGATATCGAGGTAAACAAAAAGCTGAAATTTATGGAGAAACCTCTTCAAATTGAGGATCGAAAGATCAAGTTTCTCAAACATAAACGACTAGTTTTAGTCAAAGTTAGATGGGATTCAAAGAGAGGAGCTGAATACACTTGGGAGCTGGAATCAGAAATGAAGCGAAAGTATCCTCATTTATTTCAGTAAATCTCGAGGACGAGATTTTTATTAAGGTGAGGAGAATGTAACAACTCTCATCAAAAAGTACTATTTATTATTTTAATTATCTAATTAGGAAACCCTAATTAAGAAACCCAAGTGATTCTGTATAATCCCTAAAATTTTCAGAACATTTGGAATCAGGATTAGGGCCCCCTAAAACTCAAGGGGGGTAAACCCTAACTAACGATTATCTCTAAAAATGTGCTGTCAACAACGAGAATTAACGAACTATCAACTCAGCAGGCCTATACTAGTGACAAGGCTACCCTAGGCTAGGTCGACACCCCAGGCGAGTCGCGACAGAAGTCACGACACCTTCCGCGACACGCGGGGGGAACAAATTTCCAGTATAAATACCTGGGTTTGGGACTTAAACTGTTTGCATGTTACGACGATAAAATTCTTTACGTACACTCACTTAGACGCTGTTTACTACAAAAACACACACTGATCACAAAGTGCTGTCGCAATTCAGGGTATTAATTCGATCGCTGTTACGATTCATTTTCCGATCGATCAATATACTCAATGGATGTTTAAGTGCTGCCCACATTAGGGTTTATACTTTGTCATTCGTTGTGAATCCGATGGATGTTTAAGTGATTACACTTTGTCATTCGTTGTGAATCCGATGGATGTTTAAGTATCGCACTTTGTCATTCGTTGTAAAGATTGATCTCGTGAGTTATCATAAATACCATATTAATTTACTAACCATATTGTGTAATTTAGGATAAAAAGGCTAATCAGTAGATTAGGCTCTGCTCAAATTGGCAATGTGAGTCATTCTCTTTTTATCAAATTACTTTTGAAATCATGTTTATTTTCAAAAGTTATAATTACAGTGATTAAGTTTATGTAATCACCAAGTTACAGCCGGTATGTGGGGTTTTGTATACATTACTTGATAATCTTCATCATTGGACAACGAGTTAGCCAATGGGTGATATGACCATAGTCACAGACACCATTGGACGGAAGGGCCAATGGGTCGAGTGACAAATACTGTGGGTAGTTGGTTTGATATTTGGAAACATTGTAATCTCTCTTAATACTGTGAATTATAACAAAAGAGTCATTTTAGTAAAATGAATGATTCACTCAGTATTTCCCGCTGACAAAACCTTTTTCAAACATGTTTCAGGTGATCTGTTGTGATCCAGGAAAAGTGCCGCGAAGCACTATCAGCTTAAGGAAGTGGCTCAGTATAAAATAAAGAAACATGTTTTGTAAAATAAGAGATTTCTTCGTGAAATCTCAAGATTGTAAATTACCGGGTTTTATCCCGAATTGTGAAATAAAATAATCGGGAAATATTTCAGTTTTTAAAAATGATCCTGAAGAAACTTCCGCTGTTAAACTCACTTAAATTAATACCACGGGATTTCTGTCCCGCGGCTCCTGAAACGGGTAAAACCGGGTCAGGGGCCGTGACAGGTAGTTCATTTTGGTAAGAAAGGAAAGCTCGCTCCTCGCTATGTGGGTCCTTTCGTGATACTTGAAAGGATTGGCAAGGTGGCATACAGACTCGACTTGCCACAAGAACTAAACAATGTACACCCGGTGTTCCACGTGTCCAATCTTCGTAAATGCCTAGCTGACGAGGAACTTCAGGTTCCCCTTGAGGACTTGCAAATAAATGAAGCTATTCAATTTATGGAGAAACCGGTCGAAATCATGGATCAACCCGTCAAGCGTCTAAGGCATAGCAAAATTCCCATTGTTAAGGTTCGATGGGAAGGAAAGCGTGGTGTCGAATTCACTTGGGAGTTAAAAAGTGATATGAAAGCCAAGTACCCACATCTCTTCGAACAGTCTTCATCTAAGATTTCGGGGACGAAATCTCCTAAAGGAGGGAAGACTGTAACGCCCAGCGTCCCTAAACTTTAGGATATTGTCAGTTTTGGTCCCTGTAGTTTTGTGATGTTGACACTTTGATACTTTTGGCATGAGTTTTACTGATATTGATGCTTAACACTGTGATGCTTGATTCTTTATTCTAGATACTTGATTCATAATACTTAAAAACTAGATTCTTTATGATGATTCTTGATACTTGATACTTGGACTCTTGAGTCTTGATACTTGAGGAATTATAATTCTTGACTCTTGAGACTTATTTGATGCCGGACTCTTGAGACTCGTGAAACTTGATTCTTGGTTGAATGAGAGACTAGAGCCTTGTCACTGGTGGAATCTATTAATCTTGTAAACTTTTGACGTGTATGTTATAATCTAGTTATTCCAATAATACGTAACGCCTAATTTAACTCGCAAAACGAATCAAAAACGGGAACACAGAAAGTTGGGATTGGCCAGAGTAGGGGTGTTCATCGAATCGAATATCGAATTTTCGAATTAATCGAATAATTTTTTTTTTCTCTTGAATTCGAATTCGATTCGAATTCGAATAAGACACATACTATTCGATTCGAATTCGAATAAAAACTTCAATTCGTATTCGATTCGTATTCGATTAAAAATTCGAATTCGAATTGAATTCGAATCGAATTCGAATAAATTCGCTACACTTCTACAGTTTCATTTTAGTTAGGGTCCAAGTAATCAGTTTCATATATCAGTTTCATTTTGCAGTTTCATTTTACAGTTTCATTCTACACTTCTACAGTTTCATTCTACACTTCAATCAGTTTCATTCTACACTTCTACAGTTTCATATATCAGTTTCATTTTGCAAAACATAGCATTTTAGTTAGGGTTTCAACAGATCAAGTCATCAAACACATGAATCCAAAACATCTATCTCATACACATGAATACACAAGAATTACCTTGTGATGGTGGCTGAAATCGAGTGGCTGAATCAGGAATACAAACACATATATCAGTTTCAACAGATCATACACATGAATACACATGAATACACAGGATTTACCTTGTGATGGTGGCTGAAATCGAGGGGCTGAATCAGGAATACAAACACATATATCAGTTTCAACAGATCATACACATGAATACACAGGATTTACCTTGTGATGGTGGCTGAAATCGAGGGGCTGAATCAGGAATACAAACACATATATCAGTTTCAACAGATCATACACATGAATACACATGAATACACAGGATTTACCTTGTGATGGTGGCTGAAATCGAGGGGCTGAATCAGGAATACAAACACATATATCAGTTTCAACAGATCATACACATGAATACACATGAATACACAGGATTTACCTTGTGATGGTGGCTGAAATCGAGGGGCTGAATCAGGAATACAAACACATATATCAGTTTCAACAGATCATACACATGAATACACATGAATACACAGGATTTACCTTGTGATGGTGGCTGAAATCGAGGGGCTGAATCGGCGATAGCTTGTGAAGATTAGGAAAGGATGAAATCGGCTGATGAGGGAGTAGCGTGGCTACTGTGAAAGTGAAGACTGAAGACCGAACGATCGAGTAGCAGATGAGGGAGGCGGTTTCTTTTTTAGGGATTAGGGATTGAATGTTATTACTTATTAGGGTTATAAGTTATAACTTATGTAATCATGGGCCATAGCCCATATGTAATGGGCTACATAATAGGTTTGAATGATAATGGGTAATTTCATTAGCCCAATTAAATTATATATGGATTAATATATATTATATATATATAAATAAAAATACATGTATAATTCTTATTCGAATTTCGAATCGAATCGAATTTAAAATTGTAAATTCGTATTCGATTCGTATTCGATTAACTTGACTCGAATCGAATCGAATCGAATTCGAATTCTTGATAATCGAATCGAATCGAATTCTTGATAATCGAATCGAATTCGAATCGAATTTCGAATTTTTCGAATCGAAACGAATTCTGAACACCCCTAGGCCAGAGTGGCAATCCGACCGGATTGCCACCCGACCGGATTGCCACCCGACCGGATTACAACCCGACCGGATGATAATCCGAGCGAGTGACCATCCGACCGGACTGTCATCCGACCCATGCACACCTTACCTCCTTCACACACTCCCACACTATAAATAGACCTATCACATCACCATTGTCAGTGATGTGACAGCTCTACTCGACCAGACACACTACCTTCTCATTTCTTCATTTTCTCATCGATTTCGGTACGTTTTAGGCTAGATCTTTGTACTTTCTCGCTCTACACCTCATTCTCTACGTGATTCTCACTTGAAATCACGCTTTTCACCGTGAAATCCCTCGGATCTGAGTTCTTGAGGATGATGTCATCATGGGGGTTTGTTCAAACTGCCATGTGAAGTCACTCTGAGCAAGATCTAGCACAGATCTAAGATATATCATGCGTTATCACACTAAATCTAAGCTAAATCTAGACTTTTTCCTATAAAACTTGAGCATCTTCATCTTTTTCTCAAACTTTTACTTTATTCGGTGGAAACCGGGTCTAAACTAACTGTAGATCTGATGAATAGTCTAGAGTTGGTTTTGATCTGAATTCTTACTGGAAAGGACGAGCAAAGCACGGATTCTGACATTAACTCGTTACGAACAGACGACTGATCGGACAGGGGTGATTCCCATCCAATCAGAACGGTGGTGTGCTAATGAGTTTACTGTTGTCACAGTACGTGCCGTACCGTCACCGTTAAACTAGAAACTTAGAAGTTTTACAAAATGGAAAACAAGAACAAGGGTTGCCCGACCGAGCGGCAATCCGATCGGACAGCTACCCTATCAGGCGACACTTGCTCTGAAACCTTTCAAACACTGGTAACTTTTCAAAAGCTTGGAAGTCTTGATCAAATGGCAATCCGGTCGGACAGTCGTCCGATCGAGCAGCCATCCGATTGGGATGGCCAGGGTACTAATCATTTGGGTTGAGTGGCAACCCGATCGAACAGCCACCCTATTTTCCAAATCCTAAATCAAGTGGCAACCCGGTCGGATGGCCATTCGACTGGGCAGCCATCCGTTTCCCTTACACGCATGACACCACTCGGTTGGCAATCCGATCAAATAGCCATCCGACCAGTCAGCCATCCGATCCAGTGGCAACTCCAACATTTTACTTAGTCTAATTATTTCGCCGACTCTTATCGTATTGTAATCTAATCAGGCTAATTCTAAAAGAGCCCCCTTTGATCCAATAACAGTTGCGACTGTTAAGTAATCACTGTGAGTATACTCGATCCCCTTTTTACTTTAAAACCTTGGGGCGTAACATGTATTCTATATAAACTTGAATATTTTACAATCTAAACTCTATCCTATGTGTATGTGAAACTTGTGCATTCTAGTATTCTATTTGTGTTATGTGACGTTTAATCCAGGGTGTGTAGTTCCGCCTTAACAATAGTAGCGCTATAGGAGATGCACCTCTCCCATTATTCTCGGGGGGTATTGTTAGGAGGATTCTAGTTTACCTTGAGTCTTGGGTAAACACTAAAGCATCGGGATACTTGGGCTATCACTGCGTGGACTGCGACACTAGCACGGCTGAAACTACTTTTATACTTACATAGTGGATATGAGTGTTTTAATCTATTATCTATTATCAAACTTGTATACTCGCCAATACTTTTGTATTGATATTTTAATACATGTTGCAGGCTAATAGGTTGCTTTGGAATGCATGGAAATTAAGCTAGGAGATGCTTAGAAACGTCGCCTAGTTAATCTAGTTTTGAAAATTTTGAACTATCTATTTTGGGATGTAATTCCGATGATACTTGTTTCTGATTTTAGACAACTTATATCATGAAATCTACTTAATTGTATTGAAATATCTAGTGTTATGGAATCTCATGAGCAATCTGAACACTTAGTGCTCGCACCCCGATGTTTCCGCCATCGGTTGGGGTGTGACAATTTGGACTTTGTAGCCAACTCCTAGCCTAGTATATTATTAAGTATAAAACATGTATGAAAGCATAGATTGAGTATCGGGAATGTATGTACAAGCATTTACACGTATGAAGAGTATTAAGACACGTATTTACGATGAATGGTATGTAAAATAAGTACGAGTTTGCGTGAAAGATGAATATGTATCAAGCATGTATATAAATTGAATGTAAAACATGTACGTATAAACAAAGTATAATTCATATAAAATGTTCAAGTTTTATTATTATCAAAGCCTCATATTACAATGATCAGAAATGAAATACGATACAAGGAGAATACATGTTTCCATAAATAGAATACAAGACAAACTTTCTAAGTAAGGAAAGTTACAAAAAGCGAGGCGTTACACGTGTAACGAGTCACCAGTCGGTAGAAGAAGACGAATGAATTTTTCGGAACAAACAACTTTGGCACGGAATTTTCGAATTTAATCCATGCCAACTATCATGTCAAAACTACCCAATTGCATGGGTATGAGATCGATCGGGAATTTGTGTTCGTTGAGATTAAGAGTGCAATCACGAAGAATGGAATCGACGGTTATAGAGTTTCTGTTAGCGACTTCAAAGACGAATGATTTTGGCAACTTAGAGTGTCTACACTTAAGTATTTGTTCCAATTCTACGGATACAAAAATTTTATCCGCAAGGGTATCAAATAAGCAAGAAGCATAAACATCGTTTACAAGAACGTACCATTGATAACGTCATTGTTGTTCTGTGCCTGAGTGACGGTGATGACGAAAGCTCACCCGCAAGGAGCTTGAGCTTGAGCTTGATTGTTGCGTTGAGGACATTGGTTGCTGATAAGGTTCGGGTCGCTGCATTTGAAGCATGCACGTCCGTTGTTGGCCGGCGATTGATTGTGGTTTTGGTTTTAGGCTTGGTTGCCTTGTGGTTTTGGGCCACTTCGGCATTGTGTGTCGAAGTGTCCAAATCGGTTGCACTCAATGGCGGACCCATGAAATTTGTCCAATGGGGTCCATTTTTTCGATGTTCAAAATTTTCATAACAAAACGTTAAAATTTTCGAGTCCTTCCTCATTTGGGTCGGATCAGAGCGAGGTTTGAATTAGATTTAAAAATGGGGTCCATTTTTCGGTGTTCAAAATTTTCATAACAAAAGTTAAAATTTTCGGGTCCGTCCTCGTTCGGGTCAGGTCAGAGCGAGGTTTAAATTAGATTTAAAAAAAAAAGAAGAAAAAATGGGCTATACAAGGATTTAACCCATGACTTCTTGTTGGTAATGAAGAGGGTTTACCATTACACCAGCTTTCCTTTTCTTTCTATGGTGTCCACCTAATTGTATTTATGGGTTCCTTATAAAATTTAATATACTGGATCTACTAACTTTTTAAAAAACATTGGGGTCCGTGGACCCCGACCCATTCAATGTGGGTCCACCCCTGGTTGCACGTATTGCAAAGGCAGCATGGCACGTTGGTTGGGTGGTGGTAGGCGAAAGTGCTACACTTGGGAAAAGTCCCGGTAGGCTCGCTTGGCCGGCTCAGGGTTTTGGGTGAGAGCGAGTTGTTGTTGTTGTTGGGGAGGTGAGTTTGAAGCCTTCCGCTTCTTACCATTGAAGTTGGTTTTGGGTGGTGGTTTGGAAGGAGTAGGTTCACCGATTGGTTCGATGGTGGCTTGGTGAACGGTTTGGTAGAACCCTTAGGTTTTAGGGTTCCATCCATGACTTTGTTGTGGGTGAATTTGGTGGCTAAGCGATAGGTTTCCTCGAGGGTTTTCGGTTGAGCGGATTCCATGAAGTTGGAAAAGGATGGTGGAAGGGCGTGGATGTACTTGGCTCTGGCTTTGTCGGTGGTATTAACTTGGCCAGGGCACAAGGCACTAAGTTTCTTGAACCTAGCGGTGAGTGCCGTGTTGTCACCCTCGACTTGTTGGATGTTCCAAAACTCGCTCTCTAGTTGTTGGAGCTTGTGGGGAGGGCAAAACTCATCGGTCAAGAGTTGTTTAAGTTCAGCCCAAGTCAATGCATACGTTGCATCGTCTCCGCAAGAGTTACGTTCAGTAGTCCACAAATCAAGCGCCCTCGATTGGAATACGCCAGTGGCGTTGGTGGCGCGAAGATGCTTGGGACACCCACTCTGACGAAAGGTGACCTCGATGGAGTCAAACCATTGGAGCATCTTCGTTGCCCTATCTTCGCCCGTAAAGGGCATCGGGCTACATGAGTTAAATTGTTTGAAGGTAAAGGTTGATTTAGGAGGGTCAACCTTGGAGTCAACCGAAGTATTAGGGTTAGGGGCTGCGTTGATTTTTCTAACAATGTCGGGTATCACTTGGGCCATCTACCTAGCCATAAAGGCCATCATCTTCTTGTTGGAGCTTGTCTCGGAGCTCGACTTGGAACTCTTCCTGGAGCTTTTCTTGGAGTGGAAACATCGGCTAGAAGACATCTACAAGACTGAATAATGGTAGGGGATGAGACTTGATCACAATGTGTTTAGGAAAATAATGTTTTCTTTGCATGTATTAGCATGGTAGTATATCACGTAGCATGTAAGTTCACATAGATCACATAAGTATATCACGTATCATCATGTGCATAATCAAACAACAAGGAAAAAGTTGTAAATTTAATGTGCTCTTGAGTATTAGTATTGTTTTAGATTTGCGAGTAGCATGCGATTCGTGTCTTCGGTTTTGAAATAAACGAGGTATCAAGTATGAAACACATTAAAATTGAGATGACATAAAAGAGTTTCAACGTAAAACTTGGATTGTCTCAGAACGAAACTACGACTATTCCAAAGTGGTCGAAAATTCTTTTGAGTTAGGGAAACATGCGTTGGCCTAATAGATAGACTACTCTTGCCAAAAATTTTGGTTAACGATATTCACCCTTCTGGTTACTACATGTCCCTAGTCAATCGAAAGTTCAAGACTTTGGCGGGATTGAAAATCGCGGAGTGGGACTAGTAATCAAGATGCGGGTTTCACCTCTAACTTGATAACATCGTACCCTAAGTATGGTTAGTACTTACCGAGCGAGATAAGGAACGAATTCCGACTTGTTGGTAAGGGTCCACTAGATTTGGAATGGGAAATCTCTCCATCAAGGTGTGGAAATCACTCCTAACTTGATGGTACAATTTCTTGAAAAATCGATATACGTGGATTGAGGGATTTCACCAAAAGGGAGGGTTTTCACGCCTATTTTTGGTGAGATCATCTCGTTTGTGATATAAGAGTGTCTTCACGTCTTCATGTGTCTATTATTGTTAGTCTTAGGAAAGACTTGTATAATTGAGATAAAAAAAATAAGATAGAAGCAAAATAGGGAGAATTCAAGTATTTTAAGCATACATGCAAGAATGGTCAAGTATGGTTCCTAAACTATAGACTAGGTCAAATTATGGCAAATTTTTCCTACTTCCCTATAGTTTCCATTGTTCACACCTTCACCAAAACACAAGTCCATTAACCATGAGGTTGAGAACTAGGTTGGTTTTAACACTTTTGAAGTCAGTTAGGACTTGTCAAAACAGAAAGTTTGGAGGGTGTTTGTGTCACACCCCAACCGATGGCGGAAACATCGGGATGAGATGAACAAATCGCTCAAAAGCATCATAACACTATTGTGACAATATAATTTAAATTCAATTTCATAAATGCTAAAATGTCATACATTGTTCGAACATGATCAAAACATAAATCAAATTTCAAACATAGTTTATTTTCTAGGTGAGTTTCTAGTCCACCCTAACTTGCTTCTTCATCATCTTGTCTATCAACCTGCAACATGTATTAAAATAAAATCAACAAAAGTTGGCGAGTATACAAGTTTGATACATAGCATATTAGAATAAAACAAGTTTTAAAGTTGCTCAATATCCAACATGAAGACGATGACACTAGCTACCACTTTTCAACATCGTTCAAGTTGTTTTCAAATATCGTTCAAGTTGCATCCAAATGAAGTTGCACTCAAAGAGTGTTCAAGTTGCATTCAAATGAAGTTGCACTCAAAGAGTGTTGAAGTTGCATTCAAATATCGTTCAAGTTGCATAGAATGTGGGGTTACAAGCATCAAATCGTTTCATGTTTAAATGTGGATAGAGTGTGATAAAAACAAGACTCAAGTGTTGTGTAATTTGAATATGGAATACATGTTGCACCCAAATGTGTTTAAAATGAAAATGGGATCGAGTATACTCACATTTGGTTGCGTTGCGTTTCTTGTAAGGATTTGAGATTAAACCCAAGAGAGTGCAAGTGATTACCCTATTAAGATATGAAGTATTTGTTAATATTGCATGACCTTGGTTTGTTATTGAATTTGGGTTAGTGTGATTATAACGTTCTACCATTTAGGTTTAGGCATCAATATAATTAATAATGGTAATATTATCAATAATATAATATTATTAATTTTAATAATTCCCTTGTCGTAATAAGAGTTTTATCAATACTATTACTAATAAACATGATAAATATTAATAACGAATATTATTAATACTAGTATTATCATTCGAAATAACATTGACGAAATGGTGAGTTTAATAATATTACAAATATTAAAAATAATCATAACGTGTTAAATATGATATTAATTACCAAAATTTTAAATACTAGTAACGTGTTAGTATTAATGAGATTGATAATTGTAATACTAATATTTATAATTTGTATAATATTACTAATAATAATAATAATGTAAATAATAATAATAATAATAATAATAACAGTAATAATAATAATAAAAAAAATTTAAAAGTTGGCCCATAAGGGCGGCCCAAACCGGGCTCACTGGTTAACCGCGACGGCAACAGGTCCGTACCCGGGTTCGAACCCGGGACCAGTGATGTGTCTAAAATGCTCGAACACCACTGGACTACAGTCCAGTTGGTGTTTGTTCATGTAATTTAATTAATTTTATGGATCAATCTGTAGGTCATCTTCTTTGATAATAAAAGAAAAAAAAAACGACTGGTTATGTTTTGGTTCGGTTATATGATACATGTTATACGAATAAATGGAAGCTTAAAAACAGAATTTACAAAGTCAAAGAAAATATACCGAAACAGTGTTCGAGACGGGTTCCGGCGAAGTTCCGACGGTTTGCTTGATGTCCGGCGACTCCTGAAGTTTTTCGGTCGTCTTCTCCGGCGAGCTCCGGCGATGTCAGCTTTGAACAGAAGAGGATGTCGAGTGGGAGGTGTCGAGAAGGGTGTGAGGGTGTCGAAGAGATGAGGTGACCGACTTTATATAGAATCGAAGGGACCGTGTATGTTTGGAAGGAATCGAGGCTAGGGGCTGATTGATTGGCGGATTGATCGAAAAAGGAAATGAAAGCGGTGATATTGCTGTCAAGTTCGACAGTTCAGCAAGAAGAAAAGGAAAGGATTCCGGTCAACGCGTTTTCAGTTTGGCGCTTAATTGGTTTTGGATTTTAAAACGGGACTTGTGTATAAGATTAATTAACTTCGGTAATATGACAGCTCCGAGACGGAGGATAAACTGGTTAAGTCGTTTACGTTTGAAAGCCGAGGTCGCGAGTTCGAATCCGGTTAGGGGCCGGTTTCTTAAAGAGGAACCCCCTTTTTTTTTATCTGTTTATGTTTTAAATATACGATTTGATCCCTGAGGTTTCAATAACATGTCTAACTGGTCTAACTGAGTTTTATTAACTTGGTTAAGGCACTTATTAGGATTATTATCAGACTTAGTTATCTAAGTTTCTATTAAATAACTAACCAAGTTACTAACTTAGTTAACTTTATTAACTAACAAAAATGAGTTTTTTTTTTTATTATTTATATCTTTTTTTTTTAATTTATCTTTATTAATTTTATTAATTTGATTAATTATCTAATAAATTCTATAATTATTTGTTTTAACCAAATTTTGGGTGACTCACTGAATTAACGTACGAATTCCCGATTTTTGTACGGATTAGGGTAATCTCTTGGTACGAACTTGTTTCGAGAGCTGACATTAGGATATCTTTCCACTGTTTTCACATGTTTGAACTTGTTTAACGTGTTTTCAAATGTAATAAGTCGTGCACACATAACATAGAATTATAATATGAATATGATCAACACCAACGAGTTTTCATTATGATTTCAAGTCTCGGATTACAATTTGAAACAAAATAGGATATAACGAGAGTACAAATGTCTAAATAGGGAAAGTACAATACGACTAGCTATAATTAGAAGGTACGAAAATGCGAAGCGTTACAGTTTGCACCTCTAAACTTATAGAAATAAACCATACTCAAGCTTCCCAACCATAGACTTGGTTAGAAACAAGATAGGTACAAGATTTCACAAGTTTATACAAGTTTAAGTTAAGTTTTCTTCAAAACAGAAAGTTTGGGCCTCAAAATGGTGATGTTCCACCTTAGTTTACCATGGTAAACTTGTGGAAACACTCCTAGAGGTGTTCCAAGCTTTCAAGAAGAAGAAAAGATGAAGAAACATGAAGAAAAGTAAGGTAGAAGCTCACTTTTGAACATAAGTAGAATTTTCCTTCACGTGTATTTTTAGTTGATTAGAATATGTTTTGAGAGTGTTTGATGGTTTGGAAAAGTGAAATGGAGGTGTAGGAGGCTTGGTTTTATAATGGTGAAGTAGGGCTTGAGTTTTAATGGAGTTATAAGGTGATAGGATGAGAATGGAGGTGGAAAATTGGCCAACCCGTACGCAAGAAACAAGATTTTGTGGATTATGCCTCCTCGCCACCCGTTGCATGAAAGGCTCACTCTGTCACCCCCTGCGAGAGGCCTTTTTCTTGCCCAAGTTTGTTTTTTCATATTTTGGCCCCCAGACTTCTATATGTTCGTCATTTTATGCCCAAATTGAGTTTTAACATGTTTTCAAGTGTGCAACGCTTCTGAAAGTATGCTTTACGTATCACGTATGTATAAATGAAAGTTTGAGCATATAATTAGTCTTGGTTTGCACATAATTATGTATTAATGATCGTTTTGCGTATGATACACGTATAACAAGCATAAGTATAAAAGATGAATTTCATTATGATCGAAGTTTCAGATTACAAGCTTTGAAGTGAATAATGAGTACAATACGAATGCAAGTTTCCAAAAATAGAAATACGATTACAAGTTTTTAATAAGGAAAGTACAGAAATACGAAGCGCTACAATTCAGCATTTAATGGTTCAGATCTCTTACCAGTTCAGCACTTACCCATTCAGAAGTTATCAAACAATACCTAAGTGACACAAAAAATGTTCAAAGTTTGTTAGAATTTAATTCTTTTCACCGAATATTTTATAATGATTGATTCATTAAAGTATTTACTATTTAACATTTAACAAAACGATAAAAGCTAACATATTAAATTAAATTAATTATTAATACTATTTAACTTTAACAAAACTATAAAAGCTAACATATTAAATTAAATTAATTATTAATTAATTAATTCTATATTAAAGCATAAATGGCTTAAACAGTTCAAAACAGTTTTAAGTGACATAATAAATGTTCAAAGTTGGTTAGCATTTAATTCTTTTATCCAAATATCTTATATGATTGTTTCATAAATATATGAACGTTAATATCTTAGCGTATAAAAATTCTGTGGCAGATCTAGAAGAAATTTTTAAGTGTTGCTCACAAAAACTTTTTGTACCTTAGAGGTATCGTAATATTTACTCAGAACTTTTCCGATACTTAAAACGAAGAATAAATATTTTTTAAGGTACCTTTAACATACATCCGTCCCTATATTAAATAGTGTCACAGTGCCCCTCCTCTATAGGTTGAGGATTTGAGGAGTTTTTTCCCAAATAAGTGTAGGTGGAAAAAATATTTACCAAAATAAGTGATTTGAAATTTTTTTACCAAAATGGGTGTTTTTATCTTCTTTTTTTAGTTCAATCAACCCATTATCACTTTTATACTCTTTTTCTTCAATCAACTCATTATATTTTTATACATAATATATATATATATATATAATTTATTAAAAAAGATTCTTATTTTACGATCGAACCATGTTAAAACAAATTGAAATTGTTGAGAAAGACCTCTCACTTATTTTTTTTATTTATTTTTTTGAGGTAATATTTCATTTACTATTTGGTTTGTGTAAATAATTAACAATTCAATACTCTTGTTAATTTTAATTTTATGGAATTAATAATGAAGAGAGAAAACTTTATATTTGAATTATTTAACTTACGTAAACATAAAGGAAATAAAAGAAAAACTTTAAAAAATAAAAAAAGAAAAGAGATATAATAAATTAGTTAAAAGTAAAATAAAAAGCATATTGAGTTGTTTGAAAAAAAAATGTGATATTGAATAAAAAATAAAATAAAAAATACAATATATTTGTTTAAATTAATAAAACAAATAAAAATACTCATTTTAGTAAATATTTTTTCTAAATCACCTAGTTTGGTAAATATTTTTTTTCCACCACTATCATTTTGGAAAAAAAACTTAAAAAAAACACCTATTTTAGTATATGTTTTTCAAATCACCTATTTTGGTAAATATTTTTTTCCACCACCACCCTTTGGGAAAAAAACTCAGGATTTGAGTCTCACTTTGAACCAAAGAGTGTAATTAGAAATAAAGTAAATAGATGAGTGATTTATCATTCTTAAAAAAATGAATACACATATTGTTTTATTGATTTATAAACATGCAATTTATGCATATCTAGTAGTAACTACTAAATACCAATAAACAAAAACTTATAAATACCAATAAACAAAATAATTCTATACACTTAATTTTCTTTTTCTTGATGTTTTGCCCTATATTTCCTCCAATTTTACAAACTCTCCACGAGGGATCGATGGCTAAAAGAAATCAAACACAAAACCATTGACAAATCAAATGTCTAATACTGATAAAACCTAAACTACAATTCTTATGCATTTTTTTAATTAGGGTAACATTAGTACTATAATAAGAACCCAAAACCATGATTTTAAAACATCAACTATAAGTCTTAGAGAGGACAAGGCACTTCCCGGGTAGCCCTCCACGAGTTTGAACCCAAGCCAGCACATCGCTGTAACACCCCGAAAACGGGTTTAGTAATTAAACCCTGTTAATATTAAAAGACGGGTAAAGTACCGTTAGTGGTAAAATTTACCCGGTGGAATATTAGGATTTAAATAATTAATCCTAATAATAAATAAAAATGAATAAAAGCTTTAAGGAAATAAAATGGATAAAAGGCCCGAGTTAACGGGGCCTGAAATAAACTTAGTCATAAATATTTCCGAACCCGCTAAGTTAACTAGGAATATTAAACCTAGTTAATTAGTGAGAGTATTGTTGAAAATAATTAGGTTGTGACCTAATTAATAACTAACCAAACACGAGGGACCAAAGCCGGGTAACTTGAAACTAGAATTATAAACTTAAAAATAAAACACACACACACAACAAGTGTGTGTGTGCGTGCGTGAATTAGTCCAGGAGAAGGAGCAAGAAGCTCCAAACCCTAGCTCAAACAATCTCAACAAATTGAAGGGGCAAATTAAGTCCAAATCAAAATCCGAGTATGAATTAGTGATCTCCATTGAAAAAGGAGTCACGAGGTATGTAAATTTCTTGAAAAATCTCTAGTTGAAATTCTGAACAAACCTAGAGAATTCGAATCTGAGCTTGCATGTTTGTTGTTTGGATGAAATTAGGGATGAAACTATGTCTAGAAGTAAACCCTAGTCATGTATTTGTTGAATTGATGTTCATTGTTGTGAATTCATAATCATACACTCATGTGTCAAGTGGGTTTTGATTATGTAGAAAAGATGATAATATAGTTGTGTTAGAAATCATCATAAGTGATAGTAGATGCAAGATACTTGAACAATTTGCAAGTTTGAGTATTTGATCATACATGATAATGGTTGAATCTTGATGTTAATCTTGGTAAAAATGACTAATTATGAACTAGTTAGCAAATGTGTAGAATCATGCCCATTAGGTGTTTGTTAAAATGCCTAAATGAGAACCAAAGTATTGAATTTAGAGTGAAAACGGGTATTCGAATGATATAGCAATTACGCGTGATATGAAGTGATGAGAGTTCTAAATACTATGTTGATTTAGACTTAATACAGTAAACATGTGATTGAAAATAGTTAACTTTAGATAAGTTAAGATAACTAATCATGAAGCCGAATAGTAGCTTCGGCATAGAAAATATGTGAGGTGGAATAGTCGTGATTATTAATGACTAATTTAACCGCCTTGTAAATGTTTGACAATAGTTTGACGCGTAACAAGCTAGGTGAAAGCTTGGAGGAGGGAGCGGGTCAAACAGAGCAAGTACGGAAAGAAAAGTGTAGCACGGATGCGAGGTAAGTGTAATTTACACACTTATGTAGAATACTTGTTTATTCGATACGTTGTAAACGTGATAACGATAATATTGGAAATAAGGAAACTTGTCAAGTGTCGACTAATGTAAATCAAGGTTAAAAGGATACCCATGGCGTAAGCCGAAATGGGTTGAATTTATAAGAAAATAGTGTAAAAGAAAAAGAGTATGGTTATAAAATCCGGGAGGGGATGGATGTATGAATTGGAAATCAAAAACGATGTTTTTGATTAAATAAGATAATGTTGGGCTTATAGTCTAAACGGGTCGAATGGTGATGATAACACTATTTGACAATATCGACTAATATGGTTGTCAAGTCTTATGTTAGCAGGACCGATTAGCAAATCAGATAATTGCGTCACCATTGACGGTGTGATAATGAAACAAGGTATAAATCGGGTCTACTTGTTGATCCGGGCCAGGTACGTGTAATTATGTTGTAGTTAAAAGTGCTATTGTGGTCGAATAATTTGAGAGAGAGTCCTTAGTTATAAAAGGACTGAAATCGACCAAAACGCCCTTGTAGGCTAAACGGAACAAACGATCCTTAAAGGTTGTTTGGAAACAAGTTTTACAATTAGATAATTACTTAGGAGTAGTATAGAAGCTGAAAGATGTAACACGTTAGTCAAATAGCTCTATTCGAGTATTTGCCGTAAAATAACGATTTGAAGGGTAAATTTTGGTATATATAAATCACCACATTGAATCCACCACAAATATAGTTGTGGTGGAAGATCCCTTGATAAGAAATGTGGATATATGTATTTGGAAATGAATGAAAACAATTGGTGCTTATAATATGCTTAATTACCTCAAACGGGTCAAAATAAGCATATGGGTGAAAATGGGCTAAAGAAAGTATATAATTCTATAATCGGAACCTAATATGTTAGACATCATTGAATTTAATAGGTTTGTGAGAAATAAGGGTCGAACAAACTTGTATGTTTGATAAAATCACAAACGGGTCAAATTTTGGTAAAAGAGTAATAAGCCGAAGACTTAAAAGTCTTAAGTTTTATCAAGCCGGATGTCGGATTTTAACTCATATGATGGAGAATAAAATTTCAAACATGTAGGAAGAAACGGTACGTCAAACGGATAAGCGATTTGAAAGATACGAAAGATTTCGTGTCAAATCACGGCAAAATGGAAAAGCTGAATGCAGGGGCCACCGTAAATTACGGTGTCCACCGTAATTTACGGTGGAGCTGAAAATGTTACGGTGGATCTCTTCTGATTTACGGTGGAAGAATAAGGTTTCAGGGGATACCGTAAATTACGGTACCCACCGTAATTTACGGTGGGCCCTGTACAAAAATGTATTTTTTTTATTAAGTTTCGCTTCCCGGACTCGTTTAGACACATTTTAAATCTCCGTATGATTAAAGCATTTCATGTTTATGAAATGTAGGTACATTTTGGATGCCGAAAGACGATCAAGCTCCTCGAAGAACCGAACACGATAAAGACACATGCTTCCGCACATTGCCTCGTTGTAATTTCTAAACGACTAACCTGATCACGTTATGTAGAATAACTTGTGATATGTAAAAGTTTTAATAAACCCGTATTTCCAATGTATATGTAATCATAAATTACACGATTATTTTCCCAAAATTTACGTTAAACCTTGATTTATAAGAACGGGTGTTACAATCGCCGCCACCCCGAGGGTAGGCTTGGTGGGTTGTGTTGGCTAGCTCCGGTATCCAATCGAGATTTGTGGAATTTGATGGTTGTTGTTGACCACAATAGTCATATGACCGTTTAAATAAAAAAAATATTTTTTTAAACCTTATAAATAACCATCTTTTTCTCAATCCATTTTTATTCTTAACTATCTCATTTCACTCTTTACTCTTTTTCATTCTCAATGGCCAATCATTCATACGAAGAGTTGGGTATTTACTTACGTTAAACGATTACGAAGACGATTTTTCAACTGATAGTAGCTTAGTTTACTAACACTAGAAAGGTTGTAGGCTACCCAAACCTCCACGACAACTTTGGCCACACGATATCCACGAAATCCCATCAAATCCCTTGTACCACAGCCTCTCTACAACAACCTGGTCACCCCCTCCCAACCCCTTTCTTTTTTCCAACTCATATGCCTCTCAGTTTAGATCCTACATCGGTGCCTCTGTCGTCGTCCACGGCGGTACAGGCTTCGACAGCGAAACCGGCGTCGCATCAGCGAAAACCCACAAACGAAATTTGTGTACACTGCCCATTAATCTCAGGGACACAAATTGCAGTTTACTTTGTTTTTTTTTTTTTTTTGTGATTTTGTTCAATGTATAAAACATGTGACGATATCCTTTTGGACATATCTTAACTTCATTTCTTGGGTTTTCTTTTTCAGTTATTAAAGCGAGTACTAATACCGTAACAAACCGAACTAATACCAACCAAGTTCCCGTGACATAACGCGCTAGAATCATACTAGCTAGAATATTAAATGAGAGTGTCCACCACAATGTCTATTGGTTGACATTTAACTACTCACAACATCAAACTAATCAATACATCCACTTCCATCATCGCCGGACATAATCATCACCACCACCACAATCCGCCGCTGACATCACCCCACCCTACTCCTATAAATAAATTTATATACATACATCTATATCTATATCTATATATCCTTTTCTCCGTCAAACCCGCCTCTCTGTCTTTCAATTTCTCCATTTGCCAAACTTTCACCTCACAAACTTTCCCCTTTTTCCTCATCAAATCAACACACATCCAATTCATCTGATCCTAATCTCATTACACTCCACACTTCAAATGCTACAACAATTCGGTTAAATCGAAGAAACATCCAGCAGATATGGTGGTTCGAAAAGTCGGAAAGTATGAAGTCGGAAGAACAATCGGTGAAGGAACCTTCGCCAAGGTCAAATTCGCTCAGAACACAGAGACCGGTGAGAGTGTCGCCATGAAATTACTCGATCGAGCTACTATAATTAAGCATAAAATGGTCGATCAGGTAGTTTTTGCTGATTTCATTTGCTGATCTTCAAATTTGGTTAGAATTGATTGATTGTTAATCGGAATCTATGTTTTACAGTTGTTTTGTTAGTCTGTTTTCCCTGTGTTATCGTATCAAACATGAATATGACTCGTTTAACTATATAGTGTACTTTTTCTTAAACAGTTCTCATCGTGTCTTAAACGGATCACGGATTGCCAGCCCTAGGCCTAGGGTTAGGTTTTTAAGGTGTAGATGTAGATAAAAGGTGTTTTGAGATTGATTTTGTGTGATTGTTTGCAGATAAAGAGAGAGATATCTATAATGAAGCTGGTTAGACATCCGAATGTTGTTCGTCTGCATGAGGTATGGTTTCATAACGATGTATATTATTATTTTGAAAGGGAGTGTTAAGTGGATTAACCGATTAAGTGGTGGTTTTTGGTTTAGGTACTGGCTAGCCGAACGAAAATCTATATAATTTTGGAGTTTATTACAGGTGGTGAGCTGTTTGATAAAATTGTAAGTCTCTAAGGATGGTGAGTTAGATGTGTTTTGGTGTTTATAAGGTCATGAATCATAAGTGTTATATGTTTTGTATTAGGTTCGCCATGGAAAGCTCAGTGAAGCGGAATCTAGAAGATTTTTTCAGCAGCTAATTGATGGTGTAGAGTATTGCCATAGTAAAGGAGTGTACCATAGAGATTTGAAGGTGTTTGTAGGGCTCAGTTTTACTTTACTGTTCATCTTTGATGGATGTCATATATTTTTAACTGTTACTTTCCTTTTGCAGCCTGAAAATCTTTTGTTGGATTCCCAAGGAAATTTGAAAATTTCAGATTTTGGACTCAGTGCATTGCCTGCAGAAGTAAACTCTCAATGTCAATTACGTTTTCTTTTTATGATTAGTTACAAAACAACAAACTGCTTGCTAAATGATTTTGTTTGACTTGTGTGATATATTTGCAGGGTGTCAGCATCCTTCGAACAACTTGTGGGACTCCTAACTATGTTGCACCCGAGGTAATTACAGGTGCAACTTATTCTTATTTTTCGGGAAATCACTCACCTTTGTTATGTTCCTTATTATTATTAGTTATTACTATTAACTTATGGTAGTTTTATATTCATTAATGTTAAACTTCCCATTATTTTTTGAGTTCTGGTTTAGGTACTTAGCCACAAAGGTTACAACGGTGCATTGGCTGACGTTTGGTCATGTGGGGTCATCCTATATGTACTGATGGCAGGATACCTCCCGTTTGATGAAATGGATCTCACCACATTGTATGATAAGGCATGTTAAATTTTGCAGATGTGTTCATTTTTACTATTGTGAGCACATTCATAGTTGTTATTAGTTATTACTATTCTCATTCTTGCTTGTTATAGCTGTCTTCTCTTCATAAGCTGCTTTATTTTACTTTTACAAAGGTTGTTTTTTTGTTGTTTTTTATGCAGATCAATAAAGCTGACTTTTCATGCCCATCATGGTTTCCAGTAGGGGCAAAATCGTTAATTCATCGAATTTTAGATCCAAATCCCGAAACAGTGAGTAGTCCATGTTCCCAGTGGCGAAGCTTGAATTTTTCGGCCGGGGGGGCGAAAACGTATATACCCAAAAAATTCTATAGAACCGCGCGGGGGGGGGGGGGGGGGGGGGGGGGGCGAAAACGTATATACCCACAAATTTCTATACGAAAACTATAACACTACTGAGCGAAAAATTCGGGGGGGCGGGCGCCCCCTCCCCGCCCCTCTTATCCTTCGCCCCTGCATGTTCCATGATATTGGTGACTATGATTATGCATTTATAATATTTGTTGTATGTGTATGTGCAGCGTATTTGTATTGAAGAAATTAAGAATGATGATTGGTTCAAAAAGAATTATGTCCCTGCTAGACTTCTTGAATATGAAGATGTAAATCTAGACGATGTGAATGCTGTTTTTGATGACTCAGAGGTTCGCAAATTACTCAAGAGGGGCTCTCTGTTTTTCTTTTATTATTAGTTTTTTTAAATTTTCATATATTCGTAAAAACATGGTCAAATGCTAACTTGCAGTTTTTATACTTCTGTATTGCATCATAGGAAGAGCGGCCTGATGAGCAAAACACAGATGAAGACACAGGTCCTTTGTCGCTTAATGCATTTGATATGATAATTTTATCTCAAGGCTTGAACCTGGCTTCCATGTTTGACCGCGGTCAGGTTTGACTTCTTAGCCCTATAAAATTTGATCATTATTCATTACCAACATCACATCTTAATTAGATGTATGATTGCATGGTGATGGTGCATTATGTATACTAGTCCCATTAGCCCAAAAAAGAGTCCCCAATTTTGATTTTCAAAATAGAGTAAAGTACACGGATGATTCCTGACTCCCTGACTCCCTGTGGTTAATCAAAAATTTGGATTTGGTCCCTAGCTTTTCAAAAGTACACGGATGGTCCCTGTCTTTGTAACACATTTAGTCCCCAACTTTTCCCAAAAGTACATGGATGGTGCATGTGGTTTGCATTTTGTGACGCATTTAGTCCCTAACTTGGACCTGCTGAAACCTTTAGATTTAGTAGCTGGGGACTAAATGCGTTACAAAGTGCAACCGACAAGGACCATCCGTGTACTTCACTCTTCAAAATAAGAAGATTCTATGACAAAACTTACATTGTATTGGACGTTTTTAGGTATTTAGTTTCGGAACATTCTATAACCAGTAAGTATACTTCCACAGCCATAAGAAAAAACCTGAAATATTGATATTCATTAGTCAATAACTAAATTTGGTTATTAAGTTTTGAGATGGACAGTGATTTCAGTTTACTGGATACCAATTCACGGTGCCCAATACAAAGATCACATTAGTAATATACTTATTCTCCTAACTTTATGTGAAAATAAATATGCTTGTTTGACAGGACTCTGTGAAGCACATAACTCGTTTTGTGTCTCAAAAGCCTGCAAAGATTGTTTTATCAAGTATGGAAGTTGTTTCTCAGTCAATGGGTTTCAAGACGCACATTCGAAATTACAAGGTTACATCACTTAACTTGTGTCATAGAACTTCCCCTAAATGTCTAAAATGTCCTCCGATAATGAGTAATGACTAGTAAAAGACTTCAGTTAACCCTATTCAATATCAACAATTTTTAATTGCTAAATTTCAGATGAGGGTTGAAGGGCTTTCTGCCAGTAAAACCTCCCATTTTTCAGTTATCTTGGAAGTGAGTTTCTGGTACTCCAAATTTAATCCTCTTTTTGTATCGTAATTATGCTTTTTTTTCGAGTAATTAATCAAGTTTTAAACCAGGTTTTTCAAGTGACCTCCAGTTTCGTCTTGGTTGACATTGAGAAAGCAGCAGGAGATAGTGGTGAATACCTTAAGGTGTGCTGTTTTCTTTTACATTAAACAATGTGATCTTTCCTATTGGCTCATAATGGCAAGATTTACACCACAGGTAACGGGTCAGAATGTGTTTAGGTTGACGGGCCCGTTGAAATAACTCATTTTAGTACAGGTTGAGAAAGCCTGGGCTGGGTCAACCACAAACAATTTTTTACTTTATAAAAAATATCATAAAACAATAAAAAATAACCAATGCATTAGAAACTGACAACTTTTAACCTGTTTGACCCGTTATTGTTTTAGCTATTTTCTAATGTGGCTCATTGGGTCGAAATTGCCATCTGTAATAATACTCATGTTTAAAGTTTTGTAGATGAGATCACATTTTATTTTTAATTTTGCAGTTTTACAAGAACTTCTGCAACAATCTAGAGGATATCATCTGGAAGCCACCTACTGAACACCAGGGAAAATCCAAGATCACAAAATCTAAGTGCAAGCAGCGTTAGTTGGTATACATGGTTAGTTATCAATTCAGCTTTTTTAAAAGTTAGTTCAATTTGAAATAACAACTGAATTTTCTGCTTTTTGAACTATTATATTTAGCTTTTGTTGCCAAAAAGACACTGCATTTTTCAGGATCCGAGTGATTTTAGACAAGTTGTGTAATTGTTGCATAAAGAATCATCATGCTTTTACTTTTTGTCCGTTTGTTCACTACATTCCCGCAGGAAAAAAAAGACATTTACTTGCCATAAAAGTAGTTCTGCCCTCTAAATATAGAAGCATCTTAATTAGGGGTGTTCATAAACTGTCCAAACCGACCTAACCATCCAAACCGAAGCAAGTCGTCCAGACTGAGATTTATAGGGTTCCGTGTTGGCAGTTTGGCTGTTTAATGGTCTTGCTGATGGGTTGGAACTTGGAATCTGCTGCGTAAACCGAACCAGCTGTTTAACATTTTATAACCTTTAATGCAAACAAATGATCTTTTTTACAATAAATCCGGTTCAAACCTTAAAACCACTAAAACTGGCCGACCTACCCAAGCATGCCGGTTTGGTTTGTCGTTTCCTGAAAATGTAGTTTGTGGTTGACCAAAAGTTTCATTAAAACCGGACCATGAACACCCTCAAAGTGCAACAAAATACTAAACGTTGGAATAATCAAGATTTTAAAGAGATTTTTGCATTAATTACTTTGTAGCCAACAAGGCTGTATGTTTATCATTCATTTATGCCTATCCTTATATGTTGCAGGCCAGGCTAAGAATGGAAAAAAAGGTCAAAACGGCGCTGTTGACTGAAATATGCAGGCAAGCAAACTTGAGTGCAGAGGTTTTATGTTTGGTTTGATATGGAATATGTTGCTTTATGTAGAGAGCATAGTAATGCGATGAATACATGGTTTTTCTCTTTTGTTTTGGAACAAATTATAATAGCATTAAGAGTGAAGAAGTTCTAATCTCTTTCTGTACTCCCCTCTATTGGTCTCTATAACTGTTTTGAGTCTTGGTTTAAAACACGCTTAGAAGCTTTTAGGTCCAAAAGTCGAGATGCTGGCATCACGTACGCGAGACGTTGCTCTATGTACTGCTAAATAAGCTTTTATTTATAACTAGAATTTGCGTCAAACAACCTTTTTTGTCAACTAGACCTTTCATGATTTCTCCCCATTGGTTATATTGCCCTGATTTTGTCCAATTTGGCGTTGAATTACATGAGGCACCGCCTCAAGCCCTAACACATTTTCGAACTCATCTTGCCGCCTTTTAAAACCAAGTAACCAATAATGATTCAACCTCTACATCTTGCACGCCTTTTTTGAACCAAGAAACCAATAATACAAAGGGTGCTATTTTCTACACCCCCCTAATTACTTTTTACACCCCCCTCCTCTCACATACTTACAGGTGGGGCCCGCGTGGGACCGGCAGTTTTCGTCTCACAAGGGGGGTATAATCAGGAGGGGGGGGGGGGGGGTGTTTAGAATCAGCCAATACAAACCCTACTGGCCATCCAAACGATACAACCGCTTTCGGCTTCCCAATCGATATAGCCGCTACCCAAACATCCAACTACGTCAAAGAGTCGACCTCTTATTGCAAGTCCTACATGGATTCAACCGAGTTGGCAAAGACGTTTGTCTCACACCGCTAGGCCTAGGTATAGTGGCGGAGCTTGACCAAAGGTTTCGCGGGGGCAGAAAGTCATGGAATCTAAAAAGTTTTTCTATCGCTATGTTTCGGTGTATATGTTCGGGTCGGGTCAAACAATAACAACTCGAAATAAAACTAAATAATCTTTATTCATTCAAAGGATATGTTATTACACATAAAAAAAACTAAATATTGTTTAACAAACTAAAGACCAAAATATTTATAATGATGCGAAATAAATGGTAAGTACCTGGACAAATAATTACAACTCAGCCCGACGACCTTTATGGTTTTTGAAAAAAAAAAAAGAACAGTTTTGACCTTTAACATGATATATCTAACAAAAAACAATCAATATGATTGAGTTAAGCTATAAATTCACCATACTTCTCCCTTAATTGATCATCTTCCCCAAATCCACAATTCCACCAAGATAAACCATAATTTTGGAATCATTGAACAATAATCACAATAGATGCAGTGCATATGTTAATCTCATATTATATGATACAATTAAGGTCTAAAACACTAGTAATGCCTAAATTTTTTATTCAATATTAACCCTAGTTCACATCCTACCCTTCCAGAACTAAACAATAATGAATGAGAAACTAAAATAAATGATTACTTTGTTTAAATTGATTAAAAGCCTCTATGCAGCTTGATTTTAGCCTTGTTTGTGTCAAATTTGATTATGATATGGATGATTGAAGTTGAAGTGTCGAACACACAACCTTTTTTGTTTTTCTTCTGTTGAAGTTGAACACACGGATGAGGCACAACTTAGTCACATATTGTTCTTTTTTGTTTAAACATCTTTCATGTAAGACAAAAATGAACCCTCAAGTTTCATTTATATAAAAACTAGTTTCAAACTTTTTTTAAACTCACTTCAAGTTTAAAAACAATTATAAAAATTTACTAATAGCATCATTCTTCACGTTTTTTTAACTCGATAGGAAAATGTGTATATTTGGACAATAAACTTGGTAAGGGCAGTGAATTTTTAGGCAAAATAATTGGCGGAGGCAGACCTATATATTTTTAAAAATTTCGGACGAAAAATCGAAAAACTTACACTACCAACCGAAACGTTGGCGGGGGCGGGTGCGGGTGCACCCCCGGCCCCTTAAGCAATATTGTTTTACATGTCTTTGTATTCATTGTTGTAAATATGTAACTCAAGAGTATTAACAATACACAAAACGATATAAAGTATACACATTTTTTTCAAGTTAAATTAGTCATGTTCATGTCAACCTTATTAATAAGCGTGACTACTTCAGTTAACGTATCTCACACGCTTTTCAGGTTAATGTCAAATTTTCAGATTCGTGTTCGATTTGACTTGCCAACAACAAACACGACTCAATTAACACCTCTACACACTACTACCGCACTACCGGCCCACCTTCCCTCCACCTCTGTTCATACAAACATGGTTGCACCATCACCATCATCACACAACCTCGATTCCTTCCTTGTTTGATCACCATCGCTCAAATGTCTTAGTTCAATTTTTCGGCCATCTTGTTTCTTTATTTTATCATTATCTTCTTTGATTTTGACAATCACTGACATTTTCTTTCTAGGGTCATTTGTATCTTCTTTGATTTGTTTGAAGGGTTCTTGGATTTGTTGAAGGTCCTTTTTAAGCACTTTTCTATGCTGATTAGAGTATGGTTACGTTTGTTGTTTGTGTGGGGTTTATGTTGATGATAGGTGGGTGGTAAGTGTTTCAGGATGGTTGCAAGTGGTAATTCATAACTAGGCGTATAAATACAACACATCAAACAATTAATACCAAGCACGTGAAGATCGATGGTACATGTAAGAGCTTGGTCGCCGGATCATACACGTAGGAGCCTAGCAAGCCTACCCACGATTAACATAATGAGTAGGTCCGCCCTTGCCTTAGATACAAACAAATGACTATCATTTTAACTATCTTTTAAAGAAGTGAAAGAAAATGAAGTTCAAATTGTCATAATAGATGCACAAGTAGTCTAGTCTTCGACGACAAAAGGTGTTTGCAATCTTGAAAAAACGATTGTCTCTATTTACATCTTCCTCTTTTTTTTTTAACAAGAAAAAAAGTCAATCATTCACAACCAGTGTTTTGAAAATTGGACTGGACCGACCGGTCAGATTGGTCGGATTGGGAACCTGGGCGGTCTGGTTCACACTATCAGACCGTTTTCGAGTAGAATTGACCAGTCGGACCAGAAAACCGGGGGTTGAACCGGAAATTTTGGTGGTTGGATCGAAAAGCGATTAAATAGTTCACATTTTGCCTTATTTATTTTATAATATTTATGACGTCACTAGGTTCGCACACCCGGCCAAACCAATTCAACCAGTAAACTGGTATGAAAATTCATGATCTGATCCGGGCCTAAAAACATTGTTCATAACCAGTGCACTAGTGTTTTCTTGTTATAAATTTATTTGTGACAATGCATACATGACAAGTATTCATATTTCACAATAACTTTTTAAAAGATGTAATTTGTTGGAAATTTAGATATCATGAATGGATATTAATTTAGTGATATTATAATTTATTAAAATTATAATTATTTACTAGACTATTCATATGAAACATAAACTCTTAAGTAGAGTTTTTATGTCAATTTATTAGTTTTTATTAGAGTTTATGTCTCTAATAAATCTCTAATTAAGTACTAGACTCTTCATATGGAACATAAACTCTTAACTAGAGTTTTTATGTCAATTTATTAGTTTTTTATTGGAGTTTATGTCTCTAATAAATCTCTAATTAAGTGAGACTTTTCTCTACCCCATGTCTTTTGTATTAAAAGTAGGCTATGTGCCTAACTTGATGGGTTTTCATATATAAAAACTACAAGAGTAAGAATACAGGAAGGGGACATAAAGTTATGCATGAAGAGTCCTTGAAAAAGAAGTACTTGATGACCCATATGTTGGGAACATATAGAGATAAGTTTCTCTACATGATTCAACTACAATTTTATTCTTAATTTCCAAAAGGTCTAACACTATGTTTTTATCCGGTGTAACCTCGAGCGCGTGGTCTTCTCCGGCAGTACAAACTGCTTTGGCTGTTGTACCCTGGGATGCAGACGCGTCGTCTTTAGTAGAAGCGCGAAATCTGTTTTAAGAGAAGCATGTTGAACATGTGCCTCAGCCACAACTGTCAATATTTGTTTGTTCTTATTGTAGGAAATTATTGTACAAGAAGACGTGGTTCAAGACCTCGTTGAAGCCTACACAACGAACTGAAAACACAACGAACCATACAAGTAGACGTGGTTAAAGATCAAGTTGAAGACTTTATCTTTTGAAGATATTGGTTTGAATCGATTGTTTTATTAAATATGTTGTAGTTCATATTCATTTTCTTTTGAATTTGTACACGGTTCATGTACTACAATTTCCCAAATGTTTAAAGAGAGTATCTTTATTTTTTTATTAGTTTTATTAATAAAATGGTGACCCATTTCCTATAAGCTTAAAACATATTTCGTGAGATTGTTGCTACAATCTTAAAACCTTATTTATAAGGATTTTGGGTTCACGAAAAGATTAATAATAAAAAAGAATATTTTTAGAGATTATGATCTTATAAATATTTTTTTTTTTTTTTGGGAAATATGTAGGTAGTACAGCTTGTTGTGTTTGGATTTCTTGAGATTGAGATACAATCTTAAATCCTATACCGTGGTACAAAACGAATAGTTTTGGTTCAAACGTTTGATTTTGAAACGATTTTGGGAATCATTAATTTTTCTAACTTTTGTGTTAGATCGGGTTTATTAGTGTAAACCATACGTTTTTTGTAAACGTTAAATTCTCTAACATGTGTGTTAGACCGGAATTATAGGTGTAAACCATACGTTTTTTGTAAACGTTAAATTATCTTAAGTAGAGTTTTCTATGTCTTTAAATAAGAGTTTTATGTCTCTAATTAAGTCTCTATTTAAAGTAGACTCTTCGTCCACCCATTGATTGATATGAACAAATAAGTCTTATAATGATTTTTGTAATCATTTGTCTTCTAACATGTGTGTTGGAAACGTTCATGAAAAGCGTTAGTTTGGAAGCAATTTTTTAATTGTTTAGTTTCTAACGTGTGTATTAGAAATGACTTATTTATTTGAACCATATATATGTTTTTATCAAGTCGAATTAACATTTTGTGGAAATGCTAATATTTCTAACGTGCGGGTTAGAATTTCTTTCATTTTAACATGATTGTTAAAAATGGTTAAAATACAAATGCTTTGAAATATTTTATGTAAACATTTTATATAAGTAATTTGTTGTAGCATTGTTTTTAATGTTTTGTATGATTTAGAAATAAAAGGTCATACATTGAAGTTGATGTTTGATTGGCTTCAAGAATTAAATCACCATAAAATGATGGTATAGTTGTGTGGGATTTATCACCAACTTTAATTTGTGATTTCTAAATCCATTTGAGTGAAATTATAATTACTAATTAAACACTTCATATGATGAAACTCTTGAGTAGAGTTTTAATGATGACATTTGATGAGTTTTATTAGAGTTTAAGTCTATAATTATTAAGACTCTAACTCTTCATATGGTGAAACTCTTGAGTAGAGTTTTATTGATGACATTTGATGAGTTTTAATGGAGTTTAAGTCTATAATTATTGAGACTCTTAACTCTTCATATAGTGAAACACTTGGGTAGAGTTTTATTGATGACATTTGATGAGTTTTAATGATGACATTTAATTCTTTAATTTGGTCATGTTTTGTATACATAAAATAACTTTAATTTTCTAACACGTGTGTTAGAAAATGTGTATCACGAATACAAATGTTTTATGTAAACATTTAATTGCCTATGTGTGCATTAAAAATGATGAGAAATCGTTTATTTTATAAACTACATCTTTGAAAAACGTTTTATGTAAACGTTCGATTCTATAATGTGCTCGTTATAATTTTTTTCCTAACATGTGTGTTAGAAAATGTTTAGTACATGTGTAGTAAGACTAAACAATATAAAACCATTTGATATTTTGGGTTTTGATCTATGTTTTCATAACCCTAATTGATATTATTAATATTGTATATTGCAAAATTGTTTTGAATAATTTTTAAAACAAAGTTTTGCATAACATTGATAATTCAAATGGTTCGCTACTCTTACTAGAAGTAGTATGTGGTGAATAAAAGAGAAACTCTTGAGTAGAGCTTCTTGATGACACTTAATTAGTCCTTTATTTGGTGGAAAAAAACAACTTGGTGTTGTTGTGAACAAATTTAATTGTTCTAGTTTACTACTTAAATGTAGTCTTTGTAACAAGTTGGTGTTGTCTTGAGCATAATTCTCAAAGTTTAAAGTTTCAAGATGAAATGGGGAACTTGTACTTACAAGTGAATGGAGTCTTATTGAGTGAGTATCTCAAGATATGCCATAGGACGATATCGTTGTGAAGTTTTTGGTCAGATTATAAAGTGTTGAGGATCAAAGAACTTTGATATTTGATGTCTACATATCGTCTATACTTCTGTTTAAATTTCAAAAGTGTTCGACACTTATGATTTAATTTCTAATGTGTTTTATTGTTTTGTGTTCAATATCTTCGGATAACACATGCATTTTTTTACAAAAAAATAAATCACTAATGTTTGTGACGTATAAATTATTTTTGTGAAAATAATTATAACACCAATTATACATTGTTTAACAGAATATGGTTTTAAACGGATATGAAAATTCTTGGACATAAACAACTTAAGAGTTGTTACATTGACTAAATGTCAAAGACGAGACATCAAATGTGTAACCACATCATGAGAGAATAATGAAAGAACGTACTGAGTGTATTGAGTTGAAATACACAAACGAGATTCATGTCGACATACTTCGTTAGAAGTCATTGGATAATTCACAAGTGTGAATAATAAATCTTGCGAGATTTGTTCCAAGTGATCTACACGTAGATGCGTCTACCACTTGATTATTGTTAGATCTATATGGAGATTTTACCTTCATTTGGGAGAGCATCCTAAATATACATATCTCCTAATGAATAACAATAGATGTGTGCAAATCACTTATGGCAAAATTATGAATGCCATGTTGTTGAGTGTCGATCTAGTTGACTCTATCTCGCACATAATAGTGATTGTAGACGAGAAACATTCATCTTGTTGGTGATGACTGTGTTCACCAAGTGACTTGGATTAAGACTTATGTTTAAGTACTTATGAGTCAATGGTAGATTGTTGGAGATCAAAGGTAAACAAGTTATGTTCCTTAAATGAATGATGAAATTTAGCTATGTGCTATATATATACAATAATTTGTGAGACCTTCCTAAATATTGATGTTTTAGGATTATGAATAAGTCTCATTATTTTGTTTTAACAAGGGATGAATGTTGCAAAGTGATATTATGATATCTTTAGGGCTGTGAAGAATCAGAATGATACATCTTCTGTTCACAAGCTAAAGTATTGTAGTCTAAAGCATGCTAGACTAGTACTTGGTTAATTATGGGTCTTGACGAAGACTAATTAACTCTAAACATTCAAATGTGCATGAACACAAAAAGAATTTGTGTATAGAAAAAGTTGAGGGAGAATTTTCATTCATTATAAGGAAAAGACATGTAACTTTTTAAGAGTTTGTTTGAAAAGCTAATGAGGAGAAATCATTTTCTAAGCTTATTCTAGATGTTAAATTAGAATTATTCTAAGTTGGTGACAAACTTATGACAATGGCATGTGTTGCTTTGGTTAGCTCAGAAGCTTATGAAAGCTAATGCAATATGAGTTGAATTCACTGATACAATGAGGTTGATCTTGTTCAATCATATGTGTATAAATGTCGCCATAAGTGGTGTTACGGAAATGTTGATCAAATGGCAAGAAATGTGGGGGAGGATCCATTTAAGAAACAACCCTATAAGGGTATGTAGAAATGGTTCTCATTAACCCAACTAGATGTTATCCAATAACACTTCAATGTGGGGGTGTCTTGCATTTGTTTTTGGCAATAAGGATTTTGTAATCCAATCTAACATTGCAAATAGACGACTAAGTGGAGGACACAAATGTCGTAGTGCATAATGGAGATGTTTTTGCCTTAAATGATAAATGTATCATTCTAAGACAAATATTATAACCAGATTCAGGTGGCCACTGAAGTTATAGTTTTAGAAGTTGACAATAGGCAATGTTAACTTTCGAGTTAGGAACACGTCATGACAATTGATCTCAACTGCAAAGTTATCTTTAGTGACTTGTCAAAGACAAAGATAATGTTATGGATCTAAAAACCTAAGGGTTTATTAGGGATCAAGTTGTGGAATGAGACTAATGCCCATGGAAAAAGGGTGTGTGAATGAAACCTACCTTAGTTGACTAGAGATCCCAAGATCTAAGTTCAATAGGACAACGAATTCATATGCCTAAGGGTGGTCACTATGGGGGCATAACTGATATGCCTAAGCCAGTATATATGGTTATATATACTCCCTAAATGATAAAAGAGTGTTTAAATACGTCCTAGTTCATTCCTATGAAATTCAGTGACAAATTGTGAGGCTAAGCATATTATGTGGTAAATGATTTTGTGTAATCATGATAACCACGATGCTTTTAATGATTTAAGGAGAATCACCTATGTTAGAGAGAAGTGGGGTCGCTTCGAATGGAATTGGGGGCACAATTCCTAGAGCTCTCGCAGAACCAGGAAAGTGTTCCACGACCATTATTGGACATGACTATGAGGGGATGACCCGGCTAAGGAGAGTATTGTGTGAAGTGTATTGTCGTCTACACAAATGGGGTTTGTTCAAGGACATCGTGTCTATAAACCGCTAGGAGGCTAAGTATGCTTCACAACGGAAAGTTCAAAGGGACACCTACTTATCCGACAATACTCAACTGTCGAGGTTCCATTGGAAACTTTGTGTGTTTTGATCAATCTCCATTCATGTGGGGGATTGTTGGAAATTTAGATATTATGAATGGATATTAATTTAGTGATATTATAATTTATTGAAATTTTAATTATTTACTAGACTATTCATATGAAACATAAATCCTTAAGTAGAGTTTTTATGTCAATTTATTAGTTTTTATTAGAGTTTTTGTCTCTAATAAATCTCTAATTAAGTACTAGACTCTTCATATGGAACATAAACTTTTAAGTAGAGTTTTTATGTCAATTTATTAGTTTTTTATTAGAGTTTATGTCTCTAATAAATCTCTAACTAAGTGAGACTTTTCTCTACCCCATGTCTTTTATATTAAAAGTAGGCTATGTGCCTAACTTGATGAGTTTTCATATATAAAAACTACAAGAGTAAGAATACAAGAAGGGGACATAAAGTTATGCATGAAGAGTCCTTGAAGAAGAAGTACTTGATGACCCATATGTTGGGAACATATAGAGATAAGTTTCTCTACATGATTCAACTACAATTCTATTCTTAATTTCCAAAAGGTCTAACACTATGTTTTTATCCGGTGTAACCTCGAGCGCGTGGCCTTCTCCGGCAGTACAAACTGCTTCGGCTGTTGTACCCTGGGAGACAGACGCGTCGTCTTTAGTAGAGACGCGAAATCTGTTTTAAGGGAAGCGTGTTGAACACGTGCCTCAGCCACAACTGTCAACATTTGTTTGTTCTTATTGTAGGAAATTATTGTACAAGAAGACGTGGTTCAAGACCTCGTTGAAGCCTACACAACGGACTGAAAACACAACGAACAATACAAGTAGACGTGGTTAAAGATCAAGTTGAAGACTTTATCTTTTGAAGATATTGGTTTGAATCGATTGTTTTATTAAATATGTTGTAGTTCATATTCATTTTCGTTTAAATTTGTACACGGTTCATGTACTGCAATTTCCCAAATGTTTAAAGAGAGTATCTTTATTTTTTTATTAGTTTTATTAATAAAATGGTGACCCGTTTCCTACATAATTTAAGGCATGTTTGGATAAGCTTATTTGACCTCTTATGACTTATTGACTTTTTGAAAAAGAAGTTTTTGTAAAATGGTATTTGAGTAATAAAGTGAAAATGAGCTTTTTAGTCATTGAAAAGGAGAATTAAAAAAGTCCTTGGTTGTGACTTTTCCAAAAGAAGATAAGGAGGTTAAAAAGTGGAGAAATATAAAAGCTCATCCAAACATGCCCTTATAGAGGGTGTTTGGGTTAGCTTATTTTGGAGCAACTTATAACTTATTGAGTTATAAAAGTTAATACATTGTTTTTATTAGGGTCTTTCAAATTGCTCGCCGCTCGCTCGACGCTCGTTCGGAAATTGCTCGGAAAATGCTCGTTCGATTTGATGCTCGGTTGTAAACGAGCCGCTCTGCTCGGTTCGGTTTGTAAACGAGCCAAGCATGAGCAAAGGTCCACTCGGCTCGGTTCGGCTCGAATTATTATTTTAATTAGTGTATATATATATATATACATATACACATACACATATATCTATAAACATGTATATACACAAATATAAATTATACATATATACACACATACACCTATATATATACACACACTTACACATACATATATACTTAAATATAAATTAAATTTATAGTTTTATATGTACCAATCTATTAGATTTTGGTCAACCATATATAAATTTACAACTATATCTATACGTACTAGCTCAACCACGCCAATAAAAAATTAAAATCAAAACTAAAAGTTAAACCCTAAACCGATAAACGACAGTCTGTTCATCGCCTCAATGTTTCATGCCGTTACCCTAAGTCGACCGTCTCCTTCTCTCAACGTAATTGTTCATGCAATATGATCATCGCCTCGTCAGCCACAACATTGTTATTCATAAGAAAAATATTATGCCATGAAATGTGCATGCTTTTAAAGACATAAAAACTTAAGACCCAACATTGTCACTATCTCTCTCAGCAAATTTAAATTGGGCGACACGGTTGTCCAATCGCTCGAACTTCGTTCGACGCTCGCTCGGAATTTTTACTGCTCGAAAAATGCTCGCTTGATTTGATGCTCGGTTTTAAATGAGCCGCTCCGCTCGGTTCGGTTTGTAAACGAGCCAAGCACGAGCAAAGGTCCGCTCGGTTCGGCTCGGCTCGTGAACAACCCTAGTTTTTATAGTGTTTGGGTTAGCTTATTTAAGTTGTTTTTGTGTGTTGATTATAAAAGTTAACAAAATGTTTTTATAGTGTTTGGGTTATGTATTGAGAAGTTGTTTTTGAGAAGTTCTATTTGTAACTTATAATCGTTAAAAAAAAGGGGTAACTTTGTAGAATAGTAACTAAGGGGCTGTTTGGTAGCCTCTGAATGGTTAAGATGTTACCTCTTAATGGAATCATTAAGAATATTACCTATAAGAAGGTAGAAGAATGTGACATGGGGATGATTTACCATTCAGAGGTTACCTCTTAACCATTCAGACTTGAGGTTACCTCTTATTCATTCAGAGGTTTTAAACAATTAAGAGGTAGCATCTGAATGGTCATTAAGAGGCTACCAAACAGCCCCTAAGTTTTAAAAGTGTTCTAATTAGGTTACTCAAGTTTTAAAAGTATTCCAATCAGGTCATTCAACATTCATTTATCATTAAAATTAAAGGTTTTTCATCAATTTCATAGATAACCGTGGTAATGTGTATTTTTGTTTCTTTTTCCCCTTTTATTTGATGCTAACGTCGGGTGATGACGTGGATTATAACTTGTTTTTTTTAATCTCTAATGTAATTAAAGTGTTCTTATTTTTAATAAATATAATTTCATATATTAAAATATTCCGACCCAAACATCTTATGCTCCATTTTTTTCTTGACATATGGAAAAAATGACATGGTTTGATTTGAATGTTAAGTTATCTAATTCGGTAATTCGGACAAAAACGATACGAGTAACCTAAATAGAACACTTTTGAAACTTGTTTACTATTTTGTGACAATTTCCCAAAAAAATAAATATAAATAAGAGTCGATTTACACCCCGTTGGTGTTGGAAGGTATTCATATCATATCGCGATAATCAGAGTTCCGTGTTAGGGCTTGCAATAAATAATCCTTCACTTCCGATCCTCTTTCTCTTTACACCAATTCAATTCAATTCAATCCGATCATAATCATGTAATATTTATTATCCTAAACTCAATCATTTTCTTCTAACCATTCATCAAACCCTAACTAACATAACATATACGATTCCAATATTGCAGATCATTTTGCTAAATACATAAACACCATGGACGTAGCTCCTGATCGCTCCACATTCGTTTGCAGTCACTGGTAATCATATCCATTTTTATTTTTATTTTCAAATAACATTTTGGTATCTGATTGTTAGGTTATTATGTTAATGTTGTAATTAGAGATTACATGAGCTTTTATTGAGGTTATGTTAATATTGTAATTATTATTATTATTATTATTATTATACTATTTCAATGTTGTATAATGTAGATAGAGAGGTTAGGTCACATTATGAATTTGGTTCTTGGGTGCTGTTTGTTTTCTTAGAGGTAAAATGTCTGTAGAGTCTGCGGAATAGGCGGAGCTGTTTGTTTTTTAACGCATGTAGACTTCTAAAATAAACTGCTGGTGGTGTACGGACGGTGGAGGTGGGTGGTTGTGGTTGTGGTGGTGGTGGAAGGTGGTGGTTGGTGGTGGACGGTGGGGCACAGACAGAAGAGCTTGCGCAGATCTTTTTTAGAAAAACAAACACCACCTTAATGTTGTTTTGGAGTTGGATGCTGTGGCCTTTTCTTTTAAAAATTCAGCAATCTTGTGTTTAATCGGTTGTTGAGTGAGTGATTGATTTATTGAGATCTTTTATGTTATTTACCTTCTGTTGTGTTTTATAAAGAGTGGGCAGAACCCTTTTTAGTTCCACTAAAATTTTTAACTAGCTAATCAAAGGCGAGCCCGCACGCAGCTGACTTTTATAAGTGAGGTAGGCGATCTCATGGTATTTTGAAGTCGGCAATCTGCTTCTCTTTTCTTCTATGCGAACACTTTTTATTTTTTCTTTCTTTTACGCAGGCGCTTCTCTTTTTTTTTCTTCTCTTCTACAGCTCTAAGCCGATGCCCTATAAAGCGAGCTTTGATCTTTTTTTCTTTGTTTGGGATTTCTTTTAACTTGTTTGACCTGTATTCACATGATCATGTAGTTTACAACTAGTTGTATTAGATTTTTTTTAGTCGGATAATTTTAAACGTTTAGTTAAGAATTTTGATATTAATTACGATTTTAGTTGCTAATTATATCAGGTTTATTATTATATTTGGCGAGTGGTATTAATTTTATATGCTTATTGTACATTTTAGTTTTATTATTGTGCTTTTTATAGATCGAGTTTGCGCTGATTTTGAGCCTTGAGTGCGTCTTGTGTCTTTTAACTACCTAGCTCTGTAAAGGGCTTACTTAAGGGTTGGCTAAAAATCTTAGTACTTGATATATAAGAAGGGTTTAACACTTTTTCTTGATTAAAAAGAATCAAGAACACGCACATGCTCTCAACTCTCTATCACTTGTCATACTGTCATAGATGCATATGTACTTTAACTAGTATATATGTTTAATGATATAGATATATATACTAGCAAATGATTTAAGGAAGTTTGGATAATGTGTTGTCAGCTGAGGCATAGCTTTGTTCCAGACTCTCCTTCATACACTTAAAAGCAAAATATGAAACTTGAATCCAAAATTCCAAATAAAGGTTATGCAACTGGTTTTGCACTATTTTGAGTCAGTTTTTTGAAAACCTAATAGGCTGGCACACTACTAGAGTTGTGCCCTTCGTCAAATATTAGTAGTTTCTACAAATCAAAAACCCCACAAACTTAAACATCAAGAACACACACTAAGACTGTGGGGAGTGGGGGCGTTTGTGGGGCGGGGGGAGCTGACTTGGCTGGCTACTATTGGCCGTGGCATATGACCGTTGGGCTAGGCATTTGACATAGCCGTTGGCCAACGGCTATTTAAAAAAAAAATTCTTTTATTTATAATCTATATATATATCAAACAATACTTACCAATTTTACTATCAAAAAATTCAAAAACCACTACCAACCTCCAATGGATTCTTCAAGTTCAAGCGATTCGTATGATAGCTTTGTTTTGTCATCCTCATCCAACGACGGAGAGCGGAAATATTATTATCAACAGTGGCGACGGTCGTGAAGGCTATTGTTGTAGATTCAGATTCAGATGAAGATGAAGATGATTGATTGATTTTTTTTGTTGTAATGTTTTATTTTATTGTAGTTTTTTAAAATTACTTTATTTAAATTCTTTGATTAATATAAAAAAACAAAAAAAAATTAAAAATCTATCCACATGGCACCCCCACGCCGCTAACCCACGCCCCTTCCACGCCCCACTTTTTTGGGTGTGGAGTGGTGGAGCCCACAAGTGCCATGTGTCATGCAAAGCCCCCAACCCAAGCCCCCCACTCCTCGCAGTCTAAACACCAAAACAAAAAAAACTGATCTTTTCTGGTTTTTTCGTAGCAGTCTGTATTTATAGAGAAACAAACAAACAAACACCAAATATTGATGAATTCTAAATCTCTATCTAATACTTAAAAGTCAAACCAAAGTTATTAAAGCAAACCTTGAAGGAATAAAGGTTTAGCAAACTCAATATTGTTTTGGAAAACCGAAATAAGGATAGCACCAGCATGGTAAGTGGTAGCATCAACAGGTCACTTTATCAAGTTTTTAAACATCAGTTAATATTGTTACCATATCATAGAGCGGACTGTTAAGAAACTCTGAGATTTTTAACTCCCAAATTATAAGGCAAATTCTATGCTATTGCCAATGTGCATCTCATTCAACACATTAAAACGATAAAAATCCAAGAATCCAGTTGAGTTTAAATCCTTTTTAAGTTTTAAGTTACATTAAAACTTTTGTTATAAAAAGGCTATGTTTTCAAGCTGACTAAGCATAATCTTATTCCTGGCCGTAGGAAGTTAGTCACATAAAACAGAAAACAGCTGAATGTATTTTACTATCCAGTGAACAAGGCATCTGTACCGGTTGAACCGTCCAGTAGAACTGGTCAAACCTCCCGATACACCCGGTTGAACCGCCCGATACACCCGGTTAAACCGTTTCTGAGCCAGATCCGGATCGGTATAGAAACCGGATTTTAAAACACTGATACTAACCTTGCTTCCATAATCAACTGCTTTTGACACTGGCCTTCATTTTTCCTGCTATATCCCTTATAATTTTAAAATAACACTTAGTTTTGCTGTACACAGTTGAAAGTTAGCATCAGATGATTGTCTCTTTTTTTCCTGTATCTTGTGTTCGTGTTTTTTTATTTTATTTTACTCACACACACACACATACATATATCTACATAATGTTGGAGACCACTAACTATAATATTCTGGTGAATACACTATTAGTGAAGTTACTAGGAACGATAGTGTATACATCAATATCACTGAATAAAATGGTTTCTAAGGGTTCCTGAATATTTTCCTCATATGAATCCACTTCAATATATATCTTCATATTTTTTTAGCTTTTATTTGTTTTATAAAGTTATATACTGTCTTGATAAACTCGGTAAAATGTTGAACATCTACAATGTTACCTATGCAGTGGCAAAGCCATTCTCTCCTCAAATATCGATCTGCATTATTTCCACTGCTCCCGCAATTTAGAAAAATGTAAAATCTGTAACGAGATGGTTCCCAAAAAGCACGCTGAAGAACATTACTCAACCACCCATGCTCCGGTACGTAAATATCATCAGTTAATTTTATCTCATTCTCTACTTAAATATTCCATTAATAAATAAAAAATAGAAATAATGTAATCTTGGCTATAACTGATGGCTATATTGATGTTGCGACAGGTACCTTGTTCACTGTGCAACGAGACAATGGAACCTGAAATTCTGGCTGTACACCAAAGTGAAAAATGCCCTCAACGAATCGTGACTTGCGAATACTGTGATTTTCCTTTGCATGCGGTCGACTTACCTGAGCATCAAGTAAATCACCACCACTTTCTTAACATATGAGACTCTACCTATTGATCATAATTCTCCATTTATTTAACATACACAATTTGCTATATTCCCAACTTTCAGGACATATGCGGCAATAGGACCGAACTCTGTCACATTTGCCACAGATATATACGACTACGCGAGATAATTGCTCATGAAGCCACATGTAATGGTGCCTCAGACCCACATGATTCCGCGGAAGCTTCCAGGTTAAAAAACATTTATCATTTTGTACATGTGTTTTTGTGTTTTTGTGTTTTTTTAAGGTTTAAGTTTACGATTTTGACGTTTTTGTTGATGTTTCTGAAGGGGGAGGGAGGCCGAAAGAGGTGGCGATGGTAGAAGAAGGCCTCCGCCACAAGACTTCACTAGAAGGCGGCTTGTACTCACCGTAGCCATAACTGGCATTGCAGTTGTTTTAGGGTCTTTTATCTTCCCAAAAAAACCACTTAACAGTTAGCTATTTAAAAAGAAAAATTGTTTTTGCATTGCATTTGTTTTAGGTCTTTTGTTGTATTTACTATTTACCATACCCTAAAATTCTTTTGTGCTGTAAAACAAAAAAATAAAAATAAAAATTGTTGTGGTGCATCATGAAAATCCCATTTGGGTTTTGCATATTGAGTTCATTTTCAAATAGCATGTTAAGATTGTACACATGTACCTAATGTGTACATCGCATCGCATGGAGCACAAGGTACACTTGTAAAATCTTGATGATCTGATGACACTTGTAAATAACCCAATGTTAGAATCTACAAGGTTGTTAAGGTAATCTAAGGTCGCTATTTAGGGGTAAAAAATTGTTGCAAGAAATAAACTAGAGATTTTATATGTAGGTTGTGTGCATCATAATACACCCTTTATATTCTCTAGGCTTTGGAATATTGGGATTCACAAGCTATGTCTTAGGAATATTGGGATTCACAAGCTGTCTTTGGAATGACCACACTTATGCATATGGTTTCTACCCATTGATCATATTGGTGACACTACTTCTGCCACTCTAATTGAACCTACCACCGCATTGCAAGCACTTAAACATCCTTTATGGAGAAAAGCTATGACCGATGAATTCGATGATTTACAACGCAATAACACGTGGACTCTTGTTCCTCCTACCTCCGCACAAAATGTTGTGGGTTGCAAATGGGTAATACTAAATTAAATATAATCCTAATGAACTGTTGAACGCATAAAAGCTAGATTTGTAGGTCAAGGCTTTACCCAACGACCAAGCATCAATTACAGTGAAACTTTTAGCCCCATTGTACAACCCACTAGAGATGGGCATAATACCCGGTTCCAAATCCGAACCCGTAGAACCGGCCCGGAACCGGTTCCAGGTCCTACCCGATACATAGGAGAACCAGGTCCAGGTTCAAAAAACCCGGAGGTTCTTACCCGGTTCCATTTTTTCTCACAATAAATGGGTAGTACCCGGTTCCTAAGCCGTACCCGGTTAATACCCGTGCCCGGTTCCTCACCCGTACCCGGTTCCTCCAGTATACCCGGTATAATGTTACTGTTAGAACCGGTTCTATCCGTTGCAAATCGCATTAAATGAATTAAATGCCAAATATTACCGTTGGAACCGGTTTCTATCCGTTGGAACCGGTTACTAGCCGTTGTACCCGGTTACTAGCCGTTAGAACCGATTCCTATAAATTGATTTCAAATTTCATTTGTTTAACTCACCAATCCTCTTATTCTTCTTATATCATTTTCTTCTACTTCTAATACTTTTCTACAATGGCTTCAAAGAACTCTAAAACCACAAATTCCCCATCCGTCAATAATGTTCCTCAAGGTCAAACCGCTCCATATGTTGTTGGAACATTATCACATAGTCACAATGCGGAAGTATGGTGCAATTGGGACTTGGTCGAAATGAGTGACGGTTCGCAAAAGGCCCAATGTAAACATTGTGGCGCCTTGTTAAGCAAGGACTCTAAATCGACGTTAACGAAGCATGCTAAAAAGTATTGTAAAGCTTTAAAAGATTTGACACCCGGTCAAGTTCAACTCTCAAAAGATGGTACGATATTTCGCTATGAACAAAAGATAGCTCATGATAGGATGACGAAGTTGGTGATTCAAAAAGCGTTGCCGTTTGGACACTTCGACGACCCCGATCTTACTAAGCTTATTAGGGAAACGCTTCAACCTCGCTACAAACATGTAAGTCGTCGTACTTTAAAACGTCAGTGTTTAAATTTACGGGAAAATGCAAGAAAAGATTTAATCGTTTTTTTTAAACTTTAAAAACTAATGTAAACTTAACTAGTATGTGTGGTCGGCCCCACACGATTTACCCGAATCATACATTTGTGTCACCGCTCATTGGGTTGATCCCGATACATGGCAAATGATGAAGCGTACGATTGCATTTGAAGAGTTTCCTTCTCTTCATACGGGAGAAAATATTTATAAAATTTATATTGTTTAGAGGATAAATTTTTTTCAATATCATTTGATAATGCTTCAAACAACTCAAATGCAATTGACAAATTAAAGTTGAAGTACAAACCAATTGTTGATGGTGTTTTTTTCCACACACGGTGTGTTGCACATATTATTAACTTAGCTGTGCAAACCGGTTTAAAAGATAAATTTGTATCGGATTTTATTGTAGCTTTTAGAGCTATGCTTCAAGATGTTTTCAAAAGTGGCAAAGAACGATACCAAGATTACAAAAAGCTTTGTAAAGATGTTAACCAAAAATTAATTGGACCTAATTGGGATATTCCAACTCGGTGGAATTCAACTTGTCATATGTTTGAAATGGCGTTAAAACAAATGGGAACTTTAAAAACATTTCATACAAATTTAAGTGACGACTACCAAGTCGACCTGTTTCCCGATACGGCTTGGTCTAATATTCAAACACTAAGTAATTTTTTAAAAGTTTTCAAAATCTCAACAACTTTGCTTTCGGGTGTTTATTATCCCACAAGTTCTAAAGTTTTATCCGAATTGTATTTGATAACAACAAATTTTAAAAAGTTTGAAAATAAAAGTGACATGTTGAGGAATATGATGAAACCTATGATTGAAAAATTTTAAAAATATTTTTTAAATTTACCACCCGTTTTTCTTTGTGCCGCCGCTTTAAATCCAATTTTAAACATACCGGGTGTTGAAGCTTTAATCGAAGAAATTTATGACAAGTTGGATATGCATGAGGAGGATCCAACATTGAAACCTAAAACGAAAAAAATTATTCAACGAGAATTTGTCCAAGCTTTATGATCATTATTTAAAATAATATGGGGAAAAACAACATAGCAATTTGTTTGCTTCTAGGTCGTCGACCTCTAACGATGAAACGATTGGAGACCCGATCATAACCATGTTGAATGTCGTTAGAGATGAAACGGCCAAGCAACAAAGGGGTAACGAATCATCTAGTGAACTCGGTCGATATAAAATATATGATTATTCGCTTACTATGACCGCCGAGGAATATACCAACTTTGATATTTTGGCATGGTGGAAATCAAAAGAATCGGAATTCTCGATTCTAGCCACCATGGCTCGTGATATACTAACGGTCCAAGCTTCCAGGGTAGCTTCGGAAAGTGTTTTTTTCTCTTAGTGGTAGGGTATTATCCATTCGAAGAACAAGACTAACACCGGAATCGGTAGAGATGGCAATTTGCCTAAAGGATCATTTGGATGCCGTTGACCGTGTTCAACATAAAACGAGTCTAGAAGACGAAGTGGAGTTAGAGCACAAGATTATTGATGAAGAGGACGGCGACGAAGTAGAGACTAACGATTCAGAAGATGATTGTACCGAAGTGGCCGCACCAAAGCGTAGCGCATGTGAAAGTGCCGCACCCGACACAAGCAAAAGGCAAAGGAAGTAAACCGGTTACTGTAGAACCACACTTCGTCTCATCCTTTCTCTTACTATAAATTCACTTTCATTATAGGGGGCATATGTATATCTTTGGCATCAATTAGCAGGTGACCTTTTCATGTTATGTTACAATTATTTCTGGCAAATCAAAATCAATATGACACCATGAATTTTCAACCGGGTGATCATGTTTTCTACTAATCATAAAGGCCATGAGAAATTTCATAACTCTCTTTGAAGGGGTATGGTCTCAATTGCCACACGGGCCGCGACCCAAGCCCCTGTACGCGCAGAACCATACCCAAACTTAACATTAAAAACACTCAACTGATTCCAGTGTTCACCGTAGGCCCTCCCGCGGGCGCGGGCACGGGACAATGTCAGCTAAAAGGAGACAAACCGTACAAGGTGAAAGGGACCTGCAGCTAATCATCGCCCACCAGCTATTGTACCTGAAGATCCCCACAATGCTCAACCATTTAAGGGACAACTAGTACAGGTGACAGTGACGTGTAGCCAATTAGCATGTGCCATTTCACCTCTCCTAAATCTCCACTGACGGCTGAGGGCAGGTGAGACGACAAGTACATCTGGAAAGCGACGTGTAGCCAATAACGACGCACAATCGTACTCTCACGCGTGCATTACCCGCTGCGATAGAGGGGACGAAATGGATATTCCTTGACAACGACGTCTTGCCCAATCAACCTTCCTCCTTCTCCAACTATCCGACTATAAATACCAGCCTTTACCAAATGTTTAAGGATCCAGTTTCCTACTCTCTCACTCTAAACACACAATTGTTTCCTTTCTCTCTAGAAAGAACAATATTTATTCTCACGTCGGAGCCTGGTTACGAGAAGAACTCTCTCCTCCTTGTAATCTTGTTTAGCTCTGCTGATCACATCAGGAAGGTTCTAGCTTACTTGATTAAGAGGAAAGATCAAGAATTATCCCCCATCGAGATACTATTATAGTTCTATCCCCCGCAGATTAGATTCAGTATTTCTTCACTCTTTTTATTTCCAAATTGAGTTAAATCCCCTGATGAAACATTGGTTAGCACAAGGTTATCCCAGCTGACTGTCTCGTTGATTAAAGGTTCAATCGCTTTCTCACTCGCCATTAGCTGATATCCTACAAAACAGAACATCGGTGACTAACCACAAGGAGGGGAATAGGGGGGGTTCTCCTTGTGACCACCATACGGCGTGAGAATAAGTACTATTCTGAGGAGAGTAGCATGTGTTGAGGGTAAATAGTGAGAGAGCAGAATCCTTAAACCTGAAGGAGGAGTCCTCTATTTATAGCCGAAGGATGAAGGAGGAGGAGACCTGCCAGCTAGCTAGTGGGCGCCATCTGTCCGACCAAGGGGAATATCCTCTTTGTCCCCTCTGATGTCGCCAGTGTAGTGGATGACGTGGCGCGTGCTCACTCGTCTAGCTGGGTGCTCACTGGTACTGGCTGTCGGCCTGTCCTCCAAAGATCTTGTAATGAAGGCTGGTGTCCATCCATTGGTGCCACGTGTCATCCTTTTTGTTTGGAGAAGTATCTCCTTTGTCACCTGCGATTTCTTCTAGAAGCTTTCAGAAGCCTCTGGACGCGCATGGATGATGTGGACACCATGTAGGAAAAGTGGTGTGGTCCCCGTGCCATGTGTGCACTGATTTGGGACCATACCTCTTCAAGTCCCCCCTAGTCCAGTGTGGCTTCCAGGTGAGTTTATCAGCTGGGAGGGATTCTGGACTCAGAAGAATGGAGGTGTGTTGGTTGTTTTTGAGTGATTGAGGTGGCACGTGACTTTGTGTGGCAAGGTTGTATGCAACTCTGAGCTGAAATGGCGCAGGGTGCGTTGAGAAATGGCGTACAAAACTGAGCCGAAACGGCGCATGGCACATGGAGATGGCGTGCAAAATTTAGCCGAAACGGCACACGGCGCATGGAGATGGCGTGCAAAATTAAGCCGAAACGGCGCATGGCGCATGAAGATGGCGTGCAAAATTGAGCCAAAACGGCGCACGACGCATGGAAATAACGTGCAAAATTGAGCAAAAAGTGCGCATGGCACATGGAGATGGCGTACAAAATTGAGACAAAACGGCGCATGACGCATGGAGATGGCGTGCAAAATTGAGCCAAAACGGCGAATGGCGCATGGAGATTTCTTTGAGATTTCTTCAAGGAGAAGTTTTCTTTTATTTTCTTCTATGCTTTGGGTGATGTGACGGTTGACGTTTGACTGATGTTCTGTCTGAGGTGGCTGTCTTGTCGTAGAAGGTGAACAGTTGCTTTTTCAGATGTCAGGCATGTTTTTCCTGTCATGTCAGGCGCGTGGCGGCCACGCGCCCTAAACGGTCGGCGTTTTTCTTTCTCTCTCCTGACGTGGCATCTTCTGATTGGGCGTCCTTCTGCCTACTGATGGTCCACTTCCCCATCACATTAGATGCGATGGGTATAAATATCCGGTGATCCCTTCGGTGTTTCCACTTCTTTTTCTCTAACTTCTTTCAAATTTCAAAATTTTCTCTCCTTATCTCCAGATTTTCTCACTGTCCGTTCATATAATTTCATTGTTTATCACGAGATGTTTGCTTCTACTAAAGCCGGTGGTTCTAAGAAGAGGCAATCGAAGCCAAAAGACCCTCCTGGTCCTAACTGGATGATCCTAAACTGGAAGGAGGAAGAACTTCATAATCTTATCCAACGATTTAAGTTTCCCTCCGACTGGGGTGTACAGTTCCCGATCGCCGGTAGTACTACCCTAGATGCCCCTCCGGGTTATATGACACTATATGCTGCCTTTTTCCGGGAAGGGAATTTTCGGTGACCCATGTCAAAGTTCCTAGGTGAGGTTTTGATGAAGTATAGTATACATCTTTCACAGGTAAATGCATTAGGGTTACCTTCGGTCACCCACTTCGAGTTTATCTTCCGTACACAAAAGATAGAACCCAGGCTTGAAATGTTCCACGTTTTTTATTACGTCACTTATACCTGAGGCTTTTACTCATTCAACTCCAGAACTACTGGTGTTCTTCCATGCAGTCGGGATCCACCAAAGAGCTTTCATGACTAGAAGCAAAACTTTTTCTATATCCGGCGTGGTGTGATTCCGATAGATATGCACTATTGAGAGGAGAGTGAGGGAGTGCCAAAGGTGGTGGTTGTTGGTTCATACGCCGATAAAGAATGGTACAAGACTCTGACCAGGAGGCCTACTCTGATCATTCAGCTGGAGGAGAAGGCTTTTGTTGCTACTGGCTTGAGTCTGATGTAGGTGCCTAGGGAGCCAAGGGCTTTCCCAGTTTATGCTTACAAGGGAAAAGGTACCTTTTGTTTACTGTTTTATGCGTTGTTTCTATCTCCTTCTCTTTTTCTCACCTGCTTTTGTTTTTCAGCGGGATATAGGTTGATGAACGTGTTTGATCCAAAGGTTGGTGGAGAGATAGCAACGTCATTGCTGCCTGCTGGGGAGCCCAAGTGGAATGAACAGATTTGGGATAATAATCTGTATCCCTCATCCGAGAGTATGTCCGCCTATGGCACTGTTATTCTAGGTGCTCCTTCTGTGGCCAAGGCTGATCTTGGTAAATCCCCGACTCGGGATGGGACTATTCTCCTTTTGAGTGAGGAGTCTACCGGTTCTTCGTAAGGATTGATTCATCGTTCCTCACATGCAGGTCCCTAACAACGACCTGTCCAACACCTGGAAGGTGCTGCTGGTTCTGCTCCCCCCATTGTTGACCTAACTACTACTACTACTACTGCAGAGCCAGAACGGAGAAAGCCTGAGAAAGAGAAAGTTGAAAAGAGAGAGCCGAAGAAGAAGTCTGTTGAAGAGCCATCTGGTGCACAGATTCGTAAGCATTCCTCTAAGGCTGAACTCTTGGACTATGTTGTTCTCTCTGACTCATTATCCGGTTTAGACGCAGGGATTAAACGACCTGCCCCAGATGCAGACGATCAATCTACCTTAATGGATATGATGGCTAAGAAACATAAGATCTTATCTGACAAAAAGCGGGAGCTGGACAAACAAGCTGCCCTGGCTCTTTCGGAGAAAAAATTGAAGATTATGGGTCACACTGCTGCGTTTTCTGATAGTGAAGCAGACCTCAGGGTGTTTGCTAAGAATCCTGGTGACTTACTTGAACGAATATACGAGGCATCTTCGCAGCCGAGAAGTATGACTTTGGGTTATTTGTTGTCAACTATGTTTACCCTTTTTGGATTCCTTCTCTTTCCTTGGTTCTATTCCTTATTTCTTTTGTAGCTTCTTCCAAGTCTATTCGACCTGCTTTTAAGGGCATCAAGATTATTCCCCCAACATCTCTACTATTACTCAACCAGCATCTCTTCCCCCCGTTCTGTTTGGGGATTCGCCGGTTCATACCTTTCCTCATCCAGACCCTAAGGGGAAAGGTTTGGAAGGTACGATTGAAGGGGTTACTACTGAGAAGGTGACACCACCTGTGATTCCTGGGTTGCTGATTCAAGAAGATGAGGCGAGGGCTGAAGGAGCTAAAACTTATTGGGAATCAAGTGAAGCTACCTCTCCTCGGGGCACTCAATATACCCGGCGCGACCCTTCTACTTCTGAAGGGCGCGGCCGTTCTGTTAGCCGGCAGGGTCCGGAGTTCGAAAGGACGGGTCCAAGTGGGTTATGGATGGCACACAATCCATCTTGTGATAATCTTCCTCATATTCCTCAGTGGAATTTGGTTCAAGGTTCCAGGATGGATAGCCTTGACAACTGCCATGATTTCTATTCTTTGTCTCTCCCCCCTGCTGAGAGAATGTACAAGAAGAATCGCAACTGTTTTAACTTGCTAGAGGATCATGTGCACTCTAGTGTTAATTTTTTCTCCACCACTCAACAAATCGTTCAGGAATGGCGATCTATGGGAGAAGAGATAATGGAGTTTGAGAATGCGAAGAAATTATTTGTAGCTGAGAGAGAAACTTTCAATTCTGAAAAGAAAGGCTTGAGGTGGAGAGCAAACAACTCAATGCTGACTGTCAAAAGGATTGGACGTCAGCATGCGAGAGATCTAACCGCTTCAAAGCTGCGCATGATGAAGTTGTGAGGGTAAATGCAGAAAGGGCCAAGGAAAGCCAAGAGTTTGATCACCTTTCTGCTTCCTATAAAGAAAAAGAATCTGAGGCCCTTGTTTCCCAGAAGAGTAATGAGGAGGCGCGGGCGCGCATTGCTGAGCTGGAGAAGATCTTTGAGGAGCAACAAGCTCAGAACAAGACTTTGGAGCTGTTGTCTCAAGATTTAGGTGATGACTGCAAGTGGTTGCTCACGCGCGGTGTTCCTTTGGTAAGTTTCTTTGCCATTTTTACTTGTTTGGTATTTTGTGTCTTTATTATATATCCTTCCTTTCTTTGTATATATTTCTGATCAACTTGTGAGGTCCGAGGAACTTGCTAAATATATGTTTGACCTTGGTGCTGCCGCGTAGGATAGTGGTCACAAGGATGGATATGCTGATGGTAAGGCAACAGCTCTTGTGAAACCGAAGGATGATAAGTTTGATCTCTACAAGTTGGATTGCGCTGGTAATTATATTGCCAAATGTCAAGAATTTGAGTTCGTAGAGTTTGGAATCTTGAAGGCTATTGACAAGTTGGCACGGTGTGGAGTTGCCGTGGAGACCTTGAAGAAAGTTCTTGAAGATAGTGATGTTGGAACCGGTGGTGCTAGTTCTAGCCACCAGCTTTAACTTTGTTTCTCACTGGCCTGCGCGTCGTGAATCGGTATGCGGACCTTGTAACTCAGAAAATTTGTTTCCTGTTTGATGTTTTCATGGCATGACATAACTTTGTTCTTGGTAGTGTGACGTTTGTATCACTACCATTTTATTGCTTGATGATGCATATATTTTGTTTGGGCTTTTTAAACTTGTTGTATGAATTTGTTTACGTTACAATTTGTGCATATGATAATTACTTTGTACAGGTGTTGCAAATGAATGGTGGCTACGACAGGTTATTGTGTTATATTGACCCGGCTGTGCACTTGGTGGTGACGAGCCTTGGGGTCTACAATGTTTGCGCTGCCATTATGCCGATGCTTTGTTCACGTATGCCTGGAATGTTATGAAGTAATCGTTGATAGACAAGTTATTGTGTTACATCGACCCGGCTGTGCACTTGCTTGTGACGAGCCTTGGGGGTCTACAATGTTCGTACTGCCTTGGCAACGATGTTTTCGTGTGTTCGTGGGTTTACGAAGTGAATCGTTGGCTGACAGGTATATTGTGTGTAGTTGACCCGGCTGTGCACTTGGTCGTGACGAGCCTTGGAGGTCTACAATGTTATTCTATCCTTGTGCCAGCGATGTTTTTGTGTGCACCCAAAGTAATATATGCATTTGTAACAAAAATTCATCGAATAGAAAGTAAGATGCAAAGTAGTCAACACTTCTTGTATTTACGATGTACGTGTTGGTCCTAGGGCCTTACATAGAAAAAGAACACTTGCTCATTACATATAACACTTCCTTAGTTGTTGAGCATTCCACGTCCTTGGGACTTCTTTGTTGTCTAGGGTGCGCAACTGATACACCCCTTTGCCTAGGACCTTGTCGACAACATAGGGTCCTTCCCACTTTGGGGCTAGCTTTCCTGGTCGCTCCGCATTGGAGGTTTCGTTGTCTCTAAATACGTAATCTCCGGGGTTGAAGGTGCACATCCGCACCTTACTGTTATAATACTTCTCCAATTTTGTCTTGTACTTTGCTTCGTTGATTCCTGCCATCTCTCTCCTTTCCTCTAGGAGGTCTAAATCCATTCTTCGTTGTTCTTCATTGTTGGCAGCATTCATTGCTAACATTCTTGGAGAAGGTAGGCCGATCTCTGCCGGTATGATATCTACTGAACCATATACTAGGCTAAATGGTGTTTCCCCATTGCTGGTTTTTGGCATTGTTCGGTGGGCCCACAGAATGCTAGGCAATTCGTCGACCCAAACTCTCCTTTGGGTTCCGAGTCGAGCTTTGATTCCGTCTACGATGCTTTTGTTTACAAGCTCAACTTGGCCATTCCCTTGCGGGTGTGCCACCAAGGAGAAAGTATGCTCAATGTTCAATTCCTTGAACCATTTCTGGAGATCTTCAGCTGCGAAATTGTTCCATTGTCGGTGATGATTCGTAAGGGTAGCCCAAATCAGCAGATGATTTGCTCCCAAATAAACCTCCGTACCACCATTACTGTTGTGGATGCTAACACATTCGCTTCTACCCATTTGGTGAAATAGTCGACTGCAGCTATGATGAATTTTACTGCACTAGGGGCTTCAGGAAAAGGGCCAACCATATCTATTCCCCATTGTTGAATTGCCATGTCGTTGTAACTGGGACCAATTCATTCTTGGGGCACAGAGTTTTAGGTGCATGCCGTTGACATCCATCGCACTTCCTCAAAACTTTCACAGCGTCCAGGTGCATTCATGGCCAGTAATACCCTGCATTCATCTCATTCGCTATCACCATCCTGGGCCTGCATGGATTCCGCAAATCCCTTCATGCACTTCTCTGATTAAATAATTGGCGTCTTCAGGATCTACACATCGAAGCAAGGGTCCCAGGTAAGATCTTCGGTACAAGTTGTCGTCGGACATCTGATAGTGTAAAGCTTTGTGCTGTATCTTCCGGGCCTCTGTTTTATTCTCTGGTAGGATTCCTGACTGAAGATATATAATAATTGGTGACATCCAGGATGATGATCCTATCTGGTTGACGCTAACTTGGCGCAACGGGACAAATGGATTTTTAATACCTCGATTCGTACATCCTTTGTCAAATGTTGGGAAGTTGTGGATGCACGCTTGCTCAAGGCCTCCGCTGGCTTGTTCTCGCTTCAATTGATGTGTGTGATCTTGAAAGAGTTGAAATGTTGTAGCAATGACTTTGCTTGCTCGAGGTAAAGTGCCATAACATCACCCTTGGCATCATATTGACCATTGATTTGGCCTGCTACTAACAGTGAATCTACATGCACTTCCAGACTTTTAACCCCCATCTTGATTGCCAAGCATAAGCCAGCAAGAAAAGCTTCATATTCAGCTTCATTGTTCATGATTTTAAATTCTAGGCGGATGGCATATGCGAATTCATGTTTGTCGGGGCTTACCAATCTCATCCCTGCCCCTGCACCATCTTCGTTGGATGCGCCGTCCGTGTACAACAACCACGGTTCCTCTGAAGACTGTTTGTCGGCTTTTTCCATCGCCTTGCACTCGCGATCTTTATCGTCTGGAACTTCTGTAAGGGAATCTGCCAATACTTCCCTTTAATCGCCGGTCGAGGCATGAAAACTACCTTGTGTCCACCTAGCTTGATTGCCCATTTTGCGAGTCTTTCAGAAATTTCAGGTCGAGCTAGGATGTTCCCGATGTTGTAGTTTGTCATGACATCGATGACATGGCCTCCAAAATATCTACGTAGCCTTCTTGAAGCATGGATAAGAGCCAGGACCAGCTTTTCCATCATTCAATACCTCATTTTAGGATCGTTCAAGGTACGACTTCCATAGTATACCGGCGTTTGTATACCCTGTAAGTCCCAAAACTGCACAATCGGATATCAAACACTAAACAAGTAGCGGAAATACAAGCAAGATGTTGAAGATTGAAAAACAATTATATTGATTCAAAGCAAACAAGAACACACGATTTCGAAGGAACCGTCTGGTATTCTTGTCGCACAAAAAACAAAGTTCACAAGAGAATCAACAACTAAAACTAGATTAGGAACCTCCTATTTATACTTGCATAGGAAGCCAAATTACATTGGGCCAAGCCCATACCCCATTAACCACAAAACCACCTGCCATGCCTATACCATATATCGAACTCAACCCACATCACATAACCCAAGACAGACGCAAACCTATACTAGATTATGCCCTTACAATATCCCCTAGGTTTGTGTCACCTTGGCGGCTTGATCTTCACTTGCGCTTTCTAGATTGCTTCTTGGATTGTTCCTTCTGCTTCTTCTGTAATTTAGGCAAAATATGTATTCTTCTCCCAACATATGGACCAAATAACTGAGTTTCAACTATGGTACGTTGCCCTGACCACAACTTGAAGTTCATGATCTGAGTCACAACACCTGACCAAAATATGTATACTTCGTACTAAGGATCACTTTGAATCTAAGTCTTTGCCAAGAGATTGATGTCATTTTCACCAAAGCACATCAAATCCCTTGTATCTAGAAATCTATACTCAGCATTTTTGAAGACAATTACAGCTTGACCAGAGACGGGATCATACATCCAGAACTTCAAATCTTTCAAGCTGTTATCTGGAAGTTCTTTTAGCAATGGCACTGTCTTGGTTTGTTTTGTTGCAGGCCACTTCACAATCTTGTAAGGCTTCCCAGTAGCAGGATCCAAGACCTCTTCATCCTCCTCAATAGTAGACTGAGCTAATTTCATATCTCAAAAATTAACTCGAGCCTGTTGCAGCATCCCATTGAAGAAATTCCATCCAATTTTGCAGTTTGGATTCTTGGTTTGATCATGAAAACCTGCATTGCTTAACTCTCTCAGATCCACTACCGTCCATGATTCGAATGCGGCAGAATTATCATAATATTCTACTTCTCCATTCTTCCTCAGCAATATGAACATTCCTTTCTCATCGTTATACCCCCAACTATGAATACCTGATCTGTTCCATGCTTATACTTCTCAGTGGTGATTACATATCTATCTGGTTGATCACCGAACTGTAGATTCCTTTCAGCCCCCTCGTTTCTCATAACTACCATTTTCTTCCTTGGTTTGTGATTAGCTGTACGAGGATGGTTTTGCAATGTAACAATCAATGGCATCCTCGTGCTCTTTCTGTTCATTCTCTCTCTCTCTTCAGCAGTAGTTTACCTGGGAGGATCAGCAAACTCCTTAGGGAATTTTCCTTCAAGCTTTTGCTTCATATCCATTACAACCGCACTGAGAACTCCCAGATTTGTTTCAAGTTCATGAATTTTCTGATTCTTCACCACAAGCTCTTCCATTAGACTTGCAATTTGAGCATCTTTAAATATATTATCTTGTTCAAGAACGGTGATTTGGAGCATTTGGATCAAATGCGGTCGAAGTTCGAAGTTGTTGGCATCGACATTCGGCGCATTGATAGTGGCGCCAAGATTACCTACAGTGGGTCGCAGGTAATCCATGAGGGTACATTGATCCGCCATTGGAAGTGGGTCCCCCAAAACTTTCTCTTGGTTTTTAGCTTTAAGTCTTTTTCTTAGAAAGCGTTTGGGTTCGTCTAGAGGGTCTTTTATGTCTTTACTGGAGCTGGAGCTCATACATTGCGTAAAAAGTTCAGGTGCAGCACCTAGGTTCCAAGTCCTGTGATAAAAACAAAAAAGAATGTTGGTCAGAAGTTTCACCACGGCCCCGTGCTCAGATGAACACGGCCTGTGTTCGGAAGTATAATGATTGTTTTCCGGATCCCTGTTGCTGAAGAGTTCAACACGGCCACGTGCTGCACCGACACGGCTCGTGCTCAACTCTCTGTAACTCGGAAAATAAAAACTGCCAGTAACGAAGCTGGACATGGCCCGTGTCCGACCAGGCACGGCCGCGTGCTGAGCTCTGTAGAAACTGAAAATTTAAGAAAAAAATCCTAAAAAAATATAAAAATAAGAAAAACGATTAGGCCGTTAATTCCTAACTTTCTTAAAATCCTTGTGTCCCCGGAAACGGCGCCAAAAACTTGATATGTGAGGTGTGATATAAGTTTTTATGTATATTTTAAGCCTTTTTTAACACTTTAGTCGAGTTTTAAGTTTTATAAAACACGATATTTTACTAACACTAAACACACATATGGGGAAGTGCACCCACCGTGAGCGTAGTATAGCGTTGGTAAGATACCGAGGTCGTCCAAGGACACAAGAGCTTTTAATACTGGTTTATCCTCAACATCTAATCAAATCAAAAATTTAGAAAAATGTTTTAAACATGAAAAATAAAAACTAAAAATGCTGAAAATAAAAATAAAATAAAAACAGATAGACAAGATGAATCACTTGGATCCGACTCGCCTTTAGTGTAACCTTTGATGATTTCCGCACTTTTACACTTTTTAAGAGATTATCTTAGTTATAATAGTAGGCCCCTCTTTTGAAGGTGACCTTACCCTCAACCCAGTAGTTTGAGTCATCAAGGATACAATCTAGGGGTGGCAATCGTGTCGAGTTGATGGGTTGGCGGGTTGATGGGTTACGGGTTGGCGGGTTGAAATGCTCAACCCGAACCTGACCCATATTATTATTCGGGTCAAAAATTTCAACCCTAACCTGACCCATATTAATTCGGGTCAACCCGAACCCGACCCGTTTAACCCATATTTTTAAATGAGTGATATAAGTTGACGATTTATAAACGAGTTATTCGTTTTTAAGCGGGTTATCGATAACATGTTTAATGATGAGTATGAGTGTGATAAACAAATAATATAATGTGTCAAAATTAATATTATTATAACTAACCATGTAAAATAGAAACCGAAAAAACAAAAACAAAATATAAAAGATTTTTTATCTAAATAGTTAATCAGGTTAATGGGTCAACCCGTTTTTATACGAGTCAACCCGAACCCGACCCGTTTTTAATACGGGTCAACCCGAACCCGACCTGTTTTTCTAAACGGGTCGTATTAGTCGACCCAAATCTGTTTTTTTCGTGTCGGGTTCGGGTCAGGTTAATGGGTCGTGTCAAGAATTGCCGCCCCTAATACAATCCTAAAGGGTTGGAATATTGGAAGATAATTAATTAAGTTATTAATGCGTAATGTGGTAGGCCCCTCTTTTGAAGGTGACGTTACACTCGGCAAAGTGGTTTGAGTCAGCAGGGATACAATCCCAAGTAGCCGGGTTAATGTATTTATAATAGTTTACATATGAGGGGATCAAGCCATTCGCACCCCCGTCATCCAATACCAGTGGGTATTGAAGGAGGTCATAGTAAGCTTGACCCAGGTCCTTGCAGGATCTATACATTGAACAAGGCAAGAACCTTACCAAACCATTCCCTTAATCCCCGACCAGGTAGCCAACATATCTCTATATAGACCGTAGAGATATGAATGGTGTAAATCTTTTATTTTATATAGACAGTAAAATAACGTCAAGACACCACAGACAAATGATAAGGAAGTTTCACCTTCAACATAAGAAACTAGTTATTAAAGTCATTAATACAAAACCAATTAAAAAGTGCGAAAAGATTAAAAAAACAAAAGTATTACACTAAATGCTTGTCTTCACCAAGTGATGTAAGAGACTTAGGCAAACATGGCCTTTGATTGTCAAGAACTCTTACTATCAATCTGGGATCCCAAGACTACTACACACACTCTATGATGGATGATGGATGATGGTGGTGGATGTGGGTTGTGATGGTGGTGGAGTGTGGGTGAAGTGTGAGAGAGGTGATTTGCCAAGGGATGCCTTTGAAGTGAACCAAGCACCCCTATTTATAGCCTGCACAGAAGCCCGGACACGGCCCCGTGTCCGCTGGGCACGGCCCCGTGTCCATCAACTTTCTCTTTCTTCATTAATTGCATTTTGTCTGCATTAGCTCCACATGCCCCCGTGTTCCCTGGGAACGGCCCCGTGTGCAGAAGCGTATCTGTACTATCAAGATTTTCTTAGATTTGGCGAATCTTAGCGTTGACCACGACCGTGTTGGCTGGGCACACCCCCCGTGTCGGGAAATAGAAGCTTCTACAACTTTGTCTTTTCTGCAGACACCTGAGCACACCCCCGTGTCCGCTGGGCAGGGGGGGTGTTCGGCCTTCTGTTTGCTTGTTTTTGCTTGGGAAGATGCAGTCGAGGGGTCGGGCATGCCACGTTTATTCCTTTTCTTGTAATTATGTTAGATTTTGCTGCATATTTGCTCCTTTTGTTCATTCACGCTCATTTAACCCTGAAAATACAAAAGGAAGACAAAAGCACACTTTTTCCAACATTAGTACTAAAAAGGGTTAGTTTTATGCCTCACTTGATGTAATTTATATGTTGCATTTTACACACATCAAATACCCCCACACTTGAATCTTTGCTTGTCCTCAAGCAAAACTCTTTATAATGTGGCTTACACTCCCAAATGGAATGGGTAGAAGATAAGTTTTGGGCTTGTCTTGAGTGTCGGGAATCCAAGATCTTTATTAGGCTTTTATTTTTATGTTATTTACAATCCTATTCGTTATGATTTATTTTGAACGTTTCATAAGAGAAATTACTTATTTGGGCATAACATGCCTCTTTTAAAATTCCATTTATATACAAGTTCACATACCTCACGGGAGATCACTCAACACTCGGCCGAAGATGTATTTTTGTGAAACACTCGGGACCGGCCTGGAACTTACTCCTACCATATGCTTGCCAAGCAATCAATCCTCCTCCTTTTTAACTATACACCTATGTAAATATCAAGAGGACTTGGGGAAGGGTTAGGCTTCGGTTAAATGTAGGTGGTTTGGGTTAGTGGTTAGTAAAAAGGGCGAAAAGCATAAAAAGCGTCGGTCTTCATAAAACTTTTTGTTTTTGTGACTTTTATTCAAACAAAGCATTTTCAAACAAAGTTTCTTTTGAGGAACTTGTTTGTTTATTGCTATACTTTTTTTTTGATAAGGAATGTCACATGAAGACCGAGCTTTTTATTAAAATAAAAGGGTTAAAAATAAAAAAGGGTTTTGGTGGGTAAAGGGTGTTTGTTTTGTGGGTTTAGAAATGAAAAGGTTTATGCTCAAAGGGGTTAACTAGGGGGATTCTGGGTAGGTGGTAAAAAATATGAAAAATAATGGTGTTGAAAAGAAAAAAGGGTTAGTCCTAAGGCCTCCATCATTTACTTACTTGGGTTTAAGTTGGTAAGGATCGGGAATGTATCGTCATGGCAAGTTCTAGAGTTGTAAGAAACCAAGCGGCTAGTCACACAAGAAACGAAAGATGAGCATTTAATCTAAAGATGTGTATTCGTATGCTCAATAAAGGCTCAAAACTCACTTTTTGTGGGAATGGGTTTATTATGTGATCAAGTATATATAATCAATTTTTAACTAGATTTGTCATGCCGTTTCATAATTTTCTTATGTTGGTTCTTTTTATCACGACGCTATCGGTTGTAAATTTGTAAAAATATAGCCTTTATTTTAGAACTTGTTATTCCCAAATTAAACCAAGACAAGTAAAAAAAATGAAAACTTTTTAGGACTTGCAAAATTCAAGGTTTTAGCATCCCCCCACACTTAAATTACACATTGTCCTCAATGTGTCCCAAAAATAATTTTTAGGTTGATTGAATGTGTAAAAAGGTGTTTAAAAACAAAAATTTATGTTACTGGGCGTCTGGACACGGGCCGTGTTGATCGGACACGACCCCGTGTTCAGATTTCCAGTATCATAGTTTACAGAAGGTTGGGAATGGGGGCGTGTTCAGCGAGCACGGCCCCGTGTCCAGTTACCTGAACTGGGCATTTTTCTGCAAATCATCAGGCACGGGGCGTGTTGGCTGAGCACGGCCCCGTGCTGAACTTGCTGTAATGAAGAAAAATTGTCGGGAGGCTCTGTTTTTGTGCATGGGGTGTGGGTTCAAGCTTCCCTTAGTATCCTCCATCATCCCGAGTGTGTTTTATTCCTGAAAATTATAACTAAACTAGAAAGCATAAAAGTTAATCTAAACTAAAACTAAGGATAGTTTCGCGGAATGCCTCCGTGGTGCGCCATGTTTATTAGGGTCCTTGGCTAGAACCAAAGCCAGTCATATGTTACCCAAGTGGGATATTTTGCATCCCATTTGCACCGTCGGAGAGCATCATCCAAACTTGAGTCTATGTCTTTCATGTAGTTGACCCGGTCGTCGTCTTCTACTCTTTTCCCAACCCCAAACTTCATTTCCTTTTCTCCAACCCTCAATGTTAGTGTCCCACCATTCATGTCTACCATTGCGTGGGCCGTAGCTAGGAATGGTCTTCCTAATATGAGTGGTACTTCGGTATCCTCCTCCATATCTAGTATGACAAAGTCGGCCGGGAAGATAAAGTCTCCGACTTTTACCAATAGATTTTCGGCGACACCTTGTGGATATTTAATGTACCTATCGGCGAGTTGTATGCTCATTTTAGTAGGGCTTGTTTTCCCTAGTCCGAGTCGGTCGAACATTGATGCGGGCATGAGGTTGATACTAGCCCCGAGATCGGCTAGTGCATTGCGTATGGGTGATCCCCCAATCGAACAAGGGATGGTGAAGCTTCCAGGGTCAATCTTCTTTTGTGGGAGCTTGTGGAGTAGTAAGGCGGAGCATTCTTTGCTTAAGTTAACTAATTGCAATGATTCAATTTTCCTTTTGTGAGTGAGGAAGTCCCTCATAAATTTTGAATATTTAGGCATTTGGGTTAGGACTTCGACAAATGGAATATTAACATGCAATTGTTTTAGTAAATTTATGAATTTCGTGAATTAGTCATCGGTCTTTTGGCGAAGTAACCGACCGGGGTACGGTACCGGGGGATTCTTAGTAGGCTCTTGATTTGATGGAGGAGTCGTCTCTTGTTGGGGCGTCGGTGAAGTTGCAGTTTGGTTAGACGGGCTCTTTTCAGTTGGAGGTAGCGGAGCCTCCTCGGGACCTACGGTACGGTTTCTCAACGTGATGAGATGTACTTGCGCCTTTGGGCTGGTTTCGGTATTGTTGGGTAATGCGCCTTGCGGTCTCTCGGCGAAATTTTGAGCTAGTTGATTTAGTTGTTTTTCAACATTTTGAATACTAGCTTGTTGATTTCTAAAGTTCGATTCCATTTGTTGAAATCGATCTGAGTTTTTCTTTTCGGTGTCAGAGATGAGGCGAGAGATAGTATCTTCAAGCCTCTCTCGTCCCCCTTATTGTTGAAAGAAATTTTGCGACTCGTTTCTTGGTTGTTGAAAGTTTGTTCGTTGGTTTTGATTTTGTTGGTTACTACTATTGCCAGGTTCTCTCCAACCAAGGTTAGGGTGGTTACGCCATCCTTGGTTGTAGGTACCTGTTGGCGGACCTGACGGCCTAGGTCTATTATCAATGTAGTTTACCATTTCTGTTTGATTATCCATTTCTTTCATACAACTCCAATTTTCATGTGATCCACCACACCCTTCACAAGCCATAACCGAGGCCGTTTTTTGCCATTACTAACTTTTTGATTTTTGAAGAAAGGGCCTCGATTTGGGCTTGCAAAGAGGTGCTTTCGTCAACCTTATGGGCGCCCGGGGCAATAGATTTTGTGCCTCGGGGAGTGTGCCACTGAAAATTGGTTTGAGCAATTTCCTCAATTTAATTATAAATTTCATTTGGGCGATGATTACCTAAAAGTCCCCCGGAGCTAGAGTCAAGTGTTTTTCTTGTGTGTGGTAACAACCCATTATAGAAAGTGGATACTTGTTGCCATACCGCAAGACCATGATAAGGACACTTTCTTAGTAGCTCCTTGAACCTTTCCCAAGTTTCATATAAGGATTCCCCGTCCTCTTGTGAGTATGTATTAATTTCAGTCATTAATTTAGCCATTTTAGCAGGCGGGAAATACTTATACAAAAACTTTTGGGCTAGTTCATCCTAGGTGTTTACCGAACCAACTGGGAGGATATTAAGCCAAGCCTTAGCTCGGACTTTTAGTGAAAATGGAAACATTCGGAGGCGGATGGCGTCATTTGATGCTCCGTTGATCAGAAAAGTATCACATATTTGAAAAACGTTGGTAATATGTTGTGATAACTCGAGTTTCCAAGATTTCCATCTTCGCATTTATTGCACGATTAATTGTTTAAGTTGTTTGTTTACACGACTTGTTTGTTTCACAACTGTACACGCTTGTAATATGTTAAATGTGAATGTGGTTGGTAGTGTAATTTAGTCGCATAAAGGTTCGGGTCACACCCTCTATTCCTAGTCGCACCCTTCTCTTCTTGTTAATTAAATAACCCTCGGCCCAGTCTCCTTGAGCCAACACGAAGGCTAGATGGGTCCAGCTTACCTGATCCGAGCTTATACACGCACGTTATATTGAGAATGGTCAGTATACTTTCCCTACATTGATCGAACTTCTTTGATAGGAATCAGGATTTTAGAAATTTAGTTTTGATTATATATTACTTTGGGCCGGTTACCACATTTATCATGCACACCCAATCCGAGCCCCATTGATCATTAGAATTGGCAGCCATTTAATTGGGCTTAAGCCCATTACCTTGGCCAAAGATAAACCGTCCAAGCTATTGTTAGATATGTATACGTAACATGTTACTGTTACCACAAAGACTCAAACAAAACCCTACCCCCCATCAAGATAGTGCGGCGACTGTGGATACCCCCCCTCGAAGCAGTAACCTTCCTGCAATCGGTTAGTGTAATATCTTTATGTCTTGAATCAAGTCCTTGTGTCATGCATGCCTAGTGAACCGATACATGATTATAATGATTGTTTATGTTCGTCCCTGATGTTGAGTGTATTAATGAATTGCATGATGATGGCTGATTAGTTATGCGATTATGGAAATAGTTGTAGAAATAGTGATTCGATGAATATGATGATAAATATGCTACATGTAATCTTCAAATTACATAATAATAAATCTGTTGATTTCATAATGAAAGTGGTGGCCATGTGTTTCTAATCAAACAATAATATTTGGTGTGCATGTGAAACAATGGCCAATGTTGTCGGCCATTTACTTGAAGAGGTCCAATCAATTAGAGGGATCATGAGGCATTTAATTAATGTTGTCAGAATGTGTGATGATTGTTATGGATTATGGGTTAGGCTATTGTTTTGTTGTTACAGGAGTATACACACTTGTTTTGAATTTGCATGAAATTGTAGAAGCATAACAACTTGGGCCGAATAGTTGGAATAATTAATAAATTCATTGGGCTTCACACTATTATATGCTAATTATATGGGCTCATGTATTTGTGTTTCCTGTTTAGGTTTATCGGTTTGTATGTGATGTTGATTCATGGTACATAATATTGCACATGTTTAACAATTGAGTTTGGGAAATATAATAGGCCATACACATGCACAGTGGACTGTTTGGGCCGATGTCAAGTGGGCCGCGATTTAGGGGGTGCGGGTTAAGTGTTTGGGCTGGGTTTTTATGTGGTTTTGATGCAAGATCTTTGTAATCAAAGTGATCATAAGAAGTTATGAGTTATTGTTATTATGTGCATATTCATGTGAATGACATGTGAAATGTTGATGTGTTATACGTATGTGTAATATGGAAGTACCTGGGGCCGAACACTTGTTATAAATTGTGAGATGATATGTGTTGTATGTGCTTACCATTTGTGGATTGTATACGAGAATAAGTGATTAATGTGTGTTTAAAACTGACTGTCACATGGTAACCATATTAGGATTTGGTTGATCGACTTGAATACGTGAATAAACATACCGAGCAAACCAAGGTGAGTTCACACTTTCTACAAAGCATGGGATTCCCAAGGGTTGGGAATGGGTTTAAGGAACATGGATTCCTCGTCCTTTTTTTGGGTAGGACAGTACTGGTTCAGGAATGTAATTCCACGTCCTCATGGACAGTTAACTTTTGCTAGACCAAAACTCTATCACGAAGTCCCTCCTTTTTATATCGACTTAATCGCCGGGCCAATGGCGAGCGGGTCATTAGTTAGATAGCGCTATTTAGGTCTGACAAGCCTCACACCGTGCCGCAGAGGACGGGCGTGAACTAATGGATCTGGGCACGTCAATGATGATAGACATTGACAGTTCATGGCACATAAACATGACTACAGTCAGCAGTCGATATGGTAACGAGTCTAGTAGTATATACATGGGGTAGCCCCCACGTCCAGAGAGCCAGATAATTAAACATGGGGTATCCCCCACGGCTGGATTGCTAGAGTGAACGGGATTAAACAAACACGTTTTCAACTATGGGGTAACCCCCACGGCAGGGATGCCAGTTAAAGGAAACTGTTTTTGGAACAACTTAAAACAAACACCCAACTGTGAACTCGCTCAACTTTGTTGTTGACTCGTTACTACATGCTTTGCAGGTCAATAGGTACTTAGCTGGAGCTTGCATGGGGAAGAGTCGTTGTGGGACATGGACAATTGTGTGCCATGTTAAACATTGAAACGTTTAAACTTATATTTTGTTTTGGTTTTAATCGTTATGCTCCCGCTTGCAACTTAAACTATGTTTTATTTGAACACCAATTGTATTGGTTGGATTTTATAACTACTTATATGTTTGTTCAATATGATTGGTGGCTGGATCCTGGCCAGTCACGCCTCCAAGCGGTGATACTCCGCAGGTGGATTTTGGGGGTGTGACAGATTGGTATCAGAGCCATTGGTTATAGTGAACTTGGTTTTAATAAGGGAAAAGATTTTGTTAAAACCAGACTATAGCCTGTACAGTGCTCAACGATCCACAACGACGCTTCTCTCCACGTGCAAGACTCGACATTCTAGGTGATATGGTTTATATTTTATTGCCTACTTGCTAGTTGCATAGAGCTTTGCTTATGGTATGCTTAGATAAACGTAGCAACGATAGTTTGAAAACAAGTGTGTGCTTACTCTCTTCTGTTATCGCACTTTCGCGAACCCCTCTCACTCATGTTTCTCTTGATATGAAGATCATGTCTGGACGCGTCAACATGACTCAAGCCCAGTTGACGGCTCTTATTAACAAACAAGTTACGGCAGCACTCGCAGCCACTCAGGCAGGAAGTATAACCTGCTATTCCGAACCTATCCTAGGATGTTAGATCCTACTCTCATGACCCAACTCTCGCGCTTAACCCTGTCTTTTCTTCCTCGCGCAACAAGGTCAGAACGCTCAGCCACCTGTATGCACATTCAAAATCTTCATGGATTGCCGACCTAGTACTTTCTGTGGCACTGAAGGAGCCGTTGGACTCCTCCACTGGTTCGAGAAACTCGAATCTATCTTTGAGATGTGTGAATGCCCTGAGGATCGCAGGGTGAAGTATGCTAATGGTACTCTCGAGGGTGTAGCGCTCACGTGGTGGAACACTCAGGTCCAAATGCTGGGGTTGGTTGCTGCTAACGCCACCCCATGGTACAATTTTAAGGAACTGATCAAAGAGGAGTATTGCAATCGGGATGACATCCACAAGCTGGAAGTAGAAGTTCTTCAACCTAAAGATGACGGGGTCAGAAATTGAAGCGTACACAAAAAGATCGATTGAGCTAGCTATTTTGTGTCCTACTATGGTGGACCCTCCCATCAAACGCATCGAACTATACCTCAAGGGTTTAGTGCCAGAGATTCAAAGTCATGTGACTTCAGCTAACCTTGCCACCATCCAGCAAGTTGTTCCATTGGCTCATCGTCTCACTGATCAGGCGGTGGAGCAGAACAGGTTACCAAAGCGTATTAGTGCTACAACTACTTCTGCTTCTCCCAGCGACAACAAACGAAAGTGGGATGGAACCTCTAGCAAGGGTTCGACTACGGTTCAATCCCAGGCACAACAACGAAAGATTGATGACTACTAGAGTCCTGGTCAGCAATCTTCGGGTAGTCAAGGGCAGGGTGGATATCGAGGAAATCACCCAAAGTGCAATAGATGCAACAGACACCACAGTGGTTAGTGCAACAAGGGTCGTTGTCAGAGGTGACTCAAGATGGGTCATGAAGCTAAGGATTGCAGGAGCTCATGACCCACGAATCAGAACAATCAACAACCACCAGCTCCACAAAACCAGCAGCAGCAGCCACGAGGCAACAGGGGATGCTTTCAGTGTGGTGCTGAAGGTCATTTCAAGCGGGATTGCCCCCAGTTAAATTAAAAATCAGAATAACAACAACAACAACAATAATCAGGGCAATGGAGGCAACAACGGGGGTAATAACAACGGCAATGGAGCCAGGGGTCGAGTGTTCGTGATTGGTCAGGGTGATGCTAGGAATGACCCCAACGTTGTGATGGTTTCGACATCGTTATTGGTATGGATTGGCTACCTCAACATCGAGCAGAGATTCTTTGCAAAGGAAAGATCGTCCGCATTCCTCGTGCTGGTGAAGAACCTTTGGTAATTCATGGTGACAAGAGTGGTGCTGTTGTGAGCATCATCTCTTTCCTTAAGGCCCAGAAGTGTTTGCGAAAGGGCCACACTGCTATTTTGACTCTCGTTACTGACACCTCGAAGAAAGAGAAGAAGATAGAAGATTTTTCGATCGTACACGACTATCCTGAGGTATTTCCTGAGGAACTACCTGGTCTTCCGCCTCATCGTCAAGTCGAATTTCAGATTGAACTGGCTCCTAGAGCAGCGCCTATAGCCCGTGCATCTTATCGCCTAGCTCCATCAGAATTGGAAGAACGGTCCACGTAACTACAAGAGCTTTTGAATAAGAGTTTTATTCGTCCTAGCTCTTCACCATGGGGAGCTCCAGTGCTATTTGTGAAGAAGAAAGACGGTACCTTCAGAATGTGTATTGACTACCGCGAGCTCAACAAAGTGATGGTGAAGAACCGCTATCCTCTTACACGCATTGATGACCTATTCGACCAGTTGCAATGGTCGAGTTTCTACTCGAAGATTGATCTGAGATCGGGATATCACCAGCTGAGAGTCCGAGATGAGGACGTCTCCAAAACAGCCTTTAGAACTCATTATGGACACCACGAGTTTTTGGTCATGCCTTTTGGGCTGACAAACGCACCTGCGGTTTTCATGGACCATATGAATCGAGTGTGCAAACCCTACCTAGATAAGTTCGTCATAATTTTCATCGACGACATCCTGATCTATTCTAAGAGTCAGGAGGAACATGAGCAGCATCTACGACTTATTTTGGAACTCCTTCGAACAGAACAGCTTTATGCAAAGTTCTCGAAATGCGACTTCTGGCTTCGTGAAGTCCATTTCCTAGGCCACGTGGTAAACAAGGATGGGATCCATGTTGATCCATCCAAGGTGGACTCGATCAAGAACTGGCCTGCACCTAGAACACCAACAGAAATTTGCCAATTCTTGGGTTTGGCGGGCTATTACAGAAGGTTTATCAAAGACTTTTCCAAAATTGCACAACCCCTCACCTCACTAACTCAGAAGGGCGTCACCTATCGTTGGGGTGATGCACAGAAAACTGCGTTTCAACACCTAAAGGATAGATTTTGTAGCGCCCCTATCCTCTCATTGCCTGAAGGCACAGACGATTTTGTGGTTTATTGCGACGCATCCATTCAGGGACTTGGATGTGTGCTGATGCAACGTGACAAGGTCATTGCTTATGCGTCACGTCAACTTAAGATTCACGAAAAGAACTACACTACACACGATTTGAAGCTGGGAGCTGTTGTTTTCACACTCAAGATATGGAGACATTACCTGTATGGTACCAAGTGTACCATTTACACCGATCACAGGAGTCTCGAGCATATCTTCAAACAGAAGGAGTTGAATATGCGTCAACGTCGATGGGTAAAGCTATTGAATGATTACGAATGTGCCATCAAGTACCATCCAGGCAAAGCCAATGTTGTGGCTGACGCCCTCAGTCGAAAGGATACCACACCTAAACGCGTTCGAGCATTACAACTTACCATCCAGTCTAGTCTTCCTACACAGATACGAGATGCTCAGGTAGAAGCATTGAAACCAGAGAACGTCAGGGCTGAAGCCCTACGTGGCTCAAGGCAATGATTAGAACAAAAGGCAGCCGGTGTCTACTACGTAACAGGACGCATTTGGGTCCCATTCTATGGCAACCTACGAGAGCTTGTGATGGATGAAGCACACAAGTCTCACTACTCAGTACATCCTGGTTCAGATAAGATGTACCACGACTTGAAAACTACGTATTGGTGGCCTAGCATGAAGGCCCACATAGCAACTTACGTCAGCAAGTGTTTGACTTGTGCGAGAGTCAAGACTGAATACCAGAAACCCTCAGGCCTACTCCAACAACCAGAGATACCACAATGGAAATGGGAGCAAATTTCCATGGATTTCGTTACTGGCCTGCCTAGATCTCAACGTGGAAATGATACTATTTGGGTGATCGTGGATCGACTCACAAAGTCTGCACACTTCTTGGCTATCAAGGAAACGGATAAGTTCTCCACTCTAGCAGACGTTTATCTTAAGGAAGTTGTCTCAAGGCACGGAGTGCCGGCCTCTATTATTTCCGATCGTGATGCACATTTTACTTCTGAGCTATGGCAAGCAATGCACAAGTCCTTTGGCTCACGATTAGACATGAGCACAGCTTACCACCCGCAAACAGATGGGCAGTCTGAACGCACCATCCAAACTCTAGAAGACATGCTTCGTGCATGTGTAATCGATTTCGGCAACGGCTAGGAAAAACATCTCCCTCTAGTGGAGTTTTCGTATAATAATAGTTACCACACTAGCATTCAAGCCGCTCTGTTTGAGGCATTGTACGGGCGTAAATGCCGATCACCTCTTTGTTGGGCAGAGGTGGGTGATAGTCAGATCACGGGTCCAGAACTTGTAATAGACGCAACAGAAAGGATTGCTCAGATACGACAACGAATGGTGGCAGCTCGTGACCGTCAGAAAGCCTATGCAAACAAGCGTCGGAAACCACTCGAGTTCCAAGTTGGGGATCGAGTGCTACTCAAAGTTTCACCCTGGAAGGGTGTGGTTCGTTTTGGCAAACGGGGCAAGCTCAATCCGCGACATGTCGGACTGTTCGAAATCATCGAGAAAATAGGCAAGGTGGCCTACAAACTAAACCTGCCCGCAGAACTCAGTGCAGTTCACAACGTTTTTCACGTGTCAAATCTGAAGAAGTGTCTGTCAGATGAGACCCTCATAGTTCCTTTGAAGGAGCTCACTATCGACGATCAGTTGCGATTCATCGAGGAACCAGTTGAAATCACGGACCGGGATGTTAAGGTCCTTAAGCACACCAGAATACCTCTTGTTCGAGTTCGTTGGAACTCCCGTCGTGGCCCAGAGTTCACCTGGGAACGAGAAGATCAAATGAAACTCAAGTATCCCCAGTTATTCGGAAACAGTGCAACTACTACTGAGGCTGAAGCTACTACAGAATTTCGGGACGAAATTCCAAATCAATGGGGGGATGATGTGACACCCCAGGAAAACCAGTAAACTACACAACACAACTAGCTTCCTCAGTAACCACGTGCTAAATTTCAGGACGGAATTTCTTTCAAGTTGGGGATAATGTGACAACTCGAGTTTCCAACATTTCCATCTTCGCATTTATTGCACGATTAATTGTTTAAGTTGTTTGTTTACACGACTTGTTTGTTTCACAACTGTACACGCTTGTAATATGTTAAATGTGAATGTGGTTGGTAGTGTAATTTAGTCGCATAAAGGTTCGGGTCACACCCTCTATTCCTAGTCGCACCCTTCTCTTCTTGTTAATTAAATAACCCTCGGCCCAGTCTCCTTGAGCCAACACGAAGGCCAGATGGGTCCAGCTTACCTGATCCGAGCTTATACACGCACGTTATATTGAGAATGGTCAGTATACTTTCCCTACATTGATCGAACTTCTTTGATTAGGAATCAGGATTTTAGAAATTTAGTTTTGATTATATATTACTTTGGGCCGGTTACCACATTTATCATGCACACCCAATCCGAGCCCCCTTGATCATTAGAATTGGCAGCCATTTAATTGGGCTTAAGCCCATTACCTTGGCCAAAGATAAACCGCCCAAGCTATTGTTAGATATGTATACGTAACATGTTACTGTTACCACAAAGACTCAAACAAAACCCTACCCCCCATCAAGATAGTGCGGCGACTGTGGATACCCCCCCTCGAAGCAGTAACCTTCCTGCAATCGGTTAGTGTAATATCTTTATGTCTTGAATCAAGTCCTTGTGTCATGCATGCCTAGTGAACCGATACATGATTATAATGATTGTTTATGTTCGTCCCTGATGTTGAGTGTATTAATGAATTGCATGATGATGGCTGATTAGTTATGCGATTATGGAAATAGTTGTAGAAATAGTGATTCGATGAATATGATGATAAATATGCTACATGTAATCTTCAAATTACATAATAATAAATCTGTTGATTTCATAATGAAAGTGGTAGCCATGTGTTTCTAATCAAACAATAATATTTGGTGTGCATGTGAAACAATGGCCAATGTTGTCGGCCATTTACTTGAAGAGGTCCAATCAATTAGAGGGATCATGAGGCATTTAATTAATGTTGTCAGAATGTGTGATGATTGTTATGATTATGGGTTAGGCTATTGTTTTGTTGTTACAGGAGTATACATACTTGTTTTGAATTCGCATGAAATTGTAGAAGCATAACAACTTGGGCCGAATAGTTGGAATAATTAATAAATTCATTGGGCTTCACACTATTATATGCAAATTATATGGGCTCATGTATTTGTGTTTCCTGTTTAGGTTTATCGGTTTGTATGTGATGTTGATTCATGGTACATAATATTGCACATGTTTAACAATTGAGTTTGGGAAATATAATAGGCCATACACATGCACAGTGGACTGTTTGGGCCGATGTCAAGTGGGCCGCGATTTAGGGGGTGCGGGTTAAGTGTTTGGGCTGGGTTTTTATGTGGTTTTGATGCAAGATCTTTGTAATCAAAGTGATCATAAGAAGTTATGAGTTATTGTTATTATGTGCATATTCATGTGAATGACATGTGAAATGTTGATGTGTTATACGTATGTGTAATATGGAAGTACCTGGGGCCGAACACTTGTTATAAATTGTGAGATGATATGTGTTGTATGTGCTTACCATTTGTGGATTGTATGCGAGAATAACTGATTAATGTGTGTTTAAAACTGACTGTCACATGGTAACCATATTAGGATTTGGTTGATCGACTTGAATACGTGAATAAACATACCGAGCAAACCAAGGTGAGTTCACACTTTCCCCTACAAAGCATGGGATTCCCAGGGGTTGGGAATGGGTTTAAGGAACATGGATTCCTCGTCCTTTTTTTGGGTAGGACAGTACTGGTTCAGGAATGTAATTCCTCGTCCTCATGGACAGTTAACTTTTGCTAGACCAAAACTCTATCACGAAGTCCCTCCTTTTCATATCGACTTAATCGCCGGGCCAATGGCGAGCGGGTCATTAGTTAGATAGCGCTATTTAGGCCTGACAAGCCTCACACCGTGCCGCAGAGGACGGGCGTGAACTAATGGATCTGGGCACGTCAATGATGATAGACATTGACAGTTCAGGGCACATAAACATGACTACAGTCAGCAGTCGATATGGTAACGAGTCTAGTAGTATATACATGGGGTAGCCCCCACGGCCAGAGAGCCAGATAATTAAACATGGGGTAGCCCCCACGGCTGGATTGCCAGAGTAAACGGGATTAAACAAACACGTTTTCAACTATGGGGTAACCCCCACGGCAGGGAAGCCAGTTAAAGGAAACTGTTTTTGGAACAACTTAAAACAAACACCCAACTGTGAACTCGCTCAACTTTGTTGTTGACTCGTTACTACATGCTTTGCAGGTCAATAGGTACTTAGCTGGAGCTTGCATGGGGAAGAGTCGTTGTGGGACATGGACAATTGTGTGCCATGTTAAACATTGAAACGTTTAAACTTATATTTTGTTTTGGTTTTAATCGTTATGCTCCCGCTTGCAACTTAAACTATGTTTTGTTTGAACACCAATTGTATAGGTTGGATTTTATAACTACTTATATGTTTGTTCAATATGATTGGTGGCTGGATCCTGGCCAGTCACGCCTCCAAGCGGTGATACTCCGCAGGTGGATTTTGGGGGTGTGACATATGTAAATGGGGATCTTCGTCCGCAAGCCCGTGGAAAGTTGCGGAGTTTTGGAGCATTTGGATCAAATGTGGCCGAAGTTCGAAGTAGTTGGCATCTACATTCGACGCATTGATAGCGGCGCCAAGATTACCTACAGTGGGTCGCAGGTAATCCATGAGGGTACGTTGATCCGCCATTGGAAGTGGGTCCCCTGAAACTTTCTCTTGGTTTTTAGCTTTAAGTCTTTTTCTTAGAAAGCGTTCGAGTTCGTCTAGAGGGTCTTTTATGTCTTTACTGGAGCTGGAGCTCATACACTGCGTAGAAAGTTCAGGTGCAGCGCCTAGGTTCCAAGTCCTGTGATAAAAACAAAAAAGAATGTCGGGCAGAAGTTTCACCACGGCCCCGTGCTCAGATGAACACGGCCCGTGTTCGGAAGTACAGTGATTGTTTTCCGGATCCCTGTTACTGAAGAGTTCAACATGGCCCCGTGCTGCACCGACACGGCCCGTGCTCAATTCTCTGTAACTCGGAAAATAAAAACTGCCAGTAACGAAGCTGGACACGGCCCGTGTTCGACCAGGCACGGCGCCGTGCGAAGCTCTGCTGAAACTGAAAATTTAAGAAAAAAAAATCCTAAAAAAATTAGAAAAATAAGAAAAACGATTAGGCCGTTGATTCCTAACTTTCTTAAAATCCTTGTGTCCCCGGCAACGGCGCCAAAAACTTGATGTGTGCGGTGTGTTATACGTTTTTATGTATATTTTAAGCCCTTTTTAACACTTTAGTCAAGTTTTAAATTTATAAAACACGATATTTCACTAACACTAAACACATATATGGGCAAGTGCACCCATCATGAGCGTAGTATAGCGTTGGTAAGATACCGAGGTTGTCCAAGGACACAAGAGCTTTTAATACCGGTTTATCCTTAACGTCTAATCAAATCAAAAATTTAGTAAAAAGGTTTTAAACATGAAAAATAAAACATAAAAATGCTGAAAATAAAAATAAAATAAAAACGGATAGACAAGATGAATCACTTGGATCCGACTCGCCTTTAGTGTAACCTTTGATGATTTCCGCACTTTTTCACTTTTTAAGAGATTATCTTAGTTATAGTAGGAGGCCCCTCTTTTGAAGGTGACGTTACCCTCAACCCAGTAGTTTGAGTCAGCAAGGATACAATCCTAAAGGGTTGGAATATTGGAAGATAATTAATTAAGTTATTAATGCGTAATGTGGTAGGCCCCTCTTTTGAAGGTGACGTTACCCTCGACTAAGTTGTTTGAGTCAGCAGGGATACAATCCCAAGTAGCTGGGTTAATGCATTAATAGTAGTTTACATATGAGGGGATCAAGCCATCACCCCCGCCATCCAATACCAGTGGGTATTGAAGGAGGTCCTAGTAAGCTTGACCCAGGTCCTTGCAGGATCTATACACTGAACAAGGCAAGAACCTTACCAAACCATTCCCTTAACCCCCGACCAGGTAGCCAACATATCTCTATATAGACCGTCGAGATATGAATGGTGTAAATCTTTTATTTTATATAGACAGTAAAATAACGCCAAGACACCACGGACAAATGATAAGGAAGTTTCACCTTCAACATAAGAAACTTGTTATTAAAGTCTTTAATACAAAACCAATTAAAAAGTGTGAAAAGATTAAAAAAACAAAAGTATTACACTAAATGCTTGTCTTTACTAAGGGATGTAAGAGACTTAGGCAAACATGGCCTTTGATTGTCAAGAACTCTTACTATCAATCTTGGATCCCGAGACTACTACACACACTCTATGATGGATGATGGATGATGGTGGTGGATGTGGGTTGTGATGGTGGTGGAGTGTGGGTGAAGTGTGAGAGAGGTGGTTTGCCAAGGGATGCCTTTGAAGTGAACCAATCACCCCTATTTATAGCCAGCACAGAAGCCAGGACACGGCCCCGTGTCCATCAACTTTCTCTTTCTTCATTAATTGCATTTTGTCTGCATTAGCTCCACACGGCCTCGTGTCCGCTGGGCACGGCCTCGTGTGTAGAAGCGTATCTGTACTATCAATATTTGTTTAGATTCTGCGAATCTTAGCGTTGACCACGACCGTGTTGGCTGGGCACGCCCCCGTGTCGGGAAATAGAAGCTTCTACAACTTTGTCTTTTCTGCACACACCTGAGCACGCCCCCGTGTCCGCTGGGCACGGGGCTTGTTCAGCCTTCTGTTTTCTTGTTTTTGCTTAGGAAGATGCTGTCGAGGGGTCGGGCATGCCATGTTTATTCCTTTTCTTGTAATTATGTTAGATTTTGCTGCATATTTGCTCCTTTTGTTCATTTACGCTCATTTAACCCTAAAAATACAAAAAAAAGACAAAAGCACACTTTTTCCAACATTAGTACTAAAAAGGGTTAGTTTTATGCCTCATTTGATGTAATTTATATGTTGCATTTTACACACATCAACACGCAGTGTTAACAACCTCATCCCAAAAGAAGACAGGGAGCTTAGAATCACACAGCTGCTTCAATTAGGGTTTGATTCCTTCTTTCGGCAACTCCATTCTGCTGAGGAGTCCTAGCAGCGCTGTATTGTCTAGCAATTCCCCTTTCAGCACAGAAGAAATTCAAGTCAGCATTCTTGAATTCAGTTCCATTGTAGCTTCGAATTCCTTTCACTTTCTTACTAGTATGATTTTCCATGAAAATTATGAATCTTTTGACCAATTCTGTAATCTAACTCTTGTTAACTAAGAAGAAAACCCAAGTGAAATGTGAGTAGTCATCAGTAATCACCAAACAGTAAGACTTTCCAGACAAACTGAGTACATTCACAGGACCAAAGAGATCCATATGAAGTAGCTGCATCACATTGTTAATTGTATTGACAGTTTTGGGAAAGTGGGTCTTCGATGCTGTTTACCCTTAGCACAGGAGACACATTTTTCAAAAGTGATGAAATCTTTCATTGGTAGACCCCTCACCAACCCTAGTTTAGCAAGACGGTTCAAATTCTTAATGTTTGAATGCCCTAAACGATGATGCCATAGCATAGCATTGTGTTCAGAGATTTTAGTGAACAGACAGGCAATGCTTTCAGTAGGTGGTTTATTCATGTCAATGACATAAGCGTTACCTTTTTGAGCAGATTTAAGCAATATCCACTAGTCAGGAATGACCATTCCAGGTTTTAGAATAAGGCAACGTTTGTCAGTAAAGTGAGCTGAGTAACCGTTGTCACATATTTGAGAAACACTCAGTAGACTATGTTTCAGCTCGGGAACGTAGTTGACTTCTTTGAAACAGAGATCACCATTCCTCACTGTGCCTCGCTGGGTGATCTTTCCTTTCTCTCATCCCGCAAATGCAACATATCCTCCATTAAAATGTTCAAGATCAGTCAGTTGGGATAAGTCGCCAGTTATGTGCCTAGAACAACCACTATCAATGACCCAAAGTTGAATGACAGCCCTCCATAGCCGTTCCTGCATAGTATGCGGGATTAGTTAGATTTTGGTATCCAAGCCATAGTAGCAATGGGCACACCCTGTTCATTAATATATCTTACTTGCATCCAGATCAGATTATCTTTAGAGCAGATTAGTCTAGTATTGGTGCACGATGATTTAGGAGAGATATCTAGAACATGACTCTTTGGTTTCCAAACTTGCTTAGGCTTTTCCAAGTTCTTGGATGCCTTAGGCAAGACAGTTTCAGAGTTTGAAGACTTTAAGTTATTTTTAAATTTCCTTTCTTTTGCCTTGTTCCAGTCTCCATCAGAAGGCTTCACCTTGGAATTCAATTTCTTGACAGGTTTAGATTTTTGAGTCTTCCCCTGTTTCGAAGATTTAAGATCCCCTTTTGAAGCCTTCTGATGCTCTCCTTCTTTTATTTTATCAGGACGATGCTGACAATTTCTTGCAATGTGTCCAGCAATGCCACAGGTGTAACATATTTGTCGTTTCATATGTGGCTTTGCCTGAGATCCATCAGTCTTTGCAGAACTTGAGGTCTTGTGTGGATCCTGAGATACAAGCGAAATAGATTTACTTTGATTTTTAGAAGCACAATTGTTTTTGTTTACATTTTTAGATTTGGATCTTGGTGGAATATATTTTGTTTTTGTTTCACTATCCTTTTTAGTTTGTTTTACCAATAGATTTTTAGATTCATCAGCTTTATTAGTCAAAACAACTGAATTCATATCCATGCAAATAGAACCAAAGTAAATGTTAGAACAATCATCGCTCTTAAAAATAGAGCCCACACAATCTAAAGCATTAGAAGAAATTAAAATGTTCTTTGATTTTTCAGAAATTGAAATATTGTTTTTCTGAATTTTATTTTTCAAAGCAACTAAATCAACATCATCCTCATTATCTTCATCCACCCAATCTTCAATAATCACTTGGTCTGCATTCGAAGCAACTAGGTTAGTGATATTAACTTGTTCACAAATGGTGTCAGGCGATGCCGTATCAGTACTTTCAGGTTCGAGTGACACCGTTGGTTCATGAGTTTCAGAATCACTATCATTTGAAGGTGCAACAGGGGCTTCTGTAGTCGTATCACCATCAGACTCAACAGAAGCTCCTGGTATTGATTCTGATTCTTCGTTGGTTTGTTCCGAATCAACAGTTTCAGATGATTTGTTGCTAGATTCTACTAAATCAACTAACTTTGAGTTTTCACAATTAGTTGTTTCTGAGGAATCACATGTCGAATCAAATGAAATTGGTGATTCAGTCTGTTCTTGAGACACAACTTCAGTCTCTGGTGATTCAGGTTTTTCAGATGATTCAGTTTTAGACTCGACTGAATAAACTGTTTCTGATTTCTCATAATTTGTTGCCTCAGTAGAGTCACATGATGAATCAGATGACGAAGCTGATTCACTTTGATTACCCAACCCAAACCCTTTGAGAAATTCAGGAAATTCCTTCATTAAGGCAAACTCGAAATTGTCTGGATTTAATTTAGACTCTTGTTTTTGATTTGGCAAATCAGATGTATTTTGAGAAAAAATTGACTCAGTATTGTTCAATACTTAAAATGTTTTATCAATGTTTGCAGTGTTCTCAAAATTTAGAGTCTCGGTTTGGTTTGAAATATCAATAGATTTGACAAAAGTTTTCTTGTCGGCATGTTTTTCCAAAATGATTTCTGTTTTATCAGGCCTTGTGATTTATATTTTTTCTAGATTTTGTAGGCTCAGGCTTCTTATCCCCTGGTTTCCCATATTCCATTTTGGGCAGATTATCTATCTCCTCTTCAGTCATAGGAAGTGAGGTGTAGTTATGATTGTATGGTGGAGGCATGCAAACAAATCCCAATCCTTTGTTCCTTACTTCCTTTTTCCTATATTTCAACTGCTGATTAATCATTTTCTCAACTTTCTCACTTGACACGTCAAATTTCTTAAAATTAAATTCTATGTTTTCGAAAATTGATTTTAAATTATTGAGTTCAACAATTAATTTTTCAGATAATTCCTTAAAGTGGAGATATCTACATCGTGCCTCACTCAGATCGTTATGCAACTTACGGATATCACGCTTCTGCGCCTCCAGCATATCCTTGTATCCATTTATTTTCTTTTTAGTTTCATAATCATTTAATTTGGAAAATCTAAGTTGCATAACGAGTGAGTCTGCAAGTTCTTTGAGCCCCTTAAGTTTTTCCCTACAAGCGGGAGTACAACATATATTATCTAGACATACCTCATCTTCAGAAGTAGGATATTCATTCATCTGAGCCATGAGAGCTTGATAAATGGTCTCCTTAATGATTTCAGTGGCTGATTCAATATCTTCATTCACCTAATCCATGAGGGCCTGATTTGTTTGATAGACGGTATCTACGGTGATCTGCAGGTCATTCATTTGTTGCGTCCAGTCAAAACTACCTCCCTCTTGAACCACCAAGGCGTTTCCAGGGTTTGTAGCAGATCTTGATGAGCTTGTGTGATTTGAACCATGAGCAGGATGAGTAACACTGAAATTCAAAGTAGACACTGTATTTGGAGTTGGTCTTGCTGATGAACTGACTGTGACAATAACATTTGGGTCAGATCTCTCCCTTTTTGGTTGTTTGCATTCAGGAGCGAAGTGCTCGGGTTCGTGACAATTGTAGCACCCGAGCTTTGATTTATTCCATCTATGTTTGCAATCAGCAGTCTCCCACTTGTTTCTACCAGTCCTAGTGAAAAAAAATTTAAAACGAAAGATTGCCATTGCTATCTGCCAAGCAATATCCATTTCTTCAATATCATTAGGATGGACCTCATGCAGTTCAGTTGGTGCAAACTGCTTGTCAGCCATTTCCCAGTAATGAATGCATGGTAGCAGTTCATAACCCCAGCCATAAAATCTATGTGCTCTTCAAACTCCTTAGAAACAGTAATAGGAGGAGTCCATTTAGATGCAAAAAAAAAACAGTAGAGGAAGCAGATTGAGCTTGAGTAGGTGCAGGTTGGGGTGCAGGTTGGACTGGGCTCGCTGGTTGAACTGGAGCAGAGAAGTATCTAGTATAATCAGAATAAGTTCCAAGATGATTGGTAGGGTTCGTTAGTGTGGAAGGAAACATCTGAAATGACCCAGCTCCTTGTTGAGCAGCTAGTGTAGTGTTGGTCAAAACTCCAACACTATTGTAGCTAGAGGTATGGTTATACAGTCGCTGCTTATCGTCCATGTCATAGGATTTAAGCAACGAGATCAGCTCTGAAAGGCTCATTCTTGTTAGATCTTTGCTCCTTTTAATAAGAGTGACATTTGTATCCCTGTTTCTTGGAAGAGCATTCAAAAGCATTTTTTGTTTATTACAGAGTTCTGTAGAGGCATGTCATGGGTTCTCATTTCACTAACTAGAGCAGCGAACCTTTGAATCTTATTCTCTAGTGATTCTCTAGGAAAGTAGTTAAACAGATTAAACTTTTGAGTCAACATATCCCTCTTGATTTCTTTCATTTCTTTATTCCCCTCATACAGTGCAATCAAAGCGTTCCATAGTTCTTTTGCAACTTTTATGTCTTGAACCCCAATATCAATCTCTAGAGCTAATGTTGAGTGAAGCATAGTAGTAGCCTTTTCATCAATAGCAATCTTCTCATGATCTTCCTCATTCCATTCACTTTCAGGCTTAGGTGCAGTAGCTCCCTTTTCATCGTCCATCACATAGGTCAACACAGTTGGTCTGTTCAGGATGGACCTCCAGGCCTTTGGATCCTTGATCTTCATGTATTGGATGAATCTGAACTTCCATCCTGAAAATGATCCCCCCCAAGATCAGTATGGGAATCCTGTTATTGGTTCCAATTATGTTATCTAAATCTTGATTGATAGCGACCTTATCACTTAATACCAATTGGTTGGTTTGATCCATTTCTTTTCTTCTCGAACCTGAGAACTGAACAAAAAACAGAAACAACTTTAATCTTCAAGATATCCGATCCAACCGAGCCTTCGCATGACTACTTAGGCTCTGATACCAATTGTAAGTCCCAAAACTACACAATCGGATATCAAACACCAAACAAGTAACAAAAATACAAGCAAGATGTCGAAGATTGAAAAACAATTATATTGATTCAAAGAAAACAAGAACACACGATTTCGAAGGAACCGTCTGGTATTCTTGTCGCACAAAAAACAAAGTTCATAAGAGAATCAACAACTAAATCTAGATTAGGAACCTCCTATTTATACTTGCATAGGAAGCCCTATTACATTGGGCCAAGCCCATACCCCATTAACCACAAACCACCTACCATGCCTATACCATATATCAAACCCAACCCACATCACATAACCCAATACAGATGGAAACCTATACTAGATTATGCCCTTACACACCCTTCCGGTCGACTAACATGACTACTCCTACTGCCTTCTCCGAGACTGAGAGGTACATAACCAATGGTTTGTCTTTGGTTGGAGCTATGAGGGTCGGCAGACGAAGTAAGCATTCCTTCATTTTTTTGAACGCGACCTCCGCTTCTAGAGTCCACAAGAATTTGTTCTTTTTGACACAGTTCCGAAGGGTGTCTTGATGAATGGGAACGATTTTGCGGTGTGATTAGCGAGGAAACGGTTTAACGCGACTAAACATCCTGCTAGAACCTGCATTTCTTTGACTATTGATGGGGAAGGCATACGCTCAATGGCTTACACCTTTTTCGGATTCATTTTAAACCCATCCTTTGTGACAATGAAGCCCAAAAATTTCCCTTCCTCCATTCCGAAAGAACACTTAGCTAGATTCAGCTTGATGTTAACATCCCGAAGTGTATCGAAGGTTTTCTGAATGTTCTGCAGCATTTGGTCTTCCTCTCTGCTCATGATGACCAGGTCATCCATGTACACTTCGATATGTTTGCCAATATCATCCCTAAATGTCTCATTCATCATCTTTTGGTATGTGGCTCCTGCATTTCGCAGACCAAATGGCACTTTTGTGTAGCAGTATAAACCCATTGGCGTGCGGAACACCGTTTTGTCTTCATCTTGAATCTCCATCTTGACTTGTTGGTACCCTTTGTAACAATCCAGAAAACACTTCCACTTAAAAGATGCTAAAGAATCAATCTTTTCATCGATCTCAGGTAAGGAATAGCAATCCCTTGGACACGCCTTGTTGAGATCTGTATGGTCCACGCACATTCGTCATCCACCATTCCCTTTTGGTACCATTACTGGGCTGGAGACCAAGGTCTGGTAGTGCACTTCTCTTCTGATCCCTGCATTAAGCAGCTTTGTAACTTGTTGTTTCATGGCTTCATGCTTTTCTGGCCCTAGGTTGCGCTTGGTCTGTACATCTGGTTTGGTGTTTTCAGAAATGTTTAGTTTGTGTTCTACAACGTGATGTGGAACACCCACAATGTAGGTTGGTGTCCATGAAAAGATGTCCATGTTCCTGAATAACAGCTGTTTAAGGGATATGCGGGTGGCTTTGGAAATTGCTGCTCCTAAGGTGACTGTCTGCTCTGGGTATTTCTTGTTAAGGATCCACTTTTCTGCTTCCGCGCGCAGGGTTGGCTTGCTTGTCTTTGATGGTCGTGCATCGTCAGTCATAAGCACGTCCTTGCTCGCATAAATGATAGCAACCCTAGTCTCAGTTGAGAAGCCTACTGCTGAATGTGGTCCTGAGAAGATTATACTAAAATCACCCTGGGATTCTCTTTCCAAGAGGATATCGTGTCTGGAGTTCGCTGGTAGGACCATGGACATAACTTCCTCCATTCTAGAATTTCTCCCATCAGATAACAGCACAGAAAAAGATATCTGGCCTAGGGGAAAGACGACCTCATTAAAGAATCCGGTAAGGGGATAATCGACCGATTCTAGGCGCGCCTTATCTTCTGGGTCCAGTTGATTGAAGCATTGCTCATAAATGATATTTGTTGTGCTCCTTGGATCAATGAGGATGTAATCTGTTTGATAGTGACCGAACACGCCCGAGATTACAATGGGTCTTCTTTCTCTTGGTCCTCCTCTAACAACCAGAAAATCTACTTGTCTCTCGTGCCACGAGTCATCCTGGACACGTTTGTTGTAGTTCTTTTTTGGTCTTCTTGGACCTCCTTGTACCATGTGTGTTTCTAGCTTCCTGAGTTTCTTGTTATCAGGCCCGTCCTCTCATCTTTGAATTTGGCGTGTGTCTCTTTTGCCGCCTTTGACCAAGTGTGTAAGTTTGCCCCTTTTCAGTGCTCACTCTATTTCTTGCCTTACACTAATACAGTCATCTGTTAGATGTCCGGTATCTTTATGGTACTCGCAAAAGAGGTTTGGGTCTTGCCCTCTCTTGTTACGCATCTGTAGAGGAGCCCTAAACTGGTGATTTCCAGTGGACAAAACTTCGGAATGAATCTTTGTGAGAGGCGTCCATTGTTTCTCTCTGATCTCTTTTTTGACTTCTTTCGATAACCTATCTGGTTGATGGTCGCGCGTGCATCTTCCACCGTTGGGCTTCTTTCAGTATAACCAGATGCTTTCCAAGGTGGGCCTCACCCTTTCTTGTTGCGCTTGTCACTGGCATGCTGGCTATAGCTGTGTTGACGGCTGTCGTCACCGGTCAACTGTTTATCATTCTGCGCGATGATTTTTGCTGCTTCTATGAAGGTTTCGTAGTCTTTAGGTAGTCCATCTCTGCCTTTTAGTCTTCGAATCAGATCATCACACTTGACGGAGTGCATGAAGTGTGCGCACATGATCTCATCTCCAACGTTCCCAATCTCCAAGCATTCTTTGTTATTCATGGTGATAAAATCTTCTATCCCTTCGTGTTCTTTTCTCCAGATGTTTAGGACATCTGCTGAGTCTCTGGTGTACCTACGCCGTTGACTGAAGTGTGACAATAATTTCTCTTGCAAGTCTATCCAAGACTTGATTCTTCTAGTTGGTAGACTATCAAACCATGCGCGTGCTGCGCCTACGAAAGTTTGTATGAATAGGTGACACCAGACTGGTAATGACCATCCTCCCACGACACCTGCACTTGTAAAAACTTGGAGGTGGTCATCCGGATCTGTGAGGCCATTGTATTTTCCCACGTTGTGTGGCATCTTTGTTTTCTCCAACGGAGCCATAGCAATTTCTTTGATGAATTTGGATTTCTAAGCTACGCCCTCAGGGCGGTAGCTTAATGTGTAATCGTGTTCAGCAGCTGGATTGTACCCTGCGCGTGTGCGAAGTCTGTATGACTCATGGTTTGGTGGTAATCTGCTGAAGACGGAGGTCTCTTCTTGTTTGTAAGTAGAATCTTCTTCTTCATTGTTGTGTTCCCTTTATTTGTTGATGTTGCGCGGTCCTAACCGACTGCTCAATGGGGGTTTCTTTTGCTGATGAGAGTGTTATTCATAATTGCTCTCTGTTTCGCCATAAGTATCGCGTGCGTCGTGCGTGCTTTGCCTCCTTATTGCGGATGATCTTTTATGCTGTTGGGTCCGCGCATGCGCATGAGCGTGCTGTGGAGTCTGCGTACTCATCTATCGTTGAACTGGACTTACAAAAGGAGACGGTTGAGCTTGTGCTTGAAGAAATGCTTGCTGTGCGCTTAGTTGCGCATAGATCAAGTTCAGTGTTGATTGTTGCTTTGTATACCAGGAAGTGAGATTTTCTCCTTCTGGTAATCCCAGTAATGAGGAGACATTTGGTTGTGTCGGTGCCAATGGCGCTGACGGGCCTTCACCATGGTTTGGGTTTTGTGTGCCAAGAGTCGCCTGATTGATAACCCTGGAAGCATTTCCAAAGAAGTCAGGGATCTCAGCACTTGCCAACTCCTCTCTGACGGGCTCGTCCCTTTGGTAGCCTTGGACGTGCACGTTGTCCGTGGCCGGGCCTAAACGGAGAGTTTTCTCCGTCTACTTTAAAAGAGGGGTTTGGTTCAGCCATTGAAGAGTGTTTTCAAAGAGAAAAGAGATGAGAATGGTTGTGAAAAATGCGGTGGGCACCAATGATGAAACACTGGTTAACACAAGGTTATCCCAGCTGAATGTCTCGTTGATTAAAGGTTCAATCTCTTTCTCCACTCGTCGTTAGCTGATATCCAGCAAAAAAAAAAAAAAAAAACACCAGTGACTTGCCACAAGGAGGGGAATATGGGGGTTCTTCTTGTGACCACCCTCCAGCATGAGAATAAGTACTGTTCTGAGAAGAATAGTGTGTGTTAAGGGTAAATAGTGAGAGAGCAGAATCCTTAAACTTGAAGGAGGAGTCCTTTATTTATAGCCGAAGGATAAAGGAGGAGGAGACCTGCCAGCTAGCCAGTGGGCGCCAGCTGTCCAACCAAGGGGAATATCCTATTTGTCCCCTCTGTTGTCGCCAATGTAGTGGATGACGTGGCGTACGCTCACTCGTCCAGCTGGGTGCTCACTGGTACTGGCTGTCGGCCTGTTCTCCAGAGATCTTCCAATGAAGGCTGACATCCATCCATTGGTGCCACGTGTCATCCTTTTTGTTTGGAGAAGCATCTCCTTTGTCACCTGTGATTTCTTCCAGAAGCTTCTAGACGCGCACTGAGATGTGGACGCCATGTAGGAAAAGTGGTGTGGTCCCCGTGCCATGTGTACACTGATTTGGGGCCATACCTCTTCATCCCCTTTGTTTAAACATTGAAAGAATCGACCACCTAAAATTTTGTTGACATTCATGTTTTGTTCATTACCACTGTATGCGAACACATAGTTGTCGTGTGTCTGTTCCTTCTTTTCATGACTGTTGGTTTGTTTCGTTATCTTTGTTTCTCGCTTATCATCTGGTTCGTTCAACAGCCAAAGCACGCCCATTTTGGAAAACCAAGGTTCCCAGAGCCTTTGCACGATATCTGATGTTTATTTATGTATTCGAGAATATAGAAGATGAAGATATTATATATACTTTCAGATTGACATTGTCATAAATCATTTAATTATCTCACTAGTTTTCATTTGTTAAATCATGACTATTAATAAATTTTGGAGTTATACTTTATGATATCTGTAATAGTTACACATAAGTCCTAATCCAGTGAGGTGTTACGATTATGGATTTAGAGCTTATACTTTTTCATGTAGAAAAGTTAAACATAAAATAAGGAACGTGAGCTAAAGTAGACGTTGAGTTAGTATTTCATGTTTCTATGAATTCCTATATTTTCAGAATTTCTTACTTTTCGGATTGATCTTTTAAACGCCTTTCCTTTCGTACTTTTTTTTCGAATGACAACTTTCATTAAACATGCCCCCTAGCAAGCCATTAGGAAAGGGCCAAGACAAACATACAATCAAACATCAAAAGAAAGCATTAGCTCCAATCCATACAAATTTCTTTCGATCTATTCCTAATCCACAAATTACATAAGGATTTTATATCACCGACAATTTTATCCACTCTCACCGACTCGTCCTCGAAGATGAGTTTGTTCCTAGCCTACCATAAACACCAACACGCTACCAACATGATAACGTATAATATCTTTTTCCTTTTGTTTGTTCTAGTCACTTGTTTATGAATGTTTAGAATATCATTGGGAGAGAAAACAAAAATGGGGGGGGGGGGGGTACCACCAAACACTTATATGATGCCAAACCGTAGAAGCAATGTGGCATGCAGTGAAGAGATGCTCAATTGATTAAGTAGTCTCACCACACAGTTTGCAATCCACCAAAGTCGAGGTAATACCCCTTTTAAACAGCATATTAGCCGTATGAAGTCGACCCACAAACATTATCCACCCAAACACGTTTACCTTAAGAGGGGCCCAACTGATCAACTCAAACACGGCTGCGTCTCGGTTTTCTTCATCCATTTTAATTAACTTTTTAACAGTCGCTACCGAGAAATCCAAAGCACCATCAGTTGCTCATTCCCAAGCATCTTGACCGCTCCCGAACCGAAACCCCACAAACTTCTGAAGCAAAGTTTGCAGGTCCATATTAGCACCATCTGACAAGCTGGCCCGTTTCCAGACCCATTCGAAGTGTAACTTTGCCCCATTAAGCTTTACTTAGTCTTTTATCATGCAAGATTTCAAATTTTCCTTAGCAAACAAAACAAGAAACAGGTTTTTGAGCGGAACCTTATCTAGCCACGGATCGATCCAAAAACGGATTTTCCCTCCATCTCCCACTTCCCCTTTAACCGTGTTACCCAGCATAGTGTTTGATAATAATTGGTTTTCAAGATTAGCTATGGTATCCCAAGCTCCTTCGATGGTTTTATTAAAAGGCACAATCGGCCAAGTCCTTGGGGTTTTGTGAATAATATCAATAAATCTTCTCCAACTATAGTTTTCTTAGAGTTTATATCTCCACCACCATTTTATCAATAAGGTGATGTTAGACACCTTAAGCAAGCACAACCCAAGACCTCCCAACTCCTTATCTTTTGTATTTTTTTCCCAAAGCCACCCAACATGTCTTCTTATTCTCTTTGGTTCTACCGCAAAAGAAATCTCTCCGCTTAGCTTCCAATATTTCAATGATTTGAACAGGAGCTTTATATAAAGAAAAGTAGGTCATAGGAAAACTTTCCATAATCGGTTTGAGAATAGTAAGTTTACCACCCGAGGACATAGTTTTCGCCTTCCAACCCGCTAGCCTTGAAATGAACACATCTAAAACTGGCTGCTAGTTTATTTATATTAAGTTCATTTTCGCACCAACAAGCAGCCCAAGGTACACGAAGGGTGTTTTGCCAACCCTATAGTTGATCTGATTTGCCATCCCAATCACCTCATCCTCACTAACCCCAACCCCAAATCAAATTTGATTTCGAAAGATTTATTCCGAGACCGAATATTAAGTTGAAACAACGAAGAAGTCTGATCACGTTTAAGGCGTTCGCATCTGACCACTCACCTAATATAAGTGCGTCATCCGTAAATAGAAGGCTGGATAAATAAGGACCTCCATTTGGCGACTTAAATCCTTTAAAAACTTCTGACTCAATAACTCTATTAAATAGGTCTGTAAGCGCCTCCATCCCAATTAGAAATAGAAATGGCTAGATTGTGTCTCCTTGACGAATACCCTTTGAATACTTAAATTCAAATGTCGGTGACCCGTTGACCAAGACGGAAGATCTAGCAGTGGAAATTATACACATCAACCATTTGTGCCATTTTTCTGGGAACCTCATGTTAGGATCTGAGTTTGGTTTTGATTGTGTTTTACGTTTGAATTAAGATGAAGATGAATGAGTTGTGCAGCGGAATTAAGATGGAAGCAAACTTTTCACAATCAAACAGGAGAATTGCTTTTACCATACAAGTTTAACATTGAACCGAATGATTGAATTTAATTTCAACAACGATTACAATTTTGCAAGTATGCAAAAACCTCCCGCTCAGCCTGAGCTCACAGTATTTGTTCGTGCAGGAAGAAGATAGTAAAAGAGCTAAATAGAACAGTGCATGGTACTGTTCTATTTATAGGCACGAGCAAACCACTGAGGCATCTAAGCTGACGTCACCATGAAAGTGACATCTAACCTCCTAACAAACTCTAACCCCTGATCTATACAACCTCTGTTATGCTAACAACTGCTATTACATTTCATTACGTAAAGATAACTAAACTACTGCTGCATCCTTCCACTGATGTAAATCCAGCAGTACTTGTCATGATCAGCAGAGCTTGACTCAAGGCAGTAGATTGAATCAGCAGAGCTTTAATCTACCATCAGTCTTTTATTTGATCAGCAGTTTGTAGGTCAGCAGTTTGTACGGTCAGTAGATAGGAGGTCAGCAGATGTTGAAACCACTTTCAAGGGGAGAGACTTGTATATATAACATCTGCTTATTCTGGATCCACTGCTCTGATCCAGTTTTGGCTTTAATTATCTGTTCCTTTGGTAGGGTTCAATCCCAACAATCTCCCCCTGGAACAGATAATGCCAAAACTCTTCATTATTTGAAGATCTTTATTGCCTCATCAACAGTTCCCTTATTTGCCCTTTGAGTTGTAGCTCAAAGGTTAAGGCATCTGTGTCATCATCATCCCTGCTAAGTGGAAGATCAAGGAGATCCTGCAAATCTTCAAGACTTAGGCCAAGTGCTTGTTCCCTTGTTAGTTTCTTCATTTCTCCACTAGACTTGAACACTGTCAGTACATGGGTCTGTTTATCAGTTTTCCACTTTAGTACTTTAGAGCCTGATGGGTTTCTTGGGAGATTTTTATTAGATGAGGTGTTTGGAGATGCCGGCCTATTGATGACTGACTGAGCAGTACTTGCAGGTTGATTCAGGCCAAGAGTATCAGCTATCATCTGCTTAATGCCTTCTTTTACAAGCTCATCTCCTGCCATTAATTCTTCCAATGTTTCAGTAACCAACTGTTTTTGTTGCTTTCTTTTGTAGATAGCAGCACCAGCTGGAGCAGTAGCTCTCCTGATTCGCAGTTTTGATGGTCTTTTTGAAACCTCTGCTTCAGGGTAGTCAGGTTTTTGTGGAACTGTGGGATCTTTCTTCCTTAATTCCTCCAACCTTTTGTAGGTGGCCCTGACTATATCTTCTTTCCATCTTGCCACTTGATTTTTAGACCCATAGTCAGCAGCAACTAATTCCTCTTTCATTCTCTTCAGCTCTAGTGTCTTTTCAGGCAACTTTCTTTTATACTTTGACCAATCTGGAGGAGTGTGTTTGACCTTATTCTTTATCATTTCTTGAATCCTGGCTGCTTCTTGTTCAAGCTCAGGAATGGTCCACTCCTTGTACATATGCTTTTCTCCCTTGTACTTCTTGGTTGCCATGATGCTTTCAATGTAGTCTTTTCTCAAAGTTTCATCTGCTTTCTCTGAGATTTGTTGACAAACATTTTTTGCAAATTGCTCTAAGGATCTGACTTGAGTAAATAGGAACTGATAATGCCTTTGAATTTCTCTGTCAGTTTTTCTTTGAGAGTTTCTTTTGGAAATATCCTCTGCCTGTTTAGCCTTAACCTTCAAATATTCTTCAATGTTGTTAGGCCTTGGATTTCCTTTAACTGATGGCAACTTCCTTTTAGCATGGTCATCCTCATAGTAGAAGGACTTGATCTCTTCTCTAACTGCTTCAAGTTCTAGAGGAAATTGGACACCTGCAGGAGTGATGATAGGGATTGGTTGTTGTACTGGAGCTGATGCGAGAGGAACAGGGTTTGGAATAAGTGCAAGTGATTGTGAAGATGTTGGTGGTGGTGATGGTGAATCATCATCTGGTATGAAAATCCTTCTCCTTTTTATTGTAGGAGAGGCAGATGATGTTTTGGGTGGATCAGTGGTGGTGATTTGAGTGGCAGCGATTTGTGATTGACTAACAGCTGTTGAAACAACTGGTGTTTCAACCACTGTTGTCATTACAACAGATGTTGTAATGTCTACTGTCTTCTGCTTTTTGGCAGGAGGCGATGGTGGTGATGTTGTTTTTGGTGGTGGTGGTAAGGCAGTGGTTCTGGTGTGTGTTGAAGTGGTGTGTGTTGAAGTGATGGCAGATGTTGAAACAACTGAAGTACCAGCAGATGTTGATACAGCAGGAGTTACAACAACTGTTTGGGTGGAGGTTTGATGTTGGGGGCTTTTGGACGGTGGTTTTGGAGTATGCTTTGTGACTCTGGATGGTATGGATATAGGTTCCCTCACTTTTCTAGTGAGATTTCTTTTTGGCACAGGATTTTTAACATCCTTTGGCTCAGAACAACCCTGCGCATTCAGCTCCATGTAAGCTCTTTTCTCCTCATTCCACCTTGAGATATCCTTTGCCGCTCTATCCCTTTTTACACTTGCTATAGCATCATCAAGTGCATTTTGGGTAACATCAACCTTTTTGCTACCATCTGGCAAAGGTATCTGCTTGGTCATGTTCTCCTTTTCTGGTTCTATGTAGAGACCATCATCTACTCCCTTCTTCTTCCATTCTTTAATTTTCTCCCCCTTTTTGGCATTATCTGGAGGGGGTTGATCAATGAAGAGAATAGTTGGAGGAGCAGTGCCAGTGGTTTTCAATATGTGGGCCTTGAGAGCCTTGATGTCTGCTTGTGTGTTCTTGAACCTAGACTCCATTGTGTTTCTCAGCTCTTGTACATGTATTGCATGTTGCTGATCAGCCATTTGTTTTTGTTGTTGGAGAAAAGGTTGAAATAGATTCCAGAGCTCATTTGCAGCAGGTGCTTGTGGTGGAGCAGGTGCTTGAGGTGGAACAACAGTGGATTACACCTTTTGTACTTTCAACAACTGATGCAGCATTTGTTTAATTTCTGCAACAGAGGTATCCTGTTTTTCAACTCGCTCCATCAATTCTAGGTACTTTAAACCATCACCCAATTTAATGGGGTCATCTGATTTCCCACTAGCAGTGGTTTTATCAGTGGTTGAGGTAGGGAGTGTACTCCAAACATTAACCATTGTTGCCCCTTTTTCTTGGTACTGGGGTCTTCTTCCTTCAACACTTGACAACCTTTTGATGTTGCCAGTGGTCAAAACAAATCCACTGGTGGATGTTAGAGGTGCTATGGAAGGAATTGCCTCCAAGGAAGTCTTATTGATGTAACCACTGTCCAAATGTAAACCAGTTGGTTCAACATTTGTAGTGGCTGCTTCACTTGGACTACCACCAAGAGTTACTTGTAACTAAAGGGGTGTAACCACCTCAGGTCTTATTGGTGGGTTAGCTATGATTGATATATCAGACCCAGTCATTTGTTGAAGTATATTCTCATTGATAGGTGATTGAGAAGGACTGGTTTGTGCCTGGTTCAGATCAATAGCATCCAACAATAATTTAGTTGATGGGGGGAATTGTGGATGTGAGGTTAGGTGTAGAAAGAGAATTTGCCCCGGGCATTGGGCTGTGGATGATGGAAGCAAGTGATTCTAGAACATCATATTGTGGAGTCCCTATGTGTACAACCTGTTCTTTATGAGAAGAAGCAGGAGGAGTTTCAGTTATGGGTTGAGATATTTGTACCAACTGCTGTGAGGAAGTAGCAGCAGTGGTTTCTTGTGACTTTTGTGTTGTCACTGGCAGTTGCTCTGGTATCTCATCCTCCAGAGTTGCCTTTTTGATAGGTTTGGGGGGTTTTTGAGTTTTCTTTTTGTTTGGCTTTTTGGTGATTAAAGGTGTGGGTTTCAAAGCAGGTGTTTTGCTACTTTGATCACCTTGAGCAGTGGGCTCAGCTGCAGATACCTGAGGAGCAGTGGTAGCTGCTAGATTCTGCTCAGGCACCTCTGCTTGTGTTTTGCAAGGTGTTGACATTCTTTTAAAAGTTTCAGCAGTTAAGCTGTTTATTTGAAAAGATTCACCTTGTTTTATTGCAGCAGCATCATTCTTACCAAGTTTCTTTTCAAAATAGTAACTTAAAAATCTTGGAAAAAGTAAGAATGGCTTTTTATCAACATTTTTAACCAGATCATTAAAGATTTCCTGGGAGTAATTGAAATCTTCATCTTGAAGTATAGCATATCCCAGATTTTGAATCTTTAATGGTATTTCATTAAAAGAGGTGGTTTTGTTTGAAACACACATAAGCAGAGTATGGAACAAAAATATTGTTGCAGGTGGAAAATAACCTTTTTGTAAGGTATCCTTTTTCATTTGCTCTGCATAACCCCTTTTAAGGAAATCAGTTTTTAACTCATTTTTAGGAAAAGAAGTGTTACCTTACTGATCATTGAGTTCAAAGACTTCCGAGATGGATTGTGGTGTGATTTTGACAGCTTTACCCTTTAGAGAAGAGTTAATGGCTATGACAGTCTCACCTTGTTTGTCAAGGGTTACATTTTTCCAGAACTCTCTTTGGGTCGCCAAGTAAATTGGTGCATCTGTTGTTAACAAAGTTTTATACTTTGATGTAGATAAGACATTTATGATGGAGTCGAAAACATCAGTGGTGCCGGGTTTTGTGAGAAGACCCAGAAGGCTGTGAGACGGTTTGTGTGGAATTTCAGTGGGTTTGGCCTTTTGAGAGGCTTCTTTTGAAGATGATTTAGAAGTGGGTTTTGCAGATGACTTCGATTTTGTCATTTTGGAGATGATGATCGAAGAAGGTTGTGAAGGAATTTTGAGAAAAACTGCTTTGAGAAGAGAATTTTTATGAATTCAATTCGACAATAAAACCCTGTTTGGGGTTTTGAAAGGGGTTTTATGGTGAAAAAGTGAATGCTGACGTGGCAGTGGTTACAAAAGGTCTGACTACTATGTACTGCCCACATGCCAACCCCTGATGAAATGAAGGACAGTACTTTTATGAAAGTTACTGATGAAAGGCAGTGGTTACAACGGTAACAAATAGGAGCAGTGGATGATTTTCACTATCAGTGGATAGCATATCAGTGGATAAGACACTGCTTTTGAACAACAGTGTTTATCAAGGAAATGAGAGAACAGGGGATGACTATCAGCAGTGGACAGACTTTGAAGTAGAGCAGACTTTTGAACAAGCAGTGGTTATGGCAGACTTTTAAGGATTTTAATGAAAACTTCATTTTTGGCTATTTTTAAGGATGGATTTTTGATTTTCTGAAAACATTTTAATGCTTTTATTCATAGAAAAACAAGATGTTGCTTGTTATTCCATGTTTAGCATGCCAATCCTAGAGACCAAGCTTTCAAAGGTGGATGTATCTAATGCTTTTGTGAGCACATCTGCCAGCCGGTCTTTAGTTGGAACATGATGCAGAGAAAACAAACCTTTTTCATAGCAATCCCTCACAAAGTGATGTCTGATGTCGATGTGCTTGGTGGTTGAATGGGAAACTAGATTTTTGATGATATTTTCTGCTGTCTGGCTATCCAACATGAGTGGTGTCTTTAAGGCAGTGATACCAAAATCCAGCAACTAATTTTGAAGCCACATGAGTTGGGCTGTACAGCTTGCAGCAGCAATGTATTCAGCTTCAGCAGTGGATGTTGAAACAGCTGCTTGCTTTTTGCTTTTTTCTTTGCCATGAAACTAAGCAATCACCTAGAAACTAGCACCCTCCTGAAGTGGACTTCCTTGTGGTGTTACATCCGGCAAAGTCACTGTCTGAAAAACCTGAAAGCTTGATATTCCCATTAGCTGGATACCAGATACCAAGTGTGGGAGCACCTTTTATGTATCTGAAAATCCTTTTTACAGCAATGAGATTTGATTTTCTGGGAGCTGATTGACTTCTTGCACAGACACATGTTGCAAACATGATGTCTGGTCTAGATGCAGTTAGGTACAGTAAGGACCCAATCATGCTTCTATAAAGTGTTTGGTCAATCAGCTCATCCTTTTCATCAGACATGATAAGCTTATTTGTTGCCATGGGTGTGCTGCATGGTTTACAATCATTCATATCAAATTTATTCAAAAGTTCTTTAGCATATTTTCTTTGATGAATGAAAGTTCCATTTTGCATTTGCTGAACTTGGAGACCAAGAAAGCATTGCAGCTCACCCATTGCACTCATTTCAAACTCAGCTGTCATGAGTTGCCTAAACTCTTCACACATTTTATTACATGTGCTTCCAAAAATAATGTCATCCACATAAATTTGGACAATCATTAAATCCTTTCCTCTCCATTTTAGAAACAGTGTTTTATCAATGGTACCTCTTTTGAAACCATTTGAGAGTAGAAAGGTGGAAAGAGTCTCATACCAGGCTCTAGGTGCTTGTTTCAGGCCATACAAGGCTTTGTTTAGCCTGTAGACATGATCTGGATAAAATGGATCCTCAAAACCTGGAGGTTGACAAACCTACACCTCTTCTTGAATTGTACCATAGAGGAAAGCACTTTTGATATCCATTTGGAACACCTTCATGTTGTGGTTGACAGCAAAGGCCAGGAACAATCTTATAGCTTCCAGTCTTGCTACAGGGCTGAATGTTTCATCATAATCAATCCCCTCTTCCTGTCTGTTACCTTGAACCACAAGCCTGGCTTTATTCTTGACAACAATGCCCCTTTCATCAGTTTTGTTTTTGAAGACCCACTTTGTGCCGATGGGGCTTACATCTTTTGGCAGTGGTACAAGCTCCCATACTTGTTGTCTTTTAAACTGTTGGAGCTCCTCTTGCATGGCTTCTACCCAGCTGTTGTCTTTCAGTGCCTCTTGGTACTTGACTGGCTGATGGAGTGATAGAAAACCAGCAAAAAGACAAATGTTTTGGGTTTGTCTTCTTGTGAGCACCCCTTCATTGATGTTGCCAATGATTTGGTCAGGTGGATGAGATCTCAAGAAGATTAGATCTCCTTGGTATGGTATGATGGCATTTGTTGGTGAAGGCTACAAATGTGTATCATCTGAGCTAACCACTGCTGGTGACTTTGATGATCCAGCAGTGGCTTCAAAAGGTGGTGGAATAGGTGGCAATGGTGTGGACACATGCTGATTTTTATCCACTGTTTGAGGACTTTTATCAACAGTGCTTGATGATGTGGAAGCAGTGGTTAAGGGGCTACTTTGGTCAACAACTGTTGAGGTAGCAGTGGTTGAGCGTTGACAGCTGTTTTGAACACCTGCTGCTCTTCCCATTCTGACAGACTTTTGAGGAATGATGATTTCATATCCATAGTCTGGTGTTGAATCCTTTGATGGACCTGCATTGTTAGTCTTGACAGCAGTATTTTCAAAAGTGAATTTATCAAGATCAAACAAATCAGCAGGGTTTGCTGGGATTTTCATTGATGAAAGTTCATTGAACTTTATATTCAAGGTCTCCTCCACTGCTTTGGTCCGTGTATTAAACACTTTGTAGGCTTTGGCAGTGGTTGAGTATCCCAGATGATAACCACAATCTATTTTGGATGCAAATTTTAAGATGGAATCTTTTAAATTCAAAATAAAGCATGGGCAGCCAAATACTTTAAAATATGAGATCAGTGGTTTGATTTTATACAGAATTTCATAAGCAGTCTTTTTGTGCCTGGGGTTTATTAAAACTCTGTTTTGGACATAGCAAGCAGTGTTTACTGCCTTTGCCCAGAAAGTCAAAGGCAAACCTGAGTCAGCAAGCATGGTCCTAGCAGCTTCAATCAGTGTCCTATTCTTTCTCTCAACTACCCCATTTTGCTTTGGTGTTCTAGGGATGCTGTACTGCCTTACAATCCCTTTCTTCACACAGAAGGCATCCAACTCCTTATTTTTGAATTCTGTGCCATTGTCACTCCTGAAGACTTTTACTGGAAGGTCAAATTTCTTTTCAACCTGTGTCACAAAGTCTTTCAAAATGCATGCAGTCTCATCTTTTGAGTGTAAAAAGAAAGTCCATGTAAACCTAGAGAAGTCATCAATAACAACTAAACAATATCTCTTTTTCTTGAGACTCATGACTTGGACTGGGCCAAACAAATCCATGTGCAGCATTTGCAAACACTGGGTTGTTTTGGACTCTTCAATGGACTTAAAGGAGCTTTTATGCTATTTTCCTTTTAAACAGGAAACACAATGCGCAGGACATGAAAACAATTTTTGAGGTAAGCCTCTTACCAATCCATTTTTTGAAATTTCAGTGATTGTCTTGAGATTTGTGTGCCCCAATCTTCTATGCCAAAGTTCTGTCTCTTTGTTAGAGGCAGCTGAGAACAGACATGCATCAGTTCTGGGACACTCTTTTGACATATCAACAACATAAACATTGCCACTTCTTTGAGCAACAAGTTTTGTTTTTCCAGATTTTATTATTGCTTCAATCTTTTCAACCATTTCTTTTCCAACAATCCTACAACACTCCTTTGTGAAGAATGACCCATACCCCTTATCACTCATTTGTGAAACACTCAGGAGGTTGAATTTCAGATTGTCTATCAGATTGACATTTTCAAATTTTACATTTCCAGACTGTACTGTACCAGACCCCAGAACTTTCCCTTTACTATTATTCCCAAAGGATATATCACCCCCTCCATGGATTTTGAAATCTTTGAGTAGGGCTTTACATCCTATCATATGCCTGGAGCCTCCACTATCTACATACCAAAGGCTATCTAAGCATGCAGAAGCTCCCTGTACATGAAGTAAAAGGATTAGTTCATTAGGGTTTCCAAAGCCAATAAGGCTTTGGATGGGGTCTCAACAGTGTCTGGGATGGATGCAAATTGATGGACAGTTGTTAGGTCAGGGGTTTGGACAGTTTTAGGACTGTTTCTTTCTAACCACTGTTGTGGGTTTTAACCAATCACCTGTTGATACCCAAAAGGTTGCCTGTTCACTCTAGGTTTAGAGGGCCTTTTGTAGGTCTCATAAACGTGTGGAATCCTTTGGTAAGATGATTATCCCTTGCCTTTTCTGAATTGGTTGGCAGGGGGTGCATCAGTCACTTGAACATCTCTTTGGACAGATGTTTGATTCAGCTGTTTTGTAACAGCTGTTTGGACTGGCACAAACAGTGGTTGATTTTTGGTGAACTTGACAGATGATGTTGATGGACTCAAGGATGTTTTAGCAGTGTACTCATTCTTTTTTACATCAAAGTTTTTAAGATACACACATTCTTGAGTTTTGTGGTTTGGTTTACCGTAGATGATGCAGCTTTCAGCAGGTACAATGACACTTGTTTTGTTTAAGTCATATGCTTTTAAATGGAAACAATCTTTTGTTAGATGATTCCTTTTTTCACAAAATTCACAAAACAGGTTTTTGATTTTTTCTCTCTTCTTTCTCTTTTCAGACTCCTTTGCAACAGAGTTTTAAACCTCTGCTGGGATGTCCTTGAGAGGAATGACTTTTGCCTTTGGAGCTTTAACACCATCAGTGGTTGTGAAATCCATGGGTTTAAAATTATCAAGAATGTCACACTCATCAGACCATGTGGGTTTAAATTGGTATTTCTCAATTTCCTCAAAAGTAGAGGATCCCACTGGTCTCTTGTCACACCCCGACCACGTAAAACAACAAACCGTGGCGGAAACGTCGGGGAGTGTTGTAACAGAATTATTGTTTCGAACCATGGATACAAAGAGTTTCATTTTATTAAATATTAAACATTATCTTAAGTTAAACAAACAAGTCAAACACAGTCTATTATCGTTATTAAATCACTAAGGCCTCTTCCGGTCCTAAGTGAGCATGCATCCTATTCGCAATCAACACTAAGCAACTTCACCTGAAACATATGTAAAAACAAAGTCAGCAAAGAAATGCTGGCGAGTACATAGTTTTTGTGTGAGTATCAGATTCATGGCTCGTTTGTATGTTAAAAAAAACTTGTACAACTTCGTTAATTGATATTAGAAAACCTTGTTTTATAAAATGTTTGTATTGTAAATGAATAACCAAGTCAAAAAAGATTGGTCATAATTTATAAACCTCGATGCCATGAATCTTAACCCAAAACTTTTGTTTATGTAAACCAAATCATAAATCATTCTCGTAATAAAACTCGTATAGTTTACATCGTTTCGAAAACCTCGTTTGTGTGGCATCGCTTCCAATTGTTCACCCAAGTGAACTAAACAACGCCACGGTATGTAATATGATGAAAACATATATATATAGGAAGTACCAGTGGCGTATCCACCATGTTTTCATCACATTACACCCGTCCCGTTATCTAAACACTAACCGAAGACCAATCGTTTACCCAAATCGTTTAATTCGTTAATAATCGCTTTAGTCGTTTAAATCATTCTCGTTTTAGATCGTGAAACTACTTTTGGTCGTCTCGCTAATAACATTCAAACCTTTGTGACTCGTCTATTGTACAACTCGTTTTCGTATTAACAAACCACCAAAGGGTAAGTTAACAATCATCAGATTCAGTCGTTACCCACCTAACCCACACATAACCATGGGTGCGGTCTGATAACGGGATTTGTCAGATCCTATGGTACCATAACCTAATACTGGTCGGTTTGGCCGAAATTAATGAATGTCATTCGTTATGTAACTACAACCAACAAGCTTGTTCACATTATCGAAATCGTTATTAGTTTGGTATAAACCATCTAACTCGTTTAGAAACCATCGTTAAAACATCGAAATCGTTTTGATACATATGAATCACCCCAAAACAATCGAAAACAGTAAAAGAGGGGAATCTATGTACTCACCTTCGGGTGCGTTTTTAAATGTTAACACAATCCATCAAATTGTTTATCCGCCCTAAATTAAATAAGAATGATTTTTAATAATCAAAAACCACACTTTGACATGCAAAATACTACTTATGTCATTTCTGTTTTAATATATATGAAACTGGACTGTTTTCGGACATTTAAATAAAATAGTTAACTTATTCCAAAAATTCCCAAATTTTTACAGAATGTCTTAAACGATCAAGATATTAATATGTAAAAATATCGGGGTCTAGTTCATTACCAATATTTTATAAAAATTCATTTTCCCGACTGCAATCAGATTTGTTACTTTCTGATCGCAGTCTACGGAATAATTCACTAAAAATTAATCGTCAGTCCAATTGACGAAATTCTAGTTGGATGATCACGGAGACAACAGTGACCATCTACAGTATAAATTTCATGATCTATCCCTACACAGAATTCAAGTTATGACTGAAAACAGGACGCATATTTTCAGCAGAAAAATTGCAGCTCTAGCTGCTGTTACGAAAAGACACTTTAAAAATAGTAAACGGAGTCCAAAAATTATGATTCCTGTGTCATTAGAACCATATTTTATAATAACACATTATAGACTTAAGAAAATGCATTTTTCGTTAAGTTACGGACTGGTTACAGCCAGTTAAAGGTGGCTAGAAATGCAAATCAGCAAGCTGTTTTCAGTCTTTTAACATTATAAAGTGTGTTCGACTGATTCCGTTAACATGTTTAGTGATTACAACAATACTTACAGCAGATTATCACTTATATATATATATCAGATTTAACTTGTATTATCATACTTCATCATTATTTTAACACTACTTTAACCATACTTCATCTTTAGTTAGTTATACTTCAAGACTTTGGTGATGTTCTTTAGAGTTCTTATGTTTTTGATTATTAAGCATCATTAACCACTTAAATAACAAGTAAAATACAAGGATCTAAGTGCTTACCACTAGCACAAGGATAGGGGAGTTCGAGTGTAGAAAAGTGGTGGATAAAAGAAAACAAGAGCGGTTCTTGAGCTTCCGAGTGCACCAAGCTTACTTGTTCGGTCTCTAGCACCTTTGTGTATGTGAAAAATGGCTTGAAGGGGACTTGATGGTGGGTGTATGGGGGATGGAGGTGGCTGCCGAACTCAAAGAAGGAGGAAGAAGAAGAGTGCTTGTAAGTGTTGAGTTGGTGAAATGAATGTTCAAGACCCTTGTGCTAATTTATAAACAAGTGCCATGTTTATCCACCATGTATTATGTCCTTAATCCACCAACACCTCTAAATAAAATAATGAAAATAAATGTGGGGGTGTCCCCTCTTTCTACAATCGGTTGGGGGGGGGGGGGTTCTAGTTTAGTTGGGTTGAAATTCTTGGTTACTAGTTTAGTTAGGATTAGGTGATATAGTTAGTGTATTATTGTGTGTTATGTAATATAAGGTGTGTTAGGGTGTTCGGGGACCCTAACTAGCTCAGAAAAATAAAAACAATGTGTTTGTCAATATTTTTATGTTCCGGGTAATGTCCGGTTGTTCGGTTGGGTATCGTTCCGTTAAAGCGTTTAATTATGTACCGGGTATTTTATCTAGCGTTCGAATCCCGATTTATGGCGTTCTAATTTATTTTTATTATTCTATGAAAATAAACTTGCCAAAATATTACTGAAATAAATTTCAGTTGCCAAGACTGGCTGCGTTGTCCGCGTTTCGCAGTAGAAACACTGTGTCGCGCAGAAACACGCGGTAATCGCTTAAACTTGAAAAAAATAACGTTTTTAAGCGTTTTAATTTATTTTTTTCAACACGAACCTGATTAAAATAAAATTTTAATCATAACAGAATGTTTGTGGGATTTAAAAATTATCCGGACGGTCACCAATGTTCGCTTCGCAGTTTTGTCGTAAATAGCTCTTTTAGTTCAAATAAACATGTTTTCACCATACCGAATCCTTCAAAACTTATTTCTAAGTTATGTAAAGGATATTTAGGGTATGTCAGGCTTACGTCACAGTTCCGGAGTGTACGTCGCATTAAACTGATTGCGTTTAAGCACCAGTTTGCGTATAACCTTCCATAAAGTGATTTAAAGCTTGAAGTCGGAATCGAATCAAATTGTAAAATTAATAAACATATATGCACATATAATAACACCAAAACACATATAATAACACCAAAGCACATTGTTTTATTGATAACTGACATTGTTTTTCATTATACGGTGATTACAGAACACAGTTGTCACAGTCTCCCCTACTTTAGGAAATTTCGTCCCGAAATTTTATTTTGAGGAAACTTGTGAAAGCTTGAAGCATGAAGTCGAAAAGATAAAACAACACCGGTTAGAGTTCCGAACTTCTAGTAACTTAAATAACATTATGTTTGCAAGGTAAGAGGGACACTTATATACAAGTATATGAAGCGTCATTGGTGCGTCCACCATACCTCCATTACATTGTTCACGTTTCGTTATTGTTGTCACTATTGGTTCTTACACATGATAAATCTTACTGTGGTTTCCATGCACTGAATTTTTATAATTATGTACGCGTCCGTAATTACGTAATTCCTTGCATAGTCCACACTGTGCATTTAATAATGTGTAGGGGAAAAACCAAATGAATGAACCTGTGATGAGTGTGACTAGACCACCATAGGGTCCTTTCAGCTGTATCATCACATGCCACTCTTAACCAGATTCTGAATTAATCTTTAACTAGACCACTCAAGGGTCTATTTTCGAATCATGGAATGGTACTATATAACCCAAGGGTCTTAACTGCCACGTAGAAGCCCATTAATGATTTAAGATAGTACCTTTTTGAATATCCTATTATGAATCCCCCATATGAGGATATGGAAGATTCTATGAGGATTTGGATAACGAAAATTGGATCACATAAAAAAAGAGAACACCTAAACACATAATCGCATTAATCGTTTAACTTGACCTTTAATTTGTTATCTTTGGACACGGGTATTTAAAGCATACCAGGAATCCAGTCCGTGGATTTCACTTGGCACTTTAAATATTATCAAGAATCTAACTATGAAGATAGGAAGATCTTAATAGGAATTCGGTTTGTCCTTATTGAGTTGTAATGTACATATTAAGGTGTACAAGGAATCCAATCAGGGCTCCGATTTGGGCGATAATCATCCACAAGGATTCTTAAAAAAAAGCAACCCATTGCCCTTTCATTTCGAGTTTAAGCTCGTGTTGAAGTGGTAGCTCATACTTCAATAAGTCCTCGTCTACACAAAATCGTTGTTCTTGAAGGGCACGAGATTGAATATCAGATAGAGTTTGAACAGGATGAAGCTTGACTCGTTCCTTTTGACTAAGCGCATCGGCTACGACATTCGCCTTACCAGGAAGGTAGCGAATCTCGAAATCATAATCGTTCAAGAGCTCAACTCATTGTCGTTGCCTCATGTTCAGCTCCTTCTGATTAAGAATGTGCTGGAGACTTTTGTGGTCTTGTGAAAACCACACACTTCATTCCATAGAGGTAGTGTCTCCAGATTTTGGGTGCGAAAATCACAGCTCCTAATTCCAGATCATGAGTCGTATAGTTCTTCTCATAAATTTTCAGCTGTCTAGACGCATAAGCTATGACCTTACCTCGTTGCATAAGAACGTAACCAAGTCCTAGATTCGACGCGTCACAATAGACAACAAAATCATCGTTTCCCTTAGGTAGAGATAAAATAGGAGCATCACAGAGCTTTCGTTTCAGCGTTTGGAACGCTTCTTCTTGCTTAAGTCCCCACTCAAAAGGCTTATTTTTCTGAGTCAAGGCAGTGAGTGGAACCGCGATCTTCGAGAAATTAGGAATAAACCGTTGATAAAACCAGCAAGACCAAGAAAAGAACGAATTTCTGTAGGTGTCGTTGGTGTATTCCAATCCTTAATTGTAATAATCTTGGATGGATCTACATGAATACCCTGCTCATTGACAATATGACTCAAGAACTGAACTTCTTTAAGCCAAAATTCACACTTGGAGAATTTAGCGAAAAGTTTGTTCCTTCTTTAGGAGTTCCAATGTCAAACGAAGGCGTTGCTCGTGATCGGCTTGAGACTTTGAATAAATGAGAATATCGTCGATGAACACAATAATGAACTTGTCTAAATAAGGTTTACAGACCCTATTCATTAAGTCCATGAAGATAGCTGGGGCATTCGTCAAACCAAAAGGGCATGACAGTGAACTCGTAGTGCCCATATCTTGTACGAAAAGCAGTTTTGGGGATATCTTCTTCGAACACGCGAAGTTGATGATACCCAGAACGCAGGTCGATCTTGGAAAAGCATGAAGCACCTTGCAGCTGGTCGAAGAGATCATTAATTCTAGGTAGGGGATATCGATTTTGATGGTAAGCTTATTAATCTCACGATAATCGATACACATTCGAAAAGATCCATCTTTCTTTTTCACGAAGAGGATAGGAGCTCCCCAAGGAGAAAAGCTCGGACGGATGAATCCTTTATCAGACAACTCTTGAAGCTGTTTCGATAACTCTTGCATCTCCGATGGTACAAGACGATAAGGTGCTTTCGCAATCGGGTTGGCATTGGGTACAAGGTCAATATGAAACTCGACTTGACGAGCAGGTGGCAAACCAGGCAGTTCATCGGGAAACACCTCTGGATAATCCCGAACAATAGGAATATCCTGTATACTCTTGCTCTTGTCTTTCTCCTCGGTGACATGTGCCAAGAAAGCAACATATCCTTTCCGCAAATAACTCTGGGCCTTTGTACACGACATAAGCTTCACTCCACCTGATGGCTTCTCGCCACGAACTTCCAGAACATCGCCAGACGGAAGAGGAATATGAACAATCTTATCGAAACAAACCACCTCAGCATGATGTTTGGTCAACCAATCCATCCCCACGATAATATCGAAACTCCCAAGTTGCATCGGCGTGAGGTCGATGGGAAATAGATGGTTATCAAGGTTTAACTGACAATTACGAATAACAGAATCAAGAACAAGAGGTTTACCAGCAGCAACTTCGACAGATAAGGGTTTCCTCAGTTTAGTTCTAGGTATCGCAAGCAAAGGCTCAAAAGATAACGAAACAAAACTTCTATCGGCACCAGAATCAAAAAGAATGGATGCAGGTCGATTGTTAACAAGAAACATACCATTGACGACGAGGTTGCCAGCTCGCGCCTCGTTTGCATTCAGATTGAATACTCGTCCACGAGCGGGATTCACATTCGCATTGACATTGACATTCACGTTCGGATTTGCATTTGCATTTGCCAACCTCGGACAGTTGTTGCGGAAGTGACCATACTCTCCACAATTGAAGCATGAACCCGGTGGGAATCTAGCAGCATTCCCCTGAACTGGGGCTTGAACCTGAGCAGCTTAATTCTGAACAATCTGATTCTGACCCGAACGACAGACGTTGGCCAGATGCCCAAGCTTACCACACGTTGTGCATTGTCTACAAGCTTGTTGTGCAACATGATGACCGTTGCAGCGAGCACAATGAGGTGCAGTACCAGCATACACTTTCTTCGCAGGAGGTTGAGCTGGTGGGTTCTGAGGGTTCTGAGCAGTTTGTGCAGTTACTGCAAAGTTCTGAGCACCCTTTCGCTTTCTCGACTTCTTCGAAGACTCACCCTTCTTACCCTTACCCTTTTCCTTGTCTTTAGCAGAATCAGTTGACTTCTTCTTATCCCCCTTGCAGGTAAGTTTACCCTTCCTGACTTATGACTCAGTCAGGGTAGCAGATAACTCGATCGCTTGACGAACAGTAGCAGGATTAACGCCAGTCATAATATCTTGTATGGAATCGGGTAACCCATCGATATACCTCTCTATCGCTTTCTCCAACGGGGTAACCATAGTAGGACACAAAAGACTGAGCTCCTCAAATCGATCCGTGTACGCACGGTGTTCTCCCCCATCTTGGTTTAGATCGTCAAACTCTCGTTCCAAAGCTCGAATTTCATGACGGGGACAAAACTCTCTCATCATGAGAGCTCGAAGCTCTTCCCATGTTTGTGCCAACGCCACTTCGGCACCCCTATCGCGCATCACTCCTTTCCACCAAGTAAGAGCACGCTTCTCGAACACACTTGATGCAAATTCAACCTTACGCCCATTCGGGCATTGCACATGTCTGAATGTGTTCTCGATACTTTCAAACCATTGAAGGAGTGCTGTCGCTCCTTGAGACCCAGAAGACTTTAGCGGCTTAGCAGAGTTGAAACTCTTGAAGTTACACGGTGCATTATTGTTGTTGTTGTTGTTGTACAGCTCGTGGATTTGGGTCACAACGCCTGGAAGCACAGCAGCCATTTGTTGAGAGACAAGGGCTGCGAGTTCTTCAGCAGTAAAAGATTGTGCATCACGTCGAGGAGGCATTGTCTAACAAGGAAATATGAGAAACGAGTGAGGTCGATAATTTGGAAAAACAAAAGAGGTATTGAAAATATCGACGAATCATAAGGAAGGCGATCATTTGTTTGTTACCTCGAACAAACAAACGACACGCAGTGACTAATCAAAGAAATGAATCAAAATAATGTATCGCGAAGACATGCTCGCCTATAAGTGAACACTCACCCCAAGAGTTCCCAGGTAAGAGTGACGGGTCCGATTATGTGGATTTGTACGAACACTCTAGCCTTAGACAGAAAACTCAGGGTACAGGCATTCATTCTTCCAGTTTGCACGTGTTCACATTATTTAGACCCAAACTTCGACGAGATTTTGAAAACTCAATAGGCACCAAGCCAAAAATGAGTCAAACTGGAAGGGTTCAAAACCTTACAACAGAGGGTTCAAAACCTAGTAATCAATCATCTTAGAACGAATGATAAATTCTCGAAGCAGATTCGGATTTTTGTTTTTTAAAAAAAAATTCTAAACGTAAATAAACCTGCGTTGGGTTCCTAGAAATTTATAGTCTAGGTCAAAATTTTACTAATAACCTAATTCTCTATAACCATTGGCTCTGATACCAACTCTTCTGTCACACCCCGACCACGTAAAACAACAAACCGTGGTGGAAACGTCGGGGAGTGTTGTAACAGAATTATTGTTTCGAACCATGGATACAAAGAGTTTCATTTTATTAAATATTAAACATTATCTTAAGTTAAACAAACAAGTCAAACACAGTCTATTATCGTTATTAAATCACTAAGGCCTCTTCCGGTCCTAAGTGAGCATGCATCCTATTCGCAATCAACACTAAGCAACTTCACCTGAAACATATGTAAAAACAAAGTCAGCAAAGAAATGCTGGCGAGTACATAGTTTTTGTGTGAGTATCAGATTCATGGCTCGTTTGTATGTTAAAAACAACTTGTACAACTTCGTTAATTGATATTAGAAAACCTTGTTTTATAAAATGTTTGTATTGTAAATGAATAACCAAGTCAAAAAAGATTGGTCATAATTTATAAACCCCGATGCCATGAATCTTAACCCAAAACTTTTGTTTATGTAAACCAAATCATAAATCATTCTCGTAATAAAACTCGTATAGTTTACATCGTTTCGAAAACCTCGTTTGTGTGGCATCGCTTCCAATTGTTCACCCAAGTGAACTAAACAACGCCACGGTATGTAATATGATGAAAACATATATATATATAGGAAGTACCAGTGGCGTATCCACCATGCTTTCATCACATTACACCCGTCCCGTTATCTAAACACTAACCGAAGACCAATCGTTTACCCAAATCGTTTAATTCGTTAATAATCGCTTTAGTCGTTTAAATCATTCTCGTTTTAGATCGTGAAACTACTTTTGGTCGTCTCGCTAATAACATTCAAACCTTTGTGACTCGTCTATTGTACAACTCGTTTTCGTATTAACAAACCACCAAAGGGTAAGTTAACAATCATCAGATTCAGTCGTTACCCACCTAACCCACACATAACCATGGGTGCGGTCTGATAACGGGATTTGTCAGATCCTATGGTACCATAACCTAATACTGGTCGGTTTGGCCGAAATTAATGAATGTCATTCGTTATGTAACTACAACCAACAAGATTGTTCACATTATCGAAATCGTTATTAGTTTGGTATAAACCATCTTACTCATTTTGAAACCATTGTTAAAACATCGAAATCGTTTTGATACATATGAATCACCCCAAAACAATCGAAAACAGTAAAAGAGGGGAATCTATGTACTCACCTTCGGGTGCGTTTTTAAATGTTAACACAATCCCTCAAATTGTTTATCTGCGCTAAATTAAATAAGAATGATTTTTAATAATCAAAAACCACACTTTGACATGCAAAATACTACTTATGTCATTTCTGTTTTAATATATATGAAACTGGACTGTTTTCGGACATTTAAACAAAATAGTTAACTTATTCCAAAAATTCCCAAATTTTTACAGAATGTCTTAAACGATCCAAATATTATTATGTAAAAATATCGGGGTCTAGTTCATTACCAATATTTTATAAAAATTCATTTTCCCGACTGCAATCAGATTTGTTACTTTCTGATCGCAGTCTACGGAATAATTAACTAAAAATTAATCGTCAGTCTGATTGACGAAATTCCAGTTGGATGATCACGGAGACAACAGTGACCATCTACAGTATAAATTTCATGATCTATCCCTACACAGAATTCAAGTTATGACTGAAAACAGGACGCATATTTTCAGCAGAAAAATTGCAGCTCTAGCTGCTGTTACGAAAAGACACTTTAAAAATAGTAAACGGAGTTTAAAAATTATGATTCCAGTGTCATTAGAACCATATTTTATAATAACACATTATAGACTTAAGAAAATGCATTTTTCGTTAAGTTACGGACTGGTTACAGCCAGTTAAAGGTGGCTGGAAATGCAAATCAGCAAGCTGTTTTCAGTCTTTTAACATTATAAAGTGTGTTCGACTGATTCCGTTAACATGTTTAGTGATCACAACAATACTTACAGCAGATTATCACTTATATATCTCAGATTTAACATGTATTATCATACTTCATCATTATTTTAACACTACTTTAACCATACTTCATCTTTAGTTAGTTATACTTCAAGACTTTGGTGATGTTCTTTAGAGTTCTTATGTTTTTGATCATTAAGCATCATTAACCACTTAAATAACAAGTAAAATACAAGGATCTAAGTGCTTACCACTAGCACAAGGCTAGGGGAGTTCGAGTGTAGAAAAGTGGTGGATAAAAGAAAACGAGAGCGGTTCTTGAGCTTCCGAGTGCACCAAGCTTACTTGTTCGGTCTCTAGCACCTTTGTGTATGTGAAAAATGGCTTGAAGGGGACTTGATGGTGGGTGTATGGGGGATGGAGGTGGCTGCCGAACTCAAAGAAGGAGGAAGAAGAAGAGTGCTTGTAAGTGTTGAGTTGGTGAAATGAATGTTCAAGACCCTTGTGCTAATTTATAAACCAAGTGCCATGTTTATCCACCATGTATTATGTCCTTAATCCACCAACACCTCTAAATACAATAATGAAAAGAAATATGGGGGTGTCCCCTCTTTCTACAACCGGTTGGGGGTGGGGGGGGGGGGTTCTAGTTTAGTTGGGTTGAAATTCTTGGTTACTAGTTTAGTTAGGATTAGGTGATATAGTTAGTGTATTATTGTGTGTTATGTAATATAAGGTGTGTTAGGGTGTTCGGGGACCCTAACTAGCTCAGAAAAATAAAAACAATGTGTTTGTCAATATTTTTATGTTCCGGGTAATGTCCGGTTGTTCGGTTGGGTATCGTTCCGTTAAAGCGTTTAATTATGTACCGGGTATTTTATCTAGCGTTCGAATCCCGATTTATGGCGTTCTAATTTATTTTTATTATTCTATGAAAATAAACTTGCCAAAATATTACTGAAATAAATTTCAGTTGCCAAGACTGGCTGCGTTGTCCGCGTTTCGCAGTAGAAACACTGTGTCGCGCAGAAACACGCGGTAATCGCTTAAACTTGAAAAAAATAACGTTTTTAAGCGTTTTAATTTATTTTTTTCAACAGGAACCTGATTAAAATAAAATTTTAATCATAACAGAATGTTTGTGGGATTTAAAAATTATCTGGACGGTCACCAACGTTCGCTTCGCAGTTTTGTCGTAAATAGCTCTTTTAGTTCAAATAAACATGTTTTCGCCATACCGAATCCTTCAAAACTTATTTCTAAGTTATGTAAAGGATATTTAGGGTATGTCAGGCTTACGTCACAGTTCCGGAGTGTACGTCGCATTAAACTGATTGCGTTTAAGCACCAATTTGCGTATAACCTTCCAGAAAGTGATTTAAAGCTTGAAGTCGGAATCGAATCAAATTGTAAAATTAATAAACATAATTGCACATATAATAACACCAAAACACATATAATAACACCAAAGCACATTGTTTTATTGATAACTGACATTGTTTTTCATTATACGGTGCTTACAGAACACAGTTGTCACATCTCTCAAGTGTGATTTTGTTACCAAGTTTATCAGTGATTTTCACTTCTTGGCCATTCTTGTTTGTTGGTTTAATTTCAGATGAACCAGCTTGTTTTCCAGCAGTGTTTACAAGATCATCATATTTTCTATATCCTACACCAAACTTGACATTGCTTTCAAGCTGTTTCTCAAGCATAACCTCATACCCTTTACAAGATTCCACCCATCTTTCACAGGTGATCTGGGTGGACTCCAACTCCTTTTTGCAAACTTGGTATTTTTCTACCATAGTTTGGAGTTGAGTTTTGGTTATGCTCTGCTCTTCTTTGAGACTGTTGATTTCTTTATCTTTTTCAGTCAATTTGTTTCTAAGTTCTTTTAATGACTTTTCAAATTTGACTTCATCAGTTAAGATTTTATCCCTAAGGTTTTCATTTACCTCTTTGATGTTAGCAAATGCAATAATGCATTTGTCTGAACACAGTTTTTCAAGAACTTGAGGTGATACCTTGGCAGCAGCCATCATGGCACAATCACATTGATGATCCTCTTCATCATCAGCTCTTACTTCTTTCTCACCTGCTTTGTTCTCTTCCTTGTCTTCTTTGTCTTCTTTGGACCAGGGGTCGGACACAGGTTCAATCAGGGTTTCTGAATTTTCTCCCAGCAGTAGTTCACCAGCAACTGCAGTAACCACTGCTTCAGTCACCTCATCCACTGTTTCAGCACTTAGCTGTTCACCTTCAGTTTCTACCCCTTCTGGTATTGATTCTAATGCCATCAAACAAAATTCATCATTAGAAGATTCATTAAAAGCATAGAGTGCAAAATTTTCATCACCAAGCTCATCAGGCATGCTGCTCCAGTCAACAAAACCTTGGGTGAAAAAGCTTTGTTGATCTGGTTGTACCACTGTTGGAGCAGCTTGTTGAGGTGCAACAAGTTGATAGACTATCAAACCATGCGCGTGCTGCGCCTACGAAAGTTTGTATGAATAGGTGACACCAGACTGGTAATGACCATCCTCCCACGACACCTGCACTTGTAAAAACTTGGAGGTGGTCATCCGGATCTGTGAGGCCATTGTATTTTCCCACGTTGTGTGGCATGTTTGTTTTCTCCAATGGAGCCATAGCAATTTCTTTGATGAATTTGGATTTCTAAGCTACGCCCTCAGGGCGGTAGCTTAATGTGTAATCGTGTTCAGCAGCTGGATTATACCCTGCGCGTGTGCGAAGTCTGTATGACTCATGGTTTGGTGGTAATCTGCTGAAGACGGAAGTCTCTTCTTGTTTGTGTTGATGCACAGAATGTCTGTTGACTACGTCTACATCAAGTCTTAAGTCAAGAAAGTCAAGATTAGGGTTTATAATGTTAATTTCACTTATGTGAACATAGGTTAGAAGTGATTCCGCTTTTATGTACATTAGGTGATTCCACTTATGTGTCACATAGTGATTCCGCTTATATGGACATGCCATATAAGTGGAATCAGTCACATAGTGATTCCGCTTATATGGACATGCCATATAAGTGGAATCAGTCTTACTATAAATAGCTGAACATGTGTCATTAGTAAGGGACATTGGAGTGGAATCAGGTCATTAGCTTGGTAAAGGAACTCTGTCAAATTTAATTCAGAAAGCTAATAAAGAGAAGAAATTGAATGAAACAGCTGCTGTTACTTTGCGTGCATTGATTCCGCCTTTACACGTGAAGATGAACTACCTTGACTGATCGTTTAGGGTCACGACACGGTCCAACAAGTGGTATCAGAGCTTCAGGACGAGGAGTTCATACTACATCAGCTGATTCGACACTATTATCTCATTTCTACTCATATTTCTCTTTTATTTTTCGGATTCAACAAGTTTCATCGGACAAAATGAGTTGAAAGTCAAGTATATTGAGCGAAACTAGTTGTTAAACAATCCGTAAAAGTATCAGCCTTTAAAACGAAGTAAAACTCATTCAATTTTATCAAAATATCAATCGGTTCACGAACATAAACTTCATTTTCAGATCTGGAACGATTTTGCGGTTGAAATTGAACAATAATCATATCATTGTGATCGGAATTAAGAGTAGTACAACCCTTGAAAATATCAGATTGTAATTCGGATTAAAACATGGTGAAAATTGGTTAACAGTTGATTCCGCTTTTACGGACATCATCATTTGATTTCGCTTTAACGAACATTAACTGCTGATTTTGCTCATCCGGACAAGTTGTTAATTTCGCTCATACGAACATGTTAATTTCGCTCCAAGGGACATTCTGATTTCGCTTATACGAACTTGTTGATTTCGCTCCTAAGGACAATCTACTATTTCGCTTAAACGGACAACATTTGATTTTGCTTAAGTGAACATTGTGATTTCGCTCAAGTGAACATTGTACTTGATTTCGCTTTTGTGTCACTTTAAGTGATTTCGCTTATCAGTCAATCTGACTGATTTCGCTTTAGTGTCAGTGTTTGTTAAAATTTTGAAAATTTTACTAAGTGTTTGCTTGTTTGTTAGCTTGGTGATTAAAGATTTACAAGGGGCGAATATCAAGAAGAAGATTTAAAATGTCAGAAGAAAGTGCTCATGATAGATGGTGGAGAAGAGACAGTGCGAGATGGGAGATTGACAAATTGTATGAACCATTTAAGGAAGCAAAAAGATCCAAGAGATGGAATGAAGAACTAGAGTGTTACATGGATCCACAGGGTAATCCAGTGGTTGACCCTTCAAAAGTGGATTTTGAGGCAGTAACAAATTTGTTTCCAAGAGAGGGCACTTTCAACACAAGAAGGCTTTCTGATAAAAGTTACTTGCCGGATTTAATGAAGAAGGTAAAAGAAGTTTTTGAAGCAAGTCTACCAAAGGTGGTAGAAATGAAAAAGAGGAAAGAACAAGAACTGGAAAAACTGATAGAGGAAGTAAAGAAAATAGCAGAGGAAACTGTTGAAGAAGAACAGAAGATAGAAGATGAACAGAAAGAAGAAAAAGAGGAGAACAAAGTTGAAAATCAGAAAAAGACAGAAGAAGGAGGAACATACAAGATGGAAACAAAGAAAGAAGTTGATGATGGAAAGATGAATGGAAAATGCTCGAAATGCGAAAAATCAGAAACAGACAATGTCAAACTTCTGAAGAATGTAGAAAGTTTAACATTGGAAATCAAAAGCTTGAAGGATGAGAAAGAATCTGATAGTAAACAGATTCTTGAAATGAGAGAAAATTGTGAAAAATTGACGTTAGAAAATGACAAACTGTTGAGTAGTTTGAACAGTTTGACATTGGAAATTAATGACTTGAGAGAAAAAGAAAAAGATTTTGGGAAAATCAAAATTGAAAATGAAAACGTTTTTTGGATAAAATTGGAAAATGAAACATTAAAAGAAAAAGAAAAAGATTTTCAAAATCAAATCAAGATTTTAGAAGATGAGAGAGATATTTTTGGTAAAGATAATCTTCAAAAACAAATTGAAATCAATTCTCATCTTGCTAAAATCATTCAGCTTGAAAAAGAAGCTGAAAAAGCTCGGATGAAAATCAAAGAGCTTGAAGTTAAATTGAAAGGTTTTGTGACTTCGGCACCATATGAGTGTCCAAAACCGATCAATTCAGTTCCAATAAGTGACAATGTCACAAATTTTGACAAAGTCAAAATTGAAGATTGTGATGAAATATCTGATGATGAAAAAGAAAAGAAAAGAAAAATATTTTTAGATTTACAAGAAAAATTTAAAAATACTGTTTTGCAATCTACTGAAACAGGTGAATGTTCTAAACAAAAACCTGTTAAGAAGAGTGTAGAACAGAAACAAAAAGTTAAAAATTTGAAAAATGTTAAAATTGAAAATAAAAGCTCATCAGATAAGTCATCCAATCATTATCAAAAATCACAAAAATTTAAAAATGAAAACTTTCAAAATGTTAGTAATAAGTGGTGCAGGTTTGACCACAGTGCTTCAAAGCCAAAATCAGTTTTCAAGAAGAGTGATTATTACCACAAAGCCCAACAATGTTATGATCTAAGCATATGGTGTGAAAGTGGTGAATGGTATGATAACAGAGTGTGCTACATATGTGGTGTGAGAGGACACATTGCTGTTAACTGCCAGAATTGGAATTATGAAACAAGAAGATGCTATAATTGTCAAATCAGAGGACATATTGCCAGAGATTGCCCGATGAGATCAATGGGAAGATCGAGGGTTGAATCTCAAAGAATAGTAAAGAAGCCAGTCAACGTCAAGCCCCATGAACAGAAGGTTCTAAAACCTAAAGTTCAGGATCAGACAATTCACGAAAAGAAAGTTAAACTTTCAAAGGGGCAGAAAGACAGACTGCGAAAGAAAAAGAAGAAGGCGAGGGAGTATCTCGAGAAAATTTTGTCTTCGGGTTCACCGGACAGATTGAATAAAAGTTCTGATGAATCAACTCACTCGACTGCAAAGCCAAGTAAATTGAATTCTTCAGATGCAAATCTGAGGACAAAAGAGAAAAAGGAGAAAAAGAAGGTTGTCGGCGATGAATCTGGCTCATCAAAGTCAGACAAGCCACATTCAGGCCATGATTCTGGTTCATCAAAGCCAGAGGAGCCTAGTGTTGAGGTAAAATCTGAGAATTCAGGTTTAACAATGGATGATGCAAATTTTCCACCATTGTTGAACAAGAATTCTAAATCACCCAAAGATAGTCAGGCTTGGGTGAAACTTTTCAAATAGAAAAATCTGACTTGCCGGAGCTTCCAGGTTGGTAAATGTGAAGCAGGTATCGGCATCATTCTTGAGAAATTCACAGGTTGGTAACTGTGATATTTCGATTTACAAGTGGTAAATCAGGGACACTAAGTTGTACTTGATTTTCTACTAATGTTTGTTGTTGACAAGGGTCTTAATTGTTAAATCTTTCAAAATGGTTAATGAAGATGAACAATGTGATGAAACCCCAAGTTTGTGAAAAGACAAACAAAACTAATTTTCCGGAAAAACCATTTGATTAAAACAAACTTAAGTGTTTTGAAATCTAAATGGGAAAATAGTTTGTTGTCAGGGGGAGTTCTGATTGTTAAGCCAAGAGAATGGCGAATTGAAGTGATTTGATATCAGTTTGTCACGTTTCTTGTATAGTTTATTTTCAAATTTTCCTTGAAAATCAAAATTGAAACATATTTTGATTTTAGGGGGAGAAAAATTTAAAAAAAAATTTAGAAAATTTGAAAATTTCAAAAACATTGAAAAATGAAAATGAGTTTTGTTGTGAAAAAGAGGAAATGATAGAAAATCAGTGAACTATCACAGCATGCTAAAGAATTGTAATGTCAAATGTGATAAACGATCTCACTAAAGATGTGACGATAGGCTCAACTAGACTAGTAGATTTGCGATAACGATACAAACATAAATGAAAAAGCCTAGTTCTAGTGGGAAACATGGTCAAAAGCATAGTACTTGGTTTTGTCCTTCATGATTGTGTGCCTACTCAGTAATCGCTGATTGTCGAAAGACATAAAACTGGTTAAGTTTGTGAACTTTCACAACTTTGCTGAAAAGTCGCTGTGATTGTGCATTTTATTTTGCAAAGATTTAAACTTGTTTGATTTCTTTATTTTGTTTAAGCATCAGACATCCTCTGCGTATACGTGAGTATCGACCTGGATGTTGTTGCCTAAACGTTCTGCTTTATTTTCTTTGGTGTTTCGTTTAAGCTTTGGATCACCTCTGCGTATACGGAAGTATCGACCTGGTGGTTAAAGCCTAAACAACTTCAACTTGTTTTATTTTCTTATTTTGTTTAAACATTGGACTTTCTCTGCGTATCGAAAGATCGACCTAATTGTTAATGTTTAAACATTCTGAGTTGTTTTCGCACATATCACAGTTGATGAAAGTTTAAAGGCATTACTTGAGTTAGTGTATTGCATGATGAGGGGATATGCTGAGATCGTGGGGTCCATAAGAATTTAGTGCTATCTAAATATATCTAACGTATCGGTAAGCATTTCGAAAGTTTTTAGATTGAGCTTAAGAGGACAAACATATCGTCAATCTAAGTGAATCGTTTAGAACTTAAAATGATTAAAGCTTAACGGTGCTTGTGATTTGTCTCATAAACTGATATGATCCTCTTACACAAACTCACAAAAAAATATTGTTTGTATATATTTGTTTACTGCATTTCTTTCAAAATTCAAAATTCAAAAAGATTTTCGACAACTGATGTTGAAGAGCTGATATTCAAAATTCCAAGTGCTAAACTTGATGAATTAGAGGGTTGAGAGAATATGTTGAAAACTTTGAATGTCATATACAAATGTTTTGAAAGACTGTGTAGTTAGTTTATCAAGGCCATTCATTTGAACTTGATGTAACTAGTATGATTGATTGTATTAATGATGTCTACCAGTAAGTTTACTAAATTCAATTGTTATAAATTTGTGAAACTTATGTTGAGGTAGAGGATGTGCAGGTTAACAGGTTTTGGATTTCATTATTCCCATGGAAGCTAATTGTCAAAGCTTGAACCAGATACCTCAGATTCTAGCATATTGAGAGGGGGAGTCTGTGAAAGGGGGAGTCTGGATCAACAGTCAAAGGGAAGTTTGAAGATGGAAGTTAGAGACAGGTTGTGTTTCTGAAGTTTGTGAAGATAGAGTGCTTATGATGAAAAGACAGAGATGGAGAAAAGACTAAGACTGAAGACTCGGAGCTGAAGACTTCGTCAACATCCAAGGGGGAGTCTGTTGATGCACAGAATGTCTGTTGACTACGTCTACATCAAGTCTTAAGTCAAGAAAGTCAAGATTAGGGTTTATAATGTTAATTTCACTTATGTGAACATAGGTTAGAAGTGATTCCGCTTTTATGTACATTAGGTGATTCCACTTATGTGTCACATAGTGATTCCGCTTATATGGACATGCCATATAAGTGGAATCAGTCACATAGTGATTCCGCTTATATGGACATGCCATATAAGTGGAATCAGTCTTACTATAAATAGCTGAACATGTGTCATTAGTAAGGGACATTGGAGTGGAATCAGGTCATTAGCTTGGTAAAGGAACTCTGTCAAATTTAATTCAGAAAGCTAATAAAGAGAAGAAATTGAATGAAACAGCTGCTGTTACTTTGCGTGCATTGATTCCGCCTTTACACGTGAAGATGAACTACCTTGACTGATCGTTTAGGGTCACGACACGGTCCAACAGTTTGTAAGTAGAATCTTCTTCTTCATTGTTGTGTTCCCTTTCTTTGTTGATGTTGCGCGGTCCTAACCGGCTGCTCAATGGGGGTTTCTTTTGCTGATGAGTGTGTTATTCATAATTGCTCTCTGTTTCGCCATAAGTATCGCGTGTGTCGTGCATGCTTTGCCTCCTTATTACGGATGATCTTTTATGCTGTTGGGTCCGCGCATGCGCATGAGCGTGCTGTGGAGTCTGCGTACTCATCTATCGTTGAACTGGACTTACAAAAGGAGACGGTTGAGCTTGTGCTTGAAGAAATGCTTGCTGTGCGCTTAGTTGCGCGTAGATCAAGTTCAGTGTTGCTTGTTGCTTTGTATACGAGGAAGTGAGATTTTCTCCTTCTGGTAATCCCAGTAATGAGGAGACATTTGGTTGTGTCGGTGCCAATGGCGCTGACGGGCCTTCACCATGGTTTGGGTTTTGTGTGCCAAGAGTCGCCTGATTGATAACCCTGGAAGCATTTCCAAAGAAGTCAGGGATCTCGGCACTTGCCAACTCCTCTCTGACGGGCTCGTCCCTTTGGTGGCCTTGGACGTGCACGTTGTCCGTGGCCGGGCCAAACGGAGAGTTTTCTCCGTCTACTTTAAAAGAGGGGTTTGGTTCAGCCATTGAAGAGTGTTTTCAAAGAGAAAAGAGACGAGAATGGTTGTGAAAAATGCGGTGGGCACCAATGATGAAACACTGGTTAACACAAGGTTATCCCAGCTGAATGTCTCGTTGATTAAAGGTTCAATCTCTTTCTCCACTCGTCGTTAGCTGATATCCAGCAAAAAAAAAAAAAACACCAGTGACTTGCCACAAGGAGGGGAATATGGGGGTTCTTCTTGTGACCACCCTCCAGCATGAGAATAAGTACTGTTCTGAGAAGAATAGTGTGTGTTAAGGGTAAATAGTGAGAGAGCAGAATCCTTAAACTTGAAGGAGGAGTCCTTTATTTATAGCCGAAGGATAAAGGAGGAGGAGACCTGCCAGCTAGCTAGTGGGCGCCAGCTGTCCGACCAAGGGGAATATCCTATTTGTCCCCTCTGTTGTCGCCAATGTAGTGGATGACGTGGCGCACGCTCACTCGTCCAGCCGGGTGCTCACTGGTACTGGCTGTCGGCCTGTTCTCCAGAGATCTTCCAATGAAGGCTGACATCCATCCATTGGTGCCACGTGTCATCCTTTTTGTTTGGAGAAGCATCTCCTTTGTCACCTGTGATTTCTTCCAGAAGCTTCTAGACGCGCACTGAGATGTGGACGCCATGTAGGAAAAGTGGTGTGGTCCCCGTGCCATGTGTACACTGATTTGGGGCCATACCTCTTCATCCCCTTTGTTTAAACATTGAAAGAATCGACCACCTAAAATTTTGTTGACATTCATGTTTTGTTCATTACCACTGTATGCGAACACATAGTTGTCGTGTGTCTGTTCCTTCTTTTCATGACTGTTGGTTTGTTTCGTTATCTTTGTTTCTCGCTTATCATCTGGTTCCTTCAACAGCCAAAGCACGCCCATTTTGGAAAACCAAGGTTCCCAGAGCCTTTGCACGATATCTGATGTTTATTTATGTATTCGAGAATATAGAAGATGAAGATATTATATATACTTTCAGATTGACATTGTCATAAATCATTTAATTATCTCACTAGTTTTCATTTGTTAAATCATGACTATTAATAAATTTTGGAGTTATACTTTATGATATCTGTAATAGTGACACATAAGTCCTAATCCAGTGAGGTGTTACGATTATGGATTTAGAGCTTATACTTTTTCATGTAGAAAACTTAAACATAAAATAAGGAACGTGAGCTAAAGTAGACGTTGAGTTAGTATTTCATGTTTCTATGAATTCCTATATTTTCAGAATTTCTTACTTTTCGGATTGATCTTTTAAACGCCTTTCCTTTCGTACTTTTTTTTCGAACGACAACTTTCATTAAACATGCCCCCTAGCAAGCCATTAGGAAAGGGCCAAGACAAACATACAATCAAACATCAAAAGAAAGCATTAGCTCCAATCCATACAAATTTCTTTCGATCTATTCCTAATCCACAAATTACATAAAGATTTTATATCACCGACAATTTTATCCACTCTCACCGACTCGTCCTCGAAGATGAGTTTGTTCCTAGCCTACTATAAACACCAACACGCTACCAACATGATAACGTATAATATCTTTTTTCCTTTTGTTTGTTCTAGTCACTTGTTTATGAATGTTTAGAATATCATTGGGAGAGAAAACAAAAATGGGGGGGGGGGGGTACCACCAAACACTTATATGATGCCAAACCGTAGAAGCAATGTGGCATGCAGTGAAGAGATGCTCAATTGATTAAGTAGTCTCACCACACAGTTTGCAATCCACCAAAGTCGAGGTGATACCCCTTTTAAACAGCATATTAGCCGTATGAAGTCGACCCACAAACATTCTCCACCCAAACACGTTTACCTTAAGAGGGGCCCAACTGATCAACTCAAACACGGCTGCGTCTCGGTTTTCTTCATCCATTTTAATTAACTTTTTAACAGTCGCTACCGAGAAATCCAAAGCACCATCAGTTGCTCATTCCCAAGCATCTTGACCGCTCCCGAACCGAAACCCCACAAACTTCTGAAGCAAAGTTTGCAGGTCCATCTTAGCACCATCTGACAAGCTGGCCCGTTTCCAGACCCATTCGAAGTGTAACTTTGCCCCATTAAGCTTTACTCAGTCTTTTATCACGCAAGATTTCAAATTTTCCTTAGCAAACAAAACAAGAAACAAGTTTTTGAGCGGAACCTTATCTAGCCACGGATCGATCCAAAAACGGATTTTCCCTCCATCTCCCACTTCCCCTTTAACCGTGTTACCCAGCATAGTGTTTGATAATAATTGGTTTTCAAGATTAGCTATGGTATCCCAAGCTCCTTCGATGGTTTTATTAAAAGGCACAATCAGCCAAGTCCTTGGGGTTTTGTGAATAATATCAATAAATCTTCTCCAACTATCGTTTTCTTAGAGTTTATATCTCCACCACCATTTTATCAATAAGGTGATGTTAGACACCTTAAGCAAGCACAACCTAAGACCTCCCAACTCCTTATCTTTTGTATTTTTTTTCCCAAAGCCACCCAACATGTCTTCTTATTCTCTTTGGTTCTACCGCAAAAGAAATCTCTCCGCTTAGCTTCCAATATTTCAATGATTTGAACAGGAGCTTTATATAAAGAAAAGTAGGTCATAGGAAAACTTTCCATAATCGGTTTGAGAATTGTAAGTTTACCACCCGAGGACATAGTTTTCGCCTTCCAACCCGCTAGCCTTGAAATGAACACATCTAAAACTGGCTGCTAGTTTATTTATATTAAGTTCATTTTCGCACCAACAAGCAGCCCAAGGTACACGAAGGGTGTTTTGCCAACCCTATAGTTGATCCGATTTGCCATCCCAATCACCTCATCCTCACTAACCCCAACCCCAAATCAAATTTGATTTCGAAAGATTTATTCCGAGACTGAATATTAAGTTGAAACAACGAAGAAGTCTGATCACGTTTAAGGCGTTCGCATCTGACCACTCACCTAATATAAGTGCGTCATCCGTAAATAGAAGGCTGGATAAATAAGGACCTCCATTTGGCGACTTAAATCCTTTAAAAACTTCTGACTCAATAACTCTATTAAATAGGTCTGTAAGCGCCTCCATCCCAATTAGAAATAGAAGTGGCTAGATTGGGTCTCCTTGACGAATACCCTTTGAATACTTAAATTCAAATGTCGGTGACCCGTTGACCAAGACGGAAGATCTAGCAGTGGAAATTATACACATCAACCATTTGTGCCATTTTTCTGGGAACCTCATGTTAGGATCTGAGTTTGGTTTTGATTGTGTTTTACGTTTGAATTAAGATGAAGATGAATGAGTTGTGTAGCGGAATTAAGATGGAAGCAAACTTTTCACAATCAAACAGGAGAATTGCTTTTACCATACAAGTTTAACATTGAACCGAATGATTGAATTTAATTTCAACAACGATTACAATTTTGCAAGTATGCAAAAACCTCCCGCTCAGCCTGAGCTCACAGTATTTGTTCGTGCAGGAAGAAGATAGTAAAAGAGCTAAATAGAACAGTGCATGGTACTGTTCTATTTATAGGCACGAGCAAACCACTGAGGCATCTAAGCTGACGTTACCATGAAAGTGACATCTAACCTCCTAACAAACTCTAACCCCTGATCTATACAACCTCTGTTATGCTAACAACTGCTATTACATTTCATTACGTAAAGATAACTAAACTACTGCTACATCCTTCCACTGATGTGAATCCAGCAGTACTTGTCATGATCAGCAGAGCTTGACTCAAGGCAGTAGATTGAATCAACAGAGCTTTAATCTACCATCAGTCTTTTATTTGATCAGCAGTTTGTAGGTCAGCAGTTTGTACGGTCAGTAGATAGGAGGTCAGCAGATGTTGAAACCACTTTCAAGGGGAGAGACTTGTATACATAACATCTGCTTATTCTGGATCCACTGCTCTGATCCAGTTTTGGCTTTAATTATATGTTCCTTTGGTAGGGTTCAATCCCAACAATCTCCCCCTGGAACAGATAATGCCAAAACTCTTCATTATTTGAAGATCTTTATTGCCTCATCAACAGTTCCCTTATTTGCCCTTTGAGTTGTAGCTCAAAGGTTAAGGCATCTGTGTCATCATCATCCCTGCTAAGTGGAAGATCAAGGAGATCCTGCAAATCTTCAAGACTTAGGCCAAGTGCTTGTTCCCTTGTTAGTTTCTTCACTTCTCCACTAGACTTGAACACTGTCAGTACATGGGTCTGTTTATCAGTTTTCCACTTTAGTACTTTAGAGCCTGATGGGTTTCTTGGGAGATTTTTATTAGATGAGGTGTTTGGAGATGCCGGCCTATTGATGACTGACTGAGCAGTACTTGCAGGTTGATTCAGGCCAAGAGTATCAGCTATCATCTGCTTAATGCCTTCTTTTACAAGCTCATCTCCTGCCATTAATTCTGCCACTGTTTCAGTAACCAACTGTTTTTGTTGCTTTCTTTTGTAGATAGCAGCACCAGCTGGAGCAGTAGCTCTCATGATTCGCAGTTTTGATGGTCTTTTTGAAACCTTTGCTTCAGGGTAGTCAGGTTTTTATGGAAATGTGGGATCTTTCTTCCTTAATTCCTCCAACCTTTTGTAGGTGGCCCTGACTATATCTTCTTTCCATCTTGCCACTTGATTTTTAGACCCATAGTCAGCAGCAACTAATTCCTCTTTCATTCTCTTCAGCTCTAGTGTCTTTTCAGGCAACTTTCTTTTATACTTTGACCAATCTGGAGGAGTGTGTTTGACCTTATTCTTTATCATTTCTTGAATCCTGGCTGCTTCTTGTTCAAGCTCAGGAATGGTCCACTCCTTGTACCTATGCTTTTCTCCCTTGTACTTCTTGGTTGCCATGATGCTTTCAATGTAGTCTTTTCTCAAAGTTTCATCTGCTTTCTCTGAGATTTGTTGACAAACATTTTTTGCAAATTGCTCTAAGGATCTGACTTGAGTAAATAGGAACTGATAATGCCTTTGAATTTCTCTGTCAGTTTTTCTTTTAGAGTTTCTTTTGGAAATATCCTCTGCCTGTTTAGCCTTAACCTTCAAATATTCTTCAATGTTGTTAGGCCTTGGATATCCTTTAACTGATGGCAACTTCCTTTTAACAGGGTCATCCTCATAGTAGAAGGACTTGATCTCTTCTCTAACTGCTTCAAGTTCTAGAGGAAATTGGACACCTGTAGGAGTGATGATAGGGATTGGTTGTTGTACTGGAGCTGATGCGAGAGGAACAGGGTTTGGAATAAGTGCAAGTGATTGTGAAGATGTTGGTGGTGGTGATGTTGAATCATCATCTGGTATGAAAATCCTTCCCCTTTTTATTGTAGGAGAGGCAGATGATGTTTTGGGTGGATCAGTGGTGGTGATTTGAGTGGCAGTGATTTGTGATTGACTAACAGCTGTTGAAACAACTGGTGTTTCAACCACTGTTGTCATTACAACAGATGTTGTAATGTCTACTGTCTTCTGCTTTTTGGCAGGAGGCGATGGTGGTGATGTTGTTTTTGGTGGTGGTGGTAAGGCAGTGGTTCTGGTGTGTGTTGAAGTGGTGTGTGTTGAAGTGATGGCAGATGTTGAAACAACTGAAGTACCAGCAGATGTTGATACAGCAGGAGTTACAACAACTGTTTGGGTGGAGGTTTGATGTTGGGGGCTTTTGGACGGCGGTTTTGGAGTATGCTTTGTGACTCTAGATGGTATGGATTTAGGTTCCCTCACTTTTCTAGTGAGATTTCTTTCTGGCACAGGATTTTTAACATCCTTTGGCTCAGAACAACCCTGCGCATTCAGCTCCATGTAAGCTCTTTTCTCCTCATTCCACCTTGAGATATCCTTTGCCGCTCTATCCCTTTTTACACTTGCTATAGCATCATCAAGTGCATTTTGGGTAACATCAACCTTTTTGCTACCATCTGGCAAAGGTATCTGCTTGGTCATGTTCTCCGTTTCTGGTTCTATGTAGAGACCATCATCTACTCCCTTCTTCTTCCATTCTTTAATTTTCTCCCCCTTTTTGGCATTATCTGGAGGGGGTTGATCAATGAAGAGAATAGTTGGAGGAGCAGTGCCAGTGGTTTTCAATATGTGGGCCTTGAGAGCCTTGATGTCTGCTTGTGTGTTCTTGAACCTAGACTCCATTGTGTTTCTCAGCTCTTGTACATGTATTGCATGTTGCTGATCAGCCATTTGTTTTTGTTGTTGGAGAAAAGGTTGAAATAGATTCCAGAGCTCATTTGCAGCAGGTGCTTGTGGTGGAGCAGGTGCTTGAGGTGGAACAACAGTGGATTGCACCTTTTGTACTTTCAACAACTGATGCAGCATTTCTTTAATTTCTGCAACAGAGGTATCCTGTTTTTCAACTCGCTCCATCAATTCTAGGTACTTTAAACCATCACCCAATTTAATGGGATCATCTGATTTCCCACTAGCAGTGGTTTTATCAGTGGTTGAGGTAGGGAGTGTACTCCAAACATTAACCATTGTTGCCCCTTTTTCTTGGTACTGGGGTCTTCTTCCTTCAACACTTGACAACCTTTTGATGTTGCCAGTGGTCAAAACAAATCCACTGGTGGATGTTAGAGGTGCTATGGAAGGAATTGCCTCCAAGGAAGTCTTATTGATGTAACCACTGTCCAAATGTAAACCAGTGGGTTCAACATTTGTAGTGGTTGCTTCACTTGGACTACCACCAAGAGTTACTTGTAACTAAAGGGGTGTAACCTCCTCAGGTCTTGTTGGTGGGTTAGCTATGATTGATACATCAGACCTAGTCATTTGTTGAAGTATATTCTCATTGATAGGTGATTGAGAAGGACTGGTTTGTGCCTGGTTCAGATCAATAGCATCCAACAATAATTTAGTTGATGGGGGGAATTGTGGATGTGAGGTTAGGTGTAGAAAGAGAATTTGCCCCGGGCATTGGGCTGTGGATGATGGAAGCAAGTGATTCTAGAACATCATATTGTGGAGTCCCTATGTGTACAACCTGTTCTTTATGAGAAGAAGCAGGAGGAGTTTCAGTTATGGGTTGAGATATTTGTACCAACTGCTGTGAGGAAGTAGCAGCAGTGGTTTCTTGTGACTTTTGTGTTGTCACTGGCAGTTGCTCTGGTATCTCATCCTCCAGAGTTGCCTTTTTGATAGGTTTGGGGGGTTTTTGAGTTTTCTTTTTGTTTGGCTTTTTGGTGATTAAAGGTGTGGGTTTCAAAGCAGGTGTTTTGCTACTTTGATCACCTTGAGCAGTGGGCTCAGCAGCAGATACCTGAGGAGCAGTGGTAGCTGCTAGATTCTGCTCAGGCACCTCTGCTTGTGTTTTGCAAGGTGTTGACATTCTTTTAAAAGTTTCAACAGTTAAGCTGTTTATTTGAAAAGATTCACCTTGTTTTATTGCAGCAGCATCATTCTTACCAAGTTTCTTTTCAAAATCGTAACTTAAAAATCTTGGAAAAAGTAAGAATGGCTTTTTATCAACATTTTTAACTAGATCATTAAAGATTTCCTGGGAGTAATTGAAATCTTCATCTTGAAGTATAGCATATCCCAGATTTTGAATCTTTAATGGTATTTCATTAAAAGAGGTGGTTTTGTTTGAAACACACATAAGCAGAGTATGGAACAAAAATATTGTTGCAGGTGGAAAATAACCTTTTTGTAAGGTATCCTTTTTCATTTGCTCTGCATAACCCCTTTCAAGGAAATTAGTTTTTAACTCATTTTTAGGAAAAGAAGTGTTACCTTGCTGATCATTGAGTTCAAAGACTTCCGAGATGGATTGTGGTGTGATTTTGACAGCTTTACCCTTTAGAGAAGAGTTAATGGCTATGACAGTCTCACCTTGTTTGTCAAGGGTTACATTTTTCCAGAACTCTCTTTGGGTCGCCAAGTAAATTGGTGCATCTGTTGTTAACAAAGTTTTATACTTTGATGTAGATAAGACATTTATGATGGAGTCGAAAACATCAGTGGTGCCGGGTTTTGTGAGAAGACCCAAAAGGTTGTGAGACGGTTTGTGTGGAATTTCAGTGGGTTTGGCCTTTTGAGAGGCTTCTTTTGAAGATGATTTAGAAGTGGGTTTTGTAGATGACTTCGATTTTGTCATTTTGGAGATGATGATCGAAGAAGGTTGTGAAGGAATTTTGAGAAAAAATGCTTTGAGAAGAGAATTTTTATGAATTCAATTCGACAGTAAAACCCTGTTTGGGGTTTTGAAAGGGGTTTTATGGTGAAAAAGTGAATGCTGACGTGGCAGTGGTTACAAAAGGTCTGACTACTATGTACTGCCCACATGCCAACCCCTGATGAAATGAAGGACAGTACTTTTATGAAAGTTACTGATGAAAGGCAGTGGTTACAACGGTAACAAATAGGAGCAGTGGATGATTTTCACTATCAGTGGATAGCATATCAGTGGATAAGACACTGCTTTTGAACAACAGTGTTTATCAAGGAAATGAGAGAACAGGGGATGACTATCAGCAGTGGACAGACTTTGAAGTAGAGCAGACTTTTGAACAAGCAGTGGTTATGGCAGACTTTTAAGGATTTTAATGAAAACTTCATTTTTGACTATTTTTAAGGATGGATTTTTGATTTTCTGAAAACATTTTAATGCTTTTATTCATAGAAAAACAAGATGTTGCTTGTTATTCCATGTTTAGCATGCCAATCCTAGAGACCAAGCTTTCAAAGGTGGATGTATCTAATGCTTTTGTGAGCACATCTGCCAGCTGGTCTTTAGTTGGAACATGATGCGGAGAAAACAAACCTTTTTCATAGCAATCCCTCACAAAGTGATGTCTGATGTCGATGTGCTTGGTGGTTGAATGGGAAACTAGATTTTGATGATATTTTCTGCTGTCTGGCTATCCAACATGAGTGGTGTCTTTAAGGCAGTGATACCAAAATCCAGCAACTGATTTTGAAGCCACATGAGTTGGGCTGTATAGCTTGCAGCAGCAATGTATTCAGCTTCAGCAGTGGATGTTGAAACAGCTGCTTGTTTTTTGCTTTTTTCTTTGCCATGAAACTAAGCAATCACCTAGAAACTAGCACCCTCCTGAAGTGGACTTCCTTGTGGTGTTACATCCGGCAAAGTCACTGTCTGAAAAACCTGAAAGCTTGATATTCCCATTAGCTGGATACCAGATACCAAGTGTGGGAGCACCTTTTATGTATCTGAAAATCCTTTTTACAGCAATGAGATTTGATTTTCTGGGAGCTGATTGACTTCTTGCATAGACACATGTTGCAAACATGATGTCTGGTCTAGATGCAGTTAGGTACAGTAAGGACCCAATCATGCTTCTATAAAGTGTTTGGTCAATCAGCTCATCCTTTTCATCAGACATGATAAGCTTATTTGTTGCCATGGGGGTGCTGCATGGTTTACAATCATTCATATCAAATTTATTCAAAAGTTCTTTAGCATATTTGCTTTGATGAATGAAAGTTCCATTTTGCATTTGCTGAACTTGGAGACCAAGAAAGCATTGCAGCTCACCCATTGCACTCATTTCAAACTCAGCTGTCATGAGTTGCCTAAACTCTTCACACATTTTATTACATGTGCTTCCAAAAATAATGTCATCCACATAAATTTGGACAATCATTAAATCCTTTCCTCTCCATTTTAGAAACAGTGTTTTATCAATGGTACCTCTTTTGAAACCATTTGAGAGTAGAAAGGTGGAAAGAGTTTCATACCAGGCTCTAGGTGCTTGTTTCAGGCCATACAAGGCTTTGTTTAGCCTGTAGAGATGATCTGGATAAAATGGATCCTCAAAACCTGGAGGTTGACAAACATACACCTCTTCTTGAATTGTACCATAGAGGAAAGCACTTTTGATATCCATTTGGAACACCTTCATGTTGTGGTTGACAGCAAAGGCCAGGAACAATCTTATAGCTTCCAATCTTGCTACAGGGGTGAATGTTTCATCATAATCAATCCCCTCTTCCTGTCTATAACCTTGAACCACAAGCCTGGCTTTATTCTTGACAACAATGCCCCTTTCATCAGTTTTGTTTTTGAAGACCCACTTTGTGCCGATGGGGCTTACATCTTTTGGCAGTGGTACAAGCTCCCATACTTGTTGTCTTTTAAACTGTTGGAGCTCCTCTTGCATGGCTTCTACCCAGCTGTTGTCTTTCAGTGCCTCTTGGTACTTGACTGGCTGATGGAGTGATAGAAAACCAGCAAAAAGACAAATGTTTTGGGTTTGGCTTCTTGTGAGCACCCCTTCATTGATGTTGCCAATGATTTGGTCAGGTGGATGAGATCTCAGGAAGATTAGATCTCCTTGGTATGGTATGATGGCATTTGTTGGTGAAGGCTGCAAATGTGTATCATCTGAGCTAACCACTGCTGGTGACTTTGATGATCCAGCAGTGGCTTCAAAAGGTGGTGGAATAGGTGGCAATGGTGTGGACACATGCTGATTTTTATCCACTGTTTGAGGACTTTTATCAACAGTGCTTGATGATGTGGAAGCAGTGGTTAAGGGGCTACTTTGGTCAACAACTGTTGAGGTAGTAGTGGTTGAGCTTTGACAGCTGTTTTGAACATCTGATGCTCTTCCCATTCTGACAGACTTTTGAGGAATGATGATTTCATATCCATAGTCTGGTGTTGAATCCTTTGATGGACCTGCACTGTTAGTCTTGACAGCAGTATTTTCAAAAGTGAATTTATCAAGATCAAACAAATCAGCAGGGTTTGCTGGGATTTTCATTGATGAAAGTTCATTGAACTTTATATTCAAGGTCTCCTCCACTGCTTTGGTCCGTGTATTAAACACTTTGTAGGCTTTGGCAGTGGTTGAGTATCCCAGATGATAACCACAATCTATTTTGGCTGCAAACTTTAAGATGGAATCTTTTAAATTCAAAATAAAGCATGGGCAGCCAAATACTTTAAAATATGAGATCAGTGGTTTGATTTTATACAGAATTTCATAAGCAGTCTTTTTGTGCCTGGGGTTTATTAAAACTCTGTTTTGGACATAGCAAGCAGTGTTTACTGCCTCTGCCCAGAAAGTCAAAGGCAAACCTGAGTCAGCAAGCATGATCCTAGCAGCTTCAATCAGTGTCCTATTCTTTCTCTCAACTACCCCATTTTGCTCTGGTGTTCTAGGGATGCTGTACTGCCTTACAATCCCCTTCTTCACACAGAAGGCATCCAACTCCTTATTTTTGAATTCTGTGCCATTGTCACTCCTGAAGACTTTTACTGGAAGGTCAAATTTCTTTTCAACCTGTGTCACAAAGTCTTGCAAAATGCCTGCAGTCTCATCTTTTGAGTGTAAAAAGAAAGTCCATGTAAACCTAGAGAAGTCATCAATAACAACTAAACAATATCTCTTCTTCTTGAGACTCATGACTTGGACTGGGCCAAACAAATCCATGTGCAGCATTTGCAAACACTGGGTTGTTTTGGACTCTTCAATGGACTTAAAGGAGCTTTTATGCTGTTTTCCTTTTAAACAGGAAACACAATGCGCAGGACATGAAAACAATTTTTGAGGTAAGCCTCTTACCAATCCATTTTTTGAAATTTCAGTGATTATCTTGAGATTTGTGTGCCCCAATCTTCTGTGCCAAAGTTCTGTCTCTTTGTTAGAGGCAGCTGAGAACAGACAGGCATCAGTTCTGGGACACTCTTTTGACATATCAACAACATAAACATTGCCACTTCTTTGAGCAACAAGTTTTGTTTTTCCAGATTTTATTATTGCTTCAATCTTTTCAACCATTTCTGGTCCAACAATCCTACAACACTCCTTTGTGAAGAATGACCCATACCCCTTATCACTCATTTGTGAAACACTCGGGAGGTTGAATTTCAGATTGTCTATCAGATTGACATTTTCAAATTTTACATTTCCAGACTGTACTGTACCAGACCCCATAACTTTCCCTTTACTATTATTCCCAAAGGATATATCACCCCCTCCATGGATTTTGAAATCTTTGAGTAGGGCTTTACATCCTGTCATGTGCCTGGAGCCTCCACTATCTACATACCAAAGGCTATCTAAGCATGCAGAAGCTCCCTGCACATGAAGTAAAAGGATTAGTTCATTAGGGTTTCCAAAGCCAATAAGGCTTTGGATGGGGTCTCAACAGTGTCTGGGATGGATGCAAATTGATGGACAGTGGTTAGGTCAGGGGTTTGGACAGTTTTAGGACTGTTTCTTTCTAACCACTGTTGTGGGTTTTAACTAATCACCTGTTGATACCCAAAAGGATGCCTGTTCACTCTAGGTTTAGAGGGCCTTTTGTAGGTCTCATAAACGTGTGGAATCCTTTGGTAAGATGATTATCCCTTGCCTTTTCTGAATTGGTTGGCAGGGGGTGCATCAGTCACTTGAACATCTCTTTGGACAGATGTTTGATTCAGCTGTTTTGTAACAGCTGTTTGGACTGGCACAAACAGTGGTTGATTTTTGGTGAACTTGACAGATGATGTTGATGGACTCAAGGATGTTTTAGCAGTGTACTCATTCTTTTTTACATCAAAGTTTTTAAGATACACACATTCTTGAGTTTTGTGGTTTGGTTTACCATAGATGATGCAGCTTTCAGCAGGTACAATGACACTTGTTTTGTTTAAGTCATATGCTTTTAAATGGAAACAATCTTTTGTTAGATGATTCCTTTTTTCACAAAATTCACAAAACAGGTTTTTGATTTTTTCTCTCTTCTTTCTCTTTTCAGACTCCTTTGCAACAGAGTTTTTAACCTCTGCTGGGATGTCCTTGAGAGGAATGACTTTTGCCTTTGGAGCTTTAACACCATCAGTGGTTATGAAATCCATGGGTTTAAAATTTTCAAGAATGTCACACTCATCAGACCATGTGGGTTTAAATTGGTATTTCTCAATTTCCTCAAAAGTAGAGGATCCCAATGGTCTCTTGTCACACCCCGACCACGTAAAACAACAAACCGTGGCGGAAACGTCGGGGAGTGTTGTAACAGAATTATTGTTTCGAACCATGGATACAAAGAGTTTCATTTTATTAAATATTAAACATTATCTTAAGTTAAACAAACAAGTCAAACACAGTCTATTATCGTTATTAAATCACTAAGGCCTCTTCCGGTCCTAAGTGAGCATGCATCCTATTCGCAATCAACACTAAGCAACTTCACCTGAAACATATGTAAAAACAAAGTCAGCAAAGAAATGCTGGCGAGTACATAGTTTTTGTGTGAGTATCAGATTCATGGCTCGTTTGTATGTTGAAAACAACTTGTACAACTTCGTTAATTGATATTAGAAAACCTTGTTTTATAAAATGTTTGTATTTTAAATGAATAACCAAGTCAAAAGAGATTGGTCATAATTTATAAACCTCGATGCCATGAATCTTAACCCAAAACTTTTGTTTATGTAAACCAAATCATAAATCATTCTCGTAATAAAACTCGTATAGTTTACATCGTTTCGAAAACCTCGTTTGTGTGGCATCGCTTCCAATTGTTCACCCAAGTGAACTAAACAACGCCACGGTATGTAATATGATGAAAACATATATATATAGGAAGTACCAGCGGCGTATCCACCATGCTTTCATCACATTACACCCGTCCCGTTATCTAAACACTAACCGAAGACCAATCATTTACCCAAATCGTTTAATTCGTTAATAATCGCTTTAGTCGTTTAAATCATTCTCGTTTTAGATCGTGAAACTACTTTTGGTCGTCTCGCTAATAACATTCAAACCTTTGTGACTCGTCTATTGTTCAACTCGTTTTCGTATTAACAAACCACCAAAGGGTAAGTTAACAATCATCAGATTCAGTCGTTACCTACCTAACCCACACATAACCATGGGTGCGGTCTGATAACGGGATTTGTCAGATCCTATGGTACCATAACCTAATACTGGTCGGTTTGGCCGAAATTAATGAATGTCATTCGTTATGTAACTACAACCAACAAGCTTGTTCACATTATCGAAATCGTTATTAGTTTGGTATAAACCATCTTACTCGTTTTGAAACCATCGTTAAAACATCGAAATCGTTTTGATACATATGAATCACCCCAAAACAATCGAAAACAGTAAAAGAGGGGAATCTATGTACTCACCTTCGGGTGCGTTTTTAAATGTTAACACAATCCCTCAAATTGTTTATCCCCCTAAATTAAATAAGAATGATTTTTAATAATCAAAAACCACACTTTGACATGCAAAATACTACTTATGTCATTTCTGTTTTAATATATATGAAACTGGACTGTTTTCGGACATTTAAATAAAATAGTTAACTTATTCCAAAAATTCCCAAATTTTTACAGAATGTCTTAAACGATCCAATTATTATTATGTAAAAATATCGGGGTCTAGTTCATTACCAATATTTTATAAAAATTCATTTTCCCGACTGCAATCAGATTTGTTACTTTCTGATCGCAGTCTACGGAATAATTCACGAAAAATTAATCGTCAGTCGGGTTGACAAAATTCCAGTTGGATGATCACGGAGACAACAGTGACCATCTACAGTATAAATTTTATGATCTATCCCTACACAGAATTCAAGTTATGACTGAAAACAGGACGCATATTTTCAGCAGAAAAATTGCAGCTCTAGCTGCTGTTACGAAAAGACACTTTAAAAATAGTAAACGGAGTCCAAAAATTATGATTCCAGTGTCATTAGAACCATATTTTATAATAACACATTATAGACTTAAGAAAATGCATTTTTCGTTAAGTTACGGACTGGTTACAGCCAGTTAAAGGTGGCTGGAAATGCAAATTAGCAAGCTGTTTTCAGTCTTTTAACATTATAAAGTGTGTTCGACTGATTCCGTTAACATGTTTAGTGATCACAACAATACTTACAGCAGATTATCTCTTATATATATATCAGATTTAACATGTATTATCATACTTCATCATTATTTTAACACTACTTTAACCATACTTCATCTTTAGTTAGTTATACTTCAAGACTTTGGTGATGTTCTTTAGAGTTCTTATGTTTTTGATCATTAAGCATCATTAACCACTTAAATAACAAGTAAAATACAAGGATCTAAGTGCTTACCACTAGCACAAGGCTAGGGGAGTTCGAGTGTAGAAAAGTGGTGGATAAAAGAAAATGAGAGCGGTTCTTGAGCTTCCGAGTGCACCAAGCTTACTTGTTCGGTCTCTAGCACCTTTGTGTATGTGAAAAATGGCTTGAAGGGGACTTGATGGTGGGTGTATGGGGGATGGAGGTGGCTGCCGAACTCAAAGAAGGAGGAAGAAGAAGAGTGCTTGTAAGTGTTGAGTTGGTGAAATGAATGTTCAAGACCCTTGTGCTAATTTATAAACCAAGTGCCATGTTTATCCACCATGTATCATGTCCTTAATCCACCAACACCTCTAAATAAAATATTGAAAAGAAATGTGGGGGTGTCCCCTCTTTCTACAACCGGTTGGGAGGGGGGGGGGGGGTTCTAGTTTAGTTGGGTTGAAATTCTTGGTTACTAGTTTAGTTAGGATTAGGTGATATAGTTAGTGTATTATTGTGTGTTATGTAATATAAGGTGTGTTAGGGTGTTCGGGGACCCTAACTAGCTCAGAAAAATAAAAACAATGTGTTTGTCAATATTTTTATGTTCCGGGTAATGTCCGGTTGTTCGGTTGGGTATCGTTCCGTTAAAGCGTTTAATTATGTACCGGGTATTTTATCTAGCGTTCAAATCCCGATTTATGGCGTTCTAATTTATTTTTATTATTCTATGAAAATAAACTTGCCAAAATATTACTGAAATAAATTTCAGTTGCCAAGACTGGCTGCGTTGTCCGCGTTTCGCAGTAGAAACACTGTGTCGCGCAGAAACACGCGGTAATCGCTTAAACTTGAAAAAAATAACGTTTTTAAGTGTTTTAATTTATTTTTTTCAACACGAACCTGATTAAAATAAAATTTTAATCATAACAGAATGTTTGTGGGATTTAAAAATTATCCGGACGGTCACCAACGTTCGCTTCGCAGTTTTGTCGTAAATAGCTCTTTTAGTTCAAATAAACATGTTTTCGCCATACCGAATCCTTCAAAACTTATTTCTAAGTTATGTAAAGGATATTTAGGGTATGTCAGGCTTACGTCACAGTTCCGGAGTGTACGTCGCATTAAACTGATTGCGTTTAAGCACCAGTTTGCGTATAACCTTCCAGAAAGTGATTTAAAGCTTGAAGTCGGAATCGAATCAAATTGTAAAATTAATAAACATATATGCACATATAATAACACCAAAACACATATAATAACACCAAAGCACATTGTTTTATTGATAACTGACATTGTTTTTCATTATACGGTGCTTACAGAACACAGTTGTCACAGTCTCCCCTACTTTAGGAAATTTCGTCCCGAAATTTTATTTAGAGGAAACTTGTGAAAGCTTGAAGCATGAAGTCGAAAAGATAAAAAAACACCGGTTAGAGTTCCGAACTTCTAGTAACTTAAATAACATTATGTTTGCAAGGTAAGAGGGACACTTATATACAAGTATATGAAGCGTCATTGGTGCGTCCACCGTACCTCCATTACATTGTTCACGTTTCGTTATTGTTGTCACTATTGGTTCTTACACATGATAAATCTTACTGTGGTTTCCGTGCACTGAATTTTTATAATTATGTACGCGTCCGTAATTACGTAATTCCTTGCATAGTCCACACAGTGCATTTAATAATGTGTAGGGGAAAAACCAAATGAATGAACCTGTGATGAGTGTGACTAGACCACCATAGGGTCCTTTCAGCTGTATCATCACATGCCACTCTTAACCAGATTCTGAATCAGTCTTTAACTAGACCACTCAAGGGTCTATTTTCGAATCATGGAATGGTACTATATAACCCAAGGGTCTTAACTACCACGTAGAAGCCCATTAAGGATTTAAGATAGTACCTTTTTGAATATCCTATTATGAATCCCCCATATGAGGATATGGAAGATTCTATGAGGATTTGGATAACAAAAATTGGATCACATAAAAAAAGAGAACACCTAAACACATAATCGCATTAATCGTTTAACTTGACCTTTAATTGTTATCTTTGGACATGGGTATTTAAAGCATACCAGGAATCCAGTCCGTGGATTTCACTTGGCACTTTAAATATTATCAAGAATCTAACTATGAAGATAGGAAGATCTTAATAGGAATTCGGTTTGTCCTTATTGAGTTGTAATGTACATATTAAGGTGTACAAGGAATCCAATCAGGGCTCCGATTTGGGCGATAATCATCCACAAGGATTCTTAAAATAGAGCAACCCATTGCCCTTTCGTTTCGAGTTTAAGCTCGTGTTGAAGTGGTACCTCATACTTCAATAAGTCCTCGTCAACACAAAATCGTTGTTCTTGAAGGGCACGAGATTGAATATCAGATAGAGTTTGAACAGGATGAAGCTTGACTCGTTCCTTTTGACTAAGCGCATCGGCTACGACATTCGCCTTACCAGGAAGGTAGCGAATCTCGAAATCATAATCGTTCAAGAGCTCAACTCATTGTCGTTGCCTCATGTTCAGCTCCTTCTGATTAAGAATGTGCTGGAGACTTTTGTGGTCTTGTGAAAACCACACACTTCATTCCATAGAGGTAGTGTCTCCAGATTTTGGGTGCGAAAATCACAGCTCCTAATTCCAGATCATGAGTCGTATAGTTCTTCTCGTAAATTTTCAGCTGTCTAGACGCATAAGCTATGACCTTACCTCGTTGCATAAGAACGTAACCAAGTCCTAGATTCGACGCGTCACAATAGACAACAAAATCATCGTTTCCCTCAGGTAGAGATAAAATAGGAGCATCACAGAGCTTTCGTTTCAGCGTTTGGAACGCTTCTTCTTGCTTAAGTCCCCACTCAAAAGGCTTATTTTTCTGAGTCAAGGCAGTGAGTGGAACCGCGATCTTCGAGAAATTAGGAATAAACCGTTGATAAAACCAGCAAGACCAAGAAAAGAACGAATTTCTGTAGGTGTCGTTGGTGTATTCCAATCCTTAATTGTAACAATCTTGGATGGATCTACATGAATACCCTGCTCATTGACAATATGACTCAAGAACTGAACTTCTTTAAGCCAAAATTCACACTTGGAGAATTTAGCGAAAAGTTTGTTCCTTCTTTAGGAGTTCCAATGTCAAACGAAGGTGTTGCTCGTGATCGGCTTGAGACTTTGAATAAATGAGAATATCGTCGATGAACACAACAATGAACTTGTCTAAATAAGGTTTACAGACCCTATTCATTAAGTCCATGAAGATAGCTGGGGCATTCGTCAAACCAAAAGGGCATGACAGTGAACTCGTAGTGCCCATATCTTGTACGGAAAGCAGTTTTGGGGATATCTTCTTCGAACACGCGAAGTTGATGATACCCAGAATGCAGGTCGATCTTGGAAAAGCATGAAGCACCTTGCAGCTGGTCGAAGAGATCATCAATTCTAGGTAGGGGATATCGATTTTTGATGGTAAGCTTATTAATCTCACGATAATCGATACACATTCGAAAAGATCCATCTTTCTTTTTCACGAAGAGGATAGGAGCTCCCCAAGGAGAAAAGCTCGGACGGATGATCCTTTATCAGACAACTCTTGAAGCTGTTTCGATAACTCTTGCATCTCCGATGGTATAAGACGATAAGGTGCTTTCGCAATCGGGTTGGCATTGGGTACAAGGTCAATATGAAACTCGACTTGACGAGCTGGAGGCAAACCAGGCAGTTCATCGAGAAACACCTCTGGATAATCCCGAACAATCGGAATATCCTGTATACTCTTGCTCTTGTCTTTCTCCTCGGTGACATGTGCCAAGAAAGCAACATATCCTTTCCGCAAATAACTCTAGGCCTTTGTACACGACATAAGCTTCACTCCACCTGATGGCTTCTCGCCACGAACTTCCAGAACATCGCCAGACGAAAGAGGAATACGAACAATCTTATCGAAACAAACCACCTCAGCATGATGTTTGGTCAACCAATCCATCCCCATGATAATATCGAAACTCCCAAGTTGCATCGGCGTGAGGTCGATGGGAAATAGATGGTTATCAAGGTTTAACTGACAATTACGAATAACAGAATCGAGAACAAGAGGTTTACCAGTAGCAACTTCGACAGATAAGGGTTTCCTCAGTTTAGTTCTAGGTATAGCAAGCAAAGGCTCAAAAGATAACGAAACAAAACTTCTATCGGCACCAGAATCAAAAAGAATGGATGCAGGTCGATTGTTAACAAGAAACGTACCATTGACGACGAGGTTGTCAGCTCGCGCCTCGTTTGCATTCAGATTGAATACTCGTCCACGAGCGGGATTCGCATTCGCATTGACATTGACATTCACGTTCGGATTTGCATTTGCATTTGCCAACCTCGGACAGTTGTTGCGGAAGTGACCATACTCTCCACAATTGAAGCATGAACCCGGTGGGAATCTAGCAGCATTCCCCTGAACTGGGGCTTGAACCTGAGCAGCTTGATTCTGAACAATCTGATTATGACCCGAACGACAGACGTTGGCCAGAAGCCCAAGCTTACCACACGTTGTGCATTGTCTACAAGCTTGTTGTGCAACATGATGACGGTTGCAGCGAGCACAATGGGGTGCGGTACCAGCATACACTTTCTTCGCAGGAGGTTGAGCTGGTGGGTTCTGAGGGTTCTGAGCAGTTTGTGCAGTTACTGCAAAGTTCTGAGCACCCTTTCGCTTTCTCGACTTCTTCGAAGACTCACCCTACTTACCCTTACCCTTTTCCTTGTCTTTAGCAGAATCAGTTGACTTCTTCTTATCCCCCTTGCAGGTAAGTTTACCCTTCCTGACTTGTGACTCAGTAAGGGTAGCAGATAACTCGATCGCTTGAAGAACAGTAGCAGGATTAACGCCAGTCACAATATCTAGTATGGAATCGGGTAACCCATCGATATACCTCTCTATCGCTTTCTCCAACGGGGTAACCATAGTAGGACACAAAAGACTGAGCTCCTCAAATCGATCCGTGTACGCACGGTGTTCTCCCCCATATTGTTTTAGATCGTCAAACTCTCGTTCCAAAGCTCGAATTTCATGACGGGGACAAAACTCTCTCATCATGAGAGCTCGAAGCTCTTCCCATGTTTGTGCCAACGCCACTTCGGCACCCCTATCGCGCACCACTCCGTTCCACCAAGTAAGAGCACGCTTCTCGAACACACTTGATGCAAATTCAACCTTACGCCCATTCGGGCATTGCACATGTCTGAATGTGTTCTCGATACTTTCAAACCATTGAAGGAGTGCTGTCGCTCCTTGAGACCCAAAAAACTTTAGCGGCTTAGCAGAGTTGAAACTCTTGAAGTTACACGGTGCATTATTGTTGTTGTTGTTGTACAGCTCGTGGATTTGGGTCACAACGCCTGGAAGCATAGCAGCCATTTGTTGAGAGACAAGGGCTGCGAGTTCTTCAGCAGTAAAAGATTGTGCATCACGTCGAGGAGGCATTGTCTAACAAGGAAATATGAGAAACGAGTGAGGTCGATAATTTGGAAAAACAAAAGAGGTATTGAAAATATCGACGAATCATAAGGAAGGCGATCATTTGTTTGTTACCTCGAACAAACAAACGACACGCAGTGACTAATCAAAGAAATGAATCAAAATAATGTATCGCGAAGACATGCTCGCCTATAAGTGAACACTCACCCCAAGAGTTCCCAGGTAAGAGTGACGGGTCCGATTAGGTGGATTTGTACGAACACTCTAGCCTTAGACAGAAAACTCAGGGTACAGGCATTCATTCTTCCAGTTTGCACGTGTTCACATTATTTAGACCCAAACTTCGACGAGATTTTGAAAACTCAATAGGCACCAAGCCAAAAATGAGTCAAACTGGAAGGGTTCAAAACCTTACAACAGAGGGTTCAAAACCTAGTAATCAATCATCTTAGAACGAATGATAAATTCTCGAAGCAGATTCGGATTTTTGTTTTTAAAAAAAAAAAATTCTAAACGTAAATAAACTTGCGTTGGGTTCCTAGAAAGTTATAGTCTAGGTCAAAATTTTACTAATAACCTAATTCTCTATAACCATTGGCTCTGATACCAACTCTTCTGTCACACCCCGACCACGTAAAACAACAAACCGTGGTGGAAACGTCGGGGACTGTTGTAACAGAATTATTGTTTCGAACCATGGATACAAAGAGTTTCATTTTATTAAATATTAAACATTGTCTTAAGTTAAACAAACTGTTGGTGCATGTTTGTGACAACAGCTTAGATTTGGTCTTTGGATATCTTGTAATTAGTTAAACGATAAACAGTTAGCGGGTTTAGCTTTGTAATAGTTAGTTGTAATGTTTGGGCTAACCAAACCCAACGAATTGGGTGTGTGGGGGCGAATTGGGCCTGTCCAATTCGCAGTCCATGAGGTTATCCTAGCCCAAGTTGCAACCTTGTGTTATATAAACAAGGTTAGGCTTTAGGGTTTAGGTTGATCAGCCAAAACAATATTTGTGAGAATTTCGTGAGAGCTCCTAAAGCTTGGATGAATTTGATAGTGGTTAGGGTTTGATTGATTGTAATTCAGTTTGATTGATAATCAATAGAAAACCGGTTTGAAAGTGATTTGCTGTTTCTGTTTGCTATATGTTTTCTGCTATATTCTGATCAAGAGGATTCCGCACTCTTGATTGGAAAGACAATTCTGTGAAGATCCATACACATCAAGGGGACCTACAATTGGTATCAGAGCTTTAGGCTCTTGAAGGCTCGGTTCAGAATTGTTTGCTGCAGAAACAGGAAAATTTTCGAAATTGTTGAAACCTGAAATTAGGGTTTCGAAATTTTTCTTTGTTTGATAAAATTTCCAAAATTTTTGGCTGTTTTGATCTTTTGGTTTGTTTATTTGCTGATTTGCAGGTTTCAGGGTTTCCAGGAAAGTTTTTGGTTGATTCTGGAAGAATTTTTGGCTGAATTTCTTGAAGATTCGAAGACTGTTCTTCGTGGTTTTCCATCTGTTCTTGATAATTTTCGAAATTATTGTGCTGATTTGGTGTTTTGATTTTGCAGATTTGTGTTGGAGAATCAGAAAAATCTTCAGAATTTTGATCAGATTGAGTTTCTGAATTTACTGGTTTAGCGAAATTAACAAGTCAGCGAATTTGACTGACCTGCGAAATTAACTGTACCAGCATATTTATCGGCGAAGTAAATCCAAAGGCGACTTTGGTAACCGGATAACTTTCCACAGCGAAATTATTACGGTTTTCGGCGACTTTACAGGTCGTCGTAACAGCGAAATTAACAGCATAACCAGCGAATTTGACTGATTTACCAGCGAAATTACCTGATTTACCAGTGAAATTATCAGCAAATTTAAAAACCAGCGAATTTAACAGGGTGGAATTTCAGTTGGCAAGCGTCGATTAAATTTCAGAGTTTTGCAAATAGAAATTGATCCGTAGCTCGTTTGACAAAATCGTCTGCACCGTTAGATTCCTTGCATAAAAAAAAAAAAACCTCTGGAAAATCCCGAATTCGGTTTTTGACATTATATATCATTGGATTTGTCTTTTCGAGACGATTCTAAAGGTGTAATTTGGTAACCACTGTTTTCGGAGATATTTTGTACGGTTTTACCAGTCTGTTTGCGTTAAAATGTCGAACATGACAAAATTGAATGCACCTAAGATGATGAAGGTGGAGAATTATCTTACCTGGAAGGACAGCTTCAAATCCTTCATTGAATCTCAGGATGCACGCATGTGGATCTGTATTGAAGATGGGTACATAAACCCAACACACGATTATGAGGGCAGACCACGAAGAACAGACTATGTGAACATGAAAGAGGATGATAAAAAGATGTATGAGGCTGAAAAGAGAGCCTTGGCTGCGATAAAGATGTCCTTACCTGATAGCATCAAGCATACCTTCACAAAGTACACTAATTCAAAGGATATGTGGGATGCATTACAAAAGCGATATTAGGGGAATGAGAGTGCCACTCAGGCATTCATGGCAGAGATAGTGCCAGTTGATGAGGCTGAAACTACTGTGAGTGATGCTGAATCTGAAGTGAAAAATGTTGAAGCAAAAGTGGATGCTGAAGTAGAGAAAGAGAGTGAAGCTGAACAGGTTGTTGCTGATGAAACCTCAGAAGTTCATGAGAAAGAGGTACAATCTAATTCTGTATGTTTGAGATGTCGTGAACTACAGGGTGAGGTTGACAGGTTGTCAACACAAAACCAAAGTTTGGTAAGTGAGATGTCTAACATTAAAGAATCAAACTTTTTTGCTAAAAGAAATGAATCGTCATACTTGAAGAAGATAAAAGGTTATGAAGCTGAAATTGAAGCTTTAACTTGCAAACTAAATGAAAAACTTCAAGTCATAGACTTAGCTCATGACATGATGGCTGAGAAAACAAAAGAGATCTCTGAAAAATGCAAAGAGTTGTCAGATGCACAACTCAAAATTGTTGAACTTGAAAAGAAATTGAGTCAATTCAGAGATTCGTCTTTTGTAATGAAACACATGATGGGTGGGTTAAAGAAGAGTAATGACAAGACCAGTGTGGGCTTCCAGGGCTTTAATGAAGTTCCACCTCCTCTTAGTCATGACTATTCATTCCTGCCTAGTGAAGATGAGCTAGCAGACTTTATGGCATCTGCACCAAGTAGTTTTCCATCCACATCAAGTCAAGGTGATGGATCTGAGAGTGATGATGCTAAGGAAAACAATAACAGGGAACCTTTGAAAAAGAAAAATTCACCGCCTAAGAATAAAAATCAAGCTTTTGTTAAAAAGATTAATTTTGTTCAAGGTAGTGATATGAAAAATGAAACAGCTGTTATTGAAACTGAATCAAATGTAGAGTTTGCTAAAAATAAAAACAAAGAAAAATCTGAACCCAAGCAAACTAAACAAGGTTCATCCAAGGGATCATCACCATCTGATAAGGGATCTACCTCTGAGACTCCAGCTAAGAAGTCTTTGAAAAGGAGATCGTGCTTTAAGTGTCACATAAAGGGACATGTAGCTAGCTGCTGTCCTAACAAAAGGAGTGAAGCACAACTTAGTGAAAAACAGAGAGGGAAATTACCAGAGAAGAAAGGTGATAGTGAGGAGAAAGGCTCAAATTCTCCAAAGAAATCTGCTCCAAAGCAACCAGAGAGTGTTGCTGTTGGTGTAGATAAGGCTGAAAAAGGAACTCCACAAGTTCCTCGTTTTCAAAGAAATCAACCAAGATTTCAGCCTAGATCTCCACCAGGCAGATACGATAGACCTAGAAGCAGTTCACCTAGAATGAACAATTTTAATGGTAATTCAAATAATTTCAGAAGTCAAGGTCAATATCAAAATCGATACCAAAATAATGGTGGTCGAACTTTTTATAACAATGGCTTTAGAAATTACAACAATAATGCTTCTTGGAATCAAAACTGATGGTATCAAAATCAAAATTTCCAAAGGTCAAATAGTCCAAATACATATAGGAACCCTCAGGACCAAAGACCTTATGGAAATCAAAATCAAATTCCATCAACAGGTCTGAGATCCAAGACTCCAGTTAGGAGTAATGGATATTGGATGGATGTTCCAGTAGTTGGTGAATTTGAACGACCCAAGACCATTAAGGCTTGGGTCCCCCAATCTAACTAATTTCTTAGTTGGTGTGTGCAGGAGCTGCTAAGGAGGATTATCAACTTATGTTGATAGTGGCTGCTCTAGGCACATGAAGGGGGTGTGAGATTGTTGATATATTTATGTTAATTGATTTAAATTGAAGTTTAAAGTGCTGAGTCGACACACTAGATAACCTGGCAGATCTTTATACTAAAGCTTTTGACAGGGCTCGCTTTGAACATTTAGTCGAACTCAACGGGATGAGGAATCCTGAATAACTGGTTTTTCATAAGAATTTTGTAAATAGTTTACTGCTTTTCTTAAAAATCAAAAATACAAAAACATTGAAAAATAAAAAACATAAAAAAATAGAAAATAAAAAATGAGTTATCACTGTGTGAAAAAGAAGAAATGATAGTACATCGGCAAGTTAGACTGTCACACTGAAATTGAACCTAAAATTGCTTAAGTGTGATAGCAGCTTCATCATATGATGTACCAGTAGGCAAAAAGCATGAAATAATCAACTTACCAATGTGATATAAACCTAAATAGACTGAGTATGAGTGGGGAACACATCAGTGGTGTATGGTTTAATGACCTTAAATCTTGCGTTGATAGATTGCCAAAATCTGAAGTTTTGGGTCTTTATACTGTTATTTCATCTGGGGATATCAGGGTTGTCCTTCTGCTGCATCCAGATACATGCTGACCTAGACACAACCAGGATATCTTAAAAGAGCAAAAAATGCCAAAACCCTTAAATGAAGAAACTCTCAAAGAGAGTTATTCAAATGTGCAAAATGCATAAATCGTACCAAAAATGGTATTTGTCTTAGCCCTCGTTAGATATTTTGGTCTCTCTGCTGTACGGAAGTACTGACCTGTTCACCAAGTATCTAAACGTTGAAAAATAAAACGGATGAATTCAGTATACTCACCTACTACGATGAATCTTTGTGCATACCTTGATCGTGGGGGTATATCCTGAAGTGGGACACACTAGTATATCAGTAATAAAATTACCTTAACGTATCATACGGTAATGGTACTTGAAATGTTCATGCATTTTGTTTAAGTGGACAAACATACTGGTAATCGTCTTGAACTGCTTTTCATGAAAAATTAAATAAAGAATTATCTAATAGTGTGAAAACAGTTTGATTGTGCTGATATGATCTTCTTAACAGTGATTCTCACAAAAATAGAGTGTTTTGACACCGTTTTGTGCTTTATAACCCATCTACCTCCTATCTCCAACCCGCAGATCTTTTTTGACACCGTTTTGTGCTTTGTAACCCGATGAAAAAACACTGAATTGTCATCACTCATTGACGCCCATCTAACCCGAGATTCTTTATGAAGGTCTTTTGACTTTTTTATCCCTATTCTTCTAGATCCTTTAAACATTTTAGCCTGGCCCATTCTTCATCTTCTTCTAGTTCTCTAGTTTCCATGGTGTCATTCAATTGTTATAATTCAATCGTGGCAATGTCATAACTTTCTTATGCTTTACCCTCTTTTAGTCGGACCCACTGTTTAATATTTTCCTTCAAGAACTTCAATTTTGCTGCTAAACAAACATTAGGGGGCCCTTCAAAAGTAAAAGTGTCATTAAACTCCACCACCAATTTTTCGAACTTGGGAATATCCAACCATGAGTCATAGAATCCAAACGGAGTCGAGCCGTAATCCAGAGGCGATGCTCTCAGAACTAAGGGGGAGTGATCCAATAGAAACCTAGGAAAGGCCGAAAAAGACGAATCCGACCACTTTTTGATAAACTCCTGGTTGACAAATATCCTGTCAGTTTTGCTAATTTTTATGCCCTTGCTTTTGCAAAAAGTAAACTTCAATCTGGCCATAGCAAATTCAAACAACCATGTGGTCGTGAGGAAGTTGTTTAAATCATATGCACTAACCGAGTCAAAGTTTGTATTCAATTTATCCTCTGGAAATCTGACTGCATTAAAGTCTCCCATCACCGTCCAAATTCTCGGGTTTGAAGAGATAAAGCCAATTTCTGACCACAAGTTTCTCTTCTCGAGCACCCCACGAGGACCATACACATTTGCGACATAAAAATTCATCTCAACCCCTTTTAATCTAACACTAACAATGATAAAAAAACCTGCTTTTTATCACATTAAAAGAGGTAAATATTTCATTATTTCAAATGCTGTAACACCTCGTAAAATCGTGTCCAATGATGTGTTGACACGTGTACTAAACCCTAATAAAGTCAAACGTTGACTATGGGGGACTAATTTTTGCAAAAAAATCAAAAAATTTGGATGTGGAGGGACTAAAAGTGTCATCATGCTTAAACTTAGCCTCTGAATGACCTTACATAGTATTCGTATTCTCATATTAAGTCACTTCTTAGATAAAGGAAAACGTTTGCGATAAAAACCAAAAGTTATGCATCGAAGGGTTAAAAGCGTCAACATGTTAAATTCTTAACTCTGAATGACCTTTTAACGAACTCGGAGCGTCGTGATGTTCGATCATACTCTCAGGAATGCCTAATATGGGCTATGTAAGGCTTTCATATCGTTAAACGATATTACGCATAACTTTGTGCTTTAAAAGGAATAAAAGCGTCAATGTGCGAAACTACGCTTTTGAGAGACCTTTGAAATGAACCGAGAACTCCGTATTGCTCAGTCAAACTCCCGGGCATGCCGGAGATTGGCCACTAACACTTTCATACCTTATAATGAAAGTATAAATGAAACTAGAAAGTTATGTGCAATATATGTCATTTTTGAAAGTTAAAAAGTATATAAGAAGCTTGAGGGACCAAACATGTAAGCCTGCCAAACTTGTGAAGCTGGGCCGGACAGGCTCGCGGGACACGAAACGGGTCTGCTTGTTGCCGCATGCCACTAGAACACAGAACAACAACAACAACAACATTTTTTTTGTTGTTTTTGTTTTGTTATAGTACTTCCTTGTTCACCACACAATACTCCAAACCATTTAATTGAAACTAGGGACTTGTTAACTGATTCAAACACCTGGTATTATGCTTGTAATGATCTCATGAATCCCCTTAAACACTTGTCAAGATCCTAGAATTGTTTGAACACTAAAAATAGAGGTGTTCTTCCAATACTCCAACTTGCACCTTCATTTATTCTTCCTTCTTTCTCTCAATCTTGGAGGACCCTGAGCAATTCGGGACTTCCTTTGAGTATTCTTCAGTCCCTAGGACCACTTGTAAGTGTTCCTTTCGTGGCTAGTTCATTTTATTGGCTTTTAAAGCCGAAAAGTCAAGCGTTTACGATAAACGCTTTGACTTTTAGTTAGACCTTAAAAGGTCAAGCCATTGTCCACAACGAATGTGGCTACGTGATTATAATTAGGTAGGTGTTAATCCCTCAAAAGGGCACCTCCTAAGAATCACGTTTGCTTGGTCAATTGACGAGTCAACATAATATTGTTTTAAAAAGTTAACGTGTCAGTTTTTGAAATAATTGCGATACGAGTTTAGAATTGTTCTAAAATATGTTTTATCATTTAAACAACTTAGTAATAAATATTAGAAGATGCGTAAACATGTTTGGCTCGTCAATTCCAGTTTTAGGGTCGGTTCGCAACCGAAAGACGTAAAGTTTGAAATCTGCGTTGACTTTCGATTATGAACCGAATTAGATTAGTTTGCTACTGATTTTAGGTTCTGTTATGATCGTAAACTAATGTAGCATAACGCCATAAGGTTATATTACACGATCATACTAGAAATATGAGTTTTTGCGCATATTCCCTTAATATGTCGTACTTTGACTATTATGCCCTTTTTAGCAAAAATAAGGTTTTAGACACCAATAATCTTGCAAAAAACTTAAATACTGATATGTTAACATTTTTAACATACTTTGATGTTTCGAACATGATCATAAACTGAGTTTCCGTGTAATGTCGAAATTTATGCTTTAAATTGACCAAAATGCCCTTTAGGCGCATAGATCGGTTTTAAGCATATTTTTTCATACCAAACTCATTGCCTACTAATGTAATATCATAATTAGGATAATTTGGGATGTCGATTCAGTTTACAAACTGAGTTTATGCATACGTTCTTGAATTATGTCCTTAAATGACGATAATGCCCTTTTTGCACCTAAAATGTTTTAAAAGCATAATTTTCATACAAAACCTTTTTATTACTGATATGTTATATTAATTAACATATTTTGGTCATATAAACCTGATCATAACATCAGTTTTCCTAAAGGATCGCAAATATCGTTATTTAACGACTTTAACGTCGTTTCGGCGCGTAGTATGGTTTTAAACCATAACTACCAACCAAGACTTGTTACCTACTGATTTTATAAATCATTTTAAACGTTTTTATAGTAGGTACATGTTATAATCTCAGATTCCCAAATTAGCCTTCAAAAATATGTGTGAAATTACCAAAAGGCCCCTACGGAGCATAGTCTGGTCTTAAACTATAAACCACACATATGTTTGATATCATACATATATTATATCATAAATTAATCATTTTCAAAGAATGTTTATGATCGTAACATCAGATTGTACGCAAGTTCCTTTTATACGTCGTAAAATGACCAAAACGCCCTTGTGAGGCATAGTTTGATCTTAAAATCTAAACGGGCATACAACTTGATATCCTACTGATATGATAACTTGTTTAAAGTATATTAGCATATGGAACTTATTCATGACTCATCCGGTTACTCGTTATCACTTATACGCGTACGGTTAGACTTACGTAACTAGTTTACGTAAGTTTACCGAAACGGGTTTAACCTTATCATTTTTAGTTCAAAATCCAGAATGTATTTAGTTTACCCATATTTTACAAGTCTTCATACTTGTTGGGTCTAAATTACATTCTATTCTGATCATCGCTTAATCTAGCGTATCGTACCGTTTTTAATACTTTAAGCTAACCGGTCTAAGTCTATGACTTAATTAAGACCAGTTAGCATTCTAAATTGGTTATATATTACCATCATTCCAGACTAGAGCCTCCGGTAAAAGCTATCTGCATTTAGTTAGATTGGATATGAATGAGTTATTTAAATCTTGCTGTGAATCGAGTATTAGCTCAGATAAACACTTTTAACTTATTTTCCCTTATACGGGCTTGGGATACGGTAAATTATTACCGTTTAGTCGGGTGTGGGATCAATCGAATGCCGGATTGTGGCTAGTAAATCCACATAACCCGTTTTGATACTGTTTTGTTGATAACTTAAACATTGGGAGTTAATGCGACCATGTCCTGGATATATCCTCGGCTCATTAAAACTGCTAATGGCCACGACCTATGCATAAGGTGTAGGCATACACCTGAGAGATGCAACATACTAGAATATTAAATACCCACAAGGTTGGGGATAACTCCTTTATGGGTTTATAAGTGGTGTGTCGGTTAATCATGTCTCGGTATCTGTACTAGGCCCCATATGTGTGACAAACATGTAACTTGGTACACAAGATTATAAATGTAATTATCCCAAGTTTTTTTTAAAAAAAATTCATGCCTGATGCACCTAAACCAATTTTCATAAACATTTTTCAAATGAGTCAGTTAATTGTATTTACCAGAGTAGACTGACGTATTTTCAAAAGACTAAGTGACAGGTACTACTTGTAATAGGCTGGGAGCTGCTCGGTGTCGAAATAGAGGATCTTGCAAATCCTTAAAGATGCCTTAAAGTCTGCTAAATTTCATTTCATACATTCTGTAATGATCCACCTGTGGATTTGTTATACAAGCTCGTCCATAATTAATACTTTGGTATTTTCAGACATTTGGGTTTGTAATAATATTTTATATTCCAAGACTTCCGTTGTGCTATTCTGTGTATGTTTGACCATGATGATACCAATCTTACATCACGATACTCCCCACCGGGCCTACCGGGCTGAGCTGTAAATATCGAGGTGTGACAGGTTGGTATCAGAGCCAATGCTTGAGCGAATTAAACACTAGCCTTTTTTTATTTAATCTCAAATGACACAGTAGCATATTCCTAAGACCTTCTGAGTCTAGACTTAACATAGGAATGCTCTTATCCCTATTAAGTAAACATTATTTTCAATTTTGTGTATTTTGAATATGTCGCTAAGCAAAGAAGCCGTTGATGGAAATTCTCCACGTTCGAAGCCAAGGAATGCCAATCTTCGTATCACGGCTAGGATAAGCATGCAACCGGTTTGGAGGAAAGACCTTTATGGGCCTATTCCCAAAACCAAACCTATTGAAACTCTTAACCAGACTTCAGAGTCCATACCAGAGGTCCCAGAGACTCAAATTTTGAAGCATGTACCAGTGGAATCCATACTAGGAGGTCTCTAAGGTCCCCGTATTAAAGTTAATACCTGTAAATGCTAAAAACCCCTATTTTCTTACCTCCAAGTTTTGAATCCCAGACTTGGATGACATCAGTCAAAACCCAATTCATGATCCATAATTATTCTTTAACCATAGAAGCCTTGGATTCTACTTCTACAACGGATCCTGAATTGGAATACTTAATTTATTCATTGAGGTCTTCAGTGTCGCTATCGCGTGCGGTAAACAAAGATGAGAAACATTCGGAATGAAGCAAGGAAGGCATTAGAAAATCCTTCTTTCATTGTATTTCATTTTCCTTTAAGTCCTTGTATGGGCATTTGCTTATTGTAGTCCCTTATGGACATATTATATCATCATAGTTCCTGTGAGGACTTATCTCTTCTGTATAGTCCCTATGTGGACCTATTTCTTAGTCCCTATACGGACTTATATTCCTTTTAGTCCCTGCGTGCACTTGTGTTGCTTTAAAGTCCCTGTGTGGACAAACTAGTTATTAAAAGTCCTACTTAAGGCACAATTGTAATTTCCTAAAGAATTATGGAAAGTTTAGAAATTTTTATATATGTAATCATTACATCTTTTGTTTAAACGATTGTCTCGATTTTAATTCAAACTTTATCGATCTGCAAAATAATTCCAAAAGATCTTCTTAATGGTTTACCCCTGCCAAGTGGCAAGACCACATTAATTGGCCAAAATTTTTGGTAGTTAAGGATAATTATTCCTTCTGCTATGGTAGTTAAGGAAGATACCCTTTCTATCCAGAGGTGGTGGACTATGTTCAAGCCTCCAAACCTATATGGTCAATGCAACCATGGTTATAATGTGTAACCATTAAAACAATTATTCTATGTTAACATTCAAGTAATGTTAACACTCGTGGCAATGTGACTTAAGAAACCACACTAGCCGTCAAGGTATTTGGACTACTGGTGTGCGTTAGGTGTGATATGATTTTATTAATATTTTAAGCCCATTTTACGCATTAGTCAAGTTTTAAATTTATAAAACAAGATATTCTACTAACACTAAACACACACATGGGCAAGTGCACCCATCGTGAGCGTAGTATAACGTTGGTAAGATACCGAGGTCGTCCAAGGACACAAGAGCTTTTAGTACCGGTTTATTCTCAACGTCTAATCAATCTAAATTTGTGAGAAAAGTTTTGAAAGATGAAAATAAAAACTAAAAATGTAGAAATAAAAATAAAATTAAAACAGATAGACAAGATGAATCACTTGGATCCGACTCGCCTTTAATGTATCCTTTGATGATTTTCGCAATTTCGGACTTTTTAAGAGATTATATTAGTTATAGTAGTAGGCCCCTCTTTTGAAGGTGATGTTACCCTCAACCCAGTGGTTTGAGTCAGCAAGGATACAATCCCAAAGGGTCAGAATATTGAAAGATAATTAATTAAGTTATTAATGTGAAAAGTGGTAGGCCCCTCTTTCGAAGGTGACGTTACCCTTGGCTAAGTGGTTTGAGTCAGCAGGGATACAATCCCAAGTAGCTGGTTTAATGTATGAATAGTAGTTTACATATGAGGGGTTCAAGCCATTCGCACCCCCGTCATCCAATACCAATGGGTATTGAAGGAGGTCCTAGTAAGCATGAACCAGGTCCTTGCAGGATCTATACACTAAACAAGGCAAGAAACTTACTAAACCATTCCCTTAACCCCCTACCAGGTAGCTAACATGCCTCTATATAGACCGTAGAGGCATGAATGATGCAATCTTTTACTTTATATAGACAGTAAAGTAACGCCAAGACACCACGGACAAATGATAAAGAAAATTCATCTTCAACATAAGAATCTAGTTATTAAATTCATTAATACAAAACCAAATAAAAAGTGCCGAAATATTAAAAATCAAAAGTAATACATAAAAGACTTGTCGTCACCAAGTGATGTAAGAGGCTTAACCAAACATGGCCATTGATTGGCAAGAACCCTTACGATCAATCTTGGATCCCGAGACTACTACACACACTCTAAAGGTGGATGATGGATGATGGTGGTGGGTGTTGGTGTTGGTGTTGGTGTTGTAGTGGTGGTGGAGTGGTGGCAAAGTGGGAGAGTAGTGGTTTGCCAAGTGATGTCTTTGAAGTGAACCAAGCACCCCTATTTATAGCCTGCACAGAGCTCTGGCCACGGCCCCGGCCCCTTGTCCAGCGGGCACGCCCCCGTGGCCAGCCTTTTCTCTTCCTTCATTAAATGCATGTGTTAGATGAGGGCTCCACACGGCCCGTGTTCAGCGGGCACGGCCCCATGGGCAGAAGCGTATCTGTACTATCAAGATTTTGAAAGATTCTACGTATCTTAGCGTTGACCACACCCCGTGCTGAGCTAGGCACGCCCCCGTGGTGGGCGTAGAAGCTTCTACAGCTTTGTTTTTTCTACGGGGTTCTGACCACGCCCCCGTGTCTAGCGGGCATGGCCCCGTGGTCAGTCTTCTGTTTCCTTTGCTTTTACTTTGGGGATGCTGCAGAGGGGTCGGACATGTCACGTTTATTTGTTTTCTTTGTATTTATGTTGGTTTTGGCTGCATATTTGTTCCTTTCGTTCGTTTAAGATCATTTGATCCTGTAATTTCAAAAGGAAGACAAAAACACACTTTTTCCAACATTAGTACTAAAAAAGGGTTAGTTTTATGCCTCATTTGATGTAATTTATATGTTACATTTTGCACACATCAAATACCCCCACATTTGAATCTTTGCTTGTTCTCAGGCAAAACTCTTTAATATGTGGCTTTACACACCCAAGTGGAAGAGGTAGAATAGAAGTTTTGGGCTTATCTTGAGTTCGGGAATCCAAGATCTTTATTTGGTTTTATTTTTATTTTATTTACAATCCTATTCGTCATGATTTATTTAGAAAATTTTATAAGAAAAATTACTTATTTGGGCATAACATACCTTTTTAAAATTCTATTTATATACAAGTTCACATACCTCACGGGGGAATCACTCAACACTCGGCCGAAGATGTATTTTTGTGAAACACTCGAGACCGGCATGGAACTTACTTCTACCATATGCTTGCCAAGCAATCAATCCTCCTCCTTTTTAACTGTAAACCTTTGTAGATATCAAGAGGACTTGGGGAAGGGTTAGGCTTGGGCTAAGGGTAGGTGGTTTTGGTTAGTGGTTAGTAAAAATGGCGAAAAGCATAAAAAGCGTCGGTCGTCGTAAAACTTTTCGTTTTCGTGACTTTTATTCAAACTAAGCATATTCAAACAAAGTTTCTTTGAGGAACTTGTTTGTTAATTGCAAGACTTTCATTTTTTTTATAAAGAAACGTCACACGATAACCGAGCTTTTTACTAAAACAAGGGGTTGAAAAGAAAAAGGGTTTGGTGGGTAAAGGGTGTTTGTTTTGTGGGTTTTGAAATGAAAAAGTTTAGGCTCAAAGGGGTTAACTAAGGGGATTTTGGGTAGGTAAAAAAAATAAAAAATAACGGTGTTGAAAGAAAAATGGGTTAGTCTTAATGCCTCCATCATTTACTTACTTGGGTTCAAGTTGGTAAGGACCGGGAATGTATCGTCTTGGAAAGTTCTAGATTCGTAAGAACCAAGCTGCTATTCACACAAGAAACGAAAACTGAGCATTTAGTTTAAAGATATATGCTTTATGCTCAATAAAGGCTCAAAACTCACTTATTGTGGGAGTGGGTTTATAATGTGATTAAGTATATATAATCAATTTTTAATTAGATTTGTCATGCCTTTTCATAATTTTCTTTTTCGGTTCTTTTTATCACGACGCTATCGGTTGTAAACTTGTAAAAATATAATCTTTTTAGAACTTGTTATTCCCAAATTAAACCAAGACAAGTAAAAAAATGAATTTTTTTTTTTGAAAAAAATTGGGGTGATTAGCGGTTCCAATAGAGTTTTGTTTAAGGCTTGTTATTAGGACTTATGAGATTCAAGGTTTTAGCATCCCCCCCCCCACACTTAAATTACACATTATCCTCAATGTGTCCCAAAAATAAGTTTTTAGGTTGATTGAATGTGTAAAAGGTGTTGAAAAAAAAAAGGTTTGGTGTTACTGGGCATCTGGACACGGCCTCGTGCTGGCTGAGCACGGCCCCGTGGTCAGACTGCCAGTAACAGAAACTTACAGAAGTTGGCCACGGGGCGTGCCTTGTGGCCACGACCCCGTGGTGGGCAGAGTTCAGACAAACAGTAGGTTAGGGGTGTGGGCACGGGGGCGTGGTTGCAGACCACGGCCCCGTGGTGACAGTCTGCATTTGATGGAAACTGGTTTTTTGGCTTTTGGTTCGGGTTTCCGGGCTTATGTAGCTCTAATACTTAGTGCATCCAAGCTTCCTGGGTACCTGTTTTACTAACACTACACCATACAATACATAACAAACATCCTAAACTTACCAAAGTTCATCATCCATCGTCATCACACATAAAAAGAAAAATAAAATGCAGAAAATAAAAAAAGTGTTTAGGAAAGTAAATTGTTCAAACTATGGCACGCAGACCAGTCAATTGTTTGTGGGATAGAAAGGGGTTAACCTGAGAGACTGCATCCACCATCACACCACCTCCAATGCCTCCGATCAGTCCATGTCCTCGTCCTCTTCGTCTCCTCCTTGGTACACCATATAATCCCTGATGTAGTGGATGTCATCTTGCATAGCGTAGACGTTGCGCTCCAATGCTCTGACCCGGGTAAAGGTGTTGTTGGCAATGTTGTAGGTGTTGCGGGTGCATAGTAAGTTTTCATGCAAAAGATCATGTAAGCTTTGAAAGTTAGGAAAACCACCTTCTTGAGAAGAGGAACCCGGTTGGATTTGAAACTGAGAAGGAGGACGGTTTGGGTTGGCGTGAAGAACGAGGGTTTCCTTCAGGTTCCACATGTGTTAGTGAGTAGTTTGGAAGCAGACTGTCCCGTCAGCCGTCTCGTGGATGATCCCCATTGAACGACATTGGGTGAGATCTACCTTTCCCGACCATGGACCCTTGCGGAATGATTTCGGCATGCGATGAACGTAGGTCTTGAAGAGGCGGTAGATCCATCCCCCAAAGAAGATAGGTGTCGGGGAGGAAGCCAGCTGATTCAGATGCATGTTATGTAGGAGTAGGTGAGTGACATCAACGGGAATGCGGTTGTGGATGCAATACAGGACCGTCAGATCACGCAAGTTGACAACACCGGTGCTATCACGCCTTTGACTTAGAGAGTTGCTAAGGACCCTATGAATGTAGCGGTAGAGGGGGTCCCGCAACGGGGAGCTCTTTGTGACACTTGGATCATATACACCATCCCCTATTTGAGCCCATGCTGTCTGGCGCATGTTGTTCGGGAGTTCACGAAGACCACCCATGTTCTCCTATTCACAGGTCTCTTCCTCGATGAACTGACCCACTTGCACTCCAAACTGTGCGATAGAAATTGAAAGCACCTCTCTCGCACATCGGAACTGAACTCCTTCTTCGTTAAATGGCTCAGCTTTTGCTTTGAACATGAAAGAACTGTAGAACTCCATGCTATACTCATGAACCGCATGGAGTCTTGTGCCGAGGGCCACCCTTAGTGGACCCGTGACCAATGCGTTGTAGCGGTCTAGTTTCCCCACAGCTTCTATGGTATCGAGGCACACTTACTTTGGTGTTTCTTCGGGCCTTGTTTTCAAAATATCATAGCGGGCTTGGTAGTCCCACTCATTTGTGTTGAACTTAGTGAACTTGCTGGCCATCTCTGCAAAAGAAAACATAAAACAATCAACATGAAACGATAAATTTTAGAATAAAACTGAAAACAGAAGGCTGGACACGGCCCCGTGGCCAATGGCCACGCCCTGTGTTAAGCTGAATTCTCCTGGCCACGCCCCCGTGTTTGCTGACCACGACCTCGTGGTCAGGGTTCTGTTTCCCAAAAACATCATTTTTCGAATCGGTTTCGAAAACTTGAAAATTTTTGGTTGAGTAGGGGAGGTTTTCCCCGAAAATGAAACCCCAAGTGCCGTTTTTCCAAAAAACAAACCGTTTACCCCTTCAATTTCATCTTTTTCGGTTCAAAAACAAGGGTTTGAGGTTTATGCTTGAAATCGGGCAAATCTACAAACAATTTTAGTGGGTTTACTTCCTATAACATGCAACTATACTAATACTAATAGATCTAAGCAAAAATTTAGGGTTTGGTTTGGTTCAAGTTCAAGAACCCTAGATTTTTCCCCAAATTTTTTATGTTAATCTACATGCAAATCGTTAAACTAACTACAAAAGATGATAGAATCATACATTGATGATGTTGAATGATGGGAAAACGTGAAAATCTGCAGAGATTCTCGGAGGAACCATAGAGTTTTCGGGGGAACTGGTCGTGGTGAAATGAAAATGAGAAGACAAAAAGGGGTTTTATCACGGCCCCGTGCTCGCTGGACACGGCCCTGTGGGCGGGTAAAATATAATTTTTTTTATTTTTTTAGTGCACGTGTGAGTGACCTGTTTCTTGAAACTTGGTTTAGAAATCTTACCTGATTTCTGAAGCCTTCCCGAAGTCCATTACCTACAAGATATGATGTTAGTGCACAAACCTTCGTTTATTCTTCGACCGCTTGTAGCGAGATCTCTTCCTCATCATCCTCAATGAATCCTAGGTAAAGCTTAAGCCGTTGTCCATTGACTTTAAATGGAGTTCCATTTTGATATTTAATTTCAATTGCACCGTGTGGAAAAATATGGTGGATAGAAAAAGGTCCCGACCACCTAGACTTTAATTTTCCAAGAAATAATTGAAGTCGTGAATTAAACAATAGAACTTGATCTCCTACTCGAAATTTATTAGGTTTAATATGTTTATCATGTAAGTTTTCCGTTTTTTCCTTATAAATTTCAAAGTTAGAGTATGCTTGATTCCTTAATTCGTCTAATTCGTTTAATTGACAAAATCGATTCTTTCCGGCGGTTTTAATGTCTAAGTTTACGTTTTTTAATGCCCAGTAGGCTTTGTGTGCTATTTCTACTGGCAAATGATAACTTTTTCCAAAGACAAGCTTATATGCGGTGGTACCTATTGTTGTTTTATACGCGGTTCGAAAAGCCCATAAAGCGTCGACTAATTTATCGGCCCATTCTTTTTTATTTAATCCTACGGTTTTTTCAAGTATTCTTTTTAAACCTCGATTCGTCACTTCGGCTTGTCCATTTGTTTGAGGGTGATACGAGGTTGAGATCCGGTGATAGAGCCCATATCTTGTTAAAAAAATTTCAAGTTGATGGTTATAAAAATGGGTACCGCTATCACTTATTACTGCTTTTGGAGTTCCGAAACGAGAAAATAGTCTTTTCAAGAATCTTACCACAACTCTTCCATCATTTGTTGGAAGAGCTTCGGCTTCGGCCCATTTTGACAAGTAATCCACTGCCACAAGTATATATTTGTTTCCTTTTGACGGTGGGAATGGTCCCATAAAGTCTAGTCCCCACACATCAAAAATTTCACAAACAAGAATGCCATTTTGTGGCATTTCGTTTTTTGGAAGAAATATTACCCGATCGTTGGCATGCATCACATGTCTTGATAAGACTTTAGGAGTAAATGGTTGGCCAATGGAATCCTGAATCAAATACCTTTCATACGGTACTAGCGGCTCCATGATGTCCTCCGTATGGACCTTCATGACAATGGCGGTGAATTTTTCTTGCTTCACTACCATGTACGCATCATTGGATAAGTTGGTCAGCACACATTTTTAAAAGATAAGGATCTTCCCAAAAATAATGCTTTACATCGGCAAAGAATTTTTTTCTTTGGCGATGTGACCATCCTTTTGCGACTATTCCACTAGCTAGGTAGTTGGCATAGTTGGCGTACCATGGTTCTTCTCGGTATTCCACCATTTCTAAGGATCCCGTTGGGAATTTTTCATTGATACGCTCATCCCTAGTTGCCTCCAAAGCTGCATCTTCCAAGCGGGATAGATGATCTGCAACAGTGTTTTCTGCTCCTCTTTTGTCTTTTATTTCAATGTCAAAGTCTTGGAGGAGTAGAATCCATCTGATTAAACGTGGTTTGGCGTCCTGTTTTTTAAAGAGATAACGAATGGCTGCATGGTCTCTATAAACTATCATTTTAGAAAGAACAAGATAAGAACGAAATTTATCAAAAGCAAATACTACAGCTAGTAATTCTTTTTCAGTTGTTGTGTAATTTGTGCATCGTTAAGTGTTTTGCTAGCGTAGTATATTGGGTGAAAATGCTTATCTTTTCGTTGTCCCAAGATAGCTCCAACCGCAAAGTCACTTGCACCGCACATGATTTCGAAAGGTAATTTCCAATCAGGCACTATCATGATTGGTGCATTGACTAGCATTTCTTTTAGTGTGTTAAAAATGCTTGATTGCAATCCTTGTCAAAGATGAACGGAGCATATTTTTCAATTAATTTTGTTAAAGGTCTTGAGACTTTAGAAAAGTCTTTGATAAATCGTCTATAAAATCGGGCATGCCCTAGGAAACTTCTGATAGCTCTAACGGAGGATGGGGGTGGTAATCGGGAAATGGTGTCTATTTTAGCCCGATCAACCTCCATTCATTCGCTTGAGATTTTATGACCGAGTACTATTCCCTCAGTTACCATGAAATTACATTTTTCCAGTTAAGGGCGAGGTTAGTTTCCTCACATCAGGATAGCATTCGCTCAAGGTTATCGAGGCATTGGTCATATGAATCTCCAAAAATAGAAAAGTCGTCCATGAAGACTTCCATAGTCTTTTCTATCATGTCATGGAAGATGGCCACCATGTAACGTTGGAAAGTTACGGGGGCATTACATAGACTAAAAGGCATGCGTCGATAAGCAAAAGTTCCGTAGGGACATGTGAATGTTGTTTTTTCTGGGTCTTCGGGAGCTATCAGTATTTGAAAGTAACCTGAAAACCCATCTAAAAAACAATAAAATTTATGACCGGATAATCTTTCTAACATTTGATCAATAAATGGTAAGGGAAAATGATCTTTCCTTGTTGCCTCATTTAATCGACGATAATCTATACAAACTCTCCATCCGGTGACGGTTCTCGTTGGTATTAATTCATTCTTTTCGTTAGTGACCACCATCATACCTCCTTTCTTGGGAACTACTTGGACGGGACTTACCCAAGGGCTATCGGAAATTGGGTAGATGAGTCCGGCGTCAAGTAGTTTGATGACTTCATTTTTAACCACTTCTTGAACGTTTGGATTTACTCTACATTGTGGTTGTATTACCGATTTATAGTCATCATTCATTAAAATTTTGTGCGTGCACATGGAAGGGCTTATTCCTTTAATATCTATAAGCTTCCATGCGATCGCATTTTTGTGTTTCTTTCAAAAGTGTAATTAATTTTTCTTTTTCTAAACTAGTTAATTTTGAAGAAATAATTATAGGTAGCTTACCATCTTTATCGAGAAAAGCATATTTCAAACCTTTTGGGAGTTCTTTGAGCTCAAGTGGTGGGTATTTAGGAGACTCCTTATTTGGTTGCTCATTTTGGTCAAGGACCAAAAATGTTTGTTCAGTGGCGACCTCTTCTTCAACAAAGTGGTCGACTTCATCTTCCGTATCGGATGGTTCATCTTCATCTTCAAAAAGGCGATCGTCATTGCCGATTTGATATTTCATTGATTGTTCAAGATCGACATACCTTTTGAAGGCCCCTAATTAAACGGGTAGGTTGTTTTGCTTCCGATTGTATAACAACCCTCCAAAATATTTTGACACCCTAATATATTTTAAAATACCCTAATATGTCTTAAAATACACCCCGTATGTGAAAACCGAGCCCAAAATACATTATATCTTTAAAAATTAAATAAAAACAAGAAAATTAGGGCTCTGGCGGGCCGCGTAAGACTCACCACTAGCTTACGCGGGCCGCGACAACTCAGATCTCCGGCGACACCCCAGGCTGCCACGTGTCGTCATCGTGTCCTAGCTAGTTGTGATGACCAATCAACCCTAGCCCCTATTAATCTACTACGCGGGCCGCGTAGCCCGATGTCTCACTTTACGCGGGCCGCGTAGCCCGAGGTCTCACTTTACGCGTGACGCGTAGCCCAAGGTCTCACTTTACGCGGGCCACGAGAAAGCCCAAATCAGGCCCTATATAATGGGAGCTCAGGGCATCAGTTTCAACCGCTCACATCTTTCTCTCTCACTCGAATTTTCTGATAATAAGCATTATAATTGGGTATAATATCCCCCTAATTAACAAAGTTCTGCCCCGATGTAAGTATCTTAGCCCCGGTTACGTATTAGATACATGCCCGATCGATCCAGGGTTCCGTAACGGCTGTCAGGGTTTGCCCGACGTAGTCGTTGGAATGCCGTCTCGGGGAGGGTATAACTAATGTAAATATAAAGGGTTATTATACTAACGTGTGTGCATTGTGTAAATTATAGATAATCACCAGGAAACCTTAGAAGAAACCTAACTCAGCAATGTGAGTAATCTCCTTTTTGTAATTGTTTTTACAAAACCTTAAATATTTTACAATGTGATTAAGCAGTGATTGAGTCTTTGTAGTTCTTCAATTACTGCCGGTATGTTGGGGTTTTGTATACAAAATGTGGAACACGTTACCATTGGACAACGAGTTAACCAATGTGTAATATGACCCACCAGTCAAGATTGACAATACTGAATGAGTAATTGTGTAGAAATAAACAATGTGATTGCTCTCAATACTGTTAATGGATAAAACTCTTTTTGATTAAACTGGGATTCACTCACCAGTATTTCCCACTGACAAATGTTTTTAAAACGCGGTTCAGGTAACAAAATGTAAAAGCCAAATTAGAAGAAAGCCAGCTGGAGAGCACTGACGGCTTGGAAAAATGTGGCTATAAAAGTTACCTAAAAGACGATGTTTGAAATAATAGGGTTTATCCCTATAAATATGTTGTAATAAGAAACTTGGGTTATATCCATGTGATTATTAATATAAAATATGGTGGTTTTACTCTGATAAATATTTCCTAACTACGGTCCTGATAAAATTTCCGCTGCCAAAATAATAAAATAATGATACCACCAAAACTGGTCTCGCGGCCGCCCGTTCCCGGGACAGATAGGGGGCGGGGGTTGCGACAGAAGGTGGTATCAGAGCTAAGCCACTGATTCAGCCACAGAAGTGTTCTGCTGACATCAATATTATACAAATTGTTAGGAAATTAATTATGAAAATACGTGCATATCTTTATTTTACTGTTGTGTGTTATTTGACTATTTGTTAGTTTACAGTATGAGTGATCAAGGACCCTCAGACGGGTATCGTCAATTGTCCGATTCACCTAGGAGTGAAGGTACCTCTTCACAGCCTACCCTCTCTGGGTATGCCGCTGATAATGAAGAAGGGATGTTTGTCTTTAAGGCTCAGTCTGAAGAGCCATTCCCTCAGAAAAAAAGAGGATGGTTCAGTAAGGGAGCATTCGAGCGTAGGAAAAGAATGCGAAAGTTGCAACAGCAGAGAGTCCTAGCAGCCGCTAAGCGAGAGTCAGATGCCCATACACAGGATATGCTTAATAGAAGCCTAGCCAATTTTCATATCCTAGCAACAACTGCTGCCGACCCGACCTGGAGCAACTAGTAGCCCCACAACCCTTACCTTTGTTCCCCACGTAGCCGATGGAGATAAAGAACAACCCTGAAAATCAAGTAGAAATGCATGATTTCAACCCTGAGGAGATACCTTGGATACCAGCCCCTAATCCCTTAGACCCGGATTATGATCCATGGTTCGATGATCATAGGGATTATGTGCCGCGCTACCACCTAAATAACGAACCCATGACAAACTTAGCAGCCTATCCAGGTCTGGACACTCTAGATCCCAACTACTACGATAACGATGAATATATTAGGGAGATCTTAGAGAATCCATACCCTTAGGAGAATCCCATTCCCTAGTACCCGAACCCAGTACCAGCACCTGCACCCCCAATGAGTGCAGATAATGTGCATGAGCTCCGAACTTTCGGAGAAGAAATTTTAGAAAGTAGTGAAAGGATGAGGCAGGTAGGAGAACGACTCGTCTGGAAATACGACGAGCGCAATATGGATTACTGGATGAATCCAGACCAGTGAATGTGATGGTGGAGTTGGTAATAATAATAATAATTTATAATATGTTTGTATGAAAATAATAATAATAATATATATATGTGTAATAATAATATATGATGTAGTATAGACCACCTTGTGGTTAGCGATGCATAGTAGTATTGTAATTTTTAATTCCAGTATTAGTGTGTATTTGACGCATACTATAATAGAAAAGAGTAAGTCGCAATGCTCGACGCTTTTGACTAATATATGTGTTGTGTGGTTGTTGCCTAAATTATCAATTATTTTGTGATATTAATAATTGATAAATATTTAAATTCAGATGGACGACGAAGTAAATCAGGAAAACCAGAATAATGATAACCAGAGTAACATTAACCCGGATAATGAAAACCCGAACAACAACAATAACGGAAACCAAATGGATAACAGTGCCATGCAGCATATAGTGGCACAATGGATAATAGATGCAATGCCATATATTATCAAAACGGTTAAGGAAGCAGAAAATAAAAGTAAACATGATAGTAAGCGACCCTCTGAACCTGAAACAGCGTAAACAATGGACCCGTACTTCAAGTGCCCATCCCCAAAAGAAGAAGAACCGTGTCTTACGGTTGTTCTTATAAAGAATTCTTGTCTTGTAAACCAATGGAATTCTCGGGCAATGAAGGGGCCGTTGCATCTCTACGCTGGATAGAAAAGACCGAGGCAGTCTTAAAAACAAGTAAATGCGCGGAAGAGGATAAGATAATGTTTGCTTCCAACCTGTTTAAAAATTCAGCACTAGAATGGTGGAGCACTATCCTCCAGTCTAGGGGAAGTGATAGAACTTACAATATGGAATAGGAGGCATTTAAAAACATGGTAGAAAGGAAATTCTTCCCTCCTAATGAGAAGGAACAGATAGCAAACAAATTCCTAAATCTTAGAATGATTGGAATAGATAGTAAGGGTTATACTACATTATTCTTTGAATATGCCCGAATAGTACCAACCCTTGCTTCACCTGAACCAATATTAATCTCCCGTTACATCTGGGGATTAATTGGGGAGATTAGACATGTAGTCAAGGCAACTAGACCTCCAACCATAGAAGAAGCTGTAGAACTAGCCAACACCTTGACAGGTGAGTTAGTCCGTACACGAGAAGAGGATCAAAGGAACCTAACCCAGAAACTCACTCAAGAATTTCGTTCTGGAAATTCTAACCGTGGGAGAAATGTAGGTTCTACCTCTGCACCCTACTGTAAGTATTGCAAAAGGAAGCATTCAGGAAGATGCTCCATATACTGTAACTTTTGCAAAATATCTGGACACAAGGAGGAAGACTGCAGAAAGAAGCCTAACAACAGAATATGCTACAACTGCGGAGAACAAGGTCATATCAAGCCTAACTGTCCAAAGTTAGCCCCAGCTGCGAATACCAAGAATACTAAAAATGCTAGAGCATTTGTTCTAACTGCAGAAGAAGCTAAGATGATCCCGGATGTGATCACTGGTACGTTTTTAGTTAATGATGTTTTTGCTAAAGTATTATTTGACTCTGGTGCGAACCAAAGTTTTATTAATACTTCATTTTGCAAACTTCTTAATCAATCATTAACTAAACTCCCACAAGAATGTCTAGTAGAGACCGCAAATGGGGAAACCATTAGGATTTCTGAAATCTTGCAGGGAGCAAGAATAAAAATTTTAAATCAGAAATTTATTGCAAACCTTTACCCAATGAATCTGGCTGGGTTTGATGTTGTATTAGGAATGGATTGGTTAATAGCTAATAAAGCCAATATTTTATGTGATCAAAAGTCAATTCAAGTAAATTCACCAAGGGGTGAAAAGATCACAATTAAAGGAAATAAGTTCTCTAAATCCACAAAATTCATCTCTGTGATGAAAACAACAAGTTATATAAGGAAAGGATCATTAGTGTATTTGATTTCTATAATCACTAACACAAAAGGAAAAGAATTAAAGGATATTCCAGTAGTATCTCAGTTTTCAGATGTATTTCCAGAAGAATTACCAGGACAACCTCCAGATAGGGAAGTAGAATTCAGAATCCACTTAATATAAGGAACCTCACCAATTGCCAAAGCACCTTACCATTTGGCACCCACAGAAATGCAAGAGCTGAAGAAACAATTAAATGAATTGTTGGAGAAGGGATTCATACAGCTCATCGCCATGGGGAGCACCGATATTATTCGTTAAAAAGAAAGACGGATCAATGCGTATGTGCTTTGACTACCGTGAATTAAACAAGGTCACGATTAAGAATCGGTATCCATTACCAAGAATAGATGATCTGTTTGATCAATTGCAAGGAGCATGATTTTTCTCAAAAATCGATTTAAGGGCAGGATATCATCAATTAAAGGTACAGGAAGAAGACATTCCTAAGACCGCTTTCAGAACAAAGTATAGCCATTATGAATTTACTGTCATGTCATTTGGTTTAACCAATGCCCCAGCTGCATTTATGGACATGATGAACCAAATATGTAAGCCATATTTGGATAAATTCATAATTATCTTTATAGATGATATTCTTATTTATTCCAAAAGCAAAGAGGAACATGCAGCCCATCTGCACGCACTTCTAAGTTTACTAAGAAAAGAAAAGCTTTATGCTAAGTTTTCGAAGTGTGAGTTTTGGTTAGAGCAGGTACAATTTCTTGGACATTTACTCAATCATGAAGGAATTCATGTAGATCCCACCAAGATTGAGGCGATTACCAAATGGAAAACCCCTGATTCACCAACTGAGGTTAGAAGTTTCTTAGGATTAGCTGGTTATTATAGAAGATTCATTCGAGTTTTTTCTAGAATAGCCATTCCTTTAACTAAGTTAACCTGTAAATCCATTATGTTTGAATGGGGACCAAAACAAGAAGAAGCTTTTAGAATTCTTAAGCAAAGATTAACCCATGCACCCATACTAGCGTTACTAGAAGGAACTGAAGATTTGGTAATATATTGTGACGCTTCCAAGTTAGGTTATGGATGTGTGTTAATGCAACATCAAAAGGTTATAACTTACTCTTCTAGACAACTTATGAATCATGAAGAGAATTACCCAACCCATGATTTGTAATTAGGAATTTTTGCCCTTAAAATTTGGAGACATTACCTTTACGGTAGTAAGTTTACCATATTCACCGACCATAAAAGTTTAAGGTGTGTTTTTGGGCAAAAGGAGTTGAATATGAGACAAAGACGCTGGATGGAGATACTTAGTGATTTTGACTGTAATATCCAGTATCATGCAGGAAAAGCAAATGTAGTAGCTGATGCTTTAAGTCGGAAGTATCATGAAAAGCCAAAAAGAGTGCGTTCTCTTAAGTTAAATCTGCAAGTAGATTTAAATGATCAGATTAGAAAAGCACAAGAATCAGTAATCAAAGATGATATTGAGAAATTAAAAGGAATAATTAAGGAATTAGAACAAGGAATAGATGGAATTTGGAGATTCCATAAGAAAAGAATGTGGATACCTAAATTAGGAAACCTACGCCACCGTATATTAGAAGAAGCCCATAAGTCTAAGTATACGATGCATCCTGGAAATGATAAGATGTATCAGGACTTAAGAAAGAATTTCTGGTGGATAGGAATGAAAAAGAATATAGCAGCATATGTTGCAAAGTGTTTAACTTGTTCACAAGTTAAAGCTGAACATCAGAAACCTTCAGGTTTATTGCAACAGTTAGAAATGCCTGTATGGAAATGGGAATTGATAACAATGGATTTTGTTACCAAATTACCCAAAACAAGAAAAGGTAATGATACAATCTGGGTGATTCTAGACAGACTAACCAAGTCAGCTCATTTCCTACAAATGAAAGAAACTTTCAGTATGGAACAGTTAGCTAAATTATATGTAAATGAAATAGTTTCATTACATGGAATTCCTCTATCAATTGTTTCTGACAGAGATAGTCGTTTTACCTCTCATTTTTGGACAAGTTTCCAAAAAGCAATGGGAATCAAGTTGAATCTAAGCACCGCTTATCATCCTCAAACGGACGGACAAAGCGAAAGGACAATTCAGACAATGGAGGACATGCTTAGAGCTTGTGTAATTGATTTCGAAGGTAATTGGGACGATCACTTACCATTGATAGAATTTTCTTACAATAACAGTTATCACATAAGTATCAATGCTGCACCATTCGAAGCACTTTATGGACGAAATTGCCGAACGCCAGTCTGTTGGGCAGAAATCGGAGAAAAGCTACTATTTGGACGTGAGATAGTACAAGAAACAACCGATAAAATCATTCAAGTCAAGGAACGACTGAAAGCAGCACGTGATCGACAAAAGAGTTATGCTGATAACAGACGAAAACCATTGGAATTTCAAGTAGGAGATAAAGTGTTATTGAAAGTCTCTCCCTGGAAAGGAGTGGTAAGATTCATCAAAAGGGGAAAGCTAAGCCCCAGGTATGTTGGACCTTTTAAGATTATTAGAAGAATAGGACTAGTAGCCTATCAGCTACAACTGCCAGAGAAAATGGCAGGAATACATGATATATTTCATGTATCTAATCTCAAGAAATGCTTAGCTGATGAATCGCTAGTAGTACCTCTTAAGGATATAGAGGTAAATGAACAGTTAAAGTTTGTAGAGAAGCCTCTACAGATTGAAGACAGGAAGATTAAGAACCTCAAGCACAAAAGACTAGTTCTAGTCAAAGTGAAGTGGGACTCCAAAAGAGGACCATAATACACATGGGAGCTTGAATCAGAAATGAAAAGGAAATACCCACACCTGTTCTAGTAGACCTCAAGGACGAGCTCTAAAACAAGGTGGGGAGGATATAACAACCCTCCAAAATATTTTGACACCCTAATATATTTTAAAATACCCTAATATGTCTTAAAATACACCCCGTATGTGAAAACCGAGCCCAAAATACATTATATCATTAAAAATTAAATAAAAAACAAGAAAATTAGGGCTCTAGCGGGCCGCGTAAGACTCACCACTGGCTTACGCGGGCCGCGACAACTCAGATCTCCGGCGACACCCCAGGCTGCCACGTGTCGCCATCGTGTCGCAGCTAGTTGTGATGACCAATCAACCCTAGCCCCTATTACTCTACTACGTGGGCCACGTAGCCCGAGGTCTCACTTTACGCGGGCCGCAAGAAAGCCCAAATCAGGCCCTATATAATGGGAGCTCGGGGCATCAGTTTCAACCGCTCGCATCTTTCTCTCTCACTCGAATTTTCTGATAATAGGCATTATAATTGGGTATAATATCCCCTTAATTAACGAAGTTCTGCCCCGATGTAAGTATCATAACCCCGGTTACGTATTAGATACGTTGCCTGATCGATCCAGGGTTCCGTAACAGCTGTCAGGGTTCTGCCCGACGTAGTCGTTGGAATGTCGTCTCGGGGAGGGTATAACTAATGTAAATATAAAGGGTTATTATACTAACGTGTGTGCATTGTGTAAATTATAGATAATCACCAGGAAACCTTAGAAGAAACCTAAGTCAGCAATGTGAGTAATTTCCTTTTTGTAATTGTTTTTACAAAACCTTAAATATTTTACAATGTTATTAAGCAGTGATTGAGTCTTTGTAGTTCTTCAATTACTGCCGGTATGTTGGGGTTTTGTGTACAAAATGTGGAACACGTTACCATTAGACAACGACTTAGCCAATGTGTAATATGACCCACCAGTCAGGATTGACAATACTGAATGAATAATTGTGTAGAAATAAACAATGTGATTGCTCTCAATACTGTTAATGGATAAAACTCTTCTTGATTAAACTGGGATTCACTCACCAGTATTTCCCACTGACAAATGTTTTTAAAACGCGTTTCAGGTAACAAAATGTAAAAGCCAAATTAGAAGAAAGCCAGCTGGAGAGCATTGATGGCTTGGAAAAATGTGGCTATAAAAGTGACCTAAAAGACGATGTTTGAAATAATAGGGTTTATCCCCATAAATATGTTGTAATAAGAAACTTAGGTTTTACCCATGTGATTATTAATATAAAATATGGTGGTTTTACTCTGATAAATATTTCCTAACTACGATCCTGATGAAATTTCCGCTGCCAAAATAATAAAATAATGATACCACCAAAACTAGTCTCGCGGCCGCCCGTTCCCGGGACAGATATGGGGCGGGGGTTGCGACAGATTGATCAAAGCTTGATGGGATTTTACAAAAGGTTGTCCCAACACAAGTGGAGCATCATCAAGAATGACGAAGTCGGTTGGGACAACTATTTGATTTGTTTGCACTAATACATCCTCAACTACTCCCATTGATTTTATTTTTTTTATTAGAAAGAAAAATGGGTATTTTTCGAAAATGTAGTTTGGCATTATATTAACACAAAGATCTTTATCGATTGTAATATTACTAATAAAGGAATTTTGAAAGAAACATGGAACCGGTGTAATGTTAATTTCAAATGGATCATCTTTTATTAGCGTAGTTTGATCATTTGTTAACTTAATGCTTACCATTTCATCAATTTTAGCGTTAGTGTTTAACTCTTTTAAAAACTTAGCCTGAGTAGGTACCAAACTATGGTTTTCGAAAGAAGGTGTTAAGAGATTAATTTCTTGAAAATTAGACTCTTTTTGAAGATTAGCGTTTTTGGACTTACCTTTTTCGTTGTTTGGTTCATGCGTCGGTTTTTCACTTATTTGTTCTTCCATTTTTACCTCTTCTACTATTACCTCTTTAGTACAAACTACCTATTCCCTTGCGCGGGATTCCTCTTCCCTTGCGCGAGATTCTTTTATATAGCGTTCGATGGTTTTGAGGTGTTCTATTATTCTTTCGGCTTCGGGGAGGATAGTTGGTGGTTCGTCAAAGTGAACGGGATAATTACCCCAAAAGCATGATTGCGGAAGTTCAAACCTTGGTTCTTCATAATACTCATATGAGGTAGGTGGTTCACACCATTGTTCCTCATAGTAAGTATATGATGGAGATGATTCATACATTGGTTCTTCAAAGTATGAATATGAGGGAGAAGGTTCATACCTAGGTTCTTCATAGTATGTATATGAGGGAGAAGGTTCATACCTTGGTTCTTCATAGTATGTGTATGAAGTGGCTGGCTCGTACCTCGGTTCCTCATAGTATGTATATGAAGTGGATAGTTCGAAGAGGTCACAGTATTGTACCGAGTGAGGCTTACCGCAAATGGTATAATACTCTTCTTCATAATCATCTTCTTCATAGTAGTAATTGTAACCTCCTGAGTATTGATCCATAACAATCACTCAGTAGACCACAAAAGAGTCTCGGGACCAGAAAACAAAATAAAAAACGAAAACAGAGGCTCACCACGGCCCCGTGGTCAGTGAGCACGGCCCGTGGTCAGATTCTGTATCTGGGCGTTTTGAAAAATGCAACTGGTTTTGTGCAGCACGGGGGCGTGTTCAGTGAGCAAGACCCCGTGTTCAGATTCTGTATCTGGGCATTTTTAAAATGATTTGTAATTTTTATGCAGCACGGGGCGTGTTCAGTGAGCACGGCCCCGCGTTCAGACTACTGTAATGCAAAAAGTTCCTAAAAATGTTCGCGCAGTTTTAAAAAGGTTTTTAAAAATGATTAGGCCGTCGATTTTAAGCTTTCTTAAAATCCTTGTGTCCCCGGCAATGACGCCAAAAACTTGGTGTGCGTTAGGTGTGATTTGATTTTATTAATATTTTAAGCCCATTTTATGCATTAGTCAAGTTTTAAATTTATAAAACACGATATTCTACTAACACTAAACACACATGGGATAGTGCACCCATTGTGAGCATAGTATAGTGTTGGTAAGATACTGAGGTCGTCCAAGGACACTAGAGCTTTTAGTACCAGTTTATCCTCAACGTCTAATCAATCTAAATTTGTGAGAAAAGTTTTGAAATATGAAAAAAAAAACTAAAAATGCAGAAATAAAAATAAAATAAAAACAGATAGACAAGATGAATCACTTGGATCCGACTCGCCTTTAATGTATCCTTTGATGATTTTCGCACTTTCGGACTTTTTAAGAGATTATCTTAGTTATAGTAGTAGGCCCCTCTTTTGAAGGTGACGTTACCCTCAACCCAGTGGTTTGAGTCAGCAAGGATACAATCCCAAATGGTCGGAATATTAAAAGATAATTAACTAAGTTATTAATGTGAAAAGTGGTAGGCCCCTCTTTTGAAGGTGACGTTACCCTTGGCTAAGTGGTTTGTGTAACACCCCGAAAACGGGTTTGGTGATCAAACCCCGTTAATACTAAAAGGTGGGTAAAATACCGTTAGCGGTAAAAGTAACCTGGTAAATATTAGGATTTAAATAAATAATCCTAATATTTAAATAAAAAGTGAATAAAAGATTTTAAGAAGGATGAATACTTTGAGAAAACAAAGTATATAAAAGGCCCGAGTTAACGGGACATAAAATACAACGGGTTATGACTTCCCGAACCCATTAAATTAACTAGGAATAATTAACCTAGTAAATAATATGTGATTAAGTTATAAATAATGGATTATAGCTTAAATTGATCGAAATAAAACTTGAGGGACTAAAAGTGGGCAAATTGGAAACAAGTTTATAATTAAAACTTAAAAACACCAAAACACACACATGTGTGTGTTTGGTCGATGTCCACAGGAGAAGAGAAGGGGGTTCTCTTCAAGAACCCTAAACACTCAAAATTCAACAAAAATCAAAGAGAGATCGAACCGGAAAATTGGGGCTTTTAATAAAATCGTGATCACCAAGCTTAGGAGATCACAAGGTATGTTGAATTTTGATGTTTGGTGATATTTCAAATTTGTGATAAACATGCATGAATGAAATTCTTGTATGAATGTTGAATGTTATAGTGATATTGATGTGAGTATGAGTCTAGGAACAAACCCTAGATGCGATGTGATAAACATGCATGAATGAAATTCTTGTATGAATGTTGAATGTTATAGTGATATTGATGTGAGTATGAGTCTAGGAACAAACCCTAGATGCGATTATGCGAACTTGTAGAATTGTGCCATAAACTAATGATTAGTCAACTAATCAAGTATGAGCGAAGTGGGTTTTGGATGATTTGACGAAATTGATGTTCTATTGGTGTTTATAAACATCATACTAACTCATATGAATGAACTACTTGAACAAATTAGAGATTTTGTTAAGAGTTCATAAGTGACTAGAAGTGGGTCTTGACATAAGAGTTAAAACCATGATTATGATGGTCAAAGTGTGTATATGCTTATAATAACTGAAATTACATGTTGATTTATTAATACTTGAGGTAGGAATTGGATGACATGTTAGTTAATTTGGTGTCTCAAAAGATGATGCTCACTAAGTGTTGATAATGTGCCTAATTGAGCCTTGTGAACTTGATAGTGCAATCATATGTGTTAATTGGCGATTTGACTTTTAAAAAGTCAAACCGACCTACAATATGATGAATACTAATTTTTATATGAAAAACGTAAGGTGGGAATAGTCATGATTGATAATGACTAAACTAACCATCTTACGAATTATGATGATAGTTTGACGCTTAACGAGCTAGGTGGAGGCTTGTGGAGGAAGCGGGTCAAACGGATCAAGTACAAAAAGAAAAGCGTGGCTTGGATGCGAGGTAAGTATAGCTTACACTAGTCATATACTTTAGAATGTTCTTTTGTCGTATTGATTACGAATAAGACAAATGCCTAATTGAGATATGGTGTTTCGGCGTGTAGTTGTACGGAACAAGATAACCAAATAGGATAAGAAACCGTATTGATGGTTAAAAATAAGTTAAATCGGTAATTCGATCATATTATGATGAATGAAACATGTACTTTTAAAGGTTACCACATAAGGTAAATCATGATAACCAATAAGAGTAAAATTGTAATTTGGTCACTCATTGACAATAATTGTTGGTTTTGAAAGATACTTATTTCGTAAGCCTTAATAGGCCAAAAAGCGTTAAGAGATGATTTATAATTAAAATGACCATGTGGTGTAAACCGGAGCGAGTCGTGTAGACGAGATGGCAATAAGCTTCATCTCGCCAATATAATCAGTCATTTAGATCAAACGGGTCAAAAGGTGAAAATATCACTCTTTGACGATATCGACTAATGATTTGTTGAGTTGTATGATTACAGAAATAATTATCGAGTGGATATTTACATCGCTATTACTTAGCGGCTATTGAGGCAAGGTATCTAAATGGGTCAATATAATGGTCCGAGCCAGGTACGTATAATAGAATAACTCTCATTTAAACGTAAGGTTTAATGAGAGTTAATCGGAGTCTAGAATAGATTTTTGGTTACTTCAATAGGTAAACCGAATGTTACAAACGATGGTCATTATGTTTGAAAGGCCTAAGGACTTTTCAAACAAAATCATAGTTAAAAAGAGGGCTTATGGGTCAAGCATGTTTACAAAAAAATCTCTCATCGTAATAAAGGGCCAAAATGGACCAAAACACCCTTATAAGTTAAACTGAGCAAACAACCCTTAAGAGTTACGTGGAAACGAGTTTTACGATTAGATAAATACTTAGGATGAGTATAGAAGTTGAAAGATGTGATACGTTAGTCAAATGGCTCTATTTGAGTCCTTGCCGTAAAATAATGAGTCGAGGGGTAAAACTCGGTTTATATAGATTACCATAGTAAACCCACCATAAATACATTTGTGGTGGAAAATTATATGATAAGAAATGTGGTAACGTAATGCTAGAAGCAATCGAAAGCGATTTTAAGCTAGAAGGTGCTTAAATACTCTTAACGGGTCAAAATAAGAACTTGAGCGTAAACGGGTTTTATTATGTAAGAAACCCGTGATTTGAGATTAATATGATAGGAGATATGGAAATTATGAATTTCATGAGTTTAAGGATCAAATAAACATGTTGGTTTGATAAAAATCGAACGGGTCAAAATTTGGTAAAAAAGGGTAATAAGTCGAAGACTTAAAAGTCTGAAAATTTGTTAAACCGAATGTTGGATTTTAACTCCATAAGGTGGAGAATCAAATTACAATCACGTAGGAAGAAACGGTAGGTCAAACGGACAAGCGGATTAAAAGTTATGAAGGTTTTTCGTTTTAGCAAACGGCAAACTTGGAAAAATCCTGCAGAGACCACCGTAAGTTACGGAAGCTACCGTAACTTACGGTAGCCTTAAAGTCTTTACGCCATACACCCACTGAGTTACGGTGGAAAATTCAACATTCAGGGGCTACCGTAAATTACGGTAGCCACCGTAATTTACAGTAGACCCTGTAATAAAAATTTATTTTAATCAGTTTCGTTTCCCAGACTCGTTTAGACACGTTTTAATCCCCGTATGACTAAAGCATTTCATGTTTATGACATGTAGGTACATTTTGGATGCCGAAAGACGATCAAGCTCAACGAAGAACCGAACACGATAAAGATACATGCTTTCGCACATTGCCTCGTCGTAAATTTTAAACGACGAATTCGATCACGTTGTGTTGAATAACTTATGATTTGTAAAAGTTTTAATAAACCCGTATTTTTATAGTATGTGTAGTCTTAACTACACATCAAATTGTTGGTATTTACATGTAAAACCGTTAAATAGTAACTAGGGTCTTACAAGTTGGTATCAGAGCCTTGGTTTAAGAGATTCAAGTATGGTGGGGAAAACCATGCTTGGACTTAAACCTTCTGCTCTTGACAAAGATTGGTGTTCGGTTCGAGGCTTGATCGCAAATCCGGTAAGTGCATGTATGCTAATGGTTTAGCGTATTAAAATGTTGTAAACAACACATAGGGTTATCGTGTAATACACGTTACCCCAATTAAATGATAGATATAGCTAACAAAATTATGTGCGTTGACACATATAGTAGAAAAGCCTTGTTTTATGATGCGGGCGTTTAGTAAAGTTGACATTACTAACTTTTGTGAATGTCTTAATTGAAGGACACTTGCATTTAAAGATGACAAGGGTTAAACAAATTACGGATATGATAGAAGAACGGTCCGAAGTATGACAAGAGGAGCATGCTCACCAAGGACTAAATCGCGTAACAACCGCGGACAAGGTTAATGGCAAGAAACGACCGTCGGGGCAAGCATTACCAGGTGCGTGCTTTTAAATATAATCGCACAAATAACAATATGTAACAAACATGTAGAGAATGATTGTTGCATATGTAAATTAGAAAGTTGGGAAACCTGAATAGAATACCTATCCAGGATACTATTTCCAAGAAAACTATATAGAGGTGTTACTTACATAGGGCGTGATGTGAAAACTATAAAAAGGTCATGTGTGTCATGTGTTAATCGCTTACTCTGGCCAAGTAAGTAGTGGCATATGATACCGTGAACTTCTTATGACGGACACATCTACGTCCGATGTGGTAAGGACGTGATGAATGGGATGAATCGAAAAGGTACCCAAAACGGATCAAATAAGTAAAATATTTGATAATAAACGTAAATGCAAGCCTGAAGACGGAAGCGTATTACGTTAGTACAACGAGCCCAAGGGAAGGGACAATAACCAAGTAAATGAAAATACAAACCGACCACTAAGAATGCTAAGGCATAGAGGATAAAGTTGACTATCAAAAGTGGTGAAACTCACACGAACAAGTTAAACGGGTTAGATAAAACGTAACATTGGAAAGGATAATGAGCCCGGTAATGGGACGAGATTGAATACAAATATGGGCGCAAACCGAATAAAGGAAAGCGTGAGATGTTAACGAACCCATGTAATGGGTCAGAATTAAATATGAAATGATTGCAGACACGAATCACAGTCGGAGTGAACGAAATTTTGATGCGAAAACAAATGATTTTCGAACATAAAAAGGACGATCTACGGGATCATTATAACCTTCGGGTTATAAACAGTGGAAAGGTCTACGGGACTAAACTGACCCACGGGTCCTGAATAAAAAAAGGAAAAGGATCATAAAGGCAAGGCCCTAAAGAGGTGAAAGCCTAAAGAAATAGCCTACGAGGCTAAGTGAAAGAATCTACGGATTACTTAGACAAGCGAGGGAACCAGTAGAGAATCCCCGCATAAAACTAAGACTGTAAAAGAATAAATTATGGACTGTCAATATCCTGGTACGGATAATTGAAAAAAGATAAAGAGAAGATCCTAAACTAAAACTTCGGTTTTAGTAAGAAATAACGTTTTTACAAATATAAATTCTGATAGGAATTCAAATAGTAAACATGAAAGATACAAGTCTTGACACTGATAGGCGCAAGACGATATATTCGAAAAGTGATATTTTCAAAGATGAAAGGTTGATATATTTAAACATGATGTGACACGACCACGGTCAAGAAATACAATGTGAAGTAGAATCACGTTATAACCAAGCGAGCGGTAAAAAGTAACTGGACTAATAAGTCTAGTTAGTGAGACCGGTTAAGGTCATTTAAATAAATTTGAAAACAAAAGAAATTGTTGTTAAAAGTGAAGGATTTCACTAAAGACCTTTAAACGGGTCAAAGTAACGGATTCATAAAGAATTCGATAGTATATGAAAGCGATGGATATCGCTAAGTTAACTAAACTTGTGGAAATAACGAGATTACGTTATTTCAAGTTGCACTATGTCGTATGAGATACGTAGACGATTAGTAACCAAAAAGATATTACCATACTTTTCTGGTAATACTAACAATTGGTTAAAGTATAAGTAATGTTTTAAAGATTCTCGGAACAAATGCATTGAGTTAAACTCAATGAATTATGTAAGAAAAGGTTTCGAGGACGAAACCTCTTTAAGGGGGGTAGACTTGTAACACCCCGAAAACGGGTTTGGTGATCAAACCCCGTTAATACTAAAAGGTGGGTAAAATACCGTTAGCGGTAAAAGTAACCTGGTAAATATTAGGATTTAAATAAATAATCCTAATATTTAAATAAAAAGTGAATAAAATATTTTAAGAAGGATGAATACTTTGAGAAAACAAAGTGTATAAAAGGCCCGAGTTAACGGGACATAAATTCCACGGGTTATGACTTCCCGAACCCATTAAACTAACTAGGAATAATTAACCTAGTAAATAATATGTGATTAAGTTATAAATAATGGATTATAGCTTAAATTGATCGAAATAAAACTTGAGGGACTAAAAGTGGGCAAATTGGAAACAAGTTTATAATTAAAACTTAAAAACACCAAAACACACACACATGTGTGTGTTTGGTCGATGTCCACAGGAGAAGAGAAGGGGGTTCTCTTCAAGAACCCTAAACATTCAAAATTCAACAAAAATCAAAGAGAGATCGAGCCGGAAAATTGGGGCTTTTAGTAAAATCGTGATCACCAAGCTTAGAAGATCACAAGGTATGTTGAATTTTGATGTTTGGTGATATTTCAAATTTGTGATAAACATCATACTAGCTCATATGAATGAACTACTTGAACAAATTAGAGATTTTGTTAAGAGTTCATAAGTGACTAGAAGTGGGTCTTGACATAAGAGTTAAAACCATGATTATGATGGTCAAAGTGTGTATATGCTTATAATAACTGAAATTACATGTTGATTTATTAATACTTGAGGTAGGAATTGGATGACATGTTAGTTAATTTGGCGTCTCAAAAGATGATGCTCACTAAGTGTTGATAATGTGCCTAGTTGAGCCTTGTGAACTTGATAGTGCAATCATATGTGTTAATTGGCGATTTGACTTTTAAAAAGTCAAACCGACCTACAATATGATGAATACTAATTTTTATACGAAAAACGTAAGGTGGGAATAGTCATGATTGATAATGACTAAACTAACCATCTTACGAATTATGATGATAGTTTGACGCTTAACGAGCTAGGTGGAGGCTTGTGGAGGAAGCGGGTCAAACGGATCAAGTACAAAAAGAAAAGCGTGGCTTGGATGCGAGGTAAGTATAGCTTACACTAGTCATATACTTTAGAATGTTCTTTTCTCGTATTGATTACGAATAAGACAAATGCCTAATTGAGATATGGTGTTTCGGCGTGTAGTTGTACGGAACAAGATAACCAAATAGGATAAGAAACCGTATTGATGGTTAAAAATGAGTTAAATCGGTAATTCGATCATATTATGACGAATGAAACATGTACTTTTAAAGGTTACCACATAAGGTAAATCATGATAACCAATAAGAGTAAAATTGTAATTTGGTCACTCGTTGACAATAATTGTTGGTTTTGAAAGATACTTATTTCGTAAGCCTTAATAGGCCAAAAAGCGTTAACAGATGATTTATAATTAAAACGACCATGCGTTGTAAACCGGAGCGAGTCGTGTAGACGAGATGGCAATAAGCTTCATCTCGCCAATATAATCAGTCATTTAGATCAAACGGGTCAAAAGGTGAAAATATCACTCTTTGACGATATCGACTAATGATTTGTTGAGTTGTATGATTACAGAAATAATTATCGAGTGGATATTTACATCGCTATTACTTAGCGGCTATTGAGGCAAGGTATCTAAATGGGTCAATATAATGGTCCGAGCCAGGTACGTATAATAGAATAACTCTCATTTAAACGTAAGGTTTAATGAGAGTTAATCGGAGTCTAGAATAGATTTTTGGTTACTTCAATAGGTAAACCGAATGTTACAAACGATGGTCATTACGTTTGAAAGGCCTAATGACTTTTTAAACAAAATTATAGTTAAAAAGAGGGCTTATGGGTCAAGCATGTTTACAAAAAAATCTCTCATCGTAATGAAGGGCCAAAATGGACCAAAACGCCCTTATAAGTTAAACTGAGCAAACAACCCTTAAGAGTTGCGTGGAAACGAGTTTTATGATTAGATAAATACTTAGGACGAGTATAGAAGTTGAAAGATGTGATACGTTAGTCAAATGGCTCTATTTGAGTCCTTGCCGTAAAATAATGAGTCGAGGGGTAAAACTCGGTTTATATAGATTACCATAGTAAACCCACCATAAATACATTTGTGGTGGAAAATTATATGATAAGAAATGTGGTAACGTAATTCTAGAAGCAATCGAAAGCGATTTTAAGCTAGAAGGTGCTTAAATACTCTTAACGGGTCAAAATAAGAACTTGAGCGTAAACGGGTTTTATTATGTAAGAAACCCGTGATTTGAGATTAATATGATAGGAGATATGGAAATTATGAATTTCATGCGTTTAAGGATCAAATAAACAAGTCTGTTTGACAAAAATCGAATGGGTCAAAATTTGGTAAAAAGGGTAATAAGCCGGAGACTTAAAAGTTTGAAAATTTGTTAAACCGAATGTTGGATTTTAACTCCATAAGGTGGAGAATCAAATTACAATCACGTAGGAAGAAACGGTAGGTCAAACGGACAAGCGGATTAAAAGTTATGAAGGTTTTTCGTTTTAGCAAACGACAAACTTGGAAAAATCCTGCAGAAGCCACCGTAAGTTATGGTAGCTACCGTAACTTACGGTAGCCTTAAAGTCTTTACGCCATACACCCACTGAGTTACGGTGGAAAATTCAACATTCAGGGGCTACCGTAAATTACGGTAGCCACCGTAATTTACGGTAGACCCTGTAATAAAAATTTATTTTAATCAGTTTCGTTTCCCAGACTCGTTTAGACACGTTTTAATCCTCGTATGACTAAAGCATTTCATGTTTATGAAATGTAGGTACATTTTGGATGCCGAAAGACGATCAAGCTCAACGAAGAACCGAACATGATAAAGATACATGCTTCCGCACATTGCCTCGTCGTAAATTTTAAACGACGAATTTGATCACGTTGTGTTGAATAACTTATGATTTGTAAAAGTTTTAAGAAACCCGTATTTTTATAGTATGTGTAGTCTTAACTACACATCAAATTGTTGGTATTTACATGTAAAACCGTTAAATAGTAACTAGGGTCTTACAAGTTGGTATCAGAGCCTTGGTTTAAGAGATTCAAGTATGGTGGGGAAAACCAAGCTTGGACTTAAACCTTCTGCTCTTGACAAAGATTGGTGTTCGGTTCGAGGCTTGATCGCAAATCCGGTAAGTGCATGTATGCTAATGGTTTAGCGTATTAAAATGTTGTAAACAACACATAGGGTTATCGTGTAATACACGTTACCCCAATTAAATGATAGATATAGCTAACAAAATTATGTGCGTTGACACATATAGTAGAAAAGCCTTGTATTATGATGCGGGCGTTTAGTAAAGTTGACATTACTAACTTTTGTGAATGTCTTAATTGAAGGACACTTGCATTTAAAGATGACAAGGGTTAAATAAATTACGGATATGATAGAAGAACGGTCCGAAGTATGACAAGAGGAGCATGCTCACCAAGGACTAAATCGCGTAACAACCGCGAACAAGGTTAATGGCCAGAAACACCTGTCGGTGCAAGCATTACCAGGTGCGTGCTTTTAAATATAATCGCACAAATAACAATATGTAACAAACATGTAGAGAATGATTGTTGCATATGTAAATTAGAAACTTGGGAAACCTGAATAGAATACCTATCCAGGATACTATTTCCAAGAAAACTAAATAGAGGTGTTACTTACATAGGGCGTGATGTGAAAACTATAAAAAGGTCTCTGGCCAAGTAAGTAGTGGCATATGATACCATGAACTTCTTATGACGGACACATCTACGTCCGATGTGGTAAGGACGTGATGAATGGGACGAATCAAAAAGGTACCCAAAACGGATCAAATAAGTAAAATATTTGATAATAAACGTAAACGCAAGCCTGAAGACGGAAGCGTATTACGTTAGTACAACGAGCCCAAGGGAAGGGACAATAACCAAGTAAATGAAAATACAAACCGACCACTAAGAATGCTAAGGCATAGAGGATAAAGTTGACTATCAAAAGTGGTGAAACTCACACGAACAAGTTAAACGAGTTAGATAAAACGTAACATTGGAAAGAATAATGAGCCGGTAATGGGACGAGATTGAATACAAATATGGGCGCAAACCGAATAAAGGAAAGCGCGAGATGTTAATGAACCTATGTAATGGGTCGGAATTAAATATGAAATGATTGCAGACACGAATCACAGTCGGAGTGAACGAAATTTTGATGCGAAAACAAATGATTTTCGAACATAAAAAGGACGATCTACGGGATCATTATAACCTTCGGGTTATAAACAGTGTAAAGGTCTACGGGACTAAACTGACCCACGGGTCCTAAATAAAAAAAGGAAAAGGATCATAAAGGCAAGGCCCTAAAGAGGTGAAAGCCTAAAGAAATAGCCTACTAGGCTAAGTGAAAGAATCTACGGGTTACTTAGACAAGCGAGGGAACCAGTAGAGAATCCCCGCATAAAACTAAGACTGTAAAAGAATAAATTATGGACTGTCAATATCCTGGTACGGATAATTGAAAAAATATAAAGAGAAGATCCTAAACTAAAACTTCGGTTTTAGTAAGAAATAACGTTTTTACAAATATAAATTCTGATAGGAATTCAAATAGTAAACATGAAAGATACAAGTCTTGACACTGATAGGCGCAAGACGATATATTCAAAAAGTGACATTTTCAAAGATGAAAGGTTGATATAAATTAAACATGATGTGACACGACCACGGTCAAGAAATACAATGTGAAGTAGAATCACGTTATAACCAAGCGAGCGGTAAAAAGTAACTGTACTAATAAGTCTAGTTAGTGAGACCGGTTAAGGTCATTTAAATAAATTTGAAAACAAAAGAAATAGTTGTTAAAAGTGAAGGATTTCACTAAAGACCTTTAAACGGGTCAAAGTAACGGATTCATAAAGAATTCGATAGTATATGAAAGCGATGGATATCGCTAAGTTAACTAAACTTGTGGAAATAACGAGATTACGTTATTTCAAGTTGCACTATGTCGTATGAGATACGTAGACGATTAGTAACCAAAAAGATATTACCATACTTTTCTAGTAATACTAACAATTGGTTAAAGTATAAGTAATGTTTTAAAGATTCTCGGAACAAATGCATTGAGTTAAACTCAATGAATTATGTAAGAAAAGGTTTCGAGGACGAAACCTCTTTAAGGGGGGTAGACTTGTAACACCCCGAAAACGGGTTTGGTGATCAAACCCCGTTAATACTAAAAGGTGGGTAAAATACCATTAGCGGTAAAAGTAACCTGGTAAATATTAGGATTTAAATAAATAATCCTAATATTTAAATAAAAAGTGAATAAAAGATTTTAAGAAGGATGAATACTTTGAGAAAACAAAGTGTATAAAAGGCCCGAGTTAACGGGACATAAATTCCACGGGTTATGACTTCCCGAACCCATTAAACTAACTAGGAATAATTAACCTAGTAAATAATATGTGATTAAGTTATAAATAATGGATTATAGCTTAAATTGATCGAAATAAAACTTGAGGGACTAAAAGTGGGCAAATTGGAAACAAGTTTATAATTAAAACTTAAAAACACCAAAACACACACACATGTGTGTACTTGGTCGATGTCCACAGGAGAAGAGAAGGGGGTTCTCTTTAAGAACCCTAAACACTCAAAATTCAACAAAAATCAAAGATAGATCGAGCCGGAAAATTGGGGCTTTTAATAAAATCGTGATCACCAAGCTTAGGAGATCACAAGGTATGTTGAATTTTGATGTTTGGTGATATTTCGAATTTGTGATAAACATGCATGAATGAAATTCTTGTATGAATGTTGAATGTTATAGTGATATTGATGTGAGTATGAGTATAGGATCAAACCCTAGATACGATTATGCGAACTTGTAAAATTGTGCCATAAACTAATGATTAGTCAACTAATCAAGTATGAGCGAAGTGGGTTTTGGATGATTTGAGGAAATTGATGTTCTATTGGTGTTTATAAACATCATACTAGCTCATATGAATGAACTACTTGAACAAATTAGAGATTTTGTTAAGAGTTCATAAGTGACTAGAAGTGGGTCTTGACATAAGAGTTAAAACCATGATTATGATGGTCAAAGTGTGTATATGCTTATAATAACTGAAATTACATGTTGATTTATTAATACTTGAGGTAGGAATTGGATGACATGTTAGTTAATTTGGCGTCTCAAAAGATGATGCTCACTAAGTGTTGATAATGTGCCTAATTGAGCCTTGTGAACTTGATAGTGCAATCATATGTGTTAATTGGCGATTTGACTTTTAAAAAGTCAAACCGACCTACAATATGATGAATACTAATTTTTATACGAAAAACGTAAGGTGGGAATAGTCATGATTGATAATGACAAAACTAACCATCTTACGAATTATGATGATAGTTTGGCGCTTAACGAGCTAGGTGGAGGCTTGTGGAGGAAGCGGGTCAAACGGATCAAGTACAAAAAGAAAAGCGTGGCTTGGATGCGAGGTAAGTATAGCTTACACTAGTCATATACTTTAGAATGTTCTTTTGTCGTATTGATTACGAATAAGACAAATGCCTAATTGAGATATGATGTTCCGGCGTGTAGTTGTACGGAACAAGATAACCAAATAGGATAAGAAACCGTATTGATGGTAAAAAATGAGTTAAATCGGTAATTCGATCATATTATGACGAATGAAACATGTACTTTTAAAGGTTACCACATAAGGTAAATCATGATAACCAATAAGAGTAAAATTGTAATTTGGTCACTCGTTGACAATAATTGTTGGTTTTGAAAGATACTTATTTCGTAAGCCTTAATAGGCCAAAAAGCGTTAACAGATGATTTATAATTAAAACGACCATGCGTTGTAAACCGGAGCGAGTCGTGTAGACGAGATGGCAATAAGCTTCATCTCGCCAATATAATCAGTCATTTAGATCAAACGGGTCAAAAGGTGAAAATATCACTCTTTGACGATATCGACTAATGATTTGTTGAGTTGTATGATTACAGAAATAATTATCGAGTGGATATTTACATCGCTATTACTTAGCGGCTATTGAGGCAAGGTATCTAAATGGGTCAATATAATGGTCCGAGCCAGGTACGTATAATAGAATAACTCTCATTTAAACGTAAGGTTTAATGAGAGTTAATCGGAGTCTAGAATAGATTTTTGGTTACTTCAATAGGTAAACCGAATGTTACAAACGATGGTCATTATGTTTGAAAGGCCTAAGGACTTTTCAAACAAAATCATAGTTAAAAAGAGGGCTTATGGGTCAAGCATGTTTACAAAAAAATCTATCATCGTAATAAAGGGCCAAAATGGACCAAAACACCCTTATAAGTTAAACTGAGCAAACAACCCTTAAGAGTTACGTGGAAACGAGTTTTACGATTAGATAAATACTTAGGATGAGTATAGAAGTTGAAAGATGTGATACGTTAGTCAAATGGCTCTATTTGAGTCCTTGCCGTAAAATAATGAGATTAATATGATAGGAGATATGGAAATTATGAATTTCATGAGTTTAAGGATCAAATAAACATGTTGGTTTGATAAAAATCGAACGGGTCAAAATTTGGTAAAAAGGGTAATAAGCCGAAGACTTAAAAGTCTGAAAATTTGTTAAACCGAATGTTGGATTTTAACTCCATAAGGTGGAGAATCAAATTACAATCACGTAGGAAGAAACGGTAGGTCAAACGGACAAGTGGATTAAAAGTTATGAAGGTTTTTCGTTTTAGCAAACGGCAAACTTGGAAAAATCCTGCAGAGGCCACCGTAAGTTACGGTAGCTACCGTAACTTACGGTAGCCTTAAAGTCTTTACGTCATACACCCACTGAGTTACGGTGGAAAATTCAACATTCAGGGGCTACCGTAAATTACGGTAGCCACCGTAATTTACGGTAGACCCTGTAATAAAAATTTATTTTAATCAGTTTCGTTTCCCAGACTCGTTTAGACACGTTTTAATCCCCGTATGACTAAAGCATTTCATGTTTATGAAATTTAGGTACATTTTGGATGCCGAAAGACGATCAATCTCAACGAAGAACCGAACACGATAAAGATACATGCTTCCGTACATTGCCTCGTCGTAAATTTTAAACGACGAATTCGATCACGTTGTGTTGAATAACTTATGATTTGTAAAAGTTTTAATAAACCCGTATTTTTATAGTATGTGTAGTCTTAACTACACATCAAATTGTTGGTATTTACATGTAAAACCGTTAAATAGTAACTAGGGTCTTACAGTTTGAGTCGGCAGGGATACAATCCCAAGTAGCCGGTTTAATGTATTAATAGTAGTTTACATATGAGGGGTTCAAGCCATTCGGACCCCCGCCATCCAATACCAGTGGGTATTGAAGGAGGTCCTAGTAAGCTTGAACCAGGTCCTTGCAGGATCTATACACTAAACAAGGCAATAACCTTACTAAACCATTCCCTTAACCCCCGACCAGGTAGCCAACATGCCTCTATATAGACCGTAGAGGCATGAATGATGCAATCTTTTATTTTATATAGACAGTAAAGTAACGCCAAGAAACCACAGACAAATTATAAAGAAAATTCTCCTTCAACATAAGAAACTAGTTATTAAAGTCATTAATACAAAACCAAATAAAAAGTGTCGAAAGATTAAAAAACAAAAGTAATACTTAAAAGAGTTGTCTTCACCAAGTGATGTAAGAGGCTTAAGCAAACATGCCCTTTGATTGGCAAGAACTCTTACGATCAATCTTGGATCCCGAGACTACTAGACACACTCTAAAGGTGGATGATGGTGTTGTAGTGGTGGTGGAGTGGTGGCAAGGTGGGAGAGTAGTGGTTTTCCAAGGGATTCCTTTGAAGTGAACCAAGCACCCCTATTTATTGCCTGCACAGAGCTCTGGCCACGGCCCCGTGTCCAGCGGGCACGCCCCCGTGGCCAGCCTTTTCTCTTCCTTCATTAAATGCTTGTGTCAGCAGAGGGCTCCACACGGCCCGTGTCTAGCGGGCACGGCCCCTTGGGAAGAAGCGTATTTGTACTATCAAGATTTTGCAAGATTAGGTGTATCTTAGTGTTGACCATGCCCCGTGCTGAGCTGGGCACACCCCCGTGGTGGGCGTAGAAGCTTCTACAACTTTGTTTTTTCTGCAGGGTTCTGACCACGCCCCCGTGTCCAGCGGGCACTACCCCGTGGTCAGTCTTCTGTTTCCTTTGTTTTTACTTTGGGGATACTACCGAGGGGTCGGGCATGTCACGTTTATTCCTTTTCTTTGTATTTATATTGGTTTTGGATGTATATTTGTTCCTTTTGTTCGTTTAAGCTCATTTGATTCTGTAATTTCAAAAGGAAGACAAAAACACACTTTTTCCAACATTAGTACTAAATAAGGGTTAGTTTTATGACTCATTTGAAGTAATTTATATGTTACATTTTGCACACATCAACTACGTCCAAGCCTCATAGTCTATATGATCAGTGCGATCATGACTAATATCATCAATATGATGATCATAGTATTAAACATCCATAGTGATGAAGTGCCTACGGGCTATATTAAATACTGTATGTCTTTCATGACGGACCTCTGTGCCATATTTTAAAAAGTCCTTTGTGATGAGCCTTTGAGCTATTTATAATTGTCAATACGACAAAGACAGTTGTGACATTGTAATCCCCTGTCTAAAAGGTAATGGACTCTGTCCAAACCTTAAATGCCATTGATGGTCCTTTTGTGACCTAGGCTAAATATAATTGATGTATTTTCGAATAACATACAATAAGAAAGTTAAAACCTATTAGCCGATATGGTTTAATGATACCATGGCTTGTTAATCATCAAATACGATGACTAACTATTATCTTACAACTAAGCAATTGTACCTACGCTTACTTAATCGAATACGGTTGAGTTATTATAAATCTTGCAATATAAGACATGAGCTAGCTCAGGTAAATACTCTTAACCTATTTTCCCTATACGGGCTTGGGATACGGTAAACTATTTACCGCATGGTCGGGTATGGTATTCGAAGACCAATGTGCCGGGAAATTCAAATAATCCATTTTAATTCGTATTGCTTGACTGAAACATTGGGGGTTAATGCGACCGTGTCCTGGCTATCCTTGACTCATTTAATTGTAAGTGGCCACGACCTAAGCACGGGGTGTTGGCATATACCTGACTGATGCGATATGGTTTATTAAATAATTTTATACCCAATATGGGTTTCCCAATAAGGGAACAAGTGGTGTGTCGATTAATCGTGAACCGGCATAGTTTCTGGGTCCTATGAAAACTGATAACATGAGATATAGTTTTTCCCAAGTTATAAAAGATTTCTCGTGCCTTGTGCACCTAAATCAATTTTGAAAAATGTTTTCAAAATGTGTCGGTTGATTGTATTTACCAGTGAAAACTGACGCATTTACAAAAGACTAAGTGACAGGTACAAATACCTAAATAGGCTGGAAGCTTGTCACACCCTGACTTTTGCGGAAGTGTGATTATGGTGTGACTTTATTAATACCATTGCATTCAATCATAACACAACTATATGATAAAACCATAGATTCGTCATCCATTAAATAATTTTGAAAACATCACAACAGCATTGTTTAAACATAGACTTCAAATTTAAGTTTAACAAACCAAACGAATTGTTTATGAGTTTCACTAAGGACTCATCAAAAGAAATTAAATAAAATCAAGGTTTGGAAGACGTGTCTCGTCCAGGAATAAGACACCCAAACCAAACCTCAAGATCATGGACGACATCTTTATTCCTAACGCAGCATGAAACTTCCAACGCCCGCCAGATCCACTTACTAATTCCCTGAAATACATGTATTTTGAAAACATCAACAAAAGTTAGGCGAGTTCGTGTGTTTGTTTGTGTGTATGAGTAAACCTTTGAAATCATTGTATGTATATATGTAAGTTTATAAATCCCGGTATGTAAGCAACAAGGAAAAACAGATCACCAATGGTTTGCAAGGCCATTGATACGTGTGACGTGATGCAGGAAGCTCAAACCTAGCAAATTTTGCACCGGGATTCCGGCTGTAAGACATAGTCTACCCATGGGCCAACCCTGTTCCAACATGGGCGGGGCCAGCTACACCCAAATAGATCTATCACTCATGTCCCTCGGTCCTACTACGAGGATTGATGGCCTTAAGCGTTATACCCACCACTCACATGATCTAAGTGTACCCTTCCTTAGCTAATCATACCAAATAACAACGTTTGTAAACAGTTGTAACATGTTCTTCACCCCCGAAGTTATAAAACTGAATACAGTTAAAGAAAAGGGGGAACACGAAACTCACAGTCTTGCGTCTTCAATAATCGTAACTCGAACTTCTCCGGTGAACACGACTACCTACAACGTGCTAATGTCTATTAGATGAACAGGCCGTGCCTTGGCTTATTATTAACGTTTCTGAGTTATGTTTCTTTTGATATTATTCCAAGTCACATAATTATTTGTTAAAATAATTAATATTTTAACTTAAATTATATTTATAAATTTTAGAATAATTGTGGAACAATATATATTAACTTAATACTTCCCAAGTATTTATATCAGTATTTCCCTCCCAAGGATGGGGGTATCTTATACATGTGTATTTTTGCCATATTTTGGGGTCGTATTCCGGTGTGTATTTATACATGTGAGAATACGTATTCTTGTTGTATTCATTAAGTATCCTCATACTTAATTTCACATTAATTATTTTGGAATATTATCTTTAATAAATATCCAATATATATTTCCAAAATATATATTTAAGAAGTATTATTTAGAAAATTATATATAATTTTTCTTTTGGCAAAAATATTTGTAGTTCCAAAATAATATATTTTCAAGTCTAACTTTAGAAAATATATTTAAACTTATTTTTATCCAAAATAATGTATTTCCAGTTTACTCAAGAAAATATATATTTTACCCAAAAATTATATATCTTCTAAAAATTACAAGTAAGTATATATATTTTTATTCACCAAAAATCATATTTTCATTTCCTTCTTGTCAAAATATGATATAACTTTGTGATAATCATAAAAATCATATTTTCATTTCCGTGTGTCCAAAATATTATGTACCAAAACATACTTTGTGAATTAAGTTCCGGAATATTTTGTAAGTTACATTTCTTATTCGGTTTCGCCAATATTTTGTGTGTAACTTGTATATATTTTTTCCTTGAGATTTTGGTAATATTTTGGATTGTAATCCTTGGTATTTTGATGTGTTACATTATTTCATGCCTAAAATAATATAACTAATACACAAAGTATACAAATAATCACACACGTTGTGTCTTCAAAATATATATTTCCCAAATACACATTTAGTCACTTTTATTTATGAAAACCAACCTCCAATATTTGTATTTTTGTAACAAAAAATTATGGCAAAGTTTATGTAACCATTTATTTTTGAAAATACACTTGTAATGTATGTTTATAAATATTTTTCCAAGTGTTTATATTTTTAGAAAATTTTGCCATAGTTTTCCCTAAAAATGGAGGTTTCCATGCTTTCAATCATATCATTTTCTTTTGTAAAAATCATCACAATCAATCCAAAGTCAACACTAAACAACCTTTACTTACCAATCTTGCCAAAATCATGTCTAATCTACCATTTCATGAACTTGAAAGTTTGTGAAAATTTGTAGTAACTTGGTAGTGTGTTTAGTAAGTTTAGTTATCCTCTAAAGTGTGGTTTTTTATTTAAAAACATCATTCTTGAAGAATTTAGATGTCTACAACTTGTAATCATGTTTTACAAAAATGTTTCTTTATGAAATTCTCTTGTTACACAAGTGTTTCTACACTTGTTTATCCACCAAAAATAGTGTTTGTTTATGTAAGAACCAAGTTTTAACAAAACTTATATTTTAACTTGGTTTCTTTTAGAATAATCCATGAAACATTTAGATCTACAAGATTAACAATATACTTTGATCATTACTTTACAAGAAAACATTATGTTTCTTTCAAGTTCATGCTTTATGTGTGGATGATCCATCATCCTACAACAACTTCTATTCTCACATCTTGCTAGATTATGTTTTCAATCATGATCTAGCAAGATCATATGATGATCAACATCATTTCTACAAACAATCAATGATTAACAAGCATAACAACTCATATTCAACAAGATTACTTCACATTTTAAGCTTATGTTCATATTTACTTCTCATGATCTTTAGTGTTCTTTAAGATTAGATACTTGTAACATCTTTTAACCTACTAAAATAGAAGTAATATGGAGTGTACAAGGATCTTTCCACTAGCTCAAGGCTAGGGATGATTCAAGTGTAGAAATGAAGAGGATAAAAGTAAGCAAGAGAGGTCCTTCAAGCTCCAAAGCCACCAAGCTTCCTTATACACCCTCTAGCACCTTTGTATGTATGGGAAATGGATGAAGGAAGTTGGATGATGATGGTGGTGGTTGTGGTGGCTCACGGCCGAGAACACAAGGAGAGGGAGAGAGAAGATCAAGTATGTGTAAGTGTGTGTGAGATTATGAAATCATAACCTCCCATGTTCTTCTTATTACCATCTTACCACTTTAACTTATGTGTAATATGCCACAAAAGAGGGAACCATATCTAATTTAATATTGAAATAAAATCCACATTATGGGGGCCACTTGGGCCGTGAGATAGGTGGGGGGGGGGGTCTAGATTAGGCTTGAACCATTTAGTTTGTATAAGGTTGAAATGCAAGTATCTAGTTAGCTAAGTTAGTTATTAGATATTTTAGGAGGTGTTATGATGTTCGGGGATCATAACTAGCTTGGTAATTTTAAAACAATGCTTCTAGTGTAAATTTGATGTTTCGGGTACTGTCCGGTTGTCCGGTTAGATACTGTTTTGTTAAAGTGCTAAACTTGCAGTTTAGTGTGCTTTATGTATCCTTTTGTGACACTTTTGATTCCCGACACTTAGGAAAGCATTTAGGACCATTTTACCATATTTCTGCATAATATAAGTATGTTAAAATGCTATTTTATGCTGAATTTTGCTGAATTTAGCACTTTGGGTGTGTTTTAGGCACTTTCCGGCACTTAAACTATCACCTAGAAAAGCAGTTTTGTGATCCTTACTTCCTTACACTCTATACTAGTGTAGTACTTAGTTTCTGGCTTATACTGGGTCTCAAAACACTGTTTGTCTATGTGCTGAGTTTTGTCAGCATTTGCTGATTTATCCGTTTACTTTGCTAACTGTGCTTTGGGCATTATTTATGTCAATATGTTCGCATGCAGTAATGATATGACATTATGCAATATGTGATGCACATGTGTATATAATGCAATAATTAGAGAGCAGTTAATTGTAATTTTAGCACTAATTAAGATTAATTAATTGTACGGATACCTGGATTTTTGACAGTTGTCACATTCTCTCCCTGTTAAGAAAATTTCGTCCCGAAATTTTAAGCTTTACTACTAGTAGCAGGGGTGTTAGGGAATAAATGCGGGTACTTTGCTTTCATGCGGTCCTCACGTTCCCAAGTAAACTCTGGGCCGTGACATGCGTTCCATAGAACCTTAACAAGTTTAACACTACTCCTCCGAGTTTTGTTAACTTTCCAGTCCGTAACCTCAACGGGTTCTTCGGTGTAGTGGAGAGTGTCGTCAATGTGAACTTCGTCAGCAGCAATAACCACCGTTTCCTATGTTGGAATCTTTTTCAGATTAGATACATGGAATGTATCATGAACACCATTCAGTTCCGCAGGTAGATCCAACTTATAAGCTACAAGCCCAATCCTTTCCAATATTTTGAACGGTCCAATAAATCGTGGGTTTAACTTTCCATGCTTCCCAAAGCGTGCCACACCTTTCCAAGGTGAGACTTTCAGCAAAACCATATCTCCCACTTCAAATTCCAAAGGTTTCCTTCTTTGGTCTGCATAGCTCTTTTGTCGGTCATGAGCCGCCTTAATGCGTTCTCGGATCTATATGATCTTATCTGTCGTTTCTTGAACCAATTCGGGACCAACTAGCTGTCTATCGCCTGCATCTGCCCAGCATAACGGTGATCAACACTTATATCCGTAAAGAGCTTCAAACGGTGCAGCTTGAATGCTTGTATAGTAGCTGTTGTTATAGGAGAACTAGAGCAAAGGTAGGTGAGTGTCCTAACTGCCACCCAAGTCCATTACGCAAGCTCATAACATATCTTCAAGTGTTTAAATCGTTCTCTCACTTTGACCATTTGTCTGTGGGTGAAATGCGGTGCTCAGATTCAACTGAGAACCAAACGCTTCCTGGAAAGATTGCCAAATCCTTGAAACAAATCTTCCGTCTCTGTCAGAAATAATCGAGATAGGCACTCCATGACGTGCAACTATCTCCCTTAGGTACAGCTCAGCTAGCTTACCAGTGTTATCCTTTTCTCTGATTGGCAGAAAGTGCGCAGATTTTGTCAGACGGTCTACGATTACCCAAATCGTGTCACGACCTCTGTGTGTCCTTGGTAACTTCATTATAAAATCCATTGATATCTGCTCCGACTTCCACATGGGTATTTCAGGTTGCTGCAGAAGACCTGAAGGCTTCTGATATTCGGCTTTTACCTTGGCACAAGTTAAGCACTTTCCAACATAAGTTGCAACATCACCTTTCAGTCTTGGCCACCAGTAGAAATCCTTCAAATCTTGGTACATCTTATCCGATCCTGGGTAGATTGAGTACCTCGACTTGTGAGCTTCATCAAAAATCACGTCTCTAAGACCACCAAGGAGGGGAGCCCAAATTCATTTCATAAAACACAAAGTTCCTTCCTCATTGGGTACAAACTGGTTCTCCATCCCACAGAGATATTCATCCTTAAGATTCTCTTTCTTAAGAGCTTCTCTTTGGGCAGCACGAATATGCTATGAGAGGTCTGTCTGTATAATCATCTCCAAAGCCCTAACCCTTATGGGCTTAATCCTCTCTTTTCGACTCAAGGCATCTGCTACCACATTCGCCTTCCCTGGGTGATATTTGATTTCACAATCATAATCATTTAACAGCTCCACCCATCGGTGCTGTCTCATATTAAGCTCTTTTTGATCGAATGTGCTGTAAGCTCTTGTGATCTGTAAAGATCGTACAGCACGTACCATACAGATAATGTCGCCAAATTTTTAAAGAAAACACCATTGTGCCTAATTCCAAATCATGCGTGGTGTAGTTCTTCTCATGAACTTTCAACTGGCGTGAAGCATAAGCGATAACCTTCTGTCGCTGCATCAGCACACAGCCTAATCCTTGACGCGAGGCGTCACAATATACCACGAAGTCGTCGGTGCCTTTGGGTAGGGATAAAATAGGTGCATCGCAAAGCTTGTTCTTAAGCAACTGAAAAGCTTCTTCTTGCTTGTCTCCCCATTCATACTTCTTGTCTTTTTGAGTAAGGGAGGTCAGCGGTTGAGCGATTTTAGAAAAATCCTCAATGAATCTGCGATAATACCCAGCTAAACCTAGAAACTGTCGGATCTGGGTTGGTGTCTTCCAAGTCTCCCAATTCTTAATCGCCTCGATTTTGGTGGGATCCACATGGATTCCATCTTCATTCACTACATGACCGAGGAACTGTACCTCACGCAACCAGAACTCGCACTTCGAGAACTTAGCATACAGTTTCTCCTTCTTCAGCAACTCTAAAATGGTTCTATGGTGTTGTTCATGCTCTTCCTTCGTCCTTGAGTAAATCAAAATATCGTTGATAAACACAATCACGAATTTATCGAGATATGGCTTGCAGACTCTGTTCATCAAATCCATAAACACTGCTGGCGCGTTTGTCAAACCAAACGGCATCACTAGAAACTTGTAATGTCCATAACGAGTCCTGAAGGCCTGATCGAAGATCGATCTTGGAGTAGTAACTTGAACCTTGAAGTTGATCGAAGAGATCCTCAATCCTCGGCAAAGGATACCGATTCTTGATGGTTAACTTGTTTAGCTCTCGGTAGTCGATACACATGCGAAAACTACCGTCCTTCTTCTTGAAAAATAGATCTGGAGCTCCCCAAGGCGAGAAGCTTGGTCTTATAAATCCCTTGTCTAACAACTCCTGAAGCTGCGTTGACAGCTCTTGCATTTCTGAGGGTGCAAGTTGATAAGGTGCCTTGGCTACAGGCACGGCGCCTGGAACCAAGTCAATATGGAATTCGACTTGTCGCTGCGGCGGTAATCCTGGCAAGTCTTCGGGGAAGACCTCAGGATATTCCCTTACAACTGGTATATCTTCCAGCTTCGGCTCATCGGCTTCTTTGTCCACAACGTGTGCCAAGAAGGTAACACATCCTTTCTGCAAAAACTTCTGGGCCTTCAAACAACTGATAATCCTCAAAGGCGTATCATGCTTCTCTCCATGCACTACAATCGTCTCTCCATTCACCATCGGGATGCGAATGATCTTCTCATGGCATACGATCTCAGCTCGGTTACTCGAAAACCAATCCATTCCAACTACGACGTCAAAGCTTCCCAACTCGACTGGCAGAAGATCCAGCGTAAACTCATGTTCTCCGAGCTCTATTACACAGCCTCTAATCACTTCGCTTGACTCTACTAGCTTTCCATTAGCTAGCTTTATCTAGTACGGAATATCTAGCTTACTAGCTACTAACCCAAGTATTTTCTTAAATTCTAGGGATACAAAGCTATAATCAGCACCAGTATCAAACAGTACAGATGCACAGTGTTGGTTGATAGGGAAAGTACCCGTGACTACATTCGGATCTTGGCGAGCTTCCCTAGCTCCAATGTTAAAGACTCTCCCCTGAGCTTGGTTGTTCTTTGGGCAATCTCTTTTGAAATGCCCAATATCTCCGCAACTAAAACATCCTTGCATGTTTCCAGCACCACCCTGAGAGTTGTTTTGGTTACGGTTTCCATTACTAGCTGGGTTTCCAGAACCACCACGATTACCATTACCGCCATTTCCTCCTTGATTGCGGTTTCCGTAACCGTTTCCACCACGGTTCCCGTTTCCACTACTATTTTCTCTCTGACCACCATTTCCATGACCAGTATCGGCCCAACATGTCTCCTTCGAATGACCATTCTTCCCACAAGATTCACACTTCCTATACCTACATGGGCCGACATGATGGAGCTGGCACACTTAGGAAAGGTGCCCATGTATTCTTTCCCCTTGTTTTCTGAACTTACAACACCAATCTTGACCTCGGCTGGTGGGTTCGCATCCCTTTTTTTGTTACCACTGGTGTTTCCTTGAGTACTCTTCTTGAAGTTGGAGAATTTCCGCTTGTTCTCTCCAGATGACTCGACATGAGTCTCCTTCTTCTTTCCATCAGAGATTGAGAACTTATTCAGCCTAATAACTTCTTCAGTTAATGCCACACTCAGATCAATGGCCTCAATGATCGTTGAAGGCTTTGATGTCGTCACCATGCTCATAATTTGGGGTGCCAATCCCCAAATAAAATGCTCGATTCGCTTGAACTCCGGATCAACCATGTAGGGAACAACGCGAGATAAGTCATGGAATCTCTGCACATATTCAGCAATCTTTGGACCATCCATCTTAAGGTTCCAAAACTCGGTTTCCAACTTCTGAATCTCAGCCCTTAAACAGTACTTTTTGCGCATCAGTTCCTTCATCTCATCCCAAGTCATAGCATACGCATCCTCTTCTCCTAGAGTCTGAACTTGGAGGTTCCACCATGATAGAGCTCCGTCTAGGAAAAGTCCAGAAATGTAGGTGACCTGGTGCTTTGGCGCACACTTGCTCATTCGCAGCACAGAATCGGTTTTCTCAGCCTATCTAACGAAAGCTACAGCACCTCCAGTGCCGTCAAAGTTCAGAGGCTTACAGTCTAGGAACTGCTTGTAAGTACAGCCTGTACAAGCAACATCATTCACAGAAAGCATTAGCAAATGCACATGGAATGTCCAAACGTATCGTATTGTGTCTTAATTGACTTAGACATTACCGTGAGGTGGGTTATTTCCTGAGGTACCACCGCTGTGTTCAGAGCGCAAGGCCTCATGTTGTGCGATTGCTTGTGAAATCCGTTCTTGCAGTTCTACCTCAGTTGTGGGTAGCTGATTGTTTCTCCGAGGAGGCATCTTCTAAAAGAAGATTGTATAGGTCAGGTCTTATGTATATAATAAGTAGCATGTATAAAGTAGCGTTTATCATAACAAGTAAGCATGTAATCATCACAATCATGGAATAAGCAAGTAATTTAACATCGTATTTAATGAGAACATTACGATTGAGCTTTCATTAATCATCGAACACAAATACAGTTACATGTTTTACAAAGTATCACATTAAAAGGGACTACAGGGTCACACCACCCTTGTCCAAAAATGTCTATCAGTCTACAACAGTCCTATAATAAAAAAGTGGTCTCCAAAAGGCTTCGCAAGCTAGTCTCAATAGCGGTGCTCTCATCAAAAATCAGCTACCTACATAAAACCAAAAACCGGCTATGCTGATGGTGGTGGAGGAGGAGGTGGAGGAACAAAAAGCAAGCTGCGCACATGCGCAAGCTCCTCCTCAAGGTCGTAAACGTGATGCAACAGATAACTGATCTGCTGCTCCATGGTGAGAAATTGAACATCAAAATTTGGATAAGGCAATAGATGAGCAGGTGGAGTCGCAAAAGGTGACGGACATGAACAAGGTGGAGGACGTGGAGTCCTCTCGAGCTCCATAACTCTACGACACAGGATCTCTTGCTGAAGCTGCAAAGACAGGAGTAACTCATCCCGTGTGTAACCAGTAAAGTGTGAGGGATGGTAGGGATCAGAAACTGGATGGTGTTCGGTGGAAACCATATGAGTGGCTCGCCTAGAGGTGAAGAAGTAAAATGAGGAGTAGGTGCATACTGAGGCATGTGAGGAAAAGCTGCGGTCACATGTGGGTCATGGCCAGACTGTTGGCTAGAGGCGCCTTCCCCTGGATGGGGTGCGGGAATGTCCTGCAAGAAAGTGATAGGCTGGTCAGTGCGGTGAACATCAGACACAATCGGGTGAACAGGAGCATCATCAACAGGTGCAGGTGCATGAGGGGGAGTGACTGGCTCAATAAAAGGAGGTACATCATCATCATCTATCCACCCATTGCTAGTGAAAGCGTATCGGGGGTCTACCTAACTGGCAAAAGCAGAAGGGTCAGCGGGTGCAGGAATCGGATCTGGTATGAGCGGTGCAACATCAGGTATGCCAAATGGGATAGGATCAAAATCAGGCAAAGGCTCAGGAGCGGGAATCGGCTTAGGAGCCGGTATCGGCTCAGGATCAGCGGGTGCATCAATAGGCTGATCGACAGGAATAAAATCAAGCTCAAGTCCAGGCTCGACGTCATGTGGGGGAATCGGTGTAGCTGACATGGCTGTATCGTCATCAGTATCAGTGGCGTAATGTCGCAGTCCCACTGCATGCAAGGCGGAGGATGACACAGACTCGAAGGAATCTGGAATAGAATGATCAGAGGAAACCTCAATAATAAGAATCTCAATGAGTGGAACAACAATGACATCCTCAGCTAAAACTCCATCACCCTGGGCATCATCAGGGGGACCATCATAAAAATATGGACATCATCATCAGACAAGTCATCAAAAGGCAAATCCTCGAAAGGAAAGGCCGCAAGAGGCAAAGGGGCGAGGATCGGTGCCACGACGTGCTCACCATCGGGATGTCCGAGGATGAGATGGTCCTGGTCAGGAATAGGAATAAGAAAGGGATCCTCGTCGGGGATACCATCAGCATGCGGTAAATCATCACTAAAGTCGGGCAGCGCAAAAGGCTGAAAATCGTCGTCGTCGTCGGACATCATCTCCGGGTCACTCTCAGTATCGGAGGTAAAGATCTCTGGCTCTGGGATGATCTCATCGTCAGAAACAATGGCCATGGGGTTGACAGTATCAGACTGTCCACTCTCAGACGAAGACATAGTGTCTGTAACAAAACAATCACAACATATGCACATATATCAACAATCATCATTAAGCATGTAATTAATAACAATGTATTCACGTATCCGTCCTAGTCTTCCCAAACTACCCACTTAGTCTCCCAGACTAAACCTCCCAGTCTCCTAGACTGAACTACCTAGTCTCTCAGACTAAACCTCCCAGTCTCCCAGACTGTACTACCCAGCCTCTCAGACTGAATCATAAACATAAACTTTGAAATGTGTTTCGTGTCTTTTATTTGTAAAAATGTTTGTTTCCTAGATTGGGGCGTTTCTTGTATGCAATGAAAACATGTTTGTAAAAATGTTTTCATGAGAGCCCTAATGATTGTAGTCTAGACTCGAGAAGGAATCCTAGTTCGCTACAATCAAAGCTCTGATACCAAGTTGTCACACCCAGACTTTTGCGGAAGCGTGATTATGGTGTGACTTTCTTAATACCATTGCATTCAATCATAACACAATTATATGATAAAACCATAGATTCGCCATCCATTAAATAAGTTTAAAAACATCACAACATCATTGTTTGAACATAGACTTTAAATTCAAGTTTTACAAACCAAACGAATTGTTTATGAGTTTCACTAAGGACTCATCAAAAGATATTAAATAAAACCAAGGTTTGGAAGACGTGTCTCGTCCAGGAGTAAGACACCCAAACCAAACCTCAAGATCATGGATGACATCTTTATTCCTAATGCAGCATGAAACTTCCAACGCCCGCCATATCCACTTACTAATTCCCTGAAATACATGTATTTTGAAAACATCAACAAAAGTTGAGCGAGTTCTTGTGTTTGTTTGTGTGTATGAGTAAACCTTTGAAATTATTGTAAGTATGTATGTAAGTTTATAAATCCCGGTATGTAAGCAACAAGGAAAAACAGATCACCAATGGTTTGCAAGGCCATTGATACGTGTGACGTGATGCATGAAGCTCAAACCTAGCAAATTTTGCACCGGGCTTCCGGCTGTAAGACATAGTCTACCCATGGGCCAACCCTGGTCCAACATGGGCGGGGCTCGCTACACCCAAATAGATCTATCACTTATGTCCCTCGGTCCTACTACGGGGATTGATGGCCTTAAGCGTTATACCCACCACTCACATGATCTAAGTGTACCCTTCCTTAGCTAATCATACCAAATAACAACGTTTGTAAACAGTTGTAACATGTTCTTCACCCCCGAAGTTATAAAACTGAAAACAGTTAAAGAAAAGGGGGAACACGAAACTCACAGTAGTAACTCGAATTTCTCCGGTGAACACGACTACCTACAACGTGCTAATGTCTATTAGACGAACGGGCCGTGCCTTGGCTTAGTATTAACGTTTTTGAGTTACGTTTCTTTTAATATTATTCCAGGTCACATAATTATTTGTTAAAATAATTAATATTTTAACTTAAATTATATTTATAAATTTTGGAATAATTGTGGAACAATATATATTAACTTAATACTTCCCAAGTATTTATATCAGTATTTCCCTCGCAAGGATGGGGGTATCTTATACATGTGTATTTTTGCCATATTTTGGGGTCGTATTCCGGTGTGTATTTATACATGTGAGAATACGTATTCTTATTGTATTCATTAAGTATCCTCATACTTAATTTCACATTAATTATTCCGGAATATTATCTTTAATAAATATCCAATATATATTTCCAAAATATATATTTAAGAAGTATTACTTAGAAAAATTATTTATAATTTTTCTTTTGGCAAAAATATTTGTAGTTCCAAAATAATATATTTTCAAGTCTAACTTTAGAAAATATATATAAACTTATTTTTATCCAAAATAATGTATTTCCAGTTTACTCAAGAAAATATATATTTTTCCTAAAAATAATATATCTTCTAAAAATTCCAAGTAAATATATATATTTTTATTCACCAAAAATCATATTTTCATTTCCTTCTTGTCAGAATATGATATAACTTTGTATAATCATAAAAATCATATTTTCATTTCCGTGTGTCCAAAATATTATGTACCAAAACTGTCACACCCCCAAAATACCACCAAGGGAGTGTTCCTAATAGGTGTGTGACGTACTAACAATGAGCCACTAATTACATTGAACCCATACAAGTTTCAAATAAAGTTCCCAATCATTAATTAAATACCATCAACAAGTTGTACGAAAACCAATATGTTCAGCAGAAGCAATTAATAATCCATAGTTAAATTGTTCAAAAACCAAAGTGTAATAGTAACAGATAATCACATGAGTCCCTTCGGTCGAACCATGACCACTCCTGCTCCTCCAGACAGCAAGTTTCCAAATACAAGATACCTAACGACCTGCGAGCATGCAACAAGTGTATCAGACAAAGCTGGCGAGTTCATAGTTTATGAAAACGTTTGTTACTAAGTGTTTTTTCCAGTTCATTAGCAAATGCAAAAGTAATATTGATAATATCTCGATATTGAACAAGACGGCTCCTTATGTATGTTTTGCCCGTTCCCTAGTGCTCCTATCAAAGCATTGGGCCCGACTGGGTCATTAGTTCACAACCGTCCTCCCCGGTAAGGCGTGAGGGTGCCAAACCTAAGTAGCGCTACCAACTAATACCCCGTTACCTCCCCGGTAACAAAAGATGGGACTTAAAAGTGATAGAATGAGATTATTATCCAATATTCCAGTTTTTACCCAATAGACTTATCCCTCCCCGGGATACCCACTGACTGTCCCAACCACCGGGACGCATGCTCAGAAGTAGTGAACTCACCTCGGTTTGCTCGGTAAGACTAGTTACTTGATTATAATTCAATCAATCGAGTCCTAACATAATCACCAACGACCATTAGATCCACGTTCATCCTAATCACATGTTAAACAGGTTGCACGCAAAAGTTGGTTTATCATATAACATGTAGCAGATATTTAAACCTCCTCTTGATACACCCCAAGTTTACGTTTTCAACCAACCCCTCACTGTTACAATACACGTCATTCACATCATGCACTTGGTCTTACTCCATGTCAATGTTTCATCACACACCCATTATATACAAGTTCATAATCAACTACATGTACCATTAATCAATCCTATTGGCTACCCCATGTGCGACCCCAAAACAATAAGGCCCACCTGGTTGGTGTGCGATACCCGGAGTGTGTGGTGTCCACTTTAAATCATACAATTTATACAAATCACATTTGCATATTCCTATTAGTATTTATATTAGACTGTCATGTGCAATTCTTGTCATGGTATGTACTATGCAACATGCCATACAAAATTATCGCTATCATTATCTTATACATTCAATAAGTCATATCTTGCACAATCATCATAATTACACCAACCCTAGTTTACGTGTAACAGGTCCATGTCTTTAATTGGTTATTATCACATACTCAAGCAGAACTGTTAACCCAATTATTGTGTGAATTACTATTATCATCACCTGATTATCAACTCTTGTAGCTAACCCCTAATCCCTTTATAAAATCATCAAATTTCAGCATTCATATCATCATTAATATGCCAATCGGTCCCCCCCCCCCATGTTTATCAAGCATCCGATATCAAGCTTACATGTGTCAATCCCAATCAGTTTCTCATACAATTAAAGCAATTGATAAGATTTATCACCTTTGACTAATTCTGACACATATTCAGAAGGTGCACATGAATTAATGAGATCAAATTACAATTTCACAAGTTCCACCATTTACTTACATGTGCACATGAATTCATGAAATCAAGATAATAATTAAACGTGGCCGTCGTTCTAATTTCAAAGTTAACAACTCTATATGATTACTAACACCATTAGATCCCCTATGGGTCATGTGCCTTCAATTATATTGGACCGAATGAACCACTGTTATATCGATTTCCTAGCATTTCACATGAACAATATCATCAAACATAGATCACAGAAAAACACGTGACAATCATTCAATATCACATAGAAACAATATTATACAAGTATGAATGTCACATGTAGGAATCACTAACCAAGAGTCTGGCCGAACGAGTTGCTACCTCGAAGAGGGGGGGGGGATCTCCTGCTGTACGTAACGTAGGGAAGTAGGGTTTTGATTAGAGATATCGGTAGGCACAAGTAATACACGATCCTAAATAACGTATTGGTTTGGGCGACACAACAACCGGTTGCACTTGGCTTGTCTTGGTCTCGCAAAACCGGTCCAAAAAGATAACAAGAGGTCACAAAATTGCAACAGTTGCAAAAACAACAATCGGCCCAACTCCCAGCCCAACTCTGATGTTCAGTTGGCTCTAACAGGCCCAAGTGTAATCGTGGTTGGTTATTGTGGCCCAATGCATAATATATAACAGAGTTACCAAAGTTTAACGGAGTTAAGATCATAAGATTTAAACGTAACTAACCTCGAATGTTCGGGTTGTCACATCATCCCCAACTTGAAAGGAATTTCGTCTCGAAATTCGGCAAGTAACGCAGAGGAGTGAAATGATAAATCAAGATTGTTGCGGATTTTGCTCAGGTGCCACATCATCCCCAACTTGAAGAGGAATTTCGCCCCAAATTTCACCAGCTTTACCAGATTTAGATTGGTCATCAGGAAAAAGTTGAGGATACTTAAGCTTCATCTGATCCTCGCGCTCCCACGTGAACTCCGGTCCACGTCTTGAGTTCCATCGAACTCTAACAATCGGGATACGACTATGTTTACGCACTTTGACCTCTCGGTCCATGATCTCAATAGGTTCCTCGACAAACTGCAGCTTGTCGTCAATCTTCAGCTCTTACAATGGCACAACCAGTGTCTCATCAGACAGACACTTCTTCAGCTGCGAAATGTGAAAGACATCATGAACATTACCCAACACAGCAGGTAACTCAAGCTTGTAAGCGACTTTATAGATCCGCTCCAGGATTTTGAATGGCCCAACGTAGAATGGATTAAGCTTTCCAAGCTTCCCGAAGCGTACAACGCCCTTCCACGGCGAAACTTTCAACATAACCCGATCACCCACTGCAAATTCTAATGGTTTCCTATGCTTGTCTGTGTAGCTTTTCTGACGATCACGTGCTGCTGCCATACGGTTTCTGATCTGAACAATCTTTTCTGAGGTTTCAAGTACAAGCTCAGGACCTGTAATCTGGTTGTTACCCACCTCAGCCCAACAGAGAGGAGAACGGCACTTCCGCCCGTACAATGCCTCGAATGGAGCTGCCTGAATGCTAGTGTGGTAGCTATTGTTGTACGAAAACTCTATCAACGGCAGATGTCTCTCCCAGCCTTTGCCAAAATCAATCACACATGCCCACAGCATGTCTTCAAGTGTCTGAATGGTACGCTCACTCTGACCATCCGTCTGTGGGTGATAAGCGGTACTCATATCGAGATGTGAACCGAACGACTTATGCATCGACTGCCATAAATCAGAAATGAAATGAGGATCTCGATCTGAGATGATAGAAGTTGGCACCCCGTGCCTAGAAACCACCTCCTTAAGGTAAACCGCTACAAGCTCTGAGAACTTATTCGTTTCCTTGATGGCTAGAAAATGCGCTGACTTCGTGAGACGGTCAGCGATCACCCAAATAGTATTGTTTACGGCCTGAGTTCTCGGTAAACCCGTGACAAAATCCATAGCAATCTGCTCCTATTTCCACGTGGGTATCTCTGGCTGCTGAAGTAGACCCGAGGGTTTCTGATACTCTACCTTGACTTTAGCACAAGTCAAACACTTACTCACGTATGTCGCTATGTGAGCCTTCATCTTCGACCACCAATACATAACCCTGAGATCCTGGTTCATTTTATCTAAGCCTGGGTGAACAGAATACCGAGATTTGTGCACTTCGTCCATCACAAGCTCTCGAAGATTACCATGCAGAGGAACCCATACCCGCTCCATAAAATAATGAATGCCATCAGATCTCTCCACAAGTTGTTTCTCCATGCCCCGTAAGTACTCGGCCTCGATGTTCTCTTCCTTCAAGGCCTCGATCTGAGCGGAACGGATCTGAGTAGGTAAACCAGAATGAATAGTAAGCTGTAGAGCGCGAACACGCTTAGGCTTCGTCTCCTTTCGGCTAAGCGCATCAGCCACAACATTAGCTTTCCCCAGATGATACTTGATGGCACACTCATAATCATTCAAAAGCTCTATCCAACGACGTTGCCGCATATTCAACTCCTTCTGGTCGAAGATATGCTGGAGACTCTTGTGATCGATGTAAATAGTGCATTTGGTACCGTACAGATAATGTCTCTAAATCTTCAACGCAAATACTACAGCCCCTAACTCCAAGTCATGAGTCGTATAATTCTTCTCGTGTACCTTCAACTGACGAGAAGCATAAGCTATCACCTTCTCGCGTTGCATCAACACGCAACCGAGACCCTGAATCGAAGCATCACAATAAACCACAAAATCTTCGGTGCCCTCCGGTAGAGACAAGATCGGCGCACTACACAGTTTCTGCTTCAAGAGCTGGAAAGCATCCTCCTGCTTCGTTCCCCAAGAATAAACAACGTTCTTCCGTGTCAAGGAGGTAAGAGGTTGAGCAATCTTTGAGAAATCCTGAATAAACCGACGGTAGTACCCTGCAAGACCAAGAAATTATCGCACCTCCGAAGGATTCCTCGGTGCCGCCCAATTCCTAATAGCATCGATCTTGGCAGGATCCACATGTATCCCCACTTCGTTGATAATATTCCCCAGAAAGTGTACTTCTCGAATCCAGAAATCACACTTAGAAAACTTCACGTAAAGCTGCTCCTTCCTCAGGAGCTCCAAGATAAGACGTAAATGCCGCTCGTGGTCCTCCTTGCTCTTGGAGTAGATCAAGATGTCGTCGATGAAAACAATAACGAAGTCGTCAAGATACGGCTTGCACACGCGGTTCATGAGATCCATGAAGACCGCTGGTGCGTTGGTCAACCCAAACGGCATAACCAAAAACTCATAGTGGCCATACCGCGTCCGAAAAGCCGTTCTCGGAACATCCTCCTGTCTAACTCGTACCTGATGATAACCCGACCTTAAGTCGATCTTGGAATAGAAACTTAACCCTTGCAGCTGGTCAAATAGGTCATCGATACGTGGCAAAGGATAACGGTTCTTGACCGTCACCTTGTTGAGCTCGCGATAATCTATGCACATCCGAAAGGACCCATCCTTTTTCTTCACAAACAACACAGGGGCTCCCCAAGGCGAAGAGCTAGGTCAGATAAAGCCCCTATCCAACAGCTCTTGGAGTTGGTTTGACAACTCCTGTAACTCCCCTGGCGCAAGACGATAAGGAGCACGAACAATCAGGTCTGCTCCTGGCGCGAGTTCAATCTGAAATTCCACCTGACGGTGTGGAGGTAAACCAGGGAGTTCTTCAGGAAACACATCAGGAAACTCACGAACTACTGGAAAATCCTTGATCTTCCTCACATCAGATTGCGAATCAGTAACAAGAGCTAAGATAGCAGGGTAGCCCTTACGTAGACACTTCTGAGCCTTCATTGCCGAAATAATGCTAACCGCGGCACCACTATGATGACCCTGAACCGATAAAGATTCTCCACTAGGGAGAGGAATACGCACGATTTTCTCCTTGCAAAGAATTTCCGCCGGGTACTTGGACAACCAATCCATGCCAATAACCACATCAAAACTTCCAAGAGTAATAGGGAGTAGGTCAATGTCGAACACTTGACCCATGAGATCGAGTTTTCACCCAACAAGAACATGCAAAGCTTCAATTGTTTTACCATCAGCTATCTCTACTATGTGTTTGGTTACAAGTGGTGTAGGACTCAATCCTAACTGACGACTAAACCCCAAAGATACATAACTCCAATCGGCACCAGAGTTGAATAAAACAAAAGAAAATATATCGTTTACTGAGAACGTATCAGTCACTACATTGCCATCATTCCGAGCCTCCCCAGCTCCAATAGTAAACACGCGCCCACGCGCACCGTTTCCCCCGTTGTTCCCATTGTTGTTCCCAGCGTTGTTGTTATTCCCATTGTTATTACCACCAGCATTTTGATTCAGCTGAGGGCAGTCTCGCTTGATGTGACCCTCAGCTCCACATTGAAAACAACTCTTACAGTTACCCTGATTCTGCTGAGGCTGCTGCCTACCCTGCTGCTGTGGTGGCTGCTGTGGGTTCGGGAGTGAACCCCTACAATCCCAGGCCAGGTGCCCTGCTTTGTTGCACCTGTGACATATCCGAGTACACTGCCCCCGATGATGATAGTTGCATTTGTTGCACTGTGGTAGTTTTCCCGCATAAGAACCCTGACCCGAACCGTTACCCTGATTCTGATTCACTGAAGACGACTGGCTGAAACTACGATTGCTACCAGTGTCCGGCCTCTTCTGTGACTGCACTGAATGGGATGCCTTTTCCACATCGTTCCACTTACGTTTGCTGTCAGTGGCAGGAGTAGTAGCTGAAATAGCGGCAGTAGTAGTAGCAGAAACACGTGGTGGCAGTGAACCACTCTCCAACTCCTGATCGGTGATCTTATGAGCCAAACGGACAATCTGTGTCATGTTGTTGAGGTTTGCGGCAGTAACCAAACCCTTCACTCGTGGAGGTAATCCCTTGATGAACAATTCAATTCTCCGAGTCGGAGGTCGGGACAAATTCGGGCACATGGCAGCCAACTCATGCGACCGCGTCACGTATGCTTCAATCTCAGATCCCACCATCTTCATATCATAATACTCGTTCTCTAGTTTCTGTATCTCATCACGAGGACAATACTCCTCCCTGGTCAACTCCTTAAAGTCGTCCCAAGTAGTGGCGTTCGCCGCCTCGATGCCCAACAGCTGAACCTGGGCATTCCACCATGTCAGGGCACCATCCTCAAGCTTGCCCGTAGCATACTTCACTCTGTCCCCAACAGGACAGTTACACATCGCTAATACGGACTCCGCCTTTTCGAACCAACGCAGGAGTCCTACAGCCCCTTCAGTCCCACTGAAGGTCTGCGGCTTACAATCCATGAAGGTTTTGAACGTACAAACAGGTGGATGGTGCGGATTCTGCTGCACCGGTTGACCTATTAATGAAAGGACATATAACAAGCAAGTAAGACTCAAGCATACGACACAAGGATAAAGAGTGTTTGGTACGTATCGTACCAGCCTGATAAGCCGCTAAGGCTTCAGCCACGCGAGTGTTGATTAAATCGGTTAACTCAGCTTGAGTCATAGCAATATGGCCACGTCCACCTCCGCGGCCTCCACCACGTCCACCACGTACACCACGTCCACCACGTCCATTCATGATTCTATATAAGAAAGGAAGGATTTAAAATGCAAGTTCAAGTAGGAGTCAAGCATTATTATGATCTCCACAGGTTTCTGAGTTCTAACATAACATCAACTAACAAAGCGGAACCCTTTTCACACTTGTCAAGTCTCACTGGGACTCACATGCACCCCACATTATTATTATGTGTGCACCCATAATAATAACCCAGTTTGCATGTTTATCTCAGTTCCTCCTAACTCGTGTTAAAAGGTTTTCCCCGAATTCAAGCAACAAGACAGACGACACCACAGCATAGATCATGAAAGTTCAAGGATTGTCACACATAACATGGAATGTTAATATATAAGTTCATACTGTAGTGCCAAGTGTGTATTCACGTGTGATGTTGTTTATAAGCAAACACTAGAGATACTATGCGATAGTAAACGAGAGACGAACCTTGCAGTCTGGAGCTAAGTGTCATGGTCGGTTTCGGATCTGTTCTGTTATAGTCCGGTTTTATAAAATCGTTTTTAAAACTAAGTTCACTATAACCAGTGGCTCTGATACCAAACTGTCACACCCCCAAAATACCACCTAGGGAGTGTTCCTGATAGGTGTGTGACGTACTGACAATGAGCCACTAATTACATTGAACCCATACAAGTTTCAAATAAAGTTCCCAATCATTAATGAAATACCATCAACAAGTTATATGAAAACCAATATGTTCAGCGGAAGCAATTAATAATCCATAGTTAAATTGTTCAAAAACCAAAGTGTAATAGTAACAGATAATCACATGAGTCCCTTCAGTCGAACCATGACCACTCCTTTTCCTCCAGACAGCAAGTTTCCAAATCCAAGATACCTAATGACCTGCGAGCATGCAACAAGTGTATCAGACAAAGCTGGCGAGTTCACAGTTTATGAAAACGTTTGTTACTAAGTGTTTATTCCAGTTCATTAGCAAATGCAAAAGTAATATTGATAATATCTCGATATCGAACAAGACGGCTCCTGATGTATGTTTTGCTCGTTCCCCAGTGCTCCTATCAAAGCACTGGGCCCGACTGGGTCATTAGTTCACAACCGTCCTCCCTGGTACGACGTGAGGGTGCCAAACCTAAGTAGCGCTACCAACTAATACCCCGTTACCTCCCCGGTAACAAAAGATGGGACTTAAAAGTGATAGAATGAGATTATTATCCAATATTCCAGTTTTAACCCAAAAGACTTATCCCTCCCCAGGATACCCACTGACTGTCCCAACCACCGGGACGCATGCTCAGAAGTAGTGAACTCACCTCGGTTTGCTCGGTAAGACTAGTTACTTGATTATAATTCAATCAATCGAGTCCTAACATAATCACCAACGACCATTAGATCCACGTTCATTCCAATCACATGTTAAACAGGTTGCACGCAAAAGTTGGTTTATCATATAACATGTAGCAGATATTTAAACCTCCTCTTGATACACCCCAATTTTACGTTTTCAACCAACCCCTCACTGTTACAATACACGTCATTCACATCATGCACTTGGTCTTACTCCATGTCAATGTTTCATCACACACCCATTATATACAAGTTCATAATCAACTACATGTACCATTAATCAATCCTGTTGGCTACCCCATGTGCGACCCAAAAACAATAAGGCCCACCTGGTTGGTGTGGGATACCCAGAGTGTGTGGTGTCCACTTTAAATCATACAATTTATACAATTCACATTTGCATATTCCTATTAGTATTTATATTAGACTGTCATGTGCAATTCTTATCATGGTATGTACTATGCAACATGCCATACAAAATTATCGCTATCATTATCTTATACATTCAATAAGTCATATCTTGCACAATCATCACAATCACACCAACCCTAGTTTACGTGTAACAGGTCCATGTCTTTAATTGGTTATTATCACATACTCAAGCAGAACTGTTAACCCAATTATTGTGTGAATTACTATTATCATCAGCTGATTATCAACTCTTGTAGCTAACCCCTAATCCCTTTATAAAATCATCAAATTTCAGCATTCATATCATCATTAATATGCCAATCGGTCCCCCCCCCCCCATAAACCCCATGTTTATCAAGCATCCGATATCTAGCTTGCATGTGTCAATCCCAATCAGTTTCTCATACAATTAAAGAAATTGATAAGATTTATCACCTTTGACTAATTCTGACACATATTCAGAAGGTGCACATGAATTAATGAGATCAAATCACAATTTCACAAGTGCCGCCATTTACTTACATGTGCACATGAATTCATGAAATCAAGATAATAATTAAACGTGGCCGTCGTTCTAATTTCAAAGTTAACAACTCTATATGATTACTAACACCATTAGATCCCCTATGGGTCATGTGCCTTCAATTATATTGGACCAAATGAACCACTGTTATATCGATTTCCTAGCATTTCACATGAACAATATCATCAAACATAGATCACAGAAAAACACGTGACAATCATTCAATATCACATTGAAATAATATTATACAAGTATGAATGTCACATGTAGGAATCACTAACCAAGAGTCTGGCCGAACGAGTTGCTATCTCGAAGAGGGGGGGGGGGGGTCTCCTGCTGTACGTAACGTAGGGAAGTAGGGTTTTGATTAGAGATATCGGTAGGCACAAGTAATACACGATCCTAAATAACGTATTGGTTTGGGCGACACAACAACCGGTTGGGCTTGGCTTGTCTTGGGCTCGCAAAACCGGTCCAAAAAGATAACAAGAGGTCACAAAATTGCAACGGTTGCACCAACAACAACCGGCCCAACTCCCAGCCCAACTCTGATGTTCAGTTGGCTCTAACAGGCCCAAGTGTAATCGTGGACGGTTATTGGGGCCCAATGCATAATATATAACAAAGTTACCAAAGCTTAACGGAGTTAAGATCATAAGATTTAAACGTAACTAACCTCGAAAGTTCGGGTTGTCACAAAAAAATACATTGTGAATTAAGTTCCGGAATATTTTGTAAGTTACATTTCTTGTTCGGTTTCGCCAATATTTTGTGTGTAACTTGTATATTTATTCCTTGAGATTTTGGTAATATTTTGGATTGTAATCCTTGGTATTTTGATGTGTTACATTATTTCATGCCCTAAAATAATATAACTAATACACAAAGTATACAAATAATCACACACGTTGTGTCTTCAAAATATATATTTCCCAAATACATATTTAGTCACTTTTTTTTGTGAAAACCAACCTCCAATATTTGTATTTTTGTAACCAAAAATTATGGAAAAGTTTATGTAACCATTTATTGTTGAAAATACACTTGTAAGTGTATGTTTATAAATATTTTTCCATGTGTTTATATTTTTAGAAAATTTTGCCATAGTTTCCCCTAAAAATGGAGGTTTCCATGCTTTCAAGCATATCATTTTCTTTTGTAAAAATCATCACAATCAATCCAAAGTCAACACTAAACAACCTTTACTTACCAATCTTGCCAAAATCATGTCTAATCTACCATTTCATGAACTTGAAAGTTTGTGAAAAATTTTAGTAACTTGGTAGTGTGTTTAGTAAGTTTAGTGACCCTCTAAAGTGTGGTTGTTTATTTAAAAACATCATTCTTGAAGAATTTAGATGTCTACAACTTGTAATCATGTTTTACAAAAATGTTTCTTTATGAAATTTTCTTGTTACACAAGTTTTTCTACACTTGTTTATCCACCAAAATAGTGTTTGTTTATGTAAGAACCAAGTTTTAACAAAACTTATATTTTAACTTGGTTTCTTTTAGAATAATCCATGAAACATTTAGATCTACAAGATTAACAATATACTTTGATCATTACTTTACAAGAAAACATTATGTTTCTTTCAAGTTCATGCTTTATGTGTGGATGATCCATCATCCTACAACAACTTCTATTCTCACATCTTGCTAGATTATGTTTTCAATTATGATCTAGCAGATCATATGATGATCAACATCATTTCTACAAACAATCAATGATTAACAAGCATAACAACTCATATTCAACAAGATTACTTCACATTTTAAGCTTATGTTCATATTTACTTCTCATGGTCTTTAGTGTTCTTTAAGATTAGATACTTGTAACATCTTTTAACCTACTAAAATAGAAGTAATATGGAGTGTATAAGGATCTTACCACTAGCTCAAGGCTAGGGATGATTCAAGTGTAGAAATGAAGAGGATAAAAGCAAGCATGAGAGGTCCTTCAAGCTCCAAAGCCACCAAGCTTCCTTATACACCCTTTAGCAGCTTTGTATGTTTGGGAAATGGATGATGGAAGTTGGATGATGATGGTGGCGGTTGTGGTGGCTCACGGCCGAGAACACAAGGAGAGGGAGAGAGAAGATCAAGTGTGTGTAAGTGTGTGTGAGATTATGAAATCATAACCTCCCATGTTCTTCTTATAACCATCTTACCACTTTAACTTATGTGTAATATGCTACAAAAGAGGGAACCATATCTAATTTAATATTGAAATAAAATCCACATTATGGGGGCCACTTGGGCCGTGAGATAGGTGAGGGGGGGTCTAGATTAGGCTTGAACCATTTAGTTTGTTTAAGGTTGAAATGCAAGTATCTAGTTAGCTAAGTTAGTTACTAGATATTTAGGAGGTGTTATGATGTTCGGGGATCATAACTAACTTGGTAATGTTAAAACAATGCTTCTAGTGTAAATTTGATGTTTCGGGTAGTGTCCAGTTGTCCGGTTAGATACTGTTTCGTTAAAGTGCTAAACTTGCAGTTTAGTGTGCTTTATGTATCCTTTTGTGACACTTTTGATTCCCGACACTTAGGAAAGCATTCAGGACCATTTTACCATATTTCTGCATAATATAAGTATGTTAAAATGCTAATTTATGTTGAATTTTGCTTAATTCAGCACTTTGGGTGAGTTTTAGGCACTTTTCGGCACTTAAACTATCACCTAGAAAAGCAGTTTTGTGATCCTTACTTCCCTACACTCTATACTAGTGTAGTACTTAGTTTCTGGCTTATACTGGGTCTGAAAACACTGTCTGTCTATGTGCTGAGTTTTGTTAGCATTTGCTGATTTATCCGTTTATTGTGCTAACTGTGCTTTGTGCATCATTTATGTCAATATGTTTGCATGCAGTAATGATATGACATTATGCAATATGTGATGCACATGTGTATATAATGCAGTAATCAGAGAGCAGTTAATTCTAATTTCAGCACAGTCATTAAGCACTAATTAAGATTAATTAATTGTATGGATACCTGGATTTTTGACAGTTGTCACAAAGCTGCTCGGATTTGTTAGACGAGGAATTTGCAACTCCTTCGCATAAGCCTATAGTCTTATATACTTCTTTTAATGATCCGCCGGTGGATTATTACAAGCTTGTCTGTACTTATTATTTGGTATTTTCAGACAATTGAGTCTGTAATAATATTTTATATTCCAAAGACTTCCGCTGTGCTATTCTGTGTATGTTTAACTATGACGATAAAAATCTTACGTCACGATACTCCCCACTGGGCCCACCGGGCTGAGCTGTAAATATCCGGGGGTGACAAATGCACACTAATCCCCCTGAATGACCAGAAGCGTCCACATAAACCCTCTCGAACTGCCTAGGGCCCCAAAAATTTTCACAACGTATTTTTGACCCATCTGAAAATTGTATTTCCTGCATAGAAAAAAAATATTTTTTGAGACAACATCAACCTTTTAACCCACTTGGCTTTCTTCTCCTCGTCAACTCCTCTAATATTTATACTCATAAAATTCATAATTGCTTGTTATTACACTCCTCTCCTTTAACCAGCTCCTCCACATCCTTATTGAAGCCAGAAAGATTCACCCCCACTTTCAATCTGAATTTAATAGTTTTTGGACCTCTGACTCTGACGACACCCCTTGTTCTTCTTGATTAACCATCACCTTGTTAGAGATTTGGGTATCCTTGAACACTTGATCTTTAATTACGCCTCCCTGGTGGTCTGGAATGTGTTGCTTAATTCCCCCCTGAGTCAATCCCTTTCTCCATAGATATGGACGCCATAAACTTTCTATTCCTATCCTTCTCACAATGCCCATAAGGAATCTTGTTAGGAAACTTTATTTGTAAGTATTGAAGAAAATCAGATCCAACTTGATCTATGAAGAAGACAACAATCCTGAAGATCACAACAATAAGAAGAAGATCGGATAGGACAAATGAAATGAACAACATCTACTTCAAAGAATCACAAGTTGATCAAGAGCTGAAGAAGATTATCAGAGAAGGTCATTTCTGATGGATCTGATGATATTTCTGATGAAATATCATCAGTTTCTGACGATTTTGATCATCAGATTTTCTAAAGATTTGTTCACCAGAATTTCTGATGAAGTGGTTTATCAGAAATTCTGATGAATACCCCACTTGTCTAAAAATCAGCTCTATCCTGCCACACTAACCGAAGCAAGTTGACATTATTGGATCTCATGATGACAAAGGCAACTTGAATGTTGGATTCAATAAATATGTCAAATTGTTACTTTTTGTAGGACTTTTACATGAATAAACAAATGTTTATTCATGTATCCAGCCTTCTACAAATAGAAGGCTCACCAAGTAGAAGACAATTGAGTTAAGCTTAGCATTCAATACATACTACAAACTCCATTACCCTCTCACCCACAGATTTCAAGTATTCATTTGTATTAGATAATAATCTTACAATCACCTTGTAAACCATTTTGTTTCAAAGTGATATAAACTTGATAATTCTGTAGGTCTTGTTTCTTGAAAGTCTGATTTCCATTTCCGCACACTTTTTCACATCTACTGAAATCACTTGCCATATTACGTGAAAAGAAGTTTTTAAGTCCATACTGGGACCAACAATTGGTATCAGAGCAGATTGAATAAATTATTTTCAAACGATCAATTGCTCATCTTCTTTTCTCTAAATATGGCCAGCTTTCAATCATGTAATAATGCTTTTAACATTGGTTCTATGTCCAAACCTCCGACTCTGGTCAGAGAGGAATACCCCCAATGGAAAATCAAGATGGTCATTTTCCTTAATGGTCATGACCGAGCTCTGTTTCAATCCATTGAAAGGGGTCCACATATACCAATGACTGAAATACCAGTTATTCCAGCAACTGACTAATCACCTGCAATCCCTGCCTCCCAAGCTCCCAAAAGTGAAATAAACTAGAGCCCGGAAGACAAGGAAAAGGTGGCTGGGGATGAAATGGCAAAGTCACTTTTAATAATGGCTATCCCCGATGACATATTTTCACAAGTTGATGCATGTGCATCAACTAAGGAAATATGGGATCAGTTGGAAAATCTTTGTGAAGGAAGAGAAAGGATGAAGAGAAACAAGAGAACAAACAATGTTTCCTCATATGAGAGGTTCAAAAGTTTACCTAATGAGAGGTTAAATGAAACATATCAAAGATTTACAAAACTTTTGAACGAGCTAAAGAAATTTGGAATAACAAAATCAAATGATGAAAGAAACATAAAATTTCTAGATGCTTTACCTAGAGAATGGAGAAGTCTAACCAAGACTTTGTCCTCAACCTTAGAACTAGGAAATATGAGTCTTCATGACTTATACAGCATCTTGGTCCCCAGAGAGGAAGAAATATTTGAAGAGACCATTCAAAGAGGGGGATCTTTAGCTCTTATCTTAAACTAACAAAGAACACCACCTACCAATGATCCACAACCTTCAAACAGTCAAAATCTTGAAATATCTGATACATCATCAGATTTTTCAGCTTTTGTTAAAGCAATAGCACTGCTCAGCAAAACATTTGAGCAGAGGTTGAGGGGAGGAGGCCAAAGATACCAGAAAAGTGATAGAGGGAGGATGGATGGAAGATCTAAGGAAGAAGGTAGACCTAAGGATAAGGGGAAGGCTGAAGTTGTGTGTTACAAGTGCAAGCAGAGAGGTCACTATGATTCAGAATGCAAGACAAAGAAGCTTAAGGATGTTGCTTATTATGAGAAGAAGCTAGAAGAGGCAAAGAAGCAGCAACAAGTCAGCTTAATCACTGGGACAGATACATGGCTATCTGATGATTCTTCTGATGAAAAAGAAGAAGAAATGGCTAACTTCTGTCTTATAGCACTTTCTGATGACCTACCAGAAACTTCAGGACAAAAGGTAAATTTAGATAATCTTGATCTTGAACACAAGCTAAACAAGCTCATGTGAGATTTTCTAAATCTGCAAGATAAACAGTTGTAAGATAGTAAAAAATCTGATGAGTTGCAAAGGACCATGAATAAAATCTTAGTTGAAAACCAATTACTAATAGAAGAAAGTTTAGATCACAGAGCTAAAATTGAGTTCTATGAAAATGAAAGAAAAGATCTTTACAAGAAAATCAATGATAAAGAAATTAATGTAAGAGGTTTTCAACAAGCTAAAGAATTCATAAACTTCATTGAGTCCACACCAAAAAACAAAGGAGAGTGTTTGGGATATGTAAAAACAAGAAATAGCAAACCCACTGTCTTTGTAAAAGCAGCCAATCAGATTTCTGATAAATTTCTATCAGAATCTGACTCTGAATGATGCAAATCAACCTGTTCTGAATACTCTTTTGAAAAACCCAACTTCAAAGCAAAAATAAGTGAATGCAATCAAAAATCTTTAAATACTCCAGAAGCAGTTCACTCATCTTTTCAAAATTATCCACTCATTCCATCACAAGAAAAAATATCAGAAAAAATTCTGATAAAGAATCTTGTATGTGTGTTGACATACTGAAGCTTGTTCAACACCATCTCCAAAAGAAAAATGAAAAATCTGTTGATGGCTCAGCATTTAACAGATATTCTGATGAAAGGACATCAAGAAAAATAATCTGATTAGAATCTCATCAGAAAGAGTACCCAAGCAAGCCTGGGTACCAAAAACCCTCTAATTTTTCCATTTCAGGACCATCATGTGCAGCAGATCTGGTACTGCGACTCAGGAAGCTCCAAGCACATGACTGGGGACAGGAGCATACTCGACAACTTTGCTTCAAAGCTGGGTAAAATGGTAAATTTTGGAAATTGAGTAAAAGGGACGATCACGGGATATGGATGCCTAAGGTATGGATGTTTGACCATAGAAAAAGTAGCCTATGTAGAAGGCTTAAAGTATAATCTGCTAAGTTATGGTCAATTCTGTGATAAAGGTCTTTCAGATAACCTTATTACCAGAAAAAATGCTTGATAAACTGTTTTAGTGATAATCAAAGAAAAATCATATATCTGATAAAACACCAGAAAATCTGATAAATTATCAGAAAATCTGATGCATCATTAGAAAATCTGATGTATCATTAGAACATCTGATAAATCATCAGAAATTCTGATATTTCATCAGAAAAACATGTTGGATTATGAGAACCATCATTGATCATTAGAACAAATTCATGCATGTCATCATTCTTATTCATATCTCTTGATATCATATTCATAGATTGTAATTTGACGTTTTTATTACTTTTAAGTTTTATATTTTTACTGAAAATTTGTTTTTTTTGCTTAAGTGCTGATAACGTCATATGACAAAAAATTTTCTGGGAACTCATTAGTGGTTATGAAGCTTTCTCTCTCCTTCATTAATTACACCCCATCAATATTAAGGAGATTGAAGTGACATATTGGTAGGTAATCATGATACGTTATCAGAAAATGGCCGCCTAAATCATTTAATGTAGGAGAAGTTTATCTCTGATATGCCTTTCGCCATCTGATAGATAATTAAATAACAAAGATTGTGGTGAACAAAATCTATAAGTAAGTAGATATCATTTATGGGAAACTTCAAGTTTACTATAAATAATCACTACCTTGAGCTGAAACTGTCACCATCACACAAAAAAAAACCCAAAAATTGCATCTTCTTCTTCATCTCAGTCTTTCTCACACTCACAAAAATGCTTAACATCAAAGCTGATCGTTTCCCACTACCTTATCATCCCTATCATAACCTCAGACTGAGGACCAAACTTGAGGGTCCTCAATGGGAAGGATGCCAAACTGTGCTGAATCTGATCATGGGGAGTAGCTTGAAGTATGCCCTCACTACCAACATAATAGTCCACCCAGACATTCTTCAAATGTTCTGGCAAAATGCAACATTGTCAGAATATGAGGGTAGACATCAGATAATTATCGAAAGTGTGGTGCTGAACCAAAGAGTTCGGGTAACTGAAGGAATCATCAGAACGGTTCTACAACTCAATGATGATAATGAAGTCTTGATGTTCACAAAGGCTGAAATAGATGAGATGTTGGTGCTGATGGGTTACAATCCTGTAAACTCACCACGAGCAATCACCAAAAGTTGCTTCATAAAGCCATGGCAGTATCTGATCACACAAATGGGTGCACGCTTCTCAAAGAAGATCATCAATCATCATGAAGCATCACAAAGGTTGACGGAGCCTGTACGAGCACTCGTACTTGGAACACCTTACAACTTCTCTTATTACTTGATAAGAGATTTTGCAAGCAACATGTGGTCTGACAGGCCATTCTTGATTTATCCTCGTTTTCTGATGAAGATAATTATGAGCCAGCTAGGCTTTGGAGGTGTTCCTGTAGGTTTTTCCAAGAGCAGAAATGAGATTTCAACAAAACATGAATCTCAGCATGCTCATACCTACCGATCAGAATTCTGGATTGGTGACTGGTCTACTGCAGTGTGACAACCGTCACTTTTTCGTACATTCCGTACACTAAATGAACAGTGATACGTGCTTTAATGAACGTACATGATCCAATTCACAAGACAAATAAATTTCTGATTTCTATATAAGTGAAATTCATGCACGTTTTATACTACAAAATATTGCTTTATGCATAAACGAGAGCGTTGCGTCAGAAATACTAGTAAACTCACCGGTAAGACACTCTGTGTCAACAAAACTGCAGAAAGCAGTCAGACATTAGAATTTAGGCCTAGGTGTAGGTCCAACAACAAGAATACATTAAAACCCAAGAATACATACAAGGGTTTACATATATACCATCCGGAAGCTAAAATACGCACTAAAAAGCACCCGAAACACACTTTAAGTGCAGAATTTTATTAAATTCAGCTATAATCAGCATTATGACACTAAAATATTATGCAGAAACTATGATTTATCGTCCAGAATATTTCCCTAAGTGTCGGAAATTGAAAGTGTCACAAAAGATACTTGAAAGACACTAAACGGTGCAATTTAGCACTTTAACGAACCGGTATCTAACCGAACAACCGGACATTACCCGGAACATCAAAATATTATCAGAAGCATTGTTTTGTTATTTCTAAACTAGTTAGGGCCCCCGAACACCCTAACACGCTATATAACACATCATACACTTAAACACTAAACACTATACTTAAAGTCTAACTAGATTACCTAACTATCATTGAAAATTACACTTCACCCCCCCCCCCCCCCCCATTACATGTGGACGGCCCATGTGGTGATCTCCACTCCAAGATTACATAATCCTTCAAAAATCTTCTAATGATCTTCCATGGAACTTAGTGAGATATTGTTAGTACTTTAAGAGACACAAGTTCCTTTGGATAAAACTCAAGGCTTGTTATAAGGACCAGCATCTTCAACACATTTACACCACAACACACCCTCCTTTCCCCTTGGCTTGCTCACGGCCGACCCCAACCACCACCATCACCACCATCATTTGCTCATCTTCAACCATTCTAAGGGTGCACAAAGGTGATAGAGATCATACAAACAAGCTTGGTGTGTTAAGAAGCTCAAGGACCTCTCTCATTTTCTTTTATCCGCCACTTTTATACTCTTGAACTCCCCTAGCCTTGTGCTAGTGGTAAGTGTCTTAGATCTTCATTCTCTTCATATTGTTGATGGTTAATAGTTAGAAGAATGGTGAAATCTTAAGAAACACTAAGAACATAAACCAAGTCTTGAAACATAAACTAACAAAGTGATGAAGAATGGTTAAAATAATGAAGAAATCATGATATTTTTTTTTTGTGTTGTTATGCTTGTTGTTTGTTGTTGCTAGTTGAAATGATATAGTTCATCACATGGACTTGCTAGATCATGTTTAAGAACATGAACTAGCAAGATGTGAAAGTTAGAGGAATGTGGATGATGAAACCATCCACACATAAACTATGAACTTGAATACATAAATGCTTTCTCGAAAAATAAGGATCAAAGTAGATTATAATCTTGTAGATCTAAAGATCCATGAGTAGTTTTCCGAAAGAACCAAGTGAAAAGTATGAGATTTGTCGAAACTTGGATCTTACATAAACTTAACACATTTTTAGTGGATGAACAAGTGTAGGAACACTTGTGTAATGAGAAAATTTCACAAAGAAATATTTTTAGAAAATACGACTAGAAGTTGTGAATATTCAAACTCTTTAAAAATGAAGTTTTTAAGGAACTAATCACATTTTTAAGGGTAACAAGACTTACTAAATACACTAGTAAATTACTACACTTTTTTATAAATTATCAAGTTCATGAAATAGAGAAATTGATGTATATTGTTGATGATTGTTGTTGAAATTAATGGATGATGATTTAAAAGAAAATAAACACATGTTTTGAGAACATGGGAAACCTCCATTTTTAGGGGAAACTCTATCAAAAATTTTATAAATTTTGACACTTAGAAAAATATAAGTTTTTGAGAAACTTATCCCCTAAAAATGTATCTAAAAACATTTACCAAGGTTTCCCAAACTTTTGTGTTAAGAATTGAGGATTTCTTCAAGAATAAAAATGGATATTGTGAGAAAAATATATATATTTGATCACCAAATTTTGTGCTAAGTGTATGTAGTATGTATTATACTTGATAGTGTATTAGGACTTGAAAATACACTAAATACTCCTAAGGAGTGAAGATACAAAAATACCCATGCAACACACTTAGAAAAAATACAAGATACTTATATTTATTGTTGAGAAAATAATATAAGTAAGACACGTAGTTAAAAATATAAATTATTTTTAACACAAGAACACATATACAAAAGACAGTGACTTGTACTTGTGCGAAACAAGTCTAGTGACTAACGTTAATAAACACGTTTAGGTCACGACACTAGATAAGCAAATCCGGTGAAGTTTACGACGCAGGAACGCAAAGTAGTGAGTTCATGCTCCCTCTTTTCTTTAACTGTTTTTGGTTTTATAACTCTAGGGGTGAAATACATGTTACAAATAATACAATGTTTATAAATGGTATGATAACAAGAAGCACTCTTGGTGAGAACGAGTACCAAGTATGATGCGATTTGAGAATACAAAAATACAAGAAGCACTCTTGGTGAGAACGAGTAACAAGTATGATGCGTTTAAGAAATACTAGATCATGTGAGCACAGACTTAATACTAAAAATGCCATAAAGTCTTGGTGAAAACTAGTACCAAGCCATTAAAAACATGCACTAATTAGGGACGAGGGTTAGATCTAACGGGTACGGCCGAGCCCCACTCATGGTCACAACTAGTACCTAGTAGTGCTTCGAGTCCCAGTCGAGGTTAATCGACACAGTCGAGGGTAATCGACACAGTCGAGGGAAATTGACACAGTCGAGGTTAATCGACACAGTCGAGGAAAATCGACAAAGGTAGGAGCCATTACGAATGCTCCCTAGGAGTCATAACAAGTACTCCCCATGTCCTCACATGCCTTAAAGTCTCTTGAAGATTTACAAGAATATGTTATTTCACAAGAATACTTTATTTACACAAGATACATACCATGTTTCATACAAGGTATACAAGACGCATGAACTCGCTCAACTTTTGTTGATGTTTTCCAAAATTACATGTATTTCAGGTGACAGGATGGATCTTGGGCGCGGGTGTCGTAACTAGAAGTAGACTTCAAGCTTAGATGTCATCCACTTTTGTTAAATTATAACCTAGACGAAGGTTGTGTTTTTAAAACTTAAATAACAAATGTTTGTAATACTCAAATTTTCATGAATGGATGAACATCGTTTTGATCATGTAGTTGTTTATTACGATTGAATGCAATGATATTAAACCAGTCACACATTATACACTTCCGCAAAAGACAGGGTGTGACAGTTTGGTATCAGAGCTTCGATTGTAGTGAACTAGGATTCCTTCTCGAGTCTAAACTACAATCACTAGAGTTCTCTCACAAAAACATTTTACAAAAAGGTTTTTCATTGCATTCACGAAAGCGCCAAGATCCACGAGTCAAACACTTTTCAAAAAGAGACAAGGTAAGGACATAGTAGGGAATACCCTCAAGATGAGGTGCCAATTAAGGCATAGTCTACACGAGATAGACTTGCGAAAAATAAAATACACTCTTGGTGATAACTTGTACCAAGTAGTGTTTCTGTTGTGAATCGACAACTAGAAAAATGACCCCCCCAAAAACGAGAGTTATAAGAAATATGATGCATAGAGATGCCTATTTATGCTAAGTAGCATATTTGTTATTGATATACATACATACAAATAAGTGTACGGAATGATTATTGACGTGAATAAGATACTTTCGACTTCGACTCCTATTACTGTACGTAACTCGCACGATGAAACTATCGACCTCGCGTTCATTGCAAGGCTCATGACTGGAGCGATTATCAAACAAGATTCTGAGCTTGCTTCCGTAGGAAATGGCTGCTCTTCTCTCTCGATCATGAAGGTGCCTGACTGCGGTGATGACGACGAGGCAGAGGCGGCAATCTAGAACGAATTCTTAACCAACGGGACGAAATTCCTGCGGCTTATGTGAAGCAAGATTGACGACATGCTTGACCAGAAAAAGAAGATGAAGTATTCATCTTGAAGGTGCCCCTCCAGCTACTAGGAATTCTCTCTATTCCTATCCCATCTAATCATCGTGCCTATACGCGCTTAACGATAACGAGTGTTAGCGCGTGGACCACCGCAAAGGTCCTTCCCAAGACAGAGGTATAAGGACAGTAGTGTCCCCTCCTTGATTGATCATCTGCTTGGACGAGAGAAAATTGGGGTAACTGTGCAAGACAATTTATTATTACGGGGGCCCACGTAATAACGACTTGTAGTGCACAGAAATCCTGGTGGACTCTGCGGGCCAAGCTAACAATCACTGCACAAAAACAAACTCTAGGTGTTCACACCTTCAAATGGTAGAACAAAACCTAGACCAGTGCTTTAGCACTTTATCAAGTAGGAAAGTTGTCTTGCCTACTTCGTGCCTAACTTTGCCTACTTCATGTACGAGACGTTTGAGAAATAATATTTAAGCAAGAGAAGAGGAATAACATTCAGAAAGAATCAGTAACGATACACTCTCTATCACCCCTACGTGAACAACTACCATTTCATAAAACTTGAATGACCAAGGCGATGTAGCCTCGAGTTCATTTTATTACAAATAATAAGCCAAGTTGGCAAGCCTATGTGAAGGCTCAGTAATTGTTTCCTCGCTCATACATTGATTATATATACATGTGAAATTGGGTGATTACATGATGGCTTATGGTGATATGTACCTCATAGACAATTATGCAATATTGTCTAACCTACTTCATACCTTTTGACAGAAGAGAATGACGCCCAGACGTGACACAAACACCAGTACGTTACCAAGGACAGAAGCCGAGTTGCAAGAACGCATCTCACAGGCAATTGCACGACATGAAGCCCTCCGCTCTGAGCACAGCGGTGGCACTACCGGAAATAACCCTCCAACTGGCTGCACCTATAAACAGTTCCTGGATTGCAAACCATTAAACTTTGACGGAACAAGAGGCGCCGTTGCATTTGTTCGTTGGACAGAAAAGACTGACTCAGTTCTAAGAATGAGCAACTGTTCACCCCAACAGAGTGTTACCTATATCTCAGGGTTGTTTTTGGATGGCGCACTCTCCTGGTGGAACCTTCAGGTTCAAACCCTTGGGGCAGATGCTGCTTATGCACTAAGCTGGGACGAGCTCAAGGAAATGATGGAAAAGAAATACTGTTCTAGGGCAGAAATCCAGAAGCTTGAGGTGGAGTTCTGGAACTTGAAAATGGACGGGCCAAAGATTCCTGAATACGTCCAACGATTCCACGACTTGTCTAGGGTCGTCCCCTTCTTAGTCAAACCGGAATTCAAAAGGGTTAAACGATTCATTTGGGGACTTGCACCTCAAATTAGGAGCTTGGTTACTACCTCAAGGCCCCCAACTATCGCAGAGGCTATCGATTTAAGCGTTACGCTTACTGAAGAAGCTCTACGTGCGGGAAAATTTTTGGAATCTGAGGATAACAAGAAAGAGACTCATGTAGAGTCATCATGTAATAAGAAAAGGAAGTCTTCGAACCTAAAAGTGGGCATACAAGTCGGCTATGGAAGCTCTAAAGCAAACAAAAGGAAGAAAGTGAACCCGCCGCATGGCAGGAAAACTGATGGAGCCACTAATAAGGCAGGTGGTAAAATTTACTCGGGGACTAAGCCGAGGTGCGGGGAATGCACTTCTCACCATGAAGGTCGATGTCTAAGGCCTAAGTGCGAAAAGTGTGGAAAAGAAGGGCACAGCAAGGACGCCTGTTGGGCGAAGGACCTAGATGGAAGAAATAAGAGAATACCCGGTTGCTACAGATGTGGTGAAGCAGGACACTTTAGGAAAGATTGTCCTGGGAAGAAACAAGCAAGGAAGGGTTTTCATGATCGAAACTCGTGAAGCACGCCAGGATCCAAGTTTTAAATTTATAAAACACGATATTTACTAACACTAAACACACATATGGGCAAGTGCACCCATCGTGAGCGTAATATAGTGTTGGTAAGATACCGAGGTCGTCCAAGGACACAAGAGCTTTTAGTACCGGTTTATCCTCAACGTCTAATCAAATCAAAAAGTTTAGAAGAAGGTTTTAAACTAGAAAAATAAAAACTAACAAAAATGCTGAAAAATAAAATAAAAGTAAAAACAGATAGACAAGATGAATCACTTGGCTCCGACTCGTGTATAGTGTAACCTTTGATTATTTCCGCACTTTTGCACTATTTAAGAGATTATCTTAGTTATTGTAATAGGCCCCTCTTTTGAAGGTGACGTTACCCTCAACCCAGTAGTTTGAGTCAGCAAGGATACAATCCTAAAGGGTCGGATTATTGAAAGATAATTAATTAAGTTATTAATGCATATTATGGTAGGCCCCTCTTTTGAAGGTGATGTTACCCTCGGCTAAGTAGTCTGAGTCAGCAGGGATACAGTCCTAAGTAGCCGGGTTAAAGTATTAATAGTAGCTTACATATGAGGGGATCAAAGAGTTTGGACCCCCGCCATCCAATACCGTTAAGTATTGAAGGAGGTCCTACTAAATTTGACCCAGGTCCTTGCAGGATCTATACACTGAACAAGGCAAGATTCTTACCAAACCGTTCCCTTAACCCCCGACCAGGTAGCCAACATACCTCCATATAGACCGTGGAGATATGAATGGTGAAAATCTTTTATTTTATATAGACAGTAAAATAATGCCAAGACACCACAGACAAACGATAAGGAAAAATCACCTTCAACATAAGAAACTAGTTATTAAAGTCATTAATACATAACCAAGTAAAAAGTGCGAAAAGATTAAAAATAAAAAGTATTACACTAGACACTTTGTCTTCACCAAGTGATGTAAGAGACTTAGGCAAACATGGCCTTGATTGTCAAGAACTCTTACGATCAATCTTGGATCCCGAGACGACTCACACACTCTATGATGGACAATGGATGATGGTGGTGGATGATGGTGCTATGGTGGTGGTGGGTGGTGGGTGAAGTGTGAGAGAGGTGGTGTGCCAAGGGATGCCTTTGAAGTGAACCAAGCACCCCTATTTATAGCCTATACAGAAGCCTGGACACAGCCCCGTGTCCGCTGGACACGGCCCCGTGTCCACCCTTTTCTCTTTCTTCATTAATACAATTTGTCTGCATTAGCTCCACACGCCCCCGTGTCCGTTGGGCACGGCCCCGTGTGCAGAAGCGTATCTGTACTATCAAGATTTGCTCAGATTCTGCGAATCTTTGCGTTGACCACGGCCCCGTGTCCGCTGGACACGCCCCCGTGTTGGGAAATAGAAGCTTCTACAGGTTTGTCTTTTGTGCCAAGGCTGACCATCCTGGACACTGCCCCGTGCTCACTGAGCTCGGCCCCGTGCTGAGCTGGGCACGCCCCGTGCTGAGCTGGGCACAGCCCCATGCTCAGCTGGGCACAGCCCCATGCTCAACTTTCTTCTTGTTTTTGCTTTGGGAGTTGTTGTCGAGGGGTCGGGCATGCCACGTTTCTTCCTTTTCTTTGTATTTATGTTGGTTTTGGCTGTATATTTGTTCCTTTTGTTCGTTTAAGCTCATTTGACCCTGTAAATTCAAAAGGAAGACAAAAACACACTTTTTCCAACATTAGTACTAAAAAGGGTTAGTTTTATGCCTTATTTGATGTAATTTATATGTTGCATTTTACACACATCAAATACCCCCACACTTGAATCTTTGCTTGTCCTCAAGCAAAACTCTTTATTATGTGGCTTACACACCCAAATGGAATGGGTAGAAGAGAAGGTTTGGGCTTGTCTTGAGTGTCGGGAATCCAAGATCTTTATTGGGTTTTATTTTTATATTATTTACAATCATATTCGTTATGATTTATTTAGAACGTTTCATAAGAGAAATTACTTATTTGGGCATAACATGCCTATTTAAAATTTTATTTATATACAAGTTCACATACCTCACGGGGAATCACTCAACACTCGGCCGAAGATGTATTTTTGTGAGACACTCGATACCGGCATGGAACTTACTTCTACCATATTCTTGCCAAGCAATCAATCCTCCTCCTTTTTAACTATACACCTTTGTAAATATCAAGAGGACTTGGGGAAGGGTTAGGCTTGGGTTAAAGGTAGGTGGTTTTGGGTTAGTGGTTAGTAAAAAGGGCTAAAAGCGTAAAAAGCGCCGGTTATCGTGAACCTTTTTCTCTCCTTTTTTTTTTTTGACATTTATTTAAACTAAGCATATTCAAACAAGATTTTTGAGTAACTTGTTTGGTTATTACTAAATCCTCTTTTTTTTTTTTTTTTTTGCCACAAGATAACCGAGATTTTTACTAAAACAAAAGGGGTTTGAAAAGAGAAAGGTTTTGGTGGGTAAAGGGTGTTTGTTTTGTGGGTTTTGAAACGAAAAGGTTTAGGCTCAAAGGGGTTAACTAGGGGGATTTTAGGTAGGTGATAAAGAAAATGAAAAATAATGGTGTTGAAAGGAAAATGGGTTAGTCCTAATGCCTCTATCATTTACTTACTAGGGTTCAAGTTGGCAAGGACCAGGAATGTATCGTCATGGCAAGTTCTAGAGTTGTAAGAAACCAAGCGGCTATTCACACAAGAAACGAAAGATGAGCATTTAATCTAAAGATGTATATTTGTATGCTCAATAAAGGCTCAAAACTCACTTTTTGTGGGAATGGGTTTATAATGTGATCAAGTATATATAATCAAATTTTAACTAGATTTATCATGCCGTTTCATAATTTTCTTATGTTGGTTCTTTTTATCACGACGCGGTCGGTTGTAAATTTGTAAAAATATAACCTTTTTAGAACTTGTTATTCCCAAATTAAACCAAGACATGTAAAAAAAATGAAAATTTTTGAAAAAATTTGGGGTGATTAGCGGTTCCAATAGAGTTTTGTGTAAGGCTTGTTTTTAGGACTTGCAAGATTCAAGGTTTTAGCATCCCCCCACACTTAAATTACACATTGTCCTCAATGTGTCGCAAAAATAAGTTTTTCGATTGATTAAAATGTGTAAAAGTGGGTTAAAAACAAGATTTTATGGTACTGGGTAGCTGAACACGGGGTGGTGTTGGCTGAGCACGACCCCGTGGTTAGACTGCCAGTATCAAATTTAAACAGAAGGCTGGGCACGGGGGCATGTTCAGTGAGCACGGCCCCGTGTCCAGTTACCTGAACTGGGCATTTTCTGCAGAACCTCGGGCACGGGGGCGTGTTGGGTTGAGCACGGCCCCGTGCTGAACTTGCTGTAATGAAGAAAAATCATTGGGAGGCTCTGTTTTTGTGCATGGGGTGTGGGTTCAAGTTTCCCTTAGTAACCTCCATCATCCCGAGTGTGTTTTATTCCTGAAAATTAAAACTAAACTAGAAAGCGTAAAAGTTAATCTAAACTAAAACTACGGATAGTTAGGCGGAATGCCTCCATGGTGCGCCACGTTTATAAGGGTCCTTGGCTAGACCCACCTTATCAGGTGGTTCTGGCTCATCTTCAATTAGGGGGTCGTCATTGCCGAATGGATATTTCATTGATCGCTCAAGGTCGACACTTTTTTTGAATGCCCCTAATTGAATAGGTAGATTGTTGCGCTTCCGGTTTTTCAAAGCTTCGTGGGTATTTACAAAGGGTCGTCCCAACACTAGAGGAGCGTCATCAAGGATGACAAAGTCGGTTGGGATTACCATTTGATTTGTTTGAACCAAGACATCCTCAACTACACCGATTGATTTTATTACTTTCCGATTAGATAGAAAAATGGGTATTTGAATTGGAGAAAAATCACTAATACTTAATTTTTCGAAAATGTAGTTGGGCATTATATTAACACAAAGATCTTTATCAATCGTGACATTACTAATAAAGGAGTTTTGAAAAAAACATGGAACCCGTTTAATGTTGATTTCAAATAGGTCTTCTTTTATTAGCGAGGTTTGATCATTAGTTAACTTAATGCTTACCGTTTCGTCAATTTTAGTGTTAGTGTTTAACTCTTTTAAAAACTTAGCATGAGTGGGTACTAAAAAATGATTTTCAAAAGAAGGTGACAAGAGATTAATTTCTTCAAAATTAGACTCGTCTTGAATTTTAACGTTAACGGACTCACCTTTTTCGTTGTTTAACTGATGTGTCGGTTCTTCTCTTATTTGTTCTTCCATTTCCACACTTTCAGTTATCTCTTCTTTATTTAATTGTTCTCTTGCGCGGGACTCCTCTTCCCTTGCGCGAGATTCTTTTATATAGCGATCGATAACTCTAAAGTGTTCTAATATCCTATCGGTCACTTCGGTTATAGAAAAAGGATCGGGATTTTCAAAGCTTGAATCCGATTGTTCGATCCTTTGTTCCTCATAATACCCATATGAAGTAGATGGTTCACACCATTATTCTTCATTGTAAGCATATGATGGATAAGGGTCGTAATTTTGTTCTTCATAATACTCATATGAGGTGGGTTGTTCACGCCATGGTTCCTCATAGTAAGCATATGAAGGTGGTGGCTCATATCTTGGTTCCTCAAAGTATGAGTAAGAAGGCTCATACCTTGGTTCATCAAAATATGAGTATGAGGGAGGAGGTTCATACCTTTGGTCTTCATAGGATGTGTATGAAGTTGATGGCTCGTATCTGGGCTCCTCATAGTAGGTGTATGAATTGGATGGTTGATATAAGTGACAATATTGAACCGAGTGCGGGTCACCACAATTAGTGCAATAGTTATTCCTATGTTCATCCTCCTCATAGGTGTAGTTGTAACCTCCTGAGTACTGATCCATAAGAATCACTCAGTAGACCACAACCAAGTCTCGAGATTAGAAAACAAAAATAAAAACGGAAACAGAGGCTGGACACGGCCCCGTGTTCAGTGGACACGGCCCTGTGTACAGAATCTGTATCTGGGCGTTTTAATTAAAGTTACAGATTTCGTTGAGCACGGGGCGTGTTCAGTGAGCACGGCCCGTGTTCAAGTTACTGTTACTGGGTGTTTTATGAAAAATGTGCAGCACGGCCCCGTGTTCAGTGAGCACGGCCCGTGTTCAGGTCACTGTAAATGCAAAACTAAACTAAAATACAAAAAAATTGTGCGCGCGTTTTTTAAAAAAAAGGTTTTGAAAAACTGATTAGGCCGTCGATTTAAAGCTTTCTTAAAATCCTTGTGTCCCCGGCAACGGCGCCAAAAACTCGATGCGTGTGAAGTGTGTATATAAGTTTAAGTATATTTTAAGCCCTTTTACACTTTCTTTAGCCAAGTTTTAAATTTATAAAACACGATATTTACTAACACTAAACACACATATGGGCAAGTGCACCCATCGTGAGCGTAGTATAGTGTTGGTAAGATACCGAGGTCGTCCAAGGACACAAGAGCTTTTAGTACCGGTTTAAACTCAACGTCTAATCAAATCAAAAAGTTTAGAAAAAAGGTTTTAAACTAGAAAAATAAAAACTAACTAAAATGCTGAAAAATAAAATAAAAGTAAAAACAAATAGAAAAGATGAATCACTTGGCTCCGACTCGTGTATAGTGTAACCTTTGATTATTTCCGCACTTTTGCACTATTTAAGAGATTATCTTAGTTATTATAGTAGGCCCCTCTTTTGAAGGTGACGTTACCCTCAACCCAGTAGTTTGAGTCAGCAAGGATACAATCCTAAAGGGTCGGATTATTGAAAGATAATTAATTAAGTTATTAATGCATATTATGGTAGGCCCCTCTTTTGAAGGTGACGTTACCCTCGGCTAAGTAGTCTGAGTCAGCAGGGATACAGTCCTAAGTAGCCGGGTTAAAGTATTAATAGTAGCTTACATATGAGGGGATCAAAGAGTTTGGACCCCCGCCATCCAATACCGTTAAGTATTGAAGGAGGTCCTACTAAATTTGACCCAGGTCCTTGCAGGATCTATACACTGAACAAGGAAAGATTCTTACCAAACCGTTCCCTTAACCCCCGACCAGGTAGCCAACATACCTCCATATAGACCGTGGAGATATGAATAGTGAAAATCTTTTATTTTATATAGACAGTAAAATAATGCCAAGACACCACGGACAAACGATAAGGAAAAATCACCTTCAACATAAGAAACTAGTTATTAAAGTCATTAATACATAACCAAGTAAAAAGTGCGAAAAGATTAAAAATAAAAAGTATTACACTAGACACTTTGTCTTCACCAAGTGATGTAAGAGACTTAGGCAAACATGGCCTTGATTGTCAAGAACTCTTACGATCAATCTTGGATCCCGAGACGACTCACACACTCTATGATGGAAAATGGATGATGGTGGTGGATAATGGTGTTATGGTGGTGGTGGGTGGTGGGTGTAGTGTGAGAGAGGTGGTGTGCCAAGGGATGCCTTTGAAGTGAACCAAGCACCCCTATTTATAGCCTATACAGAAGCCTGGACACAGCCCCGTGTCCGCTGGACACGGCCCCGTGTCCACCCTTTTCTCTTTCTTCATTAATACAATTTGTCTTCATTAGCTCCACACGCCCCCGTGTCCGCTAGGCACGGCCCCGTATGCAGAAGCGTATCTGTACTATCAAGATTTGCTCAGATTCTGCGAATCTTTGCGTTGACCACGGCCCCGTTTCCGCTGGACACGCCCCCGTGTTGGGAAATAGAAGCTTCTACAGGTTTGTTTTTTGTGCCAGGACTGACCATCCTGGACACTGCCCCGTGCTCGCTGAGCACGGCCCCGTGCTGAGCTGGGCACGCCCTGTCCTGAGCTTGGCACAGCCCCATGCTCAGCTTTCTTCTTGTTTTTGCTTTGGGAGTTGTTGTCGAGGGGTCGGGCATGCCACGTTTCTTCCTTTTCTTTGTATTTATGTTGGTTTTGGCTGTATATTTGTTCCTTTTGTTCGTTTAAGCTCATTTGACCCTGTAAATTCAAAAGGAAGACAAAAACACACTTTTTCCAACATTAGTACTAAAAATGGGTTAGTTTTATGCCTTATTTGATGTAATTTATATGTTGCATTTTACACACATTAGTAAATCTCGTGCTAGGAACGGCACTAGTGCCGAACGACTTACCGACTAGCTTCATCTACGAAGCATGAGCCCCCGATATAACTGCAAGAGCTGCTAGACATAGGGAAATTAAAGACATGACATCCTTAGTTAAGGACATGAGGAGAAAGCTGAAAGTTTCCCATTTTGCAATAAATTCCAGGGAATTGAGAATCAGAGTCTTTTGCCAAGGACGGATAACATGAACAGACAAATCGTCAAGTTATAGCTACCACTCAAAGACCAACTTGAGGACAAGATGTCCTCCACTGTGAATACAAGAAGGAAATATCCCTAAAACGACCTTTAGGACTCGCTTCGAGCATTACGAGTTCCTTGTCGTACCATTTGGCTTAACACATGCCTCGACAATATTCATGGACCTCATGAATCGACCGTGTAAGCCATACCTGGATAGATCATGATTACATTTATTGACTGCATTCCAATATGGCCAACGACCAAGGGAGGTCGTGCGCAACAGCTGCGATTTACATTGCAACTCTTAAAGAAAAGAACAGTTATATGCTATGATGACAAAAAGCGGATTTCGAATTCGCGAAGTGAGAACTTTAAGATACATGGTGGATAAGAACGAGATTCATGCCAACCCTGCAACCAAGAGCTAAGGAGCTAGAGTTGCAATTATGTGACGCTTCTCGACAAGTCTCGATTGTACGTCGATGAAAATGAGACCACAACATTGCATACACGGCACATTGATTAAGGAATCATAAAAAGAAACCTTGAGCTAGATACAGTAATTGCGCGCCGCAAACTTGACGTCACTACCTGAAGGAAAACACTGCACGACCTTTACTGAACACAAGGGTTGCAGCACACCGTTGGTCGTAAAAACTTGAATACTAACGAAGATGAACTAAGCTACTGAACGATGCAGACTATATGAACACGATACGTTCTCGTGTGATAAACTTTGATAAAAAGTTGGAACACTCACTTGCCCTTAGTAGAGTCTTCCTACAACAGTATTTATCACCCCGCCGTTTAAACCGCTTCGTGTGAAGCTTTAGATGGAACATAACAAATCGATTCCCGTCGTGTTGATCAGAGACCGGGAATAAACAATCTACTGACCCGCGTTGGTTCAAGAAAACCAGAGGCAAACCGTTTAGATATGTGAACATATCAAGGCAGCCCGCAGAATACAAAAAGATTACGCCGATGAGCGGCGGAAATCATAAGGATGGGAAGCAAGAAGTATGACTTAAATGAGAGCCTCGCCTAGAGAAGGCGTAGTGTGATTTGGAAAACGAAAAGGTTGGACCCCGATGTAGGGATCAGAACCATTGTCCACAAGATGAAACTTCCAGAAAAAGATCAGTAGAGATCGCGACACATTCCATGTGTCTAGAGGAGTCTGACTCAAGGAACAGTCATAGTTCCCACAAATAAGGTTCACGTCAATGACAAACGACAAGAATTACTATAGAAACCTGTTAAGGTTTTGGACCAAGAGTCCACAATACTATAGAAACCTGTTAAGGTTACGGACCAAGAGTCCACAAGAAACAGAAAAGACATAATTGATTTACTTGAGTACGATAGAATACATGACATGAGAACATAAAGACAAATCATAAATCTAAGTGACCATATTTGATTCACAACTCCCCTGCGACCGATGGCATCGCTTGAATTTCGGGACGAAATTCTTTTAACAGGGGGAGACTGTGACAACCGTCACTTTTCCGTACATTCTGTACACTAAATGAACAGTGATCTGTGCTTTAATGAACGTACATGATCCAGTTCACAAGACAAATAAATTTCTGATTTCTATATAAGTGAAATTCATGCACGTTTTATACTACAAAATATTGCTTTATGCATAAACGAGAGTGTTGCGTCAGAAATACTAGTAAACTCACCGGTAAGACACTCTGTGTCAACAAAACTGCAGAAAGCAGTCAGACATTAGAATTGAGGCCTAGGTGTAGGTCCGACAACAAGAATAAATTAAAACCCAAGAATACATACAAGGGTTTACATATATACCATCCGGAAGCTAAAATACGCAATAAAAAGCACCCGAAACGCACTTTAAGTGCAGAATTTTATTAAATTCAGCTATAATCAGCATTATGACACTAAAATATTATGCAGAAACTATGATTAATCGTCCAGAATATTTCCCTAAGTGTCGGAAATTGAAAGTGTCACAAAAGATACTTGAAAGACACTAAACGGTGCAATTTAGCACTTTAACGAACCGGTATCTAACCGAACAACCGGACATTACCCGGAACATCAAAATATTATCAGAAGCATTGTTTTGTTATTTCTAAACTAGTTAGGGCCCCCAAACACCCTAACACGCTATATAACACATCATACACTTAAACACTAAACACTATACTTAAAGTCTAACTAGATTACCTAACTATCATTGAAAATTACACTTCACCCCCCCCCCCATTACATGTGGACGGTCCATGTGGTGATCTCCACTCCAAGATTACATAATCCTTCAAAAATCTTCTAATGATCTTCCATGGAACTTAGTGAGATATTGTTAGTACTTTAAGAGACACAAGGTCCTTTGGATAAAACACAAGTCTTGTTATAAGGACCATCATCTTCAACACATTTACACCACAACACACCCTCCTTTCCCCTTGGCTTGCTCACGGCCGACCCCAACCACCACCATCACCACCATCATTTGCTCATCTTCAACCATTCTAAGGGTGCACAAAGGTGATAGAGATCATACAAACAAGCTTGGTGTGTTCGGAAGCTCAAGGACCTCTCTCATTTTCTTTTATCCGCCACTTTTATACTCTTGAACTCCCCTAGCCTTGTGCTAGTGGTAAGTGTCTTAGATCTTCATTCTCTTCATATTGTTGATGGTTAATAGTTAGAAGAATGGTGAAATCTTAAGAAACACTAAGAACATAAACCAAGTCTTGAAACATAAACTAACAAAGTGATGAAGAATGGTTAAAATAATGAAGAAATCATGATATTTTTTTTTTGTGTTGTTATGCTTGTTGTATGTTGTTGCTAGTTGAAATGATATAGTTCATCACATGGACTTGCTAGATCATGTTTAAGAACATGAACTAGCAAGATGTGAAAGTTAGAGGTATGTGGATGATGAAACCATCCACACATAAACTATGAACTTGAATAAATAAATGCTTTCTCGAAAAATAAGGATCAAAGTAGATTATAATCTTGTAGATCTAAAGATCCATGAGTAGTTTTCCGAAAGAACCAAGTGAAAAGTATGAGATTTGTCAAAACTTGGATCTTACATAAACTTAACACATTTTTAGTGGATGAACAAGTGTAGGAACACTTGTGTAATGAGAAAATTTCGCAAAGAAATATTTTTAGAAAATACGACTAGAAGTTGTGAATATTCAAACTCTTTAAAAATGAAGTTTTTAAGGAACTAATCACATTTTTAAGGGTAACAAGACTTACTAAATAAACTAGTAAGTTACTACACATTTTTATAAATTATCAAGTTCATGAAATAGAGAAATTGATGTATATTGTTGATGATTGTTGTTGAAATTAATGGATGATGATTTAAAAGAAAATAAACACATGTTTTGAAAACATGGGAAACCTCCAGTTTTAGGGGAAACTCTGTCAAAATTTTTATAAATTTTGACACTTAGAAAAATATAAGTTTTTGAGAAACTTATCCCCTAAAAATGTTTCTAAAAACATTTACCAAGGTTTCCCAAACTTTTGTGTTAAGAATTGAGGATTTCTTCAAGAATAAAAATGGATATTAAGTATGTATATTGTGAGAAAAATATATATATTTGATCACCAAATTTTGTGCTAAGTGTATGTAGTATGTATTATACTTGATAGTGTATTAGGACTTGAAAATACACTAAATACTCCTAAGGAGTGAAGATACAAAAATACCCATGCAACACACTTAGACAAAATACAAGATACTTATATTTATTGTTGAGAAAATAATATAAGTAAGACACGTAGTTAAAAATATAAATTATTTTTAACACAAGAACACATATACAAAAGATAGTGACTTGTACTTGTGCGAAACAAGTCTAGTGACTAACGTTAATAAACACGTTTAGCTCACGACACTAGATAAGCAAATCCGGTGAAGTTTACGACGCAGGAAGGCAAAGTAGTGAGTTCATGCTCCCCCTTTTCTTTAACTGTTTTTGGTTTTATAACTCTCGGGGGTGAAATACATGTTACAAATAATACAATATTTATAAATGGTATGATAACAAGAAGCACTCTTGGTGAGAACGAGTACCAAGTATGATGCGATTTGAGAATACAGAAATACAAGAAGCACTCTTGGTGAGAACGAGTACCAAGTATGATGCGTTTAAGAAATACTAGATCATGTGAGCATAGACTTAATACTAAAAATGCCATAAAGTCTTGGTGAAAACTAGTACCAAGCCATTAAAAACATTCACTAATTTGGGACGAGGGTTAGATCTAACGGGTACGGCCGAGCCCCACTCATGGTCACAACTAGTACATAGTAGTGCTTCGGAGTCCCAGTCGAGGTTAATCGACACAGTCGAGGTTAATCGACAAAGTCGAGGGTAATCGACACAGTCAAGGGAAATTGACACAGTCGAGGTTAATCGACACAGTCGAGGAAAATCGACAAAGGTAGGAGCCATTACGAATGCTCCCTAGGAGTCATAACAAGTACTCCCCATGTCCTCACATGCCTTAAAGTCTCTCGAAGATTTACAAGAATATGTTATTTCACAAGAATACTTTATTTACACAAGATACATACCATGTTTCATACAAGGTATACAAGACGCATGAACTCGCTCAACTTTTGTTGATATTTTCCAAAATTACATGTATTTCAGGTGACAGGATGGATCTTGGGCGCGAGTGTCGTAACTAGAAGTAGACTTCAAGCTTAGATGTCATCCACTTTTGTTAAATTATAACCTAGACGAAGGTTGTGTTTTTAAAACTTAAATAACAAATGTTTGTAATACTCAAATTTTCATGAATGGATGAACATCGTTTTGATCATGTAGTTGTTTATTACGATTGAAGGCAATGATATTAAACCAGTCACACATCATACGCTTCCGCAAAAGACAGGGTGTGACATGCTGCTCATTGAGATGGATCATGGTGAAGGAATAGACCTTGATTAGGTTATCTTTGTTTAATCTTAGTTTGTGTAAATATTTTTTTTTCTGTTAATATTAGTATGCTTGTTATTCTGCTTAGTTGTTTAGCTCATGGTTTGGGAAAAGAGGAATGGGTAAAGATAAACGAGAGGATAAATATTCACAATGAAACATGATCATCAGAAAACAAAATCATTAGACACAAAAATTTAAGCTTCTGATAAAAGAAGACAAAATCTCGTAACACCAACTCAAAATGCCTCTCTAACTTTTTTTTCTGTTAAAACTTTAAAAGTGATGGAAATGTTTTAGAAAATATCAGAAAAGTTAACAGATTTGGATGCCACCAAAGAATCATATGTAAGTCTTCCGATCTTATCTCATTCCCTCTCATCTCAAAAAAAAAAAAAATCTGTTGAAGAGGTTCACAAGTTTAAGGGAAATCTCAAATTGAAAAAATTCTGTTGAAAAACTGTTGACTTCTGTTGACCACATCTAAAAAGTCAACAAAAGTCAAAACAAAAGAAAATACATGCCTTCAACAGAATTTATGATTAAATTTCTGACGACTTCATCAGAATGGAACTTTGACTTATGAAGAAGAAAGGAGGTTAAGAAGAAAGCTAATTAGACCCTTGACAAAATGGGGTCCACAAAGATGAAAAGGTGTCATATAACCGATAGTTTTCTCCAATCAAAATACAGTTTAAAGCTTTTGTGAAAGAATGATTGAAGAAACTACAAGTTGAAAGGACAATTCCACAATTACACAATCAACCATCATTAAATGTCTTGATACCCACGATCCAACGGTTACATTTTGAACCAAAATTCACATCACACGATCTAACGGTAATAAAGACAATTAATGATATTTTAACCGCCATTACATGGCACGTTCCATATCCCCTCAACTCCATAAACCCACAATTCTCTGCTAAAGCCCTCACTATATAACTCACACTTAGCAGAAATTCAAAAATCACTCACCTTCTTCACAAAAACTTCAAACCGCAAATCCCCTGTTCTTCACTCAAAATCCAAAAATCCCTAAATTTCAAACCCTAATTCACAAAATTCAACAATGGGTGAAGTAAACCTCAACATCCCAATTGTTCAACAAGATGTACCTTTTGTTGAAGACACACAATTTCTACCAATGAAAGAAAACAATCTGATGATGAATACAGAGCATTCGGAATATGATGTAAGATGTCAACTTCTGGTAGAATATCTTATGAAATGTCCTATCTAAGGAGCACTAACAAATGGAAGAGAAGTACCAGAAAAGTTACTATAGCAGTTCATTCATACTTTCAAAGAAGATGAAGAGAATCAAGTCACTGCTCATGTATGGGGAAATGTTTCTGTAACATTAACCCCTACAAGGGTAAGAGAATGGCTTGAACTTCCAGTTCTTGTAAATTACTTTGAAGCACCAACCAAAGAAGAATTGATAAGCTTTATCATTGAGCTTGGCTACAAGAACAAGAAAATCAACAAAATTGGAGCAATAAGAAGAAATGAAATGCCAGCCATCTGGCAAGTGATGATGGAAGTATTAAACAAATGTCTCACATCAAAGATAGGAGGAACTGATCAAGTCAGTCAAGCTATTCTGACAATCATGTATGGACTCATAACTGGGTTCAAAATTGATTGTGGAACAGAAATCTTTAACCTATTCAAAAGATCAATTCTCACCAGAAATGGAAGAATAACCTCACATCTGCCATATCCAAGGTTAATCTCAATTTTTATTTCTGAAACATTTGCTGAAAGGGACATAGAAATTCCAATTCTGGAAGATATCTAGAGTTCAAGTATCATGAAAGCTTGGAGTGCCAATCATGGATGGGAATCAGACAAAGATATCCCTGAGTTACCAGAAAGCATGTTGTGCCTCATTACACCAGACTCACAATACAGATTACAACATGAAGAACTTCTTGCCAAATCAGATTCTCCAACAGAAGAACCTAGCAGAGAAGTTTTTAACTGTTCTTCATCACCAGAAGAGGAAGAAGTTGAGAAGTCCTAGTCATCAGAAACAAAGGCTGCAGGAGGAAAAGGAATTCAGAAGATAACTAACTCACCAGAAAACAAGACAGAACATGCTGAGAGCCAACAGATTCATGAAGGTGGAATTCATCATGAGTTTGATATTCATCAAGAGAAAGAACATGAACAATATGCAGAATCTCATATTGCTGGAGGAACTCATGAAGATGCTGAAGGTCAACATTATGAAGAAACTCACTTTGCTGGTACAACAATTGAAGCTACTGAAGTTATACATCATGATGAGTCTCGGGTTGCTGGTACATCTCTTTCAAAAACAGTTTTAGTTGATACTCATTCAAAAAGAACAAACTCAGAAGATTCAATTAATGTTTCTTATGAGTTAGAATATGAAAAAAAAAATTGTTTTTGATAAGGAGGTTACTAGTTGTATTTATCTCAATTCTGAATCAGAAAATGAGGAGGAGAATGAGATCTCAACAGATAGATGTCATGGAACTGATCAAGGAAATCTGGAAAAAGGTAATTTGTTTACCTCAAAAACTTATGGAGGATCATATTTTGATATGATTCTAGGACATAAGGAAATCCAGGATGAAAATGTGTTTTTCAACTCTGTTGGAGATGATTCTGGTACACTTATGGTTACTCCAAAATCTGGAAAAGCCAAAAGTGACCCTATCCTTTCCAAAACAGCAGCAGATTTGTTTGCAGCTGGAATGTTTGAAGGAGCATCTGTTGTTCCAAATATCCCTGAATTACCCATGAACTAAGAAAATTTGGAAACTGTGCTAGAGAATGTTTTCGAAGCCTGCAAAAGAAATCCAGTAGAAGAAAAGCTTGACTTGTTGTTGTCAGAAATACAAGGTCAAAGGGCAGACATAAAGACTTTATCAGAATCAGTGGAGGTAATAAAGACACAAACAGAAAGAAACACTGAAGCACTAAAATCTCTTCAAAAGAAGAAAGAAAAAGCACCAGAATCCAACATCTCTGCATCAAAAATCTAGAAGATTCTCACAGAAATAGAAAAGATCAAGACACAAGTTGCAAATGCTGTGGAATCAAGACAATCAAACAATGCAAACAGAGTTTTGGAGGAAGTCACCATCCTAAGGGCAAGCAACAACAGTATCACATATGCCCTTGAGAAGCTGTTAAAAGAATGGGCTGCAATACAGATGAAAGCTCAAACTGAATTTACCATAGTTCAGAAAAGCATAGCCAGCAACTCAAATCAAGTGAGAGAGGTGCAACAACTGGTGAAGAAAATGCAATTTAACATTGCAAGATTGGCCAAAGTGGATCCTAAAGAAATCATGAAACAAATTCCTGTTGAAAGTTCACACCAAGAAGTTCCAAAGTCAACCCCACACCAATCATCAGCCACACCAATCACCAAAGCTGGAACCACAATGATGGGTCCACCTCCAAATGTCTCAAGCGATGAAATGGTGAAAAGGTTAGCAACTTAAAAACCTCAAGTTATTACAAATTTGAAACTTATAACTTCTCAAACTATCCCAAAACCAACGTTGTCTGATGACTCTGCCATGAGTAAATTTATGAATCTGCAAACAATGAATGAATGGGAACAAGAAGGTGATTCAAGAAAACCACAGATTGTTGAAAGAAAAATCTCTGAAACTCAGTCTGTCTTAGTTAGAGAGATTGACAGGGATATAATGATATTCCATGAATACAATCTGGTGAAATATTATTTGACAAAAGAAGATAAACCACCAAGACCACTGACTCCTGTCAGACTGGCTTTAAGGGAAGAGAGGATAAAAAGAGGTTCAAGCAGCATTCACTACAAGAATGAGAATCATGTAAAAAGAATCTTAAAAGTGGATGAAGTAAAAGTTGCAACTGATGATATTGGAGGAACCTATGTGCAGAACAGATACACACTTCTCAGAAAAAATTGGGAAGAAGAAAAAGTGACTGACGAAGAAATTGCTGACAAGTTACATCCTTTAGACATCCTGTTTATGAAGGATATATATGAAAAGGAAAGAAAAACAACAAAGAAATTAGAAGAGCATTAAAGGGCATATCAAAGGCTGGAATACAGCTGTTTGAAAGAATGGCTTTTTCTGACTTTGATTTATGCATCAACTATGAACATGTGCACAACAAAAAGGTCTATGTCAGATCACCAAAAATAAAAGTTCCCTCAGAGATATTGGAAGATGCAAGATCTGGAGACAACATTGAACTGCCAAGTAAAACTGAAAGACATAACTATGGTGTAATCTTCAGAGATAATGAAAGAAACAAAGCCCTGTTCAGAAGTGTTGATATCTGCAAGTACGCAAATCAGACTCTGAAGTTTATCATGAAAGGTATGAAAAAGAGATTGAACAAATGATTGAAGAATGGATCCAAGCAAGAACCTGGTATGAAGACATGTATGACATCTGCAACAAGTACATCTCTTACAAGAAACAATTAAAGAAAGGAGATGTGCACAAGAAATTGAAGCTGATTTGAAGAACATTTTCTTTTAATTCTCATTTCTATATGTAATTTGTTTTTCAGAACATCAGTAACTAGTTTATTTTGCAAATGTTAAGTTTCCACTGTTTGGAAATTTTTTTTGTTCATGAGATAGTTCATTTTCTTACAATATTAGGGGGAAACTGTTAGGAAACTTTATTTGTAAGTATTGAAGAAAATCAGATCCAACTTGATCTATGAAGAAGACAACAGTCATGAAGATCTCAACAAGAAGAAGAAGATCGGATAGGACAAATGAAATGAACAACATCTACTTCAAAGAATCACAAGTTGATCAAGAGCTGAAGAAGATTATCAGAGAGGGTCATTTCTGATGGATCTGATGATATTTCTGATGAAATATCATCAGTTTCTGACGATTCTGATCATCATATTTTCTGAAGATTTGTTCACCAGAATTTCTGATGAAGTGGTTTATCAGAAGTTCTGATGAATACCCCACTTGTCTAAAAATCAGCTTTATCCTGCCACACTAACCAAAACAAGTTGACATTATTGGATCTCATAATGACAAAGGCAACTTGAATGTTGGATTCAATGAATATGTCAAATTGTTACTTTTTGCAGGACTTTTACATGAATAAACAAATGTTTATTCATGTATCCAGCCTTCTATAAATAGATGGCTCACCAAGCAGAAGACAATTGAGTTAAGCTTAGCATTCAATACATACTACAAACTCCATTGCCCTCTCACCCGCAGATTTCAAGTATTCATTTGTATTAGATAATAATCTTACAATCACCTTGTAAACCATTTTTTTTCAAAGTGATATAAACTTGATAGTTCTGTTGGTCTTGTTTCTTGAAAGTCTGATTTCCATTTCCGCACACTTTTTCACATCTACTGAAATCACTTGCCATATTACGTGAAAAGAAGTTTTTAAGTCCATACTGGGACCAACAAATCTTATCCCCAGTAGTTGTTTAGGCTAGTTCATTTAGGTCGGTAATAGGAACCAACGGGAATAACACTGGCCTATTCACATTGCGTGAAGGCACATTACTGGCCCCTCTTCTTCACTTCTTTTATTTAGGTCCTGAATTGGAATCAGGCCCGCTTCCAGAGCCAAACTTGTGACTTCTACTTGGTCTAGTCCTACCCAAGTTTGACGTGTCCTAAAATCTAAAAGCATCAAAAACTCCAAAAGCTTTTGACGTTTGATTTCCCCATGGCAGATCAACAGACTTCCGATGCAAAGGACTATGAGTCTTGGAATCCTCACCTCCATCTTTATCCCTTCCTCCTATGCACATGCTAATGTTGGTCGACCTTTCTTCTTCCACCGGAAAACTTGTCGTCGGCGACCATGGTGTCCTGCTTTCCTCCACTTCAACAATATACGACTTATCTTTCCATTTAACTGCAACTTTCTCTTCAATCTTTTTGCTGAATCTTGTGAGGATCCCATACTTACCAAACACCAAGTTGTCATCCATGTGAGATACTTTTAAAGAGACGATGATCTTCCCCAAAGCATTACTGATTAGATGTCGGCACACTGTAGTCTAGCCAGTACACCAGTTATCACTAACTAAGCGATCATTTATTCCTAGGTATATTCGTCGTTCCATTCTACTTGAGACTTGAGATATTTTTCCCACGTCTCCTTTCTGTTGTTTAACCAGTATATCAAGATCACCCATCATGCTCTTGAAACTTACTAAGCTATCAAACAATTTCACCTCCCCAACGAGGGCGATTCTGTGCGATTGGAGCTCTACTTGGCTTTCTTCTGGTGCCAGTACAATTGTTTTATTTATTTCCTTCTCCCTATTCTGCAAATACACCACTACATACCTATAATGAGTTTTGCTTTAGGTCCTCATCCACCTATTTGAGACAGGTATCTGGTTTGCCACGGGAACCGAAGTCGACTTATCTTTCTTCTTATTCTTTTCCTCCTCAACTTGGTTGTCAGTATACTTGTCGTATTTTGCTATGTTAACACCAACCTTGGCCCCTTTGATTGTCACACAACTCATTTTTTCAACAACTCCTCTGCGTCATTAATTAAAGCATACCTGAGAAAGCCAAGCCGGTTTTTCAACTTATCTCTCTTCTTGGCAATGTACACACTCCTTAGATCTCCAAACTCAGCGAATTTTCTCAGAAGTGTGGTTTCTTTCACCCCCTCTGGAAGGTTGTAGACAAAGATGTTGGTAGTCGGAATCTTCGGACGCCACATATGCTTGCCCCCGTGTCTTTTTTCCTTGTGTGTTTCCCCTTGTAAGTATGCCAATCCCTCTCTTCCCCCTGAGAATTACGAATTCTTTTTTGTTCCTCCAGCTTCTTATTTCTAAGCGCTTCCGGTATCGGTCGCGGCCTTCCAGTTTCTTTCCTGCCGATGGGTCTTTTTTCTGTCGTTTTCTTTTTAATTTACCTTTTTTTACCTTTGTTATTTACTATATTATTTTAACTTTTCTTATTATTTTGATGTTTAGATCCGAGTTACGACGCAAATAACAACACACATTTAGATATCATTTTATTTAATCTTACAAATTTATTTATCGGTTGTCATGGTGTGCTATAAGTTCAGAATTCCAACCGCGTCACTGCGCAACGCACGGCTAACTACGACACTAGTTATTATTATAACATAGAGTGGTAATTGATATTTGAAAATTTAGAATATTGATGGAATCAAAATGAATATGTTACGTTAATATTCAGGTAGTGTTTGGTACGGAGAAATAAGATGCGGACTGAAATGTACTATTGCGAGCGAATGAAGCAAAAAATGTGTTTGGTTGGTCAAGGTAAGGCAATCACTCAATACATAACACATTCCATCCCTTCTAAAAACTGCAAATTCATCCCATCTACCACCTTTATTTTTTTCATTCCATCCCCTTTCTCACCCTTCATTACCACCACCACTGGCCACCACTGCCACCGCCACCACTACTCGCCGGCACCCATTGCCATCACCACCACCGCCGGTCACCACCACCCTGATCGCTGCCGCCGCCACCCTCCACCGCCACCTTACACCACTGCCACTACCACCCACCGCCGACGCTCCACCATCGTTGTCACCCACTACGACCACTGCCACCACCTATCATCGATTTTATTACTTCGTCTTTTCCTGCCTACCAAATAACACAGAGTAATGATTCATTTCATTCCTACATGGTAACCAAACAAGTTCAGAGAATTGCTATGATTCATTTCATTCATTTATCCATTCTATTACCTCGTCCATTTCTTTCAGTTGTTAATTCCATTACCCCCATACCAAACATACCCTAATAAGTTTATTATTTTATTATAAAAGAAATCAAGTGAATAATATAGCAAATTATGATCTTAAATGTATGTGTATAAATGAAAAAGTAATTAAATCTTTACCTCAAATAAATAAATATAATTTTGAGATACTAATCGTTATTCTAGGTCTCATTAACTTGTGTCTCTCTCTTCTACTAAATAATGATATTAAAATAAAATATTTTTAAATATTTATTATAAATTTAATTATGGGCATTTATTATTTAATTATAGGAGTAAGGATCGTTTACAAGACAAAAATCTCATTCGAATATGTGAGAAAGAGGAAGTGACCAGTGTCATTGGTAGGAAAAGTAACTTTGTCTTTTCTGAAGTGAACTAGTTTCCCCTTTGATTTTTAAACGACTATAACTTTTTTCAAATATTCTTTTAAAAAATTACACCATATTACTGAACATTTCATTCTCTTTAATTCGAACAGGCTATTGCTATAGTTTTCTTAAAAAATATAGGATTTTGTATACCTATTACGTGATTTTGAATACCCAGTACTGACTACATGATTTTTAATACCCACTACGTGATTACACATTCAACGCAAATCATTAGGTGATTACACATTCAATATAAATTCATTACGTGATTACACATTCAATATGATTTGTCATAACTAATGTTTTTACAAGTATGCTTATTACGTGATTAGACATTCAATAATAAGAACTTGATTCTTTATGCTTTATTACGTGATTAAATCTTTAATATACGACATTATGTGATTATTATAGGTTGATTTGACTAATGTTTTGTATGTAATTTATCCTTAATAGGTGATTATAACTGTAAATATTAGGTATTCTATATGAAATTTTATGTATTATATGTTTTGTTTTTACGTAATTACATAATCACTCAGTGGGATTTCACATAAATACTATAATGAAATCTCACGAAATGGGCATTCAAAATCACGTAGTCACGTAATAATACATAGTTAACTATTGTTACAAAATTATGTAATCACATAGTGGAGTTTCACATAAAATACTATAATTAAATAACGTAATCACGTCACGGGTATTCAAAATCCCGTAGTCACATACTAGGTATTCAAAATCCATGGGTATTCAAAATACTGTATTTTTTTGAAAGAAAAATATAGCAATATGCTGCTCAAATTAAAGAGAATGAAATGTTATTTAATACGGTGTAATTTAAAAAAAACATTAACATATGAAAAAGTTATAGCCATTTGAAAATCAAGGGAGGAATGAGTTCAAGTGAAAAAACCAGAATACCCTTTCTCAATTTGTTTTTTTTTTATTGTTTAAACCTTATATTTACCAGAATGTCACCACCTAATTATAAGCCATTGATTCTGAAAGGTCAATTGATTTTTCTTTCCTACACTTTGTATGGTTTCATTTTCTTTTGTTAATTAAAGATGGTTATTAAAGTCTCCAAATGACTACTTTTAAGCCTTCAAATAACAAAGTAAACTTATTTAAGTCTTCAAGTACTACTAAGTTCAAAGTCACGTTCATTAAAATATTAAAAAATCTAGAATAATGTTAATAACTAGTAAAATACCCCGCGCGTTGTGACAGGTATTTGGTCGGTATTGGTTTGGTTCGTTACAATAGTGGTATGATACCAGTACTTGATATAACAATTTAAAGAGATATGTCTAAAAGAATATTGACACACATTTTACATCAATCGAAAACATAAAAACGAACATCGGTATCAGTTCGTAATAATGATATCGTTATCTATGTGGATAATTATTTAGTCAGAATCATTTTGTTCATCACAACATCATTAGGAACGTGTCGAGAAAACCATAAAAACAAGTAACAGTACCAGTATTGATGCCAGTTTGATTCGTCATAGTAAAGAACATAAAGTTGAACTATATTTGACTAGTTCGATTTTAAACAAATCTTTTATCAAAACGTAATAAATATAAGCATATCACAACAGCATACTCATAACTTTTTGATACACCGTATCTTAAAAATTATAAAATAAAAAAAACATGTCTATAATTAATTATTATAATAGAAAAACCAAAAAATAATGATAAAAACTAACATTTTTTACGTAAGTAAAAGAATAAAAAAATGAAAACCATATACATAAAAGTATTCTAGTAGGAAATGAGAATCGAAGCCCACCAAACATTAATGGTAAAAGTAAAAAAAATAATAACTTTGGCTACTGTTCTTAAGCCCCTACCCAAAATGTTATATAGGATAATTCTTTATGAGAGATTTATAATTTTTTATAAGTGATTTATAAATTTTTTTAAAAATATTTAATGTGGTTGAATGGTTTGAATAGTAATAATATCAAATATCAAATATCAAATAATAGAAAAGATTGGTGATAAAACAAAATCCAAGTTTTAGTTTTATATTTTTATATGCATTTATGAATTTATATATTTTAATTGCACTTTAAGTTAACTTCACTATGTCAAAATGATATTTAAAGGCCTAAGTACAATTGAATAGTATTAACATTTATCAATTACATATAAATTAATACCCAGTTGATAAAAATGTTTTAAAATTACAAAATTTATAATTGTTATGTCAAAGTTAATTTTAAGAATAAATCATGACAATTGGAGGTTTTTTTTAGATTACATTATTTTTATTCAACCCGAATCCATACGTTTTTTAACCCGTGTGATACACGATATTTTTAAAGAAATAATTTATTTTTACTAAACATATAACATTGATTTACAAAAATGTCATTTCCTTTTTAGTTGAGTATGACTTTTGGGTTTGACCACCAAACTTTGTTTGGTGGTCAAGTTTGGCCCTTCATTTTTTTTGTCTTTTAAGTTTACGCTTTTATTTCCTTCCTTCCAACTGTCAAAGTTTTCACTTTTGACCCTTGTTTTTTAAACATTTTATAGAATATGACTTTCATATCATCGACTTTGAGTCATTTAGTGTTATGAATTCGTGTTTTTTTGTTTATGTTTATTCCTGTTTTTGGTCGGCTTGGCAGTTTTACGCCCCCCGCTCTGTCGGTATAAACTCGAGTTCGTCTTCATTATATGTCACGTGAGTCACTTGATGTTATCAATTCATGTTTTTGTTTTTCGTTTTACCCCGGTGTTAATCGTCATTAGGATGCTACTTATAATGTTTGTGCGCCCCACCTCCGGTGGCATGATTTTATACCTCCCGACCCGCAACGAGGGGGGCTCAATTCTAGTTATATTTATTAAACTCATGTAATACATAAGTGTTTAACCTATTATAATTATATTATATTATATTATATTATAATTATAATACTATAAATAAGCAACATATTTGTGCTTATAGTTGTTGTACCATTGGTTTTTGGAGTTTAAAAAAAATGGATTTTTCATTTCTAACTCTAAAGTTTCAATCTTTGTCAATTTAAGTCTAAAGTTCAATATTTGGTAATTTAACCTGTTGATTAATTTGATTTTCATTTTTAATTCAAAAATTTTCATATTTTGCAATTTAACCCCTTTGAGTTTTTTACTTTTAACCCAAAGCTTTGCATCTTCTTCATTTTAACCCTAACACTTTTTTTACTGTCAACTTTGTTTCTTATACTTTTCATTTTTCGTAAGTTTTCTGTTTAATATTTCGTTCTATATTTTCCGTATTAACACGCCGCAACGTGCGTGTGAGGTTCAACGATTTATCATTTATTTTTTTCCCGTTTGACAGGCCCGTCGCAGCATGTCTATTTTTCCCCGTTTGATAGGTCTGTCGTAAAGTGCATATCAAAGATCGACTTAATTATTCTTTTCTATGTTTTACACACATGCTTGCGGTAATGTAAGAAACATTTGTCTTTAATATGATATATAATTAACTAACTAACTAATGAATTCTCGCCGTAATAACGGATGATCATTCTAGTTAGAGAATAAATAAGTAAACTAAAAGTATGGAATTTGATGTAAAAGTATACGGTAACAAAAAGAAATTAAAATAAAATTATTTCGGTATGTTTTAATTGGGATTTGAAATATATTAAAAGGAAGATACCAACGAGGAAACGTGTTGGATTCATGGAGGCATATGAATAATCTCTAATGACGATTATTCAAACAGTTGATAATGTTTTCAACCAATCATAAAGGGCATAATAAGTTTCAAATTAAAACTTGACTACGAATCTACGATAAGCATCGGTATAAAATCATAAAGACCGTTGCTTCGTTTCGTGTCTCTATTTCTCGCTTATTATCTGGTCCGACTGTGTGCCCATTTCGAAAAACCAAGGTTCACACATCCATTTGTACAAGATCTAATATTTACAAGCTCATGTGAGATTTTCTAAATCTGCAAGATAAACAGCTATCAGATAGTAAAAAATCTGAAGAGTTGCAAAGGACCATGAATAAAATCTTACTTGAAAACCAATTACTAATAGAAGAAAGTTTAGATCACAGACCTAAAATTGAGTTCTATGAAAATGAAAGAAAAGATCTTTACAAGAAAATCAATGATAAAGAAATTAATGTAAGAGGTTTTCAAAAAGCTAAAGAATTCATAAACTTTATTGAGTCCGCACCAAAAAACAAAGGAGAGGGTTTGGGATATGTAAAAACAAGAAATAGCAAACCCACTGTCTTTGTGAAAGCAACCCATCAGATTTCTGATAAATTTCTATCAGAATCTGACTCTGAATCATGCAAATCAACCTGTTCTGAATACTCTTTTGAAAAACCCAACTTCAAAGCAAAAATAAGTGAATGCAATCAAAAATCTTTAAATACTCCAGAAGCAGTTCACTCATATTTTCAAAATTATCCACTCATTCCATCACAAGAAAAAATATCAGAAAAAATTCTGATAAAGAATCTTGTATGTGTGTTGACATACTGAAGCTTGTTCAACACCATCTCCAAAAGAAAAATGAAAAATCTGTTGATGGCTCAGCATTTAACAGATATTCTGATGAAAGGCCATCAAGAAAAAATAATCTGATTAGAATCTCATCAGAAAGAGTACCTAAGCAAGCCTGGGTACCAAAAACCCTCTAATTTTTCCATTTCAGGACCATCATGTGCAGCAGATCTGGTACTGCGACTCAGGAAGCTCCAAGCACATGACTGGGGACAGGAGCTAACTCGGCAACTTTGTTTCAAAGCTGGGTAAAATGGTAAATTTTGGAAATTGAGTAAAAGGGAGGATCATGGGATATGGATGCATAAGGTATGGATGTTTGACCATAGAAAAAGTAGCCTATGTAGAAGGCTTAAAGTACAATCTGCTAAGTTATGGTCAATTCTGTGATAAAGGTCTTTCAGATAACCTCATTACCAGAAAAATGCTTGATAAACTGTTTTAGTGATAATCAAAGAAAAATCATATATCTGATAAAACACCAGAAAATCTGATAAATTATCAGAAAATCTGACGCATCATCAGAAAATCTGATGTATCATCAGAACATCTGATAAATCATCAGAAATTCTGATATTTCATCAGAAAAACATGTTGGATTATCAGAATCATCATTGATCATTAGAACAAATTCATGCATGTCATCATTCTTATTTATATCTCTTGATAGCATATTCATAGATTGTAATTTGGTGTTTTTATTTCTTTTATGTTTTTTTATTTTTACTGAAAATTTGTTTTTTTTGTTTTTTTTTTTTTTTTTTTGCTTAAGTGCTGATAACGTCATAGGACAGAAAATTTTCTGGGAACTCGTTAGTGGTTATGAAGCTTTCCCTCTCCTTCATTAATTACACCCCATCAATATTAAGGAGATTGAAGTGACATATTGGTAGGTAATCATGATACATTATCAAAAAATGGCCGCCTAAATCATTTAATGCAGGAGAAGTTTATCTCTGATATGCCTTTTGCCATCTGATAGATAATTAAATAACAAAGATTGTGGTGAACAAAATCTATAAGTAGGTAGATATCATTTATGGGAAACTTCAAGTTTACTATAAATAATCACTACCTTGAGCTGAAACTGTCACCATCAAACAAAAAAAAAAAAACCCAAAAATTGCATCTTCATCTTCTTCTTCATCTCACTCTTTCTCACACTCACAAAAATGCTTAACATCAAAGTTGATCGTTTCCCACTACCTTATCATCCCTATCATAACCTCAGATTGAGGACCAAACTTGAGGGTCCTCAATGGGAAGGATGCCAAACTGTGATGAATCTGATCATGGGGAGTAGCTTGAAGTATGCCCTCACTGCCAACATAATAGTCCACCCAGACATTCTTCAAATGTTCTGGCAAAATGCAACATTGTCAGAATATGAGGGTAGACATCAGATAATTATCGAAAGTGTGGTGCTGAACCAAAGAGTTCGGGTAACTGAAGAAATCATCAGAACGGTTCTACAACTCAATGATGATAATGAAGTCTTGATGTTCACAAATGCTGAAATAGATGAGACGTTGGTGCTGATGGGTTACAATCCTGTAAACTCACCACGAGCAATCACCAAAAATTGCTTCATAAAGCCATGGCAGTATCTGATCACACAAATGGGTGCATGTTTTTCAAAGAAGATCATCAATCATCATGAAGCATCACAAAGGTTGATGGAGCCTGTACGAGCACTCGTACTTGGAACACCTTACAACTTCTCTTATTACTTGATAAGAGATTTTGCAAGCAACATGTGGTCTGGCAGGCCATTCTTGATTTATCCTCGTTTTCTGATGAAGATAATCACGAGCCAGCTAGGCTTTGGAGGTGTTCCTGTAGTTTTTCCAAGAGCAGAAATGAGACTTCAACAAAACATGAATCTCAGCATGCTCATACCCACCGATAAGAATTCTGGATTGGTGACTGATCTACTGCTGCTCATTGAGATGGATCATGGTGAAGGAATAGACCTTGATTAGGTTATCTTTGATTAATCTTAGTTTGTGTAAATTTATTTTTCTGTTATTATTAGTATGCTTAGTTGTTTAGCTCATGGTTTGGGAAAAGAGGAATGGGTAAAGATAAACGAGAGGATAAATATTCACAATGAAACATGATCATCAGAAAACAAAATCATTTGACACAAAAATTTAAGTTTCTGATAAAAGAAGACAAAATCTGGTAACACCAACTCAAAATGCCTCTCTAAGTTTTTTTTCTGTTAAAACTTTAAAAGTGATGGAAATGTTTTAGAAAATATCAGAAAAGTTAAGAGATTTGGATGCCACCAAAGAATCATATGTAAGTCTTCCGATCTTATCTCATTCCCTCTCATCTCAAAAAAAAAAAAATCTGTTGAAGAGACTTCAAAATCTGTTGAAGAGGTTCACAAGTTTAGGGGGAATCTCAAATTGAAAAAATTATGTTGAAAAACTGTTGACTTCTGTTGACCACATCTAAAAAGTCAACAAAAGTCAAAACAAAAGAAAATACATGCCTTCAACAGAATTTATGATTAAATTTCTGATGACTTCATCAGAATGGAACTTTGACTTATGAAGAAGAAAGGAGGTTAAGAATAAAGCTAATTAGACCCTTGACAAAATGGGGCCCACAAAGATGAAAATGTGTTATATAACCTATAGTTTTCTCCAATCAAAATACAGTTTAAAGCTTTTGTGAAAGAATGATTGAAGAAACTACAAGTTGAAAGGACAATTCCATAATTACACGATCAACCGTCATTAAATGTCTTGATACCCACGATCCAACGGTTACATTCTGAACCAAAATTCACATCACACGATCTAACGGTAATAAAGACAATTAATGATATTTTAACCGCCATTACATGGCACGTTCCATATCCCCTCAACTCCATAAACCCACAATTCTCAGCTAAAGCCCTCACTATATAACTCACACTTAGCAGAAATTCAAAAATCACTCACCTTCTTCACAAAAACTTCAAACCGCAAATCCCCTGTTCTTCACTCAAAATCCAAAAATCCCTAAATTTCAAACCCTAATTCACAAAATTCAACAATGGGTGAAGTAAACCTCAACATCCCAATTGTTCAACATGATGTACCTTTTGTTGAAGACACACAATTTCTACCAATGAAAGAAAACAATCTGCTGATGAATACAGAGCATTCGGAATATGATGTAAGATGACAACTTCTGGTAGAATATCTTATGAAATGTCCAATCTCAGGAGCACTAACAAAAGGAAAAGAAGTACCAGAAAAGTTACTATAGCAGTTCATTCATACTTTCAAAGAAGATGAAGAGAATCAGGTCTCTGCTCATGTATGGGGAAATGTTTCTGTAACATTAACCCCTGCAAGGGTAAGAGAATGGCTTGAACTTCCAGTTCTTGTAAATTACTTTGAAGCACCAACCAAAGAAGAATTGGTAAGCTTTATCATTGAGCTTGGCTACAAGAACAAGAAAATCAACAAAATTGGAGCAATAAGAAGAAATGAAATGCCAGCCATCTGGCAAGTGATGATGGAAGTATTAAACAAATGTCTCACATCAAAGATAGGAGGAACTGATCAAGTCAGTTAAGCTATTCTGACAATCATGAATGGACTCATAACTAGGTTCAAAATTGATTATGGAACAGAAATCTTTAACCTATTCAAAAGATCAATTCTCACCAGAAATGGAAGAATAACCTCACATCTGCCATATCCAATGTTAATCTCAATTTTTATTTCTGAAACATTTGCTAAAAGGGACATAGAAATTCCAATTCTGGAAGATATCTGGAGTTCAAGTATCATGAAAGCTTGGAGTGCCAATCATGGATGGGAATCAGACAAAGATATCCCTGAGTTACCAGAAAGCATGTTGTGCCTCATTACACCAGACTCACAATACAGATTACAACAATTCTTGCCAAATCAGATTCTCCAACAGAAGAACCTAGCAGAGAAGTTTTTAACTGTTCTTCATCACCAGAAGAGGAAGAAGTTGAGAAGTCCTGGTCATCAGAAACAAAGGCTACAGGAGGAAAAGGAATTCAGAAGATAACTAACTCACCAGAAAACAAGACAGAACATGCTGAGAGCCAACAGATTCATGAAGTTGGAATTCATCATGAGTTTGATATTCATCAAGAGAAAGAACATGAACAATATGCAGAATCTCATATTCCTGGAGGAACTCATGAAGATGCTGAAGGTCAACGTTATGAAGAAACTCACTTTGCTGGTACAACAATTGAAGCTACTGAAGTTATACATCATGACGAGTCTCGGGTTGCTGGTACATCTCTTTCAAAAACAGTTTTAGTTGATACTCATTCAAAAAGAACAAACTCAGAAGATTCAATTAATGTTTCTTATGAGTTAGAATATGAAAAAAATGTTTTTGATAAGGAGGTTACTAGTTGTATTCATCTCAACTCTAAATCAGAAAATAAGGATGAGAATGAGATCTCAACAGATAGAGGTCATCGAACTGGTCAAGGAAATCTGGAAAAAGGTAATGTGTTTACCTCAAAAACTTATGGAGGATCATATGTTGATATGATTCTAGGACATAAGGAAATCCAGGATGAAAATGAGTTTTTCAACTCTGGTTGAGATGATTCTGGTACACTTAAGGTTGCTCCAAAATCTGGTAAAGCCAAAAGTGACCCTATCATTTCCAAAACAGCAGCAGATGTGTTTGCAGCTTGAATGTTAGAAGGAGCATCTGTTGTTCCAAATATCCCTGAAACACCCATGAACCAAGAAAATTTGGAAACTGTGCTAGAGAATGTTTTCAAAGCCTGCAAAAGAAATCCAGTAGAAGAAAAGCTTGACTTGTTGCTGTCAGAAATACAAGGTCAAAGGGCAGACATAAAGACTTTATCAGAATCAGTGGAGGTAATAAAGACACAAACAGAAAGAAACACTGAAGCACTAAAATCTCTTCAAAAGATGAAAGAAAAAGCACCAGAATCCAACATCTCTGCATCAGAAATCCAGAATATTCTCACAGAAATAGAAAAGATCAAGACACAAGTTGCAAATGTTGTGGAATAAAGACAATCAGACAGTGCAAACAGAGTTTTGGAGGAAGTCACCATCCTAAGAGCAAGCAACAACAGTATCACAGATGCCCTTTAGAAGCTGTCAAAAGAATGGGTTGCAATACAGATGAAAGCTCAAACTGAATTTACCATAGTTCAGAAAAGCATAGCCAACAACTCAAATCAAGTGAGAGAGGTGCAACAACTGGTGAAGAAAATGCAATTTAACATTGCAAGATTGGCCAAAGTTGATCCTAAAGAAATCATGAAACAAATTCCTGTTGAAAGTTCACACCAAGAAGTTCCAAAGTCAACCCCACAGCAATCATCAGCCACACCAATCACCAAAGCTGGAGCCACAATGATGGGTCCACCTCCAAATGTCTCAAGAGATGAAATGGTGAAAAGGTTAGCAACTTCAAAACCTCAAGTTATTACAAATTTGAAACTTTTAACTTCTCAAACTGTCCCAAAACCAACGTTGTCTGATGACTCTGCCATGAGTAAATTTATGAATCTGCAAACAATGAATGAATGGGAACAAGAAGGTGATTCAAGAAAACCACAGATTGTTAAAAGAAAAATCTCTGAAACTCAGTATGTCTTGGTTAGAGAGATTGACAGTGATATAATGATATTCCCTGAATATAATCTGGTGAAATATTATTTGACAAAAGAAGATAAACCACCAAGACCACTGACTCCTGTCAGACTGGCTTTAAGGGAAGAGATGATAAAAAGAGGTTCAAGCAGCATTCACTACAAGAATGAGAATCCTGTAAAAAGAATCTTAAAAGTGGATGAAGTAAAATTTGCAACTGATGATATTGGAGGAACCTATGCGCAGAACACATACACACTTCTCAGAGAAAATGGGGAAGAAGAAAAAGTGACTGACGAAGAAATTGCTGACAAGTTACATCCTTTAGACATCCTGTTTATGAAGGATATATATGAAAAGGAAAGAAAAACAGCAAAGAAATCAGAAGAGCATTAAAGGGCATATCAAAGGCTGGAATACAGCTGTTTGAAAGAATGGCTTTTTCAGACTTTGATTTATGCATCAACTATGAACATGTGCACAACTAAAAGGTCTATGTCAGATCACCAAAAATAAAAGTTCCCTCAGAGATATTGGAAGATGCAAGATCTGGAGACATCATTGAACTGCCAAGTAAAACTGAAAGACATAACTATGGTGTAATCTTCAGAGATAATGAAAGAAACAAAGCCCTGTTCAGAAGTGTTGATATCTGCAAGTACGCAAATCAGACTCTGAAGTTTATCATGAAAGGTATGAACAAGAGACAAGAACACCTTCAGAAGATAGGAAGGAACTTAGAGGGTCACAGAAAAGAGATTGAACAAATGATTGAAGAATGGATCCAAGCAAGAACCTGGTATGAAGACATGTATGACATCTGCAACAAGTACATCTCTTACAAGAAACAATTAAAGAAAGGAGATGTGCATAAGAAATTGAAGCTGACTTGAAGAACATTTTCTTTTAATTCTCATTTCTATATGTAATTTGTTTTTCAGAACATCAGTAACTGGTTTATTTTGCAAATGTTAAGTTTCCACTGTTTGGAAATTTTTTTTGTTCATGAGATAGTTCATTTTCTTACAATACTTAGGGGGAAACTGTTAGGAAACTTTATTTGTAAGTATTGAAGAAAATCAGATCCAACTTGATCTATAAAGAAGACAACAGTCCTGAAGATCACAACAACAAGAAGAAGATCGGATAGGACAAATGAAATGAACAACATCTACTTCAAAGAATCACAAGTTGATCAAGAGCTGAAGAAGATTATCAGAGAAGGTCATTTATGATGGATCTGATGATATTTCTGATGAAATATCATCAGTTTCTGACGATTCCGATCATCATATTTTCTGAAGATTTGTTCACCAGAATTTCTGATGAAGTGGTTTATCAGAAATTCTGATGAATACCCCACTTGTCTAAAAATCAGCTCTATCCTGCCACACTAACCGAAGCAAGTTGACATTATTGGATCTCATGATGACAAAGGCAACTTGAATGTTGGATTCAATGAATATGTCAAATTGTTACTTTTTGCAGGACTTTTACATGAATAAACAAATGTTTATTCATGTATCCAGCCTTCTACAAATAGAAGGCTCACCAAGCAGAAGGCAACTGAGTTAAGCTTAGCATTCAATACATACTACAAACTCTATTGCCCTCTCACCCGCAGATTTCAAGTATTCATTTGTATTAGATAATAATCTTACAATCACCTTGTAAACCATTTTGTTTCAAAGTGATATAAACTTGATAATTCTGTAGGTCTTGTTTCTTGAAAGTCTGATTTCCATTTCCGCACACTTTTTCACATCTACTGAAATCACTTGCCATATTACTTGAAAAGAAGTTTTTAAGTCCATACTGGGACCAACAAATCTTATCCCCAATACTTGTTTAGGCTAGTTCATTTAGGTAGGTAAGAGGAACCAACGGGAATAACACTGGCCTATTCACATTGCGTGAAGGCATATTACTGGCCCCTCTTCTTCACTTCTTTGATTTAGGTCCTGAATTGGAATCAGGCCCGCTTCCAGAGCCCAACTTGTGACTTCTACTTGGTCTGGTCCTACTCAAGTTTGACGTGTCCCAAAATCTAAAAGCATCAAAAACTCCAAAAGCTTTTGACGTTTGATTTCCCCATGGCGGACCAACAGACTTCCGATGCAAAGGACTATGAGTCTTGGAATCCTCACCTCCATCTTTATCCCTTCCTCCTATGCACATGCTAATGTTGGTCGACCTTTCTTCTTCCACCGGAAAACTTGTCGCCGGCGACCATGGTGTCCTGCTTTCCTCCACTTTAACAATATATGACTTATCTTTCCATTTAACTGCAACTTTCTCTTCAATCTTTTTGCTGAATCTTGTGAGGATCCCATTCTTACCAAACACCAAGTTGTCATCCATGCGAGATACTTTTAAAGAGGCGATGATCTTCCCCAAAGCATTACTAATTAGATGTCGGCACACTGTAGTCTAGCCAGTACACCAGTTATCACTAACTAAGCGATCATTTCTTCCTCGGTATAATCGTCGTTCCATTCTACTTGAGATATTTTTCCCACGTCTCCTTTCTGTTGTTTAAGTAATCCGAGGCCATCTTTGAAGAGTTGAACAGAGTAAGCACCACCATACCCCCCCCCCTAAATATTTAAACCCCACTTCCAGTATACCGAGATCACCCATCATGCTCTTGAAACTTACTAAGCTATCAAACAATTTCACCTCCCTAACGAGGGCGATTCTGTGCGATTGGAGCTCTACTTGGCTTTCTTCTGGTGCCAGTACAATTGTTTTATTTATTTCCTTCTCCCTATTCTGCAAATACACCACTACATACCTATATTGAGTTTTGCTTTGGGTCCCCATCCACCTATTTGAGACTGGTATCTGGTTTGCCACGGGAAACGAAGTCGACTTATCTTTCTTCTTATTCTTTTCCTCCTCAACTTGGTTGTCAGTATACTTGTCGTATTTTGCTATGTTAACACCAACCTTGGCCCCTTTGATTGTCACACAACTCATTTTTTCAACAACTCTTCTGCGTCATTAATTAAAGCATACCTGACAAAGCCAAGCCGGTTTTTCAACTTATCTCTCTTCTTGGCAATGTACACACTCCTTAGATCTCCAAACTCAGCGAATTTTCTCAGAAGTGTGGTTTCTTTCACCCCCTCCGGAAGGTTGTAGACAAAGATGTTGGTAGTCGGAATCTTCGGACGCCACATATGCTTGCCCCCGTGTCTTTTTTCCTTGTTTGTTTCCCCTTATAAGTATGCCAATCCCTCTCTTCCCCGTGAGAATTACGAATTCTTTTTTGTTCCTCCAGCTTCTTATTTCTTAGCGCTTCCGGTATCGGTCGCGGCCTTCCAGTTTCTTTCCTGCCGATGGGTCTTTTTTCTGTCGTTTTGTTTTTTATTTACCTTTTTTTACCTTTGTTATTTACGATATTGTTTTAACTTTTCTTATTATTTTGATGTTTAGATCCGAGTTACGACGTAAATAACAACACACATTTAGATATCATTTTATTTAATCTTACAAATTTATTTATCGGTTGGTGTGCTATAAGTTCAGAATTCCAACCGCGTCCCTGCGCAACGCGCGGCTAACTACGACACTAGTTATTATTATAACATAGAGTGGTAATTGATATTTGAAAATTTAGAATATTGATGGAATCAAAATGAATATGTTACGTTAATATTCAGGTAGTGTTTGGTACGGAGAAATAAGATGCGGACTGAAATGTACTATTGCGAGCGAATGAAGCAAAAATGTGTTTTGTTGGTCAAGGTAAGGCAATCACTCATTACATAACACATTTCATCCCTTCTAAAAACTGCAAATTCATCCCATATACCACCTTTATTTTTTTCATTCCATCCCCTTTCTCACCCTTCATTACCACCACCACTTCCACCGCCACCACTACTCGCCGGTACCCATTGCAATCACCACCACCGCCGGTCACCACCAGCCTGATCACTGCCGCCGCCACCCTCCACCGCCACCTTACACCACTGCCACCACCACCCACCGCCGACGCTCCACCATCGTTGTCACCCACTACGACCACTGCCACCACCTATCATCGATTTTATTACTTCGTCTTTTCCTGCCTACCAAATAACACAAAGTAATGATTCATTTCATTCCTACATGGTAACCAAACAAGTTCAGAGTATTGTAATGATTCATTTCATTCATTTATCCATTCTATTAGCTCGTCCATTTCTTTCGGTTGTTAATTCCATTACCCCCATACCAAACATACCCTAATAAGTTTATTATTTATTATTTTATTATAAAAGAAATCAAGTGAATAATATAGCAAATTATGATCTTAAATGTATGTGTATAAATGAAAAAGTAATTAAATCTTTACCTCAAATAAATAAATTTAATTTTGAGATACTTGTAGTTATTCTAGGTCTCATTAACTTGTGTCTTTCTCTTCTACTAAATAATGATATTAAAATAAAATATTTTTAAATATTTATTATAAATTTAATTATGGGTGTTTATTATTTAATTATAGGAGTAAGGATCGTGTACAAGACAAAAATCTCATTCGAATATGTGAGAAAGAGGAAGTGACCAGTGTCATTGGTAAGAAAAGTAACTTTGTCTTTTCTGAAGTGAACTAGTTTCCCCCTTGATTTTTAAACGACTATAACTTTTTCAAATATTCTTTTAAAAAATTACACCATATTACTGGACATTTCATTCTCTTTAATTCGAACAGGCTATTGCTATAGTTTTCTTAAAAAATACAGGATTTTGTATACCTATTACGTGATTTTGAATACCAAGTACTGACTACATGATTTTTTAATACTCACTACGTGATTACACATTCAACGCAAATCATTAGGTGATTACACATTCAATATAAATTCATTACGTGGTTACACATTCAATATGATTTGTCATAACTAATGTTTTTACAAGTATGCTTATTACGTGATTAGACAATAATAAGAACTTGATTCTTTATGCTTTATTACGTGATTAAATCTCTAATATACGACATTATGTGATTATAATAGGTTGATTTGACTAATGTTTTGTATATAATTTATCGTTACTAGGTGATTATAACTGTAAATATTAGGTATTCTGTATGAAATTTTATGTATTATATGTTTTGTTTTTACATAATGACATAATCACTCAGTGGGATTTCACATAAATACTATAATGAAATCTCACGAAATAGGCATTCAAAATCACGTAGGCAGGTAATAATACATAGTTAACTATTGTTACAAAATTATGTAATCACATAGTGGAGTTTCACATAAAATACTATAATTAAATAACGTAATCACGTCACGGGTATTCAAAATCCCGTAGTCACATACTAGGTATTCAAAATCCATGGGTATTCAAAATACTGTATTTTTTTAAAGAAAAATATAGCAATATGCTGCTCAAATTAAAGAGAATGAAATGTTATTTAATACGGTGTAATTTAAAAAAAATTAACATATGAAGAAGTTATAGCCATTTGAAAATCAAGGGAGGAAGGAGTTCAAGTGAAAAAAACAGAATACCCTTTCTCAATTTGTTTTTTTTTTTAATTGTTTGAAACTTATATTTACCAGAATGTCACCACCTAATTATAAGCCATTGATTCTGAAAGGTCAATTGACGATTTTCTTTCCTACACTTTGTATGGTTTCATTTTCTTTTGTTAATTAAAGATGGTTATTAAAGTCTCCAAATGACTACTTTTAAGCCTTCAAATAACAAAGTAAACTTATTTAAGTCTTCTAAGTACTACTAAGTTCAAAGTCACGTTCATTAAAATATTAAAAAATCTAGAATAATGTTAATAACTAGTAAAATAACCCGCGCGTTGCGACAGGTATTTAGTCGGTATTGGTTTGGTTCGTTACAATAGTGGTATGATACCAGTACTTGATATAACAATTTAAAGAGATATGTCTAAAAGAATATTGACACGCATTTTACATCAATCGAAAACATAAAAACGAACATCGGTATCAGTTCGTAATAATGATATCGTTATCTATGTGGATAATTATTTAGTCAGAATCATTTTGTTCATCACAACATCATTAGGAACGCGTCGAGAAAACCATAAAAACAAGTAACTGTTCCAGTATTGATGCCAGTTTGATTCGTCATAGTAAAGAACATAAAGTTCAACTATATTTGACTCGTTCGATTTTAAACAAATCTTTTATCAAAACGTAATAAATATAAGCATATCACAACAGCATACTCATAACTTTTTGATACACCGTATCTTAAAAATTATAAAATAAAAAAAAACTTGTCTATAATTAATTATTATAATAGAAAAACCAAAAAATAATGATAAAAACTAACATTTTTTACGTAAGTAAAAGAATAAAAAAATGAAAACCATATACATAACACTATTCTAGTAGGAAATGAGAATGGAACCCACCAAACTTTAATGGTAAAGGTAAAAAAAATAATAACTTTGGCTATTGTTCCCAAGCCCTACCCAAAATGCTATATAGGATAATTCTTTATGAGAGATTTATAATTTTTTATAAGTGATTTTTAAATTTTTTTAAAAATATTTAATGTGATTGAATGGTTTGAATAGTAATAATATAAAATATCAAATAATAGAAAAGATAGGTGATAAAACAAAATCCAAGTTTTAGTTTTATATTTTTATATGCATTTATGAATTTATATATTTTAATTGCACTTTAAGTTAACTTCACTATGTCAAAATGATATTTAAAGGCCTAAGTACAATTGAATAGTATTAACATTTATCAATTACATATAAATTAATACCCAGTTGATAAAAATGTTTTAAAATTACAAAATTTATAATTGTTATGTCAAAGTTAATTTTAAGAATAAATCATGACAATTGGAGGTTTTTTTTAGATTACATTATTTTTATTTAACCCGAATCCGTACGTTTTACTAACCCGTATGATACACGATATTTTTAAAGAAATAATTTTTTTTTTTACTAAACATATAACATTGATTTACAAAAATGCCATTTCCTTTTTAGTTGAGTATGACTTTTGGGTTTGACCACCAAACTTTGTTTGGTGGTCAAGTTTGGCCCTTCATTTTTTTTGTCTTTTAAGTTTACGCTTTTATTTCCTTCTTCCCAACTGTCAAAGTTTTCACTTTTGACACCTGTTTTTTAAACATTTTATAGAATATGACTTTCATCTTCTCGACTTTAAGTCATTTAGTGTTATGAATTCGTGTTTTTTTGTTTATGTTTATTCCTGTTTTTGGTCGGCTTGGCAGTTTTACGCCCCCCGCTCTGTCGGTATAAACTCGAGTTCATCTTCATTATATATCACGTGAGTCACTTGATGTTATCAATTCATGTTTTTGTTTTTCGTTTTACCCCGGTGTTAATCGTCATTAGGATGCTACTTATAATGTTTGTGCGCCCCACCTCCGGTGGCATGATTTTATACCTCCCGACCCGCAACGAGGGGGACTCAATTCTAGTTATATTTATTAAACTCATGTAATACATAAGTGTTTAACCTATTATAATTATATTATATTATTTTATAATACTATAAATAAGCAACATATTTGTGCTTATAGTTGTTGTACCATTGGTTTTTGGAGTTTTAAAAAAAATGGATTTTTCATTTCTAACTCTAAAGTTTCAATCTTTGTCAATTTAAGTCTAAAGTTCAATATTTGGTAATTTAACCTGTTGATTAATTTGATTTTCATTTTTAATTCAAAAATTTTCATATTTTGCAATTTAACCCCTTTGAGTTTTTTACTTTTAACCCAAAGCTTTGCATCTTCTTCATTTTAACCCCAACACTTTTTTTACCGTCAACTTTGTTCCTTATACTTTTCATTTTTCGTAAGTTTTCTGTTTAATATTTCGTTCTAAATTTTCCAAGTTAAACGCCGCAACGTGCGTGTGACGTTCAACGTTTTGTCATTTATTTTTTTCCTGTTTGACAGTCCCGTCGCAGCATGTCTTTTTTTCCCCGTTTGATAGGTCTGTCGTAACTTGCATATCAAAGATCGACTTAATTATTATTTTCTATGTTTTACACACATGCTTGCGGTAATGTAAGAAACATTTGTCTGGGTGGAGATATAATAGGAAGTTTATTTCGCTAGAAAGCATAGGAAGCAATCATAACCGTCCAATTGCACAATCTACGGTGTAGATCAAAATCAAATTAAAAACTGTCATTTAAACACGCTCTCCGGTCTTTCAAGGGTATTATCGTCAAATTCCAAAATAACCGCCGTTGAATATACACAGAAACGCTTCGAAAAAAAGTGCATTACGTTTTACACTTCCGTTGAACGATCACACACATACAGAAATTTGAGAAAATCATACTCCATTGAAGTTCATGGCGTCGTCGAGAGATAATTTGAAGGTTTACCTTCGAGTGACTGAAAAGAAATCCGTCTCTGAAAACCCTAAGTCATCAAAGAAGCCAAAAACATCATCAGCTGAAGAGAACATAGATCAACAAGTAAATATTAGCCGAAAATCAACAATGAAACAACAAAGTAGTAGAAAACGCAAAGAGATTTCAGACAATGGTAATTTTATGTATTTTTGCTTTTTAACTGAATTCAAGTTACGTTTTATGAAGTGCAATAGATATCATATCCCTTCCCAAAAATTGTTAATGACTGATATCTTATCCCTATCTTAACATTTTTGTTATAAGAGACTACATTGCGTTTTATGTTAAAACTATGACCTAGGGTGCTAATGCTTTTTATGGGATTTATATATTGTGAACTAATGCGTTTTATCTTAATAAATTTACAAAAACAAAGAGATTATTATGATGATAATTGTAATCGAATTTTAAAACATTGCGTTTTATCTTTGAATTTACTAAGATACATGTGTTGTTAACTATTGCGTTTTATCATAATACTATCAAAATGTTTTTTTTTTACTTGACTAATGCGTTTTATATTAAAATATCATAAAAAACAAAATGAAATTATGTAATGTTAATTTGCTGTGTTAAATTTAATATGATGTAAAGTATTGCGTTTTATCTTAAAACTGTGAATTACTGCTTTTTATCTTTATAGTGTTAGCTAATGTGTTTTATCATAAATTTGTTAAGTGACATTGTTTCATTATTCTGTTTAAAGTTAAAAAACAAGAGGAAACACAAAAAAGGAGAAGAAAGAAAGTGGTGATAGAATCTTCAGAAGATACAGAGTCTGTTTCAAAGGATGAAAATTCTAGTAGAACTATAGTTCTGCATACTTCCGAACAACAACAAGTAAATTCAGGTAACATAAAACGCATTTAACAAATTTCATGAAAAAAATATATGTTTCTAAAACACTTCAATGTATCAGATGATGATTTTGTTGATCCACCACCAAGACTGAAACAGACAAAAAATCAAAAGAAGGAAAAGGCAGAATCAAAACCGAAAAGATCATTGAGGAAAGATAAAACAGAAGAACAACCAGAACAACTAGAACAACAACCATATTATGATTACGACGGAAAAAAATAAACATAAGATGTGCAGTCAATAATCTAAAAGATTATATTGAAAGTTTGTCAAAAGAGCAAAGGAAAGTTGTTAGAGAAATAGGGTTTGAGAGCATACTATCATTCAAGCTGCATTCAGTTCCACACAAATTCGGATATTGGCTGGTAAAAAACTTTGATGCTGAAAATGATCAGATAAATACATGAGATGAGAAGATTAAGATCACAGCTGAATAGATCTAAAAGGTATTTCAAATACCAAATGGAAAAACAGAGATTGAGGAAAAATTGAGGCCAAAAGATAATGATCTTATCATTAAATTCTGGCGCGGTCAATTCAGCAAAGATATTTTGAAGAGAATGTATGCGGCCAACTTGATTAAATACTTAAAATCAAGAAATGAGCTTGGAAGAATGTTCAAACTAAACTTCTTGGTTATATTTTTTACGGTCATGGCAGAGGCAATGCAAAGTAGTAACGTTAATCAAAGATTCTTGCGATCGATGAAAAGTGACAAAAAACCACAGGATTTTAATTGGTGTGAATATATTCTGACTGTTTTAAGGCGTACAAGAAGACAATGGCCTGGAAACGACAAGCTCTTCAATGGACCTATTGCATTGTTAGCGGTATGAAATCTGATCTTTCATTATTGCTACATATTTGCTGAATGCTTGTTTAGGCTGCTTGTTTATATTCTTTGTTTAAAATATGTTTGTTTAAAACGCAATGTATATAATGTTACAAAACGCAATGACTTGTTTATATTATTTGTTTGTTTAAAACTATGCTTTATTAAAAACGCAATGTTTGTGTAAAATGCAATGTTTTTGTAAAACGCAATGTATTTAAAGTTACAAATATTAGTTGTTTAAGTTGTTTACAATGATTTATATTACAAAACGCAACAAAATTAGTATTGATTATTTTTTTAAAACGCAATGATTCATACAGATACTATATGCTTACAAAAAACAAGGACTTGACGATGCTGAAAACACTGAAGAGTTCTCTCTTGATAAAATTGAATCTACAACATTACAAGAATTTGAAGATGAATTGGAAATTGCTGCTCAAAATGAGGGGAGAAGTCTTGTAATGGATAAAAAGAAAAAAAGTCAGAAAGAATAAACAAAAAAAGAAAGATGAAGAGGATGAGGATGAATTTTATGTTTATCCATCTGAATCCGAGAATGAAAACGAAGAAATTTTTCAGGATGAATCTGAAGAAAAAGATGAAGACGATGCTGAAGAACACCCAAACATCAATATAAACTCAGAAGAGATAAACGATGAAAACACCTTACTTAAAGCTGCAACAGACTGGATTGAACAAGAGAATCAAGAGGATGTTCAAAACAGCCCACTTAAAACCAATGAAACTGAGAAAACACATACATAAAGTGGAGGATCATGGGGGCAATTCTTCATTAAAACATCAATAGGAAATAGAGATAAATTGTGGGTAGACAATCAATGCCGATTGCGTAATTTCATGCCATCACAAAATCAAAGTGAAGGTCTTTCTGACATTCATTCAACAAAAAGTGGCGATGAAAATATGAAGAACATTGAAGATAAAAAATCAAATGAAGAATATGCTGTGACTGCCTTGGATAATCATTTTAAAGGATTTGAAGAAATTTTCGAAAGCATCCAATCACGCATAGATGAGATCATTGAAGAATATCCAAACAGTGAAACTGTTCATAACAAAGTAAACGAATGGGCGTCATTGATTGAAAAATTCAACCATCAAGCTAAAAAGCACAAGAAAGTTAATATTGATTCAACTCTGATGGAAACACCATCAAGATTTCTAAATTTGAGCCGAAATGAAGACACCGAAAATCAAATCATTTCAACTCCATTGATAGTAAAACGCAATGATGATGACATAAAACGCAATGAGGTTAACACAGCTGTAGTCCAGTCCTCCAATCCAGAAAAAATCAGTGAGAATGAACCTGCATCGATTCTGCAAACACACATTAAAAACCCTTCAATAGTACAATCATCATTTAGCGAAGAAACTTCATCATTAATGTTGGAGATAATACAAAAGACAGATGAAGAAGAAAAAAAAATCAAATCAAAAGAAAATTCAAAATGATGAGGTACCATCCTTTGATTTGAAAATTTCTCAGTTGTCTTCAAATGTTGATGAAAATGAAGTGGAAGTTGATGCTACTCGCCACGCTGCACCAACCGAAATTCAAGCGGAATCTGAAAATAAAACAATCGAAAAAGAAGTTCAAATTACTGGAATACAAACAATGTTTGATAGAATTGAAGAACAGAAAACTGAAAAGGAAATCAGTGATCTAATTCAAAACACATCATTCCTCAACCCACAAGAAGATCCGTATAAAACACCTGCAAAATCAGTTCATCAAGAACAACCAACAAGTGATATAACCAAAACAGAAGAAATAATCACAAGGATGGTACGACCAGATCGACAGAAAAATGTACCAGAAGTATTTTGTTCACCATACTATCTAAGACAAGTAGCAATGAAGGAAGCAAGAACGGCACACGAAAACAACATATCGGATATGCTTTCCATGCAGTAGGAGAAATGATGTAAAAAATCATTTATATACACTAACACAAAACAAAAATCAAAATATTATAATTTAATTATTATTTTTTTGCAGGGACACTCTCTTTGAAATTAGAGATCATGTATTTCTATATAGATATGCTGCTGAAACAATGAGGCCAGGATTGGAAATCACCGGAGAAGTAATCAATTGTTGGACATATATTTTGAATGAAGAAGAAAAAAGAAGATCAAAAGACAACAAAACTCCAAGATTTTTCTGTACTATTCGAATGCTGGTAAGATATATAAAACACAATTTTTCTGTATTATAGAAATAATATTTGTATATTGAAGTATTTTGAAGTTTGATTGAATGAAGTTTTATAAAACGCAATTGCCAGTTTTATTTCTTTCATAAAACGCAATGCTTATTTTGTTTGAATGGAGATTTATAAAACGCAGCTGTATGTTTTATTACCTTCATAAAACGCAGCTGTATGTTTTATTACCTTCATAAAACGCAATAATATGTTAATTTGTTTAATGTCATGCAGGCTTTAACATCGAGTGATAAGGAAGAAACTGAAAATGAAGAAAAGATGATAGAAGCATTCACAAAGAACATTGAAAAAATTCTTCAAGGTGCAAAGCTAAAAAGCATAAAGGATTTTAAAATTATCCTTGTCCCGATTCTCCTTTCAGAGCATTTCTTTGTGATCTCGTTCAATCTTGAACAGAAACAAATATTCATCATTGACAACAGTGCGAAAGAAGAAACAAATAAAGCTAAATATGGTGATGTGCCTGAAAATATAGTAAGTATTCTTACTTATGCTTTTAAAACACAAATATAAACCACCTAATCTTTTTGTTTTTTTTTTCTATAGAGGAATGCTTTGGCAGCTTACCTTAAATCTGTTGGACATGAAAAAACAGATGAAATAAAGGGAATAACCCCTGTTAGAATGGAGATGAAATGGAGGACAAAAGATAACGGCATTGACTGTAGTATATTATGTATGCGTCATATGGAATGTTATAATGGTGAAGCAGTCGAGAAATGGGATTGTGGGTTTAATGAGGAATATGAAGAACCTGTAAATATCAAGAAGGGTAAAAACAAAAAACCAGTCAACAAGCAGACCGCACAACTTGATGATTTAAGAAGAAAGTTCATCGCAAAGATATTATTGCATGAAATCAACGAACAAAAAGATTATGTTATTGAGGACTCAAAGAAGTTTCGAGACCTCATTGCGAAACTTAAAAAACAATCTTATGACACTAGTTTAGAAAGGATTAAAGACATGCTTGCTCTTGCTGGTTTACTTTGATTTTGAAATGCTACTTATTATAAAACGCAATGTTTTTTCTTTTAGCATGGTTTTAAGATAACTCATTATTTTCTTGATCTTCCTGGTTTACTTTGATTTAGAAATGCTACTTATTATAAAACGTAATGTTTTTCTTTTAGCATAATTTTAATATAACGCAGTATTTTCTTGATCTTGCTGGTTACTTTGATTTAGAAATGCTACTTATTATAAAACACAATGTTTTTTTCTTTTTGGATAATTTTCATATAACGCAATATTTTGTTGATATATTTAAAATGCTCTTATTTGTTTGTTATTTTAAAACGCAATATGTATCCTTTCTTTTAAACATATTATTTAAACATGTTATTTTAAAAATTTTATATAATATATTTAAAATTTATAAAAAGGATACATATATAGTGAAATGTTATTAATATAAAACGCAACATTTTAATAGTATGCTATAACTCAACATTGTCTATTTATTTGTTGTTTGACATAAGTTATTTACTCTAAAACGCATTACAAAGTGTTTCCTAATTATTCATTTCCAAACATATAACGCAATATACCTTTATAACGCAATGAATTTTTTTTTACTATTTTTATAACACAAAACACAAATTAAAAGCTTAATTACAATAATGACAATCATAAAACTGATATATTATAATCTTCTAAAACGCAATGTTATAAAAAAATAATAATAAATGAATAGTAGATAAAACAAAGAAAAAACTGATAGCTTAATGACAAGGAAATTGATTAGACAAAAAGCCTTAAAAAGCCTTAAAAAGCCTTTTGGATTCCTGATAAAATACTGTATGATTGAACAATAAATTCAAAGAAAAAAATAGAATATAATCATTTTTATTATTAACACACTTGATTCAAATCCCTCTACCAATCCATTATATAAGAACAAAAACCCTAAACTATTTTCACATTCCTCTCATCATACACCAAATACACCAATACCCAACACACACAAACCCTAAAATGGCTAATCAACAACTATCAGTTTGGTGGGTTAAAAGAGACAATTTCGTTCTTCAATTCCTTGATGGAAAAAAAATAAAATACCATTCCGTTGCTTCTGTTCTTCAAAACTGCAATGATAATGTTTTGAGAAGGATGAATGAAATAGGTGTACCACCTGCTTGTTACACAGATCAGACAGCCGCACTGTTCAGAATTCTACACAAAAGATTTGGAAACCCGAATCAAACTGCAACTGAAGATGCCCAGGTTACATCTTGGGAGTTCATTGAGGAAACTTTCAAAGTTTCAGTGACTTGGGACGATGGTGATGTGGAGATGTATGACCCAAAGGACATATCTACCAGTGAGGATATAAATTTTTTGAAGCAATTATCTGAAATACCAATCATCAACAACTCTACTAGCAAATTTGCAGAGAAGCTTCAAAAGGCAGTAGTCTCACAGGTTGAACTTTGGGTTGAATCTGAAAGTGATGAGGAAATCCCTGATGGAAGCTTAGGGTTCTCATCCGAAGAAGAAACAAACTTTGATCCATGATGCTGATCATGCTAGTAATTTTTATTTTATTTTGTAGTTTGAAAACATCATCTTTGTTTAAAACTATCATCATCTATATAACGCAATGTTTATGATATCCACTTGCATTTCTTGTTTAATTTAATCTATGATCTGTGTTATAATAAAATGCAATAATCAAAAAATTCCATTTAAAGTATATTGTTCTATGTATAAAACGCAATAACAATATACTGTTGTTATCATAAAATGCAATTAACCAAAAAAAGCTGATATTTATGAAGGATATCACAAAACGCAGTAACAAAAAAGAGATGAAACCTATACATCATAAAACGCAATGAAATTTTTTTTTCTTATTGATATCAGAATTTGACAGAATTTGTATACATACTTACATTGCATTGCTAGAACCTATAGCATTAGAAGAAACCTTATCTTTACATGTGCGACTATTATGTCCTTTTCCACCACATACACTGCACGATTTCTGGATCTTTGATGATTTCTGAATTACAATCTCACGATTAGACTTGATCCTTTTTTGTACACCGCATCCTTTGGTCCTTATTTTGATCGAGACACGAATCATAGAATCTGATTTTTCTAAGTTACCTCCAATATCAGCAAATCTTTCTTTGCGACTAGGAGGCGGCGCAGCAACCATAACCTCATCCGCTTTATCAATATAACTTTTAATATGATCCCTGTAACGACACAGCTCATCTAAATCCCCAACCAGCCTGTTAACCACATACTCATTTGCAACAACGATTTCTCTATAAACTTTATCAATTTCACTATTCCTACCCATTTCATCAAACCGAATATTGCAATGATTTGATCCATTTGAAACAACATCTCTCATCCATCTTCTATGAACATATCTTCTAAGAAACTCAGTTATATCATCATACGGTAGAACATAAAATATATGGCGGCACAATATACCAAATTGTTCAAACCGTTTGCAAGAACAACTTATACTTAAACCATCTTCTTGTTTGCTGTATTGCACCTGTAAATAAGATTAAAAAGCTATATAAAATTAGTGAAATGTAATATAAAACGCAATGAATAATAAATATAATACAGAAATAAGTATATGATCATATAATGATAAAACGCAACAAAAGATGGAAAAAATAAAACGCAATAGATATTTGAAACAATATAAATTTAAAAAATACATTGAATAAAGATGTGCATGGCTGTTTGAAATCCTTTATTTCATAATATTGAACATCACCCACAGTATCAAGAGACTTTGACATACATTTTGTAATGGCAGCATCAATTTCAATCTGAATATCCTTAAAAATTGTTTTGGTATATATTTCTGATGCTTGTTTCTCCAATACAAAGTCACTCCAGGTCTTACACTGAATATACCTTGTATCATGATCATTCCTCCTATGCTCATGCCTTTGAATATCCATTGCAGTCTCAAAATGAGTGAAAAATTCAACAAGTGTACATCTTGGATTGCAAATCTGACCAAAGAAGTAATTCTCGCTTTCACATCTAGACGTAGTACGCATAAGACCAGCCAAATCCTCTCCATGGAAATAAGCGGGAATCCAATCAAATCGAAGATCGTACATATCTTTTAACCACTCATGATTTTCCAATCCAAAAGTAGACATTATTGAATGCCACTCAGTTTCAAAATCTTCTGGAATAATAGTATCATTCCAAACAACATGAGTCATTCTTGTATTAAAATCAATGTTTGCTGACAAAACAGGACCAACCTGTATAAAAAGTAATAAAATTATTAAACATAAAACGCAATAATTTAAAACGCAATATATTGAAAATGATAAACATAATGCATTGATGGTAAAACGCAATTGTTTTGTAATTCTATTGATAAAAGTGTTTGGGGATCTTATTGTATAACACATAAAACGCAATAATAAAACTATATAAAATTGCAGTTTGTTATATCATAAAACGCAGTTAATACCTTTGTCTTCAATTTCTCCCATATATGCCACATACATAACCTATGCCTACTTCTTGAAAGTACATCCTTAATAGCTCTCTTCATTGCAGCATCTTGATCAGTAACAACTTTAGGCTCACTTCCAAAAGCATTAACAAAGCACCTTAAAAGCCATCTATAAGAATCTGCAGTCTCAGAACCAACTAATGCACCACCAAATGTGACATTCCTAAAATGATTATCAATCCCAGTAAATGGTACAAAAACCAAATCATACCTACATAAAAACAAATTAAAAAAGCATTAGAAAAAATAGAACAGGATATCTAACGCAATAGAATATATAACGCAATAAATGAAAAAAACTTACTTGTTTGATTTATAAGTAGCATCAAAACCAACTATGTCACCAAACACTGTATAATTTGTTTTTGATTGCTCATCAGCCCAGAAAAGCCCTTTCAATATTCTATCTTCACCAATAACATAATCATATGTGAAACCAGGACAACATTCTTTCTTCCTAATAAGACGCCTAACTACCATTTCTGCATCATACTCTCCTATGTAAAGATTCAAATCCCTTCTATAATTCTTACAATCAACTTTACTAGCACCAACTTCACCAAAACCACCATACATTGTTTCATAATATTGAATGCTTTAACAGGCCCAATATTGATTGCAGACAATCCAGATATAAAACTTTCTTTAACATAATCGATACTTCTGGCAGCCGGCAAAAAATGAATATCTTCATCTTCAACAAAGATATGATTATGTTCTTATTCAAAGTAGTAGATTTTAAACATATTATTGTTCTCTAATATTAATTTCACATGAGCATTGCATCCAACTCTTTTTGAACCTCTATTACGTCTAACAATCTTTTTACTATTCTCATCAACTGAACCGGAATCTATTTCTTTGCTAACATGAAATCCTTCTTTTGAGCAGACAATATATCTTATTTTCACTAAACCATCACCATTTTTCCAAGAGGTATTTTTTCTTGCAGAAAAACCTGCAGCAAGTGCATATCTCTGATAAAACGCAAAAGCCTCATCAAATGATTTAAAAAACATTCCAACAGCAGGTGTAATGGATCCACTGACTTTAGGTTTGAAAAACTTTCTTCCACTGTTTAAGCATACACGTTCCTCCCACTTGGAAATGTTATCTGAAACAATTAACAAATAACTATAAAACGCAAAACCTCTTATATAATAATGTTTTTAGTGATAAATCTAAAAATATGTTAATAAAAATTTAGAAACACAGACCTTTAAAGTTTGTATATGAACTAATATAGATAAAAGCATAAAACGCAATACGTTCAGTAAAACGCATCATGTGATCTGAAACACTTAACAAATAACCATAAAACACAATACAACTTATATAATAATGTTTTTAGTGTTAAATCTCAAAATATGTTAATAAAAATTTAGAAATACAGACCTTTAAAGTTTGTATATGAACTATTATGGATAAAAGCATAAAACGCAATACGTTCAGTAAAACGCATCAAATGATGAACAAACAAAACAATGTATGAAACGAACAAAACTCTAAAATTGTACAACAATGACAGTTATAGCTTTATATTACATCAATCTTAAATTAAAAGTTTGTATGCATATAATTTGATTAATATCATAAAACGCAACTCTTCACTAAAACGCAATAAATGATGAAGAAACAAAACGAACAAATTATGTTAAATTATACAACAATAACAATTAAACTTATGAAAAATCAAATATTAATAACAGAAACACGAATTATAAAACGTAAAACAATGAATTTCGGAAAAAAATAACAAAAATTTACTCAAAATTGAAGCTAAACATACCAGCAGAGTCTGAAGAAGACATTGAGGTTATCGAATTGACGAACGAAACAAGATTAATGTTTGAAAAGAGGTGAATTTGCGATCGATTGCGATTTAGGGTTATAGAATCTTCAATTCTGTTATGAGAGTGATGAACTAAGAAGAGGGGTAACAGAATCCATAATCAAATTATAACGAAGATATGATAATGTAAAAAGACGAAAAAGCCCACGCGTCCAAAATTTTAAATAAGAAGATGAACGGCTAAGATTGCTTCATATACTTCCTAGCCAAAATAAACTTCCTATTTGATCTTTTCCCTTGTCTATAACATGATATATCTAACTAACTAACTAACTAATGAATTCTCGCCGTAATAACGGATGATCATTCTAGTTAGAGAATAAATAAGTAAACTAAAAGTATGGAATTTGATGTAAAAGTATACTGTAACAAAAAGAAATTAAAATAAAATTATTTCCGTATGTTTTAATTGGGATTTGAAATATATTAAAAGGAAGATAACAACGAGGAAACGTGTTGGATTCAAACAGTTGATAATGTTTTCAACCAATCATAAAGGCCATAATAAGTTTCAAATTAAAACTTGACTACGAATCTACGATAAGCATCAGTATAAAATCATAAAGACCGTTGCTTCGTTTCCCGTCTCTATTTCTCGCTTATTATCTGGACCGACTGTGTGCCCATTTCGAAAAACCAAGGTTCACACAGCCATTTGTACAAGATCTAATATTTATTCATGTAATTTAGAACAAACTATTCAGGTACGTTTTCTTTTAGTATCAACTAGTATTTTCTCTGTCGCGCGTTGCGGCGACGCTCGATGGGTGGAAACATATAACGCGCGACAGGTGGAAACATAAGTAAGACAAAACACGATACGTAAAACGCAGTGCGTAAAAGACAATTACGGAAAAAGTGTAAAACACAAAGGTAGACACAAAGTGTAAAACACAATGCATTTGCAAAAGTAAGAGTTGTAGTCTAGGGGTTACAATTGCAATTTTTTTAAAGTTGGGCGGGTGTAAAAATGGAATAATAGTGCAAGAGGTAAAAACACAAAGTCTAAAAAAGACTTGAGTAAATTACAAGCTTTATCCTTTATGTTTGTATCAAATTGTAGGCGGTGTCATTTGCATTTAAATTTGACGAATTTTGTCCTTAACGTTTCAAAATCTTGCACGTTTTAACCTTTAGGCTAAACTCAGTTAGATTTTTTAGTTAAATCAGGTCATGTGCCTTGCACATGAGGGCATTATTGTCATTTCACTTCTCTATGGACTGTTGTGTGAAATAACTTATTTTAAAGAGCTATTGTGTCAAAAAAAAATGTTTAATAAAATGAGAACTCTGCAGACTCTCTCTTTTTAAACTCCTCTCTCTCTCTCTCTCTTTCTCTCTCTCGTGAGATGGTGGATGGTGATTGTGGTTTTAGGGCGGTTTGTGATCGTGGATCTGTTGGTTGTTGTTTTAGGGAGGCGGTGATGGTGGTGATCCGACGGATGGAGGTGGTGTGGTTGTGGTTTTAGGGGCGGCGATGGAGGTGGTGTTATGGGCGGTTGCAGGTGGCGGTTTGTGATGGTGGATCTTGTGGTTATGGTTTTAGGGCAGCGTTGATGGTGGTGATTTTATTAAGAACTTGAATCAGCGATTTTGTTGAAGTTCTAGAAGAACTTGAATCCACAACGCAGAAAGGTTTTGTTGAAGTTCTAGAAGAACTTGAATCAGCGATTCTTCTGACAAGAGGAAGAACCCTAGGCGAGCCGGATCCGGTTGCGATAAGGAGGAGGTGACAGAGACGGAGGATATCGCGACGGAGGTGAAGCCGGTGTGTGTGAATCCGAATTTTTCGAAGAGTATCATCGGACGATTATCGGATCGTCATTTTTGGGGTTTCCGGCGGTGGTCTACTGGATCTATGGATCTATACCGGTTGGTAGTTAGTTGCGGTTTTTATGTCATATACTTATTGTTGATCTTTTTAGTTGTTGTTTGATATAGAAATGGAAATTGTAACCTAACTATTTTGTGATCTAAATCCGTAGTTTGGTAGTTTTTAACCAACGCCGCCACACTAACCCACCACCACATCCACCCCTTCACCTTCACCCACCACCAACACCGTTTGGGTCTTGAATGTAGGGGTGTTCATCAGTTCGGTTTATGGTTTATTTGGTTCGGTTTATTCGGTTTTCAAAATTTTGTACCTCAAACCAAAAACCAAAAACCAAACTAAACCAAATAAGGAATATGCAAACCGATCCAAACCAAACCAAATTCAATTCGGTTTGGTTTCGGTAAAAACAAAATAATTTAAATAAACCAAATCTAACCAAATTGTACTAAGTACTTTTTTTTCCTAATTTTTATTTATGTTTGTGTTCCAACTTTCGAACATCGCAACTAATTTACACCTAACAATATATGAATACAAGAAAGTTTCATTGCGAAATAAAACAAACACATCCATAAAGTAGTCGTAGAGACGTAGACACAACCACAAAGTTAAAGCTTCAAAACAAAGATCATAGAAATGATAAATAGTTAACAAGTCTAATGGCACAAAATATAGATAAACTTTTAAAATAATTATTTCTCCAAGAAAATATAGGTCTTAAGTTCTATTATTTTAGAAATGAGCGGGTTTGAGTTGGGGTTTTAGATTTACATTTGGTATTTGGGCTACATAAAAATAACTATTTTGGGCTAATAAATTATATATGATTTATAAAATATTATTATTTTTATTTAATAATTAATTAAGTTAAATAGTTTATTTGGTTATCCAAATAAACCGAATAAACCAAATAAAGTAAAATGTGGATCCATAAACCGAACCAAAAATCATATTTACAATTCGGTTTCGGTTAGAAACCAAAAACCGAATTCGTTATTCGGATCGGTTTATTTGGTTACAATTACGGTTCGGTTTACGGTTTTTATTTGGTTACGGTTTTTTCTAGAACACCCTTACTTGAATGTCCCTTCAGATTGTGTTAGAGAGAGAGAGAAGAGAGGGGGGGGGGGGGGGGCTTTCAGTTTAGAGAGATATTATATTTCTTTATTTTTTAGTCTATTACAAACCTGTCCCTAAACATAACTTGTATTATAAAATAGTCCTTCAAGAGATGAAATGACAAAAATTATATTTAACCAAAAAGTTTAACTGGGTTAGGACTAAAGGACATAACGTGCAAGATTTTAAAATATTAAGGACAAAACTCGTCAAATATAAAGGCAAAGAACATCGCCTGCAATTTGGTACGAACATAAATTACATGACTTGTAATTTACTCTTTCTTTTAAAACAGGCCCCATGTCAAACTCATGGGCTTAGGTTATTATTTGAAATAATAATTTAAACTAAATTAAATTAATTATTCTGTTAGACATCATTATCTAAATAGTTAATTAAATAAATTAACTATTAATTTATTTACCTAATTGAACAAATAAATAACTTATTTATTTTATTAACTTAATATCGATATCTATACTATATAATAAAAGAAACCTGATTTGGGACACATGTCATTCAATGAGGGCATCAATAATTTATAGATAAATTTTAAATTTTAAATTAAAAAGATTTAAATATTATATTAGAATTTTATTTTGATTGTAAATCTAAAGTATAAAATGTGTTTTAAATCTAATCTATAATTTATGGATTTAATTTTGATTTGAAATATTTAAACAAAAACCCATAAAATTAATAACCATTTAATCAATTAAACGTTAATATGAAGGTAGCATATTAATTAACGGATAAACCAAATAAAATGTGTTTTTTTTTTTTTCAAATTTTAATATGGGGGTAATCTTTTTTTTTATTTTAAAGCATCTTCCCTTTATTTTTTTTATGCAAGCTTTATATATTATATTACTTAAAAGTTTGTTCATATTGGTTTTTTCAAACAATATTCCAACCGAATAACTTTGTATTTGAAACTATGTATAAGCTGTTTATATGTTATTAGTAATTTAAACTAAGAATTGTTGTTTTTAACTTGTGCTATTATTAGATAATATTCATGTTAATTATTTATTAAACAAATAAAGTATTAATAAAATTCATAAAGTTATTTGTTTAATGAAATTAATAAATAGGAAGAGTTACAGAATTGTTTTTGTTATTTGGTATTAATCAATCTTCATCATAAAAACAATTAGCGACGTTCTATATCATTACACTAATAATCAAACATAAAACTTTAGAGTATGTATGTAACTAAATAGCATTTCAATACGTCAATCCTATCACATTTAATTAAGATTGTATTATTAATCGTGTGATTAAAATAGGATTCCAAGACGTCTTAATCCTCTCGTATTTTAATAAATAAAATGTATATCAAAGTTTATTTTTTAAAACATATCTTAACGACTATATGTGTAATACACGGATTTAATCAACATGTACAATACGATACACGGGGTTTTTTAAAGATATAATTTTTTATTATTTAATATATAAAACATATATTCATTCAACCCGTGTAATACACGGGGTTCTAACCTAGTATTTATTTATATGAAACAATTAAATAACAATTTATTTAACATCCATCATTTTATTGATTAATTATTTTATTATTTCACAAATAATAATAACTAATATCTAGATTCGATTATTTTCTAATAATTATCGCCATACGCACATTTCATGTTAGATTATTTAACCATTAAACAATCCTTTACATAGTTGTTGCTCTCTGTGCAACTTTTATATCATACCTCAGTAGTAGTGTTGTTTGGGTATACTACTCTAATATATTAGATGTCAAAAATGCTATTATACAAGGTGACTTTATAGAGCCAATCTACCTCAAATTGCCATAAGGTCTTAAACATTTGGATCATGTATGTCTTCTATACAAGTCTTTATATGGTCTCAAACAAGCACCACAAGCATGGTTCAATTCTCTTTCACAAGCCATTCAACTTAGGATTTATGGGCTCAAAGACCTATCCAACCCTCTTCACTTACAAGGCTGGGAGTACTATTCTATACATATTAGTTTATGTTGACGACATCGTTCTCACTGGTAACCATGGTATTCGACAAAGTTATACAAAACTCACCCCTATAGTAGTCAAGGGAACACTTGATCTTGGATTACTCATTCGCCACAACTACTCTAGCTCCCGTTTTCATGTTTACACTGATACCCATTGGCAAGGATCCTTTACACTTCATGCATTTTCTGATGCTCAGTGGGCTGGGTGTCCGGATGATCGCCGGTACACGAGGGGATTTGCTATCAATATGAATTCAAGTGTCATGTTTTAGATACTAAAAAACGGAAAACCATCTCTTGGTTATCCACAAAGTCAAAATACAAAATATGGCTGACACTATTGCTAAATTAACCTTGTTAGAAGCTCTCTTAAAAGAACTTAGGGAAGCATAAAATAACTTAGAATAGCACAAAATATGGTCATACTCTCTGGTGTGACAATCTTGGTGTAACCTATCTTTCTACAAATCATGTGTTCCACACAACTTATTGAAATTGATTCACTTTGTTAGAAAAAAATGTTGCTCAAGGAAAACTGAATGTACAATTCATATTCATAGGAGATCTCGCAGACATCATTACAAAACTGCTGCCAATACACAGATTCACGTTTTTACGTTTCAAGCTACAGGTCGCTCCTCGACCATAGCTTGCGAAAGAATATTAGACACATATTGTAATTAGTCTTGAGGGTAACTTGTGTAAATATCCATTTATAAATATACTCCGTGTGCAACCTATTTTTTTTTAAATCATTTTCATTTGATTGATTTTAGAGTGAAAAATTACATAAGAATGACAATAGCAAATCTTTTTTTTCATTTCTAACTAGTTGATTTTCCGACCCTACGTTGCGGCGGGGATCTAATGTCTGCAAAACGCGTGTCGACAACGGCAAGCGGATACCGAATATCAAAACATAGAAAAAATGGTTTTTAAATAATCTAATATATAATAGTAGGACCCACACGTCCTACACGTTGAAAATTCGGTTGTTTTCAGTTCAGTTATAACGTTACTAACCCGTTAAAATATGGATGAGCTCGGTACCGGTAATGACATCCAAAGTACCGATCCCGAAAATAATCAAAATTAGGTACCGGCACCAAAAATGCTCGATACTGTACGGTATGGTATTTGAAGGTAAAAATAAGTAAATACAGGTATGGTGTTAGACCGGTGTCGAACCGAAAGTAACGATTCTGAAAACCCCAAAAGGTGGGTACCAAATTGGTATCGAAAATGATTTGGTATAGTAAATTTGGTACCGATACGATACCGGTTTGATTACAGGATTTGATACCATTTGCTCATCAATAATTTAAATATCCAAGTTAATTTTACATGTTACAATTCAATTATTACAGAAAAAGACAAAAAAGAAAACAAAAGAAGTTGTGTATATAAAACCACATTCAAACGAAATACAATTTACTTACCACGTGTATGAAAAACAATCTAAACGGTATACTTGCGTTGCTACGTGCATGAGCTCAAAGGTGATGTTAAGGATGAGCTCGGTACCGAAAACCTCAAAAATTGGGTACCTGTACCGAATATACCTGGTACGGCACCGGTACGGTACCAGTATTTGAGAGTAAAAACCGGTACCAAAAATATTAAAAGTCGGTACCGAATCGGTACCAAGAATATCAAAAGTCGGTACCGGATTGGTATCGAAAATGTACCTGGTTTGGTAAATTTGATACCGGTACCGATACCATTTGCTTATCCATGCATAGGGTTACTGTTCATTTGCTTGTAAATTTAATTTAAATAAACCTCGGGGCATAATACCGGGGATAGGCGACGGAGAGACACCCGCATCGCCGCCAGTGAGGCCACCGACCTAGCTTTCTCAGTCTCTTGTGTTGGAACTTTGCCCACCCGATAGCGATTCTGATAAAGGAAACACCGCCGATACCATGTTTCATGGCGGAACCCTAATCGCCGCCGCTAACCACTGAGCCTTATTGCAGCCATCTCCGTCATCATCATCACTTTGTAACCAAAATCGCTACCATCGCCGTCTCCCTCATCCCACATCTTTCCCCTTCTGTGTCAGTGAGAAACTGATGGTGACTGAGGAGTGAGGATGAAATGCGTGTATGAAGATGCGATGTGTTACTGAAATACCAAAATAACCCTTTCTACTGTTCATAAGGTTCGTTTATTAATATATAGGATAATTTTACATGAACTCTCACCATTTGAATGGGACACCATTTTGTCAACTTATACCATTGAGCAGGGGCGAAGTATAAAAGGGGCGGGGAGGGCGCTCGACCCTCCGAATTTTTCGCTCAGTAGTGTTATATATGTAGTTTTCGTATAGAAATTTTTTGGTATATACGTTTTCGGCCCCCCGGTTCTATAGAATTTTTTTTGATATATACGTTTTCGACCCCCGTCATTCGGATCAAGCTTCGCCACTCCCATTGAGCTACTTATCCATCCATCGTGTAATAAATTAGAATAGACACTTTTAACATAACCAAATATTTGACATGAATGTTTTATTTAATATTTACTTTTTATTTTTCTATTGCGTATTGTTTTATCCTTTATTCCTGAAGAACATATTAATATCAGAAAAAAACTCGCCTTAAAATAATTAAGTTGACGGTTAACCCCCTATATCCTGTCGTCCGAATCAAGTAACTATCCAATATAATGGGATTTTTTTTTCACATCTTATCTGATAATATGTAACTAATACCTTAGAAAAAGAAAAATAAATATGACTAAAAAACTCGTGGATTATGCACCAAATCATGTGGTGGCTTTGAAGTTTATCAAACTCAATCGCCTAAGAGTAAAGACACTACAACCCAATAACAATTCTCCACAAAAAGCACCACATTCTTTTTCTCCAATTAAAGAAATCGTCTAGGTAAACATATTTAAACAAAAAAACCTCTTTACAAATTAAGATTTATTTCCTTCGTCTCACTTCACATACATTTTTGTGCTCAATTGCTATTATTTCAATTTCATTTTTCTCTAACAAGGTAATATTTAGTATTTAGGTATATTCTTGATTTTTCAAATGTTACTTTAATTCATATTAGATGATGTCAATCTTGTTGATTTGTATTCTAGGAGAAGTTTTGCGGATTTGGATCAATGGCGCCTATAGGTGTTCGATTGCAAATTGAAGATCACCATGTAATTTTTCTTCTTTCTTATTTGTACCCTGAAATTGGGGTTTTTTTTTTTTTTTTTTTTATCATTTTCATTCAAATGTCTCATAGAAAAAATAAAGCAAATTAGAAATTTGGATGAAAATGACAAAAAAAAATTCTAAAAATGAAGGGCAGTATGGTATAAAAAATTTGTTTTGGATGAAACAGAGAAACATGCCCAAACATCAGGAAAGATTTTGACAATTTACTCTAATCTATATCTATCTGTATCTATATCTATACTATATAATAAAGTAAATCATTTGAGGGACACATGACGCTTTACGAAGTGATCTCAATTGTTTTTTTCCGAACACTACTACAAAATAGATATTTGCTATGGTCTAAGCCGTTCACTCTACCTACAAAGAATTTGTTGCGTAGTGTGTCTATGAGATATAAACTTAAAAAATGATAAAATTGTTTTACAATTTAATCTACGTATGAGTATCTATTTACAGAAGAGATGATCATAACAATTAGATATAGTTTAAATGACAATTCTATATCTTATGACTTGTCATAAAATACAATAAGTTCCTAGAATTGTTATTATTGTTTGCTAGCATTTCGTTATTTACCTCTAAAATATTTTTACTGACATTGATCAGACATGTAAGTTTCTTATCCATCTTCTAATCAAACATATATTGAAATGTACCATGCAAATAAATTTTTGACAAAAAAGTTTCCAGGTTGTGATTGATAACGGTATACTGCAAGTAACATTATCGAACCCTGAGGGTATGGTCACGGGCATACGATACAACGGACTTGATAATGTGCTTGAGGATCGTAACGACGAAACCAACAGAGGGTTAGTTTCACTATTGTACAAGCTAGTTATGTTTTAGTTGTTCATCTGCAAATCATTCATTCATAATTAGTTTATTCACCTTCTTGTAAAAATGTAGGTACTGGGACGTTGTTTGGAGTGCGTTAGATGGGTCCGGGAGAACGGGAGTTTTCGAAGTGTAAGTTCTCAACATTCGCTGATAATATTTATTAAGATGAAAAACACAAACACTGATAATCTCATAAAATATTAATTTATTGTGATATTAAAAAGCTATAACACTATCATACTCGAATTAAAGTAAAATAAAAATAGTGTAATTTATTTTAGAAACATTAATGTATGAAAAAAGTTATAGTTGTTTAAAAAAGATGATAGTTGATTTAAAAGTTAACAATATGTTATAAATAAATGTATCATATATTTTAATAGTTGTATTATTTAAACTCTTAAAATTATGTTTAATTAAAGAGTTAACTTCTCTTTTCCTCCATGTGATTTGGTCACTTTAACGGTTTTACCCCAATCATTTATAAACGGCCATTTTCCTCCTTGATGTTTCGATCTTGTCGCCAGTTTGCTCCTCGGCTCTAACTCCATCTATATTGCATGTTAACAAAAATGGTATTTTTGTAGTTTCAAGTTAACATACAAGATCCAAGTACCCTTACGTTATACTTGAAATTACCAAAATACCTTTCCAGTTAACATACAATATGGATGGAGTTAGAGCCGGTGAGCAAATTGACGACAAGATTGAAACATCAAGGAGGAAAATAATGGTTTTTAAATGATTGGGACAAAACCGTTAAAATGACCAAACACAGGAAAAAAAAGAGAAGTTAACTCTAAATTAAATTTTTGACCTCCTTATACGTATTAAAATATAGTACAGACAAAAACAATTCTAGTATGCATAGGGTTTGTAACGAGACATCATATGAAATAGGGTTTTCTGAACCGGGCACATTACTAGTCCCGTTGTGTGTATTTGGAACCGCTTTCATTTGAACCGGGTGGCTATCGGTCGGACCAAATATATATGTTTTTTTCTAAAATAATTATTTGTTACTTTAAACTCTGTATTTTGTCTATTTAATTAATACTTCATATTTTATTCATATTGCAAACTTGCACAAAAATAACGTATCGTTATATTTTATTTTACATTCATTATATAATTAAATTTAAATTATTTATTACGTAATACGGCAAAACCGATCAAATCAGTGAACCGCTAAGACGACTGTATCTAATCAGCCCGATTACAAAAACATTGTGTAAAATGAAAAATGATAGGATCAAGTCGACAATTTTCAAGTATAAACATTGTATAAACACCAGTCCGTAAACTGAATTTTTTTTTTTTTTTTTTTTTGTTTGAAACAGGATTAAGTCAACAAGTTTCAAGGTTATTGTGGAAACTGAGGAACTAGTTGAGGTTTCCTTTTCTAGGCCATGGGATCCCTCTCTAAAAGGAAAATTTGTTCCTTTAAACATAGACAAAAGGTACATTCGCGTTTTTTGTCATATTTTTTTAATCAAAGCATACCAGAATCGAATAGAAACTTTCTTAAACATAACTAATTCGTTTATTCATTTGTAGATTCATTTTGCTTCGTGGTTGCTCCGGTTTCTACACGTACGCCATTTACGAACACATGGGTTCACAAGAATGGCAAGCATTTAGTCTTGGTGAAACAAGAGTTGCATTCAAGCTCACAAAAGACAAGTAAGCAGTCACATCTCCATAGTACACGATTGTTTTTAGCATAGTTGTGTTTTACATGTAGCCTCAATGTGTGAGAAATGGTGTATTAGAACTAAACAAAGAAGTTGGTTGGTTGAGAGCTTCTAAGAATTGTAGTTCTATAAAGTTTTAATATATTGATCAAATATGATTCACCTCTTTAAATATGGAGGTGTAACCGAATTATAAGATAAATAATGAGATAACGATCGTCAATAACTATCCTAATATTCAAACTATATATAGGATAATAACTAATGACCAAACTTAAAAATAAATGATAAATCAAGTAATAAGAGCTATAATAGATAGTAAAATTGGTAACAAGTTGTGTTCGAAATTGGGGAACTAATGATAATATGTTTGTACTTCTAGCAAGTATTATCTTCCGTTATGGATTTTGAGCTACAATATGTGTCTATGTTTAGAAAGAGAGCGAAGTGGCATATATTATACCATGTGTTTAATGTTTGTAACATTCACATAGGTTTCGATATATGGCGGTGGCCGATGATAGGAGAAGATACATGCCATTGCCAGACGACCGTCAACCAGAAAGAGGCCAGCCCCTTGCATATCCGGAAGCCGTTTTGTTGGTCAATCCAGTTGAACCTGAGTTCAAAGGAGAGGTGATGTTACTATACTAATCTATACCACAATAAGTAAACAATCTTTGCTAAAAAATGTTGTTATTGAGGCTTTATTATGTTATAATTTGTGTAGGTGGATGACAAATACCAGTATACTTGCGAGAATAGAAATCTTAAGGTGCATGGATGGATATCAAATGACCCCTCAGTAGGGTTTTGGCAAATCACACCAAGTGACGAGTTTCGAACAGGTGGGCCCCTTAAACAGAATCTTTGTTCTCATGTTGGGCCCACTTGTCTAGCGGTAAGTTACTTCAGCCATGTTGTTAGCTTTAGATAATATCAATCTTGCTCATGTGTTTGATAATCTTGAGCTTCCATGTATCTAACGAATAAAACAACTAGGTTTTTGTCGGTGCACACTATGCCGGGGATGATTTAGTTCCAAAATTTGGGCAAGGCGAGCCATGGAAGAAGGTTTTTGGACCCGTTTTTATATATCTAAACTCGGTGATGGATGGACAAGACCCTCTTACACTTTGGGACGATGCAAAAAGACAGGTACAAGTGACATAGAATGGGAAACTTACATGTTAAATGTTCCTTATTACCAAAATGGACAAAGATACAACAATAAACAATGCCTTTTGGTTTTTCTGCAATAAACATCGACCATTCGTGTACCACGTGGACACAATAGTGCTTATTCCATTAGCCACGTGGAAAACCTAAAAACGTGTCACATGGAATATTTAGGTGTTACAAATGACCGGTGGAACACGCACTCTAAGTGTCCACGTGGCCGGAAAATGGTCAATGTTACTGCTGGAAAACCAGATGTCAATATTAATTTTGTATCTTTTACAGGTAAATGTCAATTTTGGTGAATTTCCAATTAATATATCTAGTTCTATCAAGCATGTTTATCCGGTATTTGGTTCAAATCAGATGGCGGTTGAAACAAGCGGTTGGCCTTACAGTTTTCCGGCATCTGAGGATTTTCCTAAATCAAATCAAAGAGGCATGGTTTATGGAAAATTACTAGTTCGTGATAGGTAAACGTATGCGTTACTCACCATTGATGATGTAGTTCATTTTAAGATAGTTATCTCAAAGTTGTTCTTTTCAGATTTGTAAATAGTAATGATATGCCAATCAATGGGGCATATGTTGGTTTAGCTCCACTAGGAGAAGTTGGATCATGGCAAAGAGAATGCAAAGTAATTGTTGAGTTAATATGAGAATTGATCAACCTGTTTAACCTCATAAGCGAGGTAAACATGTTATCAATATATTTTGTAGTGATCTAACAATTTTTTTCGAGCAGGATTATCAATTTTGGACTACGACAGATGAGAATGGAGTTTTTTCTATTAATAATATTAGAACTGGGAACTATAACTTATATGCTTGGGTTAATGGATTTATTGGTGACTACCGAAATGACAATTCTATAACCATAACTCCAGGTTAAATATATAAGAATAATAAATAACATTGGTTCTTATGAGCCTTAAGAGTTATTTTGAATTGATATTTTTCTTCAACTTTGTAAAATACTAGGTTGTAATATTAATGTTGGTACACTCGTGTACGAGCCGCCAAGAAATGGTCCTACACTGTGGGAGATAGGGATCCCTGATCGATCGGCTGCAGAATTTTACGTCCCAGATCCTAACCCACTATTCGTGAACAAGCTCTTTCTTGATCAACCTCAAAAGTTAGCTTTCATATAACATATTCAATTAGATTCATTTTCCATGGAATAAGTCATGCATTCCAAGTTATATTTTTTTAGTTTCTCCTTATGTTTACTTGTATGCACATCATGCATTAGTTAGGAGTTATTCATGTTCCATTTGTTCTTTTGGGCCTTTGTCAGCAAATTTAGGCAATATGGTTTGTGGGAAAGGTATGGAGAGTTGTACCCTGAAGGAGACTTGATATACACAATTGGAGAGAGTGACTATAGCAAAGACTGGTTTTATGCTCAAGTTCCAAGGTACATGTCTTTAATTTGATGCATCAGCTTTTAAAAACTAACCTAGATTTAAAATCATCAAACTGTTACTTAGAAATTAGAATTAGTTACAAAGTTGTCAAGTATTTTCAAAATGCGAAATATCCCATGAATAAATATTTTTAGCTCTCCATGGCTTTATAGCCTAGTGACATCTTGGGGGTGGGATAAGACTTTAAGATTAATAGGTCTTGGGTTTGATTCCCACAAGGGGGTTTTCCCATTATATATTGGGTTTCCTCCTGAATTGGTGTATAGGCATTATGCCTAGTGGAGATGGATATGATCGGGTGGTTCCGATGGTGGCACGATAATACTCCAGTAGTCCGTCAGTGATCCAAATTTGCCGTTCAAAAAAAAATTATTTTTAGCTTATTTTACCAGACAATTTATTAATGTACAATGAGTCTAGCAAGTTTCTAAGTAAGAATACATATTTGCTCATTGGTAATTAAGTTCAATAAGTTATTAATGTGAAGAAACATTTATAAGTTTGAATAAACAGAAAATAATCATAAGAATTATAGAAAAAAAAGTCCAACTTAATAATGTGTTGAAACATAAAATTTGGTTAGCCTTAAAAATATAAAGGTAACTTATGTTGCAGTCAAGGTTTACTTTTTATGCGTTTATAATGTATTTTATAGCTATAACGATGTAAATTTTTATTATTTTTTGTATTTTTTTCAAAATTATGTACATTTTTTGTACAAAAATAACGAATAAAACTTTATCCACTTATTAAATCGTGTAAAAATATATTAATTTGGATTATTTAGTTTAGTACAAACACCTTATACATCTCTAATATTCTTTTAGCATTATGGACTAAGTATGATACATCACTAAACTGTTCACATGATAGAAAAAAAGAAGATAACTCGTATGAAGGAACAACATGGCAGATCAAGTTCAAGCTAGAAAATGTCAAACCGAGTGCAACTTATAAACTACGAATAGCGCTGGCTGGGGCATCTCTAGCGGAACTACAGGTATATACCAACCTCCACGAGCGTAACCATAATCGACGTGGTCAAATAAGTATGAATAGATATGAAACTGATCTAATTATAAGTAAAAGTTCGTGGGGTTTTCGATCTTTTTGCAACTTTTTTGTATCATCGATGTCTACTAACGGTAAATATATATTTATAGGTTCGGATAAATGATCGAAATAAAGCTCGTCCTCTCTTTACAACCGGACTTATAGGACGTGATAATGCAATTCCAAGGCATGGGATACATGGGCTATATTGGTTGTACAATGTAGATGTTGCGGGTTCTCTACTCTTAGAAGGAGATAACACCTTTTATTTTACACAAACACGATCTCAAAGTCCATTTCAAGCTATCATGTATGATTATATTCGGTTAGAAGGTCCCAACACAGGAACTGTAGTTTAAATTGTTTACAATATGGTGTTTAACTCAGAATGTTGTTTTTCCAATAAAATAATGTTTCTTTATAAATAAATAAATTAAAATTATTGTATGTTGTTTAAATTATTGTTTTACAAAGCAACAAAAAAAAAAAAAAAAAAAAAAAAAAAAAAAACCACACACACACACATATTGAAGGTAACATAAAATATAGAGTTAAGTGTCATTTACGTCTCTATGGTTTGTTCACTTTTGCTATTTCAGGCCAAATTTAAAATTGCACCGTTTTACTTCCTAACATTTTGGAAATGTGTCATTTCAGTCCAAAAAAATAACCACAGTTAAAATCGAGTGTGCTACATCTTCGGAAAATCGAGTGCTCATCCCTCCAACCTTAAGCTACTGATTAAACTTAGAGTCGGAGAGGTCTTTGTCTGAGTCACGGATGAGAATCTGGCTGTGATGTGCGAAGTCAGTGCCTTCGTACGAAGCCGGGCTTCGCACAGAATAGTCCAGCTCGCATTCGTGGCTGTTCTTGGCGTTCAGAGCTGTTTTCTCGTCTGAATCGGATGTGTTTTCGAGTCCTATTCATGACGGTTTTGACACTATCTCGTCCCACTATCCGGTGAACGACCTATGTGTCGGTTTGGTCTGTTTTTGTGTAAAAATCAAGTTTAGAAAGGGTTTTTAAAGGGTTTTCTCTTAGATCTAACACTTGGTTGGTGCGAAATCAGTAGGTTTCTAACTTGGGAAGCCGAAGCTAGGCCCAATACACTCGGTTAAGTGTAGATCTGAGATAAAATAAGACGATTCGATGAAAAAGATAAAGGTTTACATAAAAATAGAGAAGTTATGATAAAAAAGATGAAGTTTAGTTGAAAACAAAGGAGTTTGGATGAAAATGAAGAAGTTTTGATGAAATCGAAGTGAATCTTGTGAAAAACATTGTGTAACAAGTAAAAATAGTAGATCTTACTTGAAAAACGGTCGGACAACAATTCGGTAGCATTTTGGAGAGAATGGCAGCAAGTTAGAATGAATGAGAGTGGCTAGGTATTTATAGGAGAAGGCTGGTGCCCTTGTTCGAAGCTGGCTGCCTTCGTTCGAAGCTGCTGGCTTCGTTCGAAGGGGGCAGTCTTGAGTACAAAATCTCCGTTTCATGTGTAGGATGCTCGTTAGGTGCGTTTTGTTGCATTAGTTAGTACTAGGGTACGTTAAGTATTTTAGCGAGGTGTTATGTGTAGCGTTGCGTTGCATTTTGGTGTCTCGATTTACCGCACCGGAGTGTTTTGAGCGTTTTAAGCGATGCGTTGATAATCACATAACATACTAAACTAGGGATGAGCATATGCCACCGAATACCGATCCCATACCGATCCCGTACCGATCCCGATCCCGATCGGTATCCACTTTTTGGCGTTTTCGGTATCGGTACGGTACGGTATCGGTATTATACCGATACCGACCCTCAAAATACGGTATAATACCGATACCGTACCATACCGATACCTAACCGACATGTTTCGGTATCGGTATCGGTACCTAGTTTGGGTGAAATTCGGGATCGGTATTAGGCGGTATCGGTATCGGTTCGGTTTCGGATACCGATATGCTCATCCCTATACTAAACAAGTAAACACACAAATAACACAAATAATATAAATAAATCCGCGTTTCGAGTTTGCGTTGCGATAAGCGTTCAAGTAATAAGCGTTTAAATGCGATAACTGCGATAAATAAGCGATGTAAAATGCGTTTTAAAATGTAGTAACCTTTGGCGTTAATCGAATCTTGGAGTATAAGCGTTTATGAGATGAAATGACGGTAAAAGGGGAACAACCAAAATACGGGTTGTTACAGACTCCCCTACTTTAGGGAATTTCGTCCCAAAATTAAGTAGTAGACATAACAAGGAGTTGCGGATATTTATCTTTCATATCACTTTCGAGTTCCCAAGTGAACTCCGCGCCGTGTTTGCCTTCCCAGCGAACCTTCAGTATGGGAATGCGACTGCGTCGAAGCTTTTTGGTATCTCGATCCATGATTTCTACTGGATTTTCCACAAAGTGCAGTGTCTCGTTTATTTGCAAGTGTTCACGAGGTACATGAAGATTTTCTTCAGCTAAACAATTCTTGAGGTTTGAGACGTGGAAAGTCGGATGTACGTTGCTGAGTTCAACTGGTAATTCGAGTATGTAGGCCACTTTACCGATTCTTTCCAGAATCTTAAAGGGACCCACGTATCATGGCACTAGTTTCCCTTTCTTGCCGAATCGGATCACCCCTTTCCAAGGTGAAACCTTTAGGAGTACGTGATCACCAACTTCGAACTCTAGGGGCTTGCGGCGTTTATCAGCGTAACTCTTTTGACGACTCCGAGCTTTCAAGAGATTGTCTCGTATTTGGTGAATCTTGTCTGTTGTTTCTTGTATAACTCGGGACCCGTGATCTATGCGTCTCTAACCAAGTGCCATACAATAGGCGATCGACATTTTCTACCATACAGTGCCTCAAAGGGTGCCATTTGTATACTAGAGTGATACCTGTTATTGTACGAAAATTCTAATAAAGGTAAATGCGAATCCCAATTACTACCAAAATCTATAACGCACGAACGAAGCATGTCTTCGAGGGTGTGGATCGTGCGTTCATTCTGACCATCGGTCAGGGGATGGAATGCGGTACTGAGATTGAGAGTCGTACCGAGAACGGATTGGAATGTCTCCCAGAGACGTGAGGTAAAACGACCATCGCGGTCAGAGATGATGTCACGAGGCGTCCCCTGTTGAAAAATGACTTCGTCGATATAGATTCGTGCTAATCGTTCAACCTTAAAGTCTTCTCGTATCGAAATGAAATGGGTGGGTTTCGTAAGACGATCAACGATAACCCAAATGCTATCGTGACCAGAAGGCGTTAGGGGGACTTTTGTAATAAAATCCATGGCAATACTTTCCCATTTCCACATCGGGATTTCGGGTTGTTCGAGTAGACCAGAGGATCGTTGGTGTTCAGCCTTAACTTTCGAGCAAGTTAGGCATTTCGAAACGTACAGGGCAATATCCTTTTTCATGCCCGACCACCAATACCTAGAACAGAGGTCCTAGTACATCTTGTTGGCACTAGGGTGAATGGAATATCGAGATTTGTGAGCTTCAGTCATCAATATCTCTCGGAGGTTATTGCGACTAGGAATCCAAATACGGTCGAGATAATGATAAATACTGTTCAATTTAGTCACTAGCTGAGTTTTAGCACCACACTTCATTTCCCCTTTCAAGGTATTCTCAATGAAGCATGCGTGTTGAGCGTCGCGAATTAGAGCTTCAAGATCATTCTGGACTTGAATGTTACGAATACTATACACATAGCTTCGTCGACTGAGGGCATCGACTACAACATTTGTCTTGCCTGGATGGTAGCATATCTCGCAATCATAGTCGTTAAGAAGTTCAACCCATCTGCGTTGGCGCATGTTCAGTTCTTTCTGGTTTAAGATATGTTGTAAGCTCTTATGATCGGTGAAGACCGTACACTTGGTACCATAAAGGAAGTGTCGCCATATCTTTAACGCAAAAAAAACTGCACCGAGCTCGAGGTCGTGGGTAGTGTAGTTCATCTCGTGGATTTTGAGTTGTCGAGACGCATACACGATAACCTTGTCTCATTGCATAAGAACACAACCAAGACCCAGGTTAGTGGCATCACAATAAACAACGAAATCGTCGTTTCCGTCGGGGAGTGCGAGAACAAAAGCGTTGCAAAGCATATGCTTGAGAGTTTGAAAGGCATCCTCTTGGTCAGAGCCCCAAATAAAAGTTTAACCCTGTGAGTTAGGGCAGTGAGAGGCATGACGATTTTAGAAAAGTCGGTGATGAATCAACGATAATAACCCGCTAACCCGAGGAACGAATGGATTTCGGATGGTGTCTTCGGCGTAATCCAACTTTTTATAACTTCAATCTTCGCGGGGTCGACGTGAATTCCTTGACTGTTAACGATGTGACCGAGGAATTGAACCTCCTCAAGCCAAAATTCACACTTGGAGAACCTGGCGTAGAGGCGATTTCCTTGAAGAAGCTCGAGAACTAAATGGAGATGTTGTGCGTGTTCAGCCCTCGACTTCGAGTAGACAAGAATATCGTCGACAAACACAATGATGAAACGATCCAAAAGGCATGACCACGAATTCGTAATGGCCATAGCGAGTATGAAAAACGGTTTTCGGAATGTCTTGCTCTTGTATACACAACTGATGATAGCCTGAACGTAAATCGATCTTGGAGAAACACGTAGCGCCTTGAAGTTGATCAAATAAGTCGTCGATTCGGGGTAGCGGGTAGCGGTTCTTAATGGTAAGTTTGTTAAGTTCTCTATAGTCGATGCACATTCGGAACAATCCATCCTTCTTTTTCACGAAAAGGATAGGTGCGCCCCATGGTGATGTGCTAGGGCGTACAAATCCTTTATCAAACAATTATTGAAGTTGGCTAGATAGCTCGCGCATTTCGGATGGTGCAAGGTGACAGTGTAACACTCTACTTTTAAAAATATAAGTTCTTACCGACAAGATAAGAATATTCATTATAACGTTAGCCAAAACATTGTTATCGTCCTAAAAGAGTACTTACGAGTTTAACAAATATTCAAAATCAACATTAGGATACATAAGTATTCCATCATTTTCATAAGTCTTATTAATAACTAATAATAACAAAAGTTGCGGAACTAGATCTTGAGTGTGTTCGGTTCGGAAGCATCGACTTGATCATCATCCATGTACTTGCAATACCTAAAAGCTGGAAATTTTGACAAATATTAGTATTAGAGTCCTTAGAAAATTAGCGTAATTGAAACTATGCTCAAAAACGAATTCAATTAACTAAGATATGCCAAAGCCAATAAAAGTGACTGGGCTCTACCGTAACTTACGGTAGCCACCGTAAGTTACGGTAGCCACTGGACAACACTGGTCTACCGTAAGGCAGTAGAAAACTGCCGTAACAATATACTCTCTACCGTAAGTTACGGTAGCTACCGTAACTTACGGTAGCTGCTGTATGTTCTTCATGATTTGTTGTTTTGACCCGTTTGTTCCAGTTTCGCACTTTATTTACATCAAAACACAATACGGGACATTCCAAAATTACTAGTTAGGCTTATAATTTCCAGCCTTCAATTTATTAATGTTTCCTAACGAGAATTGTAACAAATATGCATCATTTGATGCAAAATCAAACTTGTGGATTTTTATTCCACATTTTCACCATCTTAACCCTTTAGATTCATTCTTCCCGAATCTTACGAACGGGATATTAACAATATATCAAGGTAACCCATCTTCGGGTTCTTTACTTCTACTTTCACGCTCCCATTACCAGTTTGCGTATTTAATACATTATCACCCGACACCCGGGCTTATAGTCTACAGATAAGGTACTCCTGTTACCCGGTTTGTACCCACCCTTGATAACCCGTTTGGTTTGCCGTCATGAAGTCCATCATTCAAGCAACCAAACCACTTCAATCTCATATTCTATATTGCCAACAAATATCAATAATGAAGACTAATTAACGAAAATAACGAAGCATTTGCCACGTACCTTAGAGCTTTCCCTTCAAAGGAGTGTCCGCACCGGCTTGACTTCCGGACGCCTCAACCGTGTTGCCTAAAATGCACAAGCCAATTGTCATTAGAACCTCTCGGCTCATAACTAAAGCTTGTTTATTTAGCCAAACACCACAATTGTTGTCTATCAACATCTTTTAGGCGTTTTGTCAAGCACCTTATGTGCATATCTTCCAATTAGCCATTTTCGTTCATTTAAACCTTGGTAAATCCAAGGCTTCCATCTTATTCAAACTTAATTACTTATTACTTCCATATTAACATGCTAGTTTAACAACCCTAGATTATTATTCACATAGTTCATACACAAATCTTGGGGCTTTTCATTCTAGATGAAAACCCACTTCAATATATGGCACAAGACAATTCCTAACACAAAATTTATCCATTAATTCTCATGATTTCAGTTATGGTTTATAATCCCACACTTTAATCACACTTCCTGATAAGATATCATCACCCAATTATTCAAGAACTTCAATTAATCAAATTTCACTCAAGAATCAAACATCACCAAAATTGAAATTGTAACTTACCTAGTGTTAGACAAGTGTGAGTGATCAAGATTCTTGATTCATGCAGTAATTTCAAGCCCAATTCACCCTTCAATTTGATCAATTTGATGAAATAAGGGTTTGGGTGTTCTTCCCCTCTCCTGGTCGCTCCCACATGCACACACTGATGTGTGTGTGTTTGATTTGTTTTATTTTTATTAAAATGAAGTTTGGCCATTTATACAAAATCAGCCCCTTTAGTTTATCTTGTTAGACTAATGCACCTCAAACTAGCTTCTTTCCTTTTATTATTTGGTATTTTTAACTATTAATTATTTTGGGGTGTTACAAGTCCACCCTCCTTAAAGAGGGTTTCGTCCCCGAAACCATTTCACGTATAAAACTATAATGCATACACGTACCGAAAAGTGAAGGGTGGAGTCGTCTCATTTCCTCTTCAGACTCCCAAGTGGTGTCTGATACTTTTCGGTGTTCCCATTTGACCTTTACTTGATTAATCGCTTTGTTTCTCAAGCTTTTCGCCTTATGATCTAAAATCGCAATCGGCTTCACTGCGTAGTTAAGGCTATTGTCCACTTCAATGTCATCATAACGGATGTAAGCTGTTTCTTCGGCTAGACATTTCCGGAGATGTGATACGTGGAACGTGCTATGTATCCCACTCAACTCCTCAGGCAGCTCGAGACGGTATGCTACCCTACCGACCCGCTCGATGATTTTAAATGGCCCAATAAACCTCGGGCTTAATTTTCCCCTTTTTCTAAACCGGATTATTCCTTTCCATGGTGATACCTTCAGCATCACCTTATCGCCAACTTGAAACTCAATTGGTCTTCTTCGTTTGTCTGCATACGACTTTTGTCGATCTTGAGCCGCTTTCAAGTGAGCTCGGACCAGGTCAATCTGTTCATTCATGATTCTGACTACATCCTTATGTGCAAGTTTGCGCGGACCAACCTCACCCCAACACACCGGAGTTCGGCATTTTCTACCGTAAAGCATCTCGTACGGAGCCATACCGATTCTTGCGTGGTAACTGTTATTATATGAAAATTCAACCAACGGTAGGTAAATATCTCAACTACCCTCAAAGTCGATGATGCATGCCCGCAACATATCTTCCAATGTTTGTATTGTTCTTTCACTTTGACCATCTGTTTAAGGATGGTACGCGGTGCTAATGAACAACTTAGTTCCCATTTGCTTTTGGAAATCGTGCCAGAAACTTGAAGTGAACCGGGTATCCCTATCGGACACGATGGATACTGGTACTCCGTGGCGTGCTACTATCTCATTAGTGTACACCTCTGACATCTTTTCTGACATATAGGTCTCACGTATCGGTATAAAGTGAGCACTCTTCGTTAGTCTATCTACAACCACCCATATAGTATCAAATCCGCGGTTCGTTTTTGGTAATTTGGTCAATAGGTCCATTGTGATATGTTCCCATTTCCAAACCGGAATTTCCAATGGTTGAAGTTTACCGTATGGTTTCTGGTGCTCCGCTTTTACCTGTAAATGGGTCAAGCACTTCTCTACATATTTAACCACATCTCTTTTCATTCCTGGCCACCAATAGTTTTGCTTCAAATCCTGTTACATCTTGGTTGCTCCAGGATGGATAGAATAACGGGACTTGTGAGCCTCGTCAAGTAGAAGATCCTTAACACCACATGTGTTTGGGACTCAAATCCTACCATTCCGGTATTTCATCCCATTACTTCCTTCCACAAGATCTTTTATCAACCCCTTTATACGCTATTTCTTCCAATTCTCTTCCCTTATTGCTTTGATCTGGGCTTCTTGAATTCGTTCAAGCAAGCCTGAAGTTACCACCAACTGCATAGACCACACTCGAATTGGAGCGCATTCATCCTTTCGGCTAAGGGCATCCGCCACCACATTAGCCTTTCCGGGGTGATAATGGATTTCGCAGTCATAGTCCTTCACTACTTCTAACCAACGCCTCTGCCTCATATTTAACTCCTTCTGGTCAAAGAAGTACTTCAAACTTTTATGGTCAGTGAAAATAGTACGTTTCACACCATACAAGTAATGTCTCCAAATCTTTAAAGCGAAGACTACAGCTGCCAGCTCAAGATCATGAGTCGGGTATTTCGTTTCGTGCGGCTTAAGTTGTCTTGAGGCGTACGCAATTACCCTTCATCTTTGCATCAGCACGCACCCAAGGCCTATGTGTGATGCATCTGAATATACTACCATATCATCCGTACCTTCAGGTAAAGTCAACACCGGTGCACAGGTTAGCTTTTCCTTTAACACCCGAAATGCCTTTTCTTGATCATCTTCCCATACGAACTTCTCGTTCTTGTGGGTTAACTTGGTTAAAGGCGATGCAATTTTGGAGAAATCCTGAATGAATCTCCGATAGTAACCTGCCAACCCCAAGAAACTTCTAATTTCAGATGGATTCCTTGGAGGGTTCCATTTTGATACTGCTTCCACCTTCGATGGATCCACCAATATTCCTTCGGCACTTATGACGTGCCCTAGGAATTGCACTTCTCGTAACCAGAAGGCGCATTTTGAGAATTTGGCATATAATTTTTCTCGCCTTAGTATCTTCAACACTTCTCTTAAGTGGTTAGCATGATCTGTTTCGTTTCTTGAATAAACAAGGATGTCGTCGATAAAAACAATCACCGACCTATCAAGCATCGGTTTGCAAACCCGGTTCATGAGATCCATGAAGGCCGCGGGTGCATTTGTCAATCCAAAGGACATCACGAGGAATGCGTAATGTCCATATCGCGTACGGAACGCCGTCTTTGGTACATCGCCCTCCTTTACCCTCAATTGGTGGTAACCCGATCTCAAATCGGTTTTTGAAAACCAGCTAGCGCCCTGTAACTGATCGAACAGGTCGTCGATCCTCGGGAGCGGGTATCGATTCTTTACCGTGAGTTTATTTAACTCCCAGTAATCAATACACATCCGCATGCTCCCATCTTTCTTCTTTACAAACAGCACCAGCGCTCCCCAAGGAGATACACTAGGCCGGATGAATCCCTTATCAAGTAGATCTTGTAATTGGGACATTAATTCTTGCAATTCCGATGGTGCCAGTCTGTATGGCGCTTTAGCTACTGGTTTAGCACCCGGAATCAGTTCAATCCCGAACTCTATTTCATGCTCTGGCGGCATTCCTGGAAGATCCTCGGGAAAGATGTCCTTGAATTCATGCACCACGGGTACGTCTTCAATCCTTGGCGTTTCTTTTTCCACATCACGCACATAAGTTAAATATGCCTTACACCCGTGTGGTATAAACCTATGGGCTTCTATCATGGAGCATATCATGGGATTACAAGCCTTTTCCCCATAGATGATGACACGCTTTCCGCTCGAAGACGTTAGGTGTATCTCCTTACGTAAGCATATCACCTTAGCGTGGTAGCGAGACAGCCAGTCCATTCCAACTACCACTTGAAATTCACCCATGGACATGGGTATTAAATCAATAGAGTATTCCTCGCCATCGATATTCAATTTTCATTCCCGACATACATCACAAACAATAAAACTTTTGTTATTACCTACTTCTACTTCCATTGGCATAGGTAATTTTGTTAATGTAAACAAGGGGTTTCAAATGAATCTATGTGAAACAAAATACTTATTCATACCCGTATCAAATAAAACACGTGCAAGGACAGAATTTACAGTAAATATACCTGTAACCACATCAGGTTCCATCTTTGCTTCAGTAGCAGTGATTTGGAACGACCTTGCCTTAGACTTTGGGGTTTCATTCTTGGAGTCAGCACCCTCTTTCTTTCCCGTTAGTTCCGGGCATTCTGACTTTTTATGACCTGGCTGATAACACTTATAGCACACCGTCACTATGTCTGGGCAGTTTGAAACCCCATGCCCTGTTTTGCCACATGCAACGCAAGGTTTGTTCTTAAAGTAACATTCGGCCTTATGTGCGCGCCCACATATTTTGCAACTCAGAGAACCTCCTTTTGCATTTCCTTTCTTCGAAGATTCAGCCACCTTCGACTTCTTTGCGGGACTTTGGTTTTCATCCAAGGCCCTTCTCTCACCTCTTTCAACTTGCCTTTTTAATTCAATCTCGCGCTCTCGCGCCGCATTGATTATGTTGGTGAGGCTTTCGTAATGGGAGGGAGTCATAAACTCCCTATATTCGGCCCTAAGCATGGTATGATAGTAATAAATTTTCTGTTCTTCGGTTTTGACCAACTCATCACAAAACTTGAGTTTATCCATAAACGTCCCCGTAATTTTATCAACGGTTTCTCCCTTTTGCCTCATGTGCATGAATTCTTCTTTTATCTTACTGATTACTGCCTTGGGGCTATGATGTTTGAGAAATGGTGTTTTGAAATCTTCCCAAGTCATCACCCTCGTTGCTTCAATACCCCTTTCTTTTATGAGGTTGTCCCACCAATCCTTGGCTTGGCCTCTAAGTTGGTCAGTTCCATAAGCTACGAAATCGCTTTCATCACAATGCGTTCATTCGAAAACACCCTCGATATCGCTTATCCACCTTTGACAAGCAATTGGATCCAACTCTCCGTTGAAGATCGGGGGTTTACACGCCATAAATTTGTTATAAGAATAACCTTTCTTTTCTTTGGCCTTACCTCTATCATTGGTGAGGTCTTCTCTTAATTCGCCCATCTTTTCCTCCATAGTCGAAAGTAATGTATTTTGTATCCTTTCCATGAATCTTGGTAGGCTAGCTTCAATTGCCCTTCCGACTTCCTCGGAAATCTTTTCTTTCAATTCGTCGGTAGTGAGGGATAGGACATTGTCACTAGCACCTCCCGACATCTTCTTACTGAAATGTTAAAATAATTTGATAAATAACTTGTTCAATCACTCTCATGCCTTTACATGAGAATTCATACTCACTATTCGGCCAAGTATACAACTTTACCTTAACCGTTTATACTAGGTGTACTTCCCGGGTTCGAGTATATTACTATACTCCTCCCATACACAATAAATCACTATTCCTTCTAATCTTTTAATTAAAAATTTTCTTTAAATAAATTTTTACCGGATGTTGATCAAGCCTTGAACCGAACACATTTGTCTTTAACCTTAGCTCTGATTACCAACTTGTAACACTCTACTTTTAAAAATATAAGTTCTTACCGACAAGATAAGAATATTCATTATAACGTTAGCCAAAACATTGTTATCGTCCTAAAAGAGTACTTACGAGTTTAACAAATATTCAAAATCAACATTAGGATACATAAGTATTCCATCATTTTCATAAGTCTTATTAATAACTAATAATAACAAAAGTTGTGGAACTAGATCTTGAGTGTGTTCGGTTCAGAAGCATCGACTTGATCATCATCCATGTACTTGCAATACCTAAAAGCTGGAAATTTTGACAAATATTAGTATTAGAGTCCTTAGAAAATTAGCATAATCGAAACTATGCTCAAAAAGGAATTCAATTAACTAAGATATGCCAAACCCAACAAAAGTGACTGGGCTCTACCGTAACTTACGGTAGCCACCGTAAGTTACGGTAGCCACTGGACAACACTGGTCTACCGTAAGGCAGTAGAAAACTGCCGTAACAATATACTCTCTACCGTAAGTTACGGTAGCTTACGGTAGCTGCTGTATGTTCTTCATGATTTGTTGTTTTGACCCGTTTGTTCCAGTTTTGCACTTTATTTACATCAAAACACAATACGGGACATTCCAAAATTACTAGTTAGACTTATAATTTCCTGCCTTCAATTTATTAATGTTTCCTAACGAGAATTGTAACAAATATGCATCATTTGATGCAAAATCAAACTTGTGGATTTTTATTCCACATTTTCACCATCTTAACCCTTTAGATTCATTCTTCCCGAATCTTACGAACGGGATATTACCAATATATCAAGGCAACCCATCTTCGGGTTCTTTACATTCTACTTTCATGCTCCCATTACCGGTTTGCGTATTTAATACATTATCACCCGACACCCGGGCTTATAGTCTACGGATAAGGTACTCCCGTTACCCGGTTTGTACCCACCCTTGATAACCCGTTTGGTTTGCCGTCATGAAGTCCATCATTCAAGCAACCAAACCACTTCAATCTCATATTCTATATTGCCAACAAACATCAATAATGAAGACTAATTAACGAAAATAACGAAGCATTTGCCACGTACCTTAGAGCTTTCCCTTCAAACGAGTGTCCGCACCGGCTTGACTTCCGGACGCCTCAACCGTGTTGCCTAAAATGCACAAGCCAATTATCATTAGAACCTCTTGGCTCATAACTAAAGCTTGTTTATTTAGCCAAACACCACAATTGTTGTCTATTAACATCTTTTAGGCGTTTTGTCAAGCACCTTATGTGCATATCTTCCAATTAGCCATTTTCGTTCATTTAAACCTTGGTAAATCCAAGGATTCCATCTTATTCAAACTTAATTACTTATTACTTCCATATTAACATGCTAGTTTAACAACCCTAGATTATTATTCACATAATTCATACACAAATCTTGGGGCTTTTCAATTTAGATGAAAACCCACTTCAATATATGGCACAAGACAATTCCTAACACAAAATTTATCCATCAATTCTCATGATTTCAGTTAGGGTTTATAATCCCACACTTTAATCACACTTCCTGATAAGATATCATCACCCAATTATTCAAGAACTTCAATTAATCAAATTTCACTAAAGAATCAAACATCACCAAAACTAAAATTGTAACTTACCTAGTGTTAAACAAGTGTGAGTGATCAAGATTCTTGATTCATGCAGTAATTTCAAGCCCAATTCACCCTTCAATTTGATCAATTTGATGAAATAAGGGTTTGGGTGTTCTTCCCCTCTCCTGGTCGCTCCCACACGCACACCCTGATGTGTGTGTGTGTTTGATTTGTTTTATTTTTATTAAAATGAAGTTTGGCCATTTATACAAAATCAGCCCCATTAGTTTATCTTGTTAGACTAATGCACCTCAAACTAGCTTCTTTCCTTTTATTATTTGGTATTTTTAACTATTAATTATTTCGGGGTGTTACAGATAGGGAGCTTTTGCAAAAGGTGTCGCACCTGGAACTAAATCAATACGAAAATCAATATCACGAGTAGGGGGTAAACCAGGTAAATCGCCAGGAAGAACGTTAGGAAAGTCACAGACAACAGGAACGTCTTTCACAGTTTTCTTCTCTTTCTTCATCTCCACAATATGGGCTAAGAAAGCGAAGTATTCCTTGCGTAAATACTTGCTCGCTTGGATACCTGACATAAGCTTAAATTCGTTCAAGAGTACTTCACCGTAGACACATAATTGAACACCATTTGAGAGAGAAAAACGAATTATCTTTTTGAAATAAACAACTTCAGCACAATTCTCACGAAGAAAATCCATGCCTACTATGGTGTCAAAGCTACCTAGTTGCATAGGTATGAGATAGATTGGGAAAACGTTATTGTTGAGTTTGAGAGTACAATCAGGGAGAATGGAGCTGACGGTAACGTTTCTTCCGGTGGCAATTTCTACGTCGAAGGTCGTTGGGAGGTTTGTGCATTTACGTTTTAGAAGATTTTCAAATTCAAATGATACAAAACAGTTATCGGCTCTAGTATCAAATAAGCATGAAGCATAAATACCGTTAACAAGGAACGTACCATTGACAACATTGTTATCAGTCTGAGCCTGGCGAACATTGATGTTGAAAGTTCTTCCGCGGGCTGCTTGCGGTTGTTGCTGTTGCTACTGCTGCTGTGGTGGCTATTGCTGTCGTGGTGGTTGCTGCTGCGGCTCTTGTTTCACAACATGCAGTGGGAAGACATTTGCAAAGTGGTTCGGGTCACCACAGGTGTAGCAAGCGCATGCGTGAGTAGCTGGTGCAGGAATGGCTGGGTTAACTTGAGGAGCGAGTGGTTGAGCTGGCGGTGCTATGAGAGCTCGAGGAGTTTGTTGACGAGGGCCTGAGCGGCAGTGAGCTGTGTAGTGCCCATAGAGGTTGCAGTTGACACAAATATGGCAGTTTTTTCCCACTGGATGATGATAAGTGCAAGTAGAGCACTGTGGGTGAGTACCATTATACGCACGCTTAGCAAGCGGTGCGTTGGGAGTAGCAACCTAACGAGTCTGGGTGTTGGGTGGTGTTTTGACTACCGCATAGTTCTTGTTGGAGTTCCTTCGCTTGCGACTTTGGTGACTAGACTTAGGAGCTTGGGATGGAGCAGAGTCGGTGCTTGGAGTTGCAGTAGCTTGGTTGAGACTCTTGGTCGAGGTTTTGAAAACTCCAGCCAAGACACGCTTGTCATTGATCTCTGCTGCGAGCTGATAAGTTTCCTCAATTGTTGCAGGTTTCGCTTCTTGAACAAAGTCAGCGACACAATCAGGGAGAGCACGGATGTACTTCTTGATAGATTTCTCAGGAGTGTCCACTTGACTTGGACAGATGATGCTCAACAGCTTGAATCAAGCGGTGAGACCAGCGTTATCACCTCCAACTTTCTTGATGATCCAGAATTCATTTTCTAGCTTTTGGACTTCATGAGGAGGACATAATTCCTTCATCATGAGCTCTTTCAGCTCCTCCCATGTGAGACTATAGGCTGCATCATTTCCGTGCCTGTTGCGCTTAGCGGTCTACCAATCAAGTGCCCTTGACTGAAAGACTCCAGTGGCGTTGACAGTGCGGAGATTCTCAGGACATCCGCTTTGTCGAAAGGTAACTTAGATCGAGTCAAACCATTGAAACATCGTACTGGGTCCATCTTCACCAGTAAAGTTCAAAGGACCACAGGCTTTGAACTGCTTGAAGCTGAATGGTGCTTTTGGAGAGTCATTCTTGGAATCCACAGAGGAAGTGCTGCTGACAGCGTGGATTTTACTGACAATATGAGGGATCACCTTAGCCATTTCCTTGGCCATGAGAGACGCGATACGTTTGTCAGCATTGTTCCTCTGAACAGTTTGGTGAGTGTGTGATCCAAAAGATGACATCTGCGAACAGATTCGGATGAGATTCGATCATGTTGGGTTTTGTTTGAAAGGTTTACGTTTTATACATCATATTTATTATTACTATTAAAGCTCAGGAACACGTAAGCACATAAGCACATAATCATATAGGCACGTATACACATAAGCACATATGAGCATATAATTCACATAAACACATATTTTGCACGTATTCACCTTCTCTTAAATGGCGTAAAGCGTTCGAGAGTTGCGAGTGATAATGTAGTATAGGCGAGGAGTATAGCGTACGAGGCTTCTTAGTTTGTTCACGATTAGTTAGTGTTTTAGATTGCGTGAGTTGTGCGAGTTGTGCGTGTTTTGTTAGCGAGTAGCGAGAAAAACAAGAAATCAATGAAGCGTAAACAGTAAAATTCACAAACTTAAAACACGTAGATGCGATTTGATAATGCATAAAATCGACGATTGTAGGCTTAAAACAAAATAGAATGTCCTGGGTGTTAGACATCGACTACCCAAAGTGATTCAACTATTCCCAACGAATTCGAGTACACGCTTTGGCCTAATAGACTATGCTCTCACCGTGATACGGCTACCGGCATTCATCCTTCCAGTTACTACGTGACTCTAGTCATTGGAACAGTCGAGACTTTGGTGAGAACTTTTTAAAATTGAAGTAGAGAGTGGAACATGTTATTAAGATGCGGGTTTCACCCCTAACTTAACAACTCCGCTCCTAACTGTGGTTAAACAACCACGAGATAGAAAGGAAATCGAGATATAGATATCACTCCTAACTCAACGAAAGATTATTGTGTTGAGAGTAAAATACGCGGAGTGAGTGATCTTATCGAGAGTTCTTGGTTATCACACCTAATCTCGACACAATCACTCGTTTGTGTTATACGAGCGTTTTTCAAACATGTGTATTGCGTTAGCCTTAGGAAAGGCAAAATAGATTTTCAGCCTTAGGAAAGGCTGCCTTCGTACGAAGCTGTAGTATGTGGGTTCGTACGAAGGTGTAACGTATGGGTTCGCACGAAGCCACACTAAGTGGGTTCGCACAAGAGTATCGCATGTGAGTTCGTACGAAGCCACACTAAGTGGGTTCGTACAAGGTGGTATGTTTGGTACTTAGACTATAGACTAGGCCTATTTTACATGACAATACATAATTCCCTATAGTTATGGCTCTGATACCAATCTGTCACACCCCAACCGATGGCAGAATCATTGGGGTGCGACACTAGGCGAACCAGATTGCTCAAGAGAATCCATAACAACTATTTAGTGACAGTATTTAACAAGTTCATTATCCCATACTAATAAACAAATATTTCAACAAACAGTCATAACGGATAACAAGTCTCTCAAACAAATAAAGATCCGACAACCTAGATTTTTATTATGGGTTTCTAGACTTCCTGTCCATTTGCAGCAAACAATTCATCAACCTGTCATATATGTTAAAATAAAGTTAATACAATAATGTAAAGGTGAGTACACAAGTTTAGCATAACTATAGTATTAAAAGTGTTTACGCATAAGCAGCATGTAACATGTAATAGGCAAATCAAGTAACTATCAACAATGATACAAGCTAACCACATGACTGCGAGTAGAGTATGCGCGACACATGTTCACCGTAGTGAGCACGTGAAGTAAAGTATGTGATCCTTAACAACCCCTGTCTAAACAGGTGTTGAGTCCAAACTATAGTACTACCGTTGCTAATGGCGGTAGGGCATGTCATCACTGTGTAACATAGCAACAAATATTCAACTAATCACGTATATCATGCGAGTGCGGTTAGCATTTATAAAGCGTTTAAGTGTTGTGTTTTTGATAGAGAACGTATGTAACACCCAAAAGTGTGTTAAGCGAAAAACGGTTCGAGTATACTCACAGTGTGTGCTTAGCAAGTAAACACATTCTGAAATGGATTGAAGGGAGCGTCGGATCAGCATGCGTTCGGGAACAGAAGCGTAAGTCCTCTAAAGTGTTGAAACGGCCGAAAATTGGAGTGCCGAGTGGGAAACAAAGGCTTCGTATGAAGCTAGTGCCTTTGTACGAAGGCGTGCCTTCGTGCGAGGGTGGGGTCTTCATACATGTGTGGCTTCCGTTGTCCAAAATCGAGTGTGCTTCGCTTCTGTCTTCGGAAACTCGCATTCGTGGCTGTTCTTGGCGTTCGGAGTTGTTTTCTCATCTGAATCGGATGTGTTTTCGAGTCCTATTCATGACAGTTTAGACACCATCTCGTCCCACTATCTAGTGAATGAAATATGTGTCGGTTTGGTCCGTTTTTGTGTAAAAATCAAGTTTAGAAAGGGTTTTTAAAGGGTTTCTCTTAGATCTAACACTTGGTGGGTGGGAAATCAATAGATTTCTAACTTGGGAAGCCAAAGCTAGGCCCAATACACTCGGTTAAGTGTAGATCCGTGATAAAATAAGAAGATTCGATGAAAAAGATGAAGTTTTTCATAAAAATAGAGAAGTTATGATGAAAACGATGAAGTTTAGTTGAAAACAAAGGAGGTTTGATGAAAATGAAGAAGTTTTGATGAAATCGGAGTGAATCTTGTGGAAAATCGTAGTGGAAAACGTTGTTTTAACAAGTAAAAACAGTAGATCGTACTTGAAAAACAGTCAGACAGCAATTCGGCGGCGTTTTGGAGAGAATGGCAGCAAGTTAGAATGAATGAGAGTGGCTAGGTATTTATAGGAGAAGGCTGGTGCCCTTGTTCGAAGGGGCCAGTCTTGAGTACAAGATCTCCATTTCGCGTGTAGGATGCTCGTTAGGTGCGTTTTTTTTTGCGTTAGTTAGTACTAGGGTACGTTAAGTATTTTTGCGAGGTGTTATGTGTAGCGTTGCGTTGCGTTTTGGTGTCTCGATTTACCGCACCGGAGTGTTTTGAGCGTTTTAAGCGATGCGTTGATAATCACATAACATACTAAACAAGTAAACACACAAATAACACAAATAATATAAATAAATCCGCATTTTGAGTTTGCGTTGCGATAAGCGTTCAAGTAATAGGTGTTTAAATGCGATAATTGCGATAAATAAGCAATGTAAAATGCGTTTTAAAATGTAGTAATGTGACAACTGTGCTTGTAATCATTGTATAAACCTTAATCATTTCAGTTATCAATAAAATAATGTTATTTGATCCCAATGTTTGTTTGTTTATGTTTGACATTTTGCATGTTTTGATTTTTGTTCAATTTCAAACTCTATATCGCTTTCTAGAAAGTTATACACAAACTGATGAGTAAACGTAATCAGTTTAACACGACAAACACTTCGGAACATCAATATAAGCTTAACATACCTTAAATAACCTTTACATAACTTAGAAATAAGTTTTGAAGGCTTTGGTATGGCAAAATCAAGTTTATTCGCTTACAGGAACTAATTTCGACAAACTGCAAAAGTATGCCGATTCGTACTGTAACGAACATTCCGAAACTTGATCATAAGTTAAACGTATCCTAAATATCCTTTATATAGCTTAGAAACAGGTTTTGAGGGGTTCGGTGTGCTAAAATAAACTTTTTGGTCATTCAGGGACTAAAAGCGTCAAAAAGTGCATAAGTTTGCATTTTCGCGCATAACTTACGTTCTGAATATATCTGGACATCCAAAAATCTATGTAATCATTAAAATATTTTGTTTTAGTGATTGGCATGATAAAATTCCATTCGTCGCGTAATTTGGATCGTTTTTCACGTCCGTTCGTGTTTCGTTGTAATAAACCGAGTAACGTGATCGTACGGCCAAACGAACCGACATCCGACATATTTTTGAACATGTTTCATGTCCTTATGTTTAGGCATCGTTGTAGAGCCTTGAAAATGGCTTAACGGGCTTTAAACGTGTCATGGCCTTAAAAGCATGCAGGGACTGAAACTGCCATTTCTAAAACTTGTTGCTGATATCCCCAGGTCAGGAGGGCCGCGTAAGCCCTCCCTGACTCTTACGCGGGGCGTGTAAGCAGCCCAGATTAGCAGAAAATGTGTTACAGCTTGTTCCAGCTGTTTCCATGACTTGCAAACGGTTTTTAATCATTCTATGGGCTATTTTGGGGCACCCATGGTATTCTAAAACCATGGGCATACTTGTACGACTCAGATCGAAGCTCGGTTTTCGAGGAATGATCCTAACGGTTACCCGAAATCTATAAATACCCACAAGTATTTGCAATCCAAACGCACACTTTGATCTGATTTCTCTAAGTTGAAGGATAAAACCTTCATACCTGAGAATTATCTAGATCAAATCTCCATTCTTGGATCTCTTGTAAGTATTCTTTCGTTCTTTTACGCGTTTTTAAGCACAAAAGTCAAACAGTGTGTGACTTTCTGCATTGACCAGTTTATGGTCAACACAAAGTTCATTTGAACTTTGCAACGTGAGTGTAATCACGATGGTTATAGTCCTTGGTGACTATACCTACTGATTACCACGTTGTTTAGGCATAGTGATGAGTTATAGTTTCGGTCAAAATGTTCGTTTATGCGTATTTTGCAACCAAACTATTCTTGGGTATCAAAACCCTTTGTTTTGATACCAAACCTGTTTTCTAACTTCGTTAAACATGTTTTGACATGTTTAACTCGTCACTTTTAGTTTAGTGCTTATATATGGTCGTAAAGATAAGCGGTCAAAACAACCACTTAGACTTTCGAACCCGACCCGTTTGGTCGATCATTAGGATTCGACCAAACACATTTCGTGACCATAGTTGAATAGGGAATAACCTTTCGAGGTTATACCTTATGGTCACTATGTTTAGTTAGTTGTATGATAGGTAGATTATGTGCCTTAGGTAAATGACCAAAATGCCCTTTTTGCGCATAAATTCATTTTAAGCATATGTAACTTAAATTTTGACATCTAAACTGATTAGGCAACAATATTAGACATGTTAAGGCATATAATGCTTGTCATAGGACTAGTTAGGTGGTCCGAACGCATTTTACGCGAACGACGCGTTAAAGTAGCATAAGCTACCTAAACGGGTCGTAACGGGTCATAAGCACTTAGGTTAGGTTTCGTTTTGGTATGTAGGCTTTGTTAAACCATATCATATGAGTTCCAATACTCATTTGGTTTACGAAACCTCATCCTATCCGATCCTCCGATTTAGGTCCGGTTTATTAACGTAGTTACCTATATTAGGTGCCAATTGATTCCGTGATCTTTCTAGCATTGCTTGGTTGTTATCCAAAGACTATTGAGCAATTTCAAGTGAGTACATAGTCCCCTCTTTTAGTGTTTTCAAACATTTTGGGGTGGAACACATGTGCCTACTTGTTACTTTCGTGCTTTTCATGTTTTCTTAACATATACTTGCTATGTTCATTAGTACACGTATAGTACATGATTTTAGACATGTTTTTGCTATGTATGTTCATTTATTGCATACTTAGTACATTGTTTTACATCACATGTTATGTATGTTCATTCATTGCATACTTGGCACATTGTTTTACATTGCATTCCTGTTGCATATGTTTACTAAGCATATGGACACATTGTTTTACATTTCTACTTTGTATGTTCATTTAGCATATTAAAGTACATTATTTTCATAAAACATGCTTACATTTGGTATGACATTTGGTTTGTTTAATTGGGACAAAAATACATTCATTAACATTGATCACGCCGCTTGGTAGTAAGTAATGGTACCATAGGAATTGACAACTCCCGTTCCTGAAATCCTAGGTTTGTTTGGGTGGAAGGAATGACTGAATCCAATATACATAATTTAGATAAACCTTTAATTAGTTTAAGGGTTTATCGCAACAGTCGCAAGGCTTGAATGTATGCATTTTAACAATACCGCATAGATGTTTGTATCAGTAGAGCATGCAGTTATTTTACAAAACATAACTTTGATTTATTTCAATACCTTGTTTTGTGCATTTTACCTATGGCTTTAGTTGACATATTTAACTTTCCATACATGACATTTGGTTACACATTACATGATTTACATTTGACAAATAGACATTGTTTACACATAAACATCTTGACATTGGTTCACACATTACATGGTTTACATTTGACATTAGACATGGTTTACACATAAACATTTTGACAATTGATTATGAACATTTTTACATTGATGGTTTGTTTGGTAAGTGATTTAAGTAACGAGGTATGTGTAATATGATAAAAGCATGGTGGATACGCCGCTGGTACTTCCTATATATAAGTGCTTTCATAATATTACATATCGTGACGTTATTTAAACCATTTCAGTTTAGACATATTACATTTTACACAAATAACATATTTTCACAAGACATTGTTTTACAAACAGTTTATTTTATACAAGTCATTTTACTTGGTTATTTAATTAACATACACTTTCTTTTATATAATCTGATTTCTTATCAAATTTTCGTATGATTTATAAAAGAAAACACTTAACAAGATTCATGACTAACTTTTATTAAACATTTCTTCAAACTTAAGTCATGAATCCTATTTTAACAAAACGTATGCATCTCCCAGGCATTTTTGTGACACCTGTGCCTCTGCGACCATCAAACAAATACCAAACCAATGAAATATTGTATTTCATACTTGGGATTTGTATAAATATGTGTATCTTTTGCACATATCAATTCTTGTTCGATTTCACGCTTTAAATCGCTTTTTAGAAGGTTATACGCGCGCTGATGCGCAAATATAACCAGTTTAATGCAACGAACACTCCAGAATAGTTAAATAGGCTTAAAATACCTTAAATAACCTTTACATAACTTAGAAATAAGTTTTGGAGGGTTTGGTGTGGCGAAATCAAGTTTATTCGCTTACAGGGACTAATTTCGAAAAACTGCGAAAGTATGCCGATTTGTACTGTAACGAACATTCCAGAACATGACCATAAGTTAAACATACCCTAAATATCCTTTACATAGCTTAGTAATAGGCTTTGAGGGGTTCGGTGTGCTAAAATAAACTTTTTGGTCATTCAGGGACTAAAAGCGTCAAAAGTGCATAAGTTTGCATTTTCGCGCATATCTTACGTTCTGAATATATCCGGACATCCAAAGCTTTATGTAATCATTAAAATATTTTATTTTAGTGATTGGCGTGATAAAATTCCGTTCGTCGAGTAATTTGGATCGTTTTTCGCATTCGTTCGTGTTTCGTCGTAATTAACCGAAGAACGCAACCGTACGACCAAATGAACCAACATCCGAGATATTTTTGAGCATGTTTCATGTTCCCTGTACTTTAACTTCATTTTATAGCCTTGAAATGGGAATAACGGGGCTTAAACGTGTCAAAAATGCATCAAAAACCATGTTTTGCACATTCAGGGACTAGAATTGACATTCTGCCATAGTTATCTTAGGAAGGGACCAAAATGAAAAATCTAAATTCCAGCTTTTTCCAGCTGTTCCCCTCATTTACACATGGTTTTAATGAAACTAGGGGCTCCCATGGTTTCACAAAACCATGGGCACATGTGTACGAATGAGATCGAAGCTCGTTTTACGATAAACGATCTTAACGGTTGTGCAAAAACTATATAAACCCCACCCCCTTTGCTCTCAAAATCACATTTGATCTAATTTTCATTCTCTAAGTTGAAGTCTTGCACTTCATACCTGAGAATAAATTGGATCAAACCTCCTTGGACCTTTTGTAAGTCCTCTTTCGTTCTTTTATGCATTTTTAGCGTGAAAGTCAAACTTTGTTTGACTTTCTGCATTGACCAGTTTATGGTCAATACGAAGTTCGTTTGAACTTCATAACGTGAGCGTAATCACGATGGTTTTAGTCTCTTATGACTATACCTACTGATTACCACGTTATCTAGGCATAGTGGCGAGTCGTAGTTTCGGCAAAAATGTGTATTTTGTAACCAAACTACTTTTAGGTATCAAAACCGTTTGTTTTGATACCAAACCTGTGTTATAACTTTGTTAAACATGTTTTAACATGTTTAGCTCGTCACTTTAGGTTTAGTGCTTATGTAGAGTCATAAGTCAAGCGGTCTAAACAACCGCTTAGACTTTCGAACTAGACCTGTTTGGTCGATCATTAGGATCCAACCAAACATGTTTAGTGACCATAGTTGTATAGTGAATAACCTTTCGAGGTTATACCTTATGGTCACTTCGTTTAGTTAGTGGTATGATAGGTAATTTATATGCCTTATGAAAATTACCAAAATGCCCTTTTTGCGCATAAATTCATTTTAAGCATATGTAACCTAAATTTTGATATCTAAACTGATTAGGTAACATTATTAGACATGTTAAGGTATATAATACTTGTCATAGGACTAGTTAGGCGTTCCAAACGCGTTTTACGTGAACGACGCGTTAAAGTAGCGTAAGCTATCTTAACGAGTTATAATGGGTTGTAAGCACTTAGCATAGGTTTCGTTTTAGTATGTAGGCTTTGTTAAACCATATTCCATGAGTTCTTACACTCATTTGGTTTATGAACCCTCATGCTACCCGATCCTCCGATTAGGTCCGTTTATTAACATAGTTACCTATATTAGGTTCCGTTTGATTCCGTGATCCCTCTAGCTTTGCTTGGTTGTTATTCAAGACTTCTAAGCACCCTCAAGTGAGTACATAGTCCCTTCTTTTACTGTTTTCCAAACGTTTTGGGGTGAAACACATGTGCCTACTTGTTATTTTCGTGCTTTCCATGTTTTCATATCGTATACTTGCTATGTTCATTAGTACACTATTAGTACATGATTTCATTATGTTTTGCTATGTATGTTCATTTAACATGCTAGTACAATTTTTTTACGTTTTGAACCATTTGTAATCGTTGGATGTATGTGAACCATTTGTAATCATTGGATGTATGTGAACCATTTGAAATCATTGGATGTATGTGAACCATTTGAAATCATTGGATGTATGTGAACCATTTGTAACCATTTGATGTATGTGAACCATTTGTAACTGTTTTAGCCATTGGGTTAGGGAAGTGATTAGGTAACGGGGCGGGTGTAATGTGTTAAAAGCATGGTGGATACGCCGCTGGTACTTCCTATATATAAGTGCTTTTAACACATTATATATCGTTGCGTTATCTAGATCACTTGGGTAAACGATTTTGAAACAATGTCACGCAATTATGTTTTCTGAATAATATAAACCATACGAGTCTTATTAACGAGTTTCTACGAGATGTTTTACGATTTGATTTAATAAAACAAAATGTTTTGGAGTTAAGAATTATGGCTACGAGATTTTATAAATCATATCCAACTTGATTTGAGTTGGTTAATTATGTCGCAATACTATACTTTTCAAAATAAGGTTTTTAAATAAGTATTGCAACATGTAAAACGAGCCATGAATCTGACACTCACATAAAACCTATGTACTCGCCGGCATTTTTATGCTGACGTATTTTCACATGTGTTTCAGGTACCATAGTTGATGATGTTTGATGATGATTTTTGTGTACGCTCACATAGGAATGGACAAGGCCTTAGTGACTTAATAACAATGAAAGTCTATTTGTTCTTGTTGTGTTTCTAATTCCAATGTAATGTAATACGTTTAATTTAATAAAACGAAACTGTTTAATCCATGGTTGTGAAACAATGATTCTGTTACAACACTCCCCGACGTTTCCGCCATGTTTTGTTGTTTTACGTGGTCGGGGTGTGACAGAAAAGTTGGTATCATAGCCAATGGTTATAGGGAATTAGGTTATTTGTAGTGCTTTGACCTAGTCTATAACCTTCCTAGGACCCTAACACAAGATTCTTGTGTTTAGATCTTAAAACATTACCGTCACTTATCCTAAGGTGACAACCACAACAAGAACATAAATTTCGAATCCGCCTTGAAAACCAATCATCTGTTCTAGGATGATTGCTTACTAGGTTTTGAACCCTCTAAGTTTTCAAAATCTCGTCAAAGTTTGGTCTAAATAATGTGAACACGTGCAAACTGGAAGGGTGGGTGCCTGTACCCTGGGTCTTCTGTCTAAGGCTAGAGTGTTCGTACAAATCCGCAGTATCGGACCAGTCACTCTTACCTGGGATCTCTTGGGGTGAGTGTCCACTTATAGGCGAGCATGTCTTCGCGATACATTATATTGACCCATTTAGTTTGATTAGTCACCGTCTCATTTGTTTGCCTTCGGTAACAAACAAATGGTCACAATCTTCATGCGTTGTCATCCTCTTTTGACTATGTTTCGCTTGTTTCCTCCTATGCCTTCCATTATCTTCATGATGCCTCTTCGTCGCAACAACACTCAAATGTCCGAACCAGGTGCTGCAATTACCCAGCGAATAGGCGTCGTACTCCAGAGGACCGTTGATTTAGCTATCACCATGACTCGCCTCAGGGATGAAGCCGTATAAGGGAACTGCTCCTTGGTGCAATCAATGCCACCGTCATCATCCGAATCAAATACCCTGTTTCAAATGTACCCACGGTGGATGATGGGGACATTTGGTTAACATGTACCACTTTGCAATCCAAAGCAAAGCTGTTACAAATCCTGCTGCTGCTCAACCTTCAAATTCTGCTTCATATGTCGCCTTGGCATATCTAGCGCCTCAACCTCATGAACTTTCTACCTTTTGTATCGACTTAAGCATGCCTAGTGCAAGGTTTCGAAACACCTCTCGTTACACAAATTCCAAAATCCATATAGGATCTTTCTATCCTCATAATTAGATCCTTGTAGATGGGTATCGTTCATCGGAGCCCTTAATTGAATTATTTGTATGATTCAATACCTACATTACAATTCAATAAGGACAAAGCCGAATTCCTATTAAGATTTTCCTATCTTCATAGATAGATTCTTGAAAATGATTAAAGTGCCAAATGAAATCCACGGATTGGATTCCTGGTGTGCTTTAAATATCCGTGTCCAAAGATAACAAATTAAAGGTCAAGTTAAACAATTATGTGATTATGTGCTTATGTGTTCCCTTTTATGTTTTTGTGTGATCCAAATTTTTGTTATCCAAATCCTCGTAGAATCTTCCATATCTTCGTATAAGGGATTCATAGTAGGATATCCAAGGGTACTATCTTAAATCCTTAATGGACTTCTACATTATAGTTAAGTCCCTTGGGTTATGAAGTACTATTCTATAATTGGACCCCTTGAGTGGTCTAGTTAAACATATTGATCCAAAAATCTGGTTAGGAATATCATGTGATGATATAGCTGAAAAGACTCCTTGGTGGTCTAACTAAAGAGATCACTTGTCGATCTAATTAAAAGGACCCTATGGTAGTCTAGTCACACTCATCACATGTTTGATTTTCTTCCCCAACACATTATGAAATGCACTGTGCGGACTGTGCAAGGAATTACGTAATTATGGACGCGTACATAATTATGGAATTTAGTGCACAGAAACTACAACAAGTTTTGTCATGTGTCTAGAGTTAACCCTATTAATTTCCATTTATGAAGAATACCCATTGAGGAAAATGACTCATTCCGTGCATTTTTGTTTCTGAAGAATACCCATCGAGGGAAATGAATATCCTTTTGTTTAATCCTTCAATTCCGTTTCTGAAGAATACCCATTGAGGAAAATGACTCATTCCGTGCATTTTCGTTTCTGAAGAATACCCATCGAGGGAAATGAATATCCTTTTGTTTATTCCTTCATTTCCATTTTGGAAGAATACCCATTGAGGAAAATGACTCATTCCGTGCATTTTCGTTTATGAAGAATACCCATCGAGGGAAATGAATATCCTTTTGTTTATTCCTTCATTTCCGTTTCTGAAGAATACCCATTTAGGAAAGTGACTCATTCCGTTTATTTTCGTTTCTGAAGAATATACATCGAGGGAAATAAATATCCTTGATTTTTCTTCCTTCATTTCCATTTCCATTTCTGAAGAATACCCATTGAGGAAAATGACTCATTCCGTTCATTTTCGTTTCTGAAGAATGTCCGTTGAGAGAAATAACAGGATTATGCCTTGCATCTCTTTGATGGGTTATTCTACACAAACAGATAAACACCCTAGATTCCATGCAAGATAAATATTTAACACAGCGTCATAAACAGACTCCTACGAATAAATTTCGGGACGAAATTTCCTAAAGTAGGGGAGACTGTGACACCTGTGCCTCTGCGAACATCAAACAAATACCAAACCAATGAAATATTGTATTTCATACTTGGGATTTGTATAAATATGTGTATCGTTTGCACATATCAATTCTTGTTCGATTTCAAGCTTTAAATCGCTTTCTGGAAGGTTATACACGCACTGATGCGCAAATATAAATAGTTTAATGCAACGAACACTCCAAAATAGTGAAATAGGCTTAACATACCTTAAATAACCTTTACATAACTTAGAAATAAGTTTTGGAGGGTTTGGTGTGGCGAAATCAAGTTTATTCGCTTACAGGGACTAATTTCGACAAACTGCGAAAGTATGCCGATTTGTACTGTAACAAACATTCCGGAACATGACCATAAGTTAAAAATACCCTAAATATTCTTTACATAGCGTTGAAATAGGCTTTGAGGGGTTCGGTGTGCTAAAATAAACTTTTTGGTCATTCAGGGACTAAAAGCGTCAAACGTGCATAAGTTTGCATTTTCGAGCATATCTTACGTTCTGAATATATCCGGACATCAAAACCTTTATGTAATCATTAAAATATTTTATTTTAGTGATTGTCATGATAAAATTCCATTCGTCGCGTAATTTGGATTGTTTTTCGCATTCGTTCGTGTTTCGTCGTAATTAACCGAACAACGCAACCGTACGACCAAACGAACCGACATCCAAGATAATTTTGAGCGTGTTTCATGTTCCCTATACTTTAACTTCATTTTAGAGCATTGAAATGGGATTAACGGGGCTTAAACGCGTCAAAAATGCATCAAAAACCATGTTTTGCACATTCAGGGACCAAAATTGACATTCTGCCATAATTATCTTAGGAAGCGACCAAAATGAAAAATCTAAATTCCAGCTTGTTCCAGTTGTTCCCCTCATTTGCACATGGTTTTAATGAAACTAGGGGCTCCCATGGTTTCACAAAACCATGGGAACATGTGTACGGATGAGATCGAAGCTCGTTTTACGATGAACGATCTTAACGGTTGTGCAAAAACTATATAAACCCCAGCCCCTTTGCTCTCAAACTCACATTTGATCTAATTTTCATTCTCTAAGTTGAAGTTTTGCACTTCATACCTGAGAATAAATTAGATCAAACCTCCTTGGACCTTTTGTAAGTCTTCTTTCGTTCTTTTATGCATTTTTAGCGTGAAAGTCAAACTTTGTTTGACTTTCTGCATTGACCAGTTTATGGTCAATAAGAAGTTCGTTTGAACTTCATAACATGAGCGTAATCACGATGGTTTTATTCTCCTATGACTATACCTACTGATTACCACGTTATCTAGGCATAGTGGCGAGTCGTAGTTTCGTCCAAAATGCGTATTCTTGCGTATTTTGTAACCAAACTACTTTTATGTATCAAAACCGTTTGTTTTGATACCAAACCTGTTTTCTAACTTCGTTAAATAGGTTTTAACATGTTTAGCTCGTCACTTTAGGTTTAGTGCTTATGTAGAGTCGTAAGTCAAGCGGTCTAAACAACCGCTTAGACTTTCGAACTAGACCCGTTTGGTCGATCATTAGGATCCAACCAAACATGTTTAGTGAACATAGGTGTATAGGGAATAACCTTCCGAGGTTATATCTTATGGTCACTTCGTTTAGTTAGTGGTATGATAGGTAATTTATATGCCTTAGGAAAATTACCAAAATGCCCTTTTTGCGCATAAATTCATTTTAAGCATATGTAACCTAAATTTTGACATCTAAACTGATTAGGTAACATTATTAGACATGTTAAGGCATATAATACTTGTCATAGGACTAGTTAGGAGTTCCGAACGCGTTTTACGTGAACGACGCGTTAAAGTAGCGTAAGCTATCTTAACGAGTCGTAATGGGTCGTAAGCACTTAGCATAGGTTTTGTTTTAGTATGTAGGCTTTGTTAAACCATATTGCATGAGTTCTTACACTCATTTGGTTTACGAACCCTCATGCTACCCGATCCTCTGATTAGGTCCGTTTATTAACATAGTTACCTATATTAGGTGCCGTTTGATTTCGTGATCCCTCAAGCTTTGCTTGGTTGTTATTCAAGACTTCTAAGCACCCTCAAGTGAGTACATAGTCCCCGTTTTCACTGTTTTCCAAACGTTTTGGGGTGAAACACATGTGCCTACTTGTTATTTTCGTGCTTTCCATGTTTTCATATCATATACTTGCTATGTTCATTAGTACACTATTAGTACATGATTTCATTATGTTTTGCTATGTATGTTCACTTAACATGCTAGCACAATTGTTTTACGTTTTGAACCATTTGTAATCGTTGGATGTATGTGAACCATTTGTAATCGTTGGATGTATGTGGACCATTTGAAATCATTGGATGTATGTGAACCATTTGTAACCATTTGATGTATGTGAACAATTTGTAACTGTTTGAGACATTGGGTTAGGGAAGTGATTAGGTAACAGGGCGGGTGTAATGTGTTAAAATCATGGTGGATACGCCGCTGGTACTTCCTATATATAAGTGCTTTTAACACATTATATATCGTTGCGTTATCTAGATCACTTGGGTAAACGATTTTGAAACAATGTCACGCAATTATGTTTTCTGAATAATATAAACCATACGAGTCTTATTAATGAGTTTCTATGAGATGTTTTACGATTTGATTTAATAAAACAAAATGTTTTGGAGTTAAGAATCATGGCTACGAGATTTTATAAATCATATCCAACTTGATTTGAGTTGGTTAATTATGTCGCAATACTATACTTTTCAAAATACGGTTTTTAAATAAGTATTGCAACATGTAAAACGAGCCATGAATCTGACACTCACATAAAACCTATGTACTCGCCGGCATTTTTATGCTGACGTATTTTCACATGTGTTTCAGGTATCATAGTTGATGATGTTTGATGATGATTTTTGTGTACGCTCACATAGGAATGGACGAGGCCTTAGTGACTTAATAACAATGAAAGTCTAATTGTTCTTGTTTTGTTTCTAATTCCAATGTAATGTAATACGTTTAATTTAATAAAACGAAACTGTTTGATCCATGGTTGTGAAACAATGATTCTGTTACAACACTCCCTGACATTTCTGCCACGTTTTTTTGTTTTACGTGGTCGGGGTGTGACAATTTTTATGCTGACGTACATATTTTCATATGTGTTTTCAGGAGCTGATGCATAGATCTGATCAGGATACACTAGGGTGGACTCGGGGCTTAGTGACATAAAAGAAGCAAGATTAGTTTAAATAATGTTATGTACTCTTGTTTCTTTTGTTTAAAGACAATGTAACCCCTCTTTGTTAATAAATAAAACAAAACTTTAATTACCATGGTTGTGAAACAATAATTTTGTTGCTACACTCTCCGACATTTCCGCCGCGGTTTGTTGTTTTACGCGGTCGGGGTGTGACAGAATAGTTGGTATCAGAGCCAATGGTTATAGGGAATTAGGTTATTAGTAATGCTTTGACCTAGACTATAACTTTTCAAGGACCCTAACACAAGTTATCTTGTGTTTAGATCTTAAAACATGCACTTCACCTATCCTTATGTGATTATCAAAACAAGAACTCAATTTTTCCAAAACGATTTTTGGAAAATCGATCATCTGTTTTTAAATGATATATTATAAGGTTTTGAACCCTCTAAGTTTTCAAAATGATTTTGAAAATAATCACCCACACTTTCGGATGATTCTTTTGGCCTTGTGCCTTTCAAATTTTCAAAATCTCGTCAAAGTTTTGGGCCTAAATAATGTGAACACGTGCAATCTGGAAGAGTGGATGCCTGTATCTCAGGTTTTCTGTCTAGGCTAGAGTGTTCGTACAAATCCACATAATCGGACCAGTCACTCTTACCTGGGAACTCTTGGGGTGAGTGTCCACTTATATGCTAAAGCATGTCTTCGCGATGCATTATTTTTGACCTATTTACTTTGATTAGTCACTGTGTGTCGTTTGTTTGCTTTGTGGCACGGACGAATGACCACCATCTTTGCTTTTGCCTTTTGTATCATCTCATTCTTTTCATCTAATCATCTCACTCGTTTTCTCTCATGTTTCCTCTTTTAGAATGCCTCCTCGACGCGAAAATCCGCTACCCAATGCAGAAATGGCAGCTATCATTGTGCAGCAAATGGCTGCTGTACTCCCAGACATTGTTTGCTCAAGTTAACCAAGCCAATAATAACCAAAATGCTCCATGCGATTTCAAGAGTTTCAATTCAGCTAAACCACTCAAGTTTAGTGGTTCTGAAGGACCAACTGGGCTCCTACAGTGGTTTGAGAGCATCAAGAGTCCGTTTCATCATGTTCAGTGTCCTGTTAATCGCAAAGTCGAGTTTGCTTCCAGCGTATTTCAAAAGAGGGCTCTTACATGGTGGAATGGAGTTATGAGAGACCGTGGTGCTGAGGTCGCTTTAGCATAGACTTGGGCCAAGCTTAGGGCTCTTATGATGAGGGAATTTTGCCCTCGTCATGAACTAAGGGCTTTTAGAAAGGGAGTTTGATGATTTGAAGCATGATAGTGGTGAGTATCGGGCTTACACTAACAGGTATGAAGAGTTGATTTTGTTATGCCCAACAATGGTTACCCCACTCGAGAAAGCTATCGAGAGGTATGTAGATGGCTTACCTGACTCCGTACAAGACATCGTCACTGGTAGTAACCCTACCACAGTTCGTCAGGCAATCGAGTTAGCTGCAACTTTGACTGAGTCGCAGGTCCGAAAGGGGAAGCTTCATAGGAAGGGTGATAAGGATAAGAAACAATCGACTGGTAAGGGTGAAAGCAAGAAGGGTAAGAGAAAGAAGGGCAAGGAATCCGGTTCCTCGAAAGGGTCTAGGAAGCGCAAGGCTTCCCAGAACTTCGCTGTCACTGCCAAAGTCAATCAGGCAGCTTCCAATCAGCTTGCACAACCACCAGCAAAGAAACGGTATGCGGGGAATGCACCGTTGTGCAACAGATGCAATAGCCACCATCAACCGCAAGTTCAATGTCGTTTCTCTACTAACTGTGGAAAGTCGGGTCATTTAACTGATGTTTGTCGCTTTGCTCCCAATCAAGCTGCACATAACCCAGCCCAGCAGGTTGCTCAACCGCCTGCTCAACAACAAGAACAAACTGCATGACCTCACTACCCTCCTGGTTCGTGCTACAATTGTGGGGATCTGACCCACTACCATAATCAGTGTCCAAGGTCGGTGAATGCAAACCAAGCTCAGGCTCGTGGACGAGTCTACAACATGAATGCTAATGAGGCGTGAGCAGACAATGAAGTGGTCAATGGTACGTTCCTTGTTAACAATCAGCCTGCATCTATTCTTTTTTATTCAGGTGCCGATAAGAGTTTTGTGTCATTACCATTTGAGCCTTTGCTTTGCATGACTAGAACGAAACTAGGAAAGCCTTTGACAGTAGAAGTTGCTAGTGGTGAACTCGTTGTTCTTGATTCTTTTCTTCGTAACTGCAAGTTGAACCTTAACAACCATCTTTTTCCTATTGAACTCACACCGATGCAACTTGGAAGCTTCGACATTATAGTGGGAACGGATTGGTTAGCCAAGTATCATGCAGAGGTAGTTTGTTTTGAGAAGATTGTTCGTATTCCTCTTTCGACAGGTAAGATCCTAGAGGTTCGTGGTAAGAAACCTGCTAGTAGCCTCAAACTCATGTCTTGTACTCAAGCTCGGAAGTATCTGCGCAAGAACTATGTGGCCTTTTTGGCACATGTTGTGGCGGATAAAGGCAAAGGAAAGTCTATTCAAGATATCCCTGTTGTTCGGGATTATCCTGAAGTTTTTCCTGAAGAATTACCTGGTTTACCCCCAGCACGCCAAGTCGAGTTCCGTATTGATCTTGTACCTGGTGCCAATCTAATTGCTAGATCTCCGTATCGTCTTACACCGTCCGAGATGCAAGAATTATCTAAGCAGCTTCAAGAGCTTTTTAACAAAGGTTTTATTCGTCCTAGCTTTTTACCGTGGGGATGCTCCCGTTCTTTTTGTCAAGAAGAAGGATGGATCTTTCAGGATGTGCATCGATTACCGTGAGCATAACAAGCTTACCATCAAGAATCGATATCCCCTACCTCGCATTGATGATCTTTTTGATCAATTACAAGGTGCTTCTTATTTTTCAAAGATTGATCTGCGTTCTGGGTACCATTAACTTCGTGTGCATGAAGAAGATATTCCCAAGACAGCTTTTCGCACTCGATATGGGCATTATGAGTTCACAGTTATGCCTTTCGGTTTGACTAATGCTCCTGCAGTTTTCATGGACTTGATGAATAGGGTCTGCAAGCCTTATTTGGATAAGTTCATCATCGTCTTCATTGATGACATCTTGATTTATTCTAAGATGCAAGCTTATCATGAGCAGCATCTTCGTCTTACTCTGGAACTCCTGAAGAAAGAACAACTTTTCGCCAAATTCTCCAAGTGCGAATTTTCGCTTAAGGAAATTCAATATTTGGGACATATCGTCAACGAACAAAGTATTCATGTAGATCCCTCCAAGATCAGTGAGATTAAGGATTGGGATATGCCTACTACTCCTACCGAAGTTCGTTCATTTCTTGGTCTCGCGGGTTATTACCGCCGCTTCATCAAAAACTTCTCCAAGATTGCAGTTCCTCTAACTGCTCTAACTCAGAAGAACAAACCCTTTGATTGGGGAACCAAACTAGAAGAAGCGTTTTAGACCTTGAAGCAGAAGCTTTGTGATGTGCCTATTCTATCCTTACCTGAGGGCAATGATGATTTTGTCTTGTATTGTGATGCATCAAACTTGGGTCTTGGCTGTGTTCTTATGCAAAGGAACAAAGTCATAGCATATGCATCCAGACAGTTGAAGATACACGAGAAGAACTACACCACTCATGATCTTGAGTTAGGTGCAGTGGTATTCGCTCTCAAAATCTGGAGACACTATTTGTAGGGTACAAAATGTGTGGTTTTCACTGACCACAAAAGTCTTCAGCATATCTTCAATAAGAATGAACTCAACATGAGGCAAAGACGTTGGGTTGAACTTCTAAACGACTATGATTGCGAAATTCGCTACCATCCTGGTAAGGCGAATGTCGTGGCTGACGCATTAAGTCGTAAGGAATGTGTCAAGCTTCATTGGGTCAAAGTTCGATCTGAAATTCAAACCCGCATTTCTCAGGCTCAACATACTTGTGTTTCACAAGATTTGATGGGTAAGGAATTACCATTTCATATCAAGCCTGATCTCGAGCTTAAAGACAACGGATTGTATTATTTCATGGATCGTTTGTGGGTCCCAAGTCAAGACAATCTTCGCACCTTGCTTATGGATGAAGCTCATAAGTCTCGTTATTCTATTCATCCTGGTGGAGACAAAATGTATAAGGATCTTCGTACTCAGTATTGGTGGCCTGGTATGAAGAAAGACATTGCCTTATACGTTTCCAAATGCCTTACTTGTCTTAAGGTTAAGGCTGAACATCAACATCCTTCTGGTTTATTGGAGCAACCAGAGATTCCAGTTTAGAAATGGGAAAACATTGCAATGGATCTTATTACCAAACTTCCGCGCACAAAGGGAGGTCATGATGCCATCTGGGTAGTTGTTGTTTGTCTTACAAAGTCAGCACATTTCTTGCCGATCCGTGAGGATCTATCTGCTGAAAAACTTGCTAAAATTTATGTGGATGAAATTGTATCTAGGCATGGTGTTCCTTTGAACATTATTTTTGATAGAGATGCTCGATTCTCATCTCGTGTTTGGAGAACCATGCAATCTGCTACGGGAACCCAACTTAATTTGAGCACAGCTTATCATCCGCAATCTGATGGTCAATCTGAGAGAACAATCCAGACCTTGGAGGATATGCTTAGAGCTTGTGTGATCGATTTTGGTGGTAGTTGGGATTCGTATCTTCTGTTGATTGAATTCTCCTATAACAACAGTTATCACTCCAGCATCAACATGGCTCCTTTCGAGGCTTTATATGGACGAAAATGCCGTTCACCAGTCTGCTGGAATGAGATCGGTGAGGCTCAGCTTACTGGACCTGACCTTATTCTAGAGACTACAGATAAGGTTAAGAAAGTTCGCGATAATCTTCAGACAGCTTGATTTGGAAAATCAGGAAAAACTTGCACCTAGATATGTTGGACCATTCAAGATCGTCGAAAGAATCGGTAAGGTAGCCTACAAACTTGAGTTACCTCCTGAACTTGGAAATGCTCATCCAACCTTTCACGTGTCCAATCTCAAGAAGTGTTTAGCTGATGAGAACCTCCACATACCGCTTGATGAAATTCGTGTTGATGACACGATGCATTTTGTTGAGAAACATGTGGAAATCATGGAACGTGAAGTCAAGTGGCTCAAACGCAAGAGCATTCCACTAGTCAAAGTTCGCTGGGAATCTAAACATGGACCAGAATTTACTTGGGAACATGAAGATCAAATGAAGGCGAAGTATCCGCATCTATTCTCACAAGTTTCCTCTAAATAAATTTTGGGACGAAATTTCCACAAGTAGGGGAGACTGTGACATCTGTGCTTGAAATCATTGTATAAACCTTAATCATTTTAGTTATCAATAAAATAATGTTATTTGATCCCAATGTTTGTTTATGTTTGACATTTTTCTTGTTTTGATTTTTGTTCAATTTCAAACTCTATATCGCTTTCTCGAAAGTTATACGCAAACTGATGTGTAAACGTAATCAGTTTAATGCGAAAAACACTCCGGAACATCAATATAAGCTTACCATACCTTAAATAACCTTTACATAACTTAGAAATAAGTTTTGAAGGCTTTGGTATGGCAAAATCAAGTTTATTCGCTTACAGGGACTAATTTCGACAAACTGTGAAAGTATGCCGATTCGTACTGTAACGAACATTCTGGAACTTGATCATAAGTTAAACATACCCTAAATATCCTTTACATAGCTTAGAAATAGGCTTTGAGGGGTTCGGTGTGCTAAAATAAACTTTTTGGTCATTCAGGGACTAAAAGCGTCAAAAAGTGCATAAGTTTGCATTTTCGCGCATAACTTACGTTCTGAATATATCCGGACATCCAAAAATTTATGTAATCATTAAAATATTTTGTTTTAGTGATTGGCATGATAAAATTCCATTCGTCGCGTAATTTGGATCGTTTTTCACGTCCGTTCATGTTTCGTCGTAATTAACCGAATAACGTGATCGTACGGCCAAACGAACCGACATCCGACATATTTTTGAACATGTTTCAAGTCCCTTATGTTAAGGCATCATTGTAGAGCCTTTAAAATGGCTTAACGGGCTTTAAACATGTTAAAATGGCCTTAAAAGCATGCAGGGACTGAAACTGCCATTTCTGAAACTTGTTGCTGATGTCCCAGCTCAGGCGGGCCGCGTAAGCCCTCCTTGACTCTTACGTGGGGCATGTAAGCAGACCAGATCAGCATAAAATGTATTACAGCTTGTTTCAGCTGTTTCCATGACTTGCAAACGGTTTTTAATCATTCTATGGGCTATTTTGGGGCACCCATGGTATTCTAAAACCATGGGCATACTTGTACGGCTCAGATCGAAGCTCGGTTTTCGAGGAATGATCTTAACGGTTACCCGAAATGTATAAGTACCCCCAAGTATTTGCAATCCAAACTCACACTTTGATCTGATTTCTCTAAGTTGAAAGATGAAACCTTCATACCTGAGAATTATCTAGATCAAATCTCCATTTTTGGACCTCTTGTAAGTATTCTTTCGTTCTTTTACGCGTTTTTAAGCACAAAAGTCAAACTGTGTTTGACTTTCTGCATTGACCAGTTTATGGTCAACAAAAAGTTTGTTTGAACTTCGCAACGTAAGCGTAATCATGATGGTTATAGTCCTTGGTGACTATACCTACTGATTACCACGTTGTTTAGGCATAGTGACGAGTTATAGTTTCGGTCAAAATACGCGTTTATGCGTATTTTGCAACCAAACTATTCTTGGGTATCAAAACCCTTTGTTTTGATACCAAACCTGTTTTCTAACTTCGTTAAACATGTTTTGACATGTTTAACTCGTCACTTTTAGTTTAGTGCTTATATAAGGTCGTAAAGATAAGCGATCTAAACAACCGCATAGACTTTCGAACCCGACCCGTTTGGTCGATCATTAGGATCCGACCAAACACATTTTGTGACCATAGTTGTATAGGGAATAACCTTCCGAGGTTATACCTTATGGTCACTACGTTTAGTTAGTTGCATGATAGGTAGATTATATGCCTTAGGTAAATGACCAAAATGCCCTTTTTGCGCATAAATTCATTTTAAGCATATGTAACTTAAATTTTGACATCTAAACTGATTAGGCAACAATATTAGACATGTTAAGGCATATAATACTTGTCAAAGGACTAGTTAGGCGGTCCGAACGCATTTTACGCGAACGACGCACTAAAGTAGCGTAAGCAACCTAAACGGGTCGTAACGGGTTATAAGCACTTAGGTTAGGTTTCGTTTTAGCATGTAGGCTTTGTTAAACCATATCATATGAGTTCCAATACTCATTTGGTTTACGAAACCTCATCCTATCCGATCCTCCGATTTAGGTCCAATTTATTAACGTAGTTACCTATATTTGGTGCCGATTGATTCCGTGATCTTTCTAGCATTGCTTGGTTGTTATCCAAAGACTATTGAGCAATCTCAAGTGAGTACATAGTCCCCTCTTTTACTGTTTTCAAACATTTTGGGGTGGAACACATGTGCCTACTTGTTACTTTCGTGCTTTTCATGTTTTCTTAACATATACTTGCTATGTTCATTAGTACACGTATAGTACATGATTTTAGACATGTTTTTGCTATGTATGTTCATTTATTGCATACTTAGTACATTGTTTTACATCACATGTTATGTATGTTCATTCATTGCATACTTAGCACATTGTTTTACATTGCATTTCTGTTGCATATGTTTACTCAACATATGGACACATTGTTTTACATTTCTACTTTGTATGTTCATTTAGCATATTAAAGTACATTATTTTCATAAAACATGCTTACATTTGGTATGACATTTGGTTTGTTTAAATGGGACAAAAATACATTCATTAACATTGATCACGCCGCTTGGTAGTAAGTAATGGTACCATAGGAATTGACAACTCCCGTTCCTGAAATCCTAGGTTTGTTTGGGTGGAAGGAATGACTGAATCCAATATACATAATTTAGATAAACCTTTAATTAGTTTAACGGTTTGTCGCCACAGTCGCAAGGCTTGAATGTATGCATTTTAACAATACCGCATAGATGTTTGTATCAGTCGAGTATGCAGTTATTTTACAAAACATAACTTTGATTTATTTCAATACCTTGTTTTGTGAATTTTACCTATGGGTTTAGTTGACATATTTCACTTGCCATACATGACATTTGGTTACACATTACATGATTTACATTTGACAAATAGACATTGTTTACACATAAACATCTTGACATTGGTTCACACATTACATGGTTTACATTTGACATTAGACATGGTTTACACATAAACATTTTGACAATTGATTATGATCATTTTTACATTGATGGTTTGTTTGGTAAGTGATTTAAGTAACGAGGCGTGTGTAATATGATAAAAGCATGGTGGATACGCCGCTGGTACTTCCTATATATAAGTGCTTTCATAATATTACATATCATGACGTTATTTAAACCATTTCAGTTTAGACTTATTACATTTTACACAAATAACATATTTTCACAAGACATTGTTTTACAAACAGTTTATTTTATACAACTCATTTTACTTGGTTATTTAATTAACCATACACCTTTCTTTTATATAATCCGATTTCTTATCAAATTTTCGTATGATTTATAAAAGAAAACACTTAACAAGATTCATGACTAACTTTTATCAAACATTTCTTCAAACTTAAGTCATGAATCCTATTTTAACAAAACCTATGCATCTCACAGGCATTTTTATGCTGACGTACCCATTTTCACATGTGTTTTTAGGAGCAGATGCATAGGTTTGATCAGGATACACTAGGGTGGACTCGGGGCTTAGTGACATAAAAGAAGCAAGATTAGTTTAAATAATGTTATGTACTCTTGTTTCTTTTGTTTAAAGACAATGTAACCCCTATTTGTTAATAAATAAAACAAAACTTTAATTACCATGGTTGTGAAACAATAATTCTGTTGCTACACTCCTCGACGTTTCCGCTGCGGTTTGTTGTTTTACGCGGTCGGGGTGTGACAGAAGAGTTAGTATCAGAGCCAATGGTTATAGGGAATTAGGTTATTAGTAATGCTTTGACCTAAACTATAACTTTTCTAGGACCCTAACACAAGTTATCTTGTGTTTAGATCTTAAAACATGCACTTCACCTATCCTTAGGTGATTACCAAAACAAGAACTCAATTTTTCCAAAACGATTTTTGAAAATCGAACATTTGTATTTAAATGATATATTATAAGGTTTTGAACTGATGTGCGTGAAAGTGTTATATATATTAGGTGTATATTTTAAGCCCTTTTTAACACTTATTTTTAGCCAAGTTTTAAATTTATAAAACACGATATTTTACTAACACTAAACACACATATGGGCAAGTGCACCCATCGTGAGCGTAGTATAGCGTTGGTAAGATACCGAGGTCGTCCAAGGACACAAGAGCTTTTAGTACCGGTTTATCCTCAACGTCTAATCAAAATAAAAAGTTTAGAAAAATGTTTTAAACTAAGAAAAATAAAAACTAACTAAAATGCTGAAAATAAAAATAAAAGAAAAACAGATAGACAAGATGAATCACTTGGTTCCGACTCGTATCTAGTATAACCTTTGATTATTTCCGCACTTTTGCACATAATTAAGAGATTATCTTAGTTATTGTAGTAGGCCCCTCTTTTGAAGGTGACGTTACCCTCACCCCAGTAGTTTGAGTCAGCAAGGATACAATCCTAAAAGGGTGGATTATTGGAAGATAATGAATTAAGTTATTAATGCAATATTATGGTAGGCCCCTCTTTTGGAGGTGACGTTACCCTCGACTAAGTAGTCTGAGTCAGCAGGGATACAGTCCTAAATAGCCGGGTTATAGTATTAATAGTAGTTAACTTATGAGGGGATCAAAGAGTTTGGACCCCCGCCATCCAATACCGTGAAGTATTGAAGGAGGTCCTACTAAATTTGACCCAGGTCCATTGCAGGACCTCTAAACGCTGAACAATGGCAAGACCTTTACCAAACAGTTCCCTTAACCCCCGACCAGGTAGCCAACATACCTCCATATAGACCGTGGAGATATGAATGGTGAAAATCCTTTATTTTATATAGACAGTAAAATAATGCCAAGACACCACGGACAAACGATAAGGAAAGATCACCTTCAACATAAGTAACTAGTTATTAAACTCATTAATACAAAACCAAATAAAAAGTGCAAAAGATTAGAAATAAAAAGTATTATACTAGACACTTTGTCTTCACCAAGTGATGTAAGAGACTTAGGCAAACATGGCCTTGATTGTCAAGAACTCTTACGATCAATCTTGGATCCTGAGACGACTCACACACTCTATGATGGACAATGGATGATGGTGGTGGATGATGGTGTTGTGATGGTGGTGAGTGAAGTGTGAGAGAGGTGGTGTGCCAAGGGATGAGTTGAAATGAAACCAAGCACTCCTATTTATAGGCTGAACAGGAGGCTGGGCACGCCCCCGTGTCCGCTGGACACGGCCCCGTGCCTGTCTGACACTCTCTCTCTTCATTAATTGTAATTCGCAATTACAATTATTGCGCCTGCTGTACTTTCGCCACGCCCCCGTGTTCACTGGGCACGGCCCCGTGGTGGGCAATAGAAGCTTCTATAGGTTTGTCTTTTCTGCTGCTTCTTGGGCACGGCCCCGTGCTGGCTGAGCACGGGGCGTGTTCAGTCTTCTGCCTTCTCTATTTTGCTTGGGAAGATGCCGTTGAGGGGTCGGACAGTCCACTTATGTCCTTTTCTTGTATTTATGTTGGATTCAGCTGTCTTTTTACTTCTTTTGTGTTTTTGAGCTCATTTAATCCTGAAAATACAAAAGGAAGACAAAAAACACTCTTTTTCCAATATTAGTACTTAAAAAGGGTTAGTTTTATGCCTCATTTGATGTAATTTATATGTTGCATTTTACACACATCAAATACCCCCACACTTGAACTTTTGCTTGTCCTCAAGCAAAACTCTTTAATATGTGGCTTACACTCCCAAATGGAATGGGTAGAAGAGAAGGTCTTGGCTTGTCATAGAGTGTTGGGAATCCAAGATCTTTTTGGGTTTTATTTTTATCTATTTACAGTCCTATTTGTTATGATTTGTTTAGAACGTTTCATAGGAGAAATTACTTATTTGGGCATAACATGCCTTTTTAAAATTCAATTTATATACAAGTTCACATACCTCACGGGAGAAATCACTCACACTCGGCCGAAGGTGTATTTTTAGTGAATCACTCGGGAGCGGCATGGAACTTACTCCTACCATAAGCTTGCCAAGCAATCAATCCTCCTCCTTTTTAACTTTTATACCTTTGTAAATATCAAGAGGACTTTGTGGGTGAAGGGTTAGGCTTGGGTTAAAGGTAGGGGGTTGGGTTAGTGGTTAGTAGAAAAAAAAAGGTGAAAAAGCGTAACAAGTGTCGGTTTTCGTAGGACTTTCTATTTTTGTAATTTTTATTTTGATGAAGCTTTTAAACAAAGTTATTTTTGATGAACTTGTTTGTTTATCTTTTGCTTCATCATCAACACTTTTTTTTTTTGATCGATCATACGAAAAAACCGAACTTGTTACTAAAACAAAGGGCTAAAAATAAAAAAAGTTTTGGTGGGTAAAAGAGTTTTTGGTTTGGGTGATGAAATGAAAAGGTTTAGGCTCAAAGGGGCTAACTAGGGGGATTTTTGGGTAGGTGGTAAAAGAAAAAGAAAAATAATGGTGTAGAAATAAAAAGGGTTAGTCCTAATGCCTCCATCATTTACTTACTCGGGTTTAAGTTGATAAGGACCGGGAATGTATCGTCATGGCAAGTTCTAGAGTCGTAAGAACCAAGCGGCTATTCACACAAGAAACGAAAAATGAGCATTTAGTCTAAAGATGTAAATTTGTATGCTCAATAAAGGCTCAAAACTCACTTTTGTGGGAATGGGTTTTTATGTGATCAAGTATATATAATCAAATTTTAACTAAGCTTGTCATGCCGTTTCATAATTTTCTTATATTGGTTCTTGTTATCACTACGCTATCGGTTGTAAATTCGTAAAAATATAACCTTTTTGAGAGCTTGAATTTCCCGAGTTAAACCTAGACAAGTAAAAAAGAATGACATTTTTGAAAAAAATTGGGGTGATTAGCGGTTCCAATAGAGTTTTGTGTAATGCTTGTATTTAGGACTTGCAAAATTTCAAGGTTTTAGCATCCCCCCCACACTTAAATTACACATTGTCCTCAATGTGTCCCAAAAATAAATTTTTAGGTTGATTAGATGTGTAAAAAGGTGTAAAAAACAAAAATTTTGTGTTACTGGCAACCTGGACACGACCCCGTGTTGAGTGGACACGACCCCGTGTTCAGGTGCCAGTAACGAGAACTTACAGAAGGTGAACACGGGGGCGTGTTGAGTGGACACGACCCCGTGTCTGTCAAGGTCTGCAGAATTAAAACAAACAGCAGGTTCAGGGGAATGGGCACGGGGGCGTGTCGGCTGGACACGACCCCGTGTGGACAGTCTGCAAAGTCGAAAAACAGGTTTCTTTCTTCGTTTTTCCAGTCCCGGCTTAAAGAGTACTAATGCTTAGTACTTTAAGCCTCGTATGTACCTGCTTAGTCAACAAACACTCCACCAAACATAGCAAACATCCTACTTTTACCAAAGTTAACATCCATGTCAAAGTTAAAAGAAAAAAAAATGCAGAAAATAGTTAGGAAAAGTAAATTGTTTAACACTTGGCACGCAGGCCATCAATTGTTCAAGATTAAAAAGGGTTAACCTGGGGAGTCATCAATCAACCGCTTCCTCCTCTGCTCCTCTCGCCTACTCCATAGCATCGTCGTCATCATCATCGTCATCATCCCCTCCATGGCGTGCAATGTGGTCTCGTATGTATCCAACATCGTCTTGGATCTCGGATAGGTTTCTCTCGATAGCTCCGACCCGGTGGTAGGTGTTGCTCGCCATGTTATAGGTGTTCCTAGTACACATAAGGTTTTCCTGCAACAAATCATGCAAACTTTGAAAGTTAGGAAAACCGCCTCCCGAGGAGGATGATTGGCCCGGATCACCGTGGGGTTGGTATTGGTACTGATGATGTTGCGGAGTTGGGAGGACAAGCGCTTCTTGCGGGTTCCATGCATGACCTTGCATCCTTTGAAAGGTTACCGTCCCGTCTTCTGCCTCATAAATCAGGTTCATTGAGCGGCATATGTGAATATCCACCGTACCCGACCATGGGCTCCTCTCAAATGACCTAGGTATGTGGGCGAAGTGCTTGAAGAGATGGTACACCCAACCCCCAAAGAAAATAGGAGTTGGTGCATTAGCAAGGCGGTTGTGATGCATGTTTCGGAGCATGAGGAATGGAACATCGAGCGGCCTGCGGTTGTGAATGCAGTGGAGGACAACCAAATCTCTTAACCCAACGACGCCACTACTGTCATGCCTTTGACTAAGAGAGTAGCCGAGGAGCCTATGAATGTATCTGTATAGCGGATCCCTCAGCTTTGTACTCTTAGTGCTGCTTGGATTGTAGAACCCTTCTCCAATTTGAGCCCACATGGCTTGGCACTCGTTATCACCTATCTCTCTCATTCCCCCAGTATTTTCTTCGTTTCCCGCATCCTCTTCCGCATACAACCCGATAATCGACCCAAATTGTGCCATAGAGATCGAATACCTCGTCCCGCCACACCGGAATGACACCCCTTCATTGTCGAACGGGTCGCACCTTGAAGTGAATGCAAAGGTGCTGTAGAATTCCAAGGTGCATTCATGGATGGAACGGAGTCGAGTTGTTAGTGCGACTCTTAGTGGTCCCGTGACAATGTTGTTGAAACGGTTGATTTGATTCACCATGGTTAGCAGTTCTGTGCAAGCTTGCCTCGGGTATTCCTCCGGCCTTGTTTGAAGAAGCTCGTATCGAGCTCTTGCATCGAGCTCATTGGCGTTAAATCTTGTGAACTTCCTGGCCATCTGCAAGAATACACCAAAAGTTAGCACGAAACAGAAATATTTTCGGACAAAACTGCAAACAGCGGGCTGGACACGACCCCGTGTTCAGCGGACACGGCCCCGTGTCCAGAGGTCTGTTACTCAAAAATCCCATTTTTCGACCCGTTTTCGAAAACTTGAAAATTTTTGGTCCAATAGGTGCGGTTTCCCCCGAAAATGAAACCCTAAGTGCCGTTTTTCCCAAAATATCCCGTTTACCCTATCAATTTTATCTTTTTCGGTTCAAGAACAAGGGTTTGGGGTTTTTGTAAGAAATCGGGTGAATCTATGAACAATACAAGTGTATTTACTTCCCTTTACACTAATCTAACTAAATGCAAACAGATCTAAACAAAAATTTGAGGTTCGATCCGGATGAACTTCAAAAACCCTCGATTTTTCCCCAAATTTTTGGTGTTTTAACTACATGCAAGTAACTAATCTAACTACTAAAAGTGATAGAATCATACCTTGATGTTGTTAGATCGATAGGAGACGTTGAAATTCTGCGAAAAATCGCCTGAAACCAGAGCTTTTGCGGGGAAACGGGGCGTGTGGAATGAAGTAACTGTTTTGAAAAAGGGGATTTATCCCGACTGCAGCGCGGACACGGCCCCGTGTCCAGCGGACACGGCCTCGTGCCGAGCAAAGTTTTTTTTTTTTTTTTTTAAGTGCTCGTGTGAGTGCCCCTTTTTCCCATAAGCTATGGTTAGAAAACTTACTGCTTTATTTTGTTGTCTCAATCGTTCGTAACTTACCAGGCATGATGTTTTTATTCTTCCACTGTTTGAAGCGAGATCTCTTCTTCTTCATCCTTAATGAATCCTTGATAGAGTTTCAGCCGTTGGCCATTGACCTTAAATGGGGGCCCATTTCGAGATTTAATTTCTACTGCACCGTGTGGAAAAATATGGGTGATGGAAAAAGGTCCTGACCACCTAGACTTTAATTTACCAGGAAACAATCGAAGTCGTGAATTAAACAAAAGAACTAGATCTCCTACCCGAAATTCATTAGGTTTAATATGTTTGTCATGCAAATTTTTCATTCTCTCCTTATAAATTTCAGAGTTTGAGTATGCATAATTCCTAAGCTCGTCTAATTCATTTAATTGACAAAATCGATTTTTACCAGCAAATTCTAAATCCAAGTTTACATTTTTGATTGCCAAGTAGGCTTTGTGTGCAATTTCTACTGGTAATTGATAACTTTTTCCATAGACTAGCTTATATGGGGTTGTACCTATTGTTGTTTTATAAGCAGTTCGAAAAGCCCATAAAGCATCGTCTAACTTATCAGCCCATTCCTTTTTATTTAACCCTACGGTTTTTTCGAGTATTCGTTTTAAACCTCTATTAGTCACTTCGGCTTATCCGTTTGTTTGAGGGTGATATGCTGTTGAAACCCGGTGATAGACCCCATATCTTGTTAAAAAAATTTCAAGTTGATGGTTGCAAAAATGGGTACCTCTATCACTTATTAAAGCTTTAGGTGTGCCAAAACGAGAGAATAATTTTTTCAGAAATCTTACCACGACTCTTCCATCATTTGTTGGAAGTGCCTCGGCCTCGGCCCATTTAGACAAGTAATCCACTGCCACAAGTATATATTTGTTTCCTTTCGATGGTGGGAAAGGTCCCATAAAGTCGAGTCCCCACACATCAAAAATTTCACAAACAAGAATGCCATTTTGTGGCATTTCGTTTTTGGAAGAAATATTACCTGTTCTTTGGCAAGCATCACATGTTTTTACAAGACTTTGGGCGTCTGGCGGAGAATTCTTCGTGCTTCACTACCATGTACGCATCGTCGGAGGAGTTGGTCGGCACACATTTTGAAAAGATATGGATCTTCCCAAAAGTAGTGTTTCACATTGGCAAAGAATTTTTTTCTTTGATGATGTGGCCGTCCTTTTGCGACTATACCGCTAGCTAGGTAGTTAGCATAGTCGGCATACCATGGTTCTTCCTTGTATTCCACCATTTCCAGGGACTCAGTTGGGAATTTTTCGTTGATTTGCTCATCCCTGGTTGCCTCTAAAGCAGGGTCTTCTAAGCGTGAAAGATGATCTGCTGCGGTATTTTCTGCTCCTCTTTTGTCCTTGATTTCAATGTCAAATTCTTGGAGGAGTAGAATCCACCTAATCAAACGTGGTTTTGCGTCCTGCTTCTTGAAGAGATATCGAATGGCTGCATGGTCTGTATAGACTATAGTTTTAGAAAGAACAAGATAAGAACGAAATTTATCAAAAGCAAATACCACAGCTAGTAATTCTTTTTCAGTTGTTGTGTAATTTTCTTGTGCATCATTAAGTGTTTTACTAGCATAATAGATTGGGTGGAAATGCTTTTCTTTTCTTTGTCCCAAGACAGCTCCAACTGCAAAGTCACTAGCATCACACATGATTTCGAAAGGATATTTCCAATCAGGCGCTATCATGATAGATGCATTGACTAACATTTCTTTTAGGGTTAGAAATGCTTGATTGTAATCCTTGTCAAAGATGAATGGAGCATCTTTTTTAAGTAATTTCGTTAGAGGCCTTGAGATTTTTGAAAAGTCTTTGATAAACCGTCTATAAAATCCGGCATGCCCTAGGAAACTTCTGATAGCTCGTACGGAGGATGGAGGTGGCAATCTAGAAATGGTATCTATTTTGGCTCGATCCACCTCCATTCCTTCGCTTGAGATCTTGTGACCGAGTACTATTCCCTCCGTTACCATGAAATGGCATTTTTCCCAATTAAGGGCGAGGTTAGTTTCCTCACATCGGGATAGCATTCGTTCAAGGTTATCGAGGCATTGGTCATATGAATCCCCAAAGATAGAAAAGTCATCCATGAAGACTTCCATTGTTTTTTCTATCATGTCATGGAAAATAGCCACCATGCAACGTTGGAATGTTGTTGGGGCATTACATAGACCAAACGGCATGCGTCGATAAGCAAAAGTTCCATAGGGACATGTGAAAGTTGTCTTTTCTTGGTCTTCGGGTGCTATCGGGATTTGAAAGTAACCTGAAAAACCATCCAAGAAACAGTAAAATTTATGACCGGATAATCTTTCTAACATTTGATCAATGAAAGGTAAAGGAAAGTGATCCTTTCTTGTTGCTTCATTTAATCGTCTATAATCTATACATACTCTCCATCCTGTGACGGTTCTCGTTGGTATTAGTTCATTCTTTTCGTTAGTTATTACCGTCATACCTCCTTTCTTTGGAACTACTTGGACGGGACTTACCCAAGGACTATCGGAGATAGGATAGATAAGTCCAGCGTCAAGTAGCTTGATGACTTCGTTTTTAACCACTTCTTGAACATCTGGATTTACTCGACGTTGTGGTTGTATGACCGATTTGTAGTCATCATTCATCAAAATTTTGTGTGTGCACATAGAAGGACTAATTCCTTTTATGTCTACAAGTTTCCAAGCTATTGCGTTTTTGTGTTTTTTCAAAAGATTAATTAATTTTTCCTTTTCTAAGTTATCTAATTTAGACGAAATAATTACAGGTAAATTACCATCTTTGTCTTGAAAAGCATATTCCAAACCTTTTGGGAGTTCTTTGAGCTCGAGTGGTGGGTCTTTAGGAGACTCCTTATTTGGTTGCTCATTTCGATCAAGAACTTTAAAAGTTTGTTCTATGGCGACCTCTTCTTCAACAAAGTGGTCAATCTCTTCACTTGTATCGGGTGGTTCATCTTCATCTTCAATTAGGGGGTCATTATTGCCGAATGGATATTTCATTGATCGCTCGAGATCGACACTTCTTTTAAATGCCCCTAATTGAAGAGGTAGATTGTTGAACTTCCGGTTTTTCAAAGCTTCGTGAGTTTTTACAAATGGTCGTCCCAACACTAGAGGAGCGTCATCGAGGATGACGAAGTCGGTCGGGATTATCATTTGATTTGTTTGAACCAAGACATCTTCAACTATACCGATTGATTTTATTACTTTCCGATTGGATAGAAAAATGGGTATTTGAAGTGGAGAAAAATCGCTAATACTTAATTTTTTTGAAAATGTAATTAGGCATTATGTTAACACAAAGATCTTTATCGATTGTGACATTACTAATAAACGAATTTTGAAAAAAACATGGAACCGGTGTAATGTTAATTTCAAATGGGTCTTCTTTTATTAGCGACGTTTGATCATTAGTTAACTTAACACTTACCGTTTCGTCAATTTTAGCGTTAGTGTTTAACTCTTTTAAAAACTTAGCATGAGTGGGTACTAAACAATGGTTTTCGAAAGAAGGTGACAAGAGATTAATTTCTTCAAAATTAGACTCTTCTTGAATGTTAACGTTGTCGGACTCACCTTTTTCGTTGTTTAACTCATGTGTCGGTTTTTCACTTATTTGTTCTTCCATTTTAACACTTTCGGTTATCTCTTCTTTTTTTAATTCTTCTCTTGCGCGGGACTCCTCTTCCCTTGCGCGAGCTTCTTTTATACATCGATCGATAACTCTAATGTGTTCTAATATCCTATCGGTTACTTCGGTTATAGAAAAAGAATCGGTGTTTTCTAAGCTTGAATCCGGTTGTTCGACCCTTTGTTCCTCATAATACCCATATGAAGTCGATGGTTCGCACCATTGTTCTTCATTGTAAGCATATGATGGATAAGGTTCGTAATTTTGTTCTCCATAATACTCATATGAGGTGGGTTGTTCACGCCAAGGTTCCTCATAGTAAGCATACGAAGGTGGTGGCTCATATCTTGGTTCCTCAAAGTATGAGTATGAGGGCTCATACCTTGGTTCATCAAAATATGAGTATGAGGGAGGAGGTTCATACCTTTGGTCTTCATAGGATGTGTATGAAGTTGATGGTTCGTACCTGGGCTCCTCATAGTAGGTGTATGAATTGGATGGTTGATATGAGCGATTATTTTGAACCGATCTTGCGTTACGACAATTAGTGCAATAATTACCCCTATAATCATCCTCCTCATAGGTGTAGTTGTAACCTCCTGAGTACTGATCCATAAGAATCACTCAGCAGACCACAACTGAGTCTCGAGATCAGAAAACAAAAATAAAAACGGAAACAGAGGCTGGACACGGCCCCGTGTTCAGTGAGCACGGCCCCGTGTTCAGGATCTGTATCTGGGCGTTTTAATTAAAGTTACTGATTTCGTTGAGCACGGGGCGTGTTCAGTGAGCACGGCCCGTGTTCAAGCTACTGTTACTGGGTGTTTTTATGAAAATGTGCAGCACGGCCCCGTGTTCGGCGAACACGGCCCCGTGTACAGGTTACTGTAAATGCAAAACTAAACTAAAATGCAGAAAAATGTGCGCGCTTTTAAAAAGGTTTTGAAGAACTGATTAGGCCGTCGATTTTAAGCTTTCTTAAAATCCTTGTGTCCTCGGCAGCGGCGCCAAAAACTTGATGTGCGTGAAAGTGTTATATATATTAGGTGTATATTTTAAGCCCTTTTTAACACTTATTTTTAGCCAAGTTTTAAATTTATAAAACACGATATTTTACTAACACTAAACACACGTATGGGCAAGTGCACCCATCGTGAGCGTAGTATAGCGTTGGTAAGATACCGAGGTCGTCCAAGGACACAAGAGCTTTTAGTACCGGTTTATCCTCAACGTCTAATCAAAATAAAAAGTTTAGAAAAATGTTTTAAACTAAGAAAAATAAAAACTAACTAAAATGCTGAAAATAAAAATAAAAGAAAAACAGATAGACAAGATGAATCACTTGGTTCCGACTCGTATCTAGTATAACCTTTGATTATTTCCGCACTTTTGCACATAATTAAGAGATTATCTTAGTTATTGTAGTAGGCCCCTCTTTTGAAGGTGACGTTACCCTCACCCCAGTAGTTTGAGTCAGCAAGGATACAATCCTAAAAGGGTGGATTATTGGAAGATAATGAATTAAGTTATTAATGCAATATTATGGTAGGCCCCTCTTTTGGAGGTGACGTTACCCTCGACTAAGTAGTCTGAGTCAGCAGGGATACAGTCCTAAATAGCCGGGTTATAGTATTAATAGTAGTTAACTTATGAGGGGATACAGTCCTACTAAATTTGACCCAGGTCCATTGCAGGACCTCTAAATGCTGAACAATGGCAAGACCTTTACCAAACCATTCCCTTAACCCCCGACCAGGTAGCCAACATATCTCCATATAGACCGTGGAGATATGAATGGTGAAAATCCTTTATTTTATATAGACAGTAAAATAATGCCAAGACACCACGGACAAACGATAAGGAAAGATCACCTTCAACATAAGTAACTAGTTATTAAAGTCATTAATACAAAACCAAATAAAAAGTGCAAAAGATTAGAAATAAAAAGTATTATACTAGACCCTTTGTCTTCACCAAGTGATGTAAGAGACTTAGGCAAACATGGCCTTGATTATCAAGAACTCTTACGATCAATCTTGGATCCCGAGACGACTCACACACTCTATGATGGACAATGGATGATGGTGGTGGATGATGGTGTTGTGATGGTGGTGGGTGGTGGGTGAAGTGTGAGAGAGGTGGTGTGCCAAGGGATGAGTTGAAATGAAACCAAGCACTCCTATTTATAGGCTGAACAGGAGGCTGGGCACGCCCCCGTGTCCGCTGGACACGGCCCCGTGCCTGTCTGACACTCTCTCTCTTCATTAATTGTAATTCGCAATTACAATTAATGCGCCTGCTGTACTTTCGCTACGCCCTCGTGTTCACTGGGCACGGCCCCGTGGTGGGCAATAGAAGCTTCTATAGGTTTGTCTTTTCTGCTGCTTCTTGGGCACGGCCCCGTGCTGGCTGAGCACGGGGCGTGTTCAGTCTTCTGCCTTCTCTATTTTGCTTGGGAAGATGCCGTTGAGGGGTCGGGCAGTCCACTTATGTCCTTTTCTTGTATTTATGTTGGATTCAGCTGTCTTTTTGCTTCTTTTGTGTTTTTGAGCTTATTTAATCCTGAAAATACAAAAGGAAGACAAAAAACACTCTTTTTCCAATATTAGTACTTAAAAAGGGTTAGTTTTATGCCTCATTTGATGTAATTTATATGTTGCATTTTACACACATCAGAACCCTCTAAGTTTTCAAAATGATTTTGAAAATAATCACCCACCCTTTCGGATGATTCTTTTGGCCTTGTGCCTTCCAAATTTTCAAAATCTCGTCAAAGTTTTGGGCCTAATAAATGTGAACACGTGCAATCTGGAAGAGTGGATGCCTTTATCTCGGGTTTTCTGTCTAGGCTAGAGTGTTCGTACAAATCCACATAATCGGACCAGTCACTCTTACCTAGGAACTCTTGGGGTGAGTGTCCACTTATAGGCTAAAGCATGTCTTCGCGATACATTATTTTTGACCCATTTACTTTGATTAGTCACTGTGTGTCGTTTGTTTGCGTTGTGGCACGGACGAATGAACACCATCTTTGCTTTTGCCAATTTTTGTATCATCTCATTCTTTTCATCTAATCATCTCACTCGTTTTCTCTCATGTTTCCTCTTTTAGAATGCCTCCTCGACACGAAAATCCGCTTCCTAATGCCGAAATGGCAGCTATCATTGCGCAGCAAATGGCTGTTGTACTCCCAGACATTGTTGCTCAAGTTAACCAAGCCAACAATAACCAAAATGCTCCATGCAATTTCAAGAGTTTCAATTCGGCTAAACCACTCAAGTTTAGTGGTTCTGAAGGAGCAACTGGGCTCCTACAGTGGTTTGAGAGCATCGAGAGTACGTTTCGTCATGTTCAGTGTCCTGATAATCGCAAATTCGAGTTTGCTTCCAGCGTATTTCAAAAGAGGGCTCTTACATGGTGGAATGGAGTTATGAGAGACCGTGGTGCTGAGGTCGCTTTAGCACAGACTTGGGCCGAGCTTAGGGATCTTATGATGAGGGAATTCTGCCCTCGTCATGAACTAAGGGCTTTAGAAAGGGGGTTTGATGATTTGAAGCAAGATAGTAGTGAGCATCGGGCTTACACTGACATGTATGAAGAGTTGAGTTTGTTATGCCCAACAATGGTTACCCCACTCGAGAAAGCTATCGAGAGGTATGTAGATGGCTAACCTGACTCCGTAGAAGACATCGTCACTGGTAGTCACCCTACCACAGTTCATCAGGCAATCGAGTTAGCTGCGACTTTGACTGAGTCGCAGGTCCGAAAGGGGAAGCTTCATAGGAAGGGTGACAAGGATAAGAAACAATCGACTGGTAAGGGTGAAAGCAAGAAGGGTAAGAGAAAGAAGGGCAAGGAATCCAGTTCCTCAAAAGGGTCTAGGAAGCGCAAGGCTTCCCAGAACTTCGCTGTCACTACCCAAGTCAATCAGGCAGCTCCCAATCAGCCTGCACAACCACCAGCAAAGAAACGGTATGCGGGGAATGCACCGTTGTGCAACAGATGAAATAGCCACCATCAACCGCAAGTTCAATGTTGTTTCTGTACTAAGTGTGGAAGTCGGGTCATTTAGCCGATATTTGTCGCTTTGCTCCCAATCAAGCGGAATATAACCCAGTCCCAGCAGGTTGCTCAACCGCCTGCTCAACAACAAGCACAAACTGCACGACCTCACTACCCTCCTGGTTCGTGCTACAACTGTGAGGATCTGACCCACTACCGTAATCAGTGTCCAAGGTTGGTGAATGCAAACCAAGCTCAGGCTCGTGGACGAGTCTACAACATGAATGCTAATGAGGCGCGAGCAGACAATGAAGTGGTCAATGGTACGTTTCTTGTTAACAATCAACCTGCATCTGTTCTTTTTGATTCAGGTGCCGATAAGAGTTTTGTGTCATTATCTTTTGAGCCTTTGCTTTGGATGACTAGAACGAAACTAGGAAAGCCTTTGACAGTAGAAGTTGCTAGTGGTGAACCCGTTGTTCTTGATTCTGTTCTTCGTAACTGCCAGTTGAACCTTAACAACCATCTTTTTCCTATTGACCTCACACCGATGCAACTTGGAAGCTTTGACATTATAGTGGGAATGGATTGGTTAGCCAAGTATCATGCAGAGGTAGTTTGTTTTGAGAAGATTGTTCATATTCCTCTTTCGACAGGTAAGATCCTAGAGGTTCGTGGTGAGAAACCTGCTAGTAGCCTCAAACTCATTACTAAAGCTCGGAAGTATCTGCGCAAGAACTATGTGGCCTTTTAGGCACATGTTGTGGCGGATAAAGGCAAAGGTAAGTCTATTCACGATATCCCTGCTGTTCGGGATTATCCTGAATTTTTTCCTGAAGCATTACCTGGTTTACCCCCAGCACGCCAAGTTGAGTTCCGTATTGATCTTGTACCTGGTGCCAATCCTATTACTAGATCTCCGTATCGTCTTGCACCGTCCGAGATGCAAGAATTATCTAAGAAGCTTCAAGAGCTTTCTGACAGAGGTTTTATTCGTCCTAGCTTTTCACCTTGGGGTGCTCCCGTTCTTTTTGTCACGAAGAAGGATGGATCTTTCAGGATGTGCATCGATTACCGTGAGCTTAACAAGCTTACCATCAAGAATCGATATCCCCTACCTCGCATTGATGATCTTTTTGATCAATTACATGGCGCTTCTTATTTTTCAAAGATTGATCTGCGTTCTGCGTACCATCAACTTCGTGTGCATGAAGAAGATATTCCCAAGACAGCTTTCCGCACTCGATATGGGCATTATGAGTTAACAGTTATGCCTTTCGGTTTGACTAATGCTCCTGCAGTTTTCATGGACTTGATGAATAGGGTCTGCAAGCCTTATTTGGATAAATTCGTCATTGTCTTCATTGATGACATCGTGATTTATTCTAAGACGCAAGCTGATCATGAGCCGCATCTTCGTCTTACTCTGGAACTCCTGAAGAAAGAACAACTTTTTGCCTAATTCTCCAAGTGCGAATTTTGGCTTAAGGAAGTTCAATTTTTGGGACATATCGCCAACGAACAAGGTATTCATGTAGATCCCTCCAAGATCAGTTTGATTAAGGATTGGGATACGCCTACTACTCCTACCGAAGTTCGTTCATTTCTTGGTCTCGCGGGTTATTATCGCCGCTTCATCAAAAACTTCTCCAAGATTGCAGTTCCTCTAAATGCTCTAACTCAGAAGAACAAAATCTTTGATTGGGGAACCAAACAAGAAGAAGCGTTTTAGACCTTGAAGCAGAAGCTTTGTGATGCGCTTATTCTATCCTTACCTGAGGGCAATGATGATTTTGTCGTGTATGGTGATGCATCAAACTTGGGTATTGGCTGTATTCTTATGCAAAGGAACAAAGTCATAGCATATGCATCCAGACAGTTGAAGATACACGAGAAGAACTACACCACTCATGATCTTGAGTTAGGTGCAGTGGTATTCGCTCTTAAATTCTTGAGAGACTATTTATATGGTACAAAATGTGTGGTTTTCACTGACCACAAAAGTCTTCAGCACATCTTTAATCACAAAGAACTCAACATGAGGCAACGACGTTGGGTTGAACTTCTAAACGACTATGATTGCGAAATTCGCTACCATCCTGGTAAGGCGAATGTCGTGGCTGACGCATTATGTCGTAAGGAACATGTCAAGCTTCATTGTGTCAAAGTTCGATCTGATATTCAAACCTACATTTCTCAGGCTCAACATACTTGTGTTTCACAAGATTTGATGGGTAAGGAATTACCATTTCATATCAAGCCTGATCTCGAGCTTAAAGACAATGGATTGTATTATTTCATGGATCATTTATGGGTCCCAAGTCAAGACAATGTTCGCACCTTGCTTATGTATGACGCTCACAAGTCTCGTTATTCTATTCATCCTAGTGCAGACAAAATGTATAACGATCTTCGTACTCAGTATTGGTGGCCTTGTATGAAGAAAGACATTGCCTTATACGTATCTAAATGCCTTACTTGTCTTAAGGTTAAGGCTGAACATCAACATCCTTCTGGTTTACTGGAGCAACCTGAGATTCCAGTTTGGAAATGGGAAAAGATTGCAATGGATCTTATTACTAAACTTCCGTGCACAAAGATAGGTCATGATGCCATCTGGGTAGTTGTTGATCGTCTTACAAAGTCAGCACATTCCTTGCCGATCTGTGAGGATCTATCTGCTGACAAGCTTGCTAAAATTTATGTGGATGAAATTGTATCTAGGCATGGTGTTCCTTGGAACATTATTTCTGACAGAGATGCTAAATTCTCATCTCGTTTTTGGAGAACCATGCAATCTGCTATGGGAACCCAACTTAATTTGAGCACAGCTTATCATCCGTAATCTGATGGTCAATCTGAGAGAACAATCCAGACCTTGGAGGATATGCTTAGAGCTTGTGTGATCGATTTTGGTGGTAGTTGGGATTCGTATCTTCCGTTGATTGAATTCTCCTACAACAACACTTATCACTCCAGCATCAACATGGCTCCTTTTGAGGCTTTATATGGTCGAAAATGTCGTTCACCAGTCTGCTGGAATGAGATCGGTGAGGCTCAGCTTACTGGACCTGACCTCATTTTAGAGACTACATATAAGGTTAAGAAAGTTCGCGATAACTGTCACACCCCGACCACGTTAAAACAACGAAACCGCGGCGGAAACGTCGGGGAGTGTTGCAACAGAATTATTGTTCCACAACCACGGTAATCAAAAGTTTTGTTTTATTTAATTATTAGGTAATTTACATTGTCTTTAAACCAAACAAACAAGTTACATATCGTCTATCATTGTTTTTATGTCACTAAGGCAACGTCCAGATCCTAAGTGAACACCCTTCCTAGCAATCAACATCAAGCAACATTACCTGAAACATATGTAAAAACAAAGTCAGCAAAGAAATGCTGGCGAGCACAGAGGTTTTAGAAGAGTATCGGATTCATGGCTCGTTTATATGTTGCAGTACCTTATTAGACTACAAGATTCAAAAGTGCAAACCTCGTTTTGAAAAGTGTATTGCAACATAATTAACCAACTTAAATCAAGTTGGTTATAGTTTATAAAATCTGGTAGCCATGATTCTTAACCCCAAAACATTTGTTTTAGTAAACCAAATTGTAAAACATCTCGTAAAAACTCGTTAATAAAACTCGTATGGTTTATATCATTTCGAAAACCTCGTTGTGTGACATCGTTTCAAAATCGTTTATCCCAGTGAACTAAATAATGACACGGAATATAATATGATAAAAGCACTTATATATAAGATGTACCAGCGGTGTATCTACCATGCTTTTATCTTGTTACACCCGTCCCATTACCTAATCATAACCCAAACCAATCGTTTGTTCAAATCGTTTATCTCGTTTAAATCGTTTCAAATCGTTTAACTCATCCCAAAATCGTTTTCATTTTAATTGTGAAACTACTTATGGTCGTGTCGCTAATAACATTCAAACCTTCATGAGTCGACTATCTCGCTTCTCGCATTAACAAACCACCAAAGGGTAAGTTAACGATCATCAGATTCGGTCGTTACCTACATAACCCCCACACATAACCATGGGTGTAGTCTAATAACGGGATTTGTCAGATCCTATGGTACCATAACCTAATACTGGTGGGCTTGATCAATGTTAATGAATATCATTCGTTATGTAACTATAACCAACAAGTTCGTTCACTTATTCGAAATCATTATTAGTTTAATATAAACCATCTTAATCGTTTTTGAAAACATCGTTTAAACCTTGAAATCATTTTGCACAAATGAATCACCCCAAAACAATTGAAAATAGTAAAATAGGGGAACTATGTACTCACTTGAAGTGCAAAAGATCCTCAATCTAAAGAACTCAACAAGCTCAATCAAACCAAGGAAACTCAAGCAGCACCTAATAATCGAATCACTAGATAAATAAATCGACACCTAAATTGGAAGATCGGACATAATGAGGTCTTGTAAACCAAATAAGTATTGGAACTCATGTGATATGGTTTAACAAAGCCTACATTCTAGATCTGAATCTAATCTAAGTGCTTTCGACCCGTTACGACCCATTAAGGTAGCTTACGCTACTTTAACGCGTCGTTCGCGTAAAACGCGTTCGAGACGTCTAACTAGTCCTATGACAAGTATTATATGCCTAAACATGTTTAATTATGTTGCATAATCAGTTAAGTGGCAAATGTTTAGGTTACATATGCTTAAAATCCAATTATGCATGAAAAGGGCATTTTGGTCATTTACCTAAGGCATATAAACTACCTATCATACAACTACTTAAACTAGGTGACCATAAGGTATAACGTAGGAAAGTTATTCCCTATGCAACTATGGTCACTAATCATGCTTGGTCGGATCCTAATGATCGACCAAACGGGTCGAGTTCGAAAGTCTAAGCGGTGGTTTAGACCGCTTGACTTACGACTCTAAACAAGCACTAAACTAAAAGTGACGAGCTAAACATGTTGGAACATGTTTAACTAAGTTAGAAAACAGGTTTTTGATATCAAAACAAAGTGTTTTGATACCAAGAGTAGGTTGGTTGCAAAATACGCATAAATGCGCATTTTGACCGAAACTACGACTCGTCACTACGCCTAGTCAACATGGGAATCAGTAGGTATAGTCACAAGGGACTATAACTATCGTGATCACGCTCACGTTGCGAAGTTCAAACGAACTTCGTGTTGACCAACTCGTGGTCAAAGCATAAAGTCAAACACTGTTTGACTTTCACGCTCGAAAAGCGATAAAAGAACGAAAGAAGCTTACAAAGGGTCCTTGCTAGGGAGAACTTGATCTTAAAATCTCAGGTATGAAGTATTATAACTTCAACTTAGACAAATCAGATCAAGGGTGAGTAGAAATGGAAGGAGGGCTTGGCTATTTATAGTTTTCGCAAAACCGTTAAGATCATTCCATGCTAAAAAGGGAAAGATCTTGGCCATCCATGTGGGCTAGTGGTTTTAGAATACAAGGGGTACACAAATACCAGTCCATAGAGTGCAAAACCAGGGATTAAAACCATTAGAATAGGTTGTATTGGCCAGTTTCAATGTTTCTGCAATTCTGCTGTCTCTGGTAAAGCTTACGGACCGTAAGCAAGTCCCCATACGGTCCGTACGGACCTTGCAGACCAGCAACTTTCACAAATTGGCAGATTTAGTCCCCGAAGCCCTAAACTTGATTTTTGATGCATTTTTGACACGTTTAAGCCTCGTTAACCCCATTTCAAAGATCTAAATGAAGTTAAAGTATAGGGAACTTAAAATATGCTCAAAAACATCTCGGATCTCGGTTCGTTTGGTCGTACAGTTGCGTTATTCGGTTAATTACGACGGAAGTCGTAACAAACGCAAAGACGATCAAAATTAAGCGACGAATGGAATTTTATCATGCCAATCACTAAAATAAAATATTTTAATGATCACATAAAATTTTGGATGTCCAGATATATTCAGAACGTAAGATATGCGCGAAAATGCAAACTTATGCACTTTTTGACGCTTTTAATCCCTATTGATCAAATAAATTTATTTTAGCATACCGAACCCCTCAAAGCCTATTTCTAAGCTATGTAAAGGATATTTAGGGTATGTTTAACTTATGATCAAGTTCTGGAATGTTCTTTACTATACAAATCGGCATAGTTTCACAGTTTGACACAAATAGTCCCTGCGATCGAACAAACTTGATTTTGACACACCAAACCATCCAAAACTTATTTCTAAGTTATATGAAGGTTATTTAAGGTATTTTAAGCGTATTTCACTATTCCGGAGTGTTTTTCGCGTTAAACTGACTGCGTTTACGCATCAGTTTGCGTATAACCTTCCAGAAAGCGATTTAAAGCTTGAAATCGGAATCGAATCAAATCGAAAAATTATCAAACACAAATACACACATATTAACACAAAAGCACATATAATAACACCAAAACACATTGTTTTATTGATAATTAACATTGTTTTACATTGTACATCGATTACAGAACACAGTTGTCGCAGTCTCCCATACTTTAGGAAATTTCGTCACGAAATTTTAGCTAGAGGAAACTTGTGAGAACAATTGCGGATATTTCGCCTTCATTTGGTCCTCACGTTTCCAAGTAAACTCCGGGCCACGTTTGGATTCCCAGCGAACCTTGATCAATCGAACCCCTTTGTTTTTCAACTGTTTGACTGCACGGTCCACTATCTCCACAGGTTTCTCGACAAAGTGTATCGTTTCGTCAACTTGAATTTCATCGAGTGGAATGTGAAGATTAGTGTCAGCTATACACTTTCGCAAATTGGACACGTGAAAAGTCGGATGAATATTTCCAAGCTCTGGAGGCAGCTCTAGTCGATAGGCAACCATTCCAATTCTTTCAACAATCTTAAATGGTCCAACATATCGAGGTGCAAGTTTTCCTTTCTTTCCAAATCTCACCACTCTCTTCCAAGGTGACACCTTGAGTAGGACATGGTCTCCGACTTTAAATTCCAAAGGCTTACGTCGCACATCCGCATAACTCTTTTGACTGCTTCTAGCTGTCACAAGATTATCATGAATTTTCTTGATTTTGTCTGTCGTTTCTAGAATGAGCTCATGTCCAGTAAGCTGAGCTTCACCGATCTCATTCCAACAGACAGGTGAACAACATTTTCGACCGTAAAGAGCTTCGAACGGTGCCATATTGATGCTAGCATGATAACTATTGTTGTAAGAGAACTCAATCAATGGAAGATGAGAATCCCAATTACCACCAAAGTCTATCACACATGTTCTAAGCATATCCTCCAAAGTTTGAATCGTCCTCTCAGATTGTCCATCTGTTTGGGGATGATAAGCAGTGGTTAGATTCAGTTGGGTTCCTATAGCAGATTGCATGGTCTTCCAAAAATGAGATGAAAATCGAGCATCACGATCAGATATGATATCCAAAGGGACACCGTGTCGAGATACAATCTCATCAACATAAATCTTTGCAAGTTTATCAGCAGATAGATCCTCGCGAATCGGAATAAAATGAGCTGACTTCGTTAATCGATCGATGACAACCCAAATAACATCATGACCTTTAGATATACGCGGTAATTTAGTGATGAGATCCATCGCAATGTTCTCCTACTTCCAAACTGGTATCTCTGGTTGTACAAGCAAACCAGATGGTCGTTGATGTTCAGCCTTGACTTTGAGACAAGTTAGGCATTTCGATACGTATAAAGCAACATCCTTCTTCATACCAGGCAACCAATACTGAGTACGAAGATCCTTGTACATTTTATCAGCACCAGGATGGATAGAATATCGAGACTTGTGAGATTCGTCCATCACTAAAGTGCGAAGATCGTCTTGTTTCGGAATCCACAAACGATCCTTGAAATAGAGTAACCCATCGTCTTTCGCTTCGAGCTTAAGCTCAAGTTGACGTGGTAATTCCTTACCTATCAAATTTTGTGAAACACAAAATTGTTGAGCTTGAAGAACACGAGTTTGAAGATCAGATAGAGTTTGAACATAATGAAGCTTGACTCGCTCTTTTTGACTAAGCGCATCAGCTACGACATTCGCCTTACCAGGATGGTAGCGAATTTCGCAATCGTAATCATTTAAGAGCTCAACCCAACGTCGTTGCCTCATGTTCAGCTCTTTCTGATTAAGAATATGCTGGAGACTTTTGTGGTCTGTGAAAACCACACACTTTGTGCCATAAAGGTAGTGTCTCCAGATTTTAAGAGCAAAAACCACATCACCTAACTCAAGATCATGAGTGGTGTAGTTCTTCTCATGAACTTTCAACTGTCTTGACGCATAAGCTATGACCTTACCTCGTTGCATGAGAACGCAACCAAGGCCTAGATTCGACGCGTCACAATAGACAACGAAATCATCATTTCCATTAGGCAAAGATAGAACAGGATCATTACATAGCTTCCGTTTCAGCGTTTGGAACACTTCTTCTTGCTTAGGTCCCCACTCAAAAGGCTTATTCTTTTGAGTCAAAGCAGTGAGTGGAACCGCGATCTTCGAGAAATTCGAAATAAACCCTCGATAATATCCAGCGAGACCAAGGAAAGAACGAATTTCGGTTGGTGTCGTTAGTGTATTCCAATCTTTAATAGCAGCTATTTTGGATGGATCCACATGAATACCCTGCTCGTTGACTATATGACCCAAGAATTGAAGTTCTTTAAGCCAAAATTCACACTTGGAGAATTTAGCAAAAAGTTGTTCCTTCTTTAGGAGTTCCAAAGTCAAACGAAGGTGTTGCTCGTGATCGGCTCGAGACTTCGAATAAATGAGGATATCATCGATAAACAGAATGATGAACTTGTCTAAATAAGGTTTACAGACCCTGTTCATTAAGTCCATGAAGATAGCTGGGGCATTCGTCAAACCAAAAGGCATGACTGTGAACTCATAGTGCCCATATCTCGTGCGGAAAGCAGTTTTGGGAATATCTTCTTCGAGTACACGAAGTTGATGATACCCAGAACGCAGATCGATCTTGGAAAAACAGGTAGCACCTTGCAGCTGATCAAAGAGATCATCAATTCGGGGTAGGGGATATCGATTCTTGATGGTAAGCTTGTTAAGCACACGATAATCGATACACATTCGAAAAGATCCATCTTTCTTTTTCACAAAGAGGACAGGAGCACCCCAAGGCGAAAAGCTCGGACGGATGAATCCTTTATCAGATAACTCTTGAAGCTGTTTCGATAATTCCTGCATCTCAGACGGTGCAAGACGATAAGGTGCTTTTGCAATCGGGTTAGCATTGGGTACAAGGTCAATGTGAAACTCGACTTGACGAACTGGAGGCAAACCAGGCAATTCATCAGGAAACACCTCTGGATAATCCCGAACAATTAGAATATCCTGAATACTCTTGTTCTCACCTTTCTCCTTGGTGACATGTGCAAGAAAAGAAATATATCCTTTTCGTAAATAACTTCGGGCTTTCGTACACGACAGGAGTTTCAATCCACCAGATGGTTTCTCGCCATGAACTTCCAGAACATCGCCAGACGAAAGAGGAATACGAACAATCTTATCGAAACAAACCACCTCAGCATGATGTTTGGTTAACCAATCCATCCCAACGATAATGTCGAAACTCCCAAGTTGCATCGGTGTGAGGTCAATAGGAAAAAGATGGTTATCGTGGTTCAATTGATAACCACGAATAATAGAATCGAGTACAAGAGATTTACCAGTAGCAACTTCGACAGATAAGGGTTTCCTCAGTTTAGTTCTAGGTATCACAAGTAAAGGCTCAAAAGATAACGAAACAAAACTCCAATCGGCACCAGAATCGAAAAGAATAGATGCAAGTTGATTGTTAACAAGGAATGTACCATTAACAAGAAAGGTACCATTGACAACAAGGTTGTCAGCTCGAGTCTCGTTTACATTCAGATTGAATGCTCGTCCACGAGCGGGATTCACATTGGCATAGACATTTGGATAAATAAAAGAGGTATTGAAAACATCGACAAAACACAAGTAAGGCGATCATTCGTTTGTTACCTCGAACAAATAAACGACACACAGTGACTAATCAAAGTAAATGGGACAATATAATGTATCGCGAAGACATGCTCGCCTATAAGTGAACACTCACCCCAAGAGTTCCTAGGTAAGAGTGACTGGTCCGATACTGCGGATTTGTACGAACACTCTAGCCTTAGACAGAAAACTCAGGGTACAGGCATTCGCTCTTCCAGTTTGCACGTGTTCACATTATTTAGACCCAAATTTTGACGAGATTTTGAAAACTCAGAAGGCACAAAGCCAAAAATGAATCAAACTGGAAGGGTTCAAAACCTTATAATCAATCATCCAAGGATAGATGATTAATTTTCGAAGCGGATTTGTTATTGGGTTCTCATTGTGGTTATCACCTAAGGATAGGTGGCGGTATTGTTTTAAAATCTAAACGCAAGAACACTTGCGTTAGGGTCCTAGAAAGTTATAGTCTAGGTCAAAGCATTACTAATAACCTAATTCCCTATAACCATTGGCTCTGATACCAACTCTTCTGTCACACCCCAACCTCGTTAAAACAACGAAACCGCGGCGAAAACGTCAGGGAGTGTTGCAACAGAATTATTGTTCCACAACCATGGTAATTAAAAGTTCCGTTTTATTTAATTATTAGGTAATTTACATTGTCTTTAAACCAAACAAACAAGTTACATATCGTCTATCATTGTTTTTATGTCACTAAGGCAACATCCAGATTGTAACATCTGTGTCTGAAATCATTGTGAACAGTTTAGTTATCAATAAAACAAATTTATTTGATCCCAATGTTTGTTTGGTTATGTTTTACATTTTTCATGTTTTGACTTTTGTTCAATTTCAAACTCTACATCGCTTTCTGGAGAGTTATACGCAAACTGGTGCGTAAGCATAATCAGTTTAACGCGACAAATACTCCGGAACATCAACATATACTTAACATACCTTAAATAACCTTTACATAACTTAGAAATAAGTTTTGAAGGCTTTGGTATGGCAAAAACAAGTTAATTCGCCTACAGGGACTAAATTTGACAAACTGCGAAAGTATGCCAATTTGAACTGTAACAGACATTCCGGAACATGACCATAAGTTAAACACACCTTAAATATCCTTTATATAGCTTAGAAATAGGCTTTGAGGGGTTCGGTGTGCTAAAATAAACTTTTGGGTCATTCAGGGACTAAAAGCGTCAAAAAGTGCATAAGTTTGCATTTTCACACATAACTCACGTTCTGAATACATCCGGACATCCAAAAATTTATGTAAACACTAAAATATTTTATTTTAGTGTTTGGCATAAGAAAAATCCATTCGTCGCGCAATTTGGATCGTTTTTCGCGCTTATGCGCATTACGTCGTAATTAAGCGAACATCGCAACCGTACGGCCAAACGAACCGACGTCCGAGATGTTTTCAAGCATATTTCATGTTCCCTATGTCTTAACATCATTGTGGAGCTTGAAATTTGGATTGATGGGTGTTATAAGTGCCGTTACGCAACGAAACAATGTGCAGGGACCTAATCTGCCAAAACTGCAGAAAGGAGGCTAGGCGTGACGCGAGGGTGGCTAGGCGTCACGCGAGGCCCTTTCAGATCAGAAAAAGCTGTTTTAACAGCTGTTAACAGTTGTTATGCCCCCAACACTCACCCACACTTGCCCTTTCCTGCTCATGAGGGACCATTTTGAGTTACCATAAGGTTGCAACAAGTGTAGGGACAAGATCAAAGCACGTTATTCGATAAACGATCCTAACGGTTGTCGATTTACTATAAATACCCACCAACATCACTTGCAAAACCCACAAAAATCTGATCTAAAAGTTCTAAGTTGAAGCCATTGCTTCATACCTGAGCTACTTGGATCAAGATTAGCATTCGGGGACCCTTTGTAAGTGTTCCTTCGTTCTTTTTATACTTTTAGCGTTACGTGGTCGGGGTACGTGGCCGGGGTGTGACACAGATCCTAAGTGAACACACTTCCTAGCAATCAACATCAAGCAACATTACCTGAAACATATGTAAAAACAAAGTCAGCGATGAAATGCTTGCGAGCACATAGGTTTTAGAAGAGTATCGGATTCATGGCTCGTTTATATGTTGCAATACCTTATTAGACTATAAGAGTCAAAAGTACAAACCTCGTTTTGAAAAGTGTATTGCAACATAATTAACCAACTTAAATCAAGTTGGTTATAGTTTATAAAATCTCTTAGCCATGATTCTTAACCCCAAAACATTTGTTTTAGTAAACCAAATCGTAAAACATCTCGTAAAAACTCGTTAATAAAACTCGTATGGTTTATATCATTTCGAAAACCTCGTTTTGTGACATCATTTTAAAATCGTTTATCCCAGTGAACTAAATAATGACATGAAATATAATATGATAAAAGCACTTATATATAAGATGTACCAGCGGCTTATCTACCATGCTTTTATCTTGTTACACCCGTCCCATTACCTAATCACAACCCAAACCAATCGTTTGTTCAAATCGTTTATCTCGTTTAAATCGTTTCAAATCGTTTAACTCGTCCCAAAATCGTTTTCGTTTTAATTGTGAAACTACTTATGGTCGTCTCGCTAATAACATTCAAACCTTCGTGACTCGACTATCTCGCTTCTCGCATTAAGAAACTACCAAAGGGTAAGTTAACAGTCATCAGATTCGGCCGTTACCTACATAACCCCCACACATAACCATGGGTGTAGTCTGATAACGGGATTTGTCAGATCCTATGGTACCATAACCTAATACTGGACGGCTTGATCAATGTTAATGAATGTCATTCGTTATGTAACTACAACCAACAAGTTCGTTCACTTATTCGAAATCGTTATTAGTTTAATATAAACCATCTTAATCGTTTTTGAAAACATCGTTTAAACCTTGAAATCATTTTGCACATATGAATCACCCCAAAACAATTGAAAACAGTAAAATAGGGGAACTATGTACTCACTTGAAGTGCAAAAGATCCTCAATCTAAAGAACTCAACAAGCTCAATCAAACCAAGGAAACTCAAGCAACACCTAATAATCGAATCACTAGATAAATAAATCGACACCTAAATTGGAAGATCGGACAGAATGAGGTCTTGTAAACCAAATGAGTATTGGAACTCATGTGATATGGTTTAACAAAGCCTACATTCTAGATCTGAACCTAATCTAAGTGCTTTCGACCCGTTACGACCCATTAAGGTAGCTTACGCTACTTTAACGCATCGTTCACGTAAAACGCGTTCGAGACGTCTAACTAGTCCTATGACAAGTATTATATGCCTAAACATGTTTAATTATGTTTCATAATTGGTTAAGTGGCAAATGTTTAGGTTACATATGCTTAAAATCCAATTATGCATGAAAAGGGCATTTTGGTCATTTACTTAAGGCATATAAACTACCTATCATACAACTACTTAAACTAGGTGACCATAAGGTATAACCTCGGAAGGTTATTCCCTATGAAACTATGGTCACTAATCATGCTTGGTCGGATCCTATTGATCGACCAAACGGGTCGAGTTCGAAAGTCTAAGCGGTGGTTTAGACCGCTTGACTTACGACTCTAAACAAGCACTAAACTAAAAGTGACAAGCTAAACATGTTGGAACATGTTTAACTAAGTTAGAAAACAGGTTTTTGATATCAAAACAAAGTGTTTTGATACCAAGAGTAGTTTGGTTGCAAAATACGCATAATTGCGTATTTTGACCGAAACTACGACTCGTCACTACGCCTAGTCAACGTGGTAATCAGCAGGTATAGTCACAAGGGACTATAACCATCGTGATTACGCTCACGTTGCGAAGTTCAAACGAACTTCGTGTTGACCAACTAGTGGTCAAAGCAGAAAGTCAAACACTGTTTGACTTTCACGCTCAAAAAGCGATAAAAGAACGAAAGAAGCTTACAAAGGGTCCTTGCAAGGGAGAACTTGATCTTAAAATCTCAGGTATGAAGTAGAAATGGAAGGAGGGCATGGCTATTTATAGTTTTTGCAAAACCGTTAAGATCATTCCTTGCTAAAGAGGGAAAGATCTTGGCCATCCATGTGGGCTAGTGGTTTTACAATACAAGGGGTACACAAATACCAGTCCATAGAGTGCAAAACCAAGGATTAAAACAATTAGAATAGGTGGTATTGGCCAGGTTCAATGTTTCTGCAATTCTGCTGTCTCTGGTAAAGCTTATAGACCATAAGCAAGTCCCCATACGGTCCGTAAGGACCTTGCAGACCAGCAATGTAATAACTATAAATTTAAAAACATTATTTTAGAAATAAAAGAATTATAATAATTTATAATAAACTAAACATTTATTTTATGATCCATCATTCTGTATATCAACCAAAACTATTATTAGTATTTATAAATTACCCACTAGGAAACCCTGATTAAGACACCTAAGTAATCCTGCACAATCCCTAAAATTTTCAGAACAATCGGAATCAGGATCAGGGCCCCTAAAACTCAGGGGGGGGGGGGGGGGGTAAACCCTAGTTGGTATTATCTTAACAGTTTTACGTGTATTGTGAATTTTAACGCGAGACCAACTCAGCTAAGCTACCTGGACACGTACCTACCCTACCCTAAAATGTTACCCCTCGCGCCACGCGAAAGGAACAAGGAAACCTGTCGCGCCACGCGACAGGTACCATTTTTCAGCTATATATAGTCGGCTGTGGGACTTGATTCTGGGCACAAAAACGACGAAAAAACTCAGAATACACTCTGAAATATCGTCCAATTACTCAATTAACACACACGAAACACTAATTAAGTATAGCGGGGTGCTGCAGAACAGGGTAATAACTCGATCGCTATTATGATTCATTGTCCGATCGATCAATGTACTCAATGGATGTTTAAGTGCTGCCCACATTAGGGTGATGTTTTGTCATTAATTGTGATTCCGACCGGATGTTGAGTGCCACCCGAATACGGGGAATACTCTGTCCTTCGTTGTGAATCCGATGGATGTTTAAGCATAGCACTTTGTCATTCGTTGTGAGGGTTGATCTCGTGAGTATCGTAAATGTTGTATTAAGTTACTAACCTAGTTGTGTGCATGTTATTTAAATTAGGTTAAAAGACTAATCAGTAGGCTAAACTCTGGTTGTATAAATCTGAAATATTATCACAAGGTAGCATCACTTTGGAATTTCTAAGGTACGGATCCTTACCCCACTTCTTATTGCTTCATATTCAAATTATTATAAACCATTAAATTCATAAACTCCTCACGTCTTTGATTATCGATTCATTTGACAGTCCGTTCGATTCCTATTCTAATCATTTGATTTAGTTTTCATGTCATGCGATAGTATTATGTTAGTTGTACTCATTATCGCATGTTCCAATATAAGTTCCGTTTTGTTATGAAAATAAGTTTGATAAGTTATGTAAATAAGATCATTTGTACTCTGATACCCTGAGTATCGCTTCTCGTGGAGTGTCCCACGAGCATGTTGTTGCGGCATCGACATCATGTGCTCCATCCGTGACGGAGAGATCAGTTCACGGCGTCTCTTAAGTACAAGTGTGGTACATATGGCTATTAGGAGGTGTATGTATCGATCCTAGGATTTAAGTTAAGGAGGTGGATAACGGGTATGCCAACTCGCCATCTCATGTGATAATTATGCAGGAGTAGCTACTTGTGTATTGTTACGTTTTAAGTTTGGCTCATGGGTACATCCGTATGATTTATATTATGAAATTATGTTTTTGCATCGTATCATTTTCACAATAAGTTACATTCGGATAACATTTCTATAAAGCGTTAATTGTTATTTGAGCCTATTATTCCGTACTGAGCATTCGGCTCATTCCGTAAATTCTTGTATGTACAGGTGCACAGGTTATTTCGGGCGGGGGAAAGAGAGAAGAATAAAGCCTAGGAATAAATCTGAAGATATTAGTTAATGAAGTCGAATGTTTCCGCTTGTATATTAACCTTAAGTTTCGTTGTTATGTGGTTGTATCCTTGTCAAATAAATAAATGGAATTATGACTTTTGTTTATGATATCACTGTTATTGTGACACGTCAGCCCTTCTGGGTTGGGGTGTTACAGCTATGGTATCAGAGCAAAGGCTCTTTCCTGTAGAAAACTTAAAAATAGTAATTAAAAACCTGTGAGGAATGGGTAGATATTTATGATAGGATTCAACTTGGTCTCTTATGTTTTCTTTTCTAAACTCCTACGTCTATTCTTATAGATGCCTCCTCGTCGTCCGCTACGTAGGAGTACTCGTACTAACCATGTGCGTAACAACACATCTTTGAATGAGACTCCAGTTGATCCAAACATAATTAATGCTATCAACCAGGCTGTTGCCGGGTTGCTTCCAAACCTTGTTGCTCAAACAGCTGAGGCCGTTATTCAAACTCGTCATCCAGAACGTAATAACACGAATCCAATCTCTAGTGAAGAAATTCGTGAGAATACCACGAACCATACTACCTATAGTATAGACATATGGATCGCTAAATTCCAAAAACAAAAGCCGAAGTCCTTTAGTCACGCTACTAATCCCGTCGAAGCAAGAAACTGGATAGCTCATGTTGAAAAGATCTTCGGAGTTCTTGGAGTTCCGGAGCAATACAAAGTTCGAATGGCTACCTACAAACTTGAAGATGACGCACAAACTTGGTGGGAAGGATATAAGCAAGTCAAAGGAGGGGATGATTTTGACGCTAATCTTTCATGGGTCGACTTTCGTAACATCTTTTACGACAAGTATTTTTCGACCGCTGATAAAGAAGCTTATATCAGAGAGTATGCAGTAATTCGACAGGGGAGTGATGAACCAGCCTCTGAGTTCATTACTAGATTTTCAAGGTTGGCTAGTATTATAGGAGAAGTTGCAGGATCAGCAGAAGTCCAGGCAGAAAAATGCAAGTGGGCAGTCAATGATCGAATTCGGAAGTCAATCATGTACATGAAATTTAAGGATATCACCGAAGTTGCTGATGCAATCAAAACTTTTGAGTTCGAAAGGAAAGAATTTTTATCTCGAACTGGGGATAATAAGAAGAGAAATAGGGAAGGACAAATTAAGCAGGAAATCGGCCAATCATCCACTACGCCACAGCATCAAGACCGTAAGGTGCAAGGAAATCAAAACTCTGGAAATCAGGCACGTCCATGGCAACCTAGACTGCAAAACCCGAGGCCTGCTCAAAACCAGATTCAGTTGTATGCAGAACCTATTAAAGCTCAACCACTGAATCAACATGTAAACCCGAATCAGATTACATATCCTCTATGTAATACTTGTGGTAAGCGACATCAGGGCTTATGTCACCGAAGTACAGGAGCATGCTTTAGATTTGGCCAAACTGGACACATGATTAAGGAGTGTATGAAGAAAGACACTAAGAAGAATAACCGACCCAACGTTGCACCACCCAATGTTGGAGGAAGAGTTTTCGCACTTTCTGCTACTGATGCTGCTAATGTTCCAGGTACTGTATCTAGAACCCTTCAGATTGGTGAACGTAGTATCTATGTGTTATTCGATACAGGAGCGACTCATTCTTTAGTATCCCACTCGTTTACTAAGTACCTTCCGATAAGACCAACTCTCTTAAATCATACCTTAACCATTTCCACTCCCATGGAAAATTCATCCGTAATCACTTACGTATATAAAGATTGTCCGATCCGTATTGAATCTATTGTGTGTAAGGCAGACCTATTTCCAATACATATGTGTGACTTTGATGTTATTCTAGGGTTAGATTGGTTGTCTCGACATCGCGTAACTATAGATTGTCATTCTTGCCGAGTTATTTTCGGTGATCTTCATCATCCTGATATTATATATCAGGGAGCTCAAGCTCATAAATCTTTTAAAATTATCTTTGCGCTCAAGGCTCGAAAATTCATATCAAGAGGCTGTGCTGGATTCCTAGCATTGATTAAGGATACTTCTGTTAGTGTTAAGAGTATCGATAACCACTCCGTTGTTCGTGAATATCCTGATGTATTTCCGGATGAACTACCGGGATTACCACCTGACCGTCAAGTAGAATTCACCATCGACTTAATCCCTGGTGCCGAGCCTATTTCTAAAGCTCCATACCGTATGGCTCCAATGGAACTGAAGGAGTTGAAGGAACAATTGCAAGAATTGTTAGATTTAGGATTCATAAGACCCAGTGTTTCACCTTGGGGTGCTCCGGTCTTATTTGTAAAGAAGAAAGACGGTAGTATGCGTTTATGTATTGACTACCGAGAGCTGAACAAGATTACTATTCGTAATCAGTATCCTCTGCCTCGCATTGATGATCTCTTTGATCAACTTCAGGGGGCTCAGTTCTTCTCAAAAATCGACCTGAGGTCCGGGTATCATCAGTTAAAGATAAAAAATGATGATGTTCCCAAGACCGCCTTTCGTACTCGTTATGGTCATTACGAATTCTTGGTTATGCCCTTTGGGCTAACTAATGCACCCGCAGTCTTCATGGATTTGATGAATCGCGTATTTCACAAATTCCTAGACAAATTCGTAATTGTTTTTATCGATGACATTCTGGTATATTCCAAGAGTCGTGAAGAGCATGAAGCACATCTACATGCAGTACTTGGAACCCTGCGGCATGAGAAGTTGTACGCGAAGTTTTCCAAATGTGACTTTTGGCTTAGCCAAGTGGCATTTCTAGGTCATGTCATATCAGCAGAGGGAATTATGGTAGACCCAACAAAGGTTGAAGCTATTACAAAATGGCCAAGACCCACTTCTGTTACCGAAATACGAAGTTTCTTGGGTCTTGCTGGCTATTACCGAAGATTTGTTGAAAGATTCTCGGTAATTGCTTTACCACTCACAAAACTCCTAAGGAAAGGGGTGAAGTACTCATGGAATGAGGAACAAGAGAAAAGCTTTGAAGAATTGAAGAAACGACTCGTATCCTCCCCGATACTCGCTCTTCCTTCTGGATCAGGAGGTTACCAAGTCTATAGTGATGCCTCAAAGAAAGGATTAGGTTGTGTGCTAATTCAACATGGTAAGGTTATCGCTTATGCCTCCCGTCAGTTAAAGCCTTATGAAGTTAACTACCCTACACATGATTTAGAACTAGCCGCAGTCATCTTTGCACTTAAGATTTGGCGACACTATCTGTATGGTGAGAGTTGTGACATCTTTACTGACCACAAGAGCCTCAAGTACATATTTACGCAGAAGGAGCTAAATATGAGGCAAAGAAGGTGGTTAGAACTTTTAAAAGATTACGACGTTAATATTCAATACCATCCAGGCAAAGCCAATGTTGTAGCTGACGCATTGAGCCGAAAGAATTCCGAGACTATATCTTGCTTACAAATTCAGCCTCGTATTAGGAGGGATCTCGAAAGAATGAACATTTGGCTTCAGGTTAGTAAATTTGATGGATATCTAGCTAGAATGCAGATTGAACCCGACCTCATATCACGGATCAAAGATGCACAAAAGCAAGATGGAGAACTTTGGGCAATTGTGCAAAATCTTGAGGTGGGTAAGCAATCTGAATTTTGTATAGACCATCATGGGGTGATTTGGTGCGGTAAAAGACTTTGTGTACCCGATGACTCCACCCTTCGTGAGTCATTGTTAACCGAAGCTCACAGCTCACCATTTTCAATTCACCCAGGATCTACTAAGATGTATCGAGACTTAAGACAGAACTTCTGGTGGAATGGCATGAAGGAAGACGTTGCTCGATACGTAAGTAAATGCCTCACTTGCCAACAAGTGAAAATTGAACACAAACGAGCAAGCGGTCTGTTGCAGCCATTGGATATTCCCATATGGAAGTGGGATGAGATCACAATGGATTTTGTTACCGGTTTGCCTAAGACTTTCAAGAAGAATGATGTTGTATGGGTTGTTGTCGATAGGTTGTCAAAGTCAGCACATTTTCTACCAATTCAGCAAGGATTTTCGGTTAATAAGTTATCCGAAATATTTCTTCAAGAAATTATTCGACTCCATGGCACACCATCTTCCATTGTTTCCGATAGAGACCCACGTTTCACCTCACGATTTTGGAAAGGTTTTCAAGCAGCTTGGGGTACACGACTGAAGTTTAGTACGGCTTTCCATCCACAAACAGATGGGCAGTCAGAACGCACGATTCAGACCTTGGAAGACATGCTCCGAGCATGTGCACTTGAATGGTCTGGAAACTGGGATGAATATCTATGCCTTGTTGAGTTCGCTTACAACAATAGTTGGCAAGCAAGTATTGGCATGGCACCTTTTGAGCTTTTGTATGGTCGGAAATGTCGAGCACCAATATGCTGGGATGAAGTTGGAGAAAAGATTATTGAAGGGCCAGAACTAGCAGATTACAAATGAAAAAGTCACTATGGCACGAGAAAAACTGAAAGAAGCTCAGAGCAGACAAAAGAGCTATGCAGATCAAGATAGACGACCAATCGAATTTAAAATTGGCGACCATGTATTCTTAAAGGTATCACCTTGGTGTGGTGTTCGTAGATTTGGAATTAAAGGGAAGCTTAGTCCCCGTTTCATCGGTCCGTTTGAAATCCTTGAAAGAATTGGAGAAGTGTCATATCGACTGGCTTTACCGCCTCAACTCTCTCACGTTCATAACGTTTTTCATGTCTCCTCGTTAAGAGGATATAATTATCATCCACTTCATGTCATTAGTTATCCGTTACTTACAATTCACGAAGATTTGTCCTACGAAGAGGAACCAGAAGCCATCTTAGATCGACAAGAAAGGATTTTGCGTAGGAAAGTAATTCCGTTTGTTAAAATCCTCTGGAAAAATCACTCTGAACACGAAGCAACATGGGAATCTGAAGAATCAATTCGCTCTCTATACCCTAATCTATTCTCGCAATAGAATTTTAGTCAAGATAACGGTAAATTTTGCTCTGTGATATATGTTCAATTGTTCTGTTTACGGTTAATCATGCTTTACCTTATGTGAATATATATCTTAGCTATGATTAAGCATATCTATGTAGGAGATATCAGTACCAATAGTCATTCTATTATCTGTAAGTCTCTATTGACTTTTCGTACGATAAGATATTTTATTAAGATGCGTAATAGGAGGACCATTAGGGCACACATGTAAGGTAATTGACAATTATAGTCATAAACGTAACTATGAATTTCAGATACACAGGTGTGTTTAAGAGATTCTTGTTATATAAGTTAGTAATTCTGCTATGAAAATTCCGTTTCCGTTACTTATGCGATAGGTTATATTCTTATTTGAAAAATTTCGAGGACGAAATTTCTTTTAAGGGGGTAATAGTTGTAATAACCATAAATTTAAAAACATTATTTTAGAAATAAAAGAATTATAATAATTTATAATAAACTAAACATTTATTTTATGATCCATCATTCTGTATATCAATCAAAACTATTATTAGTATTTATAAATTACCCACTAGGAAACCCTAATTGAGACACCTAAGTAATCCTGCACAATCCCTAAAATTTTCAGAACAATCGGAATCATGATCAGGGCCCCTAAAACTCAGGGGGGGGGGGGGTAAACCCTAGTTGGTATTATCTTAACAGTTTTACGTGTATTGTGAATTTTAACGCGAGACCAACTCAGCTAAGCTACCTGGACACGTACCTACCCTACCCTAAAATGTTACCCCTCGCGCCACGCGAAAGGAACAAGGAAACCTGTCGCGCCACGCGACAGGTACCATTTTTCAGCTATATATAGTCGGCTGTGGGACTTGATTCTGGGCACAAAAACGACGAAAAAACTCAGAATACACTCTGAAATATCGTCCAATTACTCAATTAACACACACGAAACACTAATTAAGTATAGCGGGGTGCTGCAGAACAGGGTAATAACTCGATCGCTATTATGATTCATTGTCCGATCGATCAATGTACTCAATGGATGTTTAAGTGCTGCCCACATTAGGGTGATGTTTTGTCATTAATTGTGATTCCGACCGGATGTTGAGTGCCACCCGAATACGGGGAATACTCTGTCCTTCGTTGTGAATCCGATGGATGTTTAAGCATAGCACTTTGTCATTCGTTGTGAGGGTTGATCTCGTGAGTATCGTAAATGCTGTATTAAGTTACTAACCTAGTTGTGTGCATGTTATTTAAATTAGGTTAAAAGACTAATCAGTAGGCTAAACTCTGGTCGTATAAATCTGAAATATTATCACAAGGTAGCATCACTTTGGAATTTCTAAGGTACGGATCCTTACCCCACTTCTTATTGCTTCATATTCAAATTATTATAAACCATTAAATTCATAAACTCCTCACGTCTTTGATTATCGATTCATTTGACAGTCCGTTCGATTCCTATTCTAATCATTTGATTTAGTTTTCATGTCATGCGATAGTATTATGTTAGTTGTACTCATTATCGCATGTTCCAATATAAGTTCCGTTTTGTTATGAAAATAAGTTTGATAAGTTATGTAAATAAGATCATTTGTACTCTGATACCCTGAGTATCGCTTCTCGTGGAGTGTCCCACGAGCATGTTGTTGCGGCATCGACATCATGTGCTCCATCCGTGACGGAGAGATCAGTTCACGGCGTCTCTTAAGTACAAGTGTGGTACATATGGCTATTAGGAGGCGTATGGATCGATCCTAGGATTTAAGTTAAGGAGGTGGATAACGGGTATGCCAACTCGCCATCTCATGTGATAATTATGCAGGAGTAGCTACCTGTGTATTGTCACGTTTTAAGTTTGGCTCATGGGTACATCCGTATGATTTATATTATGAAATTATGTTTTTGCATCGTATCATTTTCACAATAAGTTACATTCGGATAACATTTCTATAAAGCGTTAATTGTTATTTGAGCCTATTATTCCGTACTGAGCATTCGGCTCATTCCGTAAATTCTTGTATGTACAGGTGCACAGGTTATTTCGGGCGGGGGAAAGAGAGAAGAATAAAGCCTAGGAATAAATCTGAAGATATTAGTTAATGAAGTCGAATGTTTCCGCTTGTATATTAACCTTAAGTTTCGTTGTTATGTGGTTGTATCCTTGTCAAATAAATAAATGGAATTATGACTTTTGTTTATGATATCACTATTATTGTGACACGTCAGCCCTTCTGGGTTGGGGTGTTACAAGCAACTTTCACAAATTAGCAGATTTAGTCCCTGAAGCCCTAAACTTGATTTTTGATGCATTTTTGACACGTTTAAGCCCCGTTAACCCAATTTCAAAGCTCTAAATGAAGTTAAAGTATAGGGAACTTAAAATATTCTCAAAAACATCTCGGATGTCGGTTCGTTTGGTCGTACGGTCGCGTTATTCGGTTAATTACGACGGAAGTCGTAATGAACGCAAAAACGATCCAAATTAAGCGACGAATGGAATTTTATCATGCCAATCACTAAAATAAAATATTTTAATGATTACATAAATTTTTGGATGTCCAGATATATTCAGAAAGTAAGATATGCGCGAAAATGCAAACTTATGCACTTTTTGACGCTTTTAGTCCCTATTGATCAAATAAGTTTATTTTAGCATACCGAACCCCTCAAAGCCTATTTTGAAGCTATGTAAAGGATATTTAGGGTATGTTTAACTTATGATCAAGTTTCGGAATGTTAGTTACTATACAAATCGGCATAGTTTCGCAGTTTGACACAAATAGTCCCTGCGATTGAACAAACTTGATTTTAACACAACAAACCATCCAAAACTTATTTCTAAGTTATGTGAAGGTTATTTAAGGTATGTTAAGCCTATGTCACTCTTCTAGAGTGTTTTTCATGTTAAAGTGACTGCGTTTACGCATCAGTTTGCGTATAACCATCCAGAAAGCGATTTAAAGCTTGAAATCGGAATTGAATCAAATCGAAAAATCATCAAACACAAATACACACATATTAACACCAAAGCACATATAATAACACCAAAACACATTGTTTTATTGATAATTAACATTGTTTTACATTGTACATCGATTACAGAACACAGTTGTCACAATAACCTTCAGACAACTCGAAGCCATCAAAAGAGTTACGCGGATCGACGACGCAAGCCCTTGGAATTTCAAGTTGGTGATCGCGTATTACTTAAGGTCTCACCTTGGAAAGGTGTGATCAGATTTGGAAAAACAGGAAAACTTGCACCTAGATATGTTGGATCATTCAAGATCGTCGAAAGAATCGGTAAGGTAGCCTACAGACTTGAGTTACCTCCTGAACTTGGAAATGTTCATCCAACCTTTCACGTGTCCAATCTCAAGAAGTGTTTAGTTGATGAGAACCTCCACATACCGCTTGATGAAATTCGTGTTGATGACACGATGCATTTTGTTGAGAAACCTGCGGAAATCATGGAACGTGAAGTCAAGTGGCTCAAACGCAAGCGTATTCCACTAGTCTAAGTTCGCTGGGAATCTAAACATGGACCAAAATTTACTTGGGAATGTGAAGATCAAATGAAGGCGAAGTATCCGCATCTATTCTCACAAGTTTCCTCTAAATAAATTTCGGGACGAAATTTCCACAAGTAGGGGAGACTGTGACATCTGTGCTTGTAATCATTGTATAAACCTTAATCATTTCAGTTATCAATAAAATAATGTTATTTTATCCCAATGTTTGTATGTTTATGTTTGACATTTTTCTTGTTTTGATTTTTGTTCAATTTCAAACTCTATATCGCTTTCTGAAAAGTTATACGCAAAGTGATGCGTAAACGTAATCAGTTTAACGTGAAAAACACTCCGGAACATCAATATATGCTTAACATACCTTAAATAACCTTTACATAACTTATAAATAAGTTTTGAAGGCTTTGGTATGGCAAAATCAAGTTTATTCGTTTACAGGGACTAATTTTGACAAACTGCGAAAGTATGCCGATTCGTACTGTAACGAACATTCCAGAACTTGATAATAAGTTAAACATACCCTAAATATCATTTACATAGCTTAGAAATAGGCTTTGAGGGGTTCGGTGTGCTAAAATAAACTTTTTGGTCATTCAGGGACTAAAAGCGTCAAAAAGTACATAAGTTTGCATTTTCAGGCATAACTTACGTTCTGAATATATCCGGACATCCAAAAATTTATGTAGTCATTAAATATTTTGTTTTAGTGATTGGCATGATAAAATCCCATTCGTCGCGTAATTTGGATCGTTTTTCACGTCCGTTCGTGTTTCGTCGTAATTAACCGAATAACGTGATCGTACGGCCAAACGAACCGACATCCGACATATTTTTGAACATGTTTCATGTCCCTTATGTTTAGGCATCATTGTAGAGCCTTGAAAATGGCTTAACGGGCTTTAAACGTGTCAAAATGGCCTTAAAAGCATGCAGGGACTGAAACTGCCATTTCTTAAACTTGTTTCTGATGTCCCCAGCTCAGGCGGGCCGCGTAAGCCCTCCCTGACTCTTATGCGGGGCGTGTAAGCAGCCCAGATCAGCAGAAAATGTGTTACAGCTTGTTCCAGCTGTTTCCATGACTTGCAAACTATTTTTAATCATTCTATGGGCTATTTTGGGGCACCCATGGTATTCTAAAACCATGGGCATACTTGTACGGCTCAGATCAAAGCTCGGCTTTCAAGGAATGATCTTAACGGTTACCCGAAATCTATAAATACCCCTAAGTATTTGCAATCAAAACTCACACTTTGATCTGATTTTTCTAAGTTGAAGGATAAAACCTTCATACCTGAGAATTATCTTGATCAAATCTCCATTCTTGGACCTCTTGTAAGTATTCTTTCATTTTTACGCGTTTTTAAGCACAAAAGTCAAACAGTGTTTGACTTTCTGCATTGACCAGTTTATGGTCAATACAAAGTTCATTTGAACTTCGCAACGTGAGCGTAATCATGATGGTTATAGTCCTTGGTGACTATACCTACTGATTACCACGTTGTTTAGGCATAGTGACGAGTTATAGTTTCGGTCAAAATGCGCGTTTATGCGTATTTTGCAACCAAACTATTCTTGGGTATCAAAACCCTTTGTTTTGATACCAAACCTGTTTTCTAACTTCGTTAAACATGTTTTGACATGTTTAACTCGTCACTTTTAGTTTAGTGCTTATATAGGGTCGTAAAGATAAGCGGTCTAAACAACCGCTTAGACTTTCGAACCCGACCCGGTTGGTCGATCATTAGGATCCGACCAAACACATTTTGTGACCATAGTTCTATAGGGAATAACCTTCCGAGGTTATAGCTTATGGTCACTATGTTTAGTTAGTTGTATGATTGGTAGATTATATGCCTTAGGTAAATGACCAAAATGCCCTTTTTGTGCATAAATTCATTTTAAGCATATGTAACTTAAATTTTGACATCTAAACTGATCAGGCAACAATATTAGACATGTTAAGGCATATAATACTTGTCATAGGACTAGTTAGGCGGTCCAAACGCGTTTTACGTGAACGACGCGTTAAAGTAGCGTAAGCTACCTAAACGGGTCGTAACGGGTCATAAGCACTTTGGTTAGGTTTTGTTTTAGTATGTAGGCTTTGTTAAACCATATCATATGAGTTCCAATACTCATTTGGTTTACGAAAATTCATCCTATCAGATCCTCCGATTTAGGTCCGGTTTATTAACGTAGTTACCTATATTAGGTGCCGATTGATTCCGTGATCTTTCTAGCATTGCTTGGTTGTTATCCAAAGACTATTGAGCAATCTCAAGTGAGTACATAGTCCCCTCTTTTACTGTTTTCAAACATTTTGGGGTGGAACACATGTGCCTACTTGTTAATTTCGTGCTTTTCATGTTTTCTTAACATATACTTGCTATGTTCATTAGTACACATATAGTACATGATTTTAGACATGTTTTTGCTATGTATGTTCATTTATTGCATACTTAGTACATTGTTTTACATCAAATGTTATGTATGTTCATTTATTGCCTACTTAGCACATTGTTTTACATTGCATTTCTGTTGCATATGTTTACTCATCATATGGACACATTGTTTTACATGTCTACTTTGTATGTTCATTTAGCATATTAAAGTACATTATTTTCATAAAACATGCTTACATTTGGTATGACATTTGGTTTGTTTAAATGGGACAAAAATACATTCATTAACATTGATCACGCCGCTTGGTAGTAACTAATGGTACCATATGAATTGACAATTCCCGTTCCTGAAATCCTAGGTTTGTTTGGGTGGAAGGAATGACTGAATCCAATATACATAATTTAGATAAACCTTTAATTAGTTTAAGGGTTTGTCGCCACAGTCACAAGGCTTGAATGTATGCATTTTAACAATACCGCATAGATGTTTGTATCAGTAGAGCATGCAGTTATTTTACAAAACGTAACTTTGATTTATTTCAATACCTTATTTTGTGCATTTTACCTATGGCTTTAGTTGACATATTTCACTTGCCATACATGACATTTGGTTACACATTACATGATTTACATTTGACAAATAGACATTGTTTACACATAAACATCTTGACATTGGCTCACACATTACATGGTTTACATTTGACATTAGACATGGTTTACACATAAACATTTTGACAATTGATTATACATGAACATTTTTACATTGATGGTTTGTTTGGTAAGTGATTTAAGTAACGAGGCGTGTGTAATATGATAAAAGCATGGTGTATACGCCGCTGGTACTTCCTATATATAAGTGCTTTCATAATATTACATATCGTGACGTTATTTAAACCATTTCAGTTTAGACATATTACATTTTACACAAATAACATATTTTCACAAGACATTTTTTTACAAACAGTTTATTTTATACAACTCATTTTACCTGGTTATTTAATTAACCATACACCTTTCTTTTATATAATCCGATTTCTTATCATATTTTCGTATGATTTATAAAAGAAAACACTTAACAAGATTCATGACTAACTTTTATCAAACATTTCTTTAAACTTAAGTCATGAATCCTATTTTAACAAAACCTATGTATCTCACAGGCATTTTTATGCTGACGTACCTATTTTCACATGTGTTTTCAGGAGCTGATGCATAGGTTTGATCAGGATACACTAAGGTGGACTCGGGCCTTAGTGACATAAAAGAAGCAAGATTAGTTTAAATAATGTTATGTACTCTTGTTTCTTTTGTTTAAAGACAATGTAACCCCTCTTTGTTAATAAATAAAACAAAACTTTAATTACCATGGTTGTGAAACAATAATTCTGTTGCTACACTCCCCGACGTTTCCGTCGCGGTTTGTTGTTTTACGCGGTCGGGGTGTGACAAGTAACCCTTGGCGTTAATCGAATCTCGGAGTACAAGCGTTTATGAGATGAAATGACGGTAAAATGGGAACAACCAAAATACGGGTTGTTACACCATCTCCAATTCTGAGGAAAACTCGCCGCCCAAAGGCCCACTGCAGTAGCACCCGGTTGGGATTGGATTTGAACTTGAGACTTATGGCCTCAACCCCAAATCTACACTTCCCCTCCACATCACCAGGTTCCGATTCCACATTACCATTTACCTGCATGAGAAAGAATGTTATTTCTTTACATGAATGGATATATTAAAAAATAAATATTAACTAAGGGACATAACGTTTATTACCTGATACTTCTTTTGGGGACATCCTATATTCATGAAGTTGTGATAATTGATTCTCCGCATATCAAATGCTTACAAAATAGATGCAGCTAATGAAGCAATTTCTTCTTGTTTAAACAATGAAAGTAGAACTAAAACTTAGGAAAAAGAAAATTAATACTTACTCATCTGGTTCGATCTATGTAGGTACTCAAGAGTGAGTTCATGGTTGGATATTTATTGCATATTGCTACAGTGAATCGAGGTTGTACATGAAATGGATACTAATGCTCCTAACCTAAAAGAAAACAAACCTCAGCAGTGGTGGTAATTTGACCCACTTTTACACAAATGGGTTGATCTATAACAGGTCAAACGGTTAAGCTAAAAAACAACAAATCAAATACATTAAGGAGATCAACCCAATCATTTTTGTCCCCTTAACAACATCTTTTCCACATTCAAATACTATGGGCTAAGGATCCTTTGGAAATCCACAACAAATTGAATAATTGCATGGTGCAGCTCCTTGCTCAGTTTCTGCAACAAAAACAAACAAATGTAATCTAAAGCCACTTGTTAGTAGAGAAAGATCAAATACTAAATAAATCGGTTAGAAATAAAGATGTCATTACCTAAAGGCTTTATAATAATCATGAAATAATTAAACAAAATTTGTAACTGCAAATGGTGTCTCTCAATAAACAAAAGCATTTTTTAATTATTTAACATTTAAAAAAATACGCAGTGATTAAGATTTATTATAGAACGTTTGGTAAAAGAAAATAATTATATAATCTTGAATAAACTATTGATCGAATTGAAAGAATATTATTAAATGTTAATAAATCAAATGATATAACTGAACCTTTAAAATAGCATCGAAGTTTTCGTTGGAAATGTTAAAGTAAATAAATATTGAACAATTTAACGGATCAACAAATACCTAGTTAAAAATCGGTATAAAATAACTAATCATATGCAAGCTTCTACTAATATTTTTTTAATGAAGAAAATACTGTTACAAAAGATAACAAAGGAAAATGCATATACCTTAAAAAGAAGACACATCCCTAATATCAAGATTGAAAACTATAATGTCAATACTGATACACATTAATGAAGAAAATAATAATACAAACCCTTACCATGCTTGAAAACTATAATGTCAAGATTAATTCTTATGGTCATTTTCATGGAAACAGCAATGGAAAGGGTAAGCATGTGAGTTTTGCATAAAGTATAATTTGGTTAGTTCTGTAGAAATATAATGAAAGAAAAAAAAACACAAATAATGAAGCTAATTAAGATGATTAACACTTATGAAAAAATGATCATTATCAATGAACACGTATGTAAAGAAACAACCTAATAAAAATATTTATCTATACATAATTACGGATACATGATTTCAGTGATTAATATTCATGAAAAAAGGATCATTATCAATGAACACTCATATAAAGCAACAGCCTAATAAAAATATGTATCTCTACATAACTACAGATACGTGATTTCAACATTTGAAGTTCAAATGAATGTCTAGAGCACCTAGTAAAAAAAAAGGGAATTTATGTTTCAAACAAACAAAATCGGGTTTAACATACCCGTTGCTGGTTGATATCTTTTGATTCAGATGTAGGGTTATTAGAAAGGGAATATGCAAACGGAATTGTGGTGAGGATATGGAAGAAAGATTAGGGTTTGTGATTTGCAATCACATTAAAAAGGAAATGTCCTGCACAAATGGAAAGTCTAATTTCTTTATAATTTGTGAAAAAAGAAATGGAGCAAAGGCCTTTTGTTTTCCCTCCTAAAGCAAAACAATAAGGAGTATAACAATGCCGCGTGACTATTAATGGTTTAAGTGGTTGCCAAGTGGCCAAAGTTCGTTTTGCTTAATTATAATGTATAGACATAGATATATAGAATAGGATCAAATACAAAGGAAAAATAAATAAGGAGGGTAAGAAGGATTTTAGTAAATTGATCTTATATATGGAGGGTTGAGATTAGTTTTAGGGAAACAAATAATAAAAGGGTATAAAAACAATCCTACATTTATTGGCTTTCTCTTTCCATGCAAGACATTTGTCAATTTCCCCCCATCAATTTAAAACGTACATAACTTTTTCATATGACATTTTTTTTAACAAAATCACCATAATAACAAGTTTTTTTTATCTTTAATATGAGTATGATTTTGCTTATAAAAATGAAATAAAAAAAATTCATTTTTACAGGGGTTTTGTTTGCATTGTGTTATATGTCCAGGTCATTGTGTCTTTTAACTGAGTTTTGGTCATTACGTTTTTACTAGGGTTTCTATACATTGTGTCATCATTAAAACTTATAACTCAATGCTAATTTGGGTTCTAGCCATTGCGTTTTTATCAAAAACCTATAGCATAATTTATGACACAATGAAGATGGTGTTATATTTGGGTTATCTATACATTGTGTTATTACTTCTGATTCTTGTGTTTTTCAACTGGGTGAGTTTTCTATACGTTGTGTTATAGTTTTTCGTAATTGTGTTTAGTCTGTTGTCCATTGTGATTTTATTTTGTCGTCCATTGTGTTTGGATATGTTGTTCATTGTGTTTTATTATGTTGTTCATTGTGTTTTTAGTCTGTTGTCCATTATGTTTTAGTCTGTTATTTATTGTGTTTTTGGCTGTTGTCCGTTGTGTTTTAGTCTGCTGTCCATTGTGTCTTTTATCTTCTGTCCATTATGTCTTTTATCTATTGTCATCAATTATGTTTTTAGTCTACTTTCCATTGTGTTTTTAGTTTGGTACTCTGGGCGTTTTACATTATGTCCATTGTGTTTTAGTTTGTTGTCCATTGTGTTTTAGTCTGTTGCCCATTGTGTCTTTTATCTTTTGTCATTGATTGTGTTTTTGGTTTAGTTTCCATTGTGTTTTTAGTTTGATACTCATTGTGTTTTACGTGTCCATTGTATAATACGCAACTGGGTATTCAATTTTTTTTTGAAAATTATAGCAATAGGGTTTCTATACATTGTGTCATCACTGAAACTTATAACTCATTGTTAATTTGGGTTCTAGCCACTGCGTTTTTATCAAAAACCTATAGCACAATTTATGAAACAATGAATATGGTGTTATATTTGGGTTATCTATACATTGTGTTATTACTTCTTATTCTTGTGTTTTTCAACTGGGCGAGTTTTCTATACGTTGTGTTATAGGTTTTTGTCATTGTGTTTAGTCTGCTGTCCATTGTGTTTTAATATGTTGTCCATTGTGATTTTATTTTTTTGTCCGTTGTGTTTGGATATGTTGTTTATTGTGTTTTATTATGTTGTTCATTGTGTTTTATTATGTTGTTCATTGTATTTTTAGTCTATTGTCCATTATGTTTCAGTCTGTTATTTATTGTGTTTTTGGCTGTTGTCCGTTGTGTTTTAGTCTGCTGTCCATTGTGTCTTTTATCTATTGTTATCAATTATTTTTTAGTCTACTTTCCATTGTGTTTTTAGTTTGATACTCTGGGTGTTTTACGTTATGTCCATTGTGTTTTAGTTTGTTGTCCATTGTGTTTTAGTCTGTTGCTCATTGTGTCTTTTATCTTTTGTCATCGATTGTGTTTTTGGTTTAGTTTTCATTGTGTTTTTAGTTTGATACTCATTGTGTTTTACGTATCCATTGTATAATACGCAACTGGGTTTTCGATTTTTTTTTTTAAATTATAGCAATAGGGTACTCATATTAAAGATGAAAAGACGTTCGATTTTATGGTATATTATTTAAAAAAAACAAATTAGGTATAAAAAAGTTATGGATTCTTAAAAATAAGGGGAAATGGCATGTGACTTGCCTGTGCATATTCTTTTTATGCTCTTGGACAAAATTACCATTCTCACTTGATTCCTTCTTGGACACTTGTCACTCTATGCTGATTTCTTACCCTTCTTATTTTTAAACCCCTTAGTACACACACACACAGACACATACACACACACATGCAGTAATACAAGATTCTACAACCCTAACATAATAAGAAATAAAACAAATTAAAACATGCAATATAGATTTGCATGACGAACATGTGAAAAGGAGCACAAATCAAACATAGATACGCAATAATAAAAGTAGATACGTGAAAATAAAGTCGGTATTTATGAAACTAAAGTATGATATAAAATTAGAAGTAGATACGCGTCTAACAGGTCATGTATCTTATTTATTAGATGCGTTTTCAGCTATAGAGATGTAACATATGCTAGTATTTGAGACCGTGCTTCGCAGGAGGGTCGTGAGGGATGCAAACGAGGATGTATTTGTTATATAAGTGGATTTATATTGGACAATTTAAGCTTTAATCCAAACAACGGTAAAATAAGAAAACAACACAGTTAAGTAAACATTATAGCCTAGTGGAGATGGATACGATCGGGTGGTTCTGCTGGTAGTACGAATGCATGATGATACTCCAGTGGTCCGTCAGTGATCCATATTTGTTGTTAAAAATGTTATCTTTAACTATCAAAGGTTAAATAAAAAAAGGAAATTAAATTTGTTACATGGTGTATTGAAAAGTTATTATATACCATGCAAACTTTGATTTAAACGGCATTTTGTGGGGACACGGAGAGAATTCAATCGGTATCACAAATTATAACAAAGGATAAAGAAAAAAAAAGTCATAACATTAACAAAAATAATATCTACGTGTGTTCGTTTCGTCGTAGTTGCGGTTCTGTTCTGAACATCGAAGTGTAAAAATGCAAAAGTATGTCGTAATTTAAAAAAACGTAAGCATATATCAGTATTAACCAAGTGAAAAAAATTCACATCAATATATCAATAAAAATAAGCATGTTAAGAAATAATGTCATATATGTAGGGCCTCTAGATTTGGTTTTTGGCGGGAAAATAATGAGACATTATTTTAAGAAAATAATTGCATACTTAATTTTTTCAAATTTAAAAATCGCCAATTTTTACAATAATTTCTTTTTTTAATTTTTGTTTACAATTACAGTAATTTCCCTTTTTAGTTTTCGCTTACAACTTTTCCCTATATGATTTTATATTTATGGTATAATAATTCATTTGTATCTTTGAAATTTAAATTGTGACTGAATTTTTTTAATCAATTTCACAGTTATACCTTCCATTATTCCTATACAATCGATTACACACTAATTAAGCAATATGTCTGTATAATAGATTCAATAATTTTAATACATTTCCATCGTATTAAATTATTACGTATGGTATCACTTAAACTTTACTTTGTAGTGGACATGTGATAGAAATGGAGTTGTATGACATGAAAAAATATGCTTACATATCTACTTGCTCGAATATTGAAAAGAAACTTATTATATATGCGACACATGTAAAGTTGGTTAATTGGAACACAAGTAAGTTGTTGTTAGAATATTGGTTTACATAAATTATCCATTACTTTTCTAACAATTATATCTTCTATCATACATAATTAAACTTTTATGTTATGCAATAAACATTTTAAGGTTAACAGATTTGACTAGCATCGTATACCACCTTAATATCCTTGAAGCACACATTATTGCTTCTAAAATTCGGTCATGCATCCCATGTTATTGTATTCTAAAATTATTATCAGATTGTTCTTCTTTTATTATTTGAATTTTTAATTAAACGTTATCTTCAATCAATATTCATTATACGTTTACGTAAACTTTTTTTCGTATTTTAAAATTCTAATACTCATAAATTTTAAAATGATATATCCAATTGTTTTGGTAGATATCTAACCATAACCAACTCTAAAAAGATTATTTATACAATAAAACAATAATCACAATCCAAAAATAAATATAATTTGAAAGGTAACCACAGTAATTTTCGACAATTTGAACTTTAGATCATTAACATGAAATGAAAATATTCAAAATTCATAATCAAGGCAACCATTTAAGTTCTTTGTTTATGTTTTTGACATGATTTCTTGACATTTATCATCTTTAGTATCTATGAATAACTTTATTTTAACAATACAAATTGTTTGTTTATATAACATGTTTTTTAAGTACTCTTTTTAGGGGACGTTTTTTATGTCACTAATTATTGTGTAGTACTTATTTTTTTTTTTTACGAATTTCGTTACCCATTGTAATGAAATATTAAGTGATCAATTATTGTATAAATGATTCCATGTATCTAATTTCATAAGTAATTAAATATTTTTTTTAAATGAGTGTATAGATAGAGGATCCTGTACAAAGTTCAACTTTTGTGAGAAGTGTGAGAAATAATTTGGGAATGACAAGTGTCATTTATCTTAATTAATTCAAATGGGTGTATTAGTAATTTTCCATTCTTATCAATTAATTGATTCCAAGATAATTGCCAAAAAAACTGGCGATGAGATATTTTAGGGATTCTTTCGAATTTTAGTGTTTTATCAATTAAATTCATGTACGCATCATTCTTCATCAATTATAATTGTTTTAGTGTTTTATCATGAACAAAGTTATATTTTTTTTTAGATGTATAGTGTCATATGGATGATCAATAGTGTTATATTATGTACAGACATCTTAATTTCCTTTCATAGTGTTTTATACATTAACAGTGTTATATGTATAGTGTTTTATCCCCAATCAATAGTGTTATATATTGTACAGACATCCTAATTTCCTTTCATTGTGTTTTATCCCCAATCAATAGTGTTATATTCTTTACAGACATCTTAATTTCCTTTCATAGTGTTTTATCCCCAATCAATAGTGTTTTATACATTGAATTGTTTAGGGTAAGTTTTTTTTTAGTGTTTTATCATTAACAGTGTTATTTATATATATATATATATATATATATATATATATATATATATATATATAGGGAGAAGATCATGCGAGAACCACCTCTTATTGTGAGAACCGCGAGAACCAATGTGAACACACCAAAAATGCCTAAAAATAGCTAAAAATCACACAAAAATTTTTTTTTGAATTTTTTAATATTTTTTATAAAAAAATCGCTACTTTTCGAAGCCAAAAAAAAAAAATTTTTTTTTTTTGCTTCTAAAAGTAGCGATTTTAACATAAAAAATATTAAAAAATTCAAAAAAAAAATTTTAGATTTTTTTTAGATTTTTTTAGGTTTTTTGGGGGTTTAGTTTTTAGCATTTTAGCTTGGGGGGGGGGGGGGTGGGGGGGGGGTTTAGGTTTTTGGGGGGTGGGGGAGGGGGGTTTAGGTTTTTGGGGGGGGGGGGTGGGGTTAGGTTTTTTTTAGCTTGGGGGGGGGGGGGTTAGGTTTTTTTTTTTTTTGGGGGGGGGGGGGGTGGGGGTTAGGTTTTTTTAGGTTTTTTTAGCTATTTTAGGTTGTGTTCACATTGGTTCTCAAGGTTCTCACAATAAGGGTGGTTCTCGCATGAGCCCCTCCCTATATATATATATATATATATATATATATATATATATATAGTGTTTTATCCTCAATCAATAGTGTTATATTATGTAAAGACATCTTAATTTCCTTTCATAGTGTTTTATCCCCAATCAATAGTGTTATATTCTGTACATACATCTTAATTTTCTGGTTCATAGGGTTTTATGATTATTAACTGATTTAAATCAACAGATTATTGTTAATTAAACTGTATAGTGTCTTACGATAGTCAAGGAAATCGGATAATCAACTTTTAAAGGGAAGTCGCTAGTTTTTAGGAGAATAATGGGGGTTTTGGTTGTGTAGGATACGGTTACCATATTTGAAACATCTGAAAAGACACTATTGCCCTTCAATTTTACATAAGGTCCTTCTAATTAAAACACAATTTACATTTTTATACCCTATTGATCTCAATCATTAGATCAAATATCTAATGGTTTAAAACACTTCTTACCCTTCTCACATTTTAAACACTTTTTACCATATCCCTACCCTGAGTGTATAAACATTAATTAAGATTTATATCATACCAAATTACCAAACATAAAAAAGGGGGAATTGGCCTGTAATAATCCCACCTAGACCTTATTGGCCACTAAAAATCCCACCTCGGAATATTCCCCCAATCAATCCCACCTTTCACCTATTTTTCGTACAATGGTCCCCCTTTAAAAAAACTTAACGGAGTTAAGCTTTTTTTTTTTCCAAATTACACACATATTTTTTAGGGCTTTTGATCAGAACGATGTTACAAGTCCATTGATGTAAAACTTACTTCGAAATGGTGCTCTAAGTGACTTGATTTTGGTTAATTGGAAATTCAAACACCCGAATTGAAGCGCCGTTTTCATCGTTTGGAGCACCGTTTCGAGGCAAGTTTTACATCAATGGACTCGTATCTTCGTTCTAATCAAAGGCCCTAAAAAATATGTTTGTAATTTGGAAAAAATCTTAACTCCGTTAAGGTTTTTTAGCGGGGGACTATTGTAGGAAAAATAGGTGAAAGGTGGGACTGGTGGGGGGAATATTCTGTGGTGGGATTATTAATGGCCAATAAGGTCTAGGTGGGATTATTACAGGCCAAATTCCCAAAAAAAAATAAGTGTGACAATTACTTTTGTTTTACAGATGGCCAGAGTAATTTTATATATGAACTTAAGTTGGCCTTTGGCGATAGTCTATGTTTCCAAATGCAAAAAAAAGACATTTTTAAAAACTACAATTTTTAATAAAGATGGTTGTGAAATATTATTGAAGAAATCAATCTTCGGGTGCTTTTGATCTTGAAGATTTCTATGACCCATACAACTTCATTGAACTTCCTAATGATTTAAAGTATCATGTTTTTGAAAGTTAGATAGTCGAAATGTGACACCTCGGGCTTCCCGCACATCTCACTCCGTATTGTTAATCCTACGATGTAATGAGGTTAATTAATAATAACGATATTAACACAAAATGCTTTATTGATTGAATTACCTATATATGTGTATGTATGTTTTACGGCCATCATCACAAATGACACTAATAATTCTAGCCGCACAATCACTTGATCTTTTGGGCCACTCCTTCGTTGCACACCCTAACAACTATAAAGACCGCACAAACCACTTCCCAGGCCCAAGATTTCAGGCCCAACATCCACTTGTTTCCCTAGTTGGTCGCACAATCATGTAGGGGGAGCACACTTAGGTGTGCGTCAAACCCTGAGGAGATTATAAATTCACACAATCAGCCGACAATCAAGGTTTTGTTGGTAGAAATCATTTGAGCATCAAATCCCTAGAAAAATTCCCTTATCCTCTCTCTCTCTAACCCTTCTCTCTCTAAAAACCCTGTAACACACCCCCCATTAGGGGTGTTCAAAAAAATCTGGATCCGAAACCGAATCCGAAATATCCAAAAATCCGTATCCGAAATATCCGAAATTTCGGATATCCGAAATTTCGGATATCCGAAATTTCGGATATCCGAAAACCGGATAATCCGAATTCTCGGATTCGGATATGAATTTCAAAAATTTCGGATAATCCGATTATCCGATATCCGAAAACTAATTATTTTTTTAAGAATATATATAGTATATGAGCATTATATTTAGTTTTAAGTATTGTAAAAATTAGTAAAAAAGTAGTTAATAATTGTATTCGTGTGAGTTTATGATTGTTTTTAATTATAAATGTTTTTGGAAAATCGAATATAAGTTTAGTTTTAATCTATATACGAAACGGAATTTTTGATTTTTTTTTAAATTCGGATATCCGTTTGGATATCCGAATCCGTATCCGAAATTCCGAATATCCGAAAATCGGTTATCCGAAATTTCGGATACGGATTCGGATATCAATATTCACTATCTGAAATTTTCAGATATCCGGTTTTCGGATATCTGAAATTTTCAGATATCAACCAGATAATCCGATCTTGAACACCCATACCCCCTATTTCTTGAGTATCTCCGACAGCTCACTCCGATTATCTCAATGGCAACTCACATCCCTTCTACTCGGAACTCCGCTTCCTTTATTCAATATACACCCTGTTACATATCTGAATCCAGGTTAGAATATTATCACTACTAAGTGTTATGCTTGATGATGTTCATGAATGCTTTATTGATTTAAATCATGGCATGGTGGTTGGTAGCAACAGAATGTAGTATCAGTGTTTGATCTCTACTAAATACTTTATAAGGATTAGCATGAGAAAATAAATAAGTCTGTTAATGATAGAAATCGGTACAGCGTCTTGATTAGAAACATGTTAGATGGTTTCTAGATGATTGATAGATAATAAGATGACTAAAAGTGTGCTAATTGTTTGATCAGTGTGTATAAATGCTTTCTTTTGAAGAGATAATGATGATCCCTATTAAATGTTTAAGTGATAAGGATGATGAAGATTTCTGATAGTTATATTCATCAATATAGATGCTTGAATATGTATGCTGTATGATATGGATATGAGTGCTGTTATTTGAAAGTATGAAGCTGTATTTTCATGGAATGTGCAACTGAACATACTTAGGGTACAATCCAGTGATTCATGCCGCACACTGACTGTGTTACGGAGACCCACACAGTGAGTGTGTTGTGGGGGGGGGGGGCACAAAATAGATAATGCAAGTGAGTCTGTGCTTAGCATGCAACCGTACACCCAGGAGAGTACTAACTTCATACAGGATGAATAAATCATTAATGCACGGTCGCACATTCCCGTAGTCACAGTCACACACTTGTATATGGACACCCAATCCACTATTTGATCACATATGTTTAGGCCAAAGGGTCTTTTAGTGGACTAACGATGTAACTGGACCGAACTCTTCTTGTGGACCGATTTAAACAGCACATCGTTGCACTTTGACGCTTCAGAATCAGGCCGTACACTTTTAAAACTTGTCTCACACTCCCTAACGGGCCAGGAGTCCATTTGGGCCGCACACTTGGTAGCTCATATAATAGACGTATTATATTGTCATTCTAATAATCTTGTAAATAAGTTTAAATTAGTGTAAGGTGATATGTAATGATATACCATGTGTTACATTATAAGTCACAACAGATTTGCAATATAAATCTATATCTAGGATATGATGTGATGCATGAAAGCCTTGTGTGCTACTTGATTTGTGGTGTGTATCAATACATGAAATGCTTGAATACGAATCTAATTAGACGTGGTAACTATATTAGGGTGTGAATGACTAATGTCGTTGTAAAAAGTAAACCATCTGCCGAGCAAACCAAGGTGAGTTCACACACACTAAAAGCATGCGTCCCGAGGGGACATGGACGAACTACTATCCTGGGGAAGGTTACTTTTAAACTGCTATTCTCAGGGGGAATACGTTTGGATGTTATTTATAAATCATGTCTTAGAAAACTAAATGAAACTCTATCATGAAGTCCCCACTTACGATACCGATTAGTCGTCGGGGGCGAATGAGATATTAGTTGATAGCGCTATTAGGTTTGACAAACCTCACACCGTGACCGGGGGAATCGGGCGTGAACTAGCAGGCCTTGCAACATGGTCAATGATGATAGACATTGACTTGGGCACAACAACACAACGTCACAGTATTCAATATTTACAGTTTAGCGAGCTTACAGATGGGGTAGCTCCCCATAACATGATTATAAATACCTTATCTAAACAATTAACGTTTTCAAAATTAAAATCGGATAACTTGTGAACTCGCCAACTTTATGTTGACACCCTACTCCATGCTTTGCAGGTAAACAGTGACGGCAGGAGCATGCAGCTTAAGGAGTGTAGTGGTCGCATTAACCCATGTTGGGTTTTAAATAAATTAAACTTTGGACTTTTGATTGAACTATTGAACCTTTGCTTCCGCTATTTCCTTTAAACGTTATTTTAAACTTGAGACTTAGTTGTGGATTTTAGTAGTCACTAATCGTATTTTGATAAATTTCTTTATTACTATGATTGTTCAATATGATTGGTGGCTAGATATTGGTCAATCACACGCCTTGCGGTAGTGCTCCGCATGTGGAATTTGAAGGTGTGATACGGTAGCTTGATAAATGACTCTATTGCATTAATATTTTTTATACTGATTTTATTAACTTTTCAACAATTTACATTATAATATTACAAACAGTTTGTTCTTATTTTGTAGTGGCTACCTGAACACATCGGAATTTTCGCTAGTTTACACAATAATTTCAATTACTATAAAAATGATTGGTGGGTCTGAATGGGAATTGAAAATATCTAGAGAAGAAGGGCTTTTCGAAACTACAAGGTTTATAATCTGTTTATAGTATACTACACTTTGTATTCTTTTTATAATCTACTACATTTTTTTCTTCATGTCTACATTTGTTTGTTACAGCTATAATGTTGTCGGTTGGAATAATTTGATAAAAATCTGGGGTAGTTCCATTGGGCAAGATGGGTATTTTCAAATGAGCAACGGACCAAGGAAAATTTTTGCGTGCAATAGATTAAGACCTTTAATATTTCATATAATCGTGTTTATCAAAATCATCTTTGCATAACATTTTTTTATAGTTAGCATTCTGTGTTTATTTGTTGGTTGAAATATTTGAACATTATCATTTGTCTTTTTTTTTTTTATCATAAGTCATTAGTACGATTTTAACATTGTGCTTAATGTTCAAAAACCCATGTTTAAATATACCAAAACATTAAAATTCGTTTATAGATAACTTAATGTATTATTTTAAGTAGGATGTTACTCATAAAATTAGAATATAGTTAATTACGTTTTTCGTCCCTGTGGTTTGTCAAAAATCACTATTTCAGTCCATTAGTTTAAAAATTACCAAAACAATCCTTGTGGTTTCATTTTCGTAACTATTACAGTCCACCCTCACTAATGCCATTCAGTTATTCTGTTAGTTTATTTGAAATGACCATAATGCCCCTATTATTAAAATTAAAATAAATAAAGAGTTAGTTACATTTTTCGTCCATGTGGTTTGTTAAAAATAACCATTACAGTCCATTAGTTCTAAAAATTGTCAATACAATACCAATACTTTCACAACTTACACCTTCAATGGCGATCAACAACTTCATCTATCTACTATCCTTTACTCTACTCTTCACTCTCTCTGTTTCCTCAAATCCGGCTGGAAGATCAGCTACTCCGGCTCCACACCCTCTCCACTTCATCCATCTCAACATCTCCCACCACCACACATACATACCTTAACGATTGTAACAACCCTCATTAAAAGTCCTATTTATTTTATTATTTTATCCAATAGGAAACCCTAATTGAGACACCCAAGTGATTCTGCACAAACCCTAAAAATTTCAGAACAATCAGAATCAGGATCAGGGCCCCTAAAACTCAGGGGGGGGGGTATTTTCTACTCGACGATTATCCATATATCTTGCTGTCTAAATCTAATTTCGAGAATCTATCGACTCAGCTAGCCTACACACACACGTGGCAAGTCTATAAAGATTCTGTGTCCCTTACGGACCGTAAGGGTTGAGTCTTACGGTCCGTAAGCCTGTCAATTTTCGTGTATAAATAGCAGACATTGGGACTTGAATTCTGGTGATTGAACGACGATAAAATTCAAATTGTACGCAGAGATATCGTCCAAATACTCTAAAAACACACACGAATCACTAATTAGTATAGCGGGGTGCTGCTACGATACAGGGTATTAACTCGATCGCTGCTACGATTCAATGTCCGATCGATGGAAACTATCCGATGGATGTTTTAGTACTATCCTTTGTCATTTGTCGTGATTCCGACAGGATGTTTGAGTACCACCCGAACTCGGGGAATACTCTGTCATTCGTTGTGAATCCGATGGATGTTTAAGTGATTGCACTTTGTCATTCGTTGTGAGGGTTTTAATCTCGTGAGTTATTGTAAATGCTGTATTAGTTATTTACCTAGTTCGTGTGCACTAGGTTACAAGGCTAATCAATAGGCTAAGCTCTACCTGTATAAATCTGCAATATATCAAGGCTTATCTGTAGACTAAACTTTAGCCGTATGAATCTGCATGATTATAATGTGAGTCATTCTCTTTTTATCAAATTACTTTCAAAATCATGTTTATTTTCAAAGGTTATAATTACAGTGATTAAGTTTATGTAATCACCAAGTTACAGCCGGTATGTGGGGTTTTGTATACATTACTTGATAAACTTCACCATTGGGGCAGCCAAGGGGTGATATGACCATAATAACAGACACCATTGGACGAATGGGCCAATGGGTCGAGTGACAAAGTACCGTGGGTAGTTGGTTTAATATCAGAAACATTGTAATCGCTCTTAATACTGTAATTTATAACACTGTTTTCTAGTTATACTTTGCAGTGATTAAGTCTTTGCCAATCTTTAAGAAGCAAATGTAAAAACTCTTAATGCTGTAAATTATAACAAATATGTTTTAAGTAAAATGAATGAACTCACCAGTATTTCCTGTTGACAAAACCTTTTTAAAACGCGTTTCAGGTAATTACAGTAGATTGAAGTAAAAGATGGATACGGCACTGAAAGGCTTCAAGAAGTGGCTTATTTTATTAATTAAATCAAATTAAGAAATATTGTTTTATGTAATCAAATTTATCTTTATTAAAGCTACCATTGTAAAACATGGGTTTATCCCATCTATTTAATAAATAAAATCCGGTGTTTTCTAAACTCTGATATTTTTTCCTAACTCACGGTCCTGATGAAATTTCCGCTGCAATATTTTTCAAAAATAATCACCGGTACCACTGGGCTGTTCGCGGCTCCCGATTCCGTCCAGGGTGGGTCGGGGGCCGTGACAGAAGGTGGTATCAGAGCCACTGCTTTAAGCCTATAAGTGTTGTAATGATAATATTTAAGCTTAAATAAAAGAGTTAGGAGATTGCTATTAACTGGTAGCACACCTGATAGCATTTAGACTTGAACTTAAGAAAAGATGCCTTAGTATAAGCTAAGCTAAATACTTGTGTAAATAAAGTATGATGGATTTTGGTATGCCATAAGAATGGTAATTAAAATATTGCAATATATGATAAATAAGCAATAACACTTAATTACTATTAATTCTTGCTTATTGATATTACTTGGTCTAGAATAAAGATATGTTATGGAAATACAAATTTCCCTAATTCTGGATAAAAGCCCTAATAAGATAGGCACTTTTAAAATCTTGAAAAGATACTATTTATGGGAAATAGAAAATTTTCTCCGGCAAGACTGGGTATGGTGTAGCAGACTCTCCAGTTTGTCCAGATATACTGAGGTTACCTCTCCGGCATAAACCGGATAAGACGGGGTATATAATATGTCAAACAAGTGACAAGATTTCCCTAAATAGTATCATGATCTGATATCTGACTTGTTATTGGAATTATGAATCTGTTAAATACATGAACCTTATGAATGGTATGTATATTACAGCATGTGAAATATATGAGTATATAGATATATATATCTATAAGAAATTCCAAAAGTCAATTAGGAATAAAGCACAAGCATATGTATCTATATTTCTTTATTAGGAATCACTTTTCCGATATCAAACATTATTTCGTTTGATCATCTGTTTCATAGCTCGTGTGATAAAATAAACAATGGAAAACCTTTAAGTTAAAACGCCATCAAAAGAATTTCTAATGCGTTACCATAAACTATTAACGCAAGTAAGAAGCATGTAAAGTTGTGATAATGTACAAAACACATGAAAACTTAATTATAAGTTCACAGACATTTAAGTATATCACACACAACTTTCGAGGCAAGACCTTTGGAAAATATAAATTGGGCACTATGACATCAATGTTAAAATTCCGTCAGTAAGAAGAACTACTAATAAAAAAGAAGCACTTTGCCACGTGATCTTACAAACAACATGAATATCGCTAAGGTACGCTAGAACAGGATTTCACAAACATCCGTGCACAGTCTAATCAGAGTCATAATTATTATCACTGCAAAAGGAGTCACATACCTTTGCAAATTCCCTATTTCATTTTATTCGACATTTCCTAGTAATGTCACTTACAACGGTTATCACAAGAAATTCTGGATAAAGTTTTTAAAATTTCTTTCATTGAAATTCTGACTTTTGCATATAATAAATTAACTTTCGTGTTTCTACTTCCCCTAATAGTCATCATACCATGAGGATTTCTTTCATAGTAGCGAATATTGATCTATTTCATTTCTTGGTAAATCCACACATTACACATGCATTGTTTGTTATGCATTTGGTTCATTTAATTTATAAAAACCACTGGAGGGCTTCATTCCGATTTGTTATTTTATCCAAACTCAAATATCATTTCGCTTTTTACCGCGTTATTGCAAAACAATAACTCCTTGATATCGAGTCAATGAAATTCTTGAAAAATTTAATTTTCTTTGACATACATAGTTTCTATTGTGACCATGTCCGAACTTTCTTATTAAAACTTGTTTTGTTTAAATTCAAATTATTTGACTTGCTCACATTACATATTCATTTCAAGATCCCATATGATGGATGGAAACTATCATATTCAAAATAGTCCCAACAAGCACTTCAATTGTTTTGAACCATAATAGGCTTGTTTAAAATCTTCGACTCCATTGAATCATTTCTTTGATCACGATTACCTTGTACTAACGTTTTCACAAAATTTAAAGCTTACACTAATCTCGTTTATATATATCATATAAGGATTTAATTATTTATATATTTATAAAAGCCATCTTAACACAAATCGTGTGTTAAGATAATAATACACAAATTTTTGTCATATTTCAGTATATCTCTTAAAGATTCTTACAACATCAATCGAGCCTTTCGTGATAATTATTGCTTTAACAATCTTCAATCGAAAAACAGTATATAAAATATAAAATTTATTATATATGAAAACTTACATAAGTGATTACCTAATTTACAAAATAGTATTACTATATTTTTATTAAACCATTGAGGTAAAGAATTTATATTTATATATATATATATATATATATATATATATAAAATTTATGTTGAAGTATACTCTCATTTAAGTTTACGTTCAGTTATTTATTATTGATAATTAATATTAGTTTTATTATTAATAAAAAATTAATAACAGAAGTGTTAGTATTATTTTTAAATACTAGGGTTATTGTTAGAGGCAGGTATTGAATAGCCTAGCCTTAGTTAGGCATGGACTGGCCACCTATGCTTAAACAAGGCAGCACTAACCAATATCCAACCATGATAATAACTAGTTAATATATATAAACTAAGTCATTATACTTATTTAGTAAATTTTAATTTTACTTTATATTGTAAGGAGAAGTCATATTTTCATAAAACAATACAAGAATTAAAGGGACAAATAAAATTATATAAATAATTGTTTATCACATGTTTTGTGGTAACTATGTACCGTAACGCTCTGGCAAGAAAATGACCATATAAGAATAATATGGTAGTCAGCAATTACGTTGGTTTAAGGAAACATTATAATATATAAGAATAATCTCCGTTTTCACTATTTAAAAATACATTTACAACGTTATATGATTTCAAAATAAAAATAAGTAATCACATAGAATCGACTCATTAAGTGATATATATTTTCAAAATATTTTACAAATACTTTTGTACAATAAATATTTTTACACCTTTATTTAACGTTATAAATAAAAGTGATTTCTTTTACAAAATAATAATACTAAAATATTTTGTAATAAATTCATTGCGGTGTTTTTTTTTACATAGTATTTATATTCGATATATAAAATACGGTTCAGACAAGTACACAAATAATATATATTACATTTGCTTTACAAATATAATAATTGGTCATGCCAAAACAACTTGTTCTTATTATATTTCGATCTCTAGGACATAGTATGAAAAATATGGTTACTAATAGTGTACTATCACAATTGTTTCACAATTAAAACAACTTGGAACTTTAAACAGTGATACACTAACTTTATTGTCTTTTAGTGTATTTTTGCAATTTATTCATCTCAGCACGTTGATTTTCTCATATCATAATTTAATATTTGACAAATCATTTTTCATGCCTTTATTTCATTTGGAACCTGTCAATTCTAAGTCTTCCTCAGTTGGCAATCAAAGTAAGCTTTCTTTTGACAAAGAATTTTATTGATTCTAAAAAGTCCTTCACATTCATTCTAAATATCTATTGATCATATATCTTTTGGTTTGAACCTAGTCACCTTGGAAATTATATCATTTCATCTCATTCGTTTATCATCGATTTCTTGAACTAATTCAATTGAACCATTGAATCCTACTTATGGTACAACTTGTATTCACAAAAAATTCGTTATTTTAATTCTATGTCATCTACCTTAATATTGTTTTATTGACTAAAATATGACATAAGTCTAAAAGAAATATCGTAACCCAAATCTCGAGGACGAGATTTTTATTAAGGTGGGGAGAATGTAACAACCCTCATTAAAAGTCCTATTTATTTTATTATTTTATCCAATAGGAAACCCTAATTGAGACACCCAAGTGATTCTGCACAAACCCTAAAAATTTCAGAACAATCAGAATCAGGATCAGGGCCCCTAAAACTCAGGGGGGGGGGGTATTTTCTACTCGACGATTATCCATATATCTTGCTGTCTAAATCTAATTTCGAGAATCTATCGACTCAGCTAGCCTACACACACACGTGGCAAGTCTATAAAGATTATGTGTCCCTTACGGACCGTAAGGGTTGAGTCTTACGGTCCGTAAGCCTGTCAATTTTCGTGTATAAATAGCAGACATTGGGACTTGAATTCTGGCGATTGAACGACGATAAAATTCAAATTGTACGCAGAGATATCGTCCAAATACTCTAAAAACACACACGAATCACTAATTAGTATAGCGGGGTGCTGCTACGATACAGGGTATTAACTCGATCGCTGCTACGATTCAATGTCCGATCGATGGAAACTATCCGATGGATGTTTTAGTACTATCCTTTGTCATTTGTCGTGATTCCGACAGGATGTTTGAGTACCACCCGAACTCGGGGAATACTCTGTCATTCGTTGTGAATCCGATGGATGTTTAAGTGATTGCACTTTGTCATTCGTTGTGAGGGTTTTAATCTCGTGAGTTATTGTAAATGCTGTATTAGTTATTTACCTAGTTCGTGTGCACTAGGTTACAAGGCTAATCAATAGGCTAAGCTCTGCCTGTATAAATCTGCAATATATCTAGGCTTATCTGTAGACTAAACTTTAGCCGTATGAATCTGCATGATTATAATGTGAGTCATTCTCTTTTTATCAAATTACTTTCAAAATCATGTTTATTTTCAAAGGTTATAATTACTGTGATTAAGTTTATGTAATCACCAAGTTACAGCCGGTATGTGGGGTTTTGTATACATTACTTGATAAACTTCACCATTGGGGCAGCCAAGGGGTGATATGACCATAATCACAGACACCATTGGACGAATGGGCCAATGGGTCGAGTGACAAAGTACCGTGGGTAGTTGGTTTGATATCAGAAACATTGTAATCGCTCTTAATACTGTAATTTATAACACTGTTTTCTAGTTATACTTTGCAATGATTAAGTCTTTGCCAATCTTTAAGAAGCAAATGTAAAAACTCTTAATGCTGTAAATTATAACAAATATGTTTTAAGTAAAATGAATGAACTCACCAGTATTTCCTGCTGACAAAACCTTTTTAAAACGCGTTTCAGGTAATTACAGTAGATTGAAGTAAAAGATGGATACGGCACTGAAAGGCTTCAAGAAGTGGCTTATTTTATTAATTAAATCAAATTAAGAAATATTGTTTTATGTAATCAAATTTATCTTTATTAAAGCTACCATTGTAAAACATGGGTTTATCCAATCTATTTAATAAATAAAATCCGGTGTTTTCTAAACTCTGATATTTTTTCCTAACTCACTGTCCTGATGAAATTTCCGCTGCAATATTTTTCAAAAATAATCACCGGTACCACTGGGCTGTTCGCGACTCCCGATTCCGTCCAGGGTGGGTCGGGGGCCGTGACAACGATGGCCACCTCTACCACCCATTATACCCACCACCCGTTATCAAACTACCAGCCACCCTACCCTCGCACCCAATGAACATTCTTTTCAAACAAATCATTGGCGAACTACTTTTCTACCAATGAATTCTACCAATTCCGATCACAACACAGGGCACCGCCTGTAATACCCTTACTATTAAATAATGGTTTTTGTATAAATTACGAAAATAAACATGCAATTATATATATATATATATATATATTTAAATAATACGGGTAAATTAAAACTTGAGTAAATTACAAAACTCGTCCTTTATGTATGTATGTTATTGCAAATCATGTCCTTTGTCTTCAATAATTACATTAATCATACCTAATGTTGACAAATCCTAACATGGTATATCCTTTATCCCAAACCAAGTTAAATATCTCAGTTAAGTTTAGTCACGTGGGGCCCACGTGAGGGCATTAATGTCCTCCCTACACCCTCCTTCTTCTTCCCCACTCCACCATTTAAGAGCCACCCATTTACCATCTGTTTCACCTACATCTGTTTCTCCCCCATTTTCTATATTTAGAAGCCATTGATGTTGTCTCAAATGAATATTCGGAATTCCCTGTTACTCTGCCATTCTCTCCGGCGCCGGCATAGCTGCTCCTTGGTTTTTCCGATCATAACACGGTAATCTCCGCCCCTTTCAGAAATAAGATATTCAGAATAATCCATTTAATATTCTAACCGAATCAATTATACTGTTTGAGATATCAACTGACATGTTCTTATCCGATTATTATGTCCTTGTTTCTAGAATATAAATCTTTAAATTCGAGAATTTATTTTTGGATGGTTCGGTTTCTTTTCTAATTTCAATAACAAACATCTTCTATCATATAAATTTTGTAACATTTTTTCATTAATACAAGAAAAGAACAATAATATATATGTCGTGTCCCTTTAACATCTGTTTGATCTGAACTTGTGGCTAACATATCCACTCGCAAAGTTTCCCCTGCTGTTTGCCTAATTCTTCTACGCAGATGTGAATCGGAAAGGCGCTAACCATTTAAGCATTATTCATCGATTTCTACTTCTACCGAAACATTTGGGTGTCTTTTGGTTGATACTATGATGATTTCCGGTTTCAGATTAGACCAACTTGATTGGAGAGATGGTGGTTGTGATGGAGATGGTGGTTGGTTACGGCGACGCACAGTGGTGGTCTAGTTTAGGAAAATGGTGGTGGTGGGTGGCTCTTAAATGGTGGAGTGGGGAAAAAGAAAAAAAAGAAGGGTGTAGGGGAAAGGACATTAATGCCCTCACGTGGGCTCCATGTGACTAAACTTAACTGAGAATTTTAATTTGGTTTGGGGTAAAGGATATACCATGTTAGGATTTGTCAACATTAGATATGATTAATGTAATTATTGAAGACAAAGGACATGATTTGCAATAACATGCATACATAAAGGACGTGTTTTGTAATTTACTCTTAAAACTTTTACAATTTGAAAATAATACAACTTAATATGTATGGATTCGTCGTTTAAAAATGACGACGAAACAACGTGTGGAAGCTTTATCTCGTTCGTGTTCGATTCTTCGTTGAGCTTGATCATCCTCCGGCATGCCAAGATAAACCTACATTTCATAAACCATGAAATATGTTAGTCATTCACAATTATAAGCGTTTAAATCGAGTCCGGTTGCTAAAACAGACTAGAAAACCAAATTTGCCAGATCACTGGCTCTCGCGGGGCGCGACAACTGTGGCGCCGCGCGACAGTAATTCAAGTCCATCGTCGCGTGACGCGATGGCCTGTTTTCGACAGAAGGTTATTTTCTTTGAGCTGCAGATTCCCAGCTCAATTACTCAAACTTATAATTCACAAAACATGCATAACTTTTGATCTAGATGTCCGATTCGCGTGATTCTTTTTCCTACGCGTTCATAATTTGATTCTCCATCATATGGTGTTAAAATTCAGCTTTCAAACAAATAAAATTCAAAATTTTTAAGCCTTCAGCTTATTATTCAAATTCAACATTTTGACCCGTTTATATTTAAAACCACAAACTTGTTTCAAAATAGTCATGGGGCATACGCCCATGTAATTAACCTATATCACATAATCGTCATGCAAGTTCCTAAACAATCCTTATGGGTCGTTTGCCCAATTTACCCATCAAGGGCTTTTTGGTCAACTTTAGTCCCTCATTTTACGACGAAGGACTTTCACTAATATTTGACCAAAATATCACTTTTAGCTATAAGTCTAAATATGCGTACCTGGCTCGGGTCATAACATTGACCCGTTTACATACCTTGCCTCCATAATATGCTAATTAATAGCACCACCAATTCATAACTATTTTTCCTGTGCGCATAAGACTCAACAAGCACTTATTAATCATTATTTGTCAAATGGTATTTACCTTACCATTTGACCCGCTTGGTCTAAACGACCAAACATTTAGCGCTTATATTTGAATGGTATTTATTTACCATTCATTAAGTATCTCAATTCGAATTTCTCACACTTTAGCATGTCTCTTAAACCCTTTTCTTACGTGTTTAGCCCGACTTGACTTATGGCACTTGCTGTCGTTTTGTATTTCGTCTTTTATCTATTTGTACGTGACTAAATCACCGTTTCCCTTTTTATTCGTTTAGGCTTACTTATAAAATAATCGTTCAAAAACTCATTTTATCTTAGTCTTTTCATGACTAAATTTACCTTTTCACCACTTTTTACCATTAAACATGGTTCTTATCATTAAAATTGGTTCCGACCCATATCATTTCGCATCGGAAACCATATTTCGAATATTATCTTTATCGTATTTATAACTTATAGATTAAACACGTATTCTATAAAAAGGTGTAAGTTTTACTTACCTTGCATCCAAACTGATCTTTGCTTCCATACTTGATTTGTTTGACCCGCTTCCTTCCCAAGCTTCCACCTAGCTTGTCAAGCGTCAAACTAGCATCATAATTCGTAAGACGGTTAGGTTAGTCATCTCTAATTACGACTATTCCATCTTACGTGTTTTACGTCGAAATTATTATTCGGCCTTATCATTGGTTAATTTGACTTTTAAAAGTCAATTACCCTTAATCATATGGAATACACATTTGTGTTCAATAACTCATTTAGGCAATCTCATCAATTACCCGGTAGACATTATTATGATGCTACCGTTTTAAACTACCTTCCTATCCATGTTCATGCTATTATTAACATCAAGTTAACTTAGTTCCCGTTTACCAAGGATAGTTTATTCTTTCATTATTCAAAATCTATGGATTTTCATCTATAAATAAAAACCCATTTCATCACGTTATTAGGCATTCATCCGAATACCTAATCTAATCAAGTTCTATTTACAACCGAGTAGACGCGCGATTTCACTTAGGCATTTCAACAAACACCTAGTGGGCATGATTTCTATACATCTTCAATTTAGTTTGTGACTAACATTTTAACCAAGTTTCAATCATCAAATTCAAGCCTTTGTGTCTAGCATTCATAAACAATATCAAGACTTGCATCATAACATCAATGTTCATCCATTTTAACACTCTAATTCTAGTGTTCATCATCTTGCTATAAAACCCACTTAGCACCTACATAATTAGTTTACCGAAACACTAATTTATGGCGTTAAATCAACAAGTTTACATCTAGGGTTTGTTCCTAGACTCATAGAGATCTCAATTTCGCTATAACATTCATCATTCATACAAGAATTTCGTTTAAGAATGTTAATCAAATTTTCAAAGTATCACCAAATAACAAAACTCAACATACCTTGTGATCCCCATGCTTAGGTGATCATGAATTTGTGTTCATGCATTGATTTAGGGCTTGAATCTGCCTTCAATTTGGTGAATTTAGCTTGAGTTAGGGTTTGGCTCCAAAAGAGCTTCCTGGTCGATCGTACAGAACACACACTTAGTGTGTGTTTTGTTACAATTTTTCTTTTTATGAATTAACTTTCAATTATCCCACTTTGACCCCCTCAAGTTTTGTTAGTTATTAAGTTGGCCACAACCTATTTATTTTCAATAATATTTACTCTTTTTAACTCGGTTAAACATTCCTAGTTTACTAAGTGGGTTCGGGGAGACACAACTTGTTTTATTTTAAGTCCAGTTAACTCGGGCCCCTTATAAACTTTGTTTTCTCAAAAGATTTTGCTCGCCTTTTATTTAATATTAGATTTATTTATTTAAATCCTAATATTCACCGGGTTAAATTTTACCACTAACGGTATTTTACCCGTCTATTAATATTAACGTGGTTTGACTATCAAACCTGTTTTCAGGGTGTTACAAGTCTACCCCCCTTAAAGAGGTTTCGTCCCTGAAACCTTCATTATGTTGTTCATTGGTTTAGGCCAAACGAACTTAGTTTCGTTTCCAAGGCATTCATTCTTTTCGGTCAAAAGTTATCGTTTGTATTGATATGTGCGTCCTTTATGTGTAAGTCCTCACGAACTGTAACTTTCATCTTATTCATATCTTTGTCGCCTATTTGACCGAGTTTGTCATTTGATCACTCGGTTACTGAGTCTGTCAACATGTTTACTTCGTGCTAATCCTATATTGACAAGCGTGTTACACAGGTCATTACATTACCTTGACCATGAATGGTTTTACCGGCTAGACTAATTAGTCACCGTCACTTCATACCCCGTCACCCTGGTATATTATGTTGCCCTCTCCAGCCTTATGTGTGTTTAAACGTTGCCTTTGACTAAAACTGACTTTTAGTTTAACATTCTTTTTCTTCTTAACTTATGTCAATTACTCTCATCGGGGAATTGACGACCAAAGATTTATTCCCTTCCGTTATTATTCTACGCGGGGAATCATAACTAGTTCTCACGCTTTACTTTATCGACCCGTAGGTTCCTTCACTTAGCCTCGTAGGTTATTTTATTAGATCTTTACCTTTTTAAGGTGAGACCCCATAGTTTGTTTCTTTCAATTCGTGACCGAAGGGTCATTCTGGCCCCGTAGACCTTAGCACTTCTTGTAATCCCGAAAGTTGTGATGATCCCGTAGATTCATCTTTTACTCATGTCGTTCTAAAATATACTCTCGGTGTCAAGGCACCCTTTTTAAGTTTAGCAATTATTCATTCCCATTCTTGAATTCTTTTGACCTTGACCGTAGTCGAAGGCTACATTTCTTTTTCTTTTAGACTAATCTTCCGACCCTATGACTTCCCACTTCATTTACACGTCAGTTCATTCTACACTTACCGTTACCCGGTTCATACCAATACTTCCTTACAACCCGTTACCCGGCTTCTTTATCTTTATGTTTTTAACCCTCTTGTTTCACTAATTTGCGTTTTCCTTTTTATGTACTTTTACGACCCATCACATAGGTTCATTAATATTTCGCGCTTCCGTTACTCGGTTTGCGCTTACTTGCACTATCAAGTATTTGTACTTTATTTGGCCGGTTTGACATATTCGTGTGAAATCCATCACTAATGACAGTCAAACTCCATTCTTTATTTAGCTTGTTCAACTTCGAAATAGTTGAACATTACCATCAAAATTCTGTTTGTGAGATTTTATTATTCTTTTAGTCATAACTCATAATCCGAGTCTTTTGAATTTCTAATCCGCTTTCCCGTCTCTTGGTTTACGCATATTCTCAAAATCCTACCCATCTGTCGGGTAGCTTTACTGAAGTTATCTTCAAAGTAACCATTTTGATAGGGTTTACGTTTTAACTTATTTGGTCACCTGAGGGAAATCCATCGCTTTTATTTAACCAAGTTCTCATTCTTTATTTGTTTTGTTTGACTTGTTCGTGTGAATTTCATCACTTATGACAGTCAAACTTTATTCTCATGCCTTAACATTCTCACTAGTCGGTCTGTATTTTTCATTACTTTAATCCTTGCCCTTTCTCTCGGGCTCGTTATTCTAACGTAATACGCTTCCGTTATCAGGCTTGCGTTTACGTTTATTATCAAGCATCTAACTTTTTTGATTCATTTGGGTACCTTTTTAATTCGTCCCATTAACCCCGTCCTTACTACGTCGGACGTAAATGTGTCCATCATAAGAAGTTCATGGTATCATGTGTTCACTACTTACTTGGCCAGAGTAAGCGATCAACACATGGCACACATCACTTTTTTATAATTTTCACATTACACCCCATGTACGTAACGCCTCTAATCTTTCTATATCGCTGATTTAAATTGGCAAAACTTTATTCAATGGCTACTTAACAATTTTTAGTTTTACCCGTTTCATTCTTGAACATATACAATGTTTTCCTTTTTATCGAACTATTATATAATCATATTTGTTAATGTGATCGCTGCTTTTCTCAATAGCATTATATTGAGATTTTTCCACTTGGATAATTACTCCCGTCCAAGTTTCCATATAAACTAATCTTGTTATTTATTTGTTATTCATCATCGTGAATAACACATGTTTCTATCAAAATTCTTTTGGAAATATCATCCTGAATAGATATCCTATTCAGATTTTCCAAGTTTTATCATATATATGCAACCCTCATTCTCTACGTGTTTGTTGCATATTTCTACTTGTGCGATTAAATTTAAAATGAGCACCTGTAATGCTTGCCCTAACAGGCTTTCCTTGTCATTGTCCTTATTCGTGATTTAGGTCCTTGGTGAGCATGCTCTGCTTGTCATACTTCAGACCGTTCCTCCGTCACATCCGTAACTTGTTAAACTCTCGCCATCTTCAGATGCGAGTGTCCTTAATCTAAAATGTTTACAAAGATTAGTAACGCCAATATCAATAAATGCCCGTTTATAATACAAGGCTTTCTACTATACGTGTCAACACACGTAATTTTGTTAAATATATCTATCATTTAATTGGGGTAACGTGTGTTACACGATAACCCTATGTGTTATTCACAACACTTTAATCATGCTAAACCGTTAATATACATATAACTTACCGGAATATGTGATCAAGTCTCGAACCGAACACTTTACTCTTTAACCTTCAGCTCTGATTACCAACTTGTAATACCCTTACTATTAAATAACGGTTTTCGTATAAATTACAAAAATAAACATGTAATTATATATATATATATATATATATATATATATATATATTGTTAAATAATACGGGTAAATTAAAACTTTTACAATTTGAAAATAATACAACTTAATATGTACGGATTCGTCGTTTAAAAATGACGACGAAACAACTTGCAGAAGCTTTTATCTCGTTCGTGTTCGGTTCTTCATTGAGCTTGATCGTCCTCCGGCATGCCAAGATAAACCTACATTTCATAAACAATGAAATGTGTTAGTCATTCGCAATTTATAAGCGTTTAAATCAAGTCCGGTTGCTAAAACGGACTAGAAAACAAAATTTGCCAGATCACTAGCTTTCGCGGGGCGCGACAGCCCCTTCTTTTGGCGCTCGCGGGGCGCGACAACTATCGAGCTGCGCGACAGTGATTCATGTACATCGTCACGTGACGCGACGGCTTGTTTTCAATAGAAGGTTATTTCCTTTGAGTTGCAGATTCCCAGCTCAATTACTCAAACTTATAATTCACAAAAACATGCATAACTTTTGATCTAGATGTCCGATTCGCGTGATTCTTTTTCCTACGCGTTCATAATTTGATTCTCCATCATATGGAGTTAAAAGTCAGCATTCGACTAAAAAAATTCTAAATTTTTAAGCCTTCGACTTATTATTCAAATTCAACATCTTGACCCGTTTATATTTAAAACCACAAACTTGTTTCAAAATAGTCATGGGGCATACGCCCATGTAATTAGCTCAATTTCTCTTTTTTCCCCGGATTCATAACATTTGTGAATTACATGACCAATATCTAAGTTATGTGCGTAACCCGTTTTGACCCTTTTAGAGGTCTTATGCATTTATGCATTAATCTCACTCTTCTCTTTTCGCACTTTACATTTCCACATTCAAAGTATCTACCTATATCACATAATCATCATGCAAGTTCCTAAACAACCCATATGGGTCGTTTGCCCAATTTACCCATCAAGGGCTTTTTGGTCAACTTTAGTCCCTCATTTTATGACGAAGGACTTTCACTAATATTTGACCAAAATATCACTTTTAACTATAAGTCTAAATATGTGTACCTGGCTCGGGTCATAACATTGACCCGTTTACATACCTTGCCTCCATAATATGCAAATTCATAGCACCACCAATTCATAATTGTTTTATCCTGTGCACATAAGACTCAACAAGCACTTATTAGTCATTATTTGTGATGTGACACCTGTGTCACTACGATCATCATACAAATGAAAATCCAATGAAATCTTGTATTTCATTCTTGGGATTTGTATAAATATGTGTATCATTTGCGCATATCAATTCTTGTTCGATTTCGAGCTTTAAATCGCTTTCTGGAAGGTTATACGCAAATTGACGCGTAAATTTAATCAGTTTAACGCAAAAAACACTCCGGAATAGTGACATAGGCTTAACATATCTTACATAACATTTACATAACTTGGATATAAGGTTTGAAGGGTTTGGTATGGCAAAAACAAGTTTATTCGATCGCAGGGACTAATTTTGTCAAACTGCGAAACTATGCAGATTTGTATAGTAATGAACATTCCAGAACTTGACCATAAGCTAATAAAACCCTAAATATCCTTTACATAGATTTGAAATAGGCTTTGATGGGTTCGGTATGCGAAAATACGCTTATTTGATCAATAGGCACTAAAAGCGTCAAAAACGGCGTAAGTTTACATTTGCGCGCATATCTTACGTTCTGACCACATCCTATGACAACTGGCACAAACCGGTAATTTCCGTACACTATAATTATTGCTTAACGACTGCAATTATGTGCTTAATTGTCAGCAATGACTGATTACATGCTAAACAAGTGAATTAATGCATGTTGTATACTACTAAATATTGCTTTATGCATAAACGAGAGCGTTGCGTCAGAATAATAGTAAACTCACCGGTAAGACACACTGTGTCGACTGAACTGCAGAAAGCAGTCAGACATTAGAATTGAGGCCTTGGTGTAGGTCCGACGACAAAAATACATTAAAACCCAAGAGTACATACAAGGGTTTATATATATACTCTCCGGAAGCAAAAACAAGCACTAAAAAGCACCCGAAACGCACTTTAAGTGCAGAAATTACATAATTCAGCAATAATTCAGCATTTAGACATATGAATATTATGCAGAAATGTCGTTTTATTATCCAGAATATTTCCCTAAGTGTTGGGAATCGATAGTGTTATAAAAAGATACATATTAAACACTAAAAGGTGCAATTTAGCACTTTAACGAATCGGTATGTAACCGAACGACCGGACTATACCCGGAACATGAAAATATTGTTATTTTCATTATTTATCTTTTCTGAGCTAGTTAGGGTCCCCGAGCACCCTAACACTCACTAAAATAACTAGTAACTAACCTACTTAACTATATACTTGGTTATGGATTACAAGGTAACTAATTAGTTCACATTTACAATTAGACCCCCTCCCCATATCCAAATAAAATCGACCCACATGCCTAAATTGGAAGATCTTGTGAATTTTCCTTGGATTTGTCAAGATTGTGTAAGATATGTATGGTACTTTTGAAGACATAAAACACATTGGATATTAGGGAACTTTGGTTATAAGTAGGTTAAGTCACCAACACAACTCAACACACTCACTCTCCCTCTCTTCTAACTTACGGCCAAACACCCCTAGAGCATCCATCCATCTTTCAATTTTGATCTTGCCATTCTAAGCTTATACAAGTGCTAAGGATCACATTCGAGGAGGCTTGGTGCATTCGGAACTCGAAGGACCTCTCTACTTAGCTTTTATCCACCTCTTTTGCGCATAGATTCTTCCCTAGCCTCGAGCTAGAGGTATAATGCTTAAAACTCATATTTGAACTAATCTAAAGTGGTTAAAAGGATTTTTATCGGATAAAACTCGTTAACATGCAAGATGATGCTTTAAAGCCTACTTAAAACACTAAAAATGGTGGTTAATAGCACATAAGTTGTGTAAATGATGTAGTATTCGAAATGTATGATTATTGAGACCCGATCTATGATTGTGGTAGCTCGGACCACCATTTAACCCGATGTAGTCATGTTCTTGGATCATGACATAAGGTTATGTTAGAAGATATAAGGGTTAAAAGGTGAAACTCTACCACACATGAAACATGAACTTGTGTAAAAGTATTTTTACTTGCAAAATATTGTTCAAAACTAGTAGATCTAAAGATCTACAAGTGGTTTTTCGGAAGAACCAAGCAAAAATATTAGTCTTGTTTAAAACCCGGATCTCATCCGAACTAAAAGCATTTTTAGTAAATAAACAAGTGTGTAGACACTTGTGTCACAAGAAAATTTAACAAAGAAGTATTTTTGCGAATCTTGACTAGAAGTTGTGAAACTTCATATTCTTTAAAAATAAAGTTTTTAAGAAACTAAAATTATTTTTAAAGATGGAAAGATTTACTAAATGTGCTAGTGAGTTACTACACATTTTTGTAAATATTCAAGTTCATGAAATGGAGAAATTAGTGACTATTGTTGATGATTGTTGTTGATAATTGTTGTTGATGATTGATGACGATTTAAAAGAAAATAAACACATGTTTTGAAAACATGGGAAACGTCCATTTTTAGGGGAAACTCTGTCAAAATTTTTATAAATTTTGACACTTAGAACAATATAAGTTTTTGAGAAACTTATTCCCTAAAAATGTATTTAAAAGTATTACCAAGGTTTCCCTAATTTTTGGTGATGAGAAATGGTGATTTTTCAAGAATAAAAATGGATATTAAGTATATATTTTTGAAAGAAAAATATATATTATTTGATCACCAACTTTTGTGCTAAGTGTATATAGTATGTGTTATACGTGCTAGTGTATTAAGACTTAAAAATACACTAAATACTCGTGAGGGGTATAAACATAAAAATACACATACAAAATACAAGATACATAATTCGGGTGCAAAGTGCAAAACATAAAAGACTTATATTTATTTTTGGAGAAAATAATATAAGTAAGATACGTAGTTAAAAATATAGAATATTTTTAACACAAGAATATATACAAAGGAGAGTGACTGTACTTGTGCGACGCAAGTCTAGTGACTAACGTTAAGAAAACGCGTATAGGTTACGACGTTAATTAAGCAAATCCGGTGGAGTTTACGACGCTAGGAACGCAAAGTTGTGAGTTCATGCTCCCCCTTTTCTCTTTAACTGTTTTCAGTTTTTATAACTTCGGGGGTGAAATACATGTACAAATGTACAAAATTTATAATTGGTATGATATAAATACAAGAAGTACACTTGGTGAGAACGAGAACCAAGTGTGACGAAATATAAGAATACAAGAAGTACACTTGGTGAGAACGAGAACCAAGTGTGATGAAATATAAGAATATGAGAAGCGCACTTGGTGAGAACGAGAACCAAGTATGAGGCGCTATGAGAAATGATAACAAGAAACGCGCTTGGTGAGAACGAGAACCAAGTAGGATGCGTTATGAGAAATAGTGTCACGAATAGGGTACAGAAGCACCATTAATCGTGTACATACTTAGACCGCAGAACAAAAGGTTAGATCTAACGGGTGCCTGGCAGCCACACTCCCGGTCGGGGCGAGAACCGAGGAGTGCTTTTGTGTCTCAGAATATACCAATTAAATGCCTTAGGTTTGGTGACTTCCTATGACGTGCCACATGTTAATGGCTTTGCAACCCATTAACAATCTGATAATTACAGAAATACTGTATCTACATAAAATTCATACCATACAAAAATTGATATATAACTTGAAGTACGTGGGGTACTCAAGAGGATTAATGTATAACTTGAAGTACGTGGGGTACTCAAGAAAAGATTGAATTATACATGAGTACGTGGTGTACACATGAAACTGGATTTATATATGAAAACTTGATTTACTCACAAACTATGTTTTCATACAAAGTATACAAACATGAAATACAAAACTGCATGAATTCACACCAACATTATGTTGACGTTTTTCCAAAAACTCACATGTATTTCAGGTAACTAGGATGGATGTGCGCGTGGTCTTGCTTATGCTCGTGGATGTCGCTTATGTTTAACTTTAAATAAAGTTGTAAACTTTTAAGACAATGTTTTATGCTGTCTAGCGATGTAAACGCTAAACTTATGTTTTCAAATCATGGTATTTGATGTTATTTTACGAGCATGTAGCATGTTTACTCTTCGTATGCAATGAGAACCTTTCATGATCACACCTCGTGCTTCCGCCATAGAAAGGGGTGTGACAGATTGGTATCAGAGCTGCGATTGTAGTGAACCAGGATTCCTTCTCGAGTCTAGTCTACAATCTCTAGGATCCATTCACGAAAACAATTTTCAAAGAGTTTTCATTGCATAAAACGTCCCGCGACATCCACTACCTGAAACTGTCTACATGAGTCTAGAAAAGACACTACGAGACTTGGAGTGCACTAGAGTAGCACTTGTCATTGACTAGAAATTACTTGCAATTATGTGTGATAATTAGCATGTACTAGAAGTAGAGTGTCACAAGTATATGTGACCATTACCTGAAAGCGATGGCCTATCTGAAGGAAGAAATACGAGGATGAAACGAACTGTGCGGACTGTGCAAGGAGTTACGTAATTATGGATGCATACATAATTATGGGATTCAGTGCACAGAAACCACAACAAGTCTTGTCACGTATAGATTCCCTCAGTGCAAGCCTAATAAGTACCCTGCTAGAGTAATAATTGTTTGATGTCACTTATGTGGTATATATACCTGTGAATATATGATACTACTGTCTAGTGTGACGATATCAAACAAATGCCTAACCCTGCTGTGTTATGTTCTGTCAGAACATGGCACCCAGGAAAGCTGTGAATGCTCGCAATGACGACCAACCTCCTCCTCCCCCACTGCCCAGAACTGCTGATGAGCTGAACGCCCTGCTGGAGGAAAGGATCTCCGCTGCTATCGCCCAGTACGAGGCGAACTGAACTCAAGACAGTGGAGGATCAAGCAACGCTAGGCGTAATGGGAATGGAGATTCGTCTGGAGGCAATGCAGCTCAAGGTAACCTTGAGACACTGTACTAAGCATGAGGAAATTTATGAACAGTCTTTGTTTCATTATTTCTTCGATTGCTCACATGTGAATTGGTTGAATCAATTCCAGGCTGCACTTTCAAGCAGTTCCTCGACTGCAAGCCGATGAACTATGACGGCACAGGAGGTGCAGTAGCATTCGTGCACTGGACGGAGAAGACTGAAGCTACTTTCCGCATGAGCAAGTGTACTGCGGATCAACAAGTCACCTTTGCTACTGGGTTGTTTGTCGATGAAGCTCTGACTTGGTGGAACCTGCAAGCCCAAACCTTGGGTGATGATGCTGCGTATGGCCTAACTTGGGATGAACTGAAGGAAAGAATGAGAGAGAAGTACTGCTCTCGTGCTGAACTCCAAAGGCTGGAAACAGAGTTCTGGCACTTGACTATGGAAGGTGCTGACATCAATGGTTACACTCGAAGGTTCCACGATCTGTCAAGAGTGCTTCCCTACATGGTGACTCCGGAATTTAAGCGTGTGGAACGCTACATTTGGGGACTGGCCTCAGAGTTTCGTGGCATGGTGACGTCAGCCAAACCTCAAACGATCACCGAGGCTGTAACTCTGGCTGTCAGCCTTACTGAAGATTGTGTTCGTATGAAGAAGCTATCATTGAACCCCACTGAGAAGACCGAGACGCATGCTGAGTCGTCCGGTGACAAAAAGAGAAAGCATACAAGTTTGAACCAAGCAACTCGTAACAACAAGGGTTTCAGCAAGAAGCGCGACACTAATCCGCCTCAGGAGACGAAAACCCATGCAACCAAAGCATACCAAGGCTCCATGCCTAGATGCCAAAAATGTAAGTATCATCATGATGGAGCTTGTCGCATTCCAAGGTACGACAAATGTGGTAAATTGGGTCATCAAACAGAAGACTGTTGGGGAAAAGGAAAGAACCGAAATGGGAACGGTGCTGGTAACAAGAATGGCAACGGGAAAGGGGAAGGATGCTTCAAGTGTGGAAGCAATGATCATTTCATGAAGAACTGCCCAGAGAGAAACAATGCTCCGGCTCGAGCATTTGTGATTGGAGCAAGAGACGCACGCGAGGACCCTAACGTGGTCACCGGTACGTTTCTCATTAACAATCACTTTGCATCCATATTATTCGACACTGGCGCCGATTATAGCTTCATGTCTGTGGAATTTAAACGCATACTCGGAATAGAATCTAGTAGATTAGAAATTCCTTATTCCATAGAACTAGCCAATGGTAAACTTGTTGAATCGGGCGAAGTTGTTAGAGGCTGCACACTAGAACTTGGTGAACGAAGATTTAGCATCGACCTCCTACCTATTCAATTGGGTAGCTTCGATGTAGTAGTCGGGATGGACTGGTTGTCCAAGAACAAAGCTGAAGTTATTTGCCATGAGAAAATCATTCGCATCCCTTTAGCGAATGGTGAAACTCTCATCGTGCATGGAGAAAAACGAGACGCGCCTCTTCGAATCATCAGTTGTATGAAGGCACAGAAGTGCCTAAGGAAAGGATGTGTTGCTTTCCTAGCACACGTTATAGACAAGAAGGCTGAGGAGCCGAAACTCGAAGACATTCCTGTGGTGAAGGAATTTCCTGATGTGTTCCCTGAAGATCTGCCAGGACTACCTCCGCAACGACAAGTCGAATTCCGTATAGACTTGGTTCCAGGAGCTGCTCCTGTAGCCAAGGCACCCTATCGGCTTGCACCATCCGAAATGCAAGAATTATCTACACAACTTCAGGAGTTGTTGGATAAAGGATTCATAAGGCCAAGCTTCTCACCCTGGGGAGCTCCAGTATTATTCGTGAAAAAGAAGGATGGAACACTACGGATGTGTATCGATTACAGGGAACTGAACAAACTCACAATCAAGAATCGGTATCCGCTACCGAGGATTGATGACTTGTTTGATCAACTGCAAGGATCAAGCTACTATTCCAAGATCGACCTTCGATCTGGATACCATCAGCTGAGAATCCAAGATGAAAGCGTGCCAAAGACTGCATTCAGAACGCGCTATGGGCACTACGAATTTCTTGTGATGCCGTTTGGATTGACGAACGCGCCAGCGGTCTTTATGGATCTGATGAACCGCGTATGTAAACCATATCTCGATAAATTCGTGATTGTATTTATCGATGATATCCTGATTTACTCGCAAACGAAAGAAGAGCACGAACAACATCTCAGAACCATTTTGGAGCTACTGAAGAAAGAGAAGCTTTATGCAAAGTTCTCGAAATGCGAATTCTGGATTCGCGAAGTACAATTTCTTGGTCATGTTGTGAATGAGAAGGGCATTCATGTAGACCCGTCCAAGATTGAAGCAATAAAGAATTGGGAAGCTCCCAAGACCCCGACCGAAGTCCGTCAATTTTTGGGCTTAGCGGGCTACTATCGGCGATTCATTGAGAATTTCTCGAAGATAGCTCAACCGCTAACGACCCTTACTCAGAAAGACAAGAAGTACGACTGGGGTCACAAACAAGAAGAAGCCTTCCAGTTACTTAAGAGCAAGCTATGCGATGCACCGATACTATCGTTACCGCACTGAAGACTTCGTGGTATACTGCGACGCCTCACGACAAGGTTTGGGTTGCGTGCTCATGCAACGCCAAAAAGTCATCGCTTATGCTTCAAGACAACTGAAGGTTCACGAGAGAAATTATACCACTCACGACCTGGAGCTGGGTGCAGTGGTATTCGCCTTGAAGATTTGGCGACATTATTTATATGGTACTCGATGTACAATCTTCACAGATCACAAAAGTTTACAACACATATTTGATCAGAAGGAATTGAATATGCGCCAGCGACGTTGGGTTGAGCTGCTAAATGATTATGACTGTGAGATTAAGTACCATCCTGGAAAGGCGAACGTTGTAGCGGACGCGTTAAGCCGAAAAGAAAGGGTTAAGACCCTAAGGGTTCGAGCATTGGAAATGACGATTCGAACGACACGTATTCGTAACACACAACAAGAAGCCCTTAAGGTGGAAAATCGCAAAGCTGAATACCTCCGGGGTGCATTGAAGTACATGGCACCAAATGAAGAGGGAGCCTTGTACTTTAAGAAGCGTATTTGGGTTCCACTCTATGGTGGCATACGAGAAGTCATCCTTAATGAAGCCCACAAATCGAGATATTCGATCCACCCAGGATCGGACAAAATGTATCAAGACTTGAAGGAGTACTATTGGTGGCCGAGACTCAAAAGCGACGTTGCTGTTTATGTTGGAAAATGCCTAACCTGTGCCAAGGTTAAGGCAGAATATCAGAAACCGTCCGGCCTCCTACAACAACCAGAAATTCCCGTATGGAAGTGGGAACAAATCTCGATGGACTTCATAACGAAGTTACCCAGGACCCCGAGAGGGCACGATATGATATAGGTAATCGTTGATCGATTGACGAAGTCTGCGCATTTCCTACCAATCCGAGAAAAGGATAGCACTGGAAAGCTTGCAGAGATATACTTAAGAGAAATTGTGGCACGTCATGGAGTGCCAATCTCAATCATTTCAGACAGAGATGGACGCTTTGTCTCAAGAATCTAGCAATCATTTCAGGAAGCCTTTGGATCTCAGTTAGATCTAAGCACGGCATTCCATCCACAAACAGACGGCCAGAGCGAACGGACTATACAAACATTAGAAGATATGCTTCGCGCATGTGTCATGGATCTAGGCGGCAGCTGGGATACTCATCTACCTTTAGTTGAGTTTTCCTATAATAACAGTTATCATACGAGCATAAAAGCCACGCCGTTCGAAGCTCTGTATGGCCGCAAATGCCGATCGCCCTTATGTTGGGCAGATGCCGGAGATAAATGTATGGTTGGTCCTGAACTTGTACAAGAGACAACCGACAAGATTGCGCAGATCCGAGAGCTCATTAAGGCGGCTCGAGAGCGACAAAAGAGCTACGCTGATCCAAATAGAAAATCGGTAGATTTCAAGGTGGGAGACAAAGTGTTGTTAAAAGTCTCACCATGGAAGGGCGTAGTCAGGTTTGGAAAGCGTGGAAAGCTGAATCCACGATACATCGGACCATTCAGAATTTTGAAGAGAATTGGTACTGTGGCATACAAGTTGGAGTTACCGGAAGAACTTAATGGAGTACATGATACGTTTCATGTATCCAACCTGAAGAAGAGTCCAACGCAAGAAAACGTGACCATCCCGATGGATGAAGTGCATATTGATGAAGCCCTCCGATTTACAGAGCAACCCGTTGAGGTTACCGACTGGAAAGTCAACAAGACCAGGAGGAGCAGTGTGAAGCTTGTTAAAGTACGTTGGAACTCTAAGCACGGACCCGAGTACACATGGGAACGTGAAGACCAGTTCAAGAAAAAGTATCCCCACCTATTCAAGAAGACTCCAGCGAGAGTTAGTTCAGCCTGAATTTCGGGACGAAATTCTTTTAACGGGGGGAGACTGTGATAACTGGCACAAACCGGTAATTTCCGTACACTATAATTATTGCTTAACGACTGCAATTATGTGCTTAATTGTCAGCAATGACTGATTACATGCTAAACAAGTGAATTCATGCATGTTGTATACTACTAAATATTGCTTTATGCATAAACGAGAGCGTTGCGTCAGAATAATAGTAAACTCACCGGTAAGACACATTGTGTCGACTGAACTGCAGAAAGCAGTCAGACATTAGAATTGAGGCCTTGGTGTAGGTCCGACGACAAAAATACATTAAAACCCAAGAGTACATACAAGGGTTTATATATATACTCTCCGGAAGCAAAAACAAGCACTAAAAAGCACCCGAAACGCACTTTAAGTGCAGAAATTACATAATTCAGCAATAATTCAGCATTTAGACATATGAATATTATGCAGAAATGTCGTTTTATTATCCAGAATATTTCCCTAAGTGTTGGGAATCGATAGTGTTATAAAAAGATACATATTAAACACTAAAAGGTGCAATTTAGCACTTTAACGAATCGGTATGTAACCGAACGACCGGACTATACCCGGAACATGAAAATATTGTTATTTTCATTATTTATCTTTTCTGAGCTAGTTAGGGTCCCCGAGCACCCTAACAATCACTAAAATAACTAGTAACTAACCTACTTAACTATATACTTGGTTATGGATTACAAGGTAACTAATTAGTTCACATTTACAATTAGACCCCCTCCCCATATCCAAATAAAATCGACCCACATGCCTAAATTGGAAGATCTTGTGAATTTTCCTTGGATTTGTCAAGATTGTGTAAGATATGTATGGTACTTTTGAAGACATAAAACACATTGGATATTAGGGAACTTTGGTTATAAGTAGGTTAAGTCACCAACACAACTCAACACACTCACTCTCCCTCTCTTCTAACTTACGGCCAAACACCCCTAGAGCATCCATCCATCTTTCAATTTTGATCTTGCCATTCTAAGCTTATACAAGTGCTAAGGATCACATTCGAGGAGGCTTGGTGCATTCGGAACTCGAAGGACCTCTCTACTTAGCTTTTATCCACCTCTTTTGCGCATAGATTCTTCCCTAGCCTCGAGCTAGAGGTATAATGCTTAAAACTCATATTTGAACTAATCTAAAGTGGTTAAAAGGATTTTTATCGGATAAAACTCGTTAACATGCAAGATGATGCTTTAAAGCCTACTTAAAACACTAAAAATGGTGGTTAATAGCACATAAGTTGTGTAAATGATGTAGTATTCGAAATGTATGATTATTGAGACCCGATCTATGATTGTGGTAGCTCGGACCACCATTTAACCCGATGTAGTCATGTTCTTGGATCATGACATAAGGTTATGTTAGAAGATATAAGGGTTAAAAGGTGAAACTCTACCACACATGAAACATGAACTTGTGTAAAAGTATTTTTACTTGCAAAATATTGTTCAAAACTAGTAGATCTAAAGATCTACAAGTGGTTTTTCGGAAGAACCAAGCAAAAATATTAGTCTTGTTTAAAACCCGGATCTTATCCGAACTAAAAGCATTTTTAGTAAATAAACAAGTGTGTAGACACTTGTGTCACAAGAAAATTTAACAAAGAAGTATTTTTGCGAATCTTGACTAGAAGTTGTGAAACTTCATATTCTTTAAAAATAAAGTTTTTAAGAAACTAAAATTATTTTTAAAGATGGAAAGATTTACTAAATGTGCTAGTGAGTTACTACACATTTTTGTAAATATTCAAGTTCATGAAATGGAGAAATTAGTGACTATTGTTGATGATTGTTGTTGATAATTGTTGTTGATGATTGATGACGATTTAAAAGAAAATAAACACATGTTTTGAAAACATGGGAAACGTCCATTTTTAGGGGAAACTCTGTCAAAATTTTTATAAATTAAAATTTTGACACTTAGAACAATATAAGTTTTTGAGAAACTTATTCCCTAAAAATGTATTTAAAAGTATTACCAAGGTTTCCCTAATTTTTGGTGATGAGAAATGGTGATTTTTCAAGAATAAAAATGGATATTAAGTATATATTTTTGAAAGAAAAATATATATTATTTGATCACCAACTTTTGTGCTAAGTGTATATAGTATGTGTTATACGTGCTAGTGTATTAAGACTTAAAAATACACTAAATACTCGTGAGGGGTATAAACATAAAAATACACATACAAAATACAAGATACATAATTCGGGTGTAAAGTGCAAAACATAAAAGACTTATATTTATTTTTGGAGAAAATAATATAAGTAAGATACGTAGTTAAAAATATAGAATATTTTTAACACAAGAATATATACAAAGGAGAGTGACTGTACTTGTGCGACGCAAGTCTAGTGACTAACGTTAAGAAAACGCGTATAGGTTACGACGTTAATTAAGCAAATCCGGTGGAGTTTACGACGCTAGGAACGCAAAGTTGTGAGTTCATGCTCCCCCTTTTCTCTTTAACTGTTTTCAGTTTTTATAACTTCGGGGGTGAAATACATGTACAAATGTACAAAATTTATAATTGGTATGATATAAATACAAGAAGTACACTTGGTGAGAACGAGAACCAAGTGTGACGAAATATAAGAATACAAGAAGTACACTTGGTGAGAACGAGAACCAAGTGTGATGAAATATAAGAATATGAGAAGCGCACTTGGTGAGAACGAGAACCAAGTATGAGGCGCTATGAGAAATGATAACAAGAAACGCGCTTGGTGAGAACGAGAACCAAGTAGGATGCGTTATGAGAAATAGTGTCACGAATAGGGTACAGAAGCACCATTAATCGTGTACATACTTAGACCGCAGAACAAAAGGTTAGATCTAACGGGTGCCTGGCAGCCACACTCCCGGTCGGGGTGAGAACCGAGGAGTGCTTTTGTGTCTCAGAATATACCAATTAAATGCCTTAGGTTTGGTGACTTCCTATGACGTGCCACATGTTAATGGCTTTGCAACCCATTAACAATCTGATAATTACAGAAATACTGTATCTACATAAAATTCATACCATACAAAAATTGATATATAACTTGAAGTACGTGGGGTACTCAAGAGGATTAATGTATAACTTGAAGTACGTGGGGTACTCAAGAAAAGATTGAATTATACATGAGTACGTGGTGTACACATGAAACTGGATTTATATATGAAAACTTGATTTACTCACAAACTATGTGTCACACCCCCAAAATCCACACGCGGAGTATCACCGCTTGGAGGCGTGACATGACCAGGATCGAGCCACCAATCATACTGAACAACATAATTGAGTAAATAAAACCAACACAATACGATTGGTGACCGAAAGAAAGTGAACCGATTTTGGGTTGACAGCGGAAGCATAAAACATAAGTTCGAAACATAAGTCCATAGTTCATAAGTTAAAGTTTCAAAACGCAAGTTTAGTAAGTTCATAAGGATTTAAATATTAAGCACGGAACATAACAGTCCGTACACCACAACGACTCCTTCTCCGTGCAAGCTCCAAGCATCTAGCGACCTGTAAGGCATGTATCAACTAGTCAACAACAAAGTTGAGTGAGTTCACGTTTGGTTGTTTAGTTTTAAGTGTTTCTGAAAACGTGGTTTGACTTTCGTTGGCTTATTTGCCGTGGGGGTTACCCCGTAGTTGAAAGTACATTTAACCAATTCCCTTTTTCTTTACCCAATCCATAACCATGATCAGTGGGGGTTTTCCCCGTTGGAACTACTAGACGGAATGATATCGACTGCTACGCAAATAAGTTGTGCCCTATATCAGTGTCTATCATCACTGACAATCTGCCATAGTCCATTAGTACACGCCCGTCCGACTGGCACGGTGTGAGGTTTGTTAAACCTAATAGCGCTATTAACTAATGACCCGCTCGCCATTGGCCTCGGCGATTAAGTCGATATAAATTGAGGGACTTCATGATAGAGTTTTGTCTAGCTAGTTTTAAGGTTGTTGTCCTACCCAAGGAGGACGAACGTACGTATTCTGCACCAGGAGAATTCGTAGGTTTAATAATGGCATCCATTCTACGGAGGATGGCCGTACAAATCCTACCCAAGGAGGATATGTAGATTTAGTTTTAATTCTTTAACCCATTCCCAAACCACCGGGAATCCCATGCCTTAGAAAGTGTGAACTCACCTCGGTTTGCTCGGTTAGATTCTCAATATAGCTAACAGTCAAGGTCGGTCAATCACGTCCTAGTATGATTTACCAGTTAGTCATTTAGTGGTTTTCAAATAGAACACAAAGTTCCTACACGTATCTATCACACAACATGCACCACTGTAACGGTTTACGCCCATCTAAGTTTCCCGTCCATTCCCCACTCAAAATCAAACATACGATAATGCACATAACATATATAACATGTCAAATCATTCACAGATAGCATACTCGACATTTAGACGCGCAAATCACAACTTATGTTATTTCAGCATTAATATTCAAAACCGGCTGTTTTCGGGCATTTAAATAAAATAGCTAGATTATTTCAAAAATTCCCAAATTTTTATAGAATGTCATAAAAATTCCATATTTTATTATGTAAAAATATCGGGGTCCGGTTCATTACTCACATTTTATAAAAATTCATATTCAGGACCGAACTCAGATTTATGTATTTCTGACCACAGTCCACGAAACAATTTATTAAAAATTCATCGTAAGTCCGATTTGCGAAATTCCAGTGGGGTAATTACAAATACTTCAGTTATCATCTACGGTAAAATTTTCATGGCCCGATTCATCACAAAACTCCGGTTATGACTGAAAGTACGACACCCATTTATTGCTGTCAAAATTCAGCTTAAGTAGCTGTTACAAATTAACACTTTAAAAATAGTAAACGGAGTCCAAAAATTACGATTCCGGTGCCATTAGAACCGTATTTCATAATAACATATTTTAGATTCAAAATATCGATTTTTCGTTGAGGTTAAGACCTGTTTACAGCCAACAGAAGTGGGCTGTAAAAGTTAGACAGATTCTGATTCTTTTGTGTTTAACCTTCTAAATCGTGTTTGATCGATTCCTTTAACAAGTTTAGTGACCACAACAACATCATATACTAATATCATTCAGTAAAACATCAGATAATCACCCAATCATCATAATCACACAAGATCTACATGATTTACACACATATTCATCCATTAACCACCTTGTTCATTACTTTAGTAAGCTTTTAGACTTTGATCTTATGTGTTCGTAATTTTTAACCGACGAAACTCTTATTAACCACTCTAGATACGTTCAAGAGCGAGTTTTAAGTGATATACCTCTAGCTTGGGGCTAGGGAAGAATCTTGATGAAAAATGGGTGGATAAAAGCTAACGGAAGTGGTCCTTCGTGTTCCGAGTGCACCAAAGCTCCTAATACGCAACCTCTAACATTTGTGTGATGTTGGAATTGCAAGAACTAAACTTGAAAGTATGATGGTGGGATGTGGGGAGTTCGGCCGAGAGTGAAGGGAGTGTGAGAGAGTGGTGTGAGTTGGTGTTTATGGAAAATGATTATTCAAGTGCTAATCCCATTTACTTATAGACAATTTAGGAGGTTATTAACCAAGGGTAACTATGTTATCTAGATACTAGACAAACCAAGATTTAATAAGATCACAAGTACAAGTGTGTCTCCCCAAGGTTAGGGGACGGTTATGATGGGGGGGGGGGGGGGGGTTGGTTCGATTTTAACTAGTTGTTAGGAGGTTTAGTTTGTGTTAACTAAGTTAAGTTAAGCGTTAAACTCCGTTAGTAATATATAGCGCGTTATGACGGGTGTTAGGGTAATCAGGGACCCTAACTGGCTCAGAAAAATATAATAAGTGAAAATACTAATATTTTCATGTTCCGGGTAAAGTCCGGTTGTTCGGTTTGACACTGTTCCGTTAAAGCGCTTAATTAATCCGAAAGGTGTCCTATTTACATATTTTGTAACGTTTTTACTTTCTAACACTTAAGAAAATATAACGAACTATTTAGTGACTTATCTGTATACTATTGGTATATTAACAAATACGTGTAAGCATAACACAGATATCAGAAAGCAGTTAAGTAATTCCACGCAGTCGTCAGACACTTTAATTATCATTAATAATTTGTACGGAATACATGGGATTTTGAGGGTTGTCACATTCTCCCCCTGTTAAGAGAATTTCGTCCCGAAATTTAGCAGCGGGTCATTAGTTAATAGCGCTATTAGGTTTAACAAACCTCACACCGTGCCAGTCGGACGGGCGTGTACTAATGGACTATGGCAGATTGTCAGTGATGATAGACACTGATATAGGGCACAACTTATTTGCGTAGCAGTCGATATCATTCCGTCTAGTAGTTCCAACGGGGAAAACCCCCACTGATCATGGTTATGGATTGGGTAAAGAAAAAGGGAATTGGTTAAATGTACTTTCAACTACGGGGTAACCCCCACGGCAAATAAGCCAACGAAAGTCAAACCACGTTTTCAGAAACACTTAAAACTAAACAACCAAACGTGAACTCACTCAACTTTGTTGTTGACTAGTTGATACATGCCTTACAGGTCGCTAGATGCTTGGAGCTTGCACGGAGAAGGAGTCGTTGTGGTGTACGGACTGTTATGTTCCGTGCTTAATATTTAAATCCTTATGAACTTACTAAACTTGCGTTTTGAAACTTTAACTTATGAACTATGGACTTATGTTTCGAACTTATGTTTTATGCTTCCGCTGTCAACCCAAAATCGGTTCACTTTCTTTCGGTCACCAATCGTATTGTGTTGGTTTTATTTACTCAATTATGTTGTTCAGTATGATTGGTGGCTCGATCCTGGTCATGTCACGCCTCCAAGCGGTGATACTCCGCGTGTGGATTTTGGGGGTGTGACAGATTGGTATCAGAGCCATTGGTTATAGTGAACTTGGTTTTAAAAAAGAGAGAAAGCTTTTTGGTAAAACCAGACTATAACCTGTACAGTGCTCAACGATCCACAACGACGCTTCGCTCCACGTGCAAGACTCGACACCATAAGTGGTATGAATTATGTTATATTGTCGGTTAGATTGTTCTCACTGTGCATTAGATAATGTGATAATTGCTATTTGAACCTTGTGTGCTTACTCTCTACTATCGTCCCACACTTACGCACTTTCGCGACACTTTCCTCACTTACGTTGCTTCATTATGAAGATCATGAGCGGACGCGAAGGACGTATCAACCTCACTCAAGCCCAGTTGACGGCTTTGATCAACGAACGAATTACGGAGGCACTCGCAGCTAACCCTGCAGGAGGTATAACCTGCCATACCAACTCACCTTAGGACGTTTAGATCCTACCTTCACAAACCAACCCACGTGCTAACCATGCCTACTATTCTCGCACTACAGGTCAACATGCTCAACCTCCTGTGTGCACGTTCAAGACGTTCATGGACTGCCGACCTACCACTTTCAGTGGCACCGAAGGAGCAGTGGGCCTTCTTCACTGGTTTGAAAAGCTTGAGACAGTTTTCGAAATGTGCGAATGCCCCGAAGACCGTAGGGTGAAATATGCTACCGGAACACTTGAAGGAGCTGCGTTAACCTGGTGGAAGGCACAGGTTCAACTACTAGGACTGGCAGTTGCTAATGCCACGCCCTGGAATGGTTTCAAAGAGCTGATCAAAGAGGAGTACTGTAGTCGGGATGACATCCACAAGCTAGAAGTGGAATTTTACAATCTGAAGATGACAGGATCTGAGATCGAGGCGTATACCAAGAGGTCGAACGAACTGGCCATCCTGTGCCCAACTATGGTGGACCCTCCCATCAAACGTATTGAGCTTTACCTCAAGGGCCTTGCACCAGCGATTCAAAGTCACGTAACTTCAGCCAACCTGGGTACCATTCAGCAAATTATCAAGTTGGCTCATCGTCTCACCGACCAGGCGGTGGAGCAAAACAGGCTACCCAAACGTATCAGTGCCACAGCTACTCCTGATGCACCTACCGATAACAAGCGAAAATGGGATGGGAACTCCAGTAAAGGTTCAACTTCAGTTCAGTCTCAACAGCGAAAGAGTGATGACTACCAGAGTCCCGGTCAGCAATCTTCTGGTAATCAAGGACAGGGTGGATACCGAGGAAACCACCCCAAGTGCAACCGGTGCAACAAGCATCACAGCGGGCAGTGCAACAAAGGTCGATGTCAGAGATGTCACAGGCTGGGCCATGAAGCCAAAGATTGCAGGAGCCCACGTCCTGCGAATCAGAATCGCCAACAACAACAACAAGCCCCACAGAACCACCAGCAACAGCATCAGCAGGGAAATAAAGGATGCTTTCAGTGTGGCGCTGAAGGCCACTTCAAGAGGAACTGCCCCCAGCTAAACCAAAACCAGAACAATAACCAAGGAAATGGGAACCATAATGGGAACAACAATGGAGGCGGAAATGGGGGAGACAACAATGGCAACGGGGCAAGGGGTCGTGTGTTCGTAATTGGTCAGGGAGAAGCAAGGAATGATCCCAACGTTGTGATGGGTAAGTTTCTTCTTGACGACTTCTTCGTTACTGTTCTATTCGATTCGGGTGCCGATACCAGTTATGTGTCCGTAAAAATTAGCCAAATTCTTAAGCGCACCCCAACACTCCTGAACACCAAACACACGGTAGAACTAGCTAACGGTAAAAGTCTTGAAGCCACACACGTAGTTAAAGGTTGTAACCTCGTCTTAGCTGGTCAGACTTTCCCTATCGATCTTGTTCCTATCACACTTGGTAGTTTCGACGTCGTTATTGGGATGGATTGGCTATCTCATCATCAAGCGGAGATTGTTTGCAAGGAGAAAATCATCCGCATTCCTCGTTCTGATAAAGAACCCCTCGTGATTCGTGGCGACAAGAGTGGTGCTGTCGAAGGCATCATCTCTTTCCTTAAGGCCCAGAAGTGTTTGCGAAAGGGCCACACTGCCATTTTAGCACTCGTTACTGACACATCCACGGAAGAGAAGAGAATTGAAGACATCCCTATTGTGCGCGAATTTCCTGAGGTATTTCCTGAGGAATTACCTGGTCTTCCTCCTCATCGCCAAGTTGAGTTTCAAATCGAGCTAGCTCCTGGAGCAGCGCCAGTAGCTCGAGCACCATATCGTCTAGCTCCATCAGAACTCGAAGAACTGTCCACACAACTACAAGAACTCTTGGAAAAGGGTTTTATACGTCCTAGCTCTTCACCCTGGGGAGCTCCAGTCTTGTTCGTGAAGAAGAAAGACGGTACCTTCAGGATGTGTATTGACTATCGCGAACTTAACAAGGTGACTGTGAAGAATCGTTATCCTCTTCCACGTATTGACGACTTATTTGACCAATTGCAAGGGTCGAGCTATTACTCCAAGATTGATTTGAGATCGGGATACCATCAGTTGAGAGTCCGAGATGAGGACGTCTCCAAAACAGCATTCAGAACTCGTTACGGCCATTACGAGTTTCTGGTTATGCCATTCGGGCTGACGAATGCACCGGCAGTCTTCATGGATCTCATGAACCGAGTGTGCAAGCCTTACCTGGATAAGTTCGTTATTGTGTTCATCGATGATATCCTGATCTATTCTAAGAGTCAGGAAGAACACGAGCAGCATCTACGACTTATGCTGGAACTTCTTCGAAAAGAACAGTTGTATGCCAAGTTTTCGAAATGTGATTTCTGGCTTCGCGAAGTCCACTTTCTAGGCCACGTGGTAAACAAGGATGGAATTCATGTGGATCCATCTAAGGTTGAATCGATCAAGAACTGGCCCGCACCCCGCACACCAACAGAAATCCGCCAATTCTTGGGTTTGGCCGGATATTACAGAAGGTTTATAAAAGATTTCTCCAAGATTGCGCAACCTCTCACTTCACTGACTCAGAAGGGTGTCATCTATCGTTGGGGTGATGCACAGGAGTCCGCATTTCAACATCTAAAGGATAGACTTTGTAGCGCGCCTATCCTCTCATTGCCTGAAGGCATAGAAGATTTTGTGGTTTACTGCGATGCTTCCATCCAAGGACTTGGTTGCGTGTTGATGCAACGTGACAAGGTCATTGCCTATGCATCACGCCAACTCAAGGTTCACGAAAGAAACTACACTACTCACGATCTGGAGCTGGGAGCAGTTGTATTCGCACTTAAGATATGGAGACATTACCTGTACGGTACAAAGTGCACCATTTACACCGACCACAGGAGTCTCGAGCATATCTTCAAGCAAAAAGAGTTAAACATGCGACAACGCCGATGGGTCGAACTCTTGAATGATTACGAATGCGCTATCAAGTATCATCCGGGCAAAGCCAATGTTGTGGCTGACGCCCTCAGTCGAAAGGATACTTTACCTAAGCGTGTACGAGCATTACAGCTTACCATCCAGTCTAACCTTCCTGCTCAGATTCGAAATGCCCAGGTCGAAGCATTGAAAGCAGAGAACATCAGGGCTGAGTCCCTACGAGGATCGAGGCAGCGGCTAGAACAAAAGGAAGACGGCGCTTACTATGTAAACGGACGCATCTGGGTTCCATTTTATGGAAACTTACGCGAGCTTGTGATGGACGAAGCGCACAAGTCTCGTTATTCGGTACATCCTGGTTCGGATAAAATGTACCACGACCTCAAGACTACGTATTGGTGGCCTGGCATGAAAGCCCACATAGCAACCTACGTCAGCAAGTGCTTGACTTGTGCGAGAGTCAAGTCTGAATATCAGAAACCATCAGGCCTACTTCAACAACCGGAGATCCCGAAATGGAAATGGGAGCAAATTTCCATGGATTTCGTTACCGGCCTGCCCAGATCTCAACGCGGAAACGATACCATTTGGGTGATCGTAGATCGATTAACCAAGTCTGCACATTTTCTGGCCATCAAGGAAACGGATAAGTTTTCTACTCTTGCAGACATTTACCTAAAGGAAGTGGTATCAAGGCACGGAGTGCCAATCTCTATTATATCGGATCGTGACGCACGTTTTACTTCTGAACTGTGGCAAGCAATGCACAAGTCCTTTGGCTCACGTTTAGATATGAGCACCGCTTATCACCCGCAGACGGATGGGCAATCTGAACGCACCATCCAAACCCTTGAAGACATGCTTAGGGCATGTGTAATCGATTTTGGTAACGGCTGGGAAAAGCACCTCCCGCTAGTGGAGTTCTCATATAACAACAGCTACCACACCAGCATCCAAGCCGCTCCGTTTGAGGCATTGTACGGACGCAAATGCCGATCGCCTCTATGTTGGGCAGAAGTTGGTGACAGCCAAATCACTGGCCCAGAACATGTGGTAGATACCACCGAGAAAATTGCTCAGATACGACAGCGAATGGCGGCAGCTCGTGGCCGTCAGAAAAGCTATGCTGATAAGGGAAGAAAACCACTCGAGCTCCAGGTTGGGGATCGAGCGCTACTCAAAGTCTCACCTTGGAAAGGTGTAGTCCGCTTTGGCAAACGAGGCAAACTCAATCCGCGTTATATCGGACCATTCAAAGTCATTGAGAAAATTGGCCAAGTCGCCTACAGGTTGGATCTACCTGAAGAACTCAGCGGAGTTCACAACGTATTCCACGTATCAAATCTGAAGAAGTGTCTGTCAGACGAGCCCTTCATAGTTCCTCTCAAGGAACTCACAATCGACGACCAGCTGCGGTTCGTCGAGGAACCAGTAGAGATTACTGATCGAGATGTTAAGATTCTCAAGCACACAAGAATACCTCTCGTCCGAGTTCGTTGGAATGCTTGTCGTGGCCCAGAGTATACATGGGAACGAGAAGACCAAATGAAACTCAAGTATCCCCAACTGTTTAAGAAAAACGCAACCACTACTGAGGCTGAAGCTACCGCAGAATTTCGGGACGAAATTCCAAATCAACGGGGGGATGATGTGACACCCCAGGAAAATCTGGAAAACAACGCAACTTAACTAGCTTCCTCAGTAACCACGCGCTAAATTTCAGGACGAAATTCTCTTAACAGGGGGAGAATGTGACAACCCTCAAAATCCCATGTATTCCGTACAAATTATTAATGATAATTAAAGTGTCTGACGACTGCGTGGAATTACTTAACTGCTTTCTGATATCTGTGTTATGCTTACACGTATTTGTTAATATACCAATAGTATACAGATAAGTCACTAAATAGTCCGTTATATTTTCTTAAGTGTTAGAAAGTAAAAACGTTACAAAATATGTAAATAGGACACCTTTCGGATTAATTAAGCGCTTTAACGGAACAGTGTCAAACCGAACAACCGGACTTTACCCGGAACATGAAAATATTAGTATTTTCACTTATTATATTTTTCTGAGCCAGTTAGGGTCCCTGATTACCCTAACACCCGTCATAACGCGCTATATATTACTAACGGAGTTTAACGCTTAACTTAACTTAGTTAACACAAACTAAACCTCCTAACAACTAGTTAAAATCGAACCAACCCCCCCCCCCCATCATAACCGTCCCCTAACCTTGGGGAGACACACTTGTACTTGTGATCTTATTAAATCTTGGTTTGTCTAGTATCTAGATAACATAGTTACCCTTGGTTAATAACCTCCTAAATTGTCTATAAGTAAATGGGATTAGCACTTGAATAATCATTTTCCATAAACACCAACTCACACCACTCTCTCACACTCCCTTCACTCTCGGCCGAACTCCCCACATCCCACCATCATACTTTCAAGTTTAGTTCTTGCAATTCCAACATCACACAAATGTTAGAGGTTGCGTATTAGGAGCTTTGGTGCACTCGGAACACGAAGGACCACTTCCGTTAGCTTTTATCCACCCATTTTTCATCAAGATTCTTCCCTAGCCCCGAGCTAGAGGTATATCACTTAAAACTCGCTCTTGAACGTATCTAGAGTGGTTAATAAGAGTTTCGTCGGTTAAAAATTACGAACACATAAGATCAAAGTCTAAAAGCTTACTAAAGTAATGAACAAGGTGGTTAATGGATGAATATGTGTGTAAATCATGTAGATCTTGTGTGATTATGATGATTGGGTGATTATCTGATGTTTTACTGAATGATATTAGTATATGATGTTGTTGTGGTCACTAAACTTGTTAAAGGAATCGATCGAACACGATTTAGAAGGTTAAACACAAAAGAATCAGAATCTGTCTAACTTTTACAGCCCACTTCTGTTGGCTGTAAACAGGTCTTAACCTCAACGAAAAATCGATATTTTGAATCTAAAATATGTTATTATGAAATACGGTTCTAATGGCACCGGAATCGTAATTTTTGGACTCCGTTTACTATTTTTAAAGTGTTAATTTGTAACAGCTACTTAAGCTGAATTTTGACAGCAATAAATGGGTGTCGTACTTTCAGTCATAACCGGAGTTTTGTGATGAATCGGGCCATGAAAATTTTACCGTAGATGATAACTGAAGTATTTGTAATTACCCCACTGGAATTTCGCAAATCGGACTTACGATGAATTTTTAATAAATTGTTTCGTGGACTGTGGTCAGAAATACATAAATCTGAGTTCGGTCCCGAATATGAATTTTTATAAAATGTGAGTAATGAACCGGACCCCGATATTTTTACATAATAAAATATGGAATTTTTATGACATTCTATAAAAATTTGGGAATTTTTGAAATAATCTAGCTATTTTATTTAAATGCCCGAAAACAGCCGGTTTTGAATATTAATGCTGAAATAACATAAGTTGTGATTTGCGCGTCTAAATGTCGAGTATGCTATCTGTGAATGATTTGACATGTTATATATGTTATGTGCATTATCGTATGTTTGATTTTGAGTGGGGAATGGACGGGAAACTTAGATGGGCGTAAACCGTTACAGTGGTGCATGTTGTGTGATAGATACGTGTAGGAACTTTGTGTTCTATTTGAAAACCACTAAATGACTAACTGGTAAATCATACTAGGACGTGATTGACCGACCTTGACTGTTAGCTATATTGAGAATCTAACCGAGCAAACCGAGGTGAGTTCACACTTTCTAAGGCATGGGATTCCCGGTGGTTTGGGAATGGGTTAAAGAATTAAAACTAAATCTACATATCCTCCTTGGGTAGGATTTGTACGGCCATCCTCCGTAGAATGGATGCCATTATTAAACCTACGAATTCTCCTGGTGCAGAATACGTACGTTCGTCCTCCTTGGGTAGGACAACAACCTTAAAACTAGCTAGACAAAACTCTATCATGAAGTCCCTCAATTTATATCGACTTAATCGCCGAGGCCAATGGCGAGCGGGTCATTAGTTAATAGCGCTATTAGGTTTAACAAACCTCACACCGTGCCAGTCGGACGGGCGTGTACTAATGGACTATGGCAGATTGTCAGTGATGATAGACACTGATATAGGGCACAACTTATTTGCGTAGCAGTCGATATCATTCCGTCTAGTAGTTCCAACGGGGAAAACCCCCACTGATCATGGTTATGGATTGGGTAAAGAAAAAGGGAATTGGTTAAATGTACTTTCAACTACGGGGTAACCCCCACGGCAAATAAGCCAACGAAAGTCAAACCACGTTTTCAGAAACACTTAAAACTAAACAACCAAACGTGAACTCACTCAACTTTGTTGTTGACTAGTTGATACATGCCTTACAGGTCGCTAGATGCTTGGAGCTTGCACGGAGAAGGAGTCGTTGTGGTGTACGGACTGTTATGTTCCGTGCTTAATATTTAAATCCTTATGAACTTACTAAACTTGCGTTTTGAAACTTTAACTTATGAACTATGGACTTATGTTTCGAACTTATGTTTTATGCTTCCGCTGTCAACCCAAAATCGGTTCACTTTCTTTCGGTCACCAATCGTATTGTGTTGGTTTTATTTACTCAATTATGTTGTTCAGTATGATTGGTGGCTCGATCCTGGTCATGTCACGCCTCCAAGCGGTGATACTCCGCGTGTGGATTTTGGGGGTGTGACACTATGTTTTCATACAAAGTATACAAACATGAAATACAAAACTGCATGAATTCACACCAACATTATGTTGACGTTTTTCCAAAAACTCACATGTATTTCAGGTAACTAGGATGGATGTGCGCGTGGTCTTGCTTATGCTCGTGGATGTCGCTTATGTTTAACTTTAAATAAAGTTGTAAACTTTTAAGACAATGTTTTATGCTGTCTAGCGATGTAAACGCTAAACTTATGTTTTCAAATCATGGTATTTGATGTTATTTTACGAGCATGTAGCATGTTTACTCTTCGTATGCAATGAGAACCTTTCATGATCACACCTCGTGCTTCCGCCATAGAAAGGGGTGTGACACATCCAGACATCCAAAAATTTTTGTAGTCACTAAAATATTTTATTTTAGTTATCGAAATGCAAAAATACCATTCGTCGCTTAATTTGGATCGTTTTCACGTCCGTTCGAGTTTCGTCGTAATTAACCGAACAACGTGACCGTACAAACCAAACGAACCGACATCCGTGATATTTTCGAGCATATTCCAAGTTCCCTATACTTTGACGTCCTTGTAGAGCCTTGAAAATGGCTTAACGGAGGTTAAATACTTCTAATACGCAAGTTTGTGTGTGCAGGGACTGTTTCTGACAATTTCTGAAAGTTCCAGCCATACCCTAGCGTCGCGCGACCACCCCCTTGTGTTACTGTTAGGGGTGTTCAAAACCAGATATCCAAAGTTTCGGATATCCGAACATTTCGGATAGTAGATTTCACTATCCGAATCCGTATCCGAAATTTCGGATATCCGACTTTCGGATATCCGAAACTTCGGATACGGATACGGATAATGAAACGGATATCCGAAATTCTAAAACAAAAAAAAATTCAAATAAAAATATGAACTTTGTCTTTTCCAACATAATAAACAGATCTGATGTTCAAAAGAAACAAACCAACACAATTCAAAGTTCTAAAATAACGTATAACATGTCCAAAATAACACATAACATTGCTTTAAAAGTCGAAATAAACACATAATCTTCCAAATCCACTCATCCGATTCCAATCCATCCTTCGAACTTCCAAGGCACCATATGAAACCTGCGCAAGAATATAATGCGAAACGGGTCAACAAATGTTTTTTTGCTTCAAATGTATTAAAGTAAACTGTGAATAATATGAGAAATCTTGGATCCATCCATCTACATTTCAATACGACTTTTTTTTTCTTCATATCAGTATGTTTAAAAGTGTCTTTATACAACTTATTTTACCAATGTTGACTTGTTGACTATGTTGACTAGTCAAGAATATTCCGCAAATCAGATTATAAACTGATGAACAACGAATCGATGTTCGTATATTATAAACCGATGAACAAATCAGATTATAAACTGTTATAAACAATCAGTTTATGTACGATAAACTAAAAACCCATGAAAGTTGAGATATCATATTTTCAACCCTAAAACCATATAAACAATCACGAAACACAAAACAAGAATCTAAGAAACGTCAAACTAAAAACCCATGAAAGAAAAGTTGAGATTATAAACTGATGAACAACGAATCGATGTATGGAATCAGATTTAATAATCAATATATGGAAACAAACCTTGGGTCTTCGACTTTCAGATCTCGATCTTTAATATTCGTATCTTGAATCTTGATTCTTCAGATCTCGATGTTTAACAATTGCACAGTTCGATTTTTGAATGGGGGCGTGGGGTGTGTGAGAGCGGCTGGAGTGGAGTGGAGAATGGATTAGGGTTAAGTTTCAACTTTTAAATGGTATTTATATATATTATAAAAATATATTAAAAAAATGTATCGAATATCGGATATCTGAAATATCCAAAATTTTCTGAAATCACTATCCGAATCCGAATCCGAAAATTCGGATTATCCGATTTTCAGATATCCGAATTTTCGGATATCCGAATTTTCAGATATCCGAATTTTTGGATAATTCGTATTCGGATATACGGATAATTCGGATCCGGATTCGGATTCGGATGATTTTGAACACCCCTAGTTACTGTCGCGGCACACGACCCTGAGATCTGGGCAGAATATTGTTTTTCAGTAAAACAGCTGAAATCCTTGGTTTTGTTTAATTGTTTTAAGTGCTTAATGACCAAGTTTACTACTCTCCAAGGCTTTAAACATGAACCAAACACTTGTATGGATTGGATTTTTCCTTGCTAACCACACAATACACATGTCATGATCTCATGGCATCTCTACAACTATAAATAGGAAGGCATTCATCCTCCATCATTGCTCATTTCTCATTTTGGAACTCTAAGTGGAGGATTTCCTGCTAAGGAGCCACCTACCTGAGTTCTAATACTTCCATTCTAGCCTTTGAACACCTTGTAAGTGTTCTTTCATGGCTTGGTAGTTATTTTCAGCTATTTAGAGCTGAAAGTCAAACTGTTTGACCAACAGTTTGACTTTCAATTTTGACCATCAATTGTTCAAATCAAAGTTCAATTGAACTTTGCAACGTGATTGTAATCACGATGGTTATAATCCTTAGCGATTATACCTACTGATTACCACGTTGACTAGATGTAGTCACGAGTCAAAGTTTCGGTCAAAATGCGTATTTATGCGCATTTTGCGACAGAACTATTTTCGGGTATCAAAACCCTTTGTTTTGATACCAAATCAGTTTTCTAACTTAGTTAAACATGTTTTGACATGTTTAAGTCGTCACTGCTAGTTTAGTGCTTGTCTAGGGTTGTAAGTCAAGCGGTCTTAACAACCGCTTAGACTTTCGAACCCGACCCGTTTGGTCGATCATTAGGATCCGACCAAACTTATTTAGTGATCATAGTTGCATAGGGAATAACCTACTAAGGTTATACCTTATGATCACTTAGGTTGGTTAGTTATTTGTTAAGTAGTTTATATGCCCATAGAAAATGACCAAAATGCCCTTTTGAAGCATAAATTCATATTTTGCATATGTGATTAAGTTTTTGACATATAAACTGTTTTTAGTAACATGTTTAGGCATAATTGGGCATGTAATACTTGACATAGGACATAGATAACCGTCCAACCTTAGATTTACGCAAATGACGCGTTATAGTAGCTTAAACTACCGTAACAGGTCAAAACGGGTCAAAAGCACTTAGGTAAACTTCCAAATCAGAATGTTAGGTCTATTAAATCATGCCATATGAGTTCCAATACTCATTTTATTTATAGAACTTCATTCTATCCTATCTCCCGATTTTGGATCCTATTATTTAACATAGTGATTCCATATTAGGTGCCACTTGATTCCTTGATTTCCCGAGCTTCGTTAGGACACTTAATCAAGGATAGTTGCAATCTCAAGTGAGTACATAGTTTCCCCTCTTTTTCTTTTTCAATGTTTTGGGGTGATTCATATGTGCCTATTCGTTATTTTCATGATTTCGACTATATGATTACACATGCATAGTACTATCTTTTGACGAATTGAACTATTATCCATGGTTTAAACACTGGTTTCCAAAGTTTGTTAGAACTATTTGTTTATTTATAATGTTACTTATACATTCATTAACAATGATCAAGCCGATTGGTAGTATGATATAACGCTATAGGACTAGACATCCCATTCCTATTGTATGGAATGTCAGAAACCAAGTTTTAACCAAATAGAATTGCCTTTGTGGTATTTCTATAGTCTCCAAAGTGTAGTTTGATGCACTAAGGTTTGAATGTATTATCAAATCGCGATATATGGTATATTTCAGTATACCATTATGGCATATTCTGATATGCTACCAACGTGATACTGTTTTGCTAAAGCATAGTTTGATATGCTACTGTTTACTAAAGTACAGTTTGATATACTACCAAATCATGATCTAGGTATATTTCGATATACTTCCAACATGATACTGTTTTACTAAAGTATAGTTTGATATACTACCGACTCTGTTATTTCTCAAACTAAAGTATATTTTGATATACTACTAAAGCATAGTTGATATGCTATTTTCAAACTAAAGCATAGTTGATATGCTACTTTCAAAACCAAGGCATAGTTTGAGATGCTATTTACAAAACCAAAGTACAATTTGATATACTACTGATGCTTTCATTCTTAAACCAAAGTATATTTGTGATATACTACCAAATCTACTATTTTAGTAACCAAAGTATATTTCGATATACTATCTGTTAAACTATTTCAAATCAAAGTATATTTTTGTATATACTACAAACCTTTTATCAAACCAATGCATTTTAGAAACAAAAACTTTTACAAGGATTCATGGCTCATTTTGTAAAACATAAAACCTTTTTCTTATGTTAACCAAAGCCATGAATCTAAATCAACAAAACTTATGTTACTCACAGGCATTTTATGCTGACGTTTTATTTTCACATATGTTTCAGGTACTACTATGTGATGATTGTTGATGCATGCTACACATAGGATGGACCTATGCCTTAGTGACTTTAAAACTTGAAAGACAATTATTTGTATTTATCTGGTTCGTATTAAGACAATGAATTCATTAATGGAATAAAACAAATCTTTAATCACCATGTGTTGTGAAACAATGATTCTGTTACGACACTCCCCGACGTTTCCGCAGCGGTTTGTTGTTTTACGCGGTCGGGGTGTGACATGTCAAATGACATTTACATTACCATTTGACCCATTTGATCTAAACGACCAAACATTTAGCGCTTATATTTGAATGGCATTTATTTACCATTTCATTAAGTATCTCAATTCGAATTTCTCACCCTTTAGCATGTCTCTTAAACCCTTTTCTTACGCGTTTAGCCAGATATGACTTATGCCACTTGTTGTCGTTTTGTATTCCAACTTTAATCTTTTTCTACGTGACTAAATCACCGTTTTCCCTTTTTATTCGTTTAGGCTTACTTATAAAATAGCCGTTCGAAAACTCATTTTATCTCTAGTCTTTTCATGACTAAATTTACCTTTTCACCACTTTTTACCATTAAACTTGGTTCTTATCATTTATATTGGTTTCGACCCATATCATTTCGCGTCGGAAACTGATGTGCGTGAGTGTTATTAGTTTTTAACGTATATGTTAAGCCCTTTTTAACACTTTTTTTTGCCAAGTTTTAAATTTATAAAACACGATATTTACTAACACTAAACACACATATGGGCAAGTGCACCCATCGTGAGCGTAGTATAGTGTTGGTAAGATACCAAGGTCGTCCAAGGACACAAGAGCTTTTAGTACCGGTTTATCCTCAACGTCTAATCAAATCAAAAGTTTAGAAAAATGTTTTAAACTAAGAAAAATAAAAACTAACTAAAATGCTGAAAATAAAAATAAAAGAAAAACAGATAGACAAGATGAATCACTTGGTTCCGACTCGTGTTTAATGTAACCTTTGATTATTTCCGCAGTTTTGCACTATTTAAGATATTATCTTAGTTATTGTAATAGGCCCCTCTTTTGGAGGTGACGTTACCCTCAACCCAGTGGTTTGAGTCAGCAAGGATACAATACTAAAGGGTCGGATTATTGAAAAATAATTAATTAAGTTATTAATGCATAATGTGGTAGGCCCCTCTTTTGAAGGTGACGTTACCCTCGGCTAAGTAGTCTGAGTCAGCAGGGATACAGTCCTAAGTAGCCGGGTTAAAGTTTTAATAGTAGTTTAACTTATGAGGGGGTCAAAGAGTTTGGACCCCCGCCATCCAATACCGTTAAGTATTGAAGGAGGTCCTACTAAATTTGACCCAGGTCCTTTGCAGGATCTATACACTGAACAATGGCAAGACTCTTACCAAACCGTTCTCTTAACCCCCGACCAGGTAGCCAACATACCTCCATATAGACCGTGGAGATATGAATGGTGAAAATCTTTTATTTTATATAGACAGTAAAATAATGCCAAGACACCACGGACAAACGATAAGGAAGAATCACCTTCAACATAAGAAACTAGTTATTAAAGTCATTAATACATAACCAATTAAAAAGTGCGAAAAGATTAAAAATAAAAAGTATTACACTAGACACTTTGTCTTCACCAAGTGATGTAAGAGACTTAGGCAAACATGGCCTTGATTGTCAAGAACTCTTACGATCAATCTTGATCCCGAGACAACTCACACACTCTATGATGGACAATGGATGATGGTGGTGGATGATGGTGTAATGGTGGTGGTGGGTGGTGGGGGAAGTGTGAGAGAGGTGGTGTGCCAAGGGATGGTTTGAGCTTGAGCCAAGCACTCCTATTTATAGGCTGAACAGAAGCTCGGGCACGGCCCCGTGTCCAGTGGGCACGGCCCCGTGTCCACATCCTTCTCTTTCTTAATTAATTGCCCTTGTCTTTATTAGTTGACCACGGCCCCGTGTCCGCTGGGCACGGCCCCGTGGCCGCTGGGCACGACCCCGTGTGCAGAAGCATATCTGTACTATCAAGATTTGCCTGGATTCTGCGAATCTTATAGTTGACCACGACCCCGTGTCCGCTGAGCACGGCCCCGTGGTGGGCGATGGAAGCTTCTACCACTTTGTCTTTTATGCTGACACTTGGGCACGCCCCCGTGCTCACTGAGCACGGGGCGTGTTCAGCCTTCTGTCTTCTTGTTTTGCTTGGGAAGATGCTTTCGGGGACGTCGGGCATGCCACGTTTATTCCTTTTCATGTATTTATGTTAGATTTAGCTGCCTTTTTGCTTCTTTTGTTAATTTGAGCTCATTTAATCCTGAAAATACAAAAGGAAGACAAAAACACACTTTTTTCCAACATTAGTACTAAAAAGGGTTAGTTTTATGCCACAATTAATGTAATTTATATGTTGCATTTTGCACACATCAAATACCCCCACACTTGAATCTTTGCTTGTCCTCAAGCAAAACTCTTTATAATATGGCTTTACACTCCCAAATGGAATGGGTAGAAAAGAAGGTTTTTGGGCTTGTCATAGAATGTCGGGATTTCCAAGATTCTTTATGTAGTTTTATTTTTATTTATTTACAATCCTATTCGTCATGATTTATTTAAAACTTTTCATAAGATAAATTACTTATTAGGGCATAACATGCCTATTTAAAATTCTATTTATATACAAGTTCACATACCTCACGGGGGATCACTCAACACTCGGCCGAAGATGTATTTTAGTGAATCACTCGAGAGCGGCATGGAACTTACTCCTACCATATGCTTGCAAAGCAATCAATCCTCCTCCTTTTTAACTATATACCTTTGTAAATACCAAGAGGACTTTTGGGTGAAGGGTTAGGCTTGGGTTAAAAGGTAGGTGGTTGGGTTAGTGGTTAGTAGAAAAGGGCGAAAAAGCGTAACAAGCGTTGGTTTTTTGAAAGACTTTTTATTTTTGCAATTTTTTTTGATGAAGCTATTTTTCAAACAAAGTTATCTTTGATGAACTTGTTTGTTTATTTCTTTTGCTTCATCAACAAAACATAAAATTAAATTTTTTTTTAAACAAAGTCAAACAAAAAACCGAGCTTGTTACTAAAACAAAGGGTTTAAAATAAAAAGGTTTTGGTGGGTGAAAGGGTGTTTGGTTTGGGTTAAGAAATGAAAAGGTTTAGGCTCAAAGGGGTTAACTAGGGGGATTTTGGGTAGGTGGTAAAAAAAAGAAAAATAACGGTGTAGAAATAAAAAAAGGTTAGTCCTAATGCCTCCATCATTAACTTACTCGGGTTTAAGTTGGTAAGGACCGGGAATGTATCGTCGTGGCAAGTTCTAGAGTTGTAAGAACCAAGCGGCTATTCACACAAGAAACGAAAAATGAGCATTTAATTTAAAGATATATATTTGTATGCTCAATAAAGGCTCAAAACTCACTTTTGTGGGAATGGGTTTTTATGTGATCAAGTATATATAATTAAATTTTAACTAAGCTTGCCATGCTTTTTCATAATTTTCTTATGTTGGTTCTTTTTATCACGACGCTATCGGTTGTAAATTTGTAAAAATATAACCTTTTTAGAATTTTGAAATTCCCAAATTAAACCTAGACAAGTAAAAAAAAAGAAAAATTGAAAATTTTTGAAAAAATTTGGGGTGATTAGCGGTTCCAACAGAGTTTTGTGTAAGGCTTGTAATTAGGACTTGCAAGATTCAAGGTTTAGCATCCCCCCACACTTAAATTACACATTGTCCTCAATGTGTCCCAAAAATAAATTTTTAGGTTGATTGAACGTGTAAAAAGGTGTGAAAAAGCAAAAATTTGTGTTACTGGGCGCTGGACACGGCCCCGTGCCTGGTGGGCACGAGCCCGTGTTTAGGTGCCAGTAACGAAAACTTACAGAAGGTGAACACGGGGGCGTGTTGGCTGGACACGACCCCGTGTCTGGCAAAAAGTCTGCATATTTAGACAAACAGCAGGTCTGGGGTAGTGGGCACGGGGGCGTGTTGGCTGGACACGACCCCGTGTAGACAGTCTGCAAGGTTGAGAAACAGGTTTTTGGTTCTGGTTTTCCTGTCCCGGCTTTAGTAGCACTAAGGTTTAGTGCTCTAAGCCTCGTATGTACCTGTTTTATCAATAAACACTCCACCAAAACATAACAAACATCCTAGATTACCAATGTTCAACATCCCATCCATCACCAAGTTAGAAAAAATGAAGAAAATAAAAGAGTTAAAGGAAAGTAAATTGTTCGACACACGGCACGCAGGCCGGAATTTGTTCAAGATAAAAGGTTAACCTAGGGAATCACCAACCAACCGCTTCTTCCTCCGCTCCTCCCGCCTAATCCATGTCCTCGTCCTCATCATCATCATCTCCACCATGCCCAGCAATGTACTCCCGGATATTTCCAATATCATCTTGGATATCGGATATGTTTCTCTTGATCGCTCCAACCCGGTTGTACGTGTTGCTTGCCATATTGTAGGTGTTCCTGGTGCACATGAGGTTTTCCTGCAATAAATCATGTAAACTTTGGAAGTTAGGAAAACTGCCTCCTGAGGAGGACTGGCCTGGATCACCATGGGGCTGGTACTGGTACTGATGATGTTGTGGAGCGTGGAGGACAAGTGCTTCTTGCGGGTTCCATGCATGCCCTTGCATCCTTTGGAAGCTAACCGTCCCGTCTTCAGCCTCATAAATTAGGTTCATTGAGCGGCAGATGTGTATATCTACCCTTCCCGACCATGGGCTCCTCCCGAATGACCTAGGTATGTTGGTGAAGTGCTTGAATAGACGGTACACCCATCCCTCAAAGAAGATAGGGGTTGGTGCAGTAGCAAGGCGGTTATGATGCATGTTTTGGAGCATGAGGAACGGAACATCGAGGTGCCTGCGGTTATGGATGCAGTGGAGGACAACTAAATCTCTTAACCCAACAATGCCACCTCTATCATGTCCTTGGCTAAGAGAGTAGCCGAGGAGCCTATGGATGTATCGGTAGAGCGGATCCCTCAACTTCGTGCTCTTAGTACTGCTCGGATTGTAGTGCCCTTCATCAATCTGAGCCGACGCGGCTTGGCGATCGTTTTCATCTATCTCTCGCATCCCTCCAGTATTTTCCTCGTTACCTGCATCTTCTTCCGCATACAACCCGACAATCGACCCAAATTGTGCCATAGAGATCTAATACTTAGTTCCACCACATCGAAATGCTACTCCATCATTGTCGAATGGGTCACACTTTGAGTTGAACGTGAAGGTGCTATAGAATTCCAAAGTGCATTCGTGGAGGGAACAGAGTCGGGTTGTTAAAGCGACTCTTAGTGGTCCTGTGACAAGGTTGTTGAAGCGGTCGAGTTGGTTCACCAATGCTAACAAATCCGTGCATGCTTGCCTTGGGTATTCCTCCGGCCTTGTTTGAAGTACTTCGTATCTGGCCCTAGCATCGAGCTCATTTGCGTTAAACCTTGTGAACTTCCTTGCCATCTGAAAGAATACACCAAAAGTTAGCACGAAACATTAGAATTTTCGAACAAAACTGCCAACAGTGTGCTGGACACGACCCCGTGTTCAGCGGACACGACCCCGTGTCCAGGCGTCTGTTACTCAAAAACATCATTTTTTGACCCGGTTTCGAAAACTTGAAAATTTTTGGTCCAATAGGTGCGGTTTCTCCCGAAAATGAAACCCCAAGTGCCGTTTTTCCCAAAACAACCCGTTTACCCTTTCGATTTTATCTTTTTCGGTTCAAAAACAAGGGTTTGGGGTTTTTGTGAGAAATCGGGCGAATTTTTGAACAATACAAGTGGGTTTACTTCCTATAACACTAATCTAACTAAATGCTGACGGATTAAAGCAAAAATTTGAGGTTCGATCCGGGTGTAGTTCAAGAACCCTAGATTTTTCCCCAAATTTTTGAAGTTTTAACTACATGCAAATGCTAAATCTAACTAATGATAGTGATAGAATCGTACCTTGATGTTGTTAGAATGATAGGAGACGTCGAAAATCTGCGGAAAATCGCCTGGAACCAGAGCGTTTTCGGGGAAACGGGGCGTGTGGAATGAAGTAACTGTTATGAAAAGGGGAATATATCCCGAAAGTAGCGCGGACACGGCCCCGTGTCCAGCGGACACGGCCTCGTGCCGAGCAAATTATTTATTTATTTATTTATTTTTTTCAGTGCTCGTGTGAGTGCCCTTGTTTCCCAACAACTTTGGTTAGAAAACTTACCGCTTTAGATGTCGTCCCAATCGTTCGTAACTTACCAGGTATAATGTTGATGCTTTCATTCTTCGACCGTTTGAAGCGAGATCTCCTCCTCTTCATCCTCAATGAATCCTTGATAGAGTTTCAGCCGTTGGCCATTGACTTTGAATGGGGGCCCATTTCGAGATTTAATTTCTACTGCACCGTGTGGGAAAATATGGGTGATGGAAAAAGGTCCTGACCACCTAGACTTTAATTTACCAGGAAACAATCGAAGTCGTGAATTAAACAAAAGAACTAGATCTCCCACTCGAAATTCATTAGGTTTAATATGTTTATCATGTAAGGTTTTCATTCTTTCCTTGTAAATTTCTGAGTTTGAGTAAGCATAATTCCTAAGCTCGTCTAATTCATTTAATTGGCAAAAATCGATTTTTACCAGCAAATTCTAAATCTAAGTTTACATTTTTAATTGCCCAGTAGGCTTTGTGTGCAATTTCTACTGGTAAGTGACAACTTTTTCCATATACAAGCTTATATGGGGTTGTACCTATTGTTGTTTTATAAGCAGTTCGAAAAGCCCATAAAGCATCATCTAATTTATCTGCCCATTCCTTTTTATTTAACCGTACGGTTTTTTTGAGTATTCGTTTTAAACCTCTATTAGTCACTTCGGCTTGTCCGTTTGTCTGAGGGTGATATGTCGTTGAGACCCGGTGATAGACCCCATACCTTGTTAAAAAAATTTCAAGTTGATGGTTGCAAAAATGGGTACCTCTATCACTTATTAATGCTTTAGGTGTGCCAAAACGAGAGAATAATTTCTTCAGAAATCTTACCACGACTCTTCTATCGTTTGTGCGAAGTGCCTCGGCCTCGGCCCATTTAGACAAGTAGTCTACTGCCACAAGTATATATTTGTTTCCTTTTGACGGTGGGAAAGGTTCCATAAAGTCGAGTCCCCACACATAAAAAATCTCACAAACAAGAATGCCATTTTGTGGCATTTCGTTTTTGGAAGAAATATTACCTGTTCTTTGGCACGCATCACAATTCTTGACAAGACTTTGGGCGTCTTTGTAAATGGTTGGCCAATAAAATCCTGAATCAAATACCTTTCGTGCGGTACTTGCGGCACCATGATGTCCTCCATATGGACCTTCGTGACAATGGCGGAGAATTCTTCGTGCTTCACTACCATGTACGCATCGTCGGATGAGTTGGTCGGCACACATTTTAAAAAGATATGGATCTTCCCAAAAATAGTGTTTCACATTGGCAAAGAATTTTTTTCTTTGATGATGTGGCCAACCCTTAGCGACTATACCGCTAGCTAGGTAGTTAGCATAGTCGGCGTACCATGGTTCTTCCTTGTATTCCACCATTTCTAGGGACTCCGTTGGAAATTTTTCGTTGATTTGCTCGTCCCTGGTTACCTCCAAAGCTGGGTCTTCTAAGCATGAAAGATGATCTGCTGCGGTGTTTTCTGCTCCTCTTTTATCTTTGATTTCAATATCAAATTCTTGGAGGAGTAGAATCCACCGAATCAAACGTGGTTTCGCGTCCTGCTTTTTGAAGAGATATCGAATGGCTGCAAGATCTATATAGACTATAGTTTTAGAAAGAATAAGATAAGAACGAAATTTATCAAAAGCAAATACCACAGCTAGTAATTCCTTTTCAGTTGTTGTGTAATTTTCTTGTGCATCGTTAAGTATTTTACTAGCATAATAAATTGGGTGAAAATGCTTTTCTTTTCTTTGTCCCAAGACAGCTCCAACTGCAAAGTCACTGGCATCACACATGATTTCGAAAAGAAATTTCCAATCAGGTGCTTTCATGATAGGTGCGTTGACTAGCATTTCCTTTAAGGTTAGAAATGCTTGATTGCAATCCTTGTCAAAGATGAAAGGGGCATCTTTTTCAAGTAATTTTGTTAGAGGCCTTGAAATTCTAGAAAAGTCTTTGATAAACCGCCTATAAAATCCGGCATGCCCAAGGAAACTTCTGATAGCTCTAACGGAGGATGGAGGTGGTAGTCGAGAAATGGTATCTATTTTGGCTCGATCCACCTCCATTCCTTCGCTTGAGATTTTGTGACCGAGTACTATTCCCTCCGTTACCATGAAATGACATTTTTCCCAGTTAAGGGCGAGGTTAGTTTCCTCACATCGGGATATCATTCGTTCAAGGTTATCGAGGCATTGGTCGTATGAATCCCCAAAGATAGAAAAGTCATCCATGAAGACTTCCATTGTCTTTTCTATCATGTCGTGGAAAATGGCCACCATGCAACGTTGGAATGTTGCGGGGGCATTACATAGACCAAATGGCATGCGTCGATAAGCAAAAGTTCCATAAGGACATGTGAAGGTTGTCTTTTCTTGGTCTTCTGGTGCTATCGGGATTTGAAAGTAACCTGAAAAACCATCCAAGAAACAATAAAATTTATGACCGGATAATCTTTCTAACATTTGATCAATGAAGGGTAAAGGAAAGTGATCTTTTCTTGTTGCTTCATTTAGTCGTCTATAATCTATACATACTCTCCATCCTGTGACGGTTCTCGTTGGTATTAGTTCATTCTTTTCATTAGTTATTACCGTCATACCTCCTTTCTTTGGAACTACTTGGACGGGACTCACCCAAGGACTATCGAAGATAGGATAAATAAGTCCGGCGTCAAGTAATTTGATGACTTCGTTTTTAACCACTTCTTGAACGTTTGGATTTACTCGACGTTGTGGTTGTATTACCGATTTGTAGTCATCATTCGTTAAAATTTTGTGCGTACACATGGAAGGACTTATTCCTTTTATGTCTACAAGTTTCCAAGCGATCACATTTTTATGTTTTTTCAAAAGACTAATTAATTTTTCTTTTTCTAAACTATCTAATTTAGATGAAATAATTACAGGTAATTTACCATCTTTGTCTAGAAAAGCATATTCCAAACCTTTTGGAAGTTCTTTGAGCTCAAGAGGTGGGTCTTTAGGAGACTCCTTATTTGGTTGCTCATTTTGATCAAGAACCTTAAAAGTTTGTTCTATGGCGACCTCTTCTTCAACAAAGTGGTCAAACTTTTCACTTGTATCGGGTGGTTCATCTTCATCTTCAATTAGGGGGTCATTATTGCCGAATGGATATTTCATTGACCGCTCAAGATTGACACACTTTTTAAATGCCCCTAATTTAAGAGGTAGATTGTTGTACTTCCGGTTTTTCAAAGCTTCGTGGGTTTTTACAAAGGGTCGTCCCAACACTAGAGGAGCGTCATCGAGGATGACAAAGTCGGTTGGGATTACCATTTGATTTGTTTGAACCAAGACATCCTCAACTATACCGATTGATTTTATTACCTTTCGATTGGATAGAAAAATGGGTATTTGAAGTGGAGAAAAATCACTAATACTTAATTTTTCGATAACACAAAGATCTTTATCGATTGTGATATTACTAATAAATGAATTTTGAAAGAAACATGGAACCGGTGTAATGTTAATTTCAAATGGGTATTCTTTTATTAGTGAGGTTTGATCAGTAGTTAACTTAACACTTACTGTTTCGTCAATTTTAGTGTTAGTGTTCAACTCTTTTAAAAACTTAGCATGAGTGGGAACTAAACAATGATTTTCAAAAGAAGGTGACAAGAGATTTATTTCTTCAAAATTAGAATCTTTTTGAATTTTAACGTTGTCGGACTCACCTTTTCCGTTGTTTAACTCATGTGTCGGTTTTTCACTTATTTGTTCTTCCATTTTTACACTTTCAGTTATCTCTTCTTTATTTAATTCTTCTCTTGCGCGGGACTCCTCATCCCTTGCGCGAGATTATTTTATATAGCGATCGATAACTCTAAGGTGTTCTCATATCCTATCGGTCACTTCGGTTATAGAAAAAGGATCGGGATTTTCAAAGCTTGAATCCGGTTGTTCGATCCTTTGTTCCTCATAATACCCATATGAAGTAGATGGTTCACACCATTGTTCTTCATTGTAAGCATATGATGGATAAGGGTCGTAATTTTGTTCTTCATAATACTCATATGAGGTGGGTTGTTCACGCCATGGTTCCTCATAATAAGCGTACGAAGGTGGTGGCTCATATCTTGGTTCCTCAAAGTATGAGTAAGAAGGCTCATACCTTGGTTCATCAAAATATGAGTACGAGGGAGGAGGTTCATACCTTTGGTCTTCATAGGATGTGTATGAAGTTGATGGCTCGTACCTGGGCTCCTCATAGTAGGTGTATGAATTGGATGGTTGATATAAGTGACAATATTGAACCGAGTGTGGGTTACTACAATTAGTGCAATAGTTACTCCTATAATCATCCTCCTCAAAGGTGTAGTTGTAACCTCCTGAGTATTGATCTATAAGAATCACTCAGCAGACCACAACCAAGTCTCGAGATCAGAAAACAAAAATAAAAACGGAAACAGAGGCTGGACAAGGCCCTATGTTCAATGGACACGGCCCCGTGTACAGAATCTGTATTTGGGCGTTTTAATTAAATTTACTGATTTCGTTGAGCACGGGGCGTGTTCAATGAGCACAGCCCGTGTTCAAGCTTCTGTTACTGGGTGTTTTTATGAAAATGTGCAGCACAGCCACGTGTTCAGTCAGCATGGCCCGTGTTCAGGCTACTGTAAATGCAAAACTAAACTAAAATGCAGAAAAATGTGCGCGCGTTTTAAAAATTTTTTTGAAAAACTGATTAGGCCATCGATTTTAAGCTTTCTTAAAATCCTTGTGTCCCCGGCAACGGCGCCAAAAACTTGATGTGCGTGAGTGTTATTAGTTTTTAATGTATATGTTAAGCCCTTTTTAACACTTTTTTTTGCCAAGTTTTAAATTTATAAAACACGATATTTACTAACACTAAACACACATATGGGCAAGTGAACCCATCGTGAGCGTAGTATAGTGTTGGTAAGATACCGAAGTCGTCCAAGGACACAAGAGCTTTTAGTACCGGTTTATCCTCAACGTCTAATCAAATCAAAAGTTTAGAAAAATGTTTTAAACTAAGAAAAATAAAAACTAACTAAAATGCTGAAAATAAAAATAAAAGAAAAACAGATAGACAAGATGAATCACTTGGTTCCGACTCGTGTTTAATGTAACCTTTGATTATTTCCGCACTTTTGCACTATTTAAGAGATTATCTTAGTTATTGTAGTAGGCCCCACTTTTGGAGGTGACGTTACCCTCAACCCAGTAGTTTGAGTCAGCAAGGATACAATCCTAAAGGGTCGGATTATTGAAAGATAATTTATTAAGTTATTAATGCATAATGTGGTAGGCCCCTCTTTTGAAGGTGACGTTACCCTCGGCTAAGTAGTCTGAGTCAGCAGGGATACAGTCCTAAGTAGCCGGGTTAAAGTTTTAATAGTAGTTTAACTTATTAGGGGGTCAAAGAGTTTGGACCCCCGCCATCCAATACCGTTAAGTATTGAAGGAGGTCCTCCTAAATTTGACCCAGGTCCTTTGTAGGATCTATACACTGAACAATGGCAAGACTCTTACCAAACCGTTCCCTTAACCCCCGACCAGGTAGCCAACATACCTCCATTTAGACCATGGAGATATGAATGGTGAAAATCTTTTATTTTATATAGACAGTAAAATAATGCCAAGACACCACGGACAAACGATAAGGAAGAATCACCTTCAACATAAGAAACTAGTTATTAAAGTCATTAATACATAACCAATTAAAAAGTGCGAAAAAATTAAAAATAAAAAGTATTACACTAGACACTTTGTCTTCACCAAGTGATGTAAGAGACTTAGGCAACCATGGCCTTGATTGTCAAGAATTCTTACGATCAATCTTGGATCCCGAGATGACTCACACACTCTGTGATGGACAATGGATGATGGTGGTGGATGATGGTGTAATGGTGGTGGTGGGTGGTGGGTGAAGTGTGAGAGAGGTGGTGTGCCAAGGGATGGTTTGAGCTTGAGCCAAGCACTCCTATTTATAGGCTGAACAGAAGCTCGGGCACGGCCCCGTGTCCACATCCTTCTCTTTCTTCATTAATTGCTCTTGTCTTTATTAGTTGACCACGGCCCCGTGTCCGCTGGGCACGACCCCGTGTGCAGAAGCATATCTGTACTATCAAGATTTGCCTGGATTCTGCGAATCTTATAGTTGACCACGACCCCGTGTCCGCTGAGCACGGCCCCGTGGTGGGCGATGGAAGCTTCTACAACTTTGTCTTTTATGCTGACACTTGGGCACGCCCCCGTGCTCACTGAGCACGGGGCGTGTTCAGCCTTCTGTCTTCTTGTTTTGCTTGGGAAGATGCTTTCGGGGAGGTCGGGCATGCCACGTTTATTCCTTTTCTTGTATTTATGTTAGATTTAGCTGCCTTTTTGCTTCTTTTGTTAATTTGAGCTCATTTAATCCTGAAAATACAAAAGGAAGACAAAAACACACTTTTTCCAACATTAGTACTAAAAAATGGTTTGTTTTATGCCACAACTGATGTAATTTATATGTTGCATTTTACACACATCAGAAACCATATTTCAAATATTATCTTTATCGTATTATAACTTATAGATTAAACATGTATTCTACAAAAAGGTGTAAGTTTTACTTACCTTGCATCCAAACTACGCTTTGCTTCCATACTTAATTTGTTTGACCCGCTTCCTTCCCAAGCTTCCACCTAGCTTGTCAAGCGTCAAACTAGCATCATAATTCGTAAGACGGTTAGGTTAGTCATCTCTAATTACAACTATTCCATCTTACATGTTTTACATCGAACTTATTATTCGGCCTTATCATTGGTTAATTTGACTTTTAAAAGTCAATTTCCCTTAATCGTACGGAATACACATTTATGTTCAATAACTCATTTAGGCAATCTCATCAATTACCCGGTAGACATTATTATGATGCTACCGTTTTAAACTACCTTCCTATCCATGTTCATGATATTATTTACATCAAGTTAACTTAGCTCCCGTTTACCAAGGATAGTTTATTCTTTCATTATGCAAAATCTACGGATTTTCATCTATAAATAAAAACCCGTTTCATCGCGTTATTAAGCATTCATCCGAATACCTAATCTAATCAAGTTCTACTTACAACCGAGTAGAGGGCGCGATTTCACTTACGCATTTCAACAAACACCTAGTGGGCATGATTTCTATACATCTTGAATTTAGTGTATGACTAACACTTTAACCAAGTTTCAATCATCAAATTCAAGCCTTTGTGTCTAGCATTCATAAATAATATCAAGACTCGCATCATAACATCAATGTTCATCCATTTTAACACTCTAATTCTAGTGTTCATCATCTTGTTATAAAACCCACTTAGCACCTACATAATTAGTTAACCGAAACACTAATTTATGGCGCTAAATCAACAATTTTACATCTAGGGTTCGTTCCTAGACTCATAGACATCTCAATTTCGCTATAACATTCATCATTCATACAAGAATTTCGTTTAAGAATGTTAATCAAATTTTCAAAGTATGGCCAAATAACAAAATTCAACATACCTTGTGATCCCCATGCTTAGGTGATCATGAATTTGTGTTCATGCATTGATTTAGGGCTTGAATCTGCCTTCAATTTGGTGAATTTAGCTTGAGTTACGATTTGGCTCCAAAAGAGCTTCCTGGTCGATCGTACAGAACACACACTTAGTGTGTGTTTTGTTATAATTTTTTTTATGAATTAACTTTCATTTATCACACTTTGACCCCCTCAAGTTTTGTTAGTTATTAAGTAGGACATAACCTACTTATTTTTAATAATATTTACTCTTTTTAACTAGGTTAAACATTCCTAGTTTACTAAGTGGGTTCGGGGAGATACAACTTGTTTTATTTGAAGTCCCGTTAACTCGGGCCCCTTATAAACTTTGTTTTCTCAAAAGCTTTTGCTCGCCTTTTATTTAATATTAGATTTATTTATTTAAATCCTATTATTCACCGGGATAAATTTTACCACTAATGGTATTTTACCCGTCCAATAATATTAACGTGGTTTTACTATCAAACCCGTTTTCGGGGTGTTAAACCGCCCGTACTTCATCTCCAACCCTTAAGTTTTACTGCTGACGCCGATCGTGATTGGGAAAATTAGGTGGTCGGATTTGAAGAAACGGAGATAGTGAAAAGTAAAGTGAAGGATACTGGTACTATTTTGGTAATTTTTAAAACTAATGGTCTGTAACTGTTATTTTAACAAACCACAGGGACGAAAAACATACCTAACTCTTTATTTATTTTAATTTTAATTTTAATAATAGGGGCATTATGGTCATTTCAAATAAACTAACATAATAACTGGATGGCGTTAGTGTGGGTGGACTGTAATAGTTACAAAAGTGAAACAACGACGACTGTTTTGGCAATTTTTAAACTAATGGATTTAAATAGTGATTTTTGACAAAATTACAGGAACGAAAAATGTAATTAACTCATTAGAATATAAAAAAAAAACTTTCTCGAGCACGGGAAGCAGTCCCAGGTGATAAGTAATATGTATAACAAAACAATGACAAAATCTTAATATAAAAATGATATATGAAGACCAATAATAAATAAGAACTATTCTAGAAATGTTACTTTAGGAGTGTGAAAATTGTTGTTTTCATTATTTTATTTAAACGCATGTTTTTACACTAATCATATGATTACATGGTTGTATGCATTGAATTTTTTAGATGTAGCAACTTCTAAAATTTCAAGTTTATATATTATTAATGTATAAGGTGTTTATGCATATTAGTGTTATATTGTGCATTATGGTATGTGACTTTTATTGGGTTGTACAATTTATATATTATTAATTACTAATTTTTTTGTTTAGTATGGTTTGTGGTTGTATCTATTGTTGAGTTTTTATTTTATCTTTAATTTTTTTGTTTTTAATCTCAACTACTTTACAATTTAACCTCAACATTTGTTTACTTTCAAATTTGGTCACCTATACTTTCTATGTTTTACAAATTTTTCATTTTACGTTTCGGTCAAATTTTTCGAGTTAACTCGCCGCAACGTGCGTGTTTGATTCAAAGTTCTTTTACCTATTATTTTCCCTGTTAAATGGCCCGTTGCAACGCACTGTCCTGAATCGACTTAGTTATTGTTTTTTCCGGTGTTGATGGTCGCTGGCGGTGATCTGATATTGGTGTACTTGACATAGTTTTACACCCCTGCCGATCACATGGGCTTAATACTAGTTTAATATAACTAATAAAACATGCTTTCTTGACTTCAATTTATATATATAGAAATCTCTCTTTTCTCTTACCTGTGTCATGTTCAATTTATATATATAGAAATCTCACTTTTCTCTTACCCGTATCATAAAAAATGAATTTAAAAAGTTGCTTAATATATATATCACTAGTGGGAATGACCGCGCGTTGCGGCGGGTTATAAAACAACTTGCAATGCAACGTGTTGATGTACAAAACGTGAGGGTCAGTTGCAGCCTTCTTCATCTGCGGTGAATCAGCGGTGTGCGGCGATTGGTGGTTTCATGATGGCGTTTGGTGGTTATTGTGTGACGGCCAGTTACCGGCTTCAATTGTGTGATTCTAGTTATGATATGAGGGTTTTAAAGATATGGGGGGTCGAAAACATATATATATATATATATAGAGAGAGAGAGAGAGAGAAAGAAAAGGAGAGGCTTCATTTAGAACGATACATGTGCAAATATCCTCTTGAAGTAAATATAATACATTACGAGTGAAACAAGGTGGAAGCTACTTAGTACATTACACATCCTGATAGTTTTCAAGGTTAACAACTCGATAATATCCTTGAAGCTAAGCACTTGATGGAGCTAGACTAGGAGTCATATTTTGTACAAAAAAAAAAAAAACAAACAAACACAGGTCTATCATCTACGGAACCGTTAAGCGTCCTTTATGTCCTCGAGATTTCCACGAAGTCTCAAGTTGCAACAAATGCAACTTCTCGGTTCCAGGACTTTGGCCTCTTCTTCGGGTGCAAAGGCCATACATATACTTGGCTCTTGAACCGCCTTCCCATAATCCCTGTAAAGAAAAAATGTTTTAGTATCACGTCAAAGTTTTTCATGTCAACCCAACCCGACCCATTTGGACCTATACAAAAAGGACTCATTTTGGCCTAAGAAAGGATTTCATACCTGCTATAGTACCACATCATGTCGTGATCCCGCCTCAAAGCCTAGTTATGTGGCTGCAGAATCAACAGTCTCTCTGAGGCCATGATAGCCAGCTTACAGTTCAAAGACCAAATACACAACCGGACTCATTTAGACCACAAGATTCAAGTTATAGGCTAATCAGGGTAACTATAGAATATGCCTTTTAACTTACCTAAGATCTTGAGGGCGCAACAACGGCATGCTAGAACGATTGATCTTACTCCATTTCCCGTTATCATCATGCACTCGTCTGAGAGGAGAAATCAACATCAATCCATGGTTAATTCTTGACGCGGGTTTCCAATGAAGCCGCTACGAAGTTTTTTAGAAAATCAATAAAAATGACAAATAAATGTAGTTTATCACATAGTTTAAGTAATTTAACTTACAATCAAATTAGCAAGATATATCCCTATTATGTCCCGATTCGTAGCAATGTCATGAACCGGAAGTGAATTGCAGGTTAAGTCAGACGCCATAGATTTGGGTCCTCAACACACCGTCCGTTAACAATCAAAATAAGCTATGTCTTGAATTTACCTTAAAAAGCTCCTGGTAAACAAAAAGTATTCATTATTCATATATCATTATGTAATTTTTTTGATTATTTGATCATGTCAAATGTACCTCTGGGTTCCCTGTTTTGGGCCAAATCAAGAAGTCTTCACTGACCCGAGACCCGAGACCCGACAATGGTCAACTTAAGTCTTTGATAAATCTCAATATATTATGCTAAGCAAAATTGCTGCCAAAAAGGTAATTATACAATCAGATTCAAAGTATAATCATAGCAAGTTATATTATTAAAAAAAGAGTAAATTACAAAAATCGTCCTTTATGTTGACGCCAGATTGCAAATTATATCCTTTATCTTTAAAAAATACAAAAAAACGTACTCGATGTTTGCAAAACCTTACACGTCATGTCCTTTAGCCCCAACTTAGTTTATTTTTATAGTTAAGTCTAGTCACATAGGACCCACATAAGAGCATTATTGTCTTTTCCCATCCCCTCTCTTTCCCTTTATTAAAACCCAGGTTCATATTCATATATACATATAAAAAAACCCATCACCATTAATTTCTAACCCATTAAAAAATGGGTTATGGGATTTTATCACCCTCAACTATCGGCCTTTGGCCGTTGCCACCCGCAACTAACACTTTGATGCCCGGCACCCCCAACTTGACTTTTTGTTTGCAATGGCTTCACCCAATTAAATCTCCACTAACTGGGTTTGTTGTTTGTCCGACGTGGCACAGGTTTGCTGAGTTGGAGATGATTACGTGGAAATTATGTCTCACTATATCCCACTTGTAAAAAAAAACAAACTGCCTAGTACCAACATCAAACCCACATTCTCCATCCAATCTTCCAAACTCATCACACCGATCGCCATACGGATGGATCACTATAAACCACCTCAAAACCTCTCGTAAGTGCTTCCGCAAGAGTTAACAAGATCCGGTTAAGCTCAGCACCAACACTTTTCAATAAAGGAACCGTCACACCATTCCTACAATGTATCATCTTCCGTATCGGATCAATCGGGACCTCCGCGATTATAAAAACGAATCCGTAAGATCCACACCACCCACATCACAATAAAACCGATTTTGATGTTGAACCAACACGGGTGATGAGATACACCAATAGAATATTGTACGATCAACATTCTGACCATTATCCGAATAAAAAATGTTTGGATCAAGAGAATAATTCAGAAACTTAGTAGGACATGTATTGTTCCATAAGTCTGATCTGGCTAGAACCAGGCTGGTTCCGGTCAAGTTGACTTCAAGAACCATGTATACAATTGAATTAATTGTTAACTCTGGGTAACTGTTTTTAACACAGCTGAGGTGGAAGTCCGGTGGCCCACAGTGGTCCTGCTGGTTACCGCCAGTGAAAAGGGTAGCTTAGGTTATGGATATTGCCATATGACCACCCCCTCCCTTTCCCCCATCTCTCTCTCTCTAAAATCAAAGTCACCGACACCATGGCACTTTCCCAAAAGAACATTCATTCATTTCTTGCACCCTCATCGGCACCATCTACAACAAAAAGTCATAGACGTACCCTTTGTGTGTACCATGTGCTTGCTTGCTTGTACCGTGATGACGATCAAGACTTGTTAGGGCTCCAAGCCTCCGGCGATCTTGTTAAGTGACGGTGACTGAGGTGGGTGCACATTAGCGCCACCTAATCATGTACACATCAGCAAACCTGTGCCACGTTGGACAAAAAAACTAACCAAGTTAGTGCAGATTTAACTGGGTGGTGCCAGTGCAAACAAAAAGTCAAGTTGGGGGTGCCGGGTGTCAAAGTGTTAATTGCGGGTGGCAACGGCCAAAGGCCGATAGTTGAGGGTGATAAAATCCAATAACCCTTAAAAAATTAGCAGCAAGCCATCTTCCCTAAAACACCCACACACAAAAAGTCAGATTCAAAGAGTTCAAGAATTGTCTCCTAGACCTGTGAAGCATTTTATCACACTTCAAAGAAATTGCAATTTTTTTGGGAAGAATCGCACAGATCTTGGGGTAATAATGTTTGTTCAAACAATAAAAATTGTGTCTTTTTTTAGCTCAGATCCAAAGCTCATTTCTTCAATATAACATAAAATCAGATCCAAAAATTTTTATCAGATCAATCCACGAGCACAACTGTGGGTTTTGCGATTAGGTGTGTCTAGTAATCGCCGGTGGTGGTAAGTATGGATATCTATATAAGCGCCGCCGTGGGTTCTGCGATTGGGCGTCTCTGGCATCAGCTTGGGCTCGGTGGTGGTGGATTTTGTGATTGGGTTGTGATAAGGGTGGGGTATGGTAGTGTGTGGTGTTGATAGGGTTTTTCTCTGGCATCTAGTATTATGTGTTGTTGCTATGTCGCGGTGGTTGCAGATGGGTGGTGGTGGTCGGTGGGGGTTGGTGGTGGTGGCGGTGGGGTAAGTGGTAGTGGTTTTAGAGAGATAGAGAACTGGGTTGTGGTGTTTATGTGTGTATATATATAATTTCTTTTAAACATAATTGTTTTATTTATTAATATTAGTATTTAGGGTAAAATGACCAAAATACCCTTATGTGAGGTAAACTTGGTCAAATTTAACCATGAAAACTAACTAAGTTAGTGTCAAAGGACATAACATGTAAGGGTTTGCAAACACCGAGTACGTTTTTTTGTAATTTTTAAAGATAAAGGACATAGTTTGCAATCTGGTGTCAACATAAAGGACGAGTTTTGTAATTTACTCTTAAAAAAAAAGATTTAAGTGAAGGTATACCACTGCCATATTTTGAGGATAAAACCAAATGCAAGGAAGAACATTTTGAATCTACAATAGGTGATCTTCTGAAACCTATAGATTCAAACAGAACTTTGTTCACTACCTCCAAAACTTCAACCAAATGGCACCCTAAGTCTCTTGAACTCAATTCGACTTTAACTTCGTTCGCTATGTGGTCTAACTCTAATAGCCAATCATCCATTTTCTTTCCTGCCACAGGCATAGCTTCAATGCAACTGCGACGTCCAGACGAGGCGAGGGCGTTTCGACGCCCTCTTCGCGGAAGAATCCTCGGCTCGGAGAGCCGAGTCTGCTTCCTCCCAAACTCCACCAACCGCTCCGCCACCGCCACCACCACCACTATCCACCCTCCTGAATATCCTTGAATCCGAACCGTCTCCAGTCAGATCAACTGTTTCATCACCTTTTGTAACCATCTCGTCTCCTTTATATTCTCGCCAAACGACTTAAACCCGTTAAACTTATCAAATGGTTGCTTCAGCGACCGCCCTCGAATATTTGAGAGCATGTCTTGCGACGCGCGATTGACATCGACCATACTCATATGAAGCTCTAGAGTAATATTAAATGTCGTTTCCAGTTCTACGAATCAAGTATTATAATAATAAAAAAAAACATGAGTCAGATGTTACTTCAAAGAAGATTAGCTCTAAACTTATTAAATAAATGAATATATTAACCAAATCTTACCGTGTAAGTACTGATCTTTGCTGATGCCTTCAATTCACTAAACATCACAAGATAGCTCAATACTGCCCTCTCATCAACCTGTCCAAACTGGCACTTGAATATTTGGATTGAGAAGAATAGTTAAATCATCTTGACTTCAGATAGTCAAACTGTTGATATGCAAGAACTTGATTGTTGATATTGACTTTAGAAAGTCAAACCAAGATACTTATGGTTACAACACAGAATCATATATCACAAGTAAATATACAACCATATTTTCTATCTAAAGCTTGCATATGATCATCGTTAAATTACACCAATATACATGTACAATCAACGAATACAAACTGATTTCTAGAGCTAAAATAAGAGATTTAACATCATGGTTGAAATAGAAACAATTATAGTATCATTATAACAGTATATACAAGTAGTTTACCTCTGTTTTCGTGTGGATAAACGTTGAATTCACGTCTATTTATCGTTCATATGGTGCTGATACGGCACAAATTTATTCCCAGACCAGTCTCTTTGCTGCATCATCATATTATAAGGATGAGAATGAGAATGAGAATGTGTTTCAAACCCATTATTATAAACGCCCCCACCCGGATGATAAGGCACAAATTTATTCCCATATGTACACATTCTATAAACCTAACAAAAATCTATATACAATCACGGATATAACTTTGATGAAAACTCACCACACAAACATTCTTTTACTTTCAACATAATAGGCAATTCCCAGAACTGAATTTCTCTTTTATAAATACTTCAGCAGGACCATCACCATAACTGAAGCAGACACTGTAATACAAAGTCATTAATTTTTAGGTTGCCAACACTGTGATACAAAGTCATAAATAATCCAACAAGTATCATCACTAAAGAAGAAATCGAATTATCTATTTGGTACACACTTTACCTCAAAAGGATACAGAGCTTCACGAATAGCTCAGTTTTACCGAACCAGAGTACGATACAATTCAAGAATTAAACAAAAATCAGCAAAAAAACCTAAATTTAATTTTCCAAATAAAGGCTTGAATCTGATAGGGGATCAAAGATTGATATCAACAAAACCTAAAGGCTGCTTTAAAGGCTGCTTCGGGTAAAGTGATCAAGCATGAGAAAGCGTGACATGACAATCAGCACGTGTTTATCCCATTTGCTTTTGATACTTTTGGTTTTCTGGTGCCAGAGGCTGTGGACTTACTTAGTCGAGTTCAATGGGTCATGCATAGTAATGTTATGACCCCGAGATCTATGGACGTAGTTTTTAAAAGGCTTAGTTTTGCTATTCAAAAAGGGGTAGCGGCGCAGCTTGTTGCCTGTTTACCAACTATCTCGATGTAAATTATTATATGAATTATTAGATTATTAGTTAGTGAAAAAAAAAACCTAAAAATAAAGAACTGAAACAATTTTGCCCTAATCTGTGCATACCTTGTTTGACCGAGAGGAGCAAGCAGCAGCGCTGGTCGCCAGCGAATCAGCGGGGGGATTTTCCGGCCGGGGCAACAGGTCTGCGATGGAATGTCCAGTTTACTCTAGATAAAGATGTAAAGTGGGTGACAATAAGTACCTTTAATCGACGGATATCAAAATATGTAGAATCTGTAGAGAAAAATAAAGAGGAAGATGTTTGGAATTCCTAATTGAACGCCTGAGATAATCAAGGGATGGGGGTTTGATTTAGAGGGTGTCGATTAGGTTTCTTGAGGGCAGAGAAGTAAAGAATTGTGAGTGGGTGAGTATGGAGTGTAGTGTAATTTACTATTAAACACTCCTAGTGTCTTAAAAACTTGAGCTCTATACAATTTTACCCTCTCAAAACAAGCTTTTTTTAATTGTACATATAGCTTTAAGAGTTAGACACGACGTAAAATTATGTTTGTGTACGTCACATTTCCTTTATATTGAGCTCTTTACAATTTTACCCTCTCAAAACAAGCTTTTTTTAATTGTACATATAGCTTTAAGAGTTAGACACGATGTAAAATTACGTTTGTATACGTCACATTTCCTTTATATAGTATTATAGATAAGTTACGTTAACTAACATCCACTTGACCCTAGTTGAATAAAAAACATACCGGTCAATGAAGAATATTAAATACGAAAACTTAATGAATCCTCAATCTTTTAGTCTTTTAATTTCATTTGAACATCTATACATATAATAAAAGAAACCAATTGATGGACACGTGTCGATATAAGAGGCATCTATTTTTTTAATTTTCCCGCCATATATCTATGTTTATTTTTATCTTAAAAATTACAAGTTTTAAAATAATTTATCAAGTTATCTCATATTTTAAGTCGACGTTTATCTATAACCATGGTTGCAAAAGTCGCTAGGCGCTCCCTAGTCGGATTCGGGAGTACTCGGGAAGTACTCGGCTTAGGCGGAGATTACTCGGGGAGTAATTGGCCTGGGAGAAGAGTACTCATGCCTCGGCAGCCTACCTTGTAGCGAGTACTCGGAGCCTAGGCGGGACTTTTACAACCATGTCTATAACTATATCTCTATATTTATATTTATCTTCTAATATAATCTTTATTTTATTATTTTGCGAGTAAATTGCACAAAACGTCCTTTATGTTTCCTCAAACATGCAGGTTCAAGTCTTGATGTTTAAAATTTGCTAAAAACATCCTTTAAGTTTATTTTTGTTGCTGGTTTAATCCTTTATGACTAACCAAGTTAATTATCTCAGTTTATTTCCCTCACATGCCTAACATGTGAGGGCCCCACTATCGTTTGATGACCGACATTAACTGACTCGCAAAATGGAACAGAGATGTGGTGCAAACGCAAAACTGCCTGAAACCTAAGCAAAATTGCCTTTGTTTTCACCGGAGATGTAGTCCAAACACAATTGGATCTCTTAAATTTATGGGGCCATTCACATGGAGCAAGCCCTTTTTCATTCCGAGCTATCAACTTCCACTCGGAGGAGAGATCCAGCCCGCGTTTCGCTGACTAAATGCCAAACAAGCCATATTTGCAGCTTGATAGCCTCACGTTAGTTCTGTATGTGATTTCAAATTGAAAAGTGCATATCATTTTTTGTAATTGTTTTCCTCTTTAGTTTTGATTACTTGATTGAGATTACATGTATTAAATAGGAAAGAATAAAAACTAATATTTAGGTACAAAACAATGGGTCATGAATGAGGAAAGAAGAAACAAGTGGATTTAATGGACTGAATGTATATTTGGGTGCAAAATTTGTGTTTCTTTGAATTGTGAATAGATTCATTTCATTCTCAAAAGTCTCTAATGGCGGTGGCTGAGGGCCTGAGGCTTTTTATTTTTTATTTTTTACACTTAATGATAATAACTATTTAATATTTTATTGATTCGACTACATCTAACATAGATGTTTTTTACCTGTTAATAAATTAAAAAACAACAAAGTAAAATGTTATAATTTTTGTAATACACAAGTTTATAACCTAATAATAGAAAAATAAAAAAACAAAAGTAAAATGTTCTAATATGTAAATAGCATATCAAAGTTCTTTTTTACCAAAAACGTATTTTGACGACTGTGTGTGTTAACTGATTACATTATATTTATTCAAGCCGAGCAGTACACGTGCTTATTCACTAATGTTATACACGGATAATTAAAGCTGTAACTTTTTTATTATAAAAAAATATATTTAATCAACCCGTGTAATACACAGGGTTATAACCTAGTTTGTATGGAAAATAAATAATCAATTGAGAGTCGTATTTGCAGGGTCAAAAGAAAGGGCTTTTTGCATATTTACCCTTAAAAAACTTTGAAATTGCATATATACCTGAGTCAAAAATTAAATTGCATATTTCCCCTCTATAAACTAGTAAAATTGCAAATTTACCCATTTTGATTTAATTTATTAAAATTAAATTATAGAAAGACTTTTTTTTTTATGTCGGCCGTTCAAAAAAAAAGAAAGACTTTTTTACCTTTCATTTTACTAAACTTTAGAAAATTGCGTATTTACCTTTCTTTTACTAGTTTTTGTCCTTTTTCATTACTTGCATTTTTTCATGAAGTTATTTTTTTTTTCATTATTTTTCCTCATGAACTAGAGTAACAATAATAAAAAATACAAGTGACAACCATCTAAATAGAAAACAAAATGCCAAAACGTTAATCCATTACGGTACCAAAAAATCATCACAAAAGAACAACCACAAAAATTCTATATAACAATATCCAAAAATGAAAAAGACAAATGCCAAAGTTCTCCCATGTTGGTACATCTATATTATCATCTTTCATCTTGGATCAATCCAAAATACAAGAACTAAACAAAACAATAAGAAAAACAAAGTTACGGTGACAATTGTGGGGCAAGTAATTTAGATACATCTTTTCTATTGCAAATAAATCTCGCAAATTGTTGTTCAAGCGATAAATTATCTTTTTCACCGTACGATGCACGCATATACATTGTTAATGTCTATAATCACTTCATAAGGGTGTACGGTGAGGAGTCGGCAAAGGGTGCGGCAAAGGTGGTTGCCGCGCGGCAAACACCGCCGCCAACCCTTTGCCAACGCGGTTTGATGAATGGTGCGGGCAGACAATGCCGACGCGAGGAAGGGAGGAAGGAGAGAGAGGGGGCTGCGGTGAAGGAGGAAGGAGAGAGAGAGAGGGGGTAGTGTGGGGTAGGGTCCATTCCAATCTCAACCAATCACACCTTTTTCCTTTTTTTTTAAGTTTACCACTTCACTAAATGTCTAAACCATTACCAACACTTTTCACCAAAGTTTAAACACTTTTGACTGATTGACATGACGCACTCTGATTGGTTGTTTTTTTGGTTTGACACTCTAAGGTGTTTAACTACTCTTTACACCCTAAGTCAAAATGTAAATGGCATGGATATGGTGTTCTCAAAAAACTACAATCATTACTATGACTTTTTTCCTAACAAAATATTCATTAATTCAAACAGGATCAATTACTTTTTTCGTAAGAAAAACTTCAAAAGGCAAAACTTTTTCCCAACAAATTAAAGGTGAAAGGAATAATCCGGTTGCTAAGGCATTATTTCAAGATGATAAGTGATTAAACAGGTGCAATTACTAATCGACTTGTTATATGCTCCGTAAAACAATAACTAACCTGAAGAAACGCCGACGGCCTGAAGATGCTGAAGATGTGACGGCCTGAATAACTAAGCTGAAGAAACTGAAATGCCGGCCTGAAGAAACGCCGGCCGAACTAAAGATCCTGCTGGAGTGTCGCGTAGAAGAAACTGAAACGTCCGTGTGAATTAGAATGATAAGTATGAACCTGATTTTTCTCTAATGTTGAGAAGGGTAGTTTTGTCATTTTAATAGAGAAGGGAAAATATGCAATTTTTATTTAGGCTTGGGTAAATATGCAATTAAGGGTGTTTTTAAGAGGAGATATGCAATTATTCCCAAAAGAAATGCTTCCAATCACGTATATGCAACTCTTGAAAGCTAAATATTCCACCAAACCAAAGGTGGCCGTTAAGTAAAGAGAACTATTACAAACATTCTTGTTGAAGCATAACATTTGATCATGTTAAAAACACTTATATTTATTTTACGAAGAAACATCTTGATCTATTTAAGCTAAGAACCTGTTTGGTTTTGTAGATAATTAACCGAAGCTAGTGCAGAGAAATTAAGGAACAAATGGCAAAGAATATGGGAGTGAAGATGCATTTTCGGAAGCACCATGTATGTATTCCGGGTGGTTTGATTCTAACTTATCGCAGAATTTTTGAATTTAAAGGCTGTGTTATATGTTTTCTAATGTAGGTGGTTATCGATAATGGCATTGTTCAACTCACTCTAACTAATCCAGGAGGCTACGTTACAGGCGTAAAGTACAACAACATCGACAATTTACTTGAAAGCCAAAACGATGAATCTGATAGAGGGTAATGTGGGGTCTCTTATTTATGATTTCGTTCACGAATACAAGTTAAGGTTATTACGAAAGCGAACTATGCTAGCCATATTTATATGTTTGTGACACATAAAGCCACCACACTGTCTAGCTTATATTGTTCTAGTGTTAAAGAGTATCTACAATTCAATTATGTAAAGTATTTTCATAACTATCTTTGTATATATATTTTGATATTTTTAGTTTTTTATATTATTTATAACGTAATTCAATTCTAAAATCTAATCCAGCCGCTCCGACCACTGAACCAATAAAACGATCAGTCCGCTGTCCGGTTTGGGCCCAAAACATTGCTCTTAGTGATGAAATCCATTACAAATCCTCAGTTTTCCCAACTCAATACTAATTTTAAAGCACAAGAAGTGTAGCTAAAATCATCACCGAGTACCATATTGCCATCTTTTATTCCCATGTGCCTTAGTTACAACTATGCCTAAACCAAGCAATTGATCAATATGTTTACGCGCTTCTAAACACCTTATTCTTGTCAAGGTACTGGGATGTCGTTTGGAGTTCACCCGAAAATCCTGGAACAACCGGTACTTTTGAAAGGTAAATCTGTCAGCCTATCGACTATATTCATTTAGTTTTTACTTGCTTAAAAACCTATAAATTTCAATACACATTCCCAAAAAACAGGATTGAAGGAACAAGTTGTGAAGTTATAGTCGAAACCGAAGATCAAGTGGAGCTCTCTTTTACAAGAACATGGGATTCCACCCTTGTGGGAAAGCATGTCCCATTGAAGATAGACAAAAGGTTATATTTGCTGTATGTTTACTTTCAGATTAGCTTTACGAAGATAATGTTTGTAACAATAGAAGATTCTAGGTTTGTGGTTCTTCGCGGTTCTTCTGGTTTCTACTCGTATGCAATCTACGAACATTTGGAGGGATTTCCTGGTTTCAATCTTGACGAAACCAGGATAGTGTTCAAGCTCAGAAAAGACAAGTAAACATCTGACTATGGATTCTCAAACAGTCTTGGATGAAAATGGAAATCTAAAAGTAAAGAAATATGTTAATATTTTATAGGTTTCACTATATGGCAATGTCTGATGACAGACAAAGGTATATGCCTCTACCCGATGATCGGTTATCCAATAGAGGTAAACCATTGGCTTATCCTGAGGCAGTACTACTTGTTAATCCTGTGGAACCAGAGTTTAAAGGACAGGTAATCATAGCATTAGCATTATCAGTGTAATGTTAGAAGAGATTAAAAGTCACTAGTCTTGTTTCTACCCAAATTAAACCAAAATGAACATATATAATATCACCAAGCAAAAGACCTTCTGCGAATCATTTGCACCCGAAAAGGTGATTGCAAATATCTCTGTGGGTAATCTTGTGTTTGCATTCATAAGTGATAGTGTTTATTGTCCTCCCTATGATCATATTGTTCTAATGTTTTTTTGTTTTTGGCACGTAGGTAGACGATAAATATCAGTATTCATGTGAAACCAAGGATCTAAAGGTCCATGGGTGGATATCTACGGACCCGCCTGTTGGATTCTGGCAAATTACACCAAGTAACGAGTTCAGAACAGGTGGGCCCACGAAGCAAGAACTTACTTCTCATGTGGGCCCGATAAATCTAGCTGTATGAATAGCAACATTTGTTGTATTAAACAAAGTTCCATGCTAATCAATTTTAAAAATGGTGTTCATTGGAGCCTTCTTTTCATCTAATTTCAGATGTTTATCAGTGCTCATTATGGCGGAAACGATTTAGTTGTCAAATTTTCCGAAGGGGAGCTATGGAAGAAAGTTTTTGGCCCGGTTTTTATGCATCTCAATACCACTTCTACAGGAGAAGACCCTCTTACACTTTGGCAAGATGCCAAGAATCAGGTTTTGTTTCATCTGGAATTTTATGTATTAGTAGGTGATTTAGAAACGAGATGTGTACTTCTATGTGTTTTTTTGTAACTTTTTTGTACTTCTACATGGCGGTTCACTACCCATGTAAGTTAACTCAGCTAGCTTGGTTGGCAATCGAACACCATAGACATCCGGAAAACACCGAAAAAGTAGTCTCGTTCCTAAACAACCTACTTAGACAAAATACAAAAAAATAATAAAAAAAACCGTTTCATCTGTGTTTTCTTCACTTGAATTGAATCAGCTTGAATATTGAATCACCAAACACTACATTCGATTGAATATACACATGATTATTGTTGAATTACCATCTTTTTAGATGCTAGAAGAAGTTGGAAAATGGCCTTACAGTTTTCCGGCTTCAAAGGATTTCCAACAAGCTAATGAAAGGGGGGTGATAAGCGGTAGATTGTTCGTATACGACAGGTATATAATCATTCTAACAACAAATAAACGAAAAGACCACACACAAACGTATCATAATATTTTGTTAACATCAATTCAGGTTCATTAGCGATGAACAAGCACCCACAAATGGTGCTTACATTGGACTAGCTCCACCTGGAGACCCTGGATCATGGGAACGCGAAAACAAGGTGAGTTTTATTTGCAAGCAAGAAGATCTAAATTAAGTTGCAATGTTCTAATTTGAACTATGTGCAACACAATGGTGTCCACAGGGCTATCAATTTTGGAGTAAAACCGACGAACAAGGATGTTTTTCGGTTGAACATATTTTGCCGGGCACATATAATCTATACGCTTGGGTCCAAGGTTTCATTGGAGATTACAAAAAACCTGAGGCAATTACCATCACACCAGGTCGTCTATCTAAACTTCATAGCGTGTTGCTAAACGTATTCTCTTTTTCCTTCTTTGTACAAAAATGGCCTAATTTTAGAAGCTGCTTTAGTCACTCAAAAAGGTTGAGTCAACCCTACCTTCTGGATTGGTTACTTTGGTAACCGTGCAGATTGGTCGAGGCCTGACTTGATTAATTGCTAGGTCGTCAACAGTTTTTTTGTTCCTTTAATTTAAAAAGTTAATCTGATAAGGTCAACAAAATTGGTGTAATGTAATGTAGGAGTAAGCTTTGCCACTAAAAAAAATAATTGCGTATAATTTGAGCAGGTTGTGATATCGAAGTCGGGGATCTTGTTTACGAGCCTCCTAGAGACGGCCCGACTTTATGGGAGATTGGGATACCCGACCGTTCTGCAGCTGAATTCTACATTCCTGATCCTGACCCAATGTATACCAACCAGTTTCTCACGGATGATCCTAACAGGTGCCTTTTGCTACATTAGGATTTTAAAAAAAAAAAGTGAAAATAAATATAAAAGAACTTCTAACATGTTATACGAGCAGGTTTAGGCAGTATGGATTATGGGAACGATATGCTATGCTATACCCCGATGGTGATTTGGTTTACACGATCGGTGAAAGTGACTACAGAAAAGATTGGTTCTTCGCACATGTACCGCGGTATGTATTTAAGTTTTGGGATGGGTGCATATATGATCTATGGCATATGAACTTGTGTTTAGCTTCACATTATAGGAAGAAAGGTGACAATGTGTATGAAAAAACGACGTGGACTATCAAGTTCAAGCTTAACAATGTGAATAAGGATGAAACTTATATATTAAGATTGGCTCTAGCATCAGCACAAGTATCGGATCTTCAGGTATTAATTTGGAAGTCATTAACATTAGTAGAACCCCACATTGAATATGAACTTGTTTTTCAATAATAAATTCACTCTTGCACAAATCAACCAGATTCAGATCGACTAGTTGAGAATCGGAAGAATAGGTGATTTTGGGGTTTTATGATTGGGATGTTGTTGCTGGATGATGATGGTGTGGGTGTTTTGGTTAAATTTGGTTTAATGAGGGGTGATTTAATTATTTTCTATTTTAGTTAAATAAAGTGGGCTCATTTTTTGTCTTTAATCTTTGAAGTAAATAGACATTTCACGCATACTTAGCTCAGAAATCTAACATAGGTTAGATAAAGACCACACGAGTGCAAAATTTACAATCTCTAAGATCACTTAGGTAATTATTGAAGTCTTAGGATCAACTCTACAATATATGTAAACCACATGGACTAACCAAACATTTAACTCTATTTAAACATATGTTATTTTGGATACAACTCGTTTTTAAAAAAAAAAAAGGAATTTGGCATGTAATAATCCCACCTAAACCTTATTGGCCATTAATAATCCTACCTCAGAATATTCCCTCTACCAGTCCCACATTTCATCTATTTTTCCTACAATGGTCCTTCGTTAAAAAAACTTAACAGAGTTAAGCTTTTTTCCAGATTACAAACAGATTTTTTAGGGCTTTTGATTAGAACGATGATACGAGTCCATTGATGTAAAACTTGCCTCGAAACGGTGCTCCAAACGATGAAAACGGCGCTTCAATTCGGGTGTTTAAATTTCCAATTAACCAAAATCAAGTCACTTGGAGCACCATTTCGAAGTAAGTTTTATATCAATGGACTCGTATCATTGTTCTGATCAAAAGCCCTAAACAATCTGTTTGTAATTTGAAAAAAAGCTTAACTCCGTTAAGTTTTTTTAACGGGGGACCATTGTAGGAAAAATAGGTGAAATGTGGGACTGGTGGTGAGAATATTCTGAGATGGGATTATTAGTGGCCAATAAGGTCTAGGTGAGATTATTACAGGCCAATTCCCAAAAAAAATATATATTGAAGTGTTCAAATATACCATGGTTCAAATCATCACACGTCCTTAGCTTACCAAGTCCTTGAATACATCATCAAACGTCCTTAACTTACAACATCCATAATTCAAATCGTCACATTCCTTAACTTTCCACAGGGTGCATTTACCATGATAATGTTACCGGACTCGCACTAAAATACTACCTAAACGATTATAATCCTATAAATATTACCATTTACAACAACAACAACAATAATTTTTATTATAAAGGTTGGATAATTACCAACATTTGCACTTGAAAATAGATGTTAATATTGGTACTAAAGATATCCTATTCATTTAGTATAAGTAAAGTTATGTACGTGGATATAAGTTAGAGATGGCATTATAGATGGTTTATTAGTTGAGTCAAAATGAGTGATATTTAATACGGGGATTGATTCGATCTGACTACAATTTTTTTCTATCCATTTGCTCTATAGCCAAGTAGAACGATTAATTATCAGCCTTGTGACCATTCAAACCTACCTGACCTAAACCAGACTGAAAAAGTTGTAGATTTTAGTGATAGATAACCGACCCTTGTAAATTTCCGATAACCATAAAGAGGTTTCTAGGTCCGCCACTATATACTAATATCATGCACTTACACTGCCCATAACTGATATTAAGATTGTGAATAAAACTTGATGTTCAGGTTCGAGTTAACGATCTAAACACAGATTCTCCTCTATTTTCAACCGGAATCATTGGAGGAGACAATGCGATTGCAAGGCATGGAATACATGGTTTGAGTTGGTTATTCAACATAGATATACCAGGAACACTTTTGATCTCCAATGAAGAGAACACAATATATTTGACTCAAGCAAATGGAGGAACCCCATTTCGTGGAGTCATGTATGATTACATTCGTTTTGAAGGATCGTCTCTTTCATGTTCTGGTAGTAATACATGCATTTGATAGTTGTATGGTCATCAGAATCAATAACTTAGTGTTATGTAATTATTAGTGTTATGTAATTATCCTCACTCTATATAATGTCATAGTTACTACTAGTAACGAAACTCCATGATAGATAAATAACGTCACTCTGATGTCTTCAGCATTTCATCAATATGATTACGCATTGTTTTTTTATTGCGCTTTTTTCCTTGTTTTAGATGTCTTTTTACGTTTTTACTAACCAAATTCGGGTAACAACAAAGAAAATCATCAGAAAATGTGATATACAATCACAAAATCCAATAAAAAAGCCTTATATTTGTATTCCAAATAAAAGATCAGGAAAAGCAACAAAAAATTGTCTTTGGTAACTTCATGTAGTGTACTAACTAAATCTTATACTTGTCAAATCGATAATTTAGTGTTCTGTAATCATCCTCACTCTAAATAATGTCATAGTTGACTCCTAATTATGAAGCTCCATACATAAATAAAGTTATTTTATCTCCTAATCTTCATCTTTTCATCAGTTACATGATTACGCATTGGTTAACTTAGTTTTTTTATTGCGTTTTTTTCCTTATTTTGGGTTATTTTTATCCTTTTTATTGCGTTTTTTCCTTGTTTTGCGTTGTTATTATCGTTTTTTCTACGTTTTTACCAAACAAATTCGAGTAACAATAAAGATAATCATCAAAAAATGTGAGAAACAATCACAACCCCCCCCCCTTCCCCCCTCTCATATTTGTGTTCCAAATATAAGATCACGATCATTGAAAAACGAAACAAGAGCAACAAATATTTGTCTTTAGTAGCTTCATCTATTATAATAACTAATCTTATACTATTTTTGTTTGACCACCACACCACAACCATCATGAAGGACATCCCATCCATATGTCAAACCTTGCATAGATTTTCAGTACCATGGCAGTCTTGGAGCATCATGAAGCACATCTCCTCCACATGTCAAACCTAGCATTGATTTCAGCATGCTCTTTAGAAGAAAAAAAAAACACGCACTCAAGTTGTGCCCCTTGTACGTAAATTAGAGTTTAAACATAACAAATTAGCAAACAACCCACGAGATTTGTAAGAACATCTCACAGACTCTTTTAATATTAATCAAACAAAAAACTAAACTAAGAATTACGATATCCCAATACCTAGATTTATACTAAAAACTATCCTTGCTAAATTAGTTATTCTAATTAATCTCAAACTATAAAACCAAACTACTAGATAAACATACCTAAATAAATAAACTATTAAAAATAAATACAGACTTTTCCAATGGCTCGTTTAAAACTCATTAGCAAAATCGCAACTTCAACCCTTTAATTCTTTCAACTTATCAAGATTAACCCTTCATTCTCCCCTTAGTCTTGATGTTAACCCATTTCCCTTTCAGAACAACGTCGAGTCATCCTCGTGAACCAAATTCGCTTCCACTTCTTTTTCTTTTCTTGGGACACTCGCTTGCGTAATGCCTATATTCATTGCAATTGAAACATCTTATTTTTCTTTTATCCCAGTTTCCTCCAGACCGGCCATGTCCATCTCTACCATTACGACGACCCCATCCACGGTTACTTTGATTTGATGTCTCCTTCAACAACATTTATAAACGACCTCATCTTTCTTTTAACCATCTTCTCCATCAGATTTAGTAAATAATAGCTTCTTTTCATTATTATTACCAGTCTCGTTTTGTAATTTGATGCTTTCCTCATAGGCTTTCAACCTGCCTATCGCTTCTTCGATCGACATGCTTTAGAGTTTGAATGCTGCTCGATGGAGGCAATAATCCGAAGATACTTATCTCGAACGATTATTGCATCATCAAGAGTCGGCCCAAGATTATTAAACTTTCAAACACACCCACTAAACCTACTAGCAAATTCTTCAATTGTGTTTGTGTCCTTCATGAGAATTTGCTCGAGTTCTCTACTTAAAGTAGCTAGTCAAGCCTTTTGAACCCTATCAGCATAAGAAATCATACCTATAAAGCCTCCCATATGTCATTCACTTGTCGGTTCTAAGCAACTTTGCTTTTCTTCTCATCTATAACATCACCTATCACCGGGTGAATCACCTCCCAGAGTCATTGAGCATCTGATACCGACTCCGTTAGAATAGTCCAAGTGTTGTAGTTTGTTGATATCAATCGAGTAACCAAACACGAACTACTATTATTTTCATGAACCAGAACAACTGGGATTTCTGATTTTGCCATCTTTCAACTCTGATTACTTTGATCGGAAGAACCCCAAGTTCTTTTAGGAAAACTGATCATAACTTACACCAATTGTGATTGAGTCTAAGTTAGTAGCGTGTTTCTATAACAGTAGAAATTCCCACCAACTTGCCTTTGACTGATCTTGATGGATTCAATCACACCTTGATCGGATTACAAGATTTCACTCCTTTCTGATTACTTGCACAGATCTTGTCGAATTCGATCACACCTTGATCTAATTACAAGATTTTACATTTTTGATCACTTACACGGAGTGATTATCAACTTCTGTTTTGGCGAGATTAGCTACTTCCACATAACCTTAAACGTTCTCATTTTTTGGTAACTTTCTGATGTTAACCGGACTTAACTTTGATCTGATTCATCTTAATTGGGTTAGTTATTTGTTTGATTGTTGTTCCACATGTTCTTGATCTTTAAAATTAAAAAAAACATGGTTGTACGAATTTTTTTGTCTTCGGTCGCCAAAAACACAACCTACCTTTTTTTCTTTTTGGTTCTTTGTCGATGTTTCCTAATCTCTAGCCATAAGATTTTTTTTAGAGGTACTTGCTTGATTTCTTATTAAAAATGCTAACCTGCTTGCTTGTGAGTTTTGACAAAAAAAACAATGGCGGCTATGATGGAAAAGGTGAAACCCAAGCATTAATGTCCTTATCTTATGTGTTTTATAGCTTTTTAAGTGATTACATACGTTGAATGTGATAACTATGAGAGATTGTGGTTTTGCCGGACAATCGCTTAAATCAGGGAAGTAAGAGTGCTCGGTGATGAAGCGGGACGCCCAAGGATGATAATCAAGGTACATCATGTTGATTGGGACTTGTTTCGGGTCATAAAGCAACTTGGAAGTGTGAGGAACGTGAAAGAATAAAGTCCAGGGGCCTGGGAGTCATTATGTGATGGAGAGGGTGAAACCCGAGCGTTAATGTCCTTATCTTATGTGTTTTATTGCGTATTAAGTGATTACATGCGTTGAATGTGATAACTACGAGAGATTGTAGTTTTGTAGGATAATCGCTTAAATCGGGGAAGTTAGAGTGCTCGGTGATGAAGCGGGACGCCCAAGGATGATAATCAAGATACATCATGTTGATCAGGACTTGTTTCGGGTCATAAAGCAACTTGGAAGTGTAAGGAACGTGAAAGAATAAAGTCCAGGGGATTGGGAGTCATTGTGTGAAAGTTGTGATTTTGAAGAGATTGGAAGTTGTGAATCGCGACGTAGCTTATGGTCTAAAAACCGTAGCTTACGGTTTGGTGGAGTATTGAAGGAATAAACAGCAGATTTAATCTGTAAGTTACGGATTGGAAGCGCAACCTACGGTTGGCTCATGTGATTTTCACCAGCAAAGTTAAACCGTAACCTGCGGCCTGATGTCGTAGGCTACGGCGGGAACAGCAAGGGCGTGTGCGTTGACTTTTTGGAAGGGTTTAAAGGGTACCGTAACACATTCATTCATTCAACACACAAAAATAGAGAGGCAATAGCACACTTTTGGGACATTGTTTCATCTATCATCATCATTCTTCTCACCAAATCAACAAGACTGAGGATGCAATCATCCGTTATTCAAGCTTTTGAAGATCAATCAACCGAGATGAGCGGCTAATCCTTTAGTGGTTTCCTCTGGGTGGAGTATTCTTGTAAGTAGACTAATTTTATGTGTTTGAATTTGTACTCGAACTTAGTAATCTAAGCATTCGATGTTTTTTACCATTTAATTTAATTGATTGGATTCTAATGATTGGTTTTACTTTAATTCTTAATTCTAATTCATTCAATTCCCAAGAATTCTAGTAATTGGGATATATTTAATAGGGGTTAGGGTTAGTAATTTCAATTGATCGTTCATATGATAACCTTTCATTGTTTTGCAATCAAAGTAAGTAGTCTTTGAATAATCAAAACCAATTACTCGAATTTTGCAATCATGTCTATGTGATTGTAGCAACCGGACACATAATTGAAGTTTACTTTCAATCAAAAATCCAGAGGAACCATCGTTTTCTCTTATTGTTACAAATTCGTTTTAGTAATTCTTAGTTTAATCAAACAATCAAACAACCGATTTTTACATTTTTGCACTTAGTTCCTTTATACTTAATCAACAACGCTTTCCACCAAACTCCTCTGGTTCGATACCCAACTTACACTATCTACATAGTTATTTAGGTTTTTGTCTGACACTCACGACAGTCATCAGGCTAAAACGTAATAAATCTTGTGCAAGTTGTCTGCTTCCTAAATAATTCACAAGACAAAGTAACAGTGGCCACTAAAAACCAATGGGGGTGGTGGTCCATTGGCAAAGGCAAAGCCTTCAAACACCTAGGTTTGCGAGTGGGAGGTCTTGGGTTCAAGTCCCACAGACAATAGAGATTAAAGAAATTTGTAGTTCAAAAAAAAGTGGCCACCAAAATAAATGAAACTCCTGTCACCCAAAACTAATAAATTATCCATTTTTTCCACCGTAATCAAGCGAGACGTAAACCTGAACAGTCGTTGTTATCACCACACTACCGTCAAGCTTCTTTATCCGAACTCTAATACCAATTGTTGGTAAATCATAGATTAAATGTTGTAATCAACGCACGAGATTTGTGAGAACACCATACGACCCTTTTAATATTAATCAAACGAAAAACTGAACTACGAATTACAATATCCATACATCAATATTTATACTAAAAGTCTCTATACGTGCACCTATGAGCCCCCCTTTTGCTTTGGGATTCACCAATCAACTCCTTTAATTCCTCCATTTTACTCACCATCATAGCCTTGAATGCTTCAATACATAACTTTCTACTTCTTGAGCAAGTTAAGGAAGGTTGGATTGTATAGCCTTCCTCACCACTTTAGAAATTTTCTCGTTCAATGCATCTTGACGTGCCAAAGTGTTATCATTCAAGTCTTTTTCATCAGCCATCTACACAATTACATCTTTCTCTTATTAGCATTTCACATTCTTTAGTTTTATCGCATTTATTTTAACATTCATTGTCATATTTCATATTTATGAATTCTTACTACTTTATAGTCAAAACGGTCACGAAGCACCTATGTACCATCATAAGGCCGGAAGACTTATTATTTTATTCATTCTCAATCTTCCTTTCGAAGCGTTTTGTTCCCGGAATAACTTAACATAACACAATTAAATTCACATGCCTTCTTATCAGTTTTCATTTTCAGGGGGCTATAGGGTCATGGAACTGGTTTTAGGGGTATGAGGCTCGTGGTACGAAAAATTAACAAAAACAACGATCCGGGCCTACAGTCAGCAATGGCCTGGAGCCGCATCGGTGACGCGTTTGGTAAACCTGCGTCGCCCAGATTTCACGTAAAAAGATTTTTAAGGCGTCGAACAAGGAGGCTGTGCCGGCGACGCCTTAAGGGCTCGTCGCTGACGCCTTGTCTATCTTGTTGACGTTGTTTGTTCTTGTTTCAGCTTGTATGACCCGTTTTCGAGTCCCGTTCCATCCGGAACTGTCCCATAACATCTAGTAACATCCTTAATCTAATTATTCTAGCCAAACTCTTAAAAACCCTTCCCGTTGTGTTACCCATATACGTAACCATTAAAATTTAAAAGCACTTACTTGCATTGTGCCTCGGATTGAACACACACTTGCACGAGCTCTCGGTTTGAGTTCAAGCACCCCAAACCTGGTACTTGAATCCCTCAAACCTTGGCTCCGATAACAAATTGAAACGCCCAATTCTTACTATATCCTAAACGAATGTTGAAAACCAACCAATTTTTTTCCTTTTTGTCATTGTTGAACAATACCAAAAGTCGCAAAGGTTTACCAAGTTATCAACGGACACATAAAACATAATTTAACCAACAACTAACATTATTTACAATTTCAAAACAACTTTAAAAACTAAAAATTACAACCCAGAAGTTTTGACCCGTTCGTAACATTTAGTTCAGAAGCGTATTGTGGGCGTGGATACTAGTGTGTTCGTTCCAAGCGTCGCGTGGCCATCTAAAGTGAGGCTTTACCTAAATCACAACAACAAGAACTAATATCAGTTTCATGTAAATACATCATACTAACTTCCAACAAAAGAAACATGATAAACATCCATTTATCTTATTTGCATACTATGCTCTTTCAAAGGGTCAATTACATGACCATTCATTAACATATCATTCTAATTCATTCGACCCGTTCATAATGGGTCAATTACATGCCCATTCTTTAGCATAATGTTCTAGTTAGTTTAACCCATTCATAACGGGTCAATTACATGACCATTCATTAATATATCATTCTAGTTCGTTCGACCCGTTCATAACGGGTCAATACATAACCATTCTTTAACATAACATTCTAGTTAGTTTGACTCATTCATAACGGGTCATTTACATGACCATTCTTTCTACACACATTACGATTACCACAACTAATAACAATAAGCAGTATTTCAAATAAAACTTAGATCGTACAAATAACATATCTCGGTCTTGCGAACCTTAAGGTTTCCGGTTGCTTGAACTTTCTTCCTTCACGCCTACATTCAACACATTCATTCTTTAGTTCTAACGAATCCATTCCACTTCATACAATGTTTTCTTACATTCTAAACTTAAACATAACCAATAATCGTCATAATTCACACATTTACCAACTAATGCATTTCATCGAGCACTTGTTGTGCAGTGATCTAAATGCTTAGAATCTACAATTTTTCATGCTATTATGTACCATTTTCTACCTACACAGTATCTCACTTATACCCATTATCACAAGAACCTTCAACAATAACCTTTCAATCTATAATCATGAAGATTTGTTAACATAAATCTTATATAAAACTTCATAATCTATGATCATTACTCAAAACCCACTTCATGATTCATGGTGATTTTCTATAAATTACATAAACTCATCAATGTCATACAAATTAGCAATCACATATGTTTCCTAACAAGGGTTCCATATCAATTTACATCATACATGCTTTGACACATATGGTATAGCCTCTTTCACATCTTCTCATGAGATCAAAACTTCACAAAATTACAAATTATGGCGTACCTCTTGTTAGACAAGCTTAGCTGATTCTAAATCAGTGTTCATGCATAAGATTATTGTTGATTTGACCCTTTAGTTTGTCAGATTTTGGACTTTTGATCAAGGTGAAGCTCTTCTCCTTTCTCCCCCTCTCTGAAACACGCACACGCACGCATACTCACTCCTGCACTTTCTTTTTCCCCTAATTTAGTTCCCATATGTTTACATTTAATCCCTATAGTTTAGTTCATGTTTTTCCTTCATTCATAATGTTACTTTACCTTATGTTAAAAGTTAACAAATCATAACTAGGTTAAATTTTATTATTTTAGACACCATACTTTTTGCTAAAATACTCTAAACAAAATAAAACAACTTGGTCACAGCATCTAAAATTTTGGGTGTTACATATAATATAAAGATAAAAGAAAATAAATCTAACTAGCATACCTCATTGAAAGATCGATTCAACCACACAGCTAAATGACAAAACCAATATTTAACATGCAATCATACACATCAGAAGTTTAGAATAACAAAACTTTACTAAAACCACACATAAAGTTAAACTAAATCAGATTAATCTAAACATAGATGATAAAAAAAAAATTTGTCAAACCTAATCAAGAACAATACAAACTCAGTAGCAAACATCTCTGAAATCAGAAGAAAACAAAAGATGAATAATCAAACCGAGTTGATTAACATGAATACATGTTAATTGGGTGATAGATCTTGATCTAGGATTAAGATAACTTAGTTTTTGCTCCAAGATCCTTCAAAATCACTCCTTATATGTTTGGTAGCAACCTCGAATCGAGTTCTAGGGTTTTGGCCATCAAAACGACTTTCGTAGGTGAAATTAGGGTTTTTATCCGCAAATAGAGTATGACTCATACTGTCACAGCCCCCGACCCCACCCTGGGCGGGAGTCGTGATGCCAGATGACCGGTGGTATCGGTGTTTATTAAATTTGCAGCGGAAAACATCGTCAGGATCGTAGTTAGGAAACAATTTCAGAATTTGTAAAACACCAAACTTTTAATATTAAACAAATGGGATAAAACCTATGTTATATTCAAATGTTTTATAGGGATAAACCCTAATTGCTAAAAACATAAATTTCTTCTTTTATTTAGGTAATCATAGCCATTTTATTTAAGCCTTCAGTGCTCCGTAGCGGGCTTCTATTACCTTCACAGTAAGTTACCTGAAACGCGTTTGAAAACATTTTATCAGCAAAATTACTGGCGAGTTCATTCAATTTTATAAAAAGAAACATTGTTATATTTTACAGTATCAATGGTGATTACATTGTTTATATCTATCAATTACTCAAATCTGTATTGCGACTGAGGCCAACCCCTGTGCTCGTGGTCATATTACTATTGGCTAACTCTTTGTCCAATAGCAACGAGTGTCAAGTAATGTACACAAAATCCTACATACCGGCAGTAATTGCATAATACAAAAACTTAGTCACTGTAAGTAAAACTGAAAAACAACATTTAGGGTTTTGCAAAGCATTTGGCAAAAAGAAAGAATGACTCACAATAATGTGAGAAAAAGAAGAATGACTCACTTTATAGACGTAGGGCTTTAACTTAAAGCTTCCTGATAATATATCCTGGCATAATTCCTAAGTTCTTAATAAAATATACAATGCACACGTGTTAGTGAAATAACCCAATTCAAACTTTATCAATACATCATGAGATCAAAACCCCAACGTAGTTAGCAAAGTATAGACTTATTCAAGTAGCACCTTGACATCCGTTGCTGGGTTTTGGATCGATCGAAGAGGGTATCGAATCATTGATTAGGGGTTAAAACACTTACAACGGGGCAAAGCTTCACAGAATTTAGGGGTGTATTACAAAGAAACGGAGAATAAGATCAGAAGTTTTCAACAAAGTTAGAGCGAAATGGTGTACAAGCTTCAGTCCCAAGGTTCTGCATTTATAGGGCCACTCGGGTGTCCCCCACGTGTCGCGCACGGGTACGGGGTACCCCATGCGTGTCGCAGCCTGAGCCCACTAGTTCTAGACTAGCCTTGTTGCATGTATACCCCTACCATTCCTTCTTATCAAGTCCCACGTCTCCTGATCACCTGCCACGCGTTACGGGAGCTTGAGGGGTCCCTCCTGAATGTCTCCTGAGGGTCTAGTTTCAAGATCTATTGTTTTTCGCACTGGTTTGTGCCGTACAAGTCCGGGGGTGTTATCAGAGGTCCTTATAAGGTGTTTTGGGTGTTGTTACACATACCCTTTTAAGGGAGTAAGGCCCGTACACAAATCAAACCTAACATCCGATATTTGGATTCTTCTCATCGAGACAATCAAGATTCATATGTTGTGGTCCTTGTAACTTATTTTTAGCTCAAGATATGCCCGTTTGAAGTCAAGATTCTTCCATGTCGCATTATTTTGCTCAGTTTTTATAACAACCCTCCTAGAAATATGTCCGACACCCCTAAAATATTTATAAGGTCCCTAAATGTCCTAAAATACACCCCGTATACGAAAAGTAGACCCTAAGTACTTTAATTTTATAAAATAAAATAAAAACAAGAAATTAAGAGGGCATGCGGGGCGCGAATCCCTTAGTCAGCCTAGTCGCGGGCCGCGACAGCTCAAGACCAGGGCGCACCCGATACCGCCACGTGGCACGAACGTGTTGGGTCTAGTGTTTGAACCAGCCAAGCTAGGGCCTACCCTAGTTGGCCTCGCGGGCCGCGAAGCCCTTTGCTGAAACCTTCGCAGGGAGCGACAAAGTGCCTAATCAGCACTATAAATAGCTTCGATCGGCCTCAGTTCACAAATTGCTCAAACATCGAATTCTCTCTCTCAAATCTGAATATTAGAAAGTAGTATCGGGCATTATACCCCCTAATATAGCGAAGTTCTGGCTCGTTGTAAGTATCATAACCCCCGGTTACGTATAAGGTACGCTGCCCGATTGATCTAGTGCTCCGTAACGGCTGTCGAGGCTCTGCCCGACGTAGTCGTTGGAGTTCTGTCTCGGGAAGGGTATAACTAATGTAAATATTGGATTATTATACTAACACATGTGCATTGTATAATTAATATATAATCGCCAGGAAAACACCAAGGAAAACCCTAAAGTAGCAATGTGAGTAATCCTCCTTTTTGCAAACTGTTTTCACAAAACCTCAATTGTTTTACCTAATATTTAACAGTGATTGAGTATTTATATTCTACAATTATCGTCGGTATGTTGGGGTTGACAGTCCCGTGGGTGGTAATTAAGGTAGAATGGTAAACAAATGTAATTGCGAGATCACCCTCAATAACTATAAACTGATAAAATCTGCCTTGATTAAATTGGGATTCACTCACCAGTATTTCCCGCTGACAAAATGTTTTTAAACGCATTTCAGGTAACAAAATGTGAAAGCAAAATAGAAGCCAGCTGGGCAGCACTGAAGGCTTGGAAAACTGGCCATAAAAGTTACCTAAATAAAAGGGAGATTTTTTTTTCAATAAAATAGGGTTTATCCCTATAAACCTGTTTGTAACAAGAACTTATGTTTTACCCCAATATAATTATTATTATAAAATGTGGTGTTTTACTTTGATAAAATATTTTCACTACGCCAAAATTTGGTTACAGCCACACATAAAAACTGTGACCATATGGCAACCGCCACACGAATTTTTTTCACCCCAAGTGTGACCAAAGGTCGAGTCATCGTAGGCATGATACGACCACATTCACTTATGTGTGGCCATAGCAACTTAAACTGTGGCTATAAGGTCTTGTTGTAATCAATCATTTTGTCTAATAAGTGTGGCTAAAGGGGTAGTAACGGCCACATGAATTTACCATAGGTGTGGCCATTTCTATTATATAGTCACGAATAAGTTTGTTTTAGCCACATTAATTTTGAAAAATTGTGGCAAAAAGGTTGTTGTAATCAAGTAAATGGTCCATTAAGTGTGGCTAAATAGTATCAATGGTCACATTACTTTATTGTAAGTGTGGGTGTTTGGATTATATAGTCACATGAATTCACTATAAGTGTGGTCGTTTCTAATATGTAGTCACTTAAAATTTTGTTTTAGCCACGTGAATTTTAAAAAACTATGGCAAAAAGGTTGTTGTAATCAAGCAAATAGTCCATCATGTGTGGCTAAATGGTATCAACACCCACACGAATTTACTATAAGTGTGGCTATTTCTATTGTATAGTCACATGAAGTTAGTATAAGTGTGTCCGTTTCCGTTATATGGTCACTAAAAAGTTTGTTTTAGCCACATCAATTTTCAAAAGTTGTGACAAAAATGTTGTTGAAATCAAGCATTTGTATGGCTAAAGAGTAGCGACGACCACAAGATTTACCAGAAGTGCGGCCATTTCCAACATAAAGTCACATGAATTTACAATAAGTGTGGCTAAAAACTATTTGCAGACACAATTGTAATTATAAATGTGGCTATTGTCTAACTTTTGTTCACACATTTATTATGATTGTATGTGGCCATTTTCATATAATTAGCCTTTTTATTTTCATTATTTTGTGAAATAAAAACAACACTATGCAGTAAATATGAGAAAAAACTAAAAGCAAATAATATTAACAATAATAAACCAAAATCCATACATAAGTTTTCAATTTAAATACTAAATAAATAAATTACTAATAAAAAAATATCCAAAAATGATACAACTGCAACAAAACCTACATCACCCCTAGCAGCACTTGCAACACCAGCAAACCCACGTGCTGGAATTGCTTTGCTGGCATCTTCTTTTGTCAAAGTTTCCTACATAGTCAGCATTACAAGTTTGTATTAGACATCAAAATCAATTCTTAATAATCAATCAAATAAAAGAAAATGATGAAGTTCCATAAAATACAATGACACATAAGTCTTACCATCAAAAGATAACGCTCATGTATATTCAAATCCCACTTTATCGTATTAAGAGTTGTAGCGATCTGTCTTAGCAGAGATCGCTCCACAAGCGAAGTCCACTCACTATAAAAAATTGAGCATCTAATTTAAAATCTATGAGTGTATATATAAGAAGGCATAGCACAGTAACCATAATGACTTGAATAAAATAGATATTAAGTTTGAATAGCTGAAAACTAACAGGCGTGTTCCAGTAAAAAAAAATAATAAAAAAAAAATGTTTAACAAATCCTATTTCTATCAAGATTTGCAATGTTGGTAATTGTGCAATGTCATCATTTCCAACATGATAGTTCTCTAAAATAAAATCCCATAGTAGCTGCAAAAGAGTATGATCATCAAGTGTCTATTTAAGAACCGATTGTAGAATACACAATAAAATTACTATATACTTTAACATATGATAGTTGAACAAACACTGGGTCTGTAATAGCTTCATTCGACTCACGAAATAACTCCATTAAAGTTACAAGAAAGAATACAGAACTTTAATAGATACCAGCTGCAGGTTCATGTGTTGTTGAGGTGGTAACAACTTTACAGCACTCAAATAAATAAACCAAAGGTTTTAGATTAGGCAAAAATATTAAAAAAAAAAGACAACAAAAGTGTAAAACAGTTGATAGGGAAAGTACTTCAGCTTGGCATATAAAGACTCCTAAAAACATGACAACACAAGCACAAACTGTAT